>CM075670.1:16307500-21107500 GCA_037962975.1 Clitoria ternatea | reverse complement strand
AGCCATAACCCTCCGAGAAAGGAAGATGTTGATGATCTTGTAGGTACTTTCCAAGAAATGAACTTGCAAGACAAAGAAGGAGAAGTCAACAATGATGGAGGTGCAACACAAATTGAGAGACAACAAGATTGGGTAACATTGAAGGATCATCCCTTGGACAAAATCATTGGAGAAATAACCAAAGGGGTAAGTACTCGAAACGCCATTAGAAATGCATGCAATCACTTGGCTTTTGTATCCCAAATAGAACCCAAAAATATTGATGAAGCCATTATTGATGAACATTGGATGTTGGCCATACAAGAAGAGTTAAACCAATTTGAAAGAAATGAAGTTTGGGAACTTGTGCCAAGACCCAATAATCATCTAATAATAGGCACCAAATGGGTTTTTAGAAATAAGCTAGATGAAAATGGTATAATAACTAGAAACAAAGCTAGACTAGTTGCAAAGGGATACAACCAAGAAGAAGGAATAGACTATGAAGAAACATATGCTCCCGTAGCTAGGTTAGAAGCCATTAGATTATTGCTAGCTTTTGCATGTTGTATGGATTTCAAATTGTATCAAATGGATGTCAAAAGTGCGTTCTTAAACGGCTACATTCAAGAAGAAGTTTATGTAGATCAACCTCCCAGTTTTGAAAATCATAAATTTCCAAACCATGTCTTCAAATTGAGAAAAGCCTTATATGGTTTGAAGCAAGCTCCAAGAGCTTGGTATGAAAGATTAAGCAAATTCCTTTTAGAACACAATTTTGAAAGAGGAAAGGTTGATACTACATTGTTTATAAAACGTTAACATAATGACATCCTCTTGGTACAGATTTATGTAGATGACATAATATTTGGTGCTACTAATGAAAATCTTTGTCAAGAATTTGCCAAGATTATGCAGAATGAGTTTGAAATGTCCTTGATAGGAGAACTCACCTTCTTCCTTGGACTACAAATAAAACAAGCCATAAATAGAACGTTCATTAGCCAAACCAAATACTGTAAGGAACTACTTAAAAGGTTTGGAATGGACAAGGCAAACGAGATAGCTACACCCATGAGCACATCCTGCTACCTAGACAAAGATGAAAAGGGTAAGGACATTGAAATCACCAAATATCGAGGTATGATTGGATCCTTACTGTATTTAACTGCGAGTAGACCTGATATTATGTTTGCGGTATGCATGTGTGCTAGATATCAAGCATGTCCTAAAGAATCACATTTGACTGCCGTAAAAAGAATTTTGAAATATCTTGTGGGTACTCAAAATGTTGGTTTATGGTATCCCAAAGGCGTTGAATGTAATCTTTTAGGATATTCTGATTCCGACTTTGCGGGGTGTAAGCTTGATAGAAAAAGCACTAGTGGTACATGCCATTTGCTTGGTAGTTCCCTTGTTTCTTGGCATAGCAAGAAACAAGCAAGTGTTGCATTGTCAACAGCTGAGACAGAATATGTAGCAGCTGGTAGTTGTTGTGCTCAAATTCTTTGGATGAGACAACAACTTCTTGATTTTGGTATTTCCTTGAATAAAGTCCCCATTAAATGTGATAATACAAGTGCCATTAACATCTCCAAGAATCCAGTAATGCACTCTAGAACCAAACACATTGAAATTAGGCATCACTTTATTAGAGATCATGTGTTAAAAGGGGATTGTGTACTTGAACATATAGAAACTTCTAAGCAACTAGCTGATATTTTCACAAAACCCTTGGCTAGAGAGCAATTCATTCACATAAGAAGAGAGTTAGGCATTCTTGACATGTCCAGTTGTGTTTGAATCTTTTGATAAGAACCTTGTTGAATGGTATAATGCATGGCATATATCACATTTTATGTTTGGAACCTTGATATGTTTGAAGTTTTTGACTCTATAATCGATTACATTGTTAATCCCAATCGATTACTAAGCTTCTGTTTCTAAGCTAATCGATTAGAGCTCATTCTGTTTCCAAGATAATCGATTATCCATGATCCATAATCGATTACGAAGCTTCTGTTTCAAGTTTAAAACGTTTCCTCTTCTTCATAATCGATTACCACATTGCTCCAATCGATTAGGACGATTCTGTTTCTAAACTAATCGATTATCCTAATCCTATAATCGATTACCCTTTGTATAAAACGTTTGAAATTCCCCAGAAACAGTGATCTAATCGATTACCCCCTGACACGTAATCGATTAGTCTGCGTTCTGAAGAGACAACTGCAACTCCCTAGGCTCACTCGAAACTCTCCCTCTCTTAACTCACTTCACTCCTTTCTAAACTCTCTTTCCTCCTTCCTAAACCTAATTTTCAACTATAAATACCCCACTCATTCACCTTCTCATCTCACACTACCTCCTTTCTCCCAACCTATCTAAAACTCTCTAGCACTCATCTCTCTTCATCTCCCTCTTTTTACATTTTCCACCATGTCTACCTCAAGGAATGTCAAGAGAGCTAGGTCCTCTGCTGCTCAAGCTCATAATCCCCTTGACTTCTCAAGGTTTTTCTCTTCTCCTAGAGATCTTCAGAATTTTATGAAGAATTTTTCTGAAAAGGAGATTATGACCCCTCATTATACCATTGCTGACACTTTTGACAACCCAAGCCTCACCTTCACCCAAAGTCTCCACCACTACAACCTTTTCCCCTTCTTATCCCTCAAGGAAGAAGAATACTATCCTGAGCTTATGAGAGTATTCTACTGCAACCTCCGCCTTGTCAATGGGATGGTTGAATCCAAGGTGAAAAACACCACCATCAAACTCTCCAATGCCCAGTTTGCAGAGATTTCCAAACTGCCCCTCAACAACGCTGACTTTGATGGAGGCGAACCTGAGGATGAATGGGGCTTCAATGCTCTTACTGCTCGCCAATCTTTATGGAAAGCTGACCGTCCTAGGAGCAACCACAAACTAGTTGGCCACTTGACCATGAACAACCGCCTGCTCCACTTCTTCTTGGTCAAGATGATTGTTCCCCGTGGTGGGAACTATGCTCTAGTTAAAGAGGATGATGTCCTCTTAATCTGGGCCATGCTGAACCACAAAGAGATCAACTGGGTTCAGTTGATCAAGTTCCACATACGCCATGCCAAGGACCAGTAAAAGCTCCCTTATGGTATCCTCCTCACCAAAATTTTCAAATTCTGTGGAGTAGATTTAGCAGGGGAACTCTCTGAGAAAGTGCCCCCTAGAGCTTGCATTGGCACCCATCACCTTACCAAAATGGGTCTTGTTTTCTCCAATGGAGCATGGTACTCACGAATGGAGGGCGTTTATGCCAACATTCCCTTCCAAGCTCCTGCTGAAGAAGCACCTGCTCCTCCTCCTCCTTCACCTCAACCACAAGCTGCAGCCTCTTCATCTGCCCCACAAGCTGACCCTTTTGCATCTCTCTATGCCCATCTTGATCGCCGCTTCGATCGACTTGAAAACTCCCTCCAAGAGTTTTCCATGACCGAGCAGCAATATTTTGAGATGATGCAGCAACGTTATGAGGAGCTGGCTCACCAAATTGCAGAAATCCGCTTCTTCAACCCGGATAATTAGATTTTCTGTTTAGTTATGTTCCTTGTTTTGTTTTCTGAATTTTGAATAATTTTACTTCTTGTATTTCCCATTTCTTTAAATTCAATAAAAGTATCTTACTTCAGTTTATATTATTTCTCTTCACTGCTCTAATTATTTTTGATGATTACAAAGGGGGAGAAGAATATATGTTCATATGTTGGATAATGCTCTGATGGATAATATTGATAACATGCTCTGACTACAATTTTGAATATGTTCTGGTGCTCTGGTACTAAGAATATGGATAATAGATGCTCTGTTAACATATTTGAAAAATGTTATCTGTTTGTTAAATTCCTTTTGATAGGGGGAGAATTATAGATAAGAGATAATAAAACAATAGATAAAATGAGATAAGACATTGGCTGCTGAATTGCTTTTTGAAATTGGTCATCTGCTATTTGAAAAAGAGATAATGTAACAGAGTTGTTTTTGCAAAAGATAAGTCTATATTATTTAAACTAACAACCCTCAAGAGATGAACATAGTTGTCATCATCAAAAAGGGGGAGAATGTGTTTGAATATATTAACAGGTCCAAAAGATGTGCAAGGATTTTGATAATGACAAGTACTCTTGAAGAAACCGATGCAAAAACAAAGACATGAAATCAGAATTGAAGTAACAGCGAAGCTAATCGATTAGGCCATAGATGCTAATCGATTAGGAGCTTTCTGTCTTGGAAGAAATTGCATCAGGGTTGAAGATAATCGATTAGTGAAGCCACACAATCGATTAGATACTCACTGGAATTAAGATAATCGATTGCACACTTGAGACTAATCGATTACAGCAATCAAAAATGGAATTAAATGCATCAGGCACACATGCTAATCGATTAAGGGAGCCATATAATCGATTAGGAAGCCACTGGAATTTAAGGTAATCGATTGCAAGACATGCTAATCGATTAGGATGCTACGAAAACAAATTAAATGCATCAGGTATAGATGCTAATCGATTACAGGTAATGAGATAATCGATTAGTGACTCTCTGACTTGAAGCTAATCGATTACAACGCGAGGGTGTAATCGATTACGCTAGTGGAAAAACAGATTTAAGTGGGAAACCAGGTCATGTCTCCACCATTCTTCAAATTTCCACTAACTGCAACGGCTATGATGGACTAGGGCACTCCTCAACAGCTATCTTGGGTCTATAAATTGAAGAGGAAGACAAGCACAAACACACAACCAAGAAGCAACAATTCATAGCTCTATTTTGTGCTTTGTAAGCCTATTTCTTGCATATTGTACTTTCACTTGTATATCCTCTCATCTTGAGAGATTAGAATTTGGGAGAGCTTTTCATTTGTATATTTGCTCTATTGAGAGAGTGTATTGATTGTAAACAAACACCAAACACACAAGTTATTCACTCTAGGTTGAGTGGTTGTTCACTCTAGGTTGAGTGGTTACAAAGGTTGTGGACTCAACCTTTGGGATATTGTGAGATTGAGAGATTGGGTGGGTTGCCCTTATACTTGTGAGGATTGGGTTCTTGAGTGTGGGACACTAGAAAGCCGCAATTGCTCAAAGTTGTATCTCTAGTCTACAATAATGGAAAATCCTCTAAGTGGGTTGCTTAGAGGCGAGACGTACACCGGATTGGGTGGAACTCGTTACATCGGTTTGCAAGCTTCTCCTCCTTACTCTTTTACTTCCATACATTGCATACTTATTGATTGGTATTGTTTGGTTGAGAAGAACATACTTGAACTTGCTTAATTTGCTATACTGTAGACATTGCACACCAAGTGTTTGCTAAATTGCCTCAGCAATACTTACCTCTTGTAGTGCATTGCATATCATTGTTACTTGCTTTCACTTGCATAATCTCATAAACTTGGTTATAGAAATCAATTTCAAAGGTATTCCAAGCAAAAGTTTTATAACTCAATTCACCCCCCCTCTTGAGTATTGAGGCCACTTGAACAACAGCACGGCCAGAACCAATTTCACTCAGAGTCGATCACTCAGACTCAAGTGCTCACTATGAATCGGTCACTCAGAATCAAATGTTCACTCGGAGTTGTTCATTCAAAGTCAAGCCTCCACTCAAAATCGCTCACTCAGAGCCGTTTAATTCATAACGCTTGGTGCCAATGTTTGACGATTAACGAGTATTACTAAGGTAAAAACATAACGTGTATTTTTGCAGGTTACACCAGCATCCAGACCTCTCGTAGGTTGTGTAGCTCATATGAGAAACTTAACAGTCCCTCACATAAGCTAGGGGACATGATCCGGTCTGGATACCGGTACCTAAAGTATGACGTCAGAGTGACCTCTTAGGGGGGGAACCGGTGTTACAGGAAGACAGTGCCACATCGGTTATCCGTTGTCACCTCATCCGTTCTCACTTCATCGTATTCTTCATCCGTCCTCACCACGAAGTGTATAACCGTTTGCCTCAGGATCACTATGAGATAAGAGTTCATTATAGCTTATCAGCGAAGATACCCTGTATAGCAGGATATACCGGCCCCAAGGTTATCCGGTCTGGATACCGGTTCTAAGGACAAAAGGTCGACTCAGCCTTCCTAGAAGTCAACCGGTATCTCAGGATAATGGTCCAGTCGGTAGACATGTTGGTCCGGTCTCACCTAAAGAGAAGTCATTATAGCCGTCCTAGTGTTCAGCCGGTGTCAAGAATACCAATCCGGTCTGCAACACACTCGGCAAACCTCTTTTACACCAGTCGTCCGAGGTGACATCCGAGACACCGATCGGCTTATCCACTCTCCTACACCGATCGGGAATACCGACTGCTTCAGTATCATAACGGGAAAGGTATTCTGCACAACGGAATATGTCCCTTTCGTTCACTGACAGGAGTGGGAACAATCACCAGCGAAATTTACGGAAAAGGTGATTATCCTCCATACATGTGACAGAAAAGTACACTAATAATTCACTTACCCCCCTGACACACTCTGAATGCTGGCCCACCCGGATTGACTCTTTATACATGTTATCAGAACCAGTGGGCCCACTAACACCCAATGATTCATCTTCCACACTCAATTATAAATAACATGTTGTAATACATATCAAAGGTTACGTTGTCCTTGCTCTCTCTCTTGCTATTATACTGTTTGAGCATTATCAGAGTTCACTTACACTCTTCTAACTTGAGCGTCGGAGAATCTTCGCAGGTGACACCACCTGTCGCCCACACCAACGCGAGAGGTTGGTGTGAAGGATCTCCAGGACAACAAGACCGACCTCCACACGCTAGGAGGCCGGATCAGAAAGACCGGATACACTCAGCCGGTCTTCTATCTCATTCAATCTTCAACTCTTGAGGCTGTCCCGACACCGGATTCTAGACCTCAGTCGGAGACAGATCAAATTTAATTTTATATGATAATTAAATAATAGTGTTGTGTCATGATTATATATTATTTTCTTAATATTATATTAATTAACAATTTAATTATACAACTATAAGTTGAAAGATTTAATTGTACAACAAAAATAGTTCAGACTTATATATAAATGTTACTTTTTATGTCTTGACGTATATAGAATTGAGTCTTTTAGCCTATGCCCTATTTTGAATAAAGGGTCTTAATCTATTTAAAAAGACTTTTATGAAATAGGTCTTTAAATCAGCAGATATGCTTTTATAAAGGTCAAACCAGATAATTTAAAAGAAAAAAATGTTTGTGATTGATAAAAAGTTGATAGATGTTTGATTTGCATTAGTTTTAGGGTTGTTTTGTCTTAAATTTTAATTTATTTTTGTTAGTTTTTCCTCTTAATCCCATTTGTTTTCTTTCATTCTGCACATGCTACTCAGGTGTCTCTGTGTGCAGGAATTGCTTTGCTATAGGTTCATATACAAGGAAATAAGAGGCATTTGATGGGCATTGGATGAATAGAAAGGAGCCGAAGCCACCAAAAGCATAAAAATAAAGTCATCCCGACCCTTGGAATGCACTTTTGAGGAAGGATACATCAAATGAAACACACCAGGACTTCAACACACTCTTCAAAAGCATTTTGGTGAAGTTAGAAGAAATCCACTGCCAATGGGAAATTCTCACTGGCCGTCGGTTTTTCCCACTGACCATGATTATTGCTGCTTGAGGGAAGTTTGTGCAATTTTTGGTTCCCTATCATGATCAATTGGTTGTGGGAAATTCCCACTGCCAGTGGATTTTGCACTTTCTGCATTTTGCCTAATTTTTAAGGGCAGTTTTCTAAACAAAAAAAAGGGGGCAACACATAGAGAAGGGGAGAGAGATCACTTGAGGCATTTTTGGGAGAGAAAAGTAAGAGCTTTTGACGGGGATTTTGAAGGAGATTCAAGTACTAACACAAAGAAAACATCAGATTGCAGAATTTGGGTGAAGATTTGGAAGACATGGTGAGAGCTCTTCTTCTATTTTCATAAACCCTTGTTTTATATTTGAGGATTTCTTGAATGTTGGGTATTGGATCAATTTTTAGTGTGTTTGTAATCATTTTTATGGCGAACTAAATTCTGTTCTTGGGATTAAAGGGGAAATATGCATATGTATTGAACTGTCTATTTTCATCTTCTCCATTTATGAAATTTATGTTTTCTATTCAATTTTATGAATGCTTAACGCTTCTACAAGACTTCGAGAGAAGCGTAGTTGATTCGAAATAATATAGGCTACGATAGTAGGTATATTGTTTGAAAGCATGAAATTAAACCTAGGGTTTTGTCTTACGAGAGAGTATGCAAGACCCTTTTGAGGGCTAATGAGTTTTCACAAAACGTAATGGACTTAATTTGCAAATTAAACGTTGTTCTTTGGGAATTAAGTACATTAGTAAATCTTTGAGAGAAGGTTGCTAATTACATTAGGAAAAACCTATCTTAGAAATTAAATTTTATAATTGGGGAAGTGGATTACATGAAATTTGATACTAGCATATGAACCTTTTGATTCCTAAGAGTTTTCCTTTAATTGATTCTTAGAAAAGTATTTGATTTCTATTTCGAAAGGCATTGAGTTTTTCTGTTTCTGTTTTCTTGGTTTGATATAAAGTTAACTTTCCTTTAATTGAGCAAATTTGTTTGGATTATTGAAACACTGCAAAAACTAGTAATTGAGCATAATCTCTATGGGAATGATAACTTTTATTACTTCGATAAACCATGCACTTGTGGAACAACTTATCAAAAGTCAAGTTAAGTCAGACCTATTTAAGCAAAACCTAGTATGGTCTATTCTCATACCTATACTCTTAAAGTGTCATGAATTTAAGTTTGATTCTAATCAACTTAGTGTATGTTTGAAAAACTAGCGAAAAAGATAGCTAAAAGTTTAACTATAGAAACTAAAAGATAATAAGCTTGCAGTACCTGATAATATAAATTATATAAAAAACATGCTCAATTATTTAACATAAAATGTAATATTTTTAAAAATTTTACACATACCTTAAAGTTTTTTAGAAGCATTTTAATTTAGCTCAAATAATTTATTATCTATGGATTGTTATCTTAATTCATATAATTTTTAATATATATTATAATTTTTTTGATATACCTATCTATTTTTTATTGGTTAGTAAAGAATTTAATATCTTTTATTGTAATTTTAATCAAATAAACATTTACCTCGTATAACATTTGGATATAAATTGTTGATAGTCATTAGCACAAGGATGTTATTTTACATATTAAACTAATTTCTTAGGATTGGGTGCTTTCCTTTACTCATATCCCCTTTGGAAATAATAAGATGGAAAATGTTTTGGTTAGGATAAGTGTCAAGGAGAATTGAGGTCCTACATTTTGGACTTCACCTCCTCAAGTGATATATTGTTTGTGGTTAGTTGAGTTAATTTGTTAGTCTTTCCTTTTCTTATGTAACCAAATTTGTTTTTTAAATATAAATGAATTTTTAGACAAAAATTAGAAATGTTTTAGTTTTTTTCTTATAAGTTTAAAATTTATCCGTTATAGAAAATATTTGATAAAAAATGTAATATTAAACAAAATATAAAGCTTGGGCAAATTGCTTCCAAGTTCCAAGTTGAGCTTTGTTGAAGGCCATGATACTCAATTAAAGGTCAATGATGTTTGGGATGGTTCAAAGTGGTTGCTGACAAGGTGGTTTGGAGCGGTAGTTTACAAAGTGAGTATTCGGTTAAGTCGGGTTTTTCTTGGCTTCTCCAAAATCATTTTGTCCAATCTTTTGTTTCTTGGATGTGGTTATGGAAGCTTTCAATTCATGAAAAATTAGGTTCTTTTGGTGGCAATTGTTTCATGAAGCAATTCCCTGTAACAAATTGTAGTTTCATAGAAGTGCAACTTCTTCCTCTTATGTTCTAGGTGTAATTTTGTGGATGAAGATTCTTTCTATTGTCTTAGGGATTGCCAATTTTCTAGAAAAGTATGGCAGTTCTTTGATTATACATTGGATTAGAAATTCTTTTCTTTTGATTATGTTCAAGAGTGGGTCAAATTGGAGGTTTTTGATTATTCTTTGGTGTATTTGGAAGTATAGAAATGAGTCTTATTTGGCTAGAATTTTGAATTCTCTTCATGTTGTTTGCTTGTCAGTTCATAAAATCAAAGTGGAGTTCCAGTTGCTGAACCATATACATTAGATAGAGTGCTGCTTCAATTCCTACAGTTGTTTCATCGGTATTTCTCCTACCGGCGTTGTTGGTCTTAATGTTGATGCCATTTTTCATTGTACTTTGGGGTTTGTTGATGTTGGTGGCCTTGTTAAGGATGAATCCAGGTCTTGAGTTTTTCAAAGGGATGATTTTAGTGTTAGATAGTATTGATGTTGAGCTATTTGTTATTTGTAATTTTACAGGGCTGGTTGATCGTAGTTAGGATATAGGTTCCTCTAATGGGGTTGTGCTTTCTTTTTGTTTTGGAAAAAGCCAATGTATTAAAACTAACAAAGAGTACAAGTACTAAAAAAAGGATACAAAGACTCTCAAGATATAAAATACATAACCCAAACAAAAAGAGACAACCAAACTCTTTTAATATTAAAACCACGTAATATAACACACAAAAAAGAAACGAGAAACACTAAGACTAGCCATACAAAACATTACGCCTATACACCATGAAGAAAAAGGATAGCTAAAATTCTTTTTAACTTTTAAACAAGAACATGGGTAAACCTATGTCAGTTTTCGATATTCTATCTACATCCACCTCTTTGTCTTCAAAAGTAATTTTATTCCTCTTTAACCATAAAGACCAAGCAACAACAAATCAAATCACTAAACACAACCTTCTAGATCTTGGGCAGTTATATAGACCCATAAAAGTGATAAATGATCTCTAATAATATTAGGAAAGACTGATTGCACACCATATCAAGCTAAGCATGTTGACTACACTTTATAAGTCTTGCAACATACATAGAACAAATGATCCATTGTTTCAATGTTTAATGAGCATAAAAAGCATGCCACTTGTGCATCTAACCTCATATCATTTTACCAATTCAAGGCACACCAAGAGCCTAAGTTAACTGCTTACCACATAAAACTTGTAAGTTTAAGTGGAACTATTTTGTGAAAAGAGAAAACAAAAGGAAGGATCAAGTAAAAAGAGAATAAGAGGGAAAATGATAAAGAGTTAGAATTTTTTTTGTAAACCTAAGGTGTGTTGTGGTAATTCAAATATAAAAAATTGTTGAAATGTACCTAAGTTAGTTAGGAGAATAATAGTGGAACACTTGTTATCTATACAATAAGAATTGTCATTGTATTTTATAGATAGATAAGAAATAAATCATTTTTCCTCATTTAATTCCTTTGTGTGTGTACTATGTGCTTTATGTATGTGAAGCCTTAGCCCCATTAGAGTGGTATCATAGAGCTTTTATGATTTGGGACTAGAGAAGATTAGTAGTGGAGTGTTGCAATATTATGCAAGAATAAATTTTTCCACACCTATGGCTAGGACCAATAGTGGTTTCCTTATAAATCTTTTAGTTCTTGATGGTGAGAATTACGAAAGATGATGCATATAGATGAAAGTCCTATTTGGCTTTAAAGATCTACTTGATGTTGTGAAGAATAGGTATCAAGAGTTGAATGAAAACCCCATTGATGCCTAGAAATTGGTCTGTAAACAAGCAAAAAGGAAAGATTGCAAGGCATTGTTCTTGATACATCAATGTGTGGATATTAGTAATTTTGAGAAGAATATCATAACAACCACAACCAAGGAAGCATGGGCGACATTGGAGAAATGTTATACCGGTGGAGATATGGTCAAGAAAGTACGATTCTAATCATTGTGAAGGCAATATGAATTACTGTAGATAGAGAATATGGAGAAAGTTTTTGACTATTTCACCGGGGTGTTAAGTCTTGCTAACCTCATGAAAGGTTATAGTGAGAGTATCACCAACAAAATGATCATGGGGAAAATCATGCATACTCTTACCCCTTGATTTGGTTACATTGCAAATTCCATAGAAGAATCCAAGAATGTTGAGTCAATGATGGTTGAGGAACTCCAAAGTAATCTGGTAGTATGTGAGATAAGGTTGGATAAAAGAAGTGTTGAGAAGCTAGCACATCGAGCACTACAACCCAAGTAATCAAGAAAGGAAGCATTGATCACAAGAAGGGCAAGAAAAGTAAAGGAAAAGAGAAGTTCAATAGGGGGAGGTTGGTTGAATAAAAAAGACTAGAAGGATGATTCAAATAAGCTTGAAACTTCTAACAGAAGTAGTAAGAGAAGCTTTGTAAAAAATAAATGTGTGAAAAAAGAAGTACATAAAAGAAATATCCAATATTTTAATTCCCTAAGGTACCTAATGGGAACAATTAAATATAGAATATTGTTTCCTACAACCTCTGATCAAGAAGTCAATGACCTTAGGTTATTCCAATTCAGATTGGAGTATACACAAATTAGATAGGAAAAGCACGATAAGGTATATATTCAAGTTTATATGTGCACCTATATCATGGTGCTCCAAGAAACAACCTGTGGTGACATTATCCTCATGTGAGGCAGAGTACATAGTCGGTTTTTATGCAACATGTTAGACTATTTGGTTAGAATGAGTTTTGAAGGAAATGATAATTGAAGTGAAGAATCTCATGAAGTTACTTATTGATAACAAATTAATCATCAATCTAGCCAACAATCCGGTGTCACATGGCAGAAGAAAGCATATTGAAACAAGATTTCACTTTCTTAGAGATAAGGTGAACAATGGAAAATTGGAACTAGTTTATTGTCAAACAAACATGTAGATTGCTTATACTTTGACTAAATCACCGAAGAATGATCCATTTGAAATGCTGAGAGAAATGTTGGGTGTTGTAACTTTGGAAATTTGAATTAAGAGGAAGTTTTGTGGTAATTCAAGTATAAAAAGTTGAAATGTATTTAAGTCAGTTAGGAAAATAATAGTGGAACACTTGTTCTTCATATAATGAGAGTTGTCATTGTATTATGCAGAAAGATAAAAAATAACTTATTTTTCCTCTTCTAATTCTTTTGTATGTATATTACGTCTTGTGTGCATATGAATCCTGAAACCCATCAAGGCCTAAATCAAAAGCCAAAGATTAATCCTTTGAAGCATATAGATGATCAAAGTAGGTTTTGCATCTCCTAACGAAAAATTTTCTATACATACGACAAGATTCAAACCTCCTATGACATACTTAAAGGACTAAACTTTCTATCAACTATACTAGACTTTATTGATGTTAGTGGATAACTATGTACATATAATTATATTGATATCCATATCATATCCATTTAGGCTTCATTTGGAAGGAGAGAGAAAATGGGATGAAAAGAAGTGGAAAAGATAGAAAAATATGTTATTTGGATATACAGAAAATGGAAAAACATCTTTTTTGTTTGGATGAATGAAAAAAATGGATGAAAATAAATTAATTATATATAGTAATTTATTTTTTATTATAATAAACTTTAGTATATAATTTTAATTTTTTAATATTTATTAAATTAATATTTATTTAAAACAACCTCTCTAAATTTCCTTCCAGAATTAATTTTGCCCAGATTCCACTTCTATTTTCTTTCTCTTCCCTTTTAAAAAAAATCTCTCTCATCAAATTTTCTCCCTTTCTATTTTTTTCTCCTTCATCCCTCAATCCAAACTAAGGCACATATAAAAGAAAATATTTTCATTTATCTTATCCCTAAATATTATTCAAAATCCTGAGTAATGGATTTTTTCTTATATTATTATTAACTGCCATGGGATCTTTTCAAATAAGAGAATGTTTAGTTTGTAGTTGGGGAAATGAAAAAATTTAAAAGTTCATATTAATTATTTACGCCGTTCGAAACAGTCAAAACTCCATTTGACCGTAAGTTGAACTCAACGCTACACCAAACCAACCCTAAGGCTAGTTTCCTAGACTAGATCATGATCTCTTGACTTCAAGTCAGCATTTATCAACGGTTCAGCAACTGCCAAGTGCCAACTACTCTCTTCGTCCTCTTTTATTCACTGCCTCGACTCACTCTCTCTCCATTTCTTTTTCTTCACTTCAATTAATTATCTTTGAAAATTCAAAGTTGAGAAATGATGAGCATCTAAGCACCCCATGTAAGGGTAACCAAATACAAAACCACATCCTTCTTTTTTCTCTAGATTGAAATTAATCCGTTACCAACTCCATCATCTTAACCTTTTCCTTTTAAAAAATGAATAAAATAATACTGGTGATGGATTCAGTGTTGATCCAAGTCATTGAATTGAAAAGAACAAGATAAAGGAATCCAATATTGTACAGGAATACGGAACACCCACCAATCTCCTTCGATCGAGATGAGTAAAATTTGCAATTGTACAAGCTATCAATGACATGTATACATGAAAAATTAGTCAAGAGGATTCTAAGATGAGATTAGTAGCTTCCGTCGCAGAGAGAGTGTGATTATGTTCCCCTTCATAAGTAACTACCAACATAGATGGGTCATCTAGAGCCCTCTCTACGTGTTTTCGTGCTGGACACCCTTTAACGCTGCTACACTTGTAGTAACCCCTGCAATTAATTTTCCAAAAACATTCACTACCACTCCACAATTTCACATAAAATTCAACAACTTTTGCTAACCAACTAAGAATAAAGTTTGGTGGTACTCAATAATAGAAATTGAAACTAGATGCAAATTAAGGATGCTTTCATATAAATTAATTATTGATAATATTATAATGTTATGTACCTTGGATGAGGAGATCCTTTAATGGGTTTCTGTCCGTACTTTCTCCAAGAATAATCATCTGGTGGAATATCAGCCATCTTTAAGCTTATTGCTGGTACCCTCACCACCCTCTTTAGTCTCATTTTTCTGCTGCCACATACCAATCAAAGACATAATGCTTAAAAACCAGACACTAAAAAAACAAAATATGGGTATTTATTTTGCATTTTTTTTAATAAAAGTTTAAAAGAGTTGGTATGATAAAAATATAAAAATAAATTATTATTATTATTATTATTATTATTATTATTATTAAATTTATTTTGCATTGTTTGAGGATTAAAAAGATGATTTTTTTTAAAATAAAAATCGTGTTAGACTTGTATTAAATATAATGAAAGCACAATTTCAAAAAAAAATATTGTTCAATTTTTTTATTTGATATCATTCTCTAATATTAATTCAAACTTTAGTTAAAATACTATTCAATATTTTTTTCATACTTAGAGTTGAAAAAATTGTAAATAAAAGTAAAAATTAACGAAGACCAATGCACCTATGCACTAATACCTCTTCTTTGAACAATGGCAACGGCTAGAGGAAGTGGCACAGTTAGCGGAAGAACCCAAATTCTCAGAGCTACACTTCCTCTTGAACGAAGAAATTAGAGGAGGCTTGGAAGAGACAACCTGAGAGGGATTCGTTATCTGAAAAGGCGACGGCGACGGCGACGACGCGCACGGCTGTTTAGCGTCGGTATTGCCGGTGATGAGAGACGAGACAAATGAATTAGCAGCAGAGGAACATGAAAAGTGAATGGTCTTGGAAGAGTCGTTTCTTACAACCACCCCATTCTTGAGGATGGGGGCTGGGATCTGCTGCAACGGCG
This sequence comes from Clitoria ternatea, assembly GCA_037962975.1. Classification (NCBI taxonomy): domain Eukaryota; kingdom Viridiplantae; phylum Streptophyta; class Magnoliopsida; order Fabales; family Fabaceae; genus Clitoria; species Clitoria ternatea. The sequence continues at coordinate 21,091,884 of CM075670.1, read as the reverse complement.
TAGCATGATACACTCTGTGCTGTTCCGAATTTGTTTGCAAAGGGGCTCGTCTGAAACGCGCGTGGCCGGTTCTGGTTGTTGGACCGAGGAGAGAAATAACGTTCTTGAACTTGGAAACGGCCACGTCAGCGACAGCTTTATAGTCAATATCGAATTCCATGGAAGTTGAGTTCCGTTGTTGTTGTTGTTGTTGTGAGAGCAATCTTATGAGCTTCTCAACGCTTTCAAGGCCAGACGCGGCTTCTTGAACTGCATTCTCTTGGGTAAAATTTTCGTTCCCGCTGTTCCTGTACCCCAACATGATAGTTGGTGAAGACTGAAGAGAAAGCGAAAGCGAAAGGGAGAAAGGGGTTGAGGAACAAAGGGAGTTGATAAAGAGGGTCATAGGGTACCCTTTGGTCAAATGATGCCAAAGATAAAATAGAATTACGATAGTGGCTACTTTGGCCCACTACTTGACTGCACTGATCAACCTTGTCTTTTGGTTTCCGGTTAGAAAAATAGAATTGAGGAAACTGACAAATTTAATGGTTGATATTAATTTTGTTATATTACCCCCAGTTTTAAATATAAGTAAATATACTTAACTTTACACATATTAAAAATAGTAGTTGGAGGTAGTTATTTGCATTAATGTTACCACATATTTGATTTAATTTTCTAAAATACCTTTAGTATCATTTATTACATAAAGAATTAGTGGCTTTGGAAATATATATGATGAGGACATATTTGGTAAACAAGCATTTAATGACATTGGAAAAGTCTAATTTTGCTTATATTAAGGGACCAAAAAATTCCACTAAAATTTGCTTATATTTGGAGTCGGAGTTAGTATTACCTTTTTAAGACAGTCAAAACTTCATTTAATCATAGGATCTATTTTTAGGTTAGTTAAACTGGGGTTTAACTAACCAAATTGAGAAACCAAACGGTCTTTCAGACTTAGATTATAAATAATACATAATATTTATAAAACTGATGAATGAAATAAAAAAATTTAAAACCATCCCTAAAACTTGTTATTGGAATCAAATTTTTATTTTTAATATTAAATTATGTATTTATTTTTATATGTTAAATATAGATATACCCAACTTTTATTATTGGAATATAACCTTTAAAATTTTAAGACGATCACACTAATATCTTAAAGATATTGTTTAAGTAAAAAATAAAAAAATTACATGAAAATTACTTAATCATAATGATGTTAATAAGATTTTAGTTAATACTTTCATGTTAAATGTCATACATTGGTCAACAGAAGAAAAATAAAAATTATAAAATATAGTATATAGAAGGAAGATTGTGCGGGTTCAGGGTATTTTTATCGCTTAGTACTAGGACGGAGAAAACGGTTCTTTTAGGGGGAAGAAGAAAAGCATATGAAGATTAGTGGGAAGATATTGACTTTTTCTGAGATATGGGTCCCAACCGAGGATTATTATATAGATGAGGGACGTTCGGGCTTTAAAAATTGGTCAAAGCTATTGTTTTAGCCGTTTGATGTAGCCAATGGAATGGAGTGAAAAACTTTCACGATCCTTTGGTTGCCAGCTCATGCTCTTGTTGACTTGGATTGACACCTTGTCGGGGATTCTTTGTGCTTATTTATACATTTAGGATTGTTTTGAAATTATTTATGTGTGTGAGGTTATTTTGTGTATTGTATTATTATGTGACTCTTACAGTGTTACCTAAATAAAGATTACACTGAATTTTGTATGGTTTAAAAATATCATAAATTAAAAGAGCGTTCTAGATGTAATTATGAGTTTATTTGGTTAAAAATTAGTGTAAGATTCATAAAATAAAGTTTAGAAAATTGAGGTTTTAAAAATATGGTTAGAAAATTGGGGTTTTGAAAACAGTGATTTGTATTTCAATATTTTGTTTAAAAATAAGTTGAAAAGTAATGATTGTATTTAGTTGAAAAATGTTTTGCTAAACTTAGTTTAGAAAAGTAAAATTTGAGGGTAAAATTACCCAAAAAAGACACAAGTTAAAAGTAGTAAAGTAGTATATTTTTTAAATAATATTTAAATTATATATTAAAATATTCCATTTATAATTTGATGAAGAACATATATTTATTAATAATAAGTATTAATAAATATATATATGAATATATATTATAATATATATATATATGTTGTAAGTAATAATATATGTTAATATTGTGAACAATGTATACTCTTAAATATATATTATTATAAATTGTAAATAAAAATTAATATTATTAAATTTATATATTAAATATATTAATAAATGCATTAAGTTTAATAATATTAAATATATTATTATTAACAATTTACATTATTACAAACTAATTGGTAAATTGAGCAAGCACAACGCATCCTTAATTTAGTCATGAACATTACTTATGCTTGGGGATGAGATTGTATCAATTTCATCATTTGTTGTATAACGTGTTTGATTTGGATGGTCCACATTGTTGTCATCAATGTCAGGGATCTTATCAAACTGCAAATGAAGTTATAGATTGCCATTATGGCACATACTAGCTGCACTTGAGTCATACTTGAAACTTGACATATGATGCAGAATGGAAAACCTATTCTTTCACACACCGAATGTTCTTTCTATGGTGCACCTTAAGCTTGAATGAAAATAATTGAAGACTTTATTGTGATTTCCAAAATTATGATTACGCCTGAAGTCAAGGAGATGATATCTCTCACATTCTTTAACCTATTTTTTCTTCTATATTTTTATTGTAAACTAATATAATTAGCCCTTATTTGTATACTCATAATTTGCGTTTATTTTTTTTATTCATTTTATATATACATAACTAGAGTTTGAACGAACGTCATACATTCTTAGCAATGTGCTGTTATAAATTAAAAACGTTATCTGATGTTAATTTATCTAAACGTTATTCGAATTTGTATCTAAACGCTAAACCCTAATCAAATTTGTATCTAAACGTTCTTCGGTTCCAATTATAACATATAAACAATTGTTATACGACTTTTTAACTTAAATGCAAAATTACAAAAAAAACCGCAACAACATAAAAAAATTTTAAAAATTATTTAAATAAAGAACAGTTAACATGCTCTACAATTTCAGTCACATGCACCTTAAATCCAATCTAATCAGGACCCTTAATTCCCATCAACCTTACGGTACACCCCACAACCTAAAGCACACCTATGGTCTACCATCGAATCACTCTAATTTTATTGTACACCTTACACCTTCATCCATACCCATGCACCACCACCCAAACCAATCATCCACCATCAGATCTTCCAACATTACAGTACACCTGAAGCCCTCATCCCCACTCGTACTCCGTCATCCCCAACATCACCACACCCACAGCCTCTATTCCAACCACATCCCATACCCTCCATTTCCACCATCCAACCACCTCCAATGGCCACCATCATCGCCCTTTCACCACCCTAAGCTCCACCATTGAAACCCCTCCACCATAAAACACATTCACCACCGACACCCCTCCACCACTAAAACCCTTCCACCACAAAACCCGTCCACCACCGAAACCCCATTGGCAACCACAAAAAATAGAACTACCCAACAAACGAAAAAAATAAGAGATAAAGAGATTTAACTATTGGTGTAGGCGATTTTATTAATTATTTTCCCTTATTTTGCATGGTAGAAATGCGAAATAGGGGTCAGACTGACATTTCGTCTTCTTAGGGTGCAAATAGAAACATTTCATCTTCTACCCTGCCCCAGACATACAATTATTTTTTAAATCACCCCATTTCCAAAATTATTTTTAAAAAGCACCCCCATTTTTTAAAAAAATCCCTTAACTAGTCCTTTTGATATAATTTTTTATACAAAGAATTAATTTAATTAAAACGTGTTTAGTAAAACTAGTCAATAAATTTAAAACAATACAAAAATATATATTTTTAAGACATATATAAATGATTAAAAAAGTCTAAAAAATAAAATAAATTTAAAATTTATAAGTTCAAAACAAACTTTTAGAAAAAATACTACTAACAACTGAAATAAAGTCTTTTACCAATGAGGTTATGTTGTCCAACAAACTTTTAAGTTAATAAAATAAACTATAAGTTAACTTAAATCATTACTCATAATCTTAGTAAATATAACTATGGTGTATGCTAAACATTTTTTTTTGTGAACTAAAATTTTCACAAATAAAATTCTCATATTGATAAAATCAAGCTTATAATCTTATAACTACAAATCCAATTCATTAAATCAACTTTTATTGAATTTAGAGTAAGAGAGTAAGAAAGATTAAGAGTGAGAGAGATTAAGGAAAATGAAAGTATGTATATGTGAAGGGGGACTTAAGTTCTAAATAGAACTTAAGTGGGGGACATCCATATTAAAATATTACATAATACTCCTCCTTGGATGTCCATACTTTAGAATGTGTCTCGTTAAAACCTTACTAGGAAAAACCCAGTGGGATAAAAACCTAGTGAAGGAAAAAGAGTACAACATTCTTTACAAAGTATATCCATAAAAATAATTAAATTACAAATATTTAATTCTCCCCCTCATCAGAACACTTATGTAAGCATCGAAGACCAATCTTCTGTACTAGTTGCTCGAAGACTTTGGTTGGTAATGATTTTGTAAAGATATCTGCTAGATTCTCGCATGATCGGACTTGCTGGACATTTATTTCACCATTCTTTATAAGATCATGAGTAAAGAAAAATTTTGGTGAAATATGTTTTGTCCTATCCCCTTTAATATAGCCCTCCTTTAACTGAGAAATACAAGCTGCATTATCTTCACATAAAATTGTTGGTGGTAGTTTTCCAGCATGCAAGCCACAAGTTTCTTGAATATGTTGAATCATAGACCTCAACCAAACACATTCTCGACTTGCTTCATGTAATGCTAAGATTTCAGCATGATTAGATGATGTTGCTGTGATTGTTTGTTTTATGGATCTCCATGAAATTGTTGTACCACCACATGTAAACAAATAACCTGTTTGTGATCGACCATTATGAGGATCAGACAAATACCCCGCATCTGCATAACCAATTAGGTTTGCCTTAGATACATATGGGAACAATAAACCCATGTCCATTGTACCTCTAAGGTAGCAGAATATGTGTTTAATCCCATTCCAATTCCTTTTCATGGGTAAAGAACTATGTCTTGCTAACAAATTAACAACAAATGATATATCAGGTCTTGTATGACTAGCAAGATACATTAGTGCACCAATTGCACTAAGATATGGTACTTCAGGACCAAGTAGTTCTTCATTTTTGTCTTGAGGTTGAAAAGGATCTTTGCTCACTTCAAGTGACCTTACAACCATTGGACTGCTCAATGGGTGTGATTTGTCCATATAAAACCGCTTTAGCACCTTTTCTGTATAAGTCTTTTGGTGCATCAAAATTCCTTCTTTTAAATATTCTAATTGTAATCCGAGACAAAACTTTGTTTTTCCTAAGTCTTTTATCTCGAATTCCTTTTTCAAGCAATTTACAGCTTTTGAAAGCTCTTTAGGAGTTCCGATGATATTTAAATCATCTACACAAATAGCAATTATAACGAACTCTTTTCCAAGTCTTTTCATAAAAACACATGGACAAATTAGGTCATTTTCTTCCCCTTCTTTCAACAAATATTCACTGAGACAGTTGTACCACATACGTCCAGATTGTTTCAGTCCATAGAGAGATTTATTCAATTTAATTGAATAATTTTCTCGAGGATTTGTTTTGTTTGCTTCAGGCAAATTAAATCCTTCAGGGAGTTTTATATATATGTCATTTCAAGTGATCCATATAAATATGCTGCAACAACATCCATAAGGCGTAAGTCAAGCCTTTCACGGATTGCCAAACTTATCAAGTATCGAAAAGTAGTGGCATCCATCACTGGTGAATATGTTTCTTCGAAATCAACACCAGGTCTTTGTGAGAATCCTTATGCAACAAGTCTTGCTTTGTATCGCACAATTTCACCATTTTCATTTCTTTTTCTCGTAAAGACCCATTTGTACCCAACTGGTTTTACACCTTTGGGTGTTTGGACTACAGGCCCAAAAACTTTACGTTTTGCAAGTGAGTTTAACTCTTCTTGCATTGCATCTTTCCACTTTGGCCAATCATTTCTCTGTGCACATTCTTTAACTGATTTTGGCTCATGATCTTTATCATCATTTATGATATCAAGAGCTACTTTGAATACAAAAATTTTATCAACATCGACTTCAGGTCGATTCCATTGTATTCTATCCATGACATAATTTATCGAGATCTCTTTATTTGTATCAATTTCAGGTACCTTGGTTTCTTCTGGATTTAAAACCTTGATTATGTCAGGAGACTCTACTGGAGTCTTTATATCCTCGATTCGACCATCCTCTTTATTTACTTTTCTTTTCCGAGGATTTTTATCTTTAGAACCAACAGGTCTGCCACGTTTTATTTTGGCTTCAAACTCATTTGCAAATTTAGATTGTCCTTCAGGGATATCAATCTTTATTGGAGTATTAACAGCTGGTGTGTGTGACTTAGTCACTCTTTTTGGATCAGTAAATGCATTAGGTAATTGGTTTGCTAAATTTTACAAACTAATTATTTTCTGAACTTCTAGTTCAGATTGCTTTGTTCGAGGATCAAGATGTGATAGAGATATTTCATTCCAGCTAATCCTTTTATCCAACTGTTTATTTTCTCTCCCCAATGGTGGGAAAATAGATTCATCAAAATGACAATCAGCAAAACGAGCTATAAATAAATCACCTGTTAAAGGTTCAAGATATTTTATTATGGATGGACTTTCATATCCAACATATATTCCCAACCTTCTTTGAGGTCCCATCTTAGTGCGTTGCGGAGGAGAGATAGAAACATATACCGCACTTCCAAAGATTTTTAGATGGGAAATATTTGGTTCTTTACCATGAACCAATTGTAAAGGGAAATATTCATGATTACTTGTAGGCCTAATACGAATAAGTGCTGCCGCATGCAAGATTGCATATCCCCAAGTTGAAATTGGGAGTTTTGATCTCATTAACAATGGTCTTGCTATTAATTTCAAATGTTTAATCAATGATTCAGCAAGTCCATTTTGTGTATGAACATGTGCTACAGGATGTTCAACATCAATTCCAATGGACATACAATAATCATTAAATGATTGAGATGTGAATTCACCAACACTATCAAGGCATATTTTCTTAATTGGATAATCAGGGAAATGAGCTCTTAAACGAATTAATTGAGCTAGTAATCTCGCAAACTCCTGGTTGCGAGTTGATAATAAGCAAACATGTGACCATCTAGTTGATGCATCAATTAAAACCATAAAATATCTAAATGGTCCACATGAAGGGTGTATTGGTCCACAAATATCACCTTGTATACGCTCTAAAAATGTGAGTAATTCATTCCTAATTTTCATTGGTGATGGCCGAATGATCAATTTTCCTTGAGAACAAGCAGCACATGAGAAATTCTTAGTTTACAGAATTTGTCTATTGGACAAACAATGACCATTTGAATTCTCAACTATTTTTCGCATCATGATTGATCCAGGATGGCCTAATCGTTCATGTCAGATAACAAAGTCATTCTTATTTGTAAACTTCTGGTTTACAATAACATTTATTTCAATTGTACTAATATAAGTATAGTACAAACCGGAGGAAAATGAAGGCAATTTTTCCAATATACATTTCTTATCAGAAATAAACTTTGTGATGTAAAGATATTCATCTTTTCCTTCATTTGTGGTCTCAATATGATATCCATTTCTGCGGATATCCTTAAAACTCAACAAATTTCTTTGAGACTTATTAGAATATAATGCACTTTCAATGTGCAATTTTGTTCCTCCAGGTAACAAAATACTGGCTCTACCGGAGCCTTCAATTATATTTATACTACCAGATATAGTATTAACATTAGCTTCTTGTTTTACTATATGGTAAAAATATTTCTCATTCTTGAGAATGGTATAAGTTGTTGCACTGTCTGCGAGACATATATCTTCGTCATTCACATGAGTATTTATTCTTCATTAAATAAATAAAAATAAATTACGAGTAAAGAAAATATAATTAACAATAATATTTAACAAAATTTTTATTGATAAAGACAAAATTTACAACAAAACAAATTGCATGAAACATTAAAATAATTTATTTTGGGGCACTCCCTTCTCCAACCAAGTGGTCTGTCTTCTTCAGGAAGAGTAAGAAAATCATCAACACTAAAATCAGAGAAATCATCATCTATACCAGTAAAATTTGTCTCTATTATTTTCCCTTTATTTTTAAAGGATTTTTGGTATAGATCTACGAGATGCTTTGGTGTGCGACAAACTCGAGACCAGTGTCCCTTGCTACCACAACGATAGTAGATGTTTTTAGTTTGTTCGCTATTTTGAGCATCTGTCTATTTTTTCATATGTTCTTTATTTTTCCATGTGAATGATGATCTCTTATCATTTCGACCATGACCACGACCATAACCATATCCATGAATACTGTGACGCCCAGGACCCAAATTACAAATTCTAATTTATTAACCTAAATTTTTGAAATAAATTTTTCACGTTTAAAGAATCATTTTGAAATTTGTAATTTAAATTCTGAGGTCACGTAAAAATTGATAAATGCGGAATATTATCATGCATAATAGTCGTGAACAAATAAAACATAATACATTTATATAGCGAAAACGATAGAGAAGATTACAGTACATGGTACATAATATTATTACAACCCATTAAAATTCAAATGAAGTCAAAGTCCAAGCAATAAATCATAAAAAACTTCATTAATTGCACCACTCGTCATTCTGTGTAGCATGCACTGTAAAAATAATGTAAGAGTGAGACAGAATATAGAATAAATATAAAATAAGTAAAATTTCACAAACACAATCAACAAACCATAATGATATGATGAATATGTCAAACAAGGTCATTTACATTTAATAATCTTTAATTTAGTCAAATGATGTCATGTTGGATCCATTTTGATTTGGTGGGAATACTGCAGTAAAAAGTTTCATAGAGACACAAGTAGGACTTAACATAATGCCATGAATGCCTACACTCCATGGCGCACAAGTATCGAAGTACACAAGTAGGACTTAGCATAAACCATGAATCCCTACACTCCATGGCGCTCAAGTACCGAAGTACACAAGTAGGACTTAGCATAAACCATGAATCCATACACTCCATGGCGCTCAACGAAAATAGGGCTTTAACTCATCATAGAGTAACCCCCCACCAGGGCCGGATTTCATGGAACCCCTAAATTCCATGGTGTGTCCAAATGCTTATGATGCATGAATGCCTTTAATTCTCTTTATCGATTTAACATACCATGATATCAATACTTCCATAATCACTTGGAAAACCACAAGTCCTCAAAGGACACGTCACATATATTAATTCTCAAAATCATGGATTTACAGTTCAACAACATATCTCAATAAACCACAAGGCATTCATGTATACATTAATTTAGTCATTCATAATTATTCATCACAAAGATAAACATACTGTATGATAGAACACCCTGGAGCCAACTTGCAAATCCCAAGATAATTACCGTCACCATATAAAATCTCTTGGATAACTTATTTTTCGCCTAGTAATTATCAAGTGATTCACAACTTGATTCCAGAGGTTACTGATACAATATCAAAGTGCAAAACTTTTTACATAACTAACTTTATTTTATTATACATAATATCAGAGTCTCATACATATTATATTTTACAACAGGTACCTAGATCTCATAATAAAGATGTAAAGTACCAAAACATAGTATATACATCATACAGCCATAGTAGTCACGCAAGCAAGCATCAGCATCAAAAGCCTTCATAATTCATCCACATCAAGCATCATCCACTTTGTCACATATCTTCCTGGTTAACCACTAAAGGGTTGCCACAAGTAATAAAAAGAGTGAGATAAAATGTCAAATAAATAGAAATTAAATTAGAACAAACACAACCACAAGTAGGATGCTATGCGACGCAGATGCCAAACAAGTATTTTATATTATACTTATGTTATTATATTCCGTTCTTTTATATCAAGGAAAATGCATGATGGATCCATTCTGGTAGGAACATCTGCAGTGATTTCCAACAATAACATTTTTATGGATATCCAACCGATACCACGCCCCATAATGCAACACCAACATCGGATAACAATACCATAATATCAATAACAAATGTTGCGGGCCCCCCTTAAGGACACACTGCTTAGCCCTTAAGACGGCCGTGGTATAAAACCACCACAGAGGTCTGTGCTCAACAGAGCGCGTTCCCCCACCGGGAACCCCCTCAAAGAACCCCCCTGCGGATTCTTTGAACGGCCAATGCATATGATGCATGAATGCAGTAAATTTATTTTAATAAATTTATTCATAATTTTAACAATAAGAATTTATTGTAAAATTCAAGAAGATACGACATTTCATCATATTTACAAGTATAATCCATATACTATATTTAAAAATATGGAAACATAATATCAACTAATTACTATATTTAATAATTCAAACAATAAGGAAACATTTTTCATGTAAACTACTATAATTATTATTCCAAAGGTTATGGAAACACATTTTCCATAGAATTTATTGATTTATCATACTCTCTATTTCAAGGAATATAGAAACATGTTTTCAAAATGGTTAGTTTATCCATTTATTTAATTAAATAACTTTAATATTATTTTGTTAAAAAATTTAGATTTTGATAAATTATAATATCTTAGTAGTTAAGATTAAAGTATATTTTGATAATGATATATTCATATAAGGTAGTATAGTATAAAGAAAATTGATAAAAGTACCAATAAGAACTTAAAATAGAAATTCTAAAACTATTAGTGCGCTACCTATTAGTGCGGTTGTAACAGGAACCGCACTAATAGGGTTCTGCATATGCTGTCACGAGAACAACATCTTGTTTTTGTGATTTATATACGTTTTACCCATTCCAATTGCAATTTAAGCATACCAAATGATGTTAAATCATCATATAACATTAGAAATATATTATATATCATATTTCAATGTATTAATATTAATTTCAAAATTTAATTCCTTTAAATAAAAATTTTAACTATTCACATTCAATGTTATTTAGTCAAATACTGATATATTTCTAATCTAATTTCTATCCATCCGATATTTTATCCCCTCTTTCTTACCTTAATTTCAGATTCCCAAACTCGGTTTGTGCTCAAACTCCTTGTTTCTCCTCGAATCCTCAATGGAAAATGGTTTCTAGGATTCCAAAATTGAAGGCCTTAGAGTTATAGAAACGAAGATTTGAAGGTTTGAATTAGAAGATAATGGAGGATAGAAGGATTTAGGTGATTTGAATTGAAGAAAAATGAAGTGGGAGGCCATTTATATAGGCAACGAAAGGCGGTGGAATAAGGCGGTGCGAAGGGGGAAGAAGGGTCGGGAGAAATCTGATCTTTCTTCTCCTTTTTTTTAATTATTATAATAATGAGTTCCTTAATAATTCTACGTTTTATTGTCGTATTTTATTTTCTTTTAGTCTCATTTTAAATCCGATTTTTGAAATAAAAATATCCATGTAACCAGGATAAAATTTCCTATTTTCTAAGATTTATTTCTTATTTTTTAAAAAAACTTTAATTTTTCACTGTTTAATTATCGATTCAAAATTTAATTAAAAATTGGGCTGTTACACTCTTCCCCCGTTATAAAAATTTCGTCCTCGAAATTTAAACGTACCTGGTTAGAATAATTCAGGATATTGACTCCTCATCTCATCTTCTCGTTCTCAAGTCATGCTTACTTCATGTCCTTGTTGCCAAGCTACTTTCACCAATGAGATCTCCTTGCCTCTTAGTCGCTTGACGTCTCTGTCCATTATCTTCACTAGTGTTACTGGAATCGTAAGGTTTTTCTTAACTTCTATATCATCAGTCTCGATCACATGGTCTGGATCAGGTACATACTTTTGTAATTGTGAGACATGAAACACATTATGAAGATTGGAAAGGTGAGGCGGCAATGCGATCTGATATGCCACTTTACCAATTCTTTTCAGGATCTCATATGGTCCTATATACCTTGGAGTAAGCTTCTTACTTTTTAACACTCTTCCAACTCCCTTATTAGGCGATACTTTCAAGAATACATAATCTCCAACTTGGAATTCTAATGGCTTCCTCCTTTGATCATAATATGACTTCTGTCGATCCTGCGCAACTTTCATCCTTTCTCTAATCATCCAAATTTGCTCTGTCGTTTGTCGGACAATTTTTGGTCCAAGAGTCAGGTGCTCACCTGTCTCTAACCAACAGATTGGTGTCCTGCCCTTTCTACCATATAATATTTCATATGGTGCCATCCCAATGCTTGAGTGATAACTGTTATTATATGTGAATTCAATTAGTGGAAGGTAATGTTCCCAACTTCCTCCATGTTCTAATACACATGCTCTTAGTAAATCCTCCAGACTTTGGATAGTCCTCTCTGACTGTCTGTCAGTCTGTGGATAATAGGCAGAGCTTAACTTCAGTCTGGTACCAAGCTCTTTATGTAAACTTCCCCAGAATCGAGAAGTAAATCTAGGATCTCTATCAGACACTATGCTTGACGGTACTCCATGTAATCTCACTATCTCCTTTATGTACACTTGAGCCAATTTCTCAAGTGAATACTTCATGTTGATTGGAAGAAAATGGGCTGATTTTGTTAATCTATCGACTATCACCCAGATAGCATCATTGCCTCTTTGTGTTATAGGCAAGCCTGACACAAAGTCCATGGCAATGTCATCCCATTTCCATACAGGTATTTTTAGTGGTTGTAATCCACCAGATGGCTTTTGATGTTCAACTTTACTTTTCTGACATATTAAGCAAGATGAAACATACTCAGCTATCTCCTTTTTCATCCTCTTCCACCAGAAATCCTTTCTTAAATCTTGATACATCTTCGTAGATCCAGGATGAATACTAAGCATACTTTTATGGGCTTCATCTAGAATCATCTTCTTTAGTTCTGCATCCTCTGGGACACATATTCTTCCTTTCATCCTCCATACTCCATCTGAACCTTCTTATAATCCCAGATCTTTCTCATTATGTTGTGTCTCGATCATTCCTTGGAGACATACATCCAATTTTTGTCTTTCACATGTAACATCCTGTTTTTAATAATAGTCCTATTTTATAAATTATGAAGTATGGAAGGTCTGTAAGTGATAATCAATGAATAAAACACCCAGGGGATGGTTTGTAATACTCCAAAAATTTCATTTTTAAGTATAATTATGGAATTTATATAGATCTTTAATGATATTATCCATTTTTCGAGTGAAATATGCCTTAGAAAGGACTGTCCGAGTAAGGAAGAGGCTCTGTTCCGAGTGACCAAGAGAAATTTCGAGTGAAGGATGAAATTTCGAGTGAAAGATTGAAATTCCGAGTGAAGGATGTAATTTTCGCGTGGAACATGGCCGAGAGGGTCTCTTCCGAGTGGAATCCCTGTCTCAGAGACATTTCTGAGTGAAGAGGGTTTGATAGAACCTCTTCTGAGTGAAAGAATCCAAGTGACTCACCTTGGAGTGACTCACTGCCAAGTCAAATGTTTCTGAATGACTCGTTTCCGAGTCAATCATGGTCAGACGTTGCAATTCTGAATGAAAGATCACTAAGTGCTTTCATTTTCGAGTGAAGTACAAAGGAAAATGTTTTTCCGAGTGGCAGGATTCCGACTGGGGACACACGGTGTATGATTGTCCAGATGTGCACTAGAATGACTTCGTGTGAATGAAGAAGAAGAGAAGTCAGTCTTGGGAATGAGATGCCGAGTGAAAGCTGGCCAGGTGATGTGTCAATCCTGGAATGAGATTCCGAGTGAGTAGACAACTATGGGGGAGAATCGGTTTCTGAAAGGTTTTACCGAGTGGAACCGTGTGTGTGTGGAGACTCGGATCTGGAATGAAATTACCGAGTGGAAACCGTGTGAGTGAAGACACGGATTCGAAAATGAATTTACAAATGAGGAACCGAGTGTTGAAGACTGAGTGAAAGAGTTGACTCGGTTTTGGAATATATTACCGAGTAAAAAAAAACAGAGAAGGATGACTCGGTTGGGAATAAATTGTGTCGAGTGAAAACCAAGTAAGAGGAGTCAGTTTGGATTAATTTGTTGAGTGAAACCGAGTGGATGAAGGGTCGGTTTTGGGGAATGACGACCTCTGGTCGGATTTCGCTTAAGTGAGGCTTGTGTGTCTCCCTTAAGCAAGTCGGTATTCGCTTGAGCGAAACTCACACTCGCTCAAGCGAGTCGGTTTTCGCTTGAGCGAAACTCACACTCGTTCAAGCGAGTCGGTTTTCACTTGAGCGAAACTCCTCTGCTAGTGTAATGTGTGGCACTCGCTCAAGCGAGAGAGGATTCCGCTTGAGTGAGAGGACTCGGATTTCCCTCTCTTCACGTTACTGTCAATTTCCAGTCGGCATATATGCTGTCTGGGTAGAATTCCAGTCGGCTTAGAGGCTGACCGAGTCAAATTCCAGTCGGTATTCAGTGTCAGATTAACGTTTGACTCCAATCTTGTCCTTTTATGCATATTTTAATATACTTCTCTTCAATCATACCAACTCCATTAGGCAGGCGACAGAAGTGGACAACTATAGAGCCTAGTTTCTTATCTAAATCTCCATTATCTCCAATAACAGCCCACTAGCAAACCACTCATGGAAAGTTGTCTCCCACTGCCTTGCATTATTAAACAAACACATAATGATTCTGAAACTCTCAATTCCTCTTCTCCATCAATACACCTTCGATCTGAAGCTAGGACAGCAAGGAGACCATTTTCAATCAGCCAACTATCTTCAATCCAAGTAAGAGGGGACAGGGTTGTGAATGATTATGAAATGGGTAGAATTGTATGCTGTCCTAGGATTCCAGTTTTATTTTCGTATATTGTTGCTGAATTTTGAAGCTAAAAACGTATGAATTTGATTCTGACTTCTTCATCAAAGTTGTAGATATTTTTGTTATGTGAATTCTGAGACATAAATCAATTGATTTGGATATGTCTATCAAAAGTTATAGCCAAAATACTACAGCATGTCCGAGTGGAATATTTATCCTATGTTTTGTGTATATATTAAAATTCTGGGACTTATACATGCATAATAAGCCTTTGATGTCTTCATGAAAGTTGTAGATATTTGTGTTATGGATCTATAGAAAGTCGTTTCAAGTCAAAATGATTTTTGTAGCTCGAGTTATGCCTAAAATACTGAAGCATGTTCAAGCTGTAAATCTGTTAACTTGAGATACGTATTTTATTTTTAAAACTGGGAATTTTGTGTTGAGAATTAATGATCGGTGTCTTCACCAAAGTTGTAGATATACTTATTATGTGAATTTTGAGACCTGAACCGACTGAATTAGATATGTATAGCATGAGTTATGATCAAAATACTACAGCATGTCCGATTGAAATACTTATCCTGTGTTTTGTGCATATATGAATATTCTGGGAATTATACATACGTTTTTAGACTTTGATGTCTTCATGAAAGTTGTAGATATTTGTGTTATGGATCTGTAGAAAGTGGTTTCAAGTCAAAATGATTTTTGTAGCTCGAGTTATGCCTAAAATACTGAAGTATGTACAAGCTGTAATTCTGTTAATCTGAAATACGAATTTTATTTTTAAAACTAGGAATTTTGTGGTGAGAATTAGTGATGAGTGTCTTCATGAAAGTTATATATATTGGTGTTAGGAGTAATTTAAAACTGTTCCCATGCCAAAATTATTTTTATAGCTCCAGAAACGTTGAAAATACTAACATACGTACGTTTTGAAAACTCTCTTTGAGGCAGTTTTGTATTCTGTGAATAAGTGGTGTTTCTGTTTAGAATTTGAAATTATGGTCTTCATGAAAGTTGTAGATAATTCTATTATTGAACTACAGAAAGTGGAATCACTTAAAAAGGATTTGATTTGATCATGTTATGGTTGTTTTACTAACGTATGTTGCTGTTTGAAAATGCTGAAACTTACCTAAATGGTTATTATGAATGTTAATGATATTTTCCATGTGAGCAATGATATATTTATGAATTAGTGGGGAACTATAGATTATTATGGATGTTATAGAATGTCCTATGAATGTCATTCAGTATGTATATTTTTGTGATGAAAAATCATGAATGACTAAATTAATATATATATGAACATGAATGCCTTATGAGTTGTTGAAATATGTTGTTGAAACAGTAAATCCATGATTCTGAAAATTATTATATGTGATGTGTCCTTTGAGGACTTGTGGTTTCCAAGTGGTTTTGGAAATGTTGATATCATGGTATGTTAAATGATAAAGAGAATTAAAGGCATTCATGCATCATAAGCATTTGGACGCACCATGGAATTTAGGGGTTCCATGATTGCCTACCCTGGTGGGGGGTTACTCTATGATGAGTTTAAGCCCTATTTTTGCAGGAGCCATGGAGTGTAGGGATTCATGGTTATGCTAAGTCCTACTTGTGTACTTCGGTACTGCAGGAGCCATGAAAGTGTAGGGATTCATGGTTATGCTAATTCCTACTTGTGCACTTATTTTCGCAGGAGCCATGAAGATGTAGGGATTCATGGTTATGCTAATTCCTACTGGAGTCTCTATGAGACTTTTTACTGCAGTATTCCCACCAAACCAAATGGATCCAACATGACATCATTTGACTAATTTAAGATTTATTAATTATAAATGAACTTGTTTGGCATTTTCATCATATCATTATGCCTTGTTGGTTGTGTTTGTGCAATTTTATTTATTTTATAATTATTTTATATTCTGTCTCACTCTTACATTAATTTTTACAGTGAATGCTACACAGAATGAAGAGTGATGCCATGAATGGAGTTTACGTGAATTATTGTTTGGAATTTGACTTTATTATAATTTGATGGGTTGTAATAATAATATAATGTTTCATGTACTGTATTTTTCTAAATTGTTTCTGCTATATATAAATATTTAATGACTTTAATTATTCACGACTAGTATGTATCATAATAATCCGCGTTTATCAACTTTTACATGACTTATTACAAATTTCAAAAATGATTTTTAAAGAAAAACGTGAAAAATTTATTCGAGAAATTACTAAGGTCGTCACATTGGTGGTATCAGAGCATTTTCAAAAATTCAGGACCAATTGCTATGACATGTATTCATTCTTGATATACTATGTGAATTGTTTGATTACTTTTTTGAAACTATGTTAAGTATGTGCTATATGATTTGCCTAACGGATAAATTACAAAATAATTTGTTTGATTACTGTTTGGTAATATGATAAATGTGTTATACAAGTTATTGCTTAACTGATAAACTGTAGAATACTTATAGTTATGTTATAATACAATATATTTTCCCTTAGAATTAGTATAAACCAAACTACGAATGTAGGATGGTAAGAAACAACAACAACAACAACAACGATATGGCAGCTGCATTCAACCGCTTGGCTGAAGCCATAGAAAGACAAAATCAACCGAGAAGTGCTGGAGGACTTCATGGGTTAGATCACTTCCTAAAAAGGAAGCCATCACAATTCAAAGGAGGTTATAATCCGGAGGTAGCATACCTATGGGTTAAGGAAATGAAGCACATCTTCCGAGCCTTGCCCTGCACAGAATTCGAAAAGGTAGAGTATGCCACTTATATGATGGTTGAGGAAGCAGAAAACTGGTGGATACATGCCAGAACTCGTATGATTGAAACTGACAGACCTTTGGACTGGATCAACTTCAAAGACTGTTTCCTGGAGAAATATTTTTCAGCGAGTGTGAAAAGCCGAAAAGAGCTGGAATTTATGGAGCTGACACAAGGCTCAATGTCTGTTGGTGAGTATGCTACGAAATTTGAGGAATTATCTCTCTTTTACCCTCCTTTTCAACAGGCTGGTGCTGAAGCCTTAAAATGTGTCAAATTCGAGAACGGGCTGAATCTTGAAATCAAAGAGGCTATCGGATATCAAGAAATTCGGAGTTTCCCCATCTTGATTAATAAATGCCGAATTTTTGAAGAAAATCACCAAGCCAGGTTGGCACAAGAAAAGGCCAATACACAACTGAAACCTCAACCCGTTGCTTTCAAAAGGAGAGGATCGTTCTATCCAAGTCGTTTCAAGGGAGGATCATCATCATCATCTTCTGAAAGACGTAACAATATGAGATGTCTAAAGTGCGGAGGTAACCATCATATACGTGATTGTAACAGATGTCTTGAAGATGTCACTTGCTATCGTTGTAATCAGAAAGGTCACATCAGTCCAAATTGCCCCCAGAACCACCAAAACAACAACAACAACACTATGAATCATTAAAGAGGTTCCGATTATCAGGGAGATCATGGAGGAAACACGCGTGCTGATCAACCTCCAAGACAAAATAGGGGGTCAACAGACCAAAGATTGTAACTGGCAACAGGAAGAGTCTTTGCCATCAGTGGTTCAGAGGCAGACCAAGCAGACGATCTTGTGCAAAGTAAGTGTGAGATCAATGGTACTATTTTAACTGTGTTGTTTGATTCTGGTGCTACTCATTCTTTTATTTCTGAGGAGTGTGTCAGACGTCTTCAATTACCTGTGAAGTCTATGATATATGATTTGACTGTTTCCACTCCCACCGGTACACAACTTAGGACTACTAAGGTGTGTAACGATTGTTCTGTGCTCATAGAAGGTAGAAATTTTCTTGTCGATCTTGTTTGTTTACCTTTGAAGGATCTGGAAGTAATTCTAGGGATGAACTGGTTATCGGCTAATCGAGTCTTGGTGGATTGTCATAACAAGACCGTGATATTTCTATCAGACGAAAATCTTATTTCTGACAATCTCAAGATCTTTGCCTTACAAGGTGAAATTCAATTATTTGCCTTGTTTACTCTTTCCAAAGGAGATGGTGAATCTAAAGCAATCGAGATGCCAGTTGTTTCTGAATTCCCTGAAGTATTTCCTGAGGATATCTCAAGTTTACCTCCAGAACGCGAGATAGAATTCTCAATTGATTTAATTCCAGGAGCAGAACCAGTATCTAAGGCCCTATATCGTATGTCAACTATTGAATTGGCAGAACTGAAGAAGCAAATTGAGGAGTTGTTAGAGAAACATTTCATCAGGCCCAGTGTGTCACCATGGGGAGCGCCAGTATTGCTCGTCAAGAAGAAAGATGGAAGCATGAGGTTATGTGTAGATTATCGTCAGTTGAACAAATTGACGGTAAAGAATAAATATCCTTTGCCCAGAATTGATGATTTGATAGATCAATTGAGAGGTGCTGCAGTATTTTCTAAAATTGATCTACGATCAGGTTATCATCAGATTCGTGTCAAGTCTGAGGACATTCCAAAGACGGCCTTTAGAACACGCTATGGTCATTACAAGTAACTTGTGATGCCTTTCGGAGTAACCAATGCCCCAGCTGTATTCATGGATTACATGAATCGAGTGTTTCATTCATACTTGGATCAGTTTGTTATTATCTTCATTGATGACATTTTGATTTATTCCAAGACATGGGAGGAGCATGAAAAGCATCTTCGAGTGGTATTGCAGATTCTGAAAGAGAAGCAGTTGTATGCTAAGTTGTCTAAATGTGAATTCTGGTTGAAAGAGGTAAAGTTCCTAGGCCATGTAATCTCAAGCGAAGGAGTGTCTGTAGACCCTTCTAAAATAGAAGCTGTAACAAACTAGGAGAGACCTACTTCAGTCACTGAAATACGAAGCTTCCTAGGGTTAGCTGGTTATTATCGGAGATTCATCGAGGGGTTTTCTCGAATTGCCCTACCAATGACTCGTCTAACCCGGAAGAATCAACCTTTTGTTTGGACTCCAGAGTGTGAGAAAAGTTTCCAGGAACTAAAAACGAAGCTTACATCTGCTCCAGTTTTAACTTTGCCTAATCCATAAGAAGACTTTGTGGTTTATTGCGATGCTTCTAAAATGGGCTTAGGTTGTGTTTTGATGCAACAATGGAAGGTGGTTGCCTATGCTTCTAGACAGTTGAGACCACATGAGATGAACTACCCGACGCATGATCTAGAATTAGCAGCAGTGGTATTTGCTCTGAAAATCTGGAGACACCATTTGTATGGAGTCAAGTTTGAAGTGTTCAGTGACCATAAGAGCTTAAAGTATTTGTTCGATCAGAAGGAATTGAACATGAGGCAGCATAGGTGGATGGAGTTTCTTAAAGATTATGATTTTGATTTGAAGTACCATCCAGGAAAAGCAAATATGGTAGCAGATGCACTTAGCAAGAAATCCATTCATATGGCATCCTTAATGGTAAAAGAGATGGAGATGATAGAACAGTTCAGAGATATGAACTTGGGTGTGGAGTTGAAATCTTCAAAAAGTATGACTTTGGGAACTTTGAAGATAACCAATGATTTTCTGAAGCTGATAGGTGAAAGGCAGACAGAGGACTTGCAATTACAGGAGTTGAGAGAGTTGCAGGCGAACGGAAAGGATATGGGATTACAAGAAGGATCAGATGGAATTTGGAGAATCAGAAGCAGAATTTGTGTACCAGATGATACTAATCTAAGAAGAACAATCCTAGAAGAAGCGCATAAAAGTATGTTGAGCATTCATCCTGGATCAACTAAGATGTATCAAGATCTGAAGAAAAGCTTTTGGTGGCCAAGGATGAAGAAGGAAATAGCTGAATATGTGTCTTCATATCTGGTGTGTCAAAAAGCCAAAATAGAACATCAAAATCCATCTGGTGAACTACAACCATTGGAGATTCTTGTCTGGAAATGGGATGACATTTCAATGGACTTTGTGTCAGGTTTACCAAGGACACGTTCAGGAAATGATGCAATCTGGGTTATTGTAGACAGATTGACTAAGTCTGCTCATTTCCTTCCAATGAATATGAAGAATTCTCTACAAAAGTTGGCACAATTATATGTGAAAGAGATCGTGAGACTTCATGGTGTACCATCTAGTATTGTGTCAGATAAAGATCCGAGGTTCACTTCCCGATTCTGGGGAAGCTTGCATCAGGAGTTGGGTTCGAGACTTCGATTAAGTTCAGCTTACCATCCCAAAACAGATGGACAGTCAGAGCGTACCATACAAAGTTTGGAAGACTTACTGCGATCTTGTGTACTTAAACATGGTGGTAGTTGGGAGCAGTTTCTTCCACTGATTGAATTCACATATAACAATAGTTACCATAGTAGTATTGGTATGGCTCCATTTGAGGCATTATATGGTAGAAAGTGTCGAACGCCCCTTTGTTGGTTAGAAACTGGAGAAAGTTTGGCATTAGGACCTGAAATTGTGTAGCAGACTACTGAACAAATAGAAGTAATCAGAGAGAAGATGAAGGCATCCCAAGATAGACAGAAACACTATTATGATAAAAGGAGGAAACCACTTGAATTTCAAGTTGGTGATCATGTATTTTTGAAGGTCTCACCTCACAAGGGGATTGGCCGAGCATTGAAGAGTAAGAAGTTAAGTCCAAGGTTCATTGGACCATATGAAATTCTAAAGAAGATTGGTACAGTGGCGTATCAGATTGCACTCCCTCCTCATCTTCCAAATTTGCACAATGTGTTTCATGTATCACAATTGAGGAAGTATGTACAAGACCCCACACATGTGATTGCTAATGATGATGTTGAAGTTAGAGAAAATATGACCATCCCTACAGAACCCACACAGATCATAGAAAGGTCGATTAAACACCTGAGAAACAAGAATGTACCATTGGTGAAGGTTGCATGGAAACAAGGAAATGATGTAACTCTGACTTGGGAGTGTGAAGATGCTATAAGGACGCAATATCCATAATTGTTTCACTGAGGAGTGCGTTATGTTAAATTTCGAGGATGAAATTTTTATTAGGGTGGGAGAAATGTAACATCCTATTTTTAATAATAGTCCTATTTTGTAAATTATGAAGTATGGAAGGTCTGTAAGTGATAATCAATGAATAAAACACCCAGGGGATGGTTTGTAATACTCCAAAAATTTTATTTTTAAGTATAATTATGGAATTTATATAGATCTTTAATGATATTATCCATTTTTCGAGTGAAATATGCCTTAGAAAGGACTGTCCGAGTAAGGAAGAGGCTCTGTTCCGAGTGACCAAGAGAAATTTCGAGTGAAGGATGAAATTTCGAGTGAAAGATTGAAATTCCGAGTGAAGGATGTAATTTTCGCGTGGAACATGGCCGAGAGGGTCTCTTCCGAGTGGAATCCCTGTCTCAGAGACATTTCTGAGTGAAGAGGGTTTGATAGAACCTCTTCTGAGTGAAAGAATCCAAGTGACTCACCTTGGAGTGACTCACTGCCAAGTCAAATGTTTCTGAATGACTCGTTTCCGAGTCAATCATGGTCAGACGTTGCAATTCTGAATGAAAGATCACTAAGTGCTTTCATTTTCGAGTGAAGTACAAAGGAAAATGTTTTTCCGAGTGGCAGGATTCCGACTGGGGACACACGGTGTATGATTGTCCAGATGTGCACTAGAATGACTTCGTGTGAATGAAGAAGAAGAGAAGTCAGTCTTGGGAATGAGATGCCGAGTGAAAGCTGGCCAGGTGATGTGTCAATCCTGGAATGAGATTCCGAGTGAGTAGACAACTATGGGGGAGAATCGGTTTCTGAAAGGTTTTACCGAGTGGAACCGTGTGTGTGTGGAGACTCGGATCTGGAATGAAATTACCGAGTGGAAACCGTGTGAGTGAAGACACGGATTCGAAAATGAATTTACAAATGAGGAACCGAGTGTTGAAGACTGAGTGAAAGAGTTGACTCGGTTTTGGAATATATTACCGAGTAAAAGAAAACAGAGAAGGATGACTCGGTTGGGAATAAATTGTGTCGAGTGAAAACCAAGTAAGAGGAGTCAGTTTGGATTAATTTGTTGAGTGAAACCGAGTGGATGAAGGGTCGGTTTTGGGGAATGACGACCTCTGGTCGGATTTCGCTTAAGTGAGGCTTGTGTGTCTCCCTTAAGCAAGTCGGTATTCGCTTGAGCGAAACTCACACTCGCTCAAGCGAGTCGGTTTTCGCTTGAGCGAAACTCCTCTGCCAGTGTAATGTGTGGCACTCGCTCAAGCGAGAGAGGATTCCGCTTGAGTGAGAGGACTCAGATTTCCCTCTCTTCACGTTACTGTCAATTTCCAGTCGGCATATATGCTGACTGGGTAGAATTCCAGTCGGCTTAGAGGCTGACCGAGTCAAATTCCAGTCGGTATTCAGTGTCAGATTAACGTTTGACTCCAATCTTGTCCTTTTATGCATATTTTAATATACTTCTCTTCAATCATACCAACTCCATTAGGCAGGCGACAGAAGTGGACAACTATAGAGCCTACTTTCTTATCTAAATCTCCATTATCTCCAATAACAGCCACTAGCAAACCACTCATGGAAAGTTGTCTCCCACTGCCTTGCATTATTAAACAAACACATAATGATTCTGAAACTCTCAATTCCTCTTCTCCATCAATACACCTTCGATCTGAAGCTAGGACAGCAAGGAGACCATTTTCAATCAGCCAACTATCTTCAATCCAAGTAAGAGGGGACAGGGTTGTGAATGATTATGAAATGGGTAGAATTGTATGCTGTCCTAGGATTCCAGTTTTATTTTCGTATATTGTTGCTGAATTTTGAAGCTAAAAACGTATGAATTTGATTCTGACTTCTTCATCAAAGTTGTAGATATTTTTGTTATGTGAATTCTGAGACATAAATCAATTGATTTGGATATGTCTATCAAAAGTTATAGCCAAAATACTACAGCATGTCCGAGTGGAATATTTATCCTATGTTTTGTGTATATATTAAAATTCTGGGACTTATACATGCATAATAAGCCTTTGATGTCTTCATAAAAGTTGTAGATATTTGTGTTATGGATCTATAGAAAGTCGTTTCAAGTCAAAATGATTTTTGTAGCTCGAGTTATGCCTAAAATACTGAAGCATGTTCAAGCTGTAAATCTGTTAACTTGAGATACGTATTTTATTTTTAAAACTGGGAATTTTGTGTTGAGAATTAATGATCGGTGTCTTCACCAAAGTTGTATATCTTCTTGTTATGTGAATTTTGAGACCTTAACCGACTGAATTGGATATGTATAGCATGAGTTATGATCAAAATACTACAGCATGTCTGATTGAAATACTTATCTTGTGTTTTGTGCATATATGAATATTCTGGGAATTATACATATGTTTTTAGACTTTGATGTCTTCATAAAAGTTGTAGATATTTGTGTTATGGATCTGTAGAAAGTGGTTTCAAGTCAAAATAATTTTTGTAGCTCGAGTTATGCCTAAAATACTGAAGTATGTACAAGCTGTAATTCTGTTAATCTGAAATACGAATTTTATTTTTAAAACTGGGAATTTTGTGGTGAGAATTAGTGATCAGTGTCTTCATGAAAGTTATAGATATTGGTGTTAGGAGTAATTTAAAACTGGTCCCATGCCAAAATTATTTTTGTAGCTCCAGAAACGTTGAAAATACTAACATACGTACATTTTGGAAACTCTCTTTGAGGTAGTTTTGTATTCTGTGAATAAGTGGTGTTTCTGTTTGGAATTTGAAATTATGGTCTTCATGAAAGTTGTAGATAATTCTATTATTGAACTACAGAAAGTGGAATCACTTAAAAAGGATTTGATTTGATCATGTTATGGCTATTTTACTAACGTATGTTGTTGTTGGAAAATGCTGAAACTTACCTAAATGGTTATTATGAATGCTAATGATATTTTCCATGTGAGCAATGATATATTTATGAATTAGTGGGGAACTATGGATTATTATGGATGTTATTGAATGTCCTATGAATGTCATTCAGTATGTATATTTTTGTGATGAAAAATTATGAATGACTAAATTAATATATATATATGAACATGAATGCCTTATGAGTTGTTGAAATATGTTGTTGAAACAGTAAATCCATGATTCTAAAAATTATTATATGTGATGTTTCCTTTGAGGACTTGTGGTTTCCAAGTGGTTTTGGAAATGTTGATATCATGGTATGTTAAATGATAAAGAGAATTAAAGGCATTCATGCATCATAAGCATTTGGACGCACCATGGAATTTAGGGGTTCCATGATTGCCTACCCTGGTGGGGGGTTACTCTATGATGAGTTTAAGCCCTATTTTTGCAGGAGCCATGGAGTGTAGGGATTCATGGTTATGCTAAGTCCTACTTGTGTACTTCGGTACTGCAGGAGCCATGAAAGTGTAGGGATTCATGGTTATGCTAATTCCTACTTGTGCACTTATTTTCGCAGGAGCCATGAAGATGTAGGGATTCATGGTTATGCTAATTCCTACTGGAGTCTCCATGAGACTTTTTACTGCAGTATTCCCACAAAACCAAATGGATCCAGCATGACATCATTTGACTAATTTAAGATTTATTAATTATAAATGAACTTGTTTGGCATTTTCATCATATCATTATGCCTTGTTGGTTGTGTTTGTGCAATTTTATTTATTTTATAATTATTCTATATTCTGTCTCACTCTTACATTAATTTTTACAGTGAATGCTACACAGAATGAAGAGTGATGCCATGAATGGAGTTTACGTGAATTATTGTTTAGAATTTGACTTTATTATAATTTGATGGGTTGTAATAATAATATAATGTTTCATGTACTGTATTTTTCTAAATCGT
Source organism: Clitoria ternatea (assembly GCA_037962975.1). Classification (NCBI taxonomy): domain Eukaryota; kingdom Viridiplantae; phylum Streptophyta; class Magnoliopsida; order Fabales; family Fabaceae; genus Clitoria; species Clitoria ternatea. Next base: position 21,066,130 of record CM075670.1, on the reverse strand, counting down.
TTCTGCTATATATAAATATTTCATGACTTTAATTATTCACGACTAGTATGTATGATAATAATCCGCGTTTATCAACTTTTACATGACTTATTACAAATTTCAAAAATGATTTTTTTTAAAAAAAAACACGAAAAATTTATTCGAGAAATTACTAAGGTCGTCACATCACACACTATTTTCAGAAAATCATTAGTAATTTTTAGAACTCCGACAACTATATTTTTTGAAGATTTCTCCTCAATTGCTATGTTTAAGTCTCTAAATTGTTCAATCATTTCTAATTCTTTTATCATTAAAGCTGTCATATGAATAGCTTTTCTACTAAGCGCGTCAACCACCATGTTAGCTTTCCCTGGATGATACTTCAACTCAAAGTCATAGTCCTTGAGAAATTCCATCCATCGGCGTTGTCTCATGTTTAATTCTTTTTGGTCAAACAGGTATTTGAGACTTTTATGGTCACTATAAACTTCAAACTTTGCACCGTATAAGTAGTGTCTCCAAATTTTTAAAGCGAAGACAATAGCTGCCAATTCTAGGTCATGAGTTTGGTAATTAAGTTTGTGGGGTCGTAATTTCCTTGAAGCATAAGCAATTACTTTCCTTTGTTGCATTAGGACACAACCAAGTCCCAACTTTGAAGCGTCACAATAAACTTCAAAGTTTTCTTGGGGGTTTGGTAAAACTAGAACTGGTGCAGCTGTTAATCTTTTCTTTAATTCTTGGAAACTTGCTTCACATTCAGAAGTCCAAACGAAAGGTTTATTCTTACAAGTTAATCGGGTCATTGGTAGGGCAATTCGAGAGAATCCTTCAATAAATCTTCGGTAGTAACCAACGAGTCCTAAGAAACTCCTAATTTCTATGACAGTATTCGGCATCTCCCAAGCTATTACAGCTTCAATCTTTGCAGGGTCGACTGACACTGCATTCTTAGATATCACATGGCCTAAGAATTTTACTTCATTAAGCCAAAACTCACATTTGGATAGTTTGGCATATAGCTGCTTCTCCTTTAGTATTTGTAGTACTAAGTACAGATGCTCCTCATGCTCCTCCTTGGTTTTGGAATAGATAAGAATATCATCTATAAAGATAATGACGAATTGATCAAGGTATGGATGGAATATCTGGTTCATGTAGTCCATAAACACGGCTGGAGCATTAGTTACACCAAAAGGCACAACTAAATATTCATAATGGCCATAACGTGTTCTAAAGGCTGTCTTTGGAATATCTTCTTTCTTTACACAAATTTGATGGTATCCGGATCTCAGGTCTATCTTGGAGAACACAGTAGCTCCTCGTAGTTGATCAATAAGGTCATCAATCCTTGGTAACGGGTATTTATTCTTAACTGTCACTTTGTTCAGTTGGCGATAATCGACACAAAGTCTCATACTACCATCTTTCTTCTTGACCAGTAGTACAGGTGCTCCCCAAGGAGATACGCTAGGTCGTATGAATTGCTTTTCTAATAACTCCTCAACTTGCTTCTTTAGTTCAATTAGTTCTACTGAAGACATTCTATAGGGTGCTCTAGCAATGGGTTCTGCTCCAGGAATTAGATCAATAGAGAATTCTATCTCTCGTTCAGGAGGTAATCCTGGAACATCTTTAAGGAATACTTCTGGGAATTCACAGACTACTGGTATCTTACTTACATCAGGAATAACTTTCCCTTCTGTAAGTGTAAATACCATGAATAATTGGGCTTCATTGTTTAAGGAATATCCTATAGGGTTTTGTGAGACATCATACTCCTGACACTCCATGTTGTCAGGTGGAAAGATCACAATTTTATTATGACAATCCACAAGGACGTGGTTAGCAGATAGCCAATCCATCCCCAAGATGATTTCTAAGTCCTTTAATGGTAAACATACTAAGTTCACGTTAAAATTTCTACCCCCTATATGTATAGAACAACCTTCACACACGTTAGCTGTCCTAAGATGGTTACCAGTCGGAGTAGAGACAAGCAAATCATATTGCATAGATTTCACAGGTAAATTCAGACGCCTAACACATTCTTCAGCTATAAAAGAATGTGTCGCACCAGAATCAAATAAGACAGATAAGGTAGTGTTGTTAAGAATGCACTCACTTTGTACCAAGTTGTCTACCTGTGATGCCTCTGATCCACTGATTACAAATACTCTACCAGCTGCGGGTGATTTGTCTTGATTCTTCACTAGTTGACCATTTTCTCATCCTCGACCAGATGTGCCTCTGACATTATGTCCTCCGCGACCATTTGTATTATGTCCATCTCGAATGTTGGCTCCTCCTCTGTTAGCTCCATTGTTGTTGTTCTCAGTTTTAACATTCACAGTGTTAGTGCCTTGGCGAAGTTGTGGGCAGTTGGGACGAATATGTCCTTTCTGGTTGCATTGGAAATAGGTAACATCTGTCTGTGTACAATCATGGGTTTTATGATTTCCTCCGCATTTATAACAGTTCCATGTGATTGGCTGGTTCACACGTCCTCCAGATGATGAAGATGATCCTCCTCGAAATCGATTCTGATTAAATGCTCCTTGCCTTTTAAAGTTTACTAATTGAGGTCTCAATTGCTTATTACTTTTCTCCTGCTCAATCCTAGCACGATGGTTCTCTTCAAAAATTCTACATTTATTGATTAAAGTAGGAAAACTCCTAATCTCCTGATGTCCTATGGCTTCTTTAATTTTTGGCCTTAAGCCATTTTCAAATTTGACACATTTAGAAGCCTCAGTTCCTAGCTGTTGGAAAGGAGGATAAAACAATGACAGTTCCTCAAATTTGGTAGTGTATTCTCCAACAGACATATTCCCTTGCTTTAATTCTAAAAATTCTAATTCCTTTTTGCTCCTGACACTAGCAGGGAAATATTTCTCGAGAAAGGTTTCTTTAAAATTCTGCCAGTTGAGTAGCCTACCAGCTTCCAGTAACCTATCGCGAGCAAAGATCCACCAATTTTCTGCTTCCCCTACCATTATATAGGTAGCGTATTCTACTTTCTGGGCTTCAGTGCAAGGTAAGGACCGAAAGATACGTTCCATTTCTTTAATCCACAGGTAGGCCACCTCTGGATTATAGTCTCCTTTGAATTGGGTAGGTTTCCTTTTCAAGAAACGGTCAAGTCCATGGGTTCCTTCAGCTAACCTTTGCTGTTCCTGTCTTTCAAGGATCTCAGCAAATCGGTTGAATGCAGCAGCCATGGCATCATCGTTCTGACGTCTAGCCATTTCTTACCCTACAGATACGAGTACCACTGCATTCAGTTACTGAGCATCTAATATACTCAGAGTTCTAACAATTTTTATGTTATCGAACTAGTAATTATACAAAAACATACAAAGAGCACCCATAACACACAAGCACACAAATTTCAAACAAATAGAAGTTAAGGTTCACACACTTCAAGCTATCTTTCTTTAATTTCTAGTTACTTCCTAAGGTTTTCTTTATATTTTATATAACCGGGCTCTGATACCACTTCAGTTGTAACACCCTGGAGCCAACTTGCAAATCCCAAGATAATTACCGTCACCATATAAAATCTCTTGGATAACTTATTTTTCGCCTGGTAATTATCAAGTGATTCACAACTTGATTCCAGAGGTTACTGATACAATATCAAAGTGCAAAACTTTTTACATAACTAACTTTATTTTATTATACATAATATCAGAGTCTCATACATATTATATTTTACAACAGGTACCTAGATCTCATAAAATATAAAGATGTAAAGTACCAAAACATAGTATATACATCATACAACCATAGTAGTCACGCAAGCAAGCATCAGCATCAAAAGCCTTCATAATTCATCCACATCAAGCATCATCCACTTTGTCACATATTTTCCTGGTTAACCACTAAAGGGTTACCACAAGTAATAGAAAGAGTGAGATAAAATGTCAAATAAATAGAAATTAAATTAGAACAAACACAACCACAAGTAGGATGCTATGCGATGCAGATGCCAAACAAGTATTTTATATTATACTTATGTTATTATATTCCATTCTTTTATATCAAGGAAAATGCATGATGGATCCATTCTGGTGGGAACATCTGCAGTGATTTCCAACAATAACATTTTTACGGATATCCAACCGATACCACGCCCCATAATGCAACACCAACATCGGATAACAATACTATAATATCAATAACAAGTGTTGCGGGGCTCCCCTTAAGGACACACTGCTTAGCCCTTAAGACGGCCATGGTATAAAACCACCACAGAAGTCTATGCTCAACAGAGCGCGTTCCCCCACCGGGAACCCCCTCAAAGAACCCCCCTGCGGATTCTTTGAACGGCCAATGCATATGATGCATGAATGCAGTAAATTTATTTCAACAAATTTATTCATAATTTTAACAATAAGAATTTATTGTAAAATTCAAGAAGATACGACATTTCATCATATTTACAAGTATAATCCATATACTATATTTAAAAATATAGAAACATAATATCAACTAATTACTATATTTAATAATTCAAACAATAAGGAAACATTTTTCATGTAAACTACTATAATTATTATTCCAAAGGTTATGGAAACACATTTTCCATAGCATTTATTGATTTATCATACTCTCTATTTCAAGGAATATAGAAACATGTTTTCAAAATGGTTATTTTATCCATTTATTTAATTAAATAACTTTAATATTATTTTGTTAAAAACTTTAGATTTTGATAAATTGTAATGTCTTAGTAGTTAAGATTAAAGTATATTTTAATAATGATATATTCATATAAGGTAGTATAGTATAAAGAAAATTGATAAAAGTACTGATCCGGTCTGGATACCGGCCCCCAATCTTGTGACATCAGAGTGACCTCATATAAGGAAAACCGGTGTCCTGGTTCGACATTACCACACCGGATATCCGATGTCTGGCCTTCCATCCTCATCTCACGACTGCCCTACTTATTGTCTCTATAACGGATCTTTGTTCATTTTCACAGGACATTTATATATAACTGTTGGTTTCTCAGTCACAGCAAGATAAGAGCCCCTAATAACTTATCAGCGAAGATACTGTACGTAGCAAAATACGTCACGTCAATGGTCTCAGAAAGCAAGTGGATGTGTCAGCAGATTATACGGAAAAGGTGATTATCCTCTCTTCTTCCTATAGGGTCGTACACTGATAATTGACCTACCCTCCTGACACATTCTGAGTGTTGAGCCACCCTGATTGACGTAATGTACATGCTATCAGAGCTAGGGGATCCACCTGTATCCAACGACTCATTTTCTCACGTACAACTATAAATAGCTCAATTCAATACACATGCAAGGTGATGTTGTTCTAACTTACACTTTACTATTACTTCGCTTGAGCATTCATTGAGTTCTTACACTCTTCTAACTTGAGCGTCGGAGAATCTTCGCAGGTGGCACCACCTTTCGCCCCCCTACAACGCGAATCGTTGGTGTGAAGGATCTCCAGGACAACAAGACCGGCCTCTCCCACTGAGAGACTGGATTAATACATCGGATACTCACTGTTCTGGTGTGCAAACCCTAAAAACACCTATATTCTTGTGGCTGGTCCCACACCGGATCCTAGACCCCGGTCCAGACCAGTTCATTGGCACGCCCGGTGGGACTCGTTAGAGTTATTCCCATTTTCGCAGAAGTTTGGTTGTCACGATGGAAGGTGATGGGAGAGATTTCGTTGATGGTCACGTGGAGGATATGACCCATCAACAGACTGGAAGGAGACTTGTCTTTGAGTCTCCTGTAACTCAGACCCGGAGGTTGGTGCAAGTGCAAATGCCTGACCCTCGCAATGAGGTTATCAGGCAGCTCAGGGAGGAGCTGATGGAGTTGAAGCGAGAGAGAGGAGGAGCTGGGGACAGGGTAACGTCCCATGCAGAAGAGACTCACCACGCATCAGAGAGGGGCAGGTCTACAGCCCTTCAGTATTCAAAGATCCCCACGTATGAAGAGAGAGAGCAGACTCAAGACTCTGGTGATAGAGTCAGTACCAGGAGAAGGGAACAGGCGGTGGTGACTTCAGGGACGTACAAGCTCAGTGTCCCTTTCTCAAGAAAGCTGATGAGCATTACCATCCCGAAACATTTGCAAACAACTCAACCACTGTCAATAGGGAAGTATAATGGAGAAACTGATCCCACTAAGCATTTGGATGCTTATGTGTATGAAGCTATGTATTTGGGAGCAGATGAAGATGTTATGTGTAGGATGTTCCCAAGCATACTAACGGAGGAGGCTCTCAGTTGGTTTAAAAGCTTACCCTCAGGATCTATAGACTCTTGGGAGGAAATGGCCGCTGCATTTGAAAGTCATTTTTTCATCTCTAGGGATATCCCAAGAACTTCTCACACCCTGGCCCAGATAAGGCAGGGAGAAACTGAAACTCTTAAGGAGTTCTTGAAAAGGTTTTATAAGGAGGCAGCTTTGGTCCCCAACCTCACGGAGGCCATACAACTTCATATTGTAGTGGAAGCTCTTCAGCCTGGTTCAGCCTTTGCCCTATCTTTGGCAAAGAGCCCCCCAACAACCTTCGAGGAGTTTCGAAGGAAAGCTTCCAAGTACGTGGGCATAGAGATGCATCTGGAGGCAACCGCAACAAGAATGAAGCCTTCAGCACCCACTCAGCAGCCACAGAGAGAAAAGGAGAGAGTGAGGCCTGAGAAGCATGCCTTTAGAGAAGACTTTGTAAACGCTCGCCCGCATCCACGAGATAGGCGTGTGTCATCGTTCGACAACTATGCTCCGTTGAACACCAGGCATTTACAAATCATGAGGGAGGTTGGTTGGCCAACGTTGAACGTCTTTGGTATAAGGAAACCAGCCCCAGTCAAGAGGGGTGGTAACCCACGCAAGTATTGCACTTTCCATGAACAGACAGGACACAATACTGATGAGTGCAAGGCATTGAAGAATACGGTGGAAACTCTCATCCGAGAAGGAAAGCTGAAGCAGTATTTGTTCAAGGAGAAATCTGTAGACGAGCCTCAGAGGATGGAAAAAAGGAGTAGAGATCCTGATGATGAAGATGATAATACACATAACCCAGCAAGGAAGTTCACTGCAGCCGAAAAGCAGAAGGGAGTAGTGATTGCTGGAGATGCCCAACAAAGTAACATGCCCCAGCAACAGAGGCAGGGCAGACGAGAAGTGATTGAGATGATAGCCGGAGGATTTGCGGGAGGAGGAGCATCAATCACAGCATGGAAGAATCACCACAGGATGATTCTGTCTGTCCAGGGCAAACCAAGGGATAACCTCCCTTTCAGGGACGGTATGGCAGCTCCGACGGTGTCATTTACTGATGATGACTTTGGCCCAACAATTCCAGGAGGTGATGATGCAGTAGTTATCGTGGCAGTTATAGCCAACAAGGATGTCAAGCGAATCCTCGTCGATCAGGGAAGTTCTTGTGATGTTATCTTTTATAATTGTTTCAAACAAATGGGTTTCAATGATGCAGATTTACAACCTTACACGCAAGAACTCACAGCGTTTAATGGAGCCAAGCAACCCACCAAGGGGTATCTTGACACTCTGATTTCCTTTGAAGGAGAGCCTGGAGCGAGAATAGTCAAGTCTAGAATTCTGGTGATTGATGTGGAATCCCCATACAACGGTATCATAGGCCGTCCTACACTGAATGCGATGGAAGCAATTGTATTCACTCCTCACCTCTTGATCAAATTCATTGATAAGGACAACGGTGTGTCCTCTCTCCGTGGTGATCAGGAGATGGCTCGATATTGTTATAACTTGAGCCTCAACATGGTCAAGTTGGAAGCATTCAACAAGAAGAGGAAGCTGAACGACGGAGGAACAGCGGTAGGGTCTGTCAGTCTAATTGATCTGGACCCCAGAGCGGAATTGAAGATTGATCCACTCAATCCCTCTAAGCCCACACCGGATGGTGGTTCCAGGGATGTTGTCTTAGGGGATTCCCCAGAGAAGGTCACACACATCAATGATAAGCTGGAGTTTGCTATGGAGCAACGCTTATTAGCCCTTCTGTAGGAGTTCAAGGATCTTTTCGCATGGACAGCAGCAGACATGCCTGGGATGGACCCTGATTTCTGTTGCCACAAGCTTGCTGTGTACCCTGAAACAAGACCGGTGGCCCAGAAGAAGAGGAGGTTGGGACTGGAGAAGCAGAGGGCAGCTTGTGAGCAGACAGAGGAGTTGTTGAAAGCAGGCTTTATAAGGGAGATACGCTACTCTTCTTGGCTTTCTAATGTGGTTATGGTGCAGAAAGCTAATGGCAAATGGAGAATGTGCATAGATTATGTGGATCTTAACCGTTGCTGCCCCAAGGATCCATATCCCCTGCCCAACATTGATCGCATGGTGGATGATTCATCTGGTTACCAGTACCTCAGTTTCATGGATGCTTATTCGGGGTATAACCAGATTCCGATGTGGGAGGGAGACCAAGAGAAAACTGCCTTTATCAATGACCGCGGTGTTTTCTGCTACACCGTCATGCCTTTTGGATTGAAGAACGCCGGCGCTACCTACCAGCGCAAGATTAACAAAGTCTTTGAAGGGATGCACACCAGGCTGGTCGAGGTTTATATCGATGATATTATAGCCAAAACGCCCGCTGGAGGAGACCATATTGAGGATCTGCGCCAAGTTTTCACTAGGCTTCGACAGTACAACATGAGGTTAAACCCCTTAAAATGCACCTTTGCCGTTCCAGCTGGGAAATTCTTGGGATTCATGTTGACCCAACGAGGCATTGAGGCTAACCCTGGGAAATGTCAAGCAATCCTGGATATGCAGAGCCCCAAGAGCCTGAGGGAAGTCCAATCATTGAATGGGAAGGTAGCCGCTCTGGCTCGTTTCATGCCCAAAATGACACACAGATCCCTTCCCCTGTATAAGGCGTTGAAGAAACACAAGAATTTTTAATGGGGAGAGGAGCAAGAACAAGCCTTCCAGCAACTCAAGGCCGTTCTCTCAAGTCCACCGATACTGGTTAAGCCTGACCCTGGTGAGACTTTGATCTTGTATTTAGCAATCTCTGATGAAGCCCTAGGCGTGGCCTTGGTTAAAGAAACCCCTGAAGGGCAGAGGCCGGTGTACTTTACTAGTAAGACGCTTCAGGGGGCGGAAGGAAGGTATCAGAAGATTGAGAAGGCTGCTCTAGCAGTCGTGTGGGCATCACGACGATTGAGGCCTTATTTCCACGCGCATCCAGTACTGGTGAGAACAGATTTGCCTCTCCGTTCAGTGCTTAGCAAGCCAGACCTCGCCGGAAGGATGATAAAATGGTCTATCGAGTTGTCTGAATTTGAAATTTCGTATGTGCCTCGAGGAGCCATCAAGGCGCAAGTGTTGGCTGATTTTGTTGTGGAGATGACTGGGGCGGACCCTGCCACCCCTCGAGCGCATTGGACCATTTACGTTGATGGATCGTCGAATAGCAAAGGTTGTGGAGCAGGTGTTGTGGTAGAAAGTGATGATGGTGTGCACCTAGAAATTTCCCTCCGATTCAATTTCAAAACCTCCAACAACCAGGCTGAATACGAAGCATGCTTGGCCGGTCTCCGTGCGGCGATTGACATCGGAGCATCAGCAGTCACACTGTGCAGTGATTCCCAATTGGTGATTTCGCAGATCCAGGGGGAGTACCAAGCGAAGGAGCCGCAACTTCAATTGTACTTGAATTGTGTTAATGAGTTGAAGGGAAGATTTGAAGTGTTAGAGTTCAAGCATGTGCCCAGAGAGGAAAACACCAGAGCGGACATCTTGTCAAGACTGGCAAGTACAAAGCAGCCCGGTAGCACAACGACGGTGGTTCAAAGCACTTTGACATCACCTAGCATACCTTTGTACCCTTATTTGAATGCTGTCATGGTGAGCTATCCGTATGAGGATTCTTGGGTCATCCCTTATATTCGCTATCTGGCTGATGGTCAACTTCCCACTGATGAGAAGGAGAGGAGACGAGTGAAGAGGGAGCTACCATACTTTACTATGGTTGATGGTGTTCTCTACAAAAGGGGATTCTCTGTCCCATATCTTTTGTGTTTGAGAGAGGATGAGGTTCAAGCGGTTTTAGAGGAAGTGCACGAGGGGCAGTGCGGGCACCATGCTGGGGGTCGGAGCTTAATGAGAAAGGTCCTCAGGGCTGGATATTGGTGGCCCACTGTGAAGCAGGATTCTGCAGATTTTGTTAGGAAGTGTGACGCTTGTCAAAAATTCTCCAATCTCCACCATACACCGGCCCAAGAGTTGTCCTCATCTGCTGTACCTTGGCCGTTCTACCAGTGGGGCCTTGATATTTTGGGTCCATTCCCCACTGCGCCAGGAGGTATCAAATATTTGATCGTGGGGGTAGACTACTTCACCAAGTGGATCGAAGCTGAGCCCGTAGTGTACATTACTTCTGCGCGAACAAGACGATTCGTGTATGAAAATATCATAGCTCGGTTCGGGGTGCCAGGGCGGATTGTGACTGACAACGGCACCCAGTTTACAGACAAAAAGTTCACACATTTGCTCGAAGGACTGAGGATAATCCAGATATTTTCATCTGTTGAACACCCCCAAACCAATGGACAAGTGGAGGTAGCCAATCGAGAAGTGCTAAAGGGGTTGAAGAAGCGTCTGGGAGAAGCGAAGGGGGGATGGACTGACCAGCTATGTCATGTTTTATGGGCATACCGTACTACGCCTCATTCTTCAACTAACGAATCCCCATACCGGCTGACGTACGGGGTTGAGGTGATGATTCCAGTGGAGCTACGAACAAGATCGGCTCGTGTGGAGTATTTTTCAGCTGAAGACAACAACGCCAACCTGGCATCAGAGCTGGACGTCCTTCAGGAGTTAAGAGAAAAGGCTTTTGTCAGGGATCAGGCGGTAAAAGCAAAGGCAGCACTCCAGTATAATAAACGTGTCCAATACAGGGCTTTCAACACCGGAGATCTGGTTTTGAGAAAGGCGAGTGTGGGGAATAAATTCACTCACCAAGGAAAGCTAGCACCGACGTGGGAAGGTCCTTATAGAGTTTCTGAAGTGACTGGAAAAGGGTCATACCGGTTGGAAGAACTTGATGGAACTCCAATCCGCAACAAATGGAACACTCAGAACTTACGTGTTTATTACAGCTAGTTGGTAAGACGGCGTGTACTCTTTTTCCTTACTTGAGTTTTTTCCCATTGGGTTTTCTCAAGAAGGTTTTAACGAGGCACGACCCCAACTACGCTCTCTTTGTAATGCACTTTCAATCTTAATGAGAATACATTTTAACCGCCCTATCATTCTCACTTTTCTTATGTGTTGTGATTTATAGTCGTAGCTTAACACGCATACACCTCAGGACGGATGAACTCAACTACCAATTCTGTAGTTGATGATGTAACTCCTCGAGGGACTAATGAAGACCCCTCAGGACGGATGATCTCAATCACACATCGTGTGTTTTGACGGTGTAACTCCTTGAGGTGGAATGGGTTGTAGGGCTGGTCCTTTTTCAAGGCCACAAACCGAACCCCATTCGAAGACAACATGGGTTGTAGGGCTGGTCCTTTTTCAAGGCCATAAACCGAACCTCATTCGAAGACAACATGGGTTGTAGGGCTGGTCCTTTTTCAAGGCCACAAACCGAACCACATTCGAAGACAACATGGGTTGTAGGGCTGGTCCTTTTTCAAGGCCACAAACCGAACCCCATTCGAAGACAACATGGGTTGTAGGGCTGGTCCTTTTTCAAGGCCACAAACCGAACCCCATGCGAAGGCTTGGGCGCAGTAGGCCGGTTCATACAGAAAACCACGCTGAACCCCGAGTAACGAGTGCAGTAGGTTCAGGATTAGCCCTGATCCGAACCCCGTGTTGAAGGCTTGGATTGTAGGATTGCACCGAACTCCAAGTACGGTTAGTAGGATCGAACCGAACACCGTGTGAAGACTTGAGATGTAGGACCAAACCGAACCTCAAGAGAAAGGCGTAAAGCTTACCCTTGTCAAAGCTGTACCAAAACTCAAAGGCAATGTCCGTCCTCAATTATGGAATATCCACCCCAGAGCGGTTGAACGCTAACGTACCCGCTCTACATCTCTGAGGACAGATGAGCATTTCTATCTTTTTAAGAAGTTAAAAGGTAATTCTTGAGATAAAATTTCCCTTCCCAATGTACTTATACTTGGGGACAGGGCATGCTTTAACTTAATTATCGCTTCTTCGTTACAATTTGTTATCTTAATCCGGTGTGATAAGTACGCTTTAAGCAGCCAGGTAACCACATAGAACGGATTCACAAAGCATTGAAAACAATAAAGTGTTTTGTATAGCACTAAGTTATCCAACAATCATACATTCGACGCAAGCAGTTGAAGAGAAACAACAGTGAATTTTATTTCCAAAAATGAGAAATTATTCAGGTTACAAAGTAGTTAAAGCTAGAGCTGATCCCAGTACACAGCTATGAATAAAGCATAAATTAAGAGGCCGGTGCTTGATCCTCCGCAGTGGGCACTCCTGTCTTCTCCATTTTACCCTCTACTCCAGTTTGGGCACCTTCTTGCGTTTCAGCTCCAGAGGCAGCGGTGGACATCGTCGGCTCCATACTTTGACCTTCTGGAAGGGGAGGCAGTTCATACAGAGATGCACGGGGTTCATGGTGCGAGCCGTCCTTATGTACTTCAACAAGTTTTCCCCCATGGAATTCGAAGAACGGATCCAATCCGTACAGATTCAGCTTCACTCCAGGGTTACGATAATAAACTTGACGGAGGGCCAGGCCGAAGGATTCATACGCCACATTTTTTCATATCTCCAAGGCTTTGGCAGCCTTGGCCTTCGCAGCAGTTAATTTTCTTTGAACCTTGGTAAAATCCTCTTCTGAAGGCCCAGCACTCGCACCACCCTTCTTGAGTTCCTCAATTTGGGCTTGCATCTCCTTCCGAAGGCTCTCCCACTCCCCAAGGTCTTTATTGCGACCGTCCTCCATAATCTTGAGATCGTCAGCAAGCTTAGCTGATCTCTTCTTCTCCAGTTGTAATTCTTCTTTGAGGAGGGGTATGGATTTGTTCTGTTTCTGGAGGTCGGCAACTTCCCGCTCTAGAGCCTTGTTCGCGAAATAAACTTGGCTTGCCTCCTCAGTTTTCCTCTGGAGTGTCTCCTTGGTTTTCTTCAACTCCGACTCTACGCCTCTATGAACTTCAGCTTGTTTGGCCGTCCATATCGTGCCTTTGGAAGATAAGAGTCCCTAATAACTTATCAGCGAAGATACTGTACGTAGCAAAATACGTCACGTCAATGGTCTCAGAAAGCAAGTGGATGTGTCAGCAGATTATGCGGAAAAGGTGATTATCCTCTCTTCTTCCTATAGGGTCGTACACTGATAATTGACCTACCCTCCTGACACATTCTGAGTATTGAGCCACCCTGATTGACGTAATGTACACGCTATCAGAGCTAGGGGACCCACCTGTATCCAACGACTCATTTTCTCATGTACAACTATAAATAGCTCAATTCAATACACATGCAAGGTGATGTTGTTCTAACTTACACTTTACTATTACTTCGCTTGAGCATTCATTGAGTTCTTACACTCTTCTAACTTGAGCGTCGGAGAATCTTCGCAGGTGGCACCACCTTTCGCCCCCCTGCAACGCGAATCGTTGGTGTGAAGGATCTCCAGGACAACAAGACCGGCCTCTCCCACTGAGAGACCGGATTAATACATCGGATACTCACTGTTCCGGTGTGCAAACCCTAAAAACACCTATATTCTTGTGGCTGGTCCCACACCGGATCCTAGACCCCGGTCCAGACCAGTTCAAGTACCAATAAGAACTTAAAATAGAAATTCTGAAACTATTAGTGCGCTACCTATTAGTGCGGTTGTAACAGGAACTGTACTAATAGGGTTCTGCATATGCTGTCACGAGAACAACATCTTGTTTTTGTGATTTATATACGTTTTACCCATTCCAATTGCAATTTAAGCATACCAAATGATGTTAAATCATCATATAACATTAGAAATATATTATATATCATATTTCAATGTATTAATATTAATTTTAAAATTTAATTCCTTTAAATAAAAATTTTAACTATTCACATTCAATGTTATTTAGTCAAATACTGATATATTTCTAATCTAATTTCTATCTATCCGATATTTTATCCCCTCTTTCTTACCTTAATTTCAGATTCCCAAACTCGGTGTGTGCTCAAACTCCTTGTTTCTCCTCGAATCCTCAATGGAAAATGGTTTCTAGGATTCCAAAATTAAAGGCCTTAGAGTTATAGAAACGAAGATTTGAAGGTTTGAATTAGAAGATAATGGAGGATAGAAGGATTTGGGTGATTTGAATTGAAGAAAAATGAAGTGGGAGGCCATTTATATAGGCAACGAAAGGCGGTGGAATAAGGCGGTGCGAAGGAGGAAGAAGGGTCGGGAGAAATCTGATCTTTCTTCTCCTTTTTTTTTAATTATTATAATAATGGGTTCCTTAATAATTCTACGTTTTAATGTCGCATTTTATTTTCTTTTAGTCTCATTTTAAATCCGATTTTTGAAATAAAAATATCCATGTAACCAGGATAAAATTTCCTATTTTCTAAGATTTATTTCTTATTTTTTAAAAAAACTTTAATTTTTCACTATTTAATTATCGATTCAAAATTTAATTAAAAATTGGGCTGTTACATATGACATTCATAGGACACTCAATAACATCCATAATAATCAATAATCCCTCAATAATTCAAAAATAATCATTACCCATATGGAAAATATCATTTTCATCCATAATAATCATCATAGGTAATTTCAGAAATTTACAACAACAACATACATTAGTAAAGCAACCATAACGTGAGTAAATCAAATCCTTTTTAAACAATTCCACGTTTTATAGATCCATAACATAAATATCTACAACTTTTATGAAGACATCAAAGTCTAAATATGTATGTATAATTCCCAGAATATTAATATTTACACAAAATAGAAGGTACATACAGTAGTATTTTGACTATAACTCATGCTATACATATCCAAATCAGTAGGTTCAAGTCTCAAAATTCACATAACGAAAAGATCTACAACTTTGATGAAGAAGTGAGAGTCAAATTCTCACATTTTTAGCTTTAAAATTAAGTAACAAGTTACGAAAATAAATCTGGAAAATCCTAGAACAGCATACAATTCTACCCATTCCATATTTATTCACAACCCTATCCCCTCTTACCTTGATAGAGGATCTTAGATTGGTTGAAAAAATGTTCTCTTCTTACTGTCCTAACTTCAGATCAAAGGTGACTTGACGGAGAAAAAGAAATGAGAGAGAGACTTTACTAATTTTAGTTTATTCTAAGAATTCAGACTTGGGAACGAGATTTAGTGTCGATTTAATAATGAAAAAGACAAGTGGGGGACAAGCTTTTCGTAATTGGATTGTAGTGGGATGTTAGGTGCATTAATTGCGGTGATAATAGAGGTTTTAGATAAGAAAAATGAGTTGTATTGTTGACCATTTCCGCCGCCTACATAATGGAGCTTGTATGATTGAAGTAAATATATTAAAATATGTACAAGATGATATGATTGGAGTAAAATATTAATTCTAACATTGGTTCGCTATTTTGGGCATATCTCTTTCCGAGAAGAATTCATCAGAGCCTCTTTTTGTTCAGAATTGCTCCACTCAGAAGGGAATTCGCTCGGAAATGTTTCTGCTTGAAACACTCAGTCATAGCTTTTCTTTCCGAGTGAGTGACCCACTTAGAAATGTCTCACCCGGAGACACCTCATTCAGAAATATCTCACTCGGATATATCTCTGCCCGAAAAGTGCTCGTTCAAAATCAGCCATTTTTTGTTCAGAATTGATTCACTCAGAAATTCTCTACTCGGATATATTTCTGCCTGAAAAGTACCTTATTCGAAGTCAAAGCCTTTCTTCACTCGAAAGTATTTCTCTCGGAAGTGCGTCACTCAGAAATTTACAACCGAAAGAATCAGTCAGAGTCGAAGTTCAGTCCTCTCTCAGAAATCTTTCCACTCGGGAATATCACTCGGAGTCGAAGACAATTTCGAAGACGAACCCGAGCACAAGCTCTCGGTAACTTTGAATATGGCCCGAGCACAGGCTCTAGGCAACCTTTATGACACCCGAGCACGAATAGAATGAAGGGGTTCACCACTCGAATATTTACTTCCCCCGAAAACTTTTCACTCAGAAACGTATTCATTCGAAGTCAGTCTTTCTCTGTTCCAGAAGTACTTCCCCTGGAAATGAATCACTCGGTAGTCTCAATCGGTGACATATCACGCGGGAATCGGAAAGGTCTCACTTGGTGTCATCCACTTGGAAATGTCTCACTCGGTACCATCCCACACGGATGTGTCGCACTCGGGGGCACCCCACTCGGGAAAGTTGTATTTAAGTCGGAGATACCCCACTCAGGAATATCTCGGCCCGAGAAGTACTCATTCGAAATCAAAGCTTTTCTTCGCTCAGAAGTACTTCTCTCGAAAACGTTTCACTCGGAGACGTTTCATTCGGAAACGAGTCACTCAGAGACGTTTCACTCGGAGACGTTTCACTCGGAGACGTTTCATTCGGAAACGAGTCACTCAGAGACGTTTCACTGGGAAACGTTTCACTCGGAGACGTTTCATTCGGAAACGAATCACTCGGAGACGTTTCACTCGGAGACGTTTCATTCAGAAACGAGTTACTCGGAGACGTTTCACTCGGAAACGTTTCACTCGGAGACGTTTCATTCGAAAACAAGTCACTCGGAGACGTTTCACTTGGAGACGTTTCATTCGGAAACGAGTCACTCGGAGACTTTTCACTCGGAAACGTTTCACTCGGAGACGTTTCATTCGGAAACAAGTCACTCGGAGACGTTTCACTCAGAAGTATGGAACTTGGAGGCGTCTTTGTTCGAAAGGTGCTCATTCGAAGCCAGAGCTTTCCTTCAGTCAGAAGTGATCATCTCGGATTTTCTTCACTCGGAAATGTCTCATTTGAAGCCAAAGTTTTCTTTCACTCAGAAATGGTTCTCTCGGTCATGCCTCACTCAGAAACATCTTAATTTTCCTTCACTTGGAAATAGTTCTCTTGGTCATACCTCACTCAGAAAGATCTCACTCGAAATCAGATTCTTTTCTTCACTCGGACAGTCTTATCTCAGACATGATTCACTCAGAATATCTTATTCGAAAGTACTTCACTCGGTAATCTCCTAATCAGAACGCTACCAGAGGTTAATATCAAAGGAAGCTATTTGAACGAATCAAAAAGAAGCTTCGATTCATAGCCAAACTTATGTAGAAAGTTGATATAAATAGATAATATCATTAATGGTGTAAATTAAAAATGATTATTCATGAGAATGAAATTTTTGGGATGTTACAAATACGACCAATACCATGTCCCTGAGCATTACCTCGTCCGCGACCGCGACTACGACCATGACCACGACCATGGGTATGATGATCGTGTGTTGCTACATTCACTTCTGGGAATGGAGCAATTCCAGTTGAACGAGATTCATGATTTTGCATAAGCAATTCATTATTTTGCTCAGCCACAAGGAGACAAGTAATCAATTCTGAGTATTTGGTAAAGCCCTTTTGACGATATTACTGCTGTAGGAGCATATTAGATGCATGAAAAGTGGAGAATGTCTTTTTTAACATATCGCTTTCAGTGACCTTTTCTCCACACAACTTCAATCTTGAAGTAATTCTAAACATTGCAGAATTATATTCATTTACAGATTTAAAATCTTGAAAGCGCAAATGCATCCATTCATATCGGGCTTTCGGAAGAATTATATCCTTTTGATGGCCGTATCTCTCTTTTAGATTATTCCACAAAACGAGAGGGTCTTTAACTGTTAAATATTCATTTTTTAACCCTTCATGGATATGGTGACGTAAGAAAATCATGGCTTTAGCTTTATTTTGACTAGATGCCTGATTTCCATTTTTAATGGTGTCTCTGAGACCTTTAGCATCTAAATGGATTTCAACATCCAATGTCCATGATAGATAGTTTTTTCCAGATATGTCAAGAGCCACGAACTCAAGGTTGGTAATATTTGACATAGTTATTTCTATGCAAGAAATTACAAATAATAAATTAGATAATACTTCAATAAATATATTAACTATAATTATTTAATAATAATGGTGATGACAATAGTAACAAGTCAACAATAATTACAAATATTTTTTTATTTTGTTTATTAAAGAGTAATATTTTTAGTTTTTTATTAAAAAAAATTATAAAATTTCACATAAATAATCTGATAATAAAATTTAAAATTTTCATAAGATATCAATCAAATATTAGTGGCCTAATGGTAAAGTGATAACTTATCATGTCATGAGTCTTAGGTTCAAATCCTTGTTAATGTTATATTATTTATTGACTCATTTATTTATATAAAATATATTATATTAATTGAAAATACCAATAACAGGTACATATAAAATGTTAATTATAAAATATTAATTAGTGCATGGTGTAATTAAAATATGAGCGCATGATTATATAATATAAAATGAGACCAAGACCACACAATGCTATATTAGTGAATTGGTAATCAGATAAAAATCAGTTAGCAAATTAAATGCATAAAACATAATTTTATGATTATATATATATATATATATATATATATATATATATAATTGTGACCACACAATGCTATATTAGTGAATTGGTAATCAGATAAAAATCAGTTAGCAAATTAAATGCATAAAACATAATTTTATGATTTTATATATATATATATATATATATATATATATGATTGTCATATTTCTTCAGGAACTATTAATAAATATTTTTAAGAATTCTGAATTATTTGGTTATTAATTCTATACATCCTGCAAGGATGTTTTATGAATAAGTTCTTCAGGAACCCTTTTTTTTATAATATAGATATAATCAGTCTTATACATCCTTCAGGGATGTTTAAAACATAAGTTCTTTGGGAACTTTTATAATGTATACATAATAATATAAATTAAAATTATAAAAAATAATAATAATCATATATTTCCTCTCTTAGTCTTAACTAGATCTCAGTTGGTCAAAACCTGATGCTGATAACATGTTATGAAATAAGCTAAATTATAAGAGTGTGGGAGAAGAAGATTTAGAAGAGGAAGTGAATTTAGAGTAAGAGAGTAAGAAAGATTAAGAGTAAGAGAGATTAAGGAAAATGAAAGTATGTATATGTGAAGAGGGACTTAAGTTCTATTTATAGAACTTAAGTGGGGGACATCCACATTAAAATATTACATAATAGTTTTGTCCTTTTGTCTGTATTTAAATAATTGTATTAAAACAACAAATTTAAAAAAAAAAGGGTTCATGAGATCTATTGATACAGCTATTATAATAATTTTATTAAATAGTACATAGAGGCCTTATTTTTGTGGCAATTTCTCCCCGTATCGCCTATTGCGAAAAATAAACTCAGAACTTGTCCAAATTTTACAATCCAAATGTGATAATATATTATTCAGATTTTATGATCCTATAGTCATAAAATTTATAAAAGTGGTGTAGGGTGAAAAAAAGAGGTGCGGCGAAGAAATTACCTAATTTTGGTTTTGTCTGGAATGAAGTGTAGCGTCAATGAGCCCACATGCATATCTAACAGGCTTGCAATATTAGGATAAGATACCAGAATGATAATGGTCCATATCATATTTGTCTGGTTAGAATCTATGATGATATACTTCATTTGATATAATTTAATCAAATGCAATTTAAAGTTTAACGAATTCATTTCATTTATTTTATATTAATTATATTTTTTATAAAATCAAATATAAAATATATAATTTCAACTTAATATATTTTAAGAGAAACTTATTTATAAGGTAATGAAAGGAGTAATATTTGTTTATAAAAAACAAAGTAATTAGACTAAAATATATGTTCATTTTAAGTTTCGATTTTGTTTCAAACATTATTTTCTTAATTTGATCTTTTATATTTTGGAATAGTAGTGGTCCTTTTTGTTTTAAAAAAAAACCAAAGCTTTCTTTTTTAAATTGCTTATTAAAAAACTGATTTAAAATGTATTTTTTAAATTGATTTTATTGCTAACTGGTATAAAAGACCCAATTTAAAATATGATTTTAAATCTATTTTTTAATTTAAATCAATTTAAAAAACATATTTTAAATCGTAATTTTGTGATAACTAATGTTAAGAAGTAATCTTCTATTAATCCTTTAAATAGAGATGGTCATTTTAAAATTGTTTCAAAATGTAAAATAAATGTTAATTTTATTTATCTGAATAAAGGAATTAAATTGAAGGAAAAAAAGCATTTTGGACTAAATTGAAATCTAAAATAAATGGAATAAGTAAACATAAATATACTTTATTCTGTAGATTATTGATGAGAAACTATAATTTTGATCACAACATAACACATTCTTTTTATCACGGACATAGCAGCCATTGGATGGTATGCATTAATGGTGGAATATAGTAATCAAGCAAAGCAAGGAAACAGTCTCTACCTAATAGGAAGACGTGATTCACATGAAGAAAGTCCTACTCATTAGCATGCCTTGTTTTGTTTATATCACAACTTCTTAATTAATAGGTAATAACAACAGTTTCTTCGTTTGCAAGCATGTACCACTATATAGCAACCAATGATTTTGACATCTCACAAATTACCTACCCCATTTGTTCTTTCATCTTCCAGTTTAATTTCCATAGCAAATCAAACGTTCTTGCATCTTTAAGGAATCACTATTTAAAAAATACCCTGTTAATTTTATGCAGTAAAAATTTGTAACTTGGAACCTTTTCCTGGTGTTGGTAATAATAAGTTGGAGGAAATTGGAAGCGAAGAAGACCATTTTACCATAGTGTGTGCAATGCATAGTTGGCCACATTCTGAAGGAATCCTATGGTCATTTTGGTTTGGAGATGCATTTTGTGATTGAAGCAACTCACCAACCCATTTTCCACCTAATTGTATTGCTGGGGTTGGTGTCCTCAAAGTTCTTAAATGGTTTTTGCTGTGGTATTTTTCTTCAGTATTTTTTAATTAAAAATGTACTTATTTATTTACAAAATCTAATAAAATGAATATTTATTGATCAAGATTTACTGTTTATGTCAATCTCAATCCTGCTAATTTCATCCTTTTCATGTTTAATTTGTAATGTTCATATGAAAAAATATTACTTTATTTTTACTCTTGTTTATGATCAATAAACATGTCAATTTAAGATAATTTTTTTGGGAGACTATTTTTTCATTACCTTTCATTATTTTTTAAATCATTCAGATAAAAATGATAAAAAACAATTGATTTTTGTAAGATTTTATAATCTTTAATTGTAAAATTAATTCTTCAATTGAAAAGGTACAGTATAAAAATTACAAAATAGTATTTTTCTTTTGTTTCCTTATTTCTGCAACATAGCAAAAGGGAAAATCTCTTGGTTATTTGAAGTAAATAATTTAGTATAGCGCCAAAATCTATCTGTTGTGGGTGATGCATGAGTAAAACCTGTCATATGGAGATGAAGGGAAACGTATGACTGTCATTTTCATGAAGAATTGACACCAAAATTGTAGTGGCAAAAGGCAAATACACAAACGGTTATAGAATTACAACCGTCACGTTGGGAACAGTATTAACATGAGTAGATGATGATTTTTCATGTATTGATGTAGCTAGAGAAGGAGGTTTGAACAAGGTCAAATAGTGGCAAATATTTATAGAAGGAAAAAGTTACATGTATCAAATAATTATTTGAGCTTCCAAACCAGACAAAGCATACAAACATGGAAAACATACAGAGACAGGATATAATTGCTTTAATTTAGATATATCTATTATCCAACCACAATGCTATAGCTTTAGTAGATTTTGACAGTTTCTGTTTTCTTTTTTCCCTCCATTTTCAATTAGCAGCATCTCTCCTAATTTTAGAAAAGCATGATAATTTACATGAATATCGTGATTTAGGAAAAAGCAAAGAAAAATAAGGTAATTTCCTAACCATGCTGTTTGTGAGAAATGGGAATTGAGTACAAATGTAGAAGAGAGGTGGGGGATACGAATCATAACAAGAAAACAAAACGAGATAAAAGAAAAGACAAGAAAAAAAACTGCAAAAAAAAAACATCTAGTTAACTTCCATGTGGTCACATATAATTATTTTTAATCTTAGAAAACGAAAATCCAATCATTTGAGCTGTATTTTGAGTTGCTTAGAATGTCCGTTTTCTTCGTGTTTGGCTCGAGAAACCGCAGGAAAATACCTAGGATGGATGAAAATCAAATTAGGAAAAGATTCATTCTGAATTCTCATACTAATAATCTTGACACACGTTGACCTCAGTAAGTTCTACTACTAGCAATAGCAATTTTTATTAAGTAATTATGAGCTGTAAAAATGGGTTACCAAAAAGGCATCCAATAGAAATAGTCCACGCGAGGTCGTAGCTGCAGCCTTATGATAGTAGCATAATAATTTGAACTAATTGTGTCTAAACTAAAAGTGGTTTTTAAGTATTTTCTTTCGAATTAACTAATTTCGACGAGAAGAAATACTTTGTTATATATTTAATGTAAAAATTAAACCCTGATGAAAAGAACGAGGAACTCTTCTATCCGAGTTAACTGAAAGTTGTTAGAATAATTTAAAAAGATGAAAAACAGATGAAGCAAACGGGTTTATCCGTAAACTCAAAGTAATCTTAGATGATTAAATTACAGCATCACCAACCTAAAGCCACCACCATCTCCAACCTCTTTCTTTTCTTCAAAACGCTGTCTATTTCTATTTCTATTTCTATTTCAATTGCTTCAAAAAACTTCAATCCACAAAACCAAATCCCAAACATTACTTACACACATTCTCCAGAAAATGAAGCTCTCGGCGTTACAGCAGAGCTACCTGAACCGCCGGAGCAACAGCTTCAGAGGATCGACGCCGTTGGATTCGACCGGCGATGGTTCCGTGAAGTCGCCGGCGGCAATCTTCTGGTTAGTAATCCACGGCGTGTGCTGCCTCATCAGTCTGGTTCTCGGCTTCCGCTTCTCTCGCCTCGTCTTCTTCCTTCTCTTCTCTACTTCCTCTACTAACCTCTACACCGTTCCGTTCCGGAGCGGCGCGGAAATCGCCGCTCCACTCGACGTTTCTCCCGTGGTCAACCGCACGACGGCGCTGGTCGGCGGCTCCGCCAGCCGCGTGGTAGTCGGGAGGCACGGGATCCGAATCCGGCCGTGGCCACATCCGGATCCCGTGGAGGTGATGAAGGCGCACCGGATAATTGAGAGAGTTCAGATGGAGCAGAGGGCGCTATTCGGTGTGAAGAACCCTAGGAGTGTTATCGTGGTCACGCCGACCTACGTTCGCACTTTTCAGACGCTTCACTTGACCGGAGTGATGCACTCGCTCATGCTCGTTCCTTACGATCTGGTTTGGATCGTTGTGGAAGCAGGTGGAGTCACCAACGAAACCGCTTCCATTATTGGCAAGTGTCGCCTCAGAACCATCCACGTTGGATTCCCTCAACGAATGCCAAATTCATGGGAAGCTAGGCATAAGCTGGAGTCTAAAATGCGTCTTCATGCTTTAAGGTCAACTTTCAGTTTCAGTTTTACCTCCTTTTGTTTATTTTTGATTAATTTGATTAGTTGTTGTTATTGCTAAGTAGAAACTTTATTGAGAGTGCGGGTACTATTTGGTACTAATTAGTGCGCGTGACATGATTACAAAACAGTGAAATGCAATGTTTGGTTAATTTTGTTGTTTGGTGGAACAGAATTGTGAGGAAAGAGAAGCTGGATGGAGTTGTGGTGTTTGCTGATGATAGTAATATGCATAGTATGGAGTTATTTGATGAAGCGCAGAATGTGAAATGGATTGGTGCTATTTCGGTTGGAATACTTCTTCATTCTGTTGGCACTGATGAATCTCTGTCCATGGTTCAAAAAGAGGGTGAAGAGGAAGGTGCGTCAATACCTGTGCAAGGTCCTGCTTGTAATGGTACTGATAAATTGGTTGGTTGGCACACCTTCAATTCGTTGCGGTATACTGGGAGGAGTGCTGTTTATGTTGATGATCGGGCGCCTGTGCTGCCCAGGAAGCTTGAGTGGTCTGGGTTTGTGTTGAATTCCAGGTTGGTTTGGGAAGATTTTGATGGTAAGCCAGAGTGGGTTAAGAATCTTGATGCACTGGATGGGATTGGTGAGGAGATTGAGAGTCCACTGTCCTTGCTCAAGAGCTCCTCTGTTGTGGAACCACTTGGGAATTGTGGACGTGAAGTTTTGCTTTGGTGGTTACGGGTTGAAGCTCGCACAGACAGCAAATTCCCTGCTGGGTGAGTCCTCTCCTCTTGATTTTAGCAATTTTCGTTTATGATGCCTGTAAACTTGATTTTCCAAATGATCTCTAATTTCTAAGAAAAATTAGAAGCCAAAAATTGCTGCTTGAAATCTGGAATGTTAACAATTTTGAATATTTGCAAGATTTTGAGTGTGTTAGATACACTCGCAAACCCAGAGAAGAATTTGTATTTTTTGTGGTTAATATGAACCTATAGTGAAAATGGTTGCATCTTGCATTGATTTAGTTCTAGAGTTTTTCTTGGATGCCCTCCTCAAATTGAGGGCTCTAATGCCTTAGCCACATGTCAAAATCATGTGTGGTTAGAGTAACTGGAATTGATGGACATGATTGTGCCCCGCAACTAGGGATGGAAATGGGCCAGGTTAGGCCGGGCTTTGAAAGGCTTGAGCCTGGCCTACATCAAATTTTTAAGGCCTGAGCTTGGCCTATTAGCCTGTCATAGACTTTTTTTAAGGCCTGTTGTGGCTTGTTTGAAGGTCTGGCCTGTTTAAAAGCCTGTTTAAAAGGTTTGTTTATAGTGAAACTTTTAAAATGCCAAAACCAACCTAAAAAATTTGTGTTCCATTTCCTCCTAATTTTTTTTAATTGTAAATTTGTAATATTAATTTATATTATATAAATGTAAATATCTAATATATATATATATATTATTTTATGTTATAAATATATTATATATATAACTAATTAACAATTAATCTAATTAAATAGGCCGGTCTGTTGGGCTTCAAAGACTTTTTAGAAAGCCTGTGTCCTGGTCTGTTTAGTTAAAAAGACCTTTTTAAAAGCCTAAGCCTGGCCTTCTAGCCCGATAAGTCTGGTCTATGTAGGCTTTAAACGAGCCGGGCCATAGGCCCCCGACGGACGGCCTGACCCATTTCTATCCCTACCCGCAACCAGTTAAACAACATTTTATATGCCAAAATATGGATGTGGCAAGGTTTGATCCTGTGTTTCACCACTAAGCTACTTGACACATTTAAAAAGTATGAAACAACTATATATAATTATATTATATCTCTAGAATGTATATCTGTTAATAAATTCTGTATATAAAATAAACATTTTTGTCTTTTTTCTTCTTAAATGTGTTAAGTAGCTTAGTGGTTAGGCTCCTCTTCCATCTCTCATAGGTTGTGAGATCAAGCTTTGTTACGCTTAAATTTTGGCATATAAATATTTTAACGTGTCGACTATTTACAAAAACCTTTATATGGTGACATAAATTTAGCTAACGTGTGGTTAGGGGCATTGGAGCCCTCAATTTGCCGAGGGTATCCAAGCAAAACCCTTAGTTCTATTGAATTAAGACTCAAGGCCAGACTCAGCTAAGCAGAATGTATCCTAGAAGTAAAACTATTCTGAAAGGGAGAAACTCAATGTCAATGGGCACAAAGTGTGTTTCCCTTCTCTGTGATTGCATTATATGGATGGACCATCTATTATATAGTACTAGGAGGGTTAAAATTATTGGCATCTTGGTTGTTCAATTACGACTATGTTCAGTGGTAGACTGCAGGTTTTCCAAGCCAATAGTATCTGTCTGGACTGAAAAAACCTAGATGATCGCAAGGAGGTTGGAGTACTAGAAAGCAAAAAGTCCGTAGTTGGCTGTTTGGTAATCTATATATAGTTGGATATAATGATGGAGCTGGTGCAAGGGACTTAACTAGCACCGAACTACAGAAAAATAGGAATAATTGAGGTCCTCGTATTACATAAGAAATCAATAATAATATTTTGATCATACATTAATGGTTAGTAGGCCTGTGCAATACCTTCAATAAGCCTCTATGCCTCTGAAGTATGGTTTTCATTTCCCTTTAAATGCCAACAATTACATAACATGTGTAAGTTTATGCATTTAGATGGAATTTCTAGAAGAAAGGCCAAGTAACACCAAACTGCATCTTGCGTGTTAGATCAAATTTGTTGGTTAATGTCTAATAGGGCATACCCTTCAGCCTGATCACTTATCAGTGACATCTAGATTTGTTGTAAATGCTTGGATTGGATCCCTGCATCCTTTTCAATAAAATACTTCATTAAAGAGTGGGAAAAAGGGGATGAGACCTTACTTTTACCATTATCACAAACTCAACTTTAACTCTTTAGGACATCACTTGCAAGCAATTAGTTGTGCTGTTTAAGGCTTCCCCATATTTTCCTTAGCTTATTTTTTTCATCGAGTCCACAATTTGCTGTTTGCAAATGTTCTGGCTTCTCAAATTTGTCCCAAAGTCAACTAAAGGGTCTGTGACTGTTTAGTTTGAGTAAGTTTTCTATTTTTATTTACTGATTTTACAAATAATTAGAAAAATTACACATTGTTTTAACTGTTAAGGAAAGATAAGGAGAAAACAGTGTTGAAATTATTTGTAGAAATAAGAATGAAATCAGAATAAATATTCCCAAACAAAACAGGGCCTAAAATATCGTTACTGATTTATATCTGGGCTCGTACCGGGCAGATTTTTTTGCGTGTAGTTTGTGATCTGTCATCCATCAAGTGCATGGATTTTTTTGCGTGTCATTTCTGTCCATAACCCCTGACAATATTATGCTATTTTATGTAGATGGATAATCGACCCTCCTTTGGACATCACCATCCCTTCAAAACGCACACCATGGCCAGATGCTCCTCCTGAGCTCCCATCTAATGAGAAAGTGTTAATTGGCACACAAGAGCAGACAAACAAGCTCTCTACAAAGACCAAAACACCCAGATCCCGGCGCAGTAGAAGTAAAAGAAAGCATGACACCAAAGTGATAGGTGTGCAAATCTCTACACACTCTGAACAAAACTGAGATGTTATTAAGCACATCTGAGGAATTTACTTCCTTGTGGATACATAACTGCTGGCCTTCAGCAACAAGAATTTGGGTTGACCAAACGGAGAAAGCTGATGTGTTACTGGGTACATACGTGGCGGCGTAACTTGTATGGTGGGCTGGCCAGCATATGTGCATTCGTGTCTGATTTCACCCATTTTTTTATATTGATATATTTTTTTCTCTTCTTTTTATTGGAGGTGCCATATATTCCATTGCATGTAATGTTGAGAGGTAATGTCAGCTTGGTTTTGCAGCACTTGCTGCCTTGCAGGGAGCCTGTATCCAATTTCATTCAATGTTAATACATATTCTTCCCAATAGGATTATACACTTGTCCTTACTTGCATAATTAGAATGTTCCCAAGTTCTTGATGCAACAAAACTTTCACAGCCTTATGAAAGAGGGCGTTGAAAGCCCTGTTGAAAGCCCTATACTATCTTTGAGATATGGTCAATTAAAAATATATAAGAGTAATTTTTATCTTATGAGTTAATTTTTAGAATTAGATTATGTCTAATACTCAAATTTATGAGTTAGTTTTTTTGTACATCAATATTTCAGATGAAGTGTGTATTTGATTCTCACTTGAGTAATTCCAGCAGGGTTACTTAGAAGCAAGGTTTTTGATCTCTTAATTAAACAAAGTTAGAATGTGGCTTAAATAGTACGTGAGATCAACGTTGATTATTGAACTATATTATTAGTCAAACTTTATTTCTGTAACTAGATTATTAAACATACATGAAGACTTGATTTAAAATATAAGTTGTGATTCTTTACTCGTCTAAAAAACAGAATTGTTATCTTTATCACTATGATGTCAACTCAAGTTCAATATATTATTAGAGTCCGGTAATTATTATTTTAGGTTGATCAAAGAATCATACTTCTTCAGGGAAAAAAAGTTTTATGTTTTGATTCTCAAATCTCAATTTTGTTATTTTATTTTATTTATTGTAATGAAGTCAAATCTTAATTCTTAATCATCCCTTATATTGTGTTGAGTAGAAGATGCTTAAAAACTTTATTTTAAACCTTTTTTTTTTGTCATAAGGGAGGGAGTTGTAAGGGTCCTATAGTGTCCATGTATGGAACCTAGTTTTGAACCTTTTGAAAAAATATAGTTGTATAGAAAAATATGTTTGAAATTTCTAAAAGGATAGACTATTTATGCTGAGTTTTTTCTATGAAGGGGTGACCTAAATCCATTTATTGAAAATTAAACTAATACAACTTTGGAAATGGAGAACCCAACACGATCAGTAATCAACTGTTGTTTAATATGATGGCTTTATTAGTTAATTAATAACTTTTATTTTTTTTATGAAATCATATTAGTAATTAGTAAGGTCATTTTCAATGGGGTCATTTCTTAATTTGGGGTGTTTGGTTCGCAATTGAGGAAACAGAGTTGGAAAAATAAAAAAAATTTAAAGATTGATATTAATTCTTCACACCGTTCGAGACAGTCAAAACTCCATTTTACCGTAGGATAAAAATTTTCCCCCGAACCATCCAAGATTTATTAGCAAAACTCCCTTTGGAGTGTTGTACCAAATGTACTAGAGTACGAGCTGCACAACATTCTTATCCGTTGGATACCTGTAGGGTTTATTAACAATGCAAGAACAGTGTTAGGAACCGTTTGGGGGTAAATATGTAGGGGATAAAAAAGATTCATGACCATTGCTCAACGAAAACATGAGTAGTGGATAAAAAACTTATATTTTTAATTTTAATGTTATTTTATTGTTGTATTCTTTAACCGTTGACAATTAAATAACAAATATAATAAATTAAATAAAATATGTTATTTGTAGAGCCATTCAAGAACTTCAATAATAAAAAGTGAAGCTGTTAAGTTGGAGAGAAAGGTTGGTTGATTTTAAAAAAAGGTAAAAGTGAATGATATATACATGTGTGATCTATCTAAAAATCATGAATGGTAAAAATAAATAAATAAATAAATAGGTTGTTAAATCAGAAATAACCTAATATTAATATTGTTTTATTGTAAAGAAATGATTCTATTAATCTTATCCTTACCATATTAGAAAATTAGAAAATGTTGGATATAACTCAACTTAAAAGCCAATTTATTAGTAAGAGTTGCCTTTAAGCCCAATAAAAATATAGAGAGACTTATTTTAATATTTTAATACTCATTACCAAAATTACAAAGTGAACCTCATTCAATGATTGAAATGAGTCTATATTTAGTAATCAGATATAAAAATTTAATTATAAAAATAAAATCATCTAATAATTAATATTAATTATTTTACCGAAACTTTATTCAATCAACGGATTAAAAATAATATTTCACCCACCACAACAAGTGAGTGTTTGGTTAGAAACGAAACTCCGTTGCGTTCTCCGTTGTGTTCCCAAACCTCCGTTTCCGCAACATGGTCGCGTTTGGCTCGCCCAGTGCCTCCGTTCCGTCCATTGAACCTCCGTTTGAAACTCCGTTCGCGTCCCTGTTTCTCCGTTGCGTTGAGGCATGGCTCAGCAACCTCCAACCAATGCGGTTTGCCAAAAAGACAATGGTACCCTTCTGGTTTCTCCTTCTCCTTTGTTTCTTCTTTGTTTTCTGTTTCTCCTCCGTTTCTTCTCTGGTTTTCTGTTTCTGGTTCTTTGGTTCTGGGTGTAGGTGGCTGTTGGTTTCTTTTTTGGGTTTCGTTTTTGGGTCGTGGGGGGTGGGGGATGGGTGGTGCGGTGGCTGTTGGGTGAGGCGTCGAGTTTGGGTGTGGTCGTTGGGTAGTTCGGGTTGTGGATAGGGTGCGGTGGGTAGGGGAGATGGCTAGGGTGTTGGTGGGGGGTTGGTTATGGTGAGGATTGCTGGTGTTAAGTGGTGGGTGGGGGGTTGGTTACGATGAGGCTTGAGTGGGAAGGGGATGGTTACGGTGTGGGAGGGGGATGGTTACAGTGAGGGGTGGTTACAGTGAGAGGGTAGTGGGTGGTTTAGGGTGGGGGTGGAGGTTGTTAGGCCATGGGGAAGGGGTCGGGTGATGGACAGTGGTGGGTGATGTGTGGTGGCCGTGGTTGGGGATGGTGGCTGTGGTTGGGGTGGTGGAGATGGATGAACGATGATGATGGGGGATGAAGGGTGCTGATGATGGGGGCATGGGTGTGGGTTGTAGGGTAGGGTGCATAGTAGTGGTGAATGTTTATATATTTTTTTTGTAAAAAACTGAAAATCTGATTATATAAATTATGTTTAGCTTTATTTGAATTGGATTTATTTTTTTGTGTTAATGTATGGTTTTTTTGTTAAGTTTTCCGTTCAGATTTAGGTTCCGTTTAGAGTAACTTGAGCGTTATAATTTAACTCCCTCGATTCGGTTTCGTTAAGGGTAATTTTAGTTATAACAACTATATAGCGATCCATTATGATTAAGTTATCCGTTTATCGTTAATTATTGCATTCATATTTTTAATGGGTTTAAAGTAAATAATCATGTTTTTTTACAATTAAAGGAGGTTAACAATTATTTTTTAAGATAATAACATTTTTTTGAAAATAAGAGTGATTAAGTTTTTTTGAAATGGGTAAAATAATAACTTTTTAAAATGCTAGAAAAAATTAATAAGAGTTTTTTAAAACTAATGAGAGATAACAAGTATATATTTGTCAAAATATAAGTGATTGTATTTTCTTAAAAAGTTTAGAATTTATTTTTTTAAAGGGTTGAAAAAAATAATAATGCTTTTTAAACTAAAAGGGATAACAATCATGTATTTGTGAAAATAAAAGTGATTAAGTTCTTTAAAAAGGGTAAAATAATAACTTTTTTTAAATGCTAGAAAAAAATAATAACTATTTTGTTTAAAAAATTATAATTATACATAATTTTATCTATATATATATATATACAAATTTGGAATTAAAATATACTTAAATAATTAATATGTATACATATTTAATATATTTTTTTACTAATACTCTTTTTGGTAATTCCCCTTCAAACTACCATTTACCCAATCCAACTTTTTCTACAACCAAACACAATCATTACTTCTCAACCCACTTTTACCCAACCTAACTTTTTAACAACCAAACATAACTCCATTTATAAAATTTTAGTTTTCTCAACCCCAGTTTACAAAACTTCAGTTTTATCAACCAGGTTACCTCAACGGGTAACCAAACAAACCCTAAGTTGGAAAATATTTCCGCGTGTGGTCAATGCATGTTAAGAAGTGGACAAGAACTCCATTTGCATGTTGTTGAATGTGTTGAAGAAACAGGCAATATATCGTTATATATCATCTTCGTTCTCCAAGATGGATAAATCGTGTTTTATTGCATTAACACCCTGTTTGATCTAAAGAGCATTCAAGAAGATTTCGAGTTGTTTTTTCAGGTGATTGCTACAGTAACTTTACATTTGATTTGATTGGAAAACCCTCTTGATATGATCTAATCAATACTACTATTTAAATATCTGTGTCTTTCGTTAACTTAAATTTTTTAACATAATCTCATCATTTGTTATTTATTCAATCATTTGAATGAATAAATTTAATGTCCCATAATCATAATTTTTTATAATATATATATATATATATATATATATATATATATATATATTCAACGTAATATATAATTACCTAACCAAATCTAATACATCTTAATGTAAAAATTTCTAAATAAAATAGCATTGCATTGAATTAAATTCATAATAATGATGGTAAAAAAAACTACTAAATATATAAAAATTAAAGAAAATAACATTATATATAAAATTTTACTTTTGATGTAAAACATTTTACACCATCAATTAATCACATAATATCATTATGAATTTTGTTAATATAAATCATATTTGATAGATTCACCAAAAGTAATATTTTATCAAATAAAGAAAGATGCTAACAAATAGTTAAAAGATAAATATATTAATTAATTAACCAAATAACATCTAGTAGTAAAAAATATTAGAAAACAAAAATAAATGCATATACTTGAATTAAATATTAAAATAAAATTACTTTAATATAATTATTAATTTATTTAATAAAATATAATAATGATGGTTATCTATATTATGTTTATTATATTTTATGTATTTTTTTAATAAAATAGTGCCTTATATAAGACATTTTATATCAATTTCATATAAAAGAACTGTGAACACCATTTTTAATAATGAAATTAAATAATAATTTATTATTTTTCTTTACCCCACCATCCCAGGAAATCAGACCAGAACCTGGATCTGGTTCCCCACTATAACCCTCATCAGATTTCATCTTCTTCCTTCATATCATCCATCACCAACACACACAACGGAAAAAAAAAAACAACAGAGCTTCATCTCCCTCATCACCATTAACAACTCAACCGCCAAACCAAAAAATCAGAACTAAGCAGCAAAAATCATGGAAACAACATTCAACAAACAAAAACAAAAACAAAGAGAACAATATCTCCATCTCCTTCAATTCTCCATCTATTAATCAACCCCACCAACTCCATCTTCATCACCATGAACCTGCAAAGCAACAAACCAAAATATCATACCACCTCCAACAATCAAACAGCCATCTAAAAAATAAAACCAAAAGCAAAAGAGAAAGAGGAAGAGAATAATATCTCTGAGAACCGGCCACCGATCTCCTCCGTTCCCTCTCCCTCTCGCCGACGTCTCTCTCTCTCACCGGCCACCATATCTTCTTCTTCCTCCCCGCCGACCAGATCGCCGCCCAACCCCTCCTCTGCTCGGTCTCCACCGGCAGCCTCCGGATCTACCGCCGACGGCCACTGGCCCTCCTCTCGGTCGATCCCCTCTCTCTCTCCCTCCTTCTCTCTTCCGATCTCTCCTTCTCCCACTCTCTCTTTACTCTTTCTACTCTCACTCTTCTTCTCTGACCGTCCCCCCCTTTTCCTATTCTAATCTTTTTTTTTGAATCAATTTTTAGGTTTTTCTTTTTGGGCCTCAACTAGTGAGGCCCACTATTTTTAAAAAAAAAGGGAGACTTTTTTTAAGAAATGGGCTTTAAAAGCCCAATGTCAAAAATGTTTTAATATTTAATTTTATGTTTATGAAAATAATTTATCATAAAATATAAAAAAATAATAAATTTTAGTTTTAATCAAGATAAATAAAATTATTCTTAAATTTTATAGATTTATGTTAGAAGTAAAAAAAAATAAAAATCACATAACTCAAAAATATATTTTATGATGAAAATAATAAGATATTAAAGTTTAAACTCTTTTCCCAAAAAAATTAAAATAGATAGTTTCATGTTAAGTTTTTATATATATTTTCTTTTATAAAAATTGTTTCAAAATCTTATGAGCGATGTCGTGCAAAATTACTTTTGCCTACATCGCTGTTATGAGATTTCAAAGGATTATGCACGTGCGATCTTCTTCGCCTTGTATTTTTCCTTCCCATAAATTTCTTTCATTATTAAAAATCAAAATAATCAAAAACAATTTAAATATTTTTCTTTCAAAATTAATTTCTAGAACTACGTGACCCTGATTTCTCAATACACTTGAGAATACGTAGGAACGGGAATCAGTTCCCGTCGAGCCCACTTTTTCGTTATTAATTTCTTTGTCTCTGCTATTATTTCGATTAATTTTACATAGTCAATATTTTAAAAATTTTATTGTCACAAAGAGGTTAATTTAGACGCGACGTCTTGTTAATCTCATATTTTAATATTTTTATTTAAAATAATATTTTCTTAAAAATGAGGTTAATTTAGACGCGACGTCTTGTTAATCTCATGTTTTAATATTTTTATTTAAAATAGGCTAAATTACACTTTTGGTCCTCTAACTTGTAAATGTTTTTCAATTTGGTCCCTCATTACTATTTTAAATCATTTTGGTCCCCTAACTTGTTAAATAATGTCAACTTGGTCCTTCCGTCAATCCTGATGTTAACGTCGTGTGTGAGTCCTGCTTACGTGGAATAGAGACGTTGGAGGTTTCCATGGTAGGTTTCCTCCATTAAAGCCCGAGTGAAGGTCTAGGGTTTCATAATTTGACATTGAAATTGGGAGAGAATTTGAAGAACCTGAGTTCCTGCTTCGAATCATCCATGATGACCTACTGTAGTGGTTCTGTGTTCAGCAATGGAAGCAACATGACACAGGCAGATTCTCCTTATTGTGAATGTATGGGGCATCATAAAGCTGTGCTTCGAACCTCAAAAACGACGATCAACTATGGAAGACAGTTTTGGGGGTGTAGAAAGTACCGGGTAAAGTAATTATTTATTGGTCATGCATTTTGCTACTTGTGACAAGTTAAAACAGGATTCACAGTCCTTAATGCTCTGAATGGTGTTGTTGTAGGGTGTAGCAGGTGATGGGAGTTGTAATTTTGTCCAATGGGTTACTGATGTTGCTGAAGCTGAGAAGGATTTTTTGATTGTTAGACAATGGAAAAAAATAATTGCATTGCAAAAATCTCTCATGGAGTCCAGAAGATGCAACAAGTGGATGTACTGTGTTTGTGTGTTATCAGTCATATGTAATGTGTGTGTGATCCTTGTATGTTGG
Source organism: Clitoria ternatea (assembly GCA_037962975.1). Classification (NCBI taxonomy): domain Eukaryota; kingdom Viridiplantae; phylum Streptophyta; class Magnoliopsida; order Fabales; family Fabaceae; genus Clitoria; species Clitoria ternatea. The sequence goes on along the minus strand of CM075670.1, from coordinate 21,031,372 downwards.
ACAAGATAGTGGGTTTAGTGTGACCTTTGTAAGTTGTTAATTTTTGGTTGTTAGTTTGAGTGAGATTGAAGTTTGTATCTTAAGTATGTTAATCGAGTTGTTAAATTGAAGTTTGTAATATAAGTTCTCAATCGAGATGTTAAATTGGAGTTTGTAATTCGAGTATGTTAACAAAAGCTGTTAAATTAATGTTAAATTGGAGTTTGTAATTCGAGTAAGTTCTTAATTGAGCTATTAAATATAATTGCCAAACATCACCATTTACAAAAGACAATATTGTTCAAACATGCACTTGGCCGATATCAAAATAGTATGACGGCCTAAATCAACATCATTACAATTGTCTAATTCAAAACATATACAATAGTCTCAAAAGAAATAAAAATAGTGAAATGTTTCAGGTGTGCTTCCTCCTTGGTCTTAGCTTTGGCCTGGGTTAGGGTACAGCTTTAGAGGCAGCTGTGGTTTGACTGTTGGAGGTTTGTTAGGTTTGGGTTTCCTCTTGTGGTGGTTTGGATGGACAGGTAGTCTTGTTATGGCCCGTTGCTCCACATATGCTACATTTGCACTTCAATCCCTTCCTAGACATCCTTATGTCATCTTTCTCACTCGGGTCCTTCCTCCTAGACTTTTTAGGCCTTCCAGGTTGTCTTTTGAATGGTGGAGGTTGTAGAGGGTTTGTCTGGACGGTCTCCCACATATTTTTCCCACAAGTAGGAAAGATTATTGGATTATAGTAGTTTCCATATGCTTGTTTTCTATATATTGCAGAGATGTAGGTGTCTGGACTTTCATTGACCTATATCATACATGCAACTGCATGGTTGCAAGGTATTCCTGTCAGTGCCCACCTCCTGCAGTTGCATTCCCTAGCTCTTAAATCCACAATGAATTTATCATCATGCCTAATGTGGTTCACCTTGTATACGCTGTTCCCTGACCACCTACACATGAAAATATCATTCTTTAATTTCAAACAGCCACCCAATTTTCAAGACTATGAAAGTACAAAAATGAAAACATCAATAAGTCCTTCATTTCCAACATTGTCCTCTCCCATGCCTGTGTGTATGTGGACTTAGCTGCCCTCCACAATAAGTCCTTCAACTGTTTCCCTGGGTGCCTCTTTCTAAAGTTGTTGTACAAATGTCTTACACAGAACCTCTGATCAACACCAGGGATGATCTCTTCCAATGCATGCTGCAGGCCCTGAAAATGTAATATCTTAGTAAGTTAGAGGACCAAAGTAATGTTTTTAAAAAGATGAGGGACCAAGGTGAAATTGCATGTTTCAGGTCAGGGCAGTCTGATACAGGGATATACAGGCCATGGTTATGTCAGGGTTGGTTCAGGTCAGGTTATGTAACTTTATGTATATTAGGTAGTGCAACATTATGCAGGCTCAACATTGTGTATATTAGGTAGTGTAACATGTATGCAGGCTCAACATTATGCAGGCTCGGTAGGCTAACATGGTTCAACATTATGCAGTATACAGTATGTATATTTGGTTCAACATTGTAATGCAATATGCAGTATACAACATTATAATGCAGGTCAGGTCAGGTTCAACATTGTAATGCAATATGCAGTATGCAACAGTATGTAGTATGCAGGTTCAGGTTCAACCTTATAATGCAGGTCAAGTTAGGTTCATCATTTGCAACAAATCAGGTAATTCCAACTTGAAACACATACCTTCTGCTGGTCAGACATCCATGTAATGCCACTGCAGACCTCTGAGCCTCCCAAGTCACTAACCAGTAACTCCAAAAACCATCTCCATGACTCAGTGTTTTCAACTTCTACCACACCAACTGCAATTGGTAACATTTGATCATTTGGATCTCTACCCACTACACTGAGGAGTTGCCCACAAATGGTCCCTTCAGAAAACAACCATCTAAACCCACAATTTTCCTACAGTGCTTAAAACTCTCCTTGTAAGCCTTTAGACAGACATACAACCTATGAAAAGTTGTGGGACCTTCTCCTGGAACATCATTACTTACTTTGTTACCCTCTGTAGTTGGTTGCACATTCAACTTGACTGTTGAACCAGGATTGGACTTTAGTAAGGCATTGCAGTAGTTCCACAACTCAGTGTATTATTCACTGTAGTCCCCATCCACAATATCCATGGCTGCTTTTTTGGCCCTATAGGCCTTGGACTTGCTCACCTTTGCATGCCATGTTTCCTTGGCCCTTTTACATATATCCTACATTTTCATTTTTAGGTTCTCAATGACACCACTCACCAAAGTTTTAGATAACCATTTTGAACTCAGCATCTTAATGCTATGCTGCCTCCCACAACTATGAGTGTCAATTATGGTCCTTAACTGCTATGTTTCCTGACATGATAACTTCCCACAATATGCATAGAACTCGCATCCTTCAATGCACCTCACCCTCACCCTCTTCTTATCATTCTTTTCAAACCTTAAATCTTTCCCATTGGCAATGGCATATGCCACAATGGCTTCCTTAAACTGCTCCTTTGACAAAAACACAATTCCTTTCTCCCAATGAAAACCATCCATATTTGTGGGCATCTTGAAAGTTGGAAATAATCCATCTTCACTGTCTTCAGAGTTACCATTATACAGTTCATCACCTTCACTTTCTAATTCAAAGTCAGACTTAACCTCTTTGCATTTGCCTTTGCCTTTGTTTCTTTTAGAACTGGACCCCTCACCCTTCATGTATGTCCTTGGGTTAACCGTCCTTGGGATTTTCTTCCTCTTCTATTTTTTTTCTCAACAGGCTCTGTATTTTTCTCCTCAGTAACAGAACCACCTCCAACATATTTATCACCTACAACAGGCTCATCAGTGCCTTGAACATCTGTATGGTCAGCACTTGTAGGCATCATATGGCTTTGTTGAGAACCACTCATCACATCATCTTCATCAACCCCTTCGTCATCTGAGTCTTGAAAATGTATTTCCATGGCACTATCCTCTCTGTCCTCTGCTCCTACAACATATTCACCTTCAACTATTTCATCATGCCTTTGATGACCCTCAACATCAACATCTTCAACATCTACTTTAACATCCTCCTCAACATCAACACCTTCAACATCATCTTCAACATCATCTACTTGATCATCTTCCACATCAACACCCTCAACATCTACTAGATCATCATCAACGTCAACATCATTTGTTTTTTCTGTCCAGTTAAGTCCAGAACAACCTTTGGCACATCAAGAGGGTGCACAACAAACAGCTGAACTTTTCCCTGACAGTGTGCAACTCTTGCCATTTCTAAACATCCTTGATCATCCACCAAATGTTTCAAACCAACATCAAAGTCCTTGCCTCCAATTTTGTACCATAACTGTTCAATGTTCACGTACCCCATGTCTTTTACTATTCCTATAACCTCAAAATAACTTCATCGGTCTTCATCAATATCCTATTCAGAATCTGTACCACCAACATACCCCACCTTCTTTCCATGATCTTCAACAAAGCTCCCACCATGAAAAATCTCCAACTTGAAACGCGAATTCATCCTACAAAAACCACGTAAAAGCATACTAATTTTAGAATCTGAAAAACCCTACAAAATTATGGAAACCCAAATGTTAATGTAAACCCCATACTCAACCCTACAAAATATTTTCTAGGAACTCACACTGAGAACTTGCTACGACCATGTTGAACCAACAACATTGACATTGATACTGAAAATGAAGTAGGATTACAGTGCATACCTTCAGAAACTCAGTGTTGAGCAATACGACGACAACACAAGAACTCCCTTTGCCTAGGTCACCCTTCCAACTCCTTTGCTTGTAGCTTAGGTCACCCTCTAGACACGTTACACTACGAAAGACACGAAGAAGACGATGGGACCAATTCGAAAACATGTATTAGGTCATTTTTCCAAACGTCATCGTTTTACACAGGCCAACCAGCTCACCAAGTAAATAAGTGACACATCAGCATACATGTCAGTAACGATTACCATGTAAACAGGACTCACACACGGAATTAACATCAAGATTGACGGAAGGACCAAGTTGACATTATTTAACAAGTTAGGGGACCAAAATGATTTAAAATAGTAATGAGGGACCAAATTGAAAAAAATTTACAAGTTAGAAAACCAAAAGTGTAATTTAGCCTTTAAAATAATATTTTCTTAAAAATGAGGTTAATTTAGATGAGACGTCTTGTTAATCTTATGTTTTAATATTTTTATTCAAAATAATATTTTCTTAAAAATGAGGTTAATTTAGACGAGACGTCTTGTTAATCTCATGTTTTTAATATTTTTATTTAATATTATTTTCTTTAAAATGAGGTTAATTTAGACACGACGTTTTGTTAATCTCATATTTTTAACATTTTTATTAAAAATAATATTTTTTAATCAACTTTATTTATTTATTTATTTATTTATTTTTATTTTAATCTTTAAATTTATGTACAAATTAAGGTTAATTTGGATGAGATGTCCTGTTAACCTTTACTTTCACTCTTTTACTTTTGTTTCTTATAATTGTTGTTTTGTTAAGTTTCTTACTATCATTGCTTTGTCATTTCTTACTGTTACTGTTTTAATCTTCTAGTGTCATTATTTGTTTTCTTACTGTCACTGTTTAGTCTTTTATCATTACTGTTTTCTTCTTTCTTACTGTCACTGTCTGGTCAAATTTCTTACTGTCATTATTCGGTCTGTTTTGTCTGTTTGTGTCTGCTTTGTCGTTTTGTATGTTTCTTTTCATAAAAGAAGTTAAAATAATTTCTAGACTATTTTGAAATAAGCGCTATTAATTTAAGGTAACCGTTTTATAACGGACAGTTGTGAGGTGCTAATACCTTCCTCACCTGTAATTCGACTCCCGAACTTAGAATTTCATTTTCATAACCAGTGTTTTAAAAGAGGTTTTTCCCGATATTTTTATCCTAAAAATATTGGTGGCGACTCCCTGTTTTCTTTTCGAAAGGATTTCGAAATTCATTTTATTTTTAAGGGTCGACCATCTCGTCATGATCCCGGTCGCGACAGATGGTGGCTCCGCTGGGGAAAATTTAGAGAGTTAAGCCAATCAAGTTGATAGTGCATGTTTTTAATAGTCTGTTAATTATTTGACTTATTTCCTTCATTTTATTGTTTGTCATTATTTGTATGTGATTCCTGTTTGTTTAATTCTCATCGTTTACGTTCTATTGATATTTGTACATTATTGAACCCTAGGGTAGACGACTTTGTGTTATTGTTCTGTGTTTATTCTCTGTGCAGGATGGGGTAAGGTATAGGTATTGAATGCCCTTTCACACACTACACTCACAATTTACACACACTTATAAGTGGCGCCCTATACCCGGGCCCCAAGTGAAGCTTAAGTTAAGGGAGGTTGGTAGCGGTATCGTTTGGGATGTACTTCCCATCCGACGATCGTAAGAACCTCAACTAGAGTTTGACCTTTCATGATGTACACACCTAGTAAATTCCCTACTGTTGTGGTCACATCATGAGTAGGATCTTCGCTCTAGTGACCTTTTAGAAGTCTAGTACAAGCCACCTAATGTGAGGAGTCCATTATTAGACAGGCTATAGGTCCCAGAAAAAAACTTTCAGAAAAACCTGACTTAGGGCACAAAAGGGCAGACTTTACTATACCTCATCTCATTCTCGCTTTCCCTTTAAATCCAAATTGATGAACTGCTTACCCGTTCAAAGGATTACTTTATTCCAAAAATGACTCACCTTTTTTTAAAAAAAACTAGTAGTCCTTTAACAGATGAGCAGCTCCCTCTCTTTTCGTGTACTTTTGAGTCTTGGGTTATAAATCCTCCCAATCGTCAAAACAAAAATGAAAACAAAAATTCTCTTCAAGCAAAGTATTGACGATGTTTGGAAGATCCATGACCCACACGACTTTAATTTCACACGAGTTTTGCCGACCGCTACTTCTCAAAGTGAAAATGTTTTCCAATAAATTAATAAGGAAGTAGCGGTTTACAAAACATGACAGTAACTGATTTTTTTTCCTTTCTCTTTGTTCTTGCAGGAAGGTGTTTGGAACTTAGCGAGTACCTTCGAGCAATATGGAGATTAACATGAGATTCGATAGTTGTGACACAAATGTAACCGAATTAAGAAAAATATTGCACGTTAAGGCCAAGAGGATCGATATGGGTAGCCTACAAACAATGGGGAGACAACTAAACTTAACACAGAAAATGGCTTTTACAAGAAAGTATGGGAGGATTCTGAAGCTCTTAGAAGTATAAGTGTAAACTGAGGCGATCACTCCCTTAACACAGTTCTACGACCCGCCTCTCAGATGCTTCACATTTAGGGACTTTCAGTTGGCCCCATCTATTGAGGAATTCGAACAAATCTTGGGGATGCCTTTGGAAGGACAGATACTATACCGTCATCTTGATCATCATGCAACTATCACTTCCATCGCCCGTGTTCTAAAGATCCATCCCGAAACCTTGAGGAGTGTGCAGCTGAATAGAAATCAGACTCCTGGATTCACTCAGGAATTTCTCGAGAAGCATATGTAGGTCCTGGCAGAAAAGGAAGATTGGGAAGCCTTCATAGATACTCTAGCTAGTACCATCTACAGTGTTGTCTTGTTCCCCAACATTGATAACTATATGGATTATGATGCTATCGTTGTGTTCCTAGCTCGCAAGCACAGGCTTGAAAATCCTGTCACAACTGTATTGGCAAATGTGTACTGTACTATGGATTTGTGCCATACACAAGGCGGAAAGAGAGTTATTTGTTGTCTACCTGCTTTGTATGTATGGCTCACATCTCATGTCTTCCACCAAGTCTGTAAGGCCGAATGCCATGTTTCTGATCTAAAACTGTGCCAACTAGTGGTGAAGAATGGACGTGAGTGGGCCAATCACCTTGTAGGGCTCACAGCCGAGAAAGTCATATGGTATCCCCAATGGTTGGAAGTTGAATCAATCGTTCATCACTGCGGAGATTACCCAAATGTTCCCCTTATTGGTACGCAAGGATGCGTCAACTATAATCCCATCATAGCCAAGCGTCAGCTAGCTTATCCTTTGCTTGGACCACCTGATGAAGAGTCGCTCACTCCTTTCATCTTGCATTACTCAAAAGGAAGCTATGCCTCTACCATTCGGGATATAGCGAATGCGTGGAAGAAAGTCCACCGAAAGGGAAAAGAATTAGGGGCCCGGAGCCATGTTGTCAGAGAAGAATATCATGAATGGATCCTGAATAGGGTCTATATTGTTAAATTACCCTTCAGAAGTCCTTCTTATCTCCCGGCAAGCACTCCTGATCCACCACTTGTCGTGGAAGATAAAGCAACCAAGGCACTAAAGACCAAAATAGAAGAGTTGAATGCCAAGAATAAGAAGCTAGAGGAAGACTTGTTGAGATGTCAATAAGAATACACCCTTTAGAAAAGGGAGAACTTGGAGAATAAGCAAGCCATTGAAGAGATTATAAAAAAATGAAAGGTTGAAGAAGACTACGTGATAAAACAAGACCAATGTCTTCAAGCGGCCAACCCTCAGCTGAAAATGAAGAGCAAACAAAGTGATACCATCTTGGCAGAGAAACATCTTCTGAAAGATATGTTGGCTCAATCCAAAGAAAATGAGTGAAATGTCATGGTGCAAAAAGACCTTTTGCAGTTACAAGTCCACAAATTGGAACAATAGCTTAGTGAAGTGGTGAAGGCTTGCGAGCAGGAGATAAATGGGGAGCGACAACGCACCATGAGCATTGAACAAGATTGTCAAGAGGCCATACACCTCTTGGAAGCTGAGTTAACACAATGAGATGAAACTGTTTACTCATGGATGGATCGTTTCGCTAACCTGGCATATTTGGCTAACGGGGCTCTAAAAGACCTCCCGCTTTTGCTAAAACAAGCTGAAGAAATTGCCAACCCTCTCAATACTCCTAGAGAAATTACAATGTTCTTAGATTACTGTAGAGGACGAATTTGTAAAATGAGGGACATGATTGCTCGAGCCAGGAATGACTAATTTATTTTCCTACATTGTAACCCAGCCCTTTCTGGCAGTGATGTACCTTTTTTATGGAATTTCAAAATGAAGGATTCCTTTGTCTCCATAACTATCTCATGTTAATTTTCGTTTAATGCTTTACTTAGTACTTTTGAACGTGGCATTCTGAGGAACGGTCGAAGGATTCGTCAAGTGCTGACATCGCTTCTCGTATAATCTCATTTTACTTTTCTTGATTTTGTTATTTGCTTGTCTTTCTAAATTTTATATTCCCTTCTTTAGACAGCACGGGGACACACCCTTACGGAACCCAACTACAGAAGAAGCTCATGGCTGAAACAGAACAAATGAATGAGAGCCTCAAGAATAAGAATAATCAGTTAAGGGAACAAGTGGCAGAACTAACGAAGCTCTTGGAAAGGAGGATCACTGAAGGGGGCTCTTCTGCAGGGAATAAGGAACAACCACCTACCCCGCTACATCCCCCAGGTTTTGGTCCGACACCGGGCCAAGCTGCAAATTCCACAGCAGTTCCCCTCACCATTAATATTGGGAACCCCAATCAAGCTGCTGACCTTCACACCAAGCCTCATGACCTGTCATATGGTTATGCGCCACCACACACTTTTATTGGCCTAGACGGTAACCCTGTACCCTTTCCACAATATGGCTTACCTCCAGGATATTTCCCTCCTCTATCAACCAACCCCCAAGATGGCAATAACCTACAATTGACAAATCCCCAAGTTCTGAACCCTACCCAAACAACCATTCCACCAGTTAACCAAGCCCTAAGTCCTCAAACCACCCAAACAGCTCAGCCGATCCATATTGCCTAAGCGACAACCTAACCACAGGGTCCTGCGTTAAACACTATCCTGATGAACCAAGCTTATTCAACAACACTTTTTTACCCATATTACGGTTACCCGTATGGGTACATGAACTCTTACACTGCCAATCCACAAGGTGTGACTCAAACGATAAACCCAGTCATTGATCTTGGCACAACCATAAATAACCAACAAAAGGGGAAGATAGAGATCCTGGAGGGGCGATTGCGGATTGTGGAAGGTGTGGAAGGCCTTTGCTTAACAAATTCTTCTGAACTCTGCTTAGTTCCAGATGTTATTATCCCACCAAAGTTTAAAATGCCAGATTTTGACAAGTACCGAGGGATGACCTGCCCTCGAAACCATCTTACAATGTACTATCGAAAGATGGCTTCTCATGCCTCCAATGACAAGCTACTGATACATTGCTTTCAAGATAGCCTAGCTGGGGTTGCACTCACTTGGTACACTCATTTGGAACGAACTTACATTCGCTGTTGGGAAGACTTGACGGATGCCTTTCTGAAGCAGTACAAGTATAACTTAGACATGGCGCCTGATAGAATTCAGCTCCAAAACATGACAAAGAAGGATAATGAGACATTCAAGGAGTATGCACAATGTTGGCGTGAGACAGCTGCATAAGTAGATCCCCTACTCTCAGAAAAAGAGGTAATGACCATGTTTATTGACACATTCCAATCACCTTTCTACAATAGGATGATTAACAGTGTTTTATCCAATTTCTCTGATATTGTTATTATTGGAGAAAGAATAGAGAGTGGTCTAAGGACAAGGAAGATTTCCAAAAGCCCGTCCGGGATACCCACTACAAAAAGATCAGCACCAGGTGAGGGGAAAAAGAGAGATGGGGAAACCAACTCCATCTCTTATGACCAAAGGAAAGCTCAATCCAGATCATTCGGCCCTGCCACTTTTCAACATGCCAATCATTTTCCTCATGCACCATACCCACATATGGCAGCTACTACACACAACCAGATCCCTTATCCCGCCTCACCATAATCCCACTTCCGTCTACCCATCATTAGGGTCCCAAATCCACAGTCAACGCCGTACAATCCCCTACAACAGTGGTCTCAACCCCTTAATCCCAACCAAAACCAAAGAAGACCAAATAATGAACGAACACTGGTCCAATTTGACCCAATTCCTATGACATACACTGAACTTCTACCTCACTTTATTTGATACTCCCTTGCAGTCCCTTGTCCTGCTAAACCATTGGAACCTCCCTACCCTAGGGGATATGATCCAAATGCCCGATGTGATTATCATGTTGGGGTACCCGGGCACTCCACGGAGAATTGCATGGCCTTAAAGTTAGAGTACGAGATTTGATCAAAGCCAATTGGTTATATTTTATGGAAGGTATTCCAAATGTGGCCACAAATCCCTTACCCAACCATCAAGGTTCTGGGATTAATGCTGTGGAAGAAGATGAGGAGCGCGTGACAAATGTCTCTGATGTCAAAACTCCGTTGAAGGAGATTCATGCCCAATTATTCGGGAGAGGTTTAATAAGAGAACCTTGGGACTGTGAAAATGATAATGAGCAGACTGTTAGCCACCAAATTTTTTGTAAGGTAATCCTGGGACTCATGGATAGTCATATCTTCCAAGTCTATAGGCACCGCGACAGTGATGTGAACATGGTTCATGGGCAATCAGAAATGTCAGTTCCTAAGCCACTGGTAATTTACTACACCAAGAACCCCTCAACAACTATAACTCTTATGCATCACCCTATCACAATCCAGACGCCTGCTCCCTTTGTGTTCAAAGATTCTCGTACTATTCCTTGGAGATATAATGTGTAAGTAATAGCTGAAAACTCAAATGAATGATCCATTTTTGTCAAACATATCAGGGATAGGAGGAGTGACCCGGAGCGGTCGAGTTTACTCCCCATCGGAATTGAGGAAGGAACCAAGCCCAGTGAGTGGAGCTGGTAGTAGTGGGAAGGCCAAGTTGGTCAAAGGGAACATTGATGGAGAAATCAAAAGAGCTGTGACTGATGAGGAAGCTCAGGAATTTTTGAAATTTATTCGCCAGAGTGAGTACTTAGTGATAGACCAGCTGAACAATACCCCTGCAAAGATTTCCCTCTTATCACTTTTGCTGAATTCTGAGCCCCACCGAAATTTTTTGATGAAGGTACTTAATGAGGCTCATGTAACTCACGACATCTCCGTCGACAAATTTCAAGGAATAATGGGGCACATAGCTGCTGATAATTACCTATCATTTACAGATGACGAGATACCTGTGGAGGGAATGAGGCACAATAAAGCCCTTCATATCTCAGTTAAGTGTCGAGATCACATATTGGCGAAGGTGTTTGTCGACAATGGGTCATCGTTAAACATCATGCCAAAATCTACATTGGCCAAGCTCCCTTTTGATGGGACCTATATAAAACCAAGTTCTATGGTGGTGAGAGCATTCGATGGTACTAGAAGGAAAGTGATAGGTGAAATTGAGCTTCTAATTCAAGTAGGGCCATGCACTTTCCAGGTTCTCTTCCAAGTGATGGATATTATGCCTGCCTATAGCTTCCTGTTGGGTCGGCCCTAGATCCACTCAGCTGGAGTGGTTCCCTCTACTTTGCACCAAAAACTAAAGTTTATTATTGATAATAAGCTAATTATCATTTCTGGTGAAGAAGATTTTCTGGTTAGTAAACCCCTATCCACCCCTTACATCAAAGTTGCAGAAGAGGCACTTGAAACTTCCTTTCAAGCTTTGGAAATTACAAATGCCACGTACGTTGGAGAAGGAAATATAGAAATGAAGGCCCATACGCCAAATGCATCCCTGATGATGGCCAAAATGATGTTACGAAGAGGGTATCAACCTGGGAAAGGCTTGGGGCATGGATGTTATTGGACCCATTGAGCCAAAAGCTTCAAACGGTCATCGTTTCATTTTAGTTGCCATTGATTATTTCACCAAATGGGTGGAGGCAGCTTCATATGCCAATGTAACAAGGAATGTTGTGGTCAAATTTATCAAGTGAGAATTGATATGTCGATATGGCTTGCCAAATCAGATCATTATTGACAATGGCATGAATTTGAACAACAAGATGATGAAAGAACTGAGTGAAAGCTTTAAGATTCATCATCATAATTCCTCTCCTTATTGACCGAAGATGAATGGGGCGGTTGAGGTGGCCAACAAGAACATTAAGAAGATCATACAGAAAATGGTTGTAACTTACAGAGACTGGAGCGAGATACTCCCTTTTGCTTTACACAGGTATCGTACCTCAGTCAGGACTTTGACAGAGGCAACTTCATTCTCTCTAGTGTACGGTATGGAAGTGGTTGTACCTTTTGAGGTAGAGATTCCATCCCTTAGGGTGATAATGGAGGCGAAACTAGAAGAGGCTGAATGGGTCCAAGCTCAATATGACCAATTGAACCTGATAGATGGGAAGAAACTGAATGCCCTCTGCCACGGTCAGTTGTATCAGAGGCGTATGAAACGAGTGTTTGAAAAGAAAGTACAACCTCGACAATTCCAAGTAGGGGACCTGGTCCTCAAGAAAATTTTGCCAATCCGAAAAGACAATCGAGGCAAATGGACACCTAACTATGAAGGTCCATATGTTGTGAAAAGAGCCTTTTCTGGGGGAGCCTTGATACTCACGACCATGGACGGTAAGGACTTACCGATGCCCATAAATGCGAATGCGGTCAAGAAATACTTTTCCTAGAAAAAGAATATCAAAACAAAAAGAAAAAAAAGAAAAGTAAAAAGATGCTCGCTAGGTTGAAAACCTGAAAAGGCAGCCTAGGCAAAAGTTAGAGCGACCTGGTGAGTTAAAAACCTGAAAAGGCGGCTCAGGCAAAAATTAGGGTCAAAATCCTGATAGTATGACTAAGACTTCCCATGCAAAAAGTGTGAGTCCAAACTGGGGCACATAGATCATGACTGAATCGCTTTCTCAGAAGCAGAGTCGAAGGGTGAGCTTGAAGTCATGATATGGGGTTTAAGATGCGCGTTATCCTCAGAGGTTCACTAGAAGATCAGCAAGCTTTCCCTGTTTTATCAATTATCAACCTGTGTATTAGACTTCTTTTGTTTTCCCTACTTCCCTCTCCCTGTACCTACTCAACTCGTGAATAAATTTCACCCTTTTTCAACACGTGTTTATATTGTGAATTTCATGGATATGATAAGACATGTGTTTTCCTTTATCAAATAAAATAAAAAATAATTATTTAAAGTTGTGGGGGGCAAGATGCTCCTATTGCTCGATCTCACTTGAGGCAATCATTATGAAGATTGAGCCCAGACACACTCTTTGAAGCTAGAATTTCCTTATTCGTTCTGTTCAGTCATAAGTCACCTTAAGTCTCTAAGGATCATGGTTCTGTGGGAAGTCTCATCAGATTCTTATTTATTTTACTTTGTACTACTAAATCTTTTCTGCAGGTTATTGCAACAAACAGTCATGTCGAGTCTCGACAACTCGATCAAGTTCTTTTCCCCAGTAATATCACGATCACCAAAGCTGGCACCCTCAAGGTTTCCTCCTTAATCGCCAAAGTTGGCACTTCACAAGACTTTTCCCCCTTAATCACCAAAGTAGGAAATTCTTAAAGTCTTCTCCTTAATCGCCAAAGCTGACACTTCTTAAAGACTCTTCCTCAATTGCCAAAGCTGACACTTCTCAAAGTTTCTTCCTTAATTGCCAAAGCTGGCACTTCTCAAAGTTTCTTCCTCAATCGCCAAAGCTGGCACTTCTCAAAGCCTTCTTTCATCGCCTAGGATGGATAGTTTCAAATTTCTTTCATCGCCTAGGATGGGCACTTTCAATCTTCTTTCATCACCTAGGATGGGCACTTCAAATTTCTTTCATCGCCTAGGATGGGCGCTTTCAAATTTCCTTTCATTGCCTAGGATGGACACTTTCAAATTTGTTTCATCGCCTAGGATGGGCAATTTTAAATTTCTTTCATCACCAAGGATTGGCCCTTTTATGTTTTCTCATTGCCGAAGTTGGCACCCTCTTTAAGCTTTTGTTGTAAAGGATTGGCCTTTTCAAGCTCTCATCGACAAGGCTGGAACTTTTAAGTTTTTCGATGGCCAAAGCTGACATTGTTTGAGTCTTCTTTTTGTCAAAACTGCCACCTCTTTGAAGTTGTTGATATCAAGATCATCTCTAAAGAAAGGATGTTCACGTCTTTACTTCCTTTCCTCGATATGAATGAATCATTCATATTATCGTGAAAAGAAAGTAAAGAGGGGCAACTGTGAAAAGTAAAGAGGGGCAACTGTGAACACCATTTTTAATAATAAAATTAAATAATAATTTATTATTTTTCTTTTCCCCACCATCCCAGGAAATCAGACTAGAACCTGGATCTGGTTCCCCACTAACCCCCACCAGATTTCATCTTCTTCCTTCATATCATCCATCACCAACACACACAACGGGAAAAAAAACAACAGAGCTTCATCTCCCTCATCACCATTAACAACTCAACCGCCAAACCAAACAGCAAAAATCATGGAAACAACATTCAACAAACAAAAATAAAAACAAAGAGAACAATATCTTCATCTCCTTCAATTCTCCATCAACCCCACCAACTCCATCTTCATCACCATGAACCTGCAAAGCAACAAACCAAAATATCATATCACCTCCAACAATCAAACAACCATCTAAAAAATAAAACCAAAAGCAAAAGAGAAAGAGGAAGAGAACAATATCTCTGAGAACCGGCCACCGATCTCCTCCGTTCCCTCTCCCTCTCGCTGACGTCTCTCTCTCCCACCGGCCACCATATCTTCTTCTTCCTCCTCGCCGACCAGATCGCCGCCCAACCCCTCCTCTGCTTGGTCTCCATCGGCGGCCTCCGGATCTACCGCCGACCGCCACTGGCCTCCCCTCTCGGTCGATCCCCCCTCTCTCTCCCCCTCTTTCTCTCTTCCGATCTCTCCTTCTCCCACTCTCTCTTTCTCTCTCTTTTCTCTTTCTCCTCTCTCTTCTTCTCTGACCGTCCCCCCGTTTTCCTATTCTAATCTTTTCTTTTCTTTTTGAATTGATTTTTAGGTTTTTCTTTTTGAGCCTCAACTAGTGAGGCCCATTATTTTTTTAAAAAAAAATGGAGACTTCTTTTTTTAAGAAATGGGCTTTAGAAGCCCAATGTCAAAATAAATGTTTTAATATTTAATTTTATGTTTATGAAAATAATTTATAATAAAATATAAAAAATAAAAATAAAAAATAATAAATTTTAGTTTAAATCAAGTTAAATAAAATTATTCTTGAATTTTATAGATTTATGTTAGAAGTAAAAAAATAAAAAATAAAAAAAAATTATACAACTCAAAAATATATTTTATGATGAAAATAATAAGATATTAAAGTTTAAACTCTTTTCCCAAAAAAATTAAAATAGATAGTTTCATGTTAAGTTTATATATATATATATATATATATATATATATATATTATTTTATAAAAATTGTTTCAAAATCTTATGAGCGATGTCGTGCAAAATTACTTTTGCCTACATCGCTGTTATGAGATTTCAAAGGATTATGCATGTGCCTTGTATTTTTCCTTCCCATAAATTTCTTTCATTATTAAAAATCAAAATAATCAAAAACAATTTAAATATTTTTCTTTCAAAATTAATTTCTAGAACTACGTGACCCTGATTTCTCAATACACTTAAGAAAACGTAGGAGCGAGAATCAGTTCCTGTCGGCCCACTTTTTCGTTATTAATTTCTTTGTCTCTGCTATTATTTCGATTAATTTTACATAGTCAATATTTTAAAAATTTTATTGTCGCAAAGAGGTTAATTTAGACGCGACGTCTTGTTAATCTCATATTTTAATATTTTTATTTAAAATAATATTTTCTTAAAAATAAGGTTAATTTAGACGCGACGTCTTGTTAATCTCATGTTTTAATATTTTTATTTAAAATAATATTTTCTTAAAAATGGTTAATTTAGACGAGACCTCTTGTTAATCTTATATTTTAATATTTTTATTCAAAATAATATTTTCTTAAAAATGAGGTTAATTTAGACGAGACGTCTTGTTAATCTCATGTTTTTAATATTTTTATTTAATATTATTTTCTTTAAAATGAGGTTAATTTAGACGTGACGTTTTGTTAATCTCATATTTTTAATATTTTTATTAAAAATAATATTTTTTAATCAACTTTACTTTTTTATTTTTTTTATTTTAATCTTTAAATTTATGTACAAATTAAGGTTAATTTGGATGAGATGTCCTGTTAACCTTTACTTTCACTCTCTTTTACTTTTTTTCTTATAATTGTTGTTTGGTCAAGTTTTTTTACTGTCATTGCTTTGTCATTTCTTACTGTTACTGTTTTAATCTTCTACTGTTATTATTTGTTTTCTTACTGTCACTGTTTAGTCTTCTATCGTTACTGTTTACTTCTTTCTTACTGTCGCTATTTGGTCAAATTTCTTACTGTCACTATTCGGTCTGTTTTGTCTGTTTGTGTCTGCTTTGTCGTTTTGTATGTTTCTTTTCATAAAAGAAGTTAAAATAATTTCTAGACTATTTTGAAATAAGCGCTATCAATTTGAGGTAACCGTTTTATAACGGACAGTTGTGAGGTGCTAATACCTTCCTCACTTGTAATTCGACTCCCAAACTTAGAATTTCATTTTCATAACCAGTGTTTTTAAAAGAGGTTTTTCCCGATATTTTTATCCTAAAAAATATTGGTGGCGACTCCCTGTTTTCTTTTCGAAAGGATTTCAAAACTCGTTTTATTTTTAAGGGTCGGTCATCCCGTCACGATCCCGGTCGTGACACATAATTAGTATTTTCTTGACTTTTTGGAGTAAAAAATATTTTGAAATAAATTATTTAACTCAATCTTTTACGGTCAAATTTTAGTGTGGTTTTTTTGTTGGGATGTAAAAAAAACTATAAAATTACACCAGAAAAGTTGAAAAGTGTAATAATGGTTAATGATACATATAAAAAAATAATAGATGCTTAAAACTTTTTGAAGAATCTTATAAATAAAAATTGTAGAAAGTAAAATTCCCATTATGACATTTTGTGTGTAGCATTAACAAAAAAAAATATGGACTAAAATATTATTTAAGCTTTTTTTACACTAAGCGTTAAATCATTTAAAATAGTAGGTGCATCTTTATGCTTTTTATTTTACTCATTTATTCACTTTATAAGAATCAAATCTATCAAATTGGTATTTAGTTTATAGCTTGAAGGAATTTATTTTAGAATACTTATAAAAATACAACTTTTTATTTTATTATGTATTTTTAAATAGTTATAAGAAAATTGTGAAAATAACGTAGCTATAATTTATTTTTGTATTATTTCCGATACAAATTGAAAAGCCAAAATAAAAATGGAAATTGTTCTGTAAAGCCAATTAGGAGGTTGGTAGGATATCCTTTCCTAACTACTAAAGGGTAAACATTGTTATAAAGATTTAAGGCAATTATTAATTGATTGGAATATTAACCTTTTTTGCAAATTGAAAATGACTGATTTCCGATTATCTCATCTCATAAGTTGCACAGTAACTTTATAATCGTCCTTTTTTATTTGTATCATAAAATAGTTAAATAATGAAATATTTACCGTAAACAATTATAAAAAAATATTAACTGTATACAATTATAAAAAAATATTAACCGTCTACTAATTCATTTGTTTATTTTTTAAAATTAATATTTTAATCCTTGTTTTAATGATTGGTCTAAGTTTATCCCTTGTTAATATTATTCTTATATTTTTAATCCAATTTGAGTCTAAGTACATCAATTATTTATTTATTATTAAAAAATATTAAACATAAATATATACTCATTGGTATCTATGTTCCTACCTTGGGAATACTCATACTCACTCTTCCACTCGCAGGTATGAGTAACATTCTACCGTCACCTCAGTCCGTTTATATCTTTACTCTAATGGGTCAAAATGTAGTTTTTTGTCCTTAAAAATTTTAGCAATTTTACTTTTTTGATAATTTTAAAAACAACTTTAACCTTTATTTCAATATGTGTCAGGATATGTGTTAATTGATAGTTAGATATGTCACAATCATTTATCAACCATTAATGAATTTAAGTTTAAAGAAGAGACTAAAAGTAAAATATTCAATATAAGAAATATATAAAATAATTTTTTATATAGGGATCAAAATAAAAAAAGCTCTTATTTTATAAAGATCAAAAACATATTTTAAAAAAGAAGATAAGATAAGGAACCAAATCAAAACACATATTAAACATAATAAATCAATTTGGTTTAAAAAATATAAATGAGCAAATTATATAAACATAGATGTCCAAAACACATAAGACTAATTTTGTATTTTTTTTCCTCCAATTTTAAATGTTCAAACATGACACCTAAAAAAAACTAAATCAAGTTGGTACATTTTGAGCGTCAATTAAGAATTAGCAAATTAAACAAGTCCATTTATTCACTTAACAAATATTTGTGTTGAAAAAACAAGTTCACTAAGAAACCAACCAATTCAAAATTACATCATCAATATATTTTAATTTCGATCATTTATGATAAATTTAACGGTTTAAATTTATTCATTTTACCCTCATTTAAAAAAGTCATTTACATATAATGTATCGTGTGTATATATATATATATATATATATATATATATATATATATATATATATATATATATATATAATATTTTGGTTCGAGCGTGCAAGACCGTACTAAATTCTTAAGACTCGAATCTCCTATTACTTAAATTTAACAGAGCCTACGTTATAGCAAGAAACATTTGGGCACTGCAAGAAGCTACAGGTGCATGTTTTCTTGGTGATGCTCATGAGAGTACCAGGATCTTCAGTTCGTAGTTGGAGAAACAGAGTTAGGGAAATGGAAAAATCTAAAAGTTGATATTAATCTTTTACGTTGTTCGAGACAATCAAAACTTTATTGAACCGTAAGATAAATTTTTCGCCCACCAAACTCTCTTCCATCTGTTGCAACTCCGTTCCATCAACTTACCAAACAGCCTCTCCAATGTTGTAAAAATTATTTTGACATAAAAATATATAGTATCTAAAATTATAGAAGAATTTTTTATAAGAAAAGAAATAAATTACAATTTTTACTTAGTGTGTTAAAATATATGAATTCTTTTATTTTCTTTCTTTCTCCGCTTCTCCTTGCTTGAAAATAAACGCATAAAATACATGTATTTATACTACATTTCATGTTAAAAAATCTAATGGTGATAAAGGATCTATATTTCAAAGCCAATAATAACAAATGATCATTAGTTATTTGCTATTAATTTCAAGACATGTTTAACAATCTTCACCTTTGACTTGAATTCCTTAAGTCATATCGCTTCCATCTTCATATACCAACTAATATTTGTAATACTAAGTCCAAACAATGTTTAAACTTTATCGATAGAAGAACTTTTGTTATTACATCTTTAGGATTACCAAAAGTAGCAATCTTCTCTACCAACACATCTCCTTGTGTCACTACATCACAAATAAAATGAATTCTAACATCTATATGCTTTGTCCTTTCATGGTATTTCTAGTTTTTGGTTAAGTGAGTTGCGCTTTGATTATCACAATAAACAATAATATCCTTCTGCTTGACACCAAAATCACTAACAAGACCTTTAAGCTATTAAACTTCTTTCACAGCTTCTATAGCATCCATATGTTCTGCCTTTGTAGTTGACAAGGCAATATTGGAGTGTAAAGTCACACGCCAACTAGTAACACTACCCCTAAGTGTGAAAATGCACCTCTTGCGATCAAGATCACCAACATAATCTGAACCATAAAATCTAGCAAAATGATTATGAACTTCATTTATTTTTGTCAAATACCAATCTTATGTCAATTGAACCCTTTAAGTATCTCAGAATCCACTTTACAACTTGCCAATAGCTTCTTGGAATTTCAAAATGACTAACATGTTGGGACTTTGACAAGTGTACCAAACTCCATTGTAGTCTTGATAAGTATTTTAAGTATCATATCCTCGGAGACTTGTACGATAATTGGTAAAATAATAATCTATATTTGTAAAATCACTATAACTTAATATACAAAATATTCAACAATATGCATAACTGTTTGGTGTTGGTAGAGGATAGTGTAATGGTGATAAAAACATACAAACGAGAACATATATAAATAAAAACACTGAGATTAGGTTTCATTATCCTTCCTCTATGTTATCCTATGTAGTATGTTTACACAATTAATCAAGTCAATATAACATAAATTTCACCAAACCCGATCCACTGGCAAATAGATTTTAAATCCTTTCCCCAAATATCGATCCTTTGACTATTTGGTGAAAGTCCTTACGTTAGGAATTGATCTTAACAACCATTAAATTCAACTTTATCCCTAGATGAAGAAGTTAATAGGTATTTTATTCCCCAATCCATTCAGAAACCCCAAACACACAACAGACATTATCCTATTCAAAAAACGCATTAGGTATATGAAATGAAATACTAACATTCGCTTAAAAGTTTAAATCATACAAAAGTATTTAATACATAGCTAGAGAGGGAATGATTTACACTCAAACCCAACAAAAGAGGGTTTAGCCACACATTTTCATGTAGGCCACCCTGAAAACAAAAAAAATACAAAAGAATCAATGGAAAATAAGAAAAAAAAGAAAGGGAAATCAGAATGGATCCTTTGTCTTCAAGCCTTCCCATAATGTCAAAGTAGCTCCACATAGTGCTCCTAACCTCTCATGGACCAAAGATCCCTAAACAAAAATCAGTTTTGAGGCTTTTAAGTGAGCCTTGTCATGCAATGATTGCTCGGGAGGCAAGTGTACGGTTCAATCCATTTTTCAAAAATTCTAGGAAATAACTTGAGGGTTAGTTTGCAACTTGAGAGGTTTTTTAAAAATTTCAAGAAACGACTCGAGCAGTTAGTTTATAGCTTGAGCAGTCAGCCTTTTGAAGATGAAACTCAGATCTTGCTATGTTTATGCATATCCTCTAACTGTTAAGGTCTGTGACTCTAAAGTCTGTCCCAGACTGTTACTTTCCAAGGTCTGGAACCTTAAGTCTATTAGCAGACTTAGCTTGATTCAGTTACATTTCTGTTTCTATGTAACTACCTTAGTTCATAAATAGTTCTAGATATTGTTTCTTATAAATAAGTTCCTTGGGTGATTGTGTAAGGGGCTGGAAAAATCCTCTAAAGCTAGAGTATTGGTTAACATTGTAATTGTGTGTAATCTCTTCATCATAAATCAGTTTTGTTGCTCTTTCCATGGATGTAGGCTCATTGTGGCTAAACCACGTAAACTGTTTATGTTCATCTTCTTCCCTTTCATCTCTTATGTTACATTGCTAATTATGCATTGGTATTTTAGAGTACTCTGTTTTATGTTCCAGTTTTCTTTCTCTGGTTTATCTTTGCTCTTGTGGTTTTCTTTGTGTTTTTTTGTGATAAGATTATCCTATTAGAACCAACAAGTGGTGTCATCTGTGGGGATGCCTGAAATATCAAGAAATCAAAGAATAGGTTCCACAAAGTTTGATATAGAGAAGTTCTCTGGTGAAAATGACTTTGGCCTGTGGAAGATCAAAATGGAAGCCATCTTGATCCAGCAAGGCTGTGCAGAAGCAATCAAAGGTGCAGAGAAGATGGATACATCTTTGACTCGTAAAGAGAAAGAAGATATGATTGAAAAGGCAAGATCTGCGATCATATTATGTCTTGGTGACAAGGCGTTAAGGGAAGTAGTGAGAGAGAAGACAGCTGCATCAATGTGGGTGAAGCTAGAATTTTTGTATATGACGAAATCTCTTGTGAATAGACTCTGCTTAAAATAGCAATTGTATTCCTTTAAGATGAATGAGATAAGGAGTGTCTTAGAGCAGATAGCGAATTTTAACAAGATCCTTAATGATCTTGAAAATATTGAAGTAAAATTGGATGATGAAGACAAAGTCATCTTGCTATTAAACTTTCTCCCTAAAAGTTACGAGTATTTCAAAGATACAATCCTTTATGGAAAGGAACATACCATAAGTCTTGAAGAGGTTATGACCTCAATCAGATCCAAAGAGCTGCAGAGACAGCAGGAGTCCAAAACAAAGGGCAATGGTGAAAATCTTAATGAATCAAAGAGGAAGAAAGAAAAGAAATGGAAAGGCAATAAGCCATTTTAAAAGGCTAAGTCTGGGGATCAGACTTTCCAGTACAGGTGCCATACCTGTAACAACACTGGACATCTCAGGAAGAACTATCTTGAGAACACCAAGGGTGCCAAAGGAAACTTTGAAGCAACAGCTTCTGTAGCTGTATTAAATGGATATAAGAGTGCTGGAGTTCTTGTTGCATTATCTTTACAGACTCAGAGAGACTAGGTCATGGAGTCTGGATGCTTCTATCATATGTCCCCAAAGAAGGATTATTTTGAGACCTAAAAGTTTAAAGAATGTGAAACAATTTTGCTAGGGGATAATCGTCCCTACAAGGTGCATGACATTGGAACCATCAGATAGAGGATGTTTGACAATAGGGAATTTCTTCTCAAAGAAGTGAGGTATGTTCTTGATTTAAAATGCAATCTCATTTCAATAAGCATATTTCATAATCTTGGTTTTTCAACAAGAATTCAATATAGTGTGTTAAACATTTCAAATGGATCTTTGATAATTGCAAAAGGCTTAAAAGATAAATGTAATGGTTTGTTTATCTTAGATGGTTCTACTGTAATTGCTCATGCATCTGTTGCTAGAAAAGTTTGTTAAGATAAAATAAAATTATGGAATCTCAGACTTGGACATGTTAGTGAAAAATTTGAATTGGAAAAATAGAATCTGCTTAACGGGGATAAAATAAATAAGTTAGATTTCTGTGAAAATTATGTACTTGGTAAATCTCATAGAGTAACTGGCATGCATATTTCTTCCAAACCTTTTGAATATGTTCATTCTGATTTGTGGGGACCTTTTAGATTTCAAACTCTAGGTGGAGGCTCTTATTTTCTGTCAATTGTGGATGATTTTTCAAGAAAAGTCTAGTTGTTTGTGCTTAAAAATAAGTCTAAACATTTTTAAGATTTCAGCAATGGTACACACTAATTCAAAATCAGTTAGGCACCAGACTCAAGGTTCTAAGAACTAACAATGACCTGGAATTTCTTTCAGAGCAGTTTGATGAGTTTTGCAGGAAACAAGGAATTAAAAGACATAAATCTGTACCCAGAACACCCCAGCAAAATAGTTTGGCTGAAAGAATGAACAAGACAATCTTGGAACGTGTAAGATGTATACTTCTTGGAGCTGGTCTACCCAAATGCTTCTAGGGAGAAGCAGCTGCCACTGTTGTTCACCTAATTAATAGGTGTCCATCCTCAGCTTTAAATTTCAAGACACCAATGGAACCTTGGACTGGAAAGCCCGTAGATTATTCTAATTTGCGTGTGTTTGGATCTCTGGCTTATTATCAAGGAGGGAAAGTTAGAACCAAGGGCAGTCAAGTGCCTTTTTTGGGATATTTGGAAGGAGTGAAAGGCTACAGACTCTGGAAATTGGGAGTAAGTGAAGGTAAGTACATTATCAGCAGAGATGTGATTTTTGATGAGTCAAGAATAGGTATGTTGAAGGATCAGACTCTGCAGGAAAATATCTCAAAAAGAGAACAGACTCAGATTGAGGTGGAGCTCTCATCAAAAGAGAAATAGACTTAGACTGTGGAGGATCAGTTTTTATAGTCAACAAACCCAGACCCAAGCAATACTGTAGGAGAACATGTTTTTTAAAAGAGTACAGCTCAGGTGGAGCTGTAGATTTTCATAATATCCCTAACTATCAATTGGTCAGAGAAAGAAGGAAGAGAATTCTTAAGCCACCAAGCATATATGGGTATGCAGACCTGATTTGTTATGCTTTGAGTATGGCTAATGAAGTTCAGAGCACACAACCACGGTCATTTAAGGAAGCCATGAAGTGTTTTGAAGCACAACATTGGAGTAAGGCTATTCATGAAGAAATTGAGTCATTAAATAAGAATCACACCTGGGAACTTGTGGATTTGCCTAAAGGGAAAAGAACTATTGGAAGCAAGTGGATCTTCAAAAGAAAAGAAGGGATACCAGGGGTTGAAGCACCAAGGTTTAAAGCTATACTTGTGGCTAAAAGCTTCACACAGATTTATGGAGTATATTACAATGAAATTTTTTCACATGTTGTAAAACACAACTCTATCAAAGTTCTGCTAAGTCTAGTAAATCAGTTTAACTTGGAGCTAGAACAAATGGATGTTAAAACAACTTTTCTTCATGGTGATTTGAAGAAGACCATCTTCATGCAGCAACCAGAAGGTTTTTCAGAAGATGGGAGCAAAGTTTGTTTGTTCAAGAAGTCTCTCTACAGTCTAAAACAAAGTCCTAGAATGTGGTACAAGAAATTTGATATTTTTCTCATTAAGTAGAGATTTTGTAGATGCAACTATGACAACTGTGTTTACATTTTGAAAAAGAATAATATTTATGTGCTATATCTTCTCCTCTATGTGGATGACATTCTGATGAGGACATAGCCAGAGAAACTTCTTTTGGCTAAAATAAATTTTTGTTGTTGTTTCTTTTATATGATTTTTTTTCATTATTTTTGATTAGGGTTAGAATGCCTATTTGGCTATAAGTTTGGGCCTTATATGGTCATCTTTGTTTTATATATCTTTTTAGCCTTGTATTTTAGTTACCTTTCTTAGTTTTATTTAATTTTAGTAATTTTGGGCTTAGGAGAGAATGAAGCCCATTAGGTTAAGTAGTGTGCCTCTTTAGCCTATATAAGGCATGCTTTCCTTTATATTACACATACCTTGAATTGAGAGAATACATTTAGTATTAGTGGAGTTGAATTTTCCTTGTTCATTTTAGCTAGGGTTTCTTAAACTTTGGCAAACTCTTATCCTAGGGTGTCCTCCCTTAGGTGGCGAGATTGAGGCTTATCCTCTCTAGGTGGTGCCTCCCATTTTCCCTTCTTCCCGCCTTTCCTTTTTTTTACCTAATCCTTATTTTTTCTTTATTAAAGGAGAAAGAAGAAGAAGAACTAGATCCTCCTTCCTACATCATGTGGTATCTAGAGCCTAAGCTTGTGCCGTGGTGGTCTTGGAGCTTGAAGACTTAAAGATAATTGTATTGGAAGCAAAGCCTTGTAAAAGAAAAAAATACAAAAATATTGTCATTTTTTGTACACTTTAGCACTAGTATTCTGGGGCATTTACTTTCAAGACATTAAACTTTTTGGACTTTGGTTATTTAATTAATTAGGGGTAATACGTTTAGGACTTAGTTTAATTTTTTTTGCACCTTCAACTAGTTTTTGTTTTAATTGCTTTAGATTATACTTTAATTTATCCTTGCATGCTAAGTCTTTGTTTGTTTGTTTAAATGTTTTAACCATGTCTTCACTTAGGTCAAGTAAGAAAGATAGAACACCTACATCATGTTTATTTGAGCTCTTATTAGAAGAAATATGTGTCCTTTATGCTAAGATAGTTTCTTATAGATCCAAGGATGATTATACCATATAAAAGAAAAATAAAAGAATAAAAAAGGTTCTTGAGGATATCTCTAGTAAAATAAAACAAATATGGGATTATATTGTTGCTTTTGATAAGGTTGAAAATGAGAAAATCAGTTTATGTACAAAAGAAAGAAGGGAAAAATTAAGAAGAAAACATAATACTGATATGGATAAAAAAAAATGCACCAATATTGGAAAGAATGTGATAGGTATAGGTCAAAGAAAAAAGAGTTTAAAAGTCAAAATCAACACAATGAATCTAAGGTGCATATTAATAACTTGTATTTAGACAATGATAATGCTTTAAATAAAAGTCACCTTAATCATAGTCAACTTATTCCCATCATAGATAATTGTTAGAGACCTCATGAAAACAATAATATGGTACAAGAATCCTTGCCAATTTTGTCTGTCCCTAGTGAAACACATTGGTCACCAATAATGTATAGTTCCATTAGGATTAGTCATACGATATGCATAATCACCATAAGATCCTATAGAGTTAAAATTTGTTTGTTTTCTTTTGAGTTAACTTTTCCAAGAGTTATTTCATGTTTTGTTTTATTTATTTCTAGTGAAACACATTGGTCACCATAAGATCCTATAGGGTTATCTTTTTCTTCTTGCCATAACATTTCTCTTGATATTTTCTAGGACCATTTACTCATTTTGAGCATGTTCATAACATTCATGTGCATAAAGGTTTACAAGATGAGTTAGTTGCATCTTATCATGCTTTACCTATTATAGGCCTTAGTTTGTGTTCAATTATAAAAGATGATCCTCTTAGGGCCTCTAATTTCATGGTTTTGCATGATATACACTTTTCTTTTGCTAAACCTCATTATTTTAAATTTCCTTCATATGCTATCTCTTTTGCTCATACATCATATTTGTTTTCCCATAAAGTTCTTGGGTTACCACATAGTTTTATATGTGTATTCCTTTGGACTTATCTCATTGCATTTTATGATGATCATTTTATTTTTGACCATGCCTCAAATTAAAAAGTTAGTTTTTGACCCTGGTTGAATACTTTTCTAAAATTCTTCATTTTTTAATTTATTTTCTCTTTTACCATAAGTGGTCTCATTACTCTCTTTCTTTTTGTAGATTCTCATGTCTTGGATTTGAGGACAAATCATTTTTAAGAGGGGGAGCATGATGAGGACACAACCACAGAAACTTCTTTTGGCTAAAATAATTTTTTTTGTTTCTTTTATACGATTTTTTTCATTATTTTAGATTAGGGTTAGAATGCCTTTTTGGCTATAGGTTTGGGCCTTATATAGTCATCTTTGTTTTATATGTCTTTTTAGCCTTGTATTTTAGTTACCTTTCTTAGTTTTATTTAGTTTTAGTGTTTTTGGGATTAGGAGAGAATGAAGCCCATTAGGTTAAGTAGTGTGCCTCTTTAGTCTATATAAGACATATTTTCCTTTGTATTACACACACTTTCAATTAAGAGAATACATTTTAGTATTAGTGGAGTTGAATTTTCCTCCTTCATTTTAGTTAGGGTTTCTTAAACTTTGGCAAACTATTATCCTAGGGTTTCCTCCCTTAGGTGGCAAATTGATACTTATCCTCTCTAGGTGGCGTCTCCCATTTCCCTTCTTCCCACATTTCCTTTTTTTACCCAATCCTTATTTTTCCTTTATCAAAAGAGAAAGAAGAAGAAGAACTAGATCCTCCTTCCTAAATCACATTCTACTGGCAAGCTCTAGTAATGATGGACTAATTTTGTTCAAACAAATTTTGAAGTCTAAATTTGAGATGAAGGATCAGGGACCTACTAGGAAGATATTGGGAATGCACATCATCAGGAACAGGAAGCAAGGAGAATTCTTCTTGTCTTAGCAAGGATACTTGAAGAAAGTTGTTGAAAGATTTAGAATGTATCAATCTAAATCTGTTGAAACACCTTTAGGCTCTCTATCTAAGCTTTCATCCTCTCAATCTTCTGTTACAAAGGAAGAAAAATTGAAGATGTCTTCTGTCCCTTATGCTAGTGGTGTTGGCAGTCTCATGTATGGAATGGTCTACACCAGACCCGATCTGGCTTATGTTGCAAGTCTGATCAGTAGATTCATGGCAAATCCTGACCATGCTTACTGGAATGCTTTAAAATGGTTCATGAGATATCTGAATAGATTAACAAATTTTGGTCTGAAATTTAAAAGGGTGTCTCAAGGAAGCGACCCTGTCACAGGCTATGTTGATACAGATTTTATAGGCTGCATTGATACCAGAAAATCACTTACTGGTTACGTTTTCACTCTCTTTGGCATTGTTGTATCCTGGAAGGCTAATTTACAGTCTGTGGTGGCTTTGTCAACTATAGAGTTTGAGTACATTGCTTTAACAAAAGGCGTGAAAGAAGGTCTGTGGCTGAAAGGTCTAGTGGGAGAGCTTGGTATTAAACAAGACAGTGTTCCTATTTTCTGCAATAGCCAAAGTGCCATTCACTTGGCTAATCATCAGACCTATCATGAAAGAATAAAACATATTGATATAAAATTCCATTTTATCAGGGAAATGGTTGATTTTAGGAAGGTCCAGGTTAAGAAGGTTGCCACTAAAGAAAATCATGTGGACATGTTCACTAAATCTCTTCCTAGAGTAAAGTTCAAACATTGTTTGGACTTAATCAATTTTACAAGATAGTGATTGATGCATAAGTGGAGAACAGTTATGGAAACAAGTGTTTTTGAATCAAGGTCTATTAGAGTCAAGGTGAAGAATTGTTAAGGTCTATGACTCTAAAGTCTGTCCTAGACTGTTGCTTTCCAAGGTCTGGAACCTTTCCATTTTTGTTTCTATGTAACTACCTTAGTTCATAGATAATTCTAGATATTGTTTCCTATAAATAAGATCCTTGGGTGATTGTGTAAGGGGCTGGAAAAATTCTCTAAAGCTAGAGGATTGGTTAACATTGTAACCATGTGTAATCTTTTTATCATAAATCAGTTTTGTTGCTCTTTCTGTGAATGTAGGCTCATTGTGACTGAACCACGTGAACTGTCTGTGTTCATCTTCTTCCCTTTTATCTTTTATGTTACTTTGCTAATTCTGCATTGGTATTTTAGAGTACTCTGTTTTATTTTGTTTTACGTTTTAGTTTTCTTTCTCTGGTTTGTCTTTGCTCTTACGGTTTTCTTTGTATTTCTTACGATCAGATTATTCTATTAGAATCAACATTAACCTCCAAACCAAGATTTGTTTGTTCAAAATGAAGTGTTGGGTGTTAGGAACACGATGTCAAAATTTCAACTCAATCCAACGATGAACGAAGTGGTTGTAAGGAATTTAAAATTGTTGGTTTGAAGTTGAGTGGAAATGAAACTCATTCTATTTTTTTCTCCTTTTGGCCCTTCTAACCTATCAAAAGACATAAAAAAGCACCTAAATCAACTAGAGAGTTTCCAATTAGAACATTGCTTTAGAAAGATCAAAAATAAAACTTTAAATCATATCAATTGAACATTTTAGCGCTAAATCAAAGGTGAAATTCATATAAAAATAGGATAAAAATGGCAACTAACACAATACTCACTACACGTGCGATATCTGATCTCATACAAACCATGACATATATTAGACTTCTAACCGTGTTAAAGTAAGGTACTCAAGAAATAAACTCCTATTCCTTTTCTGTTTGTGGTGACATTTTTGTAGATAACTTTAAATGAGCTGCAAAAGGTGTACAAATTGGCTTTGCATTATGTATTCCAAATATCTCCAAAACTTTTGCAATGTAGCTCTTTTGAGACAAACATAATCTTCTAGCTTCCCGATCTTGAATGATCTTCATGCCAAGGAATTTTTTTTCCAGACCTAAATCCTTTATCTCAAATTCACCACTTAATTATGTCTTCACCTTATTTGTCTCATTTAGGTACTTACACGCAATCAACATGTCATCAACATAAAGAAGTAAGTAAATATAAGAGCCATCAGATAATTTCTTAAGATAAACACAACTATCATACTCATTTCTTGTATACCCAATATTAATCATAAATGAGTCGAATCATTTAACCACTATCTGGGTGACTACTTCAACCCATACAAAGACTTTTTCAACAGACATACATGGTCTTGTTTTTCAGGTATGATAAAACCTTTTGGTTGTTGCATGTAAATCCTTTCCTCCAAATCACCATGGAGAAAAACATTCTTTATATCAAGTTATTCTAACTCCAAATCATGCAAACACACTAAAGTAAGAAGCACTCAAATGGAACTATGCTTCACAACAGGGGAAAAACTTCATTAAAGTTAATACTTTATCTTTGTGTAAAGTCTTTTGCTACAAGACTTGTTTTGAACCTTACTCTATCTTTCTTCTTGAATATCCATTTATAACTCATAATCTTTTTTGGTTTCTCATCTAGATCCCAAGTTCAATTCTTGTGGAAGGGTTCAAGCTCTTCTTTCATGGCACTAACCATTATGATGCTTCATCATAATTAACTACCTAATGGAATGAACTAGGTTCTTTTTCATAATGCTTTCTACCATATTGAGTGTAAAAGTAACAAAATCTCCATACCTCTGAAGTGGTCTAGTTTACCTTCTTGGCCTACCTCTAGCCAATACATATTTAGAATTTACTGATAAGACATCTTCATTTGTCTTCTTTATTTGTTATTTAAAAGAATCTATTTCAAGCTCAATCTTTTGCTAGCACTATGAACTTCAACTTTATTATTATGGTCCTTATGTAGTCTTGGATTAAGTATGGCTTTATCATCAAAGGTTATATCTCTACTAATCATGAGCTTTGATTCCTTAGGGTCCTACAATCTGTACCTTTTACGCTACCTTAATAACCTAGAAATATGCATTTCTTGGCTCTTGGCTCCAGTTTCCCATTATTAACATGAGCATAAGCTGGACACCTAAACATACACAGAATTGAATAATTTGTTGTAGATCCTAATCACATTTCCTCTAGGGTCTTATAATCAATAGCTGTAGAAGGTGACCCGATAACCAAATAACTTGTAGTATTAACTACCTTTGCCTGAAATTTCTTAGGTAAACCTACATTTGAGAGCGTGCAACGAGCTCTCTTTAGCAATGTTCTGTTTATTTGTTTTGCTACACTATTCTGTTGTGGTGTATGTCATATGGGGTCTGTTTGTTTAAGCTTATTAAAAAAGTGAGTATAAAAAAATGCTTCTTTTATAATCATTTATTTAATAAGCAGATCAAAGTTGCGTCTTAAAATAAGCTGAAATCAGTTTATTTTCAGCTTCTGTTTATTTTCGAAACTTTAAACAAACACGTTAAAATTTAAAATAAGTGTTTTTTTTAAAAAAGTACTTATCTCTTAAAATCAGTTTAAACAAGCAAGCCCATGATCTTATGTCAAGATATTTCTTCATTTATATAGAACTCATTAAATTCATTTATGCAAAATTCTAGCCTATCATATGTCCTAGGTCTTTTGACTTTCTTCTCCATCTGTTTCTTCATTAGAGATTTCCATTACTTAAAATTAGAGAACACACCACTCTTCTATTTCATGACATTGATCTAAACTTTTCATGAATAGTCATCAATAAAAGTTAACATGTATCTTGCTATACCATGGGAAGGAATACTTAAGGTCACCACAGGTATGAATTGATATAGTTAATAGTCCCTCACATTCTGTTTACTCCAGTACTAAATTTTACTCTACACCGCTTTCCTTAAACACAATGCTCGTAAAAATCCAGTTTCCCAATTTCATGTCCACAAAGCAAGCCTTTATTGCTAAGCTTATCCATTCCACGTTTACTCATATGACCTAACCTTATATGCCATAAATGGGTTTGGTTAACATCTAACATAGAAGAAACTATGGTTGTATCTACCATTGTATTTCCTTGTAGTAAATATAGTCCTTTTTTCAACTTTCCCTTCATAACTATTAAGGCACCTCTAGAAACTTTTAAGACATCATTTCCAACTCAATATGTACAACTAAGGGAGTCTAAAATGCTTAATGAAATTAAATTCTTATGGAGTTCAAGAACATACCTCACATCAATTCATGTTCTTACAATACCATCATTTATCTTAATTTACATTGTACCTTTACCCACTATGCTACACGCACCATCATTTCCCATTAGAACTTTACCACTATTAATCTCTTGAAATATGAAAAACCTATCTCTGTTAGGCGTCATGTGGAAAGTACATATCGAATCAAAAATACCAAGTATAGTCATTGACATCAAACGAGAAAGAGAACATTTCCACCATCTAATTCTTCTAAGGGCACAATTGCTCTACCAAACTCTAAAGTACCTACTTTGTCTTTCTTGACCTCTAGGAAATTTCTCTTCTAGTGCCTTTTTCTTTGATAGTTATGATATATGTTTTTCCTATTTTCGCCGTGTGATTTAGACCACCTGTTTGAAACTTCTCTTCCTGTCCTTCATTCTTCCTATTACCATAAGCCCCTCACCTGAGCTAGTGCCTTCATATAAATTGGTAATTCACTTTTCAATTATCAAGGTTGTAAAGCTATTTTCACTTTCTCCATGGATGATGAACTTCTACCAAACATTATTATGTTTACAAAATTGTCATAAGCTCTTGTAAAGAACTAAGAAAAAGACAAACTTGGTTTTTGTCATCCAGTGAAATATCAAGCTTTGCCTAAAGCTTGTCAGTGGTCTTTTCTTTAGAGACTTCTCCTAAAACTTCATCACTTAGTGATAATAATATTACGTGATGCCTTTTCTTCATTATCACACTCTTCTCTGCCAATGTAAGATCAAGCATAACTTTGCTTCTCCTTCCAACACCAACTCACATTCTTGAAGTGATTTTTGCCAGTCAATTTCTCAACACAAAACCTTATAGATGCCAAAGCTCTTGATACCAATTTATGGTGAAATTTGTCTTTGACTTGGAAATATACAATATACAAAATTATAGAAGAATATTTTTTATAAGAAAAGAAACAAATTACAATCTCTACCTAGTATGCTAAAAGATATAAATCCTTTTGATCTCTCTCTTTCTTTATTTTCCCTTACTTTTAAAAAAAAATGCATAACACACATGTACTTATATTACATGACATGCTAAAAAACTAATGGTGATGAAGGGACTATATTTCAAAACTAGTAATAACAAATGATTATTATTTATTTGCTATTAAATTTAAGGCATGTTTAACACACAACAATTACACTCATATCATTCCTACACTTAAAAAGGAAATGTGAGTATTTATTATACAATTTAGTTAGCAACATGTTAATGAAAATTCTAGGAAAAAAACAATAAAAATGAGCATATTATAATGCTAACACTATAATAAAAATTGGTTTTAATGTTAAAGCTTGGTGTGGAAAATCCCACGCCAGGTTTGGTGCTGGACTTTATAGCGTTAGCATGTGACATGTTCCACACAAATTTAAATTGGTTTTAATGTCCCACGCTCTATGCCATATTTTTTTTCTAAAAGTTGGGTTCGTAGATTGGCGTTGAACATTAATAGTTGTCCTGTAACATCCATTTCTAATTTTTTATTTGTTATTTTATTATTTTTAATTCCCTTCCTCCACTGCATGTAACCATTGCATGTCTCCTTCTCTCAATTTCTTACCAACTCATGTGTCCCTCACTCACACCTTTATCTTATTTTTATAGATTTTAAATTATTCAATTCTAAACTCTCTGCATGTCACGTACTATGTTGCCAGGAAAAGGTAAATTTTGCAATTTCACTTTAACACTTGCCACCAGATGCCATGCATAGCTTGCATTCACGCCACCTCACCTTTCCAAATCTTGCTTGATTTCATTTTCCCATCTCATATATCACCTCATCACCGAATCTCTTCTACTTCTTCAGCAAGGATTTTTTTATTTTATAAAATTTCATTCCCCCAAATCACTCACTCTCACGCTCTCTGTCCCTCTCGGTGCCTCTCAATTCTCTTTGTTTCTCAATCATTTCTTTTTTTTCAATTCACTAATCTCTTTCTTTCTTAAAACATCTGACCCATTTTTTTATCTCACGGTGTGCTTTTTTCTTCTTTTTATTTCAACTCTCTTTCACTCATAATAAGCAACCCCCCTTTCCTTATTTTTCTTGCCCAGCATCACTCTCTCTTGCGTGCCGTCAGGAACAGAGAAAGAAAGCCATTGCCATCATTCTGCATCAAATCCACGTCTCTTAAATCACTCTCTTGGGTTGCTCTCTTGCCTTACTCTATCAATTTCACCTCTAAATATATATATATATATATATATATATATATATATATATATATATATATAAATATATAAATGTTTAAAGCTAAAATTTTGTCTTGTTAGAACTGTTATGATAAATCAAATGGTGATGATTTTTGAAGCACTTGCAAATTATTAAATTGGTTAAAATATTTTAGGTGCCATAATACTCTAAACCATGGCATGAATTTAAATTGCGTGCTTAGTAAAAATAAAACTGAAGGGTAAAGGTGGTTAATGCTAAAAAATAAAAAATAAAAATATACGAGTGTTAAAAGTCTGGTTAGCAGGTGTAAAAAATTAAATTTTAGGTGACATTAAAAACAGATTTTTTAGAATATTAGAGACTGGATATTAAAAATTGAAATCTTTGAGTTTTAGGAATTTCATTATTTAGTGAAAATAATATTTTGAGTAAATAAGATTTTTTTAAAGAGTATAATTTAGTGGAATGTAATAAAAGTTTACAATATATTTGAGTTAAAGAATTAAATTATTATATAATTGAAATTTTTTAAAAAATAATTAGATAAAAAGTATTTTTAGAAAATTTTATATCTTAACGCCATTTTCGTAACGGACGAATTATATTTATTAAATAAAAATGTCACTATAAGAAATAAAAATTTTGAAGTATAAAAATAATAGTTAGTTGAGGTTTTGGTGAAAAAAAAGGTGTTAAAATAATCAGTATTAAGTTTTAGAATTTATTAGAATTATCAAAATCTATATAGATTAGTTATTATTAAGCGTCAGAATGTGATTTTTTTAAGTTTCATGTAGATTATTAAAATTTACTATTGTTAATTTAAAAATTCTGGCTTTGAAAACCAGAAATCAGTGATTAAATCGAAGCGTTCGAGGAGCTTTCGAGCTTTGGAATCGAGGATTCTAGGTAGGGGGAGCATTTATATCTTAAATGTATAGATTATAAACGGATAAAGGGATATAGCTTGATTTATGAATTGATTATGATTGTCTGAATTATTGATTATGTTATATCCCTTTTGGATAACTGTTTCTTATATGAATTAATGTCTCGGTGTCGTTCATATATGTTGTGATGATATGAAAATTAATGATTTTGTTGATAGTGAATTGATGATTTATGTTGCTACATGCTATGTTTCTTGATATGTTGAGATGAAACCCTTGGTGATGGTAACCAAGTGGTAGCCCCTGATGATGGTAATGAGGTGGTATGTTGATGATTGATAATTATTTGACATGGTATTTGCATTCAGACGCACACAGGACTGTAGAGGGCCTGTGATGCCGGCCCAGATGGGAGGGCGACCTGATGGTAAGGCACAGACCCTGTGGTGGTTTCTTCGGATTCTACAACCACATTCGAGTTGGACTCAAGGCTGACCCATAACACCAAGTTGAGTTGCCGCTGTCACTGAGAGTAATTGGTGTTACATTATGGGCGAGCAGTTTGGTACCTGTAAAATGGCCGAATCAACTGGGAGCTGAGATATATTATTATATTGTGTAATTCTCATCATTAGAGACAGATCCACATGCATATGCATTCACATATAATTATTGAGGTTGAGAAGCTATTGGATAGCTCACGATATGTATTATTGTGTTGTTTGCAATTGAGGTATTGTAAACTTTGTTAAATGATAGTAAATGATGATGTTTATATTCGTGAATGAATTGTGGTAGAACTGGATAGGTAATTAACATTACTATGGTTAAGTTCAGTTCAATACCTGTCATTTAATATATATATACATATATATATATATATATATATATATATATGCTCACTCTTAAGTTGTTGTTGTTTTTCAGTGGATGTGGACCGAGGCGATATTTGATAATTGCTTAGTTGAAGTTGTCGTGGTCTTGGAGACCCATATAAATATGTATATAATTGTATAGCTTTTATGTGTATATATATATATATATATATATATATTAAGACTTCTAAACGATCTGATAGATTCATAAAAATCGGAAAAAAAATTTCCCATATTTTTATTAATTGGGTGTCACAGGTCCCATGCCTAAAACGCATTACACCAAATAGCAGTGCCCCTCCTCCCTTATTTCTCCTCTCCATATTCTTTCTTTAACACACATCAAACCTCTTTCCTTTCTCCCTTGATTTTTTATCTCCCCCAATCACCTAATTAAGTGCTCTAGTGCAAAAGACCAAAGTCCTATTATGTTTGTGGTAAAAAATAGAGCATTTTTAACTGATTAGTTTTGTGTTTTGGTGAGACCACCCATTTAGTTTATGTATATTGTGTTGATTGAAATATATACCCTTTGAAATTGGTTAAAACATTAGCGTAGATGATATTACATGCTAGCTGATTAGTTTTAGGAAGATTATTTGTCTCTTTGAATTATTGGTTGTTATTTGTTAATGTTAATTTTTTTGGATGTCCATATTATAGAGGTTATGTTGTCCACTTTTTAAAAAAATATTATGTTAAATGATTATGAATTGAAATTAAATTCAATGTTAATAACTGTATTTTTTGGATTCTAAGTAGTTAAATATATTAATGTAGAAAATTGAAGATATGTGGATGTATGATAAAATTGATGTGAAAGAGATTGAAAAATAAATTTCTTTAAGGGGTTGAAGAATTTATCAACTAAGCTAAACAACAAGTAATTGTCATATCTAGTGGTAGTATTAGATGCCCTTGTGTAAAGTATGGTTGTGTGAGAATACTGAAAAGAGGTAATGTTAGAGCTCATTTGTTTAAGTGAGTTTCCATTTGAATTATTGGGTTTGGACTTCAAATGGTGATATGTATGAATATTCAACATATCCTGGTTTGTCATAATGTAACACAAAGGCTTCCCATTCAAAGGTGAGTGATAATAATTTTGACAACATAAATGACATGATACATGGTACGTTTATGGGTTATGATGATGATAATAAATATGTCACTGATAATGTGCGTGATGATTATATAGAGAATGAGAAGAACCAAACCTTCACTGTTGAAAATTCTTTTATAAAGTTAATGTCTAATAAATCTATTTATAAAGCTGTCATTAAGTCCAAGTTATTTGTTGTTATTTAATTGATTGTTGTTAGATCTAATTGGAAGGTTTCACAAATATTTATTACATAAATATTGCATGACCGTGTTGAAATACCTTAAAATATCCCCGGTAGTTACTATGATTCCACTAAATTAGTATATAAGTTGAGGTTAAAAGCGCAACCATTCATTGTTGCATGAACACGTGTATGTTTTTTTTTTGGAAGAAAGATAGTGAATTAATTTAGTGCAAGTTCTGTGAAAAGTCAAGGTATTTACCTAAACAGGTGAGTGATAGTGGGAAGTACAAGAACATTTCTTGTAAAAAAATTCTATTTTCCTATCACACCAAGGTTGTAGAGGTTATATATGTCTGAGAAGTCTACTAAGCACATGATATGACATTATAAGAATAAAAGAACTAATGGTGTTTTATGTCATCCTTGTGATAGTGAAGCTTGAAAGCATTTTGATGATGTGTATCCTGACTTTTATTATGATTTGAAAAATGTTAGGTCCAGATTATGTATTAATGGATTCATACCATATGTACAAGCCTCAACTTCACCATATTCTTGTTGGTCGGTACTTCTTGTCCTTTATAACCTTCCACCTAAAATGTGTATTACGAAACAATTTACATTTTTTTCATGGCTTATTCAAGAACCAAAAAATCTTGGAATTAAAGTTGATGTGTTTCTACACCTTTGATTGATGAATTGCACAATTTATGGCATATTGGTACTTTTACTTATGATGTGTCTAGAAGATAAACTTTCATTTTAAAGGCATGTTTAATGTTAGACTATTAATGATTTTCCCGCTATGGTATGTTGTCTAGATAAAGCATACATGGAAGGTTAGTCTGCCTAATATGTATGGATGACACTACGTCATTTTGGTTATTGTTTGGGGGAAACATTCGTGGTTGGACTGTTATCGGTGGTTCCAACCTGAGGGACACTGATTTTGTGCTAGCAAAAGATCATTCATGGTTGGCCTGCCCAATATCTATGGTCTGAGTAAACAATATGCTAGCTGATATACTTACTTTATCAACGAATACAAGTTCCACACACAAAATTATAGTAATGGAAAAACTACTAACTGTGGTGTTTGTGTCAAAGGTGTAATAAATTTAGGAGATGATGACTATTATGGTAATGTTCTAATGACATATGAGTTGAAGTATCAAGGTTCCCCAGAAAGACTCCCTTATTCTAGTATGAATGATATGACCCATCATCTAGAGGGACTGTTATCAATCCATAATATGACATTGTCAGAATAAATCACACTATATGTCATGGCCACTATGATCATTTCATTTTAGCGTAAAATGTATGTCAAGTCTATTATGTACCATATCCATCTTTGTGTGCAAGTAAGTGTGGTTAGTATGTGGCCATAACAACTAAGTCTAGAGACCATGTGAAAATTGATACAATTGATGAAAATCTTTATTATCAGGCATCTAGAACAACATTGATGAGACATTAATAGAGTCATAACCATTGACAGGATGAATGAATGATTATCAAGAGATTAGTGTAGGTATACATATACCAAAAATGAAGGAACTTTCACCAATCCAACCTTATCCAATTGCTGATGAACATGATGAGGTTGAATGTTAAAACGGTTCATAAGATAAAGGTGATGATGATGGTCATACCTATGAGGAGGTGGAGAAGGATGAATAAGGTAACTAATTTATTCAAACTTGTATTATTAATTTAATTTGTTACTTTTATTTTGTATATTTATCTATCTATGTAATACTAATTTTATTTTTTTCCTTGTGTTATACAATTAATAAGTATTACATATGATCAGATGGACTACGTACATGCCGGGTGCCAAATAGTATTGATTAATTTTGTATTTATAATTAATAATTCATTGTATTTTATACTAATTGTAATTGTATTAATTAAGTGTAACTTGTATATACTAATTAGCTTTTAAATATTTATATTTGTATCGATGACAATTCATTCATCTTGATTATAAGTAATAATTAAATGATTGATAAAAGTTTGGTGATTCAATTTTAATTTTAACAGGTTTAAAATTATTTTATAAATGTTAAAAAGATGAAAGTATATATAAAAAAACATGTCTTTTGCATGGGATATGATGTCTTACACCCCTTTCTAAGTTGACAAGAATGTTTCACGCCATTTGACTTTTCTTGAACGCATGCACAAATAGATGCTCTAACTTCCAATTTGATTAGCCTACACTATGTTTCCATTTGTGTCCATAATTTATTTTCTTAAGTCATATTGGTCCTTAAAGTCTTTGTTTCAATGTAGTCCCTAAGTTTTTTTTTTATTTCAAATCAATCACTTATCTTCTTAAAAAGTTTCAAGTTGATCATTTCATTAGTAACACCTCATGAAAAATTTGACCTCTCATGGGAATCAAACCATTGGGTATGAGGGGATTCACGCTTGACCATTAATCCGAAGTTATTTTTCATAACATGTTTGTGAATATTAACGTATGTGTGTATATATAAGATCAAGTTGAATATATTTATAATATTATTAGTATTTAGGGTTCAGTAACAACTAAAATTCATTACTTCTTTTGAAAAATATGTTTAGTTAGTATTGAACCTAAAATTCTATAACTTATAGGTAGGTGTGATGTCATTAGCTCATCTTGGCATGGATAATTGTGTTCAAGTTATCAGAATCGAATTAGACTTCTTGGTTGGATGAGCACCAATGTTTTTACCCGTCTAGATGTGTCAAAAAACTAATTTCTTGTTAAATCGGTCAAAAACTGGGAAAACATGCTCAAAACTGGAAAAACGGCCAAAAACCGGTTTTCACCCTTCATATCACTTAACTTAGTTTTTTTTTTTAAATGGTATCTTTTTATTTTACTTGGTTTGGACTAGTGTGTTTTGGACCTTTCAAACATGTTATGGTATGTTGTATTCTATTTTGAACCTTATTACCATGTAATGTTTAAATTTTAATGCATTTATTGGATTTTTTATGAATATTATGTTATTTTGGTCTAATTAATTAATATTTAATATATAAAATAATAATAATTTATTACAAGCTGAAAGTAAAAAGAGATTTATTGCGTTGATATTTGAAATTAGTTCTATTTTGTTTGGCTGTAAAGGTGAGCAAATGCTGAAGCACAAGGTATTTAACTGAAAAGGTTCACTTCTTTTTTGAAGTTCAAATATTAAAAGCTAAATGGGATAGCAATCTAAGATCTGCCTCCCTCACTTATCATATAGCTTCGGCTATTAAGTTATTTAAATGAATAATTAGGTCATGTTCCAATTCTTGATTAACTAGGTGAAGCAAACTTGGATTTCTTTCACGTTTCTCCCACTATTGTGTCGCCATCGTGCCCCACCTTTCTTCCTTTTTGTTTATTCTATAAATGTAAAAAGAAAAAAAAGAAAGGACCAAGAGTAGCTAATCCCTACTTCAATCTTACACATGTGCATTCTTGTTCACGTGGTGGTTAATTCCTCGCTATTCAATTCAGAAAGCTTAACACGTGCTACCTCAAATTTTTTTAAAACTGATCTGATTTATAACAACTTGAATAATATTGTCATTTATTTAACTCTCATATTTATTTTGATGTTATATCATA
Organism: Clitoria ternatea; assembly: GCA_037962975.1. Taxonomy (NCBI): domain Eukaryota; kingdom Viridiplantae; phylum Streptophyta; class Magnoliopsida; order Fabales; family Fabaceae; genus Clitoria; species Clitoria ternatea. Next base: position 20,991,042 of record CM075670.1, on the reverse strand, counting down.
TTGTTTATCACATTTATCATTTATCTCTCTTCTATTGTCATTTCTCTTAAGGGCAAATGAGGTGAAGAGGTGAAAGTGTTAGGTGATGTGCATACAAAACAAGTGGGAGAAAAAACAAATAAGAACTCAGCATTTTTAAATGCATCCCACAGCATAGTATTTTTTTTAATTAATAATTTTGAACATGATCAAGCCACTTTTATCCATTCCCTGAAGCATGCTTGAAAGATGGAAGTTATCAAGAAACTGCTGCTATATGGGCCAAAGGGGTCCCAGATGAGCTGCACAATTATACAAGTCAATTACAATATCCCATTAAGAAATATCAAGGTTATAATCACAACAAAATAGACTCCTTACCTTAATCACAACCTTTTCACTTCTATTTGTTTACGACTGAACAGCATCATTTAGGCCATTGACAAGAAACACAATAGCAGTTCCTTGAAAAATGGTAGCTGTATTCAACAAAGATCTCTTGAGCTGGTACCTCATCACCCTTAAGCTCAGAGAAACCTTAGAATCCGGGAATCCATCATCATCTTCAAATCCAGCTAACCGGTCAATTGAGTATTCCCAACAGCAGCAAGAGCAAAAGCTTCAACATGATCCTACAGAATCATTGCAGGTTGTTATCAAAGAAAATGGTGAAAATTTTCGTGAGGAACCCAACTCTCCATTATCTGAATGGGAGATCTCAATCAAGGAAAAACTAGAGCAAGCACGCCAAGATGATGTGGCAAGTTCATGGTCCAAGATATCAATCTACAGAATCCCTCATTACCTTAGAGATAGTAGTGGTGATGACAAGGCTTATGCACCTCAGATTGTGTCCATAGGTCCTTATCATCATGGCAAAAGACGCGTTCGCCAGATGGAACGCCACAAGTGGCGTTCCCTTGACCATGTCCTTAAGCGTACAAAACATGACATGAGGCTTTATCTAAACTCAATGAAGGAGATGGAAGAAAGAGCACGCAGCTGTTATGAAGGACCAATCAGTTTAAGCAGTAATGAGTTTGCTGAGATGCTTGTCCTTGATGGTTGTTTTGTGTTGGAGCTATTCAGAGGAGCTGTAGAGGGGTTCCAGCAACTTGGATATTCAAGGAATGATCCTGTTTTTGCAATGCGTGGATCAATGCACTCCATTCAGAGAGACATGATCATGCTAGAAAACCAGCTTCCCTTGTTTGTACTAGATATACTTCTGGGAATTCAGTTGGGAAATCCTGATATGAAAGGTTTAGTTGCAAGTCTAGCACTAAGGTTTTTCGACCCTTTAATGCCAACAGATGAACCTTTGACAAAAAGTGATAGAAACAAATTGGAATCATCACTTGGAAGTTCTGCTACTGCTACCTTCGACCCTTTGTCTCATCACGGAGGTCTTCACTGCTTGGAAGTGTTCAGGAGAAGTCTTTTGCGGACAGGACCTCAACCAGCACCAAGAATATGGATCAAACGCAGATCAAACGGTAACAGAGTTGCTGACAAAAGGAGGCAGCAACTGATACATTGTGTCACAGAACTTACAGAGGCTGGAATAAAGTTCAACAAAAGAAAAACGGATCGCTTCTGGGATATCAAATTTAAGGATGGCATTCTGCGAATTCCGCGGCTCTTGATCCATGATGGTACCAAGTCCTTGTTCCTCAACCTCATTGCGTTTGAGCAGTGCCATCTTGATTGCAGCAGCGAAATTACATCCTATGTTATCTTCATGGACAACTTGATTAACTCTCCAGAGGATGTAGGATACCTACATTACCGTGGAATAATTGAGCATTGGCTTGGTAGTGATGCTGAAGTTGCAGATCTTTTCAACCGGTTATGCCAAGAGGTTGTGTTTGACATCAATAACAGTTACCTTTCCCCACTATCAGAGGCTGTGAATAGATACTACAACCATAGATGGAACACTTGGTGTGCAAGCTTGAGGCACAAGTACTTCAGCAATCCTTGGGCCATTATCTCTTTGGTTGCTGCTGTTGTCTTGTTGCTACTTACTTTAGCACAAACATACTACACTATATATGGATATTACAGACCTGCCTCTAGTTAACTACTCCCGCAGGGTCTTTCATTTCCTACTTATTGAAACTCTTCCAGGTCTTTGAGATATTGATATGTTTGGAATACCATTTATTTTGGCACATTCTTTCATGTTCTGAAAGATGTTTGAATTGCAAAGAGAGAAATAATTGTTACATATATTGGGTTGTTAGGTGATTAGTTATTTGTTTGTTATGGATTTGTTAGTGGTAGTATGGTATCCATTTCTTTATATATGCTATCACAATACTTTATACTAATCATTTTTTCAATGAGTTTACACATTTGATTGTCCAATGTCTTACACCGTTTAAACGGGGATCCAATATTCTATCCTCGACTCCAATAGGGATCTTAAGGTCTTGTTGTATTTCGTCTAACACATTAGTATCTTACATTGAGAGATGAAATAGGATGTCATCTACAGAGGCACTCCAACGCTCAAGTTAGTACGATATTCATATTAGAGCTTAAAAGTTCAGATTAGTTATACCTTGACTATAATAAATGAATGGTATTTATAGAATTCAAGTGAGTATTCCATATCATGTTACCTGTGTCAGTACTTTTCCGTAAAGTGTGGAAAAAATTGACACAAGCCCAAATATTCCTTACACATTTGAAGGTATTGGCTGGTATACCCCTTAACATTTATTTGATATTGTCTCGTTATTGATACTGACTATCAATGGTGTTACGGGGATGTGATACGGTGATGCTTAGCTATCCGTATGGGTCATATGATACCGACACTAGTATCAGGCACAAATCAACATTCTTGTGTTTAGGTTAATATCATTTTCTCCAAGTTCTATTTCTACCACTATCAATAATGGGTATTGTTCCCCCCAAGACTTGTAACTGGTCGTACTTTTTGTATGATGGTTCTTGTCCCTTTTACCACTCGGTCTAAACATCCTCACATTCCTTTTCTTGCAAACATGAGCTTGACATGTGCTTTGTTACTAAGGGATAGCCGATCAAATCGGGTAGTACAAATCATCTTCAAGTTACTGCCCATGATCATTGATTAGAACATGCCCCTTAACACGACCCAGTAGGGGAGCAATTACTAACTTAAAGGGAGAGGTCAAAAAGGAGAATGATATAAGGATGAAGGCTATAAGTGTGACACCTGAGGCTTTACTTTGGCTCATAAAACTCTTACACAACTAGAGATTCCTTTTTGGGCTAGTGTTACCTAGTTTTTTAGTGTATATTTTGACACCCATTGTGGGGACACGGTAAAACATAACCTCGCAACCAACTTTATTTTGACATGGTAACCACTAGAAGCAGTGTCATTAATGACCCAAGCGGCACCAGAGACAAGACAAGGTAATCTGGCGAACAACCCTGGAAGTTCCAACCATGGTCAGTGCCAAGAGAAGGAACAACAAGGAAATTCAGATGAATTTGAAACCATACAACAATTGCAAGTCATCGATTGGCTCCGTAGAGAAAATAAGAATTTTCTCCTAAAAGATTTCCTCTGAAAAGTAGTGCTAGGACCAGACAACAAACTTAAAAGGAGCATGAAGCCTGAGGAAACCCCTACTTATACAGGCATCGAACTAGATGGTATAAGGGATGATTTGTTTGGTCCAGTAAAACATCCTTTTTAAAAGACCATTGATTGATGTCGTAATTGGTCAAATAAAAACTATAGTATACTAGGAAACAAACCTATGTCGTTCTCTCGAGGACCTTGGTTGCAATGCTAAACACAACACAAAAATTGGTGGTGGCAGTGATTTAAGCAATAACATAAAGAGAATTTAAAAACAGCAGATTCAATAATTCAAAAAATGATCAACCTATGATTTCCATTCCATAAAATAGGTTTGGAAAATGCAACTAATCTTAATCCAATTCATGAATTCAAATTAAAGAACAGGTGTCTTTAATTCGAATTCCTTGAATGATCATCAAACAAGCGTCTCCAATTGATTCAATAACATTATCCTCAATCTGATCTCAGAAGTCTAAATTAAGCAAACACACTTTTAAGGTCGCACAAGTAATGAATTTGACATGCATGAATTATTCAGAATCTTATTGACGCAATTCAAGTCTAAATTAAAAATGGTTGTGATAAGATTGAGAAGCTAAACAATTTAGGATTGGATTGGATTGAGAAAAGAAAACATTTGCAAATTGATTTTGGGGCTCAAAACTATGGATCAATCAAAAGGTTTAATCCTCAATCACATTTGAAAACATAAATACGATTTTGGATTCAATCGTCATGGAAAACAAACAAACAAGGAAAAGAGACAAATGAATTTTGAAATTTAACTCTAAATTAAACGCATAAAAGAGAATGTATGAATTCCTCTAATGTCAAGTATTTATATGGAGGCAAAGAGGTTAAACATAAAGTTAAACATAATCTAATAAGTTCTAAAAGTTAAATGGGCCACAAAACATAATTATGCTAAAATCCTAAATGAAATCTACTAATTGACACTTGAATTCTCGTAATCCTTGTCACAACATTTGGAAGCTAACTTCAAACATTTGTAACTTCATAACAGAACTCCAAATTCAGCAATTAAGATGTCCAATTGAAGCTATTTGAGTCAACTTTCCGGCACAACAAGAATCATTGAAAACCTCACCTACATCAAAAGTTATGACAAAATTATCTGAATAGAAGTCAAAAGCTCTAAATGCATTAGTTTCCTTATTTGATAGTATACATCCTTGTCTTCGGCAAAGACATGTCTCGTATATATTTTGCTATAAGCCTTATTTTCCCATTTCCAAGAAGGTTGTAATCCTAAAGCCACTGTTGGTGAGGTCAGTTGGAAAATGTGAGTCTTCAGAAAGAGACCTGTTGTGTACCGCATGGAAGAGATAACCAATATTTCAGAAGACCCTCACTAGAAATGGAAGATGATTCTTTGGAGGTTAGTAATACATCTTAATATGAATAATTCTAAATACATAAGATAAAGTGCAATATTATGTTTGATATTGCCTTAGTCCATTATTTGGTGTTTAGCACAATACTTAAGGTGCTTAATGATACTAATATGGTTCAAAGGTTGCAAAGTAAAGGCTTGGAGAAAAAGCAAATAGAGAACTTTAATCTTACTTAGGCTTTGTTGACCTAGCTTATTTTTTACTTAAAGCTACTTTCGAGTTAAAGTTTAAAATAAGAGATTTAAAAATAAAGAAGTCATTTAGTACTCTTTAAATATTTTTAACGGAATGGTATTTTTAAGTTAAATTTTAGATAAAACTTTTTGTTAAAAACCCTTTAATTTTATTAAAAAAAATCAACGTAAGAATTAATTTTACAAATTATCTTCTAATCTAAAGGTTTATTTGGTGTGTTGAATTGGCGACAATGGTGGTGATGATGAAAATGATGGTAGTGGTAGCGACAACAAAAAAGGTGGTGGTTGAGACAATAACAACGGTGGTGGTGGAGATGACAACAACAGTGGTGACAACAATGACGACAGTGATGACAATGTGATAATGATGATCATAGTGGTAGCATAATGGTGATGGTGGCAGCCATGACGGTTGTGGCGATAGTGGCAGTATGATGGTGGTGGTGGTGGTGGTGGTGGTGGTGGTGGTGGTGGTGATGGTGATAATAGTGGTGAAAGTGACAATGGTGGAGTCTATGATGGTGGCGTTGATGGTGGTGTCGATGACAACATCAGTAGTGGTGGGGGGTAACAAAACTAATGGCTGTGGCGATGATGATAGTGATGGTGAACACAGTGGTGGTAAGTGTGGTGGTGGCAACAACTTTGGTGGGCAGTAGGGGTGAGAGTGGCGATGAAAATGACGATGGTGATGTTAGTGCCAACGGTGGTGATGACAGCAAGAAATAAGTGGTGATACCATAGACATTGGTGTGATGGCAGTAAGGACAACAATGTTAGTGGCGACAACAATGGTGTTAAAGGCAACGACGACGACAATAGTAACAACAACGATGATGGTTGTGGCGGTGATGACCATTGTGGTCATGATGAGTAGAGGTGGTAAATGAAATTACCAAAAAAAACAGCTAGAAGTTATAAGCTAATATCATTAACTTTTGAGCTCCTTAATAAAATTTTCTTTATTAAAAAATAAGCTCTTTTTAATAAGTATTTTTCTAAAAAGTTGTTTTGCCTAATTTGTCCTTGAAAGGAAAAGAGAAGCTCAAAATAAGTTAGACCAAATTGTGTGATCCAAACAAAAAAGAAGTAGAAATCATATAGCGCAAGAGTCATTACACTAAATAGTAAATTTGAGAAAAAGAAACCAATATTTGCTTTAATTAGGGTTGTGATATGAATTTACATTTCTATTCATTGGGGTGAAAACTTTACATAAATATTCTTTTTTGGGTAAATATCAAAAGATATATCCTAGCTACACTTAAAAACTAATCCTTTTCAAGCTATAAGAAAAAAACTAATTCTTTTGAGATTTTGAGACATAGATGATAAAAATAGATTATCTATAAACAAAGTCTTTAACATAAAACACTAGTAGTTTTTTAAATTCTCAAAACTATGTTCAAGTTCAATTGTTACTTTACACAAAAGTTTATTAGCATTTAAATTATAAGGTAGATACCTTGGTAGAAATAACCCCATTAGAATATGGATGTTATCTACTCTAATAAAATTACTCTGGGAGAGGATACACATAGTTAAAAAAATTACACATAGTTAAAAAAAATTACAAGAGTAGATATATAATAATAATAATAATAATAATAATAATAATAATAATAATAATAATAATAATAATAAATAATAATAATAAATCTAAATGCTATATTTTTTATTTTTACTTTTATTTTATTCAAAGGAAAAAAACATAATTTTATTTTAAATCAAATTTTAAAAATTTGTAATCAATAATTTTACATTAAAGTGTTTTAAATTTGAATTTAAATTTAAAAAGAGAGTATTATGTTAAATATATTTTTAATGATTGTAAAATTAACAAATTTAAATTTTAGTCACTATAAAAAATATTTTATTTCTATTAAATTTAAATATTTTAAAAATAGTCTCTACTAGAGTCTGTTAACAGATTTGTTTAAAACATATTTTTAGACATATTGTATGTCATTTAATTATAAGAGTAACCATAAGAATCTAAAAAAACATTCAATTTCTAAGAGTTTTTTTTACTGGACTAATTAGTACATTTAACTTATTTATTATCATATTTGTTTATCCTTTTACTAATAACTTTTAAGGTGATATATATAAAAAATTAGTTGTCATCACAAGCTATTATTTCATGTTCTGAAAGATATTTAAATTGCAAAGGAAAAAGATATATCATGTACCCCTCTTCTAAATTAATTTTAAACCTGAATATTTACAAATGTGAAAGATTCTATAAGATCATATAAGTGAATAAAAATAATGAATATATAACATATCACTGTTTATGTTTGCTCCAATAGATATGTAAACCAAATGCAAAGGAAAATTGTCCTCTAAGACTAGCATTTTCTGTGTTTAGCATGTACATCAGGAGTTGGGAGCGCGACTTGAATTCTGATTCTCACATTTCTCTCTTCTTCCCTTACCATTCCAAAGAAATTTTAAGAAAATTACAAGGTCAAATTCCCAGAGTGCTTGGCACTTTCAAAAGAAACCATACTTGCCAAAAAGAAAGGTTAAGATCTTCTCAGAAGATCACCGTATAACTTGAATTGAGTTAGGGCATATGCTGTTTCTAGAAAGATTTTAATAAGCACAGCCTAAGCTTTGGTGCATCATGCATCACAAATCTTCAAACAATCAAACCTTGATATATTGATAAAATTAGAAGAAAAAAGGTTCCGACATTCCAAATGCACAAATCACAGTAATGCCAAGAGAACCTGAAGGGGGAAATATATTGGTGTGACAAATTTAATAGAAAAAATGAGTTCCGGAAAATCACATGACTAAAAAAATTACAATGGAAAAGACAGATTAGTATAACCCCATTGCAAATATTGAAGGGGATTCCTTCTGCTCAGGCTTCTTAAAATTCTTGTTATTTGACTACGAATTCAGCAATAAGAGTTTGGCATTTGCCCACCTATCTAGAAACAGAAATAGAGAAACAGATTTTACTAAAAGGGCGATGTAGAGAGAGTCCTCAACATCTCCCCAAAACTAAATCTTCTACCAGGGCATAAAAACACTGAAGATGTTCAATCATTTGCTCAATTGGGAATTGAACATCCAAATGTCATACGTCCATGCTAGAATAAAGTTCTTCTTCAGCCACTAAATCCCCAGATTGCTTCAGCTGTTAAAATATACTGTAGATGATATCAAGCCACATGCGGGGTTGTGACTTAAGACTACTGAATAAAGTTCAATTAAACTAAAAAACTCAGTCCACGGGAAGACTTGTGCTTTCTGGTGATGTTCTCTTTCCATTATAACGCTATAAGTAAAATACACACAAGAAACGCTTACTATTAGCAACAAAGATGTAATCTTGATGAAAGCACCACTAATGAATAAATAACCAACAACATATATGACAAAAATTTTGATTGGAAAGATACAAATAAACTTACCTGTTTCCCAAATGAGAATGGTACATATTTGTATTTGATCATGTGTGATATCTGCCTCCTCATAGTAAGTGTGAATAAGACCACCCAATAGAAGAGAAGTATAGGCCAGAACACCGGAACATCGAACATACTAAAGAAAGTCATCACAAATGCAATGCAAAATGCCTTTGTGATTGAGTACCTGCCCACATAGAAAAATTAACAGCTTTAGTAAAAGCGATCATCAAGGCAAACAGGAAAATTAATTCCACAATTTAAATCAAAAAACCAAACAGAACAACAACATCTAAATAGCACTTTGTGATGTCTAATATTGGCATTCACTTCACATAATCAATTACAATACAACAAGGGTGAGACATTGATAAAGAGCCTAACCAAGAAACCTATGGAAAAAGATCCTGCTCGTCAATAATGTTTCTTGGAGATCATATTAGTATTTTGGAGATCATAACAGTCACAGTTACAAAATAGACATTATTATGATCGGTGAAGGATGGGAATTTCAGATATCTATCTATAATTTGCATAAACAAAAATTTGGATTTTTATCAGGATAGGAGTAAACGGATCAAGTAGTAAATTTCCATTTCACAAGGCTAATGGAACCTTATAATTTAATTTTTCAAAACAGAACAGAACCTGATAAAGAACAAAAGATTGGTAACTCCACAGGTGGCAATTCCAAATCAATAATTCCATATTACCTATCAAGAATGAAGATTGATCTCTTACAAAAGCCAAATCATAGACTCGGAATCAAAGATGGTAACAAAATAAAGTGCAATATAAAACTATGATACCCTCCAAAGATTGTGCTCATTAAGATTGCTTTTTGAAGCTCGCAACAAAAGCTGGAATAATATAAGGAACGTGTGCATTTTAAGTATCCACAATTTTCTTAAACAAAAATCTAGACTTCTTTCATAATAGGAATAGACAGATCAAGCACAATACAATGAATCTATCATAAATCATAATTCACAACTCAAGTTTTTCCTTTCTTTTGATAGAACACGTCCTAAGGAGTAGCAAAAGGAGTATAACCCAACTTTTACATCCTGCGGGTCGGACTTTTACATCCTGACTTCATAAAATACCAATTTAGTCGTTATTGTACATTGTAAAACAGTTTAATCCCTCAAATTGTGCATCGTAGTGACCAATTTATCTTGCAATGTACAGTCTCAAGGATTAAATTGATAATTTTACAAAGTTAGGGATGTACTTGTTCAAGTCCTACAATCTCAAGTACAATAGAATAGTAACATTATGCAAAAATCTCTTCTAGCTTTTCTTCATATGGTGAATGTGAATAAGTGAAATAATTTTAATTCATAAAAGAAATTGAATTCACTTTACCTCTTTAATTTATTTTATACATGCATGTCGAAAAATTCATCCAAATAGGCTCTAACTCGACAAATTTGAAACTCTAATCTGCTAGCGAAAGAAGATCGATCTAATCAGAAATGTGTACCAGAACTTGAACTCGGGGAGGCGGCGAACGAAGGGACGAAACTCATCGGATCCTCGGGTGGGGAGGGTGGGGCCATCGTTAATCTCGGGATCGACCTGAGGGGAGAGAAAACCGATGAGGAGGTTGAGGATGTAAATGCCGAGAGCGTAGGAAACGATGTAGAAGCCTTGGACCAAGTAGACGCGGAGGACGTAAACGGAGGCAACCACCAAGCATCCGATCCAACGGCGGAGGACGTGCGGCGTGGTTTTGTCGAGAATGTGCTGATACTGCCGCGATACGGCGAATTTCCATTGCGCTATGGCGGCTTCCGGGGAATGCTCGTCGGCAGCAACTCCTACGTTCATCGCCGTGTCTGTGTGAGGGTAGTTTTGACTTTTCCAAAATGTGGTGTGTTGGATTAGATTAGATGTGATGTAGATCGGATGGAAAGGGTACAAGTAACAACCCCATTCTTTTCGGTTAGTTTTCTTTCCTTGCTTCAACTCCGAATCTTGAACCGGATAATAAAAGGATCTATAACCATTCTAGAAAAATAAAACTATAATTATTTTTCTTTGTTATGTTGAGATTATTACTATAACTAGGGTTTAAATGTAATGCAGCACTCACAGTTAATTACAAACATGATTTTTAAAGTCAGTGTAAGCAAAGTTATTTTGTGTTTGAGTGAAATTTACTGACTGAATTCATTTTAACATATCATAATGAATACATTGTTATAATATCAAAATATTATTGATTTAAAAATTCTTAAAAGAATTTTAATATAACTAAAATTGAGTAATTGAAAATTCTATAAAAAAATCTCAATGTAAACATTTTTCATTTTTTCTTATATAAAGTTGGGTAATTGAAAATTCTATAAAAAAATCTCACTATTACTGTTGTAACATCCTAATTTTAATTATTAGTAGTTTTAATAATTGAATAATTAATTGGGAATGCCATTAATTAAAATAAGGGTATGCTAATTTTTGAAATTTAATTCGGTTAGCTTCAGCTAACCTGAAGTTACTACATTGGTTCCAGAAATTAACCGGATGACATAAGATTACTATTTTGCCCTTAATTGCCATGAAATAATTACCAAGTCTTTTCCTCATTTTACTCTTTCTCTCATGCTTGCTAAGAAAGGAAAAGGAAAACAGAGCATTCCATCTTCATTGCTTCTTCTCCACCGTGGCACTATCTTCAACTCCACCATCTTCTTCACTTTAATTTCCACCATTAATGCAAGAGCAAAGCTCCATTTCCATCTCTTCTTCACATGGGCAGCATTGGAAGACAAGGGTTCCTCCATTTCTCTAATTGGCAAGGTAAGATGCCATGAGCTCATACTCAACTTTAGCTTGCTTCTTAAACCTCACTCTCAAATTCCTTCAAATTCATGAATTTTAGGTTGTTTTGGAACCAATTCCAAGTAGGGGAAACTGTGAATGCATGAGGTTCCATTGATTCCATTGTTGTAAAGGTAGAAATTAAATACACATTGTTTAATTTCATTTTATTCTGTGGGTTCAAGCCTTAATTCCTTCGTTTTCAGGGCTATAGAGTGTTTTAAAACCATTTTGAAAATATAGGCAGCGTTGGAACCTTGAGAATTTGATTTCAAGATCCGTCGACAACGTTCGGTAAGTCGTAATCCTCTGAGCCTTCACCATTTTGTTAAATTGATGGTATTAGCCATATTTTGGGTTTTCGATAAGTTAGGAAATAGTTAAAGTATATAAGTTAGCTATCAGTTAATTAACTGAAAACTATTGGTTATGTTCATTGTAGGTTTGGTGCTGGAATGTGATCGAAACGAGTGTTTGAGCTTAGGAATCTCATATTCCAGATAAGGGAGCATTATATTGTAAATGCATAAGTTATGAATGGATAGGGGATAGTTTGATGTTTAATTGAGAGATATTATTGTTGTGATTAATTGTGCTATGATTGTATTATATAATTATCCCTAACTTTGATTGATTTCGAATAATATGATAATTGATGATATCGTGTGGATTTCGTTCATATGATTAGTATTGCATTGAGTTGCAATGATTGTTGATGATATTTGGTTGATAATGGATATGTTGACAATGATTGGTAAGCTTAAGATAGCTTCATTGATATTATGAATTGATTGTTAGTGATTTTACATGTTTTTCTTGATTAGATAATTGGTTGTAAAACCTTTGGTGATGGTAATAAAGTGGTGGCCTCTAATGATGGTAACTGGGTTGTTTGTTGGTGATTGATATTTGTTGAGCATGACATTTACACAAGGATGCACACAGGACTACAAAGGGTCTGTGATGCCAGCCCAAATGGGAGGACGGTCTTTGGATAGACACAGACTATGTGGTGGTCTTTTTAGATTTCATAGTCGCCTACGAGTTGGACTCAAGGTCGGCCTACAACACCTAAGTTGAGGAACCACTATCACTGAGAATGACTGGTGTTGTAATATGAGAGAGTGGTTCAATACTAGTAAAAAGATGTAATGATATAAGTTGAGAAAATTTTATATACTGTAGTATTAATCCCATCAGTGAAGTCAAATTCACATGCATATTCATTTGGCATATAGATTGAGATTGAAAAGTTGTGGGACAGCTATAGATAATGATCTTGAATGTGATTTATTTAATTTATGATTATATATGGATGTGTCTTGGTTTATGTTAAATGGAAATTAATGATTTGATGATGAATTACGTTGATTAATGATTAAAATGGTTATTGTTAGAACTGGATAGGAAATGGCATATGTTGAGGCTAAATCCAGTTCAATATTTGTTATTTAACATATATATGTTCACCCCCTAATCATTTTTGTTTCGGTGAACTTGGATAGAGAAGAATAGTGGTGAATAGCCATTGAGAATGACTTGTGGATCCGTGAAAAGGGTTAATGCATATGTATTGATGTATATATGTGCACATACTTGTACAATTTTAACGTTACATGCCTTGGCTGGCTCTTTTGATCATGATATATATTTTGTCTAATGGAGTAAGTATCTGGTAACCTCACTAGAGGTTTATAATTGTTTCTGATACTTATATATATAAGTAATGATGTTGGTGAATTGATATTTATGCCCAAGAGTAGATAATGTTGAATTCACGACATAGGCAAGTTTTGCTAGATGGCATTGAGCCTAGAATACTATATTGACAAGTATATGATGATGGATGTAGTGTAGCATTGATGTTGAATGAGTTAGTATGTAGAATGGTGAGAATTATGCATTAAATAAGGAACGGAACAAGTTAAAATGAGATATATGAAGTGTTGGAACCTCCGAATAGGATCGATATACCCTATACAATATTTAGAATATGTGAGAATTGGTTTGGTCTAATTTGGAAGATAGTTGAATGGTTATGTTCCTATAAATGACCTAAAATGGCCTAAACATAATTTTCTGCATATCTCTATCGTTTTGGGGAATTTTTGGGTTTGGATAAGACCAGCAGGTCGTAATTGGTATGATTTAGCTTGTGTTAAAGTTTCGTAGCATTTGGAGGTCAAACAGGCAAGTTGGGGTATGCGAAAGTTGGCCAGTGGCCACAATTCTACATAAGCTTGTATTTTGTCTATCTGGTAATCAATTACATTGATTATGTAATTGATTACACAAATGTACCCTAACACTGTAACTTTTTAAATGACTGGTAATCAATTACACCAATGGTGTAATCGATTACACAATCACTTGGGCCTCCATATCTTATTGAAACATGTTAGTTTTCTACCCAGCTTCCGCCTAACCTTTTTAGGTTAATTTAACCATTGTTTTAGGATATCTGAGCGATCATATTGGGTTGTAAAAATTGGAAAAAATTTCTCCTATATTTTTATATAATTAGGTGTTTACATTTTAATGGTATCAAAGTAGACTTTTAAAGTCCAAGGCTAAGGTATGCTTACTATAAGTGAACGATTGTGACATATGGTATGACAAGTGCCATTATTATTGATGTAGTTCATGATTGGCTTAGTAGATGTTGAAAATGCAATGATAACTCGTTAAATATTGAGTTAGCAATATGATTTACTGTGAATAGTTATATATCCTTATCCTTGAAGATGTATTGAAGTGTTGTGTGATTTTCAGGAAAAGTAATGGTTGGTCTCCAAGGCATGGATGCTATGGCGGCAGCGTTCCAGTGGTTTACTGATATTCTAGAGAGGCTAGGTCAGCCTCAGGCCCAAGATCATTAGGGCTTAGATCATTTTCTGAAGCGGAAACGAAATGAATTTCACAGAGGGTTCAACCCTGAACCAACATATGTTTGGATTCAGGATCTGGAGCAAATATTTGGTAGCCTGTAATGCACCGAGGCACAAAAAGTTGAATATGTTGTTTTTGTGCTCTGTAATGAAGCGAAAAACTGGTGGATAATTACTAAAACAAGGATGATAACGGCTGGAACCCAATTAATCAGGGAGACCTTTAAAGCTTGTTTTCTGGAAAAGTATTTTCTAGATACTATTAGAAGCAGGAAGGACCTAAAGTTCATGGAACTTAAGAAAGGTTCTATGACTGTGAAGGAGTATGCTTCAAAATTTGAGGAGTTATGCATGGTCTATCCTCTATTTCGGCAAGCAGGAACTGAGGGTTCTAAATGCATCAAGTTTGAAAGTGGATTGAGGTCAGAGATCAAGAAAGCATTTAGGCATCAGGAGATTCAGAACTTCCTGGTCTTGGTGAACAAATGTGGAATCTTTGAAGAGAATGATAAGGCCCATGCGGGTCATAGCCAGACTAGCCAATCTTTGAAGCCTCAACAACCTAGCTTTAAAAAGCAAGACCATTTTGGTCAGGGTTCAGGCAAAGGTGGATCGTCCTCTCGATATAGAGAGTGTGGTGGATGAAAAGGTCATTTGGTGGTCGTCCTTAGAACGTCCTATGAAATTTGATAATGAAAAAAGATGGGTTGTATTTCATAAGGTGTTGATATGTGACAAAATTTAAGTACAATGAGATTCTATAAAACTATCTTTTAAAATACGTAATATATATAGATTATCATGCTTACAACAAAAGATGTATTTGATCTAATGATAAAGACTTTTGAATTTTTTTTATCATGGGTTCTATGGGTTCAACATTGACCTATAGGAAGAATTTTTATTTCTAATATATTCAGCCTAACACATATTTAGCATTGTAAAATAAAAACAAAATTAGACAACATCAAATAATAAAAAGAAATACTAAACAATAAGCAGAGAGTGTGTAAGTTTCATTTTTACCATCTATGAATTTTGATTACTACATTGTCATACAATACACATCATCCTAAATATAATTTTTTATGGATATATTAATTTACAACTTGAGACATCGTGTTGCATTGCTATCAATTAATTTTCTAATCAATATAACATCACATTCTTATTAAGAATATAACTTTAAATTTGTATTTAGGATTTAGTTAGTATTTTTTGTGAGGATTTAGTTAATTGATAAGGTAAGTTTTTTTACATTAGTAATATATTAAAATTAAACTCTTAAATGACAGAAATAAGGAATTTGATCCTTTAAAGGAAAAACAATGTAATGAATTTTAAAGGTTTGTTCTTATCAAATTAGTTGATGCACGATATTTAAAAATATTTATAGAAAAAAGGTTGCACGGTAATCAAATGGTTGAAAAGGTTTTCTAAGAAATCTTATGTAATAATTAGTGATTATGCAATATTGATTTGTTATGAAAAAATGAAACAAAAAATATTTTAGATCAAATAATTAGCAAATGATTGATAGCAATGTAACACAATTGAAAAAGATGTTTTTTCAAAAGCTATTCATTCTTAAAATCTAAATTTTAATTGTTTGGAATTTAATTGTTATTTGTTAATATTATTTTTCTTTGAAACTTAGCTATCATTTATTTATGTTATGATTTTTTTAACTTATAATTATTAAGTTGATTTGACATGGGACAATAATACCCTATACTAAACTTAATTGGTGAGGAGGATACTATTTCCCACGCCATTTCATTCTATGCAAAAGTCACATAGAACACCGATTCCCACCTTAAATTTGGTGTGGGACATTAATATCACACGTCATTTGTCAACATAGAAACAAGTGCACCTAAAACTTTTTTAAAGTATTATTATTAATACATGAGAAATAAATAAAATAAAATATATTAAATAATAATAAATTCATATATAGTGTTTGAATAAAATAAAATACAACTAAAACAAAAAATCAATGTACATGACGAAAACAATGGTGTGTGCGGGGGAGGGGGAAGGGTGTTGTTGGGTTGAGGTGGCCCCTAGATGATCGACTGCTACTAATGTTGAGCCTTATAATGACATCGATGTTGGTGATAGGACAATAGTGGCTGGAACGTTCCTTCTCTTCCTCCTTATCTTCAGACACATACTAGTCGTCCAGTGCAACATCAAAATGTTAATGGCTACCCTTGGACGAACCCTACTATGTTTAAGCTAAGGTGGCCAGTTGAGCTTGAATTTGATCAAACTGCTCCTGCATTTGACTATACTCTGCTAACGGACCACTGACATCCTCTAGCTCAACTTAAAGGCCAACCACCTCTGAATCTACACATGTTGATAAAGCACCAATGGAAGGGGAAGATTGTGTCATCAAAGATAACCCCTAGCGAACATTGGAGGGCAAGGAAGTAGTGCCATAAAGGCAATCGTGGTGTCTCCCACCAACAACGTCCATCCATAATTAAATCCTAGTAGTCAGGTCAAGAGGTTTGTGTGCAACCTCTAGCTTAATCTAATGCATGTTGTACTCATTTTACTCATTAATACATTAAAAAACATGAATAATCCAGAGCTTGTTAAATTTGAATTGGTATTTAAGTTGACTATAGTTTACCATCGTTTGTCGCAAGCACATCCTGGCCCAACTATTTCCAATGAGTTACCAGAAATTACTATGTTGGTCCGATGGGTGTCCACGTATCTCCTCCTAAAAAATAGTTAAATAACTTAATTATTATTAAATTTATATTATAAAATCAATAAATAGGTAAATGATTTACGACAATGTCAACATGTAGTCAACTACCCATGATATGTGACGCTACTTCAATTGCGTCAGTTGCGTTCTTAGATCAATTAGACGTCTTTAGTCTAGAGTGTGTTGAGTGGTGCATCATTGATAGAATTATCAAAATCATAAAAATTAAAAGTTAGAGAATCAAAAACATAGTTTGAGTGGTGAAAAATATAATTAAGACTTTAAATTGGATCAAACGGTTATTTTATTTTATGACCCAAGTTTTGATTGAACGATCAGACCATGTATTATGAAAAAGAAAAAAAAAACCAATAATGATCAATCTGTTTACGTGAATCTTTCATTTTCTACTGGCGGGTTGTTCATTTCATTCTTTCTCAATGGATTTCCAATGTTAAATTGTGAATGACTCCAATCAAGCTGCATTGATCTAATCCCAAACTTGCACATCACGCGATTTCCCTTCACATTACCATTTCCCCCCTGCCAAACAGATCCTGTAGTGTGCATCGCCACCGTCGCAACGGTAACCGATCCACTGTTGTTGCTGCATTTTTATTTTGTTTTCTCTTTTCATTTCTTGTATCTATGATGCAAACATCTTTCTATATTGTTTACAAATTACAAATTACAAATTTACAATCATTGCTCGTGTTCAATGGCAAAACAAACAAAAAAACTATCTGCATCGGTGAAACCTCCATTTTTAGATCCCTCTATTTGCATTTCTGACGCTGATGTTTTCACGCTGTTTTGATTCAATTATATGTCCTAATGCAATTAATTTACGAGAGTACCGATTTGATTCTGAAATTAATTTAGTTATGAAGTAGATGCTTACAGATTAGGTGCTCTTTTTGTATTATCAGTTTATCACACCACTTTTATATAGTAATTTTCATCACCAATGTTCTATGGAGTCGAACATTTCGTTGCTCTGTTATCTGGCTTGTCAGCAGCTGCTTAAACTGTTCATGGCTTAAAATTTAGATTGGTTTACACTTTCCAGAGCTGTGTTAGGGTGATTCATGGAACCAGCTTCTGCTGATTCTTCATCTCAACCTAAGCCTTCAGTTTCTAATACTGAAGAACATCACTCAACCAAAGTATCTGGAAAAATTGGCAATGAGCATGATTCAACATCGTCATTACCTGCCTCTGGCATATCATTGTGGGCAAGAAATCTGAAATTGCCGCAGGTCCTTGGGCTTGGGGCAGCACAACAAGGCACGCAGGCTGAAAACAATGGCCAGTCGGCTTTTGCTCGCCTGACCGGGGGACAGCAAATGCCATCAAATAGAACAGGTCCAGCCACTTCAGGAGCTGAGCAGCCTAATTTAATTGAATCCCTCACCAAAGGGTTGGTGGACTCTTCCAAGAGTGCAGTAAAGGCTGTGCAGGTCAAAGCACGCCATATTGTCTCTCAAAATAAACGCAGATATCAGGTCAGTTGACAACAACATTTTACACAAGGTTCAGTTTTGCCTCAATTACTTCCATACTATGGGTTAAATTGTGTAACTAGTCTACGCTACCGTGTGTAAATATGCTACAACAACAACAACAAAGCCTTATTCCACTAAATGAAGTGTCTAAATCTGCTAGTTGAGGATTAATTGCAGTTGTGTGTGTGAACACAAGTTCATTGCCAGCATGGGTAATTTTGTATCTTTCATGTCTTCCTCTGGAAAGAGTTGATGTAGAAACCGGACCTTTCTATATACTTATTTTTCTGTGATTATTTATTTGTTTTGCCAGCTAATTCAGTATAAAATTGATTACATGAATAGGTGCACCACCTACCTACCACTTCTGCTAACTACATTATTCTATTATGTTATATCATTATCACTCTTCCCTTTCTTTATCTCAATTCTTATATATATTCTATGGAATGCTTTTCACTTACTTTTCTGAAAATATACTGATTGAAAAGCCATGAATCATTCATTAAAAGCTATTTTTTTAATGATTTTTTGTAAGGTTTCTTCACCATTTATGTTCCTTTAATATTTTAACTTGTTAACATCAAACAAAAGGATCAGATGATCATTTTGTATTTGGCAAGTGATATACCTACTTGTTAAAACCATACATCCTTTTTATATGAATTCCAAAAGGAAACAGTGCTAAGTTTTGTGAAGAATTGACTCATCTTTCATGTTGACCATTTTTCTTTAACTTTATATTTTGAATTCTTATTCTTCATAACAGGAAGATGGATTTGATTTGGATTTGACGTACATAACTGAAAATATAATTGCAATGGGATTTCCGGGTGGTGATCTTAGCTCTGGAATTTTTGGATACATTGAGGTATACATTACTCAGTTTTCTCTCTCATGTTCAAATTAACTTCAATGATCATTCAATTTTGTTTTAAGGAGAGATGTGATGCAGGGATTCTATCGCAATCACATGGAAGAAGTGATCAAATTTTTTGAAACACATCATAAGGTAACATGAAATCTATTGCAATCCCAGGATCCTATTATCTGCTCATCCTGTTGTACTTGAGAAAATTGGGAGAGAAGAGGATGGTCAAAGAAATCTTGGACAGAACCAAAAACTACTCTTATGGTTATTAACAGCCTAGGAATATAGAAGAAATATTTTACAAGAAAATGTAAACTATCCCCCATTAAAGCTCTTAAATTTGAGTATTGGGCTTAACTCAATCGTAAAAGCTAGCTCATAGGATGAGGATTACCCTCCACCTTATATACTTTTGATTGGTCATATCTCTAGTCAATGTGGGACTTTTAACACCCCCTCATGCTCAGGAATGATGTGTGGATGAATACGGGTGGCCCACGAGAGTTATTAACACACTCTTTCACACTCAGGAATGGAACGCGAATGAATATGGGTGGCCCGTGAGACTTATAGAACACCTGCACACTCAGGAATAGAGCGTGGATAACATGGGTGACCTAACAACGGATCTAGGATAGGCTCTGATACCATCTTAAATTTGGGTATTGGGTCTAACTCAATCCTAAAAACTAGTTCAGAGGATGAGGAATACCCTCCACCTTGTATACTTTATAGTCAATGTGGGACTTTTAACAAAAGCCATTAAATCTCTTCATATAGCATGGAATCCCTAATTTAAAACTGTTAATAATAAGCCCTATAGGCCACTCATATTTCATTCACGCTCCATTCTTGAGCGTGAGCGGGTATGTTGAAAGCCCCACATTGACTATAGATATGACCAATTAAAAGTATATAAGGTGAGGGTAATCCTCATCCTATAAGCTAGCTTTTAGGATTGAGTTAGGCCCAATATCCAAATTTAAGAAAAATAAATCCTAAACATTAAAATAGATACAGTCCAACCTATCTAAAGTTCTAACTAAACTCTAAAGTGAAATAAGAAACTGAAAAAGACATTAGTAAAATAGAAACTAACATTGCCATGGTACTTTCACTGATGGTACTGTATACAACATTCATGTACAGTATCCCAAATGCAAAACCGACATTTAATTATAATTGACAGTGATCTTGAACTTTTCTGCTACATGCAAAGAGATATTTTGAGCACTTGAATGTCTTGAAATTCTCCCAAGCTTCAACTTTGTTTACAAATTGGAGTAATTACTTTCTGTTTTGGTTCTTGTCTCATTAAGCGGTTGGTTTACTATAACAATTAATTTCTGCTTGTATCATTATGTCATATGTTGACAATTTATCTATTATCTTTGACAGTTTTAGACTTTAGCCTCTTGAAATCTTGATGTGCAGGGAAAGTACAAAGTATACAATCTTTGTTCAGAAAGGTTATATGATGGAGCACTATTCCAGGGGAAGGTGTGGTTTTCATCTCTATTTTCATTTTAGCACTCTGACTGTAATTGATAATGATGTAGTTATTTAGATGGGTAAATAATATTAACAGTATTCTAGTCTAGTGCAGAGCATTTATTGTTTATATTCAGTGTACTTTTTCTTTACATTCAACTTAAGGTTGAAAGTTGGATTTAACATGCTAGGAGCTCTGCTAATTCACAGTGTGGCTACTCCAAAGTTTGGTATTTTTTTCATGATGATAAGTTGATAACTCTTGCTCCTGATGATGCTGAAGGCAAGAGAACTAGCACCTAATGGTTTTCATTTTTTTAAAATTTATTCCATGAGGCCATAATAAAGATAAATCAAATTATTCACAGATTTGATCATTGACAATATTTCCAGGTTTTGATCATGAAATTGATACCTAGTGTACTTGTCATATTATCGAATTTTGAATAATTATGGTAATGAGATTCAGAATTTGTTAAGGTGTATGATAGAACTGGACTCAGATCAGAAAGAATATGAACTATTATTCAAGAACCCTAATTCCCAAATCTAGAATCAACGTGATTTCAGACCAGGAATTAGAAAGAATGCACTTGTTGCACACACAATTCCACCAGCTTATTCGAGAGAAGCTGAACTCTCCCCGCCTAATTTCACTCAGTCTTTTTGATAATCCCTTCCCCCGCTATTCTCTCCTACTTATATCCTCTAACTAATTCAGTGACATGACAGTTACGACAGCTGGCCAATTAAGTACAATTATTTGTTATTCAGTTACAGGGTGCAGAATCCCCTGTGTTGCGTCTCTTTCTCCTAGCATAGACCTTAGGGAAGGCTGAAGTTCTATCCCAAAAGAGCTACCTTGTCCTCAAGGTGGAATGCTGGAAAAGCTTCCTGTATAATAGCTGCTGCCTCCCAACTGTTTTCACAATCTGGCAACTGCTGCCACTTGATTAGTAACACTTCTAACTCCTTGATTATTCTTCCTTGAGTCTAACACCCTTTTGGCCAGACCTCCAACTCATGATCAGCTTATAGTTTGTGGTTTGAGAGCCTTCTTGAGATGAAGGCGACAGCCTTCTGGTAACTGCAGCTTATAAGCCACCTGTCCAATTTTCTCAACCAACCGGTAGGGGCCATAAGACCTTGGACTCAGTTTAGCATTAGGTCGTTAAGCTAATGATTGCAATGATAAGGTTGAAATTTCAAGTACACCCAATCTCCTTCACGATAAACCACATCCCGCCTGTGCTTATCAGCTTGAATCCTGTTCTGATGCTGAGCTTTCAACAAATTACCCTTCAACTCTTCCAAGATAGCATTTCACTGTTGCTGCCATTGGTTTAACTCCTCAATCTTAGAAGGTATAGTAGTTCCCTTCAAAAGTAAATGAGGATCTTGGCCATATAGAGCCCGAAATGGAGTCACTTTAGTTGAAGCACGGTAATTGGTATTGAACCTGAATTCTGCCCAACACAACCAATCTGACCACTGTTTTGGTTTTGTCCCTGTCATGCACCGTAAATATGCCTCCAAACATCTGTTCACCACCTCCATCTGGCCATCTGTTTGTGGATGATAGGCTGAACTATACTTCAACTGGGTCCCAGCTCGTTTAAACAATTCTCTTCAAAATTTGCTAAAAAATTTTTGATCCCTGTCAGACACAATAGATTTAGGGAACCTATGCAGTCGTTCTATATCGTTGATGAAAGCCCGAGCCATGTTCTCTGCCGTAAATGGGTGACTAAGAGCTACAAAATGTGCATATTTAGTCAATCTATCCACTATGACCATGACAGTGTCTCTCCCTTTGGCCTTGGGCAATCCTCCAATAAAGTCCATAGAAATTTCAGACCAAACCTGCGTGGGAATGGGGAGGGGTTGCAGTTGGCCTGCAGGTGATAACACCTCATGTTTATTCCTTTGACACACTTCACAACTTGTTACAAGATTTTGAATATCTTTCCTCATGCCTTCCCAATAGAGCACCCCTGCCACCTCTTGTAAGTTCGTAAAAAACCTGAGTAACCTCCCATAGGTGGACTATGCAACTCCTCTATAATAGCTTGTAACCGGGAAATTTCTTAGGAAGCACTAGGTTTCATTCATAATACAACTTTCCTCCTTGAACACAAACCTGACATGAGACTGAGGATCTACAAGTAAAGCTTGTATTATTTTCTGCAATGCTGGATCACCCTGCACAGCTGCTTCCCAATCTCCCCATTCCGCACTCTTCAAAATTGTCATGGTTGAAAACATTATTCGTCTAGAAAGTGCATCTGCAGCTGTGTTATCCTTCCCAGGTCTGTAACAGATTTCAAAATCATATCCGATCAGTTTTGAAGCCCATTTGAATTGATCCTCAGTTAACAATCATTGCTCAGATAAAAACTTCAAACTACTTTGATCAATGAGAATAATGAAGTCGCTGCCCAACAAATAGATGTCTCCATCGCTGCACTGCTTGTACCACTGCCATTAACTCCCTTTCATATACAGATTTCTTCCGAGCCCTCTCTGATAATGCATGTCTCCAAAAAGCCAATGGTTTTCCATCCTGTATTAACACAGCACCCAACCCTTTGCTGGATGCATCCGTTTCCATAATCAAGGGTTTGGAAAAATTAGGGACTGTCAATATTGGCAATGTTGTCACAGTAGCCTTCAGTTCTTCAAATGCAACCTATGCCTCCTTACTCCAACAAAAGCTATCTTCCTTCAGCTAAGCTGTTAGAGGTCTAGCAATTCTTCCATACGCCTGTACAAATCTTCTTTCTTGTTAGCTCCACCTGTCAATCCTTTAATGTCCTTTGGTGGCAGCCATAACCACATTGACTCTATCTTCATTGGGTCTGCTGCCATTCCTTGAGCAGATATAATATGCCCCAAGTACTCCAAACTACCTTGACCAAAACTACAGTTTTTTTTTTGTTCAGCTTCAGTTCATTCTCTTGTAACACCCGAAGGACTGTCTCCCAATGTGCCTTAACGTAATTCTAAGCTCGAGCTAATATGTCATCAAAGAAAACAAGTACAAACTTCCTCAAAAATGGTTTTAAGACCTCATTCATAAGCGATTGGAAAGTAGATGGAGCATTGGTTAGTCCAAACAGCATAACCAAGAATTCATAGTGTCCTTTATGAGTTCTAAAAGTTGTCTTCTCAATATCTGCCTCCCTCATCCTGATTTGATGATAGCCTGATTTAAGATCCAATTTAGAGAACATGATGGCTCCATTTAACTCATCCAGAAGTTTCTCAATCACAGGTACAGGAAATTTATTAGGTACTGTGATTTAAAGCCCCGTAATCCACCAAAACCTCCACCCTCTATCCTTCTTTTTGATCAAAATAATAGGACTAGAGTAGGGACTTATACTAGGTCTAATAATACCAGCCAACAACATTTCATTCACTAGTTTTTCAATCCCAGTTTTCTGATAGTGTGGATACGTGTAAAGTCTTAGATTTGGGATTGCTGCCCCTTCTTCCAAGTGAATTGCATGATCATGCCTCCTGCTGGGTGGTAAACCTGCTGCTCTTGGAAAACCCAGCCATATTGGTGTAAAAATCCCTCTAACTTAGCATGAATCAAAAGGGGTTCTTCTCTTTGTTCCTCTACCAAGATTTCCACTGTTCCCATTCCTCCTTTAGAGCACTCATCATCATTTTCAAAGAAGCCTTGATTTTGATAAGGTGGGATCACCTACCACAACCTACTGTGTCTTTCCTGACCTAACAGTCAACACCAACTTGCCAAAGTCATCTTTGACTTCCCCAAAGCTAGCTAACCACTCCAACCCCAATACCAAATCTGCCCCTCCTAATTCAAAGAGATAGAAATCTTGCTGGATTTTTAGACCCTGTAATTCAAGGGTGAAATTCCTGCATACTCCTTGACAAGTCACCTTGTGCCCGTCAGTCTGTGACCTACCTCCACATATGGTGTTGTTTCTTCTAATGGTAACTGACATCTCTCCCTTAACTCCTTAGAATGAAGTTGTGTGATGCTCCATCAATTAATACTATTGAAAGAGAGGAAATGAGAGAATATATGAATTCCGTGTGTTTTGTGATCACAATGGAGCTATTGTATTTATAGAGATTTACACATAAATACAGGATATACAGTTTCCTATTTACATAAAAGATAAAATCAATATATTTACTCCTATATTTTTATGATTCTAACACCACCCTTAAGCTGGAGCATATAAGTCATATGCACCACGCTTGTTACATATATAATCAATCCGAGGACCCCTTAGAGATTTAGTGAAAACATCCGCCAACTGATCATTAGAACTAACAAAACTAGTGGATATTTCACCAGACAAGACTTTCTCTTTAAAAAAATGACATTCAATTTCAATATGCTTTGTCCTCTCATGGAAAATTGAATTCGAGGCAATATGCATAGCGGCTTGATTATCACAAATAAGTGTCATCTGTGCAACCTTTCCAAACTGAAGTTCCCGAAGTAACTGTTTAAGCCATATGAGCTCTTGACTGGCTATAGCCATAACACGGTACTCTACCTCCGCACTAGACTTGGCTACAACATTCTGCTTCTTGCTCTTCCAAGAAACAAGATTACCTCCAACAAAAATACAATATCCGGAAGTGAACCTTCTATTAATGGGAGAGCCTGCCCAATCAGCATCAGAGTATCCCACAACTCGAGTGTGTCCTATATCTTCATATGACAGGTCCTTTCTAGGATCTTTCCTTACAAGGAGAGTTCAGGAACTGACTTACTACACTAACTGCAAATGAGATATCTGGGCGAGTGACAATGAGATAGTTCAACTTGCCAACTAAACATTTATATCTTTCAGGATCCTGAAGAGGCTCCCCCTGATTTGGTAGGAGCTTGACATTGGGATCCATGAAAGTGTCAACTAACTTGGAATTTAACATAGTTGTTTCTTCCAGAATATCCATTGCATACTTTCTTTGGGATATGATGATTCCATTTTTGGACTACACTACCTCTATCCCCAAGAAATATTTGAGTCTGCCAAAGTCCTTCGTTTGAAAGTGCTTAAAGAGATGTTGTTTTACCTGTGGAATGACAAGATGATCACTGCCGGTGATAACAATGTCATCCACATAAACCACCAAGTAAATACAACCGGCAATTGAACGACGATAGAAGAAAGAGTAATCGACCTCACTCCGGATCATGCCAAACTCTTGAATCACGATACTAAATCTACCAAACCATGCCCTGGGAGACTGCTTAAGGCCATAGAGAGATTTCCGCAATCGACAAACAAGTCCAGAAGACTCCCCCTGAGCAACAAAACCAGAAGGTTGCTCTGTGTAAACCTCTTCAAGCAGATCACCATGAAGGAAAGCATTTTTGATGTCCAATTGGTATAGAGGCCAGTGGCGAATGGCGGCATTGGAGAGGAAGAGGCGCAGTGAAGGCATTTTAGCAACAGGGGAGAAGATGTCTTCATAATCCAAGACGAAGATGTGAGTATAACCTTTGGCGACAAGACGGGCCTTGAGGCGGTCAACTGTTTCGTCGGGGGCAACCTTCACTGTATACACCCATCGACAACCAACAACAGCCTTCCCTGGTGGTAGAGGAATGAGATCCCAAGTTCCACTGCTTTGCAAAGCACACATTTCATCTATCATAGCTTGTTTCCAGCCTGGATGAGTAAAGAAGAAAGACAAAGAGTAATATAATGGAGAAATACGGTGATAACTCAAAGCAGTATAGTGAGGAGGAGAATTACGAATAGAACGGATACCTTTGCAAAGTGAAACGGGAAGATCGGACTCAGGAGGCGGGACCGGAGAAGAGGTCGGATGAGTGAGCCCGGGATATGAGTCTACAATTGGGTCGGTTGCAGGGTGCAGCAGTAAAGGACGATGACGACACTAATAAACTTGCAATTGAGGAAGAGGAGGAGGAGGAAGGGGGTCTGGAGAGGAAGGAGACTCCTCAGGAGGAGAAAAAAGGACTGTAGGTAAAGTCACAGGAAGAGGAGGCTCTGGTGATAGTACTCCAGACTCAAAGAAAGGAACATCTTCAAAGAAGGTGGCATCGACAGATAAAATACCTACAAAGAGTAGGAGAGTAGCTCCTGTATCCTTTTTGGGTGAGGGGATACCCGAAAAAAACACATGTATTAGATCAAGTAGATAATTTATCGATCTCAGGAATAGGACATGAGAGAAACAGGTAGAACCAAAGACTTGAGAGGGGTAAAGAATGAAGTGGACGATGAGATATACCTGATGAGGAATTTTACCTTTAGGAATGGAGAAAGGCATACGGTTGATGAGATAGCACGCAGTAAGAACTGCATCACCCCAAAACTGAAGAGGGACATGAGAATGAAGAAGAGTCCGAGTTTATCTAGAAGATGTTGATTTTTGCACTCAGCAACCCTATTCAGTTGGGGGGTATGAAGGCAAGAAGTCTGATGCAACACACCATGAGATGCCATAAAGGTCTGAAATTGGTTAGACAAATATTCACGTGCATTGTCACTTTGTAAAGTATGGATGGAAATCCTAAATTGAGTTTTTATTTCATGAAAAATAGATTGAAAAATAGAAAATAACTCAGAAGGTTTTCCAAATCCCGAAGTATTGAGTCTAGGTTTAGAGATCCTTCTAAACGTCAAGGCTGAACCTGCACTGTCAGTGGATTTTTCATCCATCATTACCATTCTGCAAGTCTCTTCCCCTCGAACAATAAAGAATGCCTCAAAAAGTGAAGGGAGTTTTTCTTTCCCAAGTATTTGTGCTCGTACCGGATCATATTCTAGGGTGAGTCCTAAGAGAAACTTAAAGAGTCGAGGGTTCTCAATAGAGTTAGCGTATGCAATAGCATCATCACTATCCTTTAACTTCAAACAGTGATATTGATTTAACTCCACCCATAAGCCATATAGACTTTCATAATAATCTTTAACTAAGAGGGCCTCTTGTTTAACACTGAAGATTTTGCTCTCCAATTCATAACGTGTGGCGATGTCCTTTTTCATGGAATATGCTTTGCATAAATTATCCCATATCTCCCGGATAGTTGAGAGGAACATATGATTAGGGAGTTCTCATTATTCCATGTTTCGAAATCAGGTTCGCCCTTAGTTCAATATGATTTAGCCTTTTCCGACCCTTCAATGTCCTCTTAATAAATTAAGCCCACGGAAGGTAATTTCGTCCATTAAGTAGATTAACGGAAGGAATTGTTGGAAGATCGTGGGCACTCAAAAGGTGCAAGTGAAGTGACTTTGGGCTAATTATGATCCTCGGCATCGTGTTCTGCCATCATAGGTTCAACTCTAGTAAGTGATGTAGTGCTATCTGTTACTAGAATCTATTTTGAAGTGAGAGAATTCTACAATTAAGGCAGTCTTTAAGTGCAATGAAGGCACCTAAATAGTAGCAATGAAGGCACACAAAAAGGAATAATAACGAAATGAAGGTGGATTAGGATGTGGAAGCAGAACCCCGAGATCGGAATGGCTGATACCAACTTGAAAGTAGAGAAGAAAATGAATTGTATTACTTGATGATTCAATGAAGAAACAAATACATCTATATGTAGGAAAAAATCTGCCTAATTTCTATCTAAATTTTACCTAATTGCTTCCTAACTCTTTCACCTATAGGAAAAAAAACAAATACATCTATATACATAATTTGCTACCTAACTCTTCCACCTAAATTCTATCTAACTTTGACCATTTTGTTTCACCATAAACAAGGACGGATCACATTGACTAGCTTGAAAGCCCAAGTTAAGAAGAGTAGAGGAGAGTTTAGCAAACCAAGCACAAGGTGCTTGCTTTAGACCGTAGAGAGCTTTTCCTAGCTTGCAAACTAAGTAAGGCTAGGAGGATTCAAATCCTGGTGGTTGGGACATGAAGACTTCCTCGTGGAGGTCACCGTTCAGAAAAGCATTGTTGACGCCAAGTTGTTGAATGGTCCATGAGTGAGTTAAGGCTAGAGTGAGCAGAGTGTATACCGTAATTGGTTTAACCACAGGTGAAAAGGTCTCTGTGTAGTCAAATCCGGGCTGTTGATGAAATCCCTTTGCAACAAGCTGAGCTTTGTATTGATTAATGGTTCCATCAGCATTTTTTTTTACACGGAACACCTATTTGCAACCAATAGATGTGCGGTCTGGTGGAAGGGGAACAAGAGATCAAGTTTCATTTTAGAGGAATGCATTGTATTCATCATGCATGGCCTATTTCTAGTGAGGTTACAACAGTGCATCCTTGACACTTGTTGGTTCAGTATGAGTCAATAGAAGAGTGGGACGCAGGCATGGTTGAACAATACCATTTTTAGATCGAATAATCATGGGATGGAAATTTGTATATGGACAGGGAACTGTTTGAAGAGGTTCTGGATTGAGTGTGGAGGAAGCTGGATGAGTTGGAGAATAAGGAGATTGGTGAGGGATGTGACTTGGTTTTGAGTAATTTGGAGAAGCTGTGACTGAGTCTGCAGATTGTTTAGCAATTGGTGTAGGAACAAGAGTTTGCGGTGTGGATAATGAGGGTGAGGTTGATGTGGTAGCAATAGGAAGAGAGAATGATAGAGGGGTAGTTGTTGTAGGAATGATTAGTGAGGGAGACTTAGTTGGTGAAACAGTAGAGGAAGTATCAGGTGTAGAAGAAGGATGAGCAAACGGAAACTGGAACTCATTCAAGAGTACATCTTTTGAGATATACAGGCGGCCATCAGAATCAAGGCATTTAAAGCCTTTGTGTTAGGTCATCATTTCCTTCTCTATGATTCCTCGAATTTGAAAGTATCACTCCATCTTGTGTGTCCACCTAAATGCATCGTCACCAGAAAAAACAGGGATTTCCAACTTTCGCCATTGCCCTCCCTAGTTCTTGTTTACATTTCCCAATTCAAGATTTGTGTCACCATTGTTGGTGTTCTGATCTTGATCGGATCTTGTGTTCCGGTTTCAACTTGTCATTGAATCTCCATGCGGCTGCATACTCGCCACTAGTTGTGTTAGGCTAGTGATTGAATCTTCGATCTTTTGGAAACATACATCTTGTGCCTCAAATCTGGTTTCTTGCATCACCCGATCGTGATTCCATTTTCCAACTGTGTGTTCCAATCTTTCAATCCTAACCTCTAATAGAGTATCTACATAATATATGTATAGGCTTTAGTTAGTTTTGTGTTAGGTGTGTTCCCTTGCCTATATATTTAGTTGTACCTTTCGATTTTGTTAATGCAATTCTCATTCTGTTAGAGCTCTCTCTCTCTCACTCTAAATCTCTTTCTCTCTATTCCTTGCTATGTTTCTTTCTCTCAACTTTGATATGGTAATCAGAGCTTGACCGATCCTTTTTCCATGGCTCAACCAGTAATCCCGTCTATTCCGACAAATGCCATGTATAAATTTTCTCAATCCATCACTGATAAATTTGACAACAAAAATCTTCTTTTGTGAAAACAAGTAGAA
Source organism: Clitoria ternatea (assembly GCA_037962975.1). Taxonomy (NCBI): domain Eukaryota; kingdom Viridiplantae; phylum Streptophyta; class Magnoliopsida; order Fabales; family Fabaceae; genus Clitoria; species Clitoria ternatea. The sequence continues at coordinate 20,960,662 of CM075670.1, read as the reverse complement.
CCTGTTCTAAAGGGTCATCGTCTTCATCACTTCATGGTGAACCCTAAATTCCTCTTCGTTGTCTCACCTTATTCAATCGTGATGCCGATCGCATGAATGTGGCCTATGTTTCTTGGGAGCAGCAAGACCAACTCTTGTTGGCTTGGCTTCAATTGTCTCTCTCTAACTCATTTTTGCCTCGAGTGACTAGCTGCACGAATTCTTGGCAGCTTTAGGAACGAATCCATTCTCACTTTCATGCTCAAACGAAGGCTAAGGCACGCCAGTTTTGTTACAAACTCAGAAATACCAAGAAAAGCTTGTGCACCATCTCTGAATATTCGCTTTGCGTCAAGGCTCTTGTGGTTGTGGATGCTTTAATCTCAATTGGTGATCCTGTTACCTTCATAGATCATCTTGATGCAATTCTTGATGGTTTACCAGAGGACTATGATGCACTTGTTACGGTCATAAGGAAAACAAAATATTATGACATTGTTCAAATTGAAGCTCTCCTTCTCTCCTCGCACATGAAGCTCACCTTGAGAAGAATCGCGCCACACTATCTGCCTCGCCATCTCTAAAGCTTGCACATAATTCTTCATCCCCTCTGAATCTTGCCTCAAATCTCATCTTTATATCTTGCACAAAATCCGTCTTCTTCCCAATCTTTGAATCCATCTACCTCCTTTTAGATCCTTAATTTCCCTTTTGATTCACAAACTCAATTCGCACAACCAAGTACCTTTCATCAAACAGGCGGTGCTTGTGGTTCTCGAGGTCATCCATTCTTTCATGGTTGTGGCTACCGCGGTCATGGAAGCATCCAATATCAAATCTGTGGCAAATTTGATCATGCAGCCTTGGTGTGTTTCCATTGTTACAACTCAACTTTCAGTCAGGATCATCCTACACAGCTGCCTCCTTCTCCATACTCTTTCACCATACACAGCTCCTCGATTTCCTCCCCCACAATTTGCTCCTATCCCTCATCATCCCTTAGCTTACATTGCCGGCTCTAGTCCTACTTCAGAATTCTCTTCTTCTTAACCATGGATTGCAGATTCAGGTGCCACATACCATGTAACAGCTGATCCACACCATTTATTTCATCAAACTCCCTTTGCTGGTTCAGATCAACTCCACTTAGGCAATGGTCAAGGTTTGCCTATCCTTACCATTGTTCTTCTACTTTTCAATCGCCATCTCTTACCAATTTTACTCTCACTCTTAATGATATGCTTCATGTTCCATTATCACCAAAAATCTCATCAATGTTAGTAGATTAGCCAGGGATAATCAGGTGTATTTTGAATTTCACCCTACCAATTGTTGTGTTAAATCACAGGGTTCCCACCAAGTCATCCTTGAAGGAAAGCTTAATGAAGAAGGTCTATATGTTTTCCCATCTCTACTTTCTACAACTGATGCTTTTCAAAGTTCAGATGCTGCCCCTGCTCAAAATTCATCCACTGCATTACTTTTCACATCAACACATGTACCCACACACTCACAATTCACACTATGGCATAATAGACTTGGCCATCCTCATATAACAGCACAAAATCATGCTATGAAACTTTGTAACCTTCCTACTTTCAGTAAAGACTTTAGATTTCGATATTGCTTGTTGTAAAGCCAAGGCTCACAGGATTCATGTTCCTGCATCTACTATGGTTTATTCTGAACCCTTACAGCTGGTTTACTGTGATTTGCGGGGTCCTGCCCCTGTTCTATCCTCGAGTAGCTATTCTTATTATTTGTCTATTGTTGATGCACACACACGTTATACCTGGATCTACTTCTTGCATGCCAAATCTGAAACATTATCTATTTTTAAGGAGTTTCAAATTCTGGTTGAAAAACAGTTTGGTAAATCCATTAAGTTTGTTCAAATAGACTGGGGGGGTGAGTTTAGGCTCTTTTCTAAGTTCCTAACCAATCAACGCATCATTTATCGCCTCATTTGTCATCACACACTCCACCAAAATGGTGTTGTTGAGAGAAAACATCATGACATAGTTGACAAAGGCCTAACTCTCCTCTCTCAGTCAGGATTGCCCATTAAATATTGGGATCATGCATTCCATACAGTAGTTCATCTTATTAACAGAGTTCCTTCCTCAACCATAAATTTTAATATTTCGTATACAACCTTGTTTGGTCATTAACCTAACTTTATTTCCCTCCGTGTGTTTGGATGTGCTTGTTTCCCGTTTTTTAGGCCTTATCATCCTCACAAACTACATTATATGTCTGAAGAATACACCTTTTTAGGATATTCTGTCTGTTCAAGAGAAAGAAACCGAGAGACAATTGGATGAATTTCCGTGTGTTTGAATACACAACGGAGTAGTATATTTATAATAAAGTAGTAATAAATACAAGATCATAATACAAATCATATACAATCAATCTAATCAATTCTAATATATTTACAATATTCTAACACTCCCCCTCAAGCTGGAGCATATAAATCATATGCACCAAGCTTGTCACATAAGTATTTAATACAAGGACCCCTAAGAGACTTTGTGAGAACACCTGCCAATTGATCATTGGAATTTACAAATTTCGTAACAATATCCCCTGATACAATCTTCTCTCTGATGAAGTTGCAGTCTACTTCAATGTGTTTGGTCCTTTCATGAAACACCGGATTAGAAGAAATGTGCAATGCAGCTTGATTGTCACAAATGAGTGTCATAGATGTAGTTTCCCCAAATTTTAATTCTTCAAGCAAATGTTTGAGCCATATGAGCTCACATGTAGCCAAAGCCATAGCTCGGTACTCCGCTTCTGCACTTGACCAGGCTACAACATTTTGCTTTTTACTTTTCCATGAAACCATGTTATCCCCAAGGAAGACACAATAGCCTGTTGTAGATCTTTTGTCAATAGGAGATCCTGCCCAGTCAGCATCTGAGTATCCAGTTATTCGAGTATGACCCTTGTCTTCATACAAGAGCTCTTTACCTGGTGCCCCTTTGATATATTTTAAGATACGGATGACTGCATCCTAGTGACCTTCACAAGGGGAGTTGAGAAATTGACTTACCACACTGACTGCAAAGGAAATGTCAGGACGTGTGATAGTAAGGTAATTTAGCTTTCCAACTAGTCTTCTATATCTCTCTGGATCTGAGAGAGGCTCCCCCTGTTCCGGCATAAGCTTAGTGTTGGGATCCATGGGAGTATCTACTGGTTTGGTCCCCATTAAGCCAGTCTCCTCCAAAATATCCATCGCATACTTTCTTTGAGAAATTACAACACCTGAACTAGATTGTGCCACCTCTATTCCTAAAAAGTAGCGAAGCCTTCCAAGATCCTTTGTCTGGAAGTGACGATGTAAGTGTTGTTTTAAAAGAACAATGCCAGTGTGATTGCTTCCTGTGATGACAATGTCATCAACATACACAACCAAGTAAATACACCCGGAGGTAGAATGGCAATAGAAAACAAAATGATCCGCCTCACTCTGAGTCATGCCAAATTCTTTTACGACAGTGCTGAATCTACCAAACCATGCTCTTGGGGATTGTTTAAGACCATACAAGGACTTCCGAAGTCGACAAACCAATCCTGAACACTCTCCCTGAGCAACAAAACCAGGTGGTTGCTCCATATAGACTTCTTCCGTCAGATCACCATGGAGGAAGGCATTCTTGATGTCTAACTGGAAAAGAGGCCAATGACGAATGGCAGCAATGAAGAGAAATATGCGTACAGAGGCCATCTTAGATACCAGGGAAAAAGTATCACCATAATCAAGGCCAAAAATCTGAGTATAGCCTTTGGCCACCAAGCGAGCCTTCAATCGATCAACAAAACCATCTGGGCCAATTTTGACTGTGTGGACCCACCTACATCCGACCACTGTCTTACCGGAGGGAAGAGAAACAAGATCCCAAGTTCCACTGCTTTGTAGTGCACTCATTTCCTCAATCATGGCTTGTCGCCAGCCAGAATGAGACAAAGCTTCACCTACAGTTTTAAGGATAGCAACAGAAGACAAAGAAGAGACACCAATATAATGGGAAGGTGATAGACGATGATAAGACAAAGAAACATAATGAGGAGAGGGATTACGAGTGGAACAAATACCTTTACGGATAGCAATAGGAAAACTACTATTGGGGGATAGATCCGGAGGAGGTGGAGGAGTTGGCTCCAGAGGTAAGTCAGATGGGACTTCATCAGGTGGAACCTCCAAAGTAGGACGGGGCCGACGTTGATATACCTGAAGAGGACGAGGTGGATCGGTTGAAATATCGGTGACCACAGGAGACTGATATATAACCTGCATGGGAGAAACAGAAACAGGGTCACAAGAAGTAGGACTAGCACAGAGTTCTCCACAGTGGGAACTATAAAATATGGACTAGACTCAAAAAAGGTAACATCAGCGGAAACAAAGTAACAATTAAGGCTAGGACAGTAACATTTATAACCTTTTTGAGACCTTGTATAACCAAGAAACACACATTTAGTTGTCCGGGCGGAGAGTTTATCGGTGCCCGTGCCAAGGTTGTGGACAAAACAAGTAGAACCAAAAACACGAGGTGGTAAAGAATATAAAGAATGGTGAGGAAACAAGATGGAGTGAGGTACCTGATTATCAAGAACAGAGGAGGGCATGCGATTAATTAAATAACAAACTGTAAGGACAGCATCCCCCCAAAACCGATGAGGAATATTACCATGTAAAAGAAGTGTCCGAGTTGTTTTGACAAGATGTCGATTTTTTCTTTCTGCAATTCCATTCTGTTGAGGGGTATGAGCACAAGATGTTTGATGTAAAATCCCATGAGAAGCCATAAATGATTGAAAGGAATTAGATAAATACTCACGGGCATTATCACTACGCATGGTACGTATAGGAACACCAAACTGGGTTTTAATTTCATTGCAAAAATTTTGAAAAATTAAAAACAACTTAGAACGATTTTTCATTAAAAATAACCAAATACACCTAGAGTAATCGTTAATAAAGGTAACAAAATATTGATATCCTAAATTAGACACGGTACGACATGGACCCCTAATATCAGAATGGACTAAGCTAAATGGAGACTTAGCACGACCTGAGACTCGATTATTAAAAGAAGTACGACTATGTACCTAATTGACACGACTCACTAGATAAGGTAGACAACTTGGGAAGTGTGGGCACCATTATTTGCAACTTGTGAAGACTTGGATGACCTAACTGAGCATGGAGGGGACTGGAATCAACCGCCGACCCCACATGTGCAGAAGGTTGAAGTTAATAAAGCCCATGTGACTCACATCCGGTGGCAATCATCCGCCTCAAACTTCGATTCTGGATGAAAACAAAGTCTTTAGTAAATGATACGATGCAATCAAGAGAGCGAGTCAAACGACGAATGAATAATAAATTAAAGGGAGACCCAGGCACATAAAGAACATTGTCAACTGTTAAAGGTTCCACCCCAAAACCAATTGGCAATGGTTGGAGTTGCCCAACAGGTATTTAAACCATGCGAAATATGATGAGGCAGACAATGTGGGACTTCCAACACGCCCCCTCCAACGAAGCCTGCCGGACCAAGCAAGGGGTAACTTTTTGACCCACAACGAAAGGGCAACTCTTGGCCCATAAGGACCGGAAAGAAATGCTCTGGTTCTGATACCATGTTAAAGGTTCCATCCCAAAACCAATTGGTAATGGTTGGAGTTGCCCAACAGGTATTTAAACCATGCGAAATATGATGAGGTAGGCAATGTGAGACTTCCAACATCAACAAACAAAGAAGGAAGAGGGTGAACAATACCGAGACCTTGAGATTGAGTCTGACATCCATTAGCCATAGTAATGGAAGGTAAAGAAGTAGAGCTAGAAAGGGTAGAGAATAAGGATTTGTTACCAAAAATATGATCGGTGGCCCCAGAGTCAAGGACCCAAGAACCAAGAGAGTTAGAAATACCAGCAAAAGAATTATCCGTTTGCACTACAGAAGCCATGGAACCTGAAATCTTGCACTCTTTACACCACTGAAGAAAATCGTCGTAAGTAGGTGTTGTCATAGTCTGTGGTCCAGATGCAAAGGTGGAAATGGCTGGCTGCATAGCATTCGCCATTCTGGAGGAGAGAGAAAAACACAAACAGAGGAGAGAGAAAGTGCAAAACGAACCTTAATAGCGTCAAACGGTGTACGAACAAAACAACCAATTCTGATCCGGGGGTCGGTGGCCGGAAATGTCGCCGGAAGGAGTGCGCGGTACTGTTCACATGGTACTGTTCACACGGTAGTGGAAGAAAAAACAGCGGAAGAAATCTGGAGCAGTCGAAAAGGAGCACACGACCGAAGAGAAACCTAGAGATAAAACACAGCTTTCGAAAAAAAAAATTCACCGGTGAGCAGTAGGCCCATTGAGTAAAACACGGATTAGGGTTGCCTCTCGTTAGGCTCTAGATACCATGTTCAAGAGAAAGAAACCGAGAGACAATTGAATGAATTTCTGTGTGTTTGAATACACAATGGAATAATATATTTATAATAAAGCAATAATAAATACAAGATCATAATACAAATCATATACAATCAATCTAATCAATTCTAATATATTTACAATATTCTAACACTGTCAATTATAAAGGCTACAAGTGTCTAGCCTACAAGGGTAGAATTATCATTTCTAAGGATGTGTTGTTTCATGGGGAAAGATTCCCTGCCCTTCTCTCCTCTACTCAATCTCCTCCGGAACCTACTTCACATCATTCCTCAAGTCTAGGAGTTTTACCCTTTGCAGTTAATCCTCTCCCTCCATCTCTTATCCCTTCTTCCATCTCTTCTCAATCTTCAGTTTCTTCTCAACCTACAACAGACATTCATCTCCTGGATCTTCATCTCCACAACCTCATTTCTCCACAATTTCTGAGCTTTCTTTAGTTCAGGTTCCCTACCTACTTATGCCCTCACCACTATTGACCTCTCCTGATCTTCATCTTCTCCTACTACCCTCATTCAGCCTCCTCCTCCTACCTCTATACATTCTATGCAAACCTACTCTAGATTAGGAATTACTTAACCCAGGCTCAACCCTACTCTCCTTCTAACCTCATTCACACCAAACACAGTTAAACAAGCTTTATCCTCTACACGATGGCATGTTTCCATGCAGGAAGAAATTTCTGCCTTTACTCGCTATAATACTTTTTAGTCCAGCTTCCCCAAGGTCAGACAAACATTGGTCGCAAGTAGGTCTATCATTTGAAAAAAAACCCAGATGACTTTATTCACAAGTACAAAGCCCAATTAGTTGCAAAGGGTTTTCATCAAAGGGCTGGTTCAGATTAGTACTCAAACTTTTTCTCCTATGATCAAACCCATTATTGTTTGCCTTATTCTTACAATTGCTCTTACCCATGACTAGCCAATCCATCAAATTGATATCAACAACACATTTCTTAATGGAATCTTCACTAAAGATGTTTATATGATTCAACTTCCAGGGTTTGAATCATCCGATGAGTCATTAGTTTGCAAGCTTCATCATGCTCTTTACGGTTTGAAGTAGGCTCCCCAGGCTTGGTTTAAGCATCTTGCTTCAGCTTTAGTCCAGTTTGGCTTTGTCACCAGCAGGTGTGACCCCTCCTTGTTCGCTCTTCACACCTCTACAGGACTTATCTATGTCTTGGTTTATGTTGATGATATCATCATCACAGGTTCCTCACATTCCAGTGTTCAATCTCTCATTTCCAAACTCAACACCGAGTTTTCCCTCAAGGATCTTGACCCCTCGATTACTTTCTTGGCTTAGAGGTTAAGCGTTTGTCTTCTAAATCTCTTTTTCTCTGCCAGACAAAATATATTTGTGATCTTCTCTCGAAAGCTCAAATGAATGAAGCAAAAATGATAGGATCTCCTCTGCCCAGTTTTTGTCATCTAACCAAAACTAATGGAGATCCTATTTATCATTCAATAATTGGTGCCCTTCAATATGTTACTGCTACTAGACCTGTGATTGGCTTTGTTGTCAATAAACTGTGTCAGTTTTTAGCTCAAACTCTTACTAAGCATTGGAAGGCTGCCAGAGTGTGCTTCGTTACTTGGCCAGTACCATGGACCATGGTCTCTTGCTTCAGGCTGCTCCATGAATGCTCCTTTTACTCTTCATGCCTACTCTGATGCAAATTGGGCTACTGATGTGGATGATCATCGCTCAACTTCTGGTTTGTGTATTTATTTTGGTACAAATCTTGTATCCTGGTGGTCAAAGAAACAATATCTTGTGGCTCCCTCTAGTGCTGAAACCGAGTACTGCAACCTTGCCCTTACTGCTCAAGAACTCCTCTGGCTAGAATCTCTTCTCAAAGAACTGCATGTTTCATTTTCCACAACCGTTCTCCACTTTGACAACCAGAGTGCAATGGCTCTCTGTCACAATCCAGTGCTTCACTCATGCGCTAAACATATGGAATTTAACATTTACTTTGTTCGGGAAAAGGTCATTAACAAATTTTTATGCATCAACCATATTCCTTCTTGTGAGCAGTTAATTGATATCCTCACGAAGCCTCTTTCAAAACAGAGATTTCTATTTCTTAGATCCAAACTCAATGTGGTCAAACCACCCTGAGGTCGTAGGGGGAATGATACGGTATATACATCGTATATGTGCATAGGCTTCAGTTAGTTTTGTGTTAGGTGTGTTTCCACGCCTATATATTCATTCTACCTTTCCTATTCTATTAATGCAATTCTCATTTTGTTAGAACTCTCTCTCTAAATCTCTTTCTCTCTCTTCCTTGCTATGTTTCTCTCAACTCTAGTAGCCTCCATTCTCGTATTCACCATAAACTTCGGTTCTCCCTCTTCCTATGAGCTCCAAGATCAGAGCTATGATACAAGTTGATAGAACTGCACTTAGATCAGAAAGAATGCAAATTATTATTCAAGAACCCTAATTCCCACATCTAGAATCAACATGATTTCAGACCAGGAATTAGAAAGAATACACTGGTTACACATACAATTGCACCAGCTTATTCGAGAGAAGCTGAACTCTGCCCCACCTAATTTCACTCTCAGTATTTTTGATAATCCCTTTCCCCACTATTCTCTCTCACTTACATCCTCTAACTAACTCAGTGACAATTACGACAGCTGGCCAATTAAGTACAATTATTTGTTATTCAGTTACTGGGTGCAGAATCCCCTGAGTGGCGTCTCTTTCTCCTAACATATATTAGGGAAGCTTGAAGTTCTATCAGTATATTATCCTAGTTTTATACTTTAGCTTTGTTTGAGTTGTAACTTACAACTTGTAAGAGTTCTATGACAACAATTTATTAACATTTTTATTGCAGTTTGGTTATGCAGATTGAGAGAGGGTCATCTGCAGTGAAAGACTGCAGTATTTGGTGCGGTAAGGCATATGGTTATTTCAATAAACTTAGGTGTAAAAATAGACTTTTGCATCAGTTACATTGTAGACCGGTTTAATATATTATTTTTATACTGGTTTTTCTGTAAAGGTTATTTCAATAAACCGGTGTAAAAATATGTCTTGCCGCACCAAATACTGCAATGGTTTATTGCATACATTCAATCTTATGCAAATTTGTGGGGGGGGGGGGGGGGGGATGCACCACAATTTTTTTAATACAAATCCAATTTTTGTGATACTCTTGTCTGCCTCATTAACTTGTTGGGACTTTTTTCAGGTTGCAACCTTCCCATTTACTGATCACAATTGCCCTCCGATTCAACTCATAGCATCATTTTGTCAAAGTGCATATTCATGGTTGAAGGAGGATATTCAAAATGTGGTGGTTGTTCATTGTAAAGCTGGTATGGGAAGGACTGGACTGATGATATCTAGTCTTCTTTTGTTTCTTAAGGCAAGTCTTGATAATCAACTTCAAATGTTTAGCCCTCTTTTTGAATTTTGCAATTTTTGACGTTCAACATCATTTTGCAGTTCTTCCCAACTGCAGAGGAAGCCATTGGTTACTTCAACCAGAAACGATGTGTAGATGGAAAGGCTCTCGTTCTCCCTAGTCAGATTGTCAGTCACTGATTTTGGTTTATTGTTTTCATCTAAGATGTAATCTTCTAGACATAGTCTTCTAAAATCATTTATTTCGTAATTTTTTTAGAGATATGTCAAATACTTTGAAAGAACTTTAACACACTTCAATGGAGAAATCCAGCCTGGACGAAGGTAAGATGTAATTTTGTTTACAATGTCTCAAAATCGAAGAATGTTCTTAATTTGGACTTTGACAGGTGCATGCTAAGAGGGTTTCGCCTTCACAAATGCCCTTATTGGGTTAGGCCATCCATTACAATATCTGATCATAGTGGTAAGAAGCACAGCTAATTTTCTTCCCTTAAAATGATTTTTCTTTATGAAATGACGAATCTATGGCGGGGTATTTCAACTCATGATTAATCACTTAGGTTTCAAGTTTTGCATGTAGAGAAAAGAAAAATAATGTTATAAGTTATAACTATAGAAAGAATTGTGTGCTGTCAACTAATGTTGCAACTGATATATGTGTACATGGAAAGATAGGCATAAAATGAGAAGAAAACTAAGAAAAGTCATAGTATACCCCATTTCATCTCTACGATTGTATAGCTCAAGAATTTTGAACATTCATTTGAGAGTCTGATTCATAACTACGGATATACTACCAGACACCTTCAACATGGTTACACCTTTTGACCTTAAAATGCCTGCATCTTTCCCAATTAAATTTAAACCAAAGTAATTGATATGCATTTCTACCTCTGTTTTAGAAGAGGAGAACAGAGAAAAGGAAAGAAGGAAAATATATTGATCTGAATCTTTTATACATTGAAAAGGAGAATGCTACATCATATTTATTGAAGAGGCTAAGTGTAACTAATTACAAAGGAAAGCTGACAGTTGTTATTAGTTAGAAGTAACAAACTCTAAACTAACTCTAACAGCTCACTCTAATATGCTCCCTTAATCAAAACCTCTCCTTGTCAACAACATGCAGCTGATCTCTTAGTCAAAAATCTTGATGCAGAAAGAGACTTAGTAAGAATGTCAGCACATTGGTCTGAAGATGGAATGAGTTACAGTCAGTTTCTTTGCCATCACCATGTCTCTCACAAAGAAAATGTCTAATTCCATATGTTTTGTTCTTGAATGAAGTATAGGATTATGTGACAGCATAACTGTACTTTGATTATCACAAAATACTTGAGGTGTGGAGAAGGAAATTCTGAGTTCAGACAGCAAAGATTGAATCCAGAGAATTTCTTGAGTAGTATTAGCCAAGCTCCTATACTCTGCTTCAGTGCTGGACCTTGCAACCAGAGACTGTTTCTTTGCCCACCAGGAAATCAAATTTGGGCCAAGAAAAATACATGATCCTGATGTAGACTTTCTATCATCAGGATCAGCTGCCCAATCTGCATCACAATATGCAGTGATAGGAAGAGACTTGTTGGGAGAAGCTTTCTGCAGCAATAAGCCATGAGTTCTAGTACCACTAAGATACCTTAGGATTCTTTTTACAGCTTTCCAGTGTTGCTCAAGAGGTCTTGAAAGAAATTGGCAGGCTTTGTTAACAGAGAAACTGATTTCAGGTCTAGTAACTGTAACATATTGTAATGCTCCTACTATGGATCTGTACATTGTAGGATCTGCCAAGGAATCTGAACCTTGTCTGCTAAGCTTAAGATTACCCACCATAGGAGTAGAAATTCCCTTGGCATTAGTCATGCCAGCCTTCTGTAGAAGTTCAGTAACATATTTTGTCTGAGACAATATAACAGAACCATTGGGCAAATATGAGACCTGAATCCCCAAAAAGTACTCCAAAGCACCTAACTGTTTTAAGGCAAAACTAAGATTCAAGTTCTGAATGAGACCTCTAACAGCAGCCAACGAATCACCTGTTATAATGATGTCATCTACATAGACAAGGATATACAAACACTGATTTTCACTACTTTTAATAAACAAGGATGAATCACATTTGCTGGACTTGAACCCATACTGAGTAAGAGTGGCCTTAAGTCTGTCAAACCAGGCCCTAGGTGCCTGTTTCAGCCCATAAAGAGCTTTGTGCAGTTTGCAAACCAGAGTTGTATCTTGTGCCTCAAAACCTGGTGGTTGACACATGTAGACTTCTTCCTCAAGCAGTCCATTTAGGAAGGCATTATTCACATCAATTTGCTGAATTGACCATCCTTTTGAGATAGCAATAGTTAGAATAGTTCTTACTGTCACAGGTTTTATGACAGGAGAAAAGGTCTCAGTATAATCACTCCCTTGTTGTTGATGGAACCCTTTGGCCACTAATCTGGCCTTGTATCTGTTCAGAGAGCCATCTGAGTTTTCTTTCACCTTAAACACCCATTTACAACCTATTGCTTTCCTACCTTGAGGAAGAGGAACCAATGACCAAGTGTTATTCTTTATCAATGCAGTGTGTTCTTCTTTCATAGCCTGCAGCCAATTTGGATCAGCCATAGCTTGTTTAACAATAGAAGGCTCACAACGGGTTAAAAATATTTTGGGCTTTGTTATACCATTTTTGGCTCTAGTTACCATAGGATGAGTATTCTGATTTTGAATGGTTGGTAAAGGTTGTGATTGAAGAGAAGATTCAGATGCAGATGGAGTTTGAGATAAAGTTGAGGGTTGAGGTTGAGATGGGCTGAAGTCAGAATTGGTAGACATGGTGGCAGAGGTGTTAGAATTTGGAGTGTTTGTTGTAGGTGCAGTGTTTTGAGATGAACCAGATGCATGTGGAATAGTTTGATAAGGTGTAGGTACAGACTGAAATAATGAGACAGGAAGGACAACAGGTTTGGGTAAGTCAGTTTGTGTTGTGGGTTCAGACTTTGGAAACAAAATAGGATATGGGAATCTAGACTCATGAAATATTACATCTTTAGAAATTAGAATTTTTCCATCTGAAGTAAGGCACTTATATCCTTTATGAGACAAAGAGTATCCAAGAAAGACACACTCTCTAGAATGATAATCCATTTTGTGATTGTTATATGGCCTAATAAAAGGGAAGCAAGCACACCCAAACACCTTTAGAAACTTGTAATCAGGTAGTTGTTTAAACATTCTAAAGTAAGGAGAATCTTGCTGTAAAACAGTGGTTGGAAGCCTGTTAATCAAATAAACTGCAGTAAGAAAGGCATGTTCCCATAACTCAAAGGGCAGACTAGCTTGTGCCAACAAAGTCAATCCAGTTTCAACCAAATGCCTATGTTTTCTTTCAACCATCCCATTTTGATGATGAGTGTGAGGGCAAATAATTCTATGATTGATGCCTAGTTCAGAGAAATAAGAGGTAAGGGGTCTAAACTCTCCACCCCAATCTGTTTGAACAGCTTTAATTTTGTAATTCAACTGAAGCTCAACCATGGCTTTGAAGTGTTTAAAAACTTGGCAGGTTTCAGACTTTGATTTCAAGGGAAAAACCCAAGTATACCTAGTGCAAGCATCTACACAAGTAAGTAAATACTTAGATCCTGTAAGAGACTCCACAGGAGCAGGACCCCACAGATCGCAGAACACAAGTTCAAGAGGAGTATTATAAGTGTGTGAAGATGGTGTAGAGGGTAACCTATGAGCTTTCCCAAGACAGCATGCAGTACAAGTGAAATCAGATGAAATTTTATTAGGCAACTTGATATTACAACTGTTTAGAGCAGCTTTGAGAGAATCATGGTGAGGATGACCTAACCTCAAGTGCCAAGTGTTGTACAAAGTTGGAGCTATAGTGTGTGAAGGTGAAGAATCAACAGATACAGAGTGATTATCAGACTTACAGCTAGAAGTACCAAATACATTTTTATTCAACATAGTAGTAGAAAGTATGGAAGGAGTATACCCGAATTGATGATCAAAACAGTAAAGTCCATCCTTGTCCACTGAGCCATGAAGGAGAACGTCAGAAGTGACCTGAGATTTCACTAGACAGTAAGTAGGATGAAACTCAAAGAACACATTGTTATCCTTTGCAAACTTGCTTACACTCACTAAATTTTTAGTGATAGTAGGAACCAGCAGTAAATTTTTGAGATGCAGTGTCGTGTGTGGAGGATTAGGCGAAGAAAAAGAAGTATTGCCAATGCACGAAACTGACAGACCTTGTCCATTACCCATTAGAACCTGTTCTGAACCATTGACAGCAACAGAATCTGAAACCTGCAGCGGATCATAGGTCACATGATGAGTTGCACCAGAGTCAGGATACCACAATTGATTTGAGTCCAATTGTGGTCCTACGAGGTAGGCCTGAGGTTGGTTTTGAGTGTGTGGTGCAGATCCCTGAGCAGAAGACGAGTTAGGTCTCTGAAAACCGGAGAAAGTAGGTTGAAGATGATACTGTAGGGAACGAGGAGGAGGATAATGAGCCGACGGATAGCCAAAACCAGCTGATGTGTAGTTGTTTCCAGGAAAGTAAGGAGGATACATCGGTGGACTGGGATAGTAACCATAACTGTTTGTTGAATCCTGATTTCTATGATAACAAATGCTAGCATCATGGCCAAATTTGAAGCAAATCTGACATTGAACATTATGTCTTCCCCCATTGCGACCATTCCTTCCACGAAACCTTCCAAATCGGCCTCCTCTTCCACGATAATCTCCTCTTCCTCCTCTAAAATTACCAATATCATTATTAACAGCAGCATGATTAACTTCAGGATTTGAGGATGGATTCTGACCTAGGGTGACTGATTCTTGAATCGGTGAAATTGAATCTTGAATAGGAGTAGAAGATTTTGGAATCTGTGTAACATTCACAGACGCAGTGGTACCAGCAAGAAGTTTCCTCTGTGCACGTTCCACACGAACCTCATGCGCTAATAGCATAGCTTCAACTTCAGCGATAGATCCTAGATCTACACGATTCTGTATGATCGCCACTATGGAGTTGTACTCGTCTGGAAGTCCATCAAGAATGGACTCAAGATGATCACGAAACGCAACGGGATCTCCGATGGAACATAACGTATTAACAGCGATCTTGATTCTTTGAAGATACTCAGAGATGGACAAGTTCCCTTTCGTAATCGTCTTTAATTCCGACCGAAGGTGACTTGATTGAGCCTTGTTTTGCGCTTGAAAGAAGCTATGTAACTCATCCCAGATCTGCGAGGACTGTACACAAGTCATAACACGTGGTAGAACTGATTCGGAGATGGAAGAAAGAAGCCACGTGAAGAGAAGAGAGTCTTGTTGCTCCCATTCAGAGAAGGCAGGATTTACGTTGTTAGATTCACGATCCTCCGCTGTGAGATATCGCGCCGGAATCACAGGATTAACCACAAATCTCTGCAATTTGTGACCTCGAATGACAGCTTCAACTTGTTGCCTCCATAGGTAGAAATTCTTATCATTAAGTTTGATCGTAACTGCGTGAGAGAACGTCGCCGGAGCATTGGGCGCATCTGCCGGAAAAACTGGAGCCATGGTTACTGGATCAGAAGAAGCTCTATGATACCATTTTAGAAGAGGAGAACAGAGAAAAGGAAAGAAGGAAAATATATTGATCTGAATCTTTTATACATTGAAAAGGAGAATGCTACATCATATTTATAGAAGAGGCTAAGTGTAACTAATTACAAAGGAAAGCTGACAGTTGTTATTAGTTAGAAGTAACAAACTCTAAACTAACTCTAACAGCTCACTCTAATACTCTGCAAGACATCAGTTTGTAGTGTGCCTTGTCATGCAACATGTAAAGTTGTTCTTGCAACTAACAATTTTGATCTACAGAAGACTAATATTTTAACTTATTCTCAGGAATTCTTTTTACCACAAGAAAGCATCTCAAAACAAAGGATCTTATGGTATACACGTGCTAGTTTTTATGCCATTTTTTTATGACTTTTGATTCTTTCCCGAAGCCTCAATGCTGGATTTGAATTTGATTGCTGAATTTACTTTCTACACTCGTTTGCAGCCAGATGATTTCTGGATCAGTGCACCAAAGAAAGCAATCGTAGTCTTTGCACTACCGGGGGAGCCTGGTCTGGCAGAGTTGGTTGGAGACTTCAAAATCCATTTTCATGATCGACAGGGAGATTTCTACTGGTTTGTTCAGAATACCCCCCTCCAAGACACACAAAAAAAAATAAAAAAATCATTCCTCTCTTAATTAGTTCTGAAGGGTAACTCATTTATAAGAATCATTATGATGGTACATTTATCTACCTGAGCTCATAATCTTTTAAACAAGGAGACCTAAATGTTGTATCATGACTCTGATGACTTTGATTCCCAACTCCACTAGATATTCAAGACTACTGTAGTACTCTCTTACAGACTGTGTATAGTATTGAACAGCTTGTTTACACAGAGATTAGGGGATTTCCTCATATGGTGCTTTCTTCTTCGCAGTTGGTTGAATACAACAATGATAGAAAACCGAAAAAATTTAGATGGTTCAGATTTTGACGGTTTTGACAAGGTAAAGTATACACTTTTTTCCAATGTTATGTACATCTATTGGTTTGTTCTCTTAGCTTGATAATTTTAAACCTTATGACTGCGCCCTTCAGAGAAAGATCCCTACTCCAGGATTCAAGGTGGAAGTTGTGATGATAGACTATAATGGCACCCTACCCGCGAGGATAAAGGGTAATCCAGCTAGCAAAGGATCTAATGGAAACACAAGCAATGTTGTAGCTGGTGCAAAGCCTACTACATCTAATTCAAGTGAGAGTAAAGTCCCTAAAAATGGAGATGATGATGTATTTTCAGATAGTGACGAGGAGGAATCACATAGCAGGAATGCTGCTTCTGAGTACCAATTTATGGCACCTCATCAAGTATCTGAGGCAACAACAGATCATGTAGGGATGTTAGCACATAAAACGAATCAGTTGTCACTCCAGCATGAGGAATGTAAGCACAACATTGCTTCTAACAACTCAACTACAGATGAAGTACATAAAATTCATGCAAGCAATAACGCCACAAATATAGAATCCATGGGGGCAAGTGAAATCAAGGCAATTGCAGCAGATGCTTCTGTCTTTTCTTTTGGAGATGAAGATTTTGAAAGTGATTCAGAAAGTGAGGAATGAACTCTTGTTGATTCAATTTCAATACTTCCAAGTTTTCATGTGTTGGCTCCACCGTCTACTAAGTTGATGTCAAAAGTCAAAAATATACAAGATATTAGCATTTCTTTCTAAAATGACAAGTCTGGTCGACAAATCTGACACTTTTGCATATTTAGTTCAATTTATTTTTAAGAATTTTATTTTTTAGTAAACAGATAAAAACAGAAAACAGTAGCACACCGTTTTCCGAAATTTGGGTTAATAGAAGGCATACATATCTCCCGAAAAAACTTCAAATATTCCCATCCCGCTATCATTATTCACTGCTATCAAAGCTATAGTAAGTTAGGCCTAAACCAGTCAAATTTAGTTCAGTTAACCCTATAATGTACAGTTATAATCTCTACTCTTAAGGAACAAAAACATTAATCCTTAGATTATGGCTGAAAGAGCAGCTACACCAAATTTGACTGCAGAGAATTCAGGTAGCTTTCGGTCCCATAACGTGTTAATGAACCATTTTAATGTTTCATTGAGCAAAGCAATTTAACGAGAGTAACTAGCAAGTATATTGAATATTCAGAGGGACCCAAATAGTTCTGTAATACAAGACAACATGCGGAAGAAATAAAACAGACTTTACAAGTTATAAAGGAGGCATCACATAAACAAATAGAATGGGGAACAATCAATGACAAATGGTGATTAACTATGAAAATAAATTGCCGCAATCAGCAATTCAAAAGGAAACAAAAATTACATAGCAACACTGCAAAGAACAGGCAATAGACATGAGATCTCATTTCACATGTGGTGTGAAACGTGAACATTGCAAAAAACATATTTGCTTTCTTTATTAACATCATGAATAGCTGCTATTGGAGACATCATCAGTGTTTGACAACCTTCTGAAGGCACAGGGCACCAAATTCCTACCAGCCAAAAAACCAAACCTTGTTCTGAAGGCTGTCAATCTATTGTTAACATTATTGCTACTTGACGAAGCATCAGAAACTGTTCCATGGTTCATTATATTTGTTGGCATAAACTCTACCGTACTCTCCTGAGCTCCCCCAACACCTTCGCTTCCACTCCCATCCAAAGCTTCAACTTCACTGTCATCATCATAATTAAACGTCAAAGAAACCCTCTGTTCACGCACCCACTCCACCCCTTTCCCCGTAATCTTTCTACACTTCTTCACCTTAACCTTAACCAAATTGGGACAGCCTGAAGCAAGAGCCCCAATCCCAATATTAGATATAGGACATCCTTTAATGCAAAGCTTTTTGAGAGCAATACACTTAGCAGAAATGCACTCAATATCAGCATCACCAACCGTCCCAATCCCACAAAGAGCCAACCTTTCCAAATTCCTGCAATTGGATGCAATCAAAGCCAAGCTCACAGAAGTGGGATAGACACCAATCAACACAAGTTCCTGCAAATTAGGGCAGTGTTTGGCAATAGCAATCAACCCATCATCACCAATCCTATTAGTCCTCCATCCATCAATGTGAACCTTCCTCAACAACTTGCACCTCTCAGCAACCACAGAAATCCCCAAATTGGAACACTCAGCGGTTTTGACAACATGCAGAGTTTCCAACTTTGAACAGTTAGATACCCCTCCAAGACCCACATCACCAACTTGAATCTTCTCCAAATGAATCTCACTTAACCCATCGTTGAACCACCCAACCTTTTCCAAAGTCCCATCCCAATCCCCTAGACACCTAATAATCTTCAAACTCTTAAGCCTCTTGGAACCAACTATAAGAGGCACCAAACTTTGACCATTAACAAGCTCTTTCAAACATATAGATTTCAACGATGAAGCCACGGAATCACTCACCTCGGTGCTATCGTGGACCCCACGAAGTCTCTTCACGGTGAGATCTTCCAAAACGGCGCATCGTTCGACGGCGGTGACGATTCCCTTTGCGCCGAACATGCACGACGCGACCGAGAGCTTCTTCAGACGGTTGCAGTTATCACCGACGCCGGCCATTCCCTCTGCCGTTATGTCGCGGCATCCACGCAGCTTGAGGCGCGTGAGGTTCTTGCAACGGAGCGAGATGAGGATCAAAGCGTCGTCGTTTATGCTCGGGGACTTTCGGTCGCATCTTAGGGCGAGTTTCGTGACCGAGTCGAATCGGGTGAAAATTGAAGGAACGAAGTCGAGCAATTCCGGCTGGGCACTAAGGGAGAGGCGGTGGCGCGTTTGGCCGTCGAGGAGGTGCCACCGCCGGCAGACGAGGGAACAGCGTTTCCTGTCGCCGGCGCTGAGGAAATGGAAGATTGTCGCCAAACAATCATCGGGGAGATGGAGCGTGTAATCGGCGTCGTTGTTATTCGGAGGCATCGGAGAGATTTGGTGGCGGATGAAGTCGAGTGACGGCGCGGTGGCGGTAGACGGTGACTGTCCCATTTTGATGGTGTTTCTGGAGATAGCGGCGGAGAGGTATCGAAGGGATATGATAGATCGCAGCGCGTGGAGTTAAATAGCATGGGAGAGTGGAGGCGCGTGAGGTAGAGGGAAGTTCCGAGGCCGTGATGCCGTATGGGTTCTTGTATGAGAGTCAGCCCATGAACGAGGTAGTGGGCTTGCGTGTCTGTGTCATCTTTGGACCTGGTCTGCCTCCTTCCGCTTTTATTCGAAATTTTATTTTTTTATAATGTGGAAATTCATATTTTCTTTCTTCAGATTGTGTACTACTTAAAAGGATGTGAATAGGCAAGATACTGATTTATTTAAAATCTGGTTTTATTTTATCGGTTGAAGAAAAGTCTGGTCAATGACAAAACCTTTTTATATACCAGATTCCACGAGATCTATTGATAACTAATATTATGTTTACTAACTTGAATAAAGTTACATGTTATTGTTTGATGTGGGTGTTTAAGTGTTTCAGGAAATATAAGGCTTAAGCTACAAAAGAAAGAGGGAGCTCATACATCAAAAGTCTAAACGGAGTAGTTGCAACATAGATTCTACATTCTAAGACTAAAAGCATCTAAAAGTCTGATGATTCGACTCAAAAAAAACTCTCTCGCATCAGAATAACTTACCAGACCTAGACTCGAACAACACCATTTCAAGCTTCAGTAAATACGAAAGCATTAGACCCTGTCATCTCCCTTCAAACCTTTTCGAACTGCTCTGATACATGAAGCATCAACAATCACAAATCATCTCCATCAAAAAGCCAAATGAAAAAATTCGTGAAAAGAAAGATTAGCTAAACAAGGTGGATTCCAGTTCAAAAGCATGTAGAGCTTCATCCCTATCTCACGCATTCAAAGATTCTTTGAATTTAAATTTCCTTCTTGGTGTAACTAGTGCTACATCTAGCCCACCTATGACTGCACTCTTCTCAAAAACTCTCGTATTGAGATTGCGTGTTCAGAACGTCTCTCTCTGGCAACAAAAGCTTTTACTCGTTGTGCAACCTCTTCAAGAAAGGCTTTTGTCCTTCATACAACTACTCTCTCAACAGCTATATAATTGACAAGCCTCTTCCTGAGATCAATAAGATGATCCTATATAAGAAAAACCAATCTCTTCATCTGTTAGAGCTCTTGAGAAGAAAAAGAAGAAATATTAGAAGAGAGTAAAATAAATATGAAGAGTTGGAGCTGATCAAGGAACATATGAGAGTATGAAGAATAACTCATAAGGAAAATAGAGAAAAATACAAGACACAGTTATATGAGCTTGTATGCATAAACAGTGAGCATTATTTGACTCTGAAGAAAAGAAAAGAAGAAAGAAGAGTCACATAAAAAGAGAAGAGAAAGAGAGAGAGAACTTGTGAGTTAAATAAGCTTATCTCATACTCATAAGCTCCAGTTGTCGATAAGCCGTGAAAAGAAGAAGGCTTATCTTGTTTTAATTTTTCCTATCTTTTGTAAATATAGGTCTGGTAGACCTGTCGGGAAACACTGTTGGCTTGAAGAGGCTTTTAAAAGATTATTCGGGGTTTGAGCTAGGAATGACTCATGAAAGAATACTTGGGTCTGTCCCAGGAATGGGTGCGTGCAAAAGAATACTCAAAAGCATGGGGTGTGCTTAGGCTGGGAGTGGCCAGACTCAAGAATACTAAGAGGCCAAAAGTGGTCAGACTCTAGAATACTCAGAGGCCAGGAGTGGCCAGACTCTAGAATACTCAGGGGCCAGGAGTGGCCGGTGTCAAGAATACTTGAAGCACGAGTTGTGCTTAAACCAGGAGTGGCTGGAGTCAATAATACTCGTAGGCTCGGTCCAAGCTGTTTCATGTAAAATATTTTTATATAGTGGAAATCCTTCAGATTTGAAGGTACTGGATGTAGTCTCCGAGTTGAAGGTGAACCAGTATAAATCTTCAGTGTATTGTCTCTTTCTCTCTTACTCTTTACTATCAAAATTCTGGTGCACAATGAGTATTAAAATCGATAGTAAAAGTCTGGTAAAATAAGCGCTCTCTCTTACTCCCTTAATTAAAGAATCACGCTCTCAGTCGCTTCATAAGTCTGGTCCGCTATATAACGTTCTAAACGTTTAAATATCACTTTTTTGTTTGAAAAAGTGAACAGACTTATTCAACTCTCCTTCTAAGTTTGTTCTATGAACCATCATAATCTATTAAATAAAAAGGTTGGATTCAGAAATTTATAAAAGTCTTTTTAAATAATAAAAAAATGTTAGACTTAGACCTTAAAAATACCTATTAAACCTAATTGGTTGAATTATATATATATATATAAAATAAATTATAATAAGTATTAAATTAATTATATATTATGTTATTAATATATTAATATGTTTTAAAATAAAATAAATTTTTGTCTTGATTATGATGTGTTATGTGTGTGTATATATATATTATTTTTGATTCGGTCTAGATACCGGTCTCCAGACTAAGACGTTATCTTGTCCGTTCAGGAAGGTTAACCGGTATCACAGGTCAACATCTGGACTATAAAAATACAGTGCTAGGCATTCTCCCTTCACCGATTTATCCGTGATAACAGCTAGGATATCAGATAACCTGATCCGGTTTCACTATTCTGTTACACATAACCATTCACCTATACTTCGAGAAGATAAGTGGCTTTTCCACTTCCCATGATTGATACCCTGCACAGCGGAAAGTATCTACGTCACCCGTCAAAAGGTACAAAGTACAGCTACAGGAGTGATACACGGAAAATGTGGATCTTCCCTATTCCTGTGTCAGAATCGTACACTGATCATCGAACTACTCTTGATCGTACACTGAGTATTGAACTACTCTGGATGGTACGCTGAACACGACATCAGAGTCTCCTAGCCCCACTTGTGCCTAAGGACTCATTTTCCACGCTCAGCTATAAATAGTCAATTTTCATGCACACACAAGGTTACATTGTTCTAACTCTCTACACACTATTGCATTGATTAAGTATTCTGAGTTCTCATTCACTTCACTGACTTGAGCGTCGGAGAATCTTCACAGGTGACACCACCTTTCGCCCCCATCAACGTGAAAGCTTGGTGTGAAGGATCTCTAGGACAACAAGAACGGACTCTCCCACTAAGAGGCCAGATTATAATACTGGATACCCACTGTACCGGTATACAAATACTCAAATCTCAAACTTTTGTGGCTAGTTCCCAGTCCAGATCCTTGACCCCGGACCAGACCAGTTCATTGGCACGCCCAGTGGGACACGATAGAGTTATTCCCACTTTTTGTAGAGGTTTAGTAGTTAGCCATGGAGGGAGATGGACGTGATTTCATCGATGGTCACGTAGAGGATGTGACTCATCAACATGCTAGCAGGAGACTTGTTTTTGAATCTCCTGGAACCAACTCGAGGAAGATAATACCTGTCGCAGCTCCAGCTCCTCGAGATGAAGTTATAAGGCAACTCAGGGAGGAGTTGATGGAGTTAAGGAGAGAGAAGAGGGTGACAGAGAATAAGGTAACGTCTCAGGCTGAGGAGACTCATCACATTTTTGGGAGGGAAAAATCCACCACTTTCCAGTATTCAAAAATTCCCACCTACAAGGAGCGGGAGCAAACTTATAACTCTGGGGATAGAGTCAGTGGAAGAAGGAAGGAGCCAGTGGCGGTAGCCTCTGGAATGTATCGGCTTAACGTTCCATTCTCGAGGAGGCTCATGAGTGTGCCTATTCTCAGGCATTTGCAAACCGCTCAACCACTCTTCATCGGGAAGTATAATGGAGAGACTGACCCCACTAAGCATCTTGATGCTTACGTATATGAAGCTATGTACTTGGGAGCTGATGAAGATGTGATGTGCAGGATGTTCCTACAAACTTTAATGGAGGAGGCCCTTAGCTGGTTCAAAGGTTTACCATCGGGGTCAATAGACTCCTGGGAGAAGATGGCAGCAGCCTTCGAGAGTCATTTCGTCATCTCTAGGGATATTCCTAGGACTTCTCATACCTTGGTCCAGATCAGACAAGGGGAGAACGAAACTCTTAAAGAGTTTTTGAAGAGGTTTTATAAGGAGGCAGCTATGGTACCTAATCTTATAGAGGCCATTCAACTGCATATTGTTATCGAGGCCCTACAGCCTAGGTCAGCCTTTGCCCTATCTCTGGCAAAGAGTCCTCCAACGACATTTGAGGAGTTCCGGAGGAAGGCCTCAAAGTATGTGGGTATAGAGATGTACTTGAAGGCCACGGCGGCCAGGCTTAAGCCACCAGTGCCTTTCCCTCAACCATGGAGAGATAAGGAAAGGGTGAGACCAGAGAGGTAGATCCAAAAAGATGATTTTCGAAGCCCTCAACCTCAGCAGCAAGATAGGCGTATAGCCTCTTTTAGCAATTATGCCCCATTAAACACCAGGCACTCCCAGATTTTAAGGGAGGTCGGATGGCCTACATTCAGCATGTACGGGATAAAGAAGCCCGCTTCAATGAAATAGACTGGTAACCCAAGGAAGTACTGTAGTTTCCATGAGTAGGTGGACCACACCATGGACGAGTGTAAGGCATTGAAGAACGCTGTGGAGACCCTCATCAGGGAGGGAAAGCTGAAGTAGTACCTCTTCAAGGAGAAATCTTTGGATGAACTAGACCGAAATGAGAAGAGAAGAAGAGATCGTGACGATGAAAGAGATAAAAGTCATACCCGGTTAGGAGGTTTTCAGCCGTTGAGAAACAGAATGGAGTTATTATCAACGAGGACGCTCAGCAGGACGGTATGCCCCAGCAGTAGAGGCAAGACTGGTGTGAGGTAATTGACATGATCACTGGAGGGTTTGCTGGGGGTGGAGCGTCGATCAAAACCCGTAAGAATCATCACCGAATGATTCTTTCTGTCCAAGGAAAGCCCAAAGACAACCGCCCTTTTAGAGACGGTGTGCAGCCCCAATAGTGTCGTTCTCGGATGAGGATTTTGGCCCAACCATCCCAGGGGGTGATAACGCGATGGTCATAATCGTTGTGATCACCAACAAGGACGTCAAGAGGATCCTTGTTGATCAGGGGAGTTCCTATGATGTTATTTTTTATAATTGTTTGAAAAGGATGGGTTTCAATGACTCAGACTTACAACCTTATACGCAGGAACTCATAGCCTTCAACGGAGCGAAGTAACCCACCAAGGGTTACCTTGACACCCTTATGTCCTTCGAAGGCGAGCCGGGGGCGAGAACGGTGAAATCCAAGATCTTGGTGATCGATATGGAGTCGCTCTACAACGGAATTATAGGCCGCCCTACCTTAAATGCCATGGAAGCGATCGCGTCTACTCCATATCTCCTTATCAAATTCATAAATAAGGACAACAATGTGTCCTCCCTTAGAGGTGATCAGGAGATGGCCAGGTACTGTTATAACCTAAGCTTAAACATGGTGAAGCTGGAGACATTCAACAAGAAGAGGAAATTGAATGAGGGAGGAAAGGCGGTTGGGTCTGTCAGTTTGATTGATCTCGATCCTAGAGCGGAGTTGAAGATCGATCCACTCAACCCTTCAAAACCCACGCTGGATGGAGGTTCCAGGGACGTCGTCTTAGGAGATTCCCTAGAAAAAATCATGCATATCAATGACAAGTTAGAAACCGTGATGGAACAGCGGATGCTTGTGCTCCTTCACGAGTTTAAGGGCTTGTTCGCATGGACTGCTGCGGATATGCCTGGGATGGACCCCGATTTCTGTTGTCACAAGTTATCCGTCTACCCTGAGACGAGGCCGGTTGCCCAGAAGAAAAGAAGATTGGGTCCAGAGAAGTAAAAGGCAGCTTGTGAGCAGACGGAGGAGCTGTTAAAGGCCAGATTTATAAGAGAAATTCGCTATTCCTCTTGGCTCTCGAATGTGGTGATGGTTTAAAAGGCCAACGGTAAATGGAGGATGTGTACTAATTATGTGGACCTTAACTGTTGCTGCCCGAAGGATCCATATCCTCTCCCTAATATTGATTGCATGGTGGATGATTCCTCTGGTTATCAGTACCTAAGTTTCATAGACGTATATTCGGGGTACAACTAGATTCCGATGTGGGAGGAGGATCAGGAGAAGACAGCTTTCATCAATGACCGTGGTGTTTTTTGCTACACCGTCATGCCTTTCGATTTGAAGAACGCTAAGGCCACTTACCAACGTATGATTAACAAGGTGTACATTGACGACATCATAGCCAAGACCCAGGCTGGGGGTGATCATATCAAAGATTTACGCCAGGTGTTCACGCGTTTGAGGCAGTATAACATGAGGCTAAACCCATTGAAGTGTACTTTTGCTATTCCAGCAGGGAAGTTTCTGGGTTTCATGTTAACTCAGTGTGGTATTAAGGCTAATCCAGGGAATGCCAAGCAATACTAGGCATGCAAAGTCCAAAGAACCTGAGGGAGGTGCAATCTCTGAACGGAAAGGTGGCAACATTGGCTCGATTCATGCCTAAGTTGGCGCATAGATCCCTTCCCCTGTACAAAGTGTTGAAGAAATCTAAGAAGTTCGAGTGGGGACAGGAGTAAGAGCAGGCATTTCAGGAGCTCACCGATTTTAGTAAAACTTGACCCTGGGGAAACTCTGATTTTGTATCTGGCAATCTCGGATGAGGCTCTGGGGGTAGCGTTAGTTAAGGAGACCCTGGAGGGGTAGAGACCAGTATACTTCACTAGCAAGACGCTACAAGGAGCAGAGGGCCGGTACCAGAAGATTGAGAAGGCCGCTCTCACAATTGTTTGGGCTTCTAGACGGTTGAGGTTGTACTTTCACGCACACCTAATTTTGGTGAGAACGGATTTGCCACTCCGTTTCATACTGAGCAAGTCGGACCTCGTAGGGAGGATGATTAAGTGGTTTATTAAACTTTCTGAGTTTAAGGTTTCCTATAAGCCACGAGGAGCTATCAAAGCCCAAGTTCTAGCTAATTTTGTCGTGGAGCTGACAGGGCAGACCCAGCCACACCTCGTGCTCATTGGACCGTCTATGTAGATGGGTCATCGAACAGTAAAGGATGTGGAGCTGGTGTCGTCGTTGAGAGCGATGATGGTGTGCATTTGGA
Organism: Clitoria ternatea; assembly: GCA_037962975.1. Taxonomy (NCBI): domain Eukaryota; kingdom Viridiplantae; phylum Streptophyta; class Magnoliopsida; order Fabales; family Fabaceae; genus Clitoria; species Clitoria ternatea. The sequence goes on along the minus strand of CM075670.1, from coordinate 20,934,129 downwards.
GATTTCTCTCCGATTCAATTTTAAAACTTCCAACAACCAGGCTGAGTACGAGGCTTGCCTTACCGGACTTCGAGCCGTGATTGATATCGGAGCAACAGAAGTAACCCTCTGTAGCGATTCACAGCTGGTGATATCACAGATTCAGGGCGAATACCAAGTCCGTGAGCCTCAGCTCCAGCTGTACTTGAATTATGTGAATGAGCTGAAAGAAAGATTCTCTGCGTTGGAATTCAAGCATGGACCCAGAGAGGAAAACACCAGGGTGGATATCTTATCAAGGCTCGCAAGCACGAAGCAACCTGGGAGTACAACAACAGTGGTGCAAAGTACTTTGACATCGCCCAGCATCCCGTTGACCCCATCGTTAAATGCAATTTCATACCGTGCCTTCAACGAAAGTTCGTGGGTAGTCCCTTACATACGGTACTTCGTCAATGAACAGCTGCCTTATTTTACGATGGTGGATGGCATGCTCATACGGAGGGGATTTTTTGTGCCATACCTCAGGTGTTTGAATGAGAATAAGGTACGAGGAGTGCTTGAAGAAGTACATGAGGGACAATATGGGCACCACACTGGAGGTAGAAGCTTGATGAGAAAGGTTCTAAGAGCGGGTTACTGGTGGTCCACAATGAAAAAAGACTCTATCAGTTTATAGAGAAGTGTGATCCGTGTTAGAGATTTTCCAATCTTCATCATACACCGGCCCAAGAACTTTCTTCATCAGTCGTGCCATGGTCTTTTCATCAGTGGGGCCTCGATATCTTGGGTCCATTCCCGATAGCTCCTGGTGGAATCAAGTATCTTATAGTTGGGGTGGATTACTTTACCAAATACATCGAAGCAGAACCCGTGGTGTACATTACCACAGCTCAGACACGACGCTTCGTATATGAGAACATCATAGCACGATTCGGAATCCCAGGACGGATCGTCACTGACAACGGCACCTAGTTTATAGACAGGAAGTTCACAGAGTTACTTGAAGGACTGAGGATAGTCTAAATCTTCTCATCTGTTGAACATCCTCAAACGAATGGACAGGCAGAAGTGGTCAATAGAGAAGTTCTGAAGGGGTTAAAGAAATGTCTAGGTGAAGCAAAGGGCGGATGGACTGATCAGCTGTGTCATGTCTTGTGGGTGTACCGTACTACACCCCATTCCTCCACGAATGAGTCTCCATATCGCCTTACTTACGGTGTCGAGGCGATGATTCCAGTCTAGCTCCAGACCAGGACAACAAGGGTGGAGTATTTTTCTGAGGAGAATAATAATGCCAATCTAGCATCGAAGTTGGATGTTCTCCAGGAACTTAGAGAGGAAGCTTTTGTTAGGGATCAGGCAATTAAAGCAAAGGCCGCCCTCTGATACAACAAGCACGTTCAGCACAGAACATTCAACACAGGAGATCTTGTGTTAAGGAAGACAAGTGTGGGAAATAAGTTTGCTCACCAAGGCAAGTTAGCACCGACATGGGAAGGCCCTTAAAGAGTGTCTGAGGTGACTGGCAAAAGGTCATATCGGTTGGAGAATCTCAATGGCACACTGATCCGTAACAAGTGGAATACTCAGAACTTACGTATTTAGTACAGCTAGTTGGTAAGACAGCGTGTACTTTTTTTCCTTACTTGAGTTTTTTCCAATGGGTTTTCTCAAGAAGGTTTTAACAAGACATGACCCCAACTACGCTCTTTTTGTAATCCATATTCAATTTAATGAGAATTCAATTCATGAACATGATGCTTTCACTTTTCTTTTCTATGTTATGATTTATAACATTACGCTGGTGTATCTGAAGACTCTCAGGATGGATGATCCCAACCACCTACTAGGTAGTTGGCGATGTAACTCCTCGAGCGTACCAAAGGGTTGTAGGATCAGACCTTCTTCAAGACTGTACCGAACCCCATTAGAAGACCTGGATTGTAGGATTGAACCAAACTCCAGGTACGGTTAGTAGGTTTGGCCGAACACCGGTGAAGATCTGAGTTGTAGGATTGAACCGTACCTCAGAGAATGGGTTGTAGGTTTCGCCGAATCCCATTTGAAGGCCCAGATTATAGGATTAAACCGAACTCTGGGTACATTTAATAGGTTTGGCCGAACACCGATGAAGATCTAATCATCATTTCTATGATTGAGGTATATTTCCCCTAGGACAGATGATCTCAATCACTCATTCTGTGAATTGACGTTGTACCTCCTGGCGTGGACAATTCCAATCACTACTTTTATGATTGAAGGCCTAATCATCATCCTTTATGATCAAGGCAGCTTCTTGCAGGACGGATACACCAAGTCATTATTTCTATCTCAAACGATATCACTATACGAGCAATTCGATAGTTTCACCTACTATCAGAGCGGACTAAAGCTCTCATTCTTTGCAATCAACATATGACTGGGGATAATATTCATTGAGTTCGAGTCTGTGTTATACAATATGGTTACTGAGAATCTGTTCTACGTAGCAATTATTATTACTTATTCCAAAGTTTCAACTCAGAGAACGGTTTAATGAATTTTAATTGTACTATAGCAGTTTATTTCTTGTAATCGTGTCAGAGGCTTCATTTCTTGTAATCGTGGTGTTTAAAAAAAATTCTCATCTATTTAAAGTGAAGTTTGTACAGAGTCGAAATAAAACTGGAGCTGATCCCAGTACACAGTAGTAAAGAAAAAAGAAAAACACAAAACTAGGAGGCTGGAGTTTGATTTTCTATTGTGGTGGCCTCCTTTCCTCCGTCCTCTCCTTCCTTTGTCTGGGATCCTCCACCTCCAGGCTCTCCTTCCTTAGTAATGGTTTCTTCGGCAGCACCTTTGGGGCACGGAATAGATGACGGAGGCTCCATGCTCTGGCCTTCAGCAAGAGGAGGTAGCTCATAAAGAGAAGTGACGGGATCCTCGTACCAGCCATCATTTTTAACATCAACCAGTTTCCCTGCATGAAACTCATAGAACGGATGAAGCCCATATAAATTGAGTTTTGCACCGGGATTATGATAAAAGATCTGGCGAATAGCTAGGCCAAAGGATTCGAAGGCTACGTTCTTACAAATTTTAACAGCCTTGCTCACCTAAGCCTTAGAGGCAGCCAGCCTTTTCCGTAGCTTGGCATTCTCCTCCTCCATGGACCCAGTTTTTGCACTTCCCTGCTTTAAGTCCTCAATTTGCGCCAACAACTCCTTCTCCCTGGCTTCCCATTCCTCAGTATTCTTCTTTCTGCCGGCCTCTGCTGCTACGAGGTCTTCACTCAGCTTAACATACTTCTTCTTCTCAAGCTGGAGCTCCTCTCGCAGAAGTGGAATGGACTTATTTTCTCCTTGGAGTTCAGAAACTTGTCGCTCTAGAGACTTGTTCGTCATGTGAAGATGACTTATTTCAGCAACTCGCTCCTTCTCCAAATCTTTAACTTTCTTCAGCTCCATCTCAACTCCTCTTGCAGCTTCTGCTTGTTTAGCCGCCTAGGACTCCTTCACTGCGATGTCGGCTTCGAGTTTCTCAATTTGTTCCATATAATCTGTTGAATCGCTCATGGAATCCAGCAGACCGGAAAACTCATCTAAGTGCCAGCGACCGGCCTTGCAAGCTCCTCTAACTTCAGCAGCCTCAAGAGTAGGCCTGAGGCGGTACCTTGGCTTGGGAAAGGCAGACGACATTGAACCTTGGTACCATAGGAAGGGAGAGAGAAAGGACTCCTTAGGAGGAGAGTGGATGATAACAGTTTTAGGATCCGACCTCGTCTTTGAATCGGTATTAGAAGGCCGGGTAAGAGGAGAATCAATTGGTTTCTTACCCTTATCCTTCTTCTAAATACCAGATTCTTCTAGAGTCTTCTGTTTCTTCTTAGGAGGCTGGTCAGCAGAAGAATTTTTCTTGTCAGACGCCTTAACCAGAGTTCTTCTCTTCTTTTCACAAACAACTGGTTGGTCAGGATGCTGCTCAGTTTATGCCCCGTCCTCCGTGACGTCCTCCTCTTCATTCAGGGGCACATCGTCACCCACTTCAGAGGTCAAAGGGATTAATGGGGTTTGAGCCTTGAAGGAATTCCTCTTGGCTTGAATGTTGTTCTCATCAGAGGAAGAATCATCTTCCACCAGTATGGACTTCAATGAAAGCATGTCGGCGGAGATTTCTTCGATTTGTTCTGCAAAGAAGAAAAGCAACATGAGTACCGAGGTCAAAGCGAGTTATATTAAAGAACAGTCATAAAGCAGACACAAGAATAAGAGAACGGGTATTTACTAAGATATTTATCCCGGACAGCGGCACTCCCGAGGAGATGCTTGCAGGAGAACCCCTTAAGGGATGCTGAGCAAGATCTCACAGTACTCAGCACCTCCACAGAGTGTGGTGAAAGCTCTTCCTCCTCGGTATAGTAAGCACGACTGACGAGCAAAAAATGCTCATGGCTCCAGCTCGTAGGGAACTTCGATATCCCCTCTTTGTTTTTCCAGAATACTGGCTTATTTGGTTGCACCCGAATCCGTGTATAATACTGTTTGAAGGAGTGCCCGTCGATCTTTGCGGATTCAGTAAGGATTTGAAGTTGATGATCCTTGAATCACATCGGAGCGTGATGAATCCAAGACCGTACTTCTTATTTGTATGGCGGACCACTTGGCAATAATAAAAGAGCTTAGCCACAGTGAGTTTGAAATTAAAATGCTCTCCGAGGACCTCCAGAGAATGGAGGAGACCTCATCTGTTTTGATACAATTACGAAAGGGCGCATTCCAAAAAACGTAGGACGGCCATCTGGAATTCCGTCAAAGGAAAGCGTACCCCCAGATTTTGGAAAACAAAGTCATACATATGTACCGACCTCTCATCAGGGACTCAATGGCAAATCCTTTCCATTGGCCAGGGTGCGAGAATGAGGAAGCGGCTCTTGTACTTATTTTTGAAATAAACTTTGAAGCGTGGAGTGACCGTACCCCCATCTTACCTTGCGTGGCGAGAGGCAGTCTCTTTAAACTCTTCTTCAACCCAACAGTATGGGTGCGTCTAATTTAGCCGTTCCCAGTTGAGCTGATGTGCCACCATGTTGACACACCCTTCAGCGGTGTGGAGGATAAGCATTTTCCCGGACCCAGGAATTTCCATCTCGCCCTGAGCATGCTGAAAGGCTTTGACACTATGATAAAAGGCAACATCGTCAGAGAGGTACATATCCGTACTCGATTCACTATCAGAGTGACTGGTAGCCCTCGAGCTGGAGGAACCCTCAGAGCGATGCCTAACCACTGGCCACCGTGAGGAGGAAGTTTTGACCCTCTCTGAGCAATGAGACCTAGCCACTGGGAGACCCACAGGGATTCTCCCACCATGGTGGCCTGAGGGGGCACGACAACTTTGTTTCCCCCTATTCGAGGTACCAGCACAGATTCGCCTAGGGCACATGGTTGAGGTTTAAAGGAATTTAAAGAAACATAAGTTTAAGAAGAAGGGAGAACTGAGGTTACCTAAAGAAAGTTAAGGTTGGAAGAGGAGGAAACTTCACAAAAATGACAGCAACGGTTTCTTTGAAATTTCTACAGAGTTTCGCTAAAGCTTGAAGAAAAATGTGATTTCTGAAATTTGCCAAGTCCCCCTTTTATAGGTAATGAAGATGTCCAACCGTCAGTCAGAGGGTGTGTCATTTGAACCAAAACGCAACGTCACCGAGCCAAACGATGTAGTCATTTCAAGCCCAAGCGCGCGAAAACAGCAACGATTCGTGAAAAATCACCTTTCGAAATGGGTCAAAGAATTCAAATTTTAGGCCCGTAACAACCCAGCGACGGTTACACGTTTGGAGCAATAATGACTCACGTGTTAAAAGTATTTATTGTCCAATCATTTGAAGTGTTAATACACTTCAATAGTCACTCGAATACCAAGAGTTACGAGTTTCAAAAACTCTTGGGATTCCCCTCACTACGAATCTTTGTCTAAATCTGTTGTAGGAACATTATGAGAGCGGTGCCTTCACTCGTAGAATGGCCCAACATGCAATATATCTACACGGAACTTATGCGCATTTTGATAAGTACTTTTGCATGTAACACCAGCATCCAGACCTCTTGCAAACAGCATAGCTTATATGAGCAACTTAACAGTCCCTCACACAAGCTAAGGGGTAGATAATCTGGTATAGATACTGGTCTCCAGACTAAGACGTTATCTTGTCCGTTCAGGAAGGTTAACCGGTATCACAGGTCAACATCCGGACTATAAAAATACCGTGCTAGGCGTTCTCCCTTCACCGGTTTATCCGCGATAACACCTAGAACATCGGATAACCTGATCTGGTTTCACTATTCTATTATACATAATCGTTCACCTATACTTCGAGAAGATAAGTGTCTTTTCCACTTCCCATGATTGATACCCTGCACAGCGGAAAGTATCTAGTCACCCGTCAAAAGGTACAAAGTACAGTTACAGGAGTAATACATGGAAAATGTGGATCTTCCCCATTCCTGTGTCAGAATCATACACTGATCATCGAACTACTCTTGATCGTACACTGAGTATTGAACTACTCTGGATGGTACGCTGAACACGGCATCAGAGTCTTCTAGCCCCACTTGTGCCTAACGACTCATTTTCCATGCTCAGTTATAAATAGTCGATTTTCATGCACACACAAGGTTACGTTGTTCTAACTCTCTACACACTATTGCATTGATTAAGTATTCTCTGAGTTCTCATTCACTTCACTGACTTGAGCATCGAAGAATCTTCGCAGGTGACACCACTTTTCGCCCTCATCAACGCGAAAGCTTGGTGTGAAGGATCTCCAAGACAACAAGACCGGACTCTCCTACTGAGAGGTCAGATTATAATACCAGATACCCACTATACCGGTGTACAAATACTCAAATCTCAAACTTTTGTGGTTGGTTCCCAATCCGGATCCTTAACCCCGGACCAGACCAGTTCAATTTTCTTATTGTTATATTAATTAAAATCTAATTATGAGACTATAATTTGAAATATATAATTATATCTAACCTGATCTAGAGTGTTATTTTTTGAATTTGATATAGTAGTAGTTGTTAATTTTAGGTTGTTTTCCATGTAAACTTTATTTTTGATTTGGTGCTAAAATGTTTTTTTTGGTAGTGGAACGAAAATAAAAACAAAGGAAAAAGGAAAGTTAAGGCTTAGGGTAAAGGAGGCCTTAACATCATCAAACAAGATGTTGTTCAAAATACTAGAACAAATCCTTAAAATCTTGGCTCTACCAACATTATCAACTCCTAAATTAGCAAGAAAATCTACACAATTATTAATTTTGACCTGTTAATCTCTCTTAAGGATTTCACATCATTAATAATTGTTAAATACTTATGTGTCTCCTTCATAGCTTCTGAATTAAACATTTGCACTAGCTTAAGGCAATCCACAAAATATTCCACATCTCTATACCTTTCCTCACAAGCCAAGACTAACCCATGCTTTAGAATTAGTAGTTTAGCAAAAAGATTGTCACCCACTCCAATATTCATATGGAAGCCATAAAGTCAATGACCCAAATGACCTCTTAACAACCCTTTCATACCTGCATTGCCTGAGTTCCCATGCGAAGCACCATCCGCATTCAACATAACTCTACCAAAGGTGGGAGCTTCCCACTTAATCTAACGAATGGAATCAGAAACATCTGATCCTGGGATAGTGAAAAGTCAACATAAACACTCCAAATAGGATTGAATGATTCCCATCTTCATAGTTTGAATGTCTCGTGTTGTCCCCTCCATGTAAGCTTTACATTTATCAAACTAAATATGCTAAAGGGTACAAAAAAGCAGAATGTCACCTGTCTCAATAAACCCTCTAATCCAATTCGTTACCTCCTATAAATTATGATCAAAATTAAAACCCATTGCATTCTAAACTTGTTTTGGCATTGTACAGTCCCTAATGGCATACAGTTAAGATTCCACTCCATCTTCACACCTCACATAAAGAGATGAACCTACCATACCCCTATGGAAACACAAAGTATTAGAAGGCAGGGACTTAGGAAGCGGTAACTAAACCAGCATCTTTATCTTCTTCATTATACTAAGCTTCCATACACTCGACCAATTGAATATAAAATTTACCATTTTCACTCTGCTACAAAACCATGAGTACCTATCTTTCACCATATCAATTATCCCTATGGTTTTTCCACACTCATTTATCATGCATACTTGAACTTAGAACTAGTACCATCTCATTCAATTGATGGACAGCCTGAGGAGGTAAAATAATTATTAAGCCCTTTAATCTTCATTGCTAACCATACATCGCAAACTTTGAGGTTTGTAGCACGTATCTAAATTGTATCAATTAAACCACCAATTAGACCTGCCACATACCAGTCTCCAAACCAAAATGACAGGTGACCATCTCCCAAACTAAACTTGTAGCCATCTTTGAGAATTTGGAAGGCCGTGAGAATAGACCTCCAAGTAAAAGAAGCTTTCATCCTCGATCAATCAAAATATCACCTGTAGAAACATATTTATTAAGAAGAATTTACACCCATAATTTATCCTGATCATTTACAATAGCCCAAATTAGTTTGCCAATAAGAGGTATATCCATCAATCTAACATCTTTAAGACCCAACCCTTGTTGCTTCTTAAGTGTAGTTACCTTCTGCCACCTCACCAAATTAATACCTTTCCCTCTACCATCCTTCCAAATGAAATCATGTGACTCTGTCAATCTTCTCACACGTAGAAGTTAGGAGCCACCCATTAAGCATAACATAAGACAAGATAGAGTTAATAACCAAACTTGCAAGAGTTAACCGTTCCGACTTATTCATTAAGTTCTACTTCCATGATGTTAGTCTGTTATGGATCCCTATCTAGGAAAAAGCCAAAACCATTAGACCATTGGAAATCCCAGGTACCTACCCATATTACTTGTGAAGAGAATGTTACTAATACCTGTAACTTGTTGCTTCCATCTATTTAAGACCATTTTTAAAGCAAAAGCCTTGGATTTTTGGATGTTAATCTTCATGCCAAAAGCTTTGCAAAAATCAAATAGGATATATGAAATAAGATTCACCTAAGTGATTGTTTCTTTAGCAAAAACAAGCACGTCATCTACAAAAAAGAGGTGAGAGGTAACAGGATCATTCTTGGAAACTATAATATGTCTCCAAGAACCTCTCTCAACTTGGTATTTAATGCTCAGAGCTAACTGTTTCATACATAACACAAAAAGATAAGGGGGAGAGGGTCACCCTACCTCAGCCCATAGGAAAGGGTGAATGAAGGCAGTCAATCATCATTCCAAAAAAGAGTAATATTTGAGGTTGACATACAGAACATAATGAGATTTATGGTGTGAGTGGGGAAACCAAACATCACTGATGTGTCTATCAAGAAGTCCCACCTTACATTGTCATAGGCTTTCTCCAGATCGAATTTAAAGCTAACATCCCCAATCTGCTAAGATGCTCAATTGATATGAATTAAAGTCTTCATTTTAATCTTTTTGAAGTAATACCCTAATTGGAAACTCATTAGTTTATTTGAGTATTTTTTGATATGTTTTGATAGGTTGGAAATGTCAAAAGGAAAGAAAAAGTTAAGGAACTTCATTTTTGCTCAACTCCAAACAAACAATTTTAATTTCACTATTGTTGTTTTGTTCATCGTTGGATCAGACTGAAACTTTGATATCATGTTTCTAACATTCAAAAATAAATTATGAATGGTCAGATCTTATTTTGGAGTTGATCTTAAAGACATTTTGCTCTAACGAGCACGCTTCTCATTGCGCGAGTAAGTTGAAAAATGACAATTTTGCCTCAATGAATAAGCTTCTCGTTGGGACAAGCTTCTCGCAATAGGCTTCACTTAAAAGACTTTAAGCACACTCTTGGGGATATCTTCTACATTAGGGCTCTTGAAGACCTTAAAGCCATTGGAGCATCTTTGGGACTTGATTCTTCTAGGGGTTTCTCTTTTTTCCTCTTTGTATTTGATCTTTCAAGGGCTAGCCTTCATCACAATGTGTGGCTAAACCCATCTTTTGTTGGGATTGGATTTGTAGTAAATATTTGTGTATGTTTATACATTAATATCATGTTAACATTTCATTGCTCATGCCTAATTCTTATTTCTATTCTGGAGATATGATTTGTATGTGTTTGGTTTACCAAACAAGTTTTGGGATTAAAATGTTCATTAGATTCTTCTTCTAAGGATAAGGTTGATTCAAATGATTGTTAAAACTTTCTCTTAATGTAAATCTTAGTAAGTTGTCAAGAGATTGAGACTTGATGTGGGGTTTTGAATCTATTTACTAAAGTATTAGGTTTAGTGACTTTTATGTCACATTAACTTGATTTAATGTCTAACCATATATAACATGATTTCAAAGGAATGAATAGAATGGGAAAGTTTGATCCCAACGCCTTTTAGTATTAGTAATTTTGTTTTATTATTTTTATCGCTTAAAACTGATCAACTCCAAATCAATCAATTTATGAACAAACATTAAACATAATGTGTATATATTCATTGTGATTTACAAACGGTTATTATTTTTATTATTGAATATTTCACAAGTCTCGGTGGATTCAACAACTCTAAAATATTTATTTAAAATACAAATTAATTTGGTACACTTACCAAATGACTTATAAATATTTAAAAAATTAGACTTATTAACCTATTGGTTTTTTTTTCAAAAGGAAAAAAAAAGTCTTTAAATACACAAATAAACGAATACATTAGACAAACTTTTAAAAAGGTTTGACATAAAAAAGATACTACCAGTAAAAGGTCAAACTTAATTCTTAAATATTTTAAATAAATTAAACTTATTTAATTAATCTAGAACCTGACTTATTCTCATCTTAGTTCCAAATAAATAAATAAGACTTTAGCCATTGTATTTATCTACCTGTATCTTTTTGCTACATTAATCATATTCAAGTCACATTATACAATCATTTTCAAGCTGAAAATATCTACATTATAATGGGCTAATTCTTCTGTTGAGATTTTTACTATTACTTTAGATTCAATATTTTTCTAAAGGAATGAAGATGTACCACTTAAACTAACCATTGGTTGGTAAACAGATTTTTTGTTCACTTAACTTTTTAAAAATATTTTTTTAAAAAATAAACAATTCAATATATTCTTTAGTTTTATTATAAAATAAATTACACTGTCATAAATGAATCTTGTGATCTTGAGTCCAAGTCCCATAAATCATAATTATATTAAATCTTAATAAAAAATTATATTAACTTTGAATAAAGTATATCAAACTAAAATATAAAATAAATTATTACACCTCCATGAAAGAATATGTCCAAACACTTCTTATAAGTATTTCATTGTTCAATCACTGTATTCTTAACACGGTAATGCTCTAATTCCATACGATTTACGATCAAATATTTCTAGTCAATATCTTTTTGTTCAAATGCATTGTTCTTCCAGTTTCTAGTTTATTTTCCCATGGTGTTTCCGTCTTGTGAAATGTGAGTTTTTATTAGTATTTTTAACTTCTAACAATTTTGACCCAAACGTTTGGATTGAAAAGTTTTCGGTGGAAATAAAAATTTGTAAGTTCAAACTAGAAAAAAAAATGAAAGAAGGCACTAAAAAATCGTGATCAAAATTAGACATAGTCTAAATTTTTAAAAATAAAATTAATTACATTATTGTTATAAAAATTGGGTATAATTAGTTCCAAAAGAATACATTGCCATATTTTGTTTACTTTTTTATTTTCAGTTCAAGGAGTATATAATGTTTTTAATGAGAATATTTGCAATTACCTTATAAGGGAGTTATTCACTTGCATTCTCATTCTCACTTTCCCCCATTTTATCGATTAAATTTCTAAAAATTAATAAAATATATTTTTAAACTTACTCATAAATAATATTTCTAGTTAAAAATGTCATTCGTGAAAGTGTAATCATATGATTGGAAACAATCGCAACCTTACTACTAAGATTTAAATTAAATTCCAAGAAATATATAAGAATTTATCCAAAAATCATGGGTGTTAAATACTCTGGACATTTCTTTTAACCATTCAATGGTTCAACTATCATAGTCATTAGATATTGAATGAATGATCAAGATTAGAAGAGAAAATTCATTCAGTTAGTAAAACAATAACCGTTTATTTTATTTTAACATAAGTCAATGGCTACAAATGTTTGAAGAATTAAATGGTCTAAATAATATCCGGTGTAACATTTCTGATTTTTAGGGTAATAAAAGACCAAAAGTTATTTGTCATCAATGTGACCAGAAGGCTATATCTAACCTAAATGCCCTCAAAACCCTAGGGTTGATGCTTCGGATGGTCAAGGTAATACTACTCATGTTGTTGGCCTCGGTGGTAGTGGATATCATGGTGGTCGTAATGGAAAGGGTTGTGGGACTCAACCCCTTGGGAGGAATGATACTCGAGCTGGAAGCAGTCAACAACAAACCACCTCAGGTCGTATTTTTTCTATCACTGGTGTTGAGGCGAGCATGTGGATGATGTAGTGCAAAGTAAGTGTATCATTAATGATATTTCTCTCGATGTTATATTTGATTCTGGTGTAACCCACTCCTTTATATCTAATGATTGCGTGCAACGCTTAAAGCTTTCTATGCCTTGTTTGAGGGGTGTTTTACTTGTTACCACCTCGACTGGTAATTGTTTGTGGACAACCAATGTATGTAGAGTCATATATTTGGCATTGGGTGATAGGAAATTTATTACTAATTTGATTTGTTTTCCACTAAAGGATCTTGATGTGATCTTAGGCATGGATTGGCTATCCTCCAATCATGTGATGGTTGTTTGCCACAACAAGAAAGTTATTTTCCCAGCAGAGCCCACCCTTAAATTTTTGTGAGTGGTATATCTCATTTATTTATGGTGCTTGCTCTGTCAGAGGGCAAGAGTATAATTAATTTAGATAAGTTACCCAACATGTGTGATCGGGGGATGTTCTTGGCTTGCCTCCAAAACGGGAGATTAAGTTTGCCATCGATTTGGTTCCCAATGCCGAGCCTATTTCTAAGACACCTTATCAAGTGTCCCTTATTGAACTAGTTGAATTGAAGCAACAAGTAGATGAATTGCTAGATAACTAGTTTATTCATCCTAGTATTTCACTATGGGTGCTCTGATGTTACTTGTTAGTAAGAAAGATGACTCTATGCGGCTATGTGCAAACTATGGGTAATTAAATAAGCTAACTATCAAGAATAAGTATCCCTTAACACGTATTGATGATTTATTGGATCAATTAGTATAAGCCACTATGTTTTCTAAGATCGATCTTCAATCTGGGTACCATCAAATTCATTTAAAGTTGGACAAAATTCCAAAAATGACATTTCTAACTAGATATGGTCATTATGAGTATGTAGTGATATCATTTGGTATGACTAATGCACTAAAAATTTTCAAGAATTACATAAATCGCATGTTTCATCCTTATTTGGATAAGTTCATAGTGGTATTCATTGATGACATCCTGATTTATTCTAAGTCATCAGAAGAGCATGGGAAGCATTTTCGACTTGTATTGCAAGTACTACGAGAGAAGCAATTATATGCCAAATTGTTTAAGTGCGAGTTTTGATTGGATAAGGTGTAGTTTTTGGGCCATGTGATCTCTAAAGATGGTGTAACAATAAATCCAGCTAAGGTTGAGGTTGTAATGGCTTGGAAGTGATCTCAGTCTATTACTGAAATTCAGAGTTTCCTTGGGTTGGCTGACTACTATCATAGGTTTATTGAGGGATTTTCCCGTTTAGTTTTACCATTAAAAAGTTAACTAGGAATAATTAACCATTTGTGTGGACAGTTGAATATGAGAAGAGTATTTTTGGAGCTTATGCAGCTGTTTTAACTTTACCTAACTTACAGAAGGTAACTTTACCTGACTTACAGGAGGACTTTGTGGTGTACTGTGATGCATTCAAGCTTGGTCTTGGGTGTCTATTGATGTAGGATGAGAGGGTGATTGCTTACGTATCGAGATAGTTATAACCACATGAGGTGAATTACCCCACCCATGACCTTGAATTAGCAGTTGTGGTGTTTGCCTTAAAGTTATGGAGGTATTATTTTGTATGGTTCGAGGTTTGTGATCTTTAGTGATCACAAAATCCTCAAATACCTTTTTGATCAGAAGGAATTGAACATGCGTCAATGGCGATGGATGGAGTTATTAAAGGACTATAACTTAGAATTGAAGTATCATCCTAGAAAAGTTAAGCAGAAAGTCAATTCATGTGGCAAACTTAATGGTAAAAAGGCATAAGTTACTCGAGCAATTTATAGATTTGAATCTTGGTGTTGAAATGAAATTTAATAGTGTAATAATTATTAATACTTTAAAGATTGCTAATGAATTTTTTGAAGTTGGTCTGTGAATAACAGAAAACCAATTCGTACCTTCAGAAGTTGAAAGAGCTTTAAGCAAAAGGCAAAGATATGAGACTTATAAAAGGGCCTGATTGGCGTGTAAAAGGAAGAATCTATGTGTCTGATGGCAATAACTTAAGGAAAAGTTTCCTTGATGAAGCACATCAAAGTATGTTAAGTATTCATCCTGGTACGACGAAGATGTACCAAGACCCAAAAAAGAATTTCTAGTGGCCAAGATTGAAAAGAGATATGGCGAACTTTGTGGCATCTTGTTTGATATGTCAAAAAGAAAAATTTGAACACCAGAAACCTTCTAAAACTTTACAACCTTTTGACATCCTAGTTTGAAAATGGGATTCTATCCCTATGGATTTTGTATACGGGTTACCCAGGACACGGGCAAGTCACGATGCTATTTGGGTGATTGTTAATAGACTTACTAAGTCTGCCCACTTTCTGGATGTTAGTACGAAGGGATCCATGGAGAAGCTGGCATAAATATATGTGAAGGAAGTAGTAAGGTTGCATGGCATACCTTCTAACATCATATCGGATCGTGATCCATAATTTACCTCACGTTTTTGGGGTAGCCTCCATCAGGAATTGGGCTCTAGGTTGAAGTCGAGTTCAACTTATGATCCATAAACTTATGGGCAATCTAAAAGAACTATTCAAAGTATGGAGGATTTACTAAGGTCCTATGTATTAGAACATGATGGTAGTTGGCAGCAGTTCCTTCCACTGATTGAATTCAACTACAACAATATCTACCACAGTAGTATTGACATGGTTCCTTATAAGGCACTTTATGGTATAAGATGTGGAACGCCTCTGTGTTAGTTAGAAACTGGAAAAAGTTTGGCCTTAGGACTTGAGATTGTTCAGCAAACCTCTAATCAGATTAAGATAGTCCAAGAAAAGATAAAAGTCATTTTGGATAGACAAAAGAGTTATTATAATCAGAGGCAAAAACAATTAGAGTTTGATGTGGGTGATTATGTGTGCCTATGAGTTTCACGTGATAAAGGTGTTGGTAATGTACTTAAAAGTAGAAAGTTGAGCCATAAGTACATTGGACCTTATGATTTTGTAGCTTACAGGATCGCTCTCCCTCCTTACCTTTCGAATTTATACAATGTGTTCCATGTGTCTCGGCTGAGGAAGTATATCCCTGACCCTATTCATGTGATTCCTTGTGATGATATTAAAATCAAGGAAAACCTATATATTCCTCCTACTTCATCTCATATTGTGGATCATTCTATGAAACAGTTAAGAAATAAAGAGATTCTGATTGCGTGTAGCTTGGAGGCATGGAAATAGAGTTACCTCAACTTGGAAGCGTGGGGATGTGATGTGAAAACAACATCCAAAATTATTCAATTGAGGTAGATCTCTTCTAAATTTCGAGGTTGAAATTTTCTTAAAGGATGGGAGAGTGTAACATTCCTTATTTTTAAGGAAAACCTTTGAGACCCATTATATTGATTAAAATTTATTAATCAATAAATTATTTGAGTCTAATTTTGTATTCTGACGTTTATCATCAGAAAGCATAAAAAACCATGTTGTTGGAAAATGCCAATTGGTTCTAACACTCTTCAATTCTTTTCTAAGACCCATAACCATTACCTTGTACCCTATTTTATTCAAATTTTACCCAAAATACCTAGTTGTATTGATTGTAAATTTAACATAGTGCCCTAGTTTTATTTTGTATCAATTTCCTTCACAACCTAATGCCACCACCTCCCCACCTTGCTTATGCCATGCCACCTCACCATGTCACGCTGCCACCTTATCACTCTATCATGTGCCATTTGTCCACTTTCATAATCACATCACCTTACCACATCATGCACTTACCACATGGACCTCATAATCACACTATTGCATGTCATTGTTTCCTTTACCATATATTTATTCCATATGCTTCAATTAATTCCAATTCTTTAAATTCATCATTACATCACTGAACTTCATCTCTCATTTCTCTCCTTGCATTCCAATTCATATACTTCAATTCACTTGATCAAAATTCTCATCATCACACCACCGAATTCCACTTTCATCAATTCACATCATTTCACTTTTTTCTTTTTTCCTCCCATGGCTAAACTCCCACTTTCGGCTTCTCCCTCTCTAATTGCACTTTATCATTTTCATCTCTTCATCTTCATCGTGAACCACTTCACTACCACCCTCCTCTCAAACTTGTGCTTTCTTATTTTCTCTTCATAACCCGCTAGCCACCCACCACTGTGCCACCATTTTGCTTGCCTTGATTTTCTCCTTCAGTCAAAACCATAAAACAGCCACCACTTTCTTCCTCTTTCCTTCCTTGGATCCTCTCGCGAGCATAGTTGCGGTCGTTGAAAAGCTTAAAGGTTTCATTGTCGTCAACCGAATATTTGATCGGAGGTTTGATCGAAGTCGAAACGAAGGATCTCGGTCGTCAATTAGTGCAGAATCAGCATCGGTAAGCTAAACAACCCTCAATCCTCACATGCATGGCCATTGATTTCGTTTTTACACATGCTAGAATTTTTTATCTCGCTAGAATTTTAATATGCTTTCATAAGGATTATCCATCTAGATTCTAGGAAAATCACCAACATAAAAAGTTGTTCCTTTTTCTTTCCCCTTTCCAACGAGCCAAAGATCGCCTAAATCTAACGTCTAGAGAGAAAGTTATGGCCAAAATATGAAAATTATGGCTTTTTTGGAATTTTATTATAGGTCAGAATCTTTTTTCTTAATTCTGGAATTATTGACTCAAAACTGACTTGAAGTGTCTTCGTAAAAGTTGTAGAGAATTTCGTTACAAGAATTTTGACATCAAAATCACTAAACTCGAATACTCGTAGCTTAAGTTGTGATTAAAATCGTGAAGCATACACATGTTACCCTTTTTGATCGTATGCATGTTTTTCTTTTATGTTGTATGCAAAGTTTTTGATGTACCTCTTTCTTTTCTCTAGCTTGGTTGTGTATGATCGGAAAGGCAACGATAGGATTTTGAAGCTCCAGGGTAGTTTTGACACCCTGTCGACTAATTTCATAACCCTCGGTAAGTTCGATTCTTATCGAAACTCCATCAATTTTTGTGTCCAAGTCTTGATTTTAATATTTCAGTGATTTAAGGGTTACGAGGTTATTTTATTAATTTTATGAAATATTTTAACTATAGAATATTGACGTTTAGAGCCGAGTCAGAAGTCGACATTTTATTTTGGGAAAGTCGAATAATGTCTTGAGGTATATGTTACGTACAAGGGGGCTTATCACTCGAGTAACGAGTAATAGTTTTAATCATAAGATAGGTTTTTATAATTAAAAAGTTTACTTCAAATATCGAAGCCCGAAAAATATTAATTTTATAAAATAAAATATAATTATAATTGAATTTAATTTAATTGGTTAAGTATCATTGAATATATATATATATATATATATATTGTTCATTATGTGCTGTTGAGACTAGCTCATGATGGTATTGATGATAATTGTGTTGGAATCAAGTTTGTTTTATGAAAGAAAATTGTTAATCAACCAGACTCCAAGATTTATTAATAACACACATCAAGGTATTCTAAGTAAAATGAAGTCTGCCCATGTAATATTTAACATGTTATATTAAGTGTTTAAGGATATAAATATTAAGCACACAAGTTACAAATAAAAGGAGGAGTCCATTAAAATAGAAGTCTGACTTATGACATACAAGATATATCAAGAAAAGTTTGATTCCAAGCTTTACTAAAAGAAAATCTAATTTAAGTACAATCAAACCTTTGTACCTTCAATTAGACCCCAGACTTTTGAAGCTACAAGAACTTCACTTCAAGCCTGCAACAGCCAACGTTCAAGATCCTATTTGATGATGCTCTGAGTTGTGTACCTATCAAGAAAAATTGCATTTATCATCAAATGAAGAAATGAGACAAAGTAGTGATGTAACCAAAGCTTTTTGTGAAGAAACCAATGTAGTTACTCTACGCAACTTAGAAAAGCTGATGACAATTAACTCTTGTGTAACTGGTCGAAAGAAGAAAGCCAACAAAAGGACTTTTGCACTAAAAATATCATTGTACTACATTTTAGTGCAAGCTTCGTTAATCCTTTTGCACTAGACCTTTTGCCCTCTCTTCATACCATCAAAGGTCTGATGCTTTCAATAGCAAAAACTCCTTCAAAGGATTTCCAACGGCTATAACTCCTTATCTGATCATCAAACGGTCACTTAGTGGGATCTATATATATGAAGAGATTCAAACTGAAGAAGATAGAGAACTACTGAATCATTTGAAGAAAATCTCGCAATTAGTTTACAAAGGTATCTTCTCTTTTAGTTCTTAAGCAAAGGTCTTCTTTGTTGTTCTGCATCTAGCAGACCTTGGTCTTTTTGCTTTTATACTTAGTGTATTTGTTTATCACGTGTATCCTTTTATACATTAAGTTCTCAGAAACACCAAACACTATCCTTCTCTTAAATTTGTAATTGTGTAAAAGTATGGTGTGTTGTCATCCTTTAGTTTCCATGGGAAATAGTTTGACCTGAAAAGGCTTTTGAAAGAATACTTAGGTTTGAGCGAGGAGTCGCTTGTTGAAGTAATACTTGGGTTATTAAGCCAAAAGTGGTTGGAGTCAAGAATATTTGTGGTATAGTCTGCTGTTGGAATTGTAAAAGAAGTTTTACAATAATGGAAATCCTTCAAGTTTAAAGGGACTGCACATACCTTCTGTATTGAAAGTGAGCTAGTATAAATTCGTTGTGTTCATTCTCTCTTATCCTTACTTCAAACAAGTCTGCTACAAAAGTCTGTTTGCTCATGTCTTAAAGTTTCATTTTCTGCAAAGAGTTCAAAAATATTCTAAGACTTATTCAACCCCTCATTCTAAGTCTGACTCCGAACCATCAAATTAGATTGTTGTTGGTTATGCCCCTTGGTGGCGCTATATGTTTAGTGAAATCTGATATACTGATATGTATTTTTATTGGCGATTCTTGAAACTCATATATATATATATATATATAATTGATGGTGTGATTGCCATTAGCTGCCTGGCTGATCTGTGTTACTGGAATGACCTGTATGGTGTTATGAATATATTGATTGATTATGTTGGTTATGGTATTAATGGCTCGAATTGATTAAGTTGAAAAATAATAAAGTGATGATTGATGATTTAAAGTTATATTGAGGTTAGTGGAGCTAGGTTATGATGTCGGATGATTATATATATGCTATGATTCGCATTTGTGCATTTTTCATTATCATGACATCATATGCATTAATAAAACGCTATGATTCACTCAGAACTACGATTTTCTATTTGAGACTATTGATTATAGCACTATGATTTATTGTGCGGTCCTCAAGGTACCACTGATTATAATACTATGATTTGTTGTGTGGTTACCTAGATATCCACCATTTTATAGCACTACAATTTACTGTGTAGATTATCCTTTGACACTATGATTTGCCTTATTGTGAAGTCGGATCCGCATTGCATTCTTTTATGCATTTGAAAAGAAAATGATTTTCAAAGTCCATGGCATTCAGATATTGCACTTGAGAGTATTAGAGTATTGAAGTATAATTAGTTAATGGAAGTTTGGGGGTATTATGGTGACGTTTGCTATTGAAATGATGAATTGATGATTAATATATTTTGGTGTTGTATGAAATTGAATCGATATTTGATTTATGGTTCTGATGATTTCCATGTCATTATGCTATGATTTTAAAATCTTGAAATATATAACCCGATTTATTTATGTATAAGATTACTATTTACTGCTTGGAGTAGTATTCACCCTTCAAATTTCATTTTAGTGAGTTTTCAGGGTGACAATGCCGCTTGGTGAACTAAGAGCTAGGGAAAATACAATGCCAAAGTAAAAGGATTTGTAAATTAATTATCTTGTGGTGTTGTTTGAGATAGATATATATATTCTCTATCATTTTATGGATATTTAAAATTTGTGTATAGCCTTTTGGTTGGCTTAATCTGGTGAACACACGTATGTGACGCCAAATATTAAGTTTTAATATATTTAAATATATATATATATATATATATATATATATATATATATATATATATGATATCTGAAATATATTTGTCTGGCTAATAGTGGATAGGCAGCTGACACCTCATTGGAGGTTTAGTTTAATTTTTGTCATGGTATGATATTAAGAAATTGATTCTCTCTATGTCTAGGATTTGTTTAGACTTTAATGATTATGAATTTTGACATTGTGATTATGTTGTGTGAGCGATGCCCTGATATGGGTATTCCCTGAGTCCTTACTTATATCATCATATATGGGAAAGGAAGGATACCTTATTTGGGACCTATAGTTAGGGTCGGTCCATTCATGAGTCTGTCAGGGCTTATAGTTTATGTTTCCGCTATTGAGCCGCGTATTGTTTAGATTCTTTGACTAATTCACCAAGGTTGTTGTAATTGTGAAAAATTATTTTTCAATTTTGTAAATCCTGTGGATTAATTCTAAGAATTTAGGCGGGACGTCGCACCCAGACCATTTTAGATAGAATCATAGTTGTGTCTTTCTCTTATATTTGTGATTTTTTATAAGCTCGTTTTTCAAATTGAAGTGATAAGGTGATTTAGGAAGGAAAAATAATATTGTGGCATGGGTTCCAGTTGGGTTAATTATACCAATATTAAAGTCTAAAGGGAGTTTTAAAATGAGTTTTTTAGATGAAAAATCATTTATTAATTTATTTAATTTAATTTAATTTAATTTTTTTTAATTGAAAAAAAATTCTCCATATAATTTTTGTTAAAATATTATTCCTCTTAAATAAGTCTTTTTCAAGTTAAATATAATGATAATTAAAAAAAATCACAAAGAAATAATAAAACATCGATTATTATTATCATCTTAAATTAAAATTATGAACATTTAATGAACAAAATTTATCATATATACATTCAATTTTTATTTGTTTTTAATTAATAATGTTTTATTCATTTTATTGATAAACAATAATTATTTTGGGACCTAATGCAAGGGCTTCAATTGCCACAAGCAAGGATCGATGTTAGTTTGATTCTCTCTTATTAATAAAAAATTAACTTTTTCCTATTAAGAAAAACTTATTTTTTAAACTCATTTGAGTTTATTTTTAATATATTTTATAAAAAGATTATTGATTTATATAAATTTTATCTTGAAATTTATAGTATGAATCATCATAAAACAACTTAATTGAATAAATTGCTAGTTTTGTAATATGTACTCAATAGTTTGTTCACAACAGACGAAGCATCTTTCGTGGATGGGAAACGTGCATCCTTCGTGGTCATTGTTTCTTCCTTACTATTTTTTATTGTTAGTGCATTATCTTTGCTGCAACACGTTAGCGAGTGGAGTGAAAATAACATTGGATTTGACTTTTAGTAATTCATTATTTTTGTAATTATTTATGGTCATATAATAAATTTATATTTGAGATCTCGGTTTAAAGTTAAAGTATATTGTAATTTTAATGCTTCTTAATTTAAAAAATATTTTCTACTCAAATCTCATACAACAAACTCTTATTTCTCCTCTTTGTTAAATCGTTAATTTAAGACTAAAACAGATATTAATTTTTCAATTGAAAGACATCGCGGTATTGTAATATATTTTAATTTCAATCTGAACGAATGAGATTTCAAACAAGATACTGTCACATACTCTCTACTCTTTCACTGATAAAACAAAACAAGAGTACTTTCTAGGATTAGGTTTTAATGGTCTAATAAATTTGTGATTAATGGTCCAACAAGTTTGTGATTAGACTCTTTCATGGTCATTGTATCCTGAATGAGATTTTGTTCATTCAAATTGAAATTAAAGTATAATATAATTCTACAGTGTTTCATAATTGGAAAAATAGTTTTTACTACAATTTCAAATCAACGTATCGACAAAGATAAGAAACAATGGTTCATTGATTTGAGACTGAGATCTTTTTTCAATTGAGAAACATCCTAGAGTTGTAATATATTTTAATTTCAATTTTAAAGAATGATACCTTAAACATGATACAATGATCATAAATGCTCACAAACTTGTTAAACCATTAAAGTTTAATCCTACTTTCTGAGTTATTTCTATAAAACAAATGAATTTGAATCCTCTCTATCACATTTTCTTTCCATCTCTTTTCAACACAATATAAATCATTAGATCGGCAAGACTAAATAATAAAATTTGTTGATTATCATTATACCGATTTTTAATTGATGTAAAAAATATCACTTTTATAACGTCCCACCTAATAATTAGACACTAATCATGCGATTGATTTAATTAAGCGCACAATGATATGCCGATTAATAAAAATACGAAGAAAAATTTTCGTGATTTAAAAATACTAAAGGTGAAGGGAGATTTGCATAGAAAGAGGTTGAGAGATACACTTTCAATTTGTTACACTTTAAGAATGCAATTAGAAAAAGGTAACCACCTTTTTACAGTACATGGGATCCAAAACAACCAAGCAAAATGGTTCAATGAAGCAAAAGAAGAAAATGGGATTAGGGGCTACTCGCTTGAGCGAGGCCCTGACTCGCTTGAGCGAGACCAGCGAAGGTCGCTTGAGCGAGCCCCCACTCGCTTGAGCGATTTCCCCAAACTACTCCTGGGCGAGCCATCGAACACGCTTAAGTGAGGAAAACAATACCTCAGGTCCCCTATTTCGCTTAAGCGAGACTATCTCGCTTGAGCGAAATCGCTCCAGGGGCACCATCATCAATACTCGCTTAAGCGAGAGGTCCAAGCAAACCATATCGCTTAAGCGAAAATACTCCAGAACCTAAACAATGCTCACTCGCTTGAGCGAGTCATGCTAACTTGAGCGAAATTGACACAGAATTGATTTGCATGGCCCTCGCTCGGGCGAGGCTAAGCTCGCCTGAGCGAGATTCATCCAGTAACCACCCCCCTTATACAAGTATGTCTCGCCTGAGCGAGAATCATTCCCGCTTGAGCGAGACTGGGCCAGAGGCCACACTACTAATGCCCAGGAATCTCGCTTGAGCGAGAAAACACCTCGCTTGAGCGAGTTATGCAGTATATACATAAAAGCTTGAAATTTTCACACAACCTAGTATACTTAACCCTTTATATGCACCAGTTGGCCTAAATTATTCATACATACACATTCAAACATACATTTGAGATTGATTCCAATTAAATATGCACCTCAATTCTAATTCTAATTCATTAAACGCATCCCAATCAAGCTTATCATCTAAACACTAACAATTCACATACAATATGCATCCTAATCATCAAGGCAATGAACAATCCACATACAACTTGCATCATTCGTGCTTCACAAATATAAACAAGACCTGCCCATAGCAATTTATCGTCTACACCTAATATTGGCTCCATGCCAATATACATCAAATGCATGAAAATTAACATTGCCATCAACACCTTACTACCTCATCAACATGAATTCATATTGTCCTCAATTAACATATAGGTTCTAACTCATCACCTATCTCAATCATTTATAATTCAAATTGTCATTGTTCCTACCACATCATAATCACATTGACCAAATGTTAGGTTAAGCCGACATACACATATAACTGACGTTACATACACGAAACATATTATATATTACACACATCAGTTATTTCATATTTTCCTTCACTCCTTGGCATCAGTTCTCCGCTTGGCGCACCTCCGGGGCATCTACATCCTCCCTGTCACTGGTTACTAAATTAAAGAAAACCACAGCAAGGGTGAGTGTTTGGTAAATCATAATTAATTTAGAACGATAATTAAATAACTTGGTACATGATTAATTAAATATTATCGCTAATACTAATTCACTAACTCTACCTTATGCAAGTAATTTCACTCTTCTTTATCCACCAATTCATACCTACATTTCTAGTTTCATTCAAGTTTCAGTATCCTCAAAGTACAATTCACAACCAACAATATGATAAAGTACATTCACATCATCACATAATATCAACAATTTCATCGAGTATCACAACCAACTCTCACATAATTCAATACCTAGTATCCAGATACTAAAGGATCGACCTTCAGCTGGGGGTCCTACTTGACACCCTGTGAACCCTACTTAGCCCACCGAGTCCTGCTTGACTCTCCACCTCAACCACTAGGTCCTACTTCACCACTGGGTAGCTCAATTGGGCACAAAAACCACGTGAGCCAGAAAAACGAGGGGCTATACATACCGTCGGCCGTCCTATACTACATAATCATGCATATACATCACATTCTCATATCACATATCATGTGGCCATCAATAACATATCATAATCATCAACTGAGGCGACCAACGTGTCAAACCCACCAACATAATACCACCATACACATTGATTTAGCATAATTCAGAATGATTTAATTGAATAACTACCATAAAATATCTATAATTCACATTTATACATGCATACACTTACAATTATATTTAGTAACTTTTCTCACTATATCAAGGTTTAGTTAAATGACCCAAGCTCGACGTACGCACCTATTCTATTTAATTACGACCGGAACACCCCCCTTACCTCTATTCCAAGCTTTAACGATTTATTCTTGATGTCGGTTGCGTCCTCTAGGTGCTTGGTTCAAGGTTCTACTTCCGAATCTAACACCTGTTTCACCACTCGGTCCTCCGGCGTTCGTTTCGCTACCTACGAATGTCAAAACACTAAATTTATTAGTTCTCAATTGTACCCGCTATCTTAGGATTGATACCCAAGTCCTACATTGCCGTAAAACGTAAGACCCGAACCTTCCCTCACACATGCAACACAACTCTAGAGGCAGAAAGAGGAGAGGCAAGAAGAAGCTTGAAATTAAAGGTGTGATTAGGCATACCTCGATGCCTTGACTTCAAAAACACGATCAATTTAAAGTTCCAATGCAAAACGAGCCCCTCCAATGGAAGCTATAAAATTTGGTAATGGAGAGGGAAGAAGAAGAAGAAACACGCGTGAAGAATGAGGAAGAAGAAGAAAGTGAGTTTGTTATTTAAACCCAAGGGTGAAATGGTTATTTTCTTATTTCTTTTATATTTTTCCTTTAAAGTTTTAATTAAAACTTTTACTTTTAACCCTTATTGGTAACTTCTAAATTTACCTTCATCTAATTACACCTCATTTAAACTTTATAATTAATCAATTAAATAAATTTATTTAATTCCATAGCATTTAATTATTTATAATTGTATTTATGTTAATAATAATTCCCAAAAATCTAAAATAAATTTGAGAACAATTATTAATATTTTCCTCCAATCAAGGATTTTTAACTTAATTATTTGGGATGTTAGATCCACCCCCCTAAAAGGGATTTCGCCCCCAAAATCAACGTACCTTATTGGAAAAGATCGGGGTATAACCGCCTCATGTCTGATTTCAACTCCCATGTATAGGTTATTCCATTTAGATTTTGCCACTTCACTTTTACTAAAGGTACCTCCTTGTTTCTCAACCGCTTAGTCTGGTACCCTTTGACGCAAATAGGTGTTACTTCCACCATCAAATCCTCTTTTAACTCAAAAGAATCTTTCGGCATAATTATCGAATCACAAGGAATATACACCCTCAATTGTGAAACGTGGAACACATCGTCGATGTTGGCTAAGGATTGAGGAAGATTCAATCTATAAGCTACCTCACCAATCCATTCCAAGATCTGATATGGCCCGATATACCTCGGGTTGAGTTTCTGGCTTTTCAATACATGACCCATACTTTTCATAGGTGTCACCTTCAGAAATACCCAATCTTCTACTTGAAACTCAAGTGGCCTATGACGATTGTCATAGTAACTTTTCTGTCGATCTTGGGCAATCTTCATTTTCTCTTGAATCAAGGCAACCAGCTCATTCATTTCTTGGATCAATTCGGGTCCCAAATGGATAGCATCACCATTTTTATTCCAACATAGAGGTGTACGACACCTTCTACCATACAGAGCTTCATATAGAGCCATACCGATGCTACTATGGTAACTGTTATTATACACAACCTCCATCAATGACAAATACCTCTTCCATGAACCACCTTGTTCCAACACACAAGCACGAAGCATATCCTAGAGTCTGGATAGTGCGCTCAAATTGGCCATCAGTTTGAGGGTGATAGGCTGAACTTAACCTCAATTCGGAACCTAGCTCTTGTTGTAAACTCTTCCAAAATCTGGAAGTAAACCGCGGGTCACGATCGGAAATAATACTTAAAGGAACACCGTGCAGTCTTACAATCTCAGTGATATATAACTTGGCTAGTCTGTCCAGTGACCATCTCATATTCATCGCCAGAAAATGGGCACTTTTGGTCAATCTGTCCACAACCACCCAAATATCATCGCATCCAAAATGGGTCCGAGGTAGCCCGGATACAAAATCCATCGTGATACTTTCCCACTTCTAAATCGGGATCTCAGGTGGTTGGAGTAATCCAGGAGGCCTCTAGTGCTCAACCTTACATTTCTGACATACCACACAAGATCTTACATACTCAGTAATCGCTCGTTTCATGCCTGGCCACCAGAACTCTTTCTTCAAATCATTTTACATTTTTGTAACACCAGGATGAATGCTTCAGGAACTTTTATGTGCTTCAGATAACACCAACTGCCTGAAATCACCCTTTAGTCAAATTCATTTCCTTGCCCTTAGCTTGGACATTAAGTAGCCTCAACAACTCCTCATCAGATCCCTGGGCCGCCGCCAAGGATTCCAGAAATTCATTTGAGATCTTCAGTATTCCAACAACCATTTAATTTGGGGTTTGCATAACAACCTCAGCATTCAAGTCACAAAAATCCTCTAATAATTCTTGCTCCTTTCCCATCAAGAAGGCTACATGCAAGACTTTCCTGCTTAAAGCATCAACAACAACGTTTGCTTTTCCAGGATGATACCTTAGGTCAAAATCATAGTACTTCAGGTACTCAACTCATCGCCATTGTCTCATTTTTAGCTCCTTCTGATCAAATAAGTATTTCAAGCTCTTGTGGTCACTAAATACCACAAAACGAGAACCATATAAATAATGGCGCCAGATCTTTAATGCAAATACCACCGCCGCAAGCTCAAGATCATGAGTAGGGTAATTCTGCTCGTGCGTCTTAATTGCCTTGAAGCATAGGCAATCACTCTATCATTCTGCATCAGTACACATCCTAAGCCAAACTTAGATGTATCACAATACACCATAAATTCTTTCGTCACATCTGGTAGTGCAAGCACAGGTGCAGTAGTCAAACACCGCTTCAGAGTTTAAAAACTTAGTTCATACTTTTTCGTCCACACAAACGGATTCTCTTTTCTTGTCAATCGAGTCAAAGGTAGCGTAATTCAAGAAAATCCTTCAATAAAGCGGTGATAATAACCGGCCAATCCCAAGAAACTCCTGATCTCAATCACTGACCTAGGCATCTCCCAAGCCATAACCGCGTCAATTTTGGATGGGTCAACATATACGCCATCACGGGAAATCACATGTCCCAAGAATTGTACACTTCCTTCCCAGAAATCACACTTTGATAATTTAGCATATAACCACTTCTCGTGCAACACCTGCAAAACAATCTGAAGATGTTGTGCATGCTCCTTAAAAGACTTTGAATACAGCAGTATATCATCAATGAACACCATCACAAATTGATCCAAATATGGTTGGAAGATCTGGTTCATATAGTCCATAAAAATAGCTGTAGTATTAGTCACTCCAAATGGTATCACAACATATTCAAAGTGACCATAACGAGTCTGAAACGCCATTTTTGGGACATCCTCAGATTTCACCCTAATCTGATGATATCCCGATCTTAGATCAATCTTGGAAAATACCATTGCGCCCCACAATTGATCTAATAAATCATTGATCCACGGTAAAGGGGTATTTGTTTTTGATTGTCAGTTTATTTAACTGTCGGTAATCGATACACATTCGCATACTACCATCCTTTTTCTTTACAAGTAACACCGGAGCGCCCCATGGTGATGCATTCGGCCGAATGAATCCCTTATCCAGCAACTCATTGACCTATTTCTTAACCTCTACCAACTCTACCGAAGACATCCTATAAGGTGCACGGGACACAGGTTCGGCCCCAGGAATCAAATCAATGGCAAAATCGATCTCCCGATTGGGAGGCAATTCCAGAATATCTTTCGAAAACACATCAGGAAAATTGCACACCACCGAAATATCACTAGGCATAAGATTATACCGCCTCTCTAAAGCAAATAGAATAACATAAGTTGCAAAGACATCACTCACCATGTTCTTAGTGTCAATTTCTTGGGAGAAAATTATAGCCTTTCGGTAACAGTCCACCATAACATGGTTAGCAGCTAACCAATTGAGACCTAGAATAACATCTAAGTTCTTCAATGACATACAAATTAGATTCACCAGAAAGGAATGACCTTCAACTTGCATTGACAATTCCCCACACATAGTGGTTGCCCAGAATGTGGAACCAGTAGGAGTGGAGACACTAAGGGCATTCTCCATTAACACCACTGGTAGGCCAAGCCGTCGAACACAATTTTCAGAAATAAAAGAATGCGTAGCACCCGAATCATAAATTACATTTACTAGATAGCCATGAATAATACACTTACCCTGCACCAAGTTGTCAGTTCTTGCAACCTCAGAAGCATCAAAAGCAAATACTCGCCCAGTCATAACATTTTGAGCACCACTGGATTGAGCATCGGACCTCCTTAGGTGTTGGCTTCCACGACCACCGTTGTTTCACCCTCCCCGCTGAAAATTTATACCACGAGTCATAGAAGTATTAGCCCGATTACCATGTCCACCCTGCTGCTGCCTCTGTGGGCAATCCGGCCAAAGGTGTCCTGATTGTCCACATTGGAAGCAAACAGTTTGACTAGCAGGACAATGTTTCACAATATGGCCCTCCTAACCACAATTGTAGCATGCACGACCACCAGAATGGCTACTAGAACGGCCGGTAGAACCACGGCCAGAAGAGGAAGAAGACGTAGCAAAAGACTTGCCACCACGGAAAAACTGGCCCATCTTCTTACAGCTGAACCCTTTTTCTTTCAACAGTTTCTTGTCTTTCGGTTAGAATATTCTCTACAATTGTACTTCCTCAGTCAATCTGGCTTTGTTTACCAAAGTAGGATAGTCTCGAATTTCCATAGGCACAATCACATTGCGAAGTTCAATTCGCAATCCAGCTTCATACTTAGCACATTTACTACCTTTAGTCCCTTCCAAGGAGAAAGGGTGGTAGAAGTCACATAATTTATCAAACTTGGTAGTGTATTCAGCCACTGACATTCTGTTTTGTTCTAACCTCAGAAACTCCATCTCCTTACGAATTTTGTAATTATCAGGAAAATATTTAGCAAGAAACCTTTTATGGAAGTTTGCCCACACCAACAGTTCACTTGCTGCATTCATTTGCACCTTGGTCCTAGACCACCACACCCTAGCTTCGTCTTTCAACTGATAAGTAGCAAATTGTACTTTCTGTTCCTCCGAGCACTCAAAATATTCAAAAGCTTGTTCAATTTCCCGTATCCAAACATGTCCACCATCATAGTCGTGTCCTCCTTTATAAGCGGGTGGATTCCTCTTCAGAAATTTATCAAGAGTTGGACCAAATTCAGTCCTACTCATCATTTGAGAGAACTTTAAGAAGTCATCTCCTCCACCGGATTTAGTTCCCTCAGCCATAAAGCAATTCTACAATAATCAAACACATCACCATTAATAACCAATGATCTACCAGGGAGTAAAATATTTACCTCATACACATATAAAACACAATGCCGCCGGAGTGCCAAGGGAATGATGCCAAGCTATTCTGTCAATAACACAAATAACCACAACAAATACAATAAAATAACACAATAGTCCTATATAGGACTCACAAAATTTATTACATATACCCACCTATTGCAATCCTAAAAAGAACCGCTCTAATACCACCTATAACGTCCCACCTAATAATTAGACACTAATCATATGATTGATTTAATTAAGCGCACAATGATATGCCGATTAATAAAAATACGAAGAAAAATTTTCATGATTTATAAATACTAAAGGTGAAGGGAGATTTGCATAAAAAAGGTTGAGAGATACATTTTTAATTTATTACACTTTAAGAATGTCATTAGAAAAAGGTAACCACATTTTTACAGTACATGGGATCCAAAACAACCAAGCAAAATGGTTCAATGAAGCAAAAGAAGAAAATGGGATCAGGGGCTACTCGCTTGAGCCAAGCCCTGACTCACTTAAGCGAGACTAGCGAAGGTCGCTTGAGCAAGCCCCCACTCGCTTGAGCGAGTTCCCCAAACTACTCATGGGCGAGCCACCGAACGCCCTTCAGCGAGGGAAACAATACCTCAGGTCCTTCATTTCGCTTAAGCGAAATTATCTCGCTTGAGCGAAATCGCTCCAGGGGCACCACCATCAATACTCGCTTAAGCGAGAGGTCCAAGCAAACCATATCGCTTAAGCAAAAATACTCCAGAACCTAAACAACGCTTACTCGCTTGAGTGAGTCACGCTCACTTGAGCGAAATCGACACAGAATTGATTTGCCTGGCCCTCGCTCGGGCGAGGCTAAGCTCACCTGAGCGAGATTTATCCAGTAACCACCCCCCTGATACAAGTATGTCTCGCCTGAGCGAGAATCATTCCCGCTTGAGAGAGACTGGGACAGAGGCCATACTACTGATGCCCAGGAATCTCGCTTGAGCGAGAAAACACCTCGCTTGAGCGAGTTATGTAATATATGCATGAAAGCTTGAAATTTTCACACAACCTAGTATACTTAACCCTTTATATGCACCATTTGGCCTAAATTATTCATACACACACATTCAAACATACATTTGAGATTGATTCCAATTAAATATGCACCTCAATTCTAATTTTAATTCATTAAACGCGTCCCAATCAAGCTTATCATCTAAACACTAACAATTCATATACAATTTGCATCCTAATCATCAAGGCAATGAACAATCCACACACAATTTGCATCATTCGTGCTTCACAAATATAAACAAGACCTGCCCATAGCAATTTATCATCTACACCTAATATTGGCTCCATGCCAATATACATCAAATTCATGAAATTAACATTGCCATCAACACCTTACTACCTCATCAACATAAATTCATATTGTCCTCAATTAACATATAGGTTCTAACTCATCACCTATCTTAATCATTTATAATTCAAATTGTCATCGTTCCTACCACATCATAATCACATTGACCACATGCTAGGTTAATCCGACACATACACATAACTGACGTTACATACACGAAACATATTATATATTACACACATCAGTTATTTCATATTTTCCTTCACTCCTTGGCATCAGTTCTCCGCTTGGCGTACCTCCGGGGAATCTATATCCTCCCTGTCACTGGTTACTAAATTAAAGAAAACCATAACAAGGGTGAGTGTTTCGTAAATCATAATTAATTTAAAACGATAATTAAATAACTTAGTACATGATTAATTAAATATTATCGCTAATACTAATTCACTAACTCTACCTTATGCAAGTAATTTCACTCTTCTTTATCCACCAATTCATACCTACATTTCTAGTTTCATTCAAGTTTCAGTATCCTCAAAGTACAATTCACAACCAACAATATGATAAAGTACATTCACATCATCACATAATATCAACAATTTCATCGAGTATCACAACCGACTCTCACATAATTCAATACCTAGTATCCAGATACTAAAGGGTCGACCTTCAGCTGGGGGTCCTACTTGACACCCTGTGAACCCTACTTAGCCCACCGAGTCCTGCTTGACTCTCCACCTCAACCACTAGGTCCTACTTCACCACTGGGTAGCTCAATTGGGCACAAAAACTACGGGAGCCAGAAAAACGAGGGGCTATACATACCGTCGGCCGTCCTATACTACATAATCATGCATATACATCACATTCTCATATCACATATCATGTGGCCATCAATAACAGATCATAATCATCAACTGAGGCGACCAACGTGTCAAACCCACCAACATAATACCACCATACACATTGATTTAGCATAATTCAGAATGATTTAATTGAATAACTACCATAAAATATCTATAATTCACATTTATACATGCATACACTTACAATTATATTTAGTAACTTTTCTCACTATATCAAGGTTTAGTTAAATGACCCAACCTCGACGTACGCACCTATTCTATTTAATTACGACCGGAACACCCCCCTTACCTCTATTCCAAGCTTCGACGATTTGTTCTTGATGTCGGTTGCGTCCTCTAGGTGCTTGGTTCAAGGTTCTACTTCCGAATCTAACACCCGTTTCACCACTCGATCCTCCGGCGTTCGTTTCACTACCTACGAATGTTGAAACACTAAATTTATTAGTTCTTAATTGTACCCGCTATCTTAGGATCGATACCCAAGTCCTACATTGCCGTAAAACGCAAGACCCGAACCTTCCCTCACACATGCAACACAACTCTAGAGGGAGAAAGAGGAGAGGCAAGAAGAAGCTTGAAATTAAAGGTGTAATTAGGCATACCTCGATGCCTTGACTTCAAAAACGTGATCAATTTGAAGTTCTGATGCAAAACGAGCTCCTCGAATGGAAGCTATAAAATTCGACAATGGAGAGGGAAGAAGAAGAAGAAACACGCGTGAAGAATGAGGAAGAAGAAGAAAATGAGTTTGTTATTTAAACCCAGGGGTGAAATGGTCATTTTCCTATTTCTTTTATATTTTTCCTTTAAAGTTTTAATTAAAACTTTTACTTTTAACCCTTATTGGTAACTTCTAAATTTACCTTTATCTAATTACACCTCATTTAAACTTTATAATTAATCAATTAAATAAATTTATTTAATTCCACAACATTTAATTATTTATAATTGTATTTATGTTAATAATAATTCCCAAAAATCTAAAATAAATTTGAGAACAATTATTAATATTTTCTGTCAATCAAGGATTTTTAACTTAATTATTCGGGATGTTACAACTTTTTATACCAATTATTAAAATAATCTATCTAAAAAATATTCTACAAAAATTAAAAAAGTAACCAATATAAAAAATATAAAATTTGTGTTGAATAGGCCAGAGAAAGGAGAGGATCATATCCAAAATAAACATACATCTAGTCATAGCACCGAACCAAAAATGGTAAGTTATCTTTTTATCTCTCATTTTTTTACTATACTCATTGCCTAATAGTTATTCTTTTTTTAGCATAGTTCTTTGAATGTTATAAGGACATTTTTTATGTTAATTTTCATAATAACTTATAAGGTTAGTTTTATGAATAGGAATTACCTATAAAAAATGGCAAATAAGTATAAATACTTTTTTGAAACATCTTTAAAAAATATAGCTAGAAGCACAGGAAAAAAGTTCTAGAATATCCATGAAGATTACTGAACTGGTCTAGGTCAGGGTGCATGGTCTAGCATGGCAACCAGCCATCAAATGGTACTTTTTATATTAGTTTTGCACCGATCCAATGAGGATTCAGTATTATATCTAGTGGGGAGATAGATTTTTTGGAGTGTTCCTTTGATGAAACATCACCAACCTCACACATTGTGGGGCGAAAAGGGGTGTCACTTGTAAGGACACTCTAACGCTCAAGTCAGTAAGATATTCAGAGAGAATAAAAGAGCTCAAGCGTAAGTGAGAATGAGAATGTTCTTTCTTTTCATTGTTGATTTGTAAGTTTTTATACCTTAGAGCAGCAGAAGAGTCATCTTGCACAGGAAATTTCTACATAGTGTCAGTACGATTCTGATCCCTTGCAAAAAAGTTGACATGCGACAGGGACGTCTCCAAATGACTTTACCTACACCTCTGTCACTTTGCGGGTTGCTTTCTCAACACGCAATTGCGTAAGTCAACTTTGACCCTTTGATATCAAGAGAATGACTCAAATTGGTATTGGGTCATGTGTCTCATGCGTGGTGCTGGAAGCCGATGTAAGATTACAATATTATGTGAGATGCTGGTCTTGCATAACAACTTTAGGTCAAATGACCTTTCTGCCCATAGGCTGGTATTGAGGCTATATCAATTACTTTTAAGTTATGAGTTAGATGTTAAATTTTAGAATGCTGAAGAATTTTGAATATGTTTAAGTGATAAGGAGAATTTTAAAAATACCACAAAATTTTAACTTAAATAAATTTTAACACAGACAAAAAAATCAAATGTTACTAATTAAAAAGAAATTTTATTTTTTATTTAACTTATTTTATATTGATGTCCTATTTCATCCATGGCCTTTTTGTGTTAGGATCATAAATGGTATAAGACATTTGACCCATAGTAAAAGATACATCAAGTATACTTAACATTGTTTAACGTTACACATTTAAAACAAAAAAAAAGAGACATAACACTCAAATCAAGGTTCAATAGGTAGCCACTAAGGCGCGCAGCGCGTGCGCTCACACATATATAACCACAATAACATCGAATGCAATGATTATTCATTGAAATGTACATTTTATTAAAAAAACGTGTTAGTATTCTTATTTATTGTAGTTTCCTAATTCACAGTCTTGTGAATAGATTTAATCCAAACTAATTATATTTCAAAAAGTCTATGAAGCCTAGTAAGTCAGCTCATTTAGTTGATTTGTTATATTAAACACATATATTTAATGTATTTATAATATAATAATATATAATTATAATATTTTAAAATAATATATTTATTAAAAAGTTAACGTATAGCTTAAATAAGATAAGAAAGTCCTAAAATTATTTTTAGTGTGTTATGTTTAGTTATTAGATAAATATTAGTTTTATATTGGTGCATTATTGTGTAATGTGTGGCTTAAAGCTTTCTTAATTGTTAAATATTATTTATGAACACTTATTTTCATCCAACCTAAAAAATATTTTAAAAAATAAAAAATAAAAGAAAAAATAAAAAATGAAAATTTTGAAAGGGGGGATAAAACAGCTCGCCTAGGCAAGCCACTCTTGCTTAGGCGAGACCATAATTTTTGTTGATTCAATTGGGTGAGCTATTTTCTCTTAGGTGAATTATGCGCATTTTAGAAAGTTGAAAAATGAAAAAACTAGGTCTCCCTTTTTACTCAGGGGTTCTTGCCTACTCTAAAGTACTAGTCATCTTTATTTTTCAATGGATAAAGACAATCTCATGACCAAAAGAGAAAGAACTTTTTACACAAGGAGAACAGGAAGAGTTGAAAAGGGCTTTGAAGAATGAAAAGGAAACAAGGGACAAGAAATAATTGTCTCTCCTTTACAAAAAAAACCTATTTTTCAAGTGGTGGCGAGGGTTTAAAAGAGATAAAGACTTCCCCTTGCTATATAAAAAGGGAGGAAGAAGAAGATGAAGAGGTCCTCTTTTGGTTTTCAATTTGTAGGGTTTCATATTTTTTAAGGTTTTCTCTTTAGGTCTCTTCTTTTTAAGGTTTTCTTCTTAGAGTTCACAAAATAAGAGTTTGCAAAGTTTAGAAAAAAAAGCTTTGTTTTTTCATTTTCATATTCTTAGTAAGGGGCTAAGGGTTTGAGAGGAAAAAAAGAGTGTTTCTTCTTCTTCTTAACTTAAAAACTAAAAAGAGATAGTGAAATATGCATTGTCTCCCTTCCCACAAGGAGATAAGGTACAACCTCTACTTAGGGGACTTTTGTATTTTTATTTCCACATACCATGTATGTTCTTGATTTTGATTAAATAAACGATCAAGTTATTTTTCTTAAGATTTGTATCTTGTTTCTTTTTAATGGTTGTTATTTACGTTTGCGCTGGTAGCTTGAATAATTTAAAGGCCATGCTTTCTTTCTTTCTTTCTTTCTTTTTTCCTTTAGGATGATATACTTGTAAATGTTTGACAATGCCTTAAAAATGTGATTTTGAAAGTGATTAATATGCATGAATTGTTTCTTTCAATGTTATATTTATAGTTTTTCATATATGAGCAAAAGAAAGCATGATGAAAAAAAAATACAAAATAGGCCTTTTTGACTTTTTTTGGTTGTTTTCACTTTCCCCTTCGTTCTAGTTCATTTTATCTTGCTTTATTTATTTGTCTTATTATTTATTTTTGTCTTCTTTTCCTATTTATAAATAAATAAATAAATTTTTTATATAATGAGATTAATTTAAATAAGACGTCTTGTTAATTTTATCATTTTCTTTTAACGTGTTGTCTTTGGATTAATTTGGACAAGACGTTATGTTAATTCTCGTTTCTTTCCAAAATGTTCTTATTCCTTTTTTTCCTAAAAATGATATTAATTTGAGTGAGACGTTCTGTTAGCCTCATTTTAAAACCTTTCATTCCTTTCCTTACTTGTGTTATTTAATTGTTTTCTTTTTAAGAGGTAAAATTTAATCTTTGGGCTATTGTAAAAATGTGCGAGATCAAATTGAGGTAACCGTATTAGTATGAATGCTAATACCTTTCCCACATGTAATTTAACTTTTAAACTCCAGTCTTATTTTTATAATCAGTGTCTTAACTAAGAGGTTTTCCCAATAGTTTCCTTTAAAAATAAATGTCAGTGGCTACTCCTTCTTTTCGGGGCCGGCCATAATCTCAGTCGTGACATATTGCTTAGAATTTAGTGATTTTTTAAATTTCACAAGTGTTTAAAATTAGTTTTTTTACTTCTTTGGATTAATAGGTTGTTGGTCTACACGGACTAAAAACCTATTGGATTGTTTATAAGACTTCTTATAAAACAAACTTTACAAAAACTATCAAGTCAAGCCTATTATAGGATCAGATTAGGCTCGGGCCTAAACCCTAAACCCTAAACTTATGGTTTAGGGTTTAACAGTAATCAGGCTAGGTTTGAGCCTTTAGATTTTTGATAGACCAAACTTAGGTTTAGCAAAGCTTGAAACTTAACAAAATCTAATCTGATCTAGTCTATTTCTACTTCTATTTACCATTAAATTTAGAATATTAAGTGCTAATATGACCGATATATCTTTATATATAAAAATTCCTAATATTTTCTCTTGGATCCCAAGTTTTATACAATGTTAAGTGAGAGTTTTATACTTAAGTCTTCATTACTAATTTAACTATTCTAAAATTACTACATATTTTCTTTTCACTGCTAGACGCAAATTAACTTGAATGGAACACAACAGATTTGTGTAATAACATCAATTATGATTGCCATTCACATTAATGATAAAAACTTTATTATTGAGGATACCTATCGCCTTAATTAATGGAACACTGTGTATGAAATTACCAACTATCTATATATAATATTTTGATTTAAAGTTTTTCTTCATTTTTATAAGATATATTTTAATTTATAATATACATTTTTTACAATAATTACATCTTCTTTCTTTGTATTAATGAAATTTGATAAATTCATGCTTCTCTCTTTATCAATATGAATGATAATTTTGAAAGTATCATAAAAATAATTGATAAAATTAGTACATTTATCTATAATAACTAAATTTTTTAATCTATATGAAATAATGTAATAGAGTATTAAATCATTAAAAATAGTAAAATTTGTTTGGAATGCATGTTATAATTTCATCACATAGATAAAAGTATGAATGTGTTGATTTCATTATAAAAAAATTAAATGTGTTCATTTTTAATAAAATGTAAAAAAAATTGGAAGTTGTTAGAAAATGTATTACACTAACATAACATTTGATGCAATATAAGTATAACTAAACTTTATATTAACAAAATTATTTATTAGTATAATACTTTAAATTGTTAGTATTTTTTGGGTAACAATTAAATTGTTAGTATAAATCTAAATAACTTATACTAACACATTTTTTTTGTTAGTTAAAGGTTATACCAACAAAACTTTCCTAATAACTTTCAAATGTTGTTTGTTTTGGAAGCTGTTAGGAAATTATTTGTTATATAACCTTTAACTAACAAAAAAACATAGTGTTAATAAAGACAATGGTGAAGCTAAACAATTTTTGAAGGGGTGGCCAAAAAAGAAAAAGAATTAAATAAGTAATAATATTAAGAGTTAAGTTTAATTATATTTTTATCTTAATAAAATTAAAGTGTGTGGTTATAATTTTTTTGATTTTAATCTTTTAAATGTTTTAAAATATTACAGTTAAAAAATAATTTAAGAATTTTAAAGTAAGAAAAACCAATCAAACATAATTATATATAAGAATGAAATATGATGTGTGTGAGACATGAAAAAAGTTGGGACAAGGCCGTTATATCATGCAATGTAACACTGCCTCTAAGTAAAGATATCTTTTAAGTTTCCAAACATTTACAAATACTTCTAGAATCATTAAATAGGTAACACCGTTATGTGAGTTTTTTTTAATTTAATACATATCAAATTTAATATTGTCATTCCTCTCCTACTCTCTTCCGATCATTCCTTCCACCCCACCCTCCCCCATCTTCCTCCTCCTTAACTTTTTTTCTCTCTCTTCATCACATTCAAATCTAAAATGAAGGACTCAATATCAAACCTATGTAGTAGCAACACCATCATAACATAACCAATAAAAGTCATTTGTTGAAAAAGTGAAAAAGCAAATTGTTAATTTTACTCCTCCCTTTCCTTCTACCTCCACCTACGCCAAAATCACCACCATAACTTCCAAACAAATCCACTACTACCTCACAGACCACCATTAGCACTAAAAACTAAAAACACTCCTAAAATCAAAACATCTTCCCCATCCCCCAATATAACCCCCTAATCATACTCTCCAAAAATAAAAAACCCTGAAATCAAAACATCTTTCTCATCCCTTAACATTAAACCCCCAAATGTGCCAAAAAATAAAAACAATTACCTTATCCCACAACATCAAAATCACAAAATAAAAAAACCTCAAACCCCTTAAATAAGAGAAATTTTAGAGGTGTAGTGGAACATGTGAAGAAGAAAAAATATGGGATATAATGGATAAAAAAAGAGACAATAATGACTATAATTTTGGAAGGAGTGCAGGGGAAGGGGCAAAGAGGAAAGATTAGGATGAATGAGAACAATGACAAAGATGAAGTGGCGAGTGATAAAATGGTCATGTTTTATCCTATGTGGAACTCTATCCAATCTA
The DNA here is from genome assembly GCA_037962975.1 of Clitoria ternatea. Lineage (NCBI taxonomy): Eukaryota > Viridiplantae > Streptophyta > Magnoliopsida > Fabales > Fabaceae > Clitoria > Clitoria ternatea. The sequence goes on along the minus strand of CM075670.1, from coordinate 20,894,595 downwards.
AGTTAATACTTAAAAGAACCATTTAATGATTGGAGCTTGATCCTAACATTAAAAATATTTCAAGGGTCTAATTATATAAAAATTGTTTTAGGGACTTGATCTTAATTCTAAGATTCCAAGGGTTAATTTTATATTTAAGTCATTTTTATTAGGGTAATCAACATGTTTAGGTTACCTATTATTATATTTTTTACATTTTCATTAATGACTTTTAAATTAAATTAACATAAGGTAATTAGACAACATATCAGGCGATGACATGAGAATCTAATAAAAAAATTACAATTTACTAGAAAAATAAGAGATTAAAACAAAATAATTAAATTAATAAAAGACTATTTTTGAGCATTTTATATTAGTGAAAGATGAAAAAGGTAAGAAAAAATATCAACGAGGGATAAAAAATAAAATAAAATCATTATAAAGATAAAAACTAAAATTAAATAATTTCACAGATAGAAACATATTTAACCTTTTATTGAATATAATATATTTGATTTTTTGAATTAATAATATAAAATAAAGATTTATTAACTTCAAAAACTATGTTTACTTCGAATAATAACTTCAAAAGAAATACAAATTTAACTACTACTAAATTGTGTTAAAAACATATTTATTTGGGATGTTTGAGAAATGAGATTTATAAAAAAAGATATTTTAGAAAAAATAAAGAAGGTGATAAAAGAAAAGGAAAGACGTGTTAAAAAGAAATTACCAAAAAATAGAGAAGTTAAAAGTTAGAAATTAATCTCACTAGAACTTTAAAAAGCTCCTCGTTACAAAAATTTTAAAAAAAACTTTTTTTTTGTTAAATATTCATTTAAAATTTGTTTGACCTAATTTCTCTTAAAAAATAAGAGGAGTTTAAAAGAAGTTAGACCAAAAATACACTTGAACTGTCATGTAAAGCTAACATATAATTTGACATGTAAAAAAAATGTTGGCATAGTTCAAATTAACATTGGTATCAAAATCAAACTAAACCGGAATGGTTCACCTGAGTGATTAAACTGTGAATCGATTGTATGACTAATCTAGGTCAGTTCCTTACTATTATCAATTCAACAACAGTTCAATATCTGGTTGGATCACATTCCACTTGAACTTTTATCTTCATTGATTCAACAAATAGTCTAATTTTAAAAACTTCACTTCCGATCCCATATCTATGTGGTGCTTGTTTTAAAGGAGAAAATAATGAGAGAAACTGGTAGGAAATGAAATAAAATGTTTTCCTTTTGTTTGGAAGGAAAAAGGGGACGAAAAATTAATTCTATTTAAAGGGGAAAGAAAATATATAGTGATTCTTGTTTAATAAATGTAAATAATTTAATAAATATTATTAAATTTTAAAAACTTTTTATATAATTAATATTTTTATCTACATCCTTTTAATTCATCTAAATAAGAAAAAAAAATATTTTTTAACTTCTTTTTTTAATAATATTTTTTACTTTTTTCTCTTTCATTTCTATTCACTCAAAACAACATATTTTTTCATTTAATTCATTCTTATTTATTTTCAACTTATTTCATCTCTCCATCCAAACAAACCATATTGGTTAGAATTTTAGAAAAACATACATAAGAAAACCCAAAATGTTTTAAGGAAATAGGATACGCGGGAAGGTGACTGAACAGAACAAAAGGAGGGATGAGATAAAATAGAAAGGTCATAAATGATTTTTGTTTTTAGCTACTTTGATCATACTCTGTCTAGTTTCTGCGTGAAACATTACAGAGTAACGTATGCAAACGTAAAAGCAGAGGATTAAGAAAATGCTTTCCTTTCTACCATGAAATGTTTTCACAACACCATGACATGCTCTCACAACAACACCATCACTTTCTCTCTCTATTCTCCAAAGAAACACCCACCCATTTCACTTCACTTTCTCTTCCCAAGGACACGCGCCACAACGTCGTGCGTTGGATTCGCAGAGCTTCTGAGTTCCACGGTTTCACTTCTTTGACCACTGTTCTTGCCGTTAACTACTTCGATAGGTTCATTGCCAGCCTCAGGTTTCAGATTCACAAGCCATGGATGACTCAACTCGCCACTGTTGCATGTCTCTCTCTCGCTGCCAAAATGGAGGAGACACACGTGCCCCTTCTTTTGGACTTGCAAGTAAGGTTTTTCTTTTCTGTTAATGTGGCATTTAACATTTAATTTGTTTCGTGTTCTGGGTTTGATGTTTTGAATGTTGGGGTGTGGTGTTTTTGTTGTGTTGTTGATGATTATATTAGGTGGAGGAATCAAGGTTCGTGTTTGAGGCTAAGACAATACAGAGAATGGAGCTACTAGTGTTGTCCACTCTTGAATGGAAGATGAACCCTGTGACCCCAATTTCTTTCTTTCAACATATTGTTACATGGCTTGGTTTAAAGAAGTGCTTGCAATTGAAGTTTCTGTGTAGGTGTGAACGCGTTCTTCTATGTGTCATTGCAGGTAAGTGATTTAATAGATGGGGTATAAGATATTTGTGTTAAACTGAGATTAGATTGCCCAGTTTAGAATTTTTTAATTTTGTTCACCTTTCAGATTCAAGGGTTATGAGTTATCTTCCTTCTACATTGGCCGCGGCTACAATGATCCACGTTATTGAAGAGATTGAAACATTTAGTGCTGCAACCGAATACAGAAATCAAGTTATTGGTTTACTCAAACAGAATGAGGTGTGACTCTTTAGGAAATGTGTAGTTTCAGAAAATATGTTCTGTTTTCATTTTCAATTATAAAATTATGACCTTTGTTTTTTGTTTTACAAGATTTGTGAAGATAATGAAAACAGAAATGAATTATTTGAAGTATTTTTTTATAAACTTTCAAAATAATAACCTAAGACGTTTTCTGAAACCGCCCTTTAACTTTCCCGATTCTCAAATCTGTGACAGATTTGGTTTGGTTTGTTAATTGGAACATTTTGTGGTGATCTTAAAGGAACAAGTGAATGAGTGCTACAAACTGGTGCTGAAAGTATTAGTTGGCAATGAAGGTATTCAAAACAATGTTGTGCAGAAGCGTAAACGCCCCTCAGAACCAAGCAGCCCAGGTGGGGTCATTGATGAATCTTTCAGTTGTGACAGCTCAAATGATTCATGGACAGTGGCATCATCGGTTTCACTCTCAGTGGAGCCAGTGCTGAAGAGGAGCAAGGCCCAGGACCAGCAGATACAACGATTGCCTTCAGTGAATAACAATTGCGGTTCTATTGATGTTCTAAATAGTCCACATTCATGACCTAGTTAAAATTTAACGTAGGCTTGTTTCGTAGCATATGTATGTTGGACTTTATGCTATTGAGGTGAACTGGATTATTATGTACTTTGTTTCAGAATTGATGACTGAACTTTTTTCAAAAATGAATGAGGCAGTGATACTCCATTCCTCCACTTTGTCATTTGAGTGGAACCGTCAAGTGAATAAGTTATAGTTGCGGTGGGTTTTTTATCAAAAATTATTTTAATCTGTTGCTAAAATGATCAATTTTAAACCACAAATGATATATAAAATCAACATTAATCTAATTATTTAGTATTTTGTTTTCCATAAAGTCATTTTTCAATTTGTTGGTCAAATGATTAATCTTGAATAATGTATGTTCCTATCGAATTAGGAGGGGGTCTTAGGGGACCGTCTTTTTCTCATTTTCTAGTAAAGATATATCCTCATTCCCTCAAAATCTTAGGCAATTATCGTGATCTCTCATTAATTAGGCTGAAGTCAAAGTTCTATTTTTTTTTTTGTCGTATAAATAAAACCTTATAGGTTGTTTATATTCAAGTGACATTTTAAAATAAAAATCTAAATTTTCTTAAAGTTTCTATGGAATTTTAGTTTGAGGGACTCAAGTAAACAATATATAGAATCAATAGCTTTATTGAAATAATTAGTTACCACTGACACATTCTTTTTAGTAAGGAGCAGAAAAGTGAATTATAGTGTTACCCAAATGACACTTTTGCCATAAGTAAAGTCAAAATATTTCCTTTTTTTCCCTCTACTTTATCATGTGCTAATGTCTCTCTTATGTTAGAATAGAATAGGAACTGCACATGGAGATTAGCATATAAACCAAGATGGGTGGTGTGTCTTCAGTGATAATCAAGACTCAATGTGAATAAATTTCCCATTAAATACTTGTATAAATGAAAATGAAAAGAATTGAGCTAAAATGATTTTGAAATGTTCCTTCGTCAAAGATTTTATTGGCTTAGCTAAATACTTTGGTTCCATTTTAGTCACTCCAATTTCTTGCCATTTTGCTTGTTTATATAACTCTTCACCTGTCAATTATTGGCAGAAAAAATTTGCAATTCAAAGTGCATGGATGTTTCAATAGTCATACAGTCAAATCAAACTTCTTTTTCCTGTTTGACATTGAGTATGAACTCTGGACTTTAAGCAATTCTGTGTCTGTAGTTGCAAGTAATTTAATGCAATGTTTTCTGTCATTAATTACCATATGATAGAATTTATGACTAATGTGTTGTCTTAGAGATATTTTTTTGGGGTTAGTGTTGGAGTTGGAAATTGGAATTCATGCTTGTTTGGAGCATTTATCATTAAAAGCAAATTAGCCTAAACAGAAATGCATATTGCACAAGACAAGATATATAAGGAAAAGAAGAATAATGATGAAGAAGAGCTTTAAATCTGCCCTGAACTTGACCTCAACATAGGTTATGGATGATTGAGAAAACTTTTTTTTTGGTGGAAAGATGAATGCTGTCTAAACTTTTAGGAGTCTTGTCTGAACACTATGAATGAAAAGTAATAACTAGAAAATGTTGACTACATCACTGCTTAGCATTAAATTTTAATGGTTTAACAAGTTTGAGATTATTAATAATTATTGTATTATGTTTGAGATTTTGTTTGTTTAAATTGAAATTAAAATATATTACAATTTCATAATACTCCTTAATTAAAAAAATCTCGACTTCAATTTTAAATTAGCGTATAAAAAAAAAGGAAATAATGGTTCGTTAATTGGAGACTAAAGTAAAAACTAATTTTTTAATTAAAAGAAACCTGTAGTATATTTTAATTTCAATTTGAATAAAACCTTTGTTAAACTATTAAAACTTTGTAGCATTATTCTAAGACAAAAGGAATAGGCATGCAAAAAGGCAAAAAATGATAAAGGGGAGACCGGTCTTCAAGGGACAAAATGTTTGAAAATGACAAATTTTTTATATGGGGGAGGAGGGTGGCTTTGTTACCAGTGGTCCAGTTTCTTGTTTTTTTTAACTTAGTTGGTTATGGTCCTGTATTTTTTGGGGTTGCATTATGCTATTGTTATGATGTTTTTTCATCCACGGTGTAAGGTTTTCAAAGTGACAGCTATATCCCTGCCACACAATGATTCTAGACGATATGATGGGTCTATTTCAGATTGAAATTTAGGTTGTGGCCTGCAATGCTTTCTTTAAACTTAAGTACTAGAAAAACTTAGGTTGTCTTGACCATTTCTAAAGCTGTTTAGCTGATAGGGTTGGTTGTTTGGCAAAAATAAGTCTTTTTAAGATTTCCTATCATACCAACAACAAAGAAGATTGTAATATGGTTGAACTATGCAAGTGAGCCATAATTGTATGATTTTTGTGGATAGTCTCCTTGTAGTCTATTAAGTTGTTGTGTGTCTCCTGTGTCTTAGTAAAGTTGTATGTTGTTGGGACCACATGCATGCATGATGATGTATGAATATATGACACTGGGCTATGCCAAAAGAATTCTGATATACATCCAATGTGCACCATGATATCTAAAGTAGCCATCTAAGCATCAAAGCCAATAAGGGGTGAGCATGCTCCTTGATCACGCAAGTAATATTAGGTGTCTAGTGATTTTGGTTGAAAGCTCCAAACCTAATCTACCTGTTTTAGGACGCATTTGCCTTTTTACCTAGTTTCTTGAGCTGTAGTTTAGTGGATTTATTAATTAATAGGTTATATACTTCTTCCCATCTTAAATGTAAACAATAAAATTTAAAAAATTTTGGTCCAAAATACTAATAAAACTCAATTAACTATTACTTATTTAATAATATAATTTTTATAATACCCTTCAATAAATGAAAAAAATAATGTGAATAATTTTTAAAATATAAGGAGAAATCATTGTTTCAATAATTAATTATGAGAATAATTCAGGCGCGTTTAGTTATAAAAAATTATTTTAATTTTTTGAGAAAAGTTTTCTACTTATTTCCTAAAATTTTCATTTCCTGTAATAGTTAGAAAATTTCTGAAAACTTGTTAGATGATGTGACAGTTTTCCAACAGTTTTCTAATTTAGAAAACTAAAAACTGGAAAAGTTGCTCAAGTACACTCAATTTTTTAAATTTTTTAAAGCATTCTTTAATTTAAATTAATTGAGATGTGTCTTATATATATATATATATGTACATGTGTGTGTGTATATATATATATATATATATCATTTATGACAATATTGTATAGTACATGCATCACATAAAAACTATGACAAAAATTAAAAGTAATATTAAAATAAGAGCAAATAAATTTGTCTTTAAATATATTACAAGATAATTACAATGATTCAAATTTTATGCCTTCGGTGACAAAAAGACTGTATGCGTTCTACGAGGACTCAAGGAAGAAGAAGATGAAGAAAAGACACACGAAAGCTCGCGCTCAGGGCACCTGTGCATCAGTTTATGAAGAACTGGATGAATGAATAAAAGACACTCTTAAAACCAAGGAAGAAGACATACGAGGGCCAGAGAAAGAAGGCGCATGAGAGGCTCGAAGAAATTTTGGAAAAACTGGTAAGAAAGAAAAGACGTTCATCAAGGAAGAAGACACAAGGGCTTAAAGAAAGAAGATGCGTGAGAAATTTTTATTTTTTTTAAGAAAACTTATGAACTAAACGTAACCTTAAAAATTATAATTTATTCTTTACTAATATTAATCGAGATAAACTAACATTATTAATTAGTTATTTGTGTGATTATATTGGAGACTAAAAAAACTACTCAACAAGAAAAATGAAAAAACAAGAAACGCTTTTACATCACGCTAGTTATGCAATGAAATATCCAAGTCTAGAAGGCAAGCAAGCACCCTGAGGTTGTTTAACTATTTTTCATACAAATGTTCAAATATATAAAATAAAGTAAAAAAATGAAAACAATAAAAGTAGTTTCTAATCAAATAGTAGATGCAACTTGTAATTTTCCAGCTGAAAACAAAAATTCATAAACTAAATTAAATATTGTTTATTCTGTAAGCTTATAACATGAGCTTAACTATGAATCTTTGTTACATAACCTACAAGAATTTAAAAGGAAATTATAAGTCATTCGGAGTTTAGTTTAGGAAGAAAATGGAAAAGAGATTTTTTTTTAAAATTTCGAATAAATATTTCTCTAACTTAATATTTTTTAAAATGAAAGACATAAAATGATTGATTAATATATATAATTCAATGTCCTAGCATTTTGGTTATTTTATAAGTATATTATATGATTTTCTTAATTGGAAAATAAAAAAATTATACTCCTTCTCTTCCTCTCTTAAAAACACACTCTTATTAGAATCAATTATTTCAAATTTAAGGGTATATTTATTTAAGGCTACATTTAGTTAAGAACAATAATTTTTTTAGTTTTCCTTTTCTAATTTTTAAGAAATTTTATAAATTTTTTATTTTCTAGAATAACATAAAAATTATGAAAATATATTTAATTACTAAACTGATTTTCTAAATTGAAAAACTAAAAAAGTGTGTTCAAATGAAACAAGTTTTGAATTTTGTTTATTTTTTCTACATTCTTGTCATTCATGCTAATTAAAAATTTTTCTATATCACGTGACGAAGGCACATTGTGTCAAAGGGACATGGCTCCCATCAACTTTAAAATTTAATTTTGTAAACAAATATAATAATTCCTATTTTAAAAATATATTGTAAATGTTAAAAAAATACTTATACTATAAATATTATTAAAATTAATTTTTAAAATAAAATAGACAATAAATTTTTAGCCTTTCAACTTTTAAAATTTATTTCTCAAAAAATATTACATGCCAACTCCTGTTTTAAAAAATATATTTTAGCCTAATTTTACCTAATGGTTTTTGAGAAAGGGAAAAAGGGGAACCATGTTTACAAGATGAGGAGATAATGTAAAAAAATTGAAAAGGGGGAAAAAACCATGTTTTCATGAAAAAATATTTTAAAACACTTAGAAAATTTGGTACTCATTATCATGAAAAATTTAGAATACAAGCTTAGATAATTTTTTAAATAATAAATGTTTTCTAACATAATTGATTTTTTATTTTTCAATTATCTTTTAAATTGAACATGTTTTTTATTTTCCCGTATATTCTACAAATAATTTTTTATTGTTCCTAAAAAAATACATGATAAGTAAACGCTTTAGGACAAAGATAGAAGAATGATTTTGTGATAGATTTGGATAGATTTTCTGAGCAGAAACTTTTCCCCCTTAAAGACATGGGTTATTTGTATATTGATATAAATTTTGTGCATGCAAATTGGCAAGGCCTTCCAGCAGAGAAAAAAACACCAACAGACAAACAAAAATTATTTTCTTATAGTTTTCCCATTGCATACATTTATAATTTTTCATTTTTGTCTTTTTTGAACCAGAGAGTGGTCTAACTCTGCTTCTCCACGCATTAACAAACGAAACTGATATTATTTAAACAAAGGGGTATACACAATACACCTGAAAAGTGTAATACTTACATTATTATATGGTCAAAGTTAAAATAACATATAAAATTCATATTTATGCCTACAAGCAATCGAGATATTATACTACATATTATAGTATTAGCAGAGTCTCAATATTAAAGATCAAAAAACGCACTCGCAGCTTGTTTCATCTAGCCTTGTTTGATATGTTACTGGACAACCAATCAAGCCCTTCATAGAGTCCTTGACCAGATGTGGCACAAGTAGCCTGGATGTACCTGCTCCAATCAAAAACTAGCTAGAATAACTTAATTCAACATTATTATTATCATTATCATTATCATCGTCATGTTGTTATTTGTGTTGTTCTTAGGCACAAGTAGCCATGGTTCTTTGTGGAATTTGCAAATGGATTGACAACATCTTAACTCAAATCTAGATTATTGTATGATTCAAGTTTTTTAAATTTTGAATCTATTCCTTAAGACTTCGAATAATTATGATCTATGCAGCTAAAATGTGACTTACCAACGACGCTGGCGAAGTGAATGTAAACCAAGTTTATCTGTTATTTCTGCAACACTCATAGCATTTGGTAGGTCTTGCTTATTTGCAAACACTAGCAATGTAGCATCACGAAGTTCATCCTGCAATTTTTATGCTTATTTTAGGATATACCATAGTGCAGATTAAGTTTATAGAAGTATTTACAATTCATAGTCCATGGAAAAATTAATAGTATATGAAAAATTGCTGACCTCACTCAGCATTCTATGGAGCTCATCCCTGGCTTCTAAAATCCTTTCTCTATCATTACTATCTACCACAAAGATGAGACCTTGAGTATTCTGAAAGTAGTGTCTCCACAAGGGTCGAATCTACATGGAATTTGTCATAGAACCAGATAATGTTTTCAAAATTTTACTAAAGAGTAATGAACTTACAAAAAAGTTTAACAAATACAATTACAAGCATCAGATTTTAAGGAGACATCAAACACTATGCAGACACTCAGCTTATTCCCTTATGAAGTAATGATAAAGCCAGAAAATCACAATTAATACCTTGTCCTGTCCTCCCACATCCCACACGGTGAAGCTGACATTTTTGTACTCAACAGTCTCCACATTGAAGCCTGATTCATCAGAGATGATAACTTCCATGTTCATTCATATCAACTAATTTATTTTTCTAAACTATGACGTTATTGTTTGTTTAATATTTATCATCAAAATGTGATTTTTGTGTTTTCCAAGATATCTTCACAGTTAGTAGCCATGAAACTAATCTCATTCACGCAGCAAGAGTCAGTGTACAAAGTGGTAGAGAGCCGAGTTGACTACAGAATGTTTTCCGTTCACAAAAGTTGAAAATCAAATCCCAGATTACTTGGTTAAATGCTGGACTCACTGTCACTATACTATTCAACGTAGTTATGAACATATAATTTATTTATATGGGAATTTAATGAATTTTAAAATCATGAATAGTATTAAGAAATCAAATCAATTGGAGATAAAGAGAACTAAGTATATAATCATGAACAAAATAGTTCCACTATATAAAAATGAGAGAGTACAAAAAATTCTCAAAAAGGAAGAGAACAAAGAGACAATAAGCCCTATAAATCACAAGGACAAAAATAAAATTATCTCTCAAATTTTTTGTCTAAAATATTCTCTTTGATAAAATTAAAAATATAAACTTACTACTAAAATTCTCTCATGATTACACCAGGAGACAATTTGATAATGATATCTTGATGACTTTTATAGGCAATTATAAGGAGTATAAAAATATTTCATTAACCATGAAGACAAAACCAAATTGAATTTGTATTGTGAAGTAGAATTTAAATTGAATTTGTACTGAAGAAGTAAAATTCAATTTGAATTGTTATTCTGAAGAAGTAAAAAAAACAATTTAAATTAGTATTGTGAAGAAGCAAAATTCAATTTAAATTGCTAAGAAGTAACAAATTTGACAAAATTTTAAACATGAATTTAACAAATACAACCGCAAAAGTTCAATTAAAATAGTCAAAAGGGGTAGAATTTCAAACGTATTAGTGCTTGTAAGTGATGAGTTAAAGAATCAAGAGCACATGAAAGAGTATGGTGAGTAGTTACCTATTGTGGGTATTGTAGTGACGATTTCTCCAAGTTTCAGTTTGTAGAGTATTGTTGTTTTCCCAGCTGCATCAAGACCAACCATAAGGATCCTCATTTCTTTCTTCGCATAAAACAATCTCATTATCCGTGACACCGTCAAACCCATCGTTGCCTCTGATTCAAGACCGAGAAGAATGAAAAACACTAATTGACTTACAAGAAAACTTGGGAAACTTTGTTCCTTTTTTTGTTTTTTCAATCTGTGAGGAAGGAAGAGGAAAGTATTATTTACCTCAAAAGATGTATTTTCGCTAGAAGCAGGAGAAAGCTAGAAATTAATCACTTGTTGGTGTATTATATAAACATTAGATGATGAGACCAGAAAACAGCACCAGGCATCAATACTGCATTCAGAAAAAGCGATCGAGAATAGGATTCGGATGTAGATTGATGAAAGAATAAAATGAGGTGTCTTTGTTTTCATTTGAAACCATGGTATTTGAAAAACACAAGATTAGATTCAGTCGCAAGTTGGAATGCAAAGGTGATAAAAATTTCCTTGTCCCATACGTGAGCATCAGAAGACACGGTACAAAAATTAAAGCAGCGTTAAAACAAAGCATTTGAATTTGTTTTTTTTTCACTTTTTTGATTTCTAGGTATCCTAATATGTAATCATGAGGCTAATTTTACACCTCCACAATATTAACGTATTAAACGATAAACGAATGAGCATGAAGTATTTGCTATTCGTAAGAACCGGAGATCAAACTCCTATCCGTATGGTTAAGTCACGGGATGCTAAACTACCACACCCATCCAATTTAGGGTCTCTTTGGATACAGACCCGGTTGGTCAAACGACTAACCCCAAAAATACATCCTACGGTCAAACAGAATTTTGACTGTCTCAAACGCTGTGAAGAATCAACTCTTAAATTTCTCCATTTTCCCAACTTTGTTTCCCCAACTGACAACCAAACGGACACTTAGTTATTTAAGTACAATCATTTAGCCAGTGCTTTTTATTATTACTACTGTGTAGTTGTTTATTGCAGTTGCAAAGATGAAAAGAAAGAATTCAATGAATTAGCCTTAAAAAGAGAGATTTTAGGGATCAATTCAATACAGAATATAGCATTGACATTCCGTGCAATAGCATTATAAAAATAAATTCACAAATGACGAAACCTATGCGTTGGCTAAACGAAATTACATCATTTTTTGGAAATGGCTTCCTTAGCAGATTGTAGAGTGGTAGCCACAGCAGCAGCAGCGCCTGCAAGAACACCACCACTGGTCTTTGTTGAATGAGGCTGGTGAACTACCTGCACGTTCCTCTCTTCTTGAGTGCTTTGCCCTGCGGAAGATCGATGATCCACGGTTTCCACCTTTCTTTCCACCGTGTTTTGTGAATTCACAACCTCATTCTGACACAAATTCATATTCATTCATATATGGATTATTCATTTACCATGATAACTTTTAAAAAACATGCCTGGAAAAAAATGGGTGGAGTTATACTACCTTCTTAGCTTGTTCATTCATGTTGATCCAATCTATTGAACACAAATGCAGAGGTGGTTATGTAATAGAATTTTGACAAAGTATTAAGCTGTTGCAGTTTCTGTTTTCAACCCATCAAGCATTAAACTTGCATTTTAAAGGAGAGTGGAGGATTAGGAATGACAATAACTAAGGCGTAGAAAAAGGGCCTCCATAAGGACACACCCCACAGGCCACCGTATCATATGCCTGTCCATCCGATTGTAAGAATGTTCACTAATTTTCCAATAACATTTTGGAGTGTTTAATGAATGTTGAGGAACATTTATTTGTTTGGTCCAGTGACATAGATACATAAGGTAGTTCTTCTGTCTTTATAGTAGTAGTATATCCAAATAACTTAGAGGAGACCTTTGTGACTCGCATTTTGATCAACCTGATAAATTAAATTTAAGATAGTAGTAAAAAGCTATAAAATATGAGATTAAATTAATTGAATAAAATACTACATTGTTGTTGTAGTTATAAGATGAGTACATTTATGTAAATAAAACATGTACTTGTGTTGTTGATAATGTTAAAAAGGAACTTTTTTTTGAAGATAGACGTATTTATGGGATATGTTTCAAAGTGATTTTTTCGTCAAATAAAAGTTAATACTGTAAAAGAGCCTCAAACTAACCTTCAACATACATAAAGCATGTTATCAACCACTAATCCACTATGAAACTTTATTGCATACATGACAATTAACATTTTATATTATTTTATCAATTCATTTTATTTTATATATTATATTATTTTTTATGATAAATTATTATATATTTTTAAAATATATTTTTGTTATTGTATGTTTTAATTTTTATATTTATCAATAAGTTAAGTGTATTTTACACCCGCTTCAAGACAGTTTGACTAATCAACCAACCTTGGGGTAAGCCGCCTTTTCTACTTATATTATTATTCTAATTTTTTTTACTTAATTCTTATACATAGAAACTGAGATTCAATATTCTTACTGCAATTCAAAAAATCATTATATTATCTATTAACTAAAAGTAATAAATATATGATTTTTCTAAATTTTATTTTATGGAAGCTGTTTTATTTCACTCATATAACTATCTGATTAAATTATTCAATTTTAATTGTAAAAAATAATATACATAATATATATTTATTATCTTCCTTTCCTATAAAGTATTATAAAAGGAAAGGAGGGGAGGCGAGAGTCGCGTAGAAAGTCTTATTCAATTGATAGAAGATCACTCCCCAAAAAAAGTGGCCTCCTTTATATACGATCCCACCAGACGCGCCCCTCAGTTCAAATTTTGCTTCACAAACTCACCAAACTCTTTCTTTATGAGTATGAGTCAACCAAGCCGCTTCAAAGAACAAAGGTCTCTGGAATGCCGGCTGAGGTCACTTTGCAGGTCAAAAAGAAGAGGGTGGTGATCGGATTTGACTGGAGGCAGATTCCGGACAGCAGCTTCAGGGAAAAATTACATTCCATCTTAAACAGAGCTCTGTTAACCTTTTATTTGAAGAAATGACCAATTTAAAACTCTTTAAAAATACGGGATTATATTAAAATATATTCAATAAATAGAAGGCTAAAATATATATTTAACCTATTATTTTCTATCTTAAAAAGTAAATTTAACCTAGGTGTTAAAATATGATAAGCAAATCGTGTATTCGTGTGCTTTCCCTAAAAAATATGAAATAACATTTGTGCTTGTATTCCGCAGTAATCATTGGAAATATTGCAAAACAAATGAAACCAATAGACGTTATTTGTAAAGGATGTTCAGAGAATAATTGTTTCTAATCTATGTGAAAGAGATAAGTAAAATGACAGAAATTGATGGGTAATTAAACAAAATAGCCGAGTTGGAAAAATTAGAGTTGGGTAACAATTTAAGATGCAAGCCAAACCGTGACCAACATTAATTAAATTGATGTAGTGAAAAGTTATAGATGCTGAAAAATAATACAATGCTAAAATCGAAGCACAAACCAGGAATTGGGTATATAAGGCATTGACATAATATAATATATAATACTCATAGCATAATTGTCTGTCTATAATCCCTAACCATTATGAATCGCAGCCAAATTCACAGATGAAACAGGGTATTACTGTGACCAAAAATAGTTTTCCCATTTGCCAATTGAATTAACAACAAAAGGTGATCGTTTCTTCCTTAACAAGTCATAAGAGGTGACTCGTTACCGTGAACATCTGAAACATCGGAAAACCTTTGTCTGGGAGACAAACTTGCGATGCCAGCAGCATCAAATTCAACATTGGCAATATTCTTTCTCTTGTGATTTTCTGAACTGTTTTTCTCTTCCGAAACCTCAGCAATGGGGCTCAATCCCTCTATCTCCTTCCGACCAACAGAAATCATTGCTTGGGCTTCAGCCACAGCTGTTCCATTATCATCTGTAGCATATAATATCTTCTGCATTGCTGCAACAATCTGAATCACAAACAAACACGCACGATCGTTATTGGTTTCACTATTATTACCCGTAATCACAAATTGCTGGTTTCACTTTGACAAATCATATTATATTATAAAGTTTAGAAGCACGGTACAGGTGAGTGTTCTATCTCAGGAGTTTGGCACAGTATCTCAATGTCTCTCAGTTTTGCGAAGTAGAAATCTCGTTCCTTCTCAAGACTATCAATAGATAACTTCAACTCCGTTATCTGCATCAACCTCGAAGTTAGAAAATACACCATTATTCAATTGGTGATTTCTTTGCTTTGAAAACAGAAGTACCTGTTCTTCATATGCTGGGTTTGCAGCAGCAGCAGGTCTCGTGGCCTTTGCAACCTGATTTATGGGGTTTGCAGCAGAGACATCGTTTCTTCGAGGATTGTGGGAAGACTGGGGTCTCTGTGCAGTAGAACCCTTTGTTGATGATTGAGAATTTGCAGATTTCTTGCTCGTTTCTCTTCCTCCCTTGCAAACCTCTCTCCTCTCCAGAGGATTATAACTAAAACGAGAACCACATATAATCATTTCCAAACATTCAGCGTCCAACATTAAATCAAGTACGATTAAGATTAAATCATTTCATCGTATTGCCAACATTAAAACATTACTTTACATTACACAATTCAAAGGTCTAGGATTTTCGGCAAGACATTTGAATTTCATAATTAAACACTACTTATTTTCAATTTCCAATTTGCAATTAAAATCGACAATGATTAAAATTGTGTAAGAAATTCAATTTACTTGTGCTGAAGTCCTGAATTGACAGAATCGCAGTATCTTTTCATCCATTGCATGAACTCTAGGTTATCCAGTGGCCTTCCTTTCACCAACTTGCTGACCTCGATGTGCTGCAAAACACAGCGAATGATTCCGGAATTTAATTTCAAACAAATTCAAACGAAAATAATGAATAAATAAATAGAGACAAGAGTGAAAGGCGAGAGAAAGAGGGAGAGAGAAACCTTGGTGATTTTGAGTTTGTTGAATACATCTTGAAGGACCTTGTAGTTCTGAATCATCTCGTACTCGTTCTTGGCGTCGAAATTGACCTTGTGCATAGGCACGATACCTGGATGAGCGGCATCAAGAAGCTGGCAATGAACCGCACCGGAACAAGCCTGAAAGTTGAACGATGCAACAGAATAACAAATCAAATAAGAAACGCGCAACGATCGGAAATGGAACGAAATTGAGGAAAGAAAATGGATCGGAGATAAAACCTCTTCGACTTTGGAGAGGTTGAGTTGGAGCGTTGAGTTGATCCAAGAAAGAATCTCAGATCTGCCAACGAAATAAGCTGAATCCATGATCCCGATGTTGGTCGCCATTTTCTCTGCTTCTCTTTGTTTCGTTATTTCTTTTCTTCCCTAAACTTTTTCGTTCTCTAATAACGGCTCCTTCGCAGAGAGAGAGAGAGAGAGAAAGAGTTCACATATATATGGAGAGAGGAGCGGGAGTTTTTCAAATTTGAAATTCACTGTGTCCTAATGGGGATTCTGGAATCCTCGCAACGTTCCACTAAGCAGTACGAACTGCTTGGGCTGGGCTTCGCTTTTTGTTTTTGGTCGCTGGGCTTATGGCATCCAACAAAATAAAACTGGTTCTGCCTTGCTTTTGACCGCAAAACTGCTATATTATTATTGAGAGAGATACTTTACCAAAAAAAATATTGAGAGAGATACTAGAATTCACCAAAAAAAAAAAGAATTGTTTACCAAAAAAAGAGAGATAATAGAATTTGACCAAAAAGAAGAAAAAAAGAGACATAATGGAATGAAGGGCTTATACGCATTGCTTGTATAACAAAAATAAAAAAATGTATATATATATATAATATGATGTATCTTATGAAAAATGTTTTCTTATGTGAAAGTGAAAAAAGAGACATAATGGAATGAAGGGCTTATACGCATTGCTTGTTTAACAAAAATAAAAAAATGTATATATATATAATATGATGTATCTTATGAAAAATGTTTTCTTATGTGAAAGTGAAAAAAGAGACATAATGGAATGAAGGGCTTATACGCATTGCTTGTTTAACAAAAATAAAAAAATGTATATATATATATATATATATATATATATATATAATATGATGTATCTTATGAAAAATGTTTTCTTATGTGAAAGTGAAAGGAGCGAATTTAGACTGTATAACCATACAATTGATTGTTGAGATTAATCATATGAGTTTTTCAAAAATCAGTCTCCGTAATAAGTCTATCTGGGCCGTATAACCATACAATTCAAGATACCAATCTCAATGTAGAATTTTTCAAAAACTTTATTTTTAAATTCTTTATCATGATTACTTCTTATTATACCGATACATAATTCTTTCTCATTTTGGATTTTCTTATAGTAAATCTTGAATACTTTTACAAACTCATCCTTGTGTGTTAGGAAATATACTTATGTCATTCTTGTGTAATCATCAACAATAACAAATCCATACTTCTTCTCTTCCAGACTTTGCCCCTGAGATGGACCAAATAAATCTAAATGTAACAATTCCAAAGGTCTGGCGGTGGAAACGACATTTTTGTTTTCAAAAGAGGTTTTATGTTGTTTCCCTCTTTGGCATGCTTCACAAGGCAAGGAACTGTTGAATGAAATTTTTGGCAGTCCCTTAACAAACCCTTTTTTATGAAGTTTTGAAATATGCTTAAAACTTATATATGTCCAAGCTTTTTATGTCAGATCCATCTTTCTTTCAAATTTGAAAATAAGCATGTTACATTCTGATCATTTAGTTCATTTAAGTTAACCTTGTACAGGTTGTGATGTGTGTTTGTATTGAAGAGTATGGATCCATCATGGTTAATGATAGTATACTTTTCTTTATCAAAAGAGACCATGTACCCACTATCATAAAATTAACTAATGCTCAATAGGTTATGTCTCAAACCTTCAACCAAAAATACATTTTCAATGTCACGTAAAGGAATTTTACCCACTCTACCAGACCTAGTATCCAGCCAGTCTGATTTCCTCCAAAGATGACTGTTCCACCTTTAAACTATTCCAGGTCTAGGAACATAGACCTTCTTCCTGTCATATGATACGAGCATCCACTGTCCATATACCAATGCAAAGGCTTTGTCTTTGTCCTAAAGAACATATGCACTTAGAATAATTAATGATTTTGGTACCCATATCTTTTTGGGTCCAGCATTATTAGTAATTCTTTTATTTCTTCTTTTCCTTTTTCTATAATCATTTATTATATGACCATGTTTTTTGTAGTAATTACATTTGACATACTTGTGTTCCTTTGAAATAAATGAGGGAGATGAAGATTGCTTGAAATTATTTTTCTCTACATAGCCCAGACCTAGTCTGCTATGATCACCATATGATTTTCCCAATAGTTTGTTCAAATTTTCAATGCCATTGACAAACTTGCTCAGGTCTAAAGTAAGTGATCTTACTTTCTTTTGTAGCTTAATGGTTTCATTAGCCTGAGAGTTGCAGCAAACTTCGATATTTTCAAAATTTGTTTTTAGAACAACGTTCTCTTTTATGAGTTTGCTCAATTCTTCCAGGCGCATCCTCTCATTTTCTTCTATTTCTTTCAAAATATTTTTATCAAAATTTTCTTCTTTCAATATAGAAATCTATTTTTTAAAATTAGTAACCGTGTTAACATGTTTTACTTTCAATTTTTTGAAGTTTTTCAAAAGCTTTGAGAAATCATCAAACAAGAAATCATAGTTTTGTTTGAGTTTAAAAAATCTTACATCCTTTGATTCTGAATCACTTGAGCTTGCTTTAGAGTCTGATTCTTTACTAGTCATGAGACAAATTTGAGCAGATTATGTTTCTTCATTAAACCTTTCAAAACTGGATTATCCCCCATCATCCCATTTGATCAACCTTTTTTGTCTTTTAGGGAATTTTCTCTTTTCTTTTCTGTCTTTCTTGTCTTTGTTTAAGAGAGGATATTCTTCTTTCATGTGACCTAGTTTCCTGCAGTTAAAACACTACAAAGCAGACTTGTCAGTTTTAAACTTAAATTGATTTTTACCTTTGTGGTCCTTCTTCTGTAATTTTTCAGGTCTAAACTTCTTTTTTTTTAACAACCTGTGAAATATCTTGGTTACAAGGCCCAATTCTTCATTTGTATCAGCTTCTGACTCATTAGAGTTTGGATCTGAGCTTGTTGACTCTTCAGCTTTTAATACCTTGGGCTTCCTGCCTGATTCATCAGACTTTAAGGCTATGCTTTTAAAGGAAAAAGGCTTGTTGACTTCCTTCTACTTCAGGTCCTTTGCTCTGAGTACTCCAAGCAGTTCATCTAAGGAGAATGTGCTCAGGTCTTTTGCTTTCTCTAATGTTGAGCACTCGACATCAAACTTCTTTGGTAGACTCCTAAGAAGCTTTACATTAATGTCTTTTATGGAAGGTGTAGTCCTAAAAGCCTTTAGCTCATTCCACAAAGTCTGAAATCTTCCAAACATTTAATCTACAGTCTAATGGTCTTCTATCTTGAAGGTATCATACTATTTAGTCAACAATATCTTCCTGGATCTTTTAACATTGAAGGTGCCTTCAAAGTTGCGTTGAAGAGCATCTCAAACTTCTTTAGCTGATTTATAGCTAAACACTTTATTGTACTCTGATTTGCTAAGAGCACAGGTAAGGAGAAATCTGGCCTTAGCATTTATCTCCATCTTCCTTATTTCAATAGTACTCTATTCATATTCAGACTTGAACTTTCCATCTTCATCAACAGATGCTATATAATCATCATTTATGATAACTACCCATAGACTGTACTAGGTGGATTTTATGAACATTTTCATTCTATCTTTCCGATATGGGTAGTCTTCTCCAAAGAAAGCTGGTGACCTGTTGATAGAAGAACCTTCTACAATTAACTGATTACTCTAAGAATATACCATAGATCTTGATCGTTTTCACTTAAAGGAGTGATCAACTCAAAGGATAAGCTCTGATACCAATTGATGATTCAGAGTCAGAGTTAGAAGAGAGGTTGAATAAGTCGTAGACTCTTTTACGTAATTATGAACCTTTAACGCGTAGGTAATCAAACTTGATAAAATAAATTTGGATAGAACAAAATAAGAAGAAGAAAGAACACCAAGAATTTATACTGATTCACTTCCAACACAGAAGCTACGTCCAGTCCCTTCTAACTTGAAGGATTTCCCCTATTGTAAAATATCCTTTACAATAACAACATCAAACCAATGCCATAAGTATTCTTGACTCTAGTCACTTTGGCTTAAACCTAAGTATTCTTTCAACAATCCACTCCTGGCTCAACAACCCAAGTATTCTTTTGAAAGCCTTTTTAGGCCACAACTATTTCGCAATGCAACTAAGGCTAGTAACTCACAAGACTTTTTACATTAATTGATTTAAAGAAGTGAGGCATAAGAGTGTTTAGTAGAACTTAGTATATAAATGGATTACATGAATATGAATAAATACATTAAGTTAAGAAAAGACAAGAGAGCCAAGGTCTGCTAAAAGCAAAACAACAAAAAAAGGCATTTGTCTTTTAAGAAGCAGGAAGAGATTGAGAGAATTTCTAATCACAGAAAATGGGAATTCTTAATAAGTTTCTTGTTCTGAAACATGAATCTCTTCAAGCATATATAGGTCACTCAAGATGACTGTTGCTGTTCTTGGAAGGAGATATGAACGTTGAAACTTCTATACTTCCATGAATAAGGGGTTCCTTGATATCTTTAGAAAATAATGCTAATTGATGGCTTTATTTCTTCTAAAAATCATACAGGGATCTATACTAAAATCCTTCTAAATGCAACTGACACATAGGCTGACTTGGTTCAGCTTTTCTAACTTGCGTAGAGTTTTTACGATGAGGACTTCGAAAAACTACATTGGCTGCTCATTTGGTTTGTCCCTTATCCATTTTGATGATAAGTAAATTCTTCTTGATAAGAGCTTGACTTCTGATCCATTATCAAAATGTTTTTAGAAGGTTGTGATTTGTACTCCTGGAGTAACGTTCATGTTGCAAGTTTTGGATGCTTAAAAGTCCAAGGTCTAATTCTGATGATTCATATGGCTGAGCGATCTTGAATCAGACTTTTTGGTTAAAGTCTAAACTTTGACTTTTGATGGCTCAGACTTTTTGGTCTTATGGACTCCCCCTTTGTCTTGTAACCAGTGCGGTTAATTAAGTAGTTCCCGAAATACTTAGTTGGACAGGTTAGATCATACATAAGTAGACTTCATTCAATTAAAATATATTGATGTGTGTTATTAACAAAATTATTTAGTGGGTGAGCATATATATGTTAAATGACAAATATAGAACTGGATTTACCATAATTTATTTAAATATTACTCTCTAGTTCACAACACAACATATAATCATACTTTTAATTTCAATAACCAACTATCACAAATCATCATCCTTAACAATTTCCATTTAACATAAACATATACATTTACATCAACCCAGATGTAATTATAATCACAATCATCAATAGCTATCCCATATCATCTCATCTCAATTGTAATTACATCAACCCAGATGTAATTATAATCCATATGCATGCAGATCTGACTCTACTGATGGGTTTTATATTGTAGTATAATATTTTTCTCAATATATATCAATATCTAATTTTTACCGGTACCGAACCGCTTACCCATTTGCAACACCAATCACTCCAAGTGACAACGACCTCAACTCAAGTGTTGCGAGCCGGTCTTAAGACCAACTTGAAAAGGCTGTGGAATCCGAAGAAACCACTAAACGGTATGTTCCTTACTCTCAGGCAACCCCCATCTGGGCCGACATCACAGGCCCCCTGCAGTCATGTGAATGTTTGAATGCAAATGCTATGCCAAACAACTCTGAATCATCAATAAACTATATGATTACCATCATTAAGGTCTACCACTTGATTACCATCACTAAGGATTTTACAACCAAATATTCAATTAGAGCATAACATACATTTCTAATCATTTATCATTATCGAAACATCATAATCATCAATGGCCACCTCATTCCTAATTTTGAATACTATCATCAAGAATAAGATTCATCATTATCCAATCATCATAACCAATTCACAATTTCATCAACAATACTAATTTTCCAATAATTACCATCAATGTTAAATTCATAATTTTACCAATCCTATTCTCAATAATAACTAACAATAAGGGGATATATCACTAATTCAGTCATATAACATCATTATTATTAATTTCCACCATAAACATCAATGAAAATCATATTATATTAATATAAATATAATTCTTATCTATTCATAACTCATACATTTAAAATATAATGCTCCCCATCTACCTGAAATTCGAGATTCCAATCCAAACACTCGTTTCGGTATCGTTTCGGAATTGAACATACATTAAAAACACAATTGAAGCTTTCTGACTACTTAAGCTGCGTTTAGTTACAAAAAATTATTCTAGTTCCAAAATTTTCATTTCCTAGAATAGCTAGAAAAATTCTTAGAATTTTTGTCTACTTTTTAGTTTTCTTGGAGAACTTCTTTAAAGACTTCTCTATTTTTCTAAAAAAAATAAAAAAAACTCGGTTTTCAGTTTTCTATAAGTTTTCTTTGAATATTTTGTAAACAAACAAATGTTTTATTTTTTCAACTTTTTTAAGAATAGTTTTTCATTTTTCTTAGAAAACTTGGAAACTAAACACGACCTTAATCGTTTACTAATTTAATTTAACTACTTTCAAACTATTCAGAAACCCAAAACCTTACAAATACTACCAATGTCACGAAAGGACCGAGGTTCAAATGTTTGGACTTACCGAACAGTTACCGATGATTTTCAAAATCAATTTCACAAAGATTCGAAGCAGCCTACAACTTAGAAATGATTCTAAAATGGTCTATAGCATGAAAATGAAAGGACTAAAGCTTGAATCCATGAAATGGAACCAAACCAAACAATGGGTCTTTGAATTTACCTTATCAATGAATGAACTAAATGAAACCTAAAATATTTGAGTTGTCTACATGCATTGAATGGTTCTAAAGCTTCCTTAAATCATTAATTTGAAGAATTTAAAGATAAAATTCAAGAAGTAGGCAAAATAAAAAATGGGTTCCTTTGATAACCTTGACAAAATAAAGAAATATGAAGGAATCAAGGTTCCTAGCTTGCTCGTGGAAAAGAGGTAAAGAAATGAAGCCTTGATTTTTGCTTTAGCTTGACAGAAAATGAAGAAGAAAGTGGAACTAGTGATGGTGACCCTCTCAGCCAAGTAAAGAAGAATACATGCAGGTTTTTATTATTTTCCCTTTCTTTTGCTCCCTGTTTACACGTGAAGGATAGAAAAAATATGGAAAATGTAATTGGTTTGGTAGCTTAATTCATTTAAGGGTAGTTTGGTAATTTATTCCCTTTAATTATTTTCTAGAATTAATCTGGTAGCTTTATGTTACTTAAAATTAACCAGATTAATCCTAAAAATTAATGTACCCTTTTCAAATTAATTTAACAATCCTAATTAATTATTTGATTAATATTAAATCAACCAATAATTAAAAATTGATATGTTCGCTTAGTTGATTTTTATAAAATAAAATAAATTCTAAATTCCCATACATCCGAATTATACTATTATACGTAAAAGTCATGTTTAAATATATAGGTAAATTTAGTTTTGATTGTAACATCCTAACCTTTAATTAATGATTAAATTGCATGCTAATTAGTAAATAAGTGTGAATGTCTTATTAATTAATTAGGAGAAAAGGGAAATTACTGGTTTACCGTTAATGAAGGGTCATGGGCCATCTCTAATTCTCATTTTCTCCTTCCTCTTACTTCACGCGCATGCAAGTAGAGAAAAGGAAGCCAAGTTCCATTGTTCTCTTCTGCGGCAACCTCCCTCCAACTTTGCTTTTTCTTCTTCTTCTTCTTCTTCTTCTTCTTCTTCTTCTTCTTCTTCTTCTTCTTCTTCTTCTTCTTCATCATCATCATCATCATCATCTTCTCATGCTCTTCTTCTCTTCCTCTTCTGCGTGGTTGCCTTGGGTCTTGGCGGGGAAGCCTTAATTTCATAAAATTGAGGAGTGGTTTTGGAGTTTTGATTCCATGTGGGCAACTTGAGACGCTTTAGGGTTTGAATTCTCTAAGTCCAAGTAAGTTAGAATTAACACCCAAAGCTTGGCTTTGTGTAAATCATAAACTTCGCACTCAATCTCTCTTGTTTTCTTGAACTTAAAGCCATTTCGGAGCATTGTCAGAACTTAAACAACGTTTGTGGCAAGTTGGGCTTATTGATTTCCTTTGTGTTGGTAAACCTTGATGATACCCCTCATTCCGTATTCCGATTCCGTGAAATATGGGCTTAACGATAGCCATTCCTACGAGTTTTAGGTGATTTCGAGGTAGTTTGAAGTGTTTAGCAGCTTTGAGATTGTAGGGTTCAAGACTCAGTGGGCGACGACATTATTTGGAATTTTTTAGGCCACGAGTTAGCGATCGGAGGTGTGTAGGAAAGCGTTGAGAGCTTCTGGGATCATCTATTCCAGGTAGGGGGCAATTATATTTTAAATGCATGGTTTATGGACAGGTTATGGGTATATTGATATGTTATAAATTATAGATATTGTGAAATATGATGGTTTGATGTATTTAATTGTGAGATGATAGAGGTATACCCCGTTTTGTGTGATATCTGAGAGATATTGTTTTTTATGATAGATTCCATCCATGGTGTTATTATTATTTTGCATAAGATGTAACAATATGAATGAATTAATGCTATTTTATTGTATATGATGTAATGAATTGATTGGAATGAATGTTTCTATGCATGAGATGCAATAGATAATTAAATGGATGTTATTATTGATGCATGAGATGCAAGTAAATGGATAATTTAATATCATTTTATAGCATGAGATGCTTATTATTGATGTGTACATATGAAGTGAGATTTCTATGTTAGTGGTTTTGAAGATTCCACAAAAGACCTTAGGTGGGACTCAAGGCAAGCCTATTGAGTGGGACTCAAGGCTAGCCCGCAACACTGTCGTTGTTGCTGAGAGTGATTATGTTGCGTGAGAGGACAAATAATTTGGTATCAGTAAAACGGCCGGATCAGCTGAGAGCTGAATATTATATGGCTGAGAGCCTTATGTTGTAACACTACTTCATATTATGTGTAATCGGATCCGTATTAATGAATGTGAATATGCATTATTATGTGTTACTAAGAATAACATAATTATGATAGCCTATGAGTTATATGATGTGAGAATATTTGATTAATTATAAATTGAGTTGAATGGCAGTGAATGTTGTTGATTGATTGTAATGTTGTGATGTATGTTAGAGGATTGGATAGATTGATCCGATTTAGTAACTGTCATTTAATATATATGATACTCACCCATATTTTATGGCTATTTTTCAATGGGACTGGACCGTGATGGTGATTGGTGAGACGTCACCATGTGCCGGGGCACCTGGATGGTTCCACACTATGTATGAGATGCATTGATATGTCCAAGAATGGTATTTGTGAAGCTTGATGCATTGCATGAGTATTATGGGCAGGACTTGTGCATATATTGAATTGAGCTAGATTATGTATTGGAACTTAGTTAGATGATGGATGTACACGATTGATATTTTCATGTGGGTTTTATGTATAAACGTGGATGTGATGGGGTCACATTGCATTATGTGAGGTTTGGTTGCCATTGGATGGTTCCATTAGCATATGTGCATGATTTGGGACTTGTAGGAAGTGGTTTGGGTCAAATTCATGGAGAATTGACCCTTGAGTTGCATACTTCTATGCTAAAATGGCTAGAATGCACTTTTGCGCATAAATCCCTTGTTGTTGAGTATCTTTGTGTGGCCCGTGGCCACACGTTACAAATGTTGTATATTAGGTAATAACAAAGTTTGGCGATGATTGGATATCATTTGGACAAGTTTTGGGGATGCAGAAATTGGCTTAGAAGCATTTTCTAGTATTTCCGCTCAAACGAGTGCCTATCTCGCTTGAGCGAATCTCTCTTGTATGGTCAGTGTGCATTCTGTGGCACTCTTGCTTGAGCGAGATAGGCATCGTGTTGGTTCTGTGTTGTTTTCGCTCAAGCGAGAAAGAGTCGCTTGAGCGAATGTGTCATGTTTTGCTTTTGTTGCGTTTTCACTTGAGCGAGGGGAGTCTCACTTAAGAGAAATAAACATGGTTTGTCCCTAGCTTGTTTTCGCTTAAGCGAGGGTGTTCCTCTTGAGCAAATTAATTTACAAATGCTATTGTATGATTTTTACTCAAGCGAGGGTGGGCTCGCTTGAGCGAGTGGATGCTGAATTGCTACTACCTCATTTTCGCTTGAGCGTGGAAAGTTCGCTTGGGCGAATTAAATTGCAAATGCTCTTGCCTCATTTTTGCTTAGGTGAATGGGATTCGCCCAAGCGAAGGTGGGTACTTGCCCAAGCGAACTGAATTTCGCTTGAGCGAGTCTGTTCTGTTTTGGTTTTACGGTTTGTGGGCTCTTGGGATGGGATCCTAGGCCTCTTGTCACGCATTTCGTGAATCATTTTGTGTTGGGATAGCCGTAGGTGACTTATTTTCGCGTGAATTTTTTTTCCCCACTTTAATTCCTTATATTTCCATTAGGATGTTTTATTAATCTTGTGAGAGATGAGTTAATTATATTGTTCACATGAGATGCACTAAATCATCTTTCATTGTTTCATCAATAAATATTTTATGAATTAGTAAAAACATGAATAAATTAATCTTGTAAGGAATGTACTTGAGTTTCATTAATCCTCATCCTATAATGTTCAAATGATCTATGCACTTATTAATAGTTGTTAAAATGGGTGTGTCACCCTAAATGAGTTAGGCCTTTCCAGCCTGTGAACTTTTTGAGATCGGGTAAAAAAAATTCATATTAATTTGAGCTTCAATTAAAGGTGCCTAAACTTGCTTATTTTCTAGCGGACTAGACCGACCCAATAAATTTGGGCAGCCCTCATAATTTTACAATAGAAGGATCAAGATCGTTCAACCTGCAGTGGGTGCGGCCTTTTGTGGGTTGTTCCAAAAACCTTCACTAATTCAAGCTTCAATTATAGATGCTTAAGCCCGTCTATTTTACAGGGGCGAATTGACCCATCAAAATAGACCTATTTTGTCGCCTCTACACTTATACACTTATGTTTGAGTGTTTCATCAACAAATATTATATGAATTAGTAAAATTAAAATGAAATGAATTAGATAAAATGATATTTTTAATAATTTAATCACAAACTGTAAACTTTTAGTATAATGATTTATCTTAACAAAGAGTTATTTATACTTTTTATATTTTTATATTATTAAAAACTTAGTATTCAAAATAATGTAATTTAAAAATTAAGGTATTATTGTTTTTTATGTGTTAAAAAAGTTAAACCAATATTTTTTAAAACCTATATGCCTACAAGTATAGAAATAATGTTTTATACCTATATTTATGAAATTTGACAGAAAAATAAATAGATAAATTAAAAATTATGATTTATTAATAATTAAATATATTTTAAAATATATAATAAAATGTGTTA
The DNA here is from genome assembly GCA_037962975.1 of Clitoria ternatea. Taxonomy (NCBI): domain Eukaryota; kingdom Viridiplantae; phylum Streptophyta; class Magnoliopsida; order Fabales; family Fabaceae; genus Clitoria; species Clitoria ternatea. The sequence continues at coordinate 20,867,195 of CM075670.1, read as the reverse complement.
AGTGATAATATTTTAAAAAATTTCATCCTATAGTTGTATAATAGTAGTAGAAAAACGTGTATCTTTTCTGGTATTATTAAAAGTTACTGTGTATATATATCGAATGTTAGAATAAGTTGTTCATCTCTGGCAAGTTGATTTGTTACTAATGCCAACCCAATCTATATATTTAGCCCATAAATCTGATCGTAAGGATTTATTGACTAATAATTACATTAGGTTGTTGAATATCACGCCACTTCGACCGTTATGATGATTGAATTAGTGGAAATGAACTGTCCAACAAAGTTAAAATCATTTCTCGCTATAATCTTTCTCCACTTTTGTAACTTTCATCATTTGGATATTGATAGGATATGGCCAACTTAAACTGTCAATTATTGCAAAAATGAGAGAAGAACAAACGCATAAACGGATGTGATTCTGGTTTTTTATTTAAAAAAGGTATTTTTTTAAATGGATAAATAAGGTTGTAAGAAAAATAATTTGATGTATGTGGAATGAGTTGGCTAGTCGTTAAAAAGAAATTGTTGATAAAAGTTGTATGCAACAAAAGTTGAATCTGGAACCTATCAAACACAACAAGACATGATAACTACTGACACAATTATTTCCTTATTGTAAATGAGGAATGTTATTACATATCATTCTTTTTATTCTTTTACTATGTTTCATATTCTTACATAAAATAAAAAGGTGTTTAATATATTTAATATATAAATAATATAGATATTATAAATTATATATATTATACACTTTAATATATACTATGTGTAATATATATATATATATTAAATTATATATTTTTAATATATAAATTATATATTTTTATACATTAATATATAAATTTATACAGTAATATATTATATATTAAATATATATATTTATTATATAAATGGTATATATATTATATATTAATTTAATATTTTAATATATAAATTGTATATATTATACATTTTAATATATACTATTAACATTACTATATATGTATATATTAAATTATATATTTTCAATATATAAATTATACATATTTTATATATTAATATATAAATTTATACATTAAAATATATTATATATTTAATATATAAATCATATGGATATTATACATTAGTTTAATATTTTAAAATATAAATTGTATTTATACATTTTAATATATACTATTAACATTAATTATATATATTAAATTATATATTTTTAATATATAAATTATATATATATATATATTATGCATTAAGATCTAAAAACGTAGTGGATGATGGAGATTTAATGAGGATGTCAGTCACCTGGAATCAGGCAGGGATGTGTTTGATCTGAATGTCTCCTTCTGTAAGTTTTTCCCTGACAAACCATAGGTCTAAATCAAAATGTTTAATTCTTGAATGCATAATAGGATTGACAGCTAGCAGAATTATGTTTTGATTGTCACACTATATGAGGGGTGGGTTGGTAGGAGATAGTTGAAGTTCAGTGAGTAGATTTTGAAGATACATAATGTCAGTGTTGGTAGTGGCTAGGCTCCTGAATTCTGACTCTATGCTCGATCTGTTCATAGTGGGTTGTTTCTTTGCTAACCAAGAAACAATGTTGTTCCCTAAATAAACGCAGTTTCCAGAGGTGGAGCACGTATCATTAGGGTCACTTGCCCAATCACTACCACAATAGGCAGTGATTTCCATGGTGGACTTGGCTGTGAAGAGCAAACCATGGTTGATGGTGCCTTTAAGGTATTTGAGAAGTCTTTTTAGGGCTTTCTAATGTATGTCCAGAGGTTTGTGCATGAATTAACACAACTTGTTGACAGTGTAGGCAATGTCGGGTCTAGTGAGAGTGACATATTACAGAGCTCCAATAGCTGATCTATATAGAGAACGATCATGACCATTATGATAGAGTTTGAGAGAGGGTGCCATAGGAGTTTTAATAGGATTAGCAGTATGCATATTAAGTCTGGAGAGCATGTCTTGAATGTAGCTAGTTTGATGCAGATGGTAGTTGTCGGATCCATCTTTGTCAACCTCAATTCCCAGAAAGTGGTGTAGAGGGCCCAAATCTTTGAGAGGGAATTTTGTTGATAGTTAGTGAATAAGATGATCTATTATTGATTGCTTTGTGGCTGTGATGATAATATCATCAACATATACAAGGATGTATATGGTGAGGTTGTGTGTGAGCATGAAGAGCGGTCACTCTTGGTGGGTTGAAATCCTAAGAAGATAAGAGTGGAGGCAAGCTTATGGAACCATGCCCGAGGAGACTATTTCAAGCCATAGATGGCCTTCTTGAGTTTGCAGACTATGTTGGGAGCACTTTGATGAAGACCTGGTGGCTGCTTCATGTAAATTTCTACTTGTAGTTCCCCATGGAGAAAAGTATTATCTATATTAATTTCATGGATGGGCTATTTATGGGATATAGATGCAACTAGAACAACACGAATTGTAACAGGTTTTACCATTGGGCTGAAAGTGTCATGATAGTCAAGACCCTTTTGCTAGGTGAATCTCCTTGCTACCAATCTTGCCTTATACATGAGAATGTTTCCATCTGCTTTATATTTGTGTCTGAACAACCATTTACTCCTTATAATTTTCTAATCTTTAGGAAAAGGCACCTGATCCCATGTGTTATTTCTAATGAGAGCATTATATTCATCCATTATAGCAGTTTTCCATGTAGGATGTTGCATAGCCACTTGGTAATTAGCTGGTATAGAATCAGTGGTACTCCAGAAGACCTTAGGTTTGGAGATGCCTGCCTTAGCTCGAGTAGTCATTGGATGATTGTTTATTGATGTAGGCTTTCTAGTGGATTAAGAAGGTTCTGAGAGATATTGAGAAGTGGTGATTTGAGTATAAGTGGTAGGTGGGGTGTAGTGAGTAGGTTGAGGAAGGATAGCTTAAGGTGGGATTTGAGGGATAATAGGGGATGTAGTGAAGGTGTCTTAAGCTGTGTGAAGAAGGTATTTTGGTTATGTAGAGGATATGTGGACTCATCAAATTTGACATTTTTGGCTATATAAATTCTGCCTACTGAGGAAATGCATTTGTAGCCTTTGTGTTGATTTGAGTAGTCCATGAGGATGCATGATTCTAATATAGGATCCATCTTGTGAGCATTATTTGGTTTGAGATAAGGGTAACTGATAGCCAACCACAAGTGCACAGGGTATAGCAGTAATAAAAATATCATTCCCTCAGAGATTGTGCCCAATTACTAGATATAACGGTAATTTAATTATCTAGAAAATTTGTTCGACAATAGGAAATTGCAGTAAACTAAATGTTACAACAGAATTGTGACAGAAAATCAAACTCTTTGGTTTTAATTGGATTGCACGATGGTTAAATTCTTGGGATTTAGGTATGTGAATGCATTATGTATTGATTTACCTAAGACCTTTTGTTTATGAGTTAACGTTTTAAGGCGAGATTTCCTAAATTCGCTAACGTTTCCCTCTCAGAACAACGATAACACGCCCAATTAATAAAGAACACCGTTTGATTTATTTCTTGAACTTATTAAGAACAATGAAATCCCATTTAACCTCGAAGTGTTATGCCCACTTTCATGATCCATAGCCCTAAGTTCAAATTCAGGTGTTTCAAAATAAAGGTTAATCTCTCAATTATCCCGACGTTCTAGGTTCAGTTGAGTCTATCTCTAGATCATCAAAAGCTTTAAGCATGCAGAGAATCCGAATAGAAATAAGGGTTCATAAACAAAACACACAAAAGGTAATTCAATACATAATCATGTCACAAACCCTAACTCCCAAGATCTGAAATTAGTTACACATTCCAAACTTGATACAATATATAATAAAATTCATGTTCAGAGAATTACAAAACTTTCAAGATGAAATTTAAAAAGGTAGAAGAAGAAAAGGAAACTAATTCTCACTTAGAAATCCCTTTGATCCTTTAAAACTCGATGTTAGATGCCAAGATCCTTCCCGTTTTTCTTCCAAAATCCTCTCAAAAGTCTCTCAATTTTCGCTCTCTATTTTCTCTGTCCAAAAGTCCATTCCTCGTTCCTTCAAACCGCCCCCAATATGCATCCTAAAAATCAGGAAACTGGGCCTCGTGGGGAAAACCACGGCCAGTGGTTGCAAACCACTGGCAGTGGTTTAGGGTCTGATGCTTAAAACACAAGAATATGATGCCCTGATGACAACCATGGCCAGCGATTGTCATTGCCACATGTTCCCCTTGCGAAATAGTGCCAACTACGACCAGTGGTGGTCACTGCCACCTGATCCTTCTCAATTCCAGTGCCAACCACGGCTAGTGGTTTCCTCCAATTTTGCCAGATTGCATTGTTAAGGATCCTAGAAGCCTCTACATGTATCTTAAATGCCATTTCTCATCAAAATAAACCTGAAGCATCAATAACCCTACAAAAATATAGACAACCGAGTAGTATATGCGGAATGAAATTTAAAATTAAGGGAATCGGGAGGAAACAAAAGAAAAAAGAAGCAAAAACTACACCTAAAAACACTCAAACAAGACAAAATGCACACTTCATAATTGTTTTATAACACAATAAATTAGATTTAGTTTGCTTAGGATTTTAATCATTATGCACTGTATTTCCTTAATTTTTGTGATTTTCGCTTTCTTTCCACTGTATTCTACTCGGGTACTTTTATTTTGCAGAAATTAATAGATTTGGAATTATTGATGATCCATTTTAAGAATGAATGAATATAAATGGAAAATGGATTCAAGAACCTAAAAAGATGATCAAAGTGCCAAAGGATGAAAACAATCAAGAACCATGAGCTATACTGTCCAAAACGCTTCAAAAATGCAAGAAAACACTTCCAGAAAAGGGTAAGAATCGATTCACCCTTACAGGAATCGATTCCCATGTGAAACATAAGCTAGGAATTGATTCAAGGCTGTTGGGAATCGATTCATAGGGCTGGGAATCGATTCCCCCCTTATAGGAATCGATTCATTGAGGTTTGAAAGGCCAGGAATCGATTCATGAAGGCCAGGAATCGATTCATCATGCTAGGAATCGATTCCCACCTTTAGGAATCGATTCACTCGTTGTTTTAAAGGTAAAAATGAACTGGAGGAATCGATTCATCAGTGAAATCATGCGCCGAATTATTGGAAACAACAAAAATACGCAAATTGAAGACAACTGGAACAGCTGGAAATCACATGCACCGAAAGTTTCCAACTTGCAACGCGTTTTCTTAGCTGGCTTCCTCCCTTCCTTCGCCTATAAAAGGAGAAGCAATCCAAGAAGAGAAGGCATCCCATTCTTCATCAGCTTCATTCCTTTCTTTTCCTTCGTTTTCTTCTCTGTTCCGTTTCTTTCTCTTTTTTTATTTTCTTTTTCTTTCTTTTATTTTGTGTAAGAGTTGTGAGGATTGTGAAATTGAGTGTTCTAATTTGTAATTGGTGGAGGAATATTGCAACATGGAAATACAGTGGTGAAATTATTTTGAGCTTTTGGAGAAACCCGTAAGTCTTTATTTTTACCATGTCTTGTATGTTTTATTTTTCCATCATGTGTATGAATTTGAATCATTTCATGAGTAATTAAATTAATTATTTTGGGATGAAGGGGGTATGATAATATTTTATATTAATGTTATTTTGACTTAGAATTAAATAAATTTCTGTTTTCCATTTAGTTCAATTATGCTCAATGCTTTTAGTGATTCCTAACAAGAACCTAAATGATAAAACTGTATACTTGCGGGTATATTAGTAAGTTTAGGTAATAAATAGAATCGAGAGATTTATTTTTATCGGAAAGCCTTGAACTAAACCTAAGATTTTTGAAATGCTTTTTGTGACCTCGGTAAAACCGTGAAAGTAATCAAAATTCTTTTGAGAAAATAAAAGGGATTTTCATAAAACGATAATGGGCCTTTCTGAGGATTAAGCAGCGCTTTCCATAGGTTAGGTACATTAATAGGATTTCGAGAGGAACATATTAATTAGCTTTTGGAAAATTCGCCTTGGAAAACTTAATTCGATTCTTATTTATTAAAAGTTAAAATTCATTAACATAAAATAGAGTCTTGATCCCCCAAAATCCCAAGATATTCTCAACTCTGATTTTTAAGTGTCAAGTAAATTTTATTTATTTGTATTCTGTGAAACTTTAATTTGTTTAAATTTTACAAAAATATTAAAAATCAATTGTGTGGATAATTAAATTTTAATATGCCGGTACTTTGAACACAGTCCCTATGGAGAACGATAATCTTTTATATTACGCGACATAACCCGTGCGCTTACGGGCCCTGTCAACACTTATCAAAATACCCCAAACTAAAACATTGTTTGTCCTCAAGCAATCACTGTATTCATACAAACAAACAATAAAGAACAGCAGGCCCAAACAAACTTAAGAAATCTTATGTTTATTTATTTTATTTTTGTGTTTTTGAATGATTGCATAGAATACCAGAATAGAACCCAACTAACAAATAGACCATGCTCACTAAGATTGGACTAAGGGCACTCTTTCTCACTTTCCACTCAGCGTATGTGCTTGTGTTTCAATTAACTCAGATCACAACATCTGAAGCACTACCATAAGCTTGGCAATTGACCATAAACTCTAAAATTATCAAGAAAATATGCATTGGTCAAAAGGTCTTTCAAATGGTTGTAACAGGGCCAAGGGGTTCATAACATGGGAATGAAAACTAAGAAAAGGGAAATGAAAAGGGCTTAATTTTCTAAGAAGAGCAATATCACAGGGCAAACCTCAATTCAATAACTCTTACACATTCAGATTATAAGCAGTATGATTCATTTATTTTCATCATTGATTTCATTCACCATTTTTTATGTTGAAATCAACTCCTTATTTTACACTCACTAATACCCTTTTTCTTTCTTTTCTTTGAATCACCGACCCCAAACTATCATTATTTTTGTTTCTCAAATATTTTTCAAATCTTATTTAGTTTGCCTTACTTACCTCTTCTACATATAAATCAGAATCTATCATATCTTGAGGCTTTGAAAGAATGAATATATCATTTCATGGCTCAAAAAAGGGCAACTAGTGGATCATGCATTTTACAAATTCTAATGCTTAAAGAAATAAAACCTAATGTTCCTTTTTTATCCCAAGCATGTGTTCACAAACCGTTTTAAAATGGTCAAGAGCCAAGTTCTAGAGTGCCTAAAGATGTGTGAAACACTCAAAGAAGGAAACACTGGCAATTAAATTTTTTTTATGAAATGAACACCCTTTTTGGCTCAAAATCTCACAATGGTAATTAGCCAAATCAGAGAAAACATAGCATCATGAAGATGGATTATTCTAGCAAAACTAGCAATCATATTTATTTTTATTTTTATTTATTTATTTATTATCAAGATTCAAACAAGTTATGTTCATGAGCTAGCCGGTCTAAATCATTCGTCATACAAACAACAGTAATTGTAATCAGGCAATCAATGTTATCCTATGACATACAAACAAAACACAACTCAATCATACAAATGAACAAGAACAGAAACAAAAAGAAAGTATAAACAAGAACAAGAACAAAGTAAAGTTAAGCTTTTATGTACCCACCACCCCATACTAGTGACAAACATTGTCCTCAATGTCTAAAACGGAGTGAAATAGGACACAAAAGCGTAACCGGTACCTGTCATGGAGAAGGAGGGTGAAAATGACCTAGTTGGGTATGCCAGTCATACATGGTATCAACCCGGTCAAAAATATGATCAAGTCGAGCCCCCTAACAGATTTGCTCAGCAGACATTCGATGAAGTAAAGCATACATCTGATGCATGGACAAAGGTTGCTCCACACGGGTGTAAGAAGACTCACCTTGCTCTGAAGGCCCTGTGGGGATTAGAATCTCCTTAACTAATGGAGTGTCATTATCTATTTCTACAAAAAAGAAAGATGTTTTGCCCGCCATACTAGTGAAAGTGGGATTAAGCAAAGGGTAAGGAACATAAAAACAAGGAATGACTAAACAATAGACATTATGCTCCTTCACAATCATTCCCATATTTATTAATTCACCCATATGAACCCTTTTTGGTTGGTGAAGAAGGGTATCTTGTTCTAAATCTATACCCACATACCTAGCTATAGGGTTAATGTAACTTGCAAGAACAATCTTACCAAAACTAGCATTGCCAACTCGGGAGAATTGGCTACATAACCATTTAGCAGAATCAATAGGAGTATTGTGAAACATAGAATGCAAAAAAAAATACCTCAGCTTATCGGACGGTACTGGGGCTATCATACCTACCAAAAATAGAGCAGACCATAAACTGCTAGAGGTATCAGAAGATGGAATGATGAATGGATGAAGCTTTGGAAAAGGAAGCATCATAGTCACCTCTTGCTCTGGAAATAAAGGACCAAAAATACCCTAGTCTGAATTCCCTTGGGATGCTAGTAACACCCCCTGGAGGAAAGTTATAAATTGTAGCTACTTCATCTATATTCATCCTAAAATTGGTATTATTTAGTCTAAAAGAAAGTTCCCACCCGGAAGTAGTTGGGTACCTATTAACCTCCACTGAACTTAAATTCTATAGATGTGAGCTCATATGTGGGTTCAAATAAATTAATGAAAGAATCCCACCCCATATTTTGATACATACATAAAGTATCCTAAAAAATTCCTAGTTCCATTAAGGTGTCTTTGTAGAAAAATCTAGAGGGAATAAGTTCCCTTTTCAATAATTATTACAACCCCATCTTTTGTCCCTCCGATGGGTACTCAATATCATCAAGATCAAAGTAGTTAGAAGACTTACCTTTAGCCTTCCTTTTCTTGGAGAAAACCTTTGGTGCCATGGTGCTAGGAAGGATTTTTGAAATGGACTATGCAAACCAAAAAGAATGACGTTAGAATGCATTTAATTCAAAATTCCAAATTTGCCTCAAAAATAAGAATAGCACATATATGGTGACACAAATTCATGGTATCAATGAGAGGATATTATATCTATAAGAACAAATATATACAATGAAATATGAACTAGACCAAATGCACACCGAAGCTATGCAAAAATTCATGTATCAATTCTCTTAGGCATTTAAGCAAATACTTGGTGTGCACCAAAGAAATGAACTCTAAATGTCACATTCTTATCAATAAGATCATCCCATTATATTCAACATCTCAATCAAATGTCCAAGTGCAAGAAAGAAACATCAAACATGGTCCTAATCACAATCAATAATCATTAAAACCAAAAGAAACACAAATGAGGTTCATAACAAAGGATGAACATCAAGCATAGTTGAAAAAAGATTTAATCATACCGACTTGATTTCTAAACATTCCTAGGCATCACAAAGCATGTAGAGAAAGATTAAATGAATCAACTTTAATAATGTCACACAAAATCCCAAATTTTTAAGAAACCCCAAAAACCAAAAGAGAAACCCAAAGTGGTGAGAAAATATAGAATGCTTACTTGATTTAGAGAAGAGAAATGATGTTTCAATTAGCAAAATGATGATGATGGGAAAGGATTTTAAGAAAGAGTTGAGTTTTTCAAATAATTTGGGCACCTTGCTTAGAGTTTTCAAAGGAGAAGAGTGAAGGGAAACAAAAATGCAATGCATAAAAGGGGTCACATAGGCATGGAGTGTTTAAAAACTTGAAATTGCACGAGCTGGATCGAACCACTGGCCGTGGTTGCCTTTGTTTTGTGTAAAAAATTCACGCATTCAAGGGGGCACCTCCTAGACCTAACCATAACCAGTGGTTGGCACTATTTTATGCTTAGAAAATAACTTAGTGCACGGGAAAAGTTTTGAACCAAACCACTGCTAGTGGTTGGCGTTGTTTTGCACCCCAAAAAACACTTAGCCATTCATGAAAATGATTAAGACAAACCACAGCCTGTGGTGCCAATCCAAAACCTGTGGTTGGCACTATTTTGAGTCACAATTTAAGTGCAAAACAACCAAGTATAGCACATATTCATGTGATCAAAATCAAGTCATGCATAATGGTAATCAAGAATTATGCCTTACTCCACAATATAGCAAACCATCTATTTTTTTATTTGTTTAAAACATGAAAATAAAACATAGAGATATAAATAATTATGGGGTTACCTCCCCACCAGTGCTAAGTTTAAGGTCCTCAGTCGGACGCTTTGCATCTTTTGGATTCACGAACTTGATACATTAAGCAAGTCCAAGACACTTGCTTGTTGTATGGGTTTGCCCATCAAATAACGCTTAAGTCTTTGTCTATTTACTTTAAATGGACTAGACTTCTTACTCTATAACTCGACAGTTTCAAAAGGAAAGACCTTTGTTACCCTAAATCGTCCCAACCACTGGGACCTCAGTTTACCAGGAAAAAGTCTTAATCGGGAGTTAGACAGTAAAACTATATCACCTGGATTGAATATTCTTCGTAAGATGTGACGATCATGCCATCGTTTAGTTTTTTCTTTGTAAATACTGGCATTTCTGTATGCATCCAAACGGAGCTCTTCAAGCTCGTTTAACTCCAATAGCCTATGCTCATCTGCAGCCTTATGATCAAGATTAAGCATCTTAACTGCCCAAAAAGATTTATATTCAAGATCTACAAGTAAATGACAAGGTTTCCTATATACTAGCTTAAAAGGTGTGGTTCCAATAGAGTTTTATATACGGTTCGATACGCCCATAAGGAATCGTCTAATTTAATAGACCAATCTTTACATGATGTATTAACCACTTTTGGAGAATGTTTTTGATCTCCCTGTTGGATACCTCAACTTGTCCACTAGTTTGAGGGTGGTAAGGTGTAGAAACCTTATGCCTCACTTCATATTTTTTCAAGAGGGTTTGAAAAGTTTTCTTAATAAAATGAGACCCTCCATCACTTATTATACACTTAGGGACCCCAAACCTTGAAAACATTATCTTTTTGAAAAGCTTAATAACAGTCTTGGCATCTGAATGAGGTGAAGCAATGGCTTCTACCCATTTAGACACATAGTCGATTGCTACTAAGATAAAATGATTTCCAAAGGAAAAGGGAAAAGGTCCCATGAAATCAACACCCCATACATCAAACAGTTCAACTTCTAAAATACTATTCAATGGTATTTCATGCCTCTTACTGATATTACCTGTTCATTGGCATGAGTCGTAAGTTAGGACATGCTTACGCACATCCTTAAAAGGTGTGGCTAGTAGAATCCAGCTTACAGTACCTTCAAGGCTCTTCCGGAGGTGCTCATGTGGCCTCCACAAGAAAGAGAGTGGCAATGGTCTAAAATAGCATGGACTTTATCTTCCGGAACATACCTCCTAATCAAACCATCTGCATATTGTTTGAAAAGGAGGGTTCATCCCAATAGTAGTACCTGACATCTGCAAAAAACTTTTTCCTTTGTTGAAAACCAAGATCAGGAGGTAAAATGCCACATGCAAGAAAATTACAAAATTTGCATACCATGGAACCTGTTGGGTACTAAGACTCAATAGTTGTTCATCTGGAAAAGATTCATTGATGGGAACAACATCAACCATCTCTGCTTTTTCAAATGATAACCTAAACAGATGGTCAATAACAAGATTCTCAGTACCCTTCTTATCCTTAATCTCTAAGTCAAATTCTTGCAAAATTAGAATCCATCTAATTAGCCTAGGCTTTGCTTCTTTTTTATGCAAAGGATACTTATTGGCAGAATGATCATTATAAATAGTAACATGAAAGCCTACCAAGTAAGATCTAAATTTATCAAAAGTAAAGACAATAGCTAATAATTTCTTTTCAGTTGTGGCATAGTTTACCTGAGCGTCATCAAGTGTTCGGTTGGCATAATGGATGAAATGAAGCTTCTTATCCTTACGCTGCTCAAGCACGACCCCTATTGCGTGATCACTTACATCACACATCAATTCAAATAGGAGTTCCCAATCGGGGGTTGCACAATAGGAGCAGAGATCAAAGCCTGCTTAATCCTGTAAAAAGCCTTCAAACAAGATGAGTCAAAATTAAAAGGAACATCCTTACCCAAAAGGTTTGTAAAAGGCTTAGTGATCTTGTTGAAATCTTTAATAAACCATCGGTAAAACCCAGTATGCCCAAGAAAGCTTCGAATGCCTTTTATATTTGTAGGTGGGGGTAATTTTTCAATCACCTCCACCTTAGCCTTATCAACCTCTATGCCTCTCTCAGACACCAAGTGTCCAAGGACTATGCCTTCCCTCACCATGAAGTGGTAATTTTCCCAATTCAAGACCAAATTGGTCTCTTCACAATGCTGCAAGACTTGGCACAAATTTGTTAAACAGTTATCAAAACCCAAACCATGCACTGAAAAATCATCCATAAAGACTTCCATTACATTTTCAATAAGATCAGAAAAAAATGGCTTGCATACACCTTTGAAAAGTCGCAGCTGCATTACATAGGCCAAAAGGCATACGCCTATATGCATTAGTCTCATAAGGACAAGTGAAAGTAATCTTTTCTTGATCAGATGGATGGATGGGAATTTGATGAAAACCTGAGTACCTATCCAAATAACAAAAATAAGAAGGCTTTGCAAGCCTCTCTAACATCTGATCAATATAAGAGAGAGGAAAATAATCTTTTTTTGTGGCACTATTTAACTTCCTATAGTCAATGCACATGCGCCAACCAGAAACAAACCTAGTAGAAATTAACTCATGTTTATCATTTTCTACCACAGTTATCCCTCCTTTTTAGGCACCACATGAACCAGACTTACCCATTTACTACTAACAATAGGGTATGTGACTCCAGCATCAAGCAATTTTAAAATTTCTTTCTTAACAACTTCTTGTATTTTTGGATTTAATCTCCTAAGTGGTTCTATAGTGAGCCTACTCTCATCCTCTATTGTTATCCTGTGCATGCAAACAGAAAGGCTAATCCCCTTAATGTCATCCATAGTATAACCTATTACCTTTCTATACAACCTAAGTTGCTTCAAAAGCTTTTCAGTTTCATATGGATTCAAATCAACATTAACTATCATAGGATAAGTGGAATCAGGACCAAGAAATTCATACCTCAATAAAGCCAATAAAGGTTTTAATTCCACTTTCGGGCTCACCACTTTATCACACATGACTTCAGTGTCATGTTTTTATGGGGCATCTCTTTCATAGCAATTTTATGTTCTTACAGGATCAATAAAAAAATAGATTCAAGTGGGTCATTAGGAAGAGTTTCTTCCTTCACCACTTGGTCAACACAATCTACACTATAGCAAACATCATCATTAAAAGGTTTTTTTAAAAGCATCCTTCAAGCTAAAATCAACATTTTGGTCTCTAACAGTCAGAGATAATTTACCATTTTTAACATCTATTACCGCGCCCACGGTTGCCAAAAATGGCCTGCCTAAGATAATGGGGATCATGGAATCCTCATCCATTTCCAACACAACAAAATTGGCAGGTACAAAAAATTTTCCTACCTTGATAGGAACATCATCTAAAATACCTACAAGATATTTAACAGACCTATCAACTAGCTGTAAAGACATCCTAGTAGGCTTTAGCTCACCCAATCCTAATTTTTCAGACATAGACAATGGCATTAAGCTAACACTAGCTCCTAAATCATACAATGCTTTATCTATAGCCATCCATGTCACCAATCATACAAGGGATAGAGAAACTACCTGATCCTGAAGCTTGGGTGGTAGCTTCCTTTAGATCAATGCACTGCACTTATCAGTAAGTGCTATTGTACCATCTTCCTCTTGTTGGACAAAATATCCTTCAGAAACTTCGCGTAGGTGGGCATTTGCTACAAGGCATTAGTGAAAGGAATATTAATATATAATTTTTTAAACCTCAAGAAACTTACCAAACTATTTGTCCAACTTGGCCTTGTCTAAACGCTAAGGAAATGGAATGGGAGATTGATATGGCTTAACCTCCTTCTTCTTTTCATATTGTTTCTCTTCCTCAACCACCAGATGAGATAGAGACTCATCCAACTTCTTTTCCTCTTTAGCTTCCTTTTCTGTCATGTTAACTAGGCCATCATACTGAGTACCACTCCTAAGAGTGATAGCCATGGTGTGATTCGTGTTGGTGTATGCACTACGAGCTATTAATGTATCAATTTTAACTTATCAATAAAATTAGTATTTTCAGTTTTAAGATTGTTTTAAAACTATTTATCCTAGAATAATAGGCCATATGAGAATTATTCCTAAAACGTCCCTAATCAAGTATTTGCATGGGGACATGTAAATACATTAAGATTAGTGTGTGAATGTACTGATGATTTGATCTCACAAATCATGGATATATGATATCAAGTCTTTACACGGGTACATATTAAGAGTAATGTTGTACTAGACAGACCCAGCATAAGACTGTTGCATGGATTGTTACATGAATGTCATAAATGGTTCTCAATGTGATAATGGTATATAGTCCTTCGACCTGAAGCCACTACGATTCCTACATAAGGAGTCTGTTCTTTTAATACAATCAAACTTCATCTGTAAAAAGATAACCATAAAGATTGTGATTAGGCAATGGACAAATTATGTAGAGGGATGTGAGTGATGTAGATGTGATTTGTCTCTCCTATGTGACAGGAGTGATATCTATGGGCCACTTAATGGAGTGAGACTAACAAAATGCATGGTCATGCTAGAACGAATAAATATTAGATATTTATTCTGTAAAGTCTACTATGGTATCAAGTAAAATGAATTGGGTCGTACAAGGATGACGACGACCATGCCTTGGGCCCAATTAGATATCGTGACAAAAGGAATAAATATAAAATAATTATCACTTATAGGTCATGTCGATGATAAATACTATTTGGACATAATGATGTATTGCTAGATGCCGCTCTTATTTTATATTAATAACAAAATAGTTTATTATTAATATAACCAAATATTTTAGCGATAGGGTCACACACATAGAGTAAGCCCACCAGAGGATGGTTTTATTTTAGTTGGACTAAAAGTAAAACTATTAGGCCTAACTCATTTAGAATGAGTCTGGAGTCCAATGTTTAATGAGAGCTCATCGGGTTAAGACCTAAGCCTATATATAAAACATGAGATGCTCATAGGCTGCTGCTCAAAAATTAGATTACATTCGAATTTTTGTACTAGCATTTGGAATTTTGGTTTCTGGTGGGAGTGCTCGTGTGGACTCCTAAGGGCGAAGCTACAATTGCTTAGATCGACAAACTCGCTTTGCATCTACAAGAGGTAAGCCCTAAATCGAAATTTTAATTTTGTATAATGCCTTGAGACATTTATTTTTGCAATCTATTTTTTGGGAATCCTTTGTGTTTTCGCTGCCTGACCCTGAGGGATTCCCTAACAATTGGATGGTCCCGCCTTGGATTTTCTAGGAAATGTTCCTGGCATTCTCGTTGAAGAAGAGGTCTTTTGGGCAATCTGATTCTCCAGTATTTTGTTATGGGTGGCAAGAGATTCCACCTTGGAAGCTAAATTTTTTATAGCATCAGAGAACTCGTCATTCTGCTTCAATTGAGTAGCTACAAACGTCTCAATCAAGGACTCTAATTTTGATTTTTGAGGAATAAAGGGTCCTTGTGGTTGTTTATAGTTACTCTGGTTGTCTTGGAATAGAGGTGGTCTATTTTGGAAACTAGGTAGGCCTTGTGGTTGTCTGAAATTATTCCTATAATTTCCACCATAGTTTCCAATAGCATCCACCTGATGTATCTCTGGCTCGGCATTCTGAGTTACTCCAAGTTGATAACCTGAGATATTATGACTCGAAACACCACACAACTCATAGACAACGTTAGTAGTACCTGCTCCTAACTTATCAAACTTATCAATCTTAACAGATAATGCTTCTACTTTAGCAGTTAGTAAAAAGATAGCATCTAAAGAGTACTTACCTGGAGTTTTTGTCGGTAACCTCCTTTCTGAGGACCACTGGTAAGTGTTTTGGGAAACTTCCTCAATGAGGTTGTAACCTTCCTCCATGTTCTTACTCATGAAGGCACCGCCAGCTACGGCGTCTAAGTTTACCTTCTGGTTCGGAGTGAGCCCATTATAAAAAATATACATAGTCAACCAGCGTTCAATTCCGTGGTGTGGGTATTCCCGGAGCATTTCCTTATACGTCTCCCAGGCGTCATATAAAGTCTCATATCTTTCTGAGTGAAAGTGATGATCTGCTTCCTCAAGAGGTCTGTTTTGCTCCGTGGGTAATACTTGTTGAGGAAGGCATGTGACAGCTGCTCCCAAGTTAAAATCAACCCCTCAGGAAGTGAGTACAACCACGCTTTGACTTTGTCCCTCAAGGAGAATGGAAAGAGCCTTAGCCTGATCGCGTCACTTGACACTCAATTCACCTTGAGTGTGTCATAATACTCGAGGAAAATCTGCAAGTGGAGATTTGGGTCTTTTGAAGGTAGTCCACCAAACTAATTTTGTTGAACTATCGAGAGCAAGGATGGCTTCAACTTAAAGTTATTCGCCTCAGTGGTAGGTCTTCGGATGCTAGGCCTCCTACCCATTGAGTTTGGTGTTGCAAAATCTCGGAGTGCTCTATTTTCCTACTCAACCATATGGGTTTGGCTCGTTGAGCTTGAACCTTGTTGCTTGCTTTGTTCTATTTGTTTCTAAGGGCTCTGATTTTTCGCAAAGTCCTTTCGATTTCTGGATCAAAGATATGCTCAAAGCTTGCGCTTCTTCGTATAAAAATTTCTGCAAAACACAAATAGACAAATACCCAAGCGTAATTCTACAGAAAAATTAAGAACAACCAAAAAAGAAAAACTATACAAAAAAATTAAAGTCTAGTCTAATCAAAACACCGCTTAGCCAATATTGGGGGAAACACAAACCCCAACAACGACGCCAAAAACTTGATAGCCAACCGCAAATGCACGGGGTATCACAGTAACAAAAATGTCGTTCCCTCAGAGATTGTACCCAATTACTAGATATAGCGGTAATTCAATTATCTAGAAAATTTGTTCGACAATGGAAAATTGCAGTAAACTAAATGTTACAGCATAATTGTGACAGAAAATCAAACTCTTTGGTTTTAATTGGATTGCACGATGGTTAAATTCTTAGGATGTAGGTATGTGAATGCATTAAGTATTGATTTACCTAAGACCTTCTGTTTATGAATTTAACGTTTTAAGGCGAGATTTCCTAAATTCGCTAACGTTTCCCTCTCAAAAGCTTATGTATAATGTCTTACAATCATATGCATTACACTACACTAAGTTAAACAACTTTACATAATGCATAAAGTACCCCATTTTCATTACAAACATACCTACATTAAGCATTTACATGTGAAAAATAAGAATTATACATACCATTTTCAACACAAATATACCTAATTTCATGTTGAAGTTCTCTTAGGCATTTTAACAAACTTGTTCAAGGAAAAATTTAGTGGTCCACCTCAACCATACACACATGCACATGTCCAAGACAAAAACCCATTTTCAATACAAAAAGTAATTATTTTTAACACAACTCAAGTTCTCTTTGGTATTTTAACAAGCATGTTAAAGGTAAAAATTAATGGTCCACTTCAACCATACACATACACATATTCAAGCCAAAAACTCATTTTTAACACAAAATAGAAGTCATATCCAACACATAAAGAAGATGGGGAGTTGAAGAAGCTTACAATAATGGAGTTTAAGATGCGGAGTTGAAGAAGATGGAGTTAGAAAAGGTTGCACACGAGTTGGGAAAGCTTTAACGCGATGGAGAAACTTTAACGTGTGTTTGAGAGTTGCACATGATCTCTTATGGCGAGATGGAGAGGCACGACGCAAGTTGGAGAGCACAACGTATAATGGAGAGATGGAGAGATATAGAGCTTAAGACACTGGCATTGCACAATGTTGGAGAGCACAACGCAAGTTGAGAGCAAACCGCAACCTGCAAGGCACAACGTCACTATAATCGCGTAAGGGAACTGTTATCGTGTAAGGCATAAAAGTAAGTGATGCAACTTTTCACATCGGTGTTTTGAAAAACCGATGTGGTATCTCATCATTCCAGCGCGTCAGATACGGGCCCAATAAATATTCACACATTCCACATCGGTTTCTAATGAAAGCCGATGTTAAAAGTATAAATTATTTTAAATTCTTCATTTAAACAAAATAAAAATTTCTAAGATACCATATCGGTTTTCATAAAAAATTGATGTTAAATATGAGAAACCACATCGGTTTTCATTAAATCGATGTTAAAAGTATAAATTATTTTAAATTTTTTATTTTTGAGAAAACGTAACCTATTATGTGTGTCTTCAGTGTTTAAAATTTTCTTATAGTGTAATAATTTTACATTTTTGAAGCACTTCAACATCGGTTATTAGAAAAACCGATGCTAATATTTTGATATTGTTTTAATTTTTTTATTTTATAAACACCAGATGTTGTACGATAGGTATCCGTACATCCTTTACAATGTGAGTGATATCGTTTTTAATTTTTAAGATACCACGTTGGTTTTTATACAAAACCGATGTTAAAAACTAGATACCACATCAGGTTTTTTAAAAAACCAATGTGAATTCCCATAACTAATTTTAATTTTTAATTTTATCAATTCCTACCTTATATGCTGGAGTTGCGTTTGGTGTTTTTTAACATTTTAAACATTTTCCATATCGATTTTGTAAAAAGCATTGTCTAATATTGTCAAGCAAACTTTGTACATATTTTCAAAATTGCCACCACGTAAATATCTAACATCATTTTTAAAAAACTGATGTGACAAACTATTTTCCACATCGGTTTTTCTTAAAAACCGATGTGAAATGTGTGCTGATGTTACATATATTTTCAAAAATACCACCACTCTGATATTTCACATCTATTTTCGTTAAACCGTGATGAACTTTACGATGCGAAATGGTACTTTTGCACTAATGACATCAACTTAAAACATGACCATGTTGCAGTTTGCATGACACTTAATATGTCATGTGAAACTTTGACTCACACCGTCCAACTACCATTAATGACCGGAACAAGATAACACATACGATAAGGATGATTTTAAGATTTAACTTAACTAAAGATTATAACATTATTTTAATATATTAAAAACTAACTTAATTAATAACATATATGTTATGGAGGATTTTAGGATCTAACTTACTTATAAATCAGAGGTTCCGGAACCACAAAGAAGCAAAGAAGAGCCAACCTATCTATTAGGAGTAACTAATAGGCATTTGAATTGGACCCTATATTTCAAAACGAAACAAAACATGAAGACTACGCAGACCCTAAAGTTTAATTTATCTTTCCATTCACACACATACACAGATGCATGTCCCACTCAACCAAACCTACCGTCCAGTTGAAAATTGAGACCATTATTTCTCAACTGGACGGCTTCTTTAATTGGGTTGTTGGCAGCATACCCTTGTTTGATTGCTATGAGAGTTCTCTCAAATTGGAAAATCAAAATTAAATTCGGTCTATGGAGGGATATTTCTGTGATATTCCAAAAAAATTAATTTTTTATCTCCACAATCACTGCACAAAACGATATAAATTTATAGCGAGATTTTTTTCATTCACAATTAGGTCTATGTTAGATGTGTATGTTATTGTGAAATTAATTTCTTAATCCCTTTTCCTAGTACTTATGGGAGCCCAGTGGATTCGTCTATCACCGTGAGAATGTCCGTTAAAGCATTCAAGGCAATTGAAATGAAAAATAAATAAATAAAAGGAAACTTACAGTTAAATATACCCATTGAAAGTGAAGTTTATCGAATTAAGTTAGTACTTAGTTCATTGATTGCAACTTTGAATGGACAAGATAGGTAGAAACTTAAGTAACATATTCATATTTTTAAAAGAGTTTGGATATGGTTTGTTTCCAAAAGAACAGCCATGGTAATCATGTTATTGGAACTTAGAGTATTGTCCTAAAACCTCTTATGAATGCTTTTTGTTTTTGTGGGATGTGGTTCTGTTAACAGTTTAAGATAACCCAACTAAGCTCCCAGAATTGAAAGGATAGTGACCTTCCACCAAACCACACCACCTAAGACGAGGAACATTGGGCTCCACCCTTTGACGAAAAAGCCCATATAATTGGAAGAGCATAATGTATCTATATATTGCAAGATGGGTTTTTTAATTGAACCGTTCTTTTTCACTTCAACATTTCATAGACTTTCACCAGTTTCTGTTTCTCAACTAACTTGGGGATGACATTAAATGCATGTTTATAACTTTATTTTTATTTTTATTTTATCTTCTTTTGTTTTCTTTAGCCATGCGTCTATAATTAGCTCCACATCCACTAACATATATGACGTATCAAAAATGATATCTTCATTATAATATCCACCGTTTTGGTTCGATGGTCCCTTTTCTTTGAGTAATCATTGTATAGTTGAGGGTTTTCATCCACCGCATCATGTAACATGTTTTATTAAAAATTCTTGAGAAAAACGTCTAATTTCATATGAGGATATGGAATGGTTACGCATCATGGGCTCTTAATTTGATATGAAGATGAGGAAATATGTTTGGGACGAAATTGGGAGATTTGTCGCTTATATATATATATATATATGCTTGGTTTTAAATAGAAATCAACACTTTAATTTGAAAAAATAAAAAATCAATGAAAGAAGAAAAAGACCAAAGTAACACACTTACACGCAATTGACAAAAGTAAACAGTGTACATAGAATTATCTATATAATATTTATTAGGATCAGATGAAACCAGTGGAATCGGACAAAGAATTAATTGAGTAAATTGATAAAGGCCTTTTAAGGATAAACTGATTGAAAACTAAAAAAAAAAAACTAGTTGGAAGTTGGAAATTTAGCCGAAAATTTAAAGTTAATAGGTTGATTGATTAAATTAAAATGTATTTGATAAAATAAAGTGTTTAATATTAAATGACAAAAAAGACATACATACTTTTAAAATAAAAACAAGGGATTTTTTTAGAAAATATATATTAATGATGATAAAAGTGTAAAACATAAAACAAACTCAGAGTTTATAAATTCAAACAGTATATCAAATGACTTTTTAAAAAATATATCAATATACTAAAATAAACTTTTTTTTATCAAATATTTTTAGTTTGTTAAATAAACATTTAAGTTTGTAAAATAAACTATAAACTAAGTTAAATAAGAAAAAGAAACTTAATAACAGACTAATCTCAAATGAAAAGAGTGTACATAAATTAGATTATTTTCACTGTGTTATAATTTTCATGAGATTTTTTAAAATAAAATATACGAGTTTTACATTTAAAATATTACTATGGTAAATTTTAATTTTGTATGACATGTAATATGAATTTTTATAATTTTACTTAACTTATTTTTATAATTATATTAGCCTTTAAATAATTTATATAATATTAACAATGTATTTTATTATTACTTAATACTCACTGGATTGTAATTAAACTACCGTTAAATTAATAAATAATGGATCGGTACCTCATGGTTTCGATATTTGGCCCTTTTCTTGGTAAAATAATTGACCGTATCCTTATAATAGGTAGTTATATGACTAATCTCTCATCTTATTGATTAGCATACTAAATGGTGATATGTTAACGTTTCATTGGTCATAAGCTTTTGTTAATAATTTAATAGGCAGAACTTTATTTTTAATTGAAATGATAATTATTACAATATTACATTTATATTTTATTTTTATTACATTTTTTTTTTACCAGCAAAAAGAAATCAATATATTAAAAAAGATACAGGGGTATCTTAACCCGTATACAAAAAAAGAGGAATAAAAAAATAAAAGATTACAGTCCAAAAAGACATAATAGGGGCTCTCTAAATCATTCAACAAAACTCCTAAAAAAACTATTCAGTCGAAACCTTAGCCATAGCCACAGCCACGATCGAAATTGGATTTGTGCCAACATATAGTCAACGTTCACATATCCTTCCTTCAAAATTATACCATATTTTATATTACATCTATAAAAAAAATTGATTTTAAATCTATTAGATTTAACACCCGCTAATGAAGATTTGAGTACTTTGTGTAAGGTTTTATGTTCAAATTTTAAAAGGATTTGGAAGAATAAATATATTTCACTCGAAGTGAAATAAAATAGATTCAAAACATAGACAGTATAAGAAAAGCGTTTCTTAGTATAGAAATGTTGAGTCAGATTATGACTCCGACACAACATATTATCAAGAAAAACAGACGTAGTTACCATGAATTTGAAAAGGTGCCAACGTTTGTGTTAGAGGCGTTCAATGTAACAAACCAACGACGCGGATCTATTGGTAGATACCTGATGGAGGGTCAGGATTTAAAACTTTTTTTTGCTCATCATTGCATCGGACCATGATTTTGAATATGTAATTGGTGCATAACGCCCTTCCCTCGTTTCTCATTTCCTTTCCTCTCAACTTCTTACAAATATTACTTTTACTTGTTTGGAGTGTAGAGGAAACCATTCCATGTCTTGTTAGTTGCATTATATTGGTAAAGCCAAAACAAACATTGTCCGTCGATTAGAATATGCTTAATACTTTTTTTAAGTTCATTTAATTTTATACTTTAAGATTCATTAAAATATTTATAAAAAATTTAGAATAGATTATTTACATTATTATATAATATTTATTCCTATTGGTATGTGAAATTAGTTTGTAAGAAATAGATCTCACGAACTTTCGAATTTTAGAACCTGATACTTTAGAAATTAAAAAAATAAAACGGTCAAACTTTAGAAATTTTAGAATAGAATTTAGAATATAGAAGTTAGAAATTTTAATTATTATATTTACAATTTTATAAATTTGAAAATAGGACTTTAAAAAGATATAACTTTAGAAACCTAGAAAAATAAAAATAAAAATAAAAATAAAAATAAAATAAAAAATTTAGAAATTTAGAAATTTCAAATTAAAATTTAAAAATAAAAAATACAAATAGAATATAGAAAATAAAATATTTTAAAATATAGAAATTCAAAACATAGAAATTTTACATAATTAATTTATGTTTGTTAAGGAGTTTTAAATATTACATATGTCGTAACTTGGTGATGTGTTAGCAATGTAAATTTATGATAGATCGTTTGTGAATGTATGAGATGGTTTATCCCTAAAGTAGATGTTTAAAAATTAAGTTTATTATATGAGTTAGGAAGTATGTTAATAAGATCATATAGTAGCCTAATTATTATTTAGAGGGTGGTGTGAGATGTAAGTTCTTTTATTGCTAGAGATATAGTAAGTATATTAATTTTCCTAATACCATGTAGTTCTTTGTCATGGTTATAGAGGGTAATTTAAAAATTTAACATTGTATATTTGTTTTTTAGGAGGTGCAATCTTGGCAGCCAACCGCGCCAAATTGCTTTTCATGGTGACCCACCAGCTATCCAATAGTGAGTGGATTAGTCGGGATCCTTTGACACCATCGTAACACAAGTTTTTAATTTAATTGATTTCAAATTTAAGTCATTAATTCATTGTATTCATAATGATTTCATTTGCGCTGTTAAGCATAAGAAGTTCCAGCAGCGTATTTTAGAGGCAACAAGACCCATAAGCTCCATAGACCAATCTAAAAGTACTAACATCTGGTTTGATATGGTTGGTAGGAGAAAGCGAGGGCATGTTTATGGCACCGATGACTTGGTCGCCCACATACACCTAGGTGCTTCGCCAACCCTTCCTCCTAGCAGCAGGATCCAAAGGTGGCACGCCTTTGAACTAAGGTGGATTAGATAGAGATGCAAATGAGTAAAATGGATAAGTTGGGGACTCAGTTGGGAGAGCGTAGTAGCAGTAGTAGTAATTCTTATAGGATTGCATGGTGGGCCACTTCTGAGCTGAGGTTACGAATTTAAATTGTTGTTTTTGTAAACCTTTAAATGTACTATCTCAAAGGTTTGTTGTTTCCTTGTTTCAAGTTGATTAAACTAATGGAATCTTTGCTAACCAATCGGTTGGTTGAGAACTAAGTAACAAACTGGTCAATTTGCTCCTTATAACTCCCTATTGATCATTGTGGCGGATTACCACATCACAACAATATCGCTTTCTACCAAGTTGATGGGAAAGCTAACACATTAATGCAGCAGAGGCTTTGTAGTCTGCATAACAACATGTTGAACATCGTAAAGTGCTCATCTGCTTCAGTGTCTCCACCGCACCCCTCCATGGAGGGTGTTTTGAAATTCCTTGGGAGCGAAATTTCTATCACTTCATCTATGAACAAGTGGAAGACTGTGGTGACCAACCGGATATGAGGTTTCCAGGAGGTCTTACCATCCTTCCTTTCTCCCTTCTGTTTGGTTTGTTTCAATTGCCTCAGTTCCTTGTTCTCTTTCTCCAGTCACTTTATCTCCTCTCCTAGTGGGCTAATCTACTTGTCTTGATCGTTTATCTTATTATGGCTAGGAGAACTTCGCCTTGTCTAATTGTTACCTTGCTCTATGTTTTCACCATTGTGTTATTTAAAGAGGATAGGAAAAGTTTTACCTATCCCCTACTTGGCTTGCCAAATGTTCAAATAGTCTCGGTGATATCCCTAGAGTAATAGCGTTAATGCATGCCAACTACACATTTTAAGTGTATTCCCTTAAACCTTTACCCTAGAGTGTTTATATAAGGATTTTATAGATAAGTGTGCTACCAAACATAGCCTACTTTATTGGTATTTAGATTATACATAAAGATAAAGACAATATGAGATAAGCAACTCTCCCTATACAAACTATCCTCTGCTCTAGTGGACTAAGTATTTTAAGCAAGATGACCGAGTAAACAAAGGTTTGACTAGTATTGATTGAGCAAGGCAATGATAGGACCGAGCACTAATTGTACCAATTCATGTATTAGGCTAGTTGTTGCCTAAGTCAAGCACCATCAAGTTAACCCATCAAGGGGTTGGCTGAGTGAAGTGTTTGACTTGTGTACATGATCCAATAGAAGGGCCTTTATCGAATGGGTTTAGTCCTTAATAAATAAAACGTGTGAGCCGCTTGAGGTTGGGGGAACATAAATATTACGTTGATTTTGTTGTACATGAATTATCTATCAAATTATTTTAGATTGGTCTAAAATTTTACACATATGATCTATGAACTTTAAATCCAACGATAGGTTTTGAAAAATAATGACCCAATCAAAAGTTATCAACAATTGGTTAAAGTTATATTAGTGTAACTTGATTCCTCATCGTGCGCGTGTTTGTGTTACTCTTTTAATATAGTTGATAAGACAATCTCCTTCCTTCAAGATGTATTTGAATAATTTTAAATTGACTTAATTATGTTTTTGGGTCCTTGAAAAGTTGGTCCATTTTGTAATTAGTCCTTGTAAAAGTTTATCTAGTATTACAGTATTAGCCCCCGAACTTTTTTTAGCGTTTGCCATAGGTCCTTACCGTTAATAGTCTCTAATAAGTGTTGATGTGGAAAATGAAAATGTCACATCATTACCGCCACATGACAAACAAAACAACATTTATGTTAGCATAACTATTTTTCCTTCTTTTTTTCTTTATCCTTTCTTCTTTTTCTCCTTCACTCTCTACCTACCCCTCACCTTCCTCTTGTCAAAACATAGAATTGGTTCCTTACATTTCTGAAACACCACCAGCGAACCCATATGAGTGTTACCTTGGAACCCCCATAAAACCTCTACTATGCTACATCCTTCACCACAAAGCTCAAATAGAACCCAATGGAACCCCATTTCTTTTCTCACCCAATCGTAAACCAACCATCATGACTCACCCTCTAAGCGATCAGACACAGGCTGAGTTGATTTCCATTGGTTCCCACACACAAAGCAATCGAGTATTTTAGACACTAATTTCATCAACCCACTTTCACCACTAGATTTTGACTTTCTATTATTTCTTGATGTCATTAAGTCCTTTTTGTTCAATCTCTGCACAACCCAAATTAATTTAATCGTCAACAATAATAATCAATAACCTAATAGAAGCTTATCAAACAAAATAACGTAGTTGAAAATTATAATGTTAAATAAGATTAATGAGGATATATATATTGTAAAGTTGTTTCCAAATCCAAAATGTCCTACTAAAGATCAACAAATGATCAATATTACTTGAGAATATTTTAGAATTTCCTCCTTTGTGAAATTTTAACTTTGAAATAAATCACAATTAATTTTATATCAAGCTACTATAATTAAATTATAATGATTGAATTAATTTTTATCATCATTAATAGAATATTCTTCTATAATAATTGATTTGAAATACTTAATGACTAAAGATTGATATATTTCATCAGTGGAAAGGACAAAGATAATGATTTCTTGGGATGATAGTCCAATGTTGACATGATTGTGTTTCATCGTGTGGTTTCTCACATAGTCATATTTTGGCACAATAGTGTTAGCACAACTGAGTATGTGAAGTTGAATGACATGATGACGAAAGAGACAAAAGGAATAGTAATAGTAATTTTTTGCCCCTTGTTTGTTGCATGACATTAGAGATTCATTGCTCAATAAGGGTTTCGATTAGAGGGAAGGTTATGGTGGTGGGAGTTAAGGTGGCCAATAATGAGAAGGGTTGCTTTATGTGTAGAGAAAAAGGAGAAGGAAAGAGATTGAGGGAATGAAAGAAGAGATAAAGGAATTGATATTTTTTGATTAAATTTAATTAAAATATAGATAATGTGTTGATTAATTAATTAATTTTTAAAATGCGTGGTAGGCATGTTGTAGTGCTAATATGGCACTTTGTTAGATCATATTAGCATCGTTAAGTTTAACACTAACTAAAGTAACTAAATTCAAACAACAAATAAGTAAGAGATCAATTCTAGATAAAAAGAAATTTAGGAACTAAATTCAAAAACCTGAAATTTTCCAAGAACCATTTTCCAAAAACTAATTATGATTTTTTTTACTTTTGATTTAGTTTTAAAAGTTAAAGTTATTTAATAATGACAATTCAAAAATTTTCTAAACCTTCAAAAAAATTTTAACATACAATTATTTTTCAAATATTAATGGATTAAATTTAATTTTAAAATTAAATATCTTAAAAAATTGTTCAAGTAGAAAATGATATACAATCTAATTAATATTTTAATTATATAAAAAGAATTGGTTCTGTTTTGAAATGCATACACTGAGTATAGAATAATGTTAACAATACCAAAAGTAATTTCTTCAATTAAGAGAAATTATTCCTTTTGTTAACTTTGATGACATGGCAAACAGAAATGTTATGTCATCTTTTTCACTTCAGTTGATAGAAAACATTAAAAATGGAAATCAATAGCAAACATTTAAATCTTTTAAGAGACTAATACCAGACAAAAAAATTATAGACGCTAATGGCAAAACTTAATAACTTTTCATGGACTAAAAACATAATTAAGCCAAAATTTATATGACTGTGAAGGCAAAAATTATACTACATTTATCATTTAATATAAGACCATTTTACCCAATTCATATTGTGACATCCCCTTATCAATTCTTAATATTTATTCCAAGTATAATGAAAATCAGGGAGAATTTTTTGTGTTTTAGCTGTTCCCGACTATCAAGAACTGGAAGGCTATGCCACCTAGAACCAGCTTACACCTTCACAACAACACACAAACATAAGCATGCCAAACCGCCTCTCGCTTGGGTGAGATGTCCCTCGCTTGAGCGAGTCGGTAGACTCTTACTTGAATGAGCCCTTCTTGCTCAGGGGAGAATCTACCAGAAACAATTCACAAGTATCTCGCTTAAGAAAGCCTATCCTCTCTTGAGCGAGATCATGACAACAACTCATTTCTCATTTTCGCCCGAGCGAGTCTCGCTTAAGCGAAATCATACCAACATCCAAACCCTGTTCCAAGAGATGCTCGCTATAACATCCTTAATTTTTAAAATAATTTTTAATAAATCAAGTAAATTTTTCACAAATAATTTAAATTTTCAAACAGAGATCGGGTTCAGCCATTAAAAGTACCGATTTCACATCAATCCGACCGACCCATTGAAATACAAATAAATACAAATAAACTTTTCATAAATAATTTCATGATTAAAACGAAAATTTGTATTAATAATATCATTGTCACTTTACAAAAGCCGACCAGCCATTTTATAATACAAAAAGTACATCACTAGGTAATCACAAGAGCCGGCCAAGGCTTCTACTCAAATTACTATGTACATTATGTATTGTGCATACTAATACATAATGCTCCAGTCGGTCGAGTGACTTCAAGTGCCATCACTGTGTCCTCTATCCACTGTAAAAATAATAAGTAGGGGGTGAGCATAAACATATCAAATAATAGTTATTGAATTGGATTAAAAGTCCAATCCATAACTATACAAATAACATATACCGAGCCATATGAAATAACCTAAGCAGTATGCTATTCTCAACTACATATATATCAATGCACACAGGTACTTACTCGGATAAACCCATTATTAAATCTTTTAATTGTGTTGCAACACTGGCTCCTCGAGCCATAACTCAGCTCTCAGCTGACCGGCCGTTTTACTGGTACCAAACCGTTTACACGCAATGTGATACCATCACTTCTCAGTGACAATAGTGAGTGCCACGGGCCAACCGTTTCCACCCTTATGTGACACCATCACTTTTCAGTGACAACGGTGAGTGCCACGGGCCAAAATGCCATCACACATGGATCTCAAGCATATACATAGATACCATGAAAAATTCATGAATCATCATCCATTTCATCATCATCAATCTCATATTAATATCAGCAATATGAATGGAAATTATAAAAACATAAAACGTCATATAATCGGAGTCTAATACAATAATGCATGCACATATCACATATACACAAAATAATACCCCATATCCATTCATAAACTATCTATTTGAAATGTAACGATCCCCCTACCTGGAATAAAGAGTTCTTGTAGCTCTTAAAGTTATATTCCAATTCACAGCTTGTAAATTCCGACTGGAATTTTAGTTTCGTGCCAGTTCATAGTTTTCTTCGTAAAGAGAAGAAATGGAGTTTGATTCCTTCTTCGTTAATGGCTTTTAACAAGAGTTTTAAGAGAAAGATTATG
The DNA here is from genome assembly GCA_037962975.1 of Clitoria ternatea. Lineage (NCBI taxonomy): Eukaryota > Viridiplantae > Streptophyta > Magnoliopsida > Fabales > Fabaceae > Clitoria > Clitoria ternatea. Next base: position 20,838,149 of record CM075670.1, on the reverse strand, counting down.
GATGATGTTTTTCACTTTCCAAAAAGTCTTTAATTGATCTAACAGTAGTTGATATTTATATTGTCCATGCAAAAGAGACGTGAATAATAAAAAGATCTCTGCTGTACGTTTTCTTCAGATGATGAATAAGGAATAAGCATTTAATGAAAAGGGACAGCACATAAGAAAGGGTCCCATACTTAGAAAATATCTTGAAAAGTGAAGCTGCTAGAAAGTAGAATAACAGATTGACGTGTAAAGCTTCAGTAACTAAAATAATCGTTAATTCCGACTCGGTTTTTAGTATATTCCGACTCGGTTTCAGCCTTCTGGGCATATCTTTCCAAGAAGGTTTATCACAGCCCCTGTCCGCTCAGAATTCCTTCATTCGGAGGAAAGGTTCCATCCCATGGAACACTCGGTTTTCTTTCCTTGGAAGTATCCCACACAATAGTATCGCATTCAAATATACTCGGGTATAGTTATGTCCGAGTCAATCTTCTGCTTACATCACTCAGAAATCTTCCATCTAAATCACTCGGAATTTGAAGTCAACTCTCTCTCTCGGAAGTCTTTCCATTCAAACAAATCACTCGGGGTCAAGGACAATTCCGAAGACAAACCCGAGTACCAGTTTTTGGTCATTACTAAATATCGACTCGATCATAAATTTAACGAAGTTCACCTCTCGGTAATTGTTCACTCGGAACTATTTATTTAGAAACACTCATTCGATATCTCCTATTCGGTGCCACGTCATTCAGAAATTAATAATTTCTCACTTAACACCTTTCTATTTGGAAATAGCTTCCTCGGTCTTACTTCACTCGGTATCGCACTATATTCACTCGGAATATCATATTTCAAACAACATTCACTCGAAATTTCATTCAGAATTTCTCCATTAATCCTTAATGAATGAATTTTCTAAATATTACAAAATTTGGGATGTTACACTCACTCAAGCGAGCATAACCTCGCTTAGGTGAGAATAACAGACATAAAATTGCAGACAACTTCCTTATCATCTATATTGCCCAATTCAACTCTGATTCTCATTAAACTTCGTGGGCATTATATTTTCCCTTATTCTGAACCTGCTAGAGCAATCCATGCTAAAAAATTCCTTCCTATGATCAAGATATGCGCCAAAATGCATTTAACTCAACATCATGCAATTTCACCAACTAAACCACCCCAAATGCAATGCACATACCACTTTCTTTGTGCACACATCACAAATATGCCCAGGATCTTATTGATATACTCCGGGGATTTTGGATCCCGTTAGAGCGCATTTCACATGTTCAGTTGGCTCAAAAGCCCATTTCCCACATCACATGCATTATCCTACTTCCCTAGCATCACTAATAATCCAACGCAGTCCCATCATCAATTATAGCATCATCATCAACCTAATCATACGATGGCTTAGTGCCATTCACACACATAAAACATAACCTGGCTATATCACCCATCCAATAATTACTCATTGCAATCACGATCAAACAGCACAACAAAGATGCTAATAGAATTACAATCAATAATTGGCATTATAATTCGCTTGGTCCTTCCCTTTACCATATGTGATATTTCTGTCACTGTTTACTAAAAAAATAACAACAAAGGTGAGTGTTAGAAGATCATTAATTATATAGAAATTTTACAAATATATAAAAAGGCATGACGATTGGCTTCCATTATACTTACTCTCGATTACCTATACTCTTCGAATTATTACAATTTATTCTCTATACACACACAAGCCACTCAGGCCACAGTACCACTTTACATACAACCATGTACATCAATTAACTCTTAACTCCAAAACATATATTTCCTCATTCCACCCCCATCCACTCAAAATAAATGTACAGGCATCACATAGCTCCTTTATCATTATCTGCCACATCAAATCATGTTCAATTTACTTTTATTTAATCAATCTTCCATATCTCATTCTTTGATTACCAATATTAATACATTTCATCCCAACACCTTACTCTATCATTAATTCAATCACACATATACACTCAGACCATAATCTCAATCATCAACACCATTTAGGTACAAACAACCGCTTAAAGCTCAATTCACAATAACTCATTATTCATCACTCATTAACAATTATCATTCACTATAATAAATAATAATTTAACTTTACAATTCATATACAAATAACTTTCTCAACCTATTACATTTAGTTTCCATCACTACATTAATTACAACAATAAAGTAGTACACATACATCTTTAAATATAAAATCATCACATTTGTGATACATCATTCAGTCAAATCATGCAAAGTACAACTAACATCAAATTCATCTTTAATCTAATCAACATCATCTCATTATCAATTTAATCAACATCAACTCAACTATTGTCACCACTGACTCTCAACCAATCATAATAATACGACTCTAGTATCTGGATACTAAAAGAATCGGTCATCAGCTGTGGGTCCTACCTAACACCTCATGGACCCTACCTGGTCCACCGAGCCTGCCTGGCTCCCCAGCTGATCATTGGGTCTTACCTGACTGCTGGGTAGCTCAACTAGGCCACAACCTGCCGTTGGAGCCAAAAATGAGGGGTAATTTATATCAATCGATCATCCACACCACACCATGCAAATACGACACTTATGAGTCATCAAGTCTCATCATCATTTAAATAATTCATCAAAACTCAATCCCGACATTAAAGCTATCATCCAGGGACAATCTCATAAGCCACCTAGGCAACAATTTAGTCAATGCCACATTCATATTTCTCAATTCATCGTCATAGCTCAAAGATTTCAATTCATTAATCAATAATTCATAATTCATAATTCATCACCAGTTTAATTCATCCTCATGTATCAATATCAAATTCATCATCATACCATGGTTTCATCATATAATCAACTACCACGTCATTAAGCATTTAGCTATCAACATCCTCAACATTACCATGCAATGTACAAGCATCAATACACCTTAAGTTAATTAGTAACAATTTATCATTTAATTCATTTCTCAGCATCACACTTCATTTGAACCTATTTTTAGTCATACACATACACCATCACATCCATATATATAAACATTAGATTATTCAATTTATCACCTTATCTCATAATCTCTTAAACATCAACAAGTCATCATACTAATTCATTATATATATATATATATATATTAGCATCGTCATCATCATTATGCAATACATAAATATCAATCAACATTATATATAATCAACTAATGCTCTAAGCCAACACCATATACTTGCAATCATACTCGATCATTACAGTTCATGTGAATTTATCTCTAATCGCATATAATTCACTATTCATCAAAGCTTATCAAGCATTTATAATTAATCATCCCATTTTCTTAATCACATGTCATAGATATAATAATTTCAATTCCTTATTCTCACTAATTCCACTTTCACAATTTCATCATAATTCTCATATATAACCTAATTAAATAATTACAATTAACGCCCATGTCCTTTTCTAAACTCCGATAGGAGTCAGTAATGAATTCTAAATTAATTAAGACTTCAGACACCCCCCTTAGCTCGATTCCAAACTTTTGAACACTTGCTCTTGTCATTAATTACGCTCGATATCTATAATTCCAACAAATCGAGAAAGGGATCAACAATCTAGCTTCCGAAACTAACGCCCACTTAACCAAAACGGCTTCAAACACAATCAGAATGGTTCTGAAGCTTACCTCGACGTACTCCAGCTTCCAATCCGAAATTCCCTCTTTCGCCTAACGTTGTTTCGACACCCGTTTCAAACCTAACAATGCCAAGACCATTACCTATTATATCAAATTAGTTTCGAATACAATTTTGGGACTTCCAAAGCCTACCTTCAATGTTTTCAACCTTTGTTTCATAACCCGTTTCCGATATCATCCTTTTGACCTTCGACCCGTTACCTAACAGTGCCAAAATAACAATCCATTAGTCAACCCTCAACACCCACTTTATCTAGAACCCTTTTCAAACTTCAATTTGCCATAACATGGAACAATTGAAACCCCCATGAATACCCCAAGTCGGCCAAGAAAGAGAAAGAAGAGAAAACATAAAATTGAGACCACTAATTGACGTACCTTGTTTTCCCGACTCCAAAAATACGTTCAATTTTGAGTTTCGACAACCAATGGACCTTCAATTGAGGCACAAGTCTCATGACCATGGCAAAGCTCCAAGCTTCTGTGTTCTTTCTCTTTTGTTCGTGTATTGGAGAAGAAGAAAGCTATTTGCAATTTTTTGTGTTTTAAACCACAAGGGCAATTAGGTCATTTTACCTCTCATTTTCTATTTTCTTTTATTTAAACTTTAATTAAATATATTTTACTTTTACCATTAGTAAATTATAATTTACTATCACCCTTTTAATCTAAATTTGGATGTACTAATTAATCACTCAAAATCTAATTTATTAAAATTTATTACCTCAAAAATAATTCTTGATTAATTTATAATAATTTAGGAAAATTTTCTAATTAGACATGAATAAATTTAATTTATTTCCAAAAATGTTTAATTAATCTCATATGGCAATTTGTTATAATTTTCCAAACTCATCATTCTACTCTCTTCACTTATTCTCTCTGCTCAATCTATTTCCACATATTATCCAATTATCATAAGAGAGATAAATAATTTAATTGATATATCATTTATTATTATCTTGATCCCAATAATAGTTATACATCAATAAAGGGTTATTTTATAAAAAAGTAAGTAATGTATGAAAATTTAAAAATGGTCTAATGTTAAGGGCAATTTTTAAAAAAAAACAATCTTATATTTAGGGACATAGATAGTATTTGTTATTATTTATAAAAAATTGTATTTTTATTTCAAATTGATAATTTAATACTACCTCTAATTTTGAATATAAAAGACAAAATTAAAAAATATAACAATAGTTGTAATAATTATGTGAGAGAATCAATTTTATTTCTTAGAATAGCCTTAATTAAATTGTTAAAATAGGAAAACTAGGGGTGTTTGCGGTCCGAATCGGTTCGATTTTAAGACAAAATATCATCCGATCTAATCACTTTATTAAGATACAGTTCGGTTCGATTAAAATAAATGACACCATCTGATCCAATCAAATGTGGTTCGGATTGGATCGGTTTGTTCAGTTTTTTTTATTTATATTTTTTGTAAAATCAAATGAAAATTATAATTATAGTAATTTAAAAAATATCTTAAGTTCTAAACAATGACAGAATCATTAATAAGTAAAACATCTCAAGTTTTCAATAATTCAAACTCAAATATAAAATAAATAAAATACTACTTAAATAAGGTTCAATGTAAAATACAGCATAAATATTAAAAACTAGGTGTTTCCACCAAGATTTTAATCTTCTAGTTCTTCCACTAACTTGGACAGATTCAAAAAAATAAGTGTTACTATATAGTTTAGACAACATTAGAAAATAATGCGCAAAACATATAAAAGCTGCGGTTTGGTTTGGTTTTTACAAGTGAAATCGAAAAGCGAACTGAACCGATCATGAAAAGTGATTTTTTTGCGGTTTTGGTTTTTTCAATTTTTGGTTTGATCGGTTTCCGGATCGGTTGAACAGTTTTTAGTGATCTGGATTGGTTGATGAATACCCCCTAGGAGAAACATAACTAAGTAACTTTTGCACTCTTCTATAATAAAAATTCAACGTTAATTTATCTATAAATATATAATTGTCTCTTATATTGAGTACCATAAAATAGGTATAATTTATCTCTTATATTTAAGAAAGTACTACAAGGAATAGTTTGTTAGTACACGTAAGAAAACATATATTATTTTAATGTCTTAATTATATTTTTAGTACCAAAAATTTATCCAATTTTAACCTTAGTCCTTATAAAATCTTTTATTTAATATTAGTCTTTTACATATATTAGTTGTTAAAATAATCGGTATACAAAAATATTTTTTTATATTGATGAGTAAAATAACCGAGGTAAAAATACTCTCTCTATATATATAATTTGATTGGTAGTAGTAAAGAATAGAATGTATTATGTTTTTTTGAAGTGAAATGCAGAAAGGGGAAAGTGGTATGGGGGCAGAATGGGGTTTATGAGAGATATATAGCGGGAATCATGGGATATGAATACGAGGGTGTCAGTGTCACTTATCATCCACACATTGCGATATAGCTGGCATCCTGGCCCATGACGTTGCCTACCCCTCGCTTATTCACGCTTCCAATCTCCACACACCAACAGCTTCCATCATCACCCTCACAAATAATTATAACATGGCTTTAACTATCTTCAAATTCATAAATTACTTCAATTCATTAAATTATAATGTGTTTAATAAAATTATATATTAACATAAAACATCCCTTTAATCTTCAATATAGGTAGTATTTGATATATCAATAGGAATAAAAATATAAAAAATAAAATTAATTTGAAGTTTGTAAGCTCAAATATTAAAACATTAAAAGTTACTAAAATAAACATACTTATCAAATATGATTATTTTGCTTAACAATTTTTTAACCTAATTAAATAAGTTATAAGTTAATTTAAATCGTTACTTATGACTTTGCGAAACATAGTACTACTACGTATGAAGGGTTTGTTTGACAAAACTAATAAATAAACTAATTGAAACTTAAAAATTAGTTAAAAATTCAATAGGTAGCTAAAAGCTGATCAACTAGCGAATGAAATTAAAATGTATTGATAAAACTAGTTGTTAAATATAAAATAACATAAAAGATATCTTTTAATAGATATGAAATTTTTTAAAAAAATATTAGTGAGAATAAAAGTATAAAAAATTAAAATAAGTTTGAAGTTTATAAGTTTAAACGTCACTTTAAGTAGTTTTTCAAAAAAAAATTGTTACAAGCTACTAAAATAAGTTCTTTTACCGAATAGGCCCAATTTGTTTGAAAAACTTTTAAGCTGGTAAATAAACTACAAATTAACTTAAATCATTATTTATAACATGTAAAATTAAGAAATAACATCTTTTATTTTGAAATTATGTCTGAATAAGACAATAAAAATATTTTAATTGTCTTATTTATAAGATAAAATATATTAATTTAAAAGGATTTAATATTTTTAATATCATAATTTAAAATAAAATAAAAATTAAATTCAAATAGTCATAAAATTAGAATATTACAATATTTTTTTATAAAAATTAATGTATTAATATATAGTTTCAAAATATAAATGTTTTCCTCCTAATTAACTTATAAATAGGATCATGGGAGTATCATTAATATACTTTCTTATAATTATTAATGAAAATTTTAAATTTTCAAATTTTTAATTAACTTAATTTTTTTGTAGACCGCCATTAGAAAAATTAACAAACGTAAAATTATAGAAAGAAACATGAATTTCAAAAAGTCAATATAATTTATAGCTATGTAGTTATTACTAGAATTGAATTGAAACTTTATTTCGACAATCCCTTCTTCGATTTGACATAATTATTTTTTTCTATTTTCATCAGGTATTTCCTTTGGACAATTATGTTTGAGGGTTGATCATAAAGTGATGAGAAAAGATTAGTTGGTGAGGGTGAGTCTTCTCAAAATTACGAAATTTCTACGGCGGCTTAAAGTAAAAGAAAATTATTATTGTGTCATTTGTATGAATAGAAAGATAAGTTGATAATTTTATTACTTAAAAAAACCAAAAATAAAAGAGATGAGTGTGGTTCGATTTCATCTACTAATAAATTAAGTATTTATGTTAATCTATTAAAAAATAATAACAATTTAATACTTAATAGATTGAAAGTTTAGTTTTCACGCCTTTTATATTATTTTTGCTACAATTTTTTTTATCACTTTTAACATTTTTTTCACACGTCAAAACATAAAAAAAAACTTAACTAAAATATAATACTACATACTATTAATATAGAAGAAAACAAGACATGCAAATTTATACCAAAAAATTACGAGGACTGTGACGTGTTGTTAATCACGATGACGTGCAGACAAACATGACAAGGACGAGGAAAATATTTATATTTATATGCTGTAAGAATGATTCCAGATATTTAATTTTGGACTTTAATTCAATAATATATACATCTACTGTCTTTTTACGTCTTGTTTGGTAAGTATTATTATCAGCCAAATGACAAAAATAAATTAACCAGATACAAGCAATAGGACCAGCTGCATCTTAATAAGCAATTAACTAAAAATAGAATGTCTAATTTTTGTAATGATAAATAAAAGCTTAAATAGGTTGAATATGATTATAAAATTAACGAACAAGCACTGTAAATGCGTAATAATTTATGGGTGGGACCGGTTTTTTGTCTGAAGTTGAACTATCAATTCAGGTACATATGCATACGTGGCATAGGTGAGGGAAGAACACATAATTGCAACAACTGTCGTCCTTGTCCGTTAGGGAATAATAGTATGCAGGGTGACTGACCCTGACACCAACACCGTTGTGTTTCACGTGCCACAAATGCATTCATCCCATATTCCTAAAAATACACCCACGCAGGCACAAATGCTGTTTAAGAAAACGTAATATAACATAATTTTTTATATATATAAAAATATTGTCATTGAGATAGACTTACCTATAAAATTTGGATAAGCTTCTATTCATAGTAATTTTAAATAAAACTTTTATTTTAAATTCTTTAATTATTGTTCTCAGAAGATAGGTTGACATTTTCTCAAGGGTCAAATATGTTTAAAATATGATTTTATCATTATATTTTTTTCAATATTTTCTTTTATCTTTTAATTATTGTTTTTACTAGTTTCAATCTTTGTGTTAGTTAATATGTTAAAATTAGCTATACTATGTTGGAATTGATGTATAAAACATAACACCGTTGACATAACTACTAATTTCACAAACTAAATTTATACGTCATCTACTTCCTATTTCTTCAACTTATTGAGCTCTTAACTTTTTAAAATGAATTCACCTTCAATATTTTTAGGGATCAATTTTAACATATTAAATAACATAAAAAAAAAGACTAATAAAAAATATCTAAGAAACTAAAATAAAAAATTAGTAAAAATTCAAGAACCAAAAATATATCTAACATATTTCTTAATATTCTGTTCGGATATGTTTCAAGAAAAAATTAGTGAAAGAAATTGTAAGAACAAATGGTTTTAAAACAAGTGTGAGAACATATGTTGCTAGGATGTATGAGAAAATACTAAGAATCGGAATATTTTATTTAGATAGTTGTTTGGTTTTAATTTTTTATTTATGGAAATTGTAAATAAAAGGCTAAATATATATATGATCCATATAAAATGAGTGAATCTATAAATTGGTTTTTTGACTATATAAAAAAACAACTATTTTAGTTTGGTCCACCATTTAGATAAAGTAAGATTTGAATGATGTTCTTAATTTAGATAATATAAAAGATTTGAATGATGTTCTTGATTTAGATAATACAAACCAAACCATTAGACGAAGTAATTTTTTTTATTTACCCAATATTATTTAATATACATGGTTAAGATGCCATAAAATATATTATATCAAATTTAAAATATATCATTCATTATCATCTAATAATAAAAATAAATGATGGTATTTAAATGTTAATAAAATATATTTTTATTATTTTATTTTTATCTTACAATGTAACATCCTGATTTTAACTATTGAGTTAATTTTTATTAATCAGTAATTAAATTAGGAATGTTTAATTGATTATTAGCGGTTATGTTAATTTCTGAAATTTATCGGAATACGTCTTGGGTAACCGAAAGTTACCCAATTAGTTTCAGAAATTAATCGAACGTGTAAAATGGCTAAATTGACCTTCATAAATACTTGTTCCAATTCACTCTCCTTCAGTTCTATCTCTTGTGCTTGCATGTTCAAAGAAAGGAAAACCAATGTTGCATTTCCCTCACCAGCCGCGACGCACTCTCTCACTTCCATATTCTTCCTCATCAACTTAAGCCATGACAAGGTCAATTTGTGTACCCTTTCTCCTTCCTCTACTCACGGGAAGCTTGTGAGCTCAAGTGGGTTCTTATTTTCAAAGTACGAGGTATGGTGCCATAAGATCCTAATTTCGTTTTCGGCATGTCTCTTCCACCCATCCTCTAATTCCCTCAATTTCATAAATTTTAGGTCATTTTGAAGCTAAACAATCTTGTGGGTAGCATTGGGATAATTTGGGCTTTGATTCTCTTCATTTCAAGTAAGTCCTGGATGACCTATTCCTCGGTTTAGCTCTATTTTGGAAATTCGTGTATTGATCCTTTGATTTCCATGGCTAGGGATTGCTTTTGAACTATTTAGAAAGTATGGAAAACTTTGGAACCTTAGGAATTGGTGTATTGGAACCTTGACAGCGATATTCGATAAGTCAAATGCTTCCGAAGCTTCGTCGTTTCAATTAATTATTAATAGTTATTATGTTTTAGGTTACCAAATCGTGGGAAAATAATTAAATTAATAAAAACTAGTGCTTAGTGAATTAATTAGAATTTATTAGTGTTATTTCAATGTACGATTGATATTGTAAAGAGTTAGGAAATTAATTTGAAAGCGTTCAGGAAGCATTGTAGGCATTTGCAATCGTGGATTCCAGGTATGAGGAGCATTATATTTTAAATGTATAGATTATGAATGGATAGGGGGATATAGATTTATTTATGAAATGATTTATGTTTGATGGAATTGATTGGAATTACGTTGGTTGATTGATTTATGAGATATCCCCTATTGTTGTTGTTCTTGATATGATTGATGGGTTTTGAGCTTCGTTCATATATGATTAATTGATGAATTAATGAGTTGATGATAAGTTGCATTGGGTTGCAATGATTATTCATGTTTGGGATCTATGATGAACATGATAAATATGATAATTGATTAGCTTTGGATAGTTTGAATTGGAAATATGAAATGGTTGTGATTGATTGTTGCATGCTATGGTTGTGAATAAATTGAAATGAGAACCCTTGGTGATGGTAACCAAGTGATGGCCCCTGGTGATGGTAATTAGGTGGTTTATGATGATTATGATTGTTGTAAGCATAACATTTGCATTTCGGACGCATACAGGACTACAGGGGGGCCAGTGATGTCAGCTCAGATGGAAGGGCGGCCTTTGGATAGGCAAAAACTCTGTGTGGTTTCATCTGGATTCCATTACCGCCTTAGGTTGGGTTCAAGGCTGGTCGTAACACTTAGTTGAGTTACCACTGTCACAGAGAGAGATATCGGTGTTGTATTATGGGCGAGCGGTTCGGTACTGGTAGAAATGATTAATTATATGTTGAGAAAATTTATATACTCCAGTGTAAATCCCATCAAATAGAGTCAGATATGCATGCATATTCATTTGCATATAGCTATTAAGGATGAAATACTACTAGGCAGCCCATGATGTGTATGATTATTTTTGGTACATTTGTAATAATGTAAATATGTTAAATGACGATGTAGATGATGATGATTTATGATCATTTGTGTATTGATATGATGATTGTTAGGGCTAGATTTGAGAATTAAATATGTTATGGTAAATCCAATTCAAGACCTATCATTTAATATATATATATATATATGCCCACCCCTAAACCTGTAGTTGTTTTTCAATGGACTTAGACCGAGGCGAGGGATGATGAATGGTCACCAAGCCTAGGAAGGGACTTGGATGGGAAGACTTGTATATTTTGTAGATATTGTGGATAGTTGTATGTGATTTGGTCCTTTGTGCCTTGGCCAACTTCTGATGTATGTGTATATGTTTTGGATAGTGGGTTTAGGTATCTGATGACTTCATTAGAAGTCTAGAATTGATTTTGATATCTAATTGTGAATTATGATAATAAAATGTTAGCATGTATGATGATAACTTAAATTAAAAGGCATGGATGGATCCATGATGAATGAAATATTGTGATTATGACCAGGAATTTCTATGTAGTGCTTATGTTGTTGAATTGATATGATAAGGAGATTTATGTGTGTGCTATAATGGTCATTTGATGTTGAATGAGATGAGAAATAGTTTGGTACCATTATACTTGATGAATGTTATGTTGTTTTATTGAAAATTATGCATAATTGGGAACTGAATAGGTCAAAATAAGATCTGAGGTTCTGGAACTTTTGGATAGGCCCAATAGTTTGTATTCACCATTTAGAATATGTGTGGAGTGGAATGGGCTAATTTGGACATGAATTGATGGGTAGGTTGCTTGTAAATGGCCTAGAACGACCTAAATGCATTTTTGCACATAACTTGTTCATTTTTAGGAATTTTGGAGTGTGACGGGTTGCCACAAGTCATAAATGATGTGTTTTAGGTGGTGTTAAAGTTTGATGGTGTTTTGAGGTCATTTAAGAAAGTTAAAGTGTGTTGAACTTAGCCCGGGGGCTAATTTTTTGTATAATTCTACATTCTGTCTGCCTGGTAATTGATTACAAGGGTTAGTGTAATCAATTACGAGAGAGAAGACCCTGTAAAATTATGCAGGAGCTCACCAGTAATCGATTACATGGCCTTAGTAATCAATTACACTATTCTGATAATCAATTACCAGACAGACCCTGACACATGGATTAGTGTAATCGATTACACATTAGCTTATGACCTCCTTAACTTGCTGAAACGCATTGGAACTCCACCTAACTCCTTCCTAAACCCTTTAAGGGTAGAGTAACTGATAGTTGGGACTTTTGTGCTACCCAACGAGTTCGCAATTAATCGAAAAAAATTTTCTTCGGGTTTTAATTTAATTGAGCATTTTGGTGTCACATAAATTATTGTTGAAAAATATATCATTGTATTTTTAATTTTTATATTATATGATTGTTTATTATTTTTTAATTTTTTAATTTAACCAAAAAATTAACTAACAATGATATAATAGAAAAATAATGAATAAATTTTTTAAGACAAAAAAATTTAAATAATATTTGTATAATATAAACATTGCAAATGAAAACAAATGATTCATTTGGCTTGAATTCAAACTAAGGGATTAAATTCAAATCCTGAAAAATTATTGCCACCAACGGATCATGCTTAACAACTAATTTATCTAACAAATTTGCATGTCATTCCCTGATATGTCATCTAATTATCCTAAAAATGAACACAAGAAACTCTTAAGGTGAAAATGGTATGGTCCTTATGGTTTTTTTAAATGTAATAATGACCGTGTTGATTATTTACATTGTCTTTATATCTCTTTCGAGATATCCTTCACATTCATCTCCTTGTTCTTCACTCTCCTATGTAAGGAATTTTTTTGACATCTTTCCCATATAGGTGTCATATACACAACAACATGATGAGTTGTTACTATTTTGTTTTTTATTTTATCAGGTTGTTATACTAAAACAATTTATTATTTCCTAGTTTGTAATATAGAATTTTTGTTATGTACTTTGATGTACATAGGCTTTTTGTTACAAAATCAACTATATATATATATATATATATATATATATATGTGTGTGTGTGTGTGTGTGTATGTGTGTATATATATATATACATCTATAAATTTTGTATCTCGTCATTCTTTTTTTTCTGACAGATGCTTAAAATTTCATATGGGTTTAAATCTTACTAAGAGGTACCCCTAGAGATAAAAAATGGTTGAAGAAAGAACAAGATGTTTCTTTTGTTCTTTCTAGGCGATCAGAAAATAAAGACATAATTAATATACTTAGGATAATTATATACCTACAAACTACCGTCTTAATTCATCTTATTTCATCAAACATGTTAATGAAACAAAAAATTCATTCTTCCTTATATGGTATCAAGGTCTCTTTTTTTGTCCTTTAAGGCATTCAATCCATGACTTCCTTAAACTTCCCTCGGTTCCACCAAATTGAATTCAACATTGCTCCTGACTTTCCCATCATGCTTTGTAGTACAAACTATCCTACTTGGTACAAGTAGATCCTATTATAAGCCAATAACTTCGTTGGCTATGCAACTAAAGACACTTATTGTCCATCCAAAATAATTGAACAAACGATTCAATGACCTCAACTAATAGGTGTCATTGTGACAATCATGTTTCCTTTGCTTTACTTGGCTCTTGCAGTATAGAAGCCTAGATCATCAGGTCCTCAACAATAGCATCTATTGATGCATGGTTAAAATTACAAAAGACCTACAATAGTCATCGCAGGCCAAAATCATGTTTCTCAAGGACAGATTATCATCTATCACAAAAGGCACAACTAGTTTCTCTTATTGTTTGACGATGAAATGGTACCTTGATGGTTCCGTGGCTTATTACAAAGCTAGATTTATGGCTAAAGGTTTCCACCAAAAGCCCAATATTAATTAAATTAAAGGGTGGCTAATTCCATAATTTAATAAAGCATAATGAATAAAATACTAATCACAACATATGAAAACTCTAATTGATTTCTACTTATTCATAACTAAAAAGAGGTTAACAAAATTTACACTATAAGGCTCCACCTTAGCCCCTTAGGCTAGATGAATTTAGAAACACATATTCATTGTCATACACAAACCAAATTAAACAAAATTCTCAATCTAATGAAAAAAAAGAGAAAACCCCTAAGGCAAGACCCGCACGGAGGGGAATGACTAAACATTAAGATGAGTGCTCTTAACTCTTAAATTTCCAAGACTTAGCAAAAAAATCTTCTTGAGCATTTGGAATTACGGGAGGAAGGGATGAATGTGATGAAGATTAAGCCTTGTGATTCTACTTTATTATGTGGTTCTATTGTGTTCTCTGTGTGTTGTTAGTCAATTAAGATCTAAAATTCAATGGAAAAATCCCAATAACACACTTCAGCAAAGGTTGTGCTTGGAAGAGCGTAATCATTCTTATGAGTGATGTCACTTAAACAACGTGTTCGTGTATGACCATGCTTAGATAAGCACACGTTATGCTTGACTTTAAAGTGTCTTTTGCTTTTGCATTTGTGCAATTGGGTTCTAAGGTAAGCTTTAGTCATGCTTCTTTTGGCCTTTTTACTCCTTGGTCATCTTTTTTCAATCTTTGACTCGATTCAACTTTGTTTGGTTTTAAACTCTAAAACTTCGATTCTTGGGCTACTTCATAAAGAGAAAATGTTATCCTTTTTCCAATAAAAACAATTGCTTCACATCAAATAAGATCCAAAAATACCCAAGATGAAGTGTCAAATTGATAGTTTATCGGCTCACACTTGTTTCCTCTTTTTATGTGGTCATGGCTTCTTGAATTTGATGTGACAAGATGTAAATTTATTTATTTATTATTCTTGCCTTTGTTCTGTTTTATGGGTCGAAGCCCATTTAGTCAATTTTTTATTATTTTGGTCTAATGAAGCACAACTGAAGCTTAAAATTTATTTTAATCTTAGTTTTTTAAGTTCTATATTTAGATGTAAAAATTGTTAAAAACAAAAATGGAGAAGAAAATAAGATTCCCTCCCCTTAGTGTGTTGTTATGTGTTGTTTTTTATTATTTAGTTTATTTGAAGAATTTTGGTTTCATTAGTTAGTTCTTATTTTAGTTTGTTATGCAATGTATTTTGTCTGAATCGAAAATTATGAATTTGAAAAAGTGGTGAAACGTATGGATTATTCTATATCGGATCTTCTCGTATGAAATCATTTCTTAAATTTTTTTTAAAAAAATACATAAATAGTCTCTTTTTATTAAAAAATATCTTTTCCAATAAATATAAGTCAACCCATCTCAAAATAAAGTTTTCTTATATTAAAAATAAAAATATTTTCCTTTTAACAAAACTAAAAAGACACCACTAAAAAAACAACTGTTAGCGACGGAAGTAATTGGTCGCTAATCAATGGAAATACCGTCGCTAAAACCATTAGCGACGGCATCACAGACGGGCAAGAGGACGTCGCTAAAACCCTCGTCGAAAACACTTCAGCGACCACACACCTGCCGTCGCTAACATATTGACGGCGAAAGACCGTCGCTAAAATCGTCTCTGCCCCCATAACTCCAGCCGTCGCTAAGTGTTGCCATACAGCGACCTCGATTCCCCGTCGCTACTAACAACCACCAGCGACCACCGTATGCCGTCGCTATAGGTAGTGATGTAGGGACCACAGTATCCGTCGCTAGTGGTTGCGATGTAGCGACGCCGTTGTCCGTCGCTAGTTGTTGTCAGTTAGCGACCACACGATCCGTCGCTAGTGATTGTGATTTAGCGACCATAGTATCCGTCGCTAGTGGTTGCGCTTTAGCGACCACAACGTCCGTCGCTAGTGTTAATAAGTCAGCGACGGACGTAGACCGTCGCTAACGGGAGTTTTTAAATTTTTTTAAAATTAATTCAATATTGACTGGTTTTGTTAATTTAACTTTAAAACTATGTTAATATTTTGTATTTTGTATTGGCTGATAAAATTTTATAATTAAATTAAAATAATTTTTTTGAAGTAATAAATTATTATTAAAAACAAAATAATAGATTAAATTAATTTATCAAATAGGTTGAATTATTAATGATAGGTAGAATAAGGCTTTGTGATTTGAATGTAATTACCAATAAATATTGACATAATAAATAAAGAATGACAAAATAAATACTGAATGAAAATATAACATAACTAAAAATAAAATATACAATGTGTATAAATAAAAGAACTACAATCAAGGTGGTGGGGGATCCTGGGGTGGTGGTGGGGGCGCCTGGGAAGTGGGGGGAGGTAGCCTCGCCATCAACTGCATCAGTAGCTCCTGCTGCTGAGCAAGTTGCCGACGAGTCTCGGCGTGCTGCTCCTCGGCCCGCTGTCGGTCCGCCTCGGCCTTCTGTCGGTCCGCCTCGTGCCGCTCCAACAGCAACTGCCTCTGACGTCGCTCCTCCTGTAGCTCATCGTTCAGGTTTTGAATTACCTGAACGACCTCAGTCGGAAGACCAGAGGAAGACGAAGAGGAAGGGGTCTTCCCCTTTTTCGCCAGCTGCGTGCCGACGCCACCCAATCCAAACACCCTCCCTTTCTTGTTCACACCGCCAACAGCCTCCATATAGATGGCGTTGTCGTCAGAACAAGATAGGGTGGGAGGAACCTCCCCTTCAGGGGTGGAAGCCACCAGGTCCGCCTCCTTCTCGGCCCTCCTGGCCTGATACGCCTCCTGTAAATTCAAAAACAACGATAGGATTAGTAAGCTGATTTGTAAGTAAATTAAAAGCATGTGTCAGTTAAAAGTAAATACCGCTAGCTCCGTAGTCTTCTGGTTTACCCATGCACCGGCTTTGTTCTTCTTGGTCATTTGCATGACCTCAAACAAAGAAGGCTCCCGGTGCTCCCTCAGCTCCTGTGGTGGACAAAAAACATTGAGATTATTATTTGTAAACATGTAAGACGAACCATAATAGAAATGTTTAACATAAATATACTTACAAATCTTTTCTTGTGCTCGAGGGTTGAAATGCTACCCCCAGTGTAAACCGAGGCTGCAGCATCGGCGGCTCTGTTGGCCCTATTCCGAGCACTCGCCTGCTGGAATGGGACCCCGCCCCACTTCTGGACCATCCCGTCCCAATGGTCCTCCGGGATCCAACGAGGGCGCTCACCCTTGTCCCTCACCTTCCAAAGGGTACTCTTGATGATTTTGGAGGTCTTTGTGGCAAAGACCTTCCTAATCTCATCAATCATACCCTCCGCCCAGTGGTAATCACGTTGTAAAATGAATTGAGAAATCAAAATTAATAACGGGTCTATTTTACAAATCAAGTCACAATAAATGAGCTAGGAACTTACCGAGAAGGTGTCAAACCACCTATCTTGCACAACCTTCCCAGCATCTGTCCAAGATATATATGGACCATCCCACTGGGCCTTCAAAACCTTAGTAATCGCTTTGGTAGTGCGACTACTATCAACAAAGCTGTAATGACAACAATTATGTTAGGAGTAAAACAACACACAATCTAGGGAGACACCCAAAATTTCGGCAGAGTCTCCCCTGTAAATGTAACATTTCCAAGTTTAAATAGTTACCCTGTTACAAACAGAAGAGTGCCCAGTACAATTCAATCTATACAAGTACTAATTAAAGTAAGCAACAATAAACCAACAAGTCTTTCAACTAAACCCTAATATAAAGTATCATACAAATAACATAAAAGTATATGAAATTTAGTCACTTACTCGTCTCCGGCCGGCACGGGTACCAACATGGGCAGAGGGGATACCGGAGGTGGGGTCGCCTGATGGCCATGGTCCTCCAAGCCACCAACTCCAGGAGTCTGCTCTGGGGTGGTCAGCTGTGGGGGTGATGGGGTTGTCTGCTGTGGTGGTGGTGATGGAGTGGTCTGCTGGAGTGGTGATGGAGTGGTCTGCTGTGGTGGTGGTGATGGAGTGGTCTGCTGTAATGGGGATGGAGTGGTCCGCTGTGGTGGTGATGGAGTGGTCTGCTGCCCTGGGGTTTGCATCCCCAGACGGGAAGCCGGGGTCCTGGACCCACCACCCCTACTGAAGGGCAGTCGACGTCCCGTCATCTGTGGATAAAATCATGAAAAGAAAGGTTAGTCTCAGGATATATATAAACCTATGTATATATGTTTAACAACTACATACTCTGTGTCTGTTTCAGTTTCAAATTCCCCCTCAGTTTTAGTGTCACTGTGGTTATCTGTTTGAACAAGTTCATCAGTATCCAAATCAGCCCTAGACCGTTTTGATCGAGAGACAAGGTCTTTGTCAATGTGTTCACCCCCCGTAGTGGCGAGTGTCTCATCCATTATGACTGGATCCATGTTGAACAACAAATTGGCATCGTTGAGCTCGTGTGGTGCAAGCTGATAAGCGTCATCGACCTCCTCGGAGACATTGTCAGTGATCTGACTTCGGGCCTTGGCCTTGATTACTGCATACCAGTCCCGATGTCCTCCCGGGAAGTCGGTGTAATAAACCTGCTCAGCTTGTTGGGCAAAAATGAAGGGATCAAACCCTTTATATCTACCATTCTTCTTGACCTCAACTAAGCCGTAGTTGTTGTCAACCTTTGTTCCAACGCCGATTGTGTTGTCGAACCAATCACATTTGAATAGAACAATATCTCTTCTTAGTCGTCCAGAGAATGAAACTTCAACAATCTCCGTCAGCACTCCATAAAAGTCTTCTTCCAACTGACCGGCGGTGCCTTTAACACAAACCCCGTAGTTATGGGTGCGCATCCCTTCACTCCATTGAAGAATATTAAACTTGTAGCCATTTACGTAGTAAATAGGCCATTTTTTAACAGTCTTCACCGGCCCCCAAGAAAGGGCTTGGAGTAAAGAATCTTCAATATGGTTGTAAGGGTCTTGTATCTATGTACAACATAAGAAGTAGGTCATTGTTACCATATTGACGGGAGTTAGAAGCAAATAGGCTTAAAAACACTTGGTATACGGGTCTTACATGTTGCGCAAACCAACCAACGAACTTGGATGACACCTCACTATGAATTTGGTCATCAGTTAACTCATTTTGCTCAAGTTTTAGCATATCTGTGTATAAGCTATTGAAAGAAACAAATAAGTTTAATATAAAAGCTACGTTAAGAATGTATAATATAACTTGTATGACTTACTCAATAAAGGGTTCCACTTCTGGGCAATTGAGAAGAATGTACAAGTGAGCCGCCTTTCGATCTTTCTCATCAATGTAACATTTTGTGAGCCTGCCCCCCGGGTGACCAGGATAGTTGAAAATCGACGTTTGTTCATCAAACCCTGTGCGGCTGGCTACACCAAGATTGCGGGGAATTCTACTCATTCTAGTTTCTATCTCCGTTGGAAAATAGAAAGAAGCAAAGGTTGTCATTTCTTCGACTAAGTATGCCTCACAAATTGAAGCTTCAACGCAGGCTTTGTTCGACACTTTATCTTTTAAAGAGCGTAAGAATCTTCAACATCATTAACAAGGTGGTGTTAAGTTAGAAAATACTATTATAAGCATGATTCGCAAGTAAATTAAAGAGTTCACCAAGCATTCACCTTTCGAATGGATACATCCAACGATACTGCACTGGGCCACCAACCAAGGCCTCGTACGGTAGATGGATAGGCAAATGCTCCATGGAGTCAAAGAAACTTGGTGGGAAAATCTGCTCCAACTTACAAATCAATACCGGGATAGTTTCTTCCATCTTCACAAGTTTCTCCACACTCAACGAAGTAGCCGTCAACTCCTTAAAGAAGTGACTCAACTCCACTAACGGTTTCCAAATAGGCTTCGGTAAGGCATGAAACGCGTACGGGAGTAGTTGTTGCATAAACACATGGCAATCATGACTTTTCATGCCAAACACCCTGCCCTCCTTCACGTCGACACATCTACTCAAGTTAGAAGCGAATCCGTCAGGCAGGGTCAACCCATTCATCCAAATACACACAGCAATCTGTTGTGGTCTAGTTAAAGCATACTTTGCATGGGGTTTAAACATTCTTCCACGTCCCGCATCCCTCAACTCCAACTCCTTCCTAGAACACCAAATCGGAAGGTCTAGACGACTCTTCTCGTTGTCCTTTGTTCTCCCTTTGATGTCCATAACAGTGTCAAAAATATTCATGAAAACATTACGTTCAGTGTGCATGACATCAATGTTGTGTCTTAACAACAAGTCTTTCCAATATGGCAAATCCCACAAGACACTCTGCTTCACCCAGTGGTGTTCCTTACCGTAACCTGCAAACTCCTTGACACTCTTGTCCCAGATGTAAGGATACTCTTCGACCCTCTGCCAAACCCGTGCACCAGATAACCTACGGGGTGGAGGTTCATTGACAACCTTGTTTTTCTTAAAAGCGGTTTTGTTCCTCCTAAACGGGTGATCCAACGGTAGAAACTTTCTATGACAGTCAAAGAAACTTGTCTTGCCACTAACAGGGAGTGATTCCCCCCCGGTATGTTCCATGCATACAGGGCAAGCAAGCTTCCCAGACGTGGACCATCCAGAAAGCATACCATAGGCCGGGAAGTCGTTAATAGTCCACATCAAAACAGCACGCATCATAAAGTTGTTCTTCAAAGACGCATCGTATGTCATTACCCCGACATCCCATAACTGTGATAACTCTTCAACCAACGGTTGCAAAAACACGTCTATGTTCGCCTTTGGATTTTTGGGTCCTGGAACCAGTACAGATAGAAACATGACCTCCCTCTTCATACACATATCAGGCGGTAGATTGTATAGGGTCAGGATGACTGGCCAACAAGAGTAAGCCCTTCCGTATTGACCGAACGGGTTAAACCCATCAGTACATAATCCAAGTCTTACATTTCGCGGCTCGCCAGAAAAGTCCGGATATAGCTCATCCAAACACTTCCATGCTTTCCCGTCGGAAGGATGGCAAAGAAACCCCTCTTGTGTTCGGTTCAGAGCATGCCAACGCATGTGTTTTGCCGTGGACAATGAGGCATACAGGCGTTGAAGACGCGGTGTTATAGGGAAGTACCACATTTTCTTCCTGGCCGTCCGGGTTACCTTCCCTCTCCTTTTAACGGTCTTGTAGCGTTCCTCATTACAATGCAGACATTTTGTGACACTCTCGTCTGCAAACTCATTTCTGAACAGCATACATCCACCAACACAACACTCTATCTTCACACAACCCAGCCCCAAGTTTGCCACTTGTTTCTTAGCACGGTACAGGTTTGCAGGCATTCTGTGATTACTAGGCATGGTGGAACCCATCAGACTGACCATCCTATCAAAACAACCTCCAGAAAGATTATAATCTGCCTTTATGCTTAAAGCAGCTAGGGAGGCGGATAACTCAGTGTGACTGTTGCACCCGTCCCACAATGGAGTCTGAGCCGCCGCCAACAAATCATAAAATCACTTCACCTCCGGATTAGGATCCTCCTCTGCATTGTCAGAGTCCCCATGACCTGCTTGGTCATTATGTTCCAGCATACGCCCGGTGGAGGGTCCAACATGATCCATCACCATTTGTTCTATGTTGTTGTACGTATCCCTGTTTCCTCCAACCTCGTAGTAAGACTGTTGCACGGTTACATCTGACGATCTACGCGGTAACTGCTCACCATGGTTGTACCAGCAGTGGTATGTTTCCATGAACCCTTTCTCAGTTAGGTGGCACATGACATCATCCGCGTATTCAAAACTCATGCATTTGCACCTTGAGCACGGACAACGGATCTTCTGAGTCACTTCAAATCCAGGCGTGTTTGCCGTAGCGAACGGAATGAACTCCAACAGCCCCATCATAAACTCCTCAGTCACTCGCCGATTGCGATCTAGTCGGTTGTACATCCATCGCCGATTTGTCGGTACCTCCATTTACAATATCTAACAAACACGATTTCTGTTACCTTACACGTTTAAATTTTTATTTAACTATCGGTTGTGAATCACTCTATCTCTTTGATGTTACAAATTGGTGGGGCCCTATCCCATTCGGGATGAATATGCAACCATCCGTAACCCATCCCATAATTGTATGTGGTCTATCTTGAGTTGAATGAATGTTCATTTGAAATTTCGGCAGCATTTCGTATTGGTCCCCGAGTACACAGAGATACGTACGGTATGAAACACCACACGCACACATGCACCCTGGGGACAATACGAAACACCATAACCGAAATTTCTAATGCACATTCATTCAACTTCTCAAGATAGACCACATACAACATTGATGGGTTACGCCCTACAGGTTACAAATTCATACCAAACTGTCCAACCGGGACAATTCAAGATCCAACACAACACGCTGTATTGACCGGTTGTTTTGAAACTTGAACGGGAATCTAATGGGTACACACACGACTAAACCCTACATTATTAACGTTGTGTTTCATTTTTTAAGTTCCCTAAGAAAGGGAGCCTGCCGAAATTTTGGCAGAGTCTCCCCTGTAAAGTAGACATTTCCCAAATTTACAAATGGCCTGTTACATATAAAAAACTTCCCAGTATAGATAAATAAACATATCATACGCATTGTGTATGATATTCAGAGTTATGAACACCAAATCATGTTATCAATATATAAAATTAATGGCTAATGAGATGTACTCTCTACTAACAAACAACATTACACATGCATCGTAAATCATGTTATCATCACACAAAACCAGTGCCTAATGAGCTCTGCTCTCCACTAACAAACAACATTACACATGCATAAAAACTCATGTTATCAGCACACAAAATCACTGCCTAATGAGCTCTGCTCTCCACTAACAAACAACAATCAACATACATACACTTCAAAACATACAACACACATAGCCCGAAAGTTAGCGTTAGGGGATTACCGTCGAAAGAGAGATAGCGATGGAGACAAAGCTGATGAGAGCCGATCACAGACCCCGCGTAAAGTGTGTTGGTCTGCATGACAAAGTTGATGGTTAAAAGTATGAATCAAAGTTCTCAACATTCAACTGGTTTCCATAATGAGGTTTCTAAAGATGTAATAGCTAATAATGTAACAACTTACTAAAAAAGAGAAAACAGAAAAACTTAATCCTAACGCTATTTAGGAAATTATCAATTTCTGTTCACATCAATAGCATATCTTATGTCACACGAAAGAAGCAAATTACATTAATTAAAAGAAACAACACATTTTATCATGTACAGCAGAATAACTTATCACAAACAACATAATAAAATTTTGTCATTCAACCAATGATTTACGAAGTTATGAACAAAAAATCTGGTGGAGAGACATATTCTTGGTACTTTCCTATTAGTTTTTGCCTTAAACCTTTAAACCTTTCTAAAACAACCTTTCTTCATTTCATCATACTTGTATTTTAAACTTGGTACTTTCCTGTTAGTTATTGCCTTAAACCCTTTTTGAGTATCTTTCCATTTAAATATTTAATTGCACTCACTGTTGTCAATAAATTCCAAGAAAAGCTCCGCTAATACAATTGTACACTCATTTGTCAAAACAAAATTCTTTCCACCCACATCATTATTTCAAGACATCTACAAACATATTGATGAAAAGAGAAAAAAAGTAATACCACATCAATTAGCATGAGTGGGTATGTTTGTAAATCATTTCGGCATCAACCATAACCACCTGAGTGAATTCCATCTTTTCTCTTCAAGGAAGTACATTGGGAAGGGAGTAGAAAGAAATCTGAAGTGCAGTCTTTCTTTCTTTGACACTTTATATTTTACATTTGACCACTAAGAACATCATTATTGTCTGTATAAGGATTCTCAAAGTTGTTCTTGGCATTTGCAATGCTCTTCCAATGTAGGCACTGTAAAGTTTTATAATCTTCATTGTTATATATCTCATTGACGGATTGACCTAGTTGAGAATTGGAAATCATCTATTGTGATCAAATAGTTGTGGAAATTGAATCTCTCTTTCATTCTGTTTATCAATTGTAATTGTAAAGTGTCAGGGTACACTATACACCTAATAGTTGCAATGGTGTGGATTCTAGAATGCTTGCTTAATAATTTCAACTAAGTATCCGTCCTATCAAATTGGTCTTGGCTGCTCAACTCCTAGAGTTGATAATATTTCCTATCCTATTGTTGTATTTGTCGTAGTTATTGGTTTTGCTGTTTTTCTTTTCCTTATTTGTTTTCCTTCTTGGTTATGACTGTTGTAAAACTTTTCCAGTCTGCTGTGCGGGATCTGAAAGGGCGCCTCAAGCCTCCATCAATGCATTTTCTTTTTTTCCCCTATAAATTTTGAATCTTGTTATATTTTTTATTGTGTATTTATTTATTTATTCTAACCTATGAGTCTACACAAGTTTTGACATCAACACACAGAGAGGGAAAGGGAGGGGGGAGGGACAGGGAGGGAGAGGGAGAGAGAGAGAGGGTGAGGGAGGGAGGGAGAACAGGAAAGCTTAAAAATACAGTATGATATATTTTTTTTATAGAAGTATCAAAAACTTTAAATTATTGGGGTTCAGGTAGAAGTAACGCTGCTTCAAAATATTTTGATGTCAAATATAGTTGACTTTAAGGCCTAATTGATTCAAAACTATGAAAGGGAGAAATATATTAGAAACTTGTAAAATCTTTTTGTAATTTTTCCCAAGATGAGGGTGCATTTGCCCACCCCTTATATATGTTGGACTGTCCCTGTGGTTAAATATATCAGCACTTAATATCACTGCTGACTGCTTCCTTTATTGGGGACGAGAAATTATTGACCTCTTCTTAATAACAAGTTTTGATTAACATAACAACATTCATTTAAGAATTTCCAAATAACAAGTTTTGATTAAAAATTATTGACCTCTTCTTAATCCTGAAAAAACTCCATGTTTTGACAAAAAGCAAAAATAAAAGTGTTTTTATAGCACTTTTATAAGTACATAGTTCTAGTTTTAATTTCTTAATTACTGTACTGGAGAATGAATGAAGATACTGGTTAGCATTTGATTGTTTATGTTTTGCTGATGATTTGTTGTTGTTTGGTGTGGGGATGGAAGGTGTGGTGTGGAGGATTATATAAGGGCAATGAAGAGGGTGTGTTGTGAGGTGTTGGAAGCAATGGCTGATGGGTTGGGGCTGGGGAGGAATGTGTTTAGCAGGATGGTGAGGGAAGAGAGAAGTGATAGTTGCTTGAGGGTTAATAGGTACCCTCCATTGATGTGTGGAGTTGAAACATTGAGTGGACAAAATTTGATTGGGTTTGGGGAACATACAGACCCACAAATAATATCTGTACTCAGATCCAACAACACTTCAGGACTGCAAATCTGTCTCACAGATGGGACTTGGGCTTCAATCCCACCTGATCACTCTTCCTTTTTCGTCAATGTTGGTGATCTCCTCCAGGTACAATTAAATACTACTATAACAAAATATGCATCTCTTCCTTCATTTAAATTAAATTTAAATTCGGATCACACTCGACTGGTTCATTTAATCAATCTGATTCACATATTTTGATTAATCATTTAATGATTTAATATTTTGATTGAGTTGATCATTTATCTCGATTTAATAACCCTGTTTCTACTTAACATTTTTATACAATATTTTGTAAGAAATTATTTATCTTATTAAACTGGATTTAGGCACCCACGTGATAAAGGGTGTAATTTGGCGAGGGAAGGTGAGAAATACAGGAAAAGAACAGTAATATAGAGAAAGTTCAGAAATGTGATAACAGAATATAAGAGATGTGTAGAGATAAAAGTAACTAAGTTTAAATATTAATATAGGATAAAAGACTAAAGAGTATGAAAAAATCAAACATAAACTAAGATACAAATTTTTCCTTTAAAACTTCAAAATAGAATGTTGAAGTAACGAAAAATGTAGAAATAATACTAAGAAGAGGAAACTAATAAAATGAGGTTCAGGATTCTATGATTTAATTTCTTCTTATCTATTATTTCTCATTTATTCTTAAACACATATCTAATATTTTTTTCCTCCAAAAGAAGACCTCTCTTGTTACTGAACATCATCTCTAGTCACCATAACACAAGTTTCCTCAACATTCAGTTCATCATCTTAAATAATCAGAAAGTAAGTTGCAATGAGCTAAAATACATCATGGAAATGAATGACCACACACTATCATGAGTCTGATCACCAAGCATGTTGAAATAGGAAATGCCCAAAGGCTGTTTTTACTCTCTAAAACTTGAAAACAAAATCTACTCCAAATTCCAAACATATTTTGATTTCTGAATCTAGATACACCAACAAAGGCTTTGCAAAATAAAAGATATTCCAATCAGAAACAAAATGAACATAGGTATATGGGCAAGAAACCATTTTTTGTGAAAGTTACCTCTGTTGTTGTATAAAAGAATCGAATTGTTTACTGAAAGAACAGATGTCCCTTAGTAAAGAAAACACTTCTTCTCTTATTTGTCAGTAGGCTACAACAAATGTTGAAAACTTCTTTTGTTTCTATGAACACCAATTAATAGAATATAGAAATGGGCATATATACTTCTTTTGTTTCTAACAACATTAGTAGACTAGAATCTTGTATGTTTTGTAACTTTTTCAGCTGATGATGAAGCTTAGGATTTTTAATGATGAAGCATAAGTGGAATAGAAATGCCATGTTTGTTCCTTAACTACTACTCCTGATTTATAACTTAATCAACGTCCAACCTCACTAAAAACTAGTCTTGTTCCTGTTGCTCACTATGCCATCTTGGGGTTCTTAGATTCAACATCTTTGGTTAATGTCATTGAGGCAGTTACTACATATCAACATTGTGGAAGAACCTTATGACGACCTATTAAGAATATGAACTTTAGAGTAGCAGACTCATCTTTGATAAAACTGCTTCTATTCTATGTTTACTAATTTTGAGAATATTTGCTACCATATTATTGAATAATCACATCCCCTTTTTTAAAGACTGTTAATGCAAACAAAAGAAATCCTAAAGGATTCAATCTTAGCTAATAAGGGTAAAGAAATCCCTAATTACAACAATATAAGAAATCCTAATGATATGATCTAAGTGAAGGAAATCTTCATATGATTGCAAAATGGTACAGTTGTAGTTATAAGTTATATAACATGAGATTTATGGTTGGTTTATATTGTTTGGTTAAATTTTGTATATTCATTTTTTTGTTTTTAATTTGAAATTAATACACTTCAGCAAGTATAACGTGTTATAAACGATTTTTAACTTAAACATTAACACTTTAATTCTTTTGATATTGTGTTTGCTGCAGACTTTAATGTTTTTAATATAATATAGAATGATCCTCATTTTCAAATTTTTAACTTGAACATTAACACTTTAATACTTTTAATTTGGTCATCAAAGATGATGACCATTTCAACACCAAGACCTCTTCTGTGATCAACTAATGAAAATATTCTTATAATTGATGTCAAAGAAAAGTCCCAAGAACTATCAATTTCTTGAGAACTTCAATTCGATAAAATCATATCAATCGATGCAACCCTTCACAAACATGATCATTCATACCATAAAATCAAAAACAAATTTCTATAAGAGTACCATCGTGAAGCATTGAGACAGGTAAAGCAAAATGATATATAATCACAGGCACAGATTGTAAGAATGTATACAAGATTCAGTTCATATTCTTGATTAATTGGTACCAAACATATTAACACATTCTTCTTATATTTAGAACTGGATAACATATTTATTATTAAAATTATAAAATTAAATATTTACGAGTAATTCAGTATTAAGATTAAAGAGAGTCTAGTAGCATATCCAAAATAAAGAGAATCTAATTCACATTTACGAACTTGTTTATATATAAAAAAAATCTCAAACTTGAAAATAAAATATTTAATTCATGTTCGTAATTCACATAAAATTTATTTCACAATGCGCAACAACCAGTAAAATGTCAGCAACTTGTGAACCTATACGTAATACGTTGGCTAAATAGTACCGTAATTTCAACAGAAGCGGATATCAGTTAATAATAACTAACAATGAACAGAGTTATAAGGCCAGAGCAGATTAGAAAATGGCTAGTGATGATGAACAAGTTAAGGTAATAATGAACAAAGAGAAGAGTTTAAGAGAGTTAATTAGTTACCTTAGTGCAAGAGTGCTGAATTTTTTTAAGAATCAAAATGAGAGTGCCCTCTTTAGATGTTAGAGGAAATGAATTTTTCAATTATCAATGAAAACTATCTAATTCTAATTCCTTAATCAGATTCTTGTTTAGCATTTCCTAAATAGGAAATGAAGATGTTAGAGGAGATTGAAGGCTAATAATAAAACTTTCAACTCTTATCCTACAAGTGATTTTAAATCTCAAGTAGGAGGTATTTGAAATTGTCAATGACATATATAAGAAGTTGATGTGTTATGATCTTTGGCTCAAACAACTTGAAATAAAGAAAACACTTCTTCTCTTATTTGTCAGTAGGCTACAACAAATGTTGAAAACTTTATAACACACCACATTTCTTGAAATCATTGTTTTGATCTTCAAATATGGAGATGCCTCAACCACTTATTTCATGCACGTGTTTGAAAAATAAGACAAAGCAGCCAGCACCAGGATGTGCATAATTACATTGTTCTGACCATACTGGCCATTACCACAAAAAAAAAATCATTAAGCTCCTATCTGAAGTAAAAATGTTACCAGGAATTTTTTGAAGAGCCGGAAAAGCTGTTTGGAAAGTTGAAAAGTTGAAAACTCGCTGGAAAACCTGCAAGGGTGGTCGCCGGAGACTCCTCGCCACTTGTCGCAACTCTGCCTGGCCGGAGATGGTCGCCTGAGGCAATGGCACACGGAGCCTCGACGGAGGAAGAAAGGGAGCTGAGAGAGGCAGGCAGAGAGAGGGGTTTGGAGAGAGGGGTTCGGAGGAGGAGAGGGGGGTTCGGAGAGAGGGGTTCGGAGGAGGAGAGGGGAGGTTCGGAGAGAGGGGTTCGGAGGAGGAGAGGGGGACGGCGGCCGAAGGGAGGACGTCCGACGAAGGGAGGGAGGAGAGGGAGGAGGCGCTGAAAGAGGAAGGGGAAGTTAGGGCAAGTGGCAGGGAAAGGGGTTGCTGTCGAGTTAGATTAAATACTTAGCGACGGCTAACACCCGTCGCTAACAACGTCACTACAATTAAAAGGATTAGCGACGGTAGAAACACACCGTCACTAAACGCCGGTTATTAGCGACGGTTAAACACCGCCGTCGCTAACCTCCTTACACTTAGCGACGGTAAAATAAAGTCATCACTAACCTCCTGAAAAGTAGCGACCGTTTCACCTCACCGTCACTAACTTAAAGAAAATTATGGAGGGAAGGCGAAAACGATAGCGACGATCAAGTTACTCCGTCACTAACCTCATGAACATTAGCGACGGTGTCAGCGGGCCGTCGCTACCTTCCATTATTAAAAAGAAAAATATGAAGGAAAGGCGAAAATCATAGCGACGGCAAAGAATGTCCGTCACTAACTCGGCCAAACAATTAGCCACGACGGACGCTTCCGTCACTAGTACAAACCATAGCGACGCGGGTGCCCCGTCGCTGGAGAAGAGGGAACGTTAGCGACGGTAGATACCGTCGCTACGATTTGGCGCCAACAGAAAATCCTGGCGGGAAGCTGAAACAAGGTGGAGCTAAAAAATAGTGACCGTACTAGCGACGGTTTTCACAATGGGTAGCGACCGCTAGAGGACGCGGTCGCTAAATAAGTCGCTAACATATTTTGGGTTCCTTTTTTGTATAAAGCGGTCGCTAAGTCGGTGGCAAATTAGCGACGGTATTCGGTGGTCGCTAATTTCTGGTAGCTGTTTAGGGTTTTTTTAGTTGTGAGAGATGTATTTTGAAAAATATTTTGGGTTAATGACCATTTATTTGAGACCTACTTTCACAAATTAACATAAAAAACTTTAGCTTATCATAAAACCAAATACCTATATTAGGCATCTTTTTAAAAAAGTTCTTCTTTCAAAAAAATAAAAAACATAAAATTTCAAAATTTAAAAAATAACTTCTCTAAATAAAATTAAAAATTAAAATATTCTTTTGGATTAATTTCAAAGCTATCATGAAAATTTTCCAACTTGATTGAAGTACCCTTCTTTTGATCAAACAAACAGATGTGTTAATATATTCTTTATTCGTAACTAACTTCTGAATATAAAATTCTAAAAGTTTTTTTTGTCAAGTTTTAAAATAAAATAAAATTTTAGAGTTCCATATCTTGTGAAACTTTATTTTTAAAATAATCTTTTGAAATCACTATACATTATAATCCACATTATGACAACTAGAAAATGTTTAGTTTACGCCATGTGTTAATGTTGAAGTACTTTATAAGCTTTGCATCTTTTCATATTATTTTTTATATTTTTCTCACAATCCTTTATCAAATTATTTTGTTGTTTCTAATTAAAAAAAACAAATAAGGTGTTTAAGTTAGTGATAGAAGCATACTAGGTCTTAGTCGAAGAAGTACACTCTAAACCCTAAAAAAGACACAAAATAAATGAACAAATTTTGTTGGAAAAATGGATTAATCTCACAAGCAAAATTAGGAGAAAACAATCAATTCCATTATTAATAAATGATTGTCACAAGAACTCCTTAATATCACACCACCCTTATACATAATACAAAACTCACAACTCTCCTTGTATTATATTTGTTTTGGTGCTCTTGTTCTTGTTATTACAAACTCTTAAATGCATGCTTATTAATAATAAGGAGTTAAAACCATAAAAATAAGGCATTGTAATCCTAATTTTTAGCTCATGAAGTGGTCAAAGGAATGTACTCCATTGGTTTCTCTGTGGTTGGAAAAAGTCAATAATTCTCCATCTAGCTACATCTAGGAAGTCATCATCTAACATTTATTCCTTCCAAGAGTGTCCTTACATAGTTCAATATTTTTACTCAAGTCCAAAGCATTTTGGTTATCAAAATATATCATGTGCTCATTTTTCGTAATCTCAAGGTCTTGGAGAAAACATTTCAACCACAATATTTCTTTCCCGGATTTAGCTTCTACTATATACTCTGCCTTTATTGTTGATAAAGCAATATTTCTATAACCTTGATTGCTAAAATAGGACTCCTCCTACAAAAGTGTATAAGTATCCTGATGTAGATTTCCTATTACCAAGATCTCCAACCATGTCAGCATCTATGTAGCCTTCCAAGATTGGATCATCTCCCTCGTAACACAAACACATCTTAGATGTGACCTTAAGGTACCTAAGAATCCTTCTAATCACCTTTTAATGATCATTTATGGGATATGAAAGGTATATGCTTAATACTATGACAACATGAGTTATATAAGGCCTCGTGCACACCATCACATATATTAAGCTTACAACAACTAAGGAGTAAGGGATTAATATCATTTTACTTATCTACTCTTTAGAAGAGGAACACGACTTCTTGCATAGCTTGAAGTAACTATCCAACAATAGGCTTACTGGCTTGACATTCTTCAATATTAAACCTCTGAATCACCCATTCAACATACTTCTCTTAGGATGGTCAAAAACTTTCATACTTTCCTAACCCTATAAATGTGCATGCTAAGAATCTATTAAAATAATCCTAAGTTTTTCGTATAAAAGGACTTGAAAAGTTCACCCTTTAAATGGTTTATCTTTGATGCATCCTTATCAATTATCAACATGTCACCCACAAACAATAATAGTGCAACAAAGTCTCCTCCTAGGAACTTTTAGAAGTAGACAAACTAATTCACTATTGTTCTTTGTAGCCTTGACTCGCCATGAAAGAATCAAATTTCTTATACGATTTCCTTAGAGCTTTCTGAAGGTTATACAAACTTTTCTTTAATTTATACACAAGGTTGTCTTTTTTGTAACCTCAAAACTTTCAACATGTGTGATGCATATTTCTTCATGCAAGTCACCATGAAGAAATGTAGTCTTTACATCTATTTGTTCAAGCTTTAGATCTAGATGAACAGTTAAGCCAGGAATGACACTTATTGATGCCATCGTCACCATATACGAGGAGAATTCATCAAAAGCGATCCTCTTTTTTTTAGGTATCCTTTAACCACCAGCCATGCCTTGTGCTCTATGACTTTTCCACTACTATCTTTCTTGATATTGAACACATATTTATTCCTTAACACCTTTTTTCCTTTAGAGATCTCAACTAAGTTAATGCAAAGACCACAACTGCAAGTTCTAGATCATGCGTAGGATAGTTCTGTTCATGCGGTCGCAACTACCGTGAAGCATAAGCTATCACCTTACCATTTTACATCAACACACACCCAAGGCCCAACCTAGATGCATCACAATATACAACAAAGTTTTCTTGCAAGTTAGGCAATGCTAACACAGGAGTAGAAGTCAATCTAGCCTTTAGCTCCTGGAAACTCTTCTCACATTCAGGAGACCATACAAAAGGAACATTTTTCCGGGTTAGCTTAGTCATAGGCAATGCAATTTTAGAGAATCCCTCAATGAATCACCGGTAATATCCAGCTAAACCGATAAAACTCCTAACTTTTGTAACAGATTTTGGCTTTTCCCAAGCCATCA
This sequence comes from Clitoria ternatea, assembly GCA_037962975.1. NCBI lineage: Eukaryota > Viridiplantae > Streptophyta > Magnoliopsida > Fabales > Fabaceae > Clitoria > Clitoria ternatea. The sequence goes on along the minus strand of CM075670.1, from coordinate 20,805,215 downwards.
CAGCTTCCACCTTGGAAGGGTCGATAGAAACACCTTCACTGGAGATAACAAGCCCCAAAAATTGGATCTTATCCATCCAAAAGTTACACTTGGACAATTTAGCAAATAATTGTTTCTCCTTTAGCACTTGGAGTACCAAACTGAGATACTCTTCATGCTCCTCATGAGTCTTAGAATAAATCAAGATGTCATCAATGAAGACAACCATAAATCTATCTAAATATGGATGGAATATACTATTCATATAGTTCATGAACACAGTAGGGGCGTTAGTTACACCAAATGACATCACCACATATTCATAGTGACCATATCGGGTTCTAAACGCCGTTTTAGGAATATCTGAAGCCTTAGCTCGGATCTGATGGTATCCAGATCGCAATTCAATTTTCGAAAAGACTGAAGCACCATGCAATTGATCAATCAACTCATCAATTCTTGGCAATGGATACTTATTCATTATTGTAAGCTTGTTCAACTGGCGGTAATCAACACATAACCGTATACTGCCATCTTTCTTTTTAACTAGTAACATTGGAGCACCCCACTATGATATACTAGGTCAGACAAACTGTTTCTTCAGCAATTCATCAACTTGCTTCTTCAACTCGGCTAACTCAGTAGGAGACATCCTATAGGGAGCACTGTAAACTGGTTCAGCTGCCGGAACTAAGTCAATAAAGAATTCAATCTCCCTTTCAGGAGGAACACCTGGCACTTCCTTCAAAAATACCTCAAAAAAATCACAAACATAGGAATATCATGCACTCTTGATCCACTCTTTCCATCAGTCAAACACAACATTACAAGTAACTGGGATATACCTTGGACTGTGTAGTCTTCGGTACTCTGTGTCAAAAAGATCACCCGTCGGTGTTGACAATCCACCATTAATTTATTGGTTGATAACCAATCTATGCCAAGAATGATATCAAGGCCCTTCAAGGGTAAACAAATCAAATTTGTAGTAAAACTCCTATCATCCAGAGTAAATGCCACATCATTACACATCATGGATGTCCATAATCTAATACCAGTTGGGTTAGATACATCGAGTGTATGATTCATGTCAGACACAGGCAATCTTAAAAGTTTCACACAATCATCAGATATAAAAGAGTGTGTAGCTCCTGAATCAAACACAACATCAAGTGTAAAGTCACCAAGTGAACACTTACTTTGCACCAGATCATTGGCCTGAGTGGCTTCCTCAGCGGTGGTAGCAAAAACTCTACCTCCAAGTTGTGGGTTAGCATTCCCCCCACATTCGTTTCTGCCGACCATCATATTACCACGACCGCCATTACCTCGGCCACCATGGTTACCGTTTCCACGACCTTATCCCCGGAAGCCTCCACGGTTAACATTAACATTAGCTTGCTGAATTTGAGGACAGTCAGGGCGAATGTGCCCTTTTTCATTGCAGTGATAGCATACCATCTCATTCCTTTCTTCTTTGTCATAATATCTTGCATAATGTTCACCACCATATTTAAAACACTTTCCATACCTAGGACGACCACCAGAATGTCCACCTCGTGCATCACGACCGCCACGACCCCTGAATCTAGAGGATGGTCCACCAATGCTAAACTTACTCTGCTTCTTAAAGCTATACTGTTGAGGCTTCAAAGAAACATCAGATTTACTACTTAGCCCAACATGAGCCTTATCATCCTCTTCATAGATCCTGCATTTATTCACTAACATCGGAAAACTCCTGATCTCTTGATGTTTGAATGCCTTTTTAATCTCAGGTCTCGGTCCATTTTTAAATTTGATACACTTGGAACCCTCGGTCCCAGGTTGCTGAAAAGGAGGATAGAATAGGCACAACTCCTCAAACTTCACAGCGTACTCTTCTACAGTCATATTACCTTGCCTGAGTTCCATGAACTCTAGTTCTTTCCTACTTCTCACAGTGTTAGGAAAATATTTCTCCAGAAAGCAAGCTCTGAAGTTCTCCTAGATCAATTGTATGCTAGCTATAATCATTCTAGCCTTAGTGAGTCTCCACCAGTTTTCAGCTTCTCCACGAAGCATATACATAACATATTCCACCTTTTGGATCTCAGTGCAATGGAGGCTGCCAAATATTCGCTCTAAATCCTAAATCCAAGTGTAGGCTGGCTCAGGATTGAATCCACCATGGAATTCGGTAGGCTTTCGCTTTAGAAAGCGATCCAACCCATAATGATCATTAGCTTGAGGCTGATTTTGCCTCTCAAGTATATCAGTAAAGCATTGGAAAGCCGCCGCCATAGCTTCCATGCCCTGGCGGTTAGTCATATCTTATCCTAAAATCATTACTAAACTTTAATACTTTTCAAGGATAAGAATGCATAATATTCATATTTAATCTTATTGATCAATCCAACACTTAGCAATTAATAACGTGATTTCACTCAATTTATAGCATACAATGAGTATTCCTTGGCCTCGGACTTTTTAAGTCTGCTCTGATACTAAAATAAAACATCCTAACTTAAATACCAAGGTCTGAAAACCCGAGAAAATTTTTTGCGAATTAATTTCAATTTCAAAACAGGGTTTCAGGACTATAGAACAACACTATCGTCATTAGATCAACCTTCAAATGCATAATTCATCTCAATAATCACACACCTACTAATTCAACTACACACAAGAACAATTCCTGTCCATATATGCAATGCAACAATTTCCTGGTCATCATATGCAATGCAACATATGTTCATGGATCCATCCATAGCATTCAACAAACCATAACACTTAATTGTAATTCCTGGCCATATATAAGCATCACATAAACATGGTGGGACCATCCATGGTCACCACAACCAACAACATCAATATTTACAACATCGTCATTATATCACATGATACGTCTAAAATATACCTAGGCTTCCAATTGAAGCCACCAGATACCTAAATCCGCTAAACATATATACACATTAAAATGGATATCTACAGGAGGCGGCCAAGGCTATATCTCAAGATACTATATACAGGTATATATAAAAACTCCTCGCCAAACACGGTGATCTCTCATCAATCACCGTCTCGACCTAAATCCACTAAAATATAACCACGTAAATAGGGGTGAGCACAAAACATACTAAATGACAGTTATTGAATCGGATCTACCTATCCAATTCTCTAGTATACATTTCAGTTTCAATAATAAATCACTTCAACAAAAATAACAGTGCATCCTATATCCTCAATATCACATTGCATAAGCTATATAAATATGTTATTCTCAATAACATTCACCAACGCACATGCATGCGGATCTGACTTAATAATGATTTCAATTATAGATTCCCTCCTGGCCTCACTTCTTTAGCCCTTCCCGTGTGATACCAGTCACCCCGTGACGTCTCGAGACCTAACTCTAGCTCCGTCGGTAATCATGGGCTCTCACAGAATCTCGCCCAAGAATCTGTAACTTGAAATCACAAACATAGGGCTCCTGACCTTCCATGGGTCACCCTTTTTTCGTATATGCATCATTATGCAATTCACAACAAGCATCTCATGCTATAGAATGATATCAAACCATTCATTCAATTACATTTCACATAATATCCCAATTTCATTAATACTATTCCATTACATTTCATACATAGGACTTGATTTACTATCAACACACTATATCTTATGCAATTCTATGTACAATCATGGACGAGAATCATCATAACAATCAATATCTCATAGATGTGATATCACATATAACAGGGTATTTAACCAAAACACATCAATTATCATATTTCACAATTATATAACAAACAATATAGTAATATACCCCGAACTCATCCGTAAACCATACATTTAAAATGTAAAAGCTCCCCTTACCTAGAATAAACAATTCTAGAAGCTCCTCGAGCTATCAAATGCCAACCAACCGCTAGTCACAAGCTCCAATCATAATTTCTCACAACCGAACAATTTCCTAAAATTCATAATAATTCGTCTTAACACTACGATCATTACTAAAATAACGCTAAGGTACAAAAGTTTTCTAAAAATACTCTTGTCTAGTTACCTCTAAAAATTCTAATTATAATATATAATATATTTATAATAAAAAAAATTCATTTAAATAATTTAAATATTACATAATAATTTTTTTTCTTTTAACTAAGTTATACCCTTTTATATATAAAATTTCCATGTTCTCATAGAGTATTATTTTCTTGCTTAGGAGTTCTTAAATCATTTAAAAACTTTCTAAAACTTTATCACTTAAGTATTCATATAAATTATTCAATGGGCTCTATTTAATTTAATTAGTCCATGGTTAACTTATACAAATTCAAACTACTAAAATTTATTAGTCAAAAGTTTAATATAAAATTTTAGCCTTGAAACACTTCTTTAATTAGTCCTTCAAATATATTTAACCCACACTAGTTCCATGAAAATTTTCTCTTAATTAAGAATTTACAGAAAAGTACTTAAGATCTTTTATGTCCACTTCTAACATCTCCAAAATTTTGGTTTCTAACATCCCTTTTTATTTGTTCTTAAGTCTTACTATTTTAACTTTTCACACTTGTTATTGACAGCTTTTTAACGCCACTTAAGTTCCATCACATTCTTGCATTTTCAATAACTAAAATTTTTCAAAAACTCATGGCAATCATTTCACGGCCACTAATCCACAAGGTTCAGCATTATCAAGCTAATTCTCATGGTGTCAACACTCATTGTTCAAACATTATAAGACTTTAATTCAAGCACCTCAAGATACCAAATTTTCTCATGAGTAATTCCACATGCAAGCCATACGTACTTAAGATCCATAACCAAAATCGGCATGCAATTCTATTACCTAAGTGAAGCTAAACCCACGACAAGAGGAGGAGTAAAGCTCCAAGCATCTTGGCTCCTAAGGCTTCACGGTCCAGTCACCAAAATTGAAGAGAATGGAATTAAAATGCTGATTTCCCCTTTGTTATAAGCGCAAACCACGAGAGAGAAGAGAGTTGATGACTTGGTTTTCAATTTTATTTCCTCTTGCTGCAGTGTACATGAGAGAGGAGGAGAAGTAAAATCAATTGAATGGCTCTGTTTCTTTTCCGTTGTATGTGTTTCGACGAGAGAGAGAGAGAAGAGTGAATTGCCAAATTTCTTTTTCCCTTAATTCAGCATGGACAGTAATTGAAATTGGAGTCAATTTTTTTTAATTTCCCATCTCGTAGCCCGCGTGAATGAATTTAGAATCAAATTGCCCATTACACTGCACGTGAATTGGCAATTGCAAATTGAAGTTAATTGGCTTTTTGTTTTCCCTGTACCATCAGCGTGAGTGGGAGAGTGAAAGGAGAAATCAAATTTTACTTCCTAATTACCCATGGGCCAACGTACAATTGAAAGATAAATGGCCCAATTCAATTTCTTTCCCTTTATAATTGATTAATCCATTTTCTAATTAATTAGTCATTTAATTATTTACCAATTAATTCTTAATTAGGATGTTACACATGTACCTTTACATTCTTTACGATAATTGGTGTTGGATCTCGAACAACATATTTATTAGACCTTTATTTATCATAGGCTTCTTCTCGGTCTTCATATGTTTAGTTTTTTTTGGTTCTTATGAATACCTTCCTTCTTTTTGGTCCCATAACCAAATGTAGATATATGGCATGGCTCTTGCACCAAGTTTTTTCCACTGCTCTTTGGATACATGTGCAAATTTCAACCACCCAAACACTTTCAAATGTGAGTATGAAAGGTATTTTCAAAACTACACCTTTTATGGAATCTCAAAATACAAAGAAGTTGATGGTGATTTATTTAATAAGTAACCAATAGTGCAAATATCCTCTCCATAAAATGTCTTAGGCAACTCCACCATATTGAGCATTCTTCTAGCTTTCTACATGATGGTTGGGTTTAACATTTTGCTACACTGTTGTGTTAAGGTGTATATGGTACCGTATTCTAAATACCTGGAAATATACTATCCTCCACTATTTAAACCAAGGCACTTCAATTTCTTCCATGTCTCACATTCTACCTTGACATGAAATTGTTAGAAAATTTCTAGTATTTGATCATTGGTCCTTAAAAAAAATACACCCAGACTTTTCTAGAAGCATCATCAATAAAAGTTATAAAACACATGTTACACCTAATGATTCCACCTCTAAGTGCGGGTGGAAAAATGAGCCAACGCCTGCATAAGCCCGTCAAAATACAGGTCAGGTCAGGCCAAACAAGGAAACGGTCAAACAACATTGGCCCGACCCGCTTGCTATGTGGCCTGCGGGCCAACTGGCCGACCTATTTTTTCTCAAATTATTTATGCTATTTTTTAATTTTAAATTTATACTATTTTAAGACTTTTAAAAAAAAAACTGTAGATATAAAAACTAGATTTTACCTTTTTTAAAACTAGTTTTTTTATAATTAACCTAATTTATTTCATTAAAAGTTTAAATAAATTATAGTTACGTTAAATGGAAACAAAACTTTATTATTTATATTTTATAATATTATACTATTAAATTTATAATAACATATATAAATTAGGAAAATTGGAAAACATAACCTCTTTAACATATAGAAATTATATATTAATATAAAATTATTTTTTACTATTTTAATATTGGTCCGACGGGCCAAGCCGGACTTATTTGGAAAAACAAACTCAAATCCTTGACCCGGCCAGTCTATTGGCCAAGCCCAAATTGCCACCCATATCTTTAAGGGACTACAAACATCGAAGTAAACGAGACTTAAAACCTTTAATCTTCATACTGATCATAAGCTGAAACAAATTCTTTGTTGTTTACTATATAACTATGAGGATCACTAGTTGTATCGTTAATAATGATCAATTTCTTCTTCATTAGGGTTTACAAACCTTTCTTACTCATGTGACCGAGCCTTTGCTACCACAAATCCTAAGGCTCTTGCTCCACAACATTGATGCTTTAGGTTCATCTTTACTTGAGTTCTGTATAATCTATCATAAAATTTTCCATGACCGACAACCATAACTACTTTCAATATTTTCCATGTGCTATCGCAAAATGGTTTTTGAACCTCGTTGATCAAGGGTTCATACTTAAAGTAGATTCAATCAAAGATTTGGCACATGACAAACATCCTTCAAAGTAATTTTGCATTCAATATCTGTTCCTATTTGAACATCGCCAGTACCCACAATCTCAGCAACATTGGTGGTCCCCATCTTCATAGTGCCAAAATCACTAACCTTATATGATATGAAGGTATCTCTTGAGGAGTGACATGTAAAGAAGTTACAGTATCCATTTTCCACTCAACTTCTTCACTTAATGTAAGGTATAGCTCTTCTTGAACAACGTATGAAACCACCTTTTGAAACCTTTTTTAGTCTTTCTTGAGATGACCTTTCATCCCATGACGGTAGCATCTCTATTTTCATCCTTCTACCAAGGTTCCCTTTCTATGTTTTCACTTACCCTTACTTTTGGTCCCACATCTCCCTCTGCTTTGATTTGCACTAGAAATCAAATTGTTGAGGATGACTACTAGAGACTTCGAATAGGAAAATAACTAAGAAGAGAGATGTAATTCATCATCAAGATGTATAGCTACTACAGGTAGTTGGTTTACTCAGTTCTAAAATTCACTACTGTGTTCTACTAGTGAAGTTCCACTTCGTAACTTCATATTCACCAATTTTCCTATAAGAAGGATTTTATTTCGTGTTGTCTTAGATTGATACATGCCCTCTAGCTTCTTCCAAAGGGTATGGACATTAGTTTCCTAAGACACATAATGAAAAACACTATGATGAATCCATTCTCGAAGTAAGCCACGTGTTTTTCTATTTTTTTCCTCCACTCTACACCTTTACTAGGATCAAGGTTCTTACCTTCATGCTTTATTTTCATAAATTTCTATTAGTTACGTACTTTACATTTGTATATTCATCTTTATTTTATAAATATAATAAATTTAAATTTGAATTTAATTTAATTGTTAGGATATACATTTGTAGTACCCATTCTTTTTTAGAACTATATACTGAATCTTTGTAATCATAAATAGTTAAATATGAATTTTAAAGAGATATGTTGACACAATTTAAATATTAACGATAACCTAACATTATGTGTGATTTTAACAAATTTTTCATAATAAGATAAATCATCTATTACTATGATAGCAATTTGTAATCAAGACAATCTTATATAATTAAGACCATTTGATTCATCTATAGTTGTAAATATATAAAGAAACACAAAATATTTTTAATAAAATAATTATTAAGAAAGTAAAAAAATTTAAAAGTAAAATTTTGGTATAACACCAACCCATTGATTTATTACTCATCGATTTAATCAATATAAGTGTAATAATTACCAATATCAATCTTTTTTTAAGATAGTCGATCTAATTATTGGACATGTTTAGAAATGATTTGTTTAGACATAAGAAAAAATAATTAAATTTTAAATTATTCTAACTCGGTTTAATTTTAAACGTGTCACAATTTTAATAATAAAGATAACCTAATGTCATATTTAATTTATTGAATTTTCTATAATAAAATTCATAACCTATAATTATTTATGATAGTTGTTTGTAATTAAGAGAGAATAAGTCACTCATTTATAGTTATAAATATATTAAGAAATACATAAGTTACTTTCAATAAAATAATAATAACAAAGTAAACTAATTTAAAAGTGAAGTAAAAATCAAAATATGGGGATTTTGTTTTTTACAACTCAATATGGTCGTTTGGATACTTCAAAATGCTAGTTAAATTAACTTAAAAAAGCTAGGTGGAAAGTTAACTCTTTTTTGAAAAATATGGAGGCCAAAAGTGATTGTGTAATTGATTACACCAGTAATTTTAAAACAATACACATGTTAGGGTGCATCTGTCTAATCGATTACCAAAAGTTGGCTTAATCGATTGCACCTATCAGACAGAACAAATGCAGAATTATGTAGAATTTTGACTATCGGCCAACTTTCACATACCCTAACTTACTTATTTGACCTTTGAATGCCACCAAACTTTAACTCAAGCTTATTCATACGAATTATGACTTACTATTCATGTCTGTAATGCCCCATCCGCTTTTCAGGAATGAACGACTCAGCTAACACACACACGCACCTGGTATTCAAAAGTTATCATCATATGATTCACACAACCAACATATTCACAATCATAAACACAAAATGCAGTACCCTCAACCGGGATCCGTCCATAACTATGCATTTGAGATGTAAAGCGCCCCCTACCTTCTGAAAAGACGCAAGAAGTTCCTCGATTTTCAGTGTTAACCCGTGCTCTGTTTTTCAACGCTGATTCCGTTGCTCCTTCGCTTCCGTAATCACTCTCTCCTGCTCAGTAACCGTTGAACCCAGTCGAACACCACACACAGCTTGGAGAAACTGGGAGCTGCTCCTCCTCCGAACGATCGCTCCTTACCAACAGTGGGGAACTTCGAGTCCTCCACAACACCACAGTCGAAAATTGACGAAGAAGAAGAACAAAGAAGAAGAAGAAGAAGAAGAAGAAAAAGAATTGCAGAGGAAGAAGAATTGCAGAGGAAGAAGAATTGCAGAGGAAGAAGAAGAAGAAGAAGAAGAAGAAGAAGAAGAAGAAGAAGAAGAAGAAGAAGAAGAAGAAGAAGAAGAAGAAGAAGAAGAAGAAGAAGAAGAAGAAGAAGAAGAAGAAGAAGAAGAAGAATTGCGGAGGAAGAAGAAGAAGAAGAATTACAGAGGAAGAAGAAGAAGAAGAAGAAGAATTACAGAGGAAGAGGAAAAGTCTCGTGAGGATTTTTGAGAGAATGAAATGGTGGTTTCTCTTCAGTACATGGGCCAAGAGAAAAGCATAGAGTGAGCGGGTGGGAGAACGTGAAAATGGCAGCCCCATCTAATCATGTGTCATGTCCAATTACTTCCATCAGCATCAATTTTCTTTTATTTCAAATTAATTCTCAATTAACAATTAATCCTAATTTGTAATTGATCTTAATTTTAATCTGGTCATTAATTTAATAATTAGGATGTTACAATGTCCGCACCTAAAAATTTCCAAAAATGAGAAAGATATGCGGAAAAATGTATTTAGGCCATTTCCATCAACCAACCCATTCTATTCTCATCCAAATTGGACCATTCCAATTCTCACACATTTTAAGTACTGTATATAAGCTATCAAGCCTACCCAGAGGATCCAAAACCTCATATCAAAATCTAACCTATCCAATTCTTAATTAGTCACATGATTCTCAATAACTAGCATACATTTTCATTTGGTTTCAACACTATATGACATTTCCATAATACTCATTCATCTCATATACAATATAATACACACAAAACCTGCTCATATCATGTATTCAATAATATCATCATCACATCATTTCCTGGGCATATCAACCAATTCATCATCATATCATGAATTTTATTTTATTTTTCTAATCATAACTAATATTCACTACAAATTTAAAATGTCAACCATTTTAATCAAATGTTCTATCTAAGTATAAATAAATTATCAAAACATCATATCTAAAAAAGTCAAAATAAATAGTATGTTTTATAGTGATTTTTAATGAATCAATATTCTCAATCAACTTCATCTCATACCCATCCATTTTATGTTTGCACTTGTCGTATGGTCTTTATGTTCCTACCATACTAGCTTTATCATGCATCCCATCATGAACCATAAGTTTTTGATATCCCTCATTTTCCCTAATTTACCCAACCTATTTCATCTTTCATTCCATTTCGTTGAAACCATTGTCCCCCTAATATGTTATCCATGAACTTAGCATCATCCCTTATCACCTTTAAACTCATCATTATGATGTAAAAGCACTTGAACCTCCTTTAGCTCCTGAAGTAGTGGAACTTCAAAGAGCTCAAACTATGCTCTTAGCATAACAAGTTGAGCTTCGTGAAGAAGTCACCTTTCCCAGACAAAGGATTCGGACCATTATTCAATAAAGCATGATTGCTCTATGAGATGATCTGCTTACATCCCTTGTCAATCTCTTAAATCGCCAATAGATGTGTTGAGTGTGTCACATCTTTTTATCTAATAACAAAAGAAGAGAGAACAATCATAATATTTTACTTTATATTCATGTCAAAGTTTAATATTTTCAATTTACTTTTTGAATTTAACACACATTTTTTTATTAAATATCTAAATTATTTTATCTTTGAGTATTGCTCTATTTGATTGATCATATTGCTATGTTATGATTGGTCTGATTCCTTATATTAATTGTTTTGAATGTGTTTTACTGTGGCAAGATGTACTTATGAAGTATTTATAGCATGCCTAAGACATATGAACTCTGTCACATACTTATCCAATTCAAAAGTTACATATATCTAGTTTAAGGGGAGTTTTTGAGACAATCTTAGATCTATCCACATTCAAATTCAAATAAAATAAGTATATGTATATTTTATAAAAAAAAATCCAATCAAGATATTTTTGATGCACTTCACGTGTTTCTATTTTTTTTCTCATAAAAATTCCTATTATATAAAATAATTTGTGTAATATCTACCATTAAATTTATTCTATTAATAGAATTAGATATTAACTTATTAACATAATTTTTAAATATCTAACTAGCTGTTAACATACAATTTTTTGTAATTGAAGTATAATATCTAATAGTTAAATTTGCTTCAAAAATATAAAATTGTTGGAGTTTTTGAAAAGTAGAAATTGTGTTTAAACTGTGGGGGTACCATATGTATATAAATAATTGAACTTATTACAATCAAATAGTCAAAGTTAATGTGTAATTTCGTTAAAAAAATTGATGTGCTATTTGATAAATCACATATACATTTAACAAATTCACCATAATAATAAAATTAAGTTAAATATTCGATATAATTTTAAGCAAAGTTTGGAAAGAAAATCATTAGCTAACTAAAAATGCCCTATCTAATTACAGAAAAATCAAAAGATTGTTGTTTTATAATAAGAAAATATATATTTAATTTAGAAAGGATAGTGATATGGCAGGAGCAGGACAAATGTGCAGAGGACCATCCCCCCTGGCTGTGACCCTATCTCGTGAATGAGCCACCAAATTATTCACCTTCCGTACCATTTCGTCCGGTTTTATATCCTTTTCTTTATTCTTCTCCTCTAAAAAGGTTACCACCAACTGAACACTACTAATAAGAGAAAAATACTTTATAATAATACAATTACTTCCTTAATTCATATTACATTTTTATATAATTTTTGTTAATTACAATCCTAACTCTGTTTATATATAGGAAAGTATATTTTTTTCAACAATAAGTATTTTCTGTTCGAAATAATCTTATTCAAACTCAAAACATTTACATTATTGTGATTTTGACTTCTTCAACAGGAAGTTTTTATTTTCCCCAATCTAATATTTTGTTTTTAAAAAAATTAAACATATATTATATGTATCAACAGTCATCCATGAATTACAATATTTAAATAATTTTATCTTTTTATGAGATGAAAACAATTCAATTGGGTTTCAATTTTTATATTTTTCTATACCTCATAAAAATATCATTATAACATTCTTTTTCACCCTATAACTACATTTATGATTTAATATATATAAAATTTTTCTCTTAATATTTTTCATATGTATAAAACATCATTAATATAATTTTTTATCATACTTTTTTTTATCATTTTTATTGTACTTTTCTAATTACCAATGGATCATAAGACTAAGTTTTTGATGAACAGTTCTAATTAAGATCGAACTAAAGTCATTAAAATTGGTTAGTCTTACATGGTAAATTAATATATGTATTGGACTTTTATTTGGAAAATTTATGATAAAATGATATTAATTTTCAAACCAAGGTTAAATTAAAAGAACTTTATAATATTTAGATAACGTGAAAATGTTGATTAAATTACCACAACTAAGGGGCAGTTTGGAATTTTAACGCGGGATAGCGTATTGCTTTGCCGCTTCAGGGGGCGCAGGTGCCACGTGTGTCGGCTTTGGTAGATACCCAAGCACGTGATCAAGTTCTGACCACGTGTAAAAAGATTAACAAATGACTGGAGCGGTGGAGTGTATGTGAAGAAGAACCAAAGAGTTTTCTTTTTTCTTTTTAAATAAAAATAAAAAGTTTTTTTATTGTCACTGGGTTAGTACCCGACCCGTACAATTTTCCGTATACGCTTTTTTTTTTTTGTGTTTTGGGAAAATAATCATTGCAAAGGGGTTTGTTTAGTATGGAAGGGAAGTGTATTCTTATAAATGTTACAATGTGTATTTAAGTCTGTTACGTGGTTATGAAATTTTATTTTTGATATATTTTATTTTTCGAGAAATCACAATTATATATTTCACTAATCTTTTATTTTTAAGAGTGATGTTGAGAAAATAAAATTCTTCTATGAATAAAGAAAAGTTATATTCTTCTTTAACTACAATTTATATTTTTCCGTTCATTTTTCTTTTATTATTTAAATTTTGAAAAACATTTTAAGATGTATTAAAACTAACCAAATAATGCAATTTTTTAAGTTACTTAAGAAATTTTTTTTATAAGTTTCTATTTTTAAAAATGCATAGTTTTATGAGAGTAATTATTGTTTCGATTTTATAAAAACTAATTTTATTTTTTCAACTATACCTTCATTTAAAGTTAAATTTCAACATCCTATATTAATTACTCCTCCGGTCTATAATATATGCAAAAAAAAATCTTCAACTTATTAAAGTGTTAGTCAAACTCATTTATTATTTTTTTCAATTTATTCAAAAAGTTGGTGTAATTCTCAAAATTACCCTTACTATATTTAATGAAAATAAAGGTAAAATAATTAAAAGTCACATTAAATGAGAGTATTTTGGAGATGATGACATTTAATATGTGAAAATTAGTCAACATTTGCTTATATTATATGTGACGCCTCGATTTTATGGACCCGAATCCCGATGCAAATGTGATTAATTAGGAAAAATATGAATAATTTTTTCGCATTTTAAACAAATGACTCAAACCACTTGCATCGCATAACGAAACACTGGAAACCAAGCATCACAACATTAGATATCACAGGTATAACTGGATTTATAAAACAGAACCCCAAAATGTATACGCCTTAAAGTAAGGTAGCAGCGAAAGACATACACATGGTATGTTCCTCTTCCCATATATGAGGATATGAGAACGAAACTAAGGATACAAAGCCATGACAGACACACCATATACCAATTGTAAAAAAAAAAGAAAATAGGATAAACCTAACGATCTGGATGACATGAGATTTTAAACGAAACATCGATGCAGTGATACGTTAGAAGGCACCACATGAACGCAAGATATATTCCCTTGCGTGTGGAGGCGAAAGATACATGGAAAAGTATGTAAAAGAGGGCCAAGAAGTATAAAGACAAAACCTTAAACAAGGGACACGAGTGGGCAACCAAAGAGGTAAGAAACATAAAATTTTTGGCCCCTTAGCAATGGGTTCCACGGTTTGGTCGTGGTGGCCACCACTGGCTATGGTTCCCTCTGCCAAAATAGGAGGATGAGCCCTGTTTTGAGGCACCGAGGCAATGAGTTCCATGACTTTGCCATGGTTCCTGCCACAATCGTGGTTCTCACTGCCACATCCTGTTCCAGCTAGAGCATATTGAAGTGTTTTAAACATAACTTGAGCTACAGAACTCCGATTGAGGTAAAACCAGTGGCTACACCTCCATAGCTCAAATACCTACAACTTTGATGAAAGAAGTAAAAGCTTATTTCCATCACACATATATGTTTAATCTAGTTTTTGGACTACTATACAGAATTTTCCACATAATTATACAGAAAATTGGCTCCAACCAACTTTCGCATACCATAAATTATTCGTTTAATCCATAAACGCCGCCAAATTTTAATATAATATTATTCATACTATCTGTGAACTATCGCTATCATTCATGCATAAAAATTCTTAAAAATGATGAACTTATGTGGAAAATGCAATTAACCTATATATGGATTGATAACACACCCTAAACTTATCAAAACCTATCCACTTGGTCCCCTTTTTGGCCAAACATGTTTCAAACACCTAATGAGTGTTGTCTAACCCATCCGAAAGTTCCAAAACCTCACAGATTGAAATATGACATACCCAATTCCTCATTTTAGCTCCAATGCATCACTAAAACCATATACTTTAATGTACAATTCCATCAAAACATTTTCGAATTAGCTCTAAAGGCACAAAACCATCCTTAACTAATGGATATTCATCATGACTTATAATGTCTATCAACATGCACTCCTTCATACACATGTTATCATTTACATAACATAGCCATATATTAATTTCATAAGCATTTCAATTCAAATAATTCCTGGACATATGAAGGATTAAATTCTTAATATAATATCATTGTAAAGTATAATCTAAGCCTCTAATGAGGTGTCAGTTACCTATCTGCTAACTGTTATATAAATATATTTCCACATATCAATATACATATCAAAACTCATTATTTGGCATCACATATACACATTTGCCAATTTGAGCCAATCAAAGGACTATGGCATAATCTTCATACATCACAAAATGATACTATATGATCACACCATATACTACCATAAAATAATCAAATACACATTTTTTCCTTTGGCACTGTATTGCTTAATCTTTGAGCTCACCAAGCGATATCATTACCCTAAAAACTTACTAAAATGAAGATTGAAGACGAAGTATCATTCAAAGTAGTAAATAGTAATTCACAATTGTATTAATAAGTGGATTTTATTACAACCAAACACAATGGAAATAATTCACCAAACCATACATCAATAATCATTTTATAGTCAAATATCATTAGATACTCCCAAACCTTCCCTCACCTATTATACTTCAATACTCTTAGTGTGAATACTCAAATGCCATGGACTTTTCAAAATCACATCATTTCCAATGCATAAAAGCATGCAATACAGACCCCACTTAAATGACAAATAAAAGTGCTAAACATATATGGATAATCCACACAACAAATCTAAGTCTTATATATTAGTGGATATCTTGGTAACCACACAGCAAATTTGACTGCTATAAATGGTGGTACCTTGGGAACCACATAGCAGACCTGAGTGCTATAGTTTGGCGGCCTCACACAACAAGTTTGAGTGCTGATTGAATCAAAGCACTAAATACACATATACATATGATGTCATGAGGTATTTATGCATTATGCATGGATGCAAATCAAAATGCAACTTCACATTATTGACATCATTGCCTAGCTTCACTGTAACTGAATTGGTCTGAATCAGGGTCAATAATCCAGTTTGGGACCAGCCACAAAGTCAACTATTTGGACTGAGTGTACATCAATACAGTGGATATCCGGTATTATATCCTTTATCTCAGTGGGAGTATAAAGGTCTTGAAGTCCTGGAGATCATTCAAACCGGGCTTTCACGTTGATGAGGGGTGAAAGGTGGTGTCACCTGCGAAGATTCTCTAATGCTCAAGTCAGTATCCAGAAAAGGATTTAAGGTTATCGAGCGTAAGTTTGAGAATGAGTTTAACGTACCAGAGTAGTGAAATCATTGGTATTTATATACATGCATGGAGAATGAAGAGTCTATAGGGATAGGGGACCAATAGTACATTGTTCAGTCTCTGCGTCTTTTACGAACGTCCCCGTACCTGTACCTTGTACTTTCTGTCGGGTGACATGGAAGCTTTCTAGTGTGCGAGGTGCTGACCTGGACAATCCGGTATAGAAGATCGTCTGATATGGATAACAGCCTGAAGGTTTTTACCTACGACACCGGTAAGTTGGCAGGAACAAATGAAATGACACTCTTGTCCAGGTACCGATATCAAGACCGAATCAATAACGTTCTGCCTAATTATTAGATTTAAATAATGTATTTACACCAAATTTAAATTGAATTCACTTTAAATGTTATGGTAGATAGGAAAAATTCAAACCATGGGTGAGAAAGTTTAAGGAAAATTTTTTAGCACGCTAGCTTCCTGCGCACTGCTCAATAATTTACATCTAATTAGAGTTATGAGACTCCAATCGAGGTGAATATAATTAGTACACTTCTACAATTCAATTATCTACAAATGTTATGAAAAGGATCAGGGCTAACTAGGCCCCAAAGATTGCCCAATTTATGGAAAAGTGGAACCAGTTTATATAAAATTTCAGCTTGTACACCTTGTAGTATTTTAGGCATAATTTAAGCTACGGACCTCTGATTGAGGCAATTCTAGCAGGAAAACGTCCGTGACTCAATTCTCTACAACTTTCATGAATAAGGCAAGAACAATTTTCTATCTCGCTTGAGGGTTAATTAACTCGCTTAAGCGAGAACTCGATTTTCACTTGAGCGAGAAAGTCCTTACTTGAGCGAAAATTCACTAGAATCTCCCCTCTAGGTCTCTTTTGAGCAAGAATCACTCAGAAATCACCCTGAATTTCACCCTAGATCTTGTTTGAGCGAGAATGGCCTTGTTTGAGCAAAAATTACAGCAATTACACTTCAAAACCAACTCCCTCTCCCCCTAACTTGCCCGTTTGGACTTTGATTACTCAAAAACTTCATGGACACTATATTCCCCAATTCTGAACCTATTGGCGTAGTTTGTTCTCCAAAATTCCTTCATATGAACAACTTATGTACTAAAATTCATTCAACTTAATTCTAAATAATAACACACTTGAAAACACTTTAAATGCAATGCAATTGCTAAAGTCTCAATGCACATAAGTCATAAATACCTCTAGGGTCCTATTAGTACCCTACGGGGATTCTGAATCCTACTAGAACTTCAAATCACCTATTTAGTTTGATAAAACACCTATTTCAACAGATGTATATCACATTGGCTAGAGCATACTATACAAATAGGTCCATTCCATTCAATCACGACTTCTTCATACAACATACTTGTTAGTCCTCAAATTTTCAATAAAAGCTTAAATAAAAATTTCATAAAAATTATAAAAATTAGTTTAATTTGTTAGAAAATTAGGATTTAAATTCAATAAATGGATGTTGTTAGAAATAATCTGCCCTTGATTAATTTTCTCTAGTTTTGCAGTGAAAAAGTTAAGAAATCAAGAGAAAATTACACTAGAGGAGCTGACGCGTAGCCTCACCCCACGTTTAGCATCAACAGATATTTTTGATGCTGACGCTACGCATCACAGCCACGCGTAGCGTCAGTGCTGCGTGGTCTCCACCTCTACTTTGACCAACCACTCCACTTGGACCCAATAATGGGCACTCCACTCAGCCACAAGGGCCACCCCACTCAGCACAAATGGCCAAAACACAGTGGAGACACGTCCAAGTGGCCAAGCATGATTGATTTTTATAAACTCGTCTAGATTGCAACTGGTCTTTTTAGATAGATTTTATTTTCTTTTATCTTATGAATCACTCAATCATGCTATCTTGTGAATATTATATAAATTGTATATAAATCATTCTTTTGTTTATAATTTCCTCCACATTTACCATAGTAAATAGAAAATTACTGTTGTTATTGGACTTTCAATCCCAGTGGAACGATATCTAAATTTTAAAAACTACAAACGATTGGTGCGCTTGCCAATTAACAAACCCGGTGGTGGAAACGAACCGTTGAGACGCCGTCGCCGGGTTAACAAGTTTTCTGGCGCCGCTGCCGGGGATTGAATTGTTTCAGTAAAACAGTAAAATTTTAATTACCGTGGTAAATATTTTTTTTTACCTTAGATAATTTTTTTTTTATTTATCATTGTTACACTAACTTTCTTTGTCTAGTTTGTGTATGCAAACTCGATCTACTGCAGGTAAAATTTATTTTGATCCTGAGATAGAAAAGTTTGTAAAGAAAATCAAGTCTTTGAAATCTAAAACACAAACTAAGTCTTCTTCTACTTTTAAGAATTTTGAAAATTCAAACATGGCTGCTGAAAGGAGAACATTGGGACAGTTTGCTGCTATAAATAGTCCACCCCGAGTTTCGGGAATGTTTCAAGGACCAGTTTTACCAGTGGAAATTAAACCTGCTACTTTAAACATTATTCAAAACAACCAATTTGCCGGTTTAAATCATGAAGAACCATATGAACATTTAACTATTTTTTATGAGTTATGTAGCACAATTGGTTTTGAACCCAATCAAGAAGAATCTGTTTACATGAGACTCTTTCCTTTTTCATTGATTGGGAAAGCAAAAGAATGGTTTAAATCTTGTCCACCGGGTAGTTTTGCAAACTGGTCCGATGTTGAAAGAAAATTTTTGGAAAGATTTTATTCTCCTTCAAAATATTTTGAAGCAATGACAGCCATACAATTCTTTTTCTCAAAATAATGATGAATCACTAGGAGAGACATGGGAACAATTCAAGGCACTTTTGGGAAAATGCCCAAACCACAACCTGAATGATGCCGAAAAGGTAAGAATCGTTTACCATGGTTTATTGCCTCAGTTCAAGATGATGTTAGATGCTTGTGCAGGTGGTTCTTTAATGAACAAGACCGTGGAGGAAGCTATTGGGATATTAGAATCGATGTCCATTAGTGACCATCAAGCTAAACCAGAAAGAGGTAATAAACAAGGTATAGTTGAACAAGGAGTAAATGATACAGTGTTAATTCAACAAAAATTGTTGATGCAACAAATTGAGGCCATGAGTAAACAACTTGGAAAATTGCAAGTTACCCATGTACCACCACAACTCCCTGCTCAGTTAAAACAATGTGAGTATTGTATGGGCGAACAGCCATGTGGGTACTGTGTTCTGGACAAAAATGAACAAGAACAAGCTAATTCCTTGATTCATCAGAGATTACCTACAGGTAATTCTCTAAATCCTCTTGTAAATTCTTTTTCTAACAATTACTTGCAGGGAAGGCAAAACTATGGTTGGAAACAAAATGCTAGACCCTTCAATAATCAAGGAGATTACAACGCTAGATTGACAAAGGCTAAAGAAAGTATTCAACAATTGATGCAATACATGGAGACAATTAATGTCACACGTAAAGCATCAGATCAACAGTTAAGTCAGCTAGTAAAAGAAGTAGCCGACATCAAAGAATTCAAAGCGAAAGAACAATGTAAGGCTATTTTTACAAGAAGTGGTAAGACTGTAGGTATAAATCATGAAAAAGAAAAAGAAGAAGAGAATGAAAAAGAAAAAGAGAAAGAAAAAGAAAAAGAAGAAGAAAAAGAGGGTGAAGAAAAGAAAGAAAAAGATGAAAAAAATAAAAAAAATCAGTATCTTGGACAGACACCTCCTGTCCAGGATTTACCATATCCTCATCCATCATCAAGAAAAGATAAAGAGAAGGAATACAAGAGATTCCTTGAAATCTTTAAGCAGTTACACATAAACATCCCTTTTTCTGAGGCATTAGAACAAATGCCTACATATGCTAAGTTTATGAAAGAACTGCTTACAAAAAAAAGGAAGTATGATGAAGAGATTGTAGAACTTGAAGCAAGTTGCAGCGCTATTCTACAATACAAGATGCCAGAAAAATCCAAAGATCCTGGAAAATTCACTATTCCTGTCTCTATTGGGGGAGTAAATATCGGTAAAGCTTTATTAGATTTAGGGGCTAGCATCAATCTAATGCCCCTAAGTATGATGAAGCGTATCGGTGATCTTGATCCACAGCAGACAAGGATGACTCTGTAATTAGCTGATAAATCCATCAAGAGACCTTATGGGATTGTAGAAGATGTGCTCGTAAAGGTTGACAAATTCTACTTCCCTGTGGATTTTGTGATCCTAGACATGGAAGAAGATGCTGATGTTCCTCTAATTCTTGGAAGACCATTTATGAAAACTGCTCGAGTACTAATTGATGTGGACAATGGAAAGTTAACAGTAAGAGTGCATGATGAGGAAGTAAATTTTGATGTCTTCAAGGCAATGAAACATCCTAACCCAAAGCAAGATTGTTTCAAAGTGGACGTCCTTGATGAAACTTATCTTTCCTTATCAAAAGGTATGATTATTTCTGACCCATTAAATAAGTTATTGACTAACTCGGTTGAATTTTTGAATGAAGAAGAGGAAAAACAGATTGAAAGATATCTTGAAGAATTTGATCAAGGGAAAGAGATTTCCTTTGAATTAAGAAAGATTGAAGAAATTCAAGAATCACCCACTGAAGAAATCCAGAAACCTGAATTGAAAGTGTTACCTTCCAATCTGAAATACATCTTTTTGAAAGAAGGTAACTTGAAACCAGTTATCATTAGTAATCTGTTGAGTGAAATAAAGGAAGAAAAACTGGTGGAAGTATTAAAGAGGAATCAAGAAGCAATTGGGTGGACACTTGAAGATTTGAAAGGTATAAGTCCATCATACTGCATGCACAAAATCTTCTTGGAAGATAATTTCAAACCTATTGCTCAACCTCAAAGACGCCTCAATCCAACTTTGAAAGAGGTAACCAAAAAGGAGGTTCTGAAATTGTTGAAAGCAGGTATTATCTATCCTATTTCTGATAGCACATGGGTAAGTCCTGTTCAAGTTGTTCCAAAAAAAGGTGGTATGACAGTAATTGTTAATGAAAAAAATGAACTAATTCCTACAAGAACTGTCACCAGTTGGAGAATGTGTATTGATTATAGAAAATTAAATCAAGCAACAAGAAAAGATCATTTTCCATTACCTTTTATGGATCAAATGCTTGAAAGATTATCTGGACAAGAATATTACTGCTTTCTCGATGGTTATTCTGGATATAATCAAATTGCTGTTGACCCTCTTGATCAGGAAAAACTGCCTTTACATGTCCTTTTGGCATATTTGCTTACAGAAAAATGCCATTTGGATTATGTAATGCACCTGCTACTTTTCAAAGATGTATGTTTGCTATTTTTGCAGATTTAATTGAAAAGAGCATTGAAATTTTCATGGATGACTTCTCAGTTTTTGGAAATTCATTTGAAACATGTCTATCCAACCTGGACACCGTACTGAAGCGGTGTATTGAGACAAATTTAGTGCTTAATTGGGAGAAATGTCACTTCATGGTGAAAGAAGGAATTGTACTTGGTCATAAAATTTCTTCTAGAGGCATTGAAGTTGACCAAGCCAAAATAGAGGTAATTTCTAAACTCCCACCTCCTGTAAATGTAAAAGGTATTAGAAGTTTTTTAGGACATGCTGGATTTTATAGAAGGTTTATTCAAGATTTTTCAAAAATTTCAAAACCCTTATCAAACCTTCTAAATAAAGATGTTGAATTCAAATTTGATGAAGCATGTCTTAAAGCTTTTAATTCCTTGAAAGAAAAATTGGTTACTGCTCCTGTAATTATTGCTCCTAATTGGAATCTACCCTTTGAACTTATGTGCGATGCAAGTGATTATGCTGTTGGAGCAGTTTTAGGTCAAAGATACGAGAAAGTTTTTAAAGTAATACATTATGCTAGTAAAGTCTTGAATGAAAATCAAATAAATTATGCAACTACTGAAAAAGAATTACTAGCCATAGTGTATGCTTTAGAAAAATTTCGATCTTACTTGATTGGCTCAAAAATAATCATTTTTACTGATCATGCTACGATCAAGTATCTTTTAACTAAACCTGATTCAAAACCTCGGTTAATCAGATGGATTTTGCTCCTTCAAGAATATGATCTTGAAATCAAAGATAAAAAGGGTAGTGAAAATATGGTAGCTGACCATCTTTCTAGATTAGTGAATAATGAGGTTACTGTTAAAGAAAGAGAAATTTTGGAAGAATTCCCAGATGAAAAACTTTTCAAAATAACACGACGGCCATGGTTTGCTGACATGGCCAATTTCAAAGCAGCAGGAGTTCTTCCAAATGATTTGACTTGGCAACAAAGAAAAATTTTTTTTAGAGATGCAAGATATTTTGTTTGGGATGACCCTCATTTATTCAAAATTGGAGCGGATAATTTGTTACGACGTTGTGTGCCTGACTGGGAAGTAAAAGATGTGTTGTGGCATTGTCATAAATCACCATACGGAGGACATTTTAATGATGAAAGAAAATCTGCAAAAGTTCTCCAATCAGGTTTGTATTGGCCCTCTCTTTTTAAAGATGCTCACTTATTTGTTCAATCTTGTGATAACTGCCAAAGAACAGGTAATGTTGGAAGAAGGCAAGAAATGCCTCTCACAAATATACAAGAAGTTGAGATATTTGATTGTTGGGGAATTGACTTCATGGGACCTTTTCCTAACTCATACTCAAATCAATACATTCTTTTGGCAGTAGATTATGTTTCAAAGTGGGTGGAAGCGATATCTACCCCCAATGCTGATACTAAAACTGTTGTGAATTTCTTGAAGAAAAATATTTTTTGCAGATTTGGGACACCAAGAACTTTAATCAGTGATGGTGGTTCACACTTTTGCAATAAAGTTCTTCAGAAAGTATTACAACATTATGGAGTAAATCATAAGGTAGCCACAGCATATCATCCACAAACCAATGGGCAAGCAGAGATTTCAAATCGGGAAGTGAAAAGGATTTTGGAAAAAACTGTATCATCTTCCAGAAAGGATTGGTCACAAAAACTTGATGATGCACTCTGGGCATACAGAACTGCATTTAAAACACCAATTGGTCTTTCTCCTTTTCAGATGGTTTATGGAAAATCATGTCACCTTCCAGTTGAAATGGAACATAAAGCATATTGGGCTTTAAAATTCCTCAATTTTGATCAAAATGCAGCAGCAGATAAAAGAAAGTTACAGCTACTTGAGTTAGAAGAAATGAGGAACAATGCCTATGAATCATCTAGATGCTACAAAAGTAAGGTGAAAGCTTACCATGATAAAAAGTTAAAGAAAAGACACTTCACACCAGGTCAGCAAGTTTTATTGTTCAATTCAAGATTAAAGTTGTTTCCTGGAAAATTGAAATCAAAATGGTCAGGCCCGTTTTTGATTAAAGAAGTCAAACCATATGGAGCAGTGGAAATTGAAGATCCAACTTCCAAAAGAAGTTGGATGGTAAATGGCCAAAGGTTGAAACTATATTTGGGTGGTGAAATTAACAAAATTACCACCAGTTATCTTTTAACTGACCCTTGAAATGCAGGAATGTCAGGCTGGAGACATTAAACCTAGCGCTTAATGGGAGGCAACCCATTCTTTTCTTGTTATTTATATTGTAAAAAAAAATAATTAAATTTTTGTTAGTAAGTTAATTTATACACTTAGAGTTTTTACACAATGAAACTCAATTTTGTAAAATCAATTATCAATTTCTTTATAACTTAGGAATTTTGATAAATTTAATTACAATAAGTTTATTAACCATCAAGCAAATTTCAATAACCCAGTGAGTTGAGAGATCTTTTTAAAACACTTAAGGGTTTAATCGACATATTTTCAATTCGAATTGATTTTGCTTTAATCTCTGATTTGTGTTGTTGTACAGAGAATTCGGGAAAATGATCAAGGCACATTTATTGGTGAAACGAAACCTTGGGCCAAACAGCTTACCTTGGTAAAAAGTCTTTTATCCCTTGCAAGCCAATTTGAGCCTAAAATAAAATTCTTTGGTACCCTTAAAACCTAATTTTGTTTTAACCATTCCCTATACTTGATTGATTAAAAGAGCAGTTGAAATAAATGAAAAATATTTTGAGTGTTCTTACAAAAATGGGGAGTGAAAATGAGCAACTTGATTCTTTTCAAAAAAAAAATAAATAGAATATGGAAAAGAAAAGTCAAAAATAGTGAAAAGAATCAAGTTGGCGGTATTTATTTTTCATCAATAAAAGAAAATGAGAGTTTGGATCAAGAGAAAAGCCTAAAAATTATGAAAATGCTCTTTTAAGATTTCAGGTTTTTGAATTCCAAGAAAAACCATTACTTCTTGAAAACCAAGCCTCATTACAACCCGTAAAAAGACCTTGTGATTTTCGAATTAACTCTGTATAAATAACCATTGATTAGATGACAAACAAAGTTAAATTTGTTTGATTTTATGATTGATTAAGTGAAACAGGTTACCAATTGCATAGAGATAAACACTTGTGAGGTAAGCCTGAAATTCTGCTTGGTTGTTAATAGAATATTGTAAACAATTTTATCATTAAACCTTTGTTATATTTGATATCAGTTTTTGATTATTACAAAATAGTTAAAATTGTGTAATTATTTTTTGTGGTAAATTTTCGGACTAACTTAAAAATTTGATTTCAAATTTTTTATTTTCTTATTTTTCTCTCTTGCTCGAGGACGAGCAATGTCTCAAGTTGGGGGTATTTGTTAGTCCTCAAATTTTCAATAAAAGCTTAAATAAGAATTTCATAAAAATTATAAAAGTTAGTTTAATTTGTTAGAAAATTAGGATTTAAATTCAATAAATGGATGTTGTTGGAAATAATCTGCCCTTGATCAATTTTCTCTAGTTTTGCAGTGAAAAAATTAAGAAATCAAGAGAAAATTACACTGGAGGAGCTGACGCGTAGCCTCACCCCACGCTTAGCATCAACAGATATTTTTGATGCTGACGCTACGCATCACAGCCACGCGTAGCGTCAATGCTGCGTGGTCTCCACCTCCACTTTGACCAACCACTCCACTTGGACCCAATAATGGGCACTCCACTCAGCCACAAGGGCCACCCCACTCAGCACAAATGGCCAAAACACAGTGGAGACACGTCCAAGTGGCCAAGCATGATTGATTTTTATAATTTGTAGTGGCCATTATCAGTTGTTTAATGGAAGCTGAGTCATGGGCCTGACGCGTAGCGTCATAGGGACGCGTAGCGTCAGCACCCTTGCTCAGCCCTATAAATAGGGCCATCCAACACCATTCATCCCATCCGATACACAGCATTTCATTCTCTTCTCTTCTCTCTTGTGCTCGTCTTTGAGTACTTCTTTTGTGAGTTGTAGTTCTAGAATAGTTTTCTAGATACTTAAGTGTGTTTCGGTGTATTGTGATCGTTGTATCGTGAAGATTCCATCGTCTTTGTAATGTCAAACTCTGTAAGTGTTGTTTTTACTTTTACCATGTGTAACTAATTTGTTTATGTTGGAATTGGTGAACTAATCTATTGAGTATAATGTTGTGAATTCGACCTCTGCATGTTTATGATTCAAGTCCATGTTAGTATCTCAACCTTTTATTAATATGAACGTCAAACGGGAGAATGATTTTCATGTGTATCAAAACTGGTTTTATTAGTGTAAATGTCAAACGAGAGAATGATTATTTATGCCGTATTGAAACGTGTTTTGACAAAAGTAAAAAGTTGGAATACCCTTGGTATCTCAATTCTATAGGGGTTGTTAACCATTGTTGTCATAAGGCCAGGTCTTAATGCAAGTTTTTACTGAGAAAGCTCACGAGGGATCAGACTTTACGGTGAATTCTTAGAATTTATATCACGAGGGATCGGTTATAATGATTTTAAGCTGCAATGACATGAAACTTGATGATTAAATATGCATGTCTTGAGTTCCTTATTTTTATTCTAGATTAGGGATCCAATTTCCAACATAATTTGTTTATCAGTGTTTATCTCAAGTATCTTACCTATTCTAGATTGCAACTCGTCTTTTTAGATAGATTTTATTTTCTTTTATCTTATGAATCACTCAATCATGCTATCTTGTGAATATTGTATAAACTGTATATAAATCATTCTTTTGTTTATAATTTCCTCCATATTTACCATAGTAAATAGAAAATTACTGTTTTTATTGGACTTTCAATCCCAGTGGAACGATATCTAAATTTTGAAAACTACAAACGATTGGTGCGCTTGCCAATTAACAAACCCGGTGGTGGAAACGAACTGTTGAGACGCCGTCGCCGGGTTAACAATACTACGCACATATATATAGTTACACAATTTATCAATACGCACTCGCACAAAAAGTGGCTTTGTGCCACAAAATCAATAGAACCTACCAGCATAGCATATATTCATCATCAAGGCTCAATGTACTAAATCCACTTAAATAATTCATTAACACCATTTCAAAACTCATTATTGTCGTACTCTTAGAACTTAACATACACTCCACATTACTAATAATATAACTTCATCAAGATCATCATCATAACACACATAAACTCAACATTCATACACAACAACTAAATTATCAAATTCCTCAAGTGCATCACTACTATTATATAATCTTCATTCCTCTCCCTGTCATTGACTCCACATTGGCCTCATTTAATGCTCGCCTCCGTGGTGTCCATCAACGACCTGTCACCAGTTACTTAAAAACTGAACTGTTCTTTACAGGGGGTGTAGAAATACGCTTGTAGAACAACTCAAAATATACATATAAATGTGTTTTGATACAAAGCAATGTGCGTATAAATATAAATACGGAGAGTCTTTGTATGCTGAGGCGGAGTGTAATATACTGCGGGGCGGTGTCACAGTCCGCCTGACGGGATCTGCGTTGCCTTGACCCGATTGGGGGTGGTACCTGCAATCGTTCTCCAACGCTCAAGTCAGTATTTCAGAATACTTAGAGACTTAGAAAGACAATCAGAGAGAATTATGCAAGTAAGAGAATGTAAGGTTCAGAGAATGGGAAAAAGATCCCTTATACCTTTTCGAGAGAGGTTTATATACCTGTTACTGGTGCTGCATTATTGGTAGGACCCGCTCCTTGTCTTCAGGCATAATGCTGAAAAGGTAGTGGGTCCCTGCGCCGTTTACATGCACCATTATTGTAGTAGGTATCACAACTTGTCTGGAAAGCGTTAGTGCTTTAATATTTTATTGTTATTTCCCTTTATGCGTGACAGCGTGATTCCCATTATTAACCTCTCAAGACAGAGTCAATCTCGTGCCGGGGTTGTGAGTATGGGCTCGCTACGCAGTGTGGGAAATTCAGTATTCCGCCTGAGTTGAGCCTATGGCTTGGCGGAGTAACAACTTAGGCGGGGTTACGTCTCTTGGCGGAGTAACATGCCTGGACGGAGTTACATTCCTTGGCGGGGTAACGTGCATGGGCGGAGTTATGAGCCTTGGCGGTGTTACTTGCCCTGGCGGTATGCACTCCGTATAGTATTTGTAGTGTATTTGAAGAGTACTTCTCTTTATTCAAAATGCTGTTCTGGCAAGGCATTAAAGCCATGCTCTTGGGGGCCGGTGTTAAGACCGGATCATATGCCCCCTAGCTTGTTATAGTGACTGGCGGAGTCACTTTAATAAGCTATAACACTTAAGTTTAGCTTTTGTAGGCATGGGTTTAGGCGGTATTTGCTAGTCCAGGCTTTGTGGACAAGTGCTTTCGTGCATTTATTAGCTGTCATCACTTGACACGCCTGTCATTAATGCGCCTCGAAACCACGTTTTTTGTTCTTCAGTCTCCTATTGCCACGTATGCCCTCGTAACGGTTGCCATTCCAATGATGGGACATAAATGCGCGTGATGGCAATTGAGAACCGTTTTCGAGGTTATTACCGTGGGCCTTGGATTTTGAAAACGTGGCCCATGAAATATCTGCCCTTAGATATATCTATTGGTTTCAGCAAAAAAGGAACCGTCAGTGGGGCAAATCCAACGGTTGTAAACGCGTACTTCAATTCTGGAACCGTTGATGAGATTTATCTAACGGCTGCAAACACATCTTTGAAGTTTTTGAGGATTCGCTTATTTCCCCCCAAGCCATGCCTATAAATAGGTAAACTTTCAGAAGGGGAATGTTTTGCTTCATCTCTCACTTCGCATTTGTTTGCTGAAAGCGTTTTTGCTACTCTTTTGCGAGTTTATTGGTGTTTGGAGTTCTTCTATCTTTTCAGAAGCTTAAGGTACTTGCTTCTTCCTCTTCTTTGCTTCTTCATTTCCATTGGGTTAGCTTTGTTTTCCCTTATTGTGTGTTTGTAAAAAGGAAGATGAGAGGAAAGAGGGCAGGGTCACGTTCTAGGGTTTCTGTTCGTCCCATGTTCTCTGACATTGAGAGTGGAGATGAGGCTTTTTATACTGGGAGGGACTCGACGTTTTATAGCAGCGTGGAGTACTTTAGTAATGCTGTACATTCATTTGTGTCAGGAGGTGTTTCCCATACACAAGTGCTGACTATGGCAGAGTGTCGAAATGTTGTATTGCATGGATTGGATTGGGAGAAGACACTCGAGAGTGACCCTTACTGTTGGGTTGAGGAAGATGTCAAGGATGCGTCCTCTCGACATGCGACGACAAGCGGAGGGGTAGTGGAGTTACCTGTTCCGGTTTGGAAGGATGAGAAGTATGAGGATAGGTTCATCGTCCGTTCACCCAAGACGTATGAACGGGTCTGCCATCGTCCTCAGGATAATTGTACCATATATATGTACGATATTCTATTTACCCAGTTAGGGGTGCGCTTCCCATTGAATAAATTCCAGATGGGTGTGCTTAGGTTCTTGGATTGTGCCCCTTCCCAGTTGCATGGTAAAGTGGCAGCCCTGGCACGATTCATGCCCAAAATGACGCATAGATCACTTCCTCTTTACAAAGTTTTGAAGAAAGCCAAGAAATTCGAATGCCCTCACCTGCTGTCTCGCATGATCTAGCTCTTGCCCCAACTGCATCAACTTCAAATGACTTGATTCTAACGGCTGCACATAGGCCTCTAAGGCAATATTAGAAACCACATGAACATTAGTATATCTAAACACTAATTGCATGTCCAACAACATTCATCCAATACTGCAAGGGGCGATTGGATGAAGTAAAGGTCTCGATTGCCAGAGCAAGAGAGAATTGATTTTGATTTGTTGTAACAAATAATCTCGCTCCGCCTTTTTTAAAAAAAAATATTAAAAAAGATATAAGATTAACAGGACATCTCGTCCAAATTAACCCCGCTCCTTCTTTTAAAGAAATAATACACCCTAATGGTTGGGGAATAGTGCGCAGCTTTGAGGTGATCGCTGAACATTTGGGGTTTACGCCTACAGTGGAGTTGTTTTTCGCCTTCTGCCGCATTATGAGGAGAGTAAATATGAAAACCGGCGGCATGGGTTTTGTGACTCTCCGGGCGGAGCCAAAGATTTTAAACTTTAAGGCTTTTGCTGATTCCGCCAAGGAAGGCGGACTTCACTTCAGGATGAGTTTTGTGAAGGTATCCGTCAGGGAGGACAAACCTGTCTTTTGGCGGAATAAAGAGGGTGTTGATAGATTTCCAGTGGCATGGACGCATGAGCACTTTCTCTTAACCAAACGAGCGTATGAAGTTGAAGAGGGTGCTCTATCGGCGGCGTCTGTGGAAGTACTCCGAATGTTGAAGGAGTACAACTCCGTCCACAAGCTGATTCTTTGTCGAAGGCTGCTTGGGCGGGATGCTCAAGGATACTTGAGTAATATTACGAACAATTGTAATGTGATTGAGTATTTCCTCTATCTTGCATTTTCTAACCGTATCCTCATATTGTTATTTCGCAGGAGAAATCGCTGAGTTCCCTGGAATGGATCGTATCAAGCGGATGCAAATGAGCCGCAGGGAAATAAACGCAGAGAATAATGTGCAGCCCAGGAGGAATCTGACTGCTGCCCTCACAAAGACTCTTCCTTTCCCTGTCTCCACCAACATAGTAACTTTTGAAGGTGGTGCAGGATCTTCAGCTGCTACTGTTGAAAGGCGTTCTAAAAAACGCCAAGAACCAGAAGCTGTTGAAGAAGAAGAAGAGGAAATAGACCTCCAGCCCTTGCAAAGAAGGAGGACCAAAGGCAAGAAGAGGGTTGAGGAAGGAGCATCAATTGATGCTGCTATTAATTTGGAGGAGACTCCGGAAGAACCTGTCGCGGGTACTTCTGCTGCTACGGGCGGAGCTGAAGGCACTCTCGAAGAAGATGTCGAGGGGGAGCAAGCGGAGGGATTCCAAGCTGCTTCTGACCAAGATATGGGGGACGAGACAGAGAGAATTCAAATTTCCCCAGTCCGCCCGTCTGAGGATCCCGCCCTGAGCTTGACCACTCGAGGTACAGCAGTTTTCCCCATTGATGTGCCAGGGGAATCATCCAGGCGGTTGGTCTCTTTGCCTGAGGCGGGGTCTCGCTTGAATCCCTTTCTGTATTTTACAAATATAGGATCCCGCCAATCAGAGAGGCGTGATCCAGAATTCATCCTCCGCCCCGACATCGACTTTGACGAGATTCCGGAGGCTGCAGCAGCTGCGAGGTGGCACCTTGCAGAGATAGATGGTTTCTTGGCCTCTGTCCCCCGGATAGCTGAAGTTGCTGCCGAGGCCAACATGTTTCAGGCGTCTTACCACGAGTCTGTGGAGAAGATTCGTAGCTTGGAACATGACAATGAGCAGCTGTCCGAGGTGATCAAGGCCAAGGACAAACACCTTGACACCGCCGATGCCAACACCAAGCAGCTGGAGGAGGAGTTGGCTCGGGTGAGAGCTGACAAAGCTTTGCTGGAGAAGCAAGTCTCCGGCTTAAAAGAGCAGAACACAAAACTGGGCGAGGAGGTGAGTGGCCTGACCCAGGTGAGGGCTGACAATAATCTGCTGAAACAACAAGTTTCAGACTTAATTCAGCAGAAACAAAAATTGGGCGAGGATGTAAGTGAACTCCAGCAGAAGTTGATTTTCCTTGAACTTGATAAAGCTTCTGCCAAAGATGCCTGGGTGGCGGAGTTAGACCAAGCAACTACAGCGTACACTAACCTTGAAAAACAGGTTGAAGTGTTGCAAGCTGAAAAAGCTACCTCTGATGCCGCCAATGAAAAGCTCGACAAGGATTTACAATCCACGTTGGATGCGGCTGAGGCAGCGATTGATGATGCTTTCAGCATGGCTGTTCGTCAACTCCGTTATCGCCATCCAGGCGTTGCTCTGTCCACCATAGGCATTCATCCTTACTATGAGTTCATCAATGGAGAATTGATGGTGCCTGTTCAAGGGGGTCATGCTCCTGCGCCCAATGACGAATATGTTCTGGCGGACTTGCCTCCCTCTCAAAGTTTAAGCAAACCTGGTGAAGGTCAGGCCACCTCTGCCCAACAAAAAGGGATGCCGTCCGACCCTTAAAGACCAGCTCCTGAAACCCTTCGCCAGCTTTTATTTTTTTGAATTTTGTTAATATTGCCTTGTTCCAGGATAGGCTCTGGACTTTTATCAATCCTTGACAATATTAATGAAGCATATTTTCTGCAAATGTATACTTGTTCATAGAAGTAGCGTTTAAGTCCGTCGTATTTATGCCTTGTAAAATGATATTGAAAAGGCGGAATATTCATCTGAGGACTTAATGAAATATGACTAAGTATAACGAGGCGGAATAGCCTTTTTGAGAATTTAACTGAAGTAATTTCAATAATGAGGCGTAGTAACCTCGTGGGAATTTCATTGAAATGATTTTAATAGTGAGGCGTAGTAGCCTCTTAGGAATTTAAAAGGAATTGGATTCCGTAAGAAGGCGGAGTGGCCTCTTGGGAATTTCAATGAGGTTGGATTCCGTAAGAAGGCGGAGTCGCCTCTTAGGAATTTAAAAGAAATTGGATTCCGTAAGAAGGCGGAGTGGCCTCTTAGGAATTTCAATGAGGTTGGATTCCGTAAGGAGGCGGTGTGGCCTCTTAGGAATTTCCAAGGAATTGGATTCCGTAAGAAGGCGGAGTGGCCTCTTAGGAATTTCAATGAGGTTGGATTCCGTAAGAAGGCGGAGTCGCCTCTTAGGAATTTCAATGAGATTGGATTCCGTAAGGAGGCGGTGTGGCCTCTTAGGAATTTCCAAGGAATTGGATTCCGTAAGAAGGCGGAGTGGCCTCTTAGGAATTTCAACGAATTGGGTTCCGTAAGAAGGCGGAGTGGCCTCTTAGGAATTTTAATGAAGAACAATTTTACAAGTGTTGAACTTACTTGAACTTGTTGGGTAGTGCTTGAGTTTGTTGCTCATGTACTCCGTAAAACATTGGGAGTTAGGCAGAGTCAAGTTTTGGATGGAATGTTCATCCTTTTGCATTTTGATTGGAGTGTAACTCTTGATTGAATGAAAATCATCGAAGTGAGGATTGCTATGGTACAGCATATAGCTGCGACACCAATTTATCCTGCAAGAAATTGGTTAAACCTTCGAGGCGGTATGGTGCAGCATATAGCTGTGACACCAATTTATCCTGCAAGAAATTGGTTAACCCTTCGAGGCGGTATGGTGCAGCATACAGCTATGACACCAATTCATCCTGCAAGAATTTGGTTACACCTTCAAGGCGGTATGGTGCAGCATATAGCTGTGACACCAATTCATCCTGCAAGAAATTGGTTGGATTTTGGGGTTAGCGTGGTGCAGCATATAGCTGTGACACCAGCTCTTCCCACAAGAAACCTGCAGGACCTTAGGGGTGAATTAGTGCAGCATATAGCTGTGACACTAGTTCTTTCCATAGGCGGCCTGTAGGACCTTAGGGTCGGTATGGTGCAGCATATAGCTGAGACACCAATCCTTTCCCCCCAAGGAGTTTTCTGTACCTTAGGGTCGGTATGGTGCAGCATATAGCTGAGACACCAATCGTTTCCCCCCAAGGAGTTTTCTGTACCTTAGGGTCGGTATGGTGCAGCATATAGCTGAGACACCAATCCTTTCCCCCCAAGGAGTTTTCTGTACCTTAGGGTCGGTATGGTGCAGCATATAGCTGAGACACCAAATCCCCAAGGAGTTTTTGTTGACTCCGTTTGTGAAGCGGCGTTGCATGTTGGTTGATCTTTATGGAATAAAGAGTTATGCGTTTGTGCTTCAATTTTAGAGTCGTTGTTTTATCTGCATGGGAACAAATTCTGCCATGGATAATCAATTCAAAGTTAGAGTGAAGATTAAATGCAGGAAGGCATTTCATTGAGAATGGAATTACATAAAAGATTGAGTTGGGATATATCTTTTCGAAACCTTTTCAAGGAAAGCATACAGAGGAAGATCCTTGAGTTAGGAAGAAAAGATCATACCGTATTACCCAACTAACTGTAATATATGCGTAAATTCAAAATGTTCCATTTATTTCTGACCGGAGTACCATCCAAGTTTTCTAGGCGGTATGTACCCTTGCCCAAAACTTCGATGACTCGGTATGGACCTTCCCAATTTGGTGCCAATTTGCCTTGGTGCGCAAATTTGTTGCCAATGTTGGCCCTTCTCAAGACCAAATCTCCCTCTTTGAAACGGCATTCGCACATGCGTGCATTATACCGTTTGGCGGCCTTTGCTTTGACAGCTTGATCTCTCACAAAGGCTTCCTCTCTCAACTCCGCCAAAACCTCCAATTCGTGTGCGAGGTTCTGTTGATTGGCTTCCTCATTGAAATGGAGGACTCGAGCTGAAGGGGCTGTTTATTCAATGGGAATGACAGCCTCGACTCCATATGTCAGCCGACACGGAGATTCATTCGTGGTGGAGTGTGGGGTGGTTCTATATGCCCATAAAACGTGGCATAACTGATTTGCCCAGTCTCCCTTTGCCTCACCAAGGCGTTTTTTGAGGCCCTTCAAGATTTCTCTGTTGGCGACCTCTGCTTGTCCATTGGTTTGAGGGTGTTCCACAGAAGAGAAAATCTGCGTAATGCTGAGATTTTCTAAGAGTTCAGTGAACTTGCGATCTGTGAACTGGGTGCCATTATCAGTGACTATGCGTTCAGGGACTCCGAAACGTGTAATGATATTCTCATAAACGAATCTTCGAGTCCTGGCTGACGTTATGTGCACCACTGCCTCTGCCTCAATCCATTTGGTGAAATAATCAACACCAACTATCAAGTATTTGATACCGCCGGGCGCAGTTGGGAATGGACCTAGAATATCCATACCCCATTGATAGAAAGGCCAGGGCGTTATTGATGATGACATTTCCTCAGCTGGAGTATGGTGAAAATTCGCGAATCGTTGACATTGATCGCATTTTTGAACATATGAGGCAGTGTCTTGCTTCATAGTGGGCCACCAATACCCCGCCCTGAGGATTTTTCTCACTAGACTCCGTGCCCCTGGATGATGTCCACACTGCCCTTCATGGACTTCTTCCAAAACAGCTGGCACCTCGTTTTCATTTATGCAAATTAAGTATGGGACAGAAATTCCTCGGCGGTATAGCTGCCCATCCAGGAGTGTATAATAGGGTGCCTCTCTCCTTAGCTTCTTTCGCTCAAGATCATCCGTGGGTAATTGTCCATTAACAAGATAACGAACTATTGGTGTTACCCAGGAGTTGTCATCAACGGGGCGACTTTTAATCATATGAATTGAAGAGGGAAGGGATATACTTGGCTCCGCCAGAGTACTCTGTACAACCGTGGTTGTGCACCCCGCCTTCTTTGTGCTGGCTAACCTGGACAGGATATCAGCACGTGTATTTTCTTCGCGAGGTACATGCTTGAAAGTTACTTCATCGAAGTGCTGTTTCAACTCATTGACGCAGTCCAGATATTGTTGCAGTAGAGGTTCTTTAGCCTGATACTCACCAAGAATTTGTGAGATGACTAGTTGAGAATCACTGCATAGGGTGACAGTTTTGGCCCCAATATCTTGTGCTGCTCTGAGTCCGGCTAAGCAGGCTTCATACTCCGCCTGATTGTTAGACGTAGTGAAGGTAAAGTGTAATGAAATTTCAAGATGTACCCCGTCATCACTTTCTATAACGATTCCTGCCCCACATCCTTTGCTGTTTGAAGACCCATCGACGTATACTGTCCAGTGTGAATGATCTGCATCTGGGCTAGAGCCTGTTAATTCAACTACGAAATCTGCTAGGACTTGTGCCTTAATAGCAGTTCTTGGTTCGTAGGATATGTCGAATTCAGAGAGCTCTATGGCCCATTTGATCATCCTTCCTGCCAAGTCTGGCTTGAACAATATAGTACGGAGTGGCAAGTCTGTGCGAATCAGGATGGGATGTGCATGGAAATATGGTCTTAGACGTCGTGAGGCCCAAACAACTGCAAGTGCTGCCTTTTCAATCTTCTGATAACGACACTCTGCACCATGCAATGTTTTACCAGTGAAGTACACCGGTCGTTGGCCTTCGACTGTTTCTTTGACCAGGGCCACTGCCAGCGCTTCATCTGAAACAGACAAATAAACGATGAGTTGCTCACCTAGGCTTGGTTTTACCAGGATTAGAGGGCTGGCTAAGACATTTTTCAAGCTCTGGAAGGCCGCCTCTTGCTCTGGGCCCCAATTGAATTTTTTATCCTTCTTCAGCATCTTGTACAAGGGGAGAGAGCGATGAGCCATTTTTGGCATGAATCGTGCTAGAGCAGCGATTTTGCCATTGAGGGATTGTACCTCTTTCAATGTTTTGGGGCTCTGCAACTCTTGTATCACACGACACTTGTCAGGATTAGCTTCTATGCCTCTTTGCGTTAACATGAAACCCAAAAATCTTCCTCCAGGTACAGCAAATGTACATTTTAGTGGGTTGAGTCTCATGTTGTATTGCTGCAAGCGTTGAAAAATGAGGCGTAGGTCTTCAACATGGTCTCCTCCCTCTGGAGTCTTGGCGATGATATCATCAATATAAACCTCCACCAGCTTTGTGTGCATGCCCTCAAAGACCTTGTTGATCATGCGCTGGTAGGTGGCCCCAGCGTTCTTCAGCCCAAATGGCATGACATTGTAGCAAAAGACCCCTCTGTCATTGATAAATGCTGTTTTCTCCTGATCATCCTCACACATTGGAATTTGGTTGTATCCGGAGTAAGCATCCATGAAGGATAGATACTTGTATCCTGATGAATCGTCAACTAGTCTGTCAATGTTGGGGAGAGGATAAGGGTCTTTAGGACAACATTTATTTAAATCAACGTAGTCTATGCACATGCGCCATTTGCCATTGGCTTTCTGCACCATAACCACGTTGGACAGCCAAGAAGAATAACGGAGTTCCCTGATGAACCCCGCCTTAAGGAGTTCTTCGGTTTGTTCGCAAGCAGCATTTTGCTTAGCAGGACCCATACGCCGTTTCTTTTGTGCCACTGGCTTAGTTTCAGGATACACCGCCAGGCGGTGGCAACAGAAGTTAGGATCCATACCAGGCATGTCTGCGGCTGTCCAGGCAAAAATCTCCTTGTACTCATGGAGGAGTGCAATCAGTCTTGCTTCCATGTTAGGCTCCAGCTTGTCATTGATGTTAGTTATTTGCTCCGGGGTGCTGCCCAAAACAATAGACTTGGAACCACCATCAGGAGTTGGTTTCAAAGGGTTCAGTGGGTCTATAGAAGACTCCGCCCTGGGATCAAGATCCACCAAGTTGACGGATGCCGCCGCACTGTTTCCTTCGTTCAATTTCCTTTTCTTAGACATGGTTTCAAGCTTCACCATGTTAAGGCTTAAATTGTAACAGTAACGAGCCATCTCCTGGTCACCCCTGACGGATGAGACTTGATTATCTTTATCAATGAACTTGATTAACAAGTGGGGGGTTGAAACGATGGCTTCCATGGCATTCAGAGTAGGCCGCCCAATGATGCCATTGTATGGGGATTTAACATCAATGACAAGAACTCTGGATTTCACAGTCCTTGCTCCAGGTTCACCATCGAAGGTAATCCTTGTGTCCAAGTAGCCTTTAGTAGGCTGTTTGGCGCCATTGAAAGTTGTAAGGTCCTGTGTGTAAGGCTGCAAATCCGTGTCAGACAGTCCCATGCGTTTAAAACAGTCATAAAAAATAACGTCGCAGGAACTTCCCTGATCAACTAGGATGCGTTTTACATCCATATTAGCGATCACCGCAATGATCACTACCGCATCATCTCCCTCAGGGATGGTTGGGCCAAAATCATCATCCGTGAAAGTTATAGGTGGAGTCTGAACTCCGTCCCTGAATGGGCGATATTCTTTGTTCTTGCCCTGCACAGATAAGATCATACGATAATGATTTTTCCGGGCGTTGTTTGAGGGTCCGCCTCCTGCGAAGCCTCCAGCAATCATGTCCACCACCTGTCTTTTGCCTCGTGATCTAGGTTCAGGGCTCGGTTCTCGTTGGGCGGACTCCAGAACAATGCCTTTTTGTTTCTCTGACACCGTCGTACGTTTTGGTTCCCGAGCACTATCAGGATCTGGAGAACGATCACGATGTCGCTTTTCAAACTTCTCAGGCTCATCATGAGATTTGTCTTTGAACAGGTAATGTTTCAGTTTACCTTCTCGAATGAGTACCTCAATGGTATTTTTGAGTTGCTTGCATTCTTCTGTGGTGTGGCCAACTGACTCATGGAATTCGCAATATTTCTTTGGGTTTCCACCGCGCCTGATTGGGGGTGGACGTTGAATTCCATAAACATTGAGGGTGGTCCAACCTATCTCACGCAAGATTTGCTCGTAAGTTGTGTTCAGTGGTGCATAGTGAGCAAAATTAAACACGCGTCTGTCTTGCTGTTTGAAAGGTTGGTTCCCTACTTTGTCCCTTTGGTGGGACTTGTCATTCTTCAACAATTTATCTTTCCCTTTGTCTTGAGATGGAGTTGCAGGGAGTGGTTTACTGCGAGATGCAGTGGCTTCCAGATGCATCTCAATACCCACGTACTTAGACACCTTCCTGCGAAATTCCTCCATCGTAGTTGGAGGTCCCTTTGCCAAAGACAAAGCGAAAGGTGACTTTGGTTGCATAGCTTCTATGAGAATATGCAACTGGATTGCCTCAGTCAGATCAGGGACCATGGCTGCCTCCTTGTAAAATCTCTTAAGGAAATCCTTCAGAGATTCTTTGTCGCCTTGTTTGATCTGAGCCAAGGTATGAGAGGTTCTGGGTGCATCCCTGGAGATCATGAAGTGGCTTCCAAAAGCTGAGGCCAGCTCCTCCCACGAATCAATGGAACCTGAAGGTAAGCTCTTGAACCAACTAAGAGCTTCGCCTGTAAGAGTTCTGGGGAACATTCTGCACATGACATCCTTCTCAGCTCCTAGAAACATGGCCTCGTAGATATAAGCATCTAAATGCTTAGAGGGATCTGTTTCCCCAGTATATTTCCCTATAGAAATGGGCTGCATAGTTTGCAAATGTCTGGGTACATGTACATTCATGAGCCTTTTGGAAAATGGGATGCTCATCTTATATCCTGAGGGGGATGCGTTTGAGCCTGCTCTCCTTCCTTCTTGATGCTGAGCATTCACCAGTGGGAGGCTTCGTTGCTCCTCCATGTATGTAGGAATACGAGAGTAGTGAGGAGTACTTGATTCCTCCTGCATGTGTGATTCATGATGTGGTTGTCTTGCGGGACCAGCTTTCTCATGCGCTGGGTTTGCTTTTTCACGACGAAGTTCCGCAAGTTCTTCTCTCAACATTCGAATCATGTCATCTCTTGGATCTAGAGAATCAGCTTGCGTTGCTTTTTTCTGAGCACCATCATCGAAGTTAAGACGTCTGGGATTGCGTGGAGGAGAATCCTCGTTCTGCATCTCTGGTCCCTGTCTCTCCATTGATGATGAAGATTGATCAAGATTGTGGGATTACCTAGTTTACAGGTCCCACTGGGCGTGCCAATGAACTGTTCTTTACAGGGGGTGTAGAAATACGCTTGTAGAACAACTCAAAATATACATATAAATGTGTTTTGATACAAAGCAATGTGCGTATAAATATAAATACGGAGAGTCTTTGTATGCTGAGGCGGAGTGTAATATACTGCGGGGCGGTGTCACAGTCCGCCTGACGGGATCTGCGTTGCCTTGACCCGATTGGGGGTGGTACCTGCAATCGTTCTCCGACGCTCAAGTCAGTATTTCAGAATACTTAGAGACTTAGAAAGACAATCAGAGAGAATTATGCAAGTAAGAGAATGTAAGGTTCAGAGAATGGGAAAAAGATCCCTTATACCTTTTCGAGAGAGGTTTATATACCTGTTACTGGTGCTGCATTATTGGTAGGACCCGCTCCTTGTCTTCAGGCATAATGCTGAAAAGGTAGTGGGTCCCTGCGCCGTTTACATGCACCATTATTGTAGTAGGTATCACAACTTGTCTGGAAAGCGTTAGTGCTTTAATATTTTATTGTTATTTCCCTTTATGCGTGACAGCGTGATTCCCATTATTAACCTCTCAAGACAGAGTCAATCTCGTGCCGGGGTTGTGAGTATGGGCTCGCTACGCAGTGTGGGAAATTCAGTATTCCGCCTGAGTTGAGCCTATGGCTTGGCGGAGTAACAACTTAGGCGGGGTTACGTCTCTTGGCGGAGTAACATGCCTGGACGGAGTTACATTCCTTGGCGGGGTAACGTGCATGGGCGGAGTTATGAGCCTTGGCGGTGTTACTTGCCCTGGCGGTATGCACTCCGTATAGTATTTGTAGTGTATTTGAAGAGTACTTCTCTTTATTCAAAATGCTGTTCTGGCAAGACATTAAAGCCATGCTCTTGGGGGCCGGTGTTAGGACCGGATCAAAAACCACAACAAAGGGGTGAGTAATTAGAATTAATAATTAATACAGAAACGTATAAACATATACTAGGAATAGTATAATCTAGCTACCTTTCTAGTTAAATACTTCTTTGTTAATTATATTCACCATTTACCACTATACTTAGGATTACTTTTTTACTTCGCATACTTGGATACGTCATTCACCTCCAGATTATTATTTTCACATCTCATTATTTCAATCATACATTCAACCATACTATCTCATTTAACTTATACATGAATCAATATCAATGGCACCTAATTGTGCCAACAACCGCCAAATACAAGCCATCATATTCATAACACAACATCAATAACATTTAATTATCTCAAAACTTTCATTTGGTCATTGGGCCATTCATAATTTCATACACGCCAATGTAGTATCATATATCTTTATTAACTCATCAAATCTACCATCATCAACACCCATACCATATATTATCCTCACTACAAGCCCATCGGGCTACCAATTATCTCACATAAACATATATAAGTTCATTCAATTTCCAACACATTAATTACTTTAATAGTCACCATCTCCTCATCAACATAGGTCAAATCATACAATGCACAACTGACTCTCAACATAAATTATAAGGACTCGTTAGTATCCAGATACTAAAACGACCAGCCTTCAGTTGAGGGTCCTACTTGACACCCCGTGTACCCGACTTGGTCCACCGAGCCCTATTTGGCTCTTCACCTCAACCATTGGGTCTTACTTGACCACTGGGTAGTTCAACTTGTCTTGCTTGACCACCAGAGCCAAAAACGAATGGCGAAATATATCGTCGACCGTCCCCAACCACACAAACCACATAAGTTCTTTTTAAATTCTTTTTCTTTATTATTTGGCACAAAGGCCTCATTTTAAATAAATGGGGTGGCTACACAGACTCAGATCATGTTCAACCACCAAGGCGATCACTCAGACCCAACCCCAAACATTACAAATTCAATTTCACACAAAGGGGCGGGCATACAGACCCGACCCCGTACCTTATATATTCAATCATCCATAACTCATCTTTACAATTTATCATAACGCATCAACATCATAATCATCAACTACTAATCATTTTCATGTCATCAACTCATAACAATTTATCATACATCACAATAATGACATTCCTAGACATTTAGCACATCAACAATACACGTTCTCATTTTATTAGTTTATATCAACATCACGATTTTCAATATAAATATCACAATACATTTCTACATAAATCTATCACATACATCTCGCCTAATAATTACCATAAGTCATAGACTTTTAAAATTATCAATCTTTTCATTTCATCGTCACTTCATCATTTCATTTTATTATTACATATAATTATACTTTAAATTTCATCTACATCAAAATTCTATGCCACTCATACGCCATAATCTCAAATCAATATCAATTTACACCATTTCATTCTTACATTAGTATAATTTACATATTTGTAATTGCAACTCATTATATATATATATATATATATATATATATATATTC
Organism: Clitoria ternatea; assembly: GCA_037962975.1. Classification (NCBI taxonomy): domain Eukaryota; kingdom Viridiplantae; phylum Streptophyta; class Magnoliopsida; order Fabales; family Fabaceae; genus Clitoria; species Clitoria ternatea. Next base: position 20,763,389 of record CM075670.1, on the reverse strand, counting down.
ATGTATATGCAACAACTTGGGTTCACTATTGATATTATGATCTACAATCCACATATTTACATCTTTTTATTACATCACATTACTTTTCTAAGTTGAATTATTTGCCATAACCACCATTTAATTTTCTTAACTTCTTAAGACCTCTTATTATTTATCATATGTCAACTTGTTAATTCACCTCACATTCTCAATTCTTAATATCCCTAACTACTCACATTTCATATAACTCACAACTCGCCATTATTCACACTTAAAATCTAATCCTCTGATTATTCATTTAATTTTTCATTATTCTTTAATTAATTGTCATAGGTCATAAAAGTCAATTTAAAACAATTAATAGCGGCTATAACATGCCATTTTCCTATACGCCAACAATGTAAGAAAATTTCTACATTAACCTTAACCCAACACACACCCTTACCTTGATTTCATGCTTTCTAAATTTCAAATCGATTGCTGACTTCCTCTAGCTCACTAAAACTCTACAATTAAAGAATCTACATAACAAATTTAGGTATTGGCTTACGAAAACCACAATCTAATTCACTAAAATATCTTCAACTTAATTCTAATCGTGTTAGGACCTTACCCCGACATAATCTGTCTTCTGATTTGAAATGATCTTCCTTGCCTAACGTCGTTTCTCATTCTAATTCAATCTATAATGCCAAAACCATCACCCATTAGCTAATTATTAACACCACAACATCCTAGACCATTATCAAGCTTCAATTTGTTATAAAAATGCAAAAATAGAAGACTGCCATGCATGAGCCATTCACGGCCTAGAGGGAGAGAGGAGGAGAGAGAAAATATGAAATTGATCATACATATAAGCTTATCTCATTTCCACGATTTGAGAAACACAATCAATTTCAAGTTTCGATGTAAAATCGACCCTTGATCAAGGCCTTGAAGTCACGACCATGAATGAGTGGGAGAAAGGAAGAAACACGTGTGGTTCTGCCGAAGAAGAAAGAAGAGAATTGTATTTAATTGCCCTAAGGGTGATTTGGTTATTTCACTTTTTCTCTTTTCTTTTCTATTTTATTACCTTTTAATAAACTTTACTTTGACTTTTACCATTGGTAATTCCTAAATTTACCACCACCTAGTTAATTCAAATTAAATTTACTAATTAACCATCTGAAAAATTTAATTTATCTTTATTCAACATTTATAATCTCAAAATAACTCTAAATTAATGTATAGTAATTTATAATAATTTAGAAAATCCAAATTAAATTCAAATAAACTTATCCATTAAATTTATATATGGCCAATAATTAATTTTTATTACTTGGGATGTTATATCCATTATCCCTAATAATTTTTAATTCATCATTTATCAATTCACATATACACAATTCAATAGATGGAGCTATACAAATTCATACTAAAACACAATCAATCACAACACTATCATACATCAATAATGCCATCATAGGCTAATATCAAGAGTATGTGCCAAGCAAAACAATTAATGGCATTTCATGACCTAATGTAGTTAGTGTTATTATCAACACTTATCAAGCACTAAGCTTTAATTTAAAAACATTGCTTCATAACATAATAATAATAATAATAATTCTTATAATTTGCAAATTTAACATTTTCAGGCATTATTATCCAATGTAAACATTTAATTTTAAAACCGTCCCCAGAAATATAAATTCGTATTCGTTACTCTAATTATAAACCCCCTCGTATGTCAACACGTACCTTATAGAAGCTTTGACTATTCTTAAAAACTACCTCCGAATCTGATTCAACTTTGAACGTCAAAATCCTACATTCGAATAGTTCTAAAAAATTTAACTAAGATTATTCTCGCCATCAATAAACTACCAAAACACAATAATTCAAATTAGAAAGCTACGTTGATGGGGTTTCGAAGAGGATATACCTACCAATAGCTAGGAAACTGTCGCCGGCGCTCTGAAACCATGTCGTTGCTTCAAAATCCCTCTAATGAGCTCCGAAAAGGAATTGAAACATGGCACAAACTTGGGTTCTTACCTTAGTAGTTCAAAAAAATAGATTTTGTGAAGGTTCAAGCTTCAGTCATGTTTTTTCATGGTTGGTCATGTCTAGAGAGAAAAAGAAAGAAAAAGATGAACTTAGAACATGCCTAAAATAAAATAGAAGAAGGAAAGAGGAACCTGAACTCACATTCCTTTGTAAGGGCAAAATGAAATTGATAGCTTGAAGGAGAAAAAGAGCACGATTTTGTGTAGGATGAGAGAAAGGTAATGATGGCTTTGAGAAAAAGAGAACACATGAGAAAGAATGGAAAATTAAAGGAGAGATAATGAAATGAAAAAGAGTGGGTACGTGAGTTGAGTGGGAGAAAGGAAAACAGAAGAAGTGGTTTATTTAATTAAATTAGTTAGTTTATGTTGGTCACGGTAGTTCGGTCCTTTAACCATTTCAATTAATTACCGAAACTAAACACAACTTAAACCCTAAAATTACCCAAACTAATCCCATAATCTAATGGGTCACTTTAAAAATTTAATTTATCAACTCTTGAATAATTAATTAATTATTAGTTGTTAAATTAAAATCACGTATCCAATTTAATTTTCTAAAATTTCCTAATTAATTAAATTAGGATGTTTCATTATAGACCATAAAATTTGAATTTTTCTTATATTATAGACTGGAGGGAATATACATGTTTGAAAGCATTACATTTTTAAAAGTAAATTAAGGAAAAAAATATAATAAATAGTTTTAATTTTTTTTCTAGGGGCTTATAAAAAGTAACACATTTTTTATGTTTTAGGGGCTAATAAATGTAATGGAGGGAGTAAAATTTGAAAATCCATATATAACTTATGTTTTATAAAGTAGGCACTAAAAATTCTTACAAAAAATATTAATGAAAATATAAAACTACTTAGGTAGCTTAAAATTTATTAGTATTAATTAGACAATTAAAAAATTAATTATCTTAAATAAGTTTTCCAAATTTATAAAAATATATGATTATATTAAATTTAAATACCCTTTAGTATTTAAATACTATAAGGTTAAATATGAAAAAATACTAAAAAGTGCCTTAGGGCACTTAATAGAACTTTGTCTAATCATTGCCTGTTGTTATTAAAGGTAATAGAGGTGGACTAGGGACCAAGGCCTTTTAGGGAGTTAGACTGATGGTTATAGGTGTTGGGTTTCAAATTATTTATGGAGGAGTAGGGATGGAAATTGGTCAGGCCGTCCGTCGGGGGCCTATGGCCCGACTCGTTTAAAGCCTACATAGACTAGGCTTGTCAGGCTAGAAGGCCAGACTTAGGCTTTTAAAAAGGCTTTTTTAACTAAACAGGTCAGGCCACAAGCTTTCTGAAAAGCCTTTGAAGCCCAACAGGCCGGCCTATTTAATTAAATTAATTGTTAATTAGTTATATATATAATATTTATAACATAAAATAATATATATATATATTACATATTTACATTTATATAATATAAATTAATATTACAAGTTTACAATTAAAAAAATTAGGAGGGAATGGAACACAAATTTTTTTAGGTTGGTTTTAGCATTTTAAAAGTTTCACTATAAACAGGCTTTTTAAACAGGCTTTTAAACAGGCCAGGCCTTCAAACAGGCCATAACAGGCCTTAAAAAAAGGCCTATGACAGGCTAATGGGCTAGGCTCAGGCCTTTCAAAGCCCAGCCTGACCTGGCCTATTTCTATCCCTATGGAGGAGGGGTGGAAAACATGAATGTTAATGGGTAGGTAGCCTTTGTTATGAAAGAAAAAATTAAAATATTGAAACATTTATTAAAGGTGTGAAATAAAGAAAATTTTGGATGTTGAGAAGGAGGGTGAAGGATGTGGAGGGTAAAACTAAAGATTTGGATTTAGTGGAGAAAAATGAGCACTAAGTGTTAAGGGTGTGATGTATCAGAAAAATTTAGTGGCTGAATTATGGAAGCTATGGAGGATTCAATAATGTTCCAAAAGTATAGAAAATTTTCGTTAGTGGAAGGAGACTCTATTACAAAGTTATTTCACGCCATTATTAATTAGAGACGTTGGTGAAATATAAAAAGCCTGAGCCTGATGAGTATAATTTTAATTTTATCAAAGTCTTTTTGGAGTGTGTTTAAGACCAATACGTGTAAAAATACTGGATGATTTTTATTTGAATGAGGTGTTATCAAAGGGTACAAATTCTTCTTTTTTCGCATAAATTCCAAAGGGTGTACCTCAGGTAGGGCTATGTGATTATAGACTTATATCCTTGGTTGGTTACATTTATAAAATTATTACGAAAGTTTTGGCTACACGTTTGAGGGGTGTTATTGGTGGGTCAATCTATGAAAATCAATTGGCTTTTGTAGGTGGGAGAAATATGTTAGATGGTGTGGTTGTTGCGAATAAATTGTTTGACGACATGAAAATGAGGCGAAAATCATGCTTAATTTTAAGGAGGATTTGAGAAGGCGTATAATTTAGTTTGTTGGATATAGATGATTAAGGTGGATCATGGGATGTTTGAAGTCCTCCCATGTTGTGCTTGTGAATGGAAGTCCAACAACAACATAATTTCTTATGAGGAATGTATCCGTGAGGGTGATCCTATGACATCTTTTTTATTTTTAATTGTTGCAGAAGGATTAATGGGTTGATTAGGAGGCAGAGAAACAAAGCTTGTTTAAAATAGTACCTGTGGGGGATTGGCAAACTTGTATCTCACATTTACAGTTCACAAACGATACTTTATTCTTTGATGTGGTGTCGCTAAAATCTATTCTTACTTTAGAAAGTATTCTAAGATGTTTTGAGTTGGTTTTTGGGTTAAAGGTCAACTTTTTTAAAAGTAAGCTGGGAGAATTTAATGGTTATGAGGAGCAAGTGGATTGTTATGATTCTATGTTGAATTGTAAAATCATGAGGTTGTCTTTCATGTACCCTGAAGTCCCTTTGAGGGAAAATCCAAGGAGAATTAGTACCTAGGATCCTATTGTTTCTAAATTAGTACCTATCCTCGCTCTTTTTTTTCTCTTTGTTTTTTAAAGCACTTATTTTTGCTATTAAATTGATAACATTTATGCAAAGGTCTTTTGTGGGGTGGTTGTGAGGAGAGGCAAAAATTGTCTAGGGTAAAATATGAACAAGTGTGTCGTAGCAAGGAGGCAAGTTGGGTGTGAGGGATTTAGGAAATTCAATTTTACCTGGTTAGGGAAGTGGGTAGTGAGGTTGTTAGATAAAAAGTATGGCGTGTGGAGTAGAGTGTTGGAGCCAAAATATAGGAATAAAGTTCAGAAATATGGGTAGAAGGTATTTGAGAAAGGATCAAGATAGTGATGGGATTTAGGAGGTGTTTAAAAAATTCAGATGAGGTTAGGTGGTTTAGGGATAATTTAAGAAGGGATGTCGGTAATAGGATCAATACAAGGTTTTGGTTGGATTCTTTGGTGGGGGAGAAAGAGTTAAAATCCAATTATCAAAGATTATTCTTAATGTCAACACAGTAGAATGAAATAATGGTTGAAATTGGGGTGTGGGTCTGGGATCTTAAATGACATGGAGTGTTATTTGTCTTAGAATAGAAGGTGCATGTCATTATTCTTATCTCATGCTCTTCAAGGCTTCTCTGGTGTGTGTGTGTGAGAGGCTGCTCAAGACTCTTGGTTATGGTTGGGATCTTGATTAGGTTGTTACTCAGTGAAATCATCCTACAATCTTGTAAATTAGCATTTAGATATATGAGATCACTCTTTTATGCGGTCTTTATGGTCCAATAGTGTTCATCTCAAAGTGGTGTCTTAAATGAAGGCTAATTTTTTTATCAAGTTTAAACCAAACAAAACTTGTTTATATGTGGAATTATGCTTGATAATCCATTTGTGTTGTGTGTCCCTTTGGTGAATGTGTGGAGACCAATTCTCATATTTTCTTTACTTGTATAATCTTATATTCCTTGTGGTAGTTGTCTTATGTTTGGTTGGGATTATTCTTAATTATGCATAATGATTGTAAGAGTCATTTTGAATGTAATTTGGGCTTAGGTTTTAATAATGGGAGGAAAAATAGGTTTGTTGTGTTGTGGTTTGTTACTGTTTAGACTATTTGAGGTGTAAGAAATGTTATAATATTTAGGGGTGACATGTTCTGCCTAAAGAAAATGTTTGAATTGGTTCAGTATAAGAGTTAGGTTTGGTTAAAGATATGATTAAAAAGTTTTCTAGAAGTTTTGTTGTATGGTATAGAGAGTTTCTTTTATACATTTTAGGTTTGTGATATACTAAAGTTGTATATTGGGTGTTACAAAATAAAAAGTTATATATGAATTAGGGTACCCATTGTATCCTTTTTAATGTTATTATTTTTTGTTGATAAAAAGTGCCTTTGGGCACTAATTAAGAACATAAAAGTGAAATATTTTTTTATTTAAAAACTTTATTAGACTCACTTCCACTTATTTCTAAATAATTTCTACATAATTTCTAATTAAAAAATTATACTTTACTTCCTTAAATAATTAACTTTGTCGTACTTAATACTTAATAGGACCCAATAAATATTTGAAAGATTGAATTGATATTAATTGAATTTTTAAGGGTTAAGTTTATTTATAATGTGTTATTGTAACTAACTATTCATTGGTATTTAATCTATAGGAATGTGTTACGATTACTCAATCTATTTTTTTATATTTATCTATTTAGAGGATTAGACTTGTTTTTAAATATATGTAATTTAAAGATTTCAATGTAAAAATTAATGCTTAGTTACCTATTATGTCTTTATCTTTTATTTAAATCAAGAAAACATTAATTAATTAAGTGATATTAAGTTTAAAAAGGGAAATGACAAAGTATCAAAAATTAAAATTGAGAAAGTATATATTAGTATATAAGATAGGTAAAAATGTACATTAATTATATTTCTTAAGATGTGTGTAACTAGAGTTGTCGAAACGGGTTACCTAACTCGTGGAGGGTTTAGGTTTTTTCAGGCTTGACAAAAAAGGTCCATTTAAAATTGGGTTTTAATTTTAGGGTCTGACCTGTATCGATTTACTGGGCCTTTGTTGTAACACCCCTATTTTTATTTTTATATTAAAAATTTGAAGGAATTAAATTATGGTTCTTTAGAACTTTTTAATCTACGTATTATTTATGATTTTTTTTGGAATTTTTTGGAATTTTGGAATTTTTTTAATAAAAATAATATTTTTTAAATAATTTTAAATTCATATAAGTGACTTAAATTAAAAATATTTATAAGAAAGTGAATTTAAATTATAAGAAAATTTTCTAAAATCCGTTTCAAGTAGACTTATCTAAAAATTATCGGTTTGAGAAAAATCTTGATTTTTTCTAATCGTTAAAAAATTAGAAACGTATCAATAAATTTTTATTAACAGAAAATTTTAGATTTTTAAAATTTTAACTTTATATTACTTATTATAAAATTAGTGAGGACTGATATAATATCGCTAAATTTCAAAAAGGACTCATTTTGAATATTTAAAATAGACCGAGTGAAAGGTTACTATTTGGCTTAATAATTCTGCCGACAGTTACTATGCAAAACACTGTGCATGTACGAAATTTTCAAAGAATGTATAGTAACCTGGAATAAAAAATTCAAAAATGCATAGTACTTTTATATTAAAATAATGGAATGCATAGTAAATTTTTTTCCTATAAATACCGAAGGATTTCTTCTTTAGAATTCACAATTTCAGATTAAGTTTTCTTAATATAGTAGTGCTAGTGAGATAGTGGTGGAAGTGAGAGAGAGAGAAGAAAAGTTTTTGGAGAGAAGGTTCTGCCAAAATCCTAAGGTAAGAATACTTCTCTTTTATATTTTTTTGGGTTATTTTCATATCGTTTTTAGAAATCTATTATTATACTGAAAATAATATTATTTTAAGTTACTATTCTGCATAGTAAACACTATTTTAATAGTAAATTACTATTTCAATAGTAAATTACTATTCAAATAGTAAATTACTATTTACTGTTACTATTTACCGTTACTATTCACGATTTACTATTTACCGTTACTATTCACATTTTACTATTTACTATTACTATTCACGTTTTACTATTTACTGTTACTATTCACGATTTACTATTCACTATTCACTATTCACTATTCACTATTCAAAATTTACCATTTCTGTTTTAAGTAGTAATCTTAATCTTCGTCTTATGCTTATACTGAAATAAAATTGATATTAATATTTCTAGAAATCGGAGGCGCAAAGCAAATCTCTTTTTGGTAACGACTCAAGGTAAGGGGGAGTGAGATAAGAAGTATAATATGAAAAGACATAAGAATAATGGGAGGAGTCCCCTACTCCTTTTAAATTTAATAATATTATTATTTTAAAATATTAACTTTTTAACTTAAAATTTTTAATAAATTTTAAATTAAATATCCGGTTTAACTAACTCTAACATACCTATGCAAAGACTTGGACCATTATGACCTATATGGACTGAACTATACCTATGCAAGGACTTGGAACATTATGACCCATATGGACTATACTATACCTATGCAAGGATTTGGACCATTATGACCCATATGGACTGAACTATACCTATGCAAGGACTGGATTATATAGACTTACATATACCTATGCGAGGAATTGACCAAAAGGACTAAAATTGACTATATTAATAATTATTAAATTTTGTATTATGATATATATTAATGATATTTAATTGATTTGATTATGATTTGATTATGATTGATTGATTGATGATATTTAGTTATGATTGATATTGTTTGATTTTGATTGATGATATTATAATGTGGAGTTTGAGCATATAGCGAGCATGACGGAAAGCTGAAATTCAGTAAGAATTTCTTACCTTACTCTTTAAATTTTATTATCTTTTATCTCTTCTGAAATTATTTTTATTAACTTTATTTTCAATATTTAGAATAAAAAAAATTAGTATTTATTTTAGAAAGAAAATATTTTATGAGAATTTATTTAATTAAATCTTGAGTTAAAGAAAAATTTTGTAATTTTAAGTATTTTTGGTTAATAATTATTCTCTTTTAATAAAACAAAAATTTTTTTTTAAAGAAAATTATTTTATTTTTCCAACTTAATAACTAAATACATTTGGAAATAATTGAGATTCCTAAATTTGATTTTGTTAAGATTTAATTTGAGAAAGATTAGGTAAAGTTTTATATGATAAAGTTTTTGGATATTTAAGGCTTAGAAACTCAATTTCCGTGAGATTTGAAAACTGTACCAAATTTATTTCTGTGGAACAGAAATTCAGAGAACTGAGAAAATGTACAGTTTATTGAAATGATATTGTAAACCTTTAAGGGATTTAATAATTGAGTTTCTAAAAGCCTTAACCAACTCAATACGCGAGTAGTTCATGCATCATGAATCATTAAAGTGAAATGAAATAATATTGTCTGGGGACGGATTATAGAAACCGAGGATACATTAGAGGAGGCTTAATTGCGAGCCTTGGGATGAGAGGGTGTGAAAGGGTGCTTCAGGGGACCTGGGGTAGCTCCCTAGTGTCGGGTACTTTCACAATAAAAACTTTCTCAATCTGACTAGCTTCTAAGTGTTTCCATACCAGTTGAGCTGTTCATATTATTATTATCCGGACTTATGGAACAGTGTAAACTCCTGGTTGGCCCAGTACAAATTAAAATTTAAGGGCCCACATATATAGATAAGTTATAATGAAGATATTGCATAACATTCATGCATTCATAATTGATTGTGTATGTGATTGTGATTGATATTATTATATATTGGTTGTGAAAACCCTTTGTTGCTTATGTCTTATTCGGAAATATTATATTCTGTTTCTCACTCCTTTCTCCGTGTTTTTGTTTCATATATTCTAAATTGATGGTTCAGAGGGAAGGATCGAAGAATTTCAGCAATAGATATAGCACGTTCTAGAAAGGGAGCTCGGTATGAATACCGTGGTCCAATGAATAAATAATGTTAATAAGTAACTGCTTCTGGGCCATGGAGTTTCCTCTCTTTCTTATAATGTTTAATGTTTATTTTCTTCGGATGAATGTACAAATACTTTATAAAGTTTTAATAATATTTGTGAGGTATTTCAGAAATAATGTATATAATTTATTCCGATAGTTTCTTTTTAACAATCATATCTTTAGTAAAAAAAAAAAATACGAATTTTTCTAGAATTTATTAAGGTGTAACTGAGGGTGTTACAAAGTGGTATCAAAGCAGTTAATCCAATAGGCCTGGGGAAAAGGTCTATCTTGCTTTGTCTGTAAACTTTGTATAGGTAGAATATCTGACTTGGTAGTAACTGTGATTGATGTGACAAATCTCAGTTACTGTGAAACAGGAAACTAATGGCTGGAAATGATCTTGCTGGAGTTGTAGAACGCTTAATCAATGCAATGGGAGCACGTGAAGGTCAAGGTAATGATGCTTTGAGAAGACTGGACCTATTCGAAAAGCGCAATCCACCTCGTTTCAAGGGAGGATATAACCCTGATGGAGCACAAATCTGGATTCGAGAGATAGAGAAGATCTTTCGAGCATTGCAATGTAATGAAGCTGATAAGGTAGTCTTCGCTACTTATGCCTTATCTAAGGATGCCGAACATTGGTGGGATAGCATGCGTAAACAATTCGAAGTCAACGACGTGGAGATCACTTGGGACTATTTCAAGGATATGTTTCTGGAAAAATACTTTCCAGCTGATGTTAAAGAGAAAAGACAATTCGAATTCCTGTCGCTGACCCAAGGAAATATGACCGTTGGAGAGTACGCATCCAGGTTTGAAGAGCTATCTCGTTTTCATTCTCATTATAATGATGCTACTAATGAAAGAGATCGGTGTGCAAAGTTTGTAAATGGACTGCGGCCAGAAATTAAGGAAGCTATACGAATGCAGGAAATTCGTGAATTTTCTGTATTGGTAAATCGCTGCAGGATCTTTGAAGAAGACCATAAGGATAGAATGACCAAAAGTCGTGAGCCCATTCACAAGGCAGGAGAAATAAGAAGTGGAGGACCTCACCATCACCAAAGAAGAGATTTCAGAAGGAATAAGCCTTACCAAGCACCATTTCGTCGGTTTGGAGCAGCATCTGTTCCTAATAGACCCCAAGCTTCAACTGGAAGCTATTACCCAACATCTGCACCAAATTTTAAATGTTTTATCTGTGGAGGACCCCATTTGAAAAGGGATTGTCCTAAAAACACTTATGTTTGCTTTAAGTGTAACAAACCAGGTCATCACATCAAGGATTGCCCAGAGATGAAGAGAGAAAACCCTGAAGGTGCAAGTACAAGCATAAATACTCAAGGAGGCGCGCACAGTGCAGTCGGAAGGCCGAAAGCAAAAGGAAAGGTTTTTGCAATCACTGGAGAAGAAGCATCTCATGCTGATTCCATGGTAGAAGGTAAGTGTATCATTAATAAGATTTCTTTAACTGTTATATATGACTCAGGTGCATCACATTCCTTTATTGCCAATGACTGTGTAGAAAAACTAAAATTACCTGTGATAGAACTTCCATTTGACTTATCTGTACATACTCCTGGAAACAATCCCATTGTCACTTCTAAAGCTTGTTGGAAATGCCCTATTGTCATAGATGGTAGGGACTTTAAGGCCAATCTTTTCTGTTTACCCCTTTCTGGCTTAGAAGTTATTATTGGGCTAGATTGGTTGTCTGACAATCATGTTCTAATAGATTGTCATAATAAAACCATAATGTTTAAAGAACCAATGAATTTGAATCCTGAGGATTCGAGATTTCTAACCGCCAACCAAGTGAGTGCCTCTTTAAAAGGAGGGGCTCAAGGATTCATGCTATTGCTTTCAACGAAAGGAGAGCAAGAATCAAAAATCAAAAATCTGCCGGTTGTGTGTGAATTTCCTGACGTTTTTCCTGAAGATATCCCTGGTTTACCCCCAGAAAGAGATGTGGAATTTTCCATTGATCTAGTACCTGGAGTTGGACCCATTTCAATTGCACCATACCGAATGTCACCTCTAGAATTAGCAGAGTTGAAGAAACAACTTGAAGAGATGATAGAGAAGCAGTTTATACGACCCAGTGTATCTCCCTGGGGTGCACCAGTGTTGTTGGTTAAGAAAAAGGATGGTAGCATGAGATTGTGTGTAGATTATCGGCAACTGAACAAGGTGACGATCAAGAACAGATACCCTCTGCCAAGGATTGACGACTTGATGGATCAGCTGCGTGGTGCCACGGTGTTCTCCAAAATTGATTTGAGGTCTGGATACCATCAAATAAGGGTGAAGAAAGAAGATATATCGAAAACTGCTTTTAGAACACGCTATGGCCATTACGAATATCTAGTAATGCCTTTTGGTGTAACTAATGCACCAGCCGTATTCATGGATTACATGAATAGGATTTTTCATCCATATCTAGATAAATTTGTAGTGGTGTTCATTGATGATATATTAGTGTACTCTAAAAGCAGAGAAGAACATGTTGAACACTTGAAGGTTGTGTTGGAAATCCTGAAAAAGAAACAACTGTATGCAAAGTTGTCGAAGTGTGAATTCTGGTTGGAAGAAGTAAACTTTTTAGGACATGTAAGTAGTCAAGGAGGAATAGCTGTAGACCCTTCCAAGGTGGAAGCAGTTTTAAAATGGGAGAGACCAACCACGATCACTGAGATTAGAAGTTTCTTGGGCTTGGCTGGATACTATAGGAGATTCATTGAAGGATTTTCAAAGCTAGGATACCCATTGACCAAGTTAACACGGAAAGGACAACCTTTTGTGTGGATGACACAATGCGAGAATAGTTTCCAAGAGCTGAAAGATCGACTTACTTCTGCGCCAGTGTTAGTACTCCCCGATCCACATCGAAGTTTTGAAGTTTACTGTGATGCGTCTAAACAAGGACTAGGAAGTGTACTCATGCAAGACAAGAAGGTTGTAGCCTATGCGTCGCGTCAATTAAGGCAACATGAGATTAACTACCCTACCCATGACTTAGAGTTAGCCGCTGTAGTGTTTGCCTTAAAGATTTGGAGGCATTATCTATACGGTGCAACATTCGATGTGTTTAGCGATCATAAAAGTCTCAAGTATTTATTCGACCAAAAGGAGTTAAACATGAGGCAACGGAGATGGATGGAGTTCTTAAAGGACTACGATTTTGAGTTGCAATACCATCCTGGAAAAGCGAACGTAGTAGCTGATGCTTTAAGTCGAAAGTCTCTACATGCGTCCACGATGATGATAAAAGAGCTGGAATTGATAGAGAACTTCAGAGATCTTAACCTAGCAGTAAAGGTTAATGCTAACAGCTACAGATTAGGAGCGTTGCAAGTGACAAATGAATTCCTGAGGCAAGTTTTAGAGGCTCAACGAGAGGATGAATTCCTGCAAGAGAAGAAAGAACTCTTGAAACAAGGAAAAGAAGTCGAGTTCAATGTGGGAAACGACCAATTATTGAGATATAAGGATCGAGTGTGTATCCCTGACAAAGAGGAGTTGAGGAAAGCAATTCTAGAAGAAGGCCATAAAAGTTATATGAGCATTCATCCCGGAGCTACTAAAATGTATCAAGATTTGAAGAAGTTATTTTGGTGGCCTGGAATGAAGAAAGCAGTGGCAGAGTACGTGGCTGCATGTCTAATTTGCCAGAAGGTTAAAGTAGAACACCAAAAACCCCCTGGAATGCTACAATCAATGGAAATACCAGAATGGAAATGGGATAGCATTACCCTGGATTTTGTGACTTCTTTACCCAAAACTCCATTAGGACATGATTCGATATGGGTAATAGTTGATAGACTAACAAAGTCTGCCCACTTTATTCCCATCAACATTCGTTACTCTATGGAGAAGCTGGCAAAATTATACATCGAGGAGATTGTGAGATTGCATGGAATTCCTTCAAGTATCATTTCTGATCGGGACCCTCGTTTTACATCACAATTCTGGAAGAGCTTGCACAAGGCTTTGGGAACAAGACTGCGTCTGAGTTCAGCATATCATCCTCAGACGGATGGACAATCAGAAAGAACAATCCAATCTCTAGAAGACTTGTTACGAGCTTGTGTGTTAGAGCATAAAGGAAGTTGGAATCAATTCTTACCATATGTGGAGTTTACCTACAACAACAGTTTTCATGCTAGCATTGGCATGGCACCTTTTGAAGCATTATATGGAAGAAAATGTAGGACCCCGCTATGTTGGTTTGAGACTGGTGAAAACTTGATGCTAGGACCAGAGTTGGTACAACAAACCACGGATAAAATCAAAATAGTTCAGGAAAAGATGAAGGCAACACAGAGCAGGCAGAAAAGTTACTATGACAAAAGAAGAAAGCCGCTCGAATTTCAAGAAGGTGATCATGTATTCTTGAAAGTCACACCTATGACTGGGGTCGGTCGGGCAATGAAATCTCGAAAACTAACTCCTAGATTTATCGGTCCATACCAAATAATTCATAAAGTTAGTCCCCTTGCCTACCAAATAGTATTACCACCTTTTCTTTCTAATATCCATAATGTTTTTCATGTGTCAAACTTGCGAAAGTATATATCTGATCCTACACATGTTATTGAACCTGATGTCATACAAGTTAAAGATAATCTTACATATGATGCACCACCTGTTAGAATAAGTGACAGAAGAATAAAACAATTAAGAGACAAGATAATTCCGCTTGTAAAGGTTATTTGGAGTGAAACGAGAGGAGAAGATGCTACATGGGAACTAGAGACTGAGATGAAAGAGTCTCATCCTCATTTGTTTTACTGATTAATGTAAATTTCGAGGACGAAATTTTCTAAGGGGAGTAGAGTTGTAACACCCCTATTTTTATTTTTATATTAAAAATTTGAAGGAATTAAATTATGGTTCTTTAGAACTTTTTAATCTACGTATTATTTATGATTTTTTTTGGAATTTTTTGGAATTTTGGAATTTTTTTAATAAAAATAATATTTTTTAAATAATTTTAAATTCATATAAGTGACTTAAATTAAAAATATTTATAAGAAAGTGAATTTAAATTATAAGAAAATTTTCTAAAATCCGTTTCAAGTAGACTTATCTAAAAATTATCGGTTTGAGAAAAATCTTGATTTTTTCTAATCGTTAAAAAATTAGAAACGTATCAATAAATTTTTATTAACAGAAAATTTTAGATTTTTAAAATTTTAACTTTATATTACTTATTATAAAATTAGTGAGGACTGATATAATATCGCTAAATTTTAAAAAGGACTCATTTTGAATATTTAAAATAGACCGAGTGAAAGGTTACTATTTGGCTTAATAATTCTGCCGACAGTTACTATGCAAAATACTGTGCATGTATGAAATTTTCAAAGAATGCATAGTAACCTGGAATAAAAAATTCAAAAATGCATAGTACTTTTATATTAAAATAATGGAATGCATAGTAAATTTTTTTCCTATAAATACCGAAGGATTTCTTCTTTAGAATTCACAATTTCAGATTAAGTTTTCTTAATATAGTAGTGCTAGTGAGATAGTGGTGGAAGTGAGAGAGAGAAGAAAAGTTTTTGGAGAGAAGGTTCTGCCAAAATCCTAAGGTAAGAATACTTCTCTTTTATATTTTTTTGGGTTATTTTCATATCGTTTTTAGAAATCTGTTATTATACTGAAAATAATATTATTTTAAGTTACTATTCTGCATAGTAAACACTATTTTAATAGTAAATTACTATTTCAATAGTAAATTACTATTCAAATAGTAAATTACTATTTACTGTTACTATTTAGCGTTACTATTCACGATTTACTATTTACCATTACTATTCACGTTTTACTATTTACTATTACTATTCACGTTTTACTATTTACTGTTACTATTCACGATTTACTATTCACTATTCACTATTCACTATTCACTATTCAAAATTTACCATTTCTGTTTTAAGTAGTAATCTTAATCTTCGTCTTATGCTTATACTGAAATAAAATTGATATTAATATTTCTAGAAATCGGAGGCGCAAAGCAAATCTCTTTTTGGTAACGACTCAAGGTAAGGGGGAGTGAGATAAGAAGTATAATATGAAAAGACATAAGAATAATGGGAGGAGTCCCCTACTCCTTTTAAATTTAATAATATTATTATTTTAAAATATTAACTTTTTAACTTAAAATTTTTAATAAATTTTAAATTAAATATCCGGTTTAACTAACTCTAACATACCTATGCAAAGACTTGGACCATTATGACCTATATGGACTGAACTATACCTATGCAAGGACTTGGAACATTATGACCCATATGGACTGTACTATACCTATGCAAGGATTTGGACCATTATGACCCATATGGACTGAACTATACCTATGCAAGGACTGGATTATATAGACTTACATATACCTATGCGAGGAATTGACCAAAAGGACTAAAATTAACTATATTAATAATTATTAAATTTTGTATTATGATATATATTAATGATATTTAATTGATTTGATTATGATTTGATTATGATTGATTGATTGATGATATTTAGTTATGATTGATATTGTTTGATTTTGATTGATGATATTATAATGTGGAGTTTGAGCATATAGCGAGCATGACGGAAAGCTAAAATTCAGTAAGAATTTCTTACCTTACTCTTTAAATTTTATTATCTTTTATCTCTTCTGAAATTATTTTTATTAACTTTATTTTCAATATTTAGAATAAAAAAAATTAGTATTTATTTTAGAAAGAAAATATTTTATGAGAATTTATTTAATTAAATCTTGAGTTAAAGAAAAATTTTGTAATTTTAAGTATTTTTGGTTAATAATTATTCTCTTTTAATAAAACAAAATTTTTTTTTAAAGAAAATTATTTTATTTTTCCAACTTAATAACTAAATACATTTGGAAATAATTGAGATTCCTAAATTTGATTTTGTTAAGATTTAATTTGAGAAAGATTAGGTAAAGTTTTATATGATAAAGTTTTTGGATATTTAAGGCTTAGAAACTCAATTTCCGTGAGATTTGAAAACTGTACCAAATTTATTTCTGTGGGACAGAAATTCAGAGAACTGAGAAAATGTACAGTTTATTGAAATGATATTATAAACCTTTAAGGGATTTAATAATTGAGTTTCTAAAAGCCTTAACCAACTCAATACGCGAGTAGTTCATGCATCATGAATCATTAAAGTGAAATGAAATAATATTGTCTGGGGACGGATTATAGAAACCGAGGATACATTAGAGGAGGCTTAATTGCGAGCCTTGGGATGAGAGGGTGTGAAAGGGTGCTTCAGGGGACCTGGGGTAGCTCCCTAGTGTCGGGTACTTTCACAATAAAAACTTTCTCAATCTGACTAGTCTCTAAGTGTTTCCATACCAGTTGAGCTGTTCATATTATTATTATCCGGACTTATGGAACAGTGTAAACTCCTGGTTGGCCCAGTACAAATTAAAATTTAAGGGCCCACATATATAGATAAGTTATAATGAAGATATTGCATAACATTCATGCATTCATAATTGATTGTGTATGTGATTGTGATTGATATTATTATATATTGGTTGTGAAAACCCTTTGTTGCTTATGTCTCATTCGGAAATATTATATTCTGTTTCTCACTCCTTTCTCCGTGTTTTTGTTTCATATATTCTAAATTGATGGTTCAGAGGGAAGGATCGAAGAATTTCAGCAATAGATATAGCACGTTCTAGAAAGGGAGCTCGGTATGAATACCGTGGTCCAATGAATAAATAATGTTAATAAGTAACTGCTTCTGGGCCATAGAGTTTCCTCTCTTTCTTATAATGTTTAATGTTTATTTTCTTCGGATGAATGTACAAATACTTTATAAAGTTTTAATAATATTTGTGAGGTATTTCAGAAATAATGTATATAATTTATTCCGATAGTTTCTTTTTAACAATCATATCTTTAGTAAAAAAAAAAATACGAATTTTTCTAGAATTTATTAAGGTGTAACTGAGGGTGTTACATTTGTTACGCCTATATTGTTTTTTTTTTTGCTTCTTTTTAAATTACAAAAATACAACAATCGGTTACGAACTCTTGCGGTGGAGTGTCGAGTCATATTTTTGACAAAAATAAAGAGAACCTTCAATGCAAGGTTTGCTCGGTTACTAACTCTCAAGGTAGAGTGTCGACTCACTCAATTACGAACTCTCAGGGGAGAAGTGCAGAGTCATATACAAGAAGAAAACAAAGAGAACCTTCATAGTAAGGTTCACTCTGTTACGAACTCTCAGGGAAGAGTACCAAGTTATATTTTTGACGAAAATAAAGAAAACCTTCAGAGCAAGGTTCACTTGGTTACAAACTCTTAGACAAGAGTGCCGAGTCATATTTTTGACAAAAAGAAAGAGAACCTTTAGAGCAAGGTTTACTCGGTTACAAACTCTTAGAGTAGAATGTCGAGTCATATACTTTACAAAAATAGGAATAACCTTCAATGTAAGATTCGCTTAGTTACGAACTCTCAAAAAAGAAAGGCGAGGTATATGCCTAATGAAGATGAAAGAAACATACAAAAAAAATCCTACTAGATTATGGGTCCTTAAAGAAGAACGTCGAGTCAACTACTTAAAAGAAATAAAAGTCACAAAGGAAACCTTTCAATAAGTTGGAGTGATACACAATCATCTAAAATAAAGTTCAAAATAAATCAAAGGCAAGGTTCAAAGTTGAGCACTCTCATCTTCAACTTCCTCTTTATCTTCTTGTTCAGGTAGAGTCACTAGTTCACCATCAATCACGTCTTTAGTATAATCAAGACGATAAATGACAATAGAAGGATTGAACAACTTACATTGACACTCATAACATTTGAAGCATTCCTCCAAAAACTATTTGGAAGGCCAACGCTGAAAATCTTCAAAATCTTTATTTTTTCTTTGCTTTCAACATAAAGTTCCGTATAGAGGTTACCAAAAATCACCAAAGATTGGTCATGCTCTTGCATCAAAGTATAAGAAGAAACCTTTAAATTCTCATATAAGATTTTCCCAGATCAGCCAGATCCTTCTTCAACTAGTCGATTTGACGCTTCCATTCCTCCACCCCCACTATCTTAGACTCTATAACTTTTTAAAGCTTTCCTAGTCTTCAAATGGCGACGCTCAAATTTAACAAAAAGCTTATCCCTTGATTTATGTTGTGTTTTCCAATAGTGAAACATGGAAGCTAGAAGTAAAGTCACAAGATAACCATGATCACGAGGCAAAATCGTCAACATACAACCATTATTCCAACCATTAAAGTCATAAGAAAAAAAGAACGTCAAATTCAATACAAGAGCATGATCACGAGCATACACGTGACAAAATCCTTAAAAAATGGACATTTAATTAAAATGATTGATAAGACGTGCAGGACGCAGATACCCAAGCAACTAACTCACATAATACCATTGATATACCGATAAGAGTAACAAGACTTCAACCAATATACACAGGAAAAAACCTATTTTAATTTGATTAGGGAAGATCATTTTTACGACAGTAGGAAACCAACAAAACGAATTGTGAAAAAAATTATTATAAGTCAATTGACTCATTCATCCTTCTTTGTATTTTTAACGCTCGAAGGCTTGGGGTTCTTGTTCCTTCCAAGTCAATATAATTTCTAAGAATTATTTTGTAACATCCCATGAAAATAAGATGGTCAGATATTATTATTACAAATTAAGATATTTCATTTAAGGTATCCTAATAAGAGATTATTATTATTTTGGTTGATATTAGACCAAAATCAAACATTCTTTTCAATATATAAATAAACTATTTACGTCTCCTATATATCAAGTAACAATTTAAAGAAATAAACCTTAATCCTTAAAGTATTTTCTAGGACTTGTATTTTATACTTAAAGTGAATAGTATTGTTTGAGAATCTAGCTGGATTAAAAATCAATGTAAATAACTAGCTTAAGTCACTGAGTAGCATTTTCTATGAAGAAATAAGAGAAGTATAGACGAGAATTGTTTTGTAACTCGAATGTAAATTATGGTCATCGTGATCATTCACCTCCTTCCATGTATTTCTCTAATTTTGTGTCTTTGGTAACGTAGTTTTGGTATTTCTGCAAACAACATAATTCGTAAATGACGCTTAAAAGCCATGGATGATTGCATGCATTCCCTCCCCATCAAGTTTTGCAGTGAGCATCACCGACGTTAAGGGGAGGCTTATATTCTATTATGAACAAAAAGTCGAAGGGTACTATTGTGTGGGGGAATGCAACGTAGAGAGACAATCCAAAGAGGTCCACGCGGTGGGTAGTATATGTACGACGTACGAGTAACAGAAAATGGATACGGATCCGTTTGGATGATAATAATATGAGATCTTTGCTTTCCCATTTGAATTGAAAATACACCCATCCTATTATCCGACAATCTTCTCTCTCGCCCCTTTCCCATATCTTTCTTTAATCCATCCCCTAATCCTCCACTTTCGGATTCTCAATTAACTAATCCTTTATCACTCACAATTACGTGGGCTTCATAATAATACTAATAATTTAAACAAAGATCCACGAATTTTTATTTTTATAAAAAGGATTGCGCGAGGGGCAGAATAAATTACGATTGAGGAAGTTGAGAGGAAAGTGGGAATGCCTCGGGGACTGTGTCTGAGGAGACAACCGGTTCCGTACACGAGTAATTTTTTTCATTTTCCTAACATACGTTGTTAGTTTATTACGAATATTCCTAACTATTGAATTAGATTTTTTATTTTTAAAATGGTTTTTGAGTTTTGTTTATGTTAAAATATTTGGATAAATCCCATATCAGTTAAATTAAATATATTTATTATAAAAAATAAAATGAGTTATCACTGGCACACAACTTGCAGTAATTTAAGAAGAAGGAATGCAAGTGACCGGCACGTGTGGGTGAGGGGTAGATTGATAGATAGAATAGGCCGTTATAGGATGATATGGTGGTGGGGGTGGCAGGTATAGAATACAGGCTGGACTGACAGAAAAGCAGTAATGATTCGCCCTCCGATTCGGCGACCGATCTTGTCGTTTTGTGCCAGCTCAGCCTACTGGTGGGTCCCACTACTATTTTTTCCCAAGAAAAGGACGAAACTTAAAAATCCCACACGAAATGCTCTACAGCCTGGAGTCCTCAGTCAAACTGAAACCAAAGCAGAAGGAACCTCACCCAACTCCAACCCAACCGTTATCATCGTTATCTCTTTTTTTTTTTCTTTCGCCTTTTTTATTCTCTCTCTTTTTCTTTAAATTAAATTAAATGCTATTTTAACGTCAAATTTCTGGTTCTCAGCATTTTGTTTGTCTACATTAACTTTCAGAACTGTTCCATTCACGTAACTATCCCACCTCCTTATCCCATGCCGTGAAATTCACTTTACCCCTCCATTCAAACTTTAAGAGTGTGTTGGTTTACATGAGAAAATAAAAAAAATCTAAAAGTTGATATTGATGATTTACACTGTTAAACACAATTAAAATTTTTTTAGAGCGTAAGATAAATTTTTTGTTTCATCTCATTTTTGTTGCTTTCAACTCAACAGAGTTACTAAACATGCTCTAAAACTGCTTTGCTAAATAAAATCTGCTAATAAAAATAAACTTATTTACAGGCAAGTAGAGAGAACTAATTTTATTTAAGTGACTGAACAAAATTGTTATCAAAATATAAATTTTAAATATATATTATGAAATATTTATCACCAATTTTCTTTTCTGATGTATGCAATTTAAATAAATTCTGCTGTTAAAAAGTGAAAAAATATTACTTTCTTTTAAATTATTTTCATTTATAGCAAAAGTGCAAATCATTCTTATGCGCTAGTATTATAAAATACATTTTCATGCGCCACAAATGCAATTTTAGTATCCAACAAAGCTAGTCATCATACGATATATACAAGAAAACACAAATTAATAAGATTTGTTAAGAGTTGAATTCAAATTGTGTTAAAAATCATGTAAAATTATATTAACATCAATTTTGTTTACAGTATATAATATTACAGTAGTTAAATAAACCGGACAAAAAAAATAAAATAATTGAGATAAATTTGTAATGATTCCTATTCCTATATAGGAACAATAAAATAAGGCTCTTTTCCCTAGGTAGTAGCAATGAAAAAAGCGGAGAGTATGATTAGTGGAGCGTTGCGTGTGTAACAGACGCGTTATAGCATGAGAAAATAGTTTGCATGAGTGTTTTATTTAATTAGCGTTTTCCCCTGATTGTAATTTGAAAAGGAAAATAAAAGAGGGTGGTGACTTGTGTAAATGGGAGCAGCCTAGAAGTGACGCGTGGCCGATGACAGCTGTATCCCAAATCCCCAAGCCCAACCGCTTCCCTGGAAGAAGCGGTACCGAATGCCCATAACGCTCGCTGACAACTCCAAAACCTAACTTGCCCAACCGGTTTCCCTCTCACCCTATTCCCCTCACATATAAGCAACCCTAGCCCCCCAAACCAACCCAATGCAGAGCCTCCGTCTCATCCTTTCTTTTCATTTATGATCCTTTGAGAGAGAGAAAGAACGAACCTTCCCCCAAACTAAAGAAATGAACACAACTCTCACCAGAAAGGAAATGGATAGAATCAAAGGTCCATGGAGCCCAGAAGAGGACGAGGCTCTACAGAAGCTCGTTGAGAAACACGGGCCCAGGAACTGGTCCTTAATCAGCAAGTCAATTCCCGGTCGATCCGGTAAATCCTGTAGACTCCGATGGTGCAACCAACTCTCTCCCCAAGTTGAGCACCGGGCCTTCACGCCTGAAGAAGACGACACAATAATTAGAGCCCATGCCCGGTTTGGCAACAAGTGGGCCACCATAGCCCGGCTCCTCTCGGGCCGAACCGACAACGCGATTAAAAACCACTGGAACTCCACCCTGAAACGCAAGTGCGGTTCCATCATGATCGATGACCAGCAACCGCTTAAGAGGTCTGTGAGTGCCGGTGCAGCTATGCCCGTCTCCACGGGCCTCTACATGAACCCGCCCACTCCCGGTAGCCCCTCCGGATCCGATGTGAGCGAGTCCAGCGTACCACCGGTTGCGTCCACGTCCCCATCATCTCACGTGTTCCGACCCGTTCCTAGACCCGGTCCGGTTCTACCTCCTGTAGAAACGACGTCGTCCTCCAATGACCCTCCAACTTCATTATCCCTTTCCCTTCCCGGCGTAGACTCTTCGGAAGTCTCGAATCGAATAACTGAACCAATCCATGCCGTATTACCGCAGTCAAATACTATCTCTTTGCTACCAATAATGACATCTTCTCTTCCTCCCGCTGCAGCTACTACTCCGGCACCACTACCAGCGGTGATGCCGCAACAAACACCGTTCAATTTCAGTGCCGAGTTTTTGGCTGTGATGCAGGAAATGATAAGGAAAGAGGTGAGGAATTATATGGCGGGGTTGGAGTTGCAGCAGAATGGGATGTGTTTTCAGGCGGCGGAAGAAGGGTTTAGGAACGCCGCCGTGAAGCGGATTGGAATTAGCAGGATCGATTCGTAAATATTTTATCATGATAATGTTATGGAACACGAGTAGAGAGAAGGAGAAAAATTATCGCGCTTCAACAAAAAAAAACAAAAAACGAAGCTGTTTTTTTTTTTTAATCCTGTTCTTTTTCCCGTTTTTAGGTAATAATTTTGGTTAATGTACAGTGAGGGAACTCGATGCCAAGAGAGAATCTATCAGATTGAAGTTACCAAAGGGGAAAAAATGTGAAATTTCTGTAACTTTTTTTCTTTCAATCGTCTCTTGGTTCTGTTCACCAGGCTAGTCTTGAAAGAAAGAAAAACGAGCCTAGAATAAAAACATTCCTCTAAATTTTAATATAATTTTATCTGTTTTCTTTTATACGAAAATATAAAATTCTCAAATCTTGTTTTGGTTTAAATTGGAAAAATTGTTAGGCACGGGGCAACAGAATTACCGAATTTTAAAGTAGTTAAATTAGTTTAGTGAAGGGAATATTACTGAATCAATGCTGGCTTCAGTTCAGTTTATATGTCGGGACGCAAAGAGATATTTTATCCCACGACTTGCAGTTTTGTGGCTGGATGATTGTTGTGTTAATTAAATAATTTAATCTTGCTGTTGGTTGATGAAAAATATTTGTGAGTTTAATAAAAATTTAACTGTTTTGAATGATTAATTAATAAAAAATTATTGGGTTTGATTATTAAATTTTTTTATTTTTAAAATTTTATTTTTACCGATAAACGGGTTTTTTGATGGAGTAAATTTGAAAGGGTGGTAACTGAAGACAAGAATGGCCGTTAATCCCTTTTATGCTGATTTTAAAGATAAAAGCGATATTCAGCAACCAACAGTTTAGAAACGTGGGATATCTGTTGAGTGATAAGATTGAGATATAATAAGAAGTCTCTCTCACGCATCTAGCGTTGAAATTTCGGGGGCTATAATAAAGCCCATGATGATTAATTTGAATTTGAAATGTATCATCTAAAATATATGTGGTAACGGAGGCGGTTACAAAATTCTGGTGGCCCAGGAACATCAATAAACGATTTTGGTTTTAACCGTTTCGAAGTGTGTAGAAGTTGGGTCAAGAGCATCCAGTGCACATTCAAGGGATAAATAATTGCTTTGGCGATTCAAAACTACTAGTTTCTTTCATTAATATTAAATGTAAAATAAATGAAATTGGTATTCAATTTAGTGTAAAATTCATTAGTGGAAGAAGTGAGTGGTGCTGACTGTGCTGGATATCGCCATCGGTAGCTCATCATAAAGGATTTAACAGTTAGTAATTGTAATTATTCAACATCGTGGCATACCTATAACGGTTTCCTTAACATTGTCATGTGACTATGCGAAATGTAGAGATAAATGTCCTCGTGAAGAATAAGAAGAGCCATCCCAGATATTTTATATTTTGTCAAAAATAAAACACAACAATAAATGCATGTTTCATCGTATGGACAAGATTTTTTTAATGTTTTTTAAAACCTACCGGTTATTATTGGTTTAAAGATTATTGGTTGAATGGTAGTTAAATGAGTAATAATAAATTATTATTATATATTAAACAATAATTAAATATACTAAAATAATTAATATTTATGAAACATACGGAAGGTGTATTGCAATTTAAATATCACTTACTAAGAAAGATTCATAATATTATACACTTTACCATAACAAGTTTAAAAGGTTTAAAGTACACCAGTCCCTAGTCCGGACTAAGTAAAATAAAAAGGATGTTATTTAAAAAAATAAATAAATTAAGAGATATGGAAGATGCAAACTGTTTGTTGGTTGGTTTTCTTGATTTTGGGCCGATTTTTTGGGTTTTTGGTAAGTTTCAATTTTTGATCAATTTAACAAGAAATTATTTCTTTTACACATTCAGACCGGGCTAGTTGAGACTAGTTCTAATAACCATGAAATTTTCACAAATTGAAATTTCAAATATAGAACATACCTTCCCAAGCATGTTTGCTAAGACTATATTTGGGATTGGTTCAGAAGTTTTTGTTTTTTATTGAAATTTCAAAGGGGCTAATGCCCATTTTATTAAGTTAACCAAATCTACAAGAGATACCTAATAAGTCATGAAAACACACATAGAGTTGAGAGTGAGTAAATGCACCTGAGGAATTGAAAAATATAATAAATTGGTCTAATAAATTTTTATTTTATACCCTTTAATTTTATAATATTACACTTATTAAACCCAAAAGTTTAAGGGTCATGTTAACTTATTTAAGAAAGTAAAAATAATATTCTTTTAATTAAAAATATTTTGGTCAAGTGGATAAATTTTAATACTATTTTTAAATAAAATCTTTTTGTTATAAAAAAATAGATAGAAGAAAACAAGAGAATAGATAAAATAATAAGAGAATAAAGAGAATATTAGAAGTCAAAATTATTTGTTTATTTAGCATTACATGTATCCCTAATCATAGATATGAGATGAGCCTAAAATTAGGCATATGTTATGACACTTTTAGTATGTTCTAGATTACTCTCAACATCCATATATAATATTTGTAACACCCCTTAGATGTCCATGATTTTAGAATGTGTTTCGTTAAAATCTTATTAAGAATAACCCTAGAAAAAACTTAGTGAATGAAAAATAATACATCATTCTTCAATATGCTTACTAAATCAATATTGCCTCGTTAAAAATCTTGCTTGAGAAACCCAGTGGGAGAAAACTATAACTAAAGGTAAAAGAGTGAAATATACTTATTTCTCCCTCTTATTTAGACATTCCTATCTTAAATGATGAAAATCCATTTTTTGTACTAGTTGCTTATAAATTTTAGTCAATAATGACTTTCTAAAAAGATCTTCCAAACTTTCATTTGAATAAATATATCATCATATTAACTCAAATCCTTTTCAGGATGAAAAATAAAATAAAACAATAATTTTTGTACTTATTAAGGAAAACATATTAACTCACTTTCTCTTTAGGTGAAGTCAAATTTAATAAATGATGTAAATGATGGATATCTACAAAATCATAATTTCATAACATTCCCTTTCTAGATATCTATTATCTAAGAATGTATTTTATTAAAATCTTACTGATCTGACCAGTGTCCGGGGTATGGTGTACGTCCCGTATAACTGGTGTCTAAAGTACCTCTCATTCTCTATTTTACACCGTCTAAGTAGAGTCTAGAATTATTCACACAGGTCTAGTGGGAACTCTGTGCTCTTCACATTAAGGTGAGGATTTGTGTCAATTCCCAACCGAGGTTGATGGGACACACCAGAGGAGTACCTGCAAAACGTGTTACGATTCTTATGTCAGTACGGTAAGTATGGGAATTAAAGGTGATTACGGAGGTTCAATAAGTGTTGTAAAAAATCTACCTTTTAGTTAACAAATGAGTTGTATTTATGGGACTTCCCTGAATATAAGAAATGATTTGATCCTCCTTCTAGAATATTGCAGCTACAGTCCTTGCAGGGACATACTACCCATACCTTATCTGACTCATTCAGATGTCAACTTCCTGACCGGGTTCATGATCAAAATTCGTACTTCGACATGTTGATTACATTAGTTTTGGACTACCTCGTCCAGTGCTTAAGTTTGGCTTATTTGTCTGGCTTTACGTGTTTGACTGGTGTCACCCGTGATTATAGGGATTGGTATGCATACCAGATCATTTGCCCATAGCTTCATTATTGAGATAGTATCGTAATGGTGAGCTACTTTTACACTTGGCTTTTAATTCCTTATCTCGGGTTTCAAAATGTACTTCCACCGTAGTAGCAATTCTTAACCGTAGTGGTGGTCATTACGAGTCTTTTCAGATTTTTTCGTTCTGGTTAACTTAATAGAGCTTTAATTTACCAGTTCGGCTCCGTTAACGGTGTCTGGCGGCTTCATTTATTGCACACCATTTTAGGCCTTTTCATTGGTATGGGCTTCTTTGCCCCATATATCATCAACCCTCGTAAATCCACTTCTCTCATAATCTGCCCTGCCCGGACTGCTAGGGGTGTGTAATGAGTATAGTTGATAATCTGGCGCTCCTTTTACCTTATGGGTACATCCCGAATATTACCCCTACGATCGGACCTAGGTCCTTTCTTTTCATGCGTCGGAGTTCTGTCTTCAAAATTTGAATTTCTTCCTTTGGCCGCAGCAAGATACAACTCTTTTCCTACATATTTTGTTGCTTTTTTCTGAACTCTTCAAAGGTTCGTGGAGGTCCTTTTGCTATAGACAAGGCAAAAGGGGACTGCAGTTGCAGAGCCTCTACCGCAATGTTAAAGAATTGCTTTCCTTCGCCCCCTGCTTGATTTGTGCCAGAGTATGAGACGTTCTTGGGACATCCCTTGATACCATAAAATGTTGAAGAAAGGCGTGTGTCATACTATCCTACAAATCGATGGACCCCATTGGTAAGCTTTTGAACCATCTCAGTGCCTCAACGGATAATGTTTTGGGAAACATCTTGCACATTACATCTTCTTCAGCTTTCAGGAAAAGTGACTCATTCACATAGGCATCCAGGTTGCTCTTTTGGTGAGTTTCTCCTGTATATTTTCCTATTCACAATGATTGTAGGGTCTGTAGGTGTCTTGGAATGGGAACATTCATTAGTCTTCTAGTAAAAGGAATTTTAAACCGATATTCTCCTTTGTTTTACTGCAACAACCTCCTTTGGCTATTCAACTCTTCAGTTTGGTATTGTTGATTCTTGTTTATCATAAGTCTACACCTGTGGCTAATCCTGGGTGTGATGAAACTCATGTTGCCTCTGGTTCCCGCCTATATTTTCTCTTTCTTCCTCTCTTCTAAGCTCCTAAAGCTCCAAACATATTTGTCTAATAAATTCATCCCAAGGGTCAGGATGTTCCACAACTTGTGTTCTTCCTTGGGTTTGCTCTGTGCCTGAAGTTTCAACTATCTTGGCTCCGTATTCCAAGGTTTGGGCCATATTCTGAACATGACCTTTTGGGGTTGCATCCCTCCTGTTGTGTTCCATGACTAGCTCTTCGTTATGATGTGGGACTCAAATTTATACGGTCCCACCGAGCGTGCGAATGATCTAACAGTGTCCGAGGTATAGTGTACATCAATATACTCTAGAAGAGGATTAATGAACTCAAAGGGAAATAGAATGATTTGAACACATGTTAAAGTATATTGAGTGAGGAATTGATAAGTACTTGATGGAAAATTAAGAAAATAAGACAAGGTATCCGTAGTTGTTGCTTATGGAGTGCTAGCTACAAACGTCTGACGGTGCTACAATTTAAAGGAATACGAATAAAAGAATTTCCAGACTATGAAATAAAGGTATAATGTGAAGGAATTGATGGTTGGAGGTGTTTTCCTTACCGATGGATTTCGGGGACGAAATCCCTTCTTAGGAGGGGTGGGTGTAACATCCCGGGTAAACTAACATTTGGGAAAGTAAAATTAGCATTTAATCAAGTTAAATTAAAAAGGGAGTAAGGATTTTGAAAGGAAAATAAGATTTAAAATAAATTTTAAAGAAAATGGAATCAGGACCCTGACGCGTAGCCTCAGTTGTAAATTAATGAGCTGACGTGTAGCGTCAGCGTCGTGATCATTTTAAATCGAGGGCATGCAAAACAGAATTGTTGATGGACCATTTTTCTTCTTCTTTCCTCTTCCTTGCGAATCTTGCCCTGGACAAGGTGAAAACTCTCATTTCTTGTGATTTTAGACCGATGGAAGCTAAGGTAAGCCATGGGAACCTTCAATTGCATGTTTTTCTTCCTCCTCTCTTTTTCCTCTTTTAAATTCGAATCTTGCATGTTAGTGGGGACCTTGATTCTGTGTTTTGGAGTCATGGGGAATTTGGGTATGGTCCCTAGGATGATAAGTGTAAAGGAAAACTAAGGGGTTTTATGTTTTAGAAATTATAGATTTTGGAGCAAGGATCGAAAGGTCGTTCGACATTATGGAGCATGGAAATAAGAGTCGGAAATGAAAATGATAAGCTTCGATGGCCTTGGGTTGAGATTTGGGATTTATTTTGAAGTTATGCGTTATGGTTTCGGTAATTAAAATATTGATTAGAGCCTCTTTTATTTCAATCTTAGAGTTTTGATGGATTTCTAAGGACCCGACAATTAACTTGATGATTTAAGGAAGCTCGGAATTGAGGTAAAGGGGGGGTAATGCTGGGTTAAGGTTAATATAGAAACGTATGACGCCAATGGCGTATAGGAAAAAGGTATATTATAGCTGCTTTCGATCACTTTAAATTAATGTAGATAGTCTATGATGAATTGTCAAGTATGTGAAATGGAAGTAAATGGAATCATTAAGTAAATAAGGTAAGATAACCGACGAGTTGCTAAACAGTTAAGTGGTATATTAGTATTATGCCAACAAAAGACTTGAAAATGAGGAAGTAATGGTAAATTATAAGCCTTGAAACGATAAATAAGAAATAAATAAATAGATGAGCAGGTAATCAAATATGTTTACATGTAACAATCATAAAATTATAGAATAGTTTGCATGCACTAAGTAAAATTTATGAAGTATCGGGATATAGGGTGAAACGAGGATATGGTAGGCTATGAAATAGAGGGCGAGTTAGGTGGCTTGGGTGCATCTATGAACACATGTATATGTATTAAGTGAGAGAAGTGGAACCGGTAGTGGGAAAAAGGATAATTGGTGATCCGGTCCTAACACCGGCCCCCAAGAGCATGGCTTTAATGCCTTGCCAGATCAGCATTTTGAATAAAGAGAAGTACTCTTAAAATACACTACAAATACTATACGGAGTGCATACCGCCAGGGCAAGTAACGCCGCCAAGGCTCATAACTCCGCCCAGGCACGTTACCCCGCCAAGGAATGTAACTCCGTCCAGGCATGTTACTCCGCCAAGGAATGTAACCTCGCCAAAGTTGTTACTCCGCCAAGCCATAGGCTCAATATTGGCGGAATACCGAATTTCCCCTACTGCGTAGCGAGCCCATACTCACAACCCCGGCACGAGATTGACTCTGTCTTGAGAGGTTAATAATGGGAATCACGCTGTCACGCATAAAGGGAAATAACAATAAAATATTAAAGCACTAACGCTTTCCAGACAAGTTGTGATACCTACTACAATAATGGTGCATGTAAACGGCGCAGGGACCCACTACCTTTTCAGCATTATGCCTGAAGACAAGGAGCGGGTCCTACCAATAATGGAGCACCAGTAACAGGTATATAAACCTCTCTTGAAAAGGTATAAGGGATCTTTTCCCATTCTCTGAACCTTACACTCTCTTACTTGCATAATTCTCTCTGACTGTCTTTCTAAGTCTCTAAGTATTCTAAAATACTGACTTGAGCGTCGGAGAACGATTGCAGGTACCACCCCCAATCGGGTCAAGGCAACGTAGATCCCGTCAGGCGGACTGTGACACCGCCCTAGAGTACATTGCACTCCGCCTCAGCATACAAAGACCCTCCGTATTTACATTTATACGCATATTGCTTTGTATCAAGAACACATTTATATGTATATTTTGAGTTGTTCTACAAGCATACTTCTACACCCCCTGTAAAGAACAGCTCATTGGCACGCCCAGTGGGACCCGTAAACTTGGTAATCCCACAATCTTTGATCAATCTTCATCATCAATGGAGAGACAAGGACCAGAGATGCAGAACGAGGATTCTCCTCCACGCAATCCCAGACGTCTTAACTTCGATGATGGTGCTCAGAAAAAAGCAACGCAAGCTGATTCTCTAGATCCAAGAGATGACATGATTCGAATGTTGAGAGAAGAACTTGCGGAACTTCGTCGTGAAAAAGCAAACCCAGTGCATGAGAAAGCTGGTCCCGCAAGACAGCCACATCATGAACTACACATGCAGGAGGAATCAAGCACTCCTCACTACTCTCGTATTCCTACATACATGGAGGAGCAACGAAGCCTCCCACTGGTGAATGCTCAGCATCAAGAAGGAAGGAGAGCAGGCTCAAACGCATCCCCCTTAGGATATAAGATGAGCATCCCATTTTCTAAAAGGCTCATGAATGCACATGTACCCAGACATTTGCAAACTATGCAGCCCATTTCTATAGGGAAATATACTGGGGAAACAGATCCCTCTAAGCATTTAGATGCTTATATCTACGAGGCCATGTTTCTAGGAGCTGAGGAGGATGTCATGTGCAGAATGTTCCCCAGAACCCTTACAGGTGAAGCTCTTAGTTGGTTCAAGAGCTTACCTTCAGGTTCCATTGATTCGTGGGAGGAGCTGGCCTCAGCTTTTGGAAGCCACTTCGTGATCTCCAGGGATGCACCCAGAACCTCTCATACCTTGGCTCAGATCAAACAAGGCGACAAAGAATCTCTGAAGGATTTCCTTAAGAGATTTTACAAGGAGGCAGCCATGGTCCCTGATCTGACAGAGGCAATCCAGTTGCATATTCTCATAGAAGCTATGCAACCAAAGTCACCTTTCGCTTTGTCGTTGGCAAAGGGACCTCCAACCACGATGGAGGAATTTCGCAGGAAGGCGTCCAAGTATGTGGGTATCGAGATGCATTTGGAAGCCACTGCATCTCGCAGTAAACCACCCCCTGCAACTCCACCTCACGACAAAGGGAAAAAGAAGTCGTTGAAGAACGACAAGTCCCACCAAAGGGACAAAGTAGGGAACCAACCTTTCAAACAGCAAGACAGACGCGTGTTCAATTTTGCTCATTATGCACCACTCAACACAACTTGCGAGCAAATCTTGCGTGAAATAGGATGGACCACCCTCAATGTTTATGGAATTCAACGTCCACCCCCAATCAGGCGCGGTGGAAACCCGAAGAAATATTGTGAATTCCATGAGTCAGTTGGCCACACCACAGAAGAATGTAAGCAACTCAAAAATACCATTGAGGTGCTCATTCGTGAAGGTAAACTGAAACATTACCTGTTCAAAGGCAAATCTCATGATGAGCCTGAAAAATTTAAAAAGCGACATCGTGATCGTTCTACGGTTCCTGATAGTACTCGGGAACCAAAACGTACGGCGGTGTCAGAGAAACAAAAAGGCATTGTTCTGGAGTCCGCCCAACGAGAACCGAGCCCTGAACCTATATCACGAGGTAAAAGGCAGGTGGTGGACATGATTGCTGGAGGCTTCGCAGGAGGCGGACCCTCAAACACCGCCCGGAAAAATCATCATCGAATGATTTTATCTGTGCAGGGCAAGAACAAAGAATATCGCCCATTCAGGGACGGAATTCAGACTCCGCCTATAACTTTCACAGATGATGATTTTGGCCCAACCATTCCTGAGGGAGATGATGCGGTAGTGATCATTGCGGTGATCGCTAATATGGATGTAAAACGCATCCTAGTTGATCAGGGAAGTTCCTGCGACGTTATTTTTTATGACTGTTTTAAACGCATGGGACTGACTGATGCTGATTTGCAGCCTTATACACAGGACCTTACAGCTTTTAATGGTGCCAAACAGCCTACTAAAGGCTACTTGGACACAAGGATTACCTTCGATGGTGAACCTGGAGCAAGGACTGTGAAATCCAGGGTTCTTGTCATTGATGTTAAATCCCCATACAATGGCATCATTGGGCGGCCTACTCTGAATGCCATGGAAGCCATCGTTTCAACCCCCCACTTGTTAATCAAGTTCATTGATAAAGATAATCAAGTCTCGTCCGTCAGGGGTGACCAGGAGATGGCTCGTTACTGTTACAATTTAAGTCTTAACATGGTGAAGCTTGAAACCATGTCTAAGAAAAGGAAATTGAACGAAGGAAACAGTG
Organism: Clitoria ternatea; assembly: GCA_037962975.1. Taxonomy (NCBI): domain Eukaryota; kingdom Viridiplantae; phylum Streptophyta; class Magnoliopsida; order Fabales; family Fabaceae; genus Clitoria; species Clitoria ternatea. The sequence goes on along the minus strand of CM075670.1, from coordinate 20,730,126 downwards.
CGGCGGCATCCGTCAACCTGGTGGATCTTGATCCCAGGGCGGAGTCTTCTATAGACCCACTAAATCCTTCGAAACCAACTCCTGATGGTGGTTCCAAGTCTATTGTTTTGGGCAGCACCCCAGAGCAAATTACCAACATCAATGACAAGCTAGAGCCTAACATGGAAGCAAGACTGATTGCACTCCTCCATGAATACAAGGAAATTTTTGCCTGGACAGCCGCAGACATGCCTGGTATGGATCCTAACTTCTGTTGCCACCGCCTGGCGGTGTATCCTGAAACTAAGCCAGTGGCACAAAAGAAACGGCGTATGGGTCCTGCTAAGCAAAATGCTGCTTGCGAACAAACTGAAGAACTCCTTAAGGCGGGGTTCATCAGGGAACTCCGTTACTCTTCTTGGCTGTCCAACGTGGTTATGGTGCAGAAAGCCAATAGCAAATGGCGCATGTGCATAGACTACGTTGATTTGAATAAATGTTGTCCCAAAGATCCTTATCCTCTCCCCAACATTGACAGACTGGTTGACGATTCATCAGGATACAAGTATCTATCCTTCATGGATGCTTACTCCGGATACAACCAAATTCCAATGTGTGAGGATGATCAGGAGAAAACAGCATTTATCAATGACAGAGGGGTCTTTTGCTACAATGTCATGCCATTTGGGCTGAAGAACGCTGGGGCCACCTACCAGCGCATAATCAACAAAGTCTTTGAGGGCATGCACACAAAGCTGGTGGAGGTTTATATTGATGATATCATCGCCAAAACCCCAGAAGGAGGAGACCATGTTGAAGACCTACGCCTCATTTTTCAACGCCTACGGCAATACAACATGAGACTCAACCCACTGAAATGTACATTTGCTGTGCCTGGGGGGAGATTTTTGGGTTTCATGTTAACACAAAGAGGCATAGAAGCTAATCCTGACAAGTGTCGTGTGATACAAGAGTTGCAGAGCCCCAAAACACTGAAAGAGGTACAATCCCTCAATGGCAAAATCGCTGCTCTAGCACGATTCATGCCAAAAATGGCTCATCGCTCTCTCCCCTTATACAAGATGCTGAAGAAGGATAAGAAATTCAATTGGGGCCCAGAGCAAGAGGCGGCCTTCCAGAGCTTGAAAAATGTCTTAGCCAGCCCTCCAATCCTGGTAAAACCAAGCCCAGGTGAGCAACTCATCGTTTATTTGTCTGTTTCAGATGAAGCGCTGGCAGTGGCCCTGGTCAAAGAAACAGTCGAAGGCCAACGACCGGTGTACTTCACTGGTAAAACATTGCATGGTGCAGAGTGTCGTTATCAGAAGATTAAAAAGGCAGCACTTGCAGTTGTTTGGGCCTCACGACGTCTAAGACCATATTTCCATGCACATCCCATCCTGATTCGCACAGACTTGCCACTCCGTACTATATTGTTCAAGCCAGACTTGGCAGGAAGGATGATCAAATGGGCCATAGAGCTCTCTGAATTCGACATATCCTACGAACCAAGAACTGCTATTAAGGCACAAGTCCTAGCAGATTTCGTAGTCGAATTAACAGGATCCAGCCCGGATGCAGATCATTCACACTGGACAGTATACGTCGATGGGTCTTCAAACAGCAAAGGATGTGGAGCAGGAATCGTTATAGAAAGTGATGACGGGGTACATCTTGAAATTTCATTGCACTTTACCTTCACTACGTCTAACAATCAGGCGGAGTATGAAGCCTGCTTAGCCGGACTCAGAGCAGCACAAGATATTGGGGCCAAAACTGTCACCCTATGCAGTGATTCTCAACTAGTCATCTCACAAATTCTTGGTGAGTATCAGGCTAAAGAACCTCTACTGCAACAATATCTGGACTGCGTCAATGAGTTAAAACAACGCTTCGATGAAGTAACTTTCAAGCATGTACCTCGCGAAGAAAATACACGTGCTGATATCCTGTCCAGGTTAGCCAGCACAAAGAAGGCGGGATGCACAACCACGGTTGTACAGAGTACTCTGGCGGAGCCAAGTATTTCCTTTCCCTCTTCAATTCATATGATTAAAAGCCGCCCCGTTGATGACAACTCCTGGGTAACACCAATAGTTCGTTATCTTGTTAATGGACAATTACCCACGGATGATCTTGAGCGAAAGAAGCTAAGGAAGGAGGCACCCTATTATACACTCCTGGATGGGCAGCTATACCGCCGAGGAATTTCTGTCCCATACTTAATTTGCATAAATGAAAACGAGGTGCCAGCTGTTTTGGAAGAAGTCCATGAAGGGCAATGTGGACATCATCCAGGGGCACGGAGTCTAGTGAGAAAAATCCTCAGGGCGGGGTATTGGTGGCCCACTATGAAACAAGACGCTGCCTCATATGTTCAAAAATGCGATCAATGTCAACGATTCGCGAATTTTCACCATACTCCAGCCGAGGAAATGTCATCATCAATAACGCCCTGGCCTTTCTATCAATGGGGCATGGATATTCTAGGTCCATTCCCAACTGCGCCCGGCGGTATCAAATACTTGATAGTTGGTGTTGATTATTTCACCAAATGGATTGAGGCAGAGGCAGTGGTGCACATAACGTCAGCCAGGACCCGAAGATTCGTTTATGAGAATATCATTGCACGTTTCGGAGTCCCAGAACGCATAGTCACTGATAATGGCACCCAGTTCACAGATCGCAAGTTCACTGAACTCCTAGAAAATCTCAGCATCATGCAGATTTTCTCTTCTGTGGAACACCCTCAAACCAATGGACAAGCAGAGGTCGCCAACAGAGAAATCTTGAAGGGCCTCAAGAAACGCCTTGGTGAGGCAAAGGGAGATTGGGCAAATCAGTTATGCCATGTTTTATGGGCATATAGAACTACCCCACACTCCACCACGAATGAATCTCCGTATCGGCTGACATATGGAGTCGAGGCTGTCATTACCATTGAATTAACAGCCCCTTCAGCTCGAGTCCTCCATTTCAATGAGGAAGCCAATGAACAGAACCTCGCACACGAATTGGAGGTTTTGGCGGAGTTGAGAGAGGAAGCCTTTGTGAGAGATCAAGCTGTCAAAGCAAAGGCCGCCAAACGGTATAATGCACGCATGTGCGAACGCCGTTTCAAAGAGGGAGATTTGGTCCTGAGAAGGGCCAACATTGGCAACAAATTTGCGCACCAAGGCAAATTGGCACCAAATTGGGAAGGTCCATACCGAGTCATCGAGGTTTTGGGCAAGGGTACATACCGCCTAGAAAACTTGGATGGCACTCCGGTCAGAAATAAATGGAACATTTTAAATTTACGCATATATTACAGTTAATTGGGTAATACGGTATGATCTTTTCTTCCTAACTCAAGGATCTTCCTCTGTATGCTTTCCTTGAAAAGGTTTCGAAAAGATATATCCCAACTCAATCCTTTATGTAGTTCCATTCTCAATGAAATACCTTCCTGCACTTAATCTTCACTCTAACTTTGAATTGATTATCCATGGCAGAATTTGTTCCCATGCAGATAAAACAACGACTCTAAAATTGAAGCACAAACGCATAACTCTTTATTCCATAAAGATCAACCAACATGCAACGCCGCTTCACAAACGGAGTCAACAAAAACTCCTTGGGGAATTGGTGTCTCAGCTATATGCTGCACCATACTGACCCTAAGGTACAGAAAACTCCTTGGGGGGAAAGGATTGGTGTCTCAGCTATATGCTGCACCATACCGACCCTAAGGTACAGAAAACTCCTTGGGGGGAAAGGATTGGTGTCTCAGCTATATGCTGCACCATACCGACCCTAAGGTCCTACAGGCCGCCTATGGAAAGAACTAGTGTCACAGCTATATGCTGCACTAATTCGCCCCCAAGGTCCTGCAGGCTTCTTGTGGGAAGAGCTGGTGTCACAGCTATATGCTGCACCACGCTAACCCCAAAACCTAACCAAATTCTTGCAGGATGAATTGGTGTCACAGCTACATGCTGCACCATACCGCCTCGAAGGTTTAACCAATTTCTTGCAGGATGAATTGGTGTCACAGCTATATGCTGCACCATACCGCCTCGAAGGTTTAACCAAATTCTTGCAGGATGAATTGGTGTCACAGCTACATGCTGCACCACTCCGCCTCGAAGGTTTAACCAAATTCTTGCAGGATGAATTGGTGTCACAGCTACATGCTGCACCATACCGCCTCAAAGGTTTAACCAATTTCTTGCAGGATAAATTGGTGTCACAGCTATATGTTGCACCATAGCAATCCGGACTTGATAATTTTCATTCGATCAGGAGTCGCACTCCAATCAAAATGCAAAAGGATGAACATTCCATCCAAAACTTGACTCTGCCTAACTCCCAACGTTTTACGGAGTACATGAGCAACAAACTCAAGCACTACCCAACAAGTTCAAGTAAGTTCAATACTTGTAAAATTGCGCTTCATCAAAATTCCTAAGAGGCTACTCAGCCTTATTACGGAATCCAGCTTCATTAAAGTTCCTAAGGGGCTACTCCGCCTTCTTACGGAATCCAATTCCTTGGAAATTCCTAAGGGGCTACTCCGCCTTCTTACGGAATCCAATTCCTTTGAAATTCCTAAGAGGCCACTCCGCCTTCTTACGGAATCCAATTCCTTTGAAATTCCTAAGAGGCCACTCCGCCTTCTTACGGAATCCAATTCCTTTGAAATTCCTAAGAGGCCACTCCGCCTTCTTACGGAATCCAGTTCCTTGGAAATTCCTAAGAGGCTACTCCGCCTTCTTACGAAATCCAATTCCTTGGAAATTCCTAAGGGGCTACTCCGCCTTCTTACGGAATCCAATTCCTTTGAAATTCCTAAGAGGCCACTCCGCCTTCTTACGGAATCCAATTCCTTTGAAATTCCTAAGAGGCCACTCCGCCTTCTTACGGAATCCAATTCCTTTGAAATTCCTAAGAGGCCACTCCGCCTTCTTACGGAATCCAGTTCCTTGGAAATTCCTAAGAGGCTACTCCGCCTCCTTACGGAATCCAACTTCTTTGAAATTCCTAAGAGGCCACTCTGCCTTCTTACGGAATCTGTTTCATCAAAGTTCCTAAGAGGCTACTCCGCCTTCTTACGGAATCCAGTTCCTTGGAAATTCCTAAGAGGCTACTCCGCCTCCTTACGGAATCCAACTTCTTTGAAATTCCTAAGAGGCCACTCTGCCTTCTTACGGAATCTGTTTCATCAAAGTTCCTAATAGGCTACTCCGCCTTCTTACGGAATCCAGTTCCTTGGAAATTCCTAAGAGGCTACTCCGCCTTCTTTACGGCATCCAACTTCATTAAATTCCTAAGAGGCTATTCCGCCTTCTTACGGAATCCAACTCTATTAAAATCATTTCAAAGAAATTCTCAAGAGGTTACTACGCCTCATTATTGAATTTTACTTCACCAGAATTGCAAAAAGGCTATTCCGCCTCGTTATACTTAGTCATATTTCATTAAGTCCTCAGATGAATATTCCACCTGTGTTGAGCCTATGGCTTGACGGAGTAATATTCCGCCTTCTTAATATTATTTTACAAGGCATAAATACGACGGACTTAAACACTACTTCTATGAACAAGTATACATTTGCAGAAAATATGTTTTATTGAATATTGCCAATATTAATAAAAATCCAGAGCCTATCCTGGAACAAGGCGATATCATTAAAAATGCTAGTAAAAACAAGACTTGCAAAGAGACTGAGGAGGAGACCGAGAAGCTGATCTTTAAGGGTCAGACGGCTTCCCTTCTTGTTGAGTGGAGGTGAGCTGACCTTCTCCTAGCCTGGTCAAACTTTGGGAAGGAGGCAAGTCCGCCAAGACATATTCATCATTGGGCGCAGGCATATGACCTCCTTACACAGGCACCATCAATTCTCCATTGATAAATTCGTAATAGGGATGAATGCCTGTGGTGGAGAGAGCAACACCTGGGTTGCGATAGCGGAGTTGGCGAACAGCCATGCTGAAAGCATCATCAATCGCTGCCTCAGCTGCATCCAAGGCAGATTGTAATTCCTTGTCGAGCCTCTCACTGGTGGCATCTGAGGCAGTCTTCTCAGCTTCCAACTCTTGAACCTGCACTTCAAGATTTCCATATGCGGTTGCTGCTTCGCCCAACTCTGCCGCCCAGACATCTTCAGCTATGGCTTTATTTATTTCTATGGAGACCAGCCTCTGCTGAAGAATGCTCACGTCTCCGCCCAAAAGTTGGTTCTGCTGATCTAAATTTGAAACTTGTTGCTTCAGCAGAACATTATCAGCCTTGACCTGGGAAAGTCTGCTCACCACCTCGCCTAGCTTTTTATTCTGTTGTTCCAGCAGGACCTTCTCAGCCTTCACCTTGGCCAACTCCTCCGTCAATTTCTTGATGTCAGAGTCGGCGGTATCAAGATGCTTGTCCTTGGCCTTGATCACCTCGGACAGCTGCTCATTGTCATGTTCCAAGCTACGAATCTTTTCCACAGATTCGTGGTAAGACGCCTGAAACATGTTCGCCTCAGCAGCAACATCAGCTATCCGGGGGACAGAGGCCAAGAAACCATCTAACTCAGCAAGGTGCCACATCGCAGCTGCAGCAGCCTCCGGAATCTCCTCAAAGTCGATGTTGGGGCGGAGAATGAATTCTGGATCACGCCTCTCTGACTGGCGGGATCCCGTATTTATAAAGTACAGAAAGGGATTCAAGCGAGACCCCGCCTCAGGCAAAGAGACAAACCGCCTGGATGATTCCCCTGGCACATCAATGGGAAAAACGGCTGTCCCTCGAGTGGTCAAGCTCAGGGCGGGATCCTCAGACGGGCGGACTGGGGAAACTTGAACTCTCCCTGCCTCGTCGCCCGTATCTTGGTCAGAAGAGGCTTGGAATCCCTCCGCTTGCTCCCCCGCGACATCTTCTTCGGGGATACCTTCAGCACCGCCCACATCAGCAGAAGTACCCATAACAGGTACCTATTGAGTCTCCTCTAAGTCAATGGCAACATCGATTGATGTCCCTGCCTCAGCCCTCTTCTTGCCCTTAGTCCTCCTCCTTTGCAAGGCATGAAGATCTACTTCCTCTTCTTCATCTTCAGCAGCTTCTGGTTCCTGGCGTTTTTTAGAACGCCTTTCAACAGTAGCTGCTGAAGATCCTGCACCACCTTCAAAATTTACTATGTTGGTGGAGGCAGGGAAAGGAAGGGTCTTTGTGAGAGCAGCAGTCAGACTCCTCCTGGGCTGCACATTGTTCTCCGCGTTAATTTCCCTGCGGCTCATTCGGATCCGTTTGATGCGCTCCATCCCAGGGAACTCAGAGATTTCTCCTGCGAAATAACAAAACGAGAATATGATTAGAAGATGCAAGATAGCAGCAATACTCAATCAATATTACGATTGTTAGTAATATTACTCAAGTATCCCTGAGCATCCCGCCCAAGCAGCCTTCGACAAAGGATCAGCTTGTGGACAGAGTTGTACTCCTTCAACGTCCGGAGTACTTCCACAGACGCCGCCGACAGAGCACCCTCTTCAACTTCATACGCTCGCTTGGTTAAGAGAAAGTGCTCATGCGTCCACGCGACTGGGAATCGATCAATTCCCTCCTTATTCCGCCAGAAAACGGACTCCCCCTCCTTCACAGAAAGCTTTACAAAACTTTTTCTGAAGTGGAGTCCGCCTTCTTTGGCGGAGTCTACAAACGACTTGAAGTTTAAAATCTTCGGCTCCGCCCGAAGAGTAACAAGGCCCATGCCGCCTATTTTTACGTTCACCCTCCTCATGATACGGCAGAAAGAAAAGAACAACGCCACAGTAGGCGTAAACTCCAGATGCTCCGCCATCACCTCAAAGCTTCGAACTATTCCCCAACCATTTAGGTGCAGCTGAGAAGGAGCACAATCCAAGAACCTCAGCACGCCCATCTGGAATTTGTTCAAGGGGAAACGCACTCCCAGCTGAGTGAACAAAATATCGTACATATATATTGTACGATTATTGTGAGGACGATGGCAAATCCTTTCGAATGTTTTAGGAGAGGAAACAATGAACCTATCTTCATACCGTTCACTTTTCTAGATAGGCACAGATAGCTCCACTACACCGCCGCTAGTTGTTGCATGGCGAGAGGAAGCACCCTTAACATCCTCCTCAACCCAACAATAAGGATCAATCTCGAGCGTCTTCTCCCAATCCAGTCCATGCAACACGACGTTTTGACACTCTGCCATTGTCAACACTTGGGTATGGAAAACACCTCCTGACACAAACGAATGTACAGCATTACTAAAGTACTCCACACTGCTGTAAAACGTCGAGTCCCTCCCAGTATAAAACGCCTCATCTTCACTCTCAATATCAGAAAACATGGGACGAACAGAAACCCTAGAATGAGATTGTGACCTCTTTCCTCTCATCTTCCTTTTTACGAACACACAAAAAGGAAAACTAAAGCTAACCCAACGGAAATGAAGAAGCAAAGAAGAGGAAGAAGCAAGTACCTTAAGCTTCTGAAAGATAGAAGAACTCCAAACACCAATAAACTCGTAAGAGAGTAGCAAAAACACTTTCAGCGAACAAATACGAAGTGAGAGATGAAGCAAAACATTTCCCTTCTGAGAGTTTACCTATTTATAGGCATGGCTTGGGGGGAAATAAGCGAATCCTCAGAAATCTCAAAGATGTGTTTGCAGCCGTTAGATAAATCTCATCAACGGTTCTAAAATTGAAATATGCGTTTACAACCGTTGGATTAGTCTCACTGACGGTTCCTTTTTTGCTAAAACCAATAGATATACCTAAGGGCAGATATTTCATGGGCCACGTTTTCAAAATCCAAGGCCCACGGTAATAACCTCAAAAACGGTTCTCAATTGCCATCACGCGCATTTATGTCCCATCATTGGAATGGCAACCGTTACGAGGGCATACGTGGCAATAGGAGACTGAAGAACAAAAAACGTGATTTCGAGGTGCATTAATGACAGGCGTGTCAAGTGATGACAGCTAATAAATGCACGAAAGCACTTGTCCACAAAACCTGGACTAGCAAATACCGCCTAAACCCATGCCTACAAAAGCTAAACTTAAGTGTTGTAGCTTATTAAAGTGACTCCGCCAGTCACTATAACAAGCTAGGGGGCATATGATCCGGTCCTAACACCGGCCCCCAAGAGCATGGCTTTAATGCCTTGCCAGATCAGCATTTTGAATAAAGAGAAGTACTCTTCAAATACACTACAAATACTATACGGAGTGCATACCACCAGGGCAAGTAACGCCGCCAAGGCTCATAACTCCGCCCAGGCACGTTACCCCGCCAAGGAATGTAACTCCGTCCAGGCATGTTACTCCACCAAGGAATGTAACCTCGCCAAAGTTGTTACTCCGCCAAGCCATAGGCTCAATATTGGTGGAATACCGAATTTCCCCTACTGCGTAGCGAGCCCATACTCACAACGCCGGCACGAGATTGACTCTGTCTTGAGAGGTTAATAATGGGAATCACGCTGTCACGCATAAAGGGAAATAACAATAAAATATTAAAGCACTAACACTTTCCAGACAAATTGTGATACCTACTACAATAATGGTGCATGTAAACGGCGCAGGGACCCACTACCTTTTCAGCATTATGCCTGAAGACAAGGAGCGGGTCCTACCAATAATGGAGCACCAGTAACAGGTATATAAACCTCTCTTGAAAAGGTATAAGGGATCTTTTCCCATTCTCTGAACCTTACACTCTCTTACTTGCATAATTCTCTCTGACTGTCTTTCTAAGTCTCTAAGTATTCTAAAATACTGACTTGAGCGTTGGAGAACGATTGCAGGTACCACCCCCAATCGGGTCAAGGCAACGTAGATCCCGTCAGGCGGACTGTGACACCGCCCCAGAGTACATTGCACTCCGCCTCAGCATACAAAGACCCTCCGTATTTACATTTATACGCATATTGCTTTGTATCAAGAACACATTTATATGTATATTTTGAGTTGTTCTACAAGCATACTTCTACACCCCCTGTAAAGAACAGTTCAACCCATATATCATCTATTGGTATGGGCTTCTTTGCCCCATATATCATCAACCCTCGTAAATCCACTTCTCTCACAATCTGCCCTGCCCGGACTGCTAGGGGTGTGTAATGAGTATAGTTGATAATCTGGCGCTCCTTTTACCTTATGGGTACATCCCGAATATTACCCCTACGATCGGACCTAGGTCCTTTCTTTTCATGCGTCGGAGTTCTGTCTTCAAAATTTGAATTTCTTCCTTTGGCCGCAGCAAGATACAACTCTTTTCCTACATATTTTGTTGCTTTTTTCTGAACTCTTCAAAGGTTCGTGGAGGTCCTTTTGCTATAGACAAGGAAAAAGGGGACTGCAGTTGCAGAGCCTCTACCGCAATGTTGAAGAATTGCTTTCCTTCGCCCCCTGCTTGATTTGTGCCAGAGTATGAGACGTTCTTGGGACATCCCTTGATACCATAAAATGTTGAAGAAAGGCGTGTGTCATACTATCCTACAAATCGATGGACCCCATTGGTAAGCTTTTGAACCATCTCAGTGCCTCAACGGATAATGTTTTGGGAAACATCTTGCACATTACATCTTCTTCAGCTTTCAGGAAAAGTGACTCATTCACATAGGCATCCAGGTTGCTCTTTTGGTGAGTTTCTCCTGTATATTTTCCTATTCACAATGATTGTAGGGTCTGTAGGTGTCTTGGAATGGGAACATTCATTAGTCTTCTAGTAAAAGGAATTTTAAACCGATATTCTCCTTTGTTTTACTGCAACAACCTCCTTTGGCTATTCAACTCTTCAGTTTGGTATTGTTGATTCTTGTTTATCATAAGTCTACACCTGTGGCTAATCCTGGGTGTGATGAAACTCATGTTGCCTCTGGTTCCCGCCTATATTTTCTCTTTCTTCCTCTCTTCTAAGCTCCTAAAGCTCCAAACGTATTTGTCTAATAAATTCATCCCAAGGGTCAGGATGTTCCACAACTTGTGTTCTTCCTTGGGTTTGCTCTGTGCCTGAAGTTTCAACTATCTTGGCTCCGTATTCCAAGGTTTGGGCCACATTCTGAACATGACCTTTTGGGGTTGCATCCCTCCTGTTGTGTTCCATGACTAGCTCTTCGTTATGATGTGGGACTCAAATTTATACGGTCCCACCGAGCGTGCGAATGATCTAACAGTGTCCGAGGTATAGTGTACATCAATATACTCTAGAAGAGGATTAATGAACTCAAAGGGAAATAGAATGATTTGAACACATGTTAAAGTATATTGAGTGAGGAATTGATAAGTACTTGATGGAAAATTAAGAAAATAAGACAAGGTATCCGTAGTTGTTGCTTATGGAGTGCTAGCTACAAACGTCTGACGGTGCTACAATTTAAAGGAATACGAATAAAAGAATTTCCAGACTATGAAATAAAGGTATAATGTGAAGGAATTGATGGTTTGAGGTGTTTTCCTTACCGATGGATTTCGGGGACGAAATCCCTTCTTAGGAGGGGTGGATGTAACATCCCGGGTAAACTAACATTTGGGAAAGTAAAATTAGCATTTAATCAAGTTAAATTAAAAAGGGAGTAAGGATTTTGAAAGGAAAATAAGATTTAAAATAAATTTTAAAGAAAATGGAATCAGGACCCTGACGCGTAGCCTCAGTTGTAAATTAATGAGCTGACGTGTAGCGTCAGCGTCGTGATCATTTTAAATCGAGGGCATGCAAAACAGAATTGTTGATGGACCATTTTTCTTCTCCTTTTCTCTTCCTTGCGAATCTTGCCCTGGACAAGGTGAAAACTCTCATTTCTTGTGATTTTAGACCGATGGAAGCTAAGGTAAGCCATGGGAACCTTCAATTGCATGTTTTTCTTCCTCCTCTCTTTTTCCTCTTTTAAATTCAAATCTTGCATGTTAGTGGGGACCTTGATTCTGTGTTTTGGAGTCATGGGGAATTTGGGTATGGTCCCTAGGATGATAAGTGTAAAGGAAAACTAAGGGGTTTTATGTTTTGGAAATTATAGATTTTGGAGCAAGGATCGAAAGGTCGTTCGACATTATGGAGCATGGAAATAAGAGTCGGAAATGAAAATGATAAGCTTCGATGGCCTTGGGTTGAGATTTGGGATTTATTTTGAAGTTATGCGTTATGGTTTCGGTAATTAAAATATTGATTAGAGCCTCTTTTATTTCAATCTTAGAGTTTTGATGGATTTCTAAGGACCCGACAATTAACTTGATGATTTAAGGAAGCTCGGAATTGAGGTAAAGGGGGGGTAATGCTGGGTTAAGGTTAATATAGAAACGTATGACGCCAATGGCGTATAGGAAAAAGGTATATTATAGCTGCTTTCGATCACTTTAAATTAATGTAGATAGTCTATGATGAATTGTCAAGTATGTGAAATGGAAGTAAATGGAATCATTAAGTAAATAAGGTAAGATAACCGACGAGTTGCTAAACAGTTAAGTGGTATATTAGTATTATGCCAACAAAAGACTTGAAAATGAGGAAGTAATGGTAAATTATAAGCCTTGAAACGATAAATAAGAAATAAATAAATAGATGAGCAGGTAATCAAATATGTTTACATGTAACAATCATAAAATTATAGAATAGTTTGCATGCACTAAGTAAAATTTATGAAGTATCGGGATATAGGGTGAAACGAGGATATGGTAGGCTATGAAATAGAGGGCGAGTTAGGTGGCTTGGGTGCATCTATGAACACATGTATATGTATTAAGTGAGAGAAGTGGAACCGGTAGTGGGAAAAAGGATAATTGGTAATTGATGTAACGCCCTCAGTTACATCTTAATAAATTCTAAAAAAATTTATAATTTTTTTGCTAAAATTATGATTGTTAAGAAGAAACTATCAGAATAAATTACATATAACATTTCTAAAATACCTCATAAATCTTATTAAAACTTTATAAAGTAATTTTACATTCATCCAAAGAAAATAAATATTAAACATATAAGAAAGAGAGGAAACTCCATGGCCCTGAAGCAGGTACTTAATAATATTATTTATTCATTGGACCACGGTATTCATACCGAGCTCCCTTTCTAGAACGTGTTATATTTACTGCCGAGATTCTTCGATCCTTCCCTCTGAACCATCAATTCAAAACATATGAAACAAAAACACGGAGAAAAGAGTGAGAAACAGAATATAATATTTCTGAATGAGACATAAGCAACAAAGGGTTTTCACAAACTAATATATAATAATATCAGTCACAATTACATACACAATCAATTATGAATGTATGAATGTTATGCAATATCTTCATTATAACTTACCTATATATGTGGGCCTTTAAATTTTAATTTGCACTGGGTCAACCAGGAGTTTACACTGTTCTACAATTTCGGATAATAATAACTTGAACAACTCAACTGGCATGGAAACACTTAGAGACTAGTCAAATTGAGAAGGTTTTTATTGTGAAAGTACCCGACACTACGGAGCTACCCCAGGTCCCCTGAAGCACCCTTTCACACCCTCTCATCCCAAGGCTCGCAATTAAGCCTCCTCTAATGTATCCTTGACTTCTATAATCCGTCGCCAGACAATATCATTTTGTTTCACTTTAGTGATTCATGATGCATGAACTATTCGTGTATTTAGTTGGTTAAGGCTTTTAGAAACTCAATTATTAAATACCATAAAGGTTGACAATATCATCTCAATAAATTCTACATTTCCTCAATTTCTTCTCGGAATTTTTCATACAGAAATAAATTTGGTACAATTTTCAAATTCAAATTTCTCCAAAATTGAGTTTCCAAGCCTTAAATATTTCAAAACTTTCTCATATAAAATTTACATAATGTTTCTCAAATTGAATCTTAGCAAGATCGAATTTAGAAATCTCAATTATTTCCAAGTATCTTTAGTTATTAGGTTGGAAAAAAATAATTTACTTTTGAAAATTTTATTTTACTAAAAGAGAATAATTCTTAATTCATTAACTAAAAATACTTAAAACTGTAAAATTTTTCTTTAATTCAAGAATTAATTATTTCAACCTTTTTATAAATTAATTTTCTTAAAATGTCTTTTTCTAAAATAAATACTAGATTTTTATTCTAAAGATTAAAAGTAAAGTTAATAAAAATAATTTCTAAGAAGGAATAAAAGATTAAAATGATTATAAAATACTTTCTCTTAGAATAAAAATTTAAAGAGTAAGGTAAGAAAATTCTTAATAAGTTTTAGTCTTTCGTCATGCTTGCTATATGCTCAACTCCACATCACAAGATCATCAATCATAATTAAGTATTATTAATCACAATTACATATATCATCAATCATAGTCTAATATTATAAATCACAATATCATTAATTAAATCAAATCAAATCAATTAAATATCAAGCATAAATATAATTCAAATTTTAATGGTTATTTAAATTAGTAGAGTTTATTCATCGCATAGGTCTATATAAGTCTATATATATAATCCAATCTTCGCATAGGTATAGTTCAGTCCATACAGGTCATAATAGTCCAAGTCCTTGCATAGGTTTAGTCCAGTTTGCATAGGTTATCCAGGTCTTTGTATAGGTATTTCAGATCAAGTTATACAAGATACTCAATTTAAAATTTATTATAAATTTTAAGTTAAATAGTTATTATTTTAAAATAATAATATTATTATTAAATTTAAAAGGAGTAGGGAACTCCACCCATTATTCTTATGTCTTTTCATATTATATCCTATCTCACTCCCCCTTACCTCTTGTATCTTAGTTCGTTATAGAAAGTCTGTACGCGCCTCGTCTCTGAGTTCTAAAATATACCAATTTCATTTTAATATAATTATAAGATGAAAATTTAAATTATTATTTGAAATAGAAAGGGTAACTAGTAATTATGTATAGTAACAGTAAATAGTAAATTTTAAATAGTTATCGTGAATAGTAACAGTAAATAGTAAAACGTGACTAGTAATGGTAAATAGTAAAATGTATATAGTAATGATAAATAGTAAAACATGAATAGTAACGGTAAATAGTAAAACATAAATAATAACAGTAAATAGTAAACATGAATAGTAACAGTAAATAATAATTTATTATTTGAATAGTAATTTACTATTCGTAATAGTAATTTATTGTTGACATAGTAATTTACTATTTAGAATAGTAACTTAAAATAATATTATATCCAGTATAACAATAGATTTTAAGTGATATAAAAACAACCTTCATAACTATAAAAAAATTATAAAAGAAATTTATTATTACCTTAGAATTTTTGTAGAACCTCTTCCCTTTGGAAAATATCTTCCTCTCTTCATTTAATACTATCCTTCCAACACTACTAAGTTTTCAATTTTCGGTGAAAACCTCGGTGGCTCGCCCCTCTATTTATAGCAAAATAAGTTATTGTGTATTTGAATATTTTATTATAAAAGTACTTTGTAATTTTGAAAATTTCATTCCTGGTTACTGTACAACATTTGAAATTTTCGTTTATGTACAATATTTTGCATAGTAAATGTTGGCTGAATTTATTTAAGCCAAATAGTAACTATTCACTCGGTATATTTTAAATATTCAAAATCAGTCCTCTTTGAAATTTAACGATATTATATCAGTCCTCACTAATTTTATAATAAGTAATATAAAGTTTGAATTTTAAAAATCTAAAATTTTTTGTTAATAAAAATTTATTGGTACGTTTCCAATTTTTTTACGATTGGTAAAAATCAAGATCTTTCTCAAACCGATCATTTTTAGGTAAGTCTACTTGAAATGGATTTTAGAAAATTTTCTTATAATTTAACTTCACTTTCTTATAAATATTTTTAATTTTAAGTCACTTTTTATGAATTTAAAATTATTTAAAATATATTATTTTATTAAAATATTTCCAAAATTCCAGAAAATCATAAATAATACGTAGATTAAAAAGTTCTAAAGAACCATAATCTAATTCCTTCAAAATTTTAATATAAAAATAAAAATAGGGGTGTTACAATTGGCAGTATGTGCAGGAATGATAATAGTATGATAACAAGACTAGATGAGGAGATATGAGGTTATAAATTGTAATGGACAACTCGATAAGTAATTAATAGGGATAAAACTATAATGACTTAGTGATGGTAAAACATGAATAAAAGGATACGGGGTCGAAAGGTAGTTTTACAATACTAATTGTTTTGGAATTTAGTAATTGAGATGCGATGATATGTATATATATATATATATATATATGTATGTGTAAAGTCTATAAGCATATTGATTCAATTTACTGCATATAAGGATATAAATTAAATGAGTTGATGCGATTAGAAGCGTGTACATAGTAATGGTAATGAACAATACGATTGATGTTGATAGTTGTGGTGAATTGATGATTGCATTGATATAATATATTGAAGATGTGATAGGTGTATGTATGATGAGATGATTTATGATTAGGAATTATGATGAGTATTAACTATGTGCAGTATGGTGTGTATTATCTTAGTGATACATAACTTGATAAGAATAATGAAATGATGATTATGAAAAGGTATAACATGGCTTATGTTGATGGGCCTGGCAAGTAGGCCGCCCGAGTGATGATCACATGTCAGTTTCTGACATTTATGTATGCGATTGGTGATGTTTTAATTATATTAAGTTACATATTATGGATGAGATACCCTGGATACTGTTGAGGGCAGAGAGTGATCGCTGGTGTGTTGAGGGATTGTTAGGCTATGCTTACGTTTCTATGAATGATTATGTGATTATATGGTGGAGGACGACCGACGGTATATGTTACCCTCGTTTTTGGCTTCCGTGGTTAAGTCGGACCCAGTTGAGCTACCCAGAGGTCTATGACCCAGTGGTTGAGGGGGAGCCAAGTCAGGCTCGGTGAACCAAGTCGGGTTCACGGGGTGTCAAGTCGGACCCCTAGCTGAAAGTCGATCCTTTTAGTATGTGGATACTAGGAGTCTACTATGTGTATATGAGAGTCAGTTGTGTTTTACACTCGTTGAATGATGTGTATGTTGTTGATGATGTTTATGACATGTGATGTATATTGTTGAGTTGATATAATATTGATAGAAATGAAATAATGAATTAGAGGATAAGTGGCTAGGCACGTATGTGTGGATTTAATGGATCATGATATGATGAAGATGATATTAGGTTATGATAACCAACATAATTGTGCAAGTATATCAATGAGAATGGCAAAATACGAAAGGGCGTGAAAGGTAATTGCTAACATTGGATAACCATGTCTAGGAGCGTAGCTATATTATACATTTTCCTAGTTTTGATATTTATTTCTGTATTAATTCTTAATTCCAGTGATTCACCCCTTGTACTGTGGTTTAGTGACTTTTGGTAGGTATGGATGCGCACCACAGAGGTGAGAGCTAAATGAGGTCGGAGCGATACGAAAGTGAGAAGAAGAGATATTTATAATTGTGTGTTGTTATTGATTTATAGAGATGTTGAATTATGTTAATTTGCTGGCATGAATGTGTATTGATGTAGTATTGTGGCATTTTATTACGTTGTGTGTTATGAGGCATAAAGCCATTGCATGATTGCATGATATGGGCAGGTCTTGAGATATATGCATGCTTAAATGATATGTAAAGTGAATGCATATTGAATAGTTAATGATAATGACTATTGATGATAATGATGGTTGATAACTATGTTATTGTGTGGAATGGATGGATCCTAGCATGGAGCCAGTATAGCATGATCTAGTGTGATGGGCAAGTTCTGTTGAGATGTATGAATGTTGTGTGTGATGTGGTTGATGATAGATTGGTGAACTTGATTGATTTTAAAAGTTATGCATATAGTGATAATTATGAATTTAAGGAACTGAATAGGTGAATTTGATATTCGGTGGGTTTTGGGACCCCCGGAAGGTACTGATAGGTCCTCTAGGACATTTAGGAACTGTGTGTATTGGCCTTGGGCCAGTTGGAACCCATTTAGGGTGTTCGGTGTAAGGGTTTTGCATAAAAGAGGTTTAAATTGCATTTTACGCATAACTTGCGCATATGTCAGAAATTTGACGAACGGGCAGCACCAACAGTTCCGGAATAAGGAAACATGTGGCTTGTAAAGTTTCATGGCAATTGGACCTAAAACGGGCCACTTGAGTATGTTAGAAGTTGGCCGGTTGGCCTAAATTATGCACCAGCAACAGGTGCTGCTATTGTCAGCCTGATGCGCAGTGTCAGGACTGCCCACAGGAGCTCACGCGTAGCGTGGGGCTGGCGCGTAGCGTCAGACCCCTGTTTCAGTTTTCATGTTTCTTTTCAACTTAAATGACTTCGGGATTCTTAAATTGATTATATATATTTTATATTTTGAGACATTTTGATGAAAATGGATATTTTCTAATTACGGGTTAAATTAGCTATTGAATTTGTGAAAAATTTATTGTGAAATTTATAAAATCGGATGAAAATAAATATAAAATGACGAAGGACGTCGCAACTTCTCTATCTCAAGCTTTTGTTGAAGGGAATGTTGGTGAAAGAGTTTCTCATTCTCTAATTCATGGTGGTGGTGTCATGGATGTAAGTGTATATTTTTTAATTTCTATGATTGTGTTTGATATTGATTTTCAATATTTTAATTAATTATGGTTTTTTATTTTGATATTGAATATGAAAGTCAAACAATGGATGCAATTGGTAAGTCACAATTGGATATTTATTTAGATGATCCAAAACTTCCATCAAAGTATCATCCAAATCTTGATGTTTTGCAATATTGGAAGGATAATAAGATTCGATTCCTGGAACTTTCATTGATGGCATGTGATATCCTTAGTATTTCTATTACAACTATGGCTTTGAAATCGGGATTTAGTATTGGCTCACGTGTTTTGAACAAATATAGAAGTTCTTTGCTTCCTGAAAATGTTCAAGCTCTAATATGTGCAAGAAATTGGTTGATAGATTTTGATGCACAAGGTAAATAACTAAACATGTATTTCAAAATTTATTAATTGTTTTTGAGATATTTAAGATATCAAATTTTTAATTAAATTCATGTTTCGAGTTGTAGGAACTAATGATGAATCTAGCATTTTGGTTGAGACAAATGATGATGACAAATCCAAAGTTTCTTCAAATGATGCCAATGTTGGTAAAGAATGAGCATATTTGTTGAAGCATAATGACTCTTTGTTTGAATCATGGATTTATTGCATCTCTTGTTATTTTTATGTATTTTGTAATTGTATTTGGAGTTTTTAAGACATTGGTGATGTTATTAATTATAATCATGCATTTGAAACCTATTTCTCATGTTTAAGGTTTATATTTGGATGAAAAACTATTAAATTTAAAATTTCATGAGTTTATTTCATGAATCATGTTTGGATTTTTTAGATTTTGGATAATTAAATATGTTGAAGTACAAATGATTTTGGTTTCATAAAAAAATGATTTAGGCCCAACAATTTTAAAGGAATAAAAGTGAAGTAAAAAAAATCTCATAGGCGGGTTGGCCCGCCGGCCCAATAAATCGATCCATTTAGAAAGAGGGTTTTGTGGGCCAGCTCATTACGGGGTGGGTTGACCCGTATACCCAGCTCTATGGAAGATGCCATGAAAATGGCCTCTATTTCTTTTTCTCCAAATGGTGCATGCGAGAAAGGGAGAAAGGGAAAATGAAAAGTAATTAAAGGTTATGGGCAATTTAGTAATTTCATAAATTATTTTCTATTTTATTTTACTTCCTTTAATTAAAACTTACTTTTACTCTTTGGTAAATTATATTTTACCACCGCTATTTAATCTAAAATTAAATTTACTAATTAATCACTCAAAATTAATTATTCAATATTTATTACTCTATTAGCAGGTTATAATTAATTTATAATTTAGGAAAATCTCTAATTAAATCTGAATAAATTTAATTTATCTCCAATAATATTTAATTAATTTCATATGGCAAAATAAATAATTTTAACTCTAGGGATGTTATAGAGAAGGCTAGTCGTTGATCCCAGTTGACTTTTTCATTTCATAATAAATTCTTCATCCTCGTTTTGATCAATTGCTTGCTATTATCCTTTATCTTAAATTGCACTCGTTCCTCTACTTTGTTTTATAAAAATAATTGAGTTTGCCTTGGGAGCTTTAAAGGAAGAGCTTGGATTTAAGGGTAAATCTTTCTTAAAGGAAGGTGTATGATAAGGATCCATCCTAGTATAGGACTTAGGACTTTTTGTTAGAGCCATCTTTGGGCCATTTACTTTGTATTTGTTTTTTAATTTTATTGTTAGGGTTTAAAAGTAGTCCTTAAGCTTAAAAGCCATTTTTAATTGTAATTTTAGTTGGGTCTAGTATGAGCTTTAGAGTTTTGGGTTTAACATGACCTTATTTTTGTGTTTGTTTCATTTTTGGGCCATTTATTGGGGCTAGCTTTATTTTAAGCAAAAGTACACACTCTACCATAGGTTAGTTAGCTCAACTATGGTTAGGTTGTTTTTAAATAGATCTAGGGTTTTTATTTGTAGACACTTTTAGTCATTTAAAAAATTTCTAGAGATTTGAGTATTTCTCTCTAAACTCTTGAATGCTTAAAGCTCTTTCTTCATGTTCTTATCTTTGGATTGTTCCTAAGATGATGAACTTCCTTTAATGGCTTATCTCAACATGAGTGACGCCTAACCATTTCTTCTCATAGTCTCTACCATTCTCTCACATTCCCCCTAGGGTTTTTAGTGAGTTTTATTCAATTTTTCACCTCTTTCCCCCACACATGTTTTGGCCAAGCACATATTACATGGAGGAGAAATTGTTTTCAAGAAGCAAGGATTGTAGAAGAGGAACTCTTCAAGATCTAGATCCAAAGCCTACATCATCCAAGGTCTTAGATCCACCACAAATGAGTCATTCATTTATTGATTCATGATCTCAATAGGAGGAGAGTTAAAGACATAAATCCAAAAAGTTGATCACATGCTATATTAGGCATATGATCTGTTGTAGTATTGTCTTCTCTCTCTCTCTCTCTCTCTCTCTCTATATATATATATATATATATATATATATATATATATAAGTTGTATGCTAGTTTGTTCAAAATTCTATATAATCTTCTCAATGGCTTGAAGAATCGATCTACCATGAGTAACACCTTGCATCTTCTGTGAAACTTGTTGAAAAATAACCATGGAATCAACTTGAATACTAAGTTTTCTGCATTGTATATCCTTGGCCACCTTAAGGCCTTCCCCAAAGCTCGAGAGTGTAGGCCAAGGTATAACCAACCTTCTTAGAAAATCCAGGGGAAAGAAAAAGAAATGAAGGGAAATACTTCATAAGGTACATACATAAAAACCAAACCTCTAAATACAAAAGGAAAAAGAAGTCATTTCGCTTTTCTTTGGAGTAAACATACTCGTCAGTCCTTTACTTTGTTAGCATTGTGTCATTAAGTCCTTCAAACTTAAAAATTAACTTGTCATCCCTGACTTATGCATTATGTTGAGTTATTAGGTCCCTAGACATTAACTTGTCTTGAAGATGCCAACTTTTGCCTACATAACATGTTTATTGACATGTATCACGACACATGGATGCCAAGATGGATCCAAAACTCATGCATTTCTGGTACATCACACTATTAGGGACCCAATAACATAATTTAAAATATTTAATGGACTAATTAATACAACTCGTGTATTTGAGAGAGCCTTTTTTCTCCCTCTGGATACCATCCACCTCCATAACTCATCACAACTAATTTCAACCCTCACCACTACCTTCACCCCTACTACCAATAATAAATTACCGCCTACCCCCTGTTGCCCTCCTTTTTAACCATATAAAAACACCCTAAAATTCAATCAATTCAATTCAAGCAACAACAAATTACGCAACAAAACCTAAATAAAAAAAAACATAAGCATAACCCTTTCCAAAAGTAAGTAAAGATGGGAAAGAGAAAGAATAAGAAAAACCATTTGCAAGTTCCATTAACAAAGGTGAACATCAGGAAATGCCATTAACAAGACAAACGTTGAAAGAGAATGTCATTTCAACTTCAACTTTCAACAGTAGAAGCACTTACTAAATTTAATAAAATAATAAACCTTAAATTCCCAATTTTATACCTAATCCCCCAATTTTTGTGTCCAATCAGACTAAATTTCCTAAAAAACTAACAACAAATTAAATTGAGAAAACAATTGGAAGGAGTTGTAGTCGTCGTCCATCTCTTCCTTGTTCATCTTTGTGCTCTGATCATCTTCTCTATCAATGCGGTCACTGAACTCAACGTGAGTCCAGTTTGGTTTGGATGTTGAGTCATAAAGATTAGGGCTGATAGTTAACTTTTAAAGTTTGAGAGAACTGATAACATGATGCTAACAAAATGAGGGATTGACAAATGTGTTTACTTTCTTTGTCAATAAGGTCATTAGATTCAGTGTGAGTCCGATCATCTTCTCTAGCACACCATAGTTTGTCTTCTTCGTTGGGTTTGGTTGTTGCGTCACACAAAGATTCGTTGAATGGATAAGTCAGGTTGTGAGAGACTAACGAACATGCTTACTCTGTTTCTTTCTTTACCTAATTTAATCAAAATAATACAATTTGAATAATTATTTACTAAACGCACTCACACACCAATACGATTTTTAGTTATTTTAAAGATTCGTTCTACAAGACAACAAGTTCTTATTTTTATTTGTTTTGTGTCTTTAATGATTAATAGCTCAATTACGTAGGTTTGAGTTATAATATTTGAAATTTGAGATATAAATTACTTTTATAATTAATATTTTATGCTACTTTATTGTTACTTACTAGTGGTTCTTGAAACATCCTTAATTCTTTTTAAGAATGCTTTGATATCAAAATGAAACAACCCGACTTAATAATCCCATAAAACGAGACCCAAACCGAGAGATCAGGGAAATTTTTCCAAAATTGGAACGTATGTAATGGAAGGAAATTAAAAGCCACTCACACGGCAAACAACGGAAGACACAGCTTAAGCGGGCCCAACAGTGTTCACTCGCTCAAGCGAGACCCAAATCCGCTTGAGCGAGACAACCCATCTCGCTTGGGCGAAGTACCCATTCGCTTAAGCGAAACCAACCAGAAACCTTCCTTCCATTCACACTCGTTGGAGCGAACCCTTATTCGCTGAAGCGAACCCATTCACTTGGTAAATTCCATCACTCGGAATTGGGACCACGTCCACTCGGGAACGGCCCCCCACATACATGATTCGCCCGGTAAATTCGTACTTAGCCAAATTACAATTATAAAACACACGGGCGTATTTCACTCGGGAAATGATTCCCTCGGATACTCCACTCGGAGTCCACAAGCTTTCCCTCACACGGATTATTTCCCCAGTGCAATACCACTCGGTATATTTCAACCTCAATTCACTCAGAATACAACATCCATTTTGCACTCGGCATAATTTGATCTCCCACACTCGGGATCACATAACCTCTCGGCTATAAATCACTCAGTCACATCTTAACCATTCATCACTCGGGTCATACATTAGCCCATTCCCACTAGGAGGAATTCACCAAGTTAGTCTCACTCGGACTTATTTGATACTTATCCACTCGGAATATATACATAGCCTCATTCACTCGGAAGAGGACTCCTAGAACACCTCAATCAATACCATCATAATCACTCTTCCCTCGGAAGAGGTTCACTCGGGGTTTCCACTTGGGAATATTCAAACCCTTCCCACTCGGGGTTACTCCCATTTTCACTCGGTAACATATGGACTAGTCTTCCCTCGGAAGTAGTCTACTCGAGTACATCTTACCCGAAACCATTTTAAGCCCTCATCACTCGGAAAAAGGCCACACAAACAATAAAGCCTCACTCGGAAATGGCTCTCCCAACAATATTCCACTCGGAATTTATATACTTAACATTATTCTCTCAACACCACATAATAAACAATTCGGGTAACATCATAACCGTGTAAATATATATATGTACAATGTATGTTTATCCATAAACCCGATAATCAATCATACATAATTAAATCCGTTCGGATTACAAGATAGCCGACCAAGGCTTAACATATCCATTTACAATATATGTATATACTATATATGCACTAAAACAATCTAAGTACCCCCACTCGGACTTGAGGCCATCTCCTCATTTCCAGTCCGACCTGCATATACTGAAAAATGGTGTCGGGGTGAGCTTTTACATATTAAATGACAGTTATTGACTCAGATTAATCTTCGAATCCTTAACCATGCAATAACATATATCATCAATCAAACATATACACTGCCATTTAACATGGACATTCACATAACATCTTCCGATTGGGATTTTACCCATTTCATTCGGCTATAATTCACAACATCCTCAATATCAATGTATCATCCAATCGAATTCCACCCCAAATCTATTCCAATCAATATCAGTAATGTTTAAACTCCGAGCCTCGCTCAAGGAGAGTGCCTGAGCCCCGCTCAAAGGTCTTAATCATATCCTCACACATTTTCATCTGATTGCCGATTCAACAATAAACGTCCAACGCTTCATGCTCCAAGCATTTCTAGTGGCGAATCGGATGCATACAGTCTCATTCATCAGGCGTCCAACGCCAATGCACTCGGCATTGCCTTGAGTCCAACCTAAGGTCTTTCATCAAGCGTCCAACGCATAGTGCCCTCGGCACTGCCTCGAGTCCAACCCGAGGTCTTTCATTATATTTGACACGTATTCATCCGATTGCCGACTCAGTATCAAGCGTCCCACGCTATATGCACTCGGCACTTCCAATGGCGAATCAGATGATCCACATCTCATGCACTCGGCAATCACAATGCCATCCACTCGGATTATCCTTACAACAAGCATCTCATGCTTTCTCATATAACATTCTACTCGGAAATCAACACTAGTAAGCATCTTATGCTATTTCATATAAAATTCCACTCGGCATTAACATAGCAGTCCCCATCCTATGCACTCAGCATTCGCATATTCAATGTCAAGCATCACATGCATTTAAACACACCATCACACACGGGGACCAATAAAAGACCACACAAATGCACTCGGCATTCATAATATGCATCTCATACATTTAACATAACCACAACATGCATCATACATCATATGGACGAAAATCATACACCACACGATAATAATCATCACACATCCAGGCTCAACTCAAACAACATACAATCACAAAACAAACATAACACATCACAGTGTATTAGTTTCACCCGGAAACTCGTCCATAAACGATACATTTGAGATGCAATAGCCCCCCTTACCTGGAATGAAGATTCCAGCAGCTCCATGGCCACTCGTTCTTACAGAACGACTTGGCCCCAGCCTTCAGCAGCACTCTGTTCGGTTTTCAACCCTGGGAAGAGCCAAACACAGCTTCCTCTGAAGCAGCTCTACCACCAAGTCAGTGGATAAACCTCCCAAGGCACAACACTGTCCTCAACCAAGCATCACAGCCAGTAGAGGATTCCCAACGCTGTTCCACACTTGAACAACCCAGTCCTCCCAACGATGGAGGACATCCCTCCTTCCAAGCACCCAACCATGCCTTCTTCCTCACGAGCAGCTCTGCCTCACAACAGTGGACCATTTTCCACAAACCGAGGCACCCCACACGCTGCAGGTTTCCAACCCGAGGCTTCAACAGCCCTTTAAATGAAAGAAGAAGAAGGAGAAGAAGAACCAGGAGGAAGAAGAAGAAGAGGCGTCAGGAAGCTCTCTAGAGAGAATGAAGAGCGTTTCCTCTCTTCAGAATATGCACCAAGAGATAATGAATAAAGTGAGAGGGAAACGTGCAACCGAAGCTTATCAACACACTGCCAAGCTTCAGCTCACTCTCCATCAAAAGTCACATCCTCACTTAATGCTAATCCCATCAGCAGTCAAATCACAATTAATGCTAGCCTTACCCTGTCCAATTACATAACACGAAGGGTATATGAGAAGGAGGGAACCGGACCCCATTTCATTACCACTAAGGGCACCTTGGTCATTTTCTAGCATTATTATTATTATTATTATTCAATCAAAAATTTTAATTATATAATTAGCCTTAATTGGTAATTAATCCTAAACCAGGATGTTACAGTTCTAACTAATTTGGACTATGTAATGATTGTGTTATAATTTTTAAATTTGAGTTATAAATTAAATTTATACTCCCTCTGGACTTTTCTAATTAGGAAAATTTAACCGAATCTTCAACAAATAATAAAAGTGATTAATTGGTAGTAAAGTTTATTGATTTCTTAAAATTAATTTGACATTTCAATTTTACCTCTATGAACTTAATTAATGTGTTTGACAATGGTGAATATATTAATATCTCTCATCTTTTGATTGATTGGTGTAGGTGGTCACATCCTCAAACAATTTATTACTTCTTGTAATTAATAAAGATAAATAAGAAAACATCAATAAATGCTTCATAGAAATTGTAACTATACCCCATAAAAAGCATCACAAAAAGTTTAAAATGATGCTTTATAATAAGGACCTGAGGGAGTAACATTTTAACATTTATTATGTTTATTATATATCTATGTGTTTGATGTGACATTTTGGTGTTGTTGAGGGCGGGAGTGATCACCGGTGTATGGGCACGGATAAGGAGCGACTCCTAGCAAGCTTCCTATGGGGAATGTGACATCCCGAACATTGTTGAAGGAGGGGAGTGATCGTTAGTGCATAGACATGGACAATGAGCGGCTCTTGACAGGCTTTCAGTGGGAGGGTCACATGAATGAACCGAATACATACCAGAATGATATCCAAAACTGTATATATAGTCGATGATAGCTTAAAGGAATTAATTTGTACTACCTTCCAACAAATGCATTTTCCTTTTTGGTAGTCCATCACTTAAGGACTCGAAAGTTAAGCGTGCTTAACTTGGAGAAATTCTGGGATGAGTGACCTCTTGGAAAGTTTTCGAGAAGTATGTGATTAAGGACAAAATACACTAGAAAGATTTTGTGTTGATTTGTGAGGAGAGTCGTCCATTCTTGAAAACCGGCCGAGGTGTTACATTTGATGTTTAAAACAAAAGTTCAAAACTACATTGGTCGAACCAATCAAACTATAATGAATGAGTTTGTTTTTCGTATTTTATTTTAACAAAACCAAACCTAAAACATAAGTATTTTTGTTAAGTTAGTGGAGTCATATTTTACTTTAAAATTAAACCGGACTGCATCATGAATACCCATAACTCCTAGAGTATAAAGCAATAATTAAGATATTGAAACAACTACACACTCCTCCTAAATTTGCCAACTTTCATTACTAAAGCTAATTTTTGGGCCGAAGCATCAACCACTTGCCTTCCTTTCCATACAACAAAGGGTTTTAGTATAATCTTTCCAACAGTGGATTCAATCTCACATAGATAGCCATCAATTCTCCAAGAGTGGTGATAGAAAAAGCCTATACCCAAGTAGCTTATCAACCATTCCCTACCATGATTTCTTAAAACTCGTCCAAAACCTGTGTATCCTAATAGAGTTGGCTTTAAGGAGGAGCAGTATGAGTAATTTCTTATGGCCCCTATTTTGAGGTGACCCATTTCCTATTTTTTAGTAATTGACTGGTATAAAAAAAAAGTCTAAATATATATTCTATATTAGCATACTTAATAGTTATACTCTTAACAATTCTAATTTCTTCTAACTCTACATTCCCTCATTCATCCCAATTACCTATCTCTCTCACCCGCCCTCTCTGTCTCTTGACTGTAGTTGACTTCTTCTATTCTTTATTTTGAAAATTTTCACCATCCTTAGTGCTCTCCCATTAAGTCTTTAAAGTTTTTAAATGAAAATTTCCTGTCTTTAAATGAAAATTTCCTGTCTTTCATATACTTCTCTATTCTCAAAGCAATTATCTTTTAGAAATTTATTAGAGGTGGTTTTATAAGAAAATGTGCGTTTAGGGTGATGTATTTACCGTTAAAGTTTCGAGTAAACGCACTGATCATTGTCCATTCTTCTTCAAACACTGGAGCCTATAACCTTGTTTTATCCCACAACAATAAGGCTTTTGGTCACCTTATATAAAAAATATTAAAAAACCATCTGATAAGCCCACTTAAAGCACTTTGCACCAAACACATTCTTTTGTTTACCTGTTCTATTTTGCCTTTTTTTTTTTGGCACTTTTCACTCCATTTTCATCCAAAATTCTCAAGTCAGGGCTCATGGGCTACCATCAGCTAGGGTTCCTAGGCTACCCTATCAATACTTTCTATCAGGTTGTTTGGTTCACATTGTAAACGGAGGTTTGCTAATAATACAGAGTTTTGATTGTTTTGAATGGTGTGAATAATTAATATTAATTTTTAAATTTTTTTATTTTTCAAACTCCGTTTACTCAACTGCGAACTAAACATCCTCAATAATATGTAACACATAATTAGATATTTATGCTAATAAGTATCATATTTCCACACGAAATAGCATAAAAATCCGGAAAGATAAAATGGTAGAATTAGAGTTCATTACACGCCTTTGTGTTAATTTCTTATTTTTAATGGCTGTAACTAATTTTGTGCCTAAGTGATTAGACTGTGGAATTAGGAACAAAAGCTTTAACACATAAGGAATTAGGATTAAACTAATTTAGAAAAATTAAGGTAAATTATTTATTAGGAACGATTCTGGACGGGAACTCAATTACATTATAAGAAAATCATTGGTGACTTTGGAACCTAACCCAGTGTTTTCATAAAAGTTCTCTATTATGTTTCTCAAATGCTTTTTTTTTTTTATTTGTCACTATTTAATTCCAATAACATCTATGAAAGCCATTTCAATTCATCTTTAATTTTTTTTCTCAAGCAAGCAATTTTGTTGTTAAATCGTGGTGATCACAATCCTTGTGGAGACCAGAACACTATACTTTTAATTTTGATACTTGTTGACTTGTACACTCATCCTTATCTGAACATCTATACTCATCAAAATCTTGCACCAAACAAAAATTTGAAAATTACCAAAATGATACTTTGAAATTACATAATAACATGAGAAAAAATATAATTATATATTTGTTGTATAGTGATTTGACTATGAAAACTTAAATTTTAATTTTGATTGGAAGATCAAAATTTTAAGAGCATATTTTACATATCAAAGTTTATTCAGCATTAAAAATACATGAGGATAATTATATATCATTCTAGTTGTTGGGCTCATTCATCAACTTGTGAGTTTTCTTTCTACTAATGAAAAAAAAAAGAAAACTAATATTAACGAGGACACTCATTAAAGAAACTTAAATTGAGTTTTTAATTAAAAAACATCATTAAAATCCGTTCTCCTGATTTCTTAAAAATCCTTACATAATTTTTAATAAAAAATTACTTTTGATTCATGAAACAATATCTTTAGAACATTGTTTAAAAAGACCCTAAATAAAATAATATAAGATTATTATAAAAGTTAAAAATATGAGTTAATAAATAAATTTGGTTTTTTTAAAATAATACAGATTTTTTGAAAAATATTATAAATATCCTCGTTTGACATGCGGTCTTTTATTAAAAGATTAAAATCTAAAAATATATAAAATAATCTTTGACTAAAAGTCAAAAATATTTTCTCCATAAATAAATTAAAATCAACACATTTTAAAATAAAGTTTTCTCAAATCTAAAATAAAAATATTTTAACTTGTTTTCGATTATAAAAAAGACAATAAGACATGTTTTCGGAAATAAACATTTCGATCAAATAACAATCTTAGAGACCTACCTTTTAAAAATTACAATAAAATATTTTGTGCTATGATGGGAATGGTGATGTTTTAAGATTGATGATTAACACTTGAGACCATATATTTTAAAATAATATTTTTCTTGAATGTTAAAAATATAAAAAATAAATTTCTTTAAGTAAAATAAATGATAATTTGAGTATTTCGAAGCTATTACAAAAATTGTAGAACTTGATTGAGGTATTATGTTTTTTTTAAGAGTAAATATGAGTTTTAGTACCATTTTTCTATTTATAACTAACTCCCAAACTTAAATTTAAAAGATTTTTGTTTATAAACTTTTAGCTCAAGAAAATACAATTTTAATGACAACTCCATACCTTTTCGAACTTAAGTTTTATAATTATCTTTTTGAGCCGCGATTTGCTCCAAATTCACATTATGACGAACAACAATTATCCCTTGATCTAGAAGCAATCTTATTTAGACCTTTGTTACAGTAAACACTATTTGCGCTTAACTTTAAATGCGCTTAACTTTAGTTTTCAATTTTTTTTTCTCTTTTACATGCTAAGAAAATTGAATGTAAATATTTTAAATATTTTACTAATAAAAGTTTTCCACTTTTGTTAAAATTTCATGAGATAATCAAGTGATGCCATGTGAGAAAAAATGACATGTTTCTCACACGAAATAAGGAAGATAATATTTGAATACGAAATGAAGTGAGAATGAAAAGGCAAGGATACGAATATATGGTTTAAGATGAAATAAAAAACATAGGTTATAAAAATAACAATAAGGAGGTTAGCAAGGTATAAAGTGTGTTGTGCTGATGAGGAGACAAAAAAAGGATTTAGGTGTTTATACTTTTGTCTAATTAATTAAAAGACATCTAAGATTACAAGATGAACAAGATCCAATTCATCATCTTTGATTTTCACGCAAGATAAAAAATGCAATATCCGAATGGGTAACATAGACGCATAAAACAAAACAAGGGGTAAACCCATGGTTTAAAATAAAATCATATGCATAGATTTTAGATAAAAGAGAGAGAAAAATTATGCAGGGAGAAAATTGGTTGGGTATAGACACTTCAAGAAACTTATGATTTTGCTTAGGGGCCTTGTGTGGGACATCTCTCATGCAGGGTTTTGTTTGGGACAAGTTGGTCTCCTATGAGAACAAAGTTGCTATGTAGGAGTTAGTCCATTGCAAAATCACGCGTATTTTTTAAATAAAAGTTAAGCAGATATTGCCTGGGATCATGTCCCACACAATATCTATGTTACAACTAGGAAGCAACTTATTTTTCGTTACTCCCCCACCATTTTCATCTCCCCAACCACCTTATTAAGTTCTTTATTTTTAAGAGAACAAGATACCATTATATTTATGATAAAAAATAGAGCATTTTTAACATATTAACTTTGTATTTTGGCAAGGAGTTAGTTATATTTTGACTCTCTCTAGTTAATGTATACTAAGTTGATTTAGAATAAGACTGAAATTGGTTAAAACATTAGGGTAAATGAATTGCATTGCGTCTGACATGTAACTTAAGAAAATTATCTATTTATTTGAATTGTTGAAGTTTGTTGTTAATGTTAATTTTCTTGGATGCCCATATTATAGAGGTTATGCTGTCCATTTTTTAAAATATTTTGTTAAATAATTGCTTTTATGAGTGGTTAAATATGTTAATGTAAAGAAATTGATTGTGGTTGGATGTATGACAGAATTGATGTGGTAAAAGGAGTTTTAAAAAATCAGTTTATTAATGAAGTTGATGAATTTATCAACAAAGCTAAATAACAACCATTTTTCATATATGATGATGGTATTAAATGGTCTTGTGCTAAGTGTGCTGTATGAAAATACTGAATAGAGATAATGTTAAAGTTCATTTGTATTAGTCAGATTTCCAAACGAATTACTTAGTTTGGATTTTGCATGGTGAGGTGTTCCAACATTCAACATGTTCTGGTTTATCACATCATAGCATTACTGCTTTAGATTCAAAGGTGAACAAAAATAATATTGACAAATATGAGTGACATGTTGCATGATATGTTCATGGGTGATGGTGATGATGATGAATATGTTGTTGATTATGTGAGTGATGATTATATGAAAAATGATGAAAAAGTACCTAACCTTCGGTGTCAAAAAATCTTTAACATGTTGATATCTACTAATGGACCTAATTATGAGGGTGTCACTAAGTCCAATTTGTTAATTATTGTTAAATTGCTTACTTCTAGGTCTACCTAGAAATGTCTAAAAAATGTATTTATTACCTTGTAAAAATATTGCATGATTGTGTTCAGATCTCTAAAATATATCTTCTAGTTACTATGAGACCATCAGGTTAGTAAATAAATTAGGGTTCAAGGTGGAAACCATTTATTGTTGCATGAACATGTCTATGCTTTTTTAAAAGGAAGATCATGAATTAAGTCAATGCAACCTCTATGAAGAGCCAATATGTTTACCTAAACACGTTAGTAGTGGGAAGTATAAGAATTTTCCTTGTAAAAGAATGTTCTATTTTCCAATCACTCAAAGGTTGTATATGTCTTAGGACTTTGCTAGGCATTTGATGACGTATATCTTGACTATTCTGGCAAGCCAAGAAATGTAAGGTTATGATTATGTTTTGATTGTTTCATATTGTATATTCAAGCCTCAACTTCATTGTATTCCTATAGGCTAGTGATCCAGGGTGGCAAGCAAGACTGGACGAGGTCTGGAAAACACCATGCCACGTCATTAAGAACTGGCAGGTCATAACCGGAGTCCGAGACCATTGATTGACTACAGATCTCTCCCTCAACCCCGGTTCACAACTGATAATCCGATAGCCAGTTAGAAGAGGTATGAGCAACCTGACTCTGCAAACACTGTATCGACAGTAAGTTAGGAAGATGGTCAAATCACTTTCAAAAATAAGGTAAACACTATAAATACAACTCATTTATTACTGAACGGGGATCTGATCTAATTTTTGTAAGTTACCTCCGTAATACTATAGTGCCTTAGTAACTATACTGCTTTAAGCATCAGAGAATCTTTTATAGGTGCACCTCCGGTATGGTTTTGGGAACTTTAGAACGGACTTGATATCGATCACCTCCATTACTTGAAGAACCTCGGATTCCCACTGAACTGGGGTATAAAATACCGTACTCCACTGAGGCAGTGTAAAACTGAGTGATTGAGAGGTAACTATGGTCAGAACACCAAGATTCAGACCCCAGACAAGACAGTCAACTCTTGACCTTGGATTCCTGAACAGATCATTGGCACACCAAGTGGGACCGCGTAAATTTGTGAGTCTCGCATCGAATTCAACAAGTATCATGGAGCGCCCTAGAGGAGATGAAACCCCGGAAGGACATGTCCAGAATGCAGCAAGAACCTTGGATT
The DNA here is from genome assembly GCA_037962975.1 of Clitoria ternatea. Taxonomy (NCBI): domain Eukaryota; kingdom Viridiplantae; phylum Streptophyta; class Magnoliopsida; order Fabales; family Fabaceae; genus Clitoria; species Clitoria ternatea. The sequence continues at coordinate 20,696,982 of CM075670.1, read as the reverse complement.
TCAATGAAGGTATAGTAGAGACCCTTGTGATGAAGTTGAGAGCTCAAGCCGTAGTACGGGTAGACCCTAGGGATGAAATCATAAGGCAAATGCGTCAAGAGATATAAGCACTGCGAAGGGAAGATTGGAGTGAGGACTAGAGGCAACAAGAAAACCCTCACCATCAAGAGAAATCCTTGACATATGCGTATGATGAACAAGAATCCACACATAGGACGGAGGAGATGAAAAGCTAGAGGAGAACACTGAACCACGGCAGGGGAGGGGAATACCGGTTCAAAACTCTATTCACGAGAAGACTAATGAGCACCCCAATCCTAGACATCTCCAAACCCCTCAGCCATTGTCGATTGGGAAATACACGGGGGAGTCAGACCCCGAAAGTCATCTAGATGCATATGTAAATGAGTCTCTATTCCTGGGTGCTGAGGAGGACGTTATGTGTAGGATGTTTCCAAGGACGCTGTCTGCTGGAGCTCTGGGGTGGTTTAAGAGTTTACCCAGTGGGTCAATAGATTCCTGGGACGATATGGCCCATGTGTTCCTTCAACATTTTTTGGTGTCTAGAGATATGCCAAAGACATCGCACATGTTGGCGCAGATTAGACAAGGAGTGGAGGAAAGTTTGAGAGATTTTTTGAATAGATTCTACAAAGAAGCAACGCTGGTCCCGGGGTTGACGGAAGAAATTCAGATGCATATTGCAGTAGAAGCTTTGCAATCACGGTCACCTTTTGCATTATTCTTGGCAAAAGGACCACCCCAAACGATGGAGGAGTTCAGAAGCAATGCAACAAAATATGTTGGAAGAGAAATGCATTTGGCAGCTGCCAAGTAGAGGAGTATGGAGACAGAGGTAAGAAGAACGAATCTACTAAAAAAGGAGGGAAGGACGGAAAGAAGGGGAGCTGGTAGGGATGCATTCCTAAGACCACAAGAAGGAAGTAGTATGAATGCAGTGCAATATACCCCGTTGGCCGTTTGACCTAGCCAAATCCTACGGGAGGTCGGGTTGAGAGGAATGATGGTGTATGGGGTGAGGAAACTCATTCCAATGAAGAGAGCTGGAAACCCCAATAAATACTGTGAGTTTCATGAGCAAGCAGGGCATAATACTGATGAATGTTGTCAGCTGAAGGAAGCCATTGAGACATTGATAAGAGGAGGGAAGTTAAAACAATACTTGTTCAAGCAGAAGGCAAATCCAGAATCAGAGAGTAGCACCCCGGAGAAGGGAGATTGACCCGGTTGAAGAAGAAGCCAAAGTTTAAAAAAACCTATGCTGGACAAAGGGAAAGTCGTAGTTGATAACATCGATGATGACGATGAGTCTTGGATGAAACCACCCCCAAGTTCGGGTAGAAGAGACGTGATAGACATGATTGCAGGAGGATTTACTGGAGGACTGTCGAACTTAGCAAGAAAAAATCATTTGAGAATGATTATGTCGGTGCAGATAAAAGCAGATAACAGGCCTTTCAAGGACGACGTTAAAATTCTGGCAATTGTTTTTTCTGATGATGACTATGGCCCAACGGTGCCAGGAGGTTATGACACGGTGGTAATAGAAGCCGTGGTGGCAAACAAAATGATTAGGAGGATGTTGGTAGATCAAGAAAGCTCATGCAATGTTATTTTCTATGAGTACTTCAAGAAAATGAGCCTCTCAGATTCAGATCTGCAACCATACACTCAGGAGCTAACTACGTTCAATGGTGCCAAGCAATCCACCAAAGGATACTTGGATACCAGATTGACATTCGAAGGAGAGCCGGGATCAAAAATAGTGCGCACTAAAGTCCTAGTTATCGATTTCAAGTCCCCATTTAATGGGATCATTGGACGCCCTTCTCTTAATGCTCTGGAAGCAATTGTGTCAACTCCACGTCCGTTAATAAAATTCACAGACAAGGATAGTCAAGTGTCCTCTGTTTGGGATGATCAGCAAATGGCGAGATATTGCTATAACCTCAGTGTGTTAATGACCAAGGCGGAGGAATCAATAAAAAGAAAAAGATTAAATGACGGTGGACCAGTATCGGAGTCTGTGAACCTGATAGACTTGGACCCAAGAGAGGAGTTGAGGTTGGACCCAGAAAACCCTCAGAAACCAACACCAGAAGGAGGAGTAAAGAAGATAATATTAGAAGAAGACCCCGCCAGAGGAACAGAGATTAATGATTCTTTAGACAAAGGAATGGAGGGGCGATTGGTCAAGCTGTTGAGGGAGTTTAAGCACCTGTCTGCATAGACAGCAGCCGATATGCCAGGGATCGATACGAACTTTTGCTGCCACAAGTTGGAAGCTTACTCGGAGTCCAGAGCAGTGGCACAGAAAAAGAGAAGACTGGGTCCAGAGAAACAACAAGAGGCATGTGAATAAACGAAGGAATTATTAAAGGTTGGATTCATAAGGGATGTACAAGATTCTTCTTGGGTCTCAAACGTAGTAATGGTAAAGAAGGCCAATGGCAAATGGCGGATGTGCACGGAATTTACGAATCTGAACAAGTGTTGCCTTAAAGATCCATACCTCTTGTTAAGGATTAATCAAATGGTTGATGATTCATCAGGGTACCAAATTCCTGTCTTTTATGGATACGTACTCCGGCTATAATCAAATTCTGATGTGGAAGGAGGATGAGGAAAAAATGGCGTTTAGAAATGATAAAGGAGTCTTTTGTTATACCGTGATGCCATTTGGGTTGAAGAATGCAGGGGCTACGTACCAAAGAATGATGAATAAGGTATTTGACAAAATGAGATCAAAAATGATTGAAGTTTATGTAGATGATATAATAACTAAGACTCTAGCTAGAGGGGACCACGTTGAAGATCTGAGGAAGGTATTCCAAAGACTGCAGTGTTACAATATGAGGTTAAACCCCCTTAAATACACGTTTGCAGTACCAGCTGGAAGGTTCCTAGGTTTTATGCTAACCTAGAGGGGTATAGAAGCCAATCCGGACAAGTGTAAGGCAGTGAGAGAACTTCAAAGTCCGACCAGTGTAAGGGAGGTGTAATCGTTAAACGGAAAGGTGGCAGCCTTATCCCGATTCATGCCAAAAATGACACACCGGTCCTTACCCCCTCTACAAGGCATTGAAGAAAAGCAAGGAGTTTCAATGGGGAGACGAGCAAGAGATAACATTTCAAGAGCTGAAAGAGGTCTTAGCAAACCCACTGGTATTGACGAAGCCTGACCCCGGAGAAAAATTATTCATTTACTTGTCTATGTCCGATGAAGCAATTGGGGCCGCACTTGTAAAGGAGACTGTTGAGGGTCAGAGGCCGGTGTACTTCATGGGCAAAGTGCTACAAGGATTGGAGGGTCGGTATTAAAAGTTAGAAAAGGCTGCTTTGGCATTAGTTTGGACATCCTGACGTCTAAGACAATATTTTTATGCACATCCGATCACAGTTCGGGCTGATCTCCCTTTGAGAACGGTGTTCTATAAACCTGACTTGGCAGGAAGAATGACAAAGGGGGTAGCAGAGCTATCAGAGTTTGACATCTCTTATGAACCACGAACAAACATAAAAGCCTAAGTTTTGGCGGATTTTGTGACAGAATTAACTCGAGAAACCCCGACATTACCACAAGAACATTGGAAGATCTATGTCGACGGATCGCCAAATGGAAAGGGGTATAGGGCCGGAGTAGTAATTGAGAGCGGGGATGGTGTGAGTGTGGAGATCTCCCTCAGATTTGATTTCAAAACATCGAATAACCAAGCTGAGTATGAGGCATGCTTGGCAAAAATCAGGGCCGCTTTAGATGTAGGGGCACGTATAGCGGTGCTCTGCAGCGATTCACAGCTAGTGATTTCACAAATTAACGGAAGTTTTCAAGCAAAGGAGCCGATGTTGTAGCAATACTTGGCGAAAGTTAAGGAGCTAGGAGAGAAATTCACCACTGTGGAATTTAAGCATGTTCCAAGGGAAGAAAACATAAGAGTCGATGTTCTATCTCGGCTGGCTAGCACAAAGAAAGCGGGGTGCACAATTATGGTGATACAAAGTATGTTAGCTGCTCCGAGCATCCTGAACCCACTTAAGTTATACGCCGTCTAGTTTAGAGCACACCCAGAAGACTCTTGGGTTATTCTAATTATCCGGTAATATGGTGAGTGGACAACTTCTAGAATGCCCAATACAGAGGAAGAAACTGAAAAAAGAGTTACCAAATTTCGCATTGGTAGATGTAGGTTTGTATAAAAGAGGAATGACAACGCCTTATTTAAGGTGTGTAAATGAGGCCGAGGTGAATGAAGTCCTCTCTGAACTACATGAGGGGACGTGTGGTAACCATTGCGAAGGCAGAAGCTTGGCTAGGAAGGTATTGAGGGCAGGTCATTGGTGGCCCACCTTAGCCAAGGATGTAGTGGAATATGTTAAAAAATATGATGCATGCCAGAAGAACAGTAATGAACATCATGTCCCAGCCGAGGAGCTATTCACATCCGCAGTTCCATGGCCTTTATACCAATGGGGCATGGATATCCTAGGGCCTTTCCCTAAAGCTCCTGGCGGAGTTAAATACTTAATTGTTGAAGTGGACTACTTTACAAAGTGGATCAAGGCGGAAGCAGTAGTGCATATCACCGTAACACAAACACAGAGGTTCTTTTATGAGAATATCATTACGAGGTTCGAAATACCAGGAAGGGTGATAACGAACAATGGGACACAGTTCACAGATTCCAAGTTTAAAAGCCTACTCGAAGGATTGCATTTTAAACAAGTATTCTCATCGGTTGAACACCCCTAGACCAATGGTCAGGCCGAAGTCGCAAATAGAGAAATCTTGAGAGGGCTAAAGAAACGCTTGGGTGAAGCATAGGGAGAATGGGCCAACCAGCTATGTCATGTCTTATGGGCACATCAGACGACCCCACATTCGTCCACTAGTGAGACCCCATTCCGGTTGGTGTACGGAGTGGATGCAGTGATACCGGTGGAAATAAATTTGATTTCTCTGAGAATTCAACAATTTGACATGATGGATAATGACCAAAGGCTGAGAAATGAGTTGGATTTGTTAACTGAAGTCAGAGAAGCAGCCTTCATCCAGGATCAGGTGATCAAAGCCAAAACTGCATTTCGATACAATGTAAAAGTCCAGCAAAGAAGATTCAATATGGGTGATCTCGTCCTAAGGAAAGCATCGGTTGGGAATTGATTTGCACACCAAGGAAAATTTGCACCAACATAGGAAGGACCATACCGGGTGAACGAGGTCACACTAAGGGAGCTTATTTGTTAGAAACCTTAGAGGGCGAAGTGTTCAAAAATAAATGGAATATAAAAAATCTGCGTGTATATTACAGCTAACCGGCGCCACAAGTCATGCACTCTTTTTCTCTACCCAAGGTTTTTCCCACAAAGTTTACTTGGGAGGTTTTTAATAAAGTATGCATTCGGGGAGCTATTCGATCAATAAAAATAGTTTATGTATGAAGAATAATGTGTTTTGATTGTCTCCCCCAAAATTATATTAAACCCCGGAGAGGTCTAAGGACCCTAGAGTGGTTGTTATATGGAACCCCAGAGTGGTCTAACGATCCTAGAGCGGTTAAGTTTTATTAAACCCCAGAGAGGTCTAAGGACCCCAGAGTGGTTGTTATATTGAACCCTGGAGTGGTCTAAGGACCCCAAAGTGGTTAAGTTTTATTAAACCCCAAAGAGGTCTAAGGACCCCAGAATGGTTGTTATATTGAACCTCGGAGTGGTCTAAGGACCCTAGAGTGGTTAAGTTTTATTAAACCCCGGAGAGGTCTAAGGACCCTAGAGTGGTTGTTATATTGAACCCCGGAGTAGTCTAAAGACCCCAGAGCGGTTAAGTTTTATTAAACCCTAGAGTGGTCTAAGGACCCCAGAGAGGTTAAGTTTTATTAAAACCCCGGAATGGTCCAAGGACCCTAGAGTAGTTAAGTTATATTAAACCCTGGAGAGATCCTAAGACCCCAGAATGGTTTTCTATTTAAACCCTGAAGTGGTCCAAGGACCCCAGAGTGGTATAAAATTATTAAGTTTCGGAGTGGTTCAAAGACCCCAAAATAAGTTGAGGTTTTAAAGAAACTGCGGAATAATTTGAAACGCTGGAGTGGATCATTTGTACAAACATCCAAAAGTATAACATTGAAAATAAAAACAAAGTACTATCATTAATCATTAGTTACAAAAAGGATGGGGGCACTATGACTAAAGAAATCAAAAGTCAAAATGGGCAGACCCGCTTTCTCGCCCTTAGAACCGGTGTCAGCCTCTTCAGCATTGGGGTCCCCGAGGTCGTCATCCTCCCCTGCAGCCAAAGGACGAAGTTTGAAGGGCTTGTCGGTGGGAGAGAAGGATTGACCACTAATCTCAGTCACCAATTCACCATTCCGGAATCGGTTGAAAAAACTAATTCTGTTCAGGTTCAGAGGTGAATCCCAATTCCGGTGAATGACCTGGCGGATCGCATGACTGAGAGAGTCCACGACGGCATGAGCAAACTACAACATATCTTCTTGATACTTTTTTTGCTCATTTGTAACCGTAGTAGACAATTCCTCGTTCTTCTTGTGAAGACCGGTCACTTGGCTCTCCAGATCGGCCACCTTCCCCAGCAGCCTTTCCTTCTCTTTTTTTCAACTCTCCTCGGATCACTAGAAAGCCTGGTTAGACTCATTGAGGGACTTAATCCTCTGATGAGCATGGCTGTAGTCTTCAGAGAGTCAGGAGTTGTTATCCTTCAGACGATCCACTTCCAGCCTCAGACTGTCGAGGACGACGGAGTAGATGGCGGAGAGAGTTTTGATGTTATACCACATCGCTATCTCCAAGGCGAATGTGATATCATTCTTCTCCAACCTTGGCTTGAGGCAGTAAGGGAGCTCGAAACCAGAGTCAGGAGGAAGGGTCCTGGTTATCAACTCTTCTAGAGCATCCATGCCGGTACGAGGAAGGGGGAGGAACATCACTCTTAGTCGGGGTCTCGGTGGCAACCCCTTTTCCTTTATCCGATTCGTGTGGGGCGGGGTTTACCCTTGGTTTTTTGGAGGCCCCAACAGCTTGCTCCTTGTCTTTTCTTTTCCCCGAGGCACCGTCCAAGCCAATTACTCTGTTGAGGATGGGGAGTCCAGAAGATTTTCACATTTTTGGAGTAACATTGTTTTCCACGGTGGTATCAACCACAGACCCCTCTATCAGTTTGTGGAGGTTCTCCAAAGCAGCGACACTCATACTCCCTAAAAAAATAAAGCAAGAGTTAGTTAACCGCGGTATATATAAAAACATGAAAGCAATCAAAGAAATGGGTATATACCCAAATGAGCAAGGTATTCACCCCGTGTCTCTAAGGTGCCATGAAGAGAGTGACACTTAAGGGGGGCACCCGGGAGATGTTGTGAAGGGCGTCAGCCACCACCTTTACGGACTCAAAGAGAGAGGACTCATCAACAGCGTAAGCTGAACTTTCCAGCAAGAAGTGTTTATAAGTTCAGCCGGTGTGGATCTTGAATCGACCTTCCTCATCCTTCTAGAAAGGCTATTCCGTACCTTTAACAAAAAGTTTCAGGAAGGAGTTCTTGAAGGAGCTTCCGACGATCTTGCAAGACTCCGTGAAGGCTTTGAAGTTGACGATGTCACTCTGACACTGTAGGTTGACAAACCCCATCCCAGTTCCACCTCAACGCATCACGTGTCGAACTGGAAGAAAATGGTGACGGTGGGAGTGAAGCCTACGTGCTTACCCAAGACTTCGAGAGAGAGAACGAGGGCCCAACCGTTGGGATGAAGCTGGCTGGGGGCGATGTCCAAGAACCGCGGTACCTCCATCTCAAATTTATTCAAGGGGAACCGGACTCCCACCTTGCTCTTTGTGTAGTCGTGGAAGTAAATGAAGTGGTCCCTCGGGATGTGGTAGATCAGCTCTGTGAGTGTGGGGGCAAAAAGGGTAAAGGACTTGGTGTATTTTTTGGCGCGCCAATGGTACTCGATCTCAAGTTCCACCCCGTATGTGGGTTGGACGAGACGACTGTAGACAGAGAGCACGTCCTGAGAAACCCAAAAATAGGGGTCTTCGGCCTTACGAGCCAACCAATTCACTTTGTCAGCGATCATAAAAGTGTCGTCGGGGTCATTTCTCAAGGTGGATGAGCCGGCGGCATCCATAGTCACTACGTGCGCTAAAAAAAGGACACGTGAGTAAAAGTCAGTATCATCAACGTAGTAATGAACTACACTAGACACAGGGGTAAAAGGTGAAGGAGGATTCCAAATTCCAGAAGTGGAAGACTCCGCCGGGGAAGTTGAACCCAAGTTAACCAGAGTCATCCACCTGCAGATATCCGTTTGAGTGAACCGAGGTCTGTTACGAGGAACCTCGAGTGGCCAATAAATTGAAGGGTTTGATATAATTTCACAAGATGAATCTTGTTCCTGGCCGTGGTTAGAAGAAAAGAAAGACATGGTAAAAAAGAAGGATTTGGGGAGGCTACCTGTAGGGATGATGCAAGCGGTCCTTCGAGTACAAGTTAGGATGAGGTGAGAGCAAAAATAGAGGGCGCTTGAGCAGAGTTTCGACAGAAAAGAGTAAAGTGAAGTAGCAGAGACGCTTACTTTTATAGGCAGAAAAAGAGCTTAGGCCGAAGTCCAACCGTCATGGCCCACAGACGAAGTGGAAGACGAAACGTCACGGCCCAAAAAGGAGCGCCGTTTCTCCTAGGCTAACGTCACCTCATAGCGCGTGGAATATACGACCAACCATGAGGTGACACGTTAGTGATCCACATGAAGTGGCAGCTTTTACAGGTGAGGTGCATTAAATGCTTCACCTACCAAAAAGTACGTATAACATTAGTCATATTTGGCATATCGGAACCTGCACCCCGACAAGTTTTTCAATTGTACTATGGATAGTTCATCTTTTGTTCCAATACTACAAAAATAAACTAAGGGGCAAATGATCCAGGGTGGCAACCAGGACTGGACGAGGTCTGGAAAACACCACACTATGTCATTAAGAACTAGCAGGTCATAACCAGAGTTCGAGACCATTGATTGACTATGAATCTCTCCCTCAACCCCGGTTCATAACTGACAATTCGACAACCAGTCAGAGGAGGTGTGGGCAACTTGACCTTGTAGACACTGTATCAACAGTAAGTTAGGAAGATGGTCAAATCACTTCCAAAACTAAGGTAAACACTATAAATACAACTCATTTATTACTGAATGAGGATTTGATCTAATTTCCGTAAGTTACCTCTGTAATACTATAGTGCCTTAGTAACTATACTGATTTAAGCATCAGAAAATCTTTTGTAGGTGCACCTCCAGTGTGGTTTTGGGAACTTCAGAACGGACTTGATATCGATCATCTCCATTACTTAAAGAACCTCAGATTCCCACTAAACTGGGGTATAAAATACCTTACTCCTCTGGGGCGGTGTAAAACATAGTGATTGAGAGGTAACTCCAGTCAGAACACCAAGATTCAGACCCTGGGCAAGACAGTCAACTCTTGACCCCGGATTCCTGAACAGATCAGTTAGTAATTCTAGTGCCATATCCATTTTTGTGTACAAATAAGCGTGGATGGCATTTAACCATAACAACTAAGTCTAAAGGCCATGTGAAAATTGACACAATTCATAAAGATGTTCCTTATCAGTTAACTAGAAATTCACCTTGAGACTATTAACAGAGCCATAAACATTAGTGGCATTGGCAATTGACTATCAATAGATTGATCTAGTGATTTAGTTATCGAAAATTAAGGAGCTTCCATCAATTCAACCTAGCCTTGTTACTGATGTAGTAGATGAGGTTGAATCTATTGGTGTATGTACTATGAGATATTATGCTTTTAATGTATCATTTTGTACTTATCAATAAAATAAGTCTTTTTAGTTTTAAAATTGTTTATCCTTGGAACAGTAGGTCATATAAAAACTATTCCTAAAATGTCCCTAGTCAAGAATTTACATGGGGAGATGTAAATACATCAAGGCTAGTGTGTGAATACTAATGATCTGATTTCATAACTTGTGCATATGGAAGATATCAAGTCTTCACACGGTGCACATTAAGAGTAATGGTTCTGAATGTGATAATGATAAATGTAGTCCTCCGACCTAAAGTCACTATGATTCCTACAAAAGGAGTTTGTGATTATAATACAATCAAACATCATCTATAATAAGATGACTATAAAGGTTGTATTTAGGAAATGAACAAATTATGCAAAGGGATGTAATTGATGTAAATGAGATTTGCCTCTCCTATGTGACATTAGTGATATCTATGACCCGCTTGATGGAGTGAGACCAAAGAAATGCATGGCTATGCCAGGGAGAAGAAATATTATTTGGGTAAAGTCTACTTTGGTATCAAGTAAAATGAATTGGGTCATACAAGGATAACGATGACCATGCATTGTCGTGACAAAAGGAATAAATATATAAAATAATTATTTCATATGGGTTATGTCGATATTAAATAATATTCAGACATAATAATGCGTTGCTAGATGTCACTCTTATTTTATATTAATAATAAAATAGTTTATTATCGTTATGGTCGTATATGTTATCTATAAGGTCAAACGTATAAAGTAAGCCCACTAGACGATAAATTTTATAAAGCTATTAGGCCTAACTCATCCAGAATAAGTCAAGAGCTCAATTTTTATAGAGAGCTCATCAGTTCAGACTCGAGCCTATGTATAAAGCATAAGATGCTTATAGGCTGTTGCTCAAAAGAAAAGAAACACACACATTCTCGTAACTATGATGATGGTTGAATATTTTCAAACTAGCATTCGAAGGTTCCACTTTTGGTGGGAGTGCTCGCGTAGAAACCTAAAGGACAAAGTTAAGATTGTTTTGATAGAAGAACTCATTTCACGTCTATGATGTGTATACAAAACACATCAATTTAGGTTGCATTTAGTAGGCATTTTTAGGATAAATTGTATGAAATCCCTCTAAATTGCCACCATATTTGCTCCTTTCCCGCTTTTGCTACTTGGTTTGCTAGTTTTACAGAAATAATAGGTTTGAAGGACTTTTTGGACCATTTTTAGATCATATATGGAAAACCTTGCATAACAAAGCAACCGCATGCCAAAATAATTGAAAAACAGAAAAATAAAGCTCAGACAGTGCACTCCATGACTAGGCCCTGGTGGGAACCATGACCATGGAGCAATTAGGCCAAAAATCATGTTTAGAGGGTCCAGAGAGAACCATGGTCGTGGTCTGTGTCTGGCCCTTGGTAGTTGTATTTTCATGCTATAAATAGGGATAGAGGGGCTCTGTTTTGAGGGACTCATTCTTTAGGAGTAAGAGGTGCTTGTATAGGCATAAAGGGTGACCTAGGAGGACTCTTTTTAAGGACTCTAAAGGAGGAGAACACTTAGGGAGTGAAGGATTGAAGACTTTACATGTCTTGTGGTTTGTCTTAGACTCTTGGTATACCTTTAGTTTAAATCTTTGAAATCCTTGTTTTAAGAGTTGTATGGATTCGATGAACCCTTGTTATTCTTTGTTTACCATGAGTGGCTAGAATTCTTGTTTTTAGGATTTAGGGTGTGACTTGCAATGTAATTGGTGAAATCTTTATTACTATATCAATGAAATTCATGTTTGCCTTTAATTCTTGATTGCCTTATTCTGCTCATTGCCCAAGACATAGGTTGGGTTATCTTTAATTAATTCTAGGGATGTGACTGAACGGGAACCTAATTGATCTAATATAAGAATTAAACCAAAGATTGAATCTAGGATGAACATAACTAGGAACTTTATTTAATCTTTTGAGGACCAGAGTTTTCATAATAATTGATTTAAGGAATAGACCAACAAGTGAACCTTTTTGATTCTTGTGTGAATTCAAGACTTCCATTATTCTTTATACTTAGTTTTCAAATTAAACGACGGTTTGTTTGATAACTAAGCAATCTAGCGGAACTCTAAAAAGGGAAGTTAGAAATTTAGGGGGTTGGTCTTGGTAAACTTGAGAGTCAAATATAAGGTAAAATCTTTATACATCTTTATAAAGCAATTCTTAACCCAAAAATCCCAAGATACATTTTAATTGAATTCATTCCAGAAGAACTTCTAGTTTTCACTTTTTACTATTTTTTATTTCTTTGCATATAATCTCTATTCTTGCATGTTTAGATAGGATCATTATTCTGAGTACTTGAGAACACGGTCCCTGTGGAGATGATATTTTTTATATAACGCAACAACCGTAAGCACTTGCGATGTGTCAAGATTTTGGCATCATTGCCGGGGACTGTGTTTCCTTCAATATTCGACGATTCTGATCTCATTTAGACTAAACAATCTTGTTTTTCTTTTCTTGATTTTTTATTGTTTCTTGTTGATTTTTTAATTCCCTTAGTTAGTTATCTTTATCTTGTCTTTTAGGATCTTATTTATTTTTACCTTGTTTTCTTGAACATTTTATCTTTATGCTTTATTTTTGAATTTTATTTTATCCTTATTTGCCTTATCTTTTATTTTCTTTTATTTGTATCCTAATATCTTTATCCTTATCTTTCATTCTTTAATTTTTTTATCTTTATCTTTTATTATCTCTATCTTTATTTTTCCTTTCTATCTTTATCTTTTCCTTTATCTTTATCTCTTCCTAATTCTTATCCTTATCTTTGCTTTTGATTTGATTTTCTCTTATCTTAATCTGCTTATTTGATTTTTCTTATTTTTTTAAAAATAAAAATATTGTGCTTAGTTTGTTTTTGTTTGTGGTCTTACAAGTACTTTTATGTGAAGAACTAGGAGCACTGATCCTGACTTTATATTTGATCCAAAGATTGAGCGCACGCTCTTAACTAGAAAGAGACTTCAAAGACAATTATTTACAGAATAAGAACCTGAAAACATGGCTGAAGACAACCGAGCACTCAGAGATTTTTCCTATAAGCGATACAAAGAACTATTGAGAGAATGTCCTCACCATGGGATATAACGATGGCTTACGGTTCACATATTTTACAATGGACTTACTACTAGCCATAGAGTTACTTTGGATGCCGTAATTGGTGGCACCTTCATGAGTAAAAACATGGAGGAAGGATATAATCTGATTGAGGAGGTTGTTCAAAATTCTTATCAATGGTCGTCTAGTAGAAATATGCCTCCTAAAGCTCCATGTAAGTATTCTGTAGATGCCATATCTTTATTGACTGCCAAAGTTGAAGCACTTTCTGTTAAATTTGATAAACTTGGAACAGGTGCTACTAACATTATTTGTGAGCTTTGTGGTAATACAGGACATGTTGCTAGTTCATGCCAATTAGGACTCTTCAAAATCAAGAGACATACGTACTTTAGGAAATTTTCAAAACGGTTTTGATAATAACAATTATAGGAGTCCACCTGGATTTCAAATAGGACCATACAACCAAGGCGGGCAAGGCCACTTTAGGCCTTCCTAAGGATCGTACGCTCTACAAGTCCCATATATGCCTCAGAAGTCAAGATTAGAGTCCCTTATGGAAACCTTTATTGGCAGCCAAATTAAACAAAATAAGGAGTTCATTGTGGCTATCAAAAATTAGACAACCAAGATGGATGCTATAGTTGTCCATAGTAAAATGTTAAAAACTCAGATAGCCTAGCAAGCTTCTCAAGCTTCTAGAATTACAGGTACTTTTCTAGGAAAACGAAAAGAGGAACCTAGAAGCCACATATTGGTAGTTGAAGAGAAAAAAGAAAAAGGTTCCCTAAGAATCATTACCTATATCTGTTGAAGCAATTGAAGAAGAAAAGTTGGACGAAAATTTTATGCCCAACTTAAAAGAAGGAAACAAAGAAGAAGAGCTATACCATACTCCAATTCCCTTTCCTTAAAAGTTGGCCAGAGCAAAATTAAACCAACAATTCAATAAGTTTCTTGACTACCTTAAGAATTTTTATTGTGATATTCCTTTTCTTGATACATTACAACACATGCCTAGCTTTAAAAATTTTCTTTAGAAAATTTTATCTGCTATAAGAAAAACTAAATTTAATAGTAATGTTGCGCTTATTAATGAGTACAAATTTGAAAGAAATAAGAAATTGCCCCCTAAGCTTCAGGATCCGGGTAGCTTTTCAGTAAACTACATGATAGGAGGTGTGAATTTTTGTAAATCTCTTCTTGATTTAGGAGCATGCTATAGCTACATGCCTTATTCTGTTTTTAAGAAACTTAATTTAGGTGCTCTGAAACCCGTTAAGATGACTTTATAATTTGTTGATTGTTCTATAAAACATATGGGTAAAATTAAAGATATTCCTATAATAATTTAAGATTTACTCATGCCTATTGATTTTATTGTTTTGGATATTGATGAGGATGCTGAGGTCCCTATTATTTTATTATTAATGTAATAAATAAGCATATGTTTTAAATGTAGGAAATAAAACTGTTAAGGCTAATCTTGAACTAGTAACCAGAAATCCTATGGTTAAGATAAATTTCTTAAATTCTGACAATTCTAACCCAGTGGTGAAAGATGATGCTCTAAAAAGCTTATCTCATGATCCAAAAAATTCTGTTATGCTCCCATGTACTGATTTTATAGGTAATTCACCAGAAAAGGGTGAGAAGGAACTCTCACCTGAAGAATAGAAAAAGGCTAAAATGAAACTCAAGAGAGCCTTAAAAAAAGCAAAAAGGAAACTATATCCCTATCCAAAAGATTCCTTAAAGAAGATAAACCAGGAGGTCAAAGAACCTGGTTGAAAAGAAAAAGCCTCAGCAAGATCTAGCTAAAGGCTTTAAATTTAGTGCTTATGGGGAGGCAACCCTACCTATAAAAATCAAAAAGCAATCTTTAAGTTGAGATACAGCTTATTCGGGCGAAGTGGACAGTGCACAAAAACAATAGTAATGGAATTTTCAAGGAACTGGTTTGGGGTAGCAAAAAAATCAAAATTTTTTGGAGGGAAATTTAAATTTCAAAATCTAAAATTCAAATTTTGAAATTTGAACTTTAAATTATGGAGGAAAATTTTGAATTTTGAATTTTAGGAGGGAGAATTTGAATTTTGAAAATGAGAGGGAAAATTTAAATTTTAAAATTCAAATTCGAGA
The DNA here is from genome assembly GCA_037962975.1 of Clitoria ternatea. NCBI lineage: Eukaryota > Viridiplantae > Streptophyta > Magnoliopsida > Fabales > Fabaceae > Clitoria > Clitoria ternatea. The sequence goes on along the minus strand of CM075670.1, from coordinate 20,681,886 downwards.
AAAAAGAGGGAAACAGAACGAACCACGGCCTGGCCGTGGAATGCACCACGGTCGTGGTTTGTCCAGGATAGGGGACGTTTTCTATAAATAGAGGGGTCACCCCCTTCTTCACTTTATCTTCATCACCTCTCTCAACCTCCTACCTCTTCTTGCCCCCCATAACCATTCCTAATCTCTTTTGCTCTTTAAAACCTTGCTTCATTGCCTAAATCCTCAAAAGCTCCATCATTAAGAGGGTGTTTGGTTTGCAGTTGGGAAAATAAAGTTGAGTTGAAGTGAAAAATCTAAAGGTTGATATTAATTCTTCACACTATTCAAGAAAATTAAAACTCCGTTGACCCATAGGATCAAAAAGGAGCTTTCATTTAACGGAGAAAATCTCTGTTGGAGCCATGCTCTAAACATGCTCTAAAAATTGATTTTTGTAAGTAGGTTGTTCTTGGTTCTCTAAATTTTTCAGGTTGCTTTCCACCTTTCCTAAAGTACTCAAAGATTTAACAACGACTCTTAAAGTAAATAAGGGAAAAGGCAAAGTAAGCTCTTCCTCTCAAACTTTTTCAAAACACAAGAGGACCCAAGACAGGTTCTCATTTACTCAAATGTACTTTATGCTCCAGAACATGCAAAATGAGCAAATGAGACAGGGAGTTGAACAAATAAGACAGAGGACATGGATCGATGCCATGTGTGAGTGGCACATCCAACAAGGTCACTTCCCTCCACCGCCTTCTGATTAAGGCATCTCTCAGGTAAGTTGCCAATCTTACCTTCTCTAAGGTAGAACATTGAGGACAATGTCCATCTTCAGTTTGGGGTGATGGGATAGGCAACTTACAATTATCTTTATGTTTTTACTTTTATCCATTTTATTTTATTTTTAGGGCTGCATATTTTATTTTCTTAGGATGTTTCTCTTTCTATTACTATATTTTATCAGGCATTAGTTGTTTTTCTTGAAATTATTACATGAGTTGAGTTATTCATTATGAGTACTTAAACATAAACATCCCTGGAACCCCCATTTTAAAACTTTCTTAATGATCTTAACATGCTTTATAGGGTGATTTTATGTTTACCAAACAAATGATGAAAATTTTTTCTATGTTTTTCTTGACTTAAATATTGCCTTGGTGAGTTTTTAAGCCTTTTTAAAAGGGTATGCACTTATCACAAGTTTTAAAACCATTATTTATTCTCTATTGAGTGAATGTTTTCTTTTTCTTAGTATTCTAGAACTTGGCTTGTGACCTAGGCAAAATAATGTTTGAATTCTTTACCTTAGGATGTTAAAGGTAAATTTAGGCATTCTTGAAGCCCTTATTTTTGAAAATATTATTATATATTAGTTTCCCATCTGAGCCTAAAATCTTTATTACTTTTTTTGGAATATTTTTCTTTAAAAAGCGTTTTGAAGTCAAGTACATTAATATGTATCTAAGATGGTAACAAATATCAAAATTAGAGATAAGGGACCTTTAAAAAGAAAAGAAAAATATAGGATTGAGAAAAGAAAAAGAAAAAGAGAAAAAGGAAAAAGAAAGGGAAATACTTATAACGGTTCTTATTATCCAAAAACTCAATGACTTCTATTTGTGTACTCATGCTGGGATGATTGGAATAATTGAAAAAGGGTTGAAAAGAAAAAGAAATCAAAAGTCCCTAAAAAATTATCAAAGGTAGGAAAAATTGGATGACCTCTTTAATTTAATAAGCTTTTTGCTCTATCCTTCTTTGATTTTCATACCTTAAATCTTATCCCTTGACCTTATTACAACCTTTGAAAAGACCTTTTAACTTTGGTAAGTTTTCTTAGTACTATAGAGTTGGGTCACTTGCCAAGCCTACGGTAATACTTTGATTGAGTTGACGTTGAGTGACACTAAATATTACCTATAAACACTTGAGAAGACATAAGATAGTGAGCCGTTTGAGTCATTTGGAATATGGTTAAAAAAAGAAAACATGTATTGTTTGACATTCATACTTCATTCCTCCTTATTTAATTTTAAGATCATGATTCTACTTGGGTTCCTTGGCATGTTAGTTCTTTGCTTATTAATTCTTTAACTTGATGAATATAGTGATTGCTTAAGGAAAAATAATGTTTTAGTTTGGGATTTTGATGTGTATTCAAAACACATCATTTTAGGTTGCATTTAGTAGGCATTTTTTTGGATAAATTGTATGAAATCCCCCTAAATCCCCATCATATTTTCTCCTTTCTCACTTGTGCTACTTGGTTTGCTAGTTTTGCAGAAATAACAGGTCTGGAGGCCTTTTTGGACTATTTTTAGATCAAATATGGAAAGCCTTGCATAAGAAAGCAATCACATGCCAAAATAATTGAAAAACAAAGAAAGATAGAGCTTCGGAGAGTGTATTCCATGGCCAGGCCATGGTTCCAACTAATTGGGCAAAAAATTATGTTTATAGGGTCTAGAGCGAACCACGACCAGGCCATGGTGGGCAGCATGGCCGTGGTTTGTGTCTGGGCCACGGTAGTTGTATTTTCATGATATAAATAGGAGTAGAGGGGCTATGTTAGAGGGACTCATTCTTTAGGAGTAAGAGGGACTTGTATAGGCATAAAGGGTGACTTGGGAAGACTCTTTTCAAGGATTCTCAAGGAAGAGACCGCTTAGGGAGCGAAGGATTGAAGACTCTACATGTCTTGTGGTTTTCTTAGACTCTTGGTATACCTTTAGTTTAAATCTTTAAAATCCTTGTTTTATGAATTGTATGAATTCGATGAACCTTTGTGATTCTTTGTTTACCATGAGTGGCTAGAATCCTTGTTCTTGGGATTTAAGGTATGACTTGCAATGTAATTGGTAAAATATTTATTTCCTTATCAATGAAATCCATGTTTGCCTTCAATGATTGATTTCCTTATTCTGCTCGTTGGCCTAGACATAGGTATGAGTTATCTTTAATTAATTCTAGGGATGTGACTGAACGGTGAACCTAATTGATCTAATTTAAGAATTGAACCTAAGATTGAATCTAGGATGGCCGTAACTGGGAACTTTGTTTAATCTGTTGAGGATCAGAGTTTTCATAATAATTGAATTATGGAATAGACCGACAGAAATATGAACAATTTTTTAAAAATGAAAATATGAACAATTTTTTTTTTTAAAATGGTGTTTTGCGTATGGATCATAATCCCACAGAAAAGTGTTTATTTATATATAGAGTTTCCCACACAAAATTTTGGGGTGGTATGTTATGTGGGATTTAGGTCCTATGCAAATGTTTGCGTGGTATTCAGGGTCCCACACATATTTTGGATGGGGGATTTTGTTTGGTGTGAGAGCCTGACTCTTACGCAAATAGGTAGTTACATGGGTTAAGTTGGTCTTTGCCTAGGAAACAGACTTTTGTTTGTAATGAAAGTGACTAACATAGTGAAACGTATAAAGAAAGAGATATAAAGTAATTTTTTAGTTTTTGTTTGCTTTGTATTTTGTACTCTTCTATTAATTATAACAAGCCCGATATTATAAAAAATGGAAAATCATAATCAATTCGTCATCCTCGATTCTTCTCTTATTCAAATATATTCATTTGTTTAGCACTTTGGTTAAAAAAGGATAAAATGGAGTGGGAATAAAATAAGTTAGAAAAAATTGAATTAAAATAAGAGGGAAATTATTTTTGTTTGTATTGATATAAATTAAAGAGAAATATTGTTATCTTTAGTAGTTTGGATAAGAAAACTATTTTAAATAAAAATTGTATTTAATAGTTATATTATTTTTCTAACATTTAAACAAAAGCTCATACTTACCTTTTTCCTCCACTGTGAAGCCTTTTTAAGGCCTATTTATTAAAAAGGTTTGTAAACATACAAACGAGCTTTTTACCCTATAGGCTAACGACTTATTTACCTAAAGAGAATAAAAAACCTATTTAGGCTTGATTATAATATATAAAAATACAATAATTTTAAACAATATTATTTAATAATTGAAAAGATCCTAAATTACACTTTGTTTTTTAAAAAAGAATAAATCAAAAGAGAAACTTCAATTATTTTGAATAAATTTAATCAATTTAAAAAATTTAATTATATATTTAAAACATTATTTTTATGCAGAAAAGTCTTAAAATAATATGAACCACCTACTCATCATTAGGGATGGAAATGAGTTTGACCGTCCATTAGGGACCCATTGTTTGGCCTATTTAAAGCCTATATAGGCTAGATTTGTCAGGCTAGAAGGCTAGGCCTAAGCTTTTAAAAAGGTCTTTTTAAGTAAACAGGTCAGGCCATAGGCTTTCTAAAAAGTCGTTGAAGTCCAACAGGTCGGTCTGTATAATTAGCCTAACTACTAATTATTTATATATATTTATAACATAAAAATAATATATATTACATATTTATATAATATAAATTAATATTATATAGTTATAATCCTATTTACAGTAATAGACCATTCACCCTATGTAGGTTGATATGCTTTTTAGTAGTTTGATAGGCTTTTCTGGTGGTTGTTGACTTTTTAAAAACCTAATTGTAAACAGGACATTTAAATAGATTTTTAAATAGACGAGGCCTCCAAACAGGCTAGACTAGGCCTTAGTGTGGCGCCCCGATTCCTCGGATCATCCCGATGTAACCCAAATTTATTCAATAAAAATACAAATACATTTTTCATGATTTAGGACCTCACAACGTATAACTTACATCGAGAACTGAACCATGGAAAACTGGAGGCCAGGATTTCTAGAAAATATGAAAAGTGGATCGAATAAAAAATGCCCCAACAAGTATACGAAGACAAATATATAAATAACGGAAGATATAATATGTATACAGCGTAAACGCCTAATCCCATGTATGAAGATATAAGAATAGGCCTATCACGTTGAAGGAAAGAGAGAAAAACCAATCCTGAGAGTCTCGATTAAGCAAGGAAATTCTTGCTTGAGTAAGACCCCGATTATCGCTTAAGCGAGAAGGATCAGAGAATCAGACCCCCAATTTTGCTTGAGCGACACGTCTTTCATTCAAGCAAAAATCTTAAAGAGTCTCACCTTATCATTTTCGCTTGAGCGAATCACCACTCGCTTGTGCAGAAATCTCATAGAATTAACACCTTGAATACTCGCTTAAGCGAGACGCCTCTTGCTTGAGTAAAAAACAAAAAGAATCACACCCTTCCATTCTTTCTTGAGTGAACTGCCATTCGTTTGGGCGAGAATTACACAGAATCAACACCCTGGCTCTTGTTTAAGCGGAATTACCCTCGCTTGAGTGAAATAGTCTAGAGAGTAACACACTGATACCATGCCACTCTCTCTTGAGCAAGAATCCACTCAGTTGAGCAAGATTATCAGAATTCAAAATGTAAATTTCAACAAACACAACATCTATCACACAAATCATGCCATAATCATATATCATATTCCACATCTTACATAGCACATAACTTGAAGTTAATTGGGCCAAGAAAATATCATTTGTCAACATGTCATGGTTCAAGTCCATTAATATCCATACCATCAAATGGTATTCCAATTCATACATTCACATCATATATCATTGTTTACAAAAACAATTTCTATAACTTCATCCCCAAAAGAATAAGGTATTGATTATAAAATCAAATGAGCCATATACCCAATGTCATATACAAAAGCATCAATAATATACAACATCCACAATGTCATCATATGTCGGCCAAGGCATTCACTTACGACTTTCCAAAACCCTTCAAACTTCAAAAGGGCACCTCATCCCATATTTATCCTGCATCATCATACTTAAAAGGGACAACATGGGAGATGAGTCATCATATTTAAAATGACAAAAACAAAACATTTGCGATAATGTGCATATGTATACAAATCATCACATGCTTTGCAACATAAGCACTAAAAGACATTCTAACAATCATTCCGTAATCATAGGCTCACATAGCCAACATATACATATACACAATCAATCTTTTCTCCATACCACCCAATGTAGATTATAATAATTCACCATAAGCTTTATAGTGGAGTTTTCATCATTATTATTTGTCTTGTCTCAAGTTTTTGCTCTTCCATCAATTATCACCATTCCAATATCTTATTCTCATTCTGGCATATCCCAAGGCTATATGCAAATACTCTTAGGCTAATGCATATGCATAAAGGATTATACTTAACAAATTACAACAATGCACTACGGATATGACTGTGGGAAAATAAATACCAATGTGGGTTCATGCATAAATATACAATCATGCCCCTACTGTAGTAGTAAAATGTGCATACTTATATTGAAAAACATCAGTTTTATTAGTACTAAACCGCATCGCCTATCATGCAACACCTGTCATTTTCACCATGACAGCCGTAAACAACATCAACAACAAAATCGTGTTGCAGGCCAACCATGAACCATGTCATGGCAGCTGTGTTCTGATAGGACAACCAGGGACACCTGCTTCTCAAAGAGCCACCCCTCACAAGGGGTCAACCATATGCAATCCCCCACCATTAAGAATGGGAAGCTTCATGATTCCATCATTGAATCACTAGGGTAAATAAATGCTCATGCACAGAGCCACCCTCTCACTGGGCCAATTAGAGGAACCCCTAACATTCCACATCGGTAGCTCTTTGATATGCCATGAATGCAATGTAGATGCAATGCATATGTAATCTATCACCACGTATTCTACCATGCCACTCATCAAATCATCAATCATCATTATCACCACCACCACTTTCATTTAGTGGATTTTAAATTACTCAAATATTGCCATTGTTTTAAGGTTTTATATGGCATTTACATCATCATTATTAATTCTATTTCATCTATTTCTACAATGGCATCACAACAATACATAACAACTTTCAATAATATTCATAGGTATATTGTACAACATCTTATCATCATTCTCATCAATAAACAACATCATCATCATTTGTGATGAAATACAAGGTCTTGCACACTGTTTCATAGGAACTCATATTGCCATACATAACATCACATTTACAATTTCACTACAACGACACACACCACACATATATTCCAAATACATCAACGTATTTGCCAACACAACAAACATCGAATCATTCATTATGTCATAATACCACAATCAAGAAAGGCAAACATGATTCATGACATAATACATCAATCATCAATATTTCTAATTCATGCATTTATAATATATAACTCTTGTCCTACTTCAAGAGAAGTAATCTGAGCAATTTGATGTCCCCGCCTTCAAAATCGATCCTACATTAATACACATTTTAACACCATTAATTTCATATTTAGAATTTCCAACATGTTTAATACATGTCATAAACATCATTTCTTTCACATATAAGGTTTTGGGAATTCCTTCTCATTAACCAAGATTCTCTAAAATTTAAGAGTTACCAACACACTAACACCTCACCCATCATCCATAATGAGTGTCCAAGATTCCAAAAGAATGTCATTCAATTCCCTTCTTAGGCCAACATCACCAAATAAATTGTTATTATCTTTAGCTACTCCTATCAACCATTAGTCAATAACAAATCACTCCAAAACTCCATGTTCGCACCAATTAGTTACCTCAATGTCAAACAAACATATTTCCTTAACCTTCTCCAAAACCCCTCAAAGGTACCCAACCTAGGGTTTTCACTCAAACATCATAAGCCACAATTTCCAATCATTATTCCAAGTACAATATCACCCAAAAATTCATAGGGTACCATGCCATTGCTAAAAACTCTAGTTTCAATCTCTTAAACCTAGAATTATATACACCCATATGTTTATTTCCTCACAACAATGTCCAACCCACCATTACTAAGCTTTCAGGACCTTAAATCATTGAATAAAACCAAGAAATGAGGATGGGTTCATACCTCAAACTTCAAGTTACAATGGAAAACAAAAAAAGAAGAAGAAGAAAGAGGGAGAAGAGGATGGTTCACAACTTGTCCAAGATTTTCTTCAAAGCTCCATTAATCAAGATGCACTAAGTGATTTGAGTGGAAATTACACAAAGAGAGGCTAGAGGGAGGGGACACTTTTAAGGAGTAAGAGAGTAAAAGGAAAGATGAAAAGAAAAATATGGAGGGGTGGGAAAAGAGCCACCGAAAATCACAAAAAGAAGAAAGGAAAAGTTGTAATGTAAATGGGTCATTACCCATTGGTCCATGCATATTCCATCAAGGCTCTTGTCCATTGGTCAATAAAGTGTATATAGAGCAGAGAAACACATACGACATATGGAAGAGGGAAAATAGAGAATTTGTAATTTTATTGAATTCACCACAGCTCGTTATTTTGCCGTTTAATAACACACACAATGCACGAATAAATATCTTCTCAACACCAAAAATTATCTCGATTATATCACCGTAACCATAATAAAAGTCTCATTATTCTAAGCCCATGAAATACCCAAAAATACTTAATAGGTCACACATCATCCGTTAAATCGTCCAATTACAGTAAATTCTAATTTACTGATAATCTGTAATTTATGCCAAATTAATTATCCTATAAAGTCATAATGTTAAATAGTAATCATCATCACTTAAATAATTTATTTCTAGAAATTTAGGATGTTACACTTAGAAAAAGTCTATGACGGGCTAATAGGTTAGGCTCAGGCCTTGACAATTGCAAGTAGGTCAAGCTTAGGCCTTACAAAGCCTGGCTTGGCCTAACCCATTTCCATCCCTACTCGTAATGGACAATTGGACATGTGCTACCCCTGTGAAAAAGTTTAAACATCATCTATACATTTATAATATCATTTCTTGACTATTTGATCTAAAGTACAAGTCAAAAACATGTGGAATTATAAGAAATTCACACAATAAACATTGCAACCCAATATTAATTTCATGTAACTGAAACGTCAATCTTTACTCTTTAATGTCTTTTTTTTCTTTTTTTAAACGTTAGTTTGTCTTTTAGGAAAAGGATTTTTTATTTTAGTATTTAATATATATTATAATATTGTTATCAAGTTATTATTTAATAAATACATTATTATTATTATTAAAATAATATATATAAGAGGTCAATTATACTAGCTGACCTAATAGGCTTTATAGGCTTTCAGAAAAGCCTACGACCTGACATATTTAACTAAATAGGTTTTTTAAAAAGCCTAAGTTTGACCTTTTTACCTGATAAGCTTGGCCTATGTAGGCTTTAGACGGGTCAAGGACGGCCTGGCCTATTTGCACCCCTAGTTGTAACGTATTTCAACCGAAGAAAAGAACTTTGGTTTCAACATAAGTCATAACGCATGTTAACACAGGTAGTATTGACTGTTAAGGGAAGAAATAATAATTTCCCCTTAAATGACCTGTTTTAGCTCAGAAATTTAGTTGAGTGGACCCAAGTAATATAATTTTCTTCTCTGTCAATTAATACTGACATCCAAACTAAAAAGTGGAGAGAAGTGGAGAATTAAGAAAAAGAAAGATGTCTAGTATTGCTCGTAGACGCCTCACCGAGGAGCGAAAGTTATGGCGCAGGGATCACCCATATGTTTGTTTCATTATCTCTACTCTCTTATCATTTTCTTTGTTTTTCTCTGTAGTTCACTTCCATTTATCACACCAATTTTATTTACCCCTTTTCTTATCTCAATTTAGGGTTTTGTTGCCAAGCCTGATACTCTCCCTGATGGCACAATCAATTTGATGGTCTGGAATTGTATCATTCCTGGAAAGTCTGGGGTATATTTCTTTTTCCTTTCTTTCTTTTGTTTTTACTCTTTTTTAGTGTATTTTATGCTTTCATACTTGATGTTACTTTGCTAAAATATATTTGTAGTAATAATTTTTTATTTAATCTTTATATCCAACAAAAATTGTAATTGTTGTTTGCTTAGAGAATGGCTTTTATCTATAAGTTTAAAATTCATAAAGGGGAAATGAGCAGTGATGCAAATTATACCTAGTTTTCCTTAATTATATGTCTTTTATTCATTTCCAATGATAACTTTTTGTTCATAAAGGCTATTTGTATATATAGCATTTTCTGAACTAATAAAAATATGGAAGAGTTGGGGAAATGTTCAAAATCACATTTTTAGTTATGATTGTGATTATTGAAACTAATGTAATTTAGGTTACAATCATTGTGACTTGATTTATTCAATTTTACGCCTAAAATAATCTTAATTCATGCCCCATCATCCCATCTTTCTCTTTCCATTTGTTTAGTAAACATTCACCCCTCTTACAAAATTCACTTGACTTTCCTTATTACAACCAAAATTATACAACTCCTTGTGAATTTCAACCAAGTGTTACCTTCACACAAAAGCAAGATTTGTGTTGCACTCTACCCTTTGAATTTATCTTCATAAAGTTTAAAAATAAAATTGTTGAAGTGGCCAACTAGAACCTATTAATATGAAAACATTATTTTCTCTCATATAATTGCCTCTATTGTCCTAAATCCCCTTCTTTATTGCTTATGCGTACAACTTCAACTATGGTTTCTCTAGAAAAGAAAAAGGTCCAAAGTAGAAGTAATTGATTTTGTCAAAAAGTTATTTTGCCTGTAGGACGTAGGGTTTTCAATGATTTAAGAACATGCCGCAATTGCAAGGTTACGGTTTTAATGGTTATTTAAGAACATGCTGAAATGTAAGTGTGATGTGGCCCACTAAAATAAAAATGATGATTTGATTTAACTAGAAAGTTGTTCTATCATGACATGATGCATACTTTTATAATTTAAGAACATGCCGTAATTGCAGGGTGATACAGTTTCAGTGGTGTCACATGCTAGTGCATCTTACATCACATACTTCAAGAATAGTATGGACCAAATTTATTCAAGTCTATATTACATGAAAGTTAATCAATGATTATGAATGTTGATACCAATGGCTGGACATATTCTAATAGAAATATTAAGAAAATATTTGTTATTTATTTGCTTAATTTTGAGAACACATTAGAAAGAATATATTTAGTAGCTGCCAAATATGAAATAAAAGATGATGTTATTTGTTTCTTGTAATTATTTTGCATTTCATTTATTGTAGACTGATTGGGAAGGTGGATATTTCCCATTGACAATGCACTTCGGTGAAGATTACCCTATGAAGCCTCCAAAGTGTAAATTTCCTCAAGGTTTCTTTCACCCTAATGTGTATCCATCTGGAACTGTGTGTTGGTGTACACTTGATGAAGATAATGTAAGTATATTCTTTTGATAATTGTAATTTTTTTGTTTAGTATGATATGATCTCACATGCTTAAGTGTATATATTTATAGAAATAACTTTTTCTTACATTTAGGGGTGGAGACCAACTATAACAATGAAACAAATTCTTTTGGGCATTCAAGAGCTGCTTGATCAACCAAATCTTGTTAACCCTCTCCAGACAGAAGGTTTTTATGTATTCATGATGGTAAGTAACTTGAAAAATTCTACATTTTACTGAAACCTTATAGTAGTTAATAACAAATAGTAAATTACACTAACATATAGCTACATAAGGCAAGGTGGGTGTGATAATAAAATTCTTTTTAAAGTTTTTATATATGTTGACCCTACCCTGTTGAGATTGTTAATATTCTTATTTTCATGTTAAATCTTTAGGAATTAAGCACAACATTGGTGCTAAGACATGGTGAACTTTGTTGTCCAATTGGGTCGGTGGTTAAACCAATCCTAGATCCCCATGACACCAAAAATATTATTTTAATATATTTTTATAAAATACTATTACTTTTATTAGAAAACATATTTCATGATATAACTTTATGAATAATTTTTATACTTTTATTTTAGTTTTTAGTGTTTGAGGCTATGATAATATATTCTTTTATTAATATCATTCAGTATGTAATATACATTTTGTTAAAATATTATGTTATTATTGGTTTAATGATCAATTTTATTTTTGAAACATTGATAATAATTACTGTGAAAATGCATTTATATTTAAAATGACTTATATCTGTGTATATGCATAATTTTTTTTAGGGAGCAATGGAGTACTATAGAAGCAGAGTCTTGTACCAGGCATCACAGTATCCACTTATTGTGGTCTAGTGTTTTGTCTCCTCATTTTATGAACTATTCTAGTTTGTTAATCGTCGTTTGTCAAAAATTATTTTGCTCTAAAACTATTATGTGATTGTCGGTGGTCATATTATGCAAACTCTCTGGTTTCAAACAATAATGCTTACTTTTAGGATTTTAGATGTTGTATTTCATGTTGCATGGTACATTTTCTTTCTAAAAGGATAATTGATGATGAGTTATATGGTATTATGACTATTTCCCTAGAACCTTTTTATATATCTTGAATTTTGTTCTTGACATTATAGAGATAAAACCTATATCCATTACCCATGTAATTTATTGTTTGTACTTGTGTTCTTGACCCATGTTAACATAAATTAACACTAAAATAATTCTATATGGATATTTGGTAAAGGGATTCCTTAAAGCTTTATGGAATACTAACTTAGGGAAGTTATGTTACCAATGAGTTTTTAAAAAAGTTTTTCACTAATCTACGTTTCCTAGGAAAGTGTTTTTAAAAAAGTTTTGTTATCAAAGTCTCTTAAAAAAACATTCCTAAGGAAAGGGTGGGAATTCAACTTTTCTAGCAAGAGGAAAGTGTTTTTTTTAAGATTCATAAATAACTTATATATTATTCTTAAAATTTTTTTATCAAACACACTAATTCTTAATAATTATGATTATTAGGAAACAAGATTCTAAGAGAATATGATTTCTTGAAATAAAAAGTATTCAAAGTACAAAATGCTTCTTATATTCTACTTGGTTCTAGGTAAGGGAATATACAGGTTAGAGATGAAACAAATCAGACACTAAATTTAATATCTCCATCACTAAATAAGTCAACAGAAAAGTTAGTTATTGATACACGCTTGTCACTAAAGTGGGCATTACAAAACTTCTTAGCAACACCTACTCAAATTCCATGATAAGGAGCCATGAATAAACAACATAACAAAAGCCCACAACTTCTATGACCGAAGTCTTCACCCACACGTCACTCCCCACCCCTTGACGTGGTTGGAAACTAATGACTTTATGGCAAACACCATTGCTAAAGTTTTGTTACTAGGTTGTTGCTAAGTCAGTTGCAAACATTGACTAAGAACGTTAGGAAAAACCACAGTCTAGTGATCGAATATGTTTGTCGCTAATTTAGACAACATGTTTGTAACAACATTTGTTGTTAACCCGTCTTTCGTAGACTTAGTGATGAGATCTATCCATAACTAATGTAGTCAATCCTATTCTATCGCTAACCTAGTATAAACACATAATTGATTGAAATAAGCATTAAATAAATAAAAAACATGTTTATATATTAATTACACTTAATGCACAAGTTCTTAATTTAAAATATTATTAAAGTTTTTAATTAAAGTACAATAAATTAAAATTAAACTAGTAACAATATCCTGCACCTTCTCATTCACCCTTTAACTTGCCTTGTTTTTTTTTGTCCTCAGTATAGAATCATAGGACGAGGGTAAGGGGTCCATCTGCCATGCCTTAAAATATCAAAGTTTAATTATGCAATTAATTCATTGAAGTTATTAAGTACTAATGTTTTAAAACAAAATTAAACAAGACTTTCCATCCTGTCTTTGTATACAATTGATAGAATCTTTAATGTAGATTGATGCACCAACATCGACCACTCTATTGGTCTTGTTACTTGCATTATGCTTCTAGAAGGGCCTATTAGCCTACTTCTTCTACATCCCAATTAGCAATACCAATCCTATCGGGCCTCACTTAGCAGTTATGAGTCTTCACTCTTTAACATATTAGAGGCCTTATAGTCGAACACCTTCCCAACTTGATCCTTGTGCTCAGGAAACCATTGATATTCCCTTATAAAATTAATAGAACATTAACTAATTTATTAACACAACATAGTTAAAAATATACTGGACATTAACGGGACATAAAACTTACCTCAAATGTCTATAACTAGTTATCTTAAACAACTTTAAAGGCATCCATGTATGTGATCCATGGACCATTAAACCACTCACTTGAAGATCTCACTGATATTGTAGGAAATCTCATCACCATCAATGAAGTTCTTATAAGAAATTGTATTTAATCAAAACAAATGAAAGCATAGTAACAAAAGTAGATTTTAAACAACGTTAGAGTTATAAGAAACAAAAATACTCAAAACCATCCTTCAAGGGTTGTATGATAATTTGTTGTGGAGGTAGGGATATGTGAGTATAGGTGTGGCAACAATCACAATAGTAGGATGCTTTGCTAGTGACTCAGTAGTGTGTATTCAAATACCACTGTCACCTTTTAAATGGATACGCTCCATGATATTATGGTGGAACAATGATTCTAGTTTCATAAGGCAAATGAACTAAAAAATTCATTGAGTAAAAAAACTTGAACGAAAAATTTGCTCCAACTTACAGAGCCGTATGAGAATGCATCCCTTTATACCTCTACCAATTTCTATTCCTTTAAGGAAGTCATTGTTGACTCTCTAAATGAGTGTCTCCACTTAACTAGTGGCTTTTAATTTGGTTTTTACAATGCATCAAATGTGTACAACAACAATCATTGGATAAACACATGATAAATGTGATTTTTCACGCTAAACAACTTAGCTTCTTTCATATCAAAGTAGTTGCTCAAATTTGAAGCATACCCATAAGACAACCTCTAATCCTTCACTCATCCACAAACAACAATATTTGGCAGTTTTGTCAAAGTGTATTTAGTATGTGGTTTGAATATATTTCCGCATCTTTCATCCTTCAACTTCAATTCCTTGTTAACAATTGGTCCTTCCAATAAGGCAATTCCTAAAATATACTCTTTTGGGTCCAATTATGTTACTCACAGTAACCATTAAACTTCTTATCCTTCTTATCACAAAGCATATTCATATACTATCTTCTATACATTTTCTTCAATGACACATTTGTCAAAAGCCTGATATTTCATAGTTCTGTTGACTCTTCTACAAATTATGGCATTAAGACATCAATTTTTACCTTAGGATTATTCTGTCCTGGTACAAGGAAGGTTAGGAACATTACCTCCACCTTTATACATATCTCAGGTGTTAGATTATACAAAGTCTATATTACTGAAAAAATGGAGCATGTCTTACCGTATTGGCTAAATGCATTAAATCTATTTGTGCATAACCCAAGTCAGTCATTGCGTGGGTCTTTCAAAAATTCTATGTATAAACCATTCATATTCTTCTATACTTTCCCATTTAATGGATGACATTCCAAAGCTTTTTCACTTTGATTATTAATATTCTAATGCATGTGTTTTCCCCTAGATAATAAAACATATAAACATTGTAGATATGGCGTCATCAGAAAATACGACATATTGCTCAACGTAAATTTCCTCACAATACCCCGTCTTATAACTATTTTCTAGTGTTTTTTTTCTTGTTATGAATACACTTAGGCACACTCTTGTTAGCATACTCATTGTGTAACAACATACAACCCTTGACACAACACTTTATTCATTCAGATCCAACCCCAGGTTAGCCATATATCTCTTCGTACAATATAGGTTTGGTGGCATTCAATATTCTTTAGGCATATTCGAACCCATAAAATCAACCATGTGATTAAAATATCATTCCGACATATTGTATTCATACTTCAAGCTTAAAGTACGGAGTTAGAAAATTTAATGTGGGATTCGTATCCATCTTATAATAAAGCTTGAGCTACTGACACGACATCATAAAATTTTTGAACATCTAGGTTTGGATGCTCCTCTATGTTCTTATTAACTACAGGTCTTATTAACTACCAGTTGTTGCATGTTGTTGTAGTTTTCTGTGCTACCTCCCACATCATAGTAAGATTGTTGTACAGGGACCATTGGGGTTATAGCCTAAAATTTCTCACCATGATTGTACAACTAATAATAGTCTTTCATGAATTCTTTTTCATTTAAGTGCACAATGATGTTGTCAGAGTAATGGAACTTTACACATTTTCACTTCATGCAAGAACACCAAATCACCTAACTATTCAAAATTCGGAGTTTGGCTTATCGTGAATGGTATGAAGTCCAACACTCTTGCCATAAATTCCTTTGTCACATGATGCTTTGAACCAAGTTAGTGCAAAATCTTCTATTGATTCCCTAGAACCTTAATTCCAACTACAATTATTACATATCTAACATGTAAACATCTCTCTCATTGATAAATTATTCTCTTTGAAGTTGAAATTTCTTAAAGCCCTATCCATTTCAGGATAAATTTGTAATGATCTATAACCTATCAACTTTTTAGCATGAAACTTGTATTTGTGATTTATTTAAATTTGGAAGCATTTCATGTTGGTCTCCAAGTACAAAGACACGAGTACTATATCAACCACCGCATCTTATCATGCACTCGGAGACTATACAAAATGTTACTAACCGATATCTAATTGACCAACAAAATACAAGTTTTATGTAAATAGTCATAATAGTTTAATATAATAATTGCAAATTCATTCTAAAATTTTCAACCAGGACAATTCAAGGTCCAATTAATCAACATCGTAATCAGCCAAATAAAAATAACAAAATAAATATAACTAGGTAGAGTTGTCAAAATGAGTCAGAACCTGTGAGCAAGCTTGGCTCAGCTTAACTAGCTAGTGAACCAGATTCAAAATATTAAGACCTATCATGAAATTGGGTTAACCATAACCTAATGCACCTAACTCAAATCCCAAGTCAAGCTAACTCATGGTGAGCTAGGTTGGCTCACTTAAACTAAGAAACTAAAAAAATATATTATTATTTACTTTTAGCCAGATTGTTATTGTTTTTATTTTGAACAGCATGTTAAAATCCTTGGTTCTATGTTTATATGGTGCTTAGTGTATTTTTGTTGTGAACAATGAAAAAAACTTTATAGAAAATGTTAATGTTATGTTGTTTTTTAATTTTAAGAATTTTTTATTTTTCATGAATGCGAGCCATCCTGTGAGCCAACTCGGTTCACCAATGGATTGGGTTGGGTTGGAATTTTCTCAAACTCATGGTAGTAGGCTAGCTTAAGTGAGCTTGGCTGACCCATTTTGACATCTCTAAAACTAGGTGACTAACATAGGTCCTTCACTTAAGGACCTTAATTACAAACGCTAAAAATGAAGCATAGGGAATTAGGGGGAGGAGATTCAAATGCAATTAAGAATGTAATCATAAATTAAAATACAAATGAAACTCAATAAACAAATTCTACTCCATGAAATAAATTTGGTAATGATTCAATCCCTATTCAATTCATGAATTTATATGATAGAAAAAATGTCTTTAATTCAAATTCGTTGAATGATCTTTAAACAAGCATCTCTGATTGATTCAATAAGGTTTTTCTTAATCCGATCTCGAAAGTCCAAGCTAAGAAAATGAACCTTTCGAGATTGCATGAAGCATGAACTATTTAGAAAAGAATGAAAGTGATTTGAGACCAAATTAGAAATATTTGTGACAGGATTAAAGTGGTAAAATTAAGGATCAAAATGGACTGAAACATAAAATGTTACCTTATCACCTTGTGGGTTTGAAATCATAGATCAATGTTACGAAAACTGTTTATTATGCAATATAACCTGTGTGTTTGTGGGCTATATCACTTTGGAATTATGTTTTTTCTATTTTTGTGGAGTTTATAATTGTTGCCTATGAACACTACAACAAAAATGCAAAAAGGATGCGTTAGTTTTGTCTGCGCTTCCACAAAACCGCATAAATTGATGAGAAACTAACACTGATGTCTGTCGTTCTTAATATAACATCCAAGTAATTAATTTAAAAATCGGTGATTAGCGGAAAAGTTATAAAAAACTTAATTATAAATTAATTCAAATTTTCTAAAATTATTATTAATTATTATGAATCACATTTAAATAATTAAAGTTATGAAATTAAATAAATTAATTTGATTGGTGATTATCGTATTTTTAAAATTTAAATAAGTTGGTGGTGGTAAATTTTTATTAACCAAAGAGTTAAAAGTAAAAGGTAATTCATCAAAAGTTATAAAAGAAAATAGAAAAGAACAAGAAAAAGAGTAAATAGCGATTTTGCCCTTATGCTATAAAATTTAAAACACTTTCTCCTTCCTCACTAGCTTATCTCTCTACACGTGGGTTCCTTTATTCTATCCACCATTGCCGCGAGTTTAAAGCTCTAAATCAGAGGGAAATTTTGCGTCGTAACTTCAAATTGATCAAATAATTGAACTCGGGACGTCAAGAAAAGTCCATATATGCCCTATTTTTCAAGTGTCAAAATAGGCGTTGAAAGGTTATTAGGTGAAGTAGGTATTGAAATCGAAAACGGATTGACGAACATTGTGTTCGTAGAGCATGATCGACGCAAGGAGCAATTAACTTAAGTGTGGAATCGAGGTAAGAGGTGTTTGGGTCATAATTAATTAGAATCGGTTAAGTTCTAAATGGGTTCGAAGGAGAAATAACTTGGTTATGAAATACGAAAGAATCGAAGTATGAATAGGCAAATTATATATGAACATGATGTTAATTGATAAACAGGAAAGATTGGTGATTTTAGAACCTTATGAAAAATATAACTAGTTAATGGTGTACGATATTTTAAGTCGGTATACATTATGTGTGATTTATTTTGGCGGAATGAATTAAATGGCGTGGCGATTTATATGGTGAATTACCATTTATAAAATATGTTGAGAAAAAGTCTGGATGAAAAAGAATTTTAAGTCCCATTGGACCAGACCCCGGACTTTATATTCCTGAATTTGTTTATATCATATTTCTGTGTGCCTAAGTAATTCTAGGATACAAGTATTAAGTTATGCAAACAAAGAGGGAGTATCAATGTTCTCAAAGTCTGGCAGAATATCAAAAGTCTAATACAAACATTATGTTTGAAGAGCTACTCTTAATGTTCATAAATTCTATTTTGGTGATGCATTGGGATTCATGCTCTTATCATATTTATGTATTTATCATCAAAGAATATAAAGAACATGATCAAAATGAACAACAATTGTCAACGTACCTACCTCTGTGCATACTGATCACAATCAAAGATTTTGTCAGAATATCTTTGAAAGCAACTTAACGCTCAATCAAGAATTAGTTTACGAATAGTTTAGGCATGGAAATACATGAGAAACTGTTTTCATGAAACAACTGAAGGAGTATGCACCAGACCCTTTTTCTTTAAAGTTTATTTCATCTTCAAGGTTTGGTAATAAGAGGCTTAAGTTAAAATACCTTCAAAGGATTTCCAACGACTATATCTCCTCTTAAGAAGCAATGACGATCATATCCTCCAGCTTCTATTTATACTGAGGAAGTTTGAACTTCAAAGACATCAAGAGTTACAAATCTTCCAAGCTTGCAAAAGTTCTTAATTCTCTTGTTTGTAAGACAAAGACTATATCTGTTCTATTCTACTTCCAGCAGACTCTAGTCTTGTGTCATAACTTAGTGCTTAAATTTCTCTTGTATATCTATCAAACACTAAGTTTCGTGTGATATCTTCTTTCCTTCTTAAACCCTATAAAAGTCTGGTGGGTTGCCAGAACTTATTAGTGTGGGAAACATATTGGCCTAAAGAGGCTTTTGAAAGAATACTTAAGTTGAGCCAGGAGTGGCTTATTGAAAGAATACATGGGTTAAGCCAGAAGTGGTTGAAGTCTAGAATACTTATGACACTAGTCTGGTGCTGTTATTTTAAAGGAGATTTTACAACAGTGGAAATCCTTCAAGTTAGAAGGGAATGGACGTAGCTTCTGTGTTGGAAATGAACCAATATAAACTCTCTGTGTTGATTTCTTTCATTCGTTATTTGCTTGATTACTTGTATGATTTGGTTTATGTTTTCGTGAAAAAGAGTCTGTGACTTATTCAGCCCTCCTTCTAAGTCTGACTTTGAACCATCAATTGGTATCAGAGCTTGTCCTTTGGGTTGATCACTTCCTCAAGTGAAAAGGATCAAGATCTATGGCAATATCTCCGAGTAATCAATTGATTGTAGAAGGATCTTTTATCAACAGACCTCCAGCCTTTTTTGGAGAAGACTATCCATACTGAAAGCATAGAATGGAAATGTTCATAAAATCCACTCAGTACAATCTATGGGCAGTCATTATTAACAGTGACTATGATTCTCTTGTTGACAATGAAGGACAACCTAAATCAGAAGATCAATGGTCAACTGTGGAGATCAGAAAAATAAAGACTAATGCCAAAGCTAGATTTCTACTTACTTATGCTCTCAGTAAATCAGAGTACAATAAGGTCCTCAGCTATAAAACAACAAAAGAAGTGGCTGGAGTCTAGAATACTTATGGCACTAGTCTGGTGCTATTATTGTAAAGGAGATTTTACAATAGTGGAAATCCTTCAAGTTAGAAAGGATTGGACGTAGCTTCTGTGTTGGAAGTGAACCAGTATAAACTCTGTTGATTTGTTTCATTCCTTATTTGCTTGATTACTTGTATTATTTGGTTCATCTTTTTGTAAAAAAGAGTTCTTGACTTATTTAAACCTCTCTTCTAAGTCTGACTCTGAACCATCAAAATGATAATGAGATATTAATTGATGACATAGAGAAACGGTGATTTTAGAAGATCTACATGTTATGGTAATCAATATATATATATATATAGCGTATGATGAATTGAGTTTTAGGAGTCATTTATGAATCGTTTAGCATATTTACTAATTAAATGATAGAATGTAAATTGTAAATAGAGAAATGATGAGTTTAGAAGTAAATAAACTATGTTGATAGTCTATAATTAATTAATATTAATGATTGCGATAAGCCTATGACCCATGATAATTATTTGGCAATCTATATGCAATGGATTAGTGTAGTGATTTGTGATAAATATGGCTAACATGATCTAGTGGATAGGTAAAAAATTGATTGAGAATAAAGGATGTGGACCGCCCTTTTGTTGTTATAGATGATGTTTAATGGTTATTAAGCGATAATTTAATTTGTATGAAGTTATATATATATATAATTTATTATGTTATGGGTAAATTGAAAGGTGTGGTAATTTAAAATTTGAATTGTCCTTAATAAATGAAATGTGGTAGTCAGTAACTTGGTGTCTTGTATTGTGCAATTAAAAGCATGAGGAATATGTTGATTTGCAGTATGGTTTGGTGTGATATATTTAGATATGTTTGGCATATATATTTTGGGTGTTGTTTGTGTCGCCACGTTGATTGTTGATTAACTTGATATTCAATGATATGTGTATGACATGAGACGTATAATTAAGGCCCGGTCTGTGTGGCTACTCTAGAGATTATTTGTAGGTCGGGTCTGAGTGGTCGTCTTATATATTTAATATGAGATTTAAAATGAATTTATGTGATTTTTATGTTAAGGATGACCGACGGTATATGTTACCCCTCGCTTTTGGCTCTTATGGTCAAACACGACCCAGTTGAGCTACCCAATGGTCAAGTAGGACCCATTGATTAAGGTGGGGAACCAAGTTAGGATTAGTGGAGCAAGTCAGGTTCACGGGGTGTCAAGTAGAACCCCTAGTTAAAGGTCAATCCTTTTAGTATCCGGATACTAGTAAGTCATATGATGTTTGCTTTGGAGTCAGATATGTTGTATGTATTTATGCTAATTGATCTATCCTGAACCGGGGTCAAGAGATCCGGTGTCGGGCCAGTCACAAATAGTGAGAAGATTACGTCTCTGAAGACCGGTTATGTGGGTATCCAGTCTGTGTATCCGATGTCTCTGTATGAAGAGAGCGGTCTTGGTGTCCTAGAGGTCCTTAACACCGTCCTCACGCATTGATGTGGGCGAAAGGTGGTGTCACCTGTGAGGATTCTCCGACGCTCAAGTCAGTGATAATATTCCAAGTGAGGAATATTTTCAGATAGTAAATTGTAAGTCGAAAAGAAGTCGAAGATCCCCCTCTCCATTCACGAAGAGAGTTCTTATACCTGATTGGCTCGATATACAAGGACTTGTTAGTGGGGAACCACTAACCTCCATTAATATTATAAATTATTATTTTATTATGCATTTGTCAGTATGATTGAGTCAAGTGGCTATTTTATATTGAGCGTAGAGATAGTAGGACTAGCCTTAGGGAACAAGTTGATCATTTCCAGGAGGAGATTATGGCTCGTAGCGTGGAAAATGGAATCTTTATCCTTGTCCCTGTAGCAATGCCTTTTGTCTTTTTGATGGTGACGTATGTGTTATCCGATGTGCATGGAGTTATCCTGGACAACCGGTATAGGGAGAACGCCTGATACGGATTTAGAGTCCGGATGTATACCGATGACACTGGTAACACGTTGGATAACTGATAAAGACGTTAAAATATATCTTGTAGAATGGATACCGGTATCGAGACCGGATCATATGTCCCCTAGCTTGTGTGAGGGACTGTGTAGTTGTTCACATAAGCTATTCAACCTGCGAGAGGTCTAGATGCCGTCATACTTATGTAGGAAATGTTTTCCTACACGTGTATTGTTCAGTATTATTATGTCATGAGGAACCGTTCTTCAAATAAATGCTCCGTTGTCATAATGTCGTTACAATGGATCCAGACAAAGATTCACTGTATGAGAATTCCAAAAGTTTTTTTTGAAACTTGAGACTCTTGAAATTCGAGTAACGGCTGTAAGGCATAAATTACGTCGCATGATTAGGTATTAAATGCCTTTAAACACGTGTGCGAGCAATTATTACATCTGAGGCGTATATCTCAGTAACCGTCGCCTAGGGCTTAATGGGCTTACAATTTTTAAAACTTCTGGGCCCAATGGAGAGGCCCTTTGGTGAATCGACATTGCTTTGGCACCCATGGATTTGAAACGACTATGTCGTTCGAATTGTAAATTGATGCGTTTAGTCGTGAATGACACAACCCCAAGAGTTGGTAACCGAACCTCTTTGTTTCTTATAAAAGAAACACTTAGTAATTCTGAGAATTACTTGCTTTTAAATCCTTAGCAACACTCTGTAAAAATTTCAAATGAACGCCTGCTGCTTGTTTTGCGAAGCTCTTTCTGTCTTCACCTTCCTTATTATCTTAGGTAACCACTTTCTTCCCTCTGTTATTTTCATCTTCCATTTTTCTGTTTTTCTTGAAAAAATGTGCCCTAGGAGGGGGAGATTAGTTTCTCGCAACCCTAACCACCGCGGGGGAAGAATCCCTGTGATTCTTCCGAGGGCTGAGTCATGTCGCTCAGAGTGACTTTTCCCTCCTCAGAGTCGTCCTCTGATTGTAGTCACTCTTCAGATAGTGAGGTGAGTAATGATTGTTACCCTTCTGACGATGTCACTTTTTATCGTAGAGCAAAGATTTTTGTCCACGCGATTCGAACGATGACTGGAGAAGGAACTTCTGGAGATCAAATTGTTCTGAGAACAGCAGAAGGCTTGTGCAACGTTGTTGCCCATCGGCTAAACTGGGAAGAACTTCAGGCCAAGTGGCCCTTCTGCTGGGTATCTGATGAGTTTAAAAACTTAATTTCTCATCATGCGAATGAAGAAGGATCTCAAATTCAGCCAAGGTTCACAGTTCATGCAGAGAAGGAGATAAAAAAATGGTTCAGGGTGTTTGCACCGCTACTTACAGAACGGATTTGTGTTTCATTACCTCGGAGTCTGTTTCCCCTTAACCGAATTTCAGATGGGTGTGTTAAGGTTTTTAGATTGCGCACCCTCTCAACTTCATCCCAATGGTTGGGACTTATCCGTGCTCTAGAAGTATTGGGTGACTACTTCAATTTCACTCCTACCGTGGCGATGCTGTTATATTATACACAGGTAGTTTGGAGGGCTAACAAAAAAGGCGGTGTAAGTTTAGTCACACTCCGAACTCTGTGTTCCTTCGTAAACTTCAAATCTTACACCGATTCGGCTAAAGTTGATGGGAAGTCTTTCAAATCTTGCTTTACTCGAATATCGATTAAAAAGAATAAGCCTGTTTTCTGGAAGAATGAAGAGGGTTTTAATAAATTTCCCCTAAGCTGGACTCACAAACATTTTCTTCTGACCTCCCAAGCGTACTACACTCATCAATCCGAACTATCTACTGAAACGGCGATGGTGTTATATGCCCTTGAAGCTTACACTACACGCTTCAAAGCATTTTTGTGTAGACGTCTTTTGAGTAGTTCGAGCGAAGTCCGAGATGATAATTTACGTAATTCTTGTTTTATTTCTCTTTTCTTCCTTTGTTAATTGCATTGAGCATTTCTTTGTTGCTAATGCATTTTATTTATGCATGCAGGTGAAATAGAGCAAAAATCTCCAGACATGTATAAGCTGAAATTCTTGAAAGCGGGAGGGAAATCTGTGGCTGGTGAGAATGAAATTCAACCAAAAAGGAATTCTATGAAAGATCGTTTTGAGTCGATCATTCTGACCTCGGAAGCAGAAGGGGAGATTCCTTTGGTAGAAGGAGATTCAGATGGTGTTGGTGTAACCGCGGATCAACCCAAAATAACAAAGAAGAGGAGGAAGATCAAGAATGACCCTTCAGGAATACCTCCACCGAAGAAACACAAACCTCTAACGAGTCTGAAAAGAACAAGGGCCTCCAAAGGTAAAGCTATAGAGACATCGGATACAGATAGAGTTTCTTCCGGACTCCACAAGGGTATTCTTTCCGGGGTCTTTGGATCAAGTCTGATCTCTTCCCCAACTGCTTCATTCCTCACCCTATTTCTATCATACCAGGGGCCAACTCCAGCAATCCTTCCTCAGCCGCTCTGTAAACTCCGGCCCACACTTGAACCTAAAGAGATCAAAGAGGCGTGTGAGGTCGGAAAATAGCAGCTAGCCGAACTCACAGGGCTGCTCAATTCGCTCAGCCTGTTAGCTGATGATGTTGCTAAGGTAGATAGGCTGAGTGATAAAGTAGAATAGCTCAACCTCTCAGCAGAGAAAAATAAGGCTGCTGTGAAATTAGCTGAGGATCACCTGACCAAGTCTAAGGAGTATGAAGATCTTATGAACAAGGAGAATCTCAAACTCAAAAGCACGGTTAAAGACTTGGAGGGCCAGCTGGAAGAGAAGGAAGAAATGTTTGATACGCTGAAAGAAGAACTCCGTAGTAGTCGGGCTAAACAAGATGAACTTGAAGATAAAAGCAAAGCTGTTGCGGAAGATTATTTTAAACAAGCAGAGGAGTGGTCCCAAATTGAGAAGAAGTTCCTCCTTGAGATTGAGGGACTGAAGGCTGGGAGCACGGAATCCCAAGGGACAGAGGAAGAACTTCTGAGGTTATGGGAAGAATTGGCTGTAGCCAAAGCTGAGGCGAAAGAGGCCATCGATATATGCAACCAAGTTGCTGAAGAATCCTTCGGCTTGGCTATACGCCAAGTTTTCTACCGTAACCCCACTGTGACACTTAACCTCTATGGTATGGATCCGTTCTATGAATTTCGTGGAGGAAAGCTAGTCGCAGTGGTTGAAGATCGTTATGAAGATCCTCCAGAGTCCATGTACGGCTTGCCACCTCTTCCGAAAGGTCAGAGCATGGAGTCGGATTCCACTGTTCCAGCGCCGGAGGGCGTCTCATCTGAAGGAGGTGCGAAGGCACCTGAAGAGAAAGCTCCGGAAGAAATCCCTAAAGAAGGGTCACAAGACTTCGGAGAAGGAAAGGGACAAAAAAAGCCCCAAGAGTAGATTCCCCTTCCATAGTGTTGTTTAGCATGTATAGAGCTGTGTTCCAGGATTAGCTCCGGTTTTGATTAATTTTGAACAATATACATGTAATTTGCCTTTAATGAAAGAATAAATCTCCTCTCAGGCATTGTTTTTAATACTTCATGTAGAATAGTATAACTTAGATGTATTTGTTATACTTTTATCATTTCAGTATTCAATAATCCGTTAGTGTGATTAATCTTGAGGTCGGCTTGATATAATTGCCTCAGAAAATTAATCAATTCATTCGAAATAGATAAGTTTTAAAACGGAGAATTATATGTGTGAATACTGTCCCCAAGTATAAGTATGCTAAGGAATAGGTACCTGTCATAGGGCATTACCCTTAATTCTTTTGGGGAGAGAAGGAGTCGATCCGTTGTTCACAAAAGCGGTGTCATAGGACGGATGACTAGTATTAATTCATATTATTCTCACTGGAGAGAAAAACGTCGTCCATTGTGAGAGTATTGTTCCGAGCTTATGGAACTGCAAAAATACATAAAGATGATGGTTGGGTCTTCCATCATAAGGATGATGATGGGAATTGTCCACGCCAGGAGTTACATCATCAAATCACAGAATAGGTAATTGAGATCATCCATCCTAGGGAAATACATCTCAATCGTAAGAGTGCGGATTGAGTCTTCAAAGACTTCCATCATGATGTTGATGATGGGAGTTGTCCGCGCCAGGAGTTACATCATCAAATCATAGAATAGGTGATTGAGATCATCCGTCCTGGGGAAATACATCTCAATCGTAAGAGTACGGATTGAGTCTTCAATTTCGTCTTCAATTTCGGTATCAAGACAAGATCATCACTCTACTTGTCCCCTAGCTTGTGTGAGGGACTAGTAAAGTTGCTCATATAAGCTATGTCGTTTGCAGTAGGTCTGGATACCGGTTCATATATATTGGTAAAATATTTATTCACCCTTACATTGTCGTAGAGCTCCTTACGACGGATCCAGACAAAGATTCTTTGTGCGAGAATCCTTGAAGTTTTTGAAACTTGCAACCCTTGGTATTCGAGTAACAGTTGCAACGTTTCTCATGATTAGACATTTAATGCCTTTAAGCACGTGGGCGAGCCATTATTGCTTTAAATGAGCATGTCTTTGTAACCATCACTCAGGAGCTTTATGGGCCTGAAATTCAAATTTTTAGGCACATTTGAGAGGCTTTTTGACGAATCGACGCCGTTTTCGCGCCTTATGGTTTAAAACGACAGCCTTGTATTTATGAAAAGGTGTCGTTTGGTGGTAAACGATATAACCTTTGAACCAGTAATTGAGTCTCTTGACCCCTTATAAAAGGAGTACTTAGTGAATTCAGAAATCACTCAATCTTGCTTCCCTGACGAAACTCTGCAAAAATTTTGAGAAGACATTTTTGTTTGCCTCTGTGAAATTTGATTCACCATCTTCTTCTTTCTTAGGTAACCTTTTCCTTCGTCTCCTTGTATTTTCCTTAAGTTTTCTAAATGTCTGGGAGAGGTTTTACTGGCTCGAGCCATGTTGGCCCTAGGGGAAGAGGGGGAAGAGCCTTGTCCTGAACTCCCTCAAGTCGTGGTGGGAGGATCCCTGTGATCTTCTACTCAAAGCCACTTCATTCAGAGAGGGAGGCGTCGCCCTACTCAAGGCGAAGGGTGATAATACCCTCTTCAGAATCCTCTTCTAGTGAGAGTAAGAAGAGCGCTGATTTATACCTCTCTGATGATGTAAATATTTACTGCGCTGTGAAGGTTTTTAAATTAGCTCTTCGAAAGATGACTGGAGAGAGCATATCTAGCAGCGGAACACCATCTCAAAAGTATATCCTGAAGACGGCTTCTGGACTGTACAATGTAGTTGCACACCGGATTGACTGGGTAAAGCTCCAGAAGATGCGTCTATATTGCTAGGTGGCAGATGAATTTCTAGCCACACCGTCTATCCACGCCAGGGAGGACAGATCATGATTGGAGCCTCGCTTCACAGTCTTTAAAAAGGAACAACACAAGGAGCGTTTTATGGTATTGGCTCCCCTTCCCTTAGAGCGGATATGTCACACACCAGATGAGAGGTCAATCTATTCTTCTTCTTGAACTTAGGTGTGTGTTTTCCTCTGACAAAGTTTTAGATGGGGGTCTTGAGGTTCTTGGACTGCGCCCCCTCTCAGCTTCACCCCAACGGATGGGGGTTGATCCGTTCTCTAGAAGTGCTTGGGAAGTACTTCAACTTCACGCCGACGGTCGCTATGCTCTTTTATTTCATGCAAGTGGTCCGTCGTGTAAATAAGCAGAGGGGAGGAGTAAGCTTGGTAACCCTCCGTACTCATTCCAAGATAGTTAACTTCGAGTCCTACACCGACTCCGCCAAAGTTGATGGGCGTTCTTTCAAATCCTATTTCACCAGGATCCATATTAAGCCTGAGGATCCAATTTTTTAGTTGAATAAAGAAGGGATAAAAGAATTTCTCGTGGCCTGGTCACACGAGCATTTTTTATTGACCTCCCAGGCTTATTATACCGACAAGGCTGAGTTATCCCCTACTTCTGGCTTCGTTCTTTTTGCTCTTGAATCATACACCGCCTCGCAGAAATTTTTCTCCTGCAGGCGTTCGTTAGGGTCGAAAACTACCTGCGAGGAGTATTTGCGTAATTTTCTGTCATTTTTCATTTTCTTTCTTTTTATGTCTTGAAATCTTCTATTACTGATGGTCTTTTTATCTGATTATGCAGTTGAAATCGAGGCTGAGTCACCAGATATGGAGAAGTTGAAGGGGCTCAAAGCTGGAGGGAAATCCGTTGCGGCTGAGAATAGTATTCAGCCAAAACGGAATTCCAAGAAGGCTACCGTTGAAACCATAATCCTTACTTCATCTGCTGGTGACGATATTCCCTTACTGGAGGGCGGATCTGAGAAACCGTCCTCCAGTGTTGTGGATAAGAAGGCCGGAGAGAGGAGGAAAAAGGCAAAAAAACGATTCCTCTAAGCAAACGGAGTCTCAACCTCCCCCTAAAAAACCAAAAACTTCTGAAGGAGTGGCTGATTCTTGGGCTTCTAAAGGAAAGAAGGTAGAAGGGCCCACACCGAATGCCTTAAGCAATGTGGTTACCTCCGACGCCAAACAAATAACCACTTATTATGCGCCCAAGGTCTCCTGCCCCCCTCCAGGCAACTCCAATCTTGCCCCATACCTAGTGTATGAGGGTCCAGTGCCTGAGTGCATCCCCGATTCGCCTTACAAGCTGAAAACTACATTGGAGCTTGAAGAAATAACACAAGCTTGTGACGCCGGACAGTGGCAATTGGCAAAACTGTCCAGTCTCCTCAGATCGGTTCGCAGGCTGGCGGAAAATGGCAAAGAACTTAGCAAGTTGACGGGCAAGGTTAATGACCTTACCGTTGCCTCGGCCAAGGACAGAGCGAATATTCTCCGCCTGGAAAGTCGGTTGAAGGCTTCTAAGGAGGAAGGGGATCAAAAAGATGAAGAGATCTCCAGGCAAAGATTTCTGATTAAAGAGCTGGAGGCCCAATTGCTTGATCAGAAAAAGGCCAATTCTGACCTCCATGCCAGCCTCTGTACGGAGAGGGAGCATTCTGCCAAGCTGGGAGAGGAGTTGAAGGCGAACAAGTTTATCTACTCCCAAGGAGCTGAAGACTGGGCACGTAGGGAAAAGGAGTTGCTTTTGGAGATTGAAAACTTAAAGTTGGCTGGTCCAAATGACGATGTCACAACTCTGAAAGTGGATCTGGATGCTGCTAACGCCAGAGCGGAAGAGGCTGTGAATATTTATGTCCAAGCAGTCGAGGAATCTTTCGGGTTGGCGGTATGTCAGATTCTCCACCGTAATCCTAAAGTGGAACTTAATTTAAGCGGTATTAATCCGTTTTATCAGTTTCATGGTGGGAGACTCGTGGCCGTTGTCGACGATCGTCAGGAGGATCCGCCTAACACTCAATACGAGTTGGTTCCTCTCCCTGAAGGCCAGTCTATGGGGCCTTCTCTCCTGGTCCCTATCTCCAAGCGGCCCAAAAATGAAGGAACAAGTGTTACTGCTGTTACAGATGAGGTTGCTGTTGATAGGGGGTAAGGTCGGAGGTAAAGGGAAAGGAGAGGGCGGAGAGACAAGCCAAAATAAATAGCGGCTTCCTTATTGCTTTTACTGAATCAATTCCGCTGTGTTCCGGGATCAGCTTCGGATTTTAATCACCCACTCATGTATTTCAAAATTTTATCAATGGAATGACAACTTCCTTTATACGTCTGTTTATTGAAAATAATTTAAATAGAATCGTTGTATGCGTAATGAATCAGTCCGGATTTAGATACGTAGAATCTAAAACGGATAATAACATACAATTACTGTCCCCATGAGTGGGTACTTTAATAACAAAGGCTTGGTTTGGTAGAAAAGATAGAACTTATCCATCTTATGTTGTATTGAAATTGTAGTTGTGACGAAGTCGTTTACTTAAATCACAACATTTGGCATACACAAGCTTAGTAAAAAGAGTACCTTAATCTTTGATAAGTATGCTTTCGATTATAAGTACCATAATAGGGGTTGGCCTCGTGGGGGAACACGTTGTCATCGTGAGGATGATCTGTAGTATTAGTCCTGAGGGGAAGTAATCGTGACGATGTTTACTAAGTGTTTATCCCTCACAATACTCGTTAACCGTTGGATATTATCCCCAAGCATTATTGAGTGATTGGTTCCGAGTGAACATTTGACTCTGAATAAGTGATTCCAAGCAAATATTCGACTCTGAGTGAGTGACTCCGAGTGAGGTTGGTTCTGGCTGTGTCACCCGGGAAATTCCATCACTTGTAATCTCCTCGTGCTGCTTGGTAGAAGTATGTACGTTTTATCCAAGTCTTATTTTTACGTCGAGGACGAGTGCTTTATCTTGAACAAATTTCGAGTGACACTTCCGAGTGGAAACTCTTCCGAGTGATAGTTCCGAGTGGAAGCTCTCCCGAGCGATAGCTCTGAGTGGAAGCTCTCAGATTAATTCTTTCTGGGTAGAAGGCTCCGATTGATCCTTCCTGGGTAGAAGGGTCCGAGTGATCCTTCACCTTCAACGGCGCTCGGTTTAATTGTATCAACCACACTCGGAGTACAGTTTAGTCCTACAATCCGAGTCTTCATTTGTGTTTGAAATTTTCGAGTGCAACTTTCCTGAGTGGGGTGTCCCCGAGTGCGACACTTCCACGTGGGATTGCGCTGAGTGAAACATTTCCGAATAGGATAGCCCCGAGTGAAGCATTTCTGAACGGGATATCCCTGAGTGAAACATTTCTGAGTGGGATAGAACCGAGTGAAATATCTCCAATTCCCGCGTGGCGCGGCACCGAATGGAGAATTTCCGGGTGAAATGCTTCTGGACAGATAAAGACTTTGACTTCAAATGAGTATGTCTCGGGTAGAGACATTTTCGAGTAAATAATTCCTGATTGCAACCTCAAAGTGATATTTTCAAATTAAAGAATTCATGAGTCGGACCTCAGTAAGACATTGCCGACTAAAGAATTCACGGGCCTAACTTTGAAATTGAAGTGTTTCCAAATAAGGAATTCCAAGAGAAAGAATTACTGAGTGAAGAATTCCCAGGGGAAATACTTCTGGGCGATTTCAATAATGAGAATGGCGATTGATTCTTCTGCAACGTTCGGAAAAACTTACTAGTTGTACTTGGAGTTCGGTTCAATCCTAAAATCCAAGTATTTATTATTTCTTCTTTTATTTAACATAATTCATTAATTATTGTTTAGTTTGGCTATATTATTTAATAATTTGTTAATAATTCGCATTTTAATTGTTTATTTCAAAAGTGCTTTATTTATGTAAGAAAATGATTAAAAACATTGAATAGTTAAGAGTTTATGATTATTTATAATTTCACTGAGCAGCCAGCGTACAAATGCTAGGCAATTATATGTTTATTGGTGCAGGAACAGGTTGCGTTCAAGCTAAGAAGGAAAATCTGAGTGAAATTCCAAAAAGCCGAGTGAGATTTCACAAATCCGAGTGAAACTCCAAAAGTCCGACTGGGAAATGCTTCAAGACACCGACTCAAAAAGGGAACCGAATACCGAATAAAGAACCCGAGCGAGACTTCAGAATACTGATTGAATAATCCATAACGCTCAAGCGAGCAAGTTCACGCTCAAGCGTGACCTCAAAACATCACTCTCGCCCAAGCTTCTCCATCATGCTTAAGTAAGAAAGTGATACTGTAGTGCATACTTCGAGCTCGCTCAAGCGAGAGCCTTTCACGCTCAAGCGAGAGCCTTTCACGCTCAAGCGAGAACCCTTCACGCTCAAGCGTGAAGGCAAGTTATTTAAACACCGACTGTTCCCTCCAAAAACACACTCGGCACCAGTGCTGTTTCCGCTGCCTTCTTTCCTACTTTTGTACCTTAGTAATTTAAGTGCTGAGCTGTAATTAGCTAATGCTGAACTGTAAGTTGTTAAGTGTTGAGCTGTAATTAGTTAGTTGTTCCGTAATTATGTAATTAGTTAGTTAGTTTAATTATTAACTCAGCTTTCTTAGTGATTAGTTAAGTTAGTTAGTTAGTTAGTTATATACCTATATATACTTGTACATACTCTGTAACAACAACGGAGAACAGAGCATAATACAGAACACAATTCATTTTCCATTTCCAACCTCTCTCTAATTCCTTTCGCTCTCTAAACTCTCTCATCCATGTCTTTCCAAATTCCTTCGATAGAACCAATGTCGATGGATTTCTAAGTCCCTAAGGTTGGGATTGTGAAGGTTTGCGATGGAATCTTGAAGGTGTATTGAGGAAGTTGACTTCTAGATCCTGAGGAGAACGAGCTGAGGAGTGGATCTGCTTTGCTGGATTGACAAATCCAGGATCTGATGAAGAACTTCACCAGTGAGGAATCATGGTTGAAGCTTAGGTAACTTCCAGCTTTTTAACTAATTCAGGCCTAGCAATTAGGTGAATAGTTAGAGTTCAACCTCCAATTTCGCATTAGATTCGTATGTTAATTGAGAACTTAAGGGATTAAGGTTTAATGCATAGGAATTAGCGTTTTTCACCTAAGGAATTAGGGAATAACCACTTGCGGATTGTCCTCTTGATGTTTGAAGCTCGATTGAATCTCACTTGCATATTCTTGATGAAGTTGTAAACTGAAGCAATCCTAACCTATCTTCTATCAATCGTATTTCATCCTTAACACTGTCTCTGAAAAATATAAAAACTTAGAAAGTATAAAATCAACAAAAATCGAATGAATCTTTTGATCATTGTGTTGGTTCAGCTTGTATCTGTCCAAGATTGAGGTACTTACCACAATCCCTGTGGGACGATCAAATATAATACAATTTTAACGACTGGTGCACTTGCCAAAGAGTAAATCCTCTGAGAATTACACATCAAGTTAATGACTCGGAGATTTAGCATCAAGTTAATGGCGCCGTTGCCGGGGATTGTTGAGTAATACCAACAATCCTTGGACCGGTACTAGACTGAACCATTTTTTTTTGTTTCTGTACATGTTAGTAGTTAGTAAATTTCGTTGTAAGAGTAGGATTTGTTAAATCTTGCTTGAATTGTTGTTCATAGTTACTACTGTTTCGATTTTAGTTGTTTAGTGGTAGCACTAACCATTGCAGTAGCCTTGTTTGTAGTCAGTTGTTGCATTTATGTTTTTTTTAGTTCCTTTGGAAAGTGAAAAGTTGTAGGTGATGGATCTTGATGACACCTTAGCAGAGTTTCTTTAATATTCACAAACGTTATGCATGAACCATGTAGAGGAGGTACAATCAATTGAGAAGGAGCCATCGGAGTTAGAAAAGAGTTTAATTCAATTTATAAAAGTCACTCAAACCGGCCTCCAAAATTTTGATAATTCAATCATGAATATTCAAAAGCAAGTGGATTTTATTGCAAAGTAGTTAGCCGAAAAGCAAAGAAATACAAAGGTTGTATGAAGAGAAGACCAATATGAAGAGCCATGGGATGATGACGTTGGTCTAGCTGAAGAAATTAAGTTTGGGGAAGAAGAAGACCAGCTAGAAAACATTGAAATGGATGAACCTGAACTTGAAGTTGATGTAGAAACAAAAGAAGAAGAAGAAAATAAGGAAGTTCAGGGATATTTGATGGAAGAATAGTCAATTGAAGAATGTGAAGAAGAAAGTGATATGGATTATACTTCAGAAGTGGAAGATGATAGTATATCTAGTGATGCATTCTTTGATGATTGGAATGAAGAAGATTGGTCTGAAGAAGAACAAGAGCAAGAGTTAAGTGTGAACACAGGGAAAGAAGTAGAAGTTCATGCACAAGAAGAGTTAACATGTGTAGATGTTAAGAATATAAAAGAAGAAGAAATTCAGCCATGTTATGAGGAGCGTTTGCTAGTGGTGACTACTGCAGCTTTGGAATTCAAAAGGAAACGTGAATCATCAAGTCAAGAAGAACATTGCTTGTGGCATAAAAAGAGGAAGACTAACACAAAACAGAAAAAGAAAAAGAGTGAAGAAAAGAAAAAGAAGAAAAAGCAGAAAGTTTGGAAAAATAAAGATTGGAGGAAAGTTATGTTGAGCATTAGCCTCAAACATAACAAGGAAAAACAAAGAGTAAAAAGACCAAGAGTGTATGGTCATAAGAAATGGGATCCTGGAGGATGATCTTATGTTTATTTTTCTTGTACATAAATAAAATAGTGAGAGAGATTTTAAAAAAAAAAAGAAGAAGAAGAAGAGAGGAATTAAGCGTGAATGGTGTCTAATGCCAATTCCTTCTGTTCGCTTAAGCGAATTCAATGTGAGCTTAAGCGAATTTAATACAGAATGCACATTATTAAAGACTTGTCTGCACGCTCAAGCGAAAACCACTTTCAGCTTAGGCGAGAAGCTGCTGTTGTTGTTTCACGCTTAAGCGAAGGGTTAATGAGCTTGAGCGAGAGTGGCATATTGATACTCATTCTTGACACGTTGTCCGACTAGAAACTCTTCACTCTTCAATAAACTCTTCGATAACTTTGATGTTGGACTGACGTTGAAATTTTTTTGCAGTCGTGATTCCGTCAAATTAGTACATTAAAATTAATTAACGTAGTACTAGGGTGTCAACCTAGGTCGTTCTCTCAAGGATCAACACAGAAATTTAGGAAAAATCAAGTCTTAAACTAATTTTTAACAATTAAAAATAAAAACTAAACAACTAAAAATTTTTACAAACATAAGTTCACTAACATACAATTGGGGGGGTTTTGATTGATTTTTTTTTTTGTTGTCACAATTAAAATTAAAACAAGGTAAATAAAGGATTTAAAACAATAAATAACAAGCGATTGATTTTCTTGGAGTATTGTAAATAAATTTATCCTTGGTTCATTAAAGATAACTTGTATACTTATTAATGTTAATTTCTTAGCTCAATTTGAATTGATCAACTAAGCGTCTTTTTCAATTCACAATTCCTTTACTTTCATTTAAAAATGAATATTTTAATCAAGCATCCTAATTAAGCAAAAGGAGTCAAGATCTTAAAATCTAGGAATTATTGAGCATATATAAGAACATCGCCTACATACATAATCTAATCTCAAATTATGGAATTAAGCAAACCATAATTATTAAAAGTGATTATGAAAATATTCATTAAGCATGCATATTTCCTTAATCCATTCTAATTTGAAATCTTATTTAACTCCATTTGAATAACTAAACCGATTAAGCATACAAATTCAATTAAACAAAATGGAATTAAATAAGTAGAGAATGATTATGAAGAAATAACAATAATAAAAGCATACTATATTAAAATTAATGACCTCAAAATTACATTACAACATTCTCCAAGAAAATCAATCTAAGGGTTTTAGCCCTCCATAATTACAACTACAACAATAAAACTAACCCGGAAATGGAGAAGTTGTTGGATAAACTCCAACAAAGAAGAGAAGCAGAGGAAGAACGTATGAGTGAGGGAGGAATTGAAGAATGAAGAATGGTGTGTGTTCTGCCCCTTCCTCTTGGTGCTATTTATAGGAGTTTAAAAGCAAAATTATGCCATAAAATATTTCAATGGAAGGAGCACTCTTCATTAATCAATTCAATGGTGCTCCATGATCAGCTTGAGTGCCTTGCCCACCTTCCTCAGTGCATTGCCCACTTTCCAGAAGCTTGAAAAACGTGTTTCTGGGCCAATTATTCACTCATGAATCGATTCATTGGTGGGAGGAATCGATTCATTCGTTCCAAAATGCAATCCTGGGCCAATTTTACACGTGTGAATCGATTCATTTAGGGGTGGGAATCGATTCCCAAGCACATGAATCGATTCATGCTTGTTTGAATCGATTCCCAGGCCTTTAAAATGCATATGAATCGATTCACAGGGGTGGGGAATCGATTCCTAGCTGTATGAATCGATTCCCAGGGTGCTTGAATCGATTCCTTGCTGTTCTTTTGTGTGGGAATCGATTCCCACATTGGTGAATCGATTCCCAGACCTGTTCTGGTGCTTTTCTCGCATTTTTGACCATTTCTTGAGTCGTGGCTTCTTTCGTTTGACCTGTGGTAATTAATTTTTTAATTACAGGCTTAATCACACACTACAAAACAAGAGAAACCCAACTTTTATTAAAAATTTATCCTTAATTCATTTTAAAATTAAATATTAAATAAAGCTCAAATGATGAAAATGTGTTAAAGTGCAGTATATTACACACTAAGTGATGGCAAATTATGCACATTTAAATTGAGGAATTAAGGATAAATCATGCATCATCAAATACTCCCACACTTATTCTTTTGCACTCCCGGGCAAAATCAAAATAAAAACAAGTATCACAATTTATTTGAAAACATTAAGTTGAAAACAACACACAGATTTGGCATGAAATTTTAAGAATATACAGAGAAACAAGAGTTTTCAACATGAAAGATACAGAGCATCAAGATATATATAAAAATCATTCAAACACTTAGGCATGTGAAAATTAAATTAAACTGAAACGAAGATCATAAGTGATAGAACCTCACAAGACATACTCTCAACTCTCAAGTGTTTAAAGTTTGTGTATACACTCAAAACAATTCCTGAAAAACAAACAGTCTAAAAATTTGGCAAGTTTCTCAATTCTACAATCAATCACAAATGAATGTATAGATTAACAGGGCTTTCACAGGGTTGCAATGTGGCCAAGGTTAAAATGGATGAAATATATATATTTATATATATATACCAAAAAGAATAATGAAGCAATTAATTTTACTGGCAAACAGTGAGGGTAAAACATTTATTGTATGGTATTTGGTAAAATTTTTTTTTTTTTTATTTTTATTTTTATGAGATTGCATAACACTTGGAACAAGAGTTGCAATTCCTTTTTGCACACCCCCACACTTATTTGAATGCCTGTTTTGACTTGATTCCAAAGCTTCAATATACTTCTTAAGGTAGGTATATTTTTGGTTTTTTCATCCATGGCTTATTTGAGCTGTAACAAGGAAACAGTTAAATAGGCTCAAAATGGCTAACAAGAGATAATTTATTCATGGTAGGCTTATCTGGCTTAGTGGCTCAATTGAACAAAATGCCTGTATCATTCCAAATACATTCATATGAGTTTCAAGTATCATCAAGAAACAAGACAAAAATTAAGATGTAAGCTTTCAGGAATTAATCACACATGAAAGGATTAAGATGGTTTAAAGTGATCCATCAAATTTTAAGGCTCAAAAATCTCACAAGGTATAATTCTATCATATATGATCATTTCTCAATTATCATGTCATTCTCAACATACCAAAAATGTTTGAGTTCAAATTATAACATATCATTAAGCTCATATCAGACATGAAAGAATTTACTTGTACTCATGCATATCTTAAAATTCCAATAAAACATGCCTTTTTTAAAACAAAAACACACACAAAATCTTTTATTTAAATTTAATTTAATTTTTTTTTTCACACAAAATTTAATCACACAACACACATAAATGATCCCACCCCCACACTTAAATCATACATTGTCCTTAATGTAAGACAGAGCATACAAAATAGACAATAGAATGAAAAAGTAAAGAGATGGGTAAGAAAAACTCCCTCAAGGGGGATCAAGAAGTGGTTCCCCCAAAGCATGTTCCTCCGTTGTAACATCCACAAGTGAAGGATTTTCATGAAATGGCTTCAAACGTTGTCCATTAACCTTGAAGCTTTTGTTGGAGTTTTCACTTTTTATTTCCACAGCTCCATGGGGAAATACATTCGTAACAATGAAAGGTCCTTCCCATTTGGAGCGCAATTTTTCGGCCATCAGTTTCAACCGGGAATTAAACAGTAGCACTTTCTGTCCAGCAGTAAAATCCTTTCTAGCTATTGAGCTATCATGGAATTTCTTTGTTTTCTCCTTATAGAACCTTGAGTTCTCATAAGCTGCCAAACGGATCTCATCAAGCTCATTCAGTTGTAATTTTCTTTCCTCACCTGCTTGATCAAGTGCTAAGTTACAAGCTTTTACAGCCCAATAAGCACGATGCTCAATCTCCACTGGAAGATGACATGCTTTACCAAAAACAATTCTATAGGGAGACATTCCTATAGGTGCCTTAAAAGCTGTTCTATGTGCCCAAAGAGCATCATCCAATTTCCTGCTCCAATCCTTTTTGTTAGGCTGTACTATCTTCTCCAGGATCCTTTTGATTTCTCTGTTAGAGACTTCTGCTTGTCCATTGGTTTGGGGGTGATATGGAGTAGAGACTCTATGAACAACCCCATACTTCCTGAGCATAGCTTGCATGGTCCTGTTACAGAAATGTGTTCCTTGATCACTAATGATTGCTCTCGGGATGCCAAACCTGCAAAGAATTTGAGATCTAACAAAATCCACTACAACTCGAGCATCATTAGTTCTGGTGGCTTTAGCTTCCACCCATTTAGAAACATAATCAACAGCCAATAAAATGTAAGTAAAACCAAAGGATAGAGGAAATGGACCCATAAAATCAATGCCCCAAACATCAAATACTTCACAAAACAACATTGGTTGTTGAGGCATCTGTTGTCTCCATGTGGTAGCATTACTAGCTCTTTGGCATTTCTCACAGGTGTTACAAACTCTCCATGCATCCTTAAAAATTGTGGGCCAATACAAACCTGAATCCAACACTTTTCTTGCTGTTCTTTGTGGACCAAAATGTCCACCAACTGGTGAAGCATGGCAGAATCGAAGAACTGATTCTATTTCATGATCGGGAATGCATCTTCGAATCACCTGATCATTACACAATTTCCACAAATACGGGTCATCCCAAATATAATACTTTGCATCACTTTTTAATTTTGAAATTTGGTTTCTGGATGCACATGGTGGAAAAACAGAAGCAACAAGATAATTTACAATGTTAGCAAACCAAGGTGAATCAAAAAAGTTAGAAATACTCATGAGGTGTTCATCGGGAAAATGGTCCCGAATAGGTGCCGAATCAGGAGCATTCTCAATTCTGCTTAAATGGTCTGCCACAAGGTTTTGTGTTCCACTTCTATCACGAATTTCCAAGTTAAACTCTTGGAGCAAAAGCATCCAACGAATCAATCTTGGCTTGGACTCACCTTTCTTCAACAAGTACTTCAGAGCTGCATGGTCAGTAAAGACAACTACTCGAGAACCGAGTAGGTAAGATCTAAACTTATCTAATGCAAAAACAATGGCCAAGAGCTCTTTTTCAGTGGTAGTGTAATTTACCTGGGCAGCATCTAAAGTTTTAGATGCATAGTAGATGACCCTAGGCTGCTTGTCAATCTTTTGACCAAGGACAGCTCCCAATGCATAATTAGAAGCATCACACATCAACTCAAATGGAGCTGTCCAAACAGGTGCTTGGATTATTGGGGTAGTGGTCAATGCTTGCTTGAGGCAATTAAAAGCCTCCTTACACTTTTCATCAAATTCAAATGCCACATCCTTTTGAAGCAGACTGGATAGTGGCCTAGCCTTCTTGCTAAAATCCTTTATGAATCTTCTGTAGAATCCTGCATGGCCAAGAAAAGAACGAACCTCTCGAACACAAGAGGGGTAAGGCAAATGTGATATAACTTCTACCTTAGCAGGATCTACCTCAATTCCTTTTTCAGAGATTACATGCCCTAAAACTATTCCTTGTTTTACCATAAAATGACATTTTTCATAGTTCAAGACAAGGTTAGTTTCAATGCATCTGTTTAAAACTTTATCAAGACTATCAAGGCATGCATTAAATGAAGATCCATAGACAGTAAAATCATCCATAAACACCTCTATGCAATTTTCAATGAAATCATGAAAAATACTTATCATGCATCTTTGAAAAGTTCCGGGAGCATTGCATAGGCCAAATGGCATTCTCTTATAAGCAAATGTGCCAAAGGGACAGGTGAATGTGGTCTTATCTTGATCCTCAGGTGCAATGTGAATCTGAAAATATCCAGAGAATCCATCAAGAAAACAGTAGTGAGACTTACCTGCGAGACGCTCAAGCATTTGGTCAATGAAGGGTAAAGGGAAATGGTCCTTCTTTGTTGCTTGGTTAAGTCTCCTGTAGTCAATACAGACTCTCCAACTATTCTGCACTCTAGTTGGGATCAATTCATCCTTTTCATTTTTCACAACTGTGATCCCTGTTTTCTTAGGAACCACTTGAATTGGACTCACCCATTGGCTATCAGAGATAGGATAAATGATTCCTGCTTGTAGAAGCTTGGTGATCTCCTTCTTAACCACATCAAGGATTACAGGGTTGAGTCTCCTCTGGGGTTGTCTTACTGCTTTAGTATTTTCCTCCAGAAATATTCTATGCATGCACATGGATGGACTAATTCCAGGAATGTCTGCCAATGTCCATCCTATAGCCTTCTTGTGTCTTTTCAATACCTGCAACAATTTTTCTTCTTGATTTTCATCAAGAGAAGTGGAAATTATCACCGGGAGCTGTTCATTATCCCCTAAGTATACATACTTTAGGTTCTCAGGTAGGGGTTTCAATTCTAACTTTGGTGCCTGCAAAACAGATGGAACTAACAAAATAGATTTTGATTCTGCTGTTTGCACCTCAAAAATTTTGTTAGAATTTTCTTGAAATCCTGCATACAGCTCCTTATGGTCAACAGATACATCTAGAGATTCTGAATCAGAATTTATGTATCTATCAATTTCAGCACAAATATCACAACTTCCAGAATCATTGCATGAAAAACATTTGTTTGAATCATCCATGTATTCCAAATCAACATTAGAAAAATGTTCAAAAACTAGTTCATCAATAATGTCAATTTGGAAAACAGAATGATTTTCAGATGGATATTTAATGGCATCAAGAATATTAAATTGAACTCTCATGTCACCAAATTCCATAGAGAGAGTTCCAGAATAAACATCTATTTTGGTTCGAGCTGTTTTTAAAAATGGTCTTCCCAAAATGATAGGAACAGGAATTTGAGGAATACCTTCTTCCATATCAAGTACAAAAAAGTCAGCAGGGAAAACAAGCTGTTCTACCTGAACCAAAACATCCTCTATAACTCCAGCAGGATAGGCAGTGCTCCTATTGGCTAGCTGAATTACTACACCAGCAGGTTGTAAATTTCCAAGAGACAAAGATTTAAAAACAGACATAGGCATAACATTTATTGAAGCTCCTAAATCTAACATACAATTTTCAAATTTGTTATTGCCTATGATACAGGGTATAGAAAACGTACCTGGATCTTTGCATTTTTCAGGAATA
Organism: Clitoria ternatea; assembly: GCA_037962975.1. NCBI lineage: Eukaryota > Viridiplantae > Streptophyta > Magnoliopsida > Fabales > Fabaceae > Clitoria > Clitoria ternatea. Next base: position 20,640,432 of record CM075670.1, on the reverse strand, counting down.
TTTTCCTTACCAAGCAGTGCAGATACATTCCTTCCCATGCTTATTCTTTCATTGCCCTTGAGTCTCCTTTTGTGAGTACACAACTCCTTCAGAAATTTGGCATACTTGGGAATTTGCTTGATTGCATCGAGAAGAGGTATATTCACTTCCACTTTCCTAAAAGTATCCAAAATTTCTTTATCCACTTCTTCCATCTTCTTGCTTGGAATTGCTTTTGGTGGAAAAGGAAGAGGGATATGAGGTGGGATTTGGGATGGTTGCATCTCAGATTTGCTTGTGCTTGAAGAGGGCACATCATTCTCAACCGTTGTGGGCACATCTGTTTGTTTTTCAGGTTCCTTAGGTATGGGTACTTCAAGGTTCTTACCTGATCTTAACTGAATTGCACTCACATTTCTTGGATTTGCAGCTGGTTGAGATGGTAATTTGTCAGAGTTTTGAGATTGTAACTGGCTTAATGATGAAGCCAATTGCCCAATTTGGTTGCTTAAACTCTGGATGGTAGCATCATTCCTCTGTTGATACTCCAAATTCTGCGCAGCCATTTGTTTCACCAGATCCTCCAAAGAAGGGCCACTCGTGGGTGGTTGAGGTGTAGGTCTTTGGAAGGTTGGTGCATTGTTTTGAAATGGAGGTTGGGGATTTTGTTGTTGGTTTCCCCATCTCAAATTTGGATGGTTCCTCTAACCTGGATTGTATCTATTGGTGGAAAGGTCATGGTTTTGTTGTGGTGGAGGTCTGTCATGGTAGATGTTTGCTGCATAGGCTTGGGGACTATTATTATCCTTTTCTTGTAGAGAAGGACAACAATCAGTGGGGTGCTCTTGTGAAGAGCAGATTCCACACACTTTAGCAGTCATGGATTTTTGATTTACTGCCAATTGTGTGACTAGAGTGGTGAGAGCATCAAGTTTGCTCTCCAATTTAATTCCAGATGAACTAGAATTGGAATCAAACATGGGTTTGAAAGAATCATTTCTCACACCAAATTGTTGAGAATTGGATGCCATCTTCTCAATCAGGTTTCTTGCTTCAGCAGCAGTCATATCTCCTAGAGCTCCTCCACTTGCCGCATCAATCATGTTGCGATCAACGTGGTGTAAACCTTCATAGAAGTACTGAAGAAGAAGTTGTTCAGAAATTTGGTGGTGAGGGCAACTTGCACAAAGTTTTTTAAATCTCTCCCAATATTCATAAAGACTTTCTCCAGAGAGTTGCCTAATGCCAGATATGTCTTTACGGATTGCAGTTGTTCTAGAGGCAGGAAAGAATTTTTCCAAGAACATTTTCTTTAAGTCATTCCAACTTGTGATTGATCTTGGAGCAAGGTAATACAACCAATCCTTAGCAACACCCTCTAAAGAATGAGGAAACGCTTTAAGATAGATATGGTCTTCTTGAACGTTTTGGGGTTTCATTGTGGAACACACAATGTGGAATTCTTTGAGGTGTTTGTGCGGATCTTCACCCGCAAGACCATGAAACTTAGGCAACAGGTGTATAAGTCCGGTCTTAAGAATAAAAGGGACATCCTCATCAGGATATTGAATACACAAACTTTCGTATGTGAATTCAGGAGCAGCTAGTTCTCTAAGAGTTCTTTCACGAGGTTCAGCCATATCAGAAAAACTAGCAGTACTTTCAACAGATTCAGAAAAAATACTATCACTATCAATATCAACAAAGTTATTATTAAATCTAGCTTCTCTAACTAACCTATGAAAAGTTCTTTCAATTTCAGGATCAAATGAATATAAATGCTCAAAAGTTCTTCTAGTCATACATAGCATACAACAAGATATTTGATCATGATGAGCAATAAATCATAAGAATCCTAAATCATGCAAGAGAAATAAAATAAACAAACAAACAAACAAAGAAAAAAATTTTTTTTTTTTTAATTAAAATTTTCTTTTTTTTTTTTTCAATTAAAAAAAAATTAATTTAAAACAAGAGTTTTTCCTAAAGATCGTTGATCCCCGGCGGCGGCGCCAAAATTTGACGTTGAAATTTTTTTGCAGTCGTGATTCCGTCAAATTAGTACATTAAAATTAATTAACGTAGTACTAGGGTGTCAACCTAGGTCGTTCTCTCAAGGATCAACACAGAAATTTAGGAAAAATCAAGTCTTAAACTAATTTTTAACAATTAAAAATAAAAACTAAACAACTAAAAATTTTTACAAACATAAGTTCACTAACATACAATTGGGGGGGTTTTGATTGATTTTTTTTTTGTTGTCACAATTAAAATTAAAACAAGGTAAATAAAGGATTTAAAACAATAAATAACAAGCGATTGATTTTCTTGGAGTATTGTAAATAAATTTATCCTTGGTTCATTAAAGATAACTTGTATACTTATTAATGTTAATTTCTTAGCTCAATTTGAATTGATCAACTAAGCGTCTTTTTCAATTCACAATTCCTTTACTTTCATTTAAAAATGAATATTTTAATCAAGCATCCTAATTAAGCAAAAGGAGTCAAGATCTTAAAATCTAGGAATTATTGAGCATATATAAGAACATCGCCTACATACATAATCTAATCTTAAATTATGGAATTAAGCAAACCATAATTATTAAAAGTGATTATGAAAATATTCATTAAGCATGCATATTTCCTTAATCCATTCTAATTTGAAATCTTATTTAACTCCATTTGAATAACTAAACCGATTAAGCATACAAATTCAATTAAACAAAATGGAATTAAATAAGTAGAGAATGATTATGAAGAAATAACAATAATAAAAGCATACTATATTAAAATTAATGACCTCAAAATTACATTACAACATTCTCCAAGAAAATCAATCTAAGGGTTTTAGCCCTCCATAATTACAACTACAACAATAAAACTAACCCGGAAATGGAGAAGTTGTTGGATAAACTCCAACAAAGAAGAGAAGCAGAGGAAGAACGTATGAGTGAGGGAGGAATTGAAGAATGAAGAATGGTGTGTGTTCTGCCCCTTCCTCTTGGTGCTATTTATAGGAGTTTAAAAGCAAAATTATGCCATAAAATATTTCAATGGAAGGAGCACTCTTCATTAATCAATTCAATGGTGCTCCATGATCAGCTTGAGTGCCTTGCCCACCTTCCTCAGTGCATTGCCCACTTTCCAGAAGCTTGAAAAACGTGTTTCTGGGCCAATTATTCACTCATGAATCGATTCATTGGTGGGAGGAATCGATTCATTCGTTCCAAAATGCAATCCTGGGCCAATTTTACACGTGTGAATCGATTCATTTAGGGGTGGGAATCGATTCCCAAGCACATGAATCGATTCATGCTTGTTTGAATCGATTCCCAGGCCTTTAAAATGCATATGAATCGATTCACAGGGGTGGGGAATCGATTCCTAGCTGTATGAATCGATTCCCAGGGTGCTTGAATCGATTCCTTGCTGTTCTTTTGTGTGGGAATCGATTCCCACATTGGTGAATGGATTCCCAGACCTGTTCTGGTGCTTTTCTCGCATTTTTGACCATTTCTTGAGTCGTGGCTTCTTTCGTTTGACCTGTGGTAATTAATTTTTTAATTACAGGCTTAATCACACACTACAAAACAAGAGAAACCCAACTTTTATTAAAAATTTATCCTTAATTCATTTTAAAATTAAATATTAAATAAAGCTCAAATGATGAAAATGTGTTAAAGTGCAGTATATTACACACTAAGTGATGGCAAATTATGCACATTTAAATTGAGGAATTAAGGATAAATCATGCATCATCATGGACCGAAAGGGGGGGACTTTAAGAAATTCAGTTTTATGAAATGGAGGGCATGCATTTCACTTGTCTCTCCCTCTCTGCAGTCGTCCTTCCATTTACTCGGCCCCTCTCTACAGTCATTCAATCGTTCACTCGTCTCTCTCTTAGTCTCTCTTTCACTTATGTTCCATTCACTCGGCCCTACATTCACTCACTTTTTTCCACTCATTCTTTCATCCACTCTTTCACTCTTCCAATCGTCATTTATTTTACTCGTATGTTCCTCCACTCGTTCTTTCTTTCACTCGGCCTTACTTTCATTCGTTCTTTCTCCCACTCGCTTTTCTGTTCACTCGTATCTCACTGCAGTTGTTCACTCGTCCACTCATTGTTACACTCGTCTCTCATGCACTTTATTTTATTCTATTCATGCTTTCACTCGTTCTTGTATCCATTCATCCTTCATTCACTCAGGATCATTTCCATTCAATATTTCATTCACTCGTTCTTTCAATTTACCTGATTTCTATTTTTCGTTCCTTCACCCATCTTTCCGTAATTTTCTCATTCACTCTTTTTTTCATCCACTCGGTGTCTCGTTCATTTGTTTTTCCTGCAGTCTCTTTTTCATTTACTTAGTTTCTCATTCGATCACTTGTCGTCCTTCCATTTGTTCTTCCACTCGCTCTTGCATTTACTCATCTCCTTCATCCGATCGGTATACCTTTCACTCATCTCATTCACTCGGAATATTATCTATTCGTTCTTCCATTCGTTCTTTCATCCACTGGTCTTTTTCATCCACCCTCATTTTTACTCATTCTCTCATCCACTCGGTCACTCTTTCTTTTTCGTTCCTCTCCTGTCATTCAGTCTTTCATTTCCGCACTCTATCTTTTATCCATTTATTCTACCACTCGTTGTTTTATTCACTCAGCTTTTCTCTCACTTTTCCGTTCATTTTTTTATTCATCGGTTCTGCCATTTACTCAGTCCTTCTCTGCACTCGTTGTTTCATTTACTCTTCCACTCGTCCTTCACCACTCAGTATCTTTATCACTCGTCTTTTATTCATTCGGTCATTCCTTCACTCTTCCACTCGATCTTTTCCATTCGTCTCTCTCTCTCTCAGTTCCCTCACTCGTCACTCAGTCTCTCATTCCCACACCCTATCTCTTTTTCATTCGATGTTGCATCCACTCGTTGTTTCATTCCACCTAATTTCTTTCTCGGTTTTCTCACCCATCTCTCTGTATTTTTCTCTTTCACTCGTTCTTTCGTTCACTCTCATTCTCTCATCCATCGGTATCTCTTTCACTTGTTTTTTTTTCATTCACTCGTTCTTTTTCTCGATCTAATACTGTGTATTCTAATACTGTGTATTTCACGCTTAAGCATGATTCCACACGCTTTAAGCGTGATCGTGGTGCATAACTTCTGTTGTGTTACGCGCTTGAGCGCACACTCTCACGCTTTGAGCGTGACCACTCGTACCTGAAAGAAAAGAATCCACGCTTGACCCTTTGCTGACCATGCTTTGGTAGGTATGTCCCACGCTTAAGCGCCTCAAGCTCTCGCTTGAGCGCGATCGAGAAGAAAGGATTTACTGTTAATTTTTCCGCTTAAGCGTGCTGCTGGGAGCTTGAGTGTGAGTGCCAATATTGAAGACCTCTGATATTGTTGTTTGGCGCTTGAGCGAATAATGATCCGCTTGAGCGAATTTTATACCTGATGCTTTATGTATGATTTAAATTGGGCGTTGACGCGCCAATATTTCAGCGTACTTATGCGTATCTCTCAGGTAGTGGGTTGAGCATTTTGTTTTCCACTCGGTCTCTATTATTTTAGGATGTTTTTGTGTAATGACTTTATTTAAATATTTTCTTGAACAATGAATTCCCTTTCTTTCAGTTGTAATGGAACCTTATATATTTGATAAATTATTTGTTATTATTTCTTTTCTCAATTATATTGTTAAATCCATGCATGTCATTCCAAACAAGTGCTTTCCATGCACTGCCAGTCAGGTAAAAGGGAAGTATTCTAATTTTCTGACTCATTCTTTAATAACCTATGTTAACTGTGTTTAATTTTAAATCCATCTTAAATATTTAATTCTTGTTGATTCTCAGACTTTATTCGGATAGATGAATTAATTGGCATTGTTTGACTCATGATCCCTGTCCATAGCTATTTTTCATTATTAATTAATTGTTTACTCGGCATGCTAGTTAGCAATCTGAATGTATGACCTTACATTAAGTTTGGGGACATGACTAGCTGATTAACTGTTACATTCTAAGCTTTTGAGCCTCTATTATTCTTTTCCGAGTGAACCTGCATGCTAGTTAGTGAGACAGAATTTGCTTTAGTGCTTGCTAATTGGTTTTATGCCTATTAATTGGACATGATGAAGGCCTTCTTTATTAAATTAGCCAGGGCCAAAAATTAGCCATCCTAATATTTTTAAATTATCCTTTGACCCAATAATTAGGTGTGAGCCTGAGACCCTTTTATTCTGTTTATTCACCTAACGTTACAAGCCTAAATATCTAAGAAAAACCAAGTGAGTTACCCCTGGATGTTCCACTGATGTATTGCTCAGTCTTACTTATTGCTAGGGACTAGCAAGTTCTAAGTTTGGGGATAAAGAGTGTGCCTAACAGCCATTAAGGGCACACTCCGACCTTGGTTATAGATGAATAACTAGAGAAATGAAGGGAGAAATAGAAAAGCCGAGAAGAAAAATGGAAAAAATGAGCAAGGAAAAAAGGTGCAAAGCACCACAAAAAAAGTCCAGAGGACTGAAAGAAAAAGAAGGTGCAAAGCACCGCAAGTTGTTAAGATTATCATTCACTCGGAAAATAATGGAGCTTGCTAAGTAGAGGCAATTAAGTTAAAATTGAGGCAAGGCATCAGAGGATACATCTTGTAACCCGTCACTGACTCGGAAAATAATAATAGAGCCTGTAGCCCAGCCCCATTATAAGTTTAAAAAGCCCTTACTGATCCGATTGTGCTGACATATATCATGATGTGTAGAACTGTTGCAAGCCTATGTTGATCTAACAAAGATACAGGTGATGAGTGCATATTGCTTAACCTATACACCAAGAGAAGAGTGAAACACGACTTCAGAGAGGAAAACATCACCATCTTGTTTCCCAAAGGAGGTGTGAGTTATTATATTTTCAGAAATTGCGAAAAGAAAGCATGGTCGGTATTCAATAATTATAGTATGAATTAAGTTAAGGAAAGGTTGATTGTTTTGAATAACAGCTTGTTAGTTAATTAATCTGAGTATTTGCTTGAGGACAAGCAAGTTTTAAGTTTGGGGATGTGATAAGTCTTGAAAAGACTTAATTATTTCTTCTTTTATTTAACATAATTCATTAATTATTGTTTAGTTTGGCTTTATTATTTAATAATTTGTTAATAATTCATATTTTAATTGTTTATTTCAAAAGTGCTTTATTTATGTAAGAAAATGATTAAAAACATTGAATAGTTAAGAGTTTATGATTATTTATAATTTCACTGAGCAGCCAGCGTACAAATGCTAGGCAACTATGTGTTTATTGGTGCAGGAATAGGTTGCGTTCAAGCTAAGAAGGAAAATCCGAGTGAAATTCCAAAAAGTCGAGTGAGATTTCACAAATCCGAGTGAAACTCCAAAAGTCCGACTGGGAAATGCTTCAAGACACCGACTCAAAAAGGGAACCGAATACCGAATAAAGAACCCGAGCGAGACTTCAGAATACTGATTGAATAATCCATAACGCTCAAGCGAGCAAGTTCACGCTCAAGCGTGACTTCAAAACATCACTCTCGCCCAAGCTTCTCCATCAGGGTTAAGCAAGAAAGTGATACTGTAGTGCATATTTCGAGCTCGCTCAAGCGAGAGCCTTTCACGCTCAAGCGAGAACCCTTCACGCTCAAGCGTGAAGGCAAGTTATTTAAACACCAACTGTTCCCTCCAAAAACACACTCGGCACCAGTGCTGTTTCCGCTGCCTTCTTTCCTACTTTTGTACCTTAGTAATTTAAGTGCTGAGCTGTAATTAGCTAATGCTGAACTGTAAGTTGTTAAGTGTTGAGCTGTAATTAGTTAGTTATTCCGTAATTATGTAATTAGTTAGTTAGTTTAATTATTAACTCAGCTTTCTTAGTGATTAGTTAAGTTAGTTAGTTAGTTAGATACCTATATATACTTGTACATACTCTGTAACAACAACGGAGAACAGAGCATAATACAGAACACAATTCATTTTCCATTTCCAACCTCTCTCTAATTCCTTTCGCTCTCTAAACTCTCTCATCCATGTCTTTCCAAATTCCTTCGATAGAACCAATGTCGATGGATTTCTAAGTCCCTAAGGTTGGGATTGTGAAGGTTTGCGATGGAATCTTGAAGGTGTATTGAGGAAGTTGACTTCTAGATCCTGAGGAGAACGAGCTGAGGAGTGGATCTGCTTTGCTGGATTGACAAATCCAAGATCTGATGAAGAACTTCACCAGTGAGGAATCATGGTTGAAGCTTAGGTAACTTCCAGCTTTCTAACTAATTCAGGCCTAGCAATTAGGTGAATAGTTAGAGTTCAACCTCCAATTTCGCATTAGATTCGTATGTTAATTGAGCACTTAAGGGATTAAGGTTTAATGCATAGGAATTAGCGTTTTTCACCTAAGGAATTAGGGAATAACCACTTGCGGATTGTCATCTTGATGTTTGAAGCTCGATTGAATCTCACTTGCATATTCTTGATGAAGTTGTAAACTGAAGCAATCCTAACCTATCTTCTATCAATCGTATTTCATCCTTAACACTGTCTCTGAAAAATATAAAAAGTATAAAATCAACAAAAACCGAATGAATCTTTTGATCATTGTGTTGGTTCAGCTTGTATCTGTCCAAGATTGAGGTACTTACCACAATCCTTGTAGGAAGATCAAATATAATTCAATTTTAATGACTGGTGCGCTTGCCAAAGAGTAAATCCTCTGAGAATTACACATCAAGTTAATGACTCGGAGATTTAGCATCAGCGATACAGAAATTCGTTGGTGGATGAATGAGGCGTTGTCCGGTATGCCCAAAGGACGTGGCACAACTGGTCTGTCCATCCTCCCTTGGCTTCCCCAAGACGTTTCTTCAGTCCTTTCAGCACCTCTCTATTGGCCACTTCTGCTTGGCCGCTGGTTTGGGGATGTTCGACGGAGGAAAATATTTGGGTTATTCCTAACCCCTCGAGTAAATCTGTAAATTTACTGTCCGTGAATTGGGTGCCGTTGTCTGTGACGACCCGCGCTGGGACTCCGAATCGTGTTATAATATTTTCATACACAAATCGACGAGTTCGGGCTGAAGTAATGTGCACCACCGGCTCTGCTTCAATCCACTTGGTGAAATAATCGACCCCTACAATGAGATATTTGATGCCCCCAGGAGCAGTTGGGAAAGGGCCCAAAATATCCAATCCCCATTAGTAGAACGGCCATGGAACGGCGGATGTGAAGAGCTCTTCCGCCGGTGTATGGTGAAGATTAGAGAACTTTTGGCTGGCATCACATTTCTTGACAAAATTGATGGAATCCTGCTTCATCGTGGGCCACCAATACCCCGCCCTGAGGATTTTTCTCATCAAACTTCTTCCTTCGGCATGGTGTCCACATTGTCCTTCATGCACTTCCTCCATTACTCCTTGTATCTCATTTTCTCTTAGACAAATTAAGTAAGGTACGGAGAGTGCCCTTCTGTAAAGGTTATCATCGATCATAGTGAAGTCTGGCAATTCCCTTCTTATCATTTTCTTTTCATTCTCATCGGTAGGCAACAGCCCATCAGCCAAATAACGGATGTAGGGTGCCATCTACGTGTCTCCGTAATCGATGGTGATAGCATTTGAAGAAGGATATAGAGGAATGCTGGGTGATGTCAACGTACTTTGGACCAACGTTGTGGTGCTACCTGGCCGTTTAGTGCTTGCCAATCTGGAAAGTACATCCGCTCTGGTATTTTCTTCACGCGGAACATGTTTAAATTCCATCCTTGAGAACTTTTCTTTCAACTCCTTGACACACTTTAAGTATAACTGGAGTTGAGGCTCACGAGCTTGATAATCTCCCAAGATTTGTGAAATCACAAGTTGTGAATCACTGCATAGCGTTGCTTCAGATGCTCCGATGTCAATCGCAGCTCGAAGCCAAGCTAAACAAGCTTCGTATTCTTCTTGGTTGTTTGATGTTTTGAAATTAAAACGAAGGGAGATTTCTATGAGCACACCGTCATCGCTTTCAAGGACTATACCAGCTCTAGAGCCCCTTTGATTTGATGAACCATCCACATGGATGGTCCAATGAACACAAGGTGTAGCTGGATCTATCCCTGTCATTTCCATGATGAAATCAGCCAGGACCTGAGCCTTGATAGCACCTCGAGGTTCATAAGATATATCAAACTCTGAGAGTTTAATGGACCATTTAATCATTCTACCAGCGAGGTCTGGCTTGCTCAACACAGATCGAAGTGGTAAATCCGTTCTCACAACAATAGGATGGGCATGAAAATACGGACGCAAGCGTCGTGAAGTGAAAACGGCGGCAAGAGTGGCCTTTTCAATCTTCTGGTACTTATTCTCAGCACCTTGCAACGATTTACTTGTGAAATATATCGGCCTTTGACCATCCGGGGTTTCCTTCACCAGAGCGACCCCTAATGCTTCATCAAAAATAGATAAGTACATGATAAGTGTTTCGGGGTCAGGCTTAACCAATATGGGAGGTTTTGACAGCACCTCCTTAAGCTCCTGAAAAGCTTGTTCCTACTCCTGTCCCCACTCGAACTTCTTATTTTTCCTCAAGACCCCATATAGAGGAAGTGATCTGTTGTCCATTTTAGTTATGAATCATGCCAAGGCTGCTACTTTGCCATTTAGGACTGCACTTCCCTCATACTTTTTGGACTCTGCATGTTAATGATTGCTTGACACTTTCCTGGATTAGCTTCAATCCCGCGTTGCGTCAACATGAAACCTAAGAATTTCCCAGCTGGGACTGCAAAAGTGCATTTCAAGGGGTTCAACCTCATGTTGTAGTGCCTCAGACGTAAGAACACTTGGCGCAGGTCCTCTATATGGTCACCTCTTGCAGAGGTCTTGGCGATAATGTCATCAATGTACACCTCGACTATCTGAGTGTGTAAGCCTTCGAACACCTTGTTGATCATACGCTGATATGTGGCCCCAGCGTTCTTCAGGCCGAAGGGCATAACGGTGTAGCAAAAGACACCACGATCATTGATGAAAGCTGTTTTCTCCTGATCCTCCTCCCATATTGGAATCTGGTTATACCCTGAGTACGGATCCATGAAACTCAAATACTGGTAGCCAGATGAATCATCCACCATCCGATCTATATTAGGGAGAGGATACGGGTCTTTGGGACAACAATGATTGAGATCCACGTAGTCAGTGCATATTCTCCATTTTCCATTGGATTTTTGAACCATGACGACGTTGGAAAGCCACGAGGAGTAGCGGACCTCTTTAATAAATCCGGCCTTCAGTAATTGTTCTGTCTGCTCACAAGCAGCTTTCTATTTTTCTGGGCCCAGTCTTCATTTTTTCTGGGCAACCGGCCTCATCTTCGGATAAACAGCTAGCTTATGACAACAGAAGTCTGGATCCATACCAGGCATATCCGCTGCTGTCCATGCGAAAAGTTCTTTGAACTCCTGTAAAAGCATCAACAGTCGCTGCTCCATTTCTGTTTCTAACTTGTCATTAATATGGGTGACCTTTTCTGGAGAATCTCCCAATACGATGTCCTTGGAACTTCCATCCGGCGTGGGCTTTGATGGGTTGGACGGATCAATGTTCAATTTCGCCCTAGGGTCCAAGTCAACGAGACTCACAGACCCCGCCGCCGGTCCTTCATCGTTTAACTTTCTTTTCTTGTTGAAGGCTTGGAGCTTCACCATATTAAGGCTTAAGTTGTAACAATACCTTGCCATCTCTTGGTCCCCCCTGACAGAAGACACATTATTATCTTTGTTAATGAATTTAATGAGCAAATGAGGAGTTGAGACGATGGCCTCCATTGCGTTTAGTGTGGGGCGGCCTATGATTCCATTATAAGGTGACTCCACATCAATCACCAAAATCCTGGACTTCACTGTTCTATCCCCTGGTTCACCTTTAAAAGAGATAAGGGTGTCAAGGTACCCCTTTGTTGGTTGTGTTGCACCATTAAAAGCTGTTAGTTCTTGTGTGTAAGGCTGTAAGTCTAAGTCATTGAAACCCATTCTTTTAAAGCAATTATAAAAAATAATATCACAGGAACTTCCCTGGTCGACAAGTATCCTTTTCACATCTTTGTTGGCGATAACTACCACAATTACCACTACATTATCTCCTCCAGGGATAATTGGACCGAAGTCATCATTAGAGAAAGAGATTATCGGAGCAGCAACCCCGTCTCTGAAAGGACGGTTGTCTTTGGGCCTACCTTGTAATGGAAGGACCATACGATGATGATTCTTCCTGGCAGTGATAGAAGCTCTTCCTCCAGCAAAACCATTGGCTATCATATCAATGACCTCTCGACGACCCTGACGTTGCTGCTGGGGCATGACATTTTGCTGCGTGGGTTCGCCATCCATAATTCCTTTTTGCTTTTCAGCAGCGGTAAACCTTCTAGCCGGTGTGGGACCATCGTCATCACCGTCCTTGCGGTCTCTTTCCCGTTTCTGTGTCCGATCTGGATCATCAAATGATTTTTCTTTGAACAGGTACTGCTTGAGCTTGCCCTCTCGGATCAGAGTTTCAACAGTGTTTTTCAAGGCTTGGCATTCATCTGTTGAGTGGCCCTTTTGCTCATAGAATTCGCAGTATTTTCGAGGGTCTTCATGTCTACGGACATGGGGTGGCTTTCTAACCCTGTATACTTTAAGCGTTGGCCATCCGACCTCCCTCAGAATCTGTGAACGTCGGATATTTAATTGAGCATAATGGCTGAAAGCATTTACCTGTTTTTCTCGATGTCAAGGTGTAGGACCATTAAAGACGTTGCTATGCAATGGTCTCTCCATGCGTTCTGACCTGGGCCTATCCTTATCTCTCCGTGGCTGTTGCTGTGGCATTGGGGATTTTCCCTTCACAGCTGTTGCTTCCAAATGCATCTCAATGCTTACATACTTGGATGCTTTCTTTCTGAACTCTTCAAAGCTTATAGGAGGACTCTTCGCCAATGACAAGGCGAAGGCAGAGTTTGGTAGTAAGGCTTCTATCACAATATGCAGCTGTAGTGCCTCTGCTAAGTTTGGAACGGCAGCTGCTTCTTTGTAAAATCTCTTCAAGAAATCTTTGAGAGATTCATGTTCCCCTTGCCTAATCTGGGCCAGGGTATGAGATGTCTTAGGGACGTCTTTAGAAATAACAAAATGATCCACAAATGCCGTTGCCATTTCTTCCCATGAGTCGATGGATCCTGATGATAACCCTTTGAACCAGACGAGGGCATCATCGACAAGGGTGTGAGGGAACATTCTGCACATGACATCCCCATCTGCTCCCAAGTACATGGTTTCGTACACATATGCATCCATGTGTTTGGTAGGATCCGTTTCCCCACCATATTTTCCAATGGAAAGTGGTTGGGTATTCTGCAGATGCTTTGGGATGGTTACACTCATCAACCTCTGAGAGAAAGGAACGTTGAGTCTGTAAGTCCCATGGACTATTGCTGGCTCGTGTCTTCTACGACTGGCCTTCTCACCAAAGTCATGTGTTTGCTCTTTCTCCTCATAAGTGGGGATCTGCGAATACTGGATACTAGCAGACTTTCTTCCCTCTGCTGTATGATGCATCCCATCAGTTTGGGATGTTGCTTTCTCTTCTATGCTCTTTCTTTCACGTTTCAACTCCACTAGCTCCTCCATCAGTTTTCGTATCATTTCATCTCTTGGATCGGATGCAGATACTTGTACCATTCTCCTTGAACTCCCGACAGGCAACTCGAAAGCCAAACGTCTGTTCACTAGTTGTTCTTTGGCTATAACATCTTCTACGTGCCCATCTGATATGTTTCTCCCATTTCCTTCCATGACGCAAAGCAAAACTTCGTAAACGAGAGGTGGGAATAACTTTATCGGGTCCCACCGGGTGTGCCAATGATCTGTCTTGAACCAGGGTCAAGAGATCCGGTGTCAGGCCAGTCATAAATAGTGAGAAGATTACGTCTCTGAAGACCGGTTATGTGGGTATCCAGTCTGTGTATCCGATGTCTTTATATGAAGAGAGCGGTCTTGGCGTCCTAGAGGTCCTTAACACCGTCCTCACGCGTTGATATGGGCGAAAGGTGGTGTCACCTGTGAGGATTCTCTGACGCTTAAGTAAGTGATAATATTCCAAGTGAGGAATATTTTCAGATAGTAAATTGTAAGTCGAAAAGAAGTCGAAGATCCCCCTCTCCATTCACGAAGAGAGTTCTTATACCTGATTGGCTCGATATATGAGGACTTGTTAGTGGGGAACCACTAACCTCCATTAATATTATAAATTATTATTTTATTATGCACTTGTCAGTATGATTGAGTCAAGTGGCTATTTTATATTGAGCGTAGAGATAGTACGACTAGCCTTAGGGAACAAGTTGATCATTTCCAGGAGCAGATTATGGCTCGTAGCATGGAAAATGGAATCTTTATCCTTGTCCCTGTAGCAATGCCTTTTGTCTTTCTGATGGTGATGTATGTGTTATCTGATGTGCATGGAGTTATCCTGGACAACCGGTATAGGAAGAACGCCTGATACGGATTTAGAGTCCGGATGTATACCGATGACACCGGTAACACGTTGGATAACTGATAAAGACGTTAAAATATATCTTGTAGAACGGATACCAGTATCGAGACCGGATCACTAATATTATGTATTTAAATTGAAATTTATGTATGACTCGATGAATGGAAACGAATTACGGTATATATTTAAATTTATTTTATTTGAGTGGTTGGATATGGATTTGTATTATTGATGATGGTATAGCATGTTGAGTGATCATGCTTTGTGGTTCATTGAGTTAAGATAAGGAAACACTATGTAAGAAAGTCCTATAGTGAGGATAACGTGGTATTTATTTTATTTCATGAATTTCTATATTGATTATGATGCTTGAACACTCACCCTTTGTTGTTGTCATTTTAGTGACCAAAGAAGGGAATTTTGAAGATGCCCGGGAAAGAAGTGCCAAGTGAAGCGGGGAAATGCCAAGGAATGCGACTGTAAATGTAGAGTACTAATGTGTAGTTGACTTAGTGATTCTACTATGATTGAGTTGAGAATTTTGTTTATGTTGTGTTAGAGATTTAATGGAGCAATTTAACTATGTATGTGTTGTCTTTTAGGTATATGTTTGCATGAGATTATACGTTGATGCCAAGTATCTAAGTATAATGAGAATGATATATATATATATATATATATATGTGTGTGTGTGGACATGGTGATTATGAATTATATGATGCTATAAATGTGGGCATGCTAGCATGTTGTGATGCCATGTGTTTTTCTATGGTGATATATATATATATATATATATATATATATATGTGTGTGTGTGTGTGTGTGTGTGTGTGTGTGTATGTGTGTGTGAGTTGGTGTTGTTTGTTGGTATAATGTTATGGCATGGAGCCAATTATGGTTGTTAATGCATATGGGCTGGAATTATATGAGTTATTGGTGGAATATATTATATGTTAGACGATTGAGGATAAAAGCATTGAGTTCTATGGATTAGAGACATTAGAAAGAGGTTTGGAAGGAATAATATAAGATTATTATAGAAATTCATGAAAATTCAAGGAACTAGACTAGTGAAATGGAAATTCAAAGGGGTTCAGGATCCCCGGATAAGCCACATAGGTTTTCTTGGGTCATTTAGAACTTGTGTAAAGCCTTGTTTGAGTTAAAATGGTTTAGATCTGGTTTTAGAGCCTTAGGTAACTCCAAATTGTACAAACTTTAATTTTATGCATATCTCACTCATACGATAGAATTTTTGTGAAAGGACGGAACCAACAGCTCTGGAATGGGGAAAACATAGGGCCCTAAAGTTTTGTAGAAAGCTAAAACAAATGTTTTAGGTTGGTCGGAAGTTAGTCAAAGTGTAAAATTCTGCATAATTGTTATTGCTATTATGTTGGTAATCGATTACCAGTTGTTAGAAACAAGAAATTTATATTTTTATGTTGGTAATCAATTACCACTTGCTATAATCGATTACCAAAATATAAAATTAGGATTTTTGAGCTGTTTTGTATGACGTGACCCTTAGGATCCTATTATTTATTGTCAGGAACGTTAAACGTGAAAAATTTACTCTACTTTTAAGCAGATCCCAGGATAAGTTCTAGGAATCCTTAAGGGGACGTTACACTTAATCGTTGACATTGGTTTACAAAGGACACCTTTTGTCAGCGGTTTCGAATAATAATCGCTGACATTGGTGTGTCAAATTCAAAATTTCAATCCCACGTACATACGTACCTTTAAGTGATGCTAATATTAAACTTATCCTCATCCTTCACTCCAAGCCTAGACTATTCTTTCTCCCCTCAAACCCTCTCACTTTCATGCTTGATTTGTTTTGTGCCTAGCCATTATGCTCATTTCCATAATTTGTTCATGCCCACTAGTTACACAATATGATAGCCCTACTCTACTTAAACAAGAAATATATGCATATTTCTCTATTTTTCCCTTTTCTTCTTCCCATATCCTTCTTCTAAGTTCTATCTTCTTGGAGTATGAAGCCATAAGCTGGACCTTCCTTATATCATTTATTCTGATCTTCATCCACTGCTAGTTGCAAGAAAGGTAAGTCCTTTTTTTCTTTGTCTCCCCCTTATGTATTCAACTTAAATAGTTTAATATTTGAAAATTGTTAGAATATACATCTATTGGACATTAATATTGCATGAACACATATCCCTAATTTATGGTTGTAAATTTAGCTTCATAAATTAAGGAAATAAAATTAAATTTAGAGACAAAACAAGGCCACACATGTGTGTACGTTGATAACTATTGTCTACGGTTCCGCTTATAACCGCCAACAATACATAAGAAATGTCAATGGTGTAAGTGTTGACATTGTTATCAGTGTCATTATTAGTGCCTTCATTTTCTGTGCCTGAACCGCTGATTATGATAGTAACAAAACCACTGACAAATGCATTTTTTGTAGTAGTGAGATAAAGGCTCAAGAAATTTTTAGAATGGATCTTTAAGCATACCTTTTCTTTATCATTCAAGAATCTATGTTCAAACCTTAACCCTGATACTTTATATCCATGTCATGCATTAACTATGTTGGCCTTAGCGAACTTTTTATTCAACCCAATGTAACACTATATCAAATAGTTTTAAAATAATTGTTGTTGGTTTATTATTATTACAAGAATGGTAATTAAATCCATTTGATCATGAGCATCCAATCCATCCACTTATATCGATCCAATCCATCCATCTATATATATCTATCCAATCCATCTATTTATAAAATTTAAATATGATGAACTAAATGGACTGGATGATATATTTGTTGGATAGTTATTGATCCATCCAATATACTTTTTAATCTTGATCTGTCTAGGAATCGGAGTCAGATGTTTAGGGTGTCTTAAGGAGTGTAGTGATATTAGGCTATTATGCTTCTTATGCCCGATGCCAGCTCCAGCTAAGGAACCTATAAAATTGACCAAAAGGGGATGAAGGAGGGTATGTTCCTTAAGGCATCTGATGCTCAAGTTAGTAGATGTCGAAGCTAAACGAATGATATAAGAGTAAAGAGCAATTCGGAAGTCTTAGAGTTTGCTTTTGAGGTGAGTATTTATTCGGGGAGAGATGTATGAAAGTAATGATAAGTGTGTTAGGTGCCTTTTCAGTGATTTTTAGTAACCTGACATAAACAACCATACCCTATAGAAGGTGTATTGACAACAATCGAGGAGATATTGTTTAAGGATGCATGCCTCCAAGGAGGTGTCTTGACACTGGTGAGGCTAGTATTATCTGATAAAGAATTTGTCCCGGTAGGTGTCTTGACAACAATTAGAGAGGTATCGTTTGAGGGTGCATCCCTTTTGAGAGATGCCTTATGAAAGTTTGGATCTAACTTGGCATAGGTTTGACCAACATGTCTAAAAGAACATGTCTCATATGTTGTGGGACACAAGTACAACCCTAGGCTTACATATACCTAGTCGGTATGCCAGATCATATGCCTTTTAGTTTAAGTTGTTATAACAATGACTTGAATCGGTTTGCATGAAAATTAGAATGTAGGTCAGACAAGATATACTAGGCTGACAAGGATCTATAAGTAAGGTGATATCAGAATCAAGGTAATGGCCAAAACCAATGTCATGACATATCTAAAGTCATAGCCAATCCATTGTCAACATAGTCTTGGCCGATGTGTTGGCTTGAGTTTTATCTTAGAAGTCGTTGTCTTTTTAGTATCAATAAGAGATAGTTGATGTGAACTAAATCGAGATATAAAATTTTGACTCTAATCATGGCAGATATCATTAAAATTAAGATATGAAAATCCGATGCATAATCTTGGCTAGTGTGGACAAAGTGAGATGTGAAAATTAATTACATGGTCGGGGATGGTATGGACAAATCTGATATGGCAAAATTAATTACATAGTCGTGTCTAGTGTAGACAAAATAGAGACGTGAGAATCAGTAACGTAATTGTGGCTAGTGTAAACAAATCGAGATGTGAGAATAAATTATGTAGCAGTGGCTAGTGTTGAAGAAAACCAAGATGTCAAAAGCAGTTACATGGCCATGCCTAGTGTGGACAAGTCCGAGATGTGTGAATCAATTATAGTCATGGCTTATCTAAACAAAACTAAGATTTGAAAATTTGTTACATAGTCTTGGCTGGTCTAAATAAAACTAAGATGTGAGAGTCAATTACGTAGTTATGGTTGGTATGAACAAAACTGAGATGTGAGAATCAAGAACATTGGTATAGTTGACATCAGATATATAGGCTCGATCAGGCTCACAGACACTTATGTATTCGTTATCATCAATTGAGCTTAATTATGAACCAATGTTAATCGTTATCATTATGAGTCGAACTTGATTTAGTTAACCATCATCGTGAAAGACCAAGCTTAACTAGTTGGTGAACATTAATTGTAATTATTATGGTACAAGCTTCGCATTTGGCTAATCGATGTCATAAGAGACCGATCTTAACCAGTTAGTGAAAGTTAATCGTAACCGCTAAGGGACAAGCTTAACTTCGGGTTAATTGACATCGTAAGAGGCCAAGCTTAACTTAGGTATTAAAAATGGTCGACCTAAAATTCTGGACATTGAACTAAGATCCTTTAAATCCAAATTGACATGTTCTTAAACCTAAACTAAGGTGTTCAAAATGGTAGATCATGGATCTTGGACATCAAACCGAGATCCTCCAAAGTCAATATTGACATGCTCTTAAACCCAACTGAGGTGTTAGAAATGGTAGATCTTGGATCTTATACATTGAACTAGGATCCTCCAAAGTCAAAATCGACGTGCTATAAACCTAAACCGAGGTGTAAAAAGTTAAATTGTGGATTCGGACATTAAACTGGGATCTCTAAGTGAAAATTGGCTTGCCTTAAAACTAAACTGAAGTGTTATAAATGGTAGATGTTGGATATTGGACATTGAACTGAAATCCTCCAAGTCAAAACTAGCACTCTCTTAAACCTAACCAAGGCATTAGAAATGGTAGATCTTACAGCATCGGATTGAGATCCTCCAAGTCAAAATCAACATGCTCTAAACCCAACTAAAGTGTTAGAAATGGTATATCTTAGATTATGGACATTAAATTAAGATTCTCCAAGTCAAATTCAACATGCTTTTAAAACCAATTTGAGGTGTTAAAAATGGTAGATTTTGGATATTTGACATTAAATGGAGAAGTCTCCTAACTGATTAACCAATGTTCTAGGCATCGAATAAGAAGGTTTCTTGAAAAAACTGAGGTAGTTCATGACCAAACCAAGTACTCAATGAACCAACTAGGGTACTCTTTCACTAAATGAGTGTATCAAAAAGAACTTGATCTTGAAATAGAACATCAAATAGAGATAACTTGTGACCAAATTGGGGTACTCCTTTGCTAAATGAGCCTATCACAAAAAGCTTGATCTTGACCCAGGTCACCAAACGAAGACGTCTTCTAAACAAATCGAGGTAATCCACAAAGTAACAAAGGTATCAAAATTAGGCTCATATTGAACTTGAGACATTAAACAGAGAGGTCTCCTAACCAAACTTGGGTATAAAAATATGATTAAGCTTAGATGTTGTACGTCAAATAGAGATGCACCTAATCAAAATAGGGTACTGTTGTTCAAGTGGCCTCAATACTCAAGAGGGGGGGTGAATTGAGTTATAAAACTTTTGCTTGGAATACCTTTGAAATTGATTTCTATAACCAAGTTTGTGAGATTATGCAAGTGAAAGCAAGTAACAATGATATGCAATGCACTACAAGAGGTAAGTATTGTTGAGGCAATTTAACAAACACTTGGTGTGCAATATCTAAAGTATAGCAAATTAAGCAAGTTCAAGTATGTTCTTCTCAACCAAACAATACCAATCAACAAATATGCAATGTATGGAAGTAAAAGAGTAAGGAAGAGAAGCTTGCAAACCGATGTAACGAGTTCCACCCAATCCGGTGTACGTCTCGCCTCTAAGCAACCCACTTAGAGGATTTTCCACTATTGTAGACTAGAGATACAACTTTGAGCAATTGCGGCTTCCTAGTGTCCCACACTCAAGAACCCAATCCTCACAAGTATAAGGGCAACCCACCCAATCTCTCAATCTCACAATATCCCAAAGGTTGAGTCCACAACCTTTGTAACCACTCAACCTAGAGTGAATAACCACTCAACCTAGAGTGAATATCTTGTGTTTGGAGTTTGTGTTTACAATCAATATACTCTCTTAATAGAGTAGATATACAAATGAAAAGCTCTCACAACTTCTAACTCTCAACAAGAGAGAATATGCAAATTTAAGCTCACAATCTAACAACTCTTAGATGTATGCAAGTTTAGAAACTAGAGTTGCAGAATATACAAGAGAAAAATGAATTAGAAAGACTCTTAGAGGAAGAATATTGATGCCTTGTTTTGTGCCTTTCTCTCTATGTTCTTCTTGCTTGAATTGATACTTCATTTATAGCCATTCTTGAGCTTCTAGCCGTTGCAAGTCATGTCTCTGCGTATAGTGGGATTTGAGTGTATGTTTTCCACTTAAGTCTGTCTGTTTAGTGGTGTTTCCCACTATGTGAATCGATTCATAGATCCTTGAATCGATTCAGAGTATTCTGTTTTATGCATTTTGGAGTTCCAGAGTCGAATGAATCGATTCGAGCCTTGTTTGAATCGATTCAGAGCATTCTGTTTTGGGTTCCTGGTCTGTCAGCATCGTGTGAATCGATTCAGGGTCCTTGTGAATCGATTCAGGACATACTGTTTGCAATTTTAATGACTTCCAGGGCTGTGAATCGATTCAGGGTCATGGTGAATCGATTCAACTCATTCTGTTTCTCATTTTTATGACTTCCAGGGCTGTGAATCGATTCACTCGTGCTTGAATCGATTCAGGCTCTTCATTTTGACATTTTCTCATGCCTGTTGGTCATCCATTTGAATCTAATGATGCATGGTTGCTTTCCTTTTGTTTGATTCATTGGTTTCTTCATCTCTTGAACCTTTGTGAGATCATTTTCCTCTTTTATATGAAATCTCTAATTGTTTTTGATTTGAAGACTTCCCATTGCTTGTTTCCATTGTCATTATCAAAACCTGTTATCACATGCAAATACATTCTCCCCTTTTTTGATGATGACAACCAATGGCCATCTCTTGGGGTGTTTATTAGCCAATAACAAGTCATGAAAACTAATGTCTCTGTTTGTTTTAAGCAATTATTTCTTTTAAGAAAGTAGGTCTCCCCCTTTGTTTTTCAATGAAACCATCAAATGATCTCAAGCGTTGAAATAATGTCACACCTGTATCACATTCATATATATGTATCATATTCGCATATATCGTAAATATATCATATCGCACATGTATCGCACGTGTAGCTCTCTATCTCTCCATCTCTCCCCCTTTGTCATTATCAAAAATAAAAGTTGGAGGTACGCAGTAAATCGAGTAGTAATCACAGGCAAATGCAATTGAGATAAACCAAAATAATTAACCAAACGAGGTAATTGTTCAACCGACATAGCAAAGTAAGAAACTAAGACGAGATAGTTGTGCAAATAATTGACCAAAACAGAAACCAAAGTAAACAACCCAGTCTGAATGTGAAAAATAAAAGTAATAAAGAAGAGTAAAGATCAGTCATGGATGTGGGAAGTGAATGCTGGATATCTGGGTGGCAAGCTCCGTGTATCGCTCTTCCATGTTTGCTTCAATCCTGTCCAGTCGAGTGTGGATGTTTGCTTCCATGGAGTTGAGGCACGGGTCCAGGTGAGCAGTGAGTCTTGTGAAAAGATCATCAGTAGGAGCGGGTGGAGGAGGAGGAGGAGGAGGAGGAGCGTCATCTTCAACTTCATGTCGGGGACGCCTAAGAAATTGCCACCTGCCTTGGTATTCCACAATATTCATCTTAGTGAGATGAGATTTGCCAATAGGTGCTTTGGGACCGACCACTTCCTTGATCTCATTTTTCAAGTCCACTTTAAAATGGTGGAGCAATTTGGTAATGAGTATGGCATATGGAAGATGAGCGAGGTTTTGGGCTTCAACCATGTGATGCCTAACCAAGTCAATCCAATTTATGTCTTTCTCATTGACAATTGCCCAGAGCAGCAAGATTTGGGCCTCATTTAGCCTTGCATAATTTCCACCGGAGGGGAGGAGAATTTTGACAAGGACAAAGTGCAAGAGGCGGTGATGGAGACTTAAGGTGCCAACCGTGCTCGAGGGACCTGCAAGATTAAAGAAAGCTCTTGCCTCCAATGGATTATAATTCCATGCAAGAGGAGGTTCTTTGCCATGGAAGGAAGCGTTGCTAAGAGGGAGTAAGCCAACTTGATTCATTACCTCATTATCAAGAATGATAGTCTTACCTTTCACTCGGGCAATATAGCGAGCATCTTGAAGGCGTAAAGTGGAGTAGAATACACGAATGAGTTCAGGGTAGATTGCTACTTCCTCAAGAGCCATGAAGCCAACTAGCTCTTGTTGATGTAAGGTGGTGAGTAGAGGAAGTCCAGATGCTTCAAAGAATGGGAGATCAAGCCAATGGGGAGAAATGAGATGTTTCTCAGAGAATGAAGATTGGTACCTTTCAAGATCTTTTTGGGTAGTGAATAATCTAGATAAATCAGAGTGTTGAGGCATGGAGGCTGCAGCGGTGTTTGCACGTTGTTTCTTGCGAGGTTGAGAGGAGGAAGCCATGGAAGATGAAGGATTTGAGTGGAAGGTTTGGAGAAGAAGTTGAAGAGATTAGAAGTTGAGAAGTTTGAGAAGAGAGAGTGGGAGATAGTGGAAGAGTGAAATGAGGAAGTGTGTGAATTTATCAGCGTGAATATGCAGTAACTGACGCGTGAATCGATTCGAGGAATGCTGTGAATCAATTCGAACGTTACTGATTTGAGAGAAATGAAAGGGTCAGACACGTGAATCGATTCGAGTATGCTGTGAATCGATTCGAACCTCTCTGTTTGAGGGAATATGGACCATCAGGTGTTTGAATCGATTCAAGGGGAGTGTGAATCGATTCGAACGATACTGTTTTGAGGATTTTTGAACCAACAGGTCTGTGAATCGATTCGAGGGGGTGCTGAATCGATTCGAAGGGCTGTTTCACTCAAAATTTATTTCTTTCCATTCCAATATATTCAAGGCATGAGGAATTCCATATAGGATCATTAAATCTCCACTTCCATGGGGTTCTTTTGCATTAATCACTAGTAAAGGTGTCATGCAATCAATACACAAGATGAAGTGATCACTCAAACACAATTTGTCATATCAAGAATACCCAATTCTCTTCTAATGTAAATAAATTGCTCTCTAGCCAAGGGTTTTGTGAAAATATCTGCTAGTTGCCTAGAGGTTTCAACATGTTCAAGCACACAATCTCCTTTTAACACATGATCTCTAATAAAGTGATGTCTAATCTCAATGTGTTTGGTTCTAGAGTGCATTACTGGATTCTTGGAGATGTTAATGGCGCTTGTGTTATCGTATTTAATGGGAACTTTATTCAAGGTAATACCAAAATCAAGAAGTTGTTGTCTCATCCAAAGAATTTGGGCACAACAACTACCAGCTGCTACATATTCTGCCTTAGCTGTTGACAATGCAACACTTGCTTGTTTCTTGCTATGCCAAGAAACAAGGGAACTACCAAGCAAATGGCATGTACCACTAGTACTTTTTCTATCAAGCTTACACCCCGCAAAGTCGGAATCAGAATATCCTAAAAGATTACATTCAAGGCCTTTGGGATACCATAAACCAACATTTTGAGTACCCACAAGATATTTCAAAATTCTTTTTACGGCAGTCAAATGTGATTCTTTAGGACATGCTTGATATCTAGCACACATGCATACCGCAAACATAATATCAGGTCTACTCGCAGTTAAATACAGTAAGGATCCAATCATACCTCGATATTTGGTGATTTCAATGTCCTTACCCTTTTCATCTTTGTCTAGATAGCAGGATGTGCTCATGGGTGTTGCTATCTCGTTTGCCTTGTCCATTCCAAATCTTTTAAGTAGTTCCTTACAGTATTTGGTTTGGCTAATGAACGTTCCATCAATGGCTTGTTTTATTTGTAGTCCAAGGAAGAAGGTGAGTTCTCCCATCAAGGACATTTCAAACTCATTCTGCATAATCTTGGCAAATTCTTGACAAAGTTTTTCATTAGTAGCACCGAATATTATGTCATCTACATAAATCTGTACCAAGAGGATGTCATTTTGTTTGCGTTTTATAAACAATGTAGTATCAACCTTTCCTCTTTCAAAGTTGTGTTCTAAAAGGAATTTGCTTAATCTTTCATACCAAGCTCTTGGAGCTTGTTTTAAACCATATAAAGCTTTTCTCAGTTTGAAGACATGGTTTGGAAATTTATGATTTTCAAAACCGGGAGGTTGATCTACATAGACTTCTTCTTGAATGTAGCCATTTAAGAACGCACTTTTGACATCCATTTGATACAGTTTGAAATCCATACAACATGCAAAAGCTAGCAATAATCTAATGGCTTCTAATCTAGCTACGGGAGCATATGTTTCTTCGTAGTCTATTCCTTCTTCTTGGTTGTATCCCTTTGCAACTAGTCTTGCTTTGTTTCTAGTTATTATACCATTTTCATCTAGCTTATTTCTAAAAACCCATTTGGTGCCTATTATTAGATGATCATTGGGTCTTGGCACAAGTTCCCAAACTTCATTTCTTTCAAATTGGTTTAACTCTTCTTGCATGGCCAACATCCAATGTTCATCAATAATGGCTTCATCAATATTTTTGGGTTCTATTTGGGATACAAAAGCCAAGTGATTGCATGCATTTCTAATGGCGTTTCGAGTACTTACCCCTTTGGTTATTTCTCCAATAATCTTGTCCAAGGGATGATCCTTCAATGTTACCCAATCTTGTTGTGTCTCTATTTGTGTTGCACCTCCATCATTGTTGACTTCTTCTTCTTTGTCTTGTAAGTTCATTTCTTGGAAGGTACCTACAAGATCATCAACTTCCTTTCTCGGAGGATTTTGGTTAAGTTCATCAAATTTAACATGTATGGACTCTTCAATTGTGTAAGTCCGTTTGTTAAAGAGTCTATATGCTTTACTAGTAGATGAATAACCTAGAAAAATTGCTTCATCAGATTTTGCATCAAATTTACCAAGATTTTCCTTTCCATTGTTCAAGACAAAGCATTTGTATCTAAAAATGTGAAAGTAGGAAATATTTGGTTTTCGTCCTTTGTAAAGTTCATAGGGGGTTTTCTTTAATATAGGCCTTATCAAACAACGATTCATAACATGACACGCGGTGTTCACGGCATCGGCCCAAAACTGTTTTGAAATATTTGCTTCATTCAACATAGTTCTTGCAAGCTCCGCTAAAGATCGATTTTTCCTTTCAACTACTCCATTTTGTTGTGGAGTTCTTGTAGCCGAAAAATTATGTTCAATGCCAAACTTTTCACAAAATTTTTCAAAAGATTGGTTTTCAAATTCTCCCCCATGATCCGTTCGTATGGATGCTATTTTTAAGTTTTGTTCATTTTGGATAACCTTGGCAAGTTTCTTAAATGCTTGATATGCTTCATGTTTATGAGTAAGAAACAATGTCCATGTATATCTAGAGTAATCATCCACAATTACTAGACCATAATAGTTTCCACCAAAACTTTTGATTTTCGAAGGTCCAAACAAATCCATATGTAAAAGCTGTAAAGGTCTTGTTGTTGAAACAATATTTTTTGCTTGAAAAGAAGCCTTTACTTGTTTTCCTTTTTGACAAGCGTCACAGAATTTATTTTCAAATTTCAGTTTTGGTAAACCAATGACTAAATCTTTTGAAACAAGTTTATTTAAATGGTCTACATGAATGTGAGCGATTCTTCTATGCCAAAGCCATGATTCATCCTCTTTAGTTATAAAGCATTGTACATCATTTGAAGCAAGACAATCTAGATTAATCATGTAAATGTTATCTACTCTTTGACCAACAAATTTTATCTCCTTGTCTAGTTTATTTTCAATTATGCAACCATTTGATTCAAAAACAATTTTATAGCCCTTGTCACATAATTGACTAATGCTAAGCAAGTTATGTTTTAGTCCTTCAACATATAAAACATCATTTATGGAGGTGGAAGAGTTTTTACCGACATTTCTGATTCCAAGTATTCTTCCCTTTGTGTTGTCTCCATAAGTGACAAATCCTTTGCTTCGTGGAGTAAGTGATATGAACTTATTTTTGTCTCCCGTCATATGTTTGGAACACCCACTATCCAAGTACCAATGGGTGTTGCTTGCCTTGAAGCATACCTACAAAACAAAATCATTTTAGAGAACTAGGTACCCATTTTATGTTGGGTCCTCTAAGGTTAGCTTGTGGAGATGTTCCTTTGGGAACCCACACCTTTCTTAAGACCTTTGGTCCTAGTTTCCTAACACTACACTTATAAGCACTATGTCCTTTGGTACCACAATGATTGCATTTCATAAAAGGTGAGGAGGATTTGCTTGGTGATGCAAAAAAGTTTTTATAGTGCTTCTCCATTTTATGATTACTATGTTCTTGATCATATCCTAAGCCGGTTTTACTAAACATGCATTTTTGTTGCCCAAGAAGGATATTCAAATTATCTCTTCCATTAGTGAATTTCTCTAAGGTTTTGTTTAGATCTAGGACTTTATTTTCTAGATCTACACATTTCTTAGCAAAATTACAAGGTCTACTAATGGAACATATTTGAGCATTTTTCAATTCTTCTTTTAAACATTCATTCTCTTTGCAAACTTCCATAAGGTGCATCTCTAGAGTGTCACTAGTTTTCCTAGATGCTTTGAGTTTACTAGAGATTTTTGTGAATTTATCATACAATTCTTCAAATGCTTCTAACAGCTCATTTTTATCTAAGTCAAGAAGATTTACCTCGTTATCTTCTTCTTGATGATTTGCCATTAAGCAAAGATTGGCTTGCTCATCTTCCGAGTCGTCGGAGCTGCTCACATCATTCTCATCCCAAACAATATAGGCTCTTCTTCTTCTTTGTTTGTCCTTGCCCTTCTTTTTGAGGTTTGGATAATCGGCTTTGAAGTGCCCTTCCTTGCCACATTCAAAACAGTTGGGTGAGGAAGAGTTTTCTTTAGTGATAGGTTTCTTACCTGAGCTTTTGAAGCTTCTTTGGAAGCGTTTGCCTTTCATGAATTTCCCGAAGCGTTTCACAAATAGTCCAAATTCTTCTTCTTCATCAAGTTCACTTCCGGATTCTTCTTCTTCATTTGTGGAAGTAGCCTTGAGAGCAAGACCCTTTTTCTTGGAAGATTTTTCTTCCTCTTCCGCCATCTTTAATTCTTTCAGCTCTTGTTCTTGTTCATGCAACTTACCAAATAGAGTGGCGAGAGACATTTCGTTTATGCTAGGAGATTGTTTGATGGCGGTAACTAGCGGTTGCCATTCTCTGTTAAGACTTTTCAACACTTTATGAATGAGTTCTTTGTTAGTGTAAGTCTTTCCAAGTGTAATGAGTTGATTAATGATGAGAGTAAATCTTTTTTGCATATCAACAATCGATTCATGAGAGTTTAATCTAAAGCATTCATATTGACTAGTAAGAGTACTAATCTTTGAGTCCTTTACATCATTAGTGCCTTCATGGGTTACTTGAAGAGTATCCCACATTTCTTTAGCAGTTTGGCATGTCATTATTCTGAAAAATTCATCTTGTCCTAAAGACATGGTGATGAGATTTTTGGCCTTGTAGCCATATTGGACTTTCTTTTCTTCCTCGCTTGTCCATTCATCTATAGGTTTTTCAACATTCTTGCTATCTATAGTATGCATCGGTATATAGGGACCATTTTCAATGGTATTCCATATTCTCAAGTCAATTGATTGAATGAAGATTTTCATTCTTTCTTTCCAAAACGCATACCCTTCCCCATTGAAAGCGGGAGGTCTATTTATCGCACCACCCTCGGGAAAAACATTTTGAGAACTTGAGGCCATTTAATCTCTTGAAGCTGTTAAGCTTGATCTACCAAGAGTCAAGCTCTGATACCACTTGTTGTTCAAGTGGCCTCAATACTCAAGAGGGGGGGTGAATTGAGTTATAAAACTTTTGCTTGGAATACCTTTGAAATTGATTTCTATAACCAAGTTTGTGAGATTATGCAAGTGAAAGCAAGTAACAATGATATGCAATGCACTACAAGAGGTAAGTATTGTTGAGGCAATTTAGCAAACACTTGGTGTGCAATATCTAAAGTATAGCAAATTAAGCAAGTTCAAGTATGTTCTTCTCAACCAAACAATACCAATCAACAAATATGCAATGTATGGAAGTAAAAGAGTAAGGAAGAGAAGCTTGCAAACCGATGTAACGAGTTCCACCCAATCCGGTGTACGTCTCGCCTCTAAGCAACCCACTTAGAGGATTTTCCACTATTGTAGACTAGAGATACAACTTTGAGCAATTGCGGCTTCCTAGTGTCCCACACTCAAGAACCCAATCCTCACAAGTATAAGGGCAACCCACCCAATCTCTCAATCTCACAATATCCCAAAGGTTGAGTCCACAACCTTTGTAACCACTCAACCTAGAGTGAACAACCACTCAACCTAGAGTGAATATCTTGTGTTTGGAGTTTGTGTTTACAATCAATATACTCTCTTAATAGAGTAGATATACAAATGAAAAGCTCTCACAACTTCTAACTCTCAACAAGAGAGAATATGCAAATTTAAGCTCACAATCTAACAACTCTTAGATGTATGCAAGTTTAGAAACTAGAGTTGCAGAATATACAAGAGAAAAATGAATTAGAAAGACTCTTAGAGGAAGAATATTGATGCCTTGTTTTGTGCCTTTCTCTCTATGTTCTTCTTGCTTGAATTGATACTTCATTTATAGCCATTCTTGAGCTTCTAGCCGTTGCAAGTCATGTCTCTGCGTATAGTGGGATTTGAGTGTATGTTTTCCACTTAAGTCTGTCTGTTTAGTGGTGTTTCCCACTATGTGAATCGATTCATAGATCCTTGAATCGATTCAGAGTATTCTGTTTTATGCATTTTGGAGTTCCAGAGTTGAATGAATCGATTCGAGCCTTGTTTGAATCGATTCAGAGCATTCTGTTTTGGGTTCCTGGTCTGTCAGCATCGTGTGAATCGATTCAGGGTCCTTGTGAATCGATTCAGGACATACTGTTTGCAATTTTAATGACTTCCAGGGCTGTGAATCGATTCAGGGTCATGGTGAATCGATTCAACTCATTCTGTTTCTCATTTTTATGACTTCCAGGGCTGTGAATCGATTCACTCGTGCTTGAATCGATTCAGGCTCTTCATTTTGACATTTTCTCATGCCTGTTGGTCATCCATTTGAATCTAATGATGCATGGTTGCTTTCCTTTTGTTTGATTCATTGGTTTCTTCATCTCTTGAACCTTTGTGAGATCATTTTCCTCTTTTATATGAAATCTCTAATTGTTTTTGATTTGAAGACTTCCCATTGCTTGTTTCCATTGTCATTATCAAAACCTGTTATCACATGCAAATACAGGTACTTCATAATGTTCTCTAACCAAACTTGGGTATCTCATAAATAAACAAAGGTATAAGAAAACGATTGATGTTGAACCTTCACATCGAATGAAGAAACCCCCTAATGAAACCGGATTAATGGTGATATGGGAATTTCTTTAATGAGTCCCACCGAGCATGTCAAATGATCCATTTAGGAATTAGAGTTAGATGTATCAGGTGTCTTAAGGAGTATAGTGAAACTGGGTCAACATGCTCCTTATGGCCAATGTCAGCTCTAGTTAAGGTAATTACGAAGAGGGCGACAAAGGACCAAAGAGTGTGCCTCTTAAGGTACATCTAATGCCTAAGTCAGACGGTGTCGGAGCTAAATGACTAATGTGATAGTAAAGAGAAATTCAGAAGTCCTAGAGTTTACCTTTAAGGTGGGTATTTATAGGGGGAGATGTATGGAGATAATGATGGGTGTGTCATGTTCTTTTTCAAGGATTATTGGTGATGTGGCATAATCAATATTTTGTAGGAGGTGTTTTGACAACAGTCAAGGAGATGTCGTTTGAAGGCTATCCCTTTTACATAAGTTCGGATCTAGCCTGACATAGATTCAGTTGACATATCTAGACGAATGATAAGTCTCTTTATAAACTAATTTTATAAATTAAGTGAAATTGTCATTGATCTTTAAGTATTTAAGCTAATTAAATAATAATCCTTGATAAAATAAGATTATTGTAATCATTTCATGATGCATAAGATTAATGATGATAATTGAGTTTTATTAATATAGTTTAATAATTTTTGTAGGGATGTAACTTAAGAGACAAGAAAGAAAAAAAGAAATGGGCCAGGTCTAGGCGTAGGCACACCATATATGGCGTGAGCAAGTTGGAATGAAGAAGTTGAGATCTTGAATGTTAGGTTTTTACGTTGTGACGCTATATTTGTTGCTAATGTATATAAATAGATATTATGTTGTCATTATTACGGACTTCTCATAATCTATTCCTTACTTCATTTTGCAATAAAATTCTACCTACTTTTGCCTTTGAATTTTCTGGTTGAGATAAGAGGTGTCTTTAGCAATGCTTGGGGAATTGTAATGTTTGAATGAGGTGCATGGAGATTTAGGATTTAATTGCAAATCTATTCTCCTAATGTTGTTCTTGGATTGATCCCCTGAGAATCGATCAAGGAATTGGGTTCACATAAAGGAATCATGGTTGTCAATTCTTATATGAGGAATTCAACCTAATTTGGGGATGACCTAAGGGATTAGTCTTCCTTAGTCATGAGGTTTCCTTAATTCACACAATTTTGATTAATTACACGTAATTTTCAAACATGCACAAGATCCTATTAACCCTTTCTGAGAATTCTGAATCCTATCGGAACTCAATTTCACTTCTCCAGTTGGCTTAAAATAACCTATATTCTCAATAAAATGAAATATCTATAATTCCCTGATAATTAACTAATCAATTCACAACTTCATCATCTAACACAACCTGCCCATCATTATAATTCTATCACACCTAGCTTATTACTAACCTTTCTCAATACCCACCACGACATTGACACAATTCTCAATTATAATCATCAATCATGGCATCATCATTACCTTAATTCCTATATGGCTCAATGCCATTCAGAAATACATAATTACACACATAAAAAAATACAACCGGGCTATGTTACATTAGATAATCCATCATCATAATCATAAATGATATAATTATAATTACATAATCTCTTTCTCCTTTCATTGCCATTTCTCAACTCACTTGGTGCATCCCTTCGGAGTGTCCATGATATCCTTATCACTGGTTACTAAAAAGGACAATAAAAAGGGATGAGTATCAAAATCATTAATTAATATAGAAATTTAAAATAAGAGGAAAATGCATAATATTAGTCTTACACGGTAACTTACTCTCAATTTCTTTCAATCTCTAATTTATTATAATTTATTTGCTACACACATGTTTAATCTGTCAATAACATAAAATTCTTGTTCTAATATATCAAGAGCCACCCAGGCTATAATATTACACCTCATATATACACATATATCCATAAATCTCAACCACAAAACATATATTTCCTCAATTACTCAGAATAATTATACACATATCGTATAACTCATTCGTTGTCATTTGTCAAATAAAAATTTATATTTACTTCACAATTCATTAGTCATTCTCTAATTTCTCATACCTTAATCATCAATGTAAACACATTCAATCATCATAACCTTGTCCACTCGGAACATTCCATCCATTACTCTATCATTAATTATATAGAAATTCTCTTATACCCATCACATGCCACTCAGGCTACATAAAAAATTATTCACATACCATTATTTCACATTATCAAATCTCATTAAAAATTGATCATCAATCTTCTCATTCATCGCCATACATAATCATTACTAGTCTTTCATTATTATCAATATTAATCTCCAATCTCTATCATTCCAATATAAGAAAAAATTAATTTCATACACAATACTTAAATTTAGCATTAAGGAAAATTCTTATTCCGTTTTTCTGAACGTCATTTGAGGTCGATAACTATTTATAAATCAATTAAGACTTTGAACACCCTCTTAGCTTGATTTCAAACTTTCGACTCTCATTCTCTACGCCAGATATGTCCAATATCTATAATTTTAGGAAATTATGAAGTTGGTTAGCATTTCGGCCTTCAAAATCAAAACCCACTTTACCGAAACCATTCTAAATATACTTTTAAGGCTTTCGAAGCTTACCTTGGTTAATTACACTCTTGGTTCCAAGCCAACATCTCACTCATCCTTGGTTCGTAACCTACGGGAATCGAAACGAAAACCCATCAATAAATGGAAACACCTATCGTTTCAAAGTTCCACTTACAAGCTCAAAGTATAAAAATGCAATGAAATCGAAAACCCTTCTACTATGGGTAAAATTCAATTTGGAGAAGAAGTTACCAAAACTAGAAATTGGAGTTACCAATGTGTTTGCCTTGTTCCTACGGTTCCAATTTTGTGATCAATTTTAAGTTTCGTCGAGAATTCAAGCTCCAATCGAGCTTAAGAGTAAATGGCCAAGGAGGAAGAAAGAAATGAAATGGCTTTTGTTTGTTTCCTTGATGGCATGCGGAGAGAAAGAAGAAGGAAATGAAATTTTATGTCTTAAGGGCAATATAGTAATTCCACCATTTCTTTTCCATTTTCTTTTATTTTCTTTAATAAAGACTTTACCATTTACCCTATGATAATTCATATTTTACCATCATTATTTAATTCAACTTTAATTTCCTAATTAATTACCCAAAAATTAATTATTATAATTTCCTTACTTTATTAAAAACTCACAATTAATTTATAATAATTTAAGAAAAATCCCTAATTGATCTAAATTAATTAAATTTAATCTCTAAGAATATTTAACGAATATCGTGTGACAAAGTAAATTAAATTTTAACACCGGGATGTTACATCTCCCTAAATAAAAAGACTAATTTTAGTATATTTTATAAAAAAAATAGATTAATTAAATCTAGAAGCTAAACATGCCCAAAGGATATGTTGATTTTATTCTTGTTTTCTTTTCTTCTTAGTAAAAATTAAAAATTCAAAAAAATAGCATTTTTTCTTTATCAAAATAAAAAATTTGAAAATATCATTCCTTCAAAACAAAAAAAGTATCAGAAAAGGCTGTTAGTCAAATTTAAATAAAAGCGTTTGTTTTATCTTATCTTCTAAATTTAATAATTCAAATTAATTTTACTTTTAATTTTGATTTCTTTTGCTTTTAAAGTGCAGAAATAAGAATAATATCATCTCCTTTTTAACCTCTTTTTCTAGTTTTGGCCATCTTCCTCTTCATCCCTCAGAAATACCACCATTGTTTCCCCAGTCCCCAGAACAGGCAACCATACATAGCCATCAACCGTAAAAACCCCAAACCACTATCAACAACAAACCCAGAGCCTCTTCCTCAACCCAAACAGAAATCACATCCCCTCTTCGGCCTCTAATCGACTCTGTCTAACCACCACTGACCTCGCGACTGGGTGCCGCCATATGCAACAAACCGAACCTCCACGACCACCAGGCCACAACGCATTACAAGATGCCATTCTCTGCCGCGCTTTTCTGCCTCAACCGCCACCAGCAAAGCCGGTTCTCCAACCATCACTCGTCCGCGTCGCCAGCAATGGAACAATGAAGCTTTGTGCCACCGTGAGCCTCGTCGCAGCCATGCTCGTGCATTCTTTTTTTTCAGGCCTTTTACTCTTTTAGCTCTTTTTTAATGTTTTCTAGGCCATTGATTTGGCTAAGGCCCATATCCTTTTGCTTCTTTGTTTTTAATTTCTTATTATTTTAACTGGACCAAGGAAGCCTTGGCTCAAGTGGTACTCTTGAGGGTATTTCTCCTTACCCATTGTGTTTTTTATCCATGCACCACCCTTTCCCTTTTTCTCTTTTTGAAAAGATGTTATTACCCTCATTTATAAACGTAAAATTATAAAATTTTAACCCAATATAAAATCAGAAATTATAATTTGGTCACATCCAAAAAATAATTCAAATTAGTTCTCCTAACAAAAATTTTAGTGCCAATTATTATGGCTATTTATGGCCATAAATATGGTTCGAAAATGTTTTACTATCAATTAATACTGTCAAATCATCCTATCCATATCAATGTCATTGTGAAGCAAGCAACCATCTTCATTGATTTATTTTATAATTTCACTAATATATTGGAATATATAATTAAAAATTAAACAATAACATTCCATAACAAACTTCTTGGCTCTAAATTCTGGAAGTGAACAAAAATAAAACAAAGAAATTCAACCATTTTCTTGGGTTATTTAATTACCTTAGGTGAGTTTTTGTTCTTGTTTAATTTTTATTTATATATTTTAAAATATGAATGAAATTATAAATTAGACTAAAGAGCATGGTTACTTGCTTCACGGTGATACTGAAATGTGGTGTTGGTTAATTGATGGTAAAACATTTTTTGTTCGTATTTATGACCAGAGATAGCCTTAATAATTGCCACTAAAAATTATCTCTTGTAATAGCGATGCTATCAAATTACAATTCTCAAATGTTACTAGATTACATTTTATGAACTAATTCAAATTACTACTCTCGGTTCTCATCAGATTATAATTTGTGGTTTCATATTATATTAAACATTTATAGTATGTGAGGTTGGAGTGTAATTCCAATGAAAAATAAGGGAGGTTGGTTGGTGTGGGGGAAAATGGGTGCTAGGAGAAATACTATACTTTTAGGAGTGTCATGTAACCAAAAAATACACAAAACAAAACAAGAAATGAAGCCCCACCCCTTTTTGTCAATGCGATGTTTTTTATTTTACTTTTAATGCTTATTATTTTATGTTTTGATGACTAGTTTTTTAGTTGTTGGTCTTTGAGGAAAAAAAAGTGATATAATTTAATTTTGAAAATTTGAGATCCTTTCTCTAAATCCTAAAGTATATGTTTGTTGTTAAACAAATTCATTTTTAAAATAAAAAATTCAAAAAGATGTTTCATACCTTTTGAAATAAATTTAGAAATAGTCTTTCTCTTTATTTCTCCCTATCATTTTCATTGACTCAATCATGTCATTGAGTATTTCATTTCAAAATCATTTCTAACTAATTGACTTTGAATTTTGATGAGGAGTTCGTTATATTTTGACCCTTTTTAGTTAATGTGTATTGTGTTATTAGAGAATGCATTATTGAAATTGGTTAAAACATCAGGGTGTTATTGCATAGTATTTGACTGGTTATTTAGGAAAATTATTTGTCTCCTTAAATTGTTGGAGATTGTTTATTGATGTTAATTTTTTTATGTCCATATTAGAGGTTATGTTGTCTATTTTTTTAATATCATGTTAAATAATTGTATTTCTAAGTGGTTAAATGTATTAATGTAGAGAAATTGATCGTGGTTGGATGTATGATAGAATTGATATGGAAATGAGAGTTTGAAAATTTGATTTATTAGCAAGGTTTATCAACAACAACCATTTGTCATATTTAATTATGGTATTAGATCCCTTTGTGCTAAGTGTCGTTGTATGAAAATACTAAATGAAAATGATGTACAAGTCGGGTTTCGAATCGAATTAGTTGGTTTGGGCTTCTCATGGTTAAGTGTTCCAACATAACGAGTTTGTCACAATGTAGCACTAGTGCTTTGAGTTCAAAGGTGAACAAAAATAATATTGGTGACATGAGTGACATGATATATGATGTGTTTATGGGTTATGATGGTGATTATGAATATGTCGTTAATTATATGAATAAGGATTATATGAGAAATGTGTTAAAAGAACCCAAACCTCTGTCCAAAATTCTTTAACATTTAATATATATTAATGGACCTATTATGAAGGTATGAGTCCAAGTTGTCTATTGTGGTTAAATTGCTTGATGCTATATTTAACTATAAATATCCAAAAATAATGTGTTGCATGACTATGTTCAAAACCCCAAAAATATCCCTGATAGTTACTTTGAGGCCACCAAATTAATAGGTAAATTAGGGTTGAAGGTAGAAACCATTTATTGTTGCATGGATATGTATACTTTTTTGGGAGGAAGATCATAATTTAACTCAATACAAGTTCTATGAAGAGCCAAAGTTTTTACCTAAACGAGTTGACATTGGGAAGTACCAGAACATTCCTTGTAAAGGAATGTTATATTTTCCCATCACTCTAAGGTTGCAAAGCTTATATATATGTATATGTACAAAGACTCTGTTAGGCACATGAAATGATTTTATGTGAATAAAAGAACAAATGGTGTTTTATGTTATCCTTGTGATGGTTAGATTTTACATCATCAAAATGATGTATATCCCAACTTTTCTAGTGAGATGAGAAATGTTAGGTTGTGTATTTGTTGATGGTTTCATACTGTATATTCTAGGCTCAACTTCATTGTATTCTTGTAGGCCAATAATTCTAGTGCAATATGCATCTTTATGTGTAAATAAGCGTTCTTGGCATGTGACAAAACAACTAAGTCTAAAGGCCATGTGGAAATTATCACAATTCATGCAGATCTTCCCTATCAAACATTTAAAACATAATCTGTGTGACTATTAAAATAACCAAAACTGTTGACAAGATTAATAGATGATTGTTAACAAATCGATGTAGTTTTTTAGTTATCAAGAATTGAGTAGCTTCCCCTAATTCAACTTGATCCTATTGTTGATGTGGATGATAAAGTTGAATCCCAAAATGGTTGAAGGGATGAAGACGACGGTGATGGTGGTGATGATAATGATCATGCAGATGATGAGGTGGAGCGGAATGAATAAGGTAATTTAATCAAACTTATATAACTTGGTAGTTTTTAAAATTTATTTACCTTATATGTAATATTAATAGAATTTTTCTTTCTAGTGTAATATAATTAATATATGGTAGATCGTGATCGCACGACATACATATTGGTTTCTTAACAATACACTAATAACAATTATATTTATAATTAATAATTCATTGTATTTTATATTAATTCTCATTTACATTTATTGTAATTTGTATATATTAATTAAAATTTGAATATTAATTATGTATTTATATTGATTAGAATTGATTGCAACTGGTTGATATATATAGTTGATTGAATTTTAATTTTAATATTATTAATATTATTTTATAAATGTAAAAATAGGAAAAAGATTTTTTAAGACGTGTATTGATATATAGTGTGAGACACTAATGACCCATAGAAAATTTTAGGGTGGTTGCGTAGGAGTTGGGGTCCCACAAAAACTTTCAATGGGTTTTTGTTTTCATGGGACTCTGACTCCTACAAAAATGGGATATCGTGTGGGTTTTTTTTTTTGGACCAGGATATTGTGTGGGTTAATTTGCTCTTTATGTGGGAAATATGTGTTTTTACTCGGGTGGGTAATATGGCAAGATATACAGATAAAAAGATATAAAGTAAAGTTTTTGAGTTTTTTTAAGTTGTGTTGGTACTCTTTATTAGTTCTTACAAGCCAAACATTATAAAGAGAGAAAAATCGTAACCAATTCATTATCTGTGATTCTTCTTGTATTCAAAGTATATTCTATCTTAGTACTTTGTTTGGTTAAAAAGATAGAATAGAGTGAAAAATAATTGAGTGAAAATAAAATAAGTGGAAAAATTGAATAGGTTTGGGTTGATATAAGTTGATGAGAATTGGAGAGAAATATTTACTTTTTAGTAGTTTATGTTGGAAAGTGGCCTCATATTTAAGAGAGGGGGTGAATTAATTATGAAAAAAACTTGAATTTTTTAAGAAGTGTTTTAAGGAAATGTTATTTCAAAAGAATCCGTTGTTTAAAAAAACTATCTTTGAAATTGATAAAGAGATAAAGCACGTAAGCAAGATAAGAAGATAAGAAAGTAA
Source organism: Clitoria ternatea (assembly GCA_037962975.1). Classification (NCBI taxonomy): domain Eukaryota; kingdom Viridiplantae; phylum Streptophyta; class Magnoliopsida; order Fabales; family Fabaceae; genus Clitoria; species Clitoria ternatea. The sequence goes on along the minus strand of CM075670.1, from coordinate 20,601,936 downwards.
AGAGACAAGGGAAAAGGAAAACAAACTGTAATGAATTGTGATCTAATTCAGTCTCCTAACACGAAGGCCTAGAATGTTTCCACTATGTCTAATCAATTACAAGGTTTCTAATTACAACTCTTTGACTACTTGCCCAAAGTTTAATCCTATCTCACTATCTGATTTCTATCCCAGTAAGATTAACAAGGGTATCAGAGGTCTCTCTAGAAAAGGCTTTCTCTCACCCTAGACCAAAAACACTTTTACCCCAATAGCATAAAATACAAGAGATTACAGACTAAATTCTATGAAAGAAAAGACTTAAGTGAGCAATAAATTCTAACTTGTGTATTAATAATTGAATAATAGGATACTATTTCTAAACCTGAGTTCTCAATTTATAAAAAATATTATCATTGAATAAGGAAATAATAATATACCCGATTACTAGAAACAAGTCATGATCTAGAAAAAAGCTTATTCGAGTAAGTAGTTCAAACCATTTTGAGTAGTGGCTCAAACCATCCTAGCTGAGTGGTTCGAGCCATCCTACTATGTCATTCGAACTGCTTCTCCTGAGTGGTTCTAACCATGGAGCTTAAAATTGAATCCTATTTTATTTTATTAAATTGTTCATTTAATAAAATTCAATCTTTTATTTGTCTTAGCTTGTTTTCCTTAGCCTATTTGTCTTAGGTTTGTCATTATCAAAATCTGTTACACATATATGAATCATAGTTTGAATAAGAAAAAATGATTTAAATGGAACAAAAAACCTATACTTGTCTTACTCCTTCATTATTATAAAGCAGACAACTTTTTTGTTCGTATCAACATTTAGTTGTTACTGCACTAGTGCAAAAAGGGGGCTACGACCACAGGGGTATAAACTCGATTTTAGTGGGAAACAAGTTTGAAAAAGAGGCAATGAAAATTTTGAAATTATGAGAACAATATAGAAACTTGGTTCCACGTGGAACTGAGTTATTAGGATTCACAATTTTTTAAAGAAACCTAGGAACATGGTTCTCGCGCAACTGGGTTTTTAGGTAATTATATTTTTAAAAAGAATTTAACCAGACCTAGGAACTTGTTTCTCACGCAACTGAGTTTTTAGGTTTTGGGTTTTTTATTTTACATTTTTTAAAAAGAACTAAGAACTCGGTTCTCGCTAAACTGAGTTCTTAAGGTTTTATTTTTTATTTTAAATTTTTTAGCAGAACTAAGAACTCGGTTGCATGTGAACTGAGTTCGTAAGGTGACCTTTTATATTTTCAATTTTTTAGGAGACCAATGAATTCGGTTTATGGAAGAACCGAGTTCACATGTCAAATTATTTGTATCTAAATACTCGGTTATGTCATGAACCGAGTTCGTAGCTTTAAAAACCTATACTTAAACATCAAAAAACTTTATAATCTGAATGGTTTCAAACATTTCCCCTTGTTTCTCCCTCTCAAACCCTTACGTTACTTGCTCCTTGTCATCTACTTTCCTTCTCTTATTGCGCAGTATCTTCTTCTTCCTTCATTGTGCGTCTTTGCTGGTACTCTATTTTTTTGACTGTTACTGTGTTATGTTCTTTATGTGTTTCTTCATCCGTGAATGTTGCCATTGTCATTTTGGACTGTTACTGCATTGTGTTTGCCATTGCCATTGCCATTGTATGTGGGTAATTTTTAAAGTTGTGTTTGCCATTGTATCTTGGTTGTTGTGTTACTACGTTGTGTTTTCCATTGTTAGGGGTGAGCAAGTACTGGATTAGATTGGATTTCACGCAAGCAACAATCTGATCCGATCAAATTTCATTGGATTGGATTGGATTGGATTTGTGTAATTTTTTTTGAAATCCAATCCGATCCGGTCGATCTAAATTGGTTTAGATTGGATTGGATAATTAGATATTCGATTAAAGAAAATTTGTTATATTTTTTATGAACCACAATATAAAAAACTTCAAACATCTTAAAATCCATGTCAAACATCACAACATAGTACTTGCTAGTGTTTAATAACACACATAATTAATAGAAATATAAATCAAATCCATTTTAACAATACATTGAAATTTAAAATAAAATGACAACAATAACAAGGTAGCTATGCCATATTTTTTTATTAACGTAGGTGTGGATTGAGTATTTCTATTTTTGAGCCTTGGGTTGGGTATTCCCTTATTTGCTCTAAAGGGAAAAAACATGAGTATGTGAGGAAAAATATTAATATATATATATATAATAATATAAAAATAGGTTGGGTACTCATCGAGTACTCAGATTTTTAACGTCAAATCCGATATCCGATCCGATTATAATTGGATCGTGGTTTGGATTGGATTTGATCCAAGGACCAAAAAAATCCAATCCAATTTAATTGGATTGGATTGGATAATTGGGTTAAACAGGTAAATCTAACCCATTGCTCAGCCCTAGCCATTGTATACTCGTTGTGTTTATCATTGCCATTGTATGTGGGTCATTTTTAAAGTTATAAAGGGTTGGTTGCTAAATTTTATAGTGGGTATAGGCAAGAGTATTGTATGTTGTCATTGCCATTGTATGTTGCCATTGAAACTGCTATGTATATATAGTATATTGGACAAGAGTTTATAAAGAGTTGGATGCTAAATTTTAATTGTCATTATAGTGTTTGATATCAAAAAATTCGGGAACGCTTTAAATAATGTGACCTATTATGTTAATTTTTAACATAAACGCTGTTATTTTACTAAAATAATCAATATAAAAACTTTTTAAAGCATTTTCTTACACAAATGTTGTTAATATATCTAGTGTATTATAGCATTTTAGAGCTGAAACACCATAAAATAGTCCATCACTATTTTTTATACCATTTATTATTATAAACGCTTTAATATGAGTGTTGTAGTATCTCATTTTTGGCATAATGTAAATTGTAGTTCTTTTTCTTTGGATGACCATAAACTGTAAACCCTAAACCCTAATGTATGATGTGACTAGCCTAATATATTTATTGTTTTGTCCATAGGTGTGCTCTACTACGTTGAATCACTTAATGTTTGATGTAGTATGTTACGTCTATTTCATGAGTTAAGAATCATAACTTTTGAATGATTTTCTTAATTCTAATTAACCAAGTGTACTCTGTGTTGAATAGTGTCACATCGTAAGACTCAGCTTGCTTCTGAGTATGATGAGAGATTTAGAAGCTTGAAGGAGGTCATGGATATGTAGACCGAGCAGATTGCAAGTTTGACGAGAAGTTATAGGTAGCTCCCCCATAACAGCCTGTAGCTAACCCTCTTGTACTCGTAGTTGTACGTTCGTTGGTGTCTATTAGCACTAAGGGTTCATGTGTGGGATCAGATCCCAATGGGACGAGTACTGGGGCCGACCTTGGGAGGAGATATCAGTTGTTCCTAGATGGAGTACCTGACCTGATTGCCATTAGAATAGTGTTCAGTACAGGGTTGCCGATTCACCGGAAACCCTTGTTGGATGGCATGTCAAGGGTATTCGTGATGCAGTTTATGACACTTGACCCTGACATGGTGGTTCTAGTGCCTATAGATGAGGTATTCTATATTTCACACACGCTTCACCAGTTCCTCATGTGGCCCACATCCCTACTGAAGGTCGTTGCTGATCAGGTATGTTAAAAAATCATATATTTAAATATTTCATTTTATATGTATATATTTATATATATTTTTGTTATTGTCAATTATAAGGAAAGTCTGAAGTTCCAATTCTAAGGCGGTCGATGGATCCCATACGAGAGTTATGGAGAGTCTGTGATGAGTTGTATGGCACACATGCCTAGGTTCCCTAGAACAAGGACGTCTTTGGTAAGATGAGCAACGTTCCTATATATATTGATCAGAACAATATATGGGAGATTACAAATGGGACGATCATGCTCAATATCTTCATTATACATTTTGGGAGATGTAAGTACTTACACATGTAAACATATATTTACCAAGTTTATGTGTACTAATGTTTTTCATGGACTATATGTTGTAGGTTCATGCACGATGTATGTATAGCTGAAGGGAAGGATGACATATTTGGATTCTTGGAGCCTGGGGCTATACAGGGGGGTGGAACCAAGAACATAGAGACCCAAGCTTACATACAGAACTGGATGTCTGAGTCTAAGAAGAGGGTTTACTTGGCGCCATACATTAACAAGTAAGTTGACACTATTTTTAGTATGTGTGTATTTATATAAATGTATATCATTCATTTGTGTTGAGTACTTACTCGGCTCCCTTTTATTTTAGTGCTCACTAGCTTCTTGTGGTTATTTTCCCAGTAGATAACTTGGCAGTTTGCATTTGTTCAGCACATGGCTCAGTTCCTGTACAACTTAAGCTTTGTGTTGAAACGTAAGTTGACATTGTTACTTTTATTATGAACAACAAAAGAGCTTGTTTTATTAACAGTTCTAATTGGTTTTTTTTTTCAATAGGGCTATAAATGGATATAACCAATTAAGGGGTGTCAACACAAAGAAAAAATTACAATGGTTGTACCTAAAAGTAAGTACACTTCCTATATATATATATATATATATATATATATATATATATATATTTTATTTTTATAATCTGAGGCAAATACTAACAAACTTTGTATATGTATTATGCAGTATCGTAGACAGACGAGACGATATGAGTGCGAGTACTGTGATGAAGACGATGCAGACCATCATTGAAGCAAACATAACTAATTCATGGACAATTGTAAGTTTCGTAACAAATTTATTAATTTCAAGCAAATTCGGGTAATAATGTAATTATGTATTTATATATGCAATAACTAATATATATATATATATATATATATATATATATATTTATACAGATTATCCAAGATCGGTCCCTATACATTGCCAAAAAGATCAAAGAAATTCAGGAGCAATGAGCCTCATATTTTCTGAGGGTTAAGGGATAATAGTATAGGTATATAAGTATTAGGTTTAGTAGTTTGCATATATATATATATATATATATGTTAGGAAAACCTATTTGGTATATTTGTTTCCTTGTATTGGGTCATTTTTGTTGTTTGCAGGCTTAGGGTAATAAAAAACCAAAATAGATATTAAAAAAAATCCTATCTATGAACTTGGTTTTGTCTTTTACCGAGTTTGTAGGGTGTCTATGAACTTAGTTTAAGCAACAACCGAGTTCATAGATTTACCCAAAAACAAAATATGAACACGGTTTAAGCAGCAACCGAGTTCATAGATTGACCTAGAAACAAAATATGAACAAGGTTCATCGTAAATTGAGGTCATAGGTTAGCTCTATAAACTTGGTTTAACGAACCGAGTCCATACCTTTATTACCTACGAACACGACAGGAACAAACTCACTCGAGCAACCGAGTTTGTATCCCAATTTTAATCAAGTTCATAGACCTTTTTTGCACTAGTGGTGATGTTAATGGTATTTTTTCTTGCCTTTAAATAAATAATGTCATAGGCAATACAAAAAATTTCTCATGTTACCCCATATATTGTTCTGATAAGTTACAACACATTTCACCCAAAGGGAAAAAATGGTTTCAACACATAAGTTACAACATATGTTAACAAAGGGTAATATTGTCTATTAAAGGAAGAAGTAATACTTTCCCCCCAAATAACTTGTTTTAGCTTAGGAATTTAATTGTGTGGACCCAACTAAAATAATTTCCTTTTCTTTCAATTAATACTGCCATCCAAACTAAACAGTGGACAGAAGTAGAGAATCAAGAAAAAGAAAGATGTCTGGTATTGCTCGTGGACGCCTTGCTGAGGAGCGAAAGTCATGGCGTAGGGATCATCCATATGTTCGTTTCATTCTCTCTACACTTTTCTTTGTTTCTCTTTCACTTTCCACTTCCATTTATCGTACGAATTTTATTTTACCCCTTTCTTATCTTAATATAGGGTTTTGTTGCCAAGCCTGAGACTCTCCCTAATGGCACTATTAATTTGATGGTTTGGAATTGTATCATTCCTGGAAAGTCTGAGGTATGTTTCATCTACCTCTCTTTCTTCTACAGTTACTCTTTTTTTAATGTATTTTATGGTTTCGTACTGGTTTCATACCTGGTTTCGTAGTTGATTCTATTTTGTGATAGTTGTTTGCTTAAACAAAAAATTAAGGTTTTATCCATAAGCTTACATTGTTCATTATGGAAAAATGAGTAATGATGCTAATTATTTCCTAGTTTTCCTTATTTTTATGTCTTTTATTCATTTCCAATGGTAACTTTTCATTCATAAAAGGCTATTCGTATATTTTTATATAGCCTTTTATGAACTAAGAAAAAAATAAAGGACAAATGAGGACAATGTTCAAAATCATATTTTTAATTATGATTTTTGGATGTGATTATTAAGACATTATTTATTCAATTTTTTGCCTAAAATAATCTTGATTCATGCCTCCATCACCCATCTTTCTCTTTGTATGAGTTTAGTACACATCTAATTTTCTTACAAAATCCATTATGCTCTCCTTATTACAATAAAAAATATACAACTCCCTTGTGAATTTCAAGCATGTGTTACCTTCACACAAAACCAAGATTTGGTGTTGCACTCCACCCTATGGAACCTATCTCTATAAACTCTAAAAATAAAATTGTTGATGTGGCTATCTATAACCCATGGGTGTGAAAGCATTGTATTCTCTCATATGATCACTATCATTCTCTTGAATCCCTTTCTTTTTATCTTGTGTACAACTTTAACTATGGCTCTGCCAAAGAAAAAGCTCCATAGCAAAAGTATTTGATTTAGTCAAAAAGTTGTTTTTCATGATACAATGTGGGTTTTTCTATGATTTAAGAATAGGGATGGTCAAATGGGCTGACCTGTCTTGTCAAAGCCCGTCAAAAAATAAGCCAACCTAAAAGGGCCTAAAAATAAGGCTTTCCCCGCCTAATAGAAGGCTAGCGAACTTGCTCGCCAAAGTAAGAAAATCTATTTTTTAGGGAAGGAAGACAGGTTAAAATGCTTTTTTTAAAAGAAATCAAATATAATATTATTAAAAAAAGACTGCAAACAGTGAAAGCTCTGACATTTTTTAGTTTTAGAAAATGAAAGTATATACGTTTTTTTAGTTTTAGGAGACAGTTTCTCAGTGTTGCCATCCTTCTTTAAGAACATACCAAAATGTTAGTGTGATGCGGTCCATTACAGTAAAAATGATGATTTGATTTTAAAAAAAAGTTGTTTTATTGTGACATGATGCAGAATTTTGTGATTTAACAACATTACACATTTAGAGGGTGATGCAGTTTCAATGGTGTCATATGCTAGTTTATCTTACATCATATACTTCAAGAATATAAAGGACTAAACTCATTCAAGTCTATTAAATGAAAGTTAATCAATGGTTATGAATGTTGATACCAATGCAAGGACATATTCTCTTAGAAATACTAAAAAAATATTTGTTTTCTAATTTACTACGTTTAGAAAACACATAAGAAAGAATATTTAGTAAATGCTAAATTTGAAATATTTGTATTTTCACATATCAAAAATCTGATATGAAATTTAGCTTAAGAGTAAAATATCTTAAGTTCACTTACACTATGATAGTAAAAGTTTTCCACTTTCATTTGCCTTAAACTTTGGACTTCATGCAGGCTTGATAGTAATAGATCTTAATATACTTGCACTTTACCATTAAAAGGTTTTCACTTTTAGGTACCTCATGTTTCAAATCTCATTTTCACAATAGTTTCACTAATATATGATAGTGTTTCTTCCATCACATACTTTATTTTTTAAAAATACAAGTGCTAATGGTGTCATTTTAGAGAAATTGAAAGGATTAGTTGTTTGTGTCTATATATATAACATTGGACTTTAATGTTTCTTGTTAGGATGAAATCCATATACAAAATAAACAAAGGAAAATGAAGTAAAATAAATACATCGAAGTGTTTAATATGTACCTTTTGGATATAATGCATATAAAGTCTTGGAAATCAGTTAAATATTTTAAGGCTAAATATGTTTTTGGTTACTCAGCTATTTTGTATGTCATTTGTTGTAGACTGATTGGGAAGGTGGGTATTTCCCATTGACAATGCACTTCAGTGAAGATTATCCTAGGAGGCCTCCAAAGTGTAAATTCCCTCGAGGTTTCTTTCACCCTAACGTGTATCCATCTGGAACTGTGTGTATGCATATACTTGATGAATATAGTGTAAGTATCTTCTTTTGATAATTGCAATATTTTTTCAGTTCAGTACAATGTGACCTTACATGCTTAAGTGTATACGTTTATAGAATTTTTTTTATTACATTTAGGAGTGGAGATCATCTATAACAGTGAAGCAAATTCTTATGGGCATTCAAGACCTACTTGATACACCAAATTTTGCTAACCCTGTCTTTGCTGAACGTTCTCAAATATTCTTCATGGTAAGTAACTTAAAAAATGCTACATTTTAGTGGAACCTTATAATAGTTAATTAAAAATATTAAAATACTTATAACATATAATTAATCAAGGCAAGGAGGGTGTTGCAGTAATATACTTTTTGAAGTTTTTGTATATGTTGACCTTACCTCATTTGGATTGTTAATACTCTTCTTTTCATGTCAAATCTTTGGGCATTAAGCATAATATATTGGTGTTAAGACATGGTGAACTCTAGTGCCTAATTAGGTAAGTGATAATGAGAACTTTTCTTCTCATTTTGAGAACCTTATGGGAATTGTCTCAATTCGTTATGAGTTTGGGAGTTTTCTCCTGTTTTAGATTGGGATATAAATAAAAAATACTTGAAAATAGACTTATGAATGAGGATAAGGAACATGCTCTCTATCTTTAAAGTTGCAAGGTCTCCAAATATTGGAAATGATAAAAACCCTTAATTTTCTATGATTATCATAGTTTTAAAAACCAAAGTAGATAAATTGGTTCAATCAAAAAACTAGATAATCCAACTAATTATTGTCGTATACATTTAAATCATAAATCCTCATTAGTAGTTGAACTAATCTCAAACCACGATGACATTTTTAATATACTTTTATTAAAAAACTATTATTTTAATTAGAAAAACATATTTAAGATATAATTTTGTGAAAAATATTTTTATAATTTTAGTTTTTAGTGTTTGAACTATTATATTATTTTATTAATATCATTTCACATATAATATATATTTTATTAAAATATTATTTCATTAAAACTTATTATTTGACTGTAATTCAACCATTTAACTAGAACTAAAAATTGATCGATTTGATTTTTGAAACATTGATAATAACTACAATGAAAATGTATTTATAATGGAAATGACAAAATCACCTTTAATTTAATATCTGTGTATATACATAATTTTTTTTGCAGGACCTAATGGAGTATAGAGAAAGGGTCCTGCACCAAGTAAGACAATATCCCTTTCTTGAGATCTAGTGTCGTGTCTCCTTATTTTATGAACTATTATTGTTGGTTAGTTGTTGCCTATTATTTATCATTTTGCTCTAAAACTATTATGTGATTGTCAATGGCCATATTATACAAACTCCATAGTTTCAAACATTAATGCTTACTTTCATAAACTCAGATGTTGTACCTGATGTTGGCTGCTACATTTTCATTTAAATGGGTAATTATGATGAGTTATATAACATTATGACTATTTATCTAGATTTTTTTATATCTTGAATTTTATTGTTGCCATTTTGGAGATCAAACCATACTTATTAGCCATGTAACTTATTGTTTGACACTTGTGTCCTTGACCTATGTTTACATAAATTATCATCTAAACGATTCCTGATTCCATAAGGATATTTGGTAAAGTGATTCTTTAAAGTTTTTATGGGTTCTAACTTAGGGATGTTAGATTACCATGTTTTGTGTGTGTTTTTTAAAAAGTATTTCAAAAAATCTTATCTAATATTTCTAGAAAATTTTTATCAAACACACTAATTCTCAATAATTATGATTCTTAGAAAACTATATTCTCAAAAAACATGATTTATAGAAATTAAAAAATATTCAAAATACTAAATGCCCCATGTGTTCTAGCATTGTACTAGGTAAAGGAATATTCGATTTCTTGAAGGATGAGATAAGCCTCTTTTCTATCTTGTATTTTTAACAATTGGTGATCAAAGATAGAATTTATTACTAATGTAGTTATAATCTATTTTAAATTGAATGTTTTAATACAATGCACTATACAATAAGCGGGTTAGCGATGGAATAAATCAATCACTGAATTTGATATCTCCACCTTTAAATATATTAGCGACAAAGTTAGATATAGAAACACGTTTGTCGCTAAAGTAAGAGGGAGTAAGGGTGTATTTGATTTTCCAACTAGGTTAGTCAAACCGTGATGGCGACGTCCATATACTGTTGTTACTTCTTTTATATCGTGATGGCGTAATCTATCTTCTTCTTATGAGTTATGATCGACACCCTTGTCGTCCTTGCTTCTTATAATCGACACATCACCCTCATCTAACTATCGTGGCTGCTTCTCCTATCCCCCAACGATGTCCCTCTGATTCCTTTTGTTGCATTTTTTCTTATCCTCTCTGAGTGTGGCCCCTCTATGGTTAAAAGCGATAATTTCAAAAAGTAACAAACTAAATAAAGGTAGGTTGGGTTTTCTATTTTTGTCCATAAAAAAAGTTTTTTTTAAAAAAAAGCTTGTTGCTTTTATGCTAAAAATTTTGTTTTTTCTTTAAAAATGGGCTACCTATAGGCCCAAAAGAAAACAAGACGGACTAAGATTTTTAGCCTACTTACCTGTTTTGGCTTGCCTCCAAACAGTTAATATTGTACCTTGCCATTCCGAATTGGTTGGCCCACTTTGCTATCCTCAGGAATGGCAACATAAAATGTTGTCTAAAATCCAATTTTTGGAAATACTATGATATCAATATAAGAGATCCCATAAAGACTCGATGGAGAATACTAAAGGTATAAAAAATCATGATTATAAAAAAAGTCACACAAAGTGAGTGGTTAAGCATGTGGCACAAAGATTACTTTATTCCCAAAATTAAATAACAATGATAGGCCCTTAGGGAAAATTGCAATGGTGGGAAAAGATATTCTAGGGAAAAAAGGAATAAAGGAAAGAAATAATTATACAAAGTAATGCTTTAGTAGACATTAAAAAGATAATTTTACATATTAAAGGCTCAAGCACAGGCCCTGCTTAACATAACATAGTAATGAGAAGCTTAGTTAAAACATTGTGCACTAAACACTGGCTAGGTTTAAGTTGAGATGTCTTTACTAGTGCAAAAAGTAGATACAAAGACGAAAATTTTAGAGAAAATAGGCTATTTAAGCCAACTGAAGAAATGAAATTGAGTTTTGATGGGATTTAAAATCCCCAAAGAGGGTCAATAGGACCCGATACATGTTTAAAAATTGTGGGTATGTCGAGATACTAATTAAATGGAGTATGATATGACTTAGTGCCTAAGTTGCCTAAAATTCATAAAAATGTATTTTTCTACATAACTTCATATGTGGAGGAATTTTTGGGTGTGGGTTGTGGTGGCAGGTCTGGAATAGGTTGCATATGTGTCCATGAAGTTCCGTAGCAATCAGAGTCAAAATGAGCAGCTTAGGGGATGTGGAAGTTAGCCTGAAGGCCAAAATCTACATAATTTTATAGGTCTTGTCTTTTGGTAATCGATTACCAGAGGAAAAATAGGGGATTTTAAGTGGTTCTATGTTATATGTTGCTTAGATTCTTAGCGTTTATTCACCAAGAGCAATGTTAATTACAAAAAATTTTCTTTAATTTTATTAGACTCTAGGATAAATCTTAGGAATTTAGGTGGAGACCTTACAGACACAATGTTAGGAGGATAAGTTAGGCATGAAAGCACCAGTAATTAATAGGACTTAAGCACATGAGAAGAACTCGACTTAAAAAATTAGTCTCTTAGGTACAAAGTCCTATGACTTAAGTACCATATTGAGCTTCCTTAGTTGCTCAATGTGGGACTCTTACCATTATTGCTCCCTTTAAGGGCCAACGTCTACATGTGTTTTCCCTTAATCAACAATTACCTTATGGCAACCCTTTTCCCCTTTAGTGGCTCCACTCACTTATCATTACTAATAGGTAGCCCTTTCCATGTTACGAACTGGATCATTTAGGACCTATCTTTGAGGGGATCAAACAGATAGAACAAACAAAGAACAAAGAACATAAAACTAAACAATTATAGTGCTAACAAATCACCTTCAGCCAAATTGCTTCCAAGAAGTTAAGATTTGACAAATATTGTTTTTATGTCACTTCTTCCTTTTAGTTCTGACCTAATTAGTCGGTGTTAAAGACAAATTCAACTTTCTTATAGGACAACATAAGATCTATGATCTTAAAAACATCCATATAGAATAAAAACTTTGGAAAAGGTCAAAAAAACCTATGTTGAAACTATTTAGTAGTCTTTAAAACAACAAACATTGTAAAAGACATGTTAAAGTAGGAGATTAAAGAGCATAATGACTTAAGAAAGAGGTGACGGTTGCCAAAGCGAGAGGTAATGATGAAAAAGAATGGAAAAAGAAAAAAACAAAGTCGGAAGAAGTGATGATAAAGAATGAATATAATAGGCTCGTTTGTTTAAACTTATTTTAAAAGATAAGTGTTTTTTAATTAAAAAAGTACTTATTTTAAATTTTCATGTGTTTGTTTAAAGTTTTAAAAATAAGTAAAAGTAGAAAATATGTAGATTTCTGCTTATTTTAAAAAGCAACTTTAATCTGCTTATTAAAAAAGTACTTCTAAAGAAAGTATTTTTTTAAAATATTTAAAAATAAGTTTAAACAAACAGACCCAATAGAAGGGAGAAAAAGCAATATGGAATGGGTGATGGGAAAATGAAATATGAACAAGATGCAAACAAACAAAGGAGAAAAAAATAACTAAAATCAAAACAAAGATCTCTCACTTAGTGTAAGAAGTAAACCTTACATCATAATAGAAGGAAGAAAGAGAAAACCTTCCCCAATGGGGAGGCCTCCACAAACTGATTGCTCTATTTTTTCCCTTAGCAGTAGCGGCGCTAGGCTCTATTTTTTCCCACAAACCCATTTTCTTCTTCATGTTTAATTCCAATACTCTCTTAATCCCTACTTTTTCATTTAGCATAAATTGAGCCTCATTAGTGTTCTAAATAGCAAATAGTAGTATGTCATATTTTATCAAAATGCCATTGATTATTTTTCAGCCAAAAGGAAAAATCAATGCTACGTTTCCCAATCTCATTAATTCAGCGAGTGCACGCTTGGAAGCTATGGATTTCTTTTGGCTAAATTAGAAGGAAAACATCTCTTTCGGAAAAATAATACTACCTCCGGTTCCAAATATAAACAAATGTACCTAATTTCACACATATTAAGAATAATGGTTGGAAAAGGTAGTTATTTGTATTAATGTTACCACATATGTGATTTAATTTTCTAAAATACCCTTAGTATCATTTATTACATAAAGAATTAGTGGCCTTAGAAATATATATAATTAGGACATATTTAGTAAACAAGCATTTAATGACATTGGGAAAGTCTAATTTTGCTTATATTAAAGGACCAAAAAATTCCACTAAAATTTGTTTATATTTGAAATCAGAGGTAGTACTAGGCAAGGCAATATTTAATGGTTTGGATTTTTTATTTTTAAAATTTTATTTTATTTTTTTACTCCTAATAGTTTCTTTGATATGTAATTTTTATCACATTTTATACCTTGAGGACAAGGTGTTTATGAAAGGGATAAAAAAGTTAAGGGGATAAATTAGGCCTATTAGTAAATTAGTTTTTTAGAAATTCTAAAATATTCTATTTACACGTATATATTTACTCTTTATTATTAATGAGTGGGAAAAATGATGTTTATCTTTTAGTAGTTTATTTTATGCTTTGGAGTGTATTTTGTAGAAAACCCTTGGTAGGAAATTCTTCTTTTCACACAACGACACCTTTGTCCATCAGGTGTGGTTGCTTCTTCTATGCCATAATGGTGGCGTCCCTCTGTGTCTTTTTGTTGCTTTTTGCTTTCCCTTCTTAGTGCATGAGCCCCTTCATGCTTAAAAACTCTAATTTAATAAAGTAGCAAACTAAACAAAGGTAGGTTAGGTTTTTTTTTTGCCACAGAAAAGTCTAAATTAAGAAAAATGTTGGTTGCTTTTATGCTAAAAGTTTTGTTTGCCCATTAGCCTTAAAAAAATAAGACAAATTGAGATTTTTAACCTATTTCCATGTTTTTCTCATCCCTAGTCCAACTCATCCCAATTTGCATGCCCACTTTGTCATCCCCAACAATGGTAGAATAAAACTTAATCAAAAATCAAAATCTTGGAATACTATAACTATTTTAAGAGATCTCAAAAAGACGCACTAAAATTTATGATTATAAAAAAAAAGTCACACAAACTAACTGGATAAAGATGTGGCATAAAGATTACTCTATTCCTAAAAAAATAACAGCCATAAGCACCCAAGGAAAATTGGTATGCCAGGAGAGAATGTTCTAGGGAAAAGAAATATGATAAGAGGAAGAAAGAATTATACAAAGCAGTCCTTGCGCAGAATTTATTTTTGGTCTGAGGAGGGGGAGGCAGGGCTTGAACCCTGTTGTTCTAGGTAACCCTCAAATGCTCTTAATCACTTGAGTTAAAGGGGGGTGAGAAGTTAAAAATGCAAATTTTACATATTAAAGACTCAAGCACAGGCCTTGCTTAGCATAACACGGGTCGTGGAGGCCCACTTAAAATATGTTTACCAAACATTGGTAAGGTTTGAGTCAATGACGTCTTCTTTTATTTGCCTATCCTTTTTTACCTTCTTGATTTTGGGTAATTTTTCACTCTTTTTTCATCCAAAATTATTATATTTGTGCTTATAGGCTGCCATCAATACTTTCTTCAATATATAATAGAGAATTAGATATGTATGCCAATAAGTATCATATTTTCACATTAAATAGCATAAAAATCTAAAAGATAACATCGCAGAATTAGAGTTTACAATATGTTTTTTTGTTAATTTCTTATTTTTAATTCTTGTAACTAATTTTGTTCGCCTAAGGGATTAAACTATAAATTTAGGAACAAAGGGTTTAATACCTAAGGAATTAGATGGTAAAACTAGAGAAATTAAGGTAAATTGTTTAATAGAAATGATTATGGAGGGGAATTCAATTACATTGTAAAAAATCATTGATGACTCTAAAACCTAACCAAGTGTATTCATAAAAGTTCTCAATTTTGTCTCTCAAATACGTTTTTTGATTTATTTCTTAATTTTTAATTCCAAAAACTTCAAAGGAAAAAAATTACAATTAATCTTTAATTTTTTTTCTCAAGCAAGCAATTTTGTTGTTGAATTTTGGTTAAATCACAATCCTTATGAAGATGACAACACTATACTTTCATTTTGATACTTATACCCCTCATGGAAATCTTAATACTTATACACTTCAAAATCTTCCACTAAACAAAAGTTTGAATGTGACCAAAATGATACTTTCAGAATACATAATAACATGAAGAAAATAATAACCATACACTTATTGTATGGTTTGATTATGAGAAAAAATTATATTGTAATTTTGATTGAAAGATCAAACCTTTAAGAGCATGATTTTACTTATCAAAGTTTGTTCACCATTTGAAATACATGATGTCCATTATATTTCATTCTAGTGGTTGGCCTCGTTCATCAACTTGTGACTCTTCTTCCTATTAATGATAAATAAAAGGAAAATTAATATTAACAAGGATGCTCTGTTAAGGAAATAAAAGTAAAATATCATTAAAATCCACTATTCAATTTATAGTAATTCTTATAAAAAGAAACAATTTAGTTTTGGTTTCTTAAACAATTCCTTTATTATACTTTTTATAGGACTCTAAATAAAATAATATAAGATTTTGATAAATATTTAAAAATATGAGTTAATAAATAAATTTGAAAATTTTTAAAATTCATACAGAATAGTTCACGTTAAATATTTTTATGTGCATTAATCATGAAAACACTCAATCTTGTGTATAAAAACATTGAATAAATAGGTGGATTTTATTTTTTTTAAAACAATTAGGTGAGTTGGGCACGGAAGTTGAACAATGATAAAGATTTAAAAATACGAGTTAATAAATAAATTTGAATTTTTTAAATTAATACATAATAGTTCACGTTAAATATTTTTGTGTTCATTAATCATGAGAACACCCAGTTTTGTATATAAAAATACGGTTAAAGATAAATTTAGCCCCTAACAAATTTTGGATCTTCTAAAATAATTTTTTCTAGTTTAAAATCTTTGTAATAATTTTTTTTGTTACTATTAAATGTCTGTTGTTAACAGATTCTGTTAAGTACAGAAATGTATTTTTGTTTCTGCCACTAGATATAGACGTATGTGACTCAGATTTTTTAATACTAAATAGGATTAAATAGGAAATTAATTAAAATTATTTAAAATTAAATGGGGTTAATTATTAAAGAATTAAGAGTTCCTCATGTCTTATAACACATCACCATTATCAACAACTTCAGCATCTCCCAAATCACTTCCTCCATTCAATATCAGAACCAATTCAGGCACTTCATCATCATCCCGATCAAGAACATCAGGAGCTTTCTGTTGATATACACACTGTTCAAGGATTTTGGAAAAAGGTAAAAGATATGTTGATGTCTTTCATAAGTTGTCAAAAACCAGAAGCAAAATGGTTAAGGTAGATCTTGATCAAATACGTGCTATCCCTTTGCTTCAATGATCAACTTTGTGATCATTAGCTCATAAGTTAGAGGTCGAAAAATCTACATTGCATAGGCGTCTAAAGTCAGGAGCTTTAAGGAGGCATTCAAATGCTGTCAAGCCATATTTAAAAAAAAAGAAAATAAAATAGCAAGATTGCAGTACTTCAATGCTAGATCCTGTCAACATGCCACACAATCCAACTTTTTGGGGGATGTATAACATTGTTCACATTGATGAAAAGTGGTTTTATATGGCAAAAAAAAAAACTAATAAATACTACTTGTTGTAAAGATGAAGAAGATCTAACACGAGCGTGTAAAAGCAAAAATTTTATCTAGAAAGTTATGCTTTTAATTTCTCAGGCATGCCCATGGTTTGATTCACAAGGAAATGAGATATTTTCTGGAAAAACTGGTGTCTTTTCTTTTGTCACATAGGAGGCTGCTAAGAGCTGCAGCACATTAGAGACAAAACCGATAATATGCAATCTTATTAAGAGATGTTATTATGAGATCATATTTGATAGATAAAGTCTTACGAGCCATCAATGAAAGTGGCCAAGAGATAATTTGAGACATCAAATTTTTATTCAACAAGATAATGCGTTGATACATGCTGACCGAAATGATGAGAAGCTACAAAAGAAGGATTTGACATTCGTTTACTGTGCCAACCTCCAAATTCCCCAGATTTGAGTGTCGTAGATCTTGGGTTTTTTAGTGCCATTCAGTCCTTACGATAAAAAAAATAGGCGATTACTGGTATTGATGAAATTATTGATGTTATTGTGAAATCATTTGAAGAATACCCACCAGCAAAGATTGATTACATATTTTTAACGTTGCAGTTATGAGAGAAATCATGAAAGCAAAAGGTTCCAACAAATACAAGATTCCATATATGAACAAAGCAAAATTGGATAAAAATGGGCAACTCCCGCAACAAATCAGGTGTGATTTGACATTGGTGCAAGAGCCTATTCAACATTTAAGTTAAAATATTATTATTGAAGTGCAATATGTTGCTATATTTTACTTCATTATCTTCCTTTCTTTTTCTTTTCAGAGATATTGTAGTAGTGAAGATAATATTTTGCATTACATGGGTATCCAATACAAATCATGAGTTGTTAAATTGGTGCAAGAAATTAATCATGACTTTGCGTATAAAAGACAACATTATTTGGAAAATAAATAAGATGACATTACTTTGAATAATCATGACTAAGCAATAGAAAGAAATCATGGCTATGCACTACACTGCATGAATATGCATTACAAAAAAAGATGTACGAGCACGCGTCACTGTGAGGCACGATAGCAACAATTGGTGATTGAGCCTATTAAAAAAACTTAGGAAAACAAATTTTTAATGTCTTTCTAAGTACCTCTTTTAAACTCCTCCTTTTCAAAGGTTCCTATATCATCAGTAGGGAGCTTATTCAAATCAAATTCAAGCTCGTTAAACTCCTCCTTTTCAGCCTTCTTGTCACGTGTCTCATCATCAACAGGAAACCCGTTCAAGTCAAATCTAACATTTGGTATATATAAACCAACATTTTATGCTACAAATTCCTCTTCTGCTATAGAGTCTTCAACTCTTTCTTCTAGTGAGTCTTTAATTTTCTCATCAAGTAGTCTTGAACTCTTTCGTCTAGTGTGTCTTCAATTTCCTCATTAGTGAGTATTAAACTCTTCCTTCAAGTATGTCTTCAACTTTCCTCATCAAGTGAGTCTTCAACTCTTCCTTTAAGTGTGTCTTCAATTATATCTCCTCAACTGACCCCTCAACTCTTCCTCAAGTGAATCTTCCACTCTTTCTCCACAGGAGAACATTGAACACCCTTCATTTTTAGTACATTTGGATATATTTCTTTCATGTAGAGAGAAACCATTTTATAGGAATATGACGAAGTGTCTTTTCATCTTATATCCATATACATATAGAGTTGTGTACACAGATTCATTGGCTCAAGTTAATTATGATTCATTAAAGTAAGAGTGGCATAATTGATGGTACATGTAAATAAAGAGTAAAAGTAATTTAAAATTAAACACTCATTCATTGAAGCATGAGAGAGATATTTATTATAGGGAGGGTAAAAGTTAAAAAAAAAATTAGATACATCCTGAACTCTTAATGTAACAATGATTTTGAAACGAAAAAAAAAATACTAAAGATTCAATAGTTTTAGGATAGAGGGAGTATGTAATATTAATAAAATTTTTCTTTTAATATGTGATAAATCATGATTGGATGAACTATATGTTGGTGGCTCAATTACACTAGCATATGATTAGTAATTCATTTTATTTTATTGATTGTCATCTATATTAATAGGAAACTTAAGGTGATATGCAACTAGATCATTTAAAGATGATATCATGAGAAAATAATTAAATTAGTCCTTCAAGAATAAGATAATCCATAACTAGATCATTTAAAGATGATATAAAGATTTATTTATAATTTATATTTTGAATCTTATTTTTTTGGTTAAAATCGTTAAAAATGATTGCTTTAATGTGAAGAAATAATCTAAAGATCAAAATTATAACCAAATTAATTTTTTAAAAATTTATTTATTTAGTTGTATTAAGATACCTAATCAACTACCCTCCTGTTTTTGGTACATGTCTTATTAAGATCGGTCAAGATGATACATGACCTAATGATATGATATGACAATGTAATAATTTCTTCCAAGTAAAACCACCCAAATGACCAAGGCATCATGGAACATTCTTCAACTCATTGACGAATTGGCTGATATTTTTACCAGAAGAACCGTTTTCCTCCAAAGCTTTCTTTGCAGCCACTTTGAGTTCAATTGCCCTTTGCTTAATCTCCCCAGCACTTGGCGCCTCCATAACTTCCTTAATGCATCTTTCCATCTCTTCAGCACTAGCAACCCTATCTTCCCCATAGTTCACCACCACACCATTCCCAAACTTCTTCACGATAACTTTTGCACTCGCTGGTTGATCCAACCACTTGGGATAAGCAATAACAGGCACACCAGCAACCACTGTCTCCAGCATAGAGTTCCAACCACAATGTGTCACAAAGCACCCGACCGAAGGGTGCAACAACACCTTCTCTTGCTCACACCACGTCACCACCAAACCCCTCCCTTTTGTTTCTTCCACAAACCCTTGTGGCAATACATTCTCATAGCCTTTAACCACCCACAAAAACGATTTCTCGCTTTTCTTCAATGCCAAGGCTATATTATCCACTTGCTCTTGTGACAACAAAATCACAGTACCAAACGAGATATAGATAACCGATGAAGATTCCCTTGTGTCAAGCCACTCGAGAATAGAATTACCTTGAGAGTTGATTTTTTCCTTTTCTTCTCCCAACATGAATTCTGAGACAAGGGGACCAATAGGGTACATTGGAGCAAGAGAATCCATGGACTTAACCGTCTCTTCCTCTAACTCAAAAAATGAGATAGCGAAAACCCATTTCACCTTATCCAAAACTTTACACATATTAACCAAAATTTGCTTAAGATGTGAAGGGGCAGAGGGAAGCATATAAGAAGGGACATCGCTAACATCAAGTGCTGGTAAACCTGGCAATATCACTTTCTCGTTTGGGTCATCTAAATTGGGGAATGAGTTTATGTTATTGAAGTAGCGATAACAAAGGGAGAACAATACACAAGGTTGCAACCAGAACAATGCACAAGGGATGCCATGATCAAAGGCAATATCTATAGCGGGATAAACAAGGGGATCCACAATCATACAAGAGTATTTGTTTTGTTGCACTTTGGTGAGGTTGGTTATGAGAGTTGAAAGGTTTTTGGTACCTACTGAATGAAGAGAATCGACAAAGGTCTTCATGTCCTTGTTACGATCAAAGTCGATGCTAAGCCCATCAGAGAAGAACTCAAATTGGATTTGGGAATGTGGATTTGGAGTATTGTTTTTGAGCATGCGATCGCGGGCCACTTCTGTGGTGATGATAGTGACACTATTTACACCCTTTGAAAGAAGGCGTTTGGCAAACCTCAATGTTGGGTTGATGTGGCTTTGTAAGCCTTCTGACACAATCGCCACATTTACTTTCTCGTCATTAGCCATTTTTTCAGGAACCAGAGGCCAAATGACAGTGTGATAAAAACTCGCTACGAATTATCCTTTATTTATATGGTGTCATCTGACTAATAACAACGACAGTTGGCTGTGATGATGTAAAATTTTAAAATTATTAAATAATTACTAAAAACTAATCCAATGATTTATAGAAACTATTAATCACTCGTATATTTTGTTTGTTTTGTTCAAACTAAGAATATACACGTCATAATAAGATAAATGAATGGATTTTTTTATCTAAATGAAATCTTAATTAAAAGAGGGGTTCAACTAATCACCCCTTAGTCTATTTTTATCTAATTGATAATAGCTCCTTAAAAATATTGTTTTATTTTAAAACGTTTTTTTACTTTAGTAAATTAAACTAACACATTAAATATTTTCTTAATAGTAACTTCTCGCATTAAAATCTCACATTAATATCTCACGTTAATATTTCACATTAATATTTTTTATTAGGAAATTCTTTTGAATTTTTTTACCAAAAAAAACTTAATTTAAATAAAAATGAGAAGAAATTTAAAAATCTTATATTAAAATTCGTTAACAAGAGTATTTTAAACAGATTAATGTGATCATTTTATTATAATAAATTATTCATTAATCATTTTCATTAAGTTGGGTGCATACATAACCTTGAATGATTATCAAAAGAAAAAGTTGGTAGTAGTAATCCATTCCTATTTTAATTTATTATTTCTTATCTATGATTCTAATGTTTAATCCAATCTCACTCAAAAAAAGTTGTGATATCCTAATAAATAAAATTTGGAAGTTGTTAGAAAAGCTTTTGTTGATATAGTCATTAACTAACCAAAAAATAAAGTATTAGTATAAGTCATTTGGAATTAAACTAATAATTTAATAAATTATACTAATAAATAATTTTGTCAATATAAAGTTGAGTTGTACCAATATTACATTAAATATTAGTATAATACATTTTGTTGTGGGTAAAAACCTAAAATATATTTATTAACACTATATTTTTTGTTAGTTAAAAGTTATATGCCAATAAAGGTTTTCCTAACAATTTCCAAAATAAACGAAATTTGGAAGTTGTTAGGAAATCTTTCTTAACATAACCTTTAACTAACAACAAAAAAGTGTTAATATGTTTATACTAACCATTTAATGAATTATATTAATAATAGTTTTGTTTGTTAATATAAAGTTAAATTTACTAATATTACATCAAATGTTAATATAATACATTAACTAAAAGAAACCGATCGTAGGGTGTGAGGCAAAAGCCCTTAGGCATGGGACATGTCCTTCCATGCTAATTCTTCTCATGTCAATTAGTGTAGAACTATGGCTCTCACGCATTTATATGGCGTAGGACATGATGTCTCACGCCATTTATGATGCAAAATGCACGCTCCTAGTTTATTTCAACCTACCTTTTATTATTATTATAACAATTAGTTATTATAATAATTATTAATATTTAATATTATTATAATTATTTATTTATTATTAACACATGAGAATAATATAAATAAAATAAAATACAAATAAACTCAATATTCATAACAAGAGCGATGGTTTTCTACAAATATTAAGCATTAAAAAATTAAATGATAATAATAATAATTATTATTTAATATTTAATATTATTATAATTATTTACTTATTATTATTATTAACACATAAGAATAATATAAATAAAATAAAATACACTAAATAAAAAAAATAACAATAAATACATATATAAAGTTTTTAAATAGAATAAAATATAAATAAAACAAATAAACTCAATGTTGGAGAGAAATGATGGTTTTACACAAATATGTTGAGCATTAAAAAAATTAAATGATTATAAAGATTAAACCTAAAATTCTTTTCACAATCTCAATTTACATTGTCAAGTGTGTTATAATTAATTGGTAAATGATCTAAGACATGTATGTATTAAATTATTTCTATAAAATATTTTTGAAAAAGAAAATATAGTCTTTCCAAAGAAAGTTTTAAAAATTATTTTCATACTTTTCTTTCCGAATATATGCTAACTTAATTAATTAATACAACATTACATTCTTGGAAACGCTATAGCCTATTACCTAAATAAATAGTCATGTGTGTATACCAAAATTGGATGATGACATGGAATAAATATCGATTTGCTTCAATCCATTTTATAATTATTTATTTATTTATTTCATGATTTTTCTTACTATATGATCATTTTCAACTTATAAAATATATCCATTATTCTTTTTATAAACAGACAATTATTAATTAATTACACTTTATATCCATTTATGAAACATTTTTAAACCGATTTGAGACAATATTTGACACTTGTCAACGTCTAATGAAATGCGGTTTCATTTATTTTTCTTTTCCAATTTCATGATAAAAATAATTTTTAAATCAAATTAAAATATTAATTGTCATATCCCTATTTAAAAATATTTTGTGATCATCTTTTAGGAATGAAACCTTATATATGTTATCACAATTAAGAAAAATGAAAAATTAAACAAATTATTTTTAAATAAAATTAAAATATTAATTATCATCAGAATCAAACTCTATTTAAACATATATCTAGGGATGTCCACGGGGCGGGGCGGGCACGGGTACCTCTTTCCCGCTACCCGTGCCCGCGGATAAAACTAAAATTCATGCCCGCACCTTACCCGCACGGGTACCCGTTTTACGGGTTTTTTTTCGGGTAGTTACTACCCGCGGGTATCCACGGATATCCATGGGTACCTAATTGAAACAAGAAATTGGAAATAAAAATATAAAAACATTAAACTAAATTACAAATTAAATATCTATCATCACAAATTACAAAACAAAATAAACTGAATTCAACAAACATAACAAGTATTTGATTAACATAGTCCTAAAAGCATTATAAAATAAAAAAACATTCAAGAGCATTTGATCAACTAATTCATCAATGGAAGACTCTAACAATCCACTTCATCTTCAAGCTCCTCAATAACATCAACTTGTTCAGATGATTCCTATAAAATAAAACAAGCCGTCACATAAGAATGTATTTACAAAATTATCTTGAATTTTTCATTAAATACAATAAACAAATATACTAACAATTTTGTCATCAATGTCATCTAATATTGTATTTGCAAATTCCATATTCTTATTTGCCTCTTTTCTTGAAGAACCTGAAATTAGAAACCCGAATAAATTCAAAACTAATTACAATAAATAAAATTTAATCACATATATTTAACAATAAAATATAAATTATTACCCTTGACATCAATCCATATCCAATTTTGGAGACACATCATTGCTTCTAAAGTCTCAGGAAGCAAATTACTACGATGAGGAGTAATAATCCGACCACTAGTACTGAATGAAGACTCCGATGCCACAGTGGAAACAAGAATTGCATAAAAATCCCTTGCAATCAATACCAATATCAGATACTTTAAAGAATTACTCATCCACCAAGTCAACAAATTAAACTTTTCTGAATCAAGTATGGCTGGCTCATCTAAATACAAATCTAAATCTGTCCTACGACAATTTGTAGAATATTGTTCAACCCTTTTGGATCTTTCAAAATCTGTAAACCAAGCATCTGAACTCACATTGACTGCAACATCTCTAACAGGATTTAGATTTTCAATAATGGTATCCTTCCCCTTCAATTTAATCTCATAGTCTTTCACCAAGTCATGCAAAATATCCTTTACCCAGTTAATTTCAAATTCAGCTGTTTCTCCATAAATACGAGGGAAAAAATAACGTGACAATAAACCAATCTTGGACCTTGGATCCAACACAGTGCCAACAGCCATCACCTTATTAATTGTACCCCAATACTTTTCAAATTTAGTTATCATGGATGAAGCCATTTGATGAATAACATGACTAGCACTACCAAGCCATTCAACCAATGCTAATTTAATTTGGCACACTTTTGGGAATAAAACATTTGCAGTTGGATATGAGGTTCCGGAAAACAAGTTTGTTACATCATAAAACAATTGCAACTTCTCATAAATTTGACTTGCTATATCCCACTCATCATCACTAGGAAAAGTTTTGTATTGATTACTTCGTTGTGACAATCGTTCAAACATATCTTTATACTCAATTGCAACCTTAAGCATCAAGAAAGTAGAATTCCACCTAGTTTTACAATCCATAACAAGTTTTTTATCATATGAAATGGTTAGTTGCTCACATGTTTCTTTGAACTTCTCCTCCCTTTTAGGTGTACCAGTCCAAAAATTAACACTAGCCCTAACCTTTTCTATGGCATCAGAAATCATAGACAACCCATCTTTGACAATCAAATTCAGTATATGAGCACAACAACGCATATGTAGTAACCTACCGCCTATAATAAGGTTTCTACATGGAAGTTTCTCCAACAAATATTAAATCATAGCATTATTAGTAGAGTAGTTATCAACAGTCAAAGTTGAAATTTTCCTATCCAAACTCCAATCCATCAAACATTGTATTAGAACATCACCAAGAGCTTAACTAGTATGAGGTGCAGGCACATAAATAAACCTAGTGACAAAAAATGATTCATTTTTAAATAAAATACAATAAACAACATAACATAATTAAACACTCATAGCCATGTTAAAATAGAGATTATACCTTATAAGTCGACTTTGAAGAGTCCATGAATCATCAATGTAATGTGTTGTCACTGCCATGTAACCTAAGTTTTGATTGCTGGATGTCTACATATCAGTGGTGATTGCAATTCGGCTTTGATTCTTTGCCAACAACTTCTTTGTTTTCTCCTTTTCCTCATTATAAATCTTGATGATATCACTCCTAATAGTATTATGAGTAACCACCTTAAATAGAGGTGCCACAGTACCAACAAAACTCTGAAGAAATAATGATTCACCATGGTTAACGGATACTCATGTGCAACTATCATCTTTGCAAGTGCACACCTTCCTACCTCTTGGTTAAATGTTAAAGAACCCGCAAGTAATGTGTCAGCGCCTTTTTTTCTGTTTTAAGAAATGCCTGTTTGATATCACGAGTTGTTTGAAGTTTGCAAGACTTAAAATGACTTCTTAAATGTGATGTTCCTTGTTTTGGATCCCCTAGGAGTTTTGAGTCACAATAATTACAAACAGCTTTCAATTTTCCATCAATGGTTCTCTTCTTGAAATGGTTCCAAACATCTGAAGTGTGCTTTCTTCTACTTGGTTGTGTGCTTTCAGTTTCATTTTGAATTGAGGTTATCTCAATCTCAATATTTTTAGAAACATTGTTTGATGCAACCACATTGGAATCCCCTTTGTTAGTTGATGGGAGATGCTCATTAACTTGGTCCTCCACACCTTGTGAACCCAACGCAACAGGTGCGTTCTCATTTGACATCCTAATTATCATATTGAAACTCATTATTTAAAATCAAAGTAAAAGCCAAATGAAAAAGTAATATCCAAAAGCAAAATAAAAATATAAAGTTCAGCATATATATACAATAATAACCAGTCCAAAGATGATAGTTAAAACTGAAAATATATACGGGTACCACACTAATAATAACCACAATAATAACCACACTTCCTCTCACATGCAATTTTTCATTTTTAAGCATCACTGGAATCAATTATTCCTTTTCATTAAATCACAGAGATCAAATAAAGAACACACCATCAATTGATATTCTGATTTGACCCTAAACCTAAGACTTCAAGATATTGTTTGATATTCTGATTCTTTCAAATGGACAACATATAAAAGACTTCTATAGACCATGCCAAGAATCATGGGTAATTTTATATTTTGTTCAGATAGATGGACGAATTCAATTTTTGTAAAAAGGAAAAATCATGTAACAACCAATCATGCACAACTTCCATAGAACATACCAAGAATCATGGGTAACTTAACATTTTGTTCAGATAAATGGATAAATTTACTTTCTTCATTTTTCGTACAAAGGAAAAATATTTTCAATAGTTTGTAAAGAGAAAAAATGGGTGAGATTGAACAGTGTCACCTACTATCAAGTAGGATAGTAAACACATTACAAGCCAAAAGATAAAATTTAAAACAACTTCTAAAGTCTCATCTGGATTTAAATTAGACCTCTTCATTCATGAGCAGTGTTAATGTTAAGAGACTAAATACTGACCTCCGTATGGAAATCTGGTCAGGAGCTCTGTTTTAGCAGCTTTCTGCATCAATTAAAACACAGCATATATGAACTTCACAAGATTAAAATAGAAAAATATCTCAGCAGAAAATGTACAAATTGAATGTTTATGAAATCAGCAAGAAATCAGCAATAAATCTATGGAAATACTCGGTAATTGGCAGTGCACTTTTATCATAATCGTTTAACTTATGAAATCAGCAATAAATTCATATTTCTTCTATTGTGCCTGTAGTTGGGAGTACAGTGTGATGACCCAATACAAAAACAACTAACTGATGCAGTACCAAGAAATCCCGTTCAGAACCTGCTTACATTTTGATTATTTTCCATTAGTTTATTACCTGTTGGTTGTCATGTTAGCCTCGAAATTGAAATTTTTCTTTACTCTACAAAACCTTTATTCAGGTGCCTCTATCAATGTGCAACAGAGAAATTGTTTGAAAAAGTTTGGTATATGAGAGAAGATAACAAAAAATCAGATAATAAAAAATCAGATAACAAAAAATCAGATAACAAAAAATCAGAACCCAGATGAAAAGTATTGTTTTTTTTCTGTGAATGGAATATGAGAGAAGAAAAGTTTTCTGTGAATGGACAAGGGAGGAGCTTCAAGATGACAAACCGTGAGGGAGGAGCTTCGCGACGACCACTGTGGGGGACGAAGAAGACGACCACAGCTAGGGACAGAGAAGACGACCACCGCGAGTGACAGAGAGGCACTAGACCACCGTGACGGAGAAGACGGACTACAGTGAGTGGAGAGGCACGAACGAACGATTGAATGAATCATTTCTTTTTTCTGATTTAGAGCTAGGGTTTTTTAAGAAGCATTGTAAATACCAAAATACCCCCTAAATATAATAATATATTAATAATAATAATACCCGCGGGTACGGATATCATTATATCCGTACCCGTGTCCGTTTCTTAACGGGTAGTACAAAACCCGCCCTCCTTCCTCCACGGGTACCCATACCCGTGGGTTTTTATATCCGTGACGGGTTTTTATCCGCGGGTACCCCAGGGCGTGGATATTTTTGACCTCCCTACATATATCGTCATCATCTTTCAAGAATCAAATCCTTATATTTAACATATATTCATTATATATTATTTTTTAAATGTCATGAATATTTAGAAAATAATTAAAATATTTTAATAACATATGAGATTCCGTTTACTATATCTGATTGGTTTGATTGTGTATTCGGTTAGTTATAAAGGACTATGTTGTTTCAAGGAAACTTGTAAACCATATTTGCACTATTTTCTTTTGTTACTCTTGTAACATCCTAAATTAAAATTAAGAGATAATTATTACTAATTAATGAATAATTGGGAACTTAAAGTTAAATATGACCCATTAAATTATGGGGTTAGGTTGGTTCAATTTAGAATTTAAATTGAGGGGCGATTGGTTTCGAAAGCTAACCAAACAAGTAAAAGGATCGAACTACCTTTAACCAACCTAAACTAATTAATTTTTCTCTTCTTTTCCACTCTCACGTTCACGTTATTCTTAAGGAAAGAAAAGCAAAAATTTCACTTTCTCTTCTCATCATTGTCGTGTCATCTTCCCCCTCTATTCCCACCATTCCTTTTCTTCTTCACTTTAAGGCAAGACAAAGCTTTTCACTTCCTTCCCTTCCTCTGTCCTTCAAGCTTGAAGAGTACATGCTTACTTTCAAACTTCCTTCGAATTCCACCATTGTCAAGGTACCAAATCAAGAACCCTTTAGGTAATTGCTCTGATTATTGGAACCTATCTCAGATTCTTCCGAACTTCTGGAACCCTCGTCAAAAAATGTTTAGTAAGTCAAATTTAAACTTTTGCCCTTTTGTTAAATTAGTTGTGCTAGTAAGGTTTTGGATTTTTGGGTAGTTAGAATTTAATTAAATTGGATGAAATTAAGGTATAATCAATTAATCGGCAGAGACCGATATGTTTTTATCTGTAGGTTCATTTCCGGTACAAGACTGAGACATGAATTTGAGTTGGAATATTCAATTCTAAGTAGGCGGGGAGCATTATATTTTAAGTGTATGGATTAGAACAAATAGGGATACCATTATGTTTTGTGTGGATGATGTTAATGATGAACAATAATGATTATTATTAATGACGATAGTGATTGAATTGATACTTGATTGGTATCCCTGTTGTTGATTATATTGGAATTTAACAAAATCGTGATATGTAAATGATGTGGTTGATTATATAAATTAATGATTATGATGATGTAAAATGATGATAAATGATGATGAATGAGAATTGATGATGTTAGTGCATAATGATGGTAATCATGTTAGGAAAACTAGAGTTAGTTTGTTATGGTTGATCATAATTTCATGTTATCCCATTAATGAATCTTTTTATGGAACCATTGGTGATGTTAACCAAGTGGTAGCCCCTGGTGATGGTAATCAGGAGGTCTATTGATAATTATGGTTGTTTTCCATGCAACACCTATGTTAAGGTTTCACGATCACTTAGAGTGACGGTGTTCTAAATGAACGAGCGGTTCAGTACCAATAAAAAATTTATATACATATATGTTGAGAATTTAAATACTACAATATAATCTCATCAAATAGAGTCAGATCCTCATGCATATGCATTATTATAATAACATTGAGTTAGGTGTGCTGTGAGGCAGCTAATAATGATTGATGTTGTCATTATTCATCTGATTGGATGATTATGTTAAATAGTAATTTAATTGAATGTGAAATCATGTCTAATGACGAATTGTATAATGATGATTATATTGATAGTGTTGTTCAAGTGGCCTCAATACTCAAGAGGGGGGGTGAATTGAGTTATAAGACTTTTGCTTGGAATACCTTTGAAATTGATTTCTATAACCAAGTTTATGAGAGTATGCAAGTGAAAGCAAGTAAAGGATGATATGCAATGCACTACAAAAGAAAATATTGCTGGGGCAATTTAGCAAACACTTGGTGTGCAGTATTTGAAGTATAACAAATTAAGCAAGTTTAAGTGTGCTCTTCTCAAATAATCAACACCAATCAATTAATATGCAGTATATGATAGTAAAAGAGTAAGGAAGAGAAGCTTGCAAACCGATATAACGAGTTCCACCCAATCCGGTGTACGTCTCGCCTCTAAGCAACCCACTTAGAGGATTTCACTATTGAAGATTTGAGATACAAGCTTTGAGCAATTGCAGCTTCCTAGTGTCCCACACTCAAGAACTCAATCCTCACAAGCAAAGGGCAACCCACCCAATCTCACAATCTCTCAATACCCAAAGGTTGAACCCCAACCTTTGTGACCACTCAACCTAGAGTGAACAACCACTCAACCTAGAGTGAATCCCT
Organism: Clitoria ternatea; assembly: GCA_037962975.1. Taxonomy (NCBI): domain Eukaryota; kingdom Viridiplantae; phylum Streptophyta; class Magnoliopsida; order Fabales; family Fabaceae; genus Clitoria; species Clitoria ternatea. The sequence continues at coordinate 20,571,610 of CM075670.1, read as the reverse complement.
TGTGTTTGGTGTTGTGTTTACAATCAATACACTCTCTTAATAGAGTAGATACACAAATGAAAGCTCTAACCAATTCTAACTCTCAAGATGAGAGGATATACAAATGTATTTCAAGATACAAGAAATAGGGCTTACAAGGCACAAAATAGAGTAAAGGATTTGTAGCTTCTTGTTATTTTTTTTTTGTGCTTGTGTTCCTCTTCAATTTATAGAGCCAAGATAGCTGTTGAGGTGTGCCTTTCGTTCTTCATAGCCGTTGCTCTCAGTGGAAATTTGAAGGATGGTGGAGACATGAGCTGGTTTCCCACTTAAATGTGTTTTTCCACTAGCGTAATCGATTACACCCTCGCGTGGTAATCGATTAGCTTTAAGTCAGAGAGTCACTAATCGATTATTTCATTTTCTGTAATCGATTAGCATCTATACCTGATGCATTTAATTTAATTTCGCAGCTTCCTAATCGATTAGCATATCTTGTAATCGATTACCTTAATTTCAGTGGCTTCCTAATCGATTGAATGGTTTCCTTAATCGATTAGGCATTATACCTGATACATTTAATCCCATTTTTGATGGTTGTAATCGATTAGCTTCAAGTACCTAATCGATTATCTTAATTCCAGTGACTTCGTAGTCGATTATCTTCAGTCCCATAATCGATTAGCTTACATCCTGATGCAGTTTCTTCCAAAACAGAAAGCTCCTAATCGATTAGCATAATTGACCTAATCGATTAGCTTCGCTTTTACTTGGACCCTGATTCCATATCTTTGTTTTTGCACAGATTTCTTCAAGAGTGCTTGTCATTATCAAAATCTTTGAACATCCTTGAACCTGTATACATATTCAAACACATTCTCCCCCTTTTTGATGATGACAACTATGTTCATCTCTTGAGGGTTGTTAGTTTGAACAATTTAAACTTATCTCTTATTTTATCTCTTTGCAAAAACATCTCTGCTGCATTATCAGTTTTTCAAAAATATATTATCTATTTACCAAGTTCAAAAAGTCAGAATCATTATCACATTCAGCAGCAAATATCTTATCTCTTTTTATCTCTTATCTGTTATCTCTTGCTAAATCTCCCCCTATCAAAAAGAATTTATTAATCCTATCTTTTTCAGATTTTAAACAAGAAGAACAGATATTCTTCTCCATATTTTAAACAAGAGTTTAAACAAGATATGAACAGATTAACCAAGATATGAACAGATATTCTTCTCCCCTTTTGTAATCATCAAAAATAATTCATGCAATTTAAAGAGATAGAATATGAACTGAAACGAGATAATTTTATTGAATTGAAAACGGATGGGAATTGCATTAAGAGACAATATTCAGAATTGAAATAACATAAGCACCCTAAACAAAAGTATGACTAAGGATCTAATTATCCGGATTGAAAAAGCGAATTTCAGCAATTTGGTGAGACAGCTCTTCATAGCGTTGTTGCATCATCTCAAAGTGTTGCTGCTCGGTCATTGAAAACTCTTGAAGGGAGTTTTCAAGGCGATCGAAGCGGCGGTCAAGATGGGCGTAAAGAGATGCAAATGGGTCAGCTTGGGGTGCAAATGAAGAGGCTGATGGTGCAGCTTGTGGTTGAGGAGGAGGAGGAGCGGGTTCTTCTTCGGCAGGAGCTTCGAAGGGAATGTTGGCGTCAATGCCCTCCATTCGTGAGTACCATGCTCCATTCGTGAAAACGAGACCCATTTTGGTGAGGTGATGGGTGCCAATGCAAGCTCTAGGAGGCACTTTTTCAGAGAGTTCTCCGGCCAAATCAACTCCACAATATTTAAAAATTTTAGTGAGGAGGATGCCATAGGGGAGTTTTTGCTGGTCCTTCGTATGGCGCATATGGAATTTGACCAACTGAACCCAGTTGATCTCCTTAGAGTTCAGCATGGCCCACATCAAGAGGACATCATCCTCTTCAACCAAAGCATAGTTCCCACCGCGAGGAACTATCATTTTGACCAAGAAGAAGTAAAGCAGACGGTTGTTCATGGTCAAATGTCCTACCAGTTTATGGTTGCTCCTAGGGCGGTCAGCTTTCCACAAGGATTGACGAGCAGTTAGAGCATTGAAGCCCCATTCGTCTTCCGGTTCTCCTCCATCAAAATCAGCATTGTTGAGAGGTAGCTGGGAGATTTCCGCAATTTGAGCATTGGTGAGTTTGATGGTTGCGTTCTTCACTTTGGATTCAACCATCCCATTGACAAGTCGGAGGTTGCAGTAGAATACCCTCATGAGTTCAGGATAGTACTCTTCTTCTTTGAGGGAGAGGAATGGAAAGAGGTTGTAGTGGTGAAGGCTTTGGGTGAAGGTTAGGCTGGGGTTATTGAAGGTGTCAGCAATTGTGAAGTGAGGAGTCATTATCTCCTTTTCAGAAAAGTTTTTCATGAAATTTTGGAGATCTCTAGGAGAAGAAAAGAACCTTGAAAAATCAAGGGGGTTGTGGGCTTGAGCTACAGAGGACCATGCTCTCTTGACATTTCTAGATGTACACATGGTGGAGAAGACAAAGAGGATGATGAAGAGAGAAGAATGCTTTTGGAGAGGTTTAAGAGGAAGGAGGTAGTGTGAGATGAGAAGGTGAAGGAAGGGGTATTTATAGGTGAGAGTTAGGTTTAGGGAGGAGGAAAGTGGGTTTGGAAAGGAGTGAAGTGAGTTAATAGAGGGAGTGGTTCGAGTATGCCTTGGAAACTGCAATTTTGACTCTTCAGAACCGAGGCTAATCGATTACTAGGCAGGTGGTAATCGATTAGCTCACTGTTTCTGGGGAATTCCAAATGTTTTGTGCAGAACATAATTGATTAGGGCCTTTGACTAATCGATTATTTAAGAAACAGAACCGTCCTAATCGATTGGAGCAAGGTGGTAATCGATTATGGAGAAGAGGAAACGTTTTGAACCTGAAATAGAATCATTGTAATCGATTAGGGGATGGGACTAATCGATTATGAAGGAAACAGAAGCATAGTAATCGATTGTGAGGAGGAATGTAATCGATTATTGATTCAAAAACTTCAAGTTTTTCGTACAGCAAAGTTCCAAACATGAAATGTAACATATACCATTCATCATGCTATACAACATAGTTCTTATCAAAATATTCCATCATTCAAACACATTTGACATATCAAGAATGCCTAATTCTCTTCTAATGTGAATGAATTGTTCTCTAGCCAAGGGTTTTGTGAAGATATCAGCTAGTTGCCTAGAAGTTTCAACATGTTCAAGTACACAATCCCCTTTTAACACATGATCTCTAATAAAGTGATGCCTAATCTCAATGTGCTTGGTTCTAGAGTACATTACTGGATTCTTTGAGATGTTAATGGCACTAGTATTATCACATTTGATGGGTACTTTGTTTAAAACAATGCCAAAATCAAGAAGTTGTTGTCTCATCCAAAGAATTTGAGCACAACAACTACCGGCGGCTACATATTCTGCCTCAGCCGTCGATAATGCAACACTTGCTTGCTTCTTGCTATGCCAAGAAACAAGGGAGCTACCAAGTAAATGACATGTGCCGCTAGTGCTCTTTCTATCAAGTTTACAGCCAGCAAAGTCAGAGTCAGAATATCCTAAAAGATTACATTCAACACCTTTGGGATACCACAAACCAACATTTTGAGTACCCACAAGATATTTCAAAATTCTTTTTACGGCAGTTAAATGTGATTCTTTAGGACAAGCTTGATACCTAGCACACATGCATACCGCAAACATAATATCGGGCCTACTAGCGGTTAAATATAGTAAGGATCCAATCATACCTCGATATTTGGTTATTTCAATGTCCTTACCCTTTTCGTCTTTGTCTAGATAGCAGGATGTGCTCATGGGTGTAGCTATCTCGTTTGCCTTGTCCATTCCAAACCTTTTAAGTAGTTCCTTACAGTACTTAGTTTGGCTAATGAACGTTCCATCAATGGCTTGTTTTATTTGTAGTCCAAGGAAGAAGGTGAGTTCTCCCATCAAGGACATTTCAAACTCATTCTGCATAATCTTGGCAAACTCTTGACAAAGATTTTCATTAGTAGCACCAAATATTATGTCATCAACATAAATTTGTACCAAAAGAATGTCATTATTTTTGCGTTTTATAAACAATGTAGTATCAACCTTTCCTCTTTCAAAGTTGTGTTCTAAAAGAAATTTGCTTAGTCTTTCATACCAAGCTCTTGGAGCTTGTTTCAAACCATATAAAGCTTTTCTCAATTTGAAGACATGGTTTGGAAATTTGTGATTTTCAAAGCCGGGAGGTTGATCTACATAAACTTCTTCTTGAATGAAGCCGTTTAAAAATGCACTTTTGACATCCATTTGATAAAGTTTGAAATCCATACAACATGCAAAAGCTAGCAATAACCTAATGGCTTCTAACCTAGCTACGGGAGCATACGTTTCTTCATAATCTATTCCCTCTTCTTGATTGTATCCCTTTGCAACTAGTCTAGCTTTGTTTCTTGTTATTATGCCATTTTCATCTAACTTATTTCTAAAAACCCATTTGGTGCCTATTATTAAATGGTCATTGGGTCTTGGCACAAGTTCCCAAACTTCGTTTCTTTCAAATTAGTTTAACTCTTCTTGCATGGCCAACATCCAATGCTCATCAATAATGGCTTCATCAATATTTTTGGATTCAATTTGGGATACAAAAGCTAAGTGATTGCATGCATTTCTAATGGCGTTTCGAGTACTTACCCCTTTGGTTATTTCTCCAATGATTTTGTCCAAGGGATGATCCTTCAAGGTTACCCAATCTTGTTGTCTCTCAATTTGTGTTGCACCTCCATCATTTTTGACTTCTTCTGTGTCCTCCAAGTTCATTTCTTGGAAAGTACCTACAAGATCATCAACATCTTCCTTTCTCGGAGGGTTATGGCTATTTTCATCAAACTTAACATGAATAGATTCTTCAATAGTATTTGTTTGTTTGTTGAAAATTCTATAAGATTTACTTGATTGTGAATATCCTAGGAATATTGCCTCATCAGATTTTGCATCAAACTTTCCTAGATTATCCTTTCCATTGTTGAGCACAAAACACTTACATCCAAAAATATGAAAGTATGCAATGTTGGGTTTTCTACCCTTGTAAAGCTCATAGGGAGTTTTCTTTAAAATAGGCCTTATTAAACATCTATTCATAACATAACATGCGGTGTTTACCGCGTCGGCCCAAAAGTGTTTTGCAATATTGTTTTCATTTAGCATGGTTCTAGCAAGCTCCACTAAAGATCTATTTTTCCTTTCAACCACTCCATTTTGTTGTGGAGTTCTAGGAGCTGAAAAATTGTGATTGATACCATGTTTTTCGCAAAACTTTTCGAAAGATTGATTTTCAAACTCTCCCCCATGATCGGTTCTAATGGATGCAATTTTTGAGTTTTGCTCATTTTGGATAATCTTTGCAAGTTTCTTGAATGCATGATATGCTTCATTTTTATGAGCAAGAAACAATGTCCATGTATATCTAGAATAGTCATCTACTATAACTAGACCATAGTAATTTCCTCCAAAGCTTTTGATTTTGGATGGTCCAAATAAATCCATGTGCAAAAGTTGTAAAGGCCTTTGAGTAGAAACAATGTTTTTGGATTGAAAAGATGCCTTTACTTGTTTTCCCTTTTGACATGCATCACAAAATCTATTTTCAAACTTAAGCTTTGGTAAACCAATTACTAAATCTTTAGAAACAAGTTTGTTCAAGTGGTCTACATGTATATGAGCTATTCTTCTATGTCATAGCCAAGTTTCATCCTCTTTTGAAATAAAGCATTGTTCATCATTTTTGGACAAACTATCCACATCAATCATTTAAATGTTATCAATTCTTTTTCCAACAAATTTGACCTCTTTGTTTAGCTTATTTTCAATTATACAACAATTGGATTCAAATAAAACTCTATATCCTTTGTCACATAATTGACTTATGCTAAGTAGATTATGTTTGAGGCCTTCAACATACAATACGTCACTTATGGAGGTGGAAGAATTCTTACCAATATTTCCAATGCCTAGGATTCTTCCTTTAGTGTTGTCTCCATAGGTGACACTTCCTTTTCGTTTGGGAGTGAATGATGTAAATTTACTTATGTCTCCCGTCATATGCTTTGAACACCCGCTATCCAAGTACCAATGGGTGTTGCTTGCCTTGAAGCATACCTACAAGACAAAATCAGTTTAGAGAACTAGGTACCCATTTTATGTTGGGTCCTTTTAGGTTAGCTTGTGGGGATGTTCCTTTGGGAACCCACACCTTTCTTAAGACCTTTGGTCCTAGTTTCCTAACACTACACTTATAAGCACTATGTCCTTTGGAACCACAATGATTGCATTTCATAAAAGGTGAGGAGGATTTGCTTGGTGGTGCAAAGAAATTTTTATACTGTTTCTCCATTTTGTGATTGCCATGTTCTTGGTCATATCCTAAACCGGTTTTGCTAAACATGCATTTTTGTTGCCCAAGTAGGATATTCAAATTATCTCTTCCATTAGTGAATTTTTCTAGTGTCCTATTTAGGTCTTCAACCTTGGTTTCTAACATAATGCACCTTTTTACAAAATCACATGGTTTATTCTTGGAGCATGTTTGAACATTTTCTAGTGCTTCTTTTAAGCTATCATTTTCTTTACATACTTCCATGAAATGCATTTCAAGGGTATCACTAGTTTTCCTAGATGATTTAAGTCTATTAGAGACTTTTACAAATTTATCATATAATTCCTCAAAAGCATCTAACAGTTCATTTTTGTCTAAGTCAAGAAGATTTACCTCATTATCCTCTTCTTGATGATTTGCCATTAAGCAAAGATTTGCTTCCTCATTTTCCGAATCATCGGAGCTACTCACATCGTTCTCATCCCAAGCAATGTAGGCTCTTCTTCTTCTTTGTTTGTCCTTGCCCTTCTTTTTAAGATTTGGACAATCGGCCTTGAAGTGCCCTTCCTTGCCACATTCAAAACAATTGGGTGAGGAAGCATTTTCTTTAGTGATAGGTTTCTTACTTGGGTTTTTGAAGCTTCTTTGGAAGCGTTTGCCTTTCATGAATTTCCCGAAGCGTTTCACAAATAGTCCAAATTCTTCTTCTTCATCAAGTTCGCTTCCGGATTCTTCTTCTTCATTTATGGAAGTAGCCTTGAGAGCAAGACCCTTTTTCTTGGAAGATTTTTCTTCCTCTTCCGCCATCTTTAATTCTTTCAGCTCTTGTTCTTGTTCCTGCAACTTACCAAATAAAGTGGCAAGAGACATTTTGTTTATGCTAGGAGACTGTTTGATGGCGGTAACTAGCGGTTGCCATTCTCTGTTAAGACTTTTTAACACTTTATGAATGAGCTCTTTGTTAGTGTAAGTCTTTCCAAGTGTAATGAGTTGATTAATGATGAGAGTGAATCTTTTTTGCATATCAACAATTGATTCATGAGAGTTTAATCTAAAGCACTCATATTGACTAGTTAGTGTACTAATCTTAGAGTCCTTTACATCATTAGTACCTTCGTGAGTTACTTGTAGAGTATCCCACATCTCTTTAGCAGTTTGGCAAGTCATTATTCTAAAAAATTCATCTTGACCTAAAGCCATAGTAATTAGATTTTTGGCCTTGTAGCCATATTGGACTTTCTTTTCTTCCTCGCTTGTCCATTCATCTATAGGTTTTTCGACATTTTTACTATCTACTATATGCATTGGTATATAAGGACCATTTTCAATGGCATTCCAAATTTTCAAGTCAATTGATTGAATGAAGATTTTCATTCTCTCTTTCCAAAAGGCATACCCTTCCCCATTGAAAGCGGGAGGTCTGTTTATCGCACCACCCTCGGGAAAAACATTTTGAGAACTTGAGGCCATTTAGTCTCTTGAAGCTGTTAAGCTTGATCTACCAAGAGTCAAGCTCTGATACCACTTGTTGTTCAAGTGGCCTCAATACTCAAGAGGGGGGGTGAATTGAGTTATAAGACTTTTGCTTGGAATACCTTTGAAATTGATTTCTATAACCAAGTTTATGAGAGTATGCAAGTGAAAGCAAGTAAAGGATGATATGCAATGCACTACAAAAGAAAATATTGCTGGGGCAATTTAGCAAACACTTGGTGTGCAGTATTTGAAGTATAACAAATTAAGCAAGTTTAAGTGTGCTCTTCTCAAACAATCAACACCAATCAATTAATATGCAGTATATGATAGTAAAAGAGTAAGGAAGAGAAGCTTGCAAACCGATATAACGAGTTCCACCCAATCCGGTGTACGTCTCGCCTCTAAGCAACCCACTTAGAGGATTTCACTATTGAAGATTTGAGATACAAGCTTTGAGCAATTGCAGCTTCCTAGTGTCCCACACTCAAGAACTCAATCCTCACAAGCAAAGGGCAACCCACCCAATCTCACAATCTCTCAATACCCAAAGGTTGAACCCCAACCTTTGTGACCACTCAACCTAGAGTGAACAACCACTCAACCTAGAGTGAATCCCTTGTGTTTGGTGTTGTGTTTATAATCAATACACTCTTTTAATAGAGTAGATACACAAATGAAAGCTCTAACCAATTCTAACTCTCAAGATGAGAGGATATACAAATGTATTTCAAGATACAAGAAATAGGGCTTACAAGGCACAAAATAGAGTAAAGGATTTGTAGCTTCTTGTTATTTTTTTTTGTGCTTGTGTTCCTCTTCAATTTATAGAGCCAAGATAGCTGTTGAGGTGTGCCCTTCGTTCTTCATAGCCGTTGCTCTCAGTGGAAATTTGAAGGATGGTGGAGACATGAGCTGGTTCCCACTTAAATGTGTTTTTCCACTAGCGTAATCGATTACACCCTCGCGTGGTAATCGATTAGCTTTAAGTCAGAGAGTCACTAATCGATTATTTCATTTTCTGTAATCGATTAGCATCTATACCTGATGCATTTAATTTAATTTCGCAGCTTCCTAATCGATTAGCATATCTTGTAATCGATTACCTTAATTTCAGTGGCTTCCTAATCGATTGAATGGCTTCCTTAATCGATTAGGCATTATACCTGATACATTTAATCCCATTTTTAATGGTTGTAATCGATTAGCTTCAAGTACCTAATCGATTATCTTAATTCCAGTGACTTCGTAGTGGATTATCTTCAGTACCATAATCGATTAGCTTACATCCTGATGCAGTTTCTTCCAAAACAGAAAGCTCTTAATCAATTAGCATAAGTGACCTAATCGATTAGCTTCACTTTTACTTGGACCCTGATTCCATATCTTTGTTTTTGCACAGATTTCTTCAAGAGTGCTTGTCATTATCAAAATCTTTGAACATCCTTGAACCTGTATACATATTCAAACACAGATAGTGATGTGGTGTATGAATTAGATGTGCTAATGAGATGAACGCGATTCCAGTTTAGTATTTGTCATTTGACATATAATTGTTCACCCCCTTACTATTTTGATATGACAGTGAATTTGGCACATGATAAGGATTGGTGAAATACCAAATGGAGATTTTCTATTTGATGTCCTTTGGAAGGATTATAGAAAATGTATATTTGTATAGTTATATATATATATATATATGCCTTGGTTGGCTCCTTTTATGGTTGTATATGTATGATGTACATAACTGCTAGTGGAATAGGTAATTGATTACCTCAATCAAGGTTTAAAATATGTTTTATATATGGTTATGCATGGTGGTTGATAGATTAGAAATTTATAATGATGATAGTTGATGGGAAACCATAGCAATTGGTAATGTATGATGAATTTTGATAATTGGATGGGGTATGAGATTGTAAAGAAGTTCTAAATAGGCATAGAAATGTGTTTATGGAAGTGGTTTGGTGTCAAATCATCCCATATTGAATTTCAAATGTCATGTAAAATGACCATTTTTTGTCTAAACCTGTCGATGCGTGTAAAATCCAATTGGAATGGAATTTTGACCAGAGACATAGAACATCAATTTAGAAATAATACTTACTAGCTTATCGTAAATTTTGGTCCCCTTCAGGCAAGGTTTAGGTAGTGTGAACACTTTATTTTGCCTAGATATCTTTTTTCAATATTTTGTACCAGTTTCCTTTTATTTTATAAATCTAGTTTCCTTTATTTCTATTTTTATTTTATTTTCTTTCTATGTCTTCCTCATTAAGCAAAAACTGAGGAATTTGGAGGAATGATGGTTTAGGCAGAGCTCTCAGAGCACAAAACTTGAAATTACAAGTTATAAAGTCAAATGTTACCCTTGTTGTTGGTCTAAACCTGGGACAACCAAAATGGAAATGGCAGTGATATGGAAATAAGGAAATCTCTAAATTTGAATCTGAAATATGAAAAGGGAATGGCAATTGATATCAGAAAAGAAGGGGAAATTTGCAAATAAAAGGGGACATCTCCAACAGCAAGAACACACATATTTTTTGATTTTGTTCTCCACCTTAAAAGAAACACCAACAACACATACTCCACTTGGCCCTCCTTTTCTCATTTCCTTCACCCACCCTCACCAACAACAACCCAAAAACCCTTCAGAAAATACCCCCACCAACAAAAACCTTTCATCCACAACATAAAAAAAATACCAAAACAACGCAAAAGGGTCAAAATTCTAAAAAAAAGGAAAAAGACAACCACCTCACCACCGATCACCATCGTCGTCGGCCGCCTTGCTGTTGACTGGCCTCCGCCTGACAGCGTCATCGCCGTCCCTCCCTAGCCATCGCCGACCCTGCTGTTGTCGCCTCCCTTCTTCTTTTTTGGTCTCCATCTCCCTCTTGATCTATTTTCTCTATATTCCCTCTTTGGTACTCTCTGTTTCTAATGCAAAGAGAAGGGTGAACGTGAATCCCTTCTTTTTCTTTTAACAATTATGGACTTTAAATTCTGAAGCCCAATTTCTTTTTTAAAAAAAAATGTCATCCTTCTCTTTTTAAAATATATACTATTTACTTGTATTATTTACATTGAAAGGTTACTTGGCCTAATGGTAGGGTGTATCTTAGGCACCTAAGAGACTTGAGTTCAAGACTCACCCATTGTTTTGTTGTTTTTATTTTCGATTCTTTTCTCTTTGTTTCCATTATTATTTGCGTATTAATATTTCCCTTTGTCTATTAATTGTTAGGCATAGGACATGTTTGTCCTTTTTAGTTGTATTAAAGTTTTATTATTATTATTTATTTGTTTGTTTATTTATTTAATTATTATTACCTATTTGTGGTTATTTATTTTAGTGCCTTTTAAAATATATTTAGTTCTTTTTTGCTTGTTAGCTTATAAAAATAAGTTAGTAATAAACAAATAAATAAAATAGGTTCTTAGTCTAATTTTGGAACTTTATTTCCTTTCTAAAAATTCTCTAAAAAATAAATATAATTTTTCCTAAATAAAAACAAAAAATACAAATATCCTTCTTAGAATAAAATGTCACAAAAATCTTATAACGATGTCGTGCAAAATACTTTGCCTATATATGCGTTATAAAATTGATCTGTCCTGGTATCCGGGGTCGGTATCAAATGTCCTGACCAGAATCCTAGTCAGTCTCCTAACCGGAGTTACCTCATGTGCTCTCAATCTTACATTGTCTAAGTGGAGTACAATACTATAAACCTCAGTTCAGTGGGAATCCAAGACTCTTCGAATAAAGGTGGTAATTGATGTCTTAATCCGTACTGGCGCTTCAAAACCACACTGGAGGGGTACCTACAGAATATTCTCTGATGCTTAAGTCAGTACAGTAGCCAAAGTATTTTAAGGTTACGGAGGTAACTTACGGGAATTAGAACAGAACCCTTTCAGTAATAAATGAGTTGTATTTATAGGGTTTACCTTAGTTTTGGAAGTGATTTGACTATTTTCCTACTTACTATAGATACAGTATCCGCAGGGTCAAGTTGCCCATACTTCTTTTGACTGATTGTCGGATTGTCAGTCATTGACCGGGGTTGAAAGGAAAGAACTGTAGTCAACATATGACTTAGGACTCCAGTCGTAATTTTCTAGTTCTTATTGGTGACATGGCGTGATGTATTTAGACCTCGTCCAGTACTATTACCACCCCGAATCATTTTCCCCTTAGTTTATTTATTGTAGTGTTGCTGCGAAAGGTGAACTATCCGTAGTCCGTTGAAAAATTAATCGTGGTCAGTACCAACATGCCAGATATGACCCGTTGTCGCAACCTGGATCGCGACGGCGCGGCGAGAGAGAAAAAACCTCGTGTGGAACAGGGAGTCGCCACCAACGTTTTTATCCATAGGAAAAACATTGGGAAAAAATTGAGTTCAGTGAAAGCACTGGTTTAAAAAATGAGATTGAAGTTCGGGAGTCGGTTACGAGTAGGGAAGGTATTAGCACCCTACATCGCCTGTCAGAAACAGTACCAAGATTGAAAGCGTAATATAAATAGCCTAAAATAAAACATGGTTTCTTCCTCTTTTTTGTGTATTTTTATTTGAAAACGATGGAATGGAGTAGAGGACTGTACAAACATAGAATGTCGAAGCGAGGTCAACGGGACGTTTCATCCGAATTAAACTCGACTTCGATATGTGACAGAAAGGGGAAGAGAATGCAAATAAGACGTCACGCCTAAATTAGACATCCTCGAATAAAAAAAAAGACAGGGATAGGAAAGAGATAAGCGGGACGTCTCGTCCTAAGTATCTCTTCCCTATGAATCATGACGAGGCTCGAACAAAAAACTAGGGGGAAATCAACAAGACGTCACGTCTAAATTGATTTTCACGGAAGCGACAAAAAAGAACACTTATGAAAGAAACATGAAAGTGAGGAAATAAATCAGTAAAAAGAAGCAAGAAAGATGGGCCCGACAGGAGTTGAGGTCCTGCTCCTACGTATTCTTGAATTATCAAGAAATCAGGGTTACATAGTTCTGAGTGTTTTTTTTTCTTTTAGGAAAAGATTGGGAAAATGTTGGTGGGTATCATTTTGGTGAGGAACCTATACAAGACGAAGTTCTTCGCACGTGTACGGATCCTATAGAGGTTGTGTAGACGGAAGTATTTTCCGTACGACACTGACTAAAAATGATTTGTTTCTTTTTTTTGATTTTATTTAGATTTGAAAGAAGACATAGGAAACATTTATTTCCTTTTATTATATTCTTACTACGAAGCAAAGGAGGGAAGGTAGCAGAAGCTACAAGAGAGAAAGGGAAACAGTGAGTTCAGAAAAGAGAGGGAAAAACGAGCGAAAACTGAGTGGGAGAAGAGAAAACCGATTGAGAAAAAGGGAAAAACTGAGTAAAAATGGAAAAAAACCGAGTGAAAATGGAAAAAACCGAGTGAAAATGGAAAAAACCGAGTGAAAATGGAAAAACCGAGTGAAAAGTAGAATACCGGGTGAAAGTTGAGAAACTGAGTGATGGAGCAGGAGAGCTGGTCTCAGGATGCTGAACAGTGAGGTGTGAAGGGTGCTGGTGAGGAGAGGAGAAGTGAGTGGAGAGGAGAAGGGTACTGCGTGTCTCTTTTTAAGAAGTAGGACGGAGTGGAGAAGGAAGGAGGACGGTGTGGAGTGGTGAGAAGATTGGGCTGTACGGAGAGGGGCTGTGTTGGTGTGATTTGAGGGAGCTGTCAAGTGGGAAAAGGGAGGAGGAAGACTGTATTGGTGAAGGTAGAATGAGGACAGTGTGGTGGAGAGGGAAGGGAGCTGGAGGGTGTTTGATTGCTGTGAGGGGCTGGACAGTGTGAGGGAGAGAGAGAATGAAGGTGAACTCAGGCAGAGTTTTCTCTTAATGAATGCCTTAGGTCCCTTCAAAGCTTCAACCCTTGTCTATTTATAGGCTTTTTCGAGTGGAAGGCCAACTCAGGCTTCCACTCCGAGTGGAAGGCCAGCTCAGGCTTCCACTCAGGCCTGGTAATGGGGGACAGCGGCTAGTGGGAATTTTTAATTCCTCCACTTCCGCCCCCTGTCTGCCAGCCACCTCCAGGATTCCTGGATCCACTTGGGTGGTGGAATCCAAGTCAGCACAGGCGAACAGGGGGAGCCTGGTGGAAATCCGAGAGAGGATGGTGGAAATCCGAGAGAGGATAGTGGAAATCCGAGAGAGGAACGTGGAAATCCGAGAGAGGATGTGGAAATCCGAGAGAGGAATGTGGAAATCCGAGAGAGGAATGTGGAAATCCGAGAGAGGATGTGGAATTCTAAGAGAGGATGGTGGAAATCCGAGAGAGGGTGACTCGGATTAGCCTCTCAGTCAGCATTCATCCTCAATGGGAGTGAATTCCGAGAGGATTGACTATTCTCTAATAGAATTCCGAGAGGAATGACTATCAGTCTTGTCCGAGTGAGAATCAATCTATAACACACCGAGTGGGAATCCTTTCACAAAAGACCGAGTAGGAATATTTTAATAGCTGCCGAGTGTGAATCAATCTGAGAGGACTCAACCACTCGGAAGAATCTCGCTCGGCAATACGTCTACACTCGGATTCGTCACTTGTGCTCGGATACAGGACCCTGGGCGTACAATCAGGTCTCAGTAAGTTTCATTCAAGGTCATCTTCACTCAATATTCAACTCGGAGCCGGCCTTCCTTTCAATCAGAAGTTGCAACAGCTCCAATAATCCTTCAGGGGCATTCATTCGGAGTCGGCCATATTTCCACTCGGATGGTTTCATTTGTTTCCTGGACAAGTCTTGGTCAGATTCAGGACTCAAGAGCAATTTATTTGTGTATCAACCGGATTGGAGGTAAGCTACAACCCATTCGGATTTCACAATGGGGAGTCATCCAGTGGAGAGCATTCATTCGTAAATCTGACTGGTTTCACATGGAATTGCCTTTTCAATCAGAAATGGTTTCACACGGCAATCAACAGTTCTTATGCACTTTCCAATCAGGATGGTTTCTCTGAAATCAGAACCCTTTTTTAGTCAGAATCTGACCGCTCGGAGTCGGTCTCTTCACTTTAGTCAAGAGAGATTCATTAAATAATCGTCCCTCGGATGTGTTTATTCAAGAGTCGGCCTTGTATTCACTCGGACTCATCCCTCATACTTCAATCAGAAGGGTTTCAATCAACGTTTGACCCTCGGATGTGTTTACTCGGGTGTTGGGGTTGTTTTCACTCAGAAATATGGGACTTGAGAGAGTCTGCCCAGATATTCATTCTTAGCCTTTCTGCGCTCGGAATTGGTTTGAAGAGTGATGGCTCGGGATTGATTTGAAGGGATTGACTCGGAATTGGTTTCAAGGGTGATGACTCGGCATTGGTTTGAAGAGTGATGGCTCAGCATTGGTTTGAAGGACTCCTTGCTGACTGAAAATGTCACTCGGAATTGATTGAGAAAGTTGCTCAGAATTTGGTGAAAATGGTGGCTCGGTAATGGTTAAAAGGATAGCTCAGAATCAGTGGCTCGGAAATGGGTATAAATGGATGGCTCTGAAATTGAGTGAAAGGTGACTCGGAATTGGGTGAAAATGGCTCGAAAATAGGTATAAATGCTTTGGTGACGATTGAAAATGGTTCAATCGGTTTTGATTTTAAGGATGACTCGGTATTGGTGCAGGATTCAATCGGCTCTGACTTGAAGGATGATTCGGTGAGGATGGATAAATGGCTCACTCGGCATAGGTTCATGTCTTCCTTTATTCGAATGGTTCAATCAGCACTCGGAGAAATCTTGCTCGGCAATCCTTCTGCTTGAAGCCTCACTCTGCCCTTCTGCTTGATTCACTCGGCATGTAAGAAATATTTTGCTCGGTTACCTTGCAGATCAGAACCATTCTTTCTTTAACTTCACATTCATTCAGTCGGAATGTTGTCAACCGGTTTGGAAATAAACTTCAACCCACTCGGATTCACAATGGGGAGTCATCCTTGTTTTTATCAGAACGAAACTTTGGGAAAATCTGACGACTCGGACAAATTCACTCGAACTCGATCTTCTTTTCTCTCAGAAGTTGGTACTTGAGAGAATCTGACCACTCAGATAGATTTAGAGTTAGACTTTTCTTCTAGTCTGAATCTGACCACTCAGTTACACTCAGAGTCGGTCTTTTTGACTTCAGTCAAGAGGGCTCCAGTCAACGTCTGACCCTCGGATGTACTCACTCGGACTTGGTTATTCGGACTCGCTTCTGCCCAGAAAAACACACTCCTCAATCAGATTCACTTCAATCAGTATTGTTTCATTCGAATTTCTCACATTCAGAAAGCTCCCACTCGGATTCACTTCAATCAGCAATAGTATTCCACTCGGAAATGACTCATTCTGAGTAATTCTACTCGGATTGGATCATTTATGGGTCATTCCACTCGGATTCCCTAACAGGAGCCTATTCCACTCGGAAATGCTTCATTATGACTCGGATTTGATCATTTTTTTGAGTCATTCCACTCGGATTTATCCCAACAGTGGCATACTCCACTCGGAAAAGCTTCCTTCAGGGCCATCCTGCTCGGATTTGATCATTTTGGAGTCATTTCACTCGGGTTTGCCTCCAACAGGTCTATATTCCACTCGGCAATGCTCCAATCTGAGTCATTTTATTCGGATTTGCCTCCAACAGGTCTATATTCCACTCGAAAATGCTTCCATCAGAGTCATCTTGCTCGGATCTGATCATTTTTGTTGGAATGTAGTATAAAAGAAGATTCTTTCCACTTGGACCGGACCAAAAGAGGTGTTCACACTGGTATCAGATGTACTTTCGGGTAGTTGAAGCATTTAATACGTTTCAGTTGTAAAAGTTACCACCTCATGTGGATCGCTGAGGTGTCACCCGACGATTAGCCGTCTATTTCACGCGCTAGGAGATTACGTCAGCCTAGGTGAAACGGTGCTCCTTCTTGGGCCGTGACGTTTCATATTCCACTCTGTCTTATGGGCCGCGACGATTGAACTTCGGCCCATGCTCTTTTTCTGCCTATAAAAGCAGGTGCCTTCACTACTTCATTCTACTACTTTATCGAAACTCTGCTCAACCGTCCTCTTGCTTTTGCTCTCACCTTGTCCTGGCTCGTACTAGAAGAACCACTCGCATTATCCCCACAGGTAGCCTTCAAAATTCTTCTTTTCTACCATGTCTTCCTTTTCTTCTAACTACGGCCAGGAACAAGATTCCTCTTATGAAATTGTTTCAAACCCTTCAATTTCTTGGCCAATCGAGGTTCCTCGTCATGGACCTCGGCTCACTCAAACGGACATCCGTAGATGGATGACTTCAATTAACTTGGGCTCAACCTCCCGAGCGGAGTCTTCCACTTATGGGGTTCGAAATCCCCCTTCACCCCTTCCTCCTATGTCTCCGGACCGGAGTGAGAATTCCAGCGTAATGCATTACTACGCTGATGATACTGACTTTTACTCACGTATACCTTTTTAGAGCACATAGTGACAATGGATGCCTCTGGCTCATCGACTTTGCGGAATGACCCCGACGATACCTTCATGATAGCGGATAAAGTAAGCTGGCTGGCTCAGAAAGCCAAAGACCCTTATTTCTGGGTTTCCCAGGAGATTCTTCCAATTTATAGCCGCCTCTCTCAACCCACGAACAGAGTGGAACTAGAGCTGGAGTATCACTGGTGCGCCAAAAAGTACGCCAATTCTTTCACCCTCTTTGCCCCTACCATCACAGAGCGGATCTATCACATTCTGAAGGACCGCTTCATCTACTTCTATGACTACACTATCGGCAAGGTGGGAGTTTGATTCCCTTTGAATAAATTTGAAATGGAGGTACTGCGGTTTCTGGACATCGCCCCCAGCTAGCTTCACCCCAATGGCTGGGCCCTCATCCTCTCTCTGGAAGTTTTGGGTAAGCACTTAGGCTTCACCCCCACCGTCGCATCTTCTTCCGATATGCTCGAGTGATGCGTCGAGGTGGAACCGGGATGAGATTTGTTAATTTAGACATCGTCAATTTCAAAGCCTTCGCTGAATCCTGCAAGATCGTCGGAGGCTCCTTCAAGAACTCCTACCTAAAACTCTTCATTAAAGGTACATGGCAGCCGTTCTGGAAGGATGAAGAAGGCCGATTCAGGATTCACACCGGTTGGACTCATAAGCATTTTCTGCTGGAGAGTTCGGCCTATGTTGTTGAACAGTCCTCCCTTTCGGAGTCTACGAAGGTAGTGGTTGACACCCTTCACAACATCTCCCGGGGTGCCCCCATTAAGTGTCGTTCTCTTCTTGGCTCAGCTGAGACACAGGACGATTACCTTAATCGCCTGGGTAGATACCCATTCCCTTACTATTTATTTATATATACTATTATATTTTTTATTACTATGATTGTCTTAACTGTTGCTTTCATTTTTCAGGGAACATGAGTGTCGCCGCCTTGGAGAACCTCTGCAAGCTGATGGAGGGATCCGTGGTTGACACCACTGCGGAAAATAATGTAACCCCAAAGATGCGAAAATCTTCCGGGCTTCCTACCCTAGGCGGGGCAATCGATTTAGAGGACGCCTCCAGCAAGCGGAAGGACAACGGGCAGGCTGTCGGTGCCTCCAAGAAGCAAAAGTCAAACCCCGCCTTCATGCAACAGACAAGGGTAAAGGGGTGGCTACTGAGACTCCAGTGGAGAGTGAGTTCCCTCCCCCTCCTCGCTCCGGTATGGAAGCCTTGGAGGAGCTGCTCACCAGGACCCTTCCCCCCAACTCAGATTTTGAGCTCCCCTACCGTCTCAAGCCGGGGTTGGAGAAGGACGACATCACATTCGCCTTGGAAACAGTGATGTGGTACAACATTAAGACCCTCTCTGCCATCTAATCTACCGCAATCGATGGTCTGAAGCTGGAAGTGGACCGTCTGAAGGACAAGAACTCCCGACTTTCCAAAGATTGTAGTCCGGCTCATGAGAGGATTAAGTCCCTTAATGAGTCCAACCAGGCTTACCAGTGATCTGAGGAAGGTTGGAAGAAGGAGAAGGAAGAATTACTGAGGAAGGTGGCTGATCTAGAGGGCCAAGTGACAGACCTTCACAAGAAAAATAAAGGATTATCTACGACGGTCACAAATGAGCAAAATAAGTACCAAGAGGATATGCTGCAATTTGCTCATGCCGCCATGGACTCCTTCAGCCACGCGGTCTGCCAGGTCATCCACCGGAATCGGGATTCACCTCTGAACCTGAACGGGATTAGTTTTTTCAACCGATTCCAAAATGGTGAACTGGTGACCGAGATGGGTGGTCAGTCCTTCCCTCCTGCCGATGTTCCCTTCAAACTTCATCCTTTGGCTGCGGGGGAGGATGATGGTCTGGATTCTAACGCGGATGATGTCGGTGCTGGGTCCGGGGGTGAAGAGGAGGATCCAACCAACCCTTGATGTTCTTTTCGCTCTAAAGGTGGGATGAGCTTCGTCCAATTTCTTTTGTAATTATTAAATTTTTCTTTGTAGGTGGGATAAGCTCTGCCATTTTTGAATCTTGATTGTCTTGGCCGTAATGCCTTTTTTTTTAATAACAATAGCATTTTACTTATATCGCCTCTTTTTTACTTGGTTCGTAACCTTGTACAATTTTTGTACTTTATTACTTCGTACTTGATCAACTCCGGGGTTTTAATTAACATAACCGCTCTGGGGTCCTTGGACCACTCCGGGGTTTTAATAAACTTAACCGCTCTGGGGTCCTTAGACCACTCCGGGGTTTTAATTAACTTAACCGCTCTGGGGTCCTTAGACCACTCCGGGGTTTTCATAAACTTAACCGCTATGGGGTCCTTAGACCACTCCGGGGTTTTAATTAACTTAACCGCTCTGGGGTCCTTAGACCACTCCAGGGTTTTAATAAACTTAACCGCTCTTGGGTCCTTAGACCACTCTGGGGTTTTAATTAACTTAACCGCTCTGGAGTCCTTAAACTACTCCGGGGTTTTACTAAACTTAACCACTCTGGGTTTGCCCTCTGCTTGAACAGGTACTTGATAAGTCTTGAAAAGACTTAATAATTTCACCTTTAATTTAACGTAATCCATTAAATATTGTTTAGTTTGGCACTATTATTTAATAATTATCAATAATTCTTATTTTATTTATTTATTTCAAAAGTGTTTAAATTATGTAAGAAAATGATTAAAAATAATAATTAGTTAAGGAAATTTGTTTATTTATAAATTCACTAACCCAGCGTACATACGCTGGACAGCCAACGTACAAATGCTAGGCAATTATTTATTTGCATGTGCAGGTGCAGTTCACGCTCAAGCTTGAAAGCTTCATGCTTAAACTTGAAATCCATGCAATCTACGTAAAAAGAGAGAAAAGAAAACATGATCACGCTTAAGCTTGCATCACTCACGCTCAAGCGTGGAATCAAAGTGTCACTCACGCCCAAGCGATCCCTATTCACGCTCAGCCGTGAGGATACAGAGGCAGTGAATATATCGATCGCGCTCAAGCGCGAGTCCTTCACGCTCAAGCGTGAAGGTGGTTAATTAACCTGCTGTTTTCCCTCCAATTGAAGTGCTGCACCGTTGCTGTTTCTATTTTTCTGTTGTACTGTAGTAACTTAAGTATTGCGTTGTAATTAATTATTTATTTATAATTATGTATTTAGATTAGTTAGTTTAATTATTAATTAAGTTTCCTTTGTAATTAATTAAGTTAGTTAGTTAGTTGTCTATGTATATATATATATATTTGTACATACTCTGTATAGTGGAGAGGTAGAGTACAAAATAAGAACATGATTCATTTTCTCATTTCTAATCTCTCTCTAATTCCTTTCTCTCTCTAAATTCTCTCATGCATGTCTCTTCACATTCCTTCGTCAGAATCCATTTCCATGGGTTTCTAAACCCCTAGGGTTGGGATTGCGAAGGCTTGTAATGAATTCTTGA
Organism: Clitoria ternatea; assembly: GCA_037962975.1. Lineage (NCBI taxonomy): Eukaryota > Viridiplantae > Streptophyta > Magnoliopsida > Fabales > Fabaceae > Clitoria > Clitoria ternatea. The sequence continues at coordinate 20,550,793 of CM075670.1, read as the reverse complement.
AGGTGTATTGAGGAAGTCAACTTCTGATTCATGAGGAGAACAAGCTGAGGAGTGGAGTTCTATTGCTGGATTGATAAAATTAGATCCAAATGAAGAATCTCACCAATGAGGAATCATGGTTGAGGCTTAGGTAACTTCTAGCTTCCTAACTAATTCAGGCCTAGTAATTAGGTGAATAGTTAGGGTTCAACCCCTAATTTCACATTAGATTTCTCTGTTATTGAACACCTAAGGGATTAGGGTTTAATGCTTAGGAATTAGTGTTAATTACCTAAGGAATTAGGGATTAACCATTTGTCAATTGTCCTCTTGAGTCTGAAGCTTGATTGAACCTTAATTGCATGTTTCTTGATGAAATTGTAAGCTGAAGTAATCCTAACCTATCTTCCATTAACCATATTTCACATTTTATACTGCTTCTGAAAACACAAAAACATAGAAAATATAAAACAACAAAAACAGAATGAATTACATCTGCTTGCATTGGTTCAGCTTGTATTAGTCCAAGATTGCGGTAATTACCACAATCTCAGTGGGAATGATCAAATATATTACAAATTTAACGATTGGTGCGCTTGCCAAAAGAAAATAAATCCTCTGAGAGTCACATAATAAGTCGATAATAATTCAGGATTTTCACACCAAGTTAATGGCTTAGGATTTACCAATCAAGTTAATGGCGCCGTTGCCGGGGATTGTTGAGTAATATCAACAATCCTTGGACCGGTACTAGACTGAACCGTTTATTTTTGTGTTTGCCTTTAGTAAGTGGTTTAATTCTCGTTTTTAGTATAGTAGTAGTTTTTGTGTAGCAGTAGCTATAACTTTGAATTGTTTGTGTGAAATAATTGGTGTATGCAGTCAAGGAACAGAGGAGAGCCTTTCTTCTTTGATCCTGATATTGATTTGTTAGAGCGTAAGCTTAGAAAGGAGGAAAAGCAAAAGGAGCAGCAAGAAATGGAACAGAGGAGAGTTACGCTAGGTGACTACTCTAGGCCTACTGAAGAAGGATCGCAATCTAGCATCCTTAGGCCTCCAATTGCAGCTAATAACTTTGAACTCAAACTAGCTTTGCTGCAGTTGGTTAGAAATGATCAATTCAGAGGAAGTAAGGTTGAGGATCCCAATTTGCATCTAGCAACCTTCCTCCAAATCTGTGATACTGTAAAAATAAATGGAGTCCCTGAAGAGGAAATAAGACTGAGATTATTTCTTTTTTCTTTAAGGGGCAGGGCTAAGGCTTGGTTGCAAAGCAACCCAAGAGGTAGTATCTCTACTTGGGAGGATTTACAAAGAAAATTTCTGATTAAATATTTCCCTCCTTCCAAGTATGCCAAGTTGTGCACTGAAATCACTTGTTTCCAGCAGAGAGAGGGTGAATCTCTAATGGGAGCATGGGATAGGTATAAAGAGAGTTTAAGGAAATGTCCTCACCATAGGATTCCTGATGTGCAGCAAGTTACCATATTCTATAATGGTGTAAGACCAACAACTAGGGTCTTGATTGATGCCTCAGCTGGAGGTTCATTGACCACTAAAACTGTAGAAGAAGCTATAGAGTTGATTGATGTAATGGCTTCTATTGAATGTTTAGTTAATGAAAGGAGCCAAATCCCTAAGAGAGGGATATTAGAATTAGAAGCACAGGATCCTTATTTGGCTCAAAGTAAGCTAATGACTCAGGCTTTGGAGAAATTAAGTGTACAGATTTCAGAACTTCAAAAGCCTAGTCAAGTTTGTATAATGAGTTGTGATTTTTATGGTGGAGATCATGAAAATGGCATGTGTGATCCAAATATGCCTGCTGAGCAAGTGAATTACATGGGACGGCAACAATTTCAAAGGAATTATTGCTCTAATTCCTTTAATCCTAACTATAGAAATCACCTCAATGTTTCATGGCAGAAAGGTCCATAATTGAATTAAAACATGCCACAAAATCAAATCACAAATAGACAACAATCTTTTCCCCCTCCTTCTAAGGAAAAGTCTGAACTTGAGAATGTGCTGTCTCGGTTCATTCAGGCCACTCAGGCCAGCTTTAAAAATCAAGAAGCGTCCATTCGAAATTTAGAAAATCAGGTTGGGCAGCTGTCAAAACAATTAGCTGAGAGACAATCAGGTAATTTTCCTGGAGATACTGAAGTAAATCCTAAGGAACATTGCAAAGCGATAACTACAAGGAGTGGGAAAACTCTTCTCCCACCTTCAAGTCATGAAATGAGTTTAGAAAAAGAAACAACTAAAGAAATAGAGCAGGAAAGTGAGCAAGTTGTTGATAAAACTGAAAACAAAATAGAATCAGAAAAAGAAAAAGAAAATCAAGTCCATCAAAAGAAAAAGAAAAAGATTGATTTAATCTTGGAGGAAGCTGTCAAGCTAACTCTAGAGAAATTAAAGAATGCTTCATTTCCACATAGATTTAAGAAACAAATAGAGTAGCAAAAGTTTGCTAAGTTCTTGGACGTGTTTAAAAAGCTTCACATAAATATTCCCTTTACTGAGGCATTGCAAGAGATGCCTTCATATGCTAAATTTTTTAAAGAACTTCCATCTAAGAAGAGAAAGCTTAAGGGAGATGAGATGATTGCTCTCACTCAAGACTGCAGTGCAATTATTCAAAAGAAACTCCCTCAAAAGCAAGAAGATCCTGGATCTTTTACAATACCTTGTGCAATAGGAGATGTTCATGTAGGAAGTGCTTTATGTGATCTAGGGGCTAGCATAAACTTGATGCCTTTGTCTTTAATCAGGAAATTAGGAATTAATGACCTGTAACTATCTCGCATGTCTTTGCAGTTGGCTGATAGGTCTATCAAATATCCTCATGGGATGCTGGAAGATATGTTAGTTAAGGTAGATAAGTTTATCTTTCCAGCAGATTTTGTAGTGTTAGATATGGAAGCTGATAGAGAAATTCCTTTGATTTTAAGAAGACCCTTCTTAGCTACAAGTATAGCTTTAATTGATGTAGAGAAGGAAGAACTCATGCTGAGAGTTCAAGAGGAGCAGGTAACTTTTAATGTTTTTAATGCTATGGAACATCCAGCTGAGAAGATGGATTATTTTATGATTGAAGAAATTAAAAGTTATAAGACTCCTATGCTGTTGAGAACTGAAGAAGAGGTTTTACAAGCCTTTCTTGAGGATGATTTTGACTCTAAGACTGAGGAGTTAAATGACTCACATAATGAGTTGCTGAACCTACTAAAAGCATGTGAAGTAGGTGAATTAGAAAATGAAAAGAAAGGAAATTTGAATAATACTGAACTTGAGAAAGGTAAGGAAGTATTTGAAGAAAAACATGATTTAAAACCTTTGCCTTCTCATTTGAAATATATTTTCTTAGGAGATAATGAATCACATCCTGTAATCATTAACGCTGAATTAAATGATGAGGATGTAGAAAAGTTGATAAGGGTGTTAAGGAAACATGAATCTGCCATTGGCTGGAACATTTCTGATCTAAAGGGAATTAGTCCATCATTCTGTATGTATAAAATTTTGATAGAGGATGACTATTCCCCTGTTGTTCAGTCACAAAGAAGATTAAACCCCATAATGAAAGAAGTTGTAAGGAAAGAGGTAGTTAAACTTCTTAATGCTGGGATCATCTATCCTATCTCGGGCAGCGCTTGGATTAGTCCAGTCCAAGTGGTGCCTAAGAAAGGAGGGATGACCGTTGTTAAGAATGAGGAAGGTGAAGACATTGCCACTAAACCAACTACAGGTTGGAGAATATGCATAGATTATAGAAGGCTTAATGACTCCACTAGAAAAGACCATTTTCCTTTTCCATTTGTAGACCAAATGCTTGAGAGGCTATCAGGTCATGCGTATTACTGCTTCCTTGATGGATATTCTGGTTACAACCAAATTGTGGTTGATCCAAAAGATCAAGAGAATACATCCTTCACTTGTCCCTATGGAATCTATGCATATAGGTGCATGCCATTTGGTTTGTGCAATGCACCAGCAACTTTTCAAAGGTGTATGCTAGCAATTTTTGGGGACATGGTAGAGAAGTTCATTGAAGTGTTTATGGATGACTTCTCTGTGTTTGGAAATAGTTTTGATATATGCCTCAGCAACCTATCTAAGGTGCTGGTGAGATGTCAGGAGACTAATCTTGTCCTTAACTAGGAAAAGTGTCATTTTATGGTTGGAGGAGGGATAGTCCTTTGCCACAAAATCTCTACTGAGGGCATTCAGGTAGATAGAGCCAAGGTTGATATCATTGAAAAACTTCCTCCTCCAATCAATGTGAAAGGAGTGAGGAGTTTCTTAGGATGTGCTGGCTTCTATAGGAGATTTATAAAAGATTTTTCAAAAATAGCTAAGCCTTTGACTGATTTACTAGTGAAAGATCATGCTTTTATTTTTGATGAAAAATATATCAGGGCTTTTGAAAATCTGAAACAAAGATTAATAACAGCTCCAATCCTTACAGCACCTGATTGGTCTTTACCATTTGAACTAATGTGTGATGCAAGTGACTTTGCTATAGGAGCTGTGCTAGGACAAAAGAAAGAAAAATTAACTCATGTGATCTATTATTCCAGCAAAGTGTTAAATGAGAATCAAATAAATTACACCACTACTAAAAATGAAATGTTTGCTGTGGTGTATGCATTTGATAAATTCAAAGCTTACTTGATTGGTGCTAAGGTCATTGTGTATACAGATTATTCAGCAATCAAGTATTTGCTAGCTAAAAAAGAATCAAAGCCAAGATTGATCAGATGGGTTCTTTTACTCCAAGAGTTTGATTTGGAAATAAGAGATAAAAAAGGAGTGGAGAACTCAGTGGTTGATCAACTCTCTCGTCTGGAGGGTGAATCTGATTCTATCTTGATTAAAGAGGAATTCCCAGATGAGAGGCTGATGGCAATTATTACAGGGCCATGATATGCTGATATGGCTAACTTTAAAAGTGCCTCTGTGGTACCAGAAGGGTGGACATCCCAAATAAAGAAAAAATTCTTTTATGACAGTAAAACTTTTCTATGGGATGATCCATTTCTTTATAAGATAGGAGTAGATGGAATTATCAGGATATGTGTGCCTGAATCAGAGCAAGAAAGACTCTTATGGCACTGCCATGACTCCTATTATGAAGGACACCATGGTGCCTCCAGAACAGCAGCAAAAGTTTTGTAATGTGGCTTTTATTGGCCAACAATTTTTCAGGATGCTAAAGTATATGTTCAAAGGTGTGATAAGTGTCAAAGAAGTGGAGGCCTCTCTGTTAAAGCAGGCATACCTTTGACAAATATTTTAGTTGTGGAGTTATTTGATGTTTGGGGCATCGACTTCATGGGACCATTCCCAAAGTCATTCTCCAATGAATATATCCTTGTTGCTGTGGATTATGTCTCCAAGTGGGTGGAAGCAATCCCTACCAGAACCAATGATGCACATGTGGTGCTTAGGTTTATAAAGAAGAACATTTTCTCTAGATTTGGAGTCCCTATAGTCCTCATTAGTGATGGAGGGTCACATTTCTGCAATAGAATCATGGAAAAAGCCCTAAGACACTATGAGGTACTACATAAGGTATCTACTACATATCATCCATAAACTTGTGGACAAGTTGAGCTGTCTAATAGAGAAATTAAGAGAATATTAGAGAAAATAGCAGGGAAGTCTAGGAAGGATTGGTCTGTGAGATTGAATGATGCATTGTGGGCCTATAGGACAGTATTTAAAACTCCACTTGGCATGTCTCCTTATCAGTTGGTATATGATAAGGCTTGCCATCTCCCTGTGGAGTTAGAACATAAGGCATGGTGGGCCACAAAGCTATTAAATATGGACTTTGACCAATCTCATGAGGAAAGAGTCCTAAAACTCCATGAACTTGAGGAGTTTAGACTCAATGCTTATCAGAGTGCCTCAATTTATAAAGAGAAAACTAAGAAGTGGCATGATAAGTGGATAAATAGAAAAGAGTTTCAAAAAGATGATAAGGTGTTGTTGTTTAATTCTAGGCTGAGACTCTTTCTAGGAAAACTAAGATCCAAGTGGTCTGGACCTTTTATTGTGAATGAGGTCTTCCCTCATGGTGCAATTGAGTTAAAAGAACCAGCCACTAATAGAACTTTTAAAGTGAATGGCCAGAGACTCAAACTCTATTTTAGAGGAGAGTTTGATAGGTAGAAAACCTCCATGCTGTTGCAGGCATCTTCTTAGATGTCAGAAGGTCAAGCTAGTGACCTTAAAGAAGCGCTTTAGGGAGGCAACCCTACATTTTTGTTTGTTGCATTTTGTATTTTGTGTTAAAACAGTAAAAGAAAACTAAAAAATTTTTATCAATGGGTGAATAAACTGGTAAATTTTTTGAATAAGGTTTGAGTGTTCATACGCTCAATTCCCAGTGTACATACTTGCAAATCGATTAGCTAGAATTAGGATCAGGTACCCTTGGCGCTTAAGTGAACTTTGATTGCACTTGAGCGAAATACTATGGCGCTTGAGCGTGACTTAATTACGCTTGAAGCGTGATTTTTCCTCCTGTAAGTGTGCCTGACGCTTTAAGCGTGATAAATCATGCCTGAGCGTGACCTTGTATAAGCTTCACGCTTGAGCGAGCTCGGGTCCAGGCTTGAGCGTGACCCTTCAAACTGATCCCTGCGCTTGAGCGTCCTTCATTCACGCTTGAAGCGTGATACATAGCAACTGCCACGCTTGAGCTAGGAACATCACACTTAACCGTGATCGTGAGCGTGATTGTGGAATTTACCTTCGCGCTTGAGCGTGCCTTTGTGTCGCTTGAGCGACTTATCTTACCCCCCTGTTCCACTTCACGCTTAAGCTTAGAATTTCACACTTTAAGCGTGACTTGTATATAAGTCCCACGCTTAAGCACCCCAAGCTCACGCTTGAGCGTGATCGGGCTGAGGCAGTTGGAAAACTTCTGTTCCAAATTTTTCGCTTAAGCGTAATGCTGTAAGCTTAAGCATGAGTGCCACATTGAAGCGATCTGATACCTGTTAGTTCGTCGCTTGAGCATAGTTTCTCACGCTTGAGCGTGACATTCCCTTGCATATAATTCGCTTAAGCGAATAATGGGTCGCTTGAGCGTGATTCATACCTGATGCTACTTGTGTGTTTTAATTTGGGCGTTTATACACTCAAGGTTCAACGTACCTATGCGTACCTCAGGTATTAGGCTCAATAGTATAAAACCCTCTCAATGTACAAACCCTAACTCTTTACGCTGGAACCTTGGGTTTTGAAGAGGAAAAGGCACAGTCTCTGATTTCTTTGGAAGGTACCATCTTTTCAGTTCTTACTTTCACTTTATAGTTAGAATTGTTGTAGTTCACTGTTTCAATTTCAAAATTTCTTTCATCCATCATATCTTTTCATCTTACATTTTCATTTGGTTATGGTTTTGCTGTTTGTATATATGTATCCATTTAGGCATTATAAATACCATCGTTAACACTCACCATGATCAGAAGATCACAAAGAACTTTGTAGAAAACCTGAAAAAAGTGTTGAAATAGAAAATATGAAAGAAGCCTGAAAAGAGAAAGGAAAAGGGGTGGCTACTATCAGTATCCCTGATTCTCCATCAACTGAAAGGAGTAAAAGTCTTAAAGAAGAAAAGAAGTCTCAGACAGTCGAGGGTTTTGATGGGTATAGGTTTAGAGATTCTAAGGCCTCCCAAGATTATGAGAATAAGTTCAAACATAGGGGAGCAATAAGGGATAGAGCTCTGGTCCTTGATGAAGAAAATTGTTCTGATTTTAATGTAAAAGCGGCTATGATTGAAAAGGGATGGCAGTTCTTTAATGAGAATTTAGGCAATGGTTATCAGGAACTCACTAGAGAATTCTATGCCAATCTGAGGACTTATTCTATGGAAGATAAGTTTCCTTTTTCTTCCTTCTTGAGAGGAGTCATCATTCCTCTAACTGGTCACATATTGAATAAGCTGTTGAAAGTACCTATATTGGATGAGGAAGGATGTCACTACACATGGAAAGTAGATATCTTTCATAGGGCTGAAAATGAAAATCTTGGGAAAGAAATTTTAGAGGAATACTGTGAACAAGGAGCTGCATATATAACAAAGGTTAATGGTGCACCAAAAAGTGTCAGGAAGAATTGTTTGAATCATCTTTCCCTTTTATGGTGCCACTATGTCCTTTCATCCCTGTAACCTGTGGCTCATTCTACTGAGATTACCATAAAGAGGTTGGTGTTGATTTACTCTTTAATGAGAGGCCTATATGTTAATCTGGGTGAGTTAATACTGGAGGAGATGATGAAAAACCTTGAAAAAAATCTCCAATTGCCATATTGCTCTGTTATCACTTTGTTGGCTAAAAAGAATCAGGTTAGGTTGAATTATGAAGAATTGACAAAGGTAAAGCCTGAGAGGATTATGGACAAGCAACAGGTGATAAACCACATTGACAATTTTATGCCTCAAGAGTCAAAGCGTCCCAGACAACCTAAACCAACATCTTTTGCACCACCACCTCCAACAGGAACAGGTACTTCTTCTGATATTTCCATGGTAATGTAGGAACTTCAGGTTATGAAGAAAATACAGCTAGGAACCTATGATCTGGTCCTGAACCATGATCTCATGCTGAGGAAGATTGCCACTGCAATGAATGTGGATCACACTGAAGAAATGAGAGTTCCACCTAATAGAGATTTATGGTTGGCTTCCATTGGATTCATCATTCCCCCTCATGACACACCCTTAGCAGCTGAATTTCCACCCTACCCTGAGCAAGATAATGATGAGTCTATGAATGAAGAAAATGAAGAAGAGGATGACTGATCTTTTACTTTGTTTATGTGTTATTTTGCTATTTTCAAGTTGTAATGACTTTGTTTAAATATTCTCTTGAACAATGTATTTTCTTTTCAGTGTAATGGAACTTTATTTCTATGTTAAGTTGTTTGTTGTTATTTCTTTTCTGAATTGTATTGTTAAATTCATGCACACCATTCCTTACCATTCACTGCCATTCAGGTAAGGGAAGTAGTTTATCCTTTCGTCTCATTGATTGATAAACTATGTTAATTATGTTTAATTTAGAATCCATCTTAATAATTTAAAGTTTACTGATTCTCAGGCTTTAATTGGTTAAATTAATTTATTCGCATTGCTTGATTCATGATCCCTGTCCATAACTATTTTCAATCCTGTATTATTTGTTTATTCATTATGCTAGTTAACAATCTGAATTTATGATCTCGCATTAAGTTTGGGGACATGACTAGCTGATTACCTATTATATTATTAGCTTTTGAGCCTTTATTAATTCTTTTCTGAGTGTGCCTGCATTATTGCTTAGTGAGACAGAATTTGCTTCGGTACTTGTTAAATGATTGTATGTTTGCCAATTGGAAATGATGAAGGCCTTCTTTATTAATTAGCCAGGGCCAAATTTAGCCATCCTAATTATTATTAATTATCCTTTGACCTAACAATTATATTTTGAGCCTGAGACCCTTTCATTCTACTTATGTACCTAATTTTACAAGCCAATTTATCTGAGAAAAACCAAGAGAATTATCCCTGGATGTACCACTGATGGATTACTGAGTCTTATCTTATTGTTAGGGACTAGCAAGTTCTAAGTTTGGGGATAAAGAGTGTGCCTAACAGCAATTAAAGACACATTCTGACCTTAATTATAGATGAGGATTTTGAAAATTGAAAAAAGAAAAAAATGAAAGGAAGAATAGTAAAAGCAAAAGAAAGTGAAAAATCAGCAAAGCAAAGGTGCAAAGCACCATAAGAAAAAAAAGGTATTTAAAAAAAATTGAAAAAGATGGAAGAAAAGAAAGAAAGAAAGAAAGAGTCCAAAGGACTGAAAGAGAAGAAGGTGCAAAGCAACCCTTCATCTGAAAAATAATGAAAGCAAGAGAGCTAGTTAGTAAAGGCATTTAGGTTAAGATTGAGGCAAGGCATCAATGGGCACATCTTTTAACCCAACATTGACTAGAAAAACAAAAATAGAGCCTATAGCCTAACCCCATTACAAGCTTAAAAAGCCCTTACTGATCCAATTGTGCTAGCATATGTCATGATGTTTAGAATTGTTGCAAGCCTATATTGATCTAACAATTATGCAGGTGATGAGTGCATGCAATTGAACCTATACACTGAGAGAGGAGTGAAACACCAATCCAGTGAGGAAAGACTCACCAGCTTGTTCCCAAAGGAGGTGTGAGTTATTATATTTTCAGAATTTACGGAAAGAAAGCATGAATGGTATTCAATATTATGGCACGAATTAAGTTAAGGAAAGGTTGATTGTCTTGAGTAAATGCAATTGATTTAATTAATCTGAATCCTTGCTTGAGGACAAGAAAGTTTTAAGTTTGGGGATGTGATAAGTCTTGAAAAGACTTAATAATTTCACCTTTAATTTAACTTAATCCATTAAATATTGTTTAGTTTGGCACTATTATTTAATAAATTGTCAATAATTCTTATTTTATTTATTTATTTCAAAAGTGTTTAAATTATGTAAGAAAATGATTAAAAATAATAATTAGTTAAGGAAATTTGTTTATTTATAAATTCACTAACCCAACGTACATACGCTGGACAGCCAGCGTACAAATGCTAGGCAATTATTTGTTTGCATGTGCAGGTGCAGTTCACGCTCAAGCTTGAAAGCTTCACGCTTAAGCTTGAAATCCATGCAATCTACGTAAAAAGAGAGAAAAGAAAACACGATCACGCTTAAGCTTGCATCACTCACGCTCAAGCATGGAATCAAAGTGTCACTCACGCCCAAGCGATCCCTATTCATGCTCAAGCGTGAGGATACAGAGGCAGTGAATATATTGATCGCGCTTAAGCGCGAGTCCTTCACGCTCAAGCGTGAAGGTGGTTAATTAACCTGTTGTTTTCCCTCCAATTGAAGCGCTACACCATTGTTGTTTCTATTTTTCTGTTGTACTGTAGTAACTTAAGTATTACGTTGTAATTAATTATTTATTTATAATTATGTATTTAGATTAGTTAGTTTAATTATTAATTAAGTTTCCTTTGTAATTAATTAAGTTAGTTAGTTAGTTAGTTGTCTATATATATATATATATTTGTACATACTATGTATAGTGGAGAGGCAGGGTATAGAATAAGAACACGATTCATTTTCTCATTTCTAATCTCTCTCTAAATTCTCTCATCCATGTCTCTTCCCATTCCTTCGTCAGAATCCATTTCCATGGGTTTCTAAACCCCTAGGGTTGGGATTGCGAAGGCTTGTAATGAATTCTTGAAGGTGTATTGAGGAAGTCAACTTCTGATTCATAAGGAGAACAAGCTGAGGAGTGGAGTTCTATTGCTGGATTGACAAATTCAGATCCAAATAAAGAATCTCACCAGTGAGGAATCATGGTTGAGGCTTAGGTAACTTCTAGCTTCCTAACTAATTCAGGCCTAGTAATTAGGTGAATAGTTAGAGTTCAACCCCCAATTTCGTATTAGATTTCTCTATTATTGAACACCTAAGGGATTAGGGTTTAATGCTTAGGAATTAGTGTTAATTACCTAAGGAATTAGGGATTAACCATCTGTGAATTGTCCTCTTGAGTCTGAAGCTTGATTGAACCTTAATTGCATGTTTCTTGATGAAATTGTAAGCTGAAGTAATCCTAACCTATCTTCCATTAACCATATTTCACATTTTATGCTGCTTTTGAAAACACAAAAACATAGAAAATATAAAACAACAAAAACAGAATGAATTACATCTGCTTGCGTTGGTTCAACTTGTATTAGTTCAAGATTGCGGTAATTACCACAATCCCTGTGAGAACGATCAAATATATTATAAATTTAAGGATTGGTGCGCTTGCCAAAAGAAAATAAATCCTCTAAGAGTCACACAATAAGTCGATAATAATTCAGGATTTTCACACCAAGTTAATGGCTCAAGATTTACCAATCAGTACTGCTTTAGCTTTCCTTCTCTTATTAACATCTCAATGGCTTCCTTCAGCTGATGGCATTCATCAGTATTATACCCTGGTTGCTCATGAAACTCGCAATATTTATTGGGGTTTCCAGCTCTCTTCATAGGAATGGGTTTTTTCACCCCGTACACCATTATTCCCCTCAATTCGACTTCTCATAATATTTGGCTGGGCCGAACGGCTAATGGTGTATGTTACACTGCATTCACACCTCTCCCTTCTCATGGTCTTTGGTATACATCCCTACCAGCTCCCCTTCTTTCTGTCCTACCTTCTTTTTTATCTGTTCTCTTCACCTCCATCTCTATGCTCCTTTGCTTGGCAGCTGCCAAGTGCATTTCTCTTCCCACATACTTCGCCGCTTTGCTTCTGAATTCTTCCATCATCTGAGGTGGTCCCTTCGCCAATGATAATGAAAAAGGTGATCGTGGTCGTAATGCTTCAACCGCGATATGCATATGAATTTCTTTCGTCAACCTCAGAACCAATGCTGCTTCTTTGTAGAATCTCTTTAAAAAATCTTTCAAACTTTCTTCCACCCCCTGTCTAATCTGAGCCAACGTATGGGATGTCTTCGGCACATCTCTAGACACCACAAAATGTTAAAGGAATACATGGGCCATATCATCCTAGGAATCTATTGACCCACTGGGCAAACTCTTGAACCATCCCAAAGCTTCAGCAGACAATGTCCTTGGAAACATTCTACACATAACATCCTCCTCAACACCTAGGAATAACGATTCATTGACATAGACAGTCAGATGACTTCCGGGGTCTGATTCTCTAGTGTACTTCCCAATTGATAATGGCTGAGGGGTCTGAAGATGTCTGGGGATTGGGGCACTCATTGGTCTTCTAGTGAACGGTATCTTAAATCGATATTCTCCTCCTCTTCCATGGTTCATCATCCCCCTTTGGCTGCTCATCTCGTCTGTCCTATGTGTGGACTCTTGCTCATCGTATGTCAAGGATCGCTCTTGATGGTGAGGGTTTTCTGCCTGCCTCTAATCTCCACCTCGATTTTCTCTATGTAATGGTTATATCTCCTGGCTTAGTTGGCTTATGATTTCGTCCCTAGGGTCTTCTCTCACCACATCTTGATCCCTCAACTCCGTCTTAGGGGTCTCCACTATTCCTTCATTGAAATTCAAGCTTCTTGTCATATTTCGAACATGTCCTTCCGGAGTCTCGTCTCCTCTAGGGCGCTCCATGTTACTTAGTCAATTCGATGCGGGACTCAAATTTACATGATCCCACTGGGCGTGCCAATGATCTATCCTGGAATCTGGGGTCGGTATCAACTGTCTTGACCAGAATCCTAGTCAGTCTCCTAACCGGAGTTACCTCACGTGCTCTCAATCTTACACCGTCTCAGTGGAGTACGGTATTATAAACCTCAGTTCAGTGGTAATCCAAGGCTCTTCGAATAAAGGTGGTAATTGATGTCTTAATCCGTACTGGTGCTTCAAAACCACACCGGAGGGGTACCTGCAAAATATTCCCCGATGCTTAAGTCAGTACAGTAGCCAAAGTATTTTAAGGTTACGGAGGTAACTTACGGGAATTAGAACAGAAACCTTTCAGTAATAAATGAGTTGTATTTATAGGGTTTACCTTAGTTTTGGAAGTGATTTGACTATTTTTCTAACTTACTGTAGATATAGTATCTGCAGGATCAGGTTGCCCATACTTCTTCTGACTGATTGTCGGATTATCAGTCATTGACCGGGGTTGAAAGGAAAGAACCGTAGTCAACATATGACTAAGGACTCTGGTCATAATTTTCCAGTTCTTATTGGTGACATGGCATGATGCATTCGGACCTCGTCCAGTACTGTTACCACCCCGGATCAAAAATTTCGAAGGTTTATACACGTGCGAATTTAATCACCTTGTATTTTTCCTTCTTCATAAGTTTTCTTTCATAAATTTAATCAAAAATAGCTCAAAATATTTAATCAAAAATAGCTTAAAATATTTTCGAAAGTAAATTTCCACTAATAACTATGTAATCCTGATTTCTCGTCATACTTGGGAATAAGTAGGAGCACGAATAATTCCTATCGGGTTCGTTTTCCTTTTATTAATTTTTGTGTGTCTTTATTTTATTTTGATTAATTTTATATTTGTTATTATTTAATTTTAGAATACTATTTTACTATGAGTAGGTTAATTTGGACGAGACGTCTGGTTAATTTTCTCATATTTTCAATCTTTTTTTATTTTTTAAATAATAATATTTCTTATAAAAAGATTAATTTAGACAGGACGTCCTGTTAATCTTTTATTTTAATTTACTTTATTTTATTTTATCTTATTTTATTTACCTTTATTTTATTTTATCTTATTCTACTTCATTTTATTTTATTTTTCTTAATTTTTTATTATGTACTAATTATGATTAATTTGGACGAGACATCCTGTTAATCTTTTATTTTTATTTATTTTTAATTATTATTGTTATTATTTATTTAAGTTATTCAATTTAAGATTAATTTGGATGAGACGTCCTATTAACCTTATTTTAGAAATTTCTTTTTTCTTTGTGTGTGTTGTTTGTCCCATTTTTTGAGAGGTTAAATCAATTTCTGAGCTATTTAAAATGTGTGTGATCAATTTGAGGTAACAGTTTTATAACGAACAGTGTGAGGTGCTAATACATTCCTCACCTATAATTCAGCTCCCAAACTTAAAATTTCATTTTTTATTACCAGTGTCACAACAAAGGTTTTCCCGATATTTTACCTAAAAACAATATTGGTGGTGACTCTGTTTTTCGAAAGGATTTCAAAACCCTTTTCTTTTATTCTCTTTTTACAGTCGACCTCCCATTGCGATCCTGATCGTGACAGGTAGTTTGAGCACGCGAGTAACTTGGACTTTTAAAAGAAAACGTGCATTTTCTGTCATTTTGATAATTTAGCAGGAAAGATCTCCATTTTGATATGTCGGGGATTTTGTGTATCAAACTAGCCTTTCCTCCTTTCATCAAAGTTGTAGGTATTAGAGTTAAGAATGTGTACCAAGTAGATTCACTTCAATCTGAGTTTCTTAGCTCAACTTATGCACGAAAAACAATGGTATGCCTCTGTTAGAAGCTCCCAACAGGGTAAACATGCATAATGTTGCACTGGTCCCAAGCTAGGCTAAATTGTCCTCTCTTCCCTTCATCAAAGTTGTAGGTGTTTAAGATATGAAGGTGTACCAATTATATTCACCTTAATTGGAGTTTTGTAGATCAACTTATGCCAAAAAAACTACAGTACAATGTTGCAGAAGCCGAATCTACGTTGAATTAGCCTTTCTTTCCTTTATAAAAATTGTAGGTATTTGAGCTACGAAGGTGTACCAATTAGATTCACCTCAATCGAAGTCTCGTAACTCAAGTTATGCATAAAAAATTGAAATGTGCCTCTGTTGAAATTCCTTATATGGAAAATTTGCATAATGCTTTACTGGGCATAATCTAGGATGAATTATGTGGTGTTCTCAGAAAAATTAACGAGTAATTGGCTCATACACAGTATAAATTTAATAGTTTTTCCCATAATTTTGTTTTGCATTTTAAGGAGGGAGTAGAAACAGATAAAAGAAGTTAATTTAAATCGTGAACTTTAATTCAAAATAACTTATAATTTAATTACTTGAAGCTAAATAGAGTAATTAAAATAAATAAAATGAGTGAGATGCAAAATAAAATAATTAAAAAGGATCTTAACCTACTCCAGATGGTCTGGAAATTTGACACAATGTTCTATATAATATTCATGATATAACAAACTAAGCATTTTTGAAGAACACCAATGGATGAAAAATTTATGCAAGAAAATGTTCTGGGTCATTTTTACACCAAGACACAACATAAGGCATGCCAAAATTACTTCTTAAAGGCCAAGGACACTACCAACAACTTGCATATATGCCTAGAGAGGGTTTGAAACAGACTTGGGATCCTGGGTCCCATCCTACCGAGATTTGGCTATTCTAGTTCCTTAAATTGCATTAAAACACCAAAAAAAACTGATGAGAATACTAGTGCGTACATGATCATTGTAGTCATAATTCCACACTTTTATAAGACATTCCTCAAGCAATATAGCCTTTGTACATAACACATTGGTCATTACAATAGCAACAATAACACTCAAATTTTATGCTTTAAGCTATGATACAGTTCGTGCCCATGAAGATGCAATATAAGCTACACGGATAAGCGTTACACACAAGGCATAAGTCCACACCATATATGGTGACTTCTTTCAACATATGATTAATAAGCATAAGCTTCATACACACGCACATACACACATACACACACACACACATATATATATATATATATATATATATACTCATGCATATATTTTTATATGTATAAATATATATATTCAAGGTTGCCATGGCAAAATCATATCCATCAATCTAGCATACACATAATTATAAATACGCACATAAAGATGTGAATCATACATATAACAATCATACTAGGACTTATTTGAAAACACCAAAATTATATCTTTACCTTATTAACATCATATCCAAACTAGCATTTTAATATATATATATATATATATATATATATATATATAAAAACATAGTTGCCATCATCAACAACTCCCATATTTTAGTAGCCATACATTAGCACCATCATGATCCTTAAAATTAGAACTATGATTATCATAGCACCTATAGCTCTAGAATTCAACAAGGTTGCCCAATCAAACTACATCTACCAAAACATATCTAAAGGCTCATATGCACACTCAAGACTTCACAATAGAGCATCGTTGCCAGGTATGGTTTACCTCCTTGGGCATCAAAACATGATCATATAACTCATGACACATTCATGCTAAACATAATCTACCAAAAGCTATGCAGCTATCAGCAATTTCATATTTTATCAACAGTTTACAAAAAGATATCCAATCCCACAGCATTACATCACAACGCCTCTCGAGCTCAATCATTGGCTTTACCGTGTAAGTTCACTAATAACAATGAAGGGGTAAGTACCACATCAACAAAAAATAGTGGCTTAGAAATCATCAAAATATAATTAATATAATTGAATTTAACATAGTAATACACCGCTATAATTAGGGATGGCAAAACGGGCTGGCCCGCCCTGCCAAAGCCCGTCAAAAAGCGGGCCGGGAAACGGGCCAAAATTCAAGGCCCGCCTCGCCTAAGGCGGGCCCTAAAAAAATTAAAGAAAATATTATTAAAAGAAATGTATAAACAGTAAGAGATGTTAGCCAGCCCGCCAAAGTTAAAATTGTAATTTTTAAAAAAAATTGTGTCAAATTAAGATTAAAAAATTAGAAAAATATTTTTTAAAAAAATTAAAGAAAATATTATTAAAAGAAATGTATAAATAGTAAGAGATGTTACTTTTTTTTTAATTTTAGAAAATTAAAGTATATATTTTAATAAAATAAAGTATAAATTAGTAATATTTATATATCTTTTCTTTTGGCGGGGCCCGTCGGGCAGGCCCGCCCCACCAAGGTTTTGGCCCGCCAAATTGGCGGGCCAGGCAGGGCGGGCCTTGGTGGGAGGCGGGCTAAAAATTCATGTCCGCCCCGCCAAATTTGGCGGGCTTGGCGGGCCAGCCATCCCTAGCTATAATGGCCAACCAAGCAATTTCCATAATTAAATTTGTAAACAATTTTGTCAATCATTATTGATCACCCAATATAATATCTCACTCAACACTCAATGAGTTACACAAACATGTCATGGTCTTTCTAAATATTACAATGCATCGATGTTATAATAAATACGGATCCGATAAGGTGGAAGGCAACAAGTGCTGAGCCATAAGGCTCCCAAAGAGATACATAGTATGACAAAATGCACCGGCATAACATATAACCTACACATAAATGTCTCCGCATGGTGGCAGCTCTAGGCATAAGCTCGGGCAACCGTTTGGCATTACGACTATCAATCACAAGCCCCTACGGCGACAACATGCACAAGGCCAATTCGGCTCTCAGGTCTAGTGCTTTGTCCCTCACTGGAGCCGTCCTCCACTAGGACCGGCAACAAGGACCCTGTAAGTCCTAGTACATCAACAAATTGAGCATATGATGTTATGAACACACATATCATGTTAGGGATGCAACCTAAGTGCCCAATAGTTCAAACGGACCCCTTTCCCTTCATTAACTAACATCATAATATATCGCAGTTACCATTTCTAATAATAAACTTAACATAATCCAACCTACTCAAGCATAACAACATTATATAATTAATCATGGTAGCAATCACACAACATAGAGTTATCAAATTAGCAACATATATATATACACATACACCCATCAAGCTCACTCAATTTGAATACCACGATAATTTCATTAAATAACATATACATGTTTATAGTCGTAAGGATTTCAATTGCAATATATTGAACAAATCATTGATCATAAAATCACCTATATTCAATTTTAAATATATTAAGCCAACCAACAATCATAAAATTATCCATAGGATTTGAATAATTATTTAACACATATAAATTCAATTTATAATTTTATAATTTTTGTTGACGCATTGTCGCGACCGGGATCACCGCAGCGCGGCTGACCCTTGAAAATGAAATAACTCAGAACAGGGAGTCGCCACCAAGGTTTTTATCCATAGGAAAAACATTGAAAAAAACTTTAACAAAGCACTGGTTAAAAAAAGTGAGATTCAAGATCGGGAGTTAGTTACGAGTAGGGAAGGTATTAGCACCCTACATCGCCTGTTAAAAACAGTATCAAGATTGAAAATGCGTAGCATAAGTAGCCTCTAAAAACTATTTTATTTCTTCCCTTTTTTTCTTGAAATGAAGGGAAAAGAACAGACTAATGAACAGGATCGGAGCAAGGGTAATAGGACGTCTCGTCCAAATTAACCTTGATTTTAATGGGGAAATATAAATAAGGGGAAGAACACTAACAAGACGTCTCGTCTAAATTAATCATCCTTTCAACATAATACAAGGTCGGGAAAAAGAAAAGGGTTAGCAGGACTTCCCGTCCAAATTAACCCTAGCCTTTTAATGGGGATGTGTGTGTGGAAGCAGGAAAGGATACTAATAGGACGTCCCGTCCAAATTAATCATTCTCTCATCAAGGTGCTGAGTTAGGGGATAAAGGGGGTAGACAGGACGTCTCGTCCAAATTAGCCCGATCTTTGTGAAAAAACAACTGAGGTCAAGACAAAATGGGAAAAAATCAACAAGACATCGCATCTAAATTGATTTTATGCAACGATTGGAATGAAATTAATTTTTAGAAGGAGGAATGAGAAGGGAAAAGAAGTGGGCCCGACAGGAGTTAAGTCCTGCTCCTACGTATTCTCGAGTTTTTGAGAAATCAGGGTTACGTAGTTCTTAACGAGGGGTATCTTAGATGAAGCTAGGGATTTAGTGACAGGTAAAATTCATGGAGGTGGTACATACAAGGCGAAGTTCTCCGCAAGTGTATGATCTTTAGGTGTAGTGTAGGTAGAAGTACTCCCGCACGATACTGGCTAGAACGACTTTTACGTTGATTAAAATAAACACAAGGAAAAAATGCTTGTTTTTATTGTTATAATCCTGAGACAGGATAAAAATGGATTTTAGCAACAGAACAGATTTAACCAAGAGAATAAATTTGACGAAAATAACAGGCTTGGCAAAAGGATAAATAGTTCAAAATAACTAATGAAAGGAACAAAAAGAAGGATAAAAGTGGAGAGGATTATAACCGGTGTGGAGATGCTGAAATGGGCCGATCCTTGAGTATAAGATGGTATAGGCTAGAGCTACAGTAGCCAAAATGATAAGGGGATGGAACAGCTGCGAGAGCCGGTGTGGAGCTTAGGGGGGAGACGGTGTGGGGTTCAGTGAAGAGCTGGAGTAATGCAATGGGGAACCGGCATGGGATTAAAATAAGGGCTTTTACGAGGTTCTGGACGGGGTCTGAGCAGCAGGGGAGAACTTTACTTCAAGCGGGGTAAGGTCTGGTGTCCTAGTGACTGGATTCAGAACCTTGGGGTCAGTTCTTTTTCTCGGGACTAAAGAACCAAGAGTTAAGGTAATTCTCTTAAGATCTTAGGGTCAAACACCGGAGCAATTTCTTGGGATTTAGTGATTCAAAAATGCAGACCTTTATGCCTCTTCAGCTGAGGCATTTATAGGGGCCTTCTAGAGCCCGAGTGCTTGGACAGCTCAAGCTCCCACTCACCCATACGCATAGTGGAGACAACCTGGCCACTAGCAGTTGTAGGGAACAGTGAATGGTGGTGTGTTTTTTATTGTTTTAATTTTTTATTCCCTGTCTGCCATTTCTTGGATTTCAGGATGGAATCTTGTAGTGCAATTCCAAGTCACAACATGGGCAGCCGGACTCTGCAAACGATGTTACACGGGTCCGGTGTTGGGTTTATGAAAACACTTCCTACCTCGGATAATAACGGACACCGATCTCACTGAATAGACTCAGCAAGACGGTGTCCCTCCCATTGGCCAGATCGGTATCTCTCTGACCCGGACCGGTGTTCTCTTGTTATAGACATCGGACGTCGTCTCCTTGACCCAAGCCGGTGTCTGATGATGTTTCACTTCATTTTGACATCAGACGGTGTTAAGGACGATATTGAGTTCGCTTAATCACTACCGGTGTTCACAGAAACTGGCTGGACCGAAATAGGTGTTCACAGATGCCCCTCTTTACCTCTTTTTCGCAAGAAAAACATGAAGCTTCTTCATGCTTTTGAAGTGAAAAGGAAGTAAAGATGTGAACACCGATGTCAGAATCAAGTGAACATTGCCCAATGGACATCTACGATGTGACGATGTACGAAGAACTTTAGGCCGAAGTGATCTTTTGGATGGACGGTGTTCTTCAACAGTTTCAGTGGTCCTTTACACGTGTCACCATTTGATTCGTCATGTCGTTTTGAATTTTCACGCATTCCCTCCGGAATATGGATCGTCGTAGTGAATGGGCCTATTTTCATGGGCCTGGGCCAGAATGTGGAATGTTCTGGAATCGACCCCCTTACTCCCTATAGAAGCAGGCACGGGGTCAGTCATTTTCACTTGTTTTTCGTTCCGAAACTCTGCTGCTTCGACGTTCAAGACCTCTGGTGTCCACAAAGCAGTTTGGCTCGCACCAAAAGAACAGCTCGCATCGTCTCAGCAGGTACATCCATACCTTCTTTCTCCTTTTTCATTTTTAGATAGGGTATGGGGGATAACGGTTCAAGCAATGACTCCGTCGAGGTCCTGTCCCGACCTCCTTCAATCACATCCTGGCGTCAGTCGGGAGGAGTCACGAGCCAGGGTCAGCGTCGCCAAGGTGAAGTTACCTCTGGGGTTTCACACCGGCCAATAGTTTTAAGACCTAATCGCTTCTCTACATTGCCCTTGTGGTAAACGAGGGGGCTAGACACATCGTCTAGAACCCACACATCGTCCTCTTTTAACTTGGGTTCTAGTGAGTGTAGCAGCAGTGCCGATCTATATTTATCTGACGATTTGGCTTTTTACAGCTGCATACCATTTTTCCACCACACCGTTCACATGGCTTCTTCTGGAAACTCTTCCACCAGTGTCCCAGTCGTCGCAACCAATGTCGTTGAGACCAACGTTATTGCACACCGGATCGATTGGCTTGCTGAGAAGGCCAAGGACCTTTACTTCTGGGTTCATGAAGATCCCAGAAACATCATCTCTCGCTATGCTGAAGATGCTACCGATGTCACAATTGAGGATGTCATCGTTCACTCCGGCGAGGAGCATAAAGATGACTTCATCGTTTTTTGCCCTTTGACTTCGGAACGGATTTGCCACCAGCTGGGGTCAAGATATATTTTTATGAACAAGATGCCGTTTTCCAGGATCGGTATCCGTTTACCCCTCACGGAGTATGAAATGGGAGTACTCCGGTTCTTGGACTGCTCCCCCAGCCAGCTTCATCCCGACGATTGGGGCTTAGTGAAATCTTTGGAGGTACTGAGGGAGTACTTCCACTTTGTCCCCACCGTCGCGCTCTTCTTCACCTACTGTAGGGTAATGCGCCGGGGTAATGCAGGCGGCGACCTTGGCTTTATTAATCTCCAGTGTGACTCCAAAGTGGTGAAATTTGAGAGCTACACCGAGTCGGCCAAGACGGACGGAGTCAGCTTCAAACACTCCTATGTCAAGGTCGAGGTTAATGCAGGAAGACCAGTGTTCTGGGAGAATTCAGATTTTTCCAAGAAGTTTTACACCGGCTGGACTCACGAGCACTTCCTCTTGACCAGTAATGCTTACTCCGCAGTGAGAGTGTCTTGTCAACCGAGTCCAACAAGGTGTTGGACGCTCTAAAAGCCTACTTCGTCTTTCCCAAAATTTCCTGCAAAAACCTTCTCGGGGAGAAGTCCCACCGGGATGCTTACTTAGGTAGAGTTTTCTTTTTTTTTCTTTTTTTATACATCATCTTTTACCGATGTTAACAACGGCTCTCTTCTTTTTAGGCGAAATGGCTCGGATTGACATTCTGAAGAAGCTTCGGGAGCAAGCCGAGGCCAGAAATACTGCTGCTGCCGATGTGGAGAACAGGGTGACTCCGAGGCATACAGCGGCCAAAGTGGTTAGCATCCCGGCTGACAAGGTTAGGAATTTGGCCCTCGGTCTAGCTGATGGGGCCCAAAATAAAAAACGCACCTACACCGACCAAAGTTCTAAGGCCAAAAAGTACAAGGCCCAAAGGGCTGAGGCCGGGGTGGAGGCCCAGCGTGAGGAGGAGCACGCTACCGGTGATGACAATGTCTTGGACCAGACTCAACCTCCCGACGAGAACGTCCCCCACTGCAACTCCATCATTTCAGAGTTTTTGTAATGCATCGGGTAGACACCGCCATATGTCCTCTTTTAATGGAATGACTTTTCATACTTCTTTGTTTCGTCTCAACTCCTTAACTCCTTACTTTTTTTGCAAGTTATTGGACCTTTAACCGATGTATAACTGATGAAAACTTAAAATAACACCGTCTACACAACATCGTCTAATCACCAATTGAACTTTTGGATGAAGTAACAACAATAACATCATTTTTGGTCTTTTCACATCGTCCATCGAAACCATTTACCCAACCAAGGTAATCGAACTCTTGGACGAAGTAATAATAATAACATCGTTTTCACATCGTCCACTGAAACCATTTACCAAGTCAAACCAATTAAACCCCTTTTAAGCTTCAGCCGGTGTGGAACTGATTGACAACACCCATCTTTATCCTAGCGTACCCCAAAGTTTTCACCAGTGTAAGTTCCGTTTGGTCTTGGACGGGATTTGGACTTCTGCTTTGCTATGACATTGGTATGGCCTCGTCGGTTTGGAATGAAACCCTCTGAACCGACGTCAACACCGGATCCTTGAAAACCCCTTTTTTTAACCCTAAATCCGGAAAAGAATTGTGGTGATGTCCCAGTTTTAGCAGGAAACGGTTAATCGAGGATTGCCCTTTTGGCTAACAGGAAAGTAATGGTTGAGGGTGTTGCCTCTCAATTTGATGGAAAAGTAAGGAGGGAGGGTCTTGCCTCTTGGTTGACAGAAAAGTAAAGGTTAAGGGTGTTGCCTCTCGGTTGACAGAAAAGTAAAGATTGAGGGTGTTGCCTCTCGGTTGACAAGAAAGTAAAGGCTGAGGGTGTTGCCTCTCGGTTGACAGGAAAGTAAAGGTTGAGGGTGTTGCCTCTCGGTTGACAGAAAAGTAAAGATTGAGGGTGTTGCCTCTCGGTTGACGGGAAAGTAAAGTCTGAGGGTGTTGCCTCTCGGTTGACAGGAAAATAAAAGGTTGAGGGTGTTGCCTCTCGGTTGGCAGGAAAGTAAAGGGTTAAGGGTGTTTCCTCTCGGTTGACAGGAAAGTAAAAGGTTGAGGGTGTTGCCTCTCGGTTGGCATGAAAGTAAAAGGTTGAGGGTGTTGCCTCTCGGTTGGCAAGAAAGTAAAGGGTTAAGGGTGTTGCCTCTCGGTTGACAGGAAAGTAAAAGATTGAGGGTGTTGCCTCTCGGTTGGTAGGAAAGTAAAGGGTTGAGGGTGTTGCCTCTCGGCTGACAGGAAAGTAAAAGGTTGAGGGTATTGCCTCTCGGTTGACAGAAAAGTAAAGATTAAGTGTGTTGCCTCTCAGTTGGCAGGAAAGTAAAGGTTGAGGGTGTTGCCTCTCGGTTGGCAGGAAAGTAAAGGGTTGAGGATGTTGCCTCTCGGCTGATAGGAAAGTAAAAGTTTGAGGGTGTTGCCTCTCGGTTGATAGAAAAGTAAAGATTGGGGGTGTTACCTCTCGGCTGACAGGAAAGTAAAAGGTTGAGGGTATTGCCTCTCGACTGATAGGAAAGTAAAAGGTTGAGGGTGTTGCCTCTCGGTTGACAGAAAAGTAAAGATTGAGGGTGTTGCCTCTCGGTTGGCAGGAAAGTAAAGGTTGAGGGTGTTGCCTCTCGGTTGGCAGGAAAGTAAAGGGTTGAGGGTATTGCCTTTTGGCTGACAGGAAAGTAAAAGGTTGAGGGTGTTGCCTCTCGGTTGACAGAAAAGTAAAGATTAAGGGTGTTGCCTCTCGGTTAGCAGAAAAGTAAAAGGTTGAGGGTGTTGCCTCTTAACAGAGAGAAACCTGGGATGATGCCTCAGTTTGATAATATTGAAAGGACCCTGGGGTACTGTCCCTTGACTAAAAAGAAAGACCAGGAGTGATGCCCCGGTTTGACATGATTGAAAGAATCATGGGGTACTGCCCCTTGACTAAAAAGAAAGACCAGGGGTGATGCCCCAGTTTGACTTGATTGAAAGAATTTTAGGGTACTGCCCCTTGGCTAAAAGAGAAAGACCAGGGGTGCTGCCCCGGTTTGACATGATTGAAAGAATTTTGGGTACTGCCCCTTGGCTAAAAGAGAAAAGACCTGGGGTAATGCCTCAGTTTGGAAAGGTTGAAGGAATTCGAGGTACCGCCCCTTGACTGAAAGAGAAATGAAACCTGGGGTGATGCCCCAGTTTGACAAGATTGAAAGAATCTTGGGGTATTGCCCTTTGACTAAAAAGAAAGACCAGGGGTGATGCCCCGGTTTGACTTGATTGAAAGAATCTTGGGGTACTGCCCCTTGGCTAAAAGAGAAAAGACCTGGGGTGATGCCCCAGTTTGGAAAGGCTAAAGGAATTCGGGGTACCGCCTCTTGGCTTAAAGAGAAATGAAACCTGGGGTGATGCCTTAGTTTGACAAGTGTGATGGGCGTTAGTTTCGGCAATGATGATCTTACCGGGGAAGTTTCACTGGGGAAGAAAGGTATGGCAGGCCCTCGTCTAATGGCCATCATGGAAAGAGGATTTGGTACTTTTGCTTGGGGTGAATTCTGGATTTTTGTCAGGGGAAGGACTACGCTTGGCTACTGGACTATGTTTCCACTGGGGACAAATAAGTTTTCCTAAGTCCGATTAGAAAAGGGTCTTTACTGGGGAGAGATGGGTCCAGTCTGTAGGATTACTCAGAAGGAGTTCTTAATGTGTGTTCCCCTCAGGATGAGTAATGGGTCTACTGGGGAAAGAGCTTTGGTGAATACCTACTTCTGGACCATGGACCCTGGCCACCCCTTAAAAGGAAAGTGAGTAATACAAAACAAATTGAGACTTTCAGGTGAAACTCCTTGGAGGTCGGCTTCGAAACAACTCATGGATGAAATGGAACCAACTTCTGACTTTTGGTGAGCATGCCTAGCGGAGTTGGTTATGCTTGTCTGAAGCAAGGTTTGGCGCTGGGATGCATTTCGTTCCTCACAACTTCATGTTTCGTCATTTTCATTTCGATAAAAAAATTTCTTGGAAAAAACTTGTTCATTTATAAGACTTAGTCATGAACATGTGCAGAAAGAAGGGTAAATTTTATTTATGAACATCAGGCATGTACAGTGGTAATGAAAGCAATGTAAAATAAACAGATACAACAAGGTATAAAGACTTGAAGATAAGTGGAAAAGGGAAAGCTCATGAATCCTTCAACGATTTCCTGAGAGCGATGAAAATCTTGATCCTCTCTCACGACTTCATGTTCATCTTCTAATTTTTTGCTTCTAAGGACGTAATTTGATAATGACTCGTATGCCTCAGTATGATTTTCCCATTTTTACCGTGCCAGGACTTTTGGTTTTGATTTTGTCTGAGCCGCCCTTTTGGGTTTTCGACTCACCAAGTAGCTCTGACTTTTGTCTAGGCCGTCTTTTCAGGTTTTCAGCCTAGCGAGCCCATATTATTTTTTTTATACAAAGTATGTCTTGACCGAGTCCGCGTTTATAGGCATAGGCAGATCCTCTCCATCCATGTTGGTGAGGGTTAAAGCTCCTCTGGAGTAGGCCTTTTTCACCACATAGGGACCCTCATAATTAGGCATCCATATGCCGCACTCGTCTCTTTGGATCGGTAAAATCTTTTTGAGGACCAATTCCCCTTCTTGGAAATGTCGAGGTCGCACTTTCTTCTCGTACGCCCGCTTCATGCGTTTTTGATACAACTGTCCATGGTAGAGAGCGGTTAGCCTTTTCCCATCAATTAGGTTCAATTGGTCGTACTTGGCCTGGATCCACTCAGCTTCCTCCAGGTTGGCCTCCGTGATTACCCTGAGGGATGGGATCTCTACTTCAAAAAGTAGTACTGCTTCCATTCCGTATACCAAGGAGAATGGGGTTGCCCCAGTCAAAGTTCGTATCGAGGTCCGGTATCCGTGCAAAGCGAAGGGAAGCATTTCATTCCAATCTTTGTAAGTCACCACCATCTTTTGCACTATCTTTTTGATATTTTTGTTAGCCGCCTTGACTGCTCCATTCATTTTAGGCCGATAAGGGGAGGAATTGTGGTGAGAGATTCTAAAGCTTTCGCAGAGTTCCTTCAACATCTTGTTGTTCAAATTCGTACCATTGTCAGTAATGATCTGGCTTGGTAGGCCGTATCGGCATATCAGTTCACGCTTGATGAATTTGACCACAACATTCTTTGTTACATTGACGTATGAAGATGCTTCCACCCACTTGGTGAAATAATTGATGGCGACTAAAATAAAACGATGACCGTTCGAGGCTTTTGGCTCAATGGGTCCAATAACATCTATAAACCACATTGAAAAGGGCCATGGTGCCGATAAGACGTTTAGGGATAAAGGGGGTGCATGAATGTGATCGGCATACACTTGACATTTATGACACCTCCGCACATAAGCAAAGCAATCTATTTCCATGGTCATCTAATAATACCCGGCCCTCAAGATCTTCCTTGACATGGCATGTCCGTTTGCGTGAGTTCCAAAAGATCCTTTATGGACGTCTCTCATGATTCGATTTGCCTCGACTGTGTCAACAGAATGGAGGAGGACGGAATCATAATTTCTCTTGTACAGTATGTTGCCACTTAAAAGATAACCATAGCGAGCCTTCTCAAGGTTCATTTGTCATTATCTGTGATGCCTTCAGGGTATTCTTGGCATTAGAGGTACCTTTTGATGTCATGATACCAAGGCTTGCCATCTGGCTCTCCTTCTATGACCTAGCAATGCGTAAGTTCTTGTCGTTTTTTCACCTCAATGAGAGGCATCTCGTATTCACTACTGACCTTGAACATCGCAGCTAGGGTGGCCAAGGTGTCTGCCATTTGGTTATCGTCCCATGGGACATGATGGAAGGTAATTTCATCGAACTCTTTGATCATTTCTTTGATATGAGCGTGATAGGGAACTAGTTTACTGTCTCTAGTTTCCCAGTCATCCGTCAATTGATGGATAACCAAAGCTGAGTCTCCATAAACTTCCAGGATCTTTATTCCTGCATTCAGAGCTGCTTGTATCCCCAAAGAACAAGCCTCATACTCGGCAACATTGTTAGTACAATCAAAACATACCCGAGCACAAATGGGGATAAATTCTTTGTCAGGTGAGATTAGGATGACCCCAATTCCATGTCCCAGTTCATTGAGGCTCCATCAAAGCTCATGGTCCACTTGCTTTCCTGACCATCTTCTTCTTTGAAAAGAGCTAAAATATCTTCGACCGGGAAGTCATGCTGCATTGGTTGGTAACTGCTAACGGGTTGATGTGCCAAGTAATCTGCTAGCGCACTTCCTTTTATGGCCTTTTGGGTGATATATGTTATGTCATATTCTATTAGAAGTACTTGCCAATGAGCAATTCTTCCAGTCAAAGCTGGCTTTTTGAAGATGTACTTAATGGGGTCCATCTTAGACACCAACCATGTAGTGTGACTGAGCATATATTGCCGTAAGCGCCGGGCATCCCAAGCTAATGCACAGCATGTTCTTTCGAGGGAAGAGTATCTCATCTCGCATTCGGTGAATTTATTGCTCAAGTAATAAATGGCACACTCCTTTTTCCCAGTTTCATCATGTTGACCTAATACGCATCCCATGGATTCGTTTAGTACGGTCAAATACAGGATCAGTGGTCTCCCATGAATGGGTGGCACCAAGATTGGTGGCTCTAACAAGTACTATTTTATCTTTTCAAACGCAGTTTGGCAATCCTCATTCCATTGCCCGGGTTGGTTCTTGCGAAGTAACTTGAAAATCGGTTCACAGGTTACTGTCATTTGGGAAATAAATCGGGCAATATAGTTTAACCTACCTAGAAACCCTCGGACTTCTTTTTGTGTGAGGAGGCGGCATTTCCAGGATTGCCTTGACCTTGTCAGGATCGACCTCTATCCCCCTTTCGCTTACAATGAACCCTAACAGTTTTCTAGATCTCGCACCAAAGGTGCACTTGGCAGGATTTAATCTAAGCTTGAATTTCCTCAGTCGCTCGAAGAGCTTCCTCAGATCAGTAATGTGTCCTTCTTCTGACCTTGATTTAGCAATGATATCATCCACGTAAACTTCTATCTCTTTGTGCATCATGTCATGGAAGAGAGTTACCATTTCCCTTTGATAGGTTGCCCCTGTATTTTTCAATCCGAACGACATCACTTTGTAGCAAAAGGTGCCCCAAAGAGAGACAAACATGGTTTTCTCCATATCTTCAGGTGCCATCTTGATCTGGTTATAACCTGAAAATCCATCCATGAATGAGAAGATGGAGTGTTGAGCTGTATTATCAACTAGTATGTCAATCTGTGGCAGGGGAAAGTCATCCTTAGGGCTAGCTCGATTCAAGTCTCTGTTGTCCACACACATCCTTACTTTTCCGTCTTTCTTCAGAACGGGGACTATGTTTGCTGTCCATTGAGGGTATTTAGCCACAGCCAAAAAACCAATATCAAATTGCTTCTTAACTTCGTCTTTGATCTTAAGGATCATCTCTGGTTTCATTCGTCGCAGCTTTTGTTTGATCGGTGGACATTCCGATTTCAAAGGCAACCTGTGTTCCACAATGCTGTTATCCAAACCCGGTATATCTTGGTAGGACCAAGCGAAAACATCTCGAAACTCCCTGAGTAGCTTAATCAGTTCATCTTGCCGCTCCTTGCTAAAGAAGGTACCAATCTTGACCTCTTTAACCTCTCCTTCGTCCCCCAGGTTAACGGTTTCAACCTTTTCTTGATGGGGTTAAATTTCCTTATCCTCCTGCTCCAATAACCTTGTTAATTTGGGCAAAGGTTCAAAGTCTTCCTTACTTTCCTCGTCGACGTAATCGTTCGGATAATCAGAATCGTGAAACAAAACCAAGTTCTCGTCGCTTTCAGAGGAATCATTTTTGGATCTGCATTTGGTTGTATTATAGCAAATGAAAAAGGAAACAAGCAAGTGAAAGGCTTAAGAAAATGGAATCAAGCAAAGATGAGATATTGGAATCATATAGTGTTCATTAAATCAAATAAATAAACAAGTTTTTTTGCTTTTATTACAAAAGGGGTCCCAAAGCCTTAGGCATAGCAGAAGGACCAACAAGTCATAAAATAATATGATTACTTTGACAAAACATTCATAGTCGTAGGGAACTCCATGATTTCCCAGTTATTCAGCTCCTGACCCGGTGAGCAAGCATACACAAACTCCATACTATAGCTGGGATGATTTTCAATCATGGCCACTTGATCTGGATGCATTGTCCCTGCACTCTGGAAGTTCTGATAGAGGTCACGAATGGGGATTCTCGTGGTGTTGAATTCTTGACCAGTGAGGCGAGCCATCCTTCTTTTCCTCCTTTCCTCTCCGACCCTCTTCCTGTCGGCGGTTATGGGTTTATATCCCAAGCCATATCTGTCTTTGTTCTCTGGAAGGCACACAGGTTGGACTCTCCCTTCCAGTTCACGCCCCAGTCCTTTTCCTGGCTTGTATCCTTTTCGCAACATTGTTTTTACCACTGCTAGAGGGACGTTTGGAAAGGATGTTCTCGCAATGCTTGTCGCATTGGCTATTTCTAAAGCCTAAAATGAAGTTTCGAGGGCTTCCTCGGCTACTTCGATGTACGGGGTAGTGACAGGCTTGCTAACTAAAAGGTCCTTTTCCCCGGAAACAATCACTAGTTTGTTGTCAATGATGAATTTCAACTTCTGATGCAGCGTGGAAGGGACCACTCCAGCCGAATGGATCCACGGCCGTCTTAGCAAACTACTGTAGGCGGGCGTGATATCCATGACTTGGAAGAGAACTTGAAAGGTACACAGTCCAACCTATATCGGCAACTTAATCTCTCCCATGACCTCTCGTCGAGTCCCGTCGAAAGCTTGTACGACCATGGAACTAGGCCTCATGTATGTCCCATCGAATGGCAACTTTGCCAACATGGATTTTGGCATTACGTTTAGGAACGATCCATTATCGATAAGTACCTTTGCCAGGATATGATCTTAACACTTTACAAAAATATGAAGGGCTTTGTTGTGCCCTATTCCTTCGGTGGGTATTTCGTTATCCGTAAAGGTCAAGTAGTTATTGGCAACAATGTGTCCCACTATCCTCCAAACTTGTCGACAGGTAAGTCATGCTTGACATGGGCCTCGCTTAAAATTTTCATCAATGTATTCCGATGTGGTTCAGAATTCATCAACAGGGACAATAAGGAAATTTTGGTCGAGGTATGGTTTAATTGATCCAGCACCTGGTACTTGCTATGGCGAATGAACTTTAAAAACTCCTGGGCTTCTTCCTCAGTCACAGCCCTTTTTGTTTCGTCGGTGGTTCCTTCCTTCCCAGCTTTGATATCCCCGGTAGCTTTATCGTGTTTTGATTCTGGAGGTGCATATACCCTCCCACTCCAAATCATTCCTCCAACCCCGGCGATATTTGTAACAGAAGAGGATGGCGCAGAGTCAACTGTCACAGG
This sequence comes from Clitoria ternatea, assembly GCA_037962975.1. Lineage (NCBI taxonomy): Eukaryota > Viridiplantae > Streptophyta > Magnoliopsida > Fabales > Fabaceae > Clitoria > Clitoria ternatea. The sequence goes on along the minus strand of CM075670.1, from coordinate 20,519,562 downwards.
GTTGGTGACGACCACATCCGTACCGTATTTCCATGGCACGACATAAGAATCCTTGAAAGGGAACGGAGTAGGTACTCGTACTGAAATGACAATTTTGGCAGGAGCTGGAGCTGCCGGTGCGTTTTTGTTGTAAAATATGACCAGGGGTTTTGGAGCCTGCACCCTGGTCTGTTCTTGTACCATGTTTATTTCGCCTCTACGGCGTCTGCAGATCTCCATAGTGCGGCTGTCTATGAGCTCTTGAAGGGCTTTTTGGAAGCCTCGTCGCCTCATAGATTGTTCATCATTGTACTCTTCATCCCACGACCCTCCTATCAGTCCCCTTTCAAGTAGGAGGGAGCGAATCACTTCCAAAGGCATTTTTATGTCCTCAATCCTTAAAATACATTCTTCCTCCTCCCCAACAGCATTAACCCCTGACCCTCCGTGGTTGGGCAAAGGGTTTGTTGTCACACTTGGGCTCCACTCCCAAAAACTTATCCAATCGGCCCTGATTAGATCCCTTACCTTGAACTTCAAAGCCAGGCGATTTTTTGTAGAATGCCCCGGTGCGCCAGCATGGTAATCACACCTTGCATTCGGGTCATATCCTCCTAGATAAGGTGGCTGAAGAGGCCTCAAAGGAAAGAGAACCACCAATGTATTTTTGATAAGATGAGGGAGAAGCTCGGTATAGGTCATGGGGATGGGATCAAATGGAATCTGGGTGCGGTCATTGTTCTGCCTTCTTGGGTTTGGGTTTGGCGGTTGGTTTACGTGCGGCGGTTGGTACGGTGCCTGGGATGGTTGGTATGGTGCTTGTGGCGGGGTTGGTGGTCAGATAACAGGTGGTCGGAAGTGGGGTGGATTTGGATTCTGAGTCGCAGCCACATACGGATGTGGTGTGTTAGGATAGACTGGTGGAAAGGTGATGGGGGTAGGCAGCATCGACTGGTTTCTCTTCTGGTTATGAGAGATCGAATTAGTCTCTCTATCTCTTCTCCTGCCCTCTCCGAGTGCTGGCTTCTTCGTCGTTCCTGCCCCAGGTGGGCCTCGGGCGATCTTTTTGGTTCGCAGTCCATTCTCTATTCTTTCTCCAATAGTGACAATACCGGAGAAATGAGATAAAACACTCCCAATCATCCTATCGTAGAAAGGCGACTGGATGCTAGGCGTAATCTTTAAACGTCTCGTTGTCTTTTTTTGTCATATTTTGCAATTGTACTTTATCTGGTGCCATGTCCAGATTGTATTTGTATTGTTACATGAAAGCGTCTGCCAAATCTTTCCAGTAGCGTATACGAGACCGCTCAAGATAGTTATACCAAGTGAGGGCCGCTCCAGCCAGGCTGTCCTGGAAGCAATGAATCAACAGAGGGTCGTTGGAAGCATGTGATGCCATCTTCCGGCAATACATGGTAAGATTATTCTTTGGATAGGTTAACCCCATGTATTTATCGAATTCCGGCATTTTGAATTTGGGAGGGATAACGACATCGGGAATTAAGCAGAGTTCTACAGCACTTCCCATCCCGAATCCTTCCATCCCTTCCATTGCTCTCAACCTTCTTTCCAAGATTTCTATCCTTCCTTCTTGGGTAGCAGCAGTAGCACTTGGACCAGTGGTAACGTGATGACTTGTATACCCGAATGGCTGGTGGACGTGTGTCGGGTCGGCGTTTAATAGGGTAGCGTGAGGTCTGGTAGTAGCTTGGGTCATGTAGACAGGTTGGGTAGACTGTGTCTGGGTAGCTTGTGTTTGGACTTGAGTCGTTTAAAATTCTCGGATGGGTGGAATATTTGGTTGAGTGGTGTGAGGAATCGGCTCCTGGTAGTTAGGCTCTTTCTTGACAATAATTCAAAAATGATGAAATCTCTTTTGGGGTAGAGAGGGGATTAATCATCCCTTCGGCCTGCTTTAGCATTGATGGAAGATCTTCTAGGACTCCATTGGCTAAGTATGCCAGGTTGGCGAAGCGATCCATCCATGAATGAATGACTTAGTCTTGCCGAGCCAGTTCAACTTCTAAAAGACACGTGGCCTCTTGGCAACGTTGCTCAACATCAATGGCATTTTTCCATTCATCATTTATCTCCTGCTCACAGGCTCTCATTACTTCATTAAGCTGTTGCTCCAATTTGTGGACCTGGGATTGTAGCAGCCTTTTTGTACCAAAGTCTCCTTTTCCCTTTCTTTGGATTGTACCAGCAAGTCTTTTGAAACTGTTTTTCGGCTAGAATAGCGCCACTTTGCTGGCCCTTCATTTTCAGTTGAGAATTGGCTGCATGAAGGCACTGGTCTTGTTTCGCCCTGTAGTCTTCTTCAATCTTCCGTTTTTTTTGCATTTCATCCATGGCCTGTCTTCCTTTTAAATTTTCTTTCTTCTGAAGAGAACATTCTTATTGACACCTCAAAGGGTCTTCCTCTAGCTTTTGATTCTTAGCCGTCAACTCCTCTATCTGAGCCTTCAAAGCCTGGGTGGCTTTGTCCTCTATGATGAGTGGTGGAGCGAGAATGCTTGTAGACTGGTATAAGGGACTTCTGAAGGGTAATTTTACAATGGAAACCCTGTTCAAGACCCATTCATGGTATTCTGCCCCCACAGCGTGACTTCACGCTCCTAATTCCTTTCCCATCTTATGGACTTTCTTCCACGCATTGGCTATGTCCCAAACAGTAGATGTATAGTTTCCTTTCGCATAATACAAAACGAAAGGAGTGAGCAGCTTTTCATTTGGTGGCCCAAGAAAAGGATAGGCCAACTGCCGCTTGGCTATGGTAGGATTATAGTTAATGCACCCTATCGTGCCAATAAGAGGAACATTAGGGTAGCTTCCGCAATGATGAATGATTGAATTGACCTCTAGCCATTGAGGATACCATCTGACTTTATCAGCTGTAAGACCCACAAGATGATTAGCCCATTCATGCTTATTCTTTATTGCCAACTGACACAATTTCATATCAGAAACCGGACACTCGGCCTTGCAAATTTAATGGAATGCGTGAGATGTAAGCCACACATATAAAACGGGTAAGCAGCAAATGATCTTTTCCCCCCTTGCGTGTGACAGAAATCCATGGTGCATGCTGTAACTGGATTCTCAAGCCTATGTTTGTGAGCAGCGAAGACATTGATGGCATCATAATCTACATAGGTATCCAAGTTAGGGAACAAGATAACCCCGTAGATGGTAAGTGCTAAGGTGTCCATGAAGGCTTCCCATTCTTCCTTATCTGCCAAGACCAGCATCTGTTTCTCAAGAAATTCTCGAGTAAACCTGGGAACTTGATTTCTATTCATTTGTGCGCTTTTTAATGTCTCAGGACTGATTTTTAAAATACGGGAGACAGAAGCGACGGTTACATGATGGTCGAGATGGCGATAAGGGATCTGTCCTTCCAACGGCATCCCCATAATCTGTTCATATTCTTCTATAGAAGGTGCCAATTGAAAGTCTCTAAATGTGAAACAACGGAGAGGTGGGTCATATAATTGTGCCAAGCCTGTGATTGCTTCAGTTTGCACTTCTACCTCCAAGAGTTTTAGACCCCTTCCATATTTTCGGGTAAAAGCCATCTTTTGAGTCAGGTTTAATCTTTTCCTCATTGCTTGTCGACTACTGACACGTTGTCGTTGTCGGGTCAAATAAAAAGTTAAATTAATATAGTATAAGGTGAACAACCTTAGTCGTCTCTCGAGGACCTTAGTTCAATTAGTTATACTCAATTTAGTTATAATAAAGGGGGGGTTTGTGTTGAGCTTGAAGGGAAAATTAAGTGATTATATGATAGTGTAAAAAGTAAATTTATGAGTAAGAATAATCAAATTTAAAAACAACTAACCCAAGGAATTAATAAATCTTTAGTTAACTAATCATTGATCATAAATATGATTAAATATAATTAATTTCTCAATCTTGAATCATTTGGAATCCCTAAATGATTATATTCTAGAAAATCTTCTAGAATTGAATTAATGAACTAATTAGAATAACCAATCAATATATTCTTATTAATTACTAAAATAACTTTAAAACCATAATTTGATTGAGTTAAGAAACTAAATAGAAATCTCTTATTTAGTAACTTAATCTTTGTTCTCAAATTGATTATTGATTAACCAACCAACATCAGTTTAGATTATAGATTGTTTAATTATATACCAATCGATTATACACTTAAATAATCTACCATTATAAGTGCTTGAGAAACAAAGAAAAGTAATTATCTTCAATCAAAATATTAAGAGCAAGAACTCAAAGTTAACATAAAGAAAAATTAAATTCCTTGAGTTGATTTTAAAAGATTAAGCTTCCATGATAATTTTTAACAATGAAAGCTAATATTAAATTTACTAAAACTTTGATTATAAAAGTAAATAACAAATAATAAAATTAACTTACTTGATATTGAGGAAGGGAAATGAAAACCATAACTTGAAGGATGGAATATAGAATAAGGAGATAAAGCAAGAGAAAGAACTAAAACTTAAGAAGCTAAAGCAAAGATATAGAATTGTAATGAAAACTAAAGCATGTATTTCTTATGTATTTCTTGTGTATCTTCCTTACAACTTCAAGCATCTATTTATAGGCAAGATATGATGATACTATACATTCATTTTCTGATTATTAATGCATTTTTTCAACATTGGTGGGCTTGAAATTACAATAATTCAAAAGAAGATAATGGTAGGTGTTGAATTCATTCTCCTCTTTATCTTCTCCACCTTGCGAGTCCAATATGACCTTCTATATTGCCGAATTTTGAAAAACCTTCAACATGAAAGTTGTAGATCTCTGTCTTATTGAGAATTTGGCGCAAGAATGAGGTCATTTGGACATCTATAGCTCCAGATATGTGTATTTTGGTGAACTATGTCAATGCTGGTGGGACACATGAGGGCTGATTGATTCAAGCTCCATTTCTTTATTTTTTTCAGATGCAAAATAACCAAATTTGATCATCATGATGTAGCCCTCTGTCTTAGCTTTCCATGGGCTCCAAGATTAGCCCATTTGGATCACAAAAGCCTAAGTTATGGCCAAAATAAGGCAAGATACTCAAGATACATACAAAAAATGAAAATTGAAACATATATACATAATACTTCAATTTAACTAAACAACATAAAACTTAATTAAAATACTATTATTAAACATAGTAATTATATAATAAACCCCAAGTGTAAAACTATAAGTGCATTAAAATTGATTTATCAAATTCCCCTACACTTAAGCTTTTGTACTCCAGGGCAAAACCAAACCAAAAACTAAAATGAGAGAAACAACAGAAAAAGGTTTTTTTAAAAAAAATTGATTTTTTTTAACTTTTTTTTTAAGTCTAAAATAATAAGTAATACACATCATCCCTTATATCAAGAGGTCATGATAAGTGTGAATAAGAAGCATTACATACTAGTTTCACAAATTAAGTGATCAAATCAAAGAGTGGATGAAAATGTGATAGATGTTCTCTTTATGCTCTCTATATCTCAATTGTTTGGGTTTGTGTATACTCTCAAAAATCACCCAAATAAATTAGCACTACCATAGGCTTGACAAATTTCTAATTTCCATATTTGAACATATATGCATGCAGAGATCAAAAGGACTTTATTAAGGTTGTAATGGGGCCAAGGTGATATAGGGTGGATAAAATGAAATAGTATGGCTAAACTTAGGGTTGAAAAAGAGCAATGGAGTAGGTGATTCAGTGATTATGGAAGTACATTTTGAAACTCAATACTTAGCAAAATGAAACATGATGGAGGATAAAACTTAGAATAAATCCTCCTGATTATTTTCATACATATATTCACCACTTCTTCTTTTTCTTCTTTTTCTCTTTTTTTTATTATTTTTTTACTTTCTTTTTGAACAATGCAACAACAACATATATATCTTGGGTACATTTCCACAATCATCAAGAATCTTTATTCATAGTAATTCCAAAACTCCTAATCAATTCCTAAGCAAAGGTGATCATGTTTTTTTTTGGGCTATTGGCTAATTATGTGGCTGAATCAAGAAATGAATATAGGCTCAACGTGGGTAACAATGGAAAGTATGTAAGGTAAGGAATATGGCTAGTGGCTAGTTAAAACAAAAATGGCCTTAATCACATCAAAGCATGCACATGGAACATAATACATCAAAAAGAAACAAGTCAAGTTCTAGAGTACTAATAAATAAGGGTTAATCAAGAAAAAGGAAAGATGGCATAATATGATCCATCCAATTAAGCTCAAAATCTCACTGAGGGTGGTCAATCTATCACAATTCATATACAATTTGATCTTCACAAACAACTTATTAAATTAATATGCAAGGAAATTATTCACAACATGTCATGAAATATTGGACAAGGGTGATGCAATTACTCATTACTTAGACAAATTTAAAAAAAACAAATTTAGTGAAAAGCATGTAGAATTTAAAATAAAAAACTGGAAATGATGATTTTTTTTTGTGAACAAGAAACAAAAAAAGAAAAATAAATCATAACTAAATATTGGTGTCAAGATCCGGTTCCTTATGCTTCTTGCTCTGTACTTTTTTTTTTAAGGGCGCTTAGTAACGAAGATACCTACAACAAATTGGTCAGTTCAATTGCATGTGAAATGATTAGTATAACTGAACAATTTGATTGTGTCATACAACCCGGTTTTATAGGCCTTGTGTTAGAACCCATAAGAAAAATATCATCAACACAACCATGAGTAGCATCAAGAGCAATAACATACATCTTAATTCATTCGTATGCCTATATAAAGACTCTGCTATATCATCCATTAAGAGAAAATAAAGAACCTGATGATTGACTAGTGGTGAGGTGTGGCTCCGATCTGAAAGAAAAGGATGAAGGCAAAGTGTGGCGGCTGGAGAATGATGAAGATGATGTTTATGGTTGCAGAATGGTTGATGTCGAATAGAAATGATTCGGGTGAAGGTAAAGGCAAAGGCGCGACACTAAAGTAAATATAGTGGCTATGTGTGTGTGTGTGTGTGTGTGTTTTTTTTTATTTTTTTATTTTTTATGAAAAATGGTTTTGATAAGAAAGGTGAAACGATTGTGGTTATCCGAGTGAGATTTGTTATGAGGATGCGTCTCAAGAGTTTGGACTCTTTACTCAGCCCATCCCAACAAAAGTACTCATGAAAGAAAAGAAAAAAAATAAATTATTTTTTTATTTTAAAAAAAATTAAACAAAAGTGATACTGACACTATATAGTGAAGGATACGTCTCAAGACTTTGGTTCTCAAAGATGCATCTTTATGACTTTAGATACAACTTTCTCAAATTAATCTTTACTCTGACTATCCCTCATACAACAAAAAAAAATAATAATAATAAAATATATATGTAACTCAGACCCCCCCACACTTATTCAAGACATTGTCCTCAGTGTCTTATATGATTTTCATAGTCTATTTTTTTTCTTTTTCTTTTTTTTAATGATTTTTTTTAAAAATATAGATAAAGGTGAGAAAGAAGTTATAACCGAAGGGTGGTGTCTGGTTCTGGATTCTTTCGCTTGTGTGTGTGATCCTTATCTTGCTTCAAGAGGGGTTGAGGTTGGGGTAAAAAGCTCTGCAAAATATCAATCAATTCATCTGCATCTGATGAAGCATGAATGAATGATCGATAATCTTGAGTTATAAGGCCCTGTTCCATAGCTTTATCTAAAAACATTAACAAACTGTCATAAAAACCATTAATATTTAATAATCCTAATGGCTTTTTATGAAGGTTCATGCTACACCATGATAAAATGCAAAATATTTCCTCAAAAGTACCAAAACCTCCAGGAAGTGCGATAAAGGCTTCAGCACCTATAACCATACGAGCCATTCGTTGATAGAGGCTTGTAACTTTTACCTCAGTTCGTACAGCAATAGCTGGTGTAATACCAACATGATGTAGGATGATACTAGAGACGTTGCTTCCTTCAACTAGTGCAGATAGTGCCATGGAGCCTCTCAAACCCTGTACTCCTCCTCTTTACAAGACCTTTATTTCTTTCACAGCCAATAGTTTTCCCAACTTAGTAGCTGCTATTAGGTACTCCTTACAATTACCATTGTTGGATCCACCAAACACACAAATGGATTTGATTTTTTTCATCTTTTTTTTGTGTTTTCCATATAGAGTTATGCGCCCTTATATAGATAAAAACTGAGATGAAATAATTGATGAAAGATAAAAAGTTTACATAATTATTATTATATAAAAATAAATGACGGTAATGAAGAAATTTGAAAAGACATGATTGAAGAAAATAAAAATAGGTAATTTTAAAAGTCAAAGTGAATTCAAAAAAGTAAAACATTGAAAACAACAGTAAATATGTACAGTAGTTGTGATTATGGCTCACATCTTCCTCTGGTTTTACGTCCAGTAACGGCTTAAACGCCTTCTATGAGTCGAGGTTTTTGCTACCCATCCAGTTTTCTTATAAACTGGCAAACAGGGTCGTTTAACGCCAGATTCCCAAGGCTATAGTTTTCTTTTTGTTGAATGAATAGATCATATAATTTCAGAAGGACTTCTTGAACCGTTCCACATGGATGCGTCTCAAGAGTTTGGATTAAGTTATCCAAGTTCTCTTTACTCAGTCCATCCTTTATAAATTTAATTTTGTCCTCCCGATTTATAGATACCATTCCAGGGTTCCTACAACGTGTATCACAATTCCATCTTGCACACTTATGGCAAACTCCCATCCTTTTAGCTCTTCGTTTTTTAGAATAAGAACTACGTCCCATACCTGGCAAATGTTTTATATAGGACTTATGTAATTCACCAGAGAGACATACCTTTGCTTCAATAAGCCAACGAACATCCTCTGGAATGCCAAAATATGTGAGTAGTTTTAACCTTTGAACTCGAGCTTTGTAAATTTTTACAATCACATCGCATGGAAGTGTAGGGAATCTTTCCTTAAGTTTTGCAAGGGTTTGTTCCATTGTCAGATTACTTTGAAGTTGTGGTTGTTTAGAAAAGAGAGAATAGAAAACGAAGTTATAGAGAATAGTAGAGATGAAAAAGGTAAAAAGGTGATAGGTTGCCTTCTATCAAGCGCTTGTTTAACGTCACGAGCCTGACGATGACCTTTTAACTACTACAAGAAAATGATAATAATGCCAAAACAATAATAGTAATAATGATTAAGACAAGTGTTAGCACCGAAAAGAATGATGATGTAATTAATTGATATCTATTTTTTTTTATAAATATTGTTATTAGGAAAAATTAGTCAAAATATTTGGCATCACACAAATACACCTCTGTATCTATGTGCTCTTGGAACCCTTGAAAGAAAGGTTTAAGTCGGTGCCCATTTACCTTGAAAACCTTGTTTGTCGCTTTATCTGAAATTCCAATCACACCATAAGGAAAGATATTAGTTATTTCAAATGGGCCTGCCCATTTAGAGCGAAGCTTACCAGATATGAGCTTTAGACGTGAGTTATACAATAAAACTTTTTGTCTAATGAAAAAGTTTTTTCTCAAGATCTGTTTGTCATGAAAGGATTTGGCTTTTTCTTTATAGGTTTTAGAACTTTCATAAGCTTCCAAACGAATTTCTTCTAGTTCCTGTAGTTGGAGTTTCCTTTCTTTACCGGCCTCATTTAAGTCCAAGTTACATTGTTTTACTGCCCAATAAGCTTTGTGCTCAATTTCTACAGGTAAGTGACATGATTTTCCATAAACAATCTTATAGGGTGACATTCCAATAGGTGTTTTATAAGCTGTTCTATAAGCCCAAAGAGCATCTTCTAACCTTTTGCTCCAATCTTTCCTATTTGGTTGTACTGTTTTTTGAAGGATCATTTTTAATTCCTGATTGGACACTTCAGCTTGCCCATTTGTTTGGGGGTGATAAGGTGTTGAAACCTTATGCATAACTCCATATTTTTTAAGAAGGGACTCCATTTTACGGTTGCAAAAATGTGATCCTTGATCACTAATGATGGCTTTAGGAACACCAAACCTACAAAATATGTGTGATTTAAAAAAATCTGCAACAACTTTAGAATCATCAGTTCGAGTAGCTTTAGCTTCAACCCATTTAGACACATAATCGACCGCAAGTAGTATATAAACAAAACCAAAAGATACAGGAAAAGGTCCCATGAAATCTATGCCCTAAACATCAAAAATTTCACAAAATAACATGGGTTGTTGAGGCATCTCATTTCTACGAGATATGTTTCCCATTCTTTGACATCGTTCGCAAGATTTACAAAATGTATATGCATCACGAAAAATTGTTGGCCAATATAAACCAGATTCTAATACTTTCCTTGTTGTACGTTGAGGTCCAAAATGTCCACCACATGCATATGTATGACAAAATGTAAGAATGGAATGAAATTCATTTTCAGGTACACACCTTCTAATGACTTGATCACTACAAAGTTTCCATAAGTAAGGATCATCCCAAACATAGTATTTAGAATCACTTTTTAGTTTTATTATTTGTTGTTTAGATGCATGTATGGGAGTAACAGAAGCAACTAAGTAGTTTACCAAATCAGTAAACCATGGAGTGGAATCATGTATTCCCATAAGTTGTTCATCAGGGAAATCATCTCTAATGGAAATTGGGTCAAGTTCTTTTTCAATTCTGCTTAAGTGATCAGCCACCAAATTTTCTGCTCCAATTTTATCCCTAATTTCAATGTCAAATTCTTGGAGCAACAACATCCACCTGATCAATCTTGGTTTTGCATCTGGTTTCTTTAAAAGGAACTTTAATGCTGCATGATCTGAAAATACAACTACTTTTGAACCGAGCAAATAAGATCTAAATTTATCAAGTGCAAACACAATAGCAAGTAGTTCTTTTTCTGTGGTAGTATAGTTTATTTGTGCAGTATCCAAAGTTCGTGAGGCATAGTAAATAACATGTTGTACTTTACCTACTCTTTGAGCAAGAACAGCTCCTAATGCATAATTTGATGCATCACACATAAGTTTAAATGGAAGTGACCAATCTGGTGCCTGGATGATAGGAGTGGTAGTTAAAGCTTTCTTTAAGCAATCAAAAGCCTCTTTACATTTGTCATTAAAGTCAAATGTTATATTTTTTGTAGTAAGTTAGACAACGGAAGGGCTATCTTACTGAAGTTTTTTATAAACCTTCTATAAAAACCTACATGACCAAGAAAAGAACGAATATCTCGTACACAAGAAGGATAAAGTAATTGAGAAATTACATTAATTTTTGCAGGATCTACTTCTATGCCTTTTTTAGATATCACATGGCCTAAAACTATTCCTTCTTCTACCATGAAGTGGCATTTCTCATAATTAAGAACAAGGTTAGTTTCAATGCATCTATGTAATACTTTATCTAGACTATTTAAGCAAGCATCAAATGATGAACCATATACTGTGAAATCATCCATAAATACTTCCATGCAATTTTCAAGAAAATCAGCAAAGATACTAATCATGCATCGTTGAAAGGTACCAGGGGCATTGCATAAGCCAAAAGGCATCCTCCTATAAGCAAAAGTGCCAAAAGGACATGTAAATATTGTTTTTTCTTGATCTTCTGGTGCAATACAAATTTGGAAGTAACCTGAAAATCCATCTAAAAAGCAATAATGTGACTTACCTTCCAGTCGTTCCAACATTTGATCAATGAAAGTAAAGGAAAGTGATCCTTTTGGGTTACTTTGTTAAGTTCTCTGTAATCAATGCATACTCGCCAACTATTTTGGATTCTGGTAGGAATTAATTCATCATTTTCATTTTTAACCACTGTAATTCCAGACTTTTTGGGAACCACTTGTACAGGGCTGACCCAAGTGCTATCTGATATAGGGTAAATGATGCCAGCTTGTAATAATTTTGTTACCTCTTTTTTAACTACATCAAGGATCTGAGGATTAAGTCTTCTTTGTGGTTGCCTTACTGGTTTAACTTCTTCCTCTAATAGAATTCTATGCATACACATGGAAGGGCTAATACCTGGGATATCTGCCAAAGTCCAACCAATTGCTTTCTTATGCTTCTTAATAATCTGCAACAACCTTGTTTCTTGATCAACATTTAATTTGTTAGAAATAATCACTGGAAGATTCTTATCTTCCTCTAAATATGCATACTTTAAATGTTCAGGAAGAGGTTTTAACTCTAACATAGGAGGCTGCATTATTGAAGGAATCAACTTGGTTGAATTTGTCTCAGCAACTTGTACTTCAACATAATCAGATGTATTTGTAACTACTTTAATCAAATTATCACACTCTGATTCTTTTGAAACAACATCTAGAACTATATTTTCTGTTTTAAGGGAGTATGGATCATTATTATCATTAAGCAGATATTTCTCAATTTCAGCACACACATTGCATTGATGAGAATCCATGCATGAATCACAAACAAATGAATCATAAAAATCAGACAATACAGGAAAATCAACATCATCAGACAACTTAATAATATTATCCTCAACTAAATCAGTTATTAAGTCAATTTGAAAAATAGAATGATCCTCAGTAGGATGCTTCATAGCATCTAAAATGTTGAATCTAACCATACTGTCTCCAAATTCCATAGAAAGTGTTCCTGCATGCACATCTATCTTTGTTCTAGCTGTTTTTAAGAATGGTCTACCTAAAATTATTGGAGCTTTATTGGTGGAATTCTCACTTTCCATATCTAGAACATAAAAATCTGTAGGAAAAATTAAATCATTAACTTTAACAAGGACATCTTCAATAATTCCTGTAGGATGTGCAGAGCTTCGATTTGCTAATTGTATAACCACACCTGTAGTTTGCAAAGGTCCAAGGGAAAGTGAAGTAAATACAGTCATAGGCATAACATTACTAGATGCACCTAAGTCTAGCATGGCATTTTCAAATTTGTTATTGCCTATTATGCATGGAATGGTAAACGTCCCAGGGTCTTTACATTTTTCTGGTATATGTGACAAAGGTTTTTCAATTAATGCAGACACATTTCTACTTATATTAATCCTTTCATTGCCTTTTAGTCTTCTTTTATTAGTGCATAGTTCTTTAAGGAATTTGGCATATCTTGGGATTTGCTTGATGGCTTCTAATAAAGGTATATTTACCTCTACTTTTCTAAATGCTTCCAAGATCTCCTCATTCATTTTCTTATTTTGTATAGATTTTTGTCTTTGTGGAAATGGAAGAGGGATATGTTGCTTATCAGGACCAGCTGTAGAAGGAGGATTTGTAAGAGATATATCATTACTATTATTACTTGAACTATCTAAAACTTCTTCTGTATGTTTTTCTATGACAATAGTATTTTCAGTTTGTTGTTGTTTTTTTGGTCCATGGATAGCTTTACCAAATCTTAAAGTAATTGCACTTACATTTTTAGGATTGACAATTGTCTGAGCGGGCAACTTATCTGAACCTTGAGACTGCAAATGGTTTAAAGATGTAGCCAATTGACCAATCTGATTTTCAAGAGTCTGAATTGTAGCCTCAGTTCTTTTTTGGAAGTTCATATTATCTACTGACATTTGCTTCATCAATTCCTCTAAATTTAATTTCTCAGTGGAAGGTGCAGCTATTTGTGTAGCTTGTTGTTGTACATGAGGAGGTTGATAAGGTCTGCTTGGTCCAGTATTTGCCTGAAAAGGTGTATGAGGTTGTTGTGAAGAATTACCCCATCTTAAATTAGGGTGATTCCTCCAACCAGGATTATATCTGTTAGAAGAAAGATCATAATTATTATGTTATTGTTGTGGCAGTCTGTTATTATATAAGTTGGTAGCACATACTTGAGGATTTTCATCGGGAATTTTAGCTTCCTGCAATGAAGGACAACAATCGGTATAATGATCTGATGAAGTACAGATAGAACATACCTTAGCAGGGGTTACAGGTTGTTGTTTTTGAGACACAATAATATTTTTCATAAGTGTTGCTAGTTCAGCAAATTTACTTTCCCATTTTTTATCTCCATCATTAGTAGTTTCAATTTCATGGACTCCTCTAATTACTACCGAATTATTTCTAGTGGCATGTTGTTGAGCATTAGCAGCCATGTTCTCAATTAAAGTTTTTGCTGTAATTGTAGTTTTATTTTGCAAAGCACCACCACTAGCTGCATCAACCAAAGTTCTATCCATTGGATTAAGACCTTTATAGAAATATTGTATGAGAAGTTGGTCCGTAATTTGGTGATGGGGACAACTAGCACACAATCTTTTAAATCTTTCCCAGTATTCATAAAGATTTTCCCGGTCATGTTGCCGGATGCCACATATTTCTTTTCTAATTGAGGAAGTTCTTGAAGCGGGGAAAAATTTTTCAAGAAACATTTTCTTTAGGTCATCCCAACTTGTAATAGAGCCAGGAGGAAGGTAAAATAACCAATCCTCAGCGATATCTGCTAGGGAGAAAGGAAAAGCTTTAAGTTTTACATGTTCTTCTGAAACCCCTTCAGGTTTCATGGTAGAGCAAAGGATATGAAATGCTTTTAAGTGTTTATGAGGATCTTCACCTGCACGACCATGAAACTTTGGTAACAAATGAACTAAACCAGTTTTAAGCACAAAAGGAACATCTTCCTCAAGATATAAGATGCATGATGTTTGATTAGTGACATCTGGTGTAGCTAGTTCTTTTAATGTCTTTTCAGCCATGTTATGCAAATACTCAGAAGTTGAAGGTTTAGTTTCACTATTTATGCTATTAGCTAGAATATTATTATTATTATTATTATTATTATTATTATTGTCTAATAGTTTCTTAGATGATCTAACTAATTGATGAAATGTTCTATCTATTTCAGGATCAAAAAAATATAGTGGTTCGGGATTAGATCTAGTCATGCACAATACATCTACATATATTGTAACAAAATACTACAACTATGTAATAAAAGGAAAAAGTTATCATTTTAATTATGAAATGCTTAGAACATATATTTAAAAATTTAAAGATTTTTTTATATTTATATTTTTTTTCAATGGTTGAAAATGAGATTACTAGAAAATGAATAAGAATATAATAAAGTGGAAAAAAAATTTTATTTTTTTATATGCTCACATTCAACCAAACCTGAATATCTTCAATACACCTACAAAAGAATGTAAAATATATTAGATAATTGAATGTAAATAATTAGAACCAAAGGTCCCCGGCAATGGCGTCAAATTTGACACGTTGTCGTTGTCGGGTCAAATAAAAAGTTAAATTAATATAGTATAAGGTGAACAACCTTAGTCGTTTCTCGAGGACCTTAGTTCAATTAGTTACACTCAATTTAGTTATAATAAAGGGGGGTTTGTGTTGAGCTTGAAGGGAAAATTAAGTGATTATATGATAGTGTAAAAAGTAAATTTATGAGTAAGAATAATCAAATTTAAAAACAACCAACCCAAGGAATTAATAAATCTTTAGTTAACTAATCATTGATCACAAATATAATTAAATATAATTGATTTCTCAATCTTGAATCATTTGGAATCCCTAAATGATTATATTCTAGAAAATCTTCTAGAATTGAATTAATGAACTAATAAGAATAACCAATCGATATATTCTTATTAATTACTAAAATAACTTTAAAACCATAATTTGATTGAGTTAAGAAACTAAATAGAAATCTCTTATTTAGTAACTTAATCTTTGTTCTCAAATTGATTATTGATTAACCAACCAACATCAGTTTAGATTATAGATTGTTTAATTATATACCAATCGGTTATACACTTAAATAATCTACCATCATAAGTGCTTGAGAAACAAAGAAAAGTAATTATCTTCAATCAAAATATTAAGAGCAAGAACTCAAAGTTAACATAAAGAAAAATTAAATTCCTTGAGTTGATTTTAAAAGATTAAGCTTCCATGATAATTTTTAACAATGAAAGCTAATATTAAATTTACTAAAACTTTGATAATAAAAGTAAATAACAAATAATAAAATTAACTTACTTGATATTGAGGAAGGGAAATGAAAACCATAACTTAAAGGATGGAATATAGAATAAGGAGATAAAGCAAGAGAAAGAACTAAAACTTAAGAAGCTAAAGCAAAGATATAGAATTGTAATGAAAACTAAAGCATGTATTTCTTATGTATTTCTTATGTATCTTCCTTACAACTTCAAACATCTATTTATAGGCAAGATATGATGATACTATACATTCATTTTCTGATTATTAATGCATTTTTTCAACATTGGTGGGCTTGAAATTACAATAATTCAAAAGAAGATAATGGTAGGTGTTGAAATTCATTCTCCTCTTTATCTTCTCCACCTTGTGAGTCCAATATGACCTTCTATATGGCCGAATTTTGAAAAACCTTCAACATGAAAGTTGTAGATCTCTGTCTTATTGAGAATTTGGCGCAAGAATGAGATCATTTGGACATCTAGAGCTCCAGATATGTGTATTTTGGTGAACTATGTCAATGCTGGTGGGACACATGAGGGCTGATTGATTCAAGCTTCATTTCCTTATTTTTTTCAGATGCAAAATAACCAAATTTGATCATCATGATGTAGCCCTCTGTCTTATCTTTCCATGGGCTCCAAGATTAGCCCATTTGGATTACAAAAGCCCAAGTTATGGCCAAAATAAGGCAAGATAGTCAAGATACATACAAAAAACGAAAATTAAAACATATATACATAATACTTCAATTTAACTAAACAACATAAAACTTAATTGAAATACTATTATTAAACATAGTAATTATATAATAAACCCCAAGTGTAAAACTATAAGAAGTGTATTAAAATTGATTTATCAACTACCCGTATCAATCTTCTTGGCCTTAAGATGTAATATCTTCCTTAATTCTGTCACATCTGTACCACAATTGTCATGTCCCATGTTAATTTCCATACTTGCTCAGAGACACTACTAAATTCTGAATATTTTCCTGCAAACACCAAGACAAAGAAGAGGAATCAGTCATTGTCATGTTTCGAAACCGGTATTTCCCCATTGATTTAATGCAAAGCAATTTCTACTTGGGGAAGCAGCGATTATCAAAACTCATGCGAGGTCAAGTCTAAAGGGTCATAGGTTTTCTAATCGTCATTGATGCTCCAGTTGGAGGGAAACAAAATTATTTCTTATTTTATTTTTGACGACTAGGAAAATCTATGACTCAGGACTTAGAAGTACACGATGAAAAAAGGAGTTACCCACCCGTCCGAAGATTACTGAGTGTTTCAAAGAAAATGAGCCATTATTTTTAAAATAAAAACAATCCTTCGATGGGTAGGCAATTCATTCATTTGGATTAAAAGGGAAAGTGAGAATGACATAAGGTAAAGTAGAGTCTGCCCTTTCGTGGCCTAAGTCGGGTTTTTCTGAAAGTCTTTTCTAGGCCCTACAGCTTGTCTAAGAGTGACTCCTCACATTGGGTGGCTTGTACTAGACTTCTAGAAGGTTACTAGAGCCAAGATCCTACCCATGATGTGGTTGCAATAGTAGGGAATCTACTAGGTGCGTACATCATGAAAGGTCAAACTCTAGTTGAGGTTCTCATGATCACCAGATGGGAAGTACATCCCAAATGATACTGCTACCAACCTCCCCTAACTCAAGCTTCATTTGGGGCCCGGGTATAAGGCGCCACTCATAAGTGTGTGCAAAAATGTGAGTGTAGTGTGTGAAAGGGCATTCAATACCTTTTTTTTTACCTCACCCCATTCTGCACAAAGAACAAACACAAGACAATAGTACAAAGTCGTCTACCCTAGGGTTCAATAATCATAGAAAGAAAATAACATATAATCATCTATCCTAGGGTTCAACAATCATGCAAAAATTGACAACAAAATAAATGACGATATGCGATTGAAATAAGAACAAACACTTACACAACTAACAGAAAAAATAAAACAATGGAAGAAATCAAAGCAAACAAAGGCTATATAGAAAAGAAAACACGCATTTTCAATCAAACTGGCCTGACTCTCAAATGTCCCCAGTGGAGTCGCCATCTGTCGTGACCGGGATCGCGGCGGCGCGGCCGACCCTCAAAAATGAAATAACTCAGAACAGGGAGTCGCCACCAACGTTTTTATCCATAGGAAAAACATTGGAAAAAAACTTTAACAAAGCACTGGTTAAGAAAAAGTGAAATTCAAGATCGAGAGTCGGTTACGAGTAGGGAAGGTATTAGCACCCTATTTCGCATGTTAAAAATAGTACCAAGATTGAAAATGCGCAGCATAAGTAGCCTCTAAAAACTATTTTATTTCTTCCTTTTTTCTTTCTTGAAATGAAGGGAACAAAACAGACTAATGAAAAGGATCAGAGCAAGGTTAACAGGACGTCTTGTCCAAAGTAACCTTGATTTTAATGGGGAAACATAAAGAATGGGAAAGACACTAACAAGATGTCTCGTCTAAATTAATCATCCTTTCAACATAATATAAGGTCAGGAAAAGGAAAGGGGTTAGCAGGACGTCCCGTCCAAATTAACCCTGGCCTTTTAATGGGGATGTGTGTGTGAAAGCAGGAAAGAATACTAATAGGACATCCCGTCCAAATTAATCATTCTCTCATCAAGGTGCTAAGTTAGGGGATAAAGGGGGTAGACAGGACGTCTCGTCCAAATTAGCTCGATCTTTGTGAAAAAACAACCGAGGTCAAGACAAAATGGGAGAAAATCAACAAGACATCGCGTCTAAATTGATTTTATGCAACGATTGGAATGAAATTAATTTTTAGAAGGAGGAATGAGAAGGGAAAAGAAGTGGGCCCGACAGGAGTTAAGTCCTGCTCCTACGTATTCTCGAGTTTCCGAGAAATCAGGGTTACGTAGTTCTTAACGAGGCGTATCTTAGATGAAGCTAGGGATTTAGTGACAAGTGAAATTCATGGAGGTGGTACATACAAGGCGAAGTTCTCCGCACGTGTATCATCTTTAGGTGTAGTGTAGGCAGAAGTACTCCCGCACGACACTGGTTAGAACGACTTTTACATTGATCAAAATAAACACAAGGAAAAAATGCTTGTTTTTATTGTTATAATCATGAGACAGGATAAAAATGGATTTTAGCAACAGAATAGATTTAACAAAGAGAATAAATTCGATGAAAATAACAGGCTTGGCAAAAGGACAAACAGTGCAAAATAACTAATGAAAGGAACAAAAAGAAGGATAAAAGTGGAGAGGATTATAACCGGTATGGAGATGCTGAAATGGGCCGATCCTTGAGTATAAGCCGATATGGGCTAGAGCTGCAGTAGCCGAAATGATGAGGGGATGGAACAGCTACGAGAGCCAGTGTGGAGCTTAGGGGGAAGACGGTGTGGGGTTTAGTGGAGAGCCAGAGTAATGCAATGGGGAACCGGCGTGGGATTAAAATAAGGCCTTTTACGAGGTTTTGGACGGGGTCTGAGCAGCAGGGGAGAACTTTACTTCAAGCGGAGTAAGGTCCGGTGTCCTAGGGACTGGATTCAGAACCTTGGGACCAGTTCTTTTTCTCAGGACTAAAGAACCAAGAGTTAGAGTAATTCTCTCAAGATCTTAGGGTCAAACACCGGAGCAATTTCTTGGGATTCAAGGATTCAAAAATGTGGACCCTTGTGCCTCTTCAGTTGAGGCATTTATAGGGGCCTTCTGGAGCCTGAGTGCTTGGACAGCTCAAGCTCCCACTCACCCATACGTGTAGTGGAGACAGCCTGGCCACTAGCAGTTGTGGGGAACAGTGGCTGGTGGTGAGTTTTTTATTGTTTTAATTTTTTATTCCCTGTCTGCCATTTCCTGGATTTTAGGATCGAATCTTGTAGTGCAATTCCAAGTCACAGCATGGGCAGCCGGACTCTGCAAACGGTGTTACACGGGTCCGGTGTTGGGTTTATGAAAACACTTCCTATCTCGGATAATAACGGACACCGGTCTTACTGAATAGACTCAGCAAGACGGTGTCCTTCCCATTGGCCAGATCGGTATCTCTCTGACCCGAACCGGTGTTCTCTTGTTATGGACATCAGACATCGTCTCCTTGACCCAAGCCGGTGTCTGACGATGTTTCACTTCATTTTGACATCAGACGGTGTTAGGGATGATGTTGAGTTCGCTTAATCACTACCGGTGTTCACAGAAACTGGTCGGACCGAAATAGATGTTCACACGCATTACCAAGGTTTAACCAATTTTTAAAACAAGAAGGATCTAGTCTTAGCGATCCTAATCCCTTAATCGTTGCTCAACCGTCAACCCCCTCATACGATAAACGTACTTCATGACGCTCGACTTTCACAAAAGTAATCCAAGGCTGACTTTAAGCTTCGAGTACACCAATTTTTAGTTTCGGTATTTCTATAACCATGGTATAATTTCTAAATTAAAATCCAACTGCATGAAAACTCCAAAACATCAAAACATGACTTTAAATATTTACTCTGAGAATTTTATTTTTTATTATTTTTTTGGAGAGGGTTCCACTTACCTAAGAGACCACTACACTGCAAAACTCTCGAAATCTACTGGGTTCACTTCCAGACTTTCAAAATACCCAAAACAATCACCAACCTTCAAGAACACAGCCATGGGGTTTTGGGGTGAGTTTAACGCATAGCCTTCTAAGTGGAAAGGTAAGACCATACAAGGCCAAGGCTTACCTTATGCACTTTTATCAACAATGGCTCAAAAAGCAAGTTTAGTCCGCCAAAACCTCATCCATGGCAGTCACATTCTTCAGACTGGAAAAAAGGAAAACGAAAATGAAAAAGTTCCTTACATGCTCTGGAAAACAAGAATTAAGGAAGATAGCAATTGAAGCTTGAACATGCACACCCTTCACCTTTGGAGAGAAGATGAAAATGGAGGTTGGGTGAGATGGGGAGGAAGCACGCTAGAGAGGAAAAAGAGAAAATGAGTAAAAGTGTGGCAGAGAACTCGTGAAAGTACAGAGGAAGCAAGGGTCTAAGTATTTTTTTTAGATCTTTGATTTCGAAACCAAACCTACTTCTAATTTTCTAACATTCCTTTACCTTATAATTTCCAATACTTAATCTATCTAATTAATAATCTCGTCCAAAATTTATTTTAAGAGTCTTATCATTGTCGTTGTCGTCATCATCGTCGTCGTCGTTGTCATCATCATCATCATCATTTTTTAATTAAGCCTACATACAATAAAATATATCTATTTCAATTTAATCAAAATAAATCCTGATAATTTAATATTGTGGAGTCCTAATATTTTAAATTCTAATTTCCTTATTTACCCGTACAAATTTATTTTTCTAGATCATATCCTCTAATTTAGTCTCCCTTCAGTAAGTACATTAGTTTAATTTTTGGAATTCAGATCTGTAGAGTCATTAATCTTAACGTTCATTTCAAATTTTTGTAACTCTCAATTTTATGAAAATTAGGTTGTTACAAATTAGCTTTCCTTTTCTTCATAAAATTTGTAGGTATTTAAGCTCTATGAAGGTGTATCAATTGGATTATCCTCAATCGGAGTCTCGTAACTCAAGTTATACGTAAAGTATCAAACTTTATATATAAGAACAAAAGCAAAAAAAAAATAAGTTGTAAAAATTTAGGATTTTTTTTTACATTTATTATAGGAATTTATGCCCAGAACTCTTATCTTTTTCTATCTATGGTTTTTCAATAAATCTCCTTCACTTTCTTCATCCATGAAGGTTGATTTTTAATTTTCTTTTATGTATTTATTAGTTTCTTCTTTTTAGTTTTATTTTTATTTCAACTCTGCGATTTTTTGTTTGTTTTATATTTATTTATGCTTTATATTTTATGAGGTTTGTAATTTTTTATTCTAAAAGAATGCAAAAATATGATCTATGAGGCAATGAAATGGTATAGAAGAGAACCTTTACGCCATTTTTTTATTATTTTATTTTATTTTTGTTATTTATTTATTACTTTAATTTGTAATCAAATCAATAGTTAAAAAATTATATTAGACGTTCATTTGTATAAGCTGTTGAAATAAAATAAACATGAAATACATTCAATTTTATTTTTTTACCTCAGTTGTATAATATTTTAATCATTTTATTTCTTAATACATAGTTATTCTTATTGATTGCTTTTTAAAAGGTACCACACACAATCTTCAATTTTGTTGGTACATTTTGTAGTTTGTAATTACAATTTTTAATTTTTGTAATCATAATTAATATATTTTATACCAATTAACAACTATAACAAACAATTAATAATAGTAATTAATTCTTTAATACCATAAAAATAATTTGTTAAAATATTAATTATAATTAGATTGTTTATTAAAAAATTAATGTTAAATTTATAGATTATATGTAATTAGATAATATGATCAATATTTGTGAAACATTTGTGATCAATATTCCATAATCCGTAACCAACTCTCAGGAATCAAATCCTTATATATGTTATCCTAATTGAGAAGAATTAAAAATTAAACAATCTATTTTCAACTCAAACTAAAATATTAATTTTTATCACAATCAAATAGTTATATATGGATGTTTAGATTAATATGCTTCATTTCAATTTAATTACCATGTGTTTAGTACGCAGTTGTAGCAGTAGTTTTTTTTTCACATGTATAGTTTTTCCTTTTTCATTAAACATAGTTATATATGGATGTTTAGATTAGTATGTTTTATTTCAATTTAATTAGCATGTGTTTAATTACCAAAAGTCTTGATCCAACGATTCATAATTAACAACTCACGTAGTGATATGTTGTTGTTTGATCCTAATCAGCAACTCACTTAACATTGTTAATACTTTTAATAGAAATAGACAAAATAAAAAACATTTGAAATTAGAACTTAAACAAGAATTACTTGAAATATAAAGAACTAGAAATTTATTTTTACCTCTAGTTTATTAAGGAGAGTGAAATACTTTTTAGATCTTTAAGGACATAAATGTAATTATTCTTTAGCTGAAGTTTTCCTCAAATTTTCACGCTACCATCCATGAGAAATGGGTTAACAAATCCAATATTTTCATAAAGTTTTCACACCACAACACGAAAAAATAATTAAAGCAAACAATTGAAACAGTTATTCATATATAAAAATATCTCAATATTTATATCCTGTCTATTCACTTAAAGAACGAAAAAAATATTTATTTATAATATGTGTAAAATCTGAATTCCATTTATTTTTTCCGCAGATATAACGACAAAAACCACAAATGGGCAGGGCAAACTAGGTGACATACCAATTTTGGCAATGAATCTCCTTCCTTATGCAGAGATTCCAAATTAGTTTGTTCAGATTCTACTACTATCTTCTGCATTGCAAGGTTTGTCCTGCTACTCTTATGGGCAGAATTTTTGTTCAACTCTCAGCATAACAACATTTATTTCAAAAGGGCATATGCTGAACTAACATATATCATAACACTCGTGGTTTCCTAACCAAGAGGACGTTTGGAAACTTTTTCAAACAGAGAAAACCTCCGTTGGCCAGTGGGAGGTTTTTGATCCTACGGGTCAACGGTGTTTTGATTATCTCAAACGGTGTGAAGAATTAATATCAACCTTTAAATTTTTCACTTCAACTCAACTCCGTTTCCCCAACTGCAAACCAAACATCCCCAAATATACTTACCACCATTCCCTCTCTCGTCACCATTGACCCGGCACCTCACCTCTCCCTATGGAAGAAAACATTATATAAGTCAATTCTATTATCAATTTTTATCCTCGGTAAAATTATACTTTTCTAATATTAGTAAATGTTTGTATATATTCACAATATTGTGTAATAAATGACATTAGAGGTATTTTAAGATATTACATTAAATATTTGATAACATTAATGTAAATAAGTAACTATTTTTACATATATTAAGAATAATGGTTAGAAGTAATTATTTGCATTAATGTTATCAAACATTTGATTTAGTTTTTTAAAATACCCTTAGTATTATTTATTACAAAAAAAATTAGTTGTCTTAGGAATATATAAAAGGGGAACATATTTGATAAACAAAGATTTAATGACATTGAAAAATATAATTTTACTTACATTAAAGAACAAAAAATTTCATTAAAAATTGTTTATATTCAGAATATAATTATCGTAGAATTATTGATAAATCATTTAAAACAAATTTAAGAGAAAAAAAATATAATATCATATCTATTAACTATTAATTTATAATTAATTAAGACAGATAATCATAAAATGTTTTATCCCCTCAGTGAATAGTCCCATTTCGTGGTATTATGAAATTCAGTGTTGTAAGAACAAACTAATAAATTCATAATAAATAATGCCATTCTTTAATTTATTTCAAAGTATTCATCCTTTTTGACAGGTTTAGCAGCAGGGTGTGTTGAACAAACTAACAAATGAGAAATACTAATAATAAAGGGTAATATGTGAATTTTCATCCATGTATGTTATTTGTATATTTCTTCTCACAAAAGAGCTTCTAACTATGGGAGGAGCCAACATAGAGTTACAAGCGATTTCCGCTAATAGTAATTAGGTTTTTCATAATAATAAAAATTCATTAATTACGCAAATATTAATATAGTAATTAATGAGCAAAAAATACATAAATATATTTACAGAAACTTCATTAAATACTAAAAAATATATATTCCTCCCGTAGCTTCTTGGTGAAAGAAAGCAGATTCGTCAAGCTCAGGCCCTCTCATTTTCGTAATATGATTGAAGGCCATCAATGCAGGATTCTAGTTGTCCCGAGCTTGGATGCAAGTTTTTTAAAAAATATCAGTTAAAATATATGTTTCTATAACGTTTTATATATATTTTATATCTTAATTTGTTTAAAATTATTTTTTAATCTCATTTTAGTTTTTTATATGTTTCAAAACAATTTAAAATAATCCTTCTCATTAAAAAATAATAATAACATAAACTTATCTTTTAATTAAATAGGTTGTCACAGAATCGATTTAATATTTTTTAAATCGATTTTTATTGATATCAGATTTAAAAAATATATTTTAAATTATATTTTTTATATCGGTTAACGATAAAAAAAATATTTTAAATCATATTTAAAAATATATTTTAATTTAGTTTTCCAATAACTAATTTAATAGGTAACCTCTATTAGTTTTTAAACCAAAAATAAATATTTTGAATTCGATATTCCTGAAACTAAATTTAGGTATGCTTTAAAAAAAGTTGAAATTCATGTCGTAAAAATTAAAATCTAATTTGAAGCTTTTAAAATCTTTCTGTAAGACACAAATTATATATAGAATATCAACATTCAAGTAACAACTTAACTTAACGGCTTATTTATGAGACAAATATATTACTAATGTTGAGAAGTTTTAGTAGAAATTTTGAGTTTTTACATTCAAATATTTATTGTAATAAAAAGTTGGTCATGATTTAACGTATGACATTATGTTACAAATTTAAATCTTACCGAAATAAATAATTTTATTGATGAGTAATTTACGAGGGTCTGTATGACCTTGATAAATCCCGAACCCAACTAATCTAAACTTTGGTTAAAACTTATACATAGCATGAGATGTAGTAATATATTTAATTCCGTGATGCCGTGTATGATATAAATAGAAAAGAAAGGGCTAAAATATAGTATGGTAGTCAATGATAGAGATGGGGCTTAAAAGAAATGAGAGGCGGTGAAACTTGATGATCAACTTGGCATGGAGATGAGGTAAATAATTGAGAATCTTGCAATCTTTAGTGACAGTTGTGAGGATGTGAAGCCAAGTCCAAAATCTCCGCTTATTGGTCGCCATACTACATTGATTCCACGTTCACTTTTGATACTCACTTTTCACTAAACATTTGCACTAAAATCTTGGAACGCTAAGATCTTCTTGTTTCCAGGCAAGTAGAAATATTCTCTAAGTCATGATTTGGAAAGCGTAAAAGGTTTTGGTTAGGGGTGTAAATAATATAGATTATTTATAAGAAGAGTCAGCAGCAAGCCGTTAGATGTCTTATTTTAGATTGTTCCATGTCAAGCTAACAAGTAAATCTAATATGTTGTTAGCTATGTAAGTCATGTGGTTTTACTCGAACATGTACAAGAGCTTATAAAGGATCAAATAGATATTTTTATCCTTAAGGCTTTTTCGACACCTAAATCAATAAAGAATTGTAAATAATTCAACCAATAGGTCCAAGATCCGAAAAATATACCTTGCATTTATTATGTAGCATTTATATTATCTGTAATGTATTGAGATAATCATTCTTTTTTATATTCTATGGGATCTTGTCGGTGACATGACAGAGGTTTATAGAACATTCTAGAATTTTCTCAGGGAACCAAGCGTATGTCGGGTTGTGTAGATACGTCAGTCATGGATGATTATACGTCAATGGATGTCAAAGTCGTTTTTTTTTACTCCAACACTACTTATTGGACATGTTGACTTGACAATATCCGAATCAATGACCAATTTTAATTTAGGATTATCTTTTCGTTAACGGAGTTTTAATTAAGAAATTAAGCTATTAAACTTTTTAATTGAGTGAAAGTTGACTTTCTTAATTAAAAGCAAATTTGCGTATAAATTGAGAATATGATAATTTAAGTTAAAAAATAAAGAGGTGACCAAAATTGCCTGATTTAAAATTTTAAGAGATTTAATTGACCTGATTTAATTGAGTGAAAGTTACTTTAAATTTTTTAAAAAAAATATTTAAGATGCGTTTATATTTAAGTAGAATTTTCTAATTTATTTCAATAAATTTTGTATCAAATTTATGTGATATATATTAACTTTATAAATATTTAAGGCAAAAATAGACATTTCACCATTTATGCATCATATTTTTTCTGATTTAGTCTTCTAATTTTTTTAATTTAATTCTTTAAGTTTTTAAATGTTTATAAATCTATAAAAATTGTTAAATAGTTTACATCATTAAGTAAATGTTTTTAATTGACATGTGGTAAAACCATAATTGAAAAGTTCAAAATCATTATTCAGACACCATTATCTGCTTAAATGACAGTTAAACTAATGAAATAATTTTTCAGCCAGTTAAAATATCTTATGTACATAAACAATTTTTAAAGGAATTTTCCCTAAAATATAAATAAAACTATATTTTCCCTAAAATATATTCTTCTTAAATATATTCTAGGCAACTAACTAGTTATGCAATGAATAGGTTTCAGAATATTAAATATATTCTCAAAGCAACTATCTATTTATTCAATGAATATTATAGGAAAAGTGTTGATAGGTTTACTCACACTTCTAGTAAAAACTAACAAATTAATATTCGTCTATTAAAAAGTAGTATTTTAGAAAAGTATATTAAATACTATCCATTTTTTTATCTGCTCATTTCAAAATTTAAATGTTTTCTAAATTACCATAATATTAATGAAGATGGTGAAGTTAACTTTCCATAATTTATTAATATCTCAATAGAGAATGTGTTGTAAAAATAAATAAATAAATAAATACACATTAGAAATTAAAAGTAATGTTATGAAAAAGCCCAAGAAAAACTTTAAAAGGATCTAGTAAGAAGAATCTGAGAGACAAATTTATATTTCCTATACCCTTAGTTTGACTCAATTACTTTCTCGAAGGGCATATATTTAAATTAATAAAGTAAAGACAAACAAAGTTAAAATAATAAAGTATTTTATATTATTTTTTAGAATATTATATAATTCTCTTAATTTGACCTCATTCTTTTTTCTCATAAAAAATTCTCCATCATCCATAATAGGTCCCACCTGAACAAGCCCTTCACCGTTCATTAAGTTAACAAGGGAAGGCCATTGGTTTGCCTTTGCTCATTTGAGATGCTAAAAGTAATCTTTTCAGCCCCACGTCCCTTCTTTCTTTGACCCATCAAGTCCCTTTATTTGGGTATATAACATTTCCATCACTTACAAAGAAGGTTGAAGCCAACTGAAGAATGAGGCACTGTATTTCACTTATAGTGATCCTCATGGTGCTTGTTGTCACAAGGCCCAACCTTGTAAATTGTAGAGTCCTTGCATCAAAAGAAAAGGCCACCCATGAACCCATCAAAGATCATCTAATTCTAAAGTTTCCAACAACGAAAGAGGAGGAGAGTATAAGCACCCGGGTTTTGATTAGTAGTCAAGCCCAAACCATGTCTTCAGGGCCCAGTGAAAGAGGTCCAGGTCATTAACATATAATGTTTCAGTTAACCGGTTTGTGTTTCGATTAGTCATAGATTAGCTTTGTACATAAACTACGGAAAGTGTGTAATCTATATATATATATATATATATATCTCTATCTGTCTAAGATTTTTAGATGCTGTATACTTTGTCAATGCACAAATACTAACAACGACCTCTCAAATTTTACACGTTATGTAACTATTTCTAAGCTTAGAAAATGAACAGGATAACACTAAAACTAGGTGTGCGACACGAGTGACATAACGAGGGTATTTAGTTTACAATTGGGGAAACGAGGTTGAGTTGAAGTGAAAAATTTAAAGATTAATATTAATTTTTCACGTCAAAACTCCGTTGACTCGTAGGATCAAAAACCTACTTCTATTTAACAGAGAAAAACTCAGTTGAGTAGTACCCCAAACATGCTGAACACCGGCAGTGTCCCACTAAGGGAGGAAAAAAAAAAGTCTTTTTGTTTTTTATGTTTTATTAAAGTTTTAATTTGTTCTTGTTCCTCGAAGATCGGCCGATCAGTTTAAGGGGACAATGGGCTCCTGCGCTAGGAGCATCCACAAGAAGGAATCTTGATCATAAATGATGTTGCTACTCAATTTTACCCAGATTTATTTTATTTTATTTTTATTTTTTTGGGTTGCTGAATTTCTTTTTAAAAAAATCAAAGTTTATAATTTAAATCCCGAATCAAATTCAAAATTTAAAATTTAACATTCGGAGTTGTTAAATTTTAAAACTTAAAATTTTAGATTTTGATAAAATTTCAATTTCAATTTTGAGTTGTTAAATTTTAAATTATAAAATTTAATATTCGGATTTCAATTTTTGAGTCATTAAATTTAAGATTGCAAAATTAAAAAATCAAAATCATGAAAAAGTTTGAATTTCCATTTTATGTTAAGAATTTAAATCTGAATTTTCATTTTTTAATTTTTATTTTAAAAACATATTTTTAGAAATATTACAAAAAAATTTCTGTTTATATTCTTGATATAAATTTTTAAAGATAATATTAAAAAGTTGGTTTGGTACCTTCTATAAAAGGAAATTTTTGAAGAAGAGTGACACCTCGAATTATATAAAGAATAAGTTTTAATATTATTAAAATTGAAAGTAATTTTTTCCCACAAAGTTATAAAACGCTATAATAATTCACGGTGCCATAATAAATGATAATTAGATGAATTGATAATAAATACATCTCACTTGTATGTGAAGATATGAAGAGGGATAACAATATTAACACACTGCAGCGTAAAGGAAAATAAAAGTATGATCATTCATGAAGTGCGGATTCTCATAATTAACTAGGAATGTTGCAAGTAATTAAGGCATATATCAAAAAGGAATGATTAGAATTAAGTTACAAAACGGCTTGAAAATAAACAAAATATAGTGTTTGGGTATAAGGGTGTTCACGCTAATTAAGGCATATATCAAAAAGGAATGATTAGAATTAAGTTACAAAACGGCTTGAAAATAAACAAAATATAGTGTTTGGGTATAAGGGGTTTCACAAGCGTGAAACCCCCTCACACCTATGAGATTCATACAGATGTAATGAGTTTTTCACATCTTTTTTCACACCTGTAGGGGTTTTATAGATGTTAAAAAGAAATTTGACAGCATTTTACACTTATTTTCACATCTGTAAGGGTTCTGTAGATGTAAAAAGAAATTTGACGGCATTTTACACCTGTTATCACACTTGTAGGGATTCTGCATGTTTAGAAAGGTCTGACAATATTTAATGCAAAATAAAAAATGAAACTTTTACAATTCAAATATAAAAACATAGCAAATGATCTCCAAATGTTATGAAATTTTGACAACCAAAATCATATCATTTATGACTTACTCCAACAAGTTTTACCCCAAAATTCATTTCCTATACCAAGGTATGTTCAAAATAGCATTTCAACAATTTTTAACTAAAACTAGGTATACCAAATTGCAAATTAGGCTCATTTGGCCATAACCAACCATGCCCACAAATTTCATACATATATTAGTACATGTAGCAAGCCTCTCCGTGAGGTTTAGTTCATTATACGAAAATACGACTTATCATATAGCATATTTAACATATATAATCCAAATCAAATGTAATTTTTCACACCAATGCCAATTCTCATTGAATTGGACTTCTGATGCTCACCATATTCACTGTCATCATGCTAATATCAAGATTCACAAGACCATAGTCAAAACATACAACCTCCTAGCCATTCACCATGACATTTTCACTTATTTTCAAGCATATTTTCATACATACACTTGTCATTCATCAATTTCGTCATATTTCCCTTCATGAATTCATCAAGATAATATCAATAGCATGTAATGGAATTAGTTCAAGTCATATTTAAGGTTATATACAAAAATTAGCCTTTCTAAGCCATAATGACATAATTTTCAAACATAACTGTCACGACCGGGATCGCGGCGGGAGGCCGACCCTTAAAACAATAAAGAAAAAATCGGTTCAAAATCCTTTCGAAAAGACAGGGTGTCACCACCAATATTTTTAAGGATAAAATACCAGGAAAACCTTCGTTAAAGCACTGGTTATAAAAATGAAATTTCAAGTTCAAAAGCCTAATTACAGGTGAGAAAGGTATTAGCACCCTACACTGTCTGTTATAAAACGGTTACCTCAAATTCATTACGCACATGTTAAATAGCCTAAAAATTATTTTGACTTCTAAAAAAAAAGGAAACCAACAACACAGACAAAGAAATTTTTGAAATAAGATCAATAGGACATCTCGTCCAAATTAATCTTAAATTGAAAACTTAATTAAACAGTTACAGTAAAATACCAAACAGTGACAGTAAGGGACTAGACAGTGACAGTAGAACCAAACAACGACAGTAGAAAAATCAAATAGTAATAGTAAAAGACTAAAAAATGACAGTAAAAATAAACCAAATAATGAAAGTAGAAAATTAAACAGTGATAGTAAAAACAAACCAAACAACAACAGTAGAAAATTAAACAGTGACATTAAGAAAACCAAACAACGACAGTAAGGATTAACAGGACGTCCCGTCCAAATTAACCTTAAGTCATAATAACGATTTAGAAATTAAAACAAAGATAAAGTTGAATGGAATTAGATTAAATGGAATGAGATGAGATAAAGTAATAGGAGATGACATGAAGTGGATTAAAACCAAACGAAGAGATTAACAGCACGTCTTGTCCAAATTAAACCCTTTCATAATAAATATTACAAATAAAAGATATTAGAAAAATTCGATATGATTAACAAGACGTCTCGTCTAAATTAATCTCATTTTATAATAAATATTATTTAAATACAAGATATTAAAAATGTGAGGTTAACAAGACGTCTCGTCTAAATTAACCTCATTTAATAAAAATATTATTCCAAAATTGAATATTAAAGAGATAAAATTGATTGAGATAATAACAAAGACATAGAAATTAAACAAAAGAAAGTGGGCCCGACAAGAACTGATTCCCTCTCCTACGTATTCTCAAACTTTCAAGAAATCAGGGTTACATAGTTCTTTGGGGAAAATTAATTTTGAAAAATATTTAAAATTATTTTTAAAGTTATTAAATTGATTTGATTTTTAATAATAAAAGGAAATTTATGAGGAAGGAAAAATACAAGGCGAAGTACTTCACACGTGCATAAATCTTCGAAGTCTTATATCGCAAACGTAGGCAAAAGTAATTCCGCACAACATTGCTTATAAGATTTTGTGAGATTTATTTTAAAAGAAGCTTTCAAATTTAACATAAAACTATTTATTTTTATCCTTAAAAGGTATTTAGATTTTAATATTTTTCATTTTTTCTAGATTTTGACATAAAAGAAATTGTCTACTATTATTTAAAAGGATATTTAGGTTTTTATATTTTCTATTTTTCATGCTTAACATAAATAAAACTATTTAATATTTTTCCCTCAAGTTTTTTTTGAGATAAGACAAAAGAAACCCAATAATAATTGTTCTAAAGTAAATAAACAAATAAAATACAAAAATAACAAGAATAGTAAAAGAAAATTATTTATCTCCCTACTTAGGAATTTTAGACACACAAGTTTCTAATAACATCTCTAATAAAATTAATTTTAGCAATAATAATAGGAATAATAACCAAAAATGCATTGGGCTTGTTTTTTTTGAAAAATAGAGTCTGTTGGCACATTGGGCTTCAGATTTCTGAAGCCCATTAGCATTACAAAGAAAGGGGGTAAACATAAGTAAGGATTTTAGATTTCAAAATGAAAGATTAAAGAGGAGAGAGAAAAGATAGGGAAAGGACCAAGGGGGGTCAGCAGCGGCAACAGCAAAGGGGGCGACGGCCAGTCGCGAGCGGATGAGGATCAGCCGGTTTGTCAGCGTCGGCACGAGCGACGCTCGCGGTGCGTTAGGGAACCTGACTCAGTGGTGGTCGGAATCTGACGCAGTTCGGGGTCCTGGCGGCGTCGACGACAAGCGCGAGGGAAAGGGTCGTGGTCGATACGACCTGGATCAACGGTTTGGTTCTGTCGCCGGTTGGGGTCCCTTCTTCTTCCCTTCTCTTTTACTTATTGTTTTGTCTTTGGTTTTGGTTCTGTATTGGCTTTGCTGTGGATAAGAGAAGATGAGAGAAGAAAGGTTTTGATTTCCAAAAGATTAATGCTGCGTTTAGTTCATAAGTTTTCTTAGAAAAATAGAAAATTATTCTTAGAAAAATTTAAAAAATAGAAAAATTGTTTATTTATAAATTATTTAAATTTTTTATAGAAAAATAGAAAACTAATTTTTTATTTTTTAAGAAAATCAGAAAACTCTTTTAAAATGTTTTCTAAGAAAAGTAAAAAATAGAAAAGATAGTAACTGAATTACAAGATAAGGTAATTGAATTACAAGATAAGGTAACTGACTTACAAGATAAAGACTGTTGTAACCAAATGAGAATATAAAACAAACAGCTATTGATTCAAAAAGTTTTACTGCTACTATTTTGAAATATATTTAAACACAAACTCATTTGCTTTCATTTTAATATAACTTTAAATTTTTGTCATAATTTTTATGCGATGCATATAATATACAACATTGTCATAAATAATATATATATATATAAAAAAGACATATCTCAATTAATTTGAATTAAAAAATATTTAAAAAAATTTAAAAAATTGAGTGCACTTAAACAACTTTTTTAGTTTTCTAGTTTTTCAAATTGAAAAACGGTCACATTATCTAAACGAGTTTTCAAAATTTTTCTAACTATTCTAAGAAATGAAAAGTTTAGAAAACAAGCGGAAAACTTTTCCCAAAAAATTAGAATAATTTTCTGTAACTAAACACAGCCTAAATGTTCTGGTTTTTATGAGAGGAGGGGTGTTTTGATTTTTTTAGGATTGGATTATGGTTCTATTGGTGTTGATGAGAAGAGAAAGAAGACATTTTCATAGAGGGGTCCCCATTCTTGGTTGCTGTTAGTGTTGTTATGTTGAAATTATTATTACCATTTTCATGCTTTGCTTGCAAATTGGACAGAATCCCTAACTTCAATTTACTGAGTTTGCCTATTTGGGATGAACCATTAACTATTGTGATTGGTCCTTTTCAATTTCCCTGTTTAGGTTCTGAAAAAAATAACTCCTCTTCCTAATTCTGAACCTTGCACCAAAGAAAATATGAAGGGTAACATAAAAACAAATAAGGGAGAAAGAAAAGGAAAATGCACCAACTCTGTTTCTTCTCAGGTGATGAAAATAATAAAAATAATAAAAAATAGTGTTCACAATAACCTTATAACCAATATCATCACAAGCATTTGTTTTGAGTTTTGGTTAATTTGATTTGCAATTTGATTGGTTTTTTATTTTTTCCCGATTCGATTGCCCAACTTACATTAGATTTGATTAATTTATAAATGCCTCTAGTTCAAATATTTCTATTATTACTATTATTACTAAGTTTTACTCATAATTGTTACTTCTTCTATTTCATATTATAAGCCTCTAAAACAAAAATACGTGTTTCATTTCATAAGCTCCTGTAAACAAATTTAGGAACATTTATTACATTTTTCCTATTTTACCCAAAAGCATTTAATATTTCTATATTTGTACAATTAATAAATGACAGTGGAATTTGACTTTGAATGAGGAGAAATTTAAAAAAATAAAATTATCTTTTATAATATTAAGACAATAATTATTCTCCTAAATCTATACGTCCCTTGTAAATAGGAACTTATAACATAAAACAAGACGAATATTATTTTGAGATTTATCAACATATTCAAATTGTTAGAGAAAAAACATTTAAGTTTCTCCCAATAATCTTGTTATATTGTATCCTTAAAATGTTGTATATTTAGTTTATTTTATTTAATGAAAAATTATATTTAGTTTTCAATGTAATGTAATTTTTCACTATTTAAAAGATGTATTATTGTGTGATTATTTTTCATTTATTTCACTCATCTAACATGATGTAAACTATTAATTTATAACTAATAATTTTCACCAATATACCAACTTTACACACAATAATCTCAATCAAATTAAATTTAAACAAATTAAAATAATAAAAATACATTAAGGAAATTAAATAAGTTGAGTATGATACTTGAGTTGTTAAGAGACGTAAGTTTAATTTCCGGTAAAAAAAATTTCTTTTTTTTTTAAAAAAAACCCTTAAAAAATGAGATTGCGCTATGGTATGACAACACCCTGATAATCTACGCCATAATTCGAAGGCCATAAACCAAATCATGCAACATTTGAAAACCGCTGTTTTAGAGGCCCATAGTTTTTGTTTACCTGCTATGCTATTAATATTGTTGTGTCGCTGTCTCCAATAGTCCAACCCACCAATGTGCCTCTCTATTTAAATACTATTTCCAACCAATGTGCCCCGTTTGGTAGAGAGAAAGAGAGAGAGAGAGAGAGAGAGAGAGAGGAACATAAGAAAGACGATGGTGGGACATTTGACGACGACAAAGCCAAGCCGGAGCGACGAGGTTTTGGATGCAGAGGAGCAACAGAGGATCGCCAATGAGATCAGAGCACAATTCGATGCCTTGGCACCAAAACGACCCATCAAACCCAACAGAAGCGAACCCGACGCACACGCTTATCACCCCTCCGTCTCTCTCAATCATATACCCGAGCTTCACAAGCTTCAATCTCTTCAATCAACCTCTCATGTATCGCTCCCTCTTAACAACTTTTGTTTCATTCAAAATCATATAATTTGTTAATGTGTCTCACAAGCGTTTAAATTGACAGGCTATAGTTTCCTCAGAGGGGTTTACGGATCCGCAGGATGAGTTTGTGGAGACGCAGTACTATAAGGAATTGGCATCCGTTGACAAACAGCATCACACGGTTCGTGCCATTTCTAATTAACTCAATTGCATTAAGGGAATTTTGATTTTCTTTTTTAATGATTCGGTTTGTGTGTGTTTGGTTTATTGAACAGACGGGGAGTGGGTTCATAAAGGCCGTGAGAGAAGGAGAGGAAGATGCATATGATATACAGTCAAGCAATGTTGATGGTAGTGGAAGTGGAACTCGCCTTGGAGCCTATAAAAGCAACCCTGCCACCAACGACTGGGTTCCTAACTTAGATGAAAATCAGTTAGAGGTATTAATATTATCGTGTGCGTTAGAAGAAATAAAACTAGCTTTAATAATTTTATGATTCAGAGCCATTAATCTTCAGAAAGAGGATCTATAAACTTAACTTATATGTTTTTTCCTTAACTTTGTTTTTAAAACTAACCTCATCGGCTAATTTAACGGTTAAATTATGAATCGATTAATATGGGTCAATTCTTTGCCGTCAATTATGCTTTGACGTCAGTTTCATCATAATTGATTCAAATCAGTATTTTTTTTATATGATGAATGACCGGTGAAGATTGTTTTCTTAATGTTGTGACAGGTTTTTGTGTCCTCGAAGCCAAATAGGAGCGAGAGTACTTGATTTGTGAGGAGAACTGGATTCAAATCTTGTATCAGCGTTTTCTTATTATGTACGCGTATTTGAGGAGATGGGGTTTGAACTTTGGTATGAGCTAGAGCTACCATTCCTGTTGTATAATTCTGCTGTGGAATGGATATTCATGGTTCTCTGTAGAAAATGTATAAGATAGTGCATGAGATATATATACTTTTTTCCCGTTTGCTGCGAAGCTCATAGAAGTCTCTAGGTGGCTCTGCTTATAAGGTTATGAAAGTTTTAGAATGGTGAATTATCTCGTGACATGATTGCCTTTTGATCACCTACCCTGAAACACCTTTTTACTACATTGTTGTGATCTTCTCAACCATTTCATTACTATGATTAAATTGTCGACGTGGTTAACCTTACCATTATTTATTTGCATATAACATGTAACAATGTCAAATAGGCTTTTTCGATGATTATTCTTCTAGTATTTTAAAAAACATTAAAATTTTATTCGTTAAAGATCTCGTCAGAACTTCTAAATTTGTTATTTTTCAGATAATGCTTTTCCTTAAGCTAACCATTTTAACTATTATTGAAGTTGTCATTTTATCAAGTCGAAGACTTGATTTTAATTATTTTTGTTATCTCGGATCTATTCGTCCTTTACAATCTAACGCTTCTTTCAAAGAAATTACATTACTAATAATCAATAACAGATAATGTTTTCACAAAATAAGCCGTTCTACGCACTTTTCCACGAAACTAACAAACAAATGACCAATGTTATACATCAAATAATTACATACTTCGAACATACAATTTATTAATGGTAAAATAATCTATATGAATCTCTTATTAAAAGCGCACACATAAATATAAATAAGAAATCTGTCATAAGGGTACTAATTCATTGTGATCATCTGCTAGACGTGTTTGTTTTCTGATCTACAAAAAACAGTGTCAAAAGTTGAGAGAAACTTAGAAAATATTGTTGATAATTGGACGCGCTTTACACAAGGCCTCTAATGGAGTGGCTTTAGGCACCAGAGATCCTCGTCCTTCAGTCATATCAACCTCTTCTTTGCCAATCCTTTTCCACTCAAAGCATTGAATCAACAAGCCCAAAGTTAAGCCCAAAGTTCTCTGGGCCATACCTGCACCAGGACAAGCCCTCCTTCCCATCCCAAAGGGGATTAAGCTATGGGAATTTGGTGGGCCATTCTCAAACCTCTCGGGCTTAAAGCTTGTTGGGTCAGCCCACAACTCTGGGTCCCTATGAATGGCCCAAGCATTCACCATTAACATTGTGTTGCGTGGCACGTCATAACCTCCCACGGTGCAATCCTCGGAGGAGTAATGAGGCAGAAGCATTGGCGCTGGTGGATGCAATCGTAGAGTTTCTGAGATTATGCTTTGAAGGTAATTTAACTTACTAACTTCTGCTTCTTCCACCAAACGCTCTTCTCCAATTTGAGTGTCAAATTCAATCTTTGCTTTCTCCAATACCTCTGGATGGTTCAACAAATTGGACATAGCCCACTCTAACGCTATAGCAGAAGTTTCTGTTCCAGCCACAATTAACGCCTGCAAAACCAAAAAAAAAATATAATTTACAATTACGTCGAAGTCATATGAATTTAATTAGAAGATAAAGATTTTTTGCATCATAAAATTTACAAGACTCTGACAATCTTTATCTTAAATATTAGCTTTCATCATAAATCTATTTATGCTTATTTGTCAAATTGTTCTTAATATGAACTATAGGTATCTTATTTCAAAAGTAATCATATTCAGGATTTTTAAGTCTTGACAAAGGTGTTTAGCGGTATTATGCATTCTTAACTGAGCCAGAATCGATTCGATTGATTACTTATTTGTCAATTTTAGTATATGGAACATGAACCAATCTAGTAAAGACTCACCATAATAAGGCCTTTGATAATTTGGTCAGTGTAATACTCAGGGTCTGATTCTTGTAAGGAAAGTAAATGAGCTATCATCGTATCTGAACTTTGTTTCATATTCCTCTTCTCGTCAATGAGTCCTTGGAAGAGCGCGTCCAACTTCTCCCCCGTTTTCCGTAACTTGTTGTGAACGCCACTAAAATCAAACAATCTAAAAATAGGCACAAAATCGCCAATGTTGGACCCCAACCCGAACGCCGCCATCTCATCCATCACGTCTCTAAACCGCTTGGCCTCTTCAGCGTTCGTCCCATCACATTCCTCGCCGTAATAGCGTTTCCCACACACCATCCTCATGACAATGTTAAACGTTAGCTCCGAAAACATGGACCTAAGTTCCACCCTCGCGAAATCCTTGTTAGAGTCCCTAGCAAGCTTTCGAATCAACTTCAGGGTCTCGTCGTTTCGAATTCCCAAAAAGGAGTTAAGGCGGTGAGTGGAGAGGATCTCAATTGAGCTTATACGACGCAGGTTACGCCAGTGGTCGCCGTATGATGATGATGTGATGATGGTGTTGTTGAAGCCGAGATATTTTGTCTTGCTGGAGTGGAAACGGTTCGCGAAAATGATGTCGTTTTTGGTGAAGCATTCTTCGGCGGCGGAGGCAGATGAAACGACAAGCACGGGCTGGGACCCGAACCGTAGGGAGAAAATTGGGCCGTGTTTCTGCGAGAGGTTGTGCAAAGTGCGGTAAATTGGTTGGGGTTTTTTAAACAGGTTGAGGTGGCCTATTATGGGAAGAGAATGTGGGCCTGGTGGTGGGTTTTTGGACCCTTTTCTGAAGAATAATAATAGTTTGAATGCTGTGAGAAAGAGGAGGAGGTAAAGAAGGTTGGTAAGGATTGGTTCCATGTTTAGAGCAAAGTTTTTATGAGGTGCTTTATTTCAATATAAATTTGGCCCTGAATATATACGTTTTATATGTACTGTCCTTTATCAACAATTGATTCCTAATAATATTCTAAGTTTGAAAAGTAAAAATACTACTGCAATCATCTTTGACTTTGACTTTGACTTTAACTTTTAAGTGTTTTCTTTTGACCCAACTTTAAATTTGAAGTTTTGATACAGCACAATGTCGATAAGCTTTCGGTAATCTAGAAATGTAATTTCAAATTATTTCATATCTAACATGAATATTAATTAATCTTACTTCCATCTTAAAATATAAACAATTAGAAAAAAATAATTTTGTCTAAAAAAATAATTTTGTTGTTTATATTTTGGGAGGGAGATAGTACATGTAGTATATAATTCTAATTTCTTTTTAATATAAAAATTTAATTAATTAATGTTATGAAAGTGTTAAACTTAAATTGCCTTTGTTACAACTTCATAGCTCCTTCCCTTAATCATTTACTTCCTGGTTTACAATGAAAATTAGGGTTTGAATCTAGAACTTTAAGTTAGATTATTCAAACTTTCATCATTAGGTCAATCCTAACATGTTATTTTCTTCCAAAGTACCATCACTTTTATTTCCCTCTACCTTAAACTTTCACCATCACTCATTTGTCTTTGCCATCGTCATCATGCGCCTCCTCCTTCCTTGCCCCCCACCATCACTCTTATTTCGTCTTCCTCCACAGCTTCACGTCATTATTTGTGTCACTAGTTTCACTGCTACAATCTTTGCCTCCACTATAGTCAGAACCTTATGCCTTTGTTTGTGTACTTTGATTTCTTTGACTTTTGTACTGGGGTTTATGGGCTTTCCTTTTTTGAGTTAAAAAATATTAACAAATAATAGTAATTAAATGAGTCCTTTTTAAGTTTTAGAAACATATTTATCAAAAAAAATTCATCTTGTTATAAAAAAATATTTTTATAAAATTGTATTTCTAAATTGTCTTTAAAAACTTAAAAACAAAACTAAATCAAACGAGCCCTTAGATTTTATTAATATTTTAGACTAAACTTTTAAAATGATGTTTTTCATTATGTGCTTTTAGATATGTTTTCTTGAATTATTGTAAATGTGACATCCTTAGTCAATTTTACAATTGTTTTTAATTCTTTAATCAAAATTCATAATAAATTTTTCACAAATAATAAGATAAATAATCGATGTTTATGAAAATAATTATTTCTAGTGAAAAAGTTCCAAAACATCATTTAAATCATAGTTAAGAATCCCAAGTT
This sequence comes from Clitoria ternatea, assembly GCA_037962975.1. Lineage (NCBI taxonomy): Eukaryota > Viridiplantae > Streptophyta > Magnoliopsida > Fabales > Fabaceae > Clitoria > Clitoria ternatea. The sequence goes on along the minus strand of CM075670.1, from coordinate 20,479,415 downwards.
GCCATGAAAAATGAGGGAAAACCTAAAATCCTGAAACAGAGGCCTGACGCTACGCATAGGGATTTAAGCGCAGCCCTAATGCTACATGTAACACCCCGACTGCATTTCAGGAATGAACGACTCTCCCCACAAACCAACACGAGAGCTTTCCCGAGAACTTCCCAAGAGGTCACCGATCCCAGAATTACCCCAAGTTAAGCACGCTTAACTTTAGAGTCCTTAAGTGATAGGCCACCGAAAAGGCTAATGCATTTGTTGGTATAGGTAGTACGAACTCATTCCTTTAAGCTATCCTCGACTGTATAGTCACATACCTATACAGTCTTTGGATCTCTCTCATTCTGGTATGTATTCGGTTCGTTCATGTGTCCCTCCCACTAGAAGCCTTCCAGGAGCCGCTCCTTGTCCGTGCCTATGCACCGACGATCACTCCCCGCCCACAACAGTGCCCGGGATGCCACATTCCTCGTTGGAAGTCTGCCAGGAGCCGCTCTTTGTCCGTGCCCATGCACTAGCGATCACTCCCCGCCCTCAACAGCGCTAGGATGTCACACTACGCGTCAGGATGGCGCCCAGCGTCAGCGCATCAGTAACAGCACCTGATGCTGTCACACATTTAGGTCATTCAGCCAACTTCTAACCTACCCAATTGGCCCATTTTAGGTCCAATTGCCACGAAACTTCACGAGCCACATGTTTTCCCCATTCCAGAACTGTCGGCGTTGTTTGTTCGCCAAAATTCCATCATATGCGTGAGTTATGTGCGAAATGCAGTTTTACCCATTTGTGTGTAAAACCTTTGCACTAAACCACCTAAATGGACACCAAATGGTCCAAGGCCTACATGTCATTATGCATCAATTTCTTAAAATTCAACATAAACATGAATAGCATCACCTATTCTTCTAACTCATCATACAATCTCATACTAACTCCTATCTCAAACATCATCACCATAACTAATTCATGTTAATCAGCATACTTCAAATCATCATCATCAAACAATCACATAGCCATTATCATCATTACGCATAATCAACATGTATTAAAACTAAACTAGTTCATCAATTCACATGAAAGCAACTTCTCATTACATACACTAAACACATAATATAATTCATTCATTTCGTAATTCCATTCGCAGATTGACATCAATTCTCCGCTTGGCGCACCTCTGGGGCATTAGCATCCTCCAGGGCATTAACATCCTCCCTATCACTGGTCACTAAAATTAAATAAACCATAGCAAGGGTGAGTGTTTGACATATCGTAATTAATATAGAATGGTGAATAATAAACTTAGGCATTTACTACCTACTTTCTATATCACTAACCAACTTACCGGCTCCACTACATTTATACTTATGATTAGATTCACTTTATCCAGTTCTTGATAATTCGTAGTACGCCTAAGCCTCACTTCAATTTCTGAAACAACATAATCCACATACATTGCATCAATATATATTCATAGTTATATCAAATCACATATCACAAATCGTTAAATTCATTATAAACATCATAACATCAATTTATCATTCATCATAAAACATATATTAATATCACATTACACATACACACAACTGACTCACATATATCTTTGACTCCTAGTATCCAGATACTAAAGGATCGGCCTTCAGCTGGGGTCCTACTTGACACCCCGTGGACCCTGCTTGGTCCACCGAGTCCTGCTTGACTCTCCACCTCAACCACTGGGTCCTACTTGACCATTGGGTAGCTCAACTGGGCACAAAAACCACAGGAGCCAAAAATGAGGGGCTACACATATTGTCCACCGTCCTACACCACATAATTGCATATCAAAATCACATTAAACATGGCTAAAACATCATCAATCTCATGTATAAATATCAGAAACTAATATATACTCACCATACAGGGCGGCCACACAGACCCAACCCTCACAAGCCATGTTATAATATTTCTATAGTCATCATTCCATCATTTTCATCAAGTTATGCATGATTAAAATAACATACGCCTCATTAATATACATCATAATTCATGCTTCACTTCGTATTACTCATGCATATAATTCACATACTTATTTCTTTACTTTTTAACATGTAACTAATCAAATTAATGTATTTCCTCAACATTTAATTATTTAATCACACATAAATATACATATATAATTATATAAATTACACTTAGCTAATCTACATTATTACTAACAACTCCTAATTAAATTCTAAGCTTCCCGAAGCTATCATACAATCCAATCCTAATTAATTACGACTCGAACACCCCTCTTACCTCGATTCCAAACTTCAATAATTTGCTCTTGATGTTGGTGGCGTCTTCCGGTCACTTGATTCACAGTTCCTTTTCTGAATTCGATACCCGTTTCGCCAATCATCTCTCTGACACTTATTCCGGCACCTACGATCACTGAAACACACAATCCATTAGTACATTGCCTTCCTTAACACGCCAAACACAAAACCCAAGCGAAACGTGAAATCCAAACCCCCAACATGACATGTAAATTTGATTTTGAGAGGGAGAAAAGGGACAAAAGGAAAAAAGCTTAAAATAAAGGTTCCCACATGCATTACCTCAACTCTCAAGGTCTAAACCACAAGGAATCAAAAGCTTCCACCAAGTTTTGAGCAAAATCCGTAGGGGAAGAGAAAAAGGAAGAAGATAGTGTTTTGAGCGTTCTGTTTTTGCATGTTCCATTTAAATTGATTGCGACGCTGACGCTACGCGTCAGGTCATTAATTCTCACCTAACGCTATGCGCCTATGTTACACCACGCGTCAAGCTCCCGATGCCATTTCCTTTAAAATTTATTTCTAAATTCTCTTATCCTTCTAAAAATTATTTTAAATCACTTATTCACTTTAAAATCCTTGTTTCTCTTAATTCCAAATCAAATAAATATTTAATTTATTTCTTCCAATATTAATTCACCAAGGATGTTATAGTAAAGACCATTGTTTTATTCTCTACTGATGTGTAAAAGTCTAGTGTATAATGTTGACATGTTCCTGTCATCTACTATATTACCTACACAAGATCTCTAAGGAACCAATTTGAGGTTGGATACTTATGTATAAAGCTTCATTAGATGCCAAAAAGGAACATTTAGGTGACATGTCCATATCTCATAGCTAAGAATAACTTTTTATGGTTTCATTGTCATTTTCGTCAAACAACATGTTTTACCCATTCCTCCAACCCTTTGAGAAGGTTCCCATTTTATTCTTAATTTAATAATTAATTTAAACTCTCCTAAAATTTGTATATGTACCTACTAATTAGCCAATATTTTTTAGAAACACAACAAACCAAAAAATATAAACTAGAGAAAGATAACAAAAAAAAACTTAACTTGAATTGTCGCCAATATGAAAAAGGGCAATGGTGATGGAAGGAAGTGTTAACCAGAACATGCACAAGGAGGGGATAGTGATAGAATAACATAGGCGACGAAGAAAGAGTGTAGGACATGTGCGAAGAAGAGAGGCGAAGATGGAAGAAAATAGAACATGCATATAAAAAGCAATGGCGCAAAGTTTACCTTCACTTTAAAGAGTTGTGTTGGGTATGTTAGAGTTCCTAGTACTGCCCTTCTATTTCTAATGTTAAAGGAAAATAAAACAACACAAACACCTTGGCAAAATTAAAATATAAAACTAAAAAAAATAACATAATAACATTTTATACATATATTATAATATCATAATAAAAATAAATAGTGATATTATAAAAGGCAGTTTCACAAGTTAAACAAACTTTTTATAAGATAAAGCCTAACTTATTTATTTATAAAGACTTTTTAAAAGACTCAAAGCTAGTGATGTTAAAGCACGCTCAAACCGGCCGATTGAACTGCTAGTCGGAGGTCCATCTGAACCGATTTGTCTGTTGGATCAGTTATGCAGTTAAGGTGTAATTCGGATTGAACTGTGGATGAAGATGAAGAATTAAAAATAAATAAATTCATAGAAGCACATTTATAGGGTGAAATCGAGGAAAAGAACTCTTTCATCTTAATTTTTCAAAATCACAATGTTTATGTATTGTTCTCACTTTTGTTGTGCACGCTTCATTGACAACAAAACTATTTGCACTAACAACTACTGCTCTTTCTTCACCATGCCCACTTCGTCGATGTACATGTTCTTAACGCATCGTTCTAGAAAAGGGATGAAGAGATTCAAAGCAACAAATATGAGATGTAAAAATAAAAGAAGAGAAGTTTGTTGTTTAAGAGAAATAAAGAGTCTGTCTGAGCACCATTATCATTTTTTTAAAAATGTATAGTCTATTCACGATTGCCAAGGTAAAACACATTATTCAAGTCATGATTATCAAAAAGGAAGAGATGCGAGAAGTTATGCAAACACTGATTTTCTTTGTTTTATATGATTAGTATTTCCATTATATTTTTGACCTTTGATTTTGGGGTGTATACATACATCATATCAAGTTTTGTATGTTATAGTATTAATTAAGTAATAAACATAATATATGAATGAACAAGTCTCAAGTTCATTGTATCTAAGTTTATTATATTTCTTAGGAGAATTAGAAACACAATTTCACTATTTGGATAATTGAAACTATAACTAAGATTAAATATGGTCATTTTTTATATTTAATAATAAAAATAATACATATTATATTACTTTAAAAGTTTTTAATTTATATTAAATTATTATTATTTTATTTAATCGATTTAACTAGGAACTCGCTAATTTAACTATTAATTTATTAATTCATTAGTTAAACTAATTCAATCATCAATCCAATTTGAATTTGTTATTAAAAAAACCAAGTGAGAGCAAACTTTAAATGGACTAGGCTTAGATCCTTCCAGCTCGTTGCCACCCTATCCTTCTCGGGTCTTAGTCCTTTATTTTGTTGTGCGCTGTACAATCTATTGGGCCTAAGTCCAGTCCAATGTGAGGTAGGTGCACCCAAAATGAGCGGGAGGGTTTAGCTACCTCGCTGCCAAACCCCAACTTCTGGGTTGTAGCTCCACAGACCAAAGACATGGCTTGGCGTTGTGGATCTATATCGAGGTCGTTACTGTCCGCCGCCAGAACTGTGCCAACTCGTTCCTCTATCTCTCGCCTTCAACGCCCTTCTTCTCCTTCACTCCACTCTCGCCGCCCCCTCGTCACTGTCCCTAGGTAAGCTATCTTGGTTACTCCATTTCCTTTATTACCTATTTTCCCATAATTATTCATTTTTCTTCCAATCCAAATTTCATTTTATAAGGACCATGGGATTTCTCGGCTGCACGCAGTCGTTGATGCCTCTGCACAGCGCCGACGCCGCCGCGCGTCTCACTTCCCACATTTCCGTTGAATCGCGCGCTTGCTGCGAATTGTCTCAGGGTATGTCTAATGGTTATTTGGATTTAATCAGTGTTGTGCGCTGTCATTTGTCTATTCACTCCACAGTGTTTTTATATATTTATTTGCGAAATCCTTTGGAGAACTATGCGGATGTTTGGCTTGTTTGTAGTTGAAAGTTGAAAGTTCTTTTTTTATGTTACATTGTTTAGAATTTAATCAGAATAATCACTATGATGGATTTGTATCTAAGAATGAGAATTAGATCTTTAATTGGGCGATTGTGTGATAAACCAGTGCTCGGAAAACCGTGAACCAGTCTAGTGTCAGTCCATACTAACCTCAGAACCAGCTGGCCATAGAACCGATGAGATCTAGCCAAAATGGCTTGTATCAAATTCTATTGAAGATTGTGAAATACTTAAAAGTGAGATTTGAACCTCCTTCGTCAAACGGATCGAAATGAATACACTTGCCATTAGTCCACCTTTTTTGGCATAATGTATATTATTTTAATTTAATATATATCGTATTAATTTATTATTAAAATATATATCGTTAAAATATATAAATCTGCAACAACGGAGAGGTTTTCTAAGCCCTTCAGCAAGTTGATCTTTGGTTGATATATGAGAAATGAGAAGTTATCCTTGCTGTGCCAACTGTCAAACAAAGTGATAATCCATGGCAATATGCTTCATCCGAGAGTGAAAAACAGGATTATGGCATAAGTATGTTGCCCCAATATTGTCACAATATAGATGAGGAACTGAAATTGGGATTCCAAGCTCTTTTAACAGATTAGCTGCAGTATTAGCAACTGACCTGTATTCAGCTTCCACACACACACATATACATATATATATATATATATATATATATATATATATATATGTATGTATGTATGTATGTATGTATATATATATATGTGTATATGTATGTATATATTTAATTATACTAATATGTGACCATGATTGAACCAATAAAATGTAAATTAGTACCATCACGGGTTTAATGACCGGTTTGATTTTACAAACATTGGTTTAAACTTTTTACATTGAAAATGTATTATAGTAATTAGAGTCTATTGTTTATTTAAATGCTACATTGTTTTCGTTGTAAATGTCTGTGTGTCTAACAGGTACTTGAATAAACTTTACAATCAACACCACTTCTGGCTATATGTTTGACTGGATGTAAAAATGGTGGCTAATGCTGTGAAACAGGAAGCCTGTTGGTCTCTTGATATGTATTTTCAAGATTGTTTTATGACCTTGATGGAGGTTTGGGTAGTGTGGTCGATAAACATTTTAGATGTTTTATTATGTTTATGAGAAACAAATATCTATATCTATTCTTCTATTAGAAACTCTTAATTGAAGGGCACCGCATTGTTTGCTTTGTATTGGATAATAATAATAATAATAACATTGTCCAAGACTCGAGGTATATTGAAATTAAGTACGTGTATAGATGTTAGTCGGTTGTGTGGATGCTCATTAATATTATTGTTTGAGCAGTTGCAATAGTTTTCTTTTATTTTTGCACAAAATTTAGATGTATCAGGCTGTTGCCTACTTACAAGTCCATTATATGTATATACTGAATAATATATGTTTGGACATTATACATTGGAGGATGCGCCTGTATTGTAACCACTTGGTTTATCCTAGCAGGATTTAATGCAATGCAAAATCAACTACTAAAGTTTTGTGCAAGGGTCATTATCAAAACCTTGCAGATCCGGCCTCCAACTAAGCCTCTAATTAGTTTAGCCCCCCTTTGTGTAATACCTAGTTATGGTATTACAGGAGGATGATGGGACCATTCTCAATTTGTACCCTGAGTGGTTACAAAGCAGATAGTTCTAGTTGATTTTGGGCAATTTAGATGCTTTTACGTAAATCATCACATGGAGACATTTTGGTTTTGGTTATCGCATGTTTTTTTTTTTGTTTCTTTGTACTATACTGCCTTGGAGATTGCACTATACTTAACTGGGGCCATTGAAAAAAATTATGAGCAAACCCCATTGTAAACTTTACGTGCCTGAGCAAGGAATAACCAAAGCTCTTAAACAGAATTGAATCATTCTTCTCCTGTAAACCAGTTAACTAACCTCGACTGGTTTTCAATAATTCATTGCACCTATTCTGGCTAAATCTTCAAACACAAACCACAAACATTATAGTTTACAAATTGAAACCCGAACCATTCTCCCAAATGTATCATCTAAAATCCCAAATATATTCCTCTCCTTGAACTAGAGCCACTGCTAATCAATGGAGCAGCAATTGCAATCGGCAGAACTAAGCAATTTGAAAATGGCAGCTGAGCACTCATATTGGGAGATCGGAGATATAGTGAGGGATTTCATACAAGTGTGTACTTTGTTGCAACAGTTGTCTTGAGCTGTTAAACAATGATAGATAATTACGAAAAAACTCATGCCCATTAAATTTAAACTGAAAATTTATATTTAACATTAGTGGATTAAAATGAGAAAAATCAAATATATTATTACTTAAGAAATTGTCTTATACAAATCATATTAACTACTAAAACAAAGCCATATCACAATGACACATTAGCAACAAAGGAGTTTTATGAGATTAGTCTTTTGAATTTTGATTCTATGAAATTCCATGAAATGAAATTCTTGTGGTTGGCTCCCAAGCTCTAGGATCTCCTCTATTCTCTCTCTTTTTGTTTTTTTTTGGTTTAAGCTAATGAGGACAAAAGAAAACCTAATCCTTTTTTCAGTTCATACTCACTAAACTTTTCGGATCTAGCCTAAGTTTATTATTTTTATGCTTCATTTAATTATAACTATTGTTATTTATTTATAAATACTCTTGAAAAGTTATTATAAATCTTTTAATTCTAATTTAAATATTATATTTCGTAATAATCTACAATTATACTTTTTCCTCCCTGTTAAAAAAATTTAAAACTTAAAAAATATTCTTAAACTATTAATATCACTCTTGTTATTTTATAATGGGTTTGTCTAACCTGTGCGATCTTATATAGGAAGATTAAAAGTAGAATTACTTTATTGAAATTTATACGGGTATTGTTTAGAAATTGGAGTGGGCATTAGTGATGTTTTTATATAAAAACTTTTTATTTTTTGATCTTTTAATGTATGTAAAGTTGTAAAGTTAGATAAACCTTTCTTTTATAATAACTATAATCACTTTTAATTGTCTTTAAGAGTTTGATATATTATAAAACTTTTAATTATATCAACATACTATATTTATTATTTATCGTTATAATCTCAAACATCCTAATATAAATCTTAATTCTATCTTAACTTCTAATTTTGTGAGATATTAATTATATATAGTCTTAACATCTTTAATTAAATATCCTACACCCTTTTAACTTACTTAACAGTTATTTATTTTGTTATTTATCTATTATTAATTATCTTAAATTATTTAATATAATAAAATTACTCATATTTCAATATTATTTTATTTAAAATTTAGGATGTTACGTAGATGATACAGTAGATGCTGGTAGATTGGTGTCCTTGGGCACTTTTGTGACAGCGGTTGCTGAAGCTGCCTTGCTAATGGTAGTGTGAGAAGTTGAGATCTAAGTAACTTTGCACTCTGCCATTGTGGCTTTTTCGGTCGATAGATATTGGATTGAAAGATGACCGGGCCAAAGTCCAATATATTGTAGTTTGTATATGTTGTTTCAATGCAGGGCTGGGAAATGAATGTTAAAATTTCAATTTAACAAAAAAGATAAGATTTGAGTGGCATTGTAATCCATGGATAAAATTTTATTTACTAATTCATTTATCATTCATTTGAGAACTGTTGAAAAAATTTAACTCAGTTATAACTTAAACTAAAATCATCCAAATCATCAGTTAACTATTTGTTATATATATAATATTTTTTCATTTTTAGAAAAAAAAACAATTCATTTTTTATGAATTTTTTCCTCGTATAAATATTCTCCAATTTTTTTTTCTATTTTCTCTCCATAAATCATTTCTTTGTTTTTGATCCCTCTATTTGTTATGTTCCTATTTTATATTCTCTCTAAGTCTAACTTATTTTAAGTAGGGTGTATGATTTATCGTAAACTATTTATAACATATGCATGACTTATTCCCGTGCATGTCCACTAAACTGTAGAGATTTAATAAAGTGCATTTTTGAAGGAGGAAACAAAAGCAAAACAAAAATAGCATGGGCCAAGAATATCAACGTGCTACTATAAACCTCAAACAAAAAAAAGGTGCTACTATAAACCTCTAAAAACAAAAACAAAAACAAAAAAGTGTTTCTTTTTATAAGTTTTTAGAAAAAGAAATTATAAGTATGTATTATATTTTTTCATTTTACTCTAAAATTTTTAATAATTTTAAATTTATGTGATTAATATAGGATATTAAGTTTAACTTTAAATGATGGTAAACTTAGAAGGGTGAGATTGTCTTTTTAAAAATTCAAGCAATAACTACTTTTGTGAAATTGTGTGTTCTTATTGTAAGGGAGTAATAAATTATACTCACAATTCTAAGATAGGAGTGAGATTGAAAGATGAAAGATGCGAGAGTCCGAAAGAAAAGGATGATGTAAAGTTCATAGTAATGGAAATTCAGGTGAATGATTTAATGCAGTTTTTTTTTTAGACCTCTATGATCCAACAAACCATACAATAAAAAGAATGATCCAATCTTTGTCTTCTTTTTGTTTTTTTGCAAAAATGAATTGGATCATTTAGACTATTACATTTGAATTTTATAAATGTGTGGGTTTGGTGATAAAAAAATTTAAACTCAATTGAACAATAACCATATTTTATGGTTCAATTAAGTCTAATGCTTTTTTTATGCTAAACTCAATGTGACTCCTGATTATCCATGTGTAATTGAATTATTTCAGTTGCCTGAGAAAAACTTTGAAGGGATGACACACTTAATTTACATATTAGTCAGAACAAGATACATAAGAGCCAAATTAAAACATTTAATAATTGAGATTATGGTGTTTGATTCATTCAACTTCAAAAATAGGCTAATCATAAAACCCGCGTAGAACATGGGCGAAACCAGCTTTAACAGTTTTTAAAATTAGTACAGCCTCTTGTTTCAGATGTGAGTTTATTTAACTTGGGAAATTATTGCACATGTTAGATACACCTTCTAAATATAAACAAACATATATTTTAACACATATTAAAAATAATGATTGAAAGTAGTTATTTGTATCAATGTTATCAAATATTTGATAAAATATCTTAAAATATCTCTAATATAATTTATTATACAAAATATTAGTCGCCATATATATATATATATATATATATATATATATATATATATATATATATATATATATATATATATATATATATATATAGGAGAAAGACTCTTTTATAGGAGAGTGAGAACAACCATACAATGAATGATTGAGATTAATTATGTGAGTTTTTAAAAAAGTCATATGACATTTTAAATGATCATATGACTTTAAAAAACTTTTAGTCTCAATCATCCATTGTATGTCTCACTTTTACATAAGAAAACCGTTCTTATAAGATACATATCTTATACTACCTCTGGTTCCAAATATAAGCAAATTTTAGTGGAATTTTTAGGTCCCTTAATATAAGAAAAATTAGACTTTCCCAATGTCATTAAATGCTTGTTTACCAAATATGTCCTCATCATATATATTTCCAAGGCCACTAATTCTTTATGTAATTAATGATACTAAGGGTATTTTAGAAAATTAAATCAAATATGTGGTAACATTAATGTAAATAACTACCTCAAACTACTATTCTTAATATTCGTGAAGTTAGGTATATTTGCTTATATTTGGAACCGGAGGTAGTATTAAAAAAAAACTTATACTTTTGCTTATTAAAAAAATCAAAAAACTATAAAAACTCTCCTAAAAAAACACATCAAATAACTTAAAATTCAATCTATAAATGTTCACAGATTGGTCCACCCAAGGATTGTCGTCTCCTCATTACCATACTGCACATCATTTTTAGCCCGACACCCTGTTTTTTGTTTTTTTGTTTTAATGTTAACAATACTTTTTGTTATTTTGTTTATTCGTATTCTTTAGTGTGTCATTTTTCTTTGGTCCGAGTGTCAATGGTCTAAACCCAACAGAGAAAACCTAACCTTGACCCAATTAGAATATTGTGTGTGGGAGTTTAGGGGGAAAATCAAGAGGAATATATAGGAAGTGAGACAAAGAATTTTCTATATTATAATAAAATTTCGACGACTCAAGCAAACACATTCTTATGACCATTTTGTAATCGATTATAAAAAACAAAACTTAATTATTAATATTAATTTACATATTATTTAGTAAAATTGGTCAATGGTTTTTTTATTAATTCAATCCAATTTATTTGACGCAATAACACACCAAAGCAAAAGGGCACTTCCACAGATTCTAGTTAGTGCTGACAGAGGTTAGTCGCCAGGGTTGAATTGAATCATTGAAGTTGAAAATTTGAACAAGTTAGGGTATAGCATGTTAATTTTGTCCCTTAGGAATCTTAGAATCATGGTTCGGTAAAGCTTTGTAACAATAAACTTTTCCCCAAAACCATCAACTTTCCCAAATGGAAATCTAATTACGATGGAAGACCTAACCTCATTCAATGTATTTAATTACTAAACTCACCTCTTCAATGTTTCAATTGTTTTTAAAATTCATAACGCTTCGTTTGGTTTTCTTTTTATTTTTATGGTAAATTTGACTAATTGAAGCACGCAAATGAATTCTATTTACATTTTATTTAACTATATTGTAATTTTTACTCATTAAATATTAATAATTGAAATTTTGTGCTTCATTGCTTTAAAGACAATTTCATGTAAAATAATATTTTTCCATGTTAGGATATAAAGACAAACAAAAGGAGGTTAAAAAATATATATTTGAGTTTTTTTTAAAATATATAATTTGGTCCTTATGTGTTGGCTCAATTTCAATATGCCCCTCTAACATATTTTTTTTTAAGAAAATTGGCCCCTTGACTTCTTAAAGAATTTTAAATTGATCATTCCCTCAAATAAAAGTTAATCATTAATTTATTCACAAATTCAAAAATTAAAAAACCGTAAGAGATGGGACTGGAATCAAAGACCCTTGGTTTTGCTTGCATGCACAAGATCCCTGAGTTCCATCTCTTGCAATTTTTAAATTTTGAATGAGTTCACTGTTAACTTTTAAGGTTAAATATGTTTTTTTCCTTTTTATTAATTTTTTTATTTTGGTCATTCAATTATTTTTTTATTAGTTTTGATTCTTATGTAAGTTGAAATTTATTTTTAATATATTAAAATTGGTCCTTGTTGAAAGTTTCACATCGTCTGTTTCATAATATTTCACATATTTTAAATGTTTGTTGTCCAACAATTGTCAATTAGTTTTAGGATGAAACCTTTAATAGTAGTCCTTAAAATATAAATAGTTAACCCAACTACTAACTAAATAAATAGAAATATTATGTCATATGTCTCTCTAATTGAATAATAAAAAAAAACTCAAAAAACCAAAACCAAAAATTAATAAAAATATAGTGAACAAAGATATTTAAACCTAAATTTTATTTGAATGAAGTAGACTCCATGGACGTTTACACATCCTTGCAACTAGATATTGCAATGGATCATCATTGGTTTCAACATGAGGTGGAAGAGGTTAGGGACATGCTAGCTTGGCCATGGGTTGTTACGGTTATACATATAACACGAGAGTGTAATCATGTGGCAAATAGGCTTGCTCGGTTAAAAGGGTTCTCAGAGGAGGGTTTGGTCATTTGGTATAGAGTCCGTTTGGTTTCCAGTTGAGGAAGTAGAATTGGGAAAATGAAAAAAGTTAAGTTGATCATTCATGTCATTCAAAACATTTAAAACTCTGTTTGACCGTAAAATGTATTTTTAAGGTTGGATAAATCTCGTTTAGGATCCAAACGGTAGCCCCCCAAATTTAATTGTATCTTATTTAGCGTCGAATTTGTTGTCATAATTATTTTTTTTGCTTTCCGTTTATTAAAAAAAAATTTAAAATAATAAAAACGTTCCAGGACCACATTAAAATTGAGGTAAGACCAAACTATATATTCATCTTTTTTTTCCTCTATTGGTGGTTAAATCATAAAGGGAATATGGAGTAGAGAAAGGCCTCGAGGGCATTTCTGTTTTCTATGCTTATTTTTTATTTCAAGTTTTAATTACAAAATTATAATGAAAGAAATAGGAAAAATTACTTTTAGTATTTTCTATATAAAATTTTAATATTATAAATAAAATACTAATTTTATAATTAAAACTAAAAATAAAAAATAAAAATTAGACATAAAAACAAAATAAAATAATATTCAGCGGTCTGTTTCCCCGTTTCGGCTTCTTTCCAGTATCTCTCTCCAAAATCTAAATGACATGCAATTAATTTCTATCTCTTCCCTTTTTATTTTCAGCCACTGTTTGCTTTTATTTTTTATTATTAACAACACTTATCACATTTTTACTTTTTATTTATTTTCATTTCCCACCTTCTCTTACCTTTTAACATCACTTTCCGGTTGTCAACGAATTTAAAGATTATTTAGGTAGTCTTTGGTGTAATAAATATTTTAGCATTCTTATATAAACAACATGAAAATATCGTTATTGATTTTTGTATAATTATTTTTTTAACCGTAGTTATCTTCCTTTAAAAATAATCTTATTTAAATCAGGAACAATAATATTAAGATACTATTAATTTTTCAATAAATCCTTTTTTTTCATTAATAAAACTTAAACCTCACACCTTATTTAAAAAAATCCAATATAAATACAATTAACCACCTATTAGTACATAATTATTATATCAAATTGTAGTTCCGGATAGCTCATATATCCAATTCACTGAAGATTAAGAAAGGTCCCCTCACCTTTAAAAAAACACAAAAAAGAAGAAAGTGTCCCCTTGAAATGTATCTTAATATAATTTATGTAATAATTTAAATAAAGGAGACACGTAATTAATTTATTATATAGCCATATAGGTCGTGTTTCCTTTATATCCATGGTATACATTCCTCTTCATTGTTTTCAACAACAATTGATAATTAATTAGAGATAAAACTAATAGGGACAAATTAAGTTACGTGTGTGTGTCTATATATATATATTGTCATTACAGTTTCTGCAGACATGTTAAAGGTATAGAAGGAAAAGTGAAACTCATCAAGCTTAGCTATTAACCAACTCTACACATTAATCTTACTTAGTTTAAACATTCAATTGATACATACATTCTAATTCCGATCCAATCTATCTGTTTATTTCTTGTTCCTTTTTATTCGTTTGATTTAAGGAAATATTAAATACTACTTTCTCCCCCTAAAGTCTTCCATTAATCTAAAGAAATAAAGAAATTTTAAATATTGTGTTAGATCCAAATTTGAATGAAATGCTGAATCCCAGAGATTTGTTAATAACATCCATCAAGACATCTGAATAAATAAAGTTTTATGTTTTTTTAACATAGTTCAACGAGTGTTTTAAGAAAAGTTTGAAGTGCATCTGTTAGAACAAAGAGGGGTCCGTTAAACAAAATTCATTCCTAAAGATAGGTTTAATGAAGACTCTTAATGAACTAAGAAGAGACGTCCACACATTCAATCAGACCTTGAAGTATCATTTTTTTTTTCAAACGGACGTTCTCAGTAAAACAACTCTCCTTTTCCATGAAAATGTCAATAAGAACTTTCTTTTCTCAAATTTGTATCTTTCACCAAAAAGGAAAAGAGTCAAAAAGTTGATGAATAATGCTCAATAACCAAGGTAAATGTCTCGCACATTTCAAAACACTAAAAAAACTAAAATCATAACAGAAGAAAAGCATAAAGTTAATGTTTATAAGCCTAAAGTTAACGTTGATGAGTGATTGATTAAATCATAAGTGATTGATTCAATTTAATTTTTTATAATAATTAATTTAATTAAGATTTGATATCTAATTAAATCAATATTATTAGTTTAATGATGAGTCGGATATGCAAAACAAAAAAAGGAAGAGAACCTTTGGGCAAAAAGTCAAAACGCCTCCAGCTCATATAGCGGGAACACTTTTCTATTGGTTAGGGGAAAGTAAAACACCCATGTGACAATTGCCCCCATTCAACACATACTTTTATTCTGATTGTGAGGTTATTTACCGGCTAATACTAATATGGATTTTATATAACCAGAATAGCACCTTAGGAACATTTTTACTGTTAAAACTTTTATATAAGTGTCACGGGTATGACTCGTTTGGTAACAACAAATTAATAATTTATGCATAGCTTATGGTTTTAAACACACTTTTCTGAATATGAGATACACAACCCACCCACGAGGGAAGATAGTAGTAATAATTTACCTTTTCCTTTTCTTTTGCTCTCGACAAAATAATTACTAGCATTAACCTAAGATATTTTTGAGGGTTATGTAAATCATTAAAATCACATTTAGATTGAAATCCGTGTTTGGTCAAGACATCCATACAACTTAAATAGAATGAGAAATATTAATAATTGAGTTCTCATACGAAAAACTAATTCAATAATCCATTTATATTTATGAGTTATCGGAACAGGACTCTTAATTAAATCGATTGTAAACAAAAAAATCACAATAACAACAACCTCTTATCTCAAGAAAGCTTAATTCGACATCCATTGGTTTAGATTGAGGAGTTTTGGGCGAATGGAAATCCAACGGAAGGAAATTAAGAGGATGTTGTTCCTTTCGGTCATTTGGATTCAGAGGATTATAAAAAGAGTGATTAAAATATGGTGGGTCCTACGTATTCCCTAACTTCCGTCGAAATTGCCCTTCTGACCTTTGAGCCAATAAAATTATACCTAGCTAGCATACAATTGTCAATCACCCACATAACACTCAGAACTTTGCTATTGTGTTAAATCCTAATTTTGTTTTATGCTTTTAAGATTCATTGTTATGGTAGAAAAATGGTGTAGTGATTTTTTATTTATTTTATTTTATAACAAATTGTTGTGGTAGAGGTAAGAATATGCACATGGCATTTTGTTTTTACAAATTATATTTAGTAAAATTACAATGAAAATTATCTTCAATTATAAAATAAGAAAGTTTGAGATCTATGTTGGCGCTGTCCAATGGTAGTTCATGTGCAAGTACCCAATACTTATTATTATGATTGGTATATAAATTCTTAATAAGTCACAAGTCTAAGTAACGTGAGATTTGGTGGTATCTTTTGAAATGCAACATATCTAATAATTTCTCACATATTTCAAAATATTTTTAAGAAATCATTTTATAAAACGGAGGGAATTTTGCTTAGTTAATATAATGAGTACAATGTATCAAGTTTGGTAATTTTTAGATTATGAACCAAACTCTAGACAAATAGGCTTAAAAGTACAATACTTTAGTAAAGCAAAGTTTTTATGAACTAAAAATATTTAGCACATTTTAGAGGCTCACATGTCACACCACACCCCTACAATTCTTGTTGATATCGTCATTTTACGCTAGTAGGTCATGCATGTACGTGATAATTCACGAGAGTTCTAGAGATTGTGCCTCAATCTCATGCAATGCAAACGACCTTACTTAACACTTATATAGGTGATTTCATCAAGTGAGCAATAATCTTAGCCTCACATTCAATGTAAACTAGCACTTAACACACCATAGGAATGGAAAAAAATAGTACTATATCAATTAACTATAACTCACACTGGGCTTAAGGGTTTATACGCGTAATGCGTGACCCACTAGGATACAACAGTCCATCTGATAGAACAGGGAACACAACAGGCATAAGATATTTTTCCTTATAAAATACTAATTGTAACGTTCCAAAATTAAATGCCCCAATTAGTGGCTTTCTTGGATAGGCTTTTCAAATTCAAAATTTAAATTTAAATTAATGAAAAAGAATTTAAGTGATAAAAAGGTGCGTCGTATATCATTATGCACGCAGGGGGATCATCAGATTTGCACATGAAACTGTTATTTCAGCTCAAACTTGTTTGCGCGAGAGCCCACCTCCTTTCTATCTTGTTTACCATTATAAATTCCATTTCTATATATAAAGCCTTAAGGGAAATGAGAGTTGTAACACCCTCTGTTTCACCTTAATAAATACTAGAAAAATTTATAATTTTTTTTAAAGAAATGATTGTTAAAAGAAAAGTATCAGAATAAATTACATACATCATTTCTGAAATACCTCATAAATATTATTAAAACTTTATAAAGTAATTTTACATTTGATCCGGTCTGGATACCGGCCCCCATTCATGTGACGTCAGACTGACCTCATGTAAGGAAAACCGGTGTCTTGGTTCAACGTTACCACACCGGATATCCGACGTCTGGCCGTCCGTCCTCACCTCACGACAGCATCATTCATTTTCTCCATAACGGTTCTAATCCGGTCCTAACACCGGCCCCCAAGAGCGTGGCTTTAATGCTTTGCCAGATCAGCATTTTGTACAAGAGAAGTACGCTTCAAATATATTATAATTGTTTCTATACGGAGTACATACGACCAAGGCAAGTAACTCCGCCTAGGCATGTTACCCTGCCAAGGGTCATAACTCCGCCAAGGCATGTTACTCCGCCAAAGCACGTTACTCCGCCTAGGCATGTTACCCTGCCAAGGGTCATAACTCCACCAAGGCACGTTACTCCGCCTAGGCATGATACTCCGCCAAGGCTCATAACTCCGCCAATGCATATTACTCCGTCAAGCCATAGGCTCAATACTGGCGGAATATTGAATTTCCCATACTGCGTAGCGAGCCCATACTCACAACCCCGACACGAGATTGACTCTGTCTTGAGAGGTTAATAATGGGAATCACGCTGTCACGCATAAAGGGTAATAACAATAAAATAATAAAGCATTCACGCTTCCCAAGTAAGTGGAAATACCTACTACAATAATGGTACTTGTAAACGGCGCAGGGACCCACCACCTTTTGATCATTATGCCTGAAAACAAGGAACGGGTCCTACCAATAATGGAGCACCAATGACAGGTATATAAACCTCAGCAAAAAGGTATACAGGGGCTCTCCCCCAATTCTGAACCTTACACTCTCTTACTTGCATAATTCTCTGAGATTTGCTTTCTAAGTCTTGAAGTATTCTGAAATACTGACTTGAGCATCGGAGAACGATTGCAGGTACCACCCCTAATCGGGTCAAGACAAAGAAGACTCCTTCAGGCGGATTGTGACACCGCCCCAGAGTATACTACACTCCGCCATAACACACAAAGGTCGGTGTGAAGGACCTCCAGGACGCCCAGTCCGTTCTCTCTGCTCAAGGACAACGGATACTCATACCGGATACTCATACATCCGGTCTCCTATACGGTATTTACATACTGTTTGTGATTGACTTGAGTCCGGATCTCTAGACCCCGGTTCAGGACAGATCATTGGCACGCCCGGTGGGACTCGTTAAAGTTATTCCCACTTCTCGTTTAAGAAGTCTGGTCTCTTATTATGGAAGGCAATAGGAGAAACCAACCAGATGGGCACGTGGAAGACATCACTGCCCAGGAACAACCAGTGAACAGGCACTTAGCTCTCGAGTCGCCTGTAGAAAGTTCAAGAAGAATGGTGCAGGTTTCAACACCAAATCTAAAGGATGAGATGATAAGAAAGCTGAGGGAGGAACTGATGGAATTGAAACGCGAAAGAAAGAGCGTGGAGGAGAGAGCCATGTCTCTGATCAAGGGGACACATCACACAACCGAGGGAGAAAAATCCTCTACCCCCCAGTATTCAAATATCCAACATTTGAAGGGAAGCCATGTACCTGGGGGCAGATGAAGATGTCATGTGCAGGATGTTCCCTCGGACTCTTGTTGATGATGCCCTTAGCTGGTTCAGGAAGCTACCATCAGGTTCCATTAACTTATGGGAAGAAATGGCAACAGCGTTTATGGACCACTTTGTCATCTCCAGTGATATTCCCAGAACATCTCATACCTTGGCTCTGATTAGGCAGGGGGAGCATGAAACTCTCAAGGACTTCTTGAATAGGTCTCACAAGGAAGCAGCTGCTGTCCCAAACTTGGCAGAAGCACTTCAATTGCACATAGCAATAGAAGCTTTGCAACCAAGCTCTGCTTTTGCCATGTCATTGGCAAAGAATCCTCCAGTGAATTTCGAAGAATTCAAGAGGAAAGCATCCAAGTATGTGAGCATTGAAATACACTTGGAAGCAACAGCGGCAAGAGAGAAATCCCCAACGTTACAACGGAGTGATAAGAGCAGATCCAGATCGGGTTTTACCAAGAAGGTCTAATGAGTCATAACCCCGACTCATCTCTCTTTCTCTCTTTTGTAATTCATAATTAATGAAATACTCTAAATGATTCACCCATTGTCTTTATGATTTTATTCGATGCACAACACTGTTGTGACAAGATACTTTCAGGACGGATGATCCTAACAATGTATCCGTTGTTAGCGATGAACCTCTTCGAAGGTACAACTGGGTGAATCACCCTTTTTGAAGGCCCAGATTGTAGGATTAAACCAAACTCTGGGTACGACTAGTAGGTTTGGCCGAACGTCGGTGAAGACCTGAGTTGTAGGATTAAACCGAACCTCAGGAAATGGGTTGTAGGGCTGGTCCTTTTTCAAGGCCACAAACCGAACCCCATTCGAAGACTACATGGGTTGTAGGGCTGGTCCTTTTTCAAGGCCACAAACCGAACCCCATTCGAAGACTACATGGGTTGTAGGGCTGGTCCTTTTTCAAGGCCACAAACCGAACCCCATGCGAAGGCTTGGGCGCAGTAGGCCGGTTCATACAGAAAACCGTGCTGAACCCCGAGTAACGGGCGTAGTAGGTTCAGGATGAGCCCTGATCTGAACCCCGTGTTGAAGGCTCGGATTGTAGGATTGAACCGAACTCCGAGTATGACTATTTGAAGGCTGGTGAATGAGTGAAATCCAACACCGGTTGAAGAAGAACGATTGAGACTAACTTCCCCAGGACGGATGCTCTCAATCACATATTCTGTGAGTTGACGAGGTAACTCCTGGCGCGGACAATTCCCATCATCATCCTTATGATGGAAGTCTTTGAAGACTCAATCCGTACTCTTACGATTGAGATACACTTCCCTAGGACGGATGCTCTCAATCACATATTCTGTGAGTTGACGAGGTAACTCCTGGCGTGGACAATTCCCATCATCATCCTTATGATGGAAGTCTTTGAAGACTCAATCCGTACTCTTACGATTGAGATACACTTCCCCAATCCGACCTCAATATTGATCACGCTGAACGGATTATTAAATGCCTTCTTGCATTCAATCTTCACTCTAACTTTGAATTGATTATCCATGGCAGAACTTGTTCCCATGCAGATAAGACAACGGCTCCAAACTGAAGCACAGATGCATAACTCTTTATTCCATAAAGATCAACCAACATGCAACAACGCTTCGCAAACGGAGTCAATAAAAACTCCTTGGGGGGAAAGGATTGGTGTCTCAGCTATATGCTGCACCATACCGACCCTAAGGTACAAAAAACTCCTTGGGGGGAAAGGATTGATGTCTCAGCTATATGCTGCACCATACCGACCCTAAGGTCCTGCAGGCCGCCTATGGGAACAATTGGTGTCACAGCTATATGCTGCACCATACCGCCTCAAAGGTTCAACCAATTTCTTGCAGGAACAATTGGTGTCACAGCTATATGCTGCACCATACCGCCTCAAAGGTTCAACCAATTTCTTGCAGGAACAATTGGTGTCACAGCTATATGCTGCACCATACTATCTCAAGGGTAAGAACCAACAAAATTCTCACAGGAAGAATTGGTGTCACAAGCTATATGCTGCACCATAGCCATCCTGGATTCAACAATTCTCATTTGATCAGGAGTTACATTCCGGTCCAAGTTCAAAAGGATGAACACTCCATCCAAAGCTTGACTCCGCCTAACTACCAATGTTTTACGGAGTACATGAGCAACAAACTCAAGCACTACCCAACAAGTTCAAGTAAGTTCAACACTTGTAAAATTGTGCTTCTTTAAAATTCCTAAGAGGCTACTCCGCCTTCTTACGGAATCCAACCTCAAGGAAATTCCTAAGAGGCTACTCTGCCTTCTTACGGAATCCAACTCCTTGGAAATTCCTAAGAGGCTACTCCGCCTTCTTATGGAATCCAATCTCATTAAAATTCCTAAGAGGCTACTCCGCCTTCTTACGGAATCCAACTCCTTGGAAATTCCTAAGAGGCTACTCCGCCTTCTTACGGAATCCAACCTCAAGGAAATTCCTAAGAGGCTACTCCGCCTTCTTACGGAATCCAACTCCTTGGAAATTCCTAAGAGGCTACTCCGCCTTCTTACAGAATCCAACTCCTTGGAAATTCCTAAGAGGCTACTCCACCTTCTTACGGAATCCAACTCCTTGGAAATTCCTAAGAGGCTACTCCGCCTTCTTACGGAATCCAACTCCTTGGAAATTCCTAAGAGGCTACTCCGCCTTCTTACGGAATCCAACTCCTTGGAAATTCCTAAGAGGCTACTCCGCCTTCTTACGGAATCCAATCTCATTAAAATTCCTAAGAGGCTACTCCGCCTTCTTACGGAATCCAGTTTCAAGGAAATTCCTAAGAGGCTACTCCGCCTTCTTACGGAATCCAACTTCATTGAAATTCCTAAGAGGCTATTCCGCCTTAAAAGCACGAAAACACTTGTCCAAAAAGCTAAACCTGAGTGTTGTAGCTCATTAAAGTGACTCCGCCAGTCACTATAACAAGCTAGGGGACAAATGATCCGGTCTGGATACCGGCCCCCATTCATGTGACGTCAGACTGACCTCATGTAAGGAAAACCGGTGTCTTGATTCAACATTACCACACCGGATATCCGACGTTTGGCCGTCCGTCCTCACCTCACGACAGCATCATTCATTTTCTCCATAACGGTTCTGATCCGGTCCTAACACCGGCCCCCAAGAGCGTGGCTTTAATGCTTTGCCAGATCAGCATTTTGTACAAGAGAAGTACGCTTCAAATATATTATAATTGTTTCTATACGGAGTACATACGATCAAGGCAAGTAACTCCGCCTAGGCATGTTACCCTGCCAAGGGTCATAACTCCGCCAAGGCATGTTACTCCGCCAAGGCACGTTACTCCGCCTAGGCATGTTACCCTGCCAAGGGTCATAACTCCGCCAAGGCACGTTACTCCGCCTAGGCATGATACTCCGCCAAGGCTCATAACTCCGCCAATGCATATTATTCCGCCAAGCCATAGGCTCAATACTGGCGGAATATTGAATTTCCCATACTGCGTAGCGAGCCCATACTCACAACCCCGGCACGAGATTGACTCTGTCTTGAGAGGTTAATAATGGGAATCACGCTGTCACGCATAAAGGGTAATAACAATAAAATAATAAAGCATTCACGCTTCCCAAGTAAGTGGAAATACCTACTACAATAATGGTACTTGTAAACGGCACAGGGACCCACCACCTTTTGATCATTATGCCTGAAAACAAGGAACGGGTCCTACCAATAATGGAGCACCAATGACAGGTATATAAACCTCAGCAAAAAGGTATACAGGGGCTCTCCCCCAATTCTGAACCTTACACTCTCTTACTTGCATAATTCTCTGAGATTTGCTTTCTAAGTCTTGAAGTATTCTGAAATACTGACTTGAGCGTCGGAGAACGATTGCAGGTACCACCCCCAATCGGGTCAAGACAAAGAAGACTCCTTCAGGCGGATTGTGACACCGCCCCAGAGTATACTACACTCCGCCATAACACACAAAGGTCGGTGTGAAGGACCTCCAGGACGCCCAGTCCGTTCTCTCTGCTCAAGGACAACGGATACTCATACCGGATACTCATATATCCGGTCTCCTATACGGTATTTACATACTGTTTGTGATTGACTTGAGTCCGGATCTCTAGACCCCGGTTCAGGACAGATCAACATTCATCCGAAAAAATAAATATTAAACATTATAAGAAAAAGACGAAACTCCATGGCCCAAAAGCAGTTACTTAATAACTTTATTTATTCATTGGACCACTGTATTCATACCGAGCTCCCTTTCTAGAACGTACTATATTTACTGCTGAGATTCTTCGATCCTTCCTTCTGAACCATCAATTTAAAACATATGAAACAAAAACACGGAGAAAGGAGTGAGAAACAAAATATAATATTCCCAAATAGGGCATAAACAATAAAGGGTTTTCACAAACTAATATATAATAATATCAATCACACACACAATTAATTATGAATGCATGAATGTTATGCAATATCTTCATCATAACTTACTTATATATGTGGACCTTTAAATTTTAATTTGCACTGGGCTAACCAGGAGTTTACATTGTTCCATAGGTCTGGATAATAATAATTCGAACAGCTCAACTGGCATGGAAACACTTAGAGACTAGTCAGATTGAGAAAGTTTTTATTGTGAAAGTACCCGACACTAGGGAGCTACCCCAGGTCGCCTGAAGCACCCTTTCACACTCTCTTATTCCAAGGCTCGTAATTAAGCCTCCTCTAATGTATCATCAGTTTCTATAATCCGTCCTCAGACAATATCATTTTGTTTCACTTTAATGATTTATGATGCATGAACTACTCGCTTATTTAATTGGTTAAGGCTTTTAGAAACTCAATTATTAAATACCTTAAAGGTTTACAACATCATCAATCACAAATATAATCAATCATAATCAAATCAATTAAATTAAATATTATTAATACATATCATAATTCAAAATTTAAATGGTTATTAATATAGTTGATTTTGAGTTCTTTTGGTCAATTGCTCGCATAGGTTTATGTAAGTCCATATAATCCAGTCCTTGCATAGGTATAGTTCAGTCCATATGGGTCATAGTGGTCCAAGTCCTTGTATAGGTATAGTCCAGTTCATATAGGTTATAAAAGTACAAGTTCTTACATAGGTATGTTTAAAATTTATTATAAATTTTAAGTTAAAGAGTTAATATTTTAAAATAATATTATTATTAAATTTAAAAGGAGTAGGGGACTCCTCCTATTATTCTTATGTCTTTTCATATTATATTCTTATCTCACTCCCCCTTAACTCATGTATACTGATTCGTTATTGTAAATCCGTGCACGTCTCGTCTCCGAGTTCTAAAACACACCAATTTCATTTTACTATAGTTACAAGATAAAAATTAAGATTACTACTTAAACCAGAAATAGTAAATTTTGAATAGTGAACAGTGAATAGTGAATAGTAAATCATGAATAGTAACAGTAAATAGTAACGGTAAATAGTAAATCATAAATAGTAACAGTAAATAGTAAAATGTGAATAGTAAAGATAAATAGTAACAGTAAATAGTAATTTACTATTTGAATAGTAATTTACTATTAAATAGTAGTTTACTATTGAAATAGTATTTTACTATTCAGAATAGTAACTTAAAATAATATTATTTTTAGTATAATAATAGATTTTTAAAAACGATCTGAAAATAACCCTAAAAAATATAAAAGAGAGGTATTCTTACCTTAGGATTTTAACAGAACCTTCTTCTAAAAAAATTTATTTCTCTCTCTTACTTCCACCACTATCTCACTAGCACTACTATATTAAAAAAACTTAATTTGAAACTTTGAATTCTAAAGAAGAATTCCTTCGGTATTTATAGGAAGAAAAATTACTATGCATTCTATTATTTTAATATAAAAGTACTGTACATTTTTTGAAAATTCAATCCTGGTTACTGTGTATCTTTTGAAAATTTCGTACATGCACAGTGTTTTACATAGTAAATGTCGGCTGAATTATTAAGCCAAATAGTAACCTTTCACTTGGTATATTTTAAATATTCAAAATCAGTCCTTTTTGAAATTTAGCGATATTATATCAGTCCTCACTAATTTTATAATAAGTAATATAAAGTTTAAATTTTAAAAATCTAAAATTTTCTGTTAATAAAAATTTATTGATACGTTTTCAATTTTTTAACGATTGGAAAAAATCAAGATTTTTCTCAAACCGATCATTTTTAGATAAGTCTACTTGAAATAGATTTTAGAAAATTTTCTTATAATTTAACTTTATTTTCTTATAAATATTTTTAATTTTAAGTCACTTATATGAATTTAAAATTATTTAAAAATATTATTTTATTAAAATAATTCAAAAATTCCAAAAATTCTAAAAAATTATAAATAATACGTAGATTAAAAAGTTCTAAAGAACTATAATTTAATTCCTTCAAAATTTTAATATAAAAATAGGGGTGTTATAAAAGCCAAGCAATATGGGCTAAAACTTTTGAAATACTAGAATTTTCTAACAATCCCCCACATATTTCGAAAGTTTATATATATATATATATAGGTCTACATTATAGTGTAAATGCATCAAATCTGGTGTCATCTGGATTATGAACTAGACCCTAGATAGACAAACTTAACTTACAATGAATTAGTGAAGCAAAGCTTCTATGAACTAAAATCACTTTAATGTAAGATAACGGTCTACCTATCATATTACACTTCTCGACTCTTTTTATTGTTTTCACTATTTTACATAAATAGGCCTTGTGCGTGCCTGGTAATTCATGAGTGCTCTAGAGATTTGCCTAAATCTCATGCAAGCGACCTCACTTAACACTCATATAGATGATTTCATCAAGTGTATCCTGCATTTTATACACCACCCATAAGGAATATGAAAATCATTAAAATTTAATAATTAACCTCTCATTCTTTACAGCCTAGCATTTCACACATCATAGGAATGGAGGAAGAAATAGTGCTAGAGGATTAACAATGATTTATTATTACCCATATGAACTTTCTTCATGGGATCTCCAATCACAAAGGTTGGGTTCCCGTCATTGTTAATTTTATTATAGGCTTAAGTCTCATTCCCTTTGATGTTTCATAAACAACCTTTCTTCCCAAACATTTTGTCAGAGGATCGACCAAATTCACTTCTGACTTCACATACCCTATGAAAATTGTTCCATTATTTAGCAGCTGCTTTACCACATCGTGTCTCAAACGGATGTGTCTATTCTTACCATTGTAAGATTTATTTTTAGCAATGGCTATCACTAATTGACTATCACAATGCATGGATACTAAAGGTGTTGGTTCTATTCCTAATGGAATATCTGCTAAGAAGTTTTTCAACCACTCAGCCTCACTACTAGCCAATTCTAGAGCAATAAACTCTGACTCCATAGGGGATCTAGCAATAGTATTTTGTTTGACTAGTCTCCAAGTAACAACACCTCCACCTAGTGTAAACACATAACCACTAGTAGATTTTGTCTCATCAAAATCTGAGATCCAGTTGGCATCACAATATCCTTCTAATATTGCGAATATCCATCATATAATATACCATAATTTATGGTACCTCTCAAATATTTTATTAGACTTGCTAATGCAGCCTAATGCTCATTATTGGGATTATGAGTATATCTACTCAACCTGCCCAGAGCACATGCTATGTTAGGTCTCAAATAATTCATCAAATGTAATAGGCTCCCAATAATTTAAGCATATTTGGTTGAGACACAGGTTCTCCTCTATTTTTCTTTAATTGAGAGTTACCATCATAAGGAGTACTAAATACAATAATTTGAGCATATTGGGATTATTATCCTTTTCTTATGATTTTAACACTCAAGATAACATTTACCTTACCCATGTCTTTCATATCAAAATTATTAGCAAGAAAAAGTTTCGTATTAAATACAATATCATCATTGGTACAAAAAATAAGCATATCATCTACGTATAAGCATACCATCATGCATTCACTATTTTCTACTTTTGTATATACGCACTTGTCAACTTCGGAATAAAAAAACCCATTTCCAGTTAATACACTATCAAATTTTTCATGCCACTGTTTCGGTGCTTGTTTTAATCCATATAAAGATTTGAGAAGTTTACAAACTTTAGTTTCTTGACCAGAAACCACACAACCTTCTGGTTGAACCATATAAATTTCTTATTTTAAATTACCATTTAAAAAAGCAATTTTTACATCTATTTGATGAATAACAAGATTATAAATAGATGCCAAAGCGATTAAAACCCTTATTGAAGCAATCCTGGTTAGGGGAGCAAAAGTATCAAAATAATCAATATTTTATTTTTGAGTAAAACCTTTAGTTACTAAATGAGCTTTATATTTATCAACAGAGCCATCAAGTAAATATTTTCTTTTAAAAATCCATTTACAGCCAATAGGTTGGCTCATGGAGGTAAATCCACTAAAGTCCAGGTTTTATTTTTTTAAATAGAGTCTAATTCAATTTTAATCGCTTCTTTCCAAAGCACAACATCAGACGAAGAAATTGCTTCATGGAAATTTAATGGTTCTTTGTCAACAAGATAGGTATAAAAATCATTTCCAAAAGATGTCTCTTTTCTTTGTCTTTTACTTCAAATTTTCATATGTTTTTCATAGGCATTACACAATGGTTGACTAGAAATATTACTGGGTTCATTCATTTGTGAACTATAGATATTTTCAACAACAACAATAGGTTCACAAGAAACACGTTCAACATACATAGGAAATATTTGTTCAAAAAACTCAACATTTTTTGTCTCAATGATTAAATTGCATTCAATTACGTCGCTTTTCATAACAAGAAAATGACAAGCAGCGCTTTTTAGAGCATAACCAATAAACATACAATCACATGTCTTAGAACCTATCTTTCTCTTTTTATGATCAAGCAATATTACTTTAGCTAAACACCCTCACACTTTTAGATAATCTAAATTATACGTATAACATTTCCATAATTTATAAGGTGTTTTACCTGAATGTTTGTAAGGGATCCTATTTTGTATATGACACACAGATAATAAAGCTTCTCCCCAAATATTATTAGGTGCAGACGAAGAAACAAGCAAAACATTCATCATTTCTCTTAGAGTCCTATTTTTTCTTTCAGCTACACCATTAGACTCAGGTGTGACGACATATCTTATTGGTATTAAACCAAACATCAAGAAGTTTTTCATTTAAAGATTTTCATTGGTAAGTGGAAAAGCAACACCATGCATGTCTAAAAGAGAATGTAGGTGTTCTTGCCAAATGCGATAAGCATGACCGTTGAAGACTTCAATTTTTGAGATGTTAAGGAGAGGCTTTGCAAATGTAATATGAGCAAGAATTAGTTATGGAGGGACAATGGGGTCAACATTGTTAAGGTTGCTAATGTTGTTGTTGCCATCATTGGTAGAAGCGGGATAGTTAGGTGCAACCATGAATGAAGGAAATAAATCCTTTTAGATTGTTATAAAATAATAGAAAATTCAGAAGTCTAAGATCAGAACCAACAAAAAACTCTTAACGTGCACATAGGGGGAATTCGTCAATTTAAACTAAATTTTTCAGCATCGTGTTTGGACTCATGCTGCAAGGACCTAACACTTTTTATCATGCTTATAATACATACACATTATTATATAAACTCTCAACAAGTCTCAAGTCCAAGCCATGTGGGACTTAGTATCTTTTGGAATACAACATATCCAACACCTTTTGTCTCCCCCTCTCTAAATTTTATGATCCCCTTGATATATACACTCAAGTCGCATGAGTTTCCTAGAGGATTAAGGCGCTTGGTGTGTTGTTAGTCTTTAATATTTCTGATCGGGATTTCAACTAAAACCTCCTCAGTGATGTCTGCCTTTAACCATCCTTAATTGCTAATTACTCCTTCCAACCACTTTAAAACACAAAAACTGTTTGTAACCTCTGCTCACAAACCATCGAATAGGGATAAAATGGACAGGAAAAGGAGGAGAGAAACAAGTGTTACATTAAAGGCTATTTTCTCACGCCAAGAGTTTCTTTAGACCACCGAGAAACTTATAGGCTAGAGTAGCTCAGTTTTTAGTGTACACTTTCAATGTGTAAAATTGGTAATAAATTATATGTTATGTAGGTTGTTAGCCTTTTAAAAGTTTGTTAGTTTTTTAAGAGGAATTCATTGATATATTTAATATATGCTTTTTGATCTTTTTATTAGCTTTCATGTAAATCAAGCTTTCATACAATTTGTCAATATGTCAGATGAAATCAGACTTTTAAATAGGTCACGTTAAATGTAAAAATGCAACATTTATCAGGTAAGGGGTAGGTTAATAAAATGTATTTTCAAATAATATTTTTTTCATCAAGGGTATATATGTCATTTTACATCATATGACTTTGTTTATTATTACTCATTTCATTCTTATTTATAAGACCATTTAAATCAAAACACATATTAAGAAAATATATAAATACATTAATTTTTATATATAAAAAATATTATAACATTTCAATTTCTTCCCTGTTTAAATTCAAATTCTATTTTGATGTTAATAGTAATATTTTATAAAGTAAGAGTTTAGATAAAAAAAAAAGACATTAACTATTTCTAAATAAGAAAGTTTTGTCTTATAAATAAGATCACCTAAACAATTTTTTTTTTATCTTCTAAAGAGAAATCAATAGAATATGTTTTATCCTTCATTTAACTTTCTTTCTTTCCATAATCTTTCACACCAAACAACTAAAATAATGTTTCATTTTATTTTCTTTGTTTTTGTTTTCTTTTTTATCCAAAGAAAGTCAGATGGAAAAAAACAAGAGAGAATGAAATAAATGCATAGGTTTGCGGCTCCAATGAGGAACATAAATAACTCTATATTAAATGACAATGATGACAAATTGGAAACGGAGAAAACGTATTTAGAGCTACTCCTTCTGTTTCAAAGTTTTTTATTTGCTTTGATTCTTCACGGAATTTCTTATCGGCATTTGATAAGCCCGAGGGCAACGATAATTAAAATTCTTACGTAATTTCATGATAGTGACCTTAATTAGATTTTTCATTATAAAAAATTAACGACAATGACGTTCAAAATAATTGTAATGACGAATCTTGCTACTGCTGCAACATACCATCGTTCGAGTAATATTCCCAAACTAATACATAAGTCAATATATCACTGTTGTTTTCTTCCGAATATTCTTTTCTTATTTATTTACGTAAGCCTTAGATTTTTTAGATATGTTTTAATTAGTTTCGGTTAGTGTACAGGACTCTACTTAATTTACTTAAAATTTTATTTTTTAAGCACATAATTCAGGCTATTTGTTGTTATTTAAATTGATTAATGTTCTTATTATCGTGTAGGTATCTTTATTGCTATATAATGACTAATTTGATGAATCAGATAACTGATTTTGAGATTTAAAATTATTTTATCTAAGATGTTTGTTAAGGAGTGATAAACTCTTTCAACCCCTTATGGGTTACTTAAACTTTTTTTGGATCAAATAAGAAAAAAATTAATTTTCAAGAGTATATAATTTTAAAAATTGGACTGATACGTTTCAACAGAAAATTGGAAAATTTGTTACCAACTCAATCTATTAAAATTAAATTACAGAATTCGCTAATGATATCCATCCGGTTTCAACAGTCAAATTGGTAAAAACTAGTTGTTCACTAGTTTTAAGTTTAAAAATTATCATTTTAAATGTATTTATTTATTAAAAACATTATTTCATTAAATATTTTTTTATGATTTTACTTTTCTTTTCATTATTATGAAGTTACGATGTTATGTTCTTTAATACATATAATTTATTTATTTTTATTAAAATAGTATGCTTATTCATCCTTTCATCTAATTTAATTATAATTGTAGTATGAAATTAATCGTGTACTATTTCCCCTATAATTGCTGAATCATTTAATACTTTTAAAGATATTTCTTTAACAAACTTTTAAAAATATATTCGAGATCTCCGCAAATTGAAAATAAAAAGGTAAATTCTAGGATAGTTTCATATTTTAAAGTATATTACTTTTTATATGCTTAGATTTTAATAATTTTTATTCTTTCGTTTTATGATTTTAATTTTAATTATAAAATTACCCTTTTATTTATTGTTTTGTAAAATTCATACGTGAAAACAGGAAAATTTATTTTCTATTAGATACACATTGCATTGATTCACGACCAAAACCAATTTATAGGATCGAGTTGCAGACACGTACATTTGTGAATGAGAGAAGCCGTACGATACACGGAATCAACGCTGCAATTGAATCCGATCCAACTTAGAGGCCACCATTATGGTTAAGGAGCACACATCTTTATAACGATGGATGGTTGTTGGATTAAATTAATAATTTCATTTATTTATTTTAAAATTAAAGGTATTATAACTTTACATTGTTTTTCAATTGTAAAAAATGATTTTTATTTTTGTCTCGAATTAATGAATCATTTTTTTTGAATTATTGATTTGAAACTGAGTAATAATTGATTTTTTTTCAAAGATACTATAATATTTTAATTTTGAAATGAACAGACGATCATTAATTGAGTACAATGATCATCAATAGTCCAAAAAAATGGACTATGAAGTTGCGGCATTATTACTTTTATTAATTTGTTATATTTTAAAACTTATAATTTTGTTAAAATGAAATGATCAAAAACATTTGTACTCAATTTTACTTAACATTTTTATTGGTTGAATTCACAAAAGTTAATCTTTAATTTATGTTTTATTATTAATCATAAATGTAAAATAAGTGATTCATTTAAGTTGACATACTTGATTCTCTTGTTAAGGTTTCGGATTTGAGTATTATAAATAGAAAAAGTTTTGGATAAGAAGATTAACCATACCATAATATCAATGATCATTGTTTGAATAGAGTTGTCTCCAATTAAGGATATCTATAGTTAAACCAAAAAATAATTATAAATGCAAGTCTTTAAAACTCATTGTAGTAAACATATTTCCTATCATAATATATAATTATAGTTTTTCCCTTTTGTGTGTATGTGTAACTCAAACTATTTATGATGACTAGTCTAGTTAGATTGTAGTCACCTGGATAAATGAAATAACTGTCAAGATAGATCATATACCCAAAGTGAAAGAAGTGCAGTTTAAGATGAACTTCTTCCGCTTATCTACACCTTTTGGATTTAGAGATTTTCTAACATGTGAAATATTGCACAAGATAAAAAAAAGTAAAAAGTGATTTTTTTGTAAAAAGTATCCCATAAAACTGTATTTATATATTGATTTTAAATAAAAAATCCTTGTTTAATATCTTATTTTACACAAATAAAAAAAAATCATGTAATTATAGTTGAAGCATAAAAAATTATATACATATAGTTTGCTATTTGTATATTTATTAATTATCAAGAGACGAAATTATGAGTTTTGGTCAAATCCAATCCAATGATTAAAGAAATAATAAAAACCCGCATCAATGAATCAATTGGGTAGCTTCCCAAAGCAATGCCATATACGTAATGTAAGAAAGAATGGTTGGTTAAGAACATTGAATTAACCATATGGTTAAACTATGCCTTGCATATAGCAGGATCCAATCACAATCTTTTCATTCAGCACACCAAAGTTGTGAAAAGCCAATTCCAAAGGCTAACAGACAAGAATTTACAGATGCAATAATCCCATGTATCTTTTCTGTCACTATTGTTGATGATAAAGCCAATAATAATATATGGCACCACCATCATCATGCGTGATATATGCTTCGCTAATTCAAAACCCTAGTAGCTTTAACCAAGAAGCAAGGCTTGAAAGTTTGACAAATTTGGCAAAACATACAATAGTTGGTTCCCACTCTCACTATACTTTAAGGCAGGACCACGATCACCTTCACATATTTAACTCTACCACTTTACCTCCCCAGAATGACATCATCAGCTAATTCTTTCAAAACGTTAAATTTGTTAAAATAAGTTATGCATCTATCTACCTGCAATATGGATAAATTGCTCCTTCACTCTTTAAATAGTTTTAAGGTTAAGTTACATTTGATTTTTTTTTAATCTGCTATCAATTAAAAAATTAAATAGGATAGTTTTTAGAAGACTCCTTAACTACTGTGTTTTGTCATTGTCATGTAGTTAGAAGAGTCTATTAAAACTAAGAATATGACCGGAATATTCAACGAGATATATGAAAATAAATGAATATTAGGCTCACCATTTGCAAAACAAAATATATGAAAATAAATGAATTTTTTATTACATTTTTATTGTGTCTTGTTGTCATTGTCAAGTACTACTCTTAGTGGTGGTTTGTGGTCAATTAAACTGAAGTTTGATAAAAAAAATAATCTGTTAATTTAATGGAGTTTAATTGTTTTGAATAATATGAAAAATCAATATTAACTATTAGTTTTTCTATCATAATTTTGTTTTCTCAACTCATTATCAAACGAACACCTCAGGTTAACAACTATGCATAAATAATTAAATATATATTTTTATATATTATTTATTTATCTATTTATAATTACTATTTTACTAAAACTTTTAATGCAATCAAATGGTTTTTTAAATTTTAATCTTTACTTTCAATCTTTTAATTTGTAGGAACTTTACAATTTTTTCGTTAATTTTACCAATATCACATTATTAATTTTTCTCCATCTTTGTCAATATCTATTCAAATATAATTTCTCATGTATTTTCATATATTCAATGCATGTGAGGCTTTTGCTTTCTTGCAAGTGTTGACTGTACTTGGGTCTGCTGGAGCTTCCATAATCCATATATATGCAACGCTACATATATTATATTTTACGTTTGTAAGTTAATGGCATGAATATTAAGTGTCAAAGTGAGCAACATCGTGTTTGGTTACTGGACAACATATGAGTTTGCCTCGGATGAAGTTTGAATATGCGTAAAACAACTCATCATGTGTCATAGAGACACAACCAGATCACGGAAATGCATGGTCGCGTGCGCAAGAGTTGGTCCAATCAATATATCAATATATTTTATTAAACTAAACAAGTCTATTCAAACTGGATTTCTTAATGGCACCATACTCTGTTATACTACTATGTGATAAGAAACTGATACATTCAATTCAAAGACTAGTTGGGTTTAAGTATTTGACCGTGTTTAGTTTTCTTGTCTTGCGTTAAGTCACGAGATACCTATATCAATCACGTTGAAAACTATTTAATATTATTTTAACTCCCGATTTTTGTTTATTTATCTCCTATTTTTTCTCTTTCTCCTCAAATACTAGACCTGGTATACTAAAACGATATTCATTATAAATAGTGTCTAATTATCATCTGTCTGAATGTTATAGCATTAAAGGACAGTATTCCCGAGTGGAAAATTAATTAATGGGTTTAATTAATTAAGCTGTTTTTTTTTGTTAACACGTGGGTGGTTGCTACATCTTGCATTCAAAGTCCTCCATGCTTTCCAAAGCACTCTAAGCCGGTTGGGACTCCGGACCACGACATGTGGTTTTAGTGGTTATATCCGAATGAAATTGAAAATGAATATGATAAGAAACATTCTAAATCAACACAAGAAAATAAATTGTGGTAGAAAATATCTTCATATTCTTAGATGATATTATACTTATCTCACTACTAGAAAAATGACTAATAGCTACACTCCGTTAGCGACCGCCAAACGCCGTCGCTAATCAGTGACCGAATTAGCGACCGCTAAGGGAAAGAGACCTGGAATACGAAAAATAGTGACGACATCAGCGACCAACACAATCCCGTCGCTGAATTTGGCCAAGAACCGTCACTAATACCGTCGCTAACTCAAACCTCGTCCCTGGTACGGTCGCTAAAGTTATTTCCCTTCATTTTTTTGGTTTCCCTCCAACTTATATATGGCGCCAACTGATAGCTATGGTGATACTGCAGTCGCTATGTCTTCGAAGAAATCAGCGATGCAGACGCGCCGTCGCTAGATACAAGGTAGTGACGGCAGGGGATAGTCGTCGCTATGTTTGGATACTTCAGCGACGGAGTGCGGCTGTCGCTAAGGTAGAGGGATTTCTAAAATGAGCGACGGATGTAGTCGTCGCTAGTGTTGTTATATTAGCGACACATGTCGTTGTCCGTCGCTATATTATTTAATTCAGTGACCTTTATAGCGACCGGTTGTACCGTCGCTAAGTGTTAAATCTATTTCAGAGCACCGAGAGCCTTCTTTGTTTGAGGTCATGCAAATGACCAAGAAGAACAAAGCCGGTGCATGGGTAAACCAGAAGACTATAGATCTAGCGGTATTTACTTTTAACTGACACATGCTTATAATTTACAAATCAGCTTACTAATCCTATCATTGTTTTTGAATTTACAGGAGGCGTATCAGGCCAGGAGGGCCGAGAAGGAGGCGGACCTGGTGGCTTCCACTCCTGAAGGGGAGGTTCCTCCCACCCTATCTTGTTCTGACGACAACGCCATCTATATGGAGGCTGTTGGCGGTGTGAACAAGAAAGGGAGGGTATTTGGATTGGGTGGCGTCGGCACGCAGCTGGCAAAAAAGGGGAAGACCCCTTCCTCTTCCTCTTCGTCTGGTCTTCCGACTGAGGTTGTTCAGGTAATTCAAAACCTGAACGACGAGCTACAGGAGGAGCGACGTCAGGGGCAGCTTTTGCAGGAGCGGGCCGAGGCGGACCGACAGCGGGTCGAGGAGCAGCACGTCGAGACTCGTCGACAACTTGCTCAGCAGCAGGAGCTACTGATGCAGTTGATGGCGAGACTACCTCCCCTCACTTCCCAGGCTTCCCAACCACCACCACAAGATCCCCCACCCCCATGATTGTATTTTTATTATGTATACACATTGTATATTTCATTTATAGTTTTTATATTATATTCTATTCAGTATTTATTTTGCCATTCTTCATTTATTATGTCAATATTTATTAGTAATTAAATTCAAAGAAAAACGCCTTATTGTGATTATCATTAATAATTCAACCTATTTGATAAATAAATTTAATCCATTATTTTGTTTTTAATAATAATTAAATATTTTAAAAAAATTATTCAAATTTAACTATAAAATTTTATCACCCAATACAAAATATTAATGAACATTTTTAAAGTTAAATTAACAAAACCTATATATATTTAAACAATTTTTAAAAAAAATAAAAAATCCCATTAGCGACGGACAAAGATGGTCGCTATATAAAGACTAATAGCGATGGAGAGTAGTGGTCGCTGTATGGCTACCCATAGCGACAGATACGTTGGTCGCTATAAGGCTACTACTAGCGACGGCTATAATTGGTCGTTGTATGGCTACTATAGTGACGGTCGTAGCTGGTCGCTGTTTGGCTACACATAGCGACGGATAAAGGTGGTCCCTATATTATACTTATAGCGACGGGGTAAGGGCGTCGCTATATGTCTACTAGTAGCGACGGGGTACTGGTCGTCGCTGAATGTGGTCGGTTAGCGACGGCTGAAGTCAGTGAAACAGAGACCATGTTAGCGACGGTGTTACGCCGTCGGTAATGTAGCGACGTGGTTTCTGTGGTCGCTGATCTATCTTCGACGAAGGTTTTAGCAATGGTTGTTATCGATTAGCGACCAATTCTTTCCGTCGCTAACAGATTTTTTTTAGTTGTGTCTTAATATCTTAACATATCTTCTTATATTTAAATTACATCTCGTACGTAAAGTTTTGTTAAATTGATAATCTTCGGGTAATCTAACATTGTTTGTCTTATAATATGTGGTATGATTTAAAACTTTAAATACTTATTAGACTACTCTTCTAATTGCCAATTAGTTTTGAGATCACGGTTTGACCACCTTAACTTCCAACACGCTTTCTCCCACAAAACTTATTGGACCACATAAATAGTAACTTTTAATCCATGATGAGATTGCGTAACTCATGACCTATGACAATTGAAAAGAAGTTAGGTTCTAACTATGATATTATGTTAAGGTTTTGATCTGGCCGTTGTACGGGATATAGAGTACGTCCTATGTAACCAGTGTGCAAAGTATCTCTCTCTTTATTTTACACTACCCTGAGTGGAGTCTGATACTATACACACAGGTCCAGTGGGAACTCTGTGCTCTTCTCGTTAAGGTAAGGATTTGCGTCAATTCTAATCGTGGTTGATGGGACACACTAGAGGTGTACCTGTAAAAGGTGCTCTAATGCTTAAATCAGTACGGTTATTACGGAAAATAAAGTGATTACGGAGGGTTTCTAAGTGTTGTGAAATCTAAATCTTTGTTTAATAAATGAGTTGTATTTATAGAACTTCCCTAAATGTATAAAATAATTTGACCTTCCTATTAATGAACAGTTAACTACAGTCTTTATAGGGACATGCTGCCCATACTTGTTTGGCTCATGCTTAGACGTCAGTTTTCCTCATTGTTGACTTGTAAATCCATACTAAGTCGTAACAATCACATTAGTGATTTGAGCACCTCGTCAAATTTTTAGGTTGACTTGGCATTTTTTATGGCTCTACACTGATCGGTGTTTCTTGTTATTAAGGACCGGTATGTACACCGGATTAGGTTCTATCTCAAGGTTTTCATATGGAACCTTAACATGGTATCAAAATCGTAACCTAACCCTTTTTTTATAATCGTCATGAGTCATGAATTGATCTTTTGTTATGGGTCAAAGGTTACCCTTTGTTTGATCCAGTAGACTTTATTGAAGGGGTGTGTTAGAAGTCTCACATTATGTGTCTCATAACATGTAGTGAAATGTCTGGTATGCAGAGGGTGGCATGACCACACACACACAACCGATATTGATCCTCTCTATCATTTTGATCCTACATCGGTCAAATATGGATCCGGTATTATAAAACACTCTAAATGAAAGCTCAATGTCTTCAACCTCGATATCCGGTATGTAGTTTCCACTTACCTTGAAACAAGTGGTGGTGGTACCTGTAAAAATTCTCCAAAGTTTAAGTCAGTATGATTATCAATATTGGTGCATTTAGAGTAATAAATGACCTACCTTAATCATCATAAATAATGACATTTATAACCTTTGTGGAGATTCAACTCATGATTTAACGTTTGTTAGGTGACTAAGTTGCTTATGCAATCAAGTTGCAGCTTGTGCTTAATGGCTCTGACTTGCTTGCAGGCTTTTGATTACTATCCATACAATCCATCTGAATCATACCGGTCATATTGAGAACTCGTTAGGTAACTTAGGTTTGTTGGATCTGTGCCCTTTATTTTTACCTTCAACATGTTTATCATTTTGGAGGCAAGCTTTTTTCTTTTTTGGTTAGGGGGAAGGGGGAGCAGAGGATTGAACCCTAATTCTTAAACTGACCCCAAAGACTTTTTACCACTTGAGCTATTTTGGAGGCAAGTTACAGCAATCATTATAAATCATTGTGGAAGCAACAATAAGAGGCAATATAACCTAATTTTGGAGCAAAAAAATAAATTTTTCCTTATCCCAAATTAGTAAGTCCAAAACAAAAATTATCCAAATCCAAATTAAATATCAAAATAACATATAAAATTTTTATTCTGTAGAAGACAAATAAAACCTAGTATAAAAGAGTGAAAACAAATAAGAAGAAGAAAAAGAAGAAGAAAGTACCTAAACAAGCTCTTAGTATTTTAGACAAAAAAATTAAACATCAATTAATCGATCAAGCCTTTGGTTAAACCAATTTAAACGGGTAAATTGAAATTGACCAACGTTGCGGTTTGAAATGACGACTTCGATGAATGTAGCAATAGTGTTAATAGCGGAGAAGAAACATATAAAAACACTTAAAAATTTGAGGGATAATTTGAATTGAGTCATATTGTGATTCTTGGGAATAATAAATAGATGAAAATTGATAAACATTGGGTGAAACTTAGAAGTCTATTTGAGAGGAAAAAAAAGCATGGCAAAAGAGTTAAAATTTTCATTTAATGTCATAATAATATGAGAGAACTTAGGAGAGTGAAAAATCCAAAATGAATAATAGAAAAAAAAATCAGCTGGAGCCTATGAGGGAGCTAGAGAGAAGGGGGTAACTATAATGAAAAGGGAATAAGTAGTCAGAATAAATTAGAATTTTAATTAAGAGTATAATTGGTGTGTTGTTTGTTGATATAGGATATATATTTTCATTTTTTTAATAGCTAATAACAAAAAAACATTTGTAGGTAGGTCCCCTCAAAATGGAAGTCCGAGTAATTGTTTATTTTGCTCCCATTGTAGCTAGTTATAGCCGGCTCTAAAGTAACAATTGAGATGTATGAATAACATGATTTGGTTAGCATATCGTGTTGTCTTGAGTTTTTTTCCCGTGTCCTTCCAATGTAATAAGTGAAATATGGTGTCATCTACAAGAACATTTTGATGTTTAAGTTAATAAGTAATATATTAGAGTTTAAGTCTGAGATGAAAAAATAGACATACATCAACTCACTAATGTATGGGACTATGTAGAGTGTCAATCGATGAAACATTGATTCTACAATGCCAATTATCTATGATTCGAGATATCTGTTAATTTGTATGATCCAATATGCAATTCGATATTGACATAAATAACACAAAATTAGCGCCCATTTATTTGTGGCATGCTATATGGAGTAATCTTTCGTCCCCGATTGCTTTGCCTGACCCAAATTTTTGTAAGATTATTTATATATATTTTGACATGAATTAATATATTTCATCAAGAAGACCTTTTATTTGGAACAAAATTAGGCCAAACTGATTTGTTAAAATAATATTCAACCAAACATTATTTATGGATAAATGAAATATTAAAATTTAAATTAATTTAAGATATAATTTATAAAAAATATTTTAAAATAAATAATATATCTATATCAATATATTATGTTATGTAAAATATTCTATTTATGTTATAAGAGAATTATTACTAATATATAATTATTGAAAAAACAAAAACAAGTGGCAAGGGATAATTTAAAGTCCAATCTAAATTGATAGACTAGTCCCCTGGACAATTGAAGCTTGTGACACGAATAATTAAATTAGGTTTAAATATAAAATTAACTTTTTATAAATATTAAAATTAGGGTTAATTATTTAATAAAAAAATTTTAATACTAAATCCTTAAAATATTTTTTATTAAGATTAGGCTTCTCTAATAACTTTATTTTAATAAATATTGAGGTGATTAACCGTTAATAACCTTAACAATCAACATATGCAATTTTCTTAAAAAAAAATTATGTTTGTCAACGGTTTATAAAATAAGCGTATACAAAAGCAACGTAGTCAAACTTGTTATGGTGGTTCTTTTATATATAC
The DNA here is from genome assembly GCA_037962975.1 of Clitoria ternatea. Lineage (NCBI taxonomy): Eukaryota > Viridiplantae > Streptophyta > Magnoliopsida > Fabales > Fabaceae > Clitoria > Clitoria ternatea. Next base: position 20,438,881 of record CM075670.1, on the reverse strand, counting down.
CACAAACAAAACTAAATATAATTTTTTTAAAAAGCTTATTGTCACTGTTTATAAAATAACCGCTGTCAATGATGAAGATTGCTGCTTGAGGTGGTTACGAGAAAAGTTTAATGTCAGCATTTACTAATAAAAAAAATATTGTTGGGACTTAATATTAAAAAAAATATATTAGAGGTTGATCTTAAATTTGACATTTATAATGAGCTAATTTTATATCTAAGGCTTTTCAAGTTATGGAAATGTCTTTTTGAAGTCTAAATCTTTAACCTTTTAATCATTATTTTCTTCTTTACCATTATTTAAAATTAAAAATATGATTTTTTGACATATATTACGCCTTAAAAGTCATTTTGGATGGCTTACCAACACTAGTGCCAAATTTTTTTTATCAGTTATGTAAATGAGGTTATAGAAACATAGTTATTTAATGCTAATTGACGGTGCACACCCAATGGTGGAGTTAGATAGTGTTTTATTGAGGTGGTGAAGTGGGTAAAATATTTTTAATTGACCAATTAAATTAAAATAATTTTGCCTAAGTTTTTATCCAACAATGATATAAATGTGTGATTTTTGTCCTTCAATATATTTTGTTTTTGATTTGATCTTTTAGGTTTTTTAAATAGCACAAGTTCTTTTTTCAAATATTTTGTCTTCATAAACCTATTATGCCATTCTTTTTATTAAATAATAATTGTGGATTTATGAGTTTAGTTTATGATATATGTGAGAAATAATATAATATGATTTTGTAGGATGTAAAAAGTTAAGATTGTAAAGAGAAAGTTTTGTTTAAGAAAGATTGTAAATATAACTCTTATATTTTAGATGAAATATAATACTTGTTTGATGAATTTTGAGTGGGAGAGGGTTTAAAATAATTAATTAATCGCGTAATGATAATAAATATAGATATAAAATAATATATTATAATAAATTTATATATGAAAAAATTTAAGAATTTGGGATCATGCCCCCATATAACCTACGTAGAATCATCGTAATACATATCGTTTAAAATTAATTAAAATTTATTTAGTTAATAGATTTTATTTAAAAAACTCCAACTAAAAATCAAACACAACCTTTGAGACATTTCTGGTAGAACCTATAAAATTAATGCATCTTTTATTTATTCACTGCACCATATAACGATCGGTGAATTCAACATGTAAAGCACTTGGTGATGAAAGTCTAGCGTGTAAAAAGTTCAACATGTATGAATTGTAAAGCACTTGTACGGTCAATGTCCAGAGATTTTCTTTCTATTAATGCGTAATCATTATCACATGCACAAGGAAATTTGTTTGAGCACAAAAATCTTAGGCCACTGTTTTATAATAATTCTTGTTTTTATTTTTATCGCGACAATTATTCTTGTTCTCGGATATGATTTTGACATTTCAGTGACAATATGTTAGCTCAAAAAAGCATTGCAAATCATATTTTGAATAAATGTATAAACACTAGTGCAAAAATGATTTATGAGGAAGGGATATAAGCACAGTTATTAAAAAACCGTGTTTAAAATAACGCGGTGTTAATTTTGTAAATATAAGGAAACGTATTTGTTTTTAAAAAAATTTCAAAAATTACATATAAGCACGGTTATTTACTAACCGTGGCTATAGGGGTCATATGAATACGGTTTTTACTGAAACCGTGCTTATAGATGTTTTTAATTTATTTTTTAAAATTTTTTAAACCATATACGAACACGTTACACAGGGAACCGTGCTTAAAGAGCAGATACGAGCACGGTTAAAATGGAACCGTGCTCATAGGTTCCTTCTTTAACCCAAGCGCCTCTTTCTTTTCATCATTCCCTCTATTTCTCTTTTCACGAAACCCTTTATTCCCTCTCTCCAACTCCAAGGCTTCTTTATTTTCATCAATTCACTTTTCCCATCCACAACCCACTCCCTCCCTGACAACATCGCCCATATCCACTCCCTCTCCCCCTCCACCCTCCTCGCCGCCCTTCGCTGCCCTGTGTCCACCAACTGCGCCCACGCCGTCGCCAAACTCCTCCTCGGAGACCAGATCTAACCGGAGTCCATCATCGTCTTTGATTCTATCAAAGCCCCGTCAGAGACCAGATCCAACCGCAGGAGGCTGTCATCGGATGAAACGCTTTTGGAGCGACGGGGAGAGGTTGTCGGAGACCAGATCCATGGGTTTCGTGCTTCTTGCGAGGTGTCAGCTTTTGAATCTCAATGTTGAAGGATTTTACTTCGCTGTGAGGCGTTCGATTTTGGTTCCAGTGCTGAGGAAGGATAGTGTTTTTCAGTCTGAGTTGTATATTTGATTTGTGCTGTAATCTTTTCTTGAATTAATGTTTTGATTCTGAGGAGTTGTTTAATGTTGAGTATTGTGGCTTTTATGTCAATTGAAGATGTTTTGTTGATTTGATAGAATTAATTTTGTAGATTTTTTTTCTTTCCGTGTTAAATACATTTTACTGGGTAGCAAGATGAAGGCTCTTATTAAATGGTTAAAGCTTTGAGCTTAAGTCTGAGATTATGCTCATGAAGTCTGGTTAAGTTGAGAGGGGTGTCTATTTTGCAGCAATTGCATTTTTAAGCACGGTTCTTAAATGTGACGTACGACCACAGTTGAAAACCATGCTAAAAGACCCTTACCTACTAACATGCTGGGAACAAGCATAGTTCCAGAACCATGCTTAAAGGTCAAAAATAACCTTGCTTAAAACCCCAAAATGAACTAGTAAAATAATTCTAACAAAAACTTGACAATAAAAATAGATCACAATACATCACGCTTTAAAAGGTCTAAGTCTAACTTATTTTTAATTGTCAAAACACAAGTTTAGTCTATTAGTTTGTGATTTTTTTAAGGTTTGCATTGGCCTATTTGAATGTATGACCTGTTTAAAAGTTTATTTAAATGGTCTGTTTATAATTAGACTAACAGATCTATCAATATAAATGAGCAAAATATACTTGATTTTAAATTCAGCAAAACAAATACAACTTCTCATACAAAGCAAAAGTAATTAAGTCCAAAATAATCACCACATTTAATTCAAACAATAGTCTTCATTCATGAAATCCATAATATCATGAGTTTCATAATCTCAACCTAGGTAAAATTATCCAAATATTCAAAATACTAAAAACCATAACAATAAACAAACTTATGCAGGAGTTAGGTTTCTTTTTTAAAAAAATTATTTTATTCAAATTATAAAATAAAATTTTATATTATGTAAATATATAATTTATATATATACATATATTATTTTTTTGTTATAAATATATAAATAATTAGTAATTAGACTAATTAGACGAACCGACTTATTGAACTTCAAAGGCGTTTTAGAAAGCCTATGACCTAACTTGTCTACTTAAAAGGATCTTTTTAAAAGTCTAGGTTTAGTCTTCTAGCCCAACAAGCTTGGCCTATATAAGCTTTAAACAGGTCGGGTCACAGGTCCTGACAGACGGCTCATTTCCATCCCTAATCGTGACTGCTGCCAAAAACCTCAAGCAAGGCTAATTTTGGAAAAAATATTCTTATTTATCTATTAATTAAGAGTTTTAATAATATTTATTTATATTTTTTATTATATCTTTAATCTTTAATTAAATCACCATAATTTTCTTGATGTATGTTATTTAAAATAAAGCCACATAAAAATAAATAGAGCATTTCCCAATAAACTAGAGCATTTTTTAGTGGCGTGGCACATTTTTATTTTAAACTTTTTGTATTTAAAACTAATATATAAACAACTATAAAAATAATTACATAAATATTATGTTTTTAAAATCTATATAATTAATTTAAAAGGTCTACAATCCATGCTAACAAATTTTTGTTAAACCTACAATCTCTTCCCCTTCTTTATTATTTAACTCATTTTCTAACCATCAAGCCACTCTTATAATTCTTATGATTGTGGTCTGTCTAATATTATGAAAAAATATTTTTTCTCATTATTTTATTTTATTTTTACAACATGTATGTCTTAAACGATTTACATGTTAATAGTTATTTTATATATTTATTCATTAAACTTAATGTTGGTAAAAAAATTATTTATTTCAATTTAATTAAGTATTTTCTTTCATTTTATGTTTGTTTGAAAATATTTAAATAGAAAAAATATAGAGCGTATATATTCTAGAAGAAACACATGCTAAGACTAATACTCTAAAAGATTAATATTCCTCCTAAGACTAAACCCATAAAAGACTTTTACTCTTGATTTTCTCCCCCGTTTGTTATCAACAAAGAGAAAGAAGGGACATTATAGAGGGGCAAAGTTAAACCATGGGCTGAGCGAGTTATGATAAGGAGGGAGGCAGCAGTTAAGACAACGAGTAAGTAACATGTTTGGATAACAAAAATCTCTAAAGAGTAATTAAAGATGATAGATGGTTGGTAAAGAAAGATTTCTGGATGGCAGAGTAGACACTTCTGTTGAAAATTGTACCACGTCTCTCCCAATAGATCTGAGCATGGGAAAGTTCTTCGTTCCTAGGAAGGAGTCCAGAGACAGAGTCTTGTTATCCCAGATGCCACAAATAGTGGTTCCACAAAGCACAAGCATGATCCTCGGTGGGATAAGGTGTATAAAGAATGCTTTTCAAAGAATATTCAGAAAGCTCCTGGGGTCTGGGATCATCTTATGTAACCTTGTAGTACATTCCCTTTGAAGGAAGAGGCTTCTTCATCTTTCTTCTCTAAATAACCACTAATTTGGGATTGAGATGGTTTAGTGCAATAATAAGCTTTTTCTATGGAGAAACAACACAAAAAAACTTGTGAAATTGTCTACCTTGGCGAATGTCAGACTGAACTTTGGATTGTTTCAATTTCAAAGCATGAAACATAGCAGAGTCTGATGTTGAGGTGAAGTTTGTATTAAACATGAGTTGGGGGGAACGAGATGTAGGGTCAAAGATTTTAACTTTCTTGGGGTTAAAACCAGGGGATTGTACAATGGAGAGGTTGCTAGGGTGATGGTAGTCTGGGTCATCTTTATCTAGGATAGTTTTGGTGATTTTAAAAAAGGAGGTCAGGGGGTGACTAAGGTTAGTGGGTAGGGGTTGGTTGGTTTGTGGGAATGGGGACAAGCAGGAAAGATGTGAAGGCATCTAGGAGGTGGAGGTGTTGAAATTGACGTTGAGAGTACAAGCTCTTGTAAGGATGATTGGTCTGGTTGAGAGGGTTGGTAGGTCTAATTAGGTTGGGATGGAGAGGTTAACTCTGGTTGAGGGGAAGGGGTGCCAACAGCATCAGACCTTGCCTTTTTTTGACTAGGCTCTTCCTGCATTTCACTTCTTTTTCTCTTTTCCACCATCTTCCTTCTGAAACTAACTTCATCACTGTTAAACTCAACCATGACTTCATGGAGCCTATTGATCCAATCAATGTTGTTCCAACCTTGAGTGTCAGTCTCACGAAAATGTTTGAGATGCAATTCAAGGAACCTAATGAACTTTGTATAGCCAGGATAGCCACCAAACTTTTACAGTTCTTATTTTCAAGCCTTCATGTCCTTGAAGTAGGAAGATCTTATCTCCTGATACTTCTCTTGCCAGACCTTGGCTGTCCATCCTTGCAAAGAAACAAAAGGGTGTAAAGCAATAAAAACATAAACAAATTACTTACATTCTTCTAGGGTGAGGGTAGACAACCTTTTTTGCTAAGCAGAATGAGGAGGATGAGCATTCTTTTGTCGTTAGGCCATAGCCTTGCTTTGCAGCTGGGTGAGGGTAATGTTATCATTAGAATCTAATGACTCAACAGTCGCTTTTGTGCCTTCAGGAACAAACACTTCCTTATTGTTTAGAGAGGGAAGAGGAACTACGGGTTTGGCCTTAATGGGTGAATCAGACTCATCAAACTCTTCCACTATAAACTTTGCAGTTCTAAATTTTTTAACTGTAGAAACCTTAAATCTAGAACCTTCACCAGATTTTCTCTTGGGGTGGTTTGGACTTTAGTAGGGGTTAGAGCAACTTTCTTCTTCTACATCATCTCTATAGGGGCAGACTTTTTCTCGAGGGCTGAAGTAGGGGTTGACCTTTCCAAGGTCTGGTCCAACATGGATGAGAAGGTGGGAAGTTTACTCACCAAAGAAGAACACTTAATCAGGTCACCGATAATCTAAGTTGGCATATTCTCTAATACAAGAACCTTCATTAACACAATAGGGTAACGAATTTTGTTTTGATTCTTTCCTATTGAAGAAATAAAATATGTCATAATGACATTGAGTAGGCTGACCTTATCCTTCATAAGCATGTGGTTCATGTAAAATCTGTCCAACTTTATAACTGTGTCCTTTTCATTTTTTCTAGGGCAAAAAACTTGCTTCATAAGGAGATTAAGCATTTTAACCTTAGCAAGAAGACTCCTAGACACCAACTTGGTAGGGTGAGACTTACCATACAACAACTTGTTTATTTCTAGAGAAGAAACAACTTCAAACTCAAATTCATTTACAAACATGTTTCCAATAGCAGGGCAACCACACACTGTTGCAATGACGTCTTCAGAAATCTCAATGGCCTTTTCTTTGAGACTGCCAAGAATGATGAACTTGGACTTATCAATATAGACGCTATTCCAAAACTCCAGAACAAGCGAAAGGGAGAAGGGCCCTTATCCACACAAAGAAGTCCATCTGATTCCTTCAATTTCAATAGTCACGTCTCTTCCATCAAGCTTGTGTTATTCAGGATGAAAGAAAGAGGACTCCATAATGTCTTCCACTGAGAACTCTAGTGCCATGGTAGAGTTCAACAAAGGTGAAGAAAATAAAGGGTTTTTGGTTTTAGAAATGTGAAGAGTTTTAGAACTTCTGAGAGAGAAAAAGTTTTGAGAGAAAGAAAACTCGGGAGGTTTGCATAAGGAGGGAAAAAAGTGAACAGGGACTTCATTTAAAAGGGCAAAAACTATTCACTTGAGAAGAGAAAGAAAGCGGTTCAGGTGACAGTTACACAAAAAGATATTAACTTCTGCCACGCGGTACGTTTTAAAATTAATGACGATAAAATATGAAATTTTTTAGTTAGAACAGATCCCAAAGGATTTTTAGCCTTTTCCTCTCAGCATTAAATAGAAGCAAACATTTATAGGTTCAAACATATTAAGCAAATAAACATACATTATCAGACCATGACCTTTCATGCAAACATTCAGACTTTTTAAATAAAACAAGTTCACATACAAAGCAGACTTAAGTAACATTTCTTAATTTTAAATTGTACTTGATAAAAGCAAATCTAGCCTCAGCCAAAGGCTTTGTAAAAATGTCTGCCCATTGATGGTCCGTGTCTATAAATTTCATGTCCAGAATTCTCTTTTGAACATAGTCTGTGATGAAGTGATACTTCACCTTTATGTGTTTGGCTTTGGAGTGCTAAATATGATTCTTGGATAAGTTTATTGCACTTGTGTTGTCACAGAACCCAAGAATCTTTTCTTCTTTGATTGAGTAATCCTCAAGCTGATAGAGAACAATAGCTTGCTACAGACATATACTCAGCCTCTGCTATTGCAAGAGTAATTGAGTTCTATTTCTTACTTTCCCAGGATATTAGACTTTTGTCAAAAAAGTGGCATCCACCACGTGTGCTTTTCTTGTCAACTTTATCTCTTGCAAAATTTGCATCACAATATCCTGATAAAAAGAAAGAGTTTGTTCTTTTATAGAACAGTCCAAGGTTAGTGATACCCTAAAATCCTCTTCATTGTAGACAAGTATGATTCCTTGGGGTTTGATTGATATCTTACACACATGCAAACACTAAACATTATATCTGGTCTGCTGGATTTGAGATACAAAAGAGAACCAATCATTCCTCTGTATAAGGTTTGATCCACTAGTGTGATGACCCGCGTCAATTGACCATTTAATTACATCCTTTTAATTATTTTTCACAATAAATTTATCAAGTTTAATGAAAAATTAATTTGATCCTAATATAAAATAATATTTATTTTTCTTAAGCACACTCAAAATAATAACCGATCGGAAATAAATCAATTAATGAAATGGAATTAACTATAATCTGCGGAAGAAGAAAAACAAAGACAAGAGTCATTCGCCTGAGTGAGACCCTGATTCGCTTAGGCGAAACCCGAGAAGGTCGCTTAGGCGAGTTCCGACTCGCTTGAGCGAATTCTACACTGTAAACCTGAGCGAACTATGGGACCTACAAGGAAAATTAATAAGTCGGGTTTTACTCGGAAATGTGTCCACTCGGTCATCTCTCACTCGGGAACAGCTTAACCTTGCTTCACTCAGAAAAGGTTCTCTCGGGTATACCTCACTCGGAAACATTCTAACCTTCACTCGGAAGTGGCGAGGGATACTCGCTTGAGCGGATTAGGCACCAAATCAACCGGCCCTCACTCGGACAAGACTGAATCCGCTCGGTCGAGATTCGCCCGGTAATCAACTACAGTAAACAATTCATACATGACCCACAACTATACATCTACTCATACAAATCAACACCGACCACATCAACGTCAATACCATACTACTTCAGCAACATGAATTCACATCCGATCAATCAACATACCAATTTTAAATTAGTTCAACACACAAGCAACATATTGTAGCATCACATACTCGGAAAACTCATTATACACATTACACATAATTCATTTCAAAATCACTCGGTTCCTTGGCATCAATCCTCCACTTGGCGCACCTCCAGGGCTCCGACCTCTTCCCTGTCACTGGTTACTAAATTAAAAACCACAGCAAGGGTGAGTGTTTGGCATCATAATTAATCTAGAACGGAAATTAACAAATTACATGTATATAAACTCCATTCGATTGCATTATCATCATATTGCAAATCACACTCGGCAATTATAACAAATCACACTCGGCAAGTAACTCACACTCGGCAAGTATAACAATTCACACTCGGTAAATATAACAAATTGCACTCGGCAAATATAGCAAATCATACTCGGTAAATATATCAAATTGCACTCGGTAAATATAGCAAATCATACTCGGTAAATATATCAAATTGCACTCGGCAAATATAGCAAATCATACTCAGCAAATATATCAAATTGCACTCAGCAAATATAGCAAATCATACTCATCACAATACTAAATTCATCAATTGTCACCACTGACTCTCAGACAAAATTGATGCCTAGTATCCGGATACTAAAGGACTAACCTTCAGCTGGGAGTTCGACTTGACATCCCGTGAACCTGACTTGGTTCACCGAGCCCGACTTGGCTCCCCCTCAACCACTGGGTCATAGACCTCTGGGTAGCTCAACTGGGTTCGAATTGACCGTGGAAGCCAAAAACGAGGGTAATACATACCGTCGGCCGTCCCATACCACATAATCACATATCATATCTCATAATCATTACATATCATCAATAAACAGCAGATGCAACTACCAGAAACTGGCATGTGCTCACAATACAGGGCGACTGACTTGTCAAGCCCATCCATCACATTGCCACTGGGCGACCTACTTGTCAAGTCCGTCATCACAATGCCACTATACACATCGAATCATCATCATAAGTATTTCAAACTCAATCATCATAAGCCACACACGATCCTCAACCGATCGGTGTCCATATTTATACATGCATACACATACAACTCATCCAGCAATATTTCTTACCATGTTCATAATCAGTTCAACGACGAGGACCCAAAATATGTCCTATTCTAATTTATTACAACCTGAACACCCCCTTACCTCTATTCCAAGCTTCAACGATCTGCTCTTGATGCCGATTGCATCCTCTAAGCGCTGGATTCACGGTTTCATTTCCGAATCCAGCACCAGCTTCGTCAATCAGTCCTCCGATGTTCGTTCTGCTACCTACGGGGTCGGAATGCAAAACCCGTTAACGTCATACCATCCTCTACTCTAAAGACCATTTTTGAGCTCACACTCACCAGAGGAGTGGAAAACAGAACCTTACTCCGTCATGCATGACCATTCGGTCAGGGAGTGAAAATGAAAAGGGAAGAGATAACTCAATTCAAATAGTTCATTGGACTCACCTTAAAACCACGATCACAAAAATAAGGTTATCTCAAAGTTTTGATGCGAAATGGACCTTTCTCTGAAGCATGCAGCTCGGCAGCGATGGAGGAAGGAGAAGAAGAAAAAGAAATGAAAGAAGAAAGAAGCAGCAGAAGAAGCGCGTGAAAGTGAATGAGGAAAGGAGAAGGAAAACCTTCTTTATTTAAGGCTCAGGGGCAAAACAATCTTTTCCCTATTTCTTTTATATTTTCATTAAAAGTTTTAATTAAACTTTTACCTCTTTTTAATTACACCTTATTTAACCCTTTTATAATTAATCAATCAAATGAATTTATTTACTTACCACACTAGTTAATTATTTATAATTGCCTAATACTTCATAAAAATATCAAATAAATCCTTAAAACAATTATTAATATTTTCCGATATACATAATTTTTCTAAAATATCTGGGATATTACAACTAGTGTACCAGGCTCATCTTTATTGATTATACAATTTGGATGCATATGAGTGTTTATTAGCTTAACATCAATCATTTTAAACTTTTTAAACAACTTCTTGGTATACTTTGTTGATGGACAAAAATACCATCACCAGTCTGTTTGATCTGCAAGCCTAGGAAGAATTTGAGTTCTCCTATCATACTTATTTCAAACTTAGCTTGCATCATTTCAGAAAATTCTTTGCATAGACTTACATCAGTAGCACCAAAAACAATGTTATCCATATAAATTTGCATAATTATGAAGTTCTTGTGAGAGCTTTTCCTGAACAAAGTTGTACCTACCTTCCCTTTAGTAAATCCTTTTGAAATAAAAAAGGTATTGAGTTTGTCATACCAAACTCTAGGAACTTGTTTTAAACCATACAATGCTTTACCAAGTTTGGAAACATGGTTTGGAAAAGATATATCTTCAAAACTAGGGGGTTGTTTCACATAAACTTCTTCAATAAACCCATTAAGAAAAGTACTCTTAACATCCATCCGATATAATGTAATTCCTTTAAAAGCAGCAAATGCAAAAAGTATCCTGAGAGCCTCAAGTCTGGCTACAAAAGTAAAAGTTTGAGTGAAATCAATACCTTTTTGCTGGTTTTAGCCTTGCGCTACAAGTCTAGCTTTGTTTCTGACAACTTTTCCATCCTTATCAAGCTTATTTCTGTAGACCCCCTTGGTTCCAATAATGCCTTTGTTTTTGGGAAAAGTCTAAATCAAACTTTTCTTGAATGAGACTACGTCCTGATGGACTCTCCTTTTATTTGTAACCTGTGTACTTAGAATTTGTTTCCTGAAACACTTAATTTAAAATGGTTAGAACATACATGGGCAGACTTCATTTAATTTAAATGTCTTGATGTGTGTTATTAACAAATCTTGGGTCTGTTTATATTAATGCAACTTAGGGTCTGGTCAATGGTTATTACCAAATTCCTTTTTCAAACCAGACTTGGTTTCAACAATCCCTCCTTATTTGTTGATAGCAAACATTAAGTCTTTTATTCAAATGACTTAGTTAAAACAAAATCTGTATGACTTGGTTCATTTCTATTGAACCATTGAGTTAAGTGGGTCTTAATTAAATATTGTAAAGTAATTTTAACTATAAAAAAGGTCATTATATATAGGCTTGGGCATTTTATAGTTTAAAACATCTCACATATAAACATAATTTGTAAACCCTTATATAAATTCTTTTGTACATAAGTAATATATTCGGTGTGAGAATTCAAAAACATTAATTTTTCACCCTTATAAAGAGTCTTTCATTTGTGCCATAAGTAATCTACTCAATGTAGATTAACATTCTCTTAATCTCATTTGCTTGATATGTAGAGGGCATGAGTTGAAACCCTAAATTAGAATCGATAGAACTGAGAAGAAAGAAACTACATATAAATAAATTCTACTAAATTTTAACTTCATTATTTTAGTTGGTTGTTAAATATGGTCCGTAATTTAAAACTGTTTTTTTGGTTTTACGTTTGACGTTATGTTATACTCTAATGGGTGAACATGTATTGCGGTGTTATAATGAAACTCCACTTATAAAACAAATAAAATCATGTAGAAAAATCCCATTATGATAATTGTAACATCCTATATTTTCTCAAAATTAATTGCATGTCAATTAATTAATTAGTTTTGAATGAATATGCATGTACCATTATGACCTTGAATTAGAAATTGTAAATTGCCTAATTCCTTTCTGATTCACGTGAAAGTGGAACAGTAATAGGCTAATTTAATTTCATTCATACGGGCCCATGGGATTGGGAATCAGAGAATTGGCTTTAATTTGATTTCACTCTCTTCCAATTTCACACGTGCCACTGCGTAGGAAAGAAGCAAAATTACAATTCACATCTCTTTCTCTAATTCACACATGTTGTAAGGGAAAATTAAACCAATTTCATCTCTTCCTCTTATTTTCTTATGCATGCAGCAAGGGAAAATCGGGTTCCACTTTCCTTCTTCAATCTTCTCAAATTAAGGGCAAGGCTTCAAACTCCCTCTTCTTCTCATTCTTCGTGGCTGCCATGGTTGTGTGGGGAGAAGTTTGATTTCTCTAAATTAGAGGTAAACACATAAACCCCATGTCATTTTAAGTTGACATCTTTAAACCCAACCCCTAATTCTTCTAATTTCTTGAAATTATAGACATCATGCAACTTGGTTGGTCGTGGGTATCAGTTGAAGCTATTGGGGTTTCCAGTTTTCACCATTTGCAATAAGTAATTCAATACCAATTAATTGGTTTAAGCTCCGTTTAATTAATTTGGCTATTAATTTGATTAATTTTAATTTAGAAAATATTTCGGGGTCGTTTCAAAGCGTTTTGATTGATGGATAGCTTGGGGTTTCATTCGGAACCGGACGTCGGAGCTTGTCGATAAGTTATATCTTACCAAAATAGTTATGGTTTAATGGTTTTAGCTCAAACTGCACTTTTAATGACAATTGTGATATTAAAAGTAATTATTATTAATTTTTAGGAAGCTTCTTGATTAAGAATTTATGATCGGTGAGCGATTGGATAACGTCGGGATTGCTCTTGAGCTTCTAGAATCGCTTATTCCAGGTAAGGGGAGCTTTTACATTTTAAATGTATAGTTTATGGACAGGTTTGGGGTGCGATGCTATATTATATGTTATGTAATTGCGAGATATGATAAATTGATATGTATAATTATGTGATAATTGTGAAATACCCTTGGTTAGAGTAATATCTAAGAGATATTAATTGTTGAAATGGTTTCCGTCCATAATATTGTGATATTTAATTGCATGAGATGCTAATTGTGAATGGTATTGATGTTGAGAGATTACTTGAGATGTATGAATTGAGTGATATATGATAATGCATGAGATGCAAACGAATGAGTAATGATAAAATGAATTGATGATCGAAATCAGCATGAGATGCTTATGTTGAATATTCTGATACTTGAAAAATACTGAGAGCATATAGAGTGAGACGCTTATTGATTAAAATGAATTTGACGAATTAATGATAATTGTATGCATGAGATTCTATGAAAGACCTTGAGTGAGACTCAGGGCTGCCTATAACACTCTCGTTGTCGTAGGGAGTGATTGTGTTACGTGAGAGGGCAAACGGTTTGGTACTAGTAAAATGGTCAGATCAACTGAGAGCTGAATATATGGCTGAGAGTCAATGTGTTGCAACACTAAATTATTGATGTGTAATTGGATCCAAATGAATGAGTATATAAATGCATGTGTATATGTTATTACGAATAACATGAATTGTATAGCCTATGTGATGAGTTATTTTGAATACCTTAATTATGATAGCTATGTGAATCATGTTGAGGATATGTAATGTGAGTGAATTGTGTTGAATGACAGTGTACATTGTTGTTTAATAATGATACCATAGTATGTTAGAGAATTGGATAGGTTGATCTGATTCAATAACTGTTATTTAACATGTATTTTGTTCACCCCTATTTTGTGTGGCTATATTTTCAGTGGACTTAGGTCACGATGGTGATTGGTGAGATATCACCATAGCTGTGAGGAAGACCTTGCATATATTTGTATATGTTATAGATAGTGTTTTGTGATGTAGCCTTGGCCGGGTCCTGTGTATAACCATTTTGATATCGTGTATATAACTGTATAATGGATCTAGGTAGCTTACGGCTTCAACTTGAAGCCTAGATTTATTTTGGTTATATATATGCTGGTACGATGATGATATAGATATTGATGATAATGTTTGGTTGTGGTGACCATGGATGGTCCCACCATATATATGTAATGCTTTGATATGACCAGGAACTACAACTAAGTGATATTGTTTGTTGAATACCATGGATGGATCCATGTGCTTATGGTGCATTGCATTTGATGACTAGGAAATTGTTGCATTGCATAAATGGGTAGGTTATGTGATGAGTTGATAAGTGTGTATAATGATGAATGAATGATGAATGATATGATTTATGTGATGATGGAGACTTATGTGAGACATTAGAGATGTTATATAAGCATTGTTTTGGGCTCACTTAGACTGTTAGGTGGAATAATTTATTAAATGGTTGGTAAATTATTGGCAAAAAAATTTCCTTGCATTTTTAATTATGGTTTTAAGGTTAGGATATTTTAATTATGTTAACTTTTTCCGTAGAAATTTTTACCTCATGACTTGAACCTAAGATATTATTTAAGAAGAAATAAACATATATTACATGTATATAAAAAAAATACCAGTTTACATATCTATGTTATATACATTTATGAAATATTTTAATTATAATCTATACAATATATTTTAATTACAATATTTTTGTATTTGACTGATAAAATATTTTTAAATAAAAAATACTCATAAATTAACTTTTAACTTGTTACACAAGTGGAACAAGTTAGAAAATCTATTTTCAATAATATACGTTAATCGAAGAGTAGTCGAGAAATATGATTATGAGAATTAAAACTTTCGTTATTAGAATTTAAAGAAGTTACATTCCCTTGAAACCAGAGAGGTTAAACTAGGAGAGTCCCTATATTAACCGTCCCTTCGGTGGTAAAGTCTCACTTAACCTTTTCACAAAAGATAATTTCTCATATAAATTTAACATAAATACACATTAACATTAGTAATTATTTAATTGTTATGGAATATTTCGCGTACAAATAACGCAATCTTTTATTTGAATTTCATTTTTGAATTTAACTGGATTCCATCGTTTGTGTAAAATGTTTTTACATAGTAATTCAATCCTGAATTGTTATATAATTGTTATAAAATCACACATATGTAAATGATGTATTAGTTGACAGTATAAAATTTGTTTAACTGACACTTACTTACATTCTTTTTAGTATTTTCTAGGTTAAAATATATATTTTTTTGACTACGTTTATTTTAGGGTTTAATGTGATTTTAAATGTCTTTTTTGTTTCAATACGGTAATATATGTTTTGAAACCATTTTAAAATTGTCAAAAAAAATTATTAAAAGATATATTGAATATAAAATGTAAAGGGGGTTATGGAAATAAAATAATAAGGGGAAGGTAAAGTATTAAAAAAGAAAGGCGTGACAAGGCTTGACTTACTAAGCTAATTAAGTTTGGGCTGTCTCTTACTGGACGCAAATGGGCTAGGAAGGGGTTGAAGCCGGCAGCAATCGCTTTCGGAGAGCAACAAACGCTGCAAGGAAATGGCCGCGTGGTATCTGCGGACAACCCCATGCTGACTTGGCGATACAGTGGGCCCTACCTGTCGGCCATGAAACCCCCACCCCTACGTGTCCCCTGCCCCACATGTCCACTACCCATGCTAACAACAAAACTTTTGTTTACTCTTTTGTCCCCCCCACACTTCAACGTCCTTCCAAAACAACTATTTCCTCATCCTTGTCATCTTCGCTACCCCCATTACCTGGACCATGACGTGGCACTTAACTTTCTTCACTCTCCTTCGCTATAAATAACCCCCTCACTCCTTCACCTTCTTTACCACTATCCCATTTTCTCTCTTCTCTCTACCATTATCATGGCCGTTGATTCCCAGCTTGTTTACCATGACAAGAGCGCAAAGGCTCTTCACTTCCTCGACGAAATAACCCGAAACACTGATCCCACCCAGGTCCGAGTTCTCGCCGAGATTCTCAGCCAAAACGCCGACACAGAGTACCTTAAACGCTTCGCTCTCAACGGTGCCACCGACCGTGAGACGTTCAAGTCCAAGGTTCCTGTCGTCACTTACGAGGATCTTCAGCCTGATATTCAGCGCATTGCTAACGGCGACCGCTCCCCTATCTTGTGCGCGCGCCCCATCTCTGAGTTTCTCACCAGGTAATTCATGGTGTGGTGTGGATGCATTAATACTACTTTATCGTATATGCACAAACTCCTCGCTTCATTTATTTCTTTTGTTTTGAACCTCGCTTTAATGAATAACGTCCACTTTAATTGCAGCTCCGGAACTTCCGCTGGCGAACGCAAACTCATGCCAACCATTCACGACGAGATGGACCGCCGTCAGTTACTCTTCAGCCTTCTTATGCCTGTCATGAGCAAGTGAGTTTTTCTATTTGTTTTTTATTTTCATTGATTGCTAATGTTTCATGTTAAAATAGTGATCTGAGAATTGGTGACGATAGTATAATAATTGCTTTTTGTGTGGCACAGGTATGTGTCTGGTTTGGATAAAGGGAAGGCGCTTCACTTTCTGTTTATCAAAGCAGAGACGAAGACTCCCGGTGGGTTGGTGGCACGCCCAGTGTTGACGAGCTATTACAAGAGCGAGCAATTCAAGAAAAGACCATTTGACCCTTACAACGTTTTGACGAGCCCAGACGAGGCCATTCTTTGCCCCGATTCATTCCAAAGCATGTACACACAGATGCTTTGTGGTCTCATCATGCGCCATGAAGTCCTCAGAGTCGGAGCTGTGTTCGCCTCTGGTCTTCTCAGAGCCATTCGTTTCCTTCAGCTCCATTGGAAACCATTAGCACATGACATCGCCACCGGAACCCTAAATCCCAAGATCACCGACCCTTCAATCAAGGATTGCATGGCCAAGAACCTGAAACCCGACCCTGAACTTGCTGATTTCATTACAAAGGAATGCTCTGGAGAAAACTGGGAACGTATAATCACAAGGATTTGGCCAAACACCAAGTACCTTGACGTCATAGTCACGGGTGCCTTGGCTCAGTATATTCCCACACTTGATTACTACAGTGGTGGCCTACCTAAGCCTTGTACCATGTACGCTTCCTCCGAATGTTTTTTTGGCCTTAACCTTAAACCCATGTCGGAGCCATCCGAGGTGTCTTACACCATTTTACCAAACATGGGTTACTTCGAGTTCTTACCCCATGAAGACTCATCCCCTATTACACTCTCCAAGGACTCTCCCCCTCGTTTGGTGGATCTTGCAGACGTTGAGCTTGGAAAATTCTACGAGCTTATCATCACCACTTATTCTGGTCTTTGCCGCTACAGAGTGGGTGATATTCTTCAAGTAACAGGGTTCCATAATTCGAACCCTGAGTTTCGCTTCGTGAGGCGAAAGAACGTTTTGTTGAGCATTGATTCAGACAAGACGGACGAAGCAGAACTCCAGAAGGCAATTGAGAATGCCTCTGAGCTGTTGAAGGAGTTCAACACAAGCGTGGTGGAGTACACAAGCTTCGCCGACGCGAAATCGATTCCGGGACATTACGTGATTTACTGGGAGCTTTTCATGAAGGATTTGTCGAACCCTCCTACGAATGAGGTTCTGAACCAGTGTTGTCTGGTGATGGAAGAATCGCTGAACTCGGTGTATAGACAAGGAAGGGTCGCGGACAATTCTATTGGGCCGTTGGAAATTCGAGTGGTGAAGAATGGGACGTTTGAGGAGTTAATGGACTACGCTATCTCGCGTGGTGCGTCGATTAATCAGTACAAAGTGCCAAGGTGTGTGAGTTTCACACCCATAATGGAACTTCTTGATTCCAGGGTGGTTTCCTTTCATTTTAGCCCTGCTTTACCTCACTGGACCCCAGAACGTCGTTGTTGAAGGTAATGTAAAATAACAACAACAACATGCAGGACTCATGCATATTAAGTAGATCTGTAATAATAAGGGGAAAAGAATGTCTGAAAGAAAAAAAAAATTGAAGGGTGCTTGTTGTTGTCACTCTAGGACCAAACCCTTTAGTGTCTGTATTTGTTGATTTGATATTTCCAAAGTATTTGTCTTTTCTCTTCTTTTCTCCTTTATTATGTTTTCTTTTTTCCTTTTTCTTTTTTACTTTTTTGCCGTGCCTTTGTTGAACAGTTATGCGTTTATTTTAAAAACTTTTCTTTAGTCTCTGAAATAAATTCAATCTCAAATGGGTACATGCATGATGTAATAATTGTGATATATAGTATGGGACTGTGTATATTTGAAAAGACGTGGAAAGCTCAATTTGATTGAAACCGTTTCAAGTTTGGTGTGTCTGGATTTGGTAAGAATTAAGCTTCTCATGTGATCAAATGATCCAAGTTTGAATTATCTCTTTCAATAGGCACTATGCGGGTGTACTTTTGTGCACGTGCTACATATTCTGTCCGGCACTAGGTTGGTTTATAACTCACAGGAAAGTAGATCGATGGTGAAATGTGTTAAGTGCAGACCGTATTATTTTAAAAAAAAAAACAAAAGTAGGAAAATAATCTTTTTAAAATTGTAGAAATTACTAATCAGATATCTTCTCTTCCAACAAAATGAAAGTTTCTTTAAAACTTACTGTTTTTATTCTTCAAAATAACAGTAAAAAAAGAATAAAACAGAGGAATGCTTAATATCATACCCCAATGAACCGGTTTTAAGTTTGAAAATTTAAGAATAAAATTATCTGAGGCATTACGTTCTTGGAAGCATCTTACATGACCTTTTATACCGCACTGATGCGAGTTGTTTAGTGCGTGGCTGCGTGAGGGGGAACTTATATATATTACTGTCACATTTGACAGCCTTATAATTTTTGCAATAAATAGTCAATTACTTTATATTAAATTCGGTAACCTTTCTAACTAACATCTTTGACTCTCTTTTACCCCAATCTCAAAGGGGAATGAAGGAAAGTAGAAAGGTGACGAGTTCTGCATCCTTCGGAACTTGCAAGTGACACATGGGAATCGGAATTAGGAATTACTTTTGGAATATATGCTTTAAAAATTAGAACAAACTTATGTAGTGAATTTTACTATTTAACTAGTTACTTAACATTTTTGACCGTATTTAGCCTATTTGACCCATTAATTAGTAGTGAGTTCGTGTTGCTGCGAAAGTGGTACTTATGATGAATTGTAGTACTTTAGATATTGTATTTCCTAATTTGAATCGGATAACGTTATTATTAAAGATAAAATTATTTCAAAAACTTAATGTAATTATTTCTATTTTTATGATTTAAATTCAAAGTTATAAATTAAATTAAACCAATAACATTTATAATTATCTACGTGTGTTTTTTTTACTCGAAATTAAATACATATTAAAGATTCATAACAGCTTACATATGATAGTTAATATAGTTCTCTTGACAACTAATATGTAATATTTTACCCAAATAACTATTAACAATAAGAGTAGTAGAAATAATAATAATATTATTATTATTTTAAAATTTTACGATAATTTATAGATAAAGCGGGAGCGATTCGGAAAAAAGAGAGTAGAAATGTACATGTATGTTTTATAAAAATGTAAATATTCTCAAAATAATTTGTTGCACAAATAATCTTTATATAGTCCCACAATCATGATGGGTATGGAAAGGACAAGGATAGAAATACTGAAATAAAAGATTAGAATAAATAAATATGAAAGGAAATTATATACGAAAATTAGGGTTAAGCCGTTAAGGAAACCAAAAACAGAAGGTACGGTCGTGAACTTGGAATTTATCGGCTGTTTGACGCATGAAGTCAGCAATAGGTTGTACAGAAAATCATACTTCACTTTATTATTATCATTAGTTGACATGGTAGGAGATTTATATATGTTTAATATTTGTAAGACTCTTTTTATTTTTTATGATTAAATGTATTTAATTTAAAAGATAAAAAATATGAAAATCATATTTTATAAGATATTTTAACTACCTTGAAAATCTTATTCATTGGTTGAAATGTCATTTTAAATTAAATAGTTGTTTGGATAAATATTATTTTTATTTAGTTGGGTGTTTTTTGAAATGTTATTTTTTGATTGTTGATAAGTGTGTGTCATTATTAGGGACTGAAATTTTTTTATGGCTAAGGGTGTGTTTAGTTGACATGTTTTCCAAGAAAATATTCTATGAATATATGGAAAAATGGGAACATGTTCATACACCCAGTTTAAAAAAATACTTGGAAAATGAAAAATGCGGTATTCCAAATTTTTTCAAAAAACAACCACTATTTGAAAAATTATCTATAATAGTCTTCCAAAATTTCCCATTATTAAAAGGACAAGTATTCTAAATTTTTTCAAAATAGGAATAATGAAAAATATGGTATTCCATGTTTTTTCAAAATGTAAAAGAAAAATAAGAAATAAAATAAAAAATTTATTACAGTTAAATATGTTTTTAGTTTTTCAAATTGAAAAATCAACGTAGTGTCTAAACATGTTTTCACAATTTTTAACAACATTACAAGTAGTCATTACAACAAAAATGTAGGTACATATTTCAACTATAGGATAAATAATTTACCGTTAGTTTATTAAAGTATATTTCACATAAGGATCGCTAAGATAAAAATTTAATTTAAAAATTTAAAAATAAAACTTCAAATTAGAAGCTAGAAAATTAGAAATTAAAATTTTCAAATTAGCATTTAGAAAATAAAAATTTTAGAAATTTAAAATTAGAATTTAGAAAATAAAAAATTTAAAAAATTTTAATTATAATTTAGAGCATTAAAAAATTAGAAATTTTAAATTTGCATTTAAAAATATAAATATTAGAAATATCAAATTAGCTTTTAGAAAATAAAAATTTAGAAATTTTAAATTAGAATTTAGTAAATAAAAAATTGGTGAAATATAAAAATTAGAAATCTCAAATTAGTTAATTGGAAAAATTTTACATAATTAATTTATGTTTGTTATGCAATTTTGGATAATTCTTATGTTGTAACTTAGTGATGTATTGGCAATGTAGATTTTGTGATTGATTATTTGTGGATGTTGGGAAATCCCCCAAAGGGTGGGTACAATTATTCTTTAATTTAATGTCATTCCAATTTTGAATATTTATGTCTTTTGAATTTTAGACTTGGAAATATGTGGTTTGAATTTAAGGTCTTCAAACTAAAGGATCAACACACTAGGGAACTATGCATAACACTTTGTTCCCACTTTTATGGAAATGGAAGGAGTGAGGGGATGTTTAATAGCAATCTAGATAATATGGTGAGGAAAATGGCTAGTATATTACTTTTAATACAATGTTATTTCAAATTATTTATATAATTGCTTAATTATTTTATATTTGTAGGGAAGTGTCACTTCACACTAGTAGAGCACAAGGCGGCTGTTAGGCACACTTTTGCAAAGATGGGGAAACACCATTTGAGAGACATGCTCAGAAAGGCTTGGATATAGGGCGTAGGAAGGACAATCCTTACTCATCCTCATTAGATAGAGGAGGAGGCATGAGTTAGCCTACTCACCTAATGGGCCATGCCAGAGTATATTATTGTCGAGGGGCATAATAGGTGCAACCGAATGAGCGACATAGGAGGAGCCCTGAACATTACTGGGAGGAGGACACATGCTAATATTGTCTTAAATATAGTAAGTTTATATAAACCCTAACATTATTGTTTATTTGTTTTATAGGGAAATTTATAAATATAATATTGTTTATTTGTTTGATTTGTATAATGTGCAATATAAATGACCTATCACGTCAAATGAACTCTTTGTGGTGTCTCATGAACGATCTAATGGTGAGTGGGTTGATGATCGATCCCATGACACCATCATAGGTATCACAACCATAATTTATTTTCAAATTTAACCAACTTTGTAATTATTATTTATAATGATTTTTAATATGTGTTATTGTGCAGTGGATGCTTATGTTGTATCCAAAATATGGTATGACCTAACGGGTTGGTGGACTCACAAACAAAGATTGACATCTAGGTTATGGTAGCATGTTGAAAGAACCAGGGTTATGTTTATGGAACTGGTTCCTTGGCCGCCAATGTACACCAAGGTTCTACATCGATGACCTATCTGACTGTTAGGTCATCTACCAGTTCTTCTTTGTCACAGTTAAATCCTGAGGTGTCACGCTTTCAAGATAAGATGGATAATATGAGAGGGCAATTAGGAGAGATGAACCGGATAAGGGCATAATTGAGTGTCATAGATGAGCTAAGGGCCCGGGTTTGAGAGCTTCAATATGCCTAGTAAGCAGTTTTGTCCATGGTTATCCATTAGCCTCATTATAGTGTTAGATCAAATGACCAATTTGTCTCATAGGAGGTGGAGGAGTAGCCTTAACTCTACTACGAGTGTTGTCCTTACCAACAACAGAGATATGGCCATCATCGGCACCGACAACAATTCGGTAACACTAGCAGAAACGACGTCACCCAGAGGACTCCATGGAATATCACCATCGCCACCACCATGGACCTTAGTTATTTTTATTTTTCATATTTGTAACTTTTGTCTTTTTTCTTAAACACAATTATATGAATGTTTCAATTTATTTATATCAGTTTAGTATGTGTTATGTCACTTTAATTCACATAAGCCAATAGTAGTAGTAGTATAGTAGTAATAATAATAATTTAGTAATAGTAGTAATAATTTTAAAATAATGCTTGGATGTTACGTCAGACATACGCCTCCGACGCAACAGTTAGGTGAGAGATTATGTTCTGTGCAACCTTGCATAAGGGAATTTTGCCTGAGACCCCAACTTCGGTCCAACAACAATTGTTGCATGCATTTTTTTGGTTGTAGCTTGGGTTGTTATCACGCTAAATCATGTCTTTCTTGTAGTGAATTCAAGATGACGTAATATATTTTACTAGATTAAAACTCGGGTAGACAAAATAGTCACTTGGTGAAGAAACTTATTTTAATAGCTTGTAGCATTTTTAAAATGTTACTTAAAGTAGTGTTTGAGCTATTTTTATTTTTTTACACTTTTATTCTCATGGATATTTTAAAAAAAATCTAATCTTATATATTTTAAAAGAAAGTATGTCCTTTTTTATCATTGTACATTTAACAACTAGTTTATCATACACATTTAAATTAAATCAGCAAACTTATCAACTTCTCATAAGGTTTTAGGTAATTTATTTGTTAGTTTTACTGAATAGACCCATGGATATCGAAACTCCAATATTATTGCCATCAATCCACTATTATATACAAAACTATGAGTCCATTTGGTAAGATTAACGGGTAAGCTAGCTGAAAGCTGATTGGCTATATATATGATTGAATTAATTTCAGCAAAATTTGTTGTTAAATGTAAAAAAATAAAAATTTGGGTGTAGGTTCTATCTACCGCGATGAGTTTTAAACTTGTTATTGTTTTACATCAGTTTTATCCTCACTTGTATTTTTTTAATAAATTATTCTTATCTAGTTTTAAAGAAAATATGTCGTTTATATCATTTTACATTTAACTAACACAAGGTTATGGTTAAGCGAAAAGGGATAATCTTTTTTGAATCAAGCTGAAGGTAACATAGATTACACACTAGTATTAGGCTTGAATAGAATGATTAAAAAACTTTTGCAATTTTTTTCAAAAGCAGATATCCAAATACTTGTATGAATTTTCACAAAAGGTGATTTAAACACAAAGGCAACATGGAAATTTAAAGAAAATAAAAAAACACAAATGGGATTTTATTAAGTAATTTTTTTAATTGTGTTAAAGTAGTTAAAAGGATAGGACCTTGATTCAAATAGGTGAGGCAAAAAATATGATACTGAAGGGTAGCTTTTCCAAGTTAATTGAATAGAACAGCAGGCAATACTAAATGTTGTTGTTGGTGGTCGGAATAAGGTTTTAAAGTGGTAGGGAGCTGTTAAAAGTAAAATCTTTGCATGTCTTCCTGTCTGGTGAACCCTCATCAATGGTTATGAACATAAAAAACTGGGGAGTTCTCAAAAACAAAAATAAAATAGTAAAAATATAATAAAAGTAGATTAAAGCATACCATAAAGTCCACTAAAGCTAGTAGTTATTTGAGTGAGTTTAATGCTAACTCAAGAGAATAGTATTAAGAAATGAAAAGTTTAAAAAATCATAAAAACAATTTAACTAATTTTTCACATGAGCAATTTACTTGTAGAATAAAATACAAAATCTTGATCACAGATTACAAAAAAAAAAAACAAAAAACTATTTCCACTTTTTATCCTCCTGCAATAAAAGGGAGAGGAATAATAAGTACAGGAGTTGGAGAACCTGGGTGAATACATCAAGTGTATACATAATTAATTATGAATTTAATAAACTTCACTCTCTTGATTTTCTTCTTGACAAAATAAAATTCGTTAGTTTACTCTATAAGGCTTATTTTTATTCACGAGTTAAATTTAAAAGAAAACTGTTTCCTTTTTTTTTTAATTTCCCACCCACCCCACAACTAGTAGTCATGTGAGTTATCCCACATTCCAACCGTGAGAGTACAAAATAATAAGAAACTGGTCATATGATATTTTTTGCTAAAACCCCTTTTCAGCCCTCTTAAAGTTTAGGGATTAGGAAAAAACCCTTGAAAAAAAAATCCTTAGGTTTTGGCCCTTATAAAATTTTAGGGTTTACGAATTTAAGGAAAACGTTAGGTTTGACCGTTAATTGATGATGTGGCTAACGTTTGTGCCACCTCATCAGTGCCACGTGGCAATTTTTTTAAAAATAAAAAATAAAAAATCCACGTTATCAACTAAAACCCATTTTTAACCCTCTTAAAGTTTAACGATTAGGAAAAAACCCCTTAAAAAAAATCTTAGGTTTTGGCCCTTATAAAATTTTAGGATTTAGGTTTTGGCCCTTATAAAATTTTAGAGTTTATGAATTTAAGGGAAAAGCCCTGAACTGAGGCGGCATGAGTTTGGGCTACCTCATCAGCGACACATGTCAAAAATATTATTAATTAATTACATTGGGGTCTAGTTGGCTGCTTACGTGTGAAATTATAAATTAAACCATAAATTAAGAAACCCTAATTAAAAGTCCCTTCATCTTCTTCATCCTCTGTATCAAAAATATAAAGCCTTTGTAAATATAACACTAAATTATGCATTTTTAATAGTGTTACATTTATGAGGGCTTTAATTTACACCCTCTTGACATTACAGGGATGAGAGAGAAAAATAGGTGAAGTGGGAAAAGAAGGGAAAAAGAGATGGAACCACTCTTTATGTATTTTGATAAACTCTAAAATTCCCTTAAATTCATAAACTCTAAAATTTTATAAGGGCCAAAACCTAAATCCTAAAATTTTATAAGGGCCAAAACCTAAGGTTTTTTTTTAAGGGGTTTTTTCCTAATCGTTAAACTTTAAGAGGGTTAAAAATGAGTTTTAGTTGATAACGTGGATTTTTTATTTTTTATTTTTAAAAAAATTACCACGTGGCACTGATGAGGTGGCACAAACGTTAGCCACATCATCAGTTAACGGTCAAACCTAACGTTTTTCTTAAATTCGTAAACCCTAAAATTTTATAAGGGCCAAAACCTAAGGGTTTTTTTTTTCAAGGGCTTTTTCTTAATCCCTAAACTTTAAGAGGGCTGAAAAGGGGTTTTAGCCGATATTTTTCATATTGAATTTCCAACTACTTGGTTAAGTGACAACAAGATGATGAACCATCATACTCACCTAAGATGGTTGAAAAGTATTTCATTTAATGCTACCAAATTACTAATGTCATTATTTTAAATAAAAGTTTGTATTTATCTATTCATTAACGACACCAACATGTATATTTATCAGCAAGAGAATGTTTTAACTTAATATGATGTTAACTTTGAGTCACACCATGTAGTTGTATGAGTTTTACTTTTTCATAACAATCTTAGTTGAGATATTAGGTCCAGATAAAATATGTTAAAACAAAAACAAAAATGCATGTTTTGTTTTTTAATTTTTAATGATGTTTTAAGTTATTCCTCTAACTTTCTTTTTGATTTATTTTTGTCCTCCAAATTTAAGAAATGTCTTACTTGAGACTTTTAGTATATTGAATTTCATGATAGTTATTTCCTTTAAAATTTGTATTCTTTTATTTTCTTTTAAACAAACTAGTTATTTCACTAAGGTCCACTAAATAAAATTATGAGATTCCACATACGAAAGAACTAGTCTGAGATGCTTCAAAAACTTGAGAATTAAGACGAATCAAAAGCAAGATGCTTAATTTGCGATTGAAAAAACGGAGTTATGAAAATAAAAAAATTTAAAGATTAATATTAATTCTTTATACAGTTTAAAACAATTAAAACTCCATTTAACTGTTGGATTAATTTTTCTATTATTAATTTTTACGTTCAATTCAACGGAATTCCGGCCCAACCAAGCAACCTTTAAAAGACTAATTTAAACTACCGCCAAGAATTGGAGGGAAAAATGGATATTTTTCCTAAAATAAGATATCAGATATGTTCCTAGAGCGCTGCATGGTTGACACTGTTTTTTTTTATCATTGGAAATAAAAAAAAAAATAAAGGTAACAAAAAGAAAGATAAATATAGATAAGTATCAGAAAGTGAGGGAGACAATTAAAAATCAAACCTAAATTCTAATACTTTATATTCATCTCACATATCAAATATCAAATGTATTGACTTAGGAGACTGTGTGGTGTCTTATCTGATTGATACGATTAAAAACCTTGTGAGCTTTTGGGGTAAAATGAATCATAATAATGATGAATTTCTATTTTTTTTGCAGTAGCAGGGGTATGTTTGGGAGTAAATAGAAGCCCAGAAAAGTTCAAGGCTTTCATAATGGAGATGTAACCGGGTTGGGCTAAAGCAAGAAGATTAAATTCCAGTTCAGGCTTTGTACACAAAGTTAAAAAATGGACCACGTGCATTATTGTCCTCTGCTGGAACTTTAACTCCTATGTGTTCTTTGCTTGTCCACTGCTTTGCCTGGGACATTGTCACCTCTTATTTCTTTTCCTTTAAGTGTTTGTCCCTTCTTTACAACTGCAAACAAGGCTCTCTCCATTCCCAACACTAGAATATGGAGGGCTTTATTATTTCACTTCTGTGCTTTCTGTAATTTTGTGATGCTGAACAGTTGGACCACAACACATGATATTTTTTTTCCAGTTGTGATTTTCCAACTGGGATCATCACAAGTAAATTTTTAACGTGTCAGTCAAACAAAGTTTAAAATTATCTAAAACATTTCATATCAATATTAACTATTAGATGATTTAATTGGCCAAATTCAATTTTCGTAACTAGATACTAAATAATTAGGTATTTTTTAGGTGACCTTTTTATGCTTATGCTCCAATACATTGCAAGAGTACATTTGGTTTTGTAGAATGACTTCGGTCTGTGGATATTTTCATTATTTTTTCCCCTCAGCGTGATGGTCTTTTTATTTGTTTATTTTATTAAAGAGGGTTCAAGACTATTTATGATTTGTAAGCTGAAAAAATAGTCTTAAGTATAAACAAAATGGCAAAGGCCATGTTACACTTTGTCTAAGGTATAGACAGGATGGGTGGAATTAGGTATTAGATAATGAGCTAAGCCCATGTTAAACTCATATTGGGCCTGACTCTTGAGATTTTATTTTGCGTTTTGTTCAAAAATTACATATCTTGGGTTTAGATATTGAGACCGTTACTGTGAAATGTATGGGCTTGAGTCCGATTGAATAAAAACGGAATAATTGCGTTTGTACAGGATTCCTTTTCGGCTATACATACATTTTGTTTAATCTAAGAACAGTTTCTTTGGGTCCCCAGAAATCGACTACAAGTTAGGAGTGTTACAGTAACGCAACATATTCTACTCAACTAATTAACTAAACGCAAAATTCAATTTGGAGTAGAATTGATTCATCATGTGGGATTCACAAATTTACTTTCACAACCAATTAAAATTAATTCTTATCAGTTAACTTTTAAGATATCACATAAACAAAAACGTGCCATTTTTTCCTCAAAATCAGTTATACTCACAATTTCTACATCTTTTCAACATTGATTAGATATCAAAAGGGGATTTCTTATTATTGATAGTCCAAGCTCATATAGTGTCATCATCGAGAGGCCGAGACTTAATGATTTAGGAGAAGTAGTGTCAACCCTATACTTAACCATGAAATTCTTACTTAAAAGGGGATGAGTGGAGGTGGTCCACGGAGATTGAGAGGATGCCTAGAGATGTTATGTCAACAGTGTTTGAATACAAACCTCGGTTGGTCAAACCAAAAAATACATCATACGGTCAAACAGAGTTTTACCTGTCTCGAGTGGCGGGAAAGATCAATATCAATTCTTAAATTTCTCCATTTTTCTAACTCCGTTTTCCAAACTGGAAACCAAACAGGCAATAAGAATTTCAATGATGACATGTGAAAGCATGGTGTAAATACCATTGACCAACTAGGATTCAAGAGACAACAAAGATAGATTAATCCCTATGGAAGATCTCAAAAAGGTTCAAATAAGCATGTTGACCAAGTACTTCACTCAAGTAGGCAGCCAATTGAAAGGTGAGCTAGTCGAAAATTTGAAACAGTTACTATAGGAAAATGTTGGCATGTTTTGAATGGAGCCCAAAGGATATGCCAAGGTTCAATCCAAATGTTTAATGTTGTTTTCGGGATGGAATATGGCATTTGCAATGTAATATGTTCTTCATGTTCTTGGTGTTCTTCATCTTCTCCAAGTGAACAAGATTACTAAACCCTAGGTGTGATCCATTCGAAAACTTATGTTTTTGCATCACATGTGTTTTCTTGTTCTTGTTGCACAATTTATGAAGTGTACATCAAATTGTTCCAAAGTTACATTGCTTAATTCTTTGTGGATTTGGAGTTATTGCTTGAAAACTCAAGAAATTAATTCACTTTGAAATGTGTAAAATTAAGTTATAGAAATTTTTCTTTTGCATGAAACTTTGCATTTATGCTCCAATTAAGTGTTAGAAACCACTACCAAAAGGAAAAATAGAAAATTCTATAAGGACTAATTTGTAATTTTTGAAATTCTGTTTATGGAATTTCTGTGATTTTTTGAATTGTACAGGACCAAAATTTCAATTTTGAGATTTTGGTAGAAAAGATTTAAAGAAAAAAGAAAAAAAAGGCTTGGCAAGTGAAATTACCTTGCTTTATAGCTAGTTATTTGCATTCTACAATAGCTTCCCACTTTTGTGACTTTATTGTAGCTTGATTATACTTCTCTAAGAGTTTTTTAAGTAACCTTTGTGTTAGCCTTCCTAGTGTGCCTTATTTCTAGTTTGTCATTGTTGTTTTTAGTTTGTCATACCCTGATTCAATTTGAGTATTCTTTTCTTGTGTAGTTCTTTTTGAGTCTGTCTTTTTATTCTTTGATTTTGTCATAGAGTATTTCACCTTTCTTGGCTTCTAGATAGGCTTTGAGTTATTCACCACATGGTATTGTATTAGAGGATGCTTAAGAGTGAGTTGTGAGTTTTCTTGTGAGAATTTCCTTTTAAGATCTCAAGAGCGGTAAAACTAGATGCGTTAAAATGAGTTGTAACTCGTGAGTCAACCCTGCTTAAGGTGGGTTTTAAATGAGTCGAGTTGAAAAAAATGGCTCATTTTTTAAGCGAAGCTTTTTCTGGCTCGACCCACTGAACCCGGCTCACAGTGAGCCAAACTTGTAGTGAGCGAGTTAGCCCATGGGTTGGTATTTAAAAAAAATAAAAATTTCAATACGGCACACACACTGCACATGATGGGAGGTCAAGACGTCAAGTAGTAGCTGAGTGAGCCGGCCCTAATTTTTTTCCCTTTGTAGTTTCCACTCTAGTTCTACACTTTTGTACACTACTTCAGTTCTCATGAATCACGACTTCTTTTCTTTTCCTCAGTTCATGAATCACGACTTCACTTTCTTTCTGCTTCAGCATTCAACCTTCAGGTCTTCCACACGACGCACGTTATGACGCTACTATGTGCTAACTTTCCCTTCCCCTCTGTGACCGCGATGCACACGCACACGGAGGCCTTCCTTTACGACGGTATAAAATTATTATATGATATAATATAATATTTATATGTTTGTATATTCACAATAATAAAATTATTATATGATATAATATAATATTAATATGGAATTTGGTATTGAAATATAAGGAAAATAAAAAATACTTTTTTATTTTTAAAAATATTTTGTTGGCATTTCTTATTTTTATTTGATTTTTAATTTTTTTAAAAAGTTAGGTCAACCTGTGAGTCACCCTGTAGATTGGTGGGTTGGTCGAGCTGAGAAAACTGACTCACTCAAGAAAGCGAGCTGTGTTAGGTTGAGTTATAAAAATTTTCATTAGAGAAAAAGCCTACTTAGGAGTTCTGCATAAGTGTACCATTGAGTGCAAACACTTAGAAGAGTGGTGAGATCTTTTAGCACTCATTATTTCTATATAATTGTGATACTAACCATTTCTTTTTGTCTTTAAATTTTGATGCTTATTTAGAGTTGTGCAAAGCATTAAAGACGATTGTATTTGTAGAGCATTATCCTTGTAACACTTGAGTTTGGGACTTTAGTTTTATTCACTTTTCCTCTTCTTGTATTTAGAGTTTTCCTTTGGGTTAGGGTGAGAAGGTAGTATAATTTGGAGTAGTTTGAAAATTCTTGTTATTTAAATTTGGAATTTGGACTTTAATTTTTAAAAATTACTTAGAGTAATTACACTTAGATTTAGTTTAATTTTACAAATTGGCTAGTTTTCTTATATTAGCTAAAACATAAACTAACATAATACCAAACTTGGAAGGTGACATGGAGAATTAGCCTTGGATACTGGCTAGTATATCAACCAACGATATGGTGGATTTTAGAAATAAGTTAAAAGGAACTTTTGTAATTTTAAGATGAGAAATAAAACAAAGCACGAGTCATCATTGTGGACTTTTGGTGTTGCCTTTGTGTGTTAGATAAGTGCTTGCCATAGATATTTCACTTATTAAGGAAAGAACCAATAATGTTACGTATAGTATATCCAGAATTTTTTGGAGTATTTTGATGTTTGATGAAAGATAAACAAAATTAAAAGGATGAGAAAAAATATAGAAGACGTGATAATTAATGACATGATTAATAAAAAAAGAGATTAAAAAAGTGATATTAAATTATGTTTGATGTCATTAATTGATGAATGTAAGTGTCAGAAAGGGTTCGACATGTAATTCTCCTTAATAACTTAAAGCTTGTCTATAAGTACGTGTCATTGGCTAAGCACGGATCTTAAGATAGCTAGAAAAAATCATTATTTTTGTTATCAATGATAATTAATTAATTAAATGAGAATAGATTCCTCACTGTTCTTAACGGACACACAATTACAAACGAGCTCATTGCTTCCACAATCCATCTTTTGGATAGTGATTTTATTCGATTGCTATCAACATGATTTATACTTCAAAGTCCTGTCCAATCAATTGGAACTGTAAATTAAATTAAAGAAAACATTTATTTTTAATTTCTTTATAACTTTTGGCTCAACCTTTTATTTTTAAAAATTAATTTAGTCATTTATTTTTCAAACTGAATTTAATACTTTGTGTTTTAGTTTTTTATAAATTTTATTTTTCACTAACTTTATTATCATTGTTAATTTCTTCATAAAAAAATTAACATTGTTAATTTTCTTATCATTAGTTTCTTGTTCCCGTCTTCTCATTTTTATTAAGTTTTAACATCTAGATCTTATCATTTTCTCCCTTCTAACCACTGAATCAATATTTGTATCAACTATCAATACAATATCCATAATCAACAACATACAAGTTTAAAAAGTTCAATAAAATCCCTAGAGAAAACTTATTAAGTAATCTAAGCTCATTGAATAAACATTCCCCCATCCATTGTTTTATATAGGGCTTTATAGATAAATATAATTCGAATATTCAAATTATAAATAAGAAGTATAATGGATAAACAGTAAGATAACACACTATAATTAACTACCCTTATCCAAGCACACTTAATACTATTTAAGATAGATTAAGTGATTTCAAAAAGTATATAAAATTTACTTGATTGAGGCTTACATAGACCAAGTTAGATATAAGATGATTGGGTCAGTCGTTGACTAGTCCAAGGCATTTGGTTTGTCCACTAATGAGTTGATGGTTCTATTACCATTCCATTGGATTATTGATGAAAAAAGGAATTAATAAATAGGAATGAAAAAAATTGGGATAAATATTGTAAGCAATGTGGAGACCTCTTCCAATTAAATTAAGAAAAGGCGTTTAGCTCAGTGAGAAATTTATTCATAGTCTATGTAACGTCCTAGGTTATTTTTGCATTTATTTTTATTCAAACGGTTACATCTTACGATAAATTTTTCCTTTTCTTGAAAATTAATTGATATTTAGTGAAAAAGCATTTATTTTTACTGACTTATTCAAGTGACAGCAGTCACAGTTAGATTAATTAAATGAGGTCTAGAAAAGAAGAGCAAGTTAATTTAAGCACAACGGATGGGAGAAAGGGAATCAGGGCTTCTCGCTTGAGCGAGGCCCCTACTCGTCTAAGCGAGATTCCGGACTCTCGCTTGAACGAGGTTTCTATTCGCTTGAGCGAATACCTTTCACACACCGGATTAGACAAAACATCCAGACGGACTCCCGAAAGTCTCACCCTAAAAATGATTCTGTTAATCAAAGGTTTGTCATAGCTACCACGACAACATATGTAAATGACAGTAATGTATTTTAAAATGTAGATTTGCATTCGGTCCGGTCTTGATTTAACACAACTAATTAATAATACTCGGAAGTTCTTATACACATATATAACTCTATAGAGAGTCACTCAAAGTCGCTCAGACCCTGGCACCGTTCTCCCCCTTGGCGCGACTCCATGGCTCCTTCCCCCTCCCTGTCTCTGGTTACTAAAAAAAAAGCAAGGGTGAGTGTTTGGCATTGTAATTAATATAGAATGGAACTTAACAAATATACATGCATATTTATACATACACATCAAGCATCATTCGAAAGTAAGCATACCGAAACATAGTGTATTACATACAGTAACTATATTAACCCAACCACACAATTCCATCACATTCATCACGATCACAACTGACTCTCATACAATTTGACTCCTAGTATCCGGATACTAAAGGATTGGCCTTCAGCTGGGGGTCCTACTTGACACCCCGTGAACCCTGCTTGGTTCACCGAGTCCTGCTTGACTCTCCACCTCGACCACTGGGTCCTACTTGACCACTGGGTAGCTCAACTGGGCACGAAAACCACGGGAGCCGGAAATGAGGGGCTATCATATACCGTCGGCCATCCCACACCACATAATCATTCAACAGTTTACCTTTTACATAATAATATCAATTCCTCATCACTCGGGTAGCCTGCTTGCTAACCCGACGTCACATAACACTGATCATTTCAACATTAGATATCACAAGATCATAACATGATAAACTCAACCACACCCGATCTTCTACTAATTAATGAACCCAATCACACATGCACAAGCATAAACACACGACTACGTTTAGCAACATTTCCCTTAACCTGTTTACATTACCTCAATGACCTGAATAAGAAGCGAGTCCTATTTTAATTAATTATAACCCGAACACCCCCTTATTTTGGTTCCACGCTTCGATGATCTACTCTCTGTGTCGATTCCTTCCTCTGAGCACTGGTTTCGCAGTCTCAACTCCGTCACTCAGTCTTCCGTTGCTTAGCCTACTACCTACGGATCATAAAGTACAGCTCGTCACTTCAACGCCCTTAGTTCATGGACTGCATTTGGGCTCACACTCACCGGAGGAGTGGAGAACAGCCACGAATATAGCCATGCATGGCTCTAAACCGCCAAAGAATAAAAGGAATAAGGGAATCACAATTGGAACGGATCAGTAGACTCACCTTGAAGCCTCGATCACAGGAATGGGAATAAATTAAAGTTTGGACACAAATGGAGTCCCTCTCCAGTGCATGCAACTCAGTGTTAAGAGAGGAGAAAAACGAAAGTGAAGGAACAGACCAACAGCAAAGGTAACTTATAAATAATGAAGGGGGAAGGAAGAGAATCTCCTTATATATATATATATATAGCTCATGGGCAAGATCGTCTTTTCCTTTATTTTATTTGTATTCTTACTAAATTTAATCAATTTCACTATATTAAACTATTGCATAGTTATCAAATTAATTACACTTATTTATTCCCTCAACGTTTAATTATTCACAATTCTCTAATACTTCGCAAGAGTATAGGCCCAATATAAATATCGGCCCCCCGGTGTCCTAGCTTAGTGTTCATACCTCGGAAATCCGAGCTACAACCTGAGAGGTCGGATATCTCATCCGTGCTCACCTCTTGGTTACCTACATCCGTTGTTTCAGTCATTATGAGGTTAATCCGGGCTATGACCCCGTGTGAGACGCTCTCCTCACAACGGTTGGACCAGACCACCTAGCCCTGCCCGCTCTTCTCCTACACTCCCGATCTTTAACTCCGCCTGCTCGCGCTTCTGAGACCGATCTCGACACCGGCTTTCTTATCTCTGGCTCAGACAGAACAAATATTAAATAAAACTTCTAAAACATTTACTAATCATTTTCCATTTCTTATAATTCTCATTAAAACATCAGGGATGTTACATCCACCCCCCCTAAAAGGAGATTTCGTCCCCGAAATCAGTGTTCCGGTTGAAAAAGATGAGGGTACATTCGTCTCATATCGGATTCTAACTCCCAAGTGTAGTTTATCCAATGTAAATTCTGCCACTTCACCTTCACCAACGGTACCTCCTTGTTTCTTAACCGTTTGATTTGATGCTCTTCAATGCCGATTGGTACCGCCTCCACCGTCAGGTTCTCCTTCACTTTAATGGAGTCACTCGGTACAATCATGGTATCACACGGAATGTAGGCTCGAAGTTGCGATACGTGAAACACGTTGTGAATGTTAGTCAACGATTGGGGAAGATCCAGTCGATAAGCGACTTCACCAATCCGTTCTAGTATTTGGTATGGTCCAATATACTTCGGATTAAGCTTTTGACTCTTCAAAATTCGACCTACACCCTTAGTCGATGAAATCCTTAGGAACACCCAATCACCCACTTGGAATTCAAGGGGTCTATGCCGATTGTCATAATAGCTCTTTTGCTGGTCTTGAGCAATTTTTATCTTCTCTCGGATTAAAGCGATTTGCTCATTCATCTCTTGAATCATCTCAGGCCCCAGATGAAGGGCATCGCCGTTCTCATTCCAACATAATGGAGTACGGCATTTCCGACCATAAAGAGCTTCGTATGGAGCCATCCCAATGCTACTATGGTAACTGTTATTATATGCAAACTCTACCAAGGGCAAGTATTTCTCCCATGATCCGCCCTGTTCCAGTACACATGCCCTTAACATATCTTCAAGAGTCTGTATAGTCCGTTCTGATTGGCCATCGGTCTGGGGATGGTAGGCTGAGCTCAATTTGAGCTCAGTACCCAGTTGTTGTTGCAAACTCCCCTAAAACCTTGAAGTGAATCGGGGATCCCGATCGGAGATAATGCTTGAGGGCACACCATGCAGTCGTACGACCTCAACAACGTACAACTTAGCTAATCGATCTAGCGACCACTTCATATTTATTGCCAGGAAATGCGCACTTTTGGTTAGTCGATCCACAATCACCCAAATCGCGTTGTATCCGGTTTGAGTGCGGGGTAGTCCGGACACGAAGTCCATGGTGATACCTTCCCACTTCCAGATCGGAATTTCTGGAGGTCGAAGCAAACCTGGAGGTCGTTGGTGCTCAACCTTGCACTTCTGGCATATCACACAGGATTTCACATACTCGATTATTGCCTTCTTCATGTTTGGCCACCAGAATTCCTTTTTTAAGTTATGATACATTTTTGTCACTCCCGGATGTATACTCAGAGAGCTCTTGTGTGCTTCTGATAGCACCGCCTGCCTGACGCCTCCATGTGCAGGCACCACCACTCGGTTCCTGAATCTCCATATACCATCATTACCCCTAGTTATCTCCACATTTTTGCCTTGGGTCTGAGTATCAATCAGCCTTAGTAACTCTTTATCGTCTTTCTGTGCAGCTACCATCGACTCCAGAAATTCGTTGGAGATTTTTAACATTCCGATTGTCATTCGGTTTGGCGCGTCCATAACGATTCCAACATTCATATCTCTAAAGCTTTCCAGCAATTCCTGTTCTCTACCCATTAGGTACGCCACGTGTAATACCTTCCTGCTTAGTGCATCTGCCACAACATTCGCTTTGCTCGGGTGATACTTTAAATCGAAGTCGTAATCCTTTAAATACTCCACCTATCGCCTCTGTCTCATATTTAGCTCCTTTTGATCAAACAAGTACTTTAGGCTCTTGTGATCACTGAATACTACAAAGCGAGCCCCATACAGATAATGACGCCAAATCTTCAGTGCGTACACCACTGCTGCAAGTTCCAGATCATGAGTCGGGTAATTCTCTTCATGTGGCCTCAATTGCCTCGAAGCATAAGCAATTGCCCGATCAGCTTGCATCAACACACACCCCAATCCAAATTTGGATGCATCACAATATACTTCAAATTCCTGTGTTACATCGGGCAGTGCAAGCACAGGGGCAGTCGTTAAACATCGCTTAAGAGTTTGGAAGCTTAATTCACACTTTTCTGACCACACGAAGGAGTTTCCTTTCCTTGTTAACCGAGTCAGAGGAAGTGCTATCCGAGAGAACCCCTCAATGAAGCGTCGATAGTATCCAGCTAATCCGAGGAAACTCCTGATTTCAGTTATTGACTTCGGCCTCTCCCAAGCCATAACCGCCTCAATTTTTGTCGGATCAACTGAGATTCCCTCTTGGGAAATTATATGCCCCAAGAATTGTACACTACTCCCCCAGAAATCACACTTAGATAGTTTAGCGTACAACTTCTTCTCCCGAAGTACTTGTAAAACAAGTCGAAGATGTTGAGCATGCTCCTCGTCCGACCTCGAATATACCAAAATATCATCAATGAATACTACCACAAACTGGTCCAAATACGGTTGAAAAGTCCGATTCATATAGTCCATAAAAATGGTAGGAGCGTTCGTTACTCCAAAGGGCATTACTACGTACTCGAAGTGCCTATACCGAGTCCGAAATGTTGTCTTTGGGATATCCTCCGACCTCACTCGGATCTGGTGGTATCCCGACCTCAAGTCGATCTTAGAGAACACAACGGCGCCTCGCAGCTGGTCCAGTAAATCGTCAATCCGAGGTAGTGGATATTTATTTTTGATTGTCAGTTTGTTCAGCTGTCGGTAATCAATGCACATTCGCATACTACCGTCCTTCTTCTTTACCAATAACACCGGAGCGCCCCAGGGTGAGGCACTGGGTCGGATAAAGCCCTTTTCTAGTAATTCGTTTACTTGTTTCTTCACTTCGGTTAATTCCACCGAAGACATTCTATATGGCGCTCGGGACACAGGTTCTGCCCCGGGAATCAAGTCAATAGAGAAATCAATCTCCCGACTGGGAGGTAGCTCCAGAATTTCTTCCGGAAAAACATCAGGAAATTCACAAACAATCGAAATATCACTTAGCAGGAGGTTATGCCGACCCTCCGAAGCGAATAAAACAACATACGTGGTTAGGACATCGCTCACCCCGTTCTTCATGTCAAGTTCCTGAGAGAAAACAATATTCTTCCGATAATAGTCGACCAACACATGATTAGCAGCAAGCCAATCGAGACCCAGAATAACATCTAAGTCCTTCAATGGCATACAGATAAAATTTACTCGAAAAGTACGGGCTTCGATTTGTATCGGCAGTTCTCTACACACTGTAGTTGCACGGAAAGTGGAACCAGTTGGAGTGGAAACAATAAGAGCGTTCTCCATTAAACCGATTGGCAGACCAAGCCGTCGCACACAACTTTCTGAAATAAAGGAATGGGTGGCACCTGAATCATAAATTACATCAACCAGATAACCACAGATGAGGCACTTACCCTGTACCAAATTGTCATTCCTCGTAGCTTCTAAAGCATCAAACGCAAATACACGCCCGGTCATGGCGTTCTGGGCATCGCTAGATTGGGCATCATATCTTCCCGATTGTTGGTTCCCTCTACCAGCTCCATTCCGGCCTCTCCTCGAAAAGTTGGAACCCCGGGTCCCAGAAGAGTTAGTTCGGTTGTCCGTCCTGTCCTGCTACTGCCTCTGAGGGCAATCGGGCCTGAGGTGCCCTGGTTGTCCGCACTGGAAGCACACAATCTGATTGGCTTGGCAATGTTTGGCAATGTGACCTTCCTGACCACAATTGTAGCATGTATGATTACCAGAAGGATTACCTGGTCGACCAGTGGAACCCCGACCGGAAGAGGATGAGGAGGTAGCAGAAGACTTGCCACCCCGAAAAAATTGACTCATCCTCTTGAAGTTGAATCCTTTTGCCTTCAGTGGCTTTTTATCTCTCGGCTGGGACATCCTTTGTAACTGCACCTCTTCAGTCAGTCTTGCTTTGTTCACCAGGGTTGGGTAGTCCCTAATCTCCATTGGTACGATTACACTACGGAGCTCAATCCGTAGTCCAGCTTCATATTTGGCGCACTTGCTACCTTCAGTCCCTTCTAACGAGAAAGGGTGGTAAAAATCACACAGCTCGTCAAACTTGCTGGTGTACTCAGCTACAGACATCCGGTCTTGCTCCAACTTCAGGAATTCCATTTCTTTCCGGATTTTGTAGTTGTCCGGGAAGTATTTAACAAGGAACCTCCTTCGGAAATTCGCCCATACCAACGGCTCATTTGCTGCGTTCATCTGCACCTTCACTCGGGACCACCATACTCTAGCCTCTTCTTTTAGTTGGTAAGTAGCAAATAAAACCTTTTGCTCTTCAGAGCACTCAAAATATTCAAAAACCTGCTCGATATCCCTGATCCAGATGTATGCCCCGTCATAGTCATGTCCCCCTTTGTAAGTCGGAGGATTCCTTTTCAGGAATTTATCCAGAGTGGGACCGGACTCGGTCCTACTCATCAGCTGAGTAAATCTAGAGAAGAAATCATCTCTTCCCCCAGAACTAGTCTCTCCGGCCATTTAGTAATTCTACAATGAGCAAACACATCACCTTTAATAACCAAGATCAGTCAGGGGATCGTAAATTTACCTTATATTCATAGAATACTACGCCAGTGGAGTGCCAAGGGAACGATGCCAGGCCACACACAATCTCAATACAACGAAATACAATCAATCTTCATAAGACTATCACAATCACTAGATCGGCCCATACACCGGCTCTAGAAAGAACCGCTCTGATACCAAGTGTAACGTCCTAGGTTATTTTTGCATTTATTTTTATTCAAACGGTTACATCTTACGATAAATTTTTTCCTTTTCTTGAAAATTAATTGATATTTAGTGAAAAAGCATTTATTTTTACTGACTTATTCAAGTGACAGCAGTCACAGTTAGATTAATTAAATGAGATCTAGAAAAGAAGAGCAAGTTAATTTAAGCACAATGGATGGGAGAAAGGGAATCAGGGCTTCTCGCTTGAGCGAGGCCCCTACTCGTCTAAGCGAGATTCCGGACTCTCGCTTGAACGAGGTTTCTATTCGCTTGAGCGAATACCTTTCACACACCGGATTAGACAAAACATCCAGACGGACTCCCGAAAGTCTCACCCTAAAAATGATTCTGTTAATCAAAGGTTTGTCATAGCTACCACGACAACATATGTAAATGACAGTAATGTATTTTAAAATGTAGATTTGCATTCGGTCCGGTCTTGATTTAACACAACTAATTAATAATACTCGGAAGTTCTTATACACATATATAACTCTATAGAGAGTCACTCAAAGTCGCTCGGACCCTGGCACCGTTCTCCCCCTTGGCGCGACTCCATGGCTCCTTCCCCCTCCCTGTCTCTGGTTACTAAAAAAAAAAGCAAGGGTGAGTGTTTGGCATTGTAATTAATATAGAATGGAACTTAACAAATATACATGCATATTTATACATACACATCAAGCATCATTCGAAAGTAAGCATACCGAAACATAGTGTATTACATACAGTAACTATATTAACCCAACCACACAATTCCATCACATTCATCACGATCACAACTGACTCTCATACAATTTGACTCCTAGTATCCGGATACTAAAGGATTGGCCTTCAGCTGGGGGTCCTACTTGACACCCCGTGAACCCTGCTTGGTTCACCGAGTCCTGCTTGATTCTCCACCTCGACCACTGGGTCCTACTTGACCACTGGGTAGCTCAACTGGACACGAAAACCACGGGAGCCGGAAATGAGGGGCTATCATATACCGTCGGCCATCCCACACCACATAATCATTCAACAGTTTACCTTTTACATAATAATATCAATTCCTCATCACTCGGGTAGCCTGCTTGCTAACCCGACGTCACATAACACTGATCATTTCAACATTAGATATCACAAGATCATAACATGATAAACTCAACCACACCCGATCTTCTACTAATTAATGAACCCAATCACACATGCACAAGCATAAACACACGACTACATTTAGCAACATTTCCCTTAACCTGTTTACATTACCTCAATGACCTGAATAAGAAGCGAGTCATATTCTAATTAATTATAACCCGAACACCCCCATACTTTGGTTCCACGCTTCGATGATCTACTCTCTGTGTCGATTCCTTCCTCTGAGCACTGGTTTCGCAGTCTCAACTCCGTCACTCAGTCTTCCGTTGCTTAGCCTACTACCTACGGATCATAAAGTACAGCTCGTCACTTCAACGCCCTTAGTTCATGGACTGCATTTGGGCTCACACTCACCGGAGGAGTGGAGAACAGCCACGAATATAGCCATGCATGGCTCTAAACCACCAAAGAATAAAAGGAATAAGGGAATCACAATTGGAACAGATCAGTAGACTCACCTTGAAGCCTCGATCACAGGAATGGGAATAAATTGAAGTTTGGACACAAATGGAGTCCCTCTCCAGTGCATGCAACTCAGCGTTAAGAGAGGAGAAAAACGAAAGTGAAGGAACAGACCAACAGCAAAGGTAACTTGTAAATAATGAAGGGGGAAGGAAGAGAATCTCCTTATATATATATATATAGCTCATGGGCAAGATCGTCTTTTCCTTTATTTTATTTGTATTCTTACTAAATTTAATCAATTTCACTATATTAAACTATTGCATAGTTATCAAATCAATTACACTTATTTATTCCCTCAACGTTTAATTATTCACAATTCTCTAATACTTCGCAAGAGTATAGGCCCAATATAAATATCGGCCCCCCGGTGTCCTAGCTTAGTGTTCATACCTCGGAAATCCGAGCTACAACCTGAGAGGTTGGATATCTCATCCGTGCTCACCTCTTGGTTACCTACATCCGTTGTTTCAGTCATTATGAGGTTAATCCGGGCTATGACCCCGTGTGAGGCGCTCTCCTCACAACGGTTGGACCAGACCACCTAGCCCTGCCCGCTCTTCTCCTACACTCCCAATCTTTAACTCCGCCTGCTCGCGCTTCTGAGACCGATCTCGACACCGGCTTTCTTATCTCTGGCTCAGACAGAACAAATATTAAATAAAACTTCTAAAACATTTACTAATCATTTCCCATTTCTTATAATTCTCATTAAAACATCAGGGATGTTACTGGCTAAATTAATAACATACTATATTTTATGACTTTCTAAATTGCTTTTAATCAATTTATTCTCTTACAAGGTTGTTCTTCCTTTCCATTTCACATTCTCCATAGGAAGAAACCTCTTTCTCCTTCTTCCTTGAGTCTTCCTCTCCACCTTGCATGCTTTCTCTACTACCACTCTCAAACTTCAGCT
The DNA here is from genome assembly GCA_037962975.1 of Clitoria ternatea. NCBI lineage: Eukaryota > Viridiplantae > Streptophyta > Magnoliopsida > Fabales > Fabaceae > Clitoria > Clitoria ternatea. The sequence continues at coordinate 20,396,784 of CM075670.1, read as the reverse complement.
CACTTCCACCAAGTGTGCCAATACCCATTTCGTCTTGCTTCAATTCCGCTCCTTAAGTAAGCTCAAGATTATACCTCCTTCTATTTCTCTTAATGGATGCCTTTGATTAGAACATGCAATTGATAATTCCCTTCTCTTTAGACGTTTTTTGTAACATCCCAAATTTTGTAATTTTTAGAAAATTCATTCATTAAGGATTAATAGAGGAATTCTGAATGAAATTCCGAGTGAATGCTGTTTGAAATATGATATTCCGAGTGAATATGGTGCGATACCGGGTGAAGTAAGACCGATGAAGCCATTTCCAAAAGAAGTTAAGATGTTTCCGAGTGAAACATCATTAAGTGAAATATTTCTAAGTTAAGTAAACGGTGTCCGAATGAGACACTTTTGAATAAGGAAAATCCGAGTGAAATGTCTCCAAATGAAACGTTTCCGAGAGAAGCACTCCTGAGTAGGGAAAAATGTTGAAATTGAATAAGTATTTCTCAGGATGGATTTTGAGAAATGATCGAGTGGAATATCTCCGAATTGAGATTTTCCAAGTGAAATGTCTCCGAGCATGACATTTCCGAGTGAAATGATACCGAGTGAGACTACTCCAAATGGAAAGGTGTTAAGTGAAAAATTATTAATTTCTGAATAACGTGGCACTGAATAGGATATACCGAATGAGTGTGTAGTTCTGAGTGAACAATTCCCGAGGAAAGTAAATATCTGAGTGATTAGTTACCGAGTGGTGAACTTCGTTAAATAGATGCTCGAGTTAATATTTAATAATAACCAAAAAGCTTGTGCTCGGGTTTGTCTTCAGAATTGTCCTTAACCCCGAGTGATTCGTTCGAATGGAAAGACTTCTGAGAAAGAGAGTTGACTTCAAACTCTGAGTGGTTTTTAGATGGAAAATTTCTAAGTGACGTAAGTAAAGGACTGACTCGGACATAAATATACTTCAGTATGTTTGAATGAGATATTATCGTGTGGGATACTTCCGAGGAAAGAAAACTGAGTGTTCCATGGAATGGAACCTTACCTCCGAATGAAGGAATTCCGAGCGAAGAGAGGCTGTGATAAATCTTCTCGGAAAGATATGCCCAGAAGGCTGAAACCGAGTCGGAATATACTTAAAACCGAGTCAGAATTAACGATTATTTTAGTTACTGAAGCTTTACACGTTAACCTGTTCTTCTACTTTCTAGCAGCTTCACTTTTCAAGATATTTTCTAGGTATAGGACCCTTTCTTATGTGCTTTTCCTTTTCATTAAATGCTTATTCCTTATTCATCATCTGAAGAAAATGTACAACAGAGATCTTTTCATTGTTCACATCTCTTTTGCATGAACAATATAAATATCAACTACTGTTAGATCAATTAAAGACTTTTGAAAAGTGAAAAACATCATCCACAATCTTTCTCTTCAAACTCTTGCTAAAAGCCATTAACGAAGAAGGAATCAAACTCCATTTCTTCTCTTTACGAAGAAATCTCTGAACTGGCACGAAGCTGAAATTCCAGTCGGAATTTACAACCTGTGAATTGGAATATAGCCTTAAGAGTTGTAAGAACTCTTTATTCCAGGTAGGGGGAGCGTTATATTTCAAATAGATAGTTTATGAATGGATATGGGGTATTCTTTTGTGTATATGTGATATGTGCATGAATTGTTGTATCAGACCCCGATTATATGACGTTTTATGTTTTCATAATTTCCATTCATATTGCTGATATTAACATGAGATTGATAATGATGATGATATGGTTGATGATTCATGAATTTTTTCATGATATCTATGTATATGCTTGAGATGCATGTGTGATGGTAGAATAAGAAATATGATATGGTTTCACAAAAGACCTTAGGTGGGACTTAAGGCAACCTCTTGAGCGGGGCTCGGGGTTTTGGCCCGTGGCACTCACCGTTGTCACTAAAAAGTGATGGTGTCACATAAGGGTGTAAACGGTTGGCCCGTGGCACTCATCGTTGTCACTGAGAGTGATGGTGTCATATTGGGTGTAAACAGTTTGGTACCAGTAAAACGGCCGGTTCAGCTGAGAGTTGAGTTATGGCTCAGGGAGCCAGTGTTGCAACATAATTAAAAGACTTAATAATGGATTTATCCGAGTGAGAACCTGTGTGCATTGATATACATTTAGTCGAGAATAATATACTGTTTATGTTGTTTCATATGGCTCGGTATATGTTATTTTTATAGTTATGGATTGGACTTTTAATCCAATTCAATAACTATTATTTGATATGTTTATGCTCACCCCCTACTTATTATTTTTACAGTGGATAGAGGACACAGTGATGGCGTTTGAAGTCACTCAACCGACGGGAGCATTATGTATTAGTATGTACAATACATAGTGTACATAGTTATTTGGGTAGAAGCCTTGGCCGGCTCTTATGATTACCGAGTGATGTATTTTATTTGTATTATAAAGTGGCCGGTCGGCTCTTGTAAAGTGATAATGATATTATTAATTCAGATTTTGTTTAGCTCTTGGAAATATTTGTGAAAAGTCAAATTGTATTTATTTGTATTCTAACACAAGCCAGTCGGACTAAGGTGTAACCGGCACCGGTTGGTGGAATCCGACTCCTGTTTTAGAAATTTTAAATTAATTATGAAAAATTTATTTGATGTATTGAAAATTATTTTAAAAATTAAGGATGTTATATTTTGGTATTAGAGCAGACTTGAAAAGTCCAAGGCTATGGTTAAACTACTAAATGCTATGATTGAGTGAAGTCATATCACTGTTGTTGTTGTGTAATGTAGTTGAGGAAATCAACTATAAGTAAATTGCTTTCATATCCATGAGTGGTACTAAAGTATGATGATTCTTTTAGGATAAGAATGGACCCTCATGGTATGGACACAATGGCTGTTGCCTTTCAGCGTGTGGCTGATATTCTAGAAAGGCAGAATCAGCCCCAGCCGAGTGACAATCAAAGCATTGATTGTTTCTTGAAAAGAAGACCGACTGAATTCCATGGAGGATTTCAGCCTGATCAATCCTATGCCTGGATCCAGAACCTTGAGCGGATCTTTGGCAGTTTGCATTGCTCTGAAGCACAGAAGGTGGAGTATGTTGTTTTCATGCTTCGAAAAGAAGCTGAAAACTGGTGGAGAATGGCAAAAGGCCGATTGGTTGCCATGGGGACCGAACTGAATTAGGAGAATTTCAAGGAATGCTTCCTTGAAAAGAATTTCCCAAATACTGTTAGGAGTCAGAAGGAGTTGGAATTCATGGAACTCCGACAGGGCAGTATGAGCGTTGAAGAATATGCAACAAAATTTGAGGAGCTGTGCCTGTTCTATCCTCTTTTCCAGATGTCGGGCACAGAAGGTTCAAAATGTATCAAATTTGAGAGTGGTTTGAACCCAAAGATTAAGAAAGCTTTCCGACACCAGGAGATTAGAAGCTTTTCGATCCTTGTTAATAAATGCAGAATATATGAGGAGGACGATAAAGCTTCAACCGGCTCGAGCAGTAAGTCGGACAGTTCTTCAAGGTTACCACCAATCAGCTTTAAGAAGCAAGGAAAGTCTGTTAGAGGAGAATCTTCCTCTAAATCCAGAGGTCAAGGGAATACTGGTGGCCGACTGGTGAATAGACCGAGAGATATTAAATGCTTTAGATGTGGGGGCAATCATTATGCTAAGAATTGTAACAAAGATGAGGACGTTATTTGCTACCATTGCAACGAGAAAGGACATGTCCGTCCTAACTGTCCTTTTCTCCAACCGACTGAATCACATGCCAGTGTAAACCGTGGAGGCTTCAGAGGACGAGGCTGTGGAAACGGTAACAGAGGAGGAAGAGGCAATGGGGAACGTGGCAATAACTCTATGATGCCAAGGAACGATCGGGCTGGGAGTTCTAGTTCACCGGCGGCAGGCCGAGTGTATGCTACCACTGTGGAGGAAGCTGCTCAAGCCAACGACTTGGTTCAAAGTAAGTGCTTACTTGGGAATACTACTCTTGACATGGTGTTTGACTCGGGTGTAACTCACTCGTTTATTTCTAATGATTGTGTTATGTGAATGAGGTTGCCTGTTGTTACTATGAATCGGCCATTAAATGTGTCTAATACGACTGGTGCAAAATTGCGGACTTCCATAATGTGTGAGAACGTATCTTTCACTCTCGGTGATAGGGATTTTACTGCTAATTTAATATGTCTACCTTTGAGAGGTCTTGACATCGTTCTCGGTATGGATTGGCTATCAGCCAATAAAGTCCTGGTTGATTGTCGGAATCGACAAGTAATTTTTCCTAAACAAAAAGCCGATGAATATGAAATCCAAGGTATATCTCAATTGCTTATGCTATTTTGTATGGTTGATGGGAAGAGTGAGTCTCGAATCTGAGATATCCCTATTGTTTGTGATTTTCCCGAATTATTCCCGGAGGATGTACCTGGTGTTCCTCCCGATATAGAGATTGAGTTCTCTATTGATTTAATCCCTGGAGCCGAGCCAGTCTCTAGAGCTCCTTATAGAATGTCCCCGATTGAGCGGCTGAGCTAAAGAAGCAAGTTGATGAGCTGCTTGAAAAACAATTTATCCGACCGAGTGTATCACCGTGGGGTACTCCGGTGTTACTTGTCAAGAAAAAGGATGGTGGCATGCGGTTATGTATTGATTATCGCCAATTAAATAAGCTGACCATCAAAAATAAATACCCATTGCCTAGGATCGACGATTTAATTGATCAGCTACGTGGTGCGTCGGTCTTTTCAAAAATTGACTTACGGTCGGGATACCACCAGATCCGAGTGAAAGCTACCGATATTCCTAAAACGGCATTCAGGACCCGGTATGGTCACTATGAATACGTGGTAATGCCGTTCGGAGTGACAAATGCTCCGACTGTGTTCATGAATTATATGAACAATATTTTTCATTCTTACTTGGATCGATTTGTAGTGGTATTTATTGATGATATATTAGTTTATTCAAAGTCTTATGAAGAGCATAAAGAGCATCTCCGATTGGTACTCCAAATGTTGAAGGAGAAGAAATTGTTTGCCAAATTGTCTAAGTGTGAATTCTAGGTGGATAGAATTCAATTCCTGGGTCACGTCATTTCCAGAGAAGGTGTTTCGGTAGATCCTTCAAAGGTCGAAGCTGTAATGACTTGGGAGAGGCCTAAGTCGGTTACTGAGGTCAGAAGTTTTCTGGGTTTATCCGATTACTATCGGAGATTCATTGAGGGGTTCTCCAAAATTGCTTTGCATTGACCAAGCTAACCCGGAAAGATGTCCCTTTTGTGTGGTCCTCTGAGTGCGAGCGAAGTTTTCAAGAATTGAAAATCCGATTGACTTCTACTCCTGCATTGGCTTTGTCAAATTTGCAGGAAAGCTTTGTAGTTTTCTGTGATGCATCCAGACTCGGCCTAGGATGTGTGCTGATGCAAAATGGCCGAGTGATTGCTTACGCTTCATGACAATTACGACCACATGAGCAAAACTACCCAACCCATGATCTGGAATTGGCAGCAGTGGTCTTTGCACTAAAAATTTGGAGGCACTATCTTTATGGCTCTAAGTTTGAAGTGTATAGTGACCACAAGAGTCTGAAATATTTGTTTGATCAAAAGGAATTGAATATGAGGAAAAGGAGGTGGATTGAATTCTTGAAGATTATGACTTTGATTTGAAATACCACCCAGGAAAGGCCAATGTTGTAACCGACGCCTTGAGTCGGAAGTCTATTCATATGGCGACAATGATGATTAAAGAGATGGAGTTGCTGGAACAATTCCGAGACATGAACCTGCAAGTAGATGTGTCTTCGTCTCGGAAAGTGACTCTCGGTACATTAAAGATAGCTAATGAATTTTTGAAGATTGTTTATGTACAGCAAATGACTGATTCTTATTTAGCCGAGATGAAAGAAAGGCTAAAGATAAAGATTTATTTTTAACCAAGGGCTCAGACGGTATTTACCAAGTAAAAGGTCGGATTTATGTACCTGACTCGGAAGATTTACGACGATCGGTGCTTAATGAGGCACATAAAAGCATGCTAAGTATTCATCTGGGTACTACTAAGATGTATCATGACTTGAAGTTGCATTTCTGGTGGCCCGGAATGAAGAAGGATGTAGTCGACTTTGTAGCCCATTGCATAATTTGTCAAAAAGCAAAGGTTAAGCATCAAAAACCGACTGGTGGTTTACAACCTTTGGAAATTCCCGTGTGGAAGTGGGATGCTATAGCTATGGATTTCGTAATGGGATTACCAAAGACTCGGAGTGGTCATGATGCTATTTGGGTTATCGTAGACCGATTGACAAAGTCTGCACACTTCTTGCCGATCAACATGAGTTATTCCTTGCCAAGACTAGCACAATTATACATTAGCGAGATAGTCCGACTGCATGGTGTTCCATCTTCGATTGTGTCGGATAGAGATCTGAGGTTTACTTCCCGATTTTGGGGAAGTCTGCATCAGGAGTTAGGTTCGAAGCTCCGATTGAGTTCAGCCTATCACCCTCAAACAGATGGGCAATTCGAGCGGACTATCCAAAGTTTGGAGGACTTATTGAGGTCCTGTGTGCTAGAGCATGGTGGAAGCTGGGAACAATACCTTCCACTAGTTGAATTCACTTATAATAATAGCTATCACAGTAGCATCGGTATGGCTCCCTATGAAGCTTTATATGGAAGAAAATGCCGAACTCCTCTTTGTTGGTCGGAATCGGGTGAGAATTTAATGTTAGGACCAGAAATTATGCAGCAGACCTCCGAGCAAATCCAAATGATCAAAGACAAAATGAAAGCATCTCAAGACCGTCAAAAGAGCTATTATGACAACCGGACGAAGCCTATTGAATTTCAGATCGGTAATAAAGTGTTTTTGAAGGTCTCTCCAAGCAAAGGCATTGGGAGGGCATTGAAAAGCAAGAAGTTAAGTCCAAGATATATTGGTCCGTATGAAATATTGAAGAGAGTCGGACCTGTAGCCTATCAGATTGCATTGCCTTCTCATTTGGCAAATTTACATAGCGTATTTCACGTTTCTCAATTGAAGAAGTACTTGCCAGATCCTACTCAAGAAATGCCGGATGATGATGTTGAAATCCAAGAGAACCTGACCACTATAGCCGAGCCCACTGGTATAGTGGACCGATCGGTGAAAAGATTGAGAAACAAGAATGTCCAATTAGTTAAGGTTGCATGGCAGCAGGATCAGAGTATCATGCATACTTGGGAACGAGAAGACGCTATGAGGGAACAATATCCTGAGTTATTTCATTGATGTATGACTCTTGTATTTAAATTTCGAGGACGAATTTTTTGTAGGAGGGGAGAAATGTAACATCTCAAATTTTGTAATTTTTAGAAAATTCATTCATTAAGGATTAATGGAGGAATTCTGAATGTAATTCCGAGTGAATGTTGTTTGAAATATGATATTCTGAGTGAATATGGTGCGATGTCGGGTAAAGTAAGACCGAGGAAGCCATTTCCAAAAGAAGTTAAGATGTTTCCGAGTGAAACATCATTAAGCGAAATATTTCTAAGTTAAGTAAACAGTGTCCGAATGAGACACTTTTGAATAAGGAAAATCCGAGTGAAATGTCTCCAAATGAAACGTTTTCGAGAGAAGCACTCCTGAGTAGGGAAAAACGTTGAAATTGAATAAGTATTTCTCAGGATGGATTTTGAGAAATGACCGAGTGGAATATCTCCGAATTGAGATTTTCCAAGTGAAATGTCTCCGAGCACGACATTTTCGAGTGAAATGATACCGAGTGAGACTACTCCAAATAGAAAGGTGTTAAGTGAGAATTATTAATTTCTGAATAACGTGGCACTGAATAGGATATACCGAATGAGTGTGTAGTTCTGAGTGAACAATTCCCGAGGAAAGTAAATATCCGAGTGATTAGTTACCGAGTGGTGAACTTCGTTAAATTGATGCTCGAGTCAATATTTAATAATAACCAAAAAGCTTGTGCTCGGGTTTGTCTTCGGAATTGTCCTTAACCCCGAGTGATTCGTTCGAATGGAAAGACTTCCGAGAAAGAGAGTTAACTTCAAACTCTGAGTGGTTTTTAGATGGAAAATTTCTGAGTGACATAAGTAAAGGACTGACTCGGGCATAAATATACTTGAGTATGTTTGAATGAGATATTATCGTGTGGGATACTTCCGAGGAAAGAAAACTGAGTGTTCCATGGAATGGAACCTTACCTCCGAATGAAGGAATTCCAAACGAACAGAGGCTGTGATAAATCTTCTCGGAAAGATATGCCCAGAAGGCTGAAACCGAGTCGGAATATACTGAAAACCGAGTCGGAATTAACGATTATTTTAGTTACTGAAGCTTTACACGTCAACCTGTTCTTCTACTTTCTAGCAGCTTCACTTTTCAAGATATTTTCTAGGTATGGGACCCTTTCTTATGTGCTGTCCCTTTTCATTAAATGCTTATTCCTTATTCATCATCTGAAGAAAACGTACAACAGAGATCTTTTCATTGTTCACGTCTCTTTTGCATGAACAATATAAATATCAACTACTGTTAGATCAATTAAAGACTTTTGAAAAGTGAAAAACATCATCCACAATCTTTCTCTTCAAACTCTTGCTAAAAGCCATTAACGAAGAAGGAATCAAACTCCATTTCTTCTCTTTACGAAGAAATCTCTGAACTGGCATGAAGCTGAAATTTCAGTCGGAATTTACAAGCTGTGAATTGGAATATAGCCTTAAGAGCTGCAAGAACTCTTTATTCCAGGTAGGGGGAGCGTTACATTTCAAATAGATAGTTTATGAATGGATATGGGGTATTATTTTGTGTATATGTGATATGTGCATGAATTGTTGTATCAGACCCCGATTATATGACGTTTTATGTTTTCATAATTTCCATTCATATTGCTGATATTAACATGAGATTGATGATGATGATGATATGGTTAATGATTCATAAATTTTTTCATGATATCTATGCATATGCTTGAGATACATGTGTGATGGTTGAATATGAAATATGATATGGTTTCACAAAAGACCTTGGGTGGGACTCAAGGCAACCTCTTGAGTGGGGCTCGGGGTTTTGACCTGTGGCACTCATCGTTGTCACTGAGAGTGATGGTGTCACATTGGGTGTAAACAGTTTGGTACCAGTAAAACGGCCGGTTCAGCTGAGAGCTGAGTTATGGCTCGGGGAGCCAGTGTTGCAACACAATTAAAAGACTTAATAATGGATTTATCCGAGTGAGAACCTGTGTGCATTGATATACATTTAGTCGAGAATAGTATACTGTTTATGTTGTTTCATATGGCTCGGTATATGTTATTTGTATAGTTATGGATTGGACTTTTAATCCAATTCAATAACTATTATTTGATATGTTTATGCTCACCCCCTACTTATTATTTTTACAGTGGATAGAGGACACAGTGATGGCGTTTGAAGTCACTCAACCGACGGGAGCATTATGTATTAGTATGTACAATACATAGTGTACATAGTTATTTGGGTAGAAGCCTTGGCCGGCTCTTATGATTACCGAGTGATGTATTTTATTTGTATTATAAAGTGGCCGGTCGGCTCTTGTAAAGTGATAATGATATTATTAATTCAGATTTTGTTTAGCTCTTGGAAATATTTGTGAAAGTCAAATTGTATTTATTTGTATTCTAAAACAAGCCAGTCGGACTGAGGTGTAACTGGCACCGGTTGGTGGAATCCGACTCCTGTTTTAGAAATTTTAAATTAATTACGAAAAAATTATTTGATGTATTGAAAATTATTTTAAAAATTAAGGATGTTATATTTTTCATACTGCCATTGTAGCTGCCAGGAAGCTTGGGTCCTTCATTTTGAAGTTTAAAAAGGTAAGACCCAACCCCAACCTCTCTTCTCTTCTTCTCTTCCTTCATGCAAGCTAGGTGCTGAAATCCTAATTAATCATGGCCAGACAGCGTAGAGGGATTTGATTTTTAGAAGCCAACGATCAAGTTTTGGAGCCACCGCGTTATTCTCGAAGGAAGTAAGGTTAGGACCCATGTTCCTAAAATTTTTTAACATCGAGGTTATTTCCCAATGAGCGTAGCTGTTGAATTGTTATGCATTGGTTGAGGTACAACTTTTGGAAAACAAATTTGGAGGCGAGCGAGTGATATTTGAGGCATCGAAAGCGTATTGGGAAGCCATCGGCAAACGAATGACATTCCGGTAAATTAAATCCTCTAAAAAAATGCTTGAACTTTATATTGATTCTAGAAATTAATAACTAGTGCATATAGGGTTACTGAATGACAAATTGTGAATTTTGTAAATTTTTAGGATTTACAGAAACTAACATTTCGACCACCGGAGATTTAAACTATATAGTGGAATCATCGTAAGGTAAGTTTTATACGTACATGGGATTACAATTCGAGGGATAAATAAGAATTTAAAATCTGGATTATTAATTAAATCTAACAGTGTTATACTAATAGTTTGCATATGTTATAAATTGCCTAAATCTATTGAGTTCCTGTAACGATGATGGTTATATGTTGTGTTGTTTGTCGTTGGTTCTTGCAAATGAGAATAACTGGATAATTGTGTGGTAGTGTATTAATTGAGTTATACGTTAGACTACCATTGTTGTTGCTATATTGAAATCCACGTCGTGTTTATGAATTATACATGACAATTTTAATTGTATGGTGACTGAAGGATGGTATATGCTATATTACTCTATGGTTCGCATTCTAAACATGGATTTTCCCTCATGACATCATATGCATTTTCAGCATCATGGTTTGCTGATGAGGTTGTCACGTTATAATGCTTTGGTTCACTGTGTAGTCTATGACATGTTGCTATTGGAGGTTACCGATTACAGTGCTTTGGTTCACTGGTAGCCTCGGGTACACCGTTTATAGTGTTTTGGTTCACTATGTAGTTATTTAGATGCCTCTCGAATATAGTGCTATGGTTCACTGAGGTCGTCTTGGCACTACCCTATATTGACTAGTCGGATCCGCATTTCATAGTTTTCAGTGCAGAAATAAAAAGAAAGATTTCCAAGTCATGTAGCATCATTATTACAGATGGGAATGCGTGTGTGTATGGTTAATAAATCGATAGATAGAAATTCTTGCAGTTCTCTAATGTTTAAGTGAGGGTGTGTTTGTTTCGGGTTTATGATATGTGTGTGCCAACTGTTGATTCATAATTTCTATTTGTCACTCGAATGGTACTCACCTCTCTTACTTGTGGTCTTTCAGTAAGTACGTAAGGAGATGAATATGCTAGTTGATCCGGTGTGGATATTGCATTGCAGGCCATATGGGATAACCTTTTTGTTATGGAGAAATGTAGATATATTTTGGTAGTTAATATTTTGGTGAATGATGTGATTTAACATTACGGACTAGACAATGGTATCTCTTGATAAATTGATAGTGTAGTCCTTACTTTTTGGATGTTTTCTGTTGGGCAAGGTTACATGGTCCATGATGTTCTGAATTATTTTTGTGCCTACAGTTGTGGCTTATACTTAAATGGATGAACATGTATTATTTGCATTCATGGGCAGGTTCTACTGGTTGAATGAATTTCACTGAATTGGCTGAATTTTGATATGAAATCATTATATATATAATGTGTATATATATATATATATATATATATATATATATATATTTGCATTATGCGATATAGTGAGACAGTGAGCCAAGTAAGTGAATGTTGTCAAATGTGAATTGTAGGACAGAGTTTGACATATTGTAGTGAACCTATTGTGTATCTTGTGAATAGACCTCATGATGAGTCCTGTAAATGATTATGGTATATTAATACGCAATATGATGATGCTTGTGCTTAATGAATCACTATTTCATGAGTTTTCTATGTTATATCTATAATTGAGCATGCTGTCGGATAATTTATCTATGAACCAGTATGGTATTTGGTTGAATTTAATGAGACTGTCATGGAACTAACTATGTTGATCTATGATGTTGTGAGTGGATGAAAAACCATGGGTGTATTGCTATTAAATAATGTAAGTGACAGGGGCATCTCCTAGGCTGGTTGAATTCTGTGAATGATACTGCCTGATATGAGATGCATTATAAATTGAGATCAGATGCCAAATTATTAAAAAATTATGAAGGGATTATAGACCAATTTATTGATATAGAGCAGATGTCAATTTATTGATAAGTTATGAATGGATCAAATATTAATTTATTGATATGGATCAGATGCCAATTGCTTGAAATGTATTTCAAATAGAATAAGGGACTGAATGCATTATTTCTTCCTGAATAGTCACATCTTTAATAGCTTCAAGCTGTGTTTTCCTTCTCCTTTGTGATAACAGCTGCAATTAGTTGATTTCATATATATATATATATATATATATATATATATATATATATCTTGCATGGTTTTTTATCATTACTTTGCAAGCAATTATTTTTTTACTGTGTAGCTCAGACATTAGCACCAATTCCATGCCCATGCTAGATTGCTTGTACTTCTCTGCTGCATGATTGTTTATCATTATCTTTGGTGAATGTTGCCCATACTGATCCTGACTCATTGTCTGGTTGTCAGAGATTAACCGGAGTCTCTCCATTGGACCGTAGTCATACTAGCTTCCAGACTCCGGTTATGGTAGTCAAATCAACCTCTCCTGGTAATTCTAACGACGTGACATCGTTTAATAGGACCTCGTCCACGAATTATGGAGTTCGGTTAACACCCCAGATCAATTACCATGATGTGGTAATCAATTACCCATAAGTTCAGGATCTTCCTGAGAGCAAAATTTACAGGAAATTACATCTGTTATCAGGTGTAATCGATTACCAGTGACCAAAATCCACCTTGACTTGTATTTTTAAGGTTTTTAAGCTTTCAAACCCCACCATACTTGCCCCTAATGCTCATTTATGATGTTGTGTGGTCCCAAAACCCTATTTTGATGTTGAATTAATTCGTGAAAAAATTACTTGGCTTTGTTTTAAAAGTTAGGATGTTTTAAAACTTCTTATAATTTCATTTTTTATAAAATTATGGTTTATATATTTCTAATAAGGAAATTTATTCAAAATCATAGTTTATTTGTATAAAAAGATAACAATAGTTAGTGAAATTTACCTATAAGGATTAAAATCATAGAGAAATCCAACTTGGAAAATGATTTTATTAATTATTAATTTTTAGTATGAATTTTAATGTTAAAAGTTTTTGGAAAATAAAAAATTACAAATTAAAAATAAAATATTTACAATAAAAGTATAATGTATAAACTTTTTATTTATATTTGTTTAAAATTTATATTTATTTTACAAATTTTATAATAATATAAATATTAAATAAGCATTTTTAAGTTAACTAATAAAAGAAGTTTTTGTAAGTATAATTGATGCTCAACATTGCAAACTTAGTTAAACAACCCTCATTTTTACATTAAGAAATGGATGTTGTATTTTGATGCTTAATTAACAGTTTGAGAGCACATGCGTAGTTTACAAGTTATCATTTTGATTAATAATATTTTGTGGACGATAATAAAGCAGGGGCCAAAATGTTTTCAGTTGCGTAGCAGTGTCGCTTTACCAAAACGCCAAAACACGCCGAGGACTAACGAGTAACAAGTGACTGGCTTTTGAAGCTCGAATAACTTCCGCGTGACCACAACGCCACTTGCTCTGAGTGTCACTATGCCTCCTCAAGAAAACCTACAACCTCTGTTACCGGATTCCCGCCAAGAGCAAGAAGAAACCGCCTACGATTCCTCGGAGAAGGTTGTGGTGGTCGGAGTCGATGAGTACGAGGATGACGTGGACGAGTGGGCCCAGGCGCCGCCGTTTTCTTGGAAGAAGCTATGGCTCTTCACAGGTCCTGGTTTTCTCATGAGCATCGCTTTCCTTGATCCTGGGAACCTCGAGGGGGATCTTCAGTCTGGTGCTATTGCTGGGTACTCGCTGTTATGGCTTCTCATGTGGGCCACACTGATGGGTCTTCTCATTCAGCTTCTATCTGCGAGGCTCGGTGTTGCCACTGGGAAACACTTGGCTGAACTCTGCAGAGAAGAGTACCCAGCTTGGGCTAGGATTGTGCTGTGGCTAATGACTGAGTTGGCTCTTATTGGCTCTGATATTCAAGAGGTTATTGGGAGTGCTATTGCCATCAAGATTCTATCCAACTCTCTTGTTCCCCTCTGGGCTGGGGTTGTCATCACAGCTTTAGATTGGTAATTTACTAATTTTCCTTTAAATTTTAATTCTAGCATTAAAGGAACAAGCTTTTTTACTCGCTAAACTATGTAATAATGTATGGTGTTTTTTTTTTTTTGCAATTATGTATGGTGTTTTAAATTAAGCATTTATTGTCAATGAGTTTATTTGATTTGGTTGAACATAGTTTTAAATTAAGCATTTAATGTAAGAGGGTGTAGTTCGGTTAATTGAGTAGAGTGTCTAAATTCAGTTGGTTTAGGTGTGAGTTCATTTGGATAAGTAGTGCGTGTGAGTTTAGTTAGTTGAATAAAATGCATGAGTTATTGTAAATTCTCTTATATTAGAATTATCTTTGATTCCTACCGATGAAATTAAGCATTTAATTTATCTTTGGCTGCCTTGTTTTACAGTTTTATTTTTCTCTTTCTTGAGAACTATGGTGTGAGGAAATTGGAAGCATTTTTTGCTGTTCTGATTGCCATAATGGCTCTGTCCTTTGCGTGGATGTTTGGTGAAGCAAAGCCTAGTGGTGTTGATGTTCTTGTTGGTAAGGAGTTAACTTTTGGTTGATTTAGACGTTTTGCAATTTTTACTTGGTCGTGAATAGATTTTTAGGAGTGTTCTTGCGTTGTATCTGAGAAGTAAAGTACTGTGATTTGGTCTTTATAGGGATTTTGGTTCCTAAGCTCAGCTCCAGAACTATACAGCAAGCTGTTGGAGTCGTAGGTTGCATTATTATGCCTCACAATGTATTCTTGCATTCCGCACTTGTTCAATCAAGGCAGATTGACCCCAGAAAGAAAGGCCGTGTTCAAGAAGCTCTTAATTACTACTCTATAGAGTCCACCATTGCCCTTGTAGTCTCCTTTATCATTAATATATTTGTCACTACTGTGTTTGCTAAGGGATTTTATGGTACTGAAATAGCGAATAGCATTGGTCTTGTAAATGCAGGGCAGTATCTTCAGGAGAAGTATGGGGGTGGAGTCTTCCCAATCCTATATATATGGGGTATTGGGTTGTTAGCAGCTGGCCAGAGTAGCACTATTACTGGTACATATGCTGGACAATTTATCATGGGGGGTTTTCTAAATTTGAGGTTGAAGAAATGGGTGAGGGCGTTAATTACACGAAGTTTTGCAATCATCCCAACCATGATAGTTGCTCTTATATTTGATACCTCAGAGGAATCATTAGACATTCTGAATGAATGGCTTAATGTTCTCCAGTCAGTTCAAATCCCCTTTGCACTCATTCCTTTACTTTGCTTGGTGTCCAAAGAACAGATAATGGGCAGTTTTAGAATTGGCCCCGTCCTCCAGGTATATCATTATCTCTTTATCTTCATTTTGGTCAAACTGGACACCTAACAGCTGCCCATTATCGTTTATTAGTTTATATATTTGATAAAATATTTTGAAATGCATGATTATTTCATGTAATATGGGCAATCAGTTAAGTAAAATCTAAGAAAAGGTATTTCAGAAATGTCCTAATGTAGATCTTTGTGTCTTCCTCTAACACATAATCTGTATCCATATGGACCGTATCATCACAATTCACCATCTAGAAATTGTCTTGTATTCATATGTGATAATGTCTGTCAGTAAGATTTTGATCATTTCTCTACTTAAGATTAATGAGATTCATTTATGCTTTCTAAAGTCAGTAGTTCCAAGTAGTCCTCCTCTTCCACCCCCATTTGTTTCTTTGTTCATTGGTGCTGCTTGTTACTTTCTATATTGAACATGCCAAGTCAGTATTGTTTATTTGCTGCTTTGAGCTTTTGGCAAGTTTTCCTTAGAAGAGCAGCATAGCTTCTCTAGGCATTGAATGTATTTAGACCATCACTACTTTGCTCAGTTTGTTTGGACTAATTATATGATTGCCTTGTGAATTGTGATGATATGGGTACAGATTATTTCTTGGCTTGTGGCTGCTCTGGTGATAGTGATAAATGGCTATCTTTTGCTGGATTTCTTCTCCTCTGAAGTGAATGGAGCAGTGTTCACCACTATAGTACTTGCATTAACAGTGGCATATGTTGTATTTATACTGTACCTTATTTCACGGGCCATTACTTTTACTCCTTGGCAAAGTTTAACTCGATCAAACACAGTTACCAGCACAGAGAATTGAGCAATAAATTATTATTCCTTGAAACCATGGAGTAGGAAATGCTTTGCCAAAGGATGTCACACTTACTTTTGCCTATTTTTTTAGGCATAGCCATGCCTGTTTTTTGTGTAACAAATTGATGCAGAGTGGATACTTCTGTAAGCATGCCTTCAATGATCTGTGACTGTGATAATGTAGTTGAGAGTTGAAACTCTTATTATTAAGACTAAAATGTTAAAACAAATAATTCTCTTTATTGTTTTATCTTTTTTTAAATCTTTTTAGAGTATCTATCGTTAGATATAGTGATTAATCCCTCCTTAATATTATGTTCATAAAACTTTTTTTTTATCTCATACTAAATATTTGAAATTTTAGTTTTCATGTAACTTATTTTTGAATTGTTAAAACATTTATTTTTGTATAAATGTCATCTTAGGATGTCACTAATTACTATAATTTGATACGCAATGTAATTGGTTAGAGTTTTCCTGCTAATGGCCATCTTATAATCTCTTACAATTTTCTACTGAAATTAAAAGTTAGTCCTATTATATTAAATGATTTAATATACACATCTTAGTTAGATTGGATGGTTTAAAATATATTTTAATAAAATAAGTTATACTATCACTGAACGGGTAGTTCAACGGTTGTTTCAGTTCAACTTCATGTTTGAGTTTAAAGAAATGCAATTGCATATAACGTAAAAAAAAAACTCTAAACTAACTTATGCTGAAAATATTTATCAAAATAAAGAATGAATTATTCTTTTAAAATATAGAGTCATTTAGGAATAACGAAGGTTTACTGGTTGAACCAGAATTGAATTATATAAATGAAATAATATTTTTAATGAAACATTTTTGTATATATGAAATGATATTAGTGAAACATTTTTAAATAAAAAATTATTATATATGAAATATTATTAGTAAAATAATTTTTATTAAAAAATTATATCTTATAAAAAATACTATTAATAAAAATATACAGTAATGGCTTTGAAACATCAAATGCAAAAAATAATACATAATTATAGGTTTTTAACATTTAAAACTATGCTCAAAAGCCTAAAACATTACTTGAACAAAAGTCCTAAAACAATTTTTTTTACTAAATTGTTTAAAATTGATGATTCAATCATAGATTGATTCATTAGTTTAAACAAAACAATTTGATAACCAATTTATTAATTTTTAATTAAATTAATCTGTTTAATCCAATTTTTAAAACTATGTTTAAAAAATATATCCGTCTTGAAAGAAAAGATTTTTTAATAGGTAAAGTCTCTTGGCATCAGCCGTTCTGCTGAACGGAACAGAGCTTTGGAGAAGTAGGAAATTTATCCTACGGTTTAACAAGATCAATGTCAATCTTTAGATTTTACTATTTCCCCCAACTTGGTTTCCCTAACTGCAAACCAAACATCCCTTTAGCAATTTGTAAGTTATGGTTTCTCGATTTTATTCTTTTATTACATGTTTCTTGCATGAGCGATTAACAATGAATTATAGTAAAGCAATTATATATGTTCACTCAAAATACTCAAAATCTTAAAAGGATTTTAGAATTATGGTTGATTGATTATTTAATCAATTTATAATTTAACTAATCAGACAGATGAAGGGATGAGTTTTATTTTGATGGTTAGATTGATGGATTTTTGACCCATTTAGAGTGGTTTTCAAAAACTATTTGAATTTTGGGGTTGATTGAAAACAATTTTGTTGCCTGGTGCGAATGTTGTCATATCATGATTGTAAAACGCAACAACACAGGACGTTTTATAAAACGTCACATTAAATAACGTTTTCTGAAGCTCAAAACGTAGTATAACAAGGCGTTTTAAGTGCATGGTTGATAAGTGGCACGCATGCATGAAGGAAACAGTTTCGTACGAGCTGAAAACGCAGGTCCACCATGCGTTTTCCCTGTCTGAAAAAGTACTGCAAAAACGCAGTTTCAGGTGCCGTTTTCCGGGCTGTAAAACGCTATCCCGCAGTGCGTTTTCGTTGCCGTCGTGCCACGTGCCTTCACGGGTCCGAAACGACTGACAAAACGCAGGGTGAAGTGACCTCTGCAGTGGGAAAAACGCATTTTCCTAGTGCGTTTTCAGTGTCACGGGTGCACACCACACCCCTTTAAAAAGTCGTGGTCCCTCCTCCTCCGGAATGCGTTTTCCACTTCTTCTTCCATTGCTGTTTTTTTGTGTGCCTTTGAAGCTTCTTGTGTGCCATTGCTGTTTGTAGTGTGTGCTGGAGGGGGCAGTTTTGTTTCTTTGGTGAAAGGTAAGTAATTTATTTTTTTTAGGAACACTTTGTTAAAAGCATGTGTTATTGTTTCCTTGTGGTGATAAGTTCCTCCAACTCATGTATTGTTTTAAATTTTAAAATGTGTATATAAATTTATGATAAAATATTTAAAATTGTGTATGATTAATAGTTGAATTTTGTTTTAAGATGTAATGAATAAGGAAATTGATGCACAAATTTAAGTATACGTAATATATTGAAAATTAAAATATTATGATATACTAAAGTAATACTTCAATCAAAGTATTATTGTTATAATAAAAATATAGTGAGTTATAGAGTCATTAATAAGGAAAATAGTGTGGAAATAAAAATATAATATACTGTTTTGTTATTTTAATTATGAGTTAGGAGAGTTTTGGTTTTGTGTGAAAGTGTAGTTAATTAACTTTTTGATTTCAAGAGTTAGGTTTCGTGATTTTTAAATATTTTTAGTATGTAGTTTGACTAAAAAGATCTGTTTGAATGATTTCCAAGATTGACAGGATGCAGGCATCATCATCTTCTTCAGTGCACGGATCACGAGATGTGAACCCCGGCCCAGAAAATCCGTCATTGTTACGATTTCAAAACGTTCATGTGTCAGAGGCGGTGTGGAATGGGAAACCCGACCGCATATTAAAGTGCAGGCGTGCATTAGCTTCCCGAGGTAGAGGTGGGTCAGTTCCGGAGCAAATAGTGCCACTTCTGCAGAGAGCTGGTTTCTTGGGGATTGCACAGTTCATTTTTTTCAGGTGGAACCTGCGTTGTTAACTGCACTCGTGGAGAGGTGGCGACCAGAAACTCATACGTTTCATATGCCAGTAGGAGAATGCACTATTACATTACAAGATGTGGCTATCCAAGTTGGACTTCGAGTGGATGGTTAATTATGAAGTCCAGTTGTTGAGGTTTACACGGGCTTACATACTACGTTTGATAGGGGGTGTTGTGTTACCCGATCATTCAAGTGCTAGGGTTTCGTTGAAGTATCTATTGTTGCTTGAGGATCTTGATACGTGTGGGCAGTATAGTTGGGGTTCTGCAGCCCTGAGCTATTTATATCGTGAATTGTGTAAGTCTACCGATTATGAGCGAGTGTCAATTTGTGGTCTTCAGCTGTTAATCCTGGTGTGGGCCTGGGATAGATTCCCATCTATTGCTCCTAATGTCTGAACTAGTAACAGACCCATTGGCACTCCGTATGCCACAAGGTTAGTATATACTATTGTTTCATATGGTTGTTGACCAATTAGATTATCGTTGTAAGTTGTTGTTTGATTTGTATTTGTCTTTGTAGGTGGTTGGGTTCTGAAACTTTTAAAGCTGTTAGACAGGATATTGATTACTACCGTCGTGCCTTTGACCAGATGAAGTTTGATGAGGTATGAATTAAGGGTTTGAATTTGCATAGACAATTCTTAGTTGCAGTAATAACCCTGTTTATTACCGTCTTCATAGATTGTTTGGACTCCATATGGTGACCACGTATTGCAGACGTTACCCCCACATTGTCTAGAAGGGGCTGAGATTTGGAGAGCTATTGTGCCACTTTTGTGCACTAACATAGTTGAATGGCACCAACCAGACCAAGTAATGAGATAATTCGGAATGCAACAACATATCCCAACAGCCCCGAGGCAACCAGACAATTTACATGGAATTACACAGAGAGGGAAGGCAGGTGAAAATTGGTCGCAGATGTATGTGCCTTTGGTCACTATATGGGGTAATCGCCTTCAGTACGTGTATACTAATCCACCCCAAGTTGGTGTATTGGGTGCACAATCAGAGTACATGCGCTGGTACAACTTGTATACACGTAAATGGGTAACACGTAAATATTGTGTTGCAGGTCGCTCGGTATGATTTATTAAAAGTTTATCATTTTGATTTTCCATTTTTACCAACATTTACGTATTGACTAACAAACCATTGATTTTTCGTTGTAGGTTGACGTTGTTGAAAGCATTCATTACATGGCAACGGAGGACGCCTTAAGTCCAACTCAGACACCAGCTCATCTGTTTGAACAAATAAGGCAGCAATCAGTTAATGTCATACAACTGTGGGGCGCAGAGGGTCGGGTGATGCAAGCCATTCAACTAGAAACAAATCTACGGTTAGAATTGGGTTCTTGAGCTTTGACCATCCGAACCATGTGGACATTTACGACGATTGTGCCCTTCTTGTTTGCATAATTGACATCTGGACTTGTTAGGTTGTTGATCTGTCCAATCCATCTCATTTCGAATGCGTGATGCCTTTGGGCGTCCCTTTGGTCGTAACTTTAACGAATCAGGAACAAGCTTCCAACCCTCATCTATCACAAGAATATCGTCATCGTTACCGATGGGATACCATTGACTAGAATACGCATTTAGAATATACTCCTGTGTATATACCAGATGTATGAACTGAAAGTAGTCAACACTAACAACCTGGCAAGCGGCAATGACATGGGAGCATGGAAACTTGAATGTTTGGAATCTGCCACAATCACAACAAGGGTTCGTGGACAATGTAACAGTGTATTTTCTGCCTCCACGCTGTGTAACAGGGTCAAAACTTTCCTCTACCTCAAAGCGGTGTCCTTGAACATCGAAGCGTCTAACCTGGTGAGTACAAGCACGTGCTTGGTTTGCACTAACATGTTCAATCAACTTTTTAGTAAACCTTAAACCTTCACCAAACTCCGATCTCGCCTGTGCCCCACGCCTCACAAAGTACTCAACCATCCTGGCATAAGTGCATTTCACCAGCGTTGTTATTGGCATATTTCGCGCACCCTTTAGAACCTTGTTGACACACTCTGACAAGTTCGTGGTCATATGACCAAATCTACGACCACCCTCATCATACGCCAAACTCCATTGCTCTTTCGGTATACCATCAATCCAAGCAGCAACCTCAGGTTTTGATTTACGAAATTTAGTTAGATTCCTATCGAAGACACTCCGACACGCGGTGTACCCTGTAAAATACAGACAACATTATCTATATATATCAGACACGTGGTGACCAACCATGCCTACTGAATAGTAAAAATAACAAGGTTTTTTACCAAGCTTCAACAATTCTTGTTTGAGAGCGACGTTTTTGAACTTATGGTTAAAGTTACTAGCGATATGACGTATGCAAAACACGTGGTGTGCATGAGGTGGTTGCCAACGTATTTGTGGGTTTGACACAGCAGATTTTATACTTTGATGTCGATCAGAGATAAGGCATAAACCGGTTTTGTTGGTCACGTGATTCCTTATCTGGGCAAGAAACCATGTCCATGCCTGTAACGTTTCGCCCTCAACAATTGCAAACGCAACCGGTAAAACACAATCATTACCATCCTGTGTGGTCGCAATCAACAACGTGTGGCGATATTTTCCATACAGGAATGTGCCGTCCACTTGCAAAATGGGTTTGCAAAACTGAAACGCAACTGCGCACTGTCTAAATGACCAAAAAACACGTTTAAAGGTACGAAACCTGTTGTCCACATCAGTGCCCACAAGAAACTCATCAGTGATAATGTCATAAGATGAACCTGGTGCAACCTGACGCATGTGTCGAAGCCAATGAGGCAGAAATGCATACGATTCATCCCAATCACCAAAGACACGCACAATAGCCTTCTGTTTGGCCTTCCAAGCTTTGCTATACGACACCTTAAAGCCATACTCACCACATATCCTTTCTTGAATCAACGAAATAGAAACCGATGGATCTTGATTTACCATCTCTGTACAGACACCAACAAGCATAAATTAAGAAACACTCCATCACTTACATAAGGTATCAAAATCATATGATATCAAAAGCGTAAAATATTGACCAACCAAGAATACAACATATGAACTCAGACAACATATGAACTCAGAATCCAATTTTGAGTGATCCTGAGATAGTCCAACATTGACACATGTATGACTACCTCCCCACTTAGTCACCACCCACGTGTCAGTTTTCTTTGATAGCATTGCCCTCATCCTCCAAGGACAACCATCAATTTGATTTGGACATCTAACCACCAAATATGTCGGTTTTGACTCAACCACAATAAATGTTTGATGTTTCTTCATAGAGTACTGTTTCAGTGCTGACTGCACTGCAGCCTTTGTCGCAAATTTTAAACCAACAAACAAATCATCACCTACACGCCATTCCGCATCGTTTTCCAGTCCGATCAAATTGTTTTCATCCGTCAGATGGTTCAAGTTAATGTTGCTGTAATATGGCGATGAGGACCAAAATGACTTACCACCCCCCCTGTAGATCAAAAGAAAAATTCACATCCATCACGAAAGTAATAAACAATGGCAATGTCATATTCTCTTATGTAGTTTTCGCTAACCTGTCACGATTGCAGTCGACAGAACCCCACCAACCACATCTGTGTCATCTTCTATATCTGTGTCCATATCACTATAATTCGGAATATTTCCTTCATCATCGTCCGAACTACTATTATAATCTTCACCGACATTCAGGTTTTGATAATCGTCGTCCGATAAACCAACACTGTTATTATCTACCACAACATACGAAATCCAAACATTAGTAACAATTATAAATTATTTCCAAGCAATCAAATTAAGATATCAAACTTTGCTACTTACTTTCATGAACTTCAGAATCAACATAAATCTCAACTCCAACCATGTCAGATTGTAACTCAAACACACTTAACAACAATTCAATCTCCTCATCGTCAGTTACTAGAAGTCTCTCAAATTTATTTTTTCTTTTATCAAAAATCAATCTAGTAGTTAATTGTGTTATCACACGGCTCGCTCCTAGCGCCAACTTTGTGGATATTCTTTCCTTCAATTGCGCAAATGTTATGTCCCGATTCACTTTCATCAATTTAGTTGCACCCTCGAATGTGTACCCATCCGGTCCTTCAAACTTTCGCCCATTTGTATACAGCATAACAGGTATTGACGAATTCATTCTTGCAAAGCCAAACTTGAACAAAACTGAAATATCAACTACCTAAACATGCTGAACACTTAAAATACAAACATGTTGAACACTTAAAATACAAACAATATAAACTTATAATAAAAAACAATGAAACTTACCTCTGATCCAAATTGAGAGAAAATTCACCATCAATTCGCACCAAATTGCATCTGAGACCGGGTGGGTGGTATATAAAGAGAGAAAAACGTAGGGTGGAATTGCGTTGAAGCCTTGAAAACGGTAAACAATATAACGTTTTTGTTCAAAAACGCTAAAGCAAATTGCGTTTTCCTGTAAAAAACGCTGGTCAATGTAGCGTTTCAAAAAACGTTAGTCCACAACACGTTTTTGCAGTCAACGTCCTTGTCTCTGCGCAGGCTGAAAACGCTAGTCAAAATAGCGTTTCATAAAACGTTAGTCCACATGATGTTTTTCCAGTCAAACCTGCTCGTCCTGCGCGCCAGTCTGCTGAAAACGCTGGCCAATCTAGCGTTTTTCTGGTCTAAAACGTTACATGCAACAGCGTTTTATAATACGTCCTTCTTTCTTGCGTTTTCCAATTATGATGTGACAAAAGTCACCCCAGACAACAAAATACTTTTTTATGCGCACCAAACACTCAATTTTTTTAATAAAACGCCCCAAAGGGGCCAAAAATCCTAGATTGATCGGTAAGAAAAAGTGAAATAAATAAATTTATTGGATAGTTTTTTAATAATAAAAGCACTAGTATTTAGTAGTATTTCCTTATAAATAATAAAAATAAGGTGGAAATGGATACCGTGTTTCCAGCGAGAGGCAAGGGTCGTTTGACTTGCCTCCTTTCTCCTGTGTGTAAGTAAATTGAGACTTGAGACACAGAGAGCAATGGCAGGGGCATGCACTTACCTCATCATCTCCATCGTCTCCCTAATTCTACACGTTTTTGGGTGCGTTGCTATCTCCGGTGACTCCAACAACATGTTACTGTTACAATTACAAAGTCTTAGGAATCACTCTACTTCACCCATGATTCTCCCCCTTCACCACTCTGTTTCCGATTCTTCCACCTCCGACTTTAACCACCATCGTCAACTCCATGGATCCAAGTCCAAACCGCGTCCTAATGCTCGCATGAGACTCCACGACGATCTCCTTCGAAACGGGTTACACTCTTTTCTTTTTCCCCCCCTTTCTCCCAAAATAAATTAGCAGTTCTTTGTTTATATTTTTGTGAAATTCGATGGCGCAGGTACTATTCCACGTGGCTTTGGATCGGAACTCCTCCGCAGAGGTTTGCTCTTATTGTTGATACGGGGAGTACTGTTACCTATGTTCCCTGCTCTACTTGCCAACACTGTGGTAACCACCAGGTACTGCTTCCACCTACATATTATTTTCTTAACACAACCACGTTCGGATCGATAAATTGATGATCACGGAAATACTTGTATAAGGTGTTGTTTGATATGTGTGGTCAAGTTAGTATTACTCGTTTTGTTTGTAGTTATTTAGTGAATGCTTGATTCTGCAGTGATAGAATCGATTTTAGATTATGTGATTTCGTAAAATTGGTTTTATGCAAAACTATTTTTGAAGTAATGAGATTTTCATTTGGATAATAGATATTAGAAAAGTGATTTTTTGCAAAGAATAATGTTGAATGTTGTTTATAAAATTGCTTCTGAGAGGTACATAATTACCAAAACCTGGATCTGTCTTTATCATAATTGATTCTTTATTATTGCATTAGCAAGAAAATGTTACTTCAATAAATCCATGGTTACACTCACCTAAACCATGTTTCATTAAGTTATCCAAACATAAATTTTTTGAATCAAACCTCTTTCGACCATTTCAAACCATGGTTTACTGCATTATGAAAGTGGTTCCATACATGCTCTTAAATTCTTAATGTGAAAATCACGTTTGCTCGGTTCCAAAGCTAGTTGAACAAACTTTTTTCTCCAATTCTAGCAAATATGGTTTACTCAATAATAAGTAACATTAAACCAAATAGGCTCTTAAGTGTATGATATGATATGATTGTGTGCCAGAAATTTTTGTGCCCATGCTTGTCTATCTTGTCTGATTTATCTGAAGTGGATTGGATTTGCATATGTAACTTATCTTAAAAGGATCCAAAGTTCCAGCCAGAAGAGTCGAAAACCTATCAACCTGTAAAATGCACATCGAGTTGCAACTGTGACAATGATAGGATGCAGTGCATGTATGAGAGACGGTATGCTGAAATGAGCACTACCAGTGGAGTCCTTGGTGAGGACATCATATCCTTTGGAAATCAGAGTGCGCTTTCCTCCCAACGTGCTGTTTTTGGCTGTGCAAATGATGAAACAGGTGACCTTTATAGTCAGCGTGCTGATGGCATCATGGGTTTGGGCCGTGGAGATCTAAGTATAATGGACCAACTGGTCGGAAAAAAGGTAATAAGTGATTCATTCTCACTGTGCTATGGTGGAATGGGTGTTGGTGGGGGTGCCATGGTTCTTGGCAGCATATCTTCCCCGGCAGACATGGTCTTTACACATTCAGATCCCGTTCGAAGGTGTGTATCAGTTTCCCTGTATTAGAGATATGAGATATCATGCATTTACTTAACAAATGCATTTGATTAATCTCACACATTTACTCTAGTTTCGGGATGGCACAGTCCATATTACAATATCAATCTGAAGGAGATACATGTTGCGGGGAAGCGATTGCGTCTAAACCCAAAGGTTTTTGATGGGAAACATGGAACTGTCTTAGATAGTGGCACAACTTATGCATACCTACCGGAAGCTGCATATCTGGCATTTAAACATGCTGTAAGAATTCTTTCATAAATATTATTGTAGAATTTTTTCAAGCTACAATTCTTAATTTTATATATTTTCTAAAAATCTTAACCCATTTTCCAATTTGTGAGTTTTGTCACTCCTGTTATCAGCTGTGAAGCTAGAATAAATAGTTGAACGGCCATTTTTTTTGGATGAAAATTTTCAATTGAAAAGATTTTTGAGGAAACCTTGAGTCCTCCATTGCACATTTGCATATAAGGAGCCACCTCTGCTCGTTATTATGGGTGAATCATGACCATTATACAAATATTGCTGCTGTCATATTCATCCTTTCACGATAATGATCCTCGCATAGCTAAGTGATATATGAAGTTGGAGATTTTGAGTATCTTAAATTATTTATCAGATATTTATTGGAGATGTATGCAATGCACTTTGGCGAGCACACTTTGGTGCTTTGATAATTTTTTTTCACTTTTTCACTACAATTATAAAAATCTCTGGATTGTTGTTTGTTAAGTGCATTTTGTAAATGGAATGCTAAAACTTATACTGTTTAACCTTTCCGAACAGATGTCTCTAAAATAGTGTAGTTAAAGGTGGCCTGAATCATTGTAGATTTTCTTTATTCGAATAGGAAGGATGTGTATGTCATACTGGTTATTGGGTATTCTATGATATCTAATTACTTAAAAGTTTGAAGATGCTTTGACTGGCATGTCTTTTTTGTTCATTACTTCTTTTGGAAAATTTCATTTAGTTTTCCAGTCAATACATGATACGGTATTAGGAATTATTTTTAACCATTTTTGGAACACCACTCTAGTGATTATGCCTTGATGCTTTAAGATAAGTCTTCAACTCTTTGTTTCTGTGGGATATCCTTCCCTGAACAGCTCATAGAATTAGATAACTTGATTAATCAAATGTATGTGCCATCTATCACGGAGAGTCCATTTTGTTCTCTCATCATCATTGATAGTTTCATTATTTTATATCATAATTCATAACTCAATTATCCTATTTTCAAAATAAATCAAGTGTATGTTATATAAATTTTATCTTATATGACTCATGACCATAGTTATGTTTTTATCTATTTGTAGCTTATGAAGGAACTTCACTCATTGAAGCAAATCAGTGGTCCAGATCCAAGGTATCAAGATATATGTTTTTCTGGTGTTGGAAGGTATGTCTGTGTTATTATTATGGAGTGATTATACACGCTTGTTGCAGTTTAATTAACAGTTTTGAATTTACTTGTATTTCAGTGATGTCTCTAAACTCTCTAAAAGCTTTCCAGTTGTTGATATGGTATTCGAGAATGGTCACAAATTATCACTTTCACCGGAAAATTACTTGTTTCGGGTTAGTTATGTGGGAAGATCATTAGTATCTTTAGCTGTGTTTACGGTTATGGGTTGATTGCTTCCCTAATATAATGGGGCTGTCTTTTATGAAGCATTCAAGAGTGCGAGGTGCATATTGTCTAGGGGTTTTCTCAAATGGAAAGGATGCAACAACTCTTTTAGGAGGTAACTTATTTATTGTGGCTAACTTCATACCATTTCATGCTTTGGGTTACATGGCTGCCTTATGTGTTATGGGTTTGTGCAGTATTTCAGTGATCATTCCTATATAATTTTTTGGTTGTGTAGGTATCATTGTCCGTAACACTCTTGTCATGTATGATCGTGAACATACAAGAGTTGGTTTCTGGAAAACTAATTGTTCTGAGCTATGGGAAAGGCTACATGTCACTGATGCTCCACCGCCAGTGCCTCCAAGTTCAGAAAAAACCAATTTAACCAAGGAATTTGAGCCCTCTGATGCTCCATCACAGCATAATTTACATCTAGGTATTATGAGCATTCTGATGTTCTATTTTTATTTTAAAATGTATACAGAAATATTGTGTTTAAACATGGATTAGATGTTATGTGTTACATCTAGTTCATCTTGTTTTTTTGTTCTATTTTTCACAAATTAGTGTGATCTATTTATAATTTATATACTCACTGATGACTTGTCTGCTTTCATTTATTTAAATGTGCAGGTGAACTCCAAATTGCTCAAATAATATTTGTAATTTCATTTAACATCAGTTACATGGATATGAAGCCTTATATTACACAATTGGCTGGACTCATAGCTCATGAGTTAGATCTTAATACTTCACAGGTTAGAGAATGGTTACTAAAGTGCAGAAAATTTGGCTGCATAGTTACATTAAGTAAAATTAACAAGTTTGATGCAATGGAAGGGTTTAATTAACAATGTTTGGTACATAACCTTGGCTAGTGCAGTTAGTTGGTGTCGGTTGATATTTTGGTAGATGTCTTAGATTTTAGACTCAACTTCTAGTCTTATGACTACTTCCTGAAGTACCAAGAAAATGATATGCATTTTCAGCTAATTTTTCCCTGTTCAATGTAAATTGTTGCTTTATGATAATAATGTTCTTGGTTGAAATGCTCACAGGTCCACTTAATGAAGTTATATTCTGTTGGAAATGGTTCCCTCTCTAGATGGGTCATAACCCCAGGGCCGTATGCTGATTTCTTTTCTAACACCACTGCAATGGTAAGTTGACATTTGTGCATATTTGTGTAAAGACTGCCGTTTGATTGCGAAATTTTATGTAACAGAGTATTGTTGCCCGGCTTTCTGAACATCATATGCAACTTCCTGACACCTTTGGAAGTTATAAGTTACTTGATTGGAATGCTGAGCCTCCATTGAAACGGTAAATATTTTGTTTGAAAGGAAAAAACAGAAACTTTTTATGTCTCAATATTTTGTACTTGTGCTTGCATGACTTTCAGTTTTGTTATTTATTTATTGTACATGTGATACTGAGGTACATAGTTGTGCACATTCAGATTGGTTAGAATTTAGAAAGTCTAATGCACTTATTTATCAAAATTTAGGCTTGGCTTATTTTGTTTTTTTTACTATGATATTTTGTTAAAATAGTATATCCTATCATGTATAAATATACCACTATTCATGTAACTGTCCTCCTATGTGTATCTCTGTGTAATATATCAGGTTAGAGAGCACGAGGAATGAGAACTACTATTGCTTGACAATACAATCATATATATATATATATATATATATATATATATATATATATATATATATATATATATATATATATGAGTGGTCTAAATTTAAATAATTTTGATCTTGATCATCTTTGTATAGTTGTGGATGAAGTGTAGTTATTATCATTTATCACTGATATGCCTTATGTGTGTGGGTGTCTCCTTATATTTGGGACTTTACTCTCTAGTAGTCTATGACATGTTTCATGCGAAAGTGAAGTGGGAAGATGAACTCTGTTCTTTTTGGACAACTCGTTAACCCCATTCCTTATTGCAGTTAATTATTTTTGGGATCACTGTCACATTTCTGTGTGTAGCTGTAATGTCTTCAATCTTCATTTTGTTGGATATCAGTTTGGTCTTCTTTGAAAATCATTTAATCCATTTTTCTGAAATGGTGCAGGACTTGGTGGGAGCAATATTATTTGGTTGTGGCGTTAGCTATTTTGCTTACACTGCTTATAGGGGTATTGGCCTTAGTAATACTCTTAATTTGGAAAAACAGACAGCAACCTGAGCACTCATACAAGCCAGTTGATGTAGCTGTTCCAGAGCAGGAACTTCAGCCATTATGAGCTTCGTTTGTGATGCTGCCTTAATTTTCTGGACTAGTGTAGCTAGCATATACGATTTCATCAATGCACAAACAACTTATACAACCATAGTCTCCCAACTGATCAGGATTTTGGCTTCAAAGTAATCAAGCTGTCTATCATGATATAACGATTCCTTGATAATGTATAGAAATCAAGCTGTTGTATCATCTCCAAACTCAATTTTGTTTGTGATTGTAGCAATGTACCCTTGAATCAAAGGGTAGCAACTTTTGGTTGAACCACAATTTTCGTATAGTATGATATTTAGCTGTGGACTTGCACTTGTTTTATATTCATAATTTTCTGTTCATTTTTTATTAAAAAATAAAATAAAAAAGGGATTGTTATGATGGCTCCAAAAGCCAACTCATGATATTTAATAGGTAGATAGAAGTGTTATTATTATGTGGTCCAATAAACTCATCCCTGTTTATAGTTACAGCTATCTATTTACCAATCATTGGTGATTAGGGTTTGGTAAATAAAGTTATATGATGTTATAACAAGAGTGTCATTCTTAAACTTATTTCAGGAACCAATAAATATTTTATAACTCATTATAATAATAACAGAGACAACATTGTCTCTTGATTTCATTTGTCTGCTTAGATCTAGGACCATTAAATTAAGGAAACAAAAGATGTTGGGTCCATTTTATATCTTACAACAACGAAGCACGTGGTTGGAACTATCTTTATTTGATGGACTCAGATGGCTTGTTCAGGAGCTCAATATTTGAGAGTAATTCTGCATTTGTGGCAGAAAATGATTCTTCAACACCATTTACTTATACTACATTTTAGGTGCCCATTTACTTATACTACATTTTAGGTGGGTTCACGAACTATGATTCTCTTATTCGCTATTTGCACTATTTAATTATCAACCCCTTTAATTAAAGAAGTTTGTTAATTTAGTTAAAATTATTAAATTTCTTCAAAATTTATAGTAGTTTATTAAAATTGTGATTATCATTCATCGTTAAATTTTTTTCATTTATTCTCTCTTCAGTTACTATCCAATTATCATTGGAGAGATAAATAATTTAATTAAAGTATGTCATTTATTATTATATTAATTTTAATAAAAATTATACGTTAACGAAAGGTAATTTAGGTCAAAAAAATTAATGATATTGAAATTTAAAAAATGATTTTATATTAAAAGATAATTTTTTTTTAAATTTTATATTTAAGAACAGAGGTATTACAAAACAAGAAAATGATAACTAAAAAAATTCCATATTAACCAGGATTGAGTGTCAAGATGACATTCAAATTCTGAATTGCAAATACAAGAGTGTCATTTTAAAAATACAAGCAATACAAAGGAGATATACCCACTTTCCTTTTACACGTCGTACAAATAATCCTTATGCCCTAAGTGGCTATAAGGTAAGTTCGTTGAGTGCGATATGAGAGCATTGAGCATTTCTTCCCAGCAAAGGAAACTAAAAAAAGGGGAAAATGCGAGCTTTCAAAGATTTGTGCTTAAAGAAAAATCAACCACATCGCTCTTTAGTCATGTCTTTAACTGAAAAATTAGAGACATTACCCCACAGCTAATAAATTTGTGGTCACTGGCCAGCCGCAAAACAGATTCATATGGGTGCAGTGCAGGTAAAGCAATTAGAGAGAAAAATTCTCGTATCTTACACACCAGAAGAAAAATGTATCTGATAGTGAAAGTTCTACAATGCTTTTCTTTATTTATTTTAAACCATGTCATATATGTCACACGCTCACAGTCCAACATGTGAAAGTATAATGACTAGCTGTAGTAGTGGCCACCAACAGCCTATTCCGCTGAGTGTTGGGCGTTTTGTTTGGTTTTTAGTTGGAAAAATAAAAAAAAATAGAAAAAATCTAAAAACTGATATTAATCTTTAAAGACATTTAAAATTCTGTTGGATCATAGGATGAATTTTTTACTTCATCTCACCTCCATTGCTTTTAACTCAACGGGTACCAAGCATACTGTAAATCCAATCGGTTAATTTAATTCGTTGAATCATGAATGAGCTACATAATTGTTTTGGGTCAATTTTTTATTATTACATGTTCAATCATGATTTGATTCCGGATTTAATCATTGGATATTTTTATTGATTCAATTGCTAGTCTAATTCTAAAAATATTACTTACCACTGTACATTTGGAAATTGGGATATATGTTACAAATCGGAACCAATAACCAATAAATCTTTTTTTTTCAGTTAATTAAAGATTAAAAATATACTTATAAGGTGATAGATTCAAATCCCTACTATATACCAATGAGAGGATATTATGTAAAGATGATATATAAATGCATCTATAAATGTATATATATCTAGTCTTGAGTGTTGAAACATGTTTATACTTTAACAAATAATAAAAAAGAAAACTAGAAAGAATACAGCATTGGGATCTCAAAAATACTAATGTGCAAGCTGGAAACGGAGAGTTGGTTAAGTGGTAATTGTATTGTATGGCTTAAAAACGAGCGATAATTATTATGTGATTAAAGTTAGGTGTAGCGTCTACTCGAAGAAAACAAAAACAATTGTGGAATAAAGTCAGACGTGGACAAAATATGGAACTTGGTTAAAACCGAACACGGAAAGATATTCATTAAGTTTTTGCAGATATCCTTTGGTTGAATAAAAAATATTCGTATTAAATACACAGGGTATTTTAAATTTTACATGCTGAATTACTGAATTTTATGATTATTGATTTGATATATCCACATTGCTCATATGTATTAATTATTTCTGTATTACGCACGGGCCAACAAGGTTAAATATATTTTTTATGTTAAAATTGGTTTCTAAAAAGTGAAAGTGGTTTAAAAAATATAACGATTATATAACTGTCAGTTTAAAAAATAAAAATATTACATCATTTGACTTTTTTCAATCTCTCTAACTTATTATGATCTTTTAAAATAAGTTTTATCTTTTTTTATGATATTTTTAAAAACCAATTTTAACATATTAAATAATATAAGAATTGAAATCAATAAAAATAACTGAATGATAAAAAATATTTAACCCTTTAAATATATCTGAGACAAATTTAATTATATAATATGTCTATATCTTGAATAATAACTATGGATGATAGAAATTTGTCTCTACCTTTTTGTTAAAATTTAAAAAACAATAGATCACATGGGTATTGAATGTATATATCCAGGGCCGGCCACTTGCTTAAAAGGAAAAGGAAGGCCCCAAATTGTTTTGCTTGTTATTAAAATGTTATAAAACAAATAAATAATTAATTAAAAATAGTTTATAAAGTAATTTCATATATTTATAAAAAATCATTTAACACGTTATAAGTTATTATTTTATTTTAACCATAATGTCTTGTGTAAACTTCTATTTTGATAACATACGTTCTATTTCAATAACACAAGGGCGCGCGTACACACACATATATATATATATATATATATATATATATATATTACAATACACAATTTTATAATATTTTCCTTATTTATTTTTAGAACTAAATGTTGGATGTGATTTTTAGTTTCTTAAAATAAAAAGATAACTTCAAAACTAAAAATAGAAAATCAAATTTTATGGTTTTAAAATATAGTTTTCAAATATAGTAAAATCAATTAAAGTATTTTATTTAATCAAGTTTCATTTTTAAATTTATTTTTAAAAACAAAAACTTCATAACCACAATGTAGAAATCTTGAGCCTCCAAATCAAGGAGGATCATGGCGGTTTATATAACATTAATTTTAGACGTGTTTTAAAAATTTGCAAATATGTTGAATACTATATGAACTTTGAATTCAATTTTGGATTTTAAAAACACCATCAAAATGAAAAATTATTTAATGGTGTAACATATGATGACTAGAATGTAATTTAGCCTCTTCGATATGCATGTAATAGTAATTTTATCCATATGCGTGAACATGCGGGACAAAATGATGATCCCCAATAGTCCTAAATTTTTATCCTCATTCACGCGAGTGTTAACTGCGGTAATGGTTAAAGCCTAACTATAACAGAGAAGCAACTAAAATACAGATGAAAATAGAAAGGCCTCATCGTGTCGGTGCGTGGTGAGGAAACACGACACAGCAAGAAAATAGTGACGACAACATCATCAATTATAAAATAATAAGGAAACAATGGTAAATAAATTTAATGTTGGCCGAATAAAGAAACAAAAAATGATACAAATAAGACTGTGTAGATGAAGCCTCTTCTCTAGAAGATCAAAACAAGGGTAGCCCAGCTCAAAGCTAAGCATCCTATCACCTTCTTCAAGCACCTGATGGTGTCTGCTCCACTCTGCATCATACAAAAAACGCAGAAATTTGAACAATGCTGTTTTTGTCTCATACTCTTTATGATTTATTTCTTGTAATGTTATTTTTCCTAAAGAGAAATTACTTGTCTCAAAATAGGATTCTCACACTAGAATTTAAGATAAATAAGGATCAACATTTAATATAATTCTTCGAATGTTTTTATTGGTTTTTCTCAATCTAGGATTTAAGATAGGGACCAAATATTGATGAAATTTGAGTGTTTCTAGTGTTTTTTTTTATCAGAATTAAAGTGTCTGATCCATTACTGGTGTATTCATATTTATTTCTCTAATTATTAACATGAAATTCAAAATTTAGTTAAAAAGACGGCAGCTAACTTCACTTCAAAAGTTGTCAAAAACTAACGAAATCCACAACATTGGCGCGTGGCCACACCATTGCTCTGGTGTTAGATAACTCTGTTTTCACGTACAAGTATGTTGATTGATTCGCAGTTTTGGTTATCCAATAATTGGTTATGACCAAAATTTTAGTAATAGGGGTAAATATGCATCTGATAATTATTAGATGGGTTTGTCTGGTCTTAATAACATTAAAAAATTAAAAATGGAATTATTTTATTGAAATCTTTTTAAATTATTTTTTTATCACTTAAAATGTGTTGCATGTTAAGTAGACTTTCATCAAATTACTGTTTCTATATACTGTGTGAGCTCCTAGAGAGACACTAACATCATAAACTGCAGATCTAATGCAAAGAAGAACTCACATCGTTCTCAGAGGTAGATGGACCAGGAGACGATGCATCCTCGCTGGATCCCGGAGCTCCGACCGGCGGTGCAGGGGGACTAAGCAATGCCGGTGAAGGTGCCGGCGCACTGTGCTTCTTACTCTTCTTCCCCTTCTTCTTTGACTTCGGCGCTGGAGCCGGAACCTCAGCACTCGGTGCTACCACAGGTGCGGGAGTTGTCGGTGCAGGTACAGGCGGAGAGCTCACCGGAACAGGAGCCGGCGGAGAACTCACCGGAACTGGTACCGGTGGTGAGCTCACCGGAGCCACAGCAGGAGGTGGCGTCGCTGGCGGAGTGGTCGCCGAAGCTGGAGCAGCGGCGGCTTTAGACGGAGATGAAGCTGGAGATGCCGATTTCGGTGACGATGCGGGGGTTACGGTATTGGGGGAAGAAGCGGGTGGAGAAGACTTGGGAGAAGCAACTGGCGCAGGTGATTTTGGTTTGGAAGGGGCAGTAGCCGGGGAAGCAGAGGGAGGGGTGGTGGCGGCGGGCGGAGTTGTGGTTGGTGCCGCCGACGGGGTCTGGCCTCCGACGCCGGCGACGACAATGCAGAGAAATGCGAGAGAAAGAACACTTTTGCGATCCATTTGGATTTGGTGTGTGTTTGAGTGAGTGTGGCAGAGGGTTTGTATTTATAAACATATAGAGTGAAGGTGGGGTTGATTGATCTGGATCGCTGGGTTGGAATTGTGGGTCCCAGGGGCGAGATGGGTCACCACTGCCCGTTGGATCAACGTATTTGAGGAAGGTAGGCTTCAGAAGCTTCGTCTTTTGGGACCCACCTATTCCGAAACCAAACAAAGATTTTTCCCGTTGCTTGACGATTCCCCGGTCTCCACTTTGGATCGGGCCTATTAACCGCATGTGATATCCATGCCCAATTACTTCTGTTTTGCTGCTTATACCTCGTATCTATTTTTAAAGGTAATTTTATTTCCAGTTTAATTATAATAATATTCATTTTCTTTTATTATAAATATATTTAATGATATTAAATATGAAAATTCTTTCCACAATCTCAATTTAATTTCCAACTCTGTCCTGACCCATTGCTTATTTGGGAGATTTTCTAATAATAATTTAATTTATATATTTTTGAATAAATTTGTAATTAAGTTTAATCTTTTGCTCCTACTGAAAAACTAAATAATAAATGAATTACTTAGATATGTTTTTGTTGGTAATGTTTTGATGAATTTTTAATTTTAGTCTCAGTTGTTTTTTAGCTTTAATCTTTATGTTATTGATATATTAAAATTGGTTATTAATATATTAAAATTAATCCAAAAATATAATACTATTAACACAATTGTCAACAAAGATGTTGAACTGGTCTGAACCGGGGTATAGAATCCGGTGTGGGAACCAGCCACAAAAGTTGGTGATCTTAGTATTTGTACACTGGTACAGTGGGTATCCGGTATTATAATCCGACCTCTCAGTGGCGAGACCGGTCTTGTTGTCCTGAAGATCCTTCACACCAGAGTTTCGCGTTGTTAGGGGGCGAAAGGTGGTGTCACCTGCGAAGATTCTCTGACGCTCAAGTTAGTAGAGTGTATGAGAACTCAGAGAACAGTTAAGCAATGCAATAGTATAATAAGAGTAAGAACAACGTAACCTTGCATGCGTTGGAGAATATGCTATTTATAGTTGAACGTGGAAAATGAATTGTTGGGCGCAAGTGGGCCCAGAAGTTCTGATGCCGTGCGCAGCGTATCAATCAGAGTAGTTCAATGTTCAGTGTGTGACAGAGGGTAGGTCAATGATTAGTGTACGATTCTGACACAGGAATGAGGATAATCCACATTTTCCGTAATTGTACTTGTTCCTTTCAGTGAATGATATAGACATATTCCGCTATGCAGGGTATCTATTTTGATAAGTAATGACTCCACTTATCTTATCGAGACACTGAGGCAAACGGTTATACGTGACAGAAGGATGAGAGCGGATGAAGTATCCGGTATCTCAGATGCAACATCGGATGACCGGTGAAGGAATGACTCCTAATATGGTGTCTTTACAGTACGGATATTGAACTGTGATACCGGTTGTCCTTCCAGTACAGCCAAGATGGCATCTCATTATTGGGGCCGGTATCTAGACCGGATCAAATGTTATTTGATCTACCTTTTGTCCAGCCTCTAAATTTTTTCACTCTTTAACTTTATCTTGTATTTTTACCAATTTAAACATAATAGACAAAACATAATGACTTAAACTAAAAAAAAACTAAAGGACCAAAAATAAAAAAACTAAAACATGTTATCATATGAGGAAGAGTGGGAGCTGTAGAGTCATTTTTATTGGTAAAAAAAATAAACAAATAAAGTTTAATTAAAAAATGCAATGTGAAAGTTTTGCGCGATCAACCAAGTACAGATTGATATATCATTGAAATTATTGTGTTTCCAGTATATACATTAAAATTCATTTTTAAAATTTGATTAATTGATAGAATAATTTTATACTAATTTATGTATAAAAGTTAAAATCATAAAAGTTACTAATTATTATTTAAAACTAATACAAAACTTATTTGATTTATCTGATTCCTTCTACTAAAAAAATTAACCATTACTTTTGATTTATTAAGAAAAAATTAATAAACTCTATAGTTTATTTTAACAGGTTTCCCAGTTATGCATTGCAATGAGTAATAATCTCTCCTCCCTCCAAAATTACTTTTACATGCAAAAAATAATAATAAAATTCTCAAATCATAATGTGATAAACTCTCGATTCATTTACTCCTTTAATGGCATGCTATTCACCCAGTGACTTTGGATTGGTTATATACACATTATATTGGTTAATTAGTTGTTTATTGGGGTTACTTAGTTGTTTATAATTTTGCTTTTTAATTTGTATTAAGGAATTCACAACAATTCATGCATTCTATCTAACCAATTGAGTTAGTTAGTCCCTTTTTAACAATTGTTTATAATTTTAATCAACACATAGATTTAAGATTTGGTATAGGAGGAAGAAAATTACAAGTTCAACTTTAATTCTGCTAACAAAAGTTAACAATTAATTGTTAATTTTGACTTATCCAAAAAAATAAAAACACATATTTAAGTGTCGAGAGAGAAGAAACACAAGTATTAAAAATTATAGTTAATGTTAATTTTATAAATTAATTGATTATTTTTTATTTTATCATTCTCTTATTTATTGATCTTAAAATTCCTTTCATTTTGAATAATAAGGGTATTATTGAAAAAACATGTTAATACTCTCTTAAAATTCTAAATAATTAATTAATATTTTTTAAAATTATAAATTGATATTTAAATAGAAATATTATTTTTATAAATAAAAAATGAGTAAGAAATACATACATGCATACATGTTGTAATTAATATCAAAAAGTCAATACAATAATCAGAGTTTAGAAGAGTTTACTTCTAATCAACATAAAGTTTGTAGGAGGTTGTTAGTGCTGACATTATTAAAAGGACTTCGCTCACGGGTAGTTGATCATTAAATTTGGCACGGTTTACCTAAAGTATTTACATACACTAATAATAGTTTTTTTCAATTAAATATATTCCCAGTCTATGTATTTTTATCAATTTTTATTTGATTTTTGAATTATTTTTTATTGATTTTAAATTTTATGTTATTGAATATGTTGAAATTGATCATTAAAAATATTGACAGAGAAGAAGATACAATCTATTTTAAAAAGTTAAAAAGTGAAATAAATTAAAGAGCCTAAACAAAAAACATATAACATAATATTGTTTAGTTAGTTAATAGTTGAGTTAATAGTATAACATTTGTAAGGACCAGTTTTAACATATTAAGGCATATTTAAAATATAAGGACTGAAGCGAATAAAAAATGGTTAAGGAATCAAAATTAAAAAAATTGATAAAAATATAAAGAAAAAAAAACCTATTAACTCAATTTTTTTTACCTAATAATCAAAATTTTCAATTCAATAATTTATGCAACATTTTAAACTACATAATAATATATATAAAAATTGCTTCTCTAGTTAGTAGTTACAGTAATAACCAAACTGAAATTAGACCTATAAAAATTGAATTATGTGAAATAACATATATAATTAATTTTTTTTTACAATGGATGCCTTAAGTATATGACCATCGGCCAGCAGCATGTATGATGTATGAGTATGAGCTGTTAGTTAGGTGTGGGTTGTTGTGCTGTGTAACAAACCAATCACTGTGAGCCAGAAAGGATATTCGGCATCATTGTTCCAAAGATTACTAATATCACCGACACAACTAGCCCCATTCATCCCTAACTCCTAAACCCTAAATCTTAAATTAAGGCTCTGTTTGGTATATAGTTGGGAAAACGAGGTTTTAAAAAAAAATTTAATACGTCATTCGAAATAGTCAAAACTCTATTTGACCGTAAGATTTATTTTCTCTTACTTGCAAACCCTGTTTATAAGGACATTTCATCACTTAAATTAACACATGTTAGTATCATACTTCAAGGGTAATGAAGAAATTAATGTACAAGGAGATTCAAATCTGCAACCTATCTTTAATCTTCCATTTTTCACTTGCTCAACCTATCATATGTTTTATATACTCGTTTGATTTGCAGTTGGGGAAATAAAGTTATGAAAATAAAAAAATATAAAAATTAATAATAATTTTTTACGCCGTTCGAAACAATCAAAACTTTGTTTGACTATAAAATCTTTTTTTATAGATCAGAAGTTTGATCAACCTAACGAGAAATTAATCGACCCCTTATACTCTAGTTCTGCCACGTATACCTTAAAGTGCGATCAGGCAAATTATTCTTTTCGAAAATTACCAAGGGAGCATTCTTTTTATATTATTAGAAACATAAGGACATATATATGACAGTGTTTAGTAGAAGCATTTCTTTTACCCAGAATAAAAATTGAAAAGAAAATTTACTCATATTTAATACAAGTTATAAAGAATTATTATTAGGTAATTTAGATTATTAAAAAGCTTAAAATATAAAAGATTTGTATTTTCAGATAAATAAAAATTTGTCCAAAAAAAACTAAAATCATATCTTAGGTAATGTCATTTGTCAGTTGTCAATTGTTATGGAATGTTTATAATATTTATCTTGTATTACTTGTGTGAAATCATGCCGCTGGAATTTATAAATTTAATAAAAAAAATTCACTGTATTATAAAAGAAATCACTTGGAATAGGTAGAGATATTATTACTAGATTTTTATTTTTTTAATGAAAGATATTTTTTTTAGGGCTTCAATTTTTACGACACAACAGTAATAGGTTATAAGCAAGTAGGCCTGCGATGGTCCACAAACCACCAGTGGATAATACACGGGCCTAAAAATTATAAACCTATTTAAGCTTTAAGTATGGGCTCAAGTGATTTAATCCTAATTAACATGGGCCTATGTGATTAGTGCCATGTGATGCGGAACTGTGGATTGCTTTAATATTAACCTCTGCGAATTACTACTGAGACTTAAGAGGCTTATATATTTTCTGGTTAAAAAGTATATACATATATTTTCCTATATGCCTTAGGAAAATTTCCCACCAATGTTTAATATATCGTTTAAATCTGAAATGATTAAGCTAACATTTTGAATGAAAAAATAGGATTTTTTTTATAAATTATCACACTAAAAAAATGAATTTGAGGGCAATTATCTTTTGGTCGTTAAAAAAGGTGTCGATTGGTTAAACTTTCGGCAGTTTTTTTGGTCGTCATAAGTTGAAAACACGCGGTACCTGCTGCCAGGTGTATCTTGAGAACTTCTAACATATTAATTTCACCTTGAAATGACGAGCTTAACTATTTCTCCCTATGTTATTTCAATATATATTTTTAAGAGTGTTGATTTTATTTTAAGATTTTAAATATATATATTTTCTTTTTTATTAAATCAAGAGGATATTAATTTAAGAAGTCATATATTTTTATATTTTTATATACTCTGTCTGCTCGGTTATAAATAAATTTTCAGAGTTTTTTTCTTCTCAAAAGATAAATAAAAATATCCTTTTTCAATATCATTAAATATTT
Organism: Clitoria ternatea; assembly: GCA_037962975.1. Taxonomy (NCBI): domain Eukaryota; kingdom Viridiplantae; phylum Streptophyta; class Magnoliopsida; order Fabales; family Fabaceae; genus Clitoria; species Clitoria ternatea. Next base: position 20,355,596 of record CM075670.1, on the reverse strand, counting down.
TTATTTTAAAAATGTCTTTTTTGAATACATTTTTGAAACAACTATATGTTTTGTGTAATATATGAGATTAAAGAGTCTTTAAATAAATACATTAAATATTTAATAACATTAATACAAACAACAACTTTTAGATAACTTTCTTAATCTATATGAAATTTATCTAATTTACTTATAACTAGGATTGGAAGGAATACTTTATAAAGTAATAACTTTTTTGTATGTGGACTGTTATACCAAATTTTTCTATTAACAATTTCGTCAGATTTATACTAACAAATGCTTTCTTTTTTGAAGAATCAAATAAAATATATAAACATTAAAGTAATTGAGTATAAAATATACTCTATAAACATATACAATTGTAAACACTTGTGTCAACACTCAGTACAATATAATACATATTACTGGATTCTCTAACCAACAGAATATAGAATAACAAAAAAAAGATTTTTTCCGTATTTAACCATAAGATCAAACACCTTATTTAGATCTAGATTATGATATCAAAAACAACTTTATTTTTCTCTAACCCTAAACCATAAGGACCAAACCATAGCAAACCAAATAACACTCTATATATCTTGTTATGTCTTATTACCGGAGAACATTTTAACAACAAATGTTATTTAATATATTTTTCAATTAAGAGAATTTCAACCGATAGAGCTCATTTATCATATCTCAAATTGAATTGGAGGGTAGTGTTGTCTTTTACATTCCTCACTACATACAAAGCATTCAAGTGGAGGGCTGAAAACTATTTGTTGATTTGGGAGTGGTTTTCAAAGTATTTACACACCTACGACTGTTTTTATGACAATTACGTTTCGCTCCTGGTGCAACATATTTCTGGCGGTCACAGCATATAAAAAGAATATATGTTGTGCTAGGAATGTGACGTAACATTGTGGTTTCAAAACCCCCAGAAAATGAACAACGCTCTTTGATTAACAAACAATTTCTAGCGGTTTTGTAACCAGAAAATATTAGAGTAATAAATTAATTTAAATTTTAGAAATTTAAAAAATAAATATAATTTTTTATATATTCTAATACATATAGCTTAACACATTTTAATAAAATAGATTAAATTATTCAAAAATTAAATATTTTAATATATTAAATTTTAAAACTAAATATGTATAGAATTAAATGATTTAACATTTATTATATTAATATATTTATCTTTTTAAATTTGTTATATTTTTAATAAACTATATGTATTAAAATATAATAAAAATATATTAAATTTAAAAATTAAATATTTTAATATGATAAATATTAATTTATTTAAAATTTTTTATTATATTCTAATACATATTTAGTTTTAAAATAAACTATATTAAAATATTTAGTTTTTAAATAATTTAATATATTTTATTAAAATGCTTTAATCTATTTATATTATAACATATGAAAAAGTATCTTTTATTATATTTAGTTTTTAAATATCTGAAGTTTGAGTTAATTTTATTATACTTTCCCCTAGGTTATAAAACCACCAGAAACCGTTTGTTGTGAAGAGTGATGTTTATTTTCTTTTTAGGTTTCTAATGACTGTTGTGGCCTAGTTAGCGGGGATTTTTAACTGCAAGAAACATGTTGCATTAGGAATAAAACACGAGTGTTATAACAAAAGCCTCAGATTGGTAAGTACTTTTAAAACAATCACGAATCAACAAATACTTTTCAAATGTGCAATGTTGAAAAAAAAAACAATTGCTTTTGCCACATAACTTAGGATTAACATTTTTCTTGGTTTCATCATCTATGCTCGAGAATTTATTTGGAATTTCACCTGATCCAATAATGTGTTTCTTCAATTTATAACCCTTGATATGGATTCTACATGCTCCATCCTTGTCAAAGAGTTATTTTCAACCAATTTGTTGGAAATTATTGAAGAGAAGGTATGAGAAATGAAGGTTTGAGAGGTGGAGAATCAAACTAGCTATACCGATACCATGTAAGAGAATGGAGAGAAAATGATGAAAATGATGACAAGGCTCAAAGAACCATGACATGTATACACAAAAGTTGTTAGTAATAAATTCATTAATAACTTAATAACAAACTCATCAGGGCTAAATAATGAAAACTAACTCAATAGACCTAACAAACTTAAGCCAAAGTAACAAGGCTAACATACTATGATATGACAACAAACTCAAGTAGACTTAGACCGACAGACAACTTGACAAACTTATATATAGAGACTTGGTTACAACTTGACTACTCCTTTATCCGTTACATAAAAGATCCGTATGAGAATTCAGACATAAATGATTGATGAGGAATAGCTAGAGGGACTTCTTTTGGGTAAAATAATTACCTTCTTTAGGTTTTTTTCTTTTAGGTAAATTTTCAATTTTATATCCAGCAAATAAGACGTATAATTTTCATGTTGGCATGTTGTTTCTCTTTGCATTTTATGTCTTTTAACATGTACCTTTCATGCCTAAACAAAATGGGAGAAGATGCAATAAGTGGTGGTAAGAAAAAGTGCTAAAAATTGAATTTTTGAACCTTGTTTCTTGGGTAATTTTCCTTAGGGCTGATTGTTTTTTTGTAAGTGTGCTACAAAAACAGTTTGTAAAAATGGGTAAAACAAATATAAAAAGCAAGAAAAAAGTATTAAAAAGAAAAATCTTGGACCCTTTTTACAAAATACAAAGTTTCTAGGGTTCCTTGGCAAAAGTAAAGATTTTGGACCCCTAAAAAGAAATAAAAAGAAAAATATAAGCACCTTGTTTGTAGTGGTTTGAAAGCCCTTAATCATCATTTTTAATTATCTAATAAACTCTAAAATTCAATTTTGTAAGTTGGTACCTTTTCTTACATAAGTTTTTGCATTCTAGGTTTCTAGGTTTTACTTGGTGCCTGCTTTCTTTTATGCATTTATTTGTTTGTTTGTTTAGTTTTGTCAAATTTTTATGGTCATGGCAATTCTAAATCCTAAGTAGAAGCTCCATTCATTTTTTTCTTTTATTGCTTTGAGTCATTCTTCTTGTCACAAAAAATCCAATTTGAGTTACCTTTTTCTAATTTCATTTTTGTTGTTTGTCTTTATCTCTTTCAAAAAATTTTCTTAGAGTTTTTATACCTTTGGTATTCTTTTGGGATAAGTCTTAATTTAATATCTTGGAGGTAGTATACTGGAAACGTAGAGGTAAAAGTGACATTGCTTGAGGTTTAGGTCTTACATATTCATCTTTGCTTTGTATGTCTTTTTGAGTCTTGTATTTTGGTCACCTTTCTTAGTTTTATTTAGTTTTAGTGCTTTTAGGCTTAGGAGAGAATGAAGCTCATTAGGTTAAGTGGTGTCCCCCCTTTAGCCTATATAAGACATGCTCTTCTTTGTATTACCGACACCTTGAATTTAGAGAATACAGTTGAGTATTTATGAAGTGAGTTGAATTTTCCTCCTCTATTTTAGCTAGGGTTTTTTAAACCTTGGTAAACTCTTATCCTAGGGTTTCCTCCCATAGGTGGTGAGATTAAGGCTTATCCTCTTTAGGTAGCACCTCCCCCTTTCCTTTTTTACATAATCCTAGTTTTGCCTTCCACCTTCCATAATACTTTCCCTTCTTTCCCACTTTCTCTTATTTTTTCCAAAACCCAAATCCTTATTTTTCTTTTTCTTACTCACTTTCCTTAATTTCCTAAATCCTCATTTTCATTTTCTCCTTGTCTCCCTTACTTCCATTGCCATCATTGAACAAGAGAGAAAAAATCACATCAAAAGAGAAGGAAGAAGAAGAACTAGATCCCTCTCCCTACACCAATGATATAAGGGATTACAATATTTCTTTGCGATAGATATATGATACTAGTACAAGGAGAATGCAATGGAGTTCCTAGGGCCAAATATAGGAGTGTCAAGTAATAAAAGGTTCATGCTATTATTTTTAATTAAAACTGATTTCTTAATTTCATCTGATAGGTATAGTAATTATTCTTAATATGGGCTTGATACCGGCCTAGTATGGAGACAATGTTAGCTGACATGAGACATTTTTCGATGAGCAATATATGATAATTTCTTAAGATAAGAGATAGAGATAATTTCTTAGAATTAAGGAGATATAGATAATCTCCTAAAATAAGAGGATAAAGGGAACCTTAGTTAATCCATAGGGAATAGGAGCCCCCAATCACGAGCTCTCGGCCATCGAGCAAGCTAAGTGACTATGTACCAAGTGGTTATATGTCGAGCATTTGTACACCGAGCGGTTTGTATGCCATATGATTTCTAGTCGTGAGCTTTATTCTTCCTTCGGTCAAAATTCTAGGATTTAACATAATTTGATGAACTAAGTTGTACTTGTCATTTTGTTATTCTGGTGGGCCTCAGAAAAAGAGTGCTCTGTTACATTCAATTGTAATACACCTTTAAATAAAAATGTTTCTTCCTTTTAACTCTTCAAGTCGGTATGCTTCTTTGTCGTTGAGTTCTTCTACCTGGTGTGGGCCTTCCCAGGTGGGTGTTAGCTTCTAGTCCTCTCTGATTCTTTTATTATTGTCAACTACTTTTAGTATTAGATCTCTTTTTTTGAAAAGGTCGTGGCTTGAGCAGTGTGTTCCATTTTTAGTGGATTTCTATTTGGAGCCTTGTATCTTGGTGTAGGCTGTGTTTCGTTCTTCCAGATTAAGGTCCGGGTCTTCTTATGTCATCTTCTTCTTCATCGTAGGATGTTCTTCTGAGAGAGGTATAACGTTCTCCCCTTAATTATATTTTTAATTTCACAGAATCAATAATTTCCATGAAATTTTTTTCACATTTTTAATAACATTTATAGAATCCAAAAGTTTCTTAAAAAGTAAATTTATTATTTAGAGTACCAACATTGTAGCTAAGTCATCAAGGAATTAAAGAAGCTAAATTCAGACCCATGGAACAGACCCTGGCGTGGACACACCCAGGATGAGCGTTAAAATGCTAGGAACAAGTGGGGACCAAGCCTTGAGCGTATGAATGCTCAACCTAGCGTATGGAAGCTCTACAACACGCACAAGGCAACAGGGCACCAAACATCACCAGCGCAGAAACGCCAACATTGGCATATTAACGTGCGAGAGGAAGAGAATGTGGCCAAGAGACCTACGTGCACATGCTATGATCAAGAAACACACACACTAGAGAGGTCAAGGCATACAACACAGGCGTTAGTATCGCGACCTCGATCGCGGTGGCACGGCCGACCCTCAAAATGATTTTTGTGTTCGAAAAGAAAAACAAGGAGTGGCCACCAATATTTTTAGGATAAAATACTGGGAAAACCTTTCATTAAAACATTGGTCAAAAAAATGAAATTTCAGATTCGGGAGTCTGATTACAGGTGAGGAAGGTATTAGCACCTCATAACTGTCCGTTATAAAAACGGTTACCTCAATATGATAGCGCGCGTATTATAATTACCCCAGAAATTATTTTAAATTCTTCTAAAAAAACATACAAAATGATAAAATATACAAAAATAAACAATTAAAGAAAAAAAATGAAATTTTTACATGAGATTAACAGGACGTCTCGTCCAAATTAAACTCGCTCCACCATTTTTAAGAAAAGATATTATAAAAAAATGAGATTAACAGGACATCTCGTCCAAATTAAACTCGCTCCACCATTTTTTTAAAAAAATATAATAAAAATTGCAATAATAATAATAACAATAATAATAATAATTATAACTTTTATGCTAGTCCAAATAGAAGGTGTGAAACACTCATTTCTATTAATATTTATCAATTAACAGAAATTAATTAATAATTGAAAAGGAAACATAGTTACCAAACAGCAATTAATTTAACAAAAAATAAACAAATACAAATATTAAAAATAAGGAGCAGAATGGGACCGGTATAGTGAGTGAGCTAGTCGGTGTAACGAGGGAGAAAGAGAGCTGGACGGTATTGGATAAGGAGGCTGGACAGTGTGTTTCAAGAGGGACGGTGTTAGAGTATTTGAGGGGGACGGTGTTGAGTGAGAGGAAATGGGACGGTGTTGGGTGAGAGGAGAGGGATAGCGTTGAGTGAGAGGGAATGGGACGGTGTTGGGTGAGGAGTGAGGTCGGTTGTGGAGAGTTGAGGGGAGAGGACGGTGTGGAGAGAGAGAGAGGGGACAGTGTAGTACGGTGAGGTGGAGAGGGAGATAGGGGGGCTGTATGTTGGATTTGAGAAGAAGGAGAGGACAGACAGGAGAGGGGAGCGTGAATGTGTTGGGTGGAAAGGAGAGGGACGGTGTTATGAAGAGGAGTGAGAGACGGTGTTGGTGTGGGAAGGAGGGATGGTGTTGGTGAGGCTTAGGGGGTGTACGATGTTGGGTGGAGAAGGGAACGGTGTGGAGAAGGACAGACAGTGTGGTGAGGGGTGAGTTGGTCGGTGTTGGTGAAGAGTTGGTCCGACAGTGTGGTGAGGAGTGGAGGGATAAGGCGCTGGAAGAGGAAGACGGTATTAAGAGGTAGGAAGAGAGTGGATGGAAGGGAGAAGGACGGTGTTGGAGGGGGCTGTGAGGAGTGAGGGACTGGTTTTTGGTTTTAAGAGAGTGACAGTATTTCTTCTCTCAAAAGCTTTAGAGTTCTCTAAAAAATGAAGGCTTTTTCCCTGAAGGCTTCAGGATCTTCTCTATTTAAAGAGGTCTTGGACGTTTTCCATCAGAGGTAAGTGGGGCTTCTCCTTTTGTCCTGAAGTTAGCCGCCCCACTAGATTAGCGTTGGATACAACCTGGATGGAGTTGGTGGGAACAACTTGCACCTAAACAGCTATAGGGAACGACGGCTAGTGGGTTTCTCCTTTGTCACTTTGTCAGCCGCCCCCCACAAATCAAGGATCTACTTGGATAGTGGAAATCCAAGTTAGCAAGGGCATTCGGTGGAAATATGGGTCGGATTTCACCTTCTCTCCAGAATCCGAGTGGAAAAGCTATCTTTTGTGCACAACACCGAGTGGAAAAGGTGCTGTTCCTACAAAAACCGAGTGAAAGCTTTGCTTGGAGTTGCTTTGTTGGTCGGTGTAGTTGCTGTGAGGAACTGGACGAGCAAAGCAATTCTGATTGGAACACATTCAATCGGAACCGAGTGAAAAGTGACTCGGAACTGACTGAGGAGGACTCGGAAATGGTTGAAGGATGGCTCGGAAATGGTTTAAGTATGGCTCGGAAATGGTTGAAGGACGGCTCGGAAATGGTTTAAGGACGGCTCGAAAATAGTTTAAGTATGGCTCGGAAATGACTGAAGAGGACTCACTTGGTGCTGACTGAAAGAGACTCACTCGGTAGCGACTGAAGAGTGAATGACTCGGTGCTGACTAAGAGTAGCTCACTCGGTGCTGACTGAAAAGAACTCACTCAGATTTGTCTGAAAGGTGACTCAAAACAAGTTCAAATGATTCAATCGGCCCTTGTATAATGTTTCACTCAGCTATGTCTCTGGAAATGAACCAGTCGGAGAGACCTTGCTTGGATCTGCTTGGTAGTATCACGGTTTGAAGTACTTAATCGGAGTTGCTTCAATTGGAGGGGGTTTTCTCGGCAGTGCTTCTTCTTGAAGCATTCATTTAGCATCTCAGAAGTATTATACTCGGCTATACCCCTGGCCGACAGGTCAGCACCATTCTTTCTTTGACTTAAGACCGAATCAATCGTGAAGTAAATTTCACTCGGAAATACATCACTCGGATTGAATCACTCGGAGAATTTTTGGTCGGATACATGGCTCGGGATTGATCCAATCGGATGCATTCATCATCCTTAAGACTAAGTTTCATTTGTTTCAGTTGTGAACTCAGCTCAGGATGTACCATCGAACCACTCGGTGCATTCACTCGGAGACCGATCCTTCATTTCAATCGGAATTGTTTCACTCGTCAACAACAGTTTGGATGCACTTGCTGGGGAGTCTCCAATCGGATGTGCTTACTCGGGATTGCTTATTCAGGAGTCGGACTCACATTTCAATCAGAATGGAACTTGAGAAAGTCTGACCACTCGGACGTCTTCACTCGGAAGCCTTTCTTACATTTCAATCCGAATGGTTTCACTTGACAACAATAGTTTGGATGCACTTCCTCGGAAACCGACCTTATTCCCCACTCAGAATTTGGAACTCAGCTTCAGCAATGCATCCCACTCGGATGTGTTCATTCGGGAATCCTTCCATTCGGTTGTTTTCTCTCAGGAGTAACAGGGAACCGACTTTATTTTCAATCAGAATTTGGATTGATAATCAACCTTTCGGATTCATTCAGAGTCGGCCTTTGTTTTCACTCGGAACAACTTCAATCATCAATCAACTCTTCGGATTTATTCACTTGGAGTCGGTCTTTTTTCAATTAGAATTCGGAACTCAGCTTTAATCCTTCGGGTGCAATCACTCGGAAACCGACTCTCTTGTTACTCAGGACTCGGAACTTGAGAATCTGGCCACCTGGATATATTTTACTTGGAACCGACCTTCTTTCCACTCGGAAACACATCTCTTGGAATTAAATCACTCTAAAATACTTCACTCGGAGAAAGCCCACTCAGATGTGTCTGCTCGAAGAGTATCATTCATTGGGCCTTTCTTTGCTCGGGAGTGAACCTCTTGAAATGATCCACTTAGAAATACCTCACTCGAGAATATCCTTGCCTGACAAGTGTTCATTCATAGTCAAAGACTTTCTTTGCTCGGAAGTCATTCCCTTGAAATGATCCACTCGGAAACACCCCACCCGGTTGACAATTCACTCGGCAACGTCTCACTCGGAGACATGTTACTCGAAACGCCTTTCCGCTTGAGCGGGATTCCCACTCGCTTGAGCGCTCACCTTTCCGCTTGGGCGAGGTTCCCACTCACATCACCATACATCAACATACCACTCGGCCATGTCATCACTCAGAGACTCCTTACTCGGAAATGATCATTCCGAGTCATCTTACTCGGAAATGATCATTTCCGAGTCGGAATTCTTCTTTTTTTAATTCTTTTCTTTTCTTTTCTTTTCTTTTCTTTTTTTTTTCTTTTTTTCTTTTATTTTTATATTTATTTTTATTTTATTTTTTTTAATTCTTTTCACTTGTGGATTCCCTATTCTTGGTGACAAAAATTCCCTATTCTTGGTGAAAATTGACTGGACCGAAATAGGTGTTCACAGATGCCCCTCTTTACTTCTTTTCCATGAGGAAAAACATAAAGTTTCTTCTTGCTTTTGAAATGGAAAGGGAGTAAAGACGTGAACACCATTGTCAAAGTATCAGATGAGGGGGAAAACCTAGGAACTAACTGGAAAAGTAAAAGGTGAAGGTGTTGCCTCTCGGTTGACAGGAGAAGTAAAAGGTGAGGGTGTTGCCTCTCGGTTGACAGGAAAAGTAAAAGTTGAGGGTGTTGCCTCTCGGTTGACAGGAGAAGTAAAAGGTGAGGGTGTTGCCTCTCGGTTGACAGGAGAAGTAAAAGGTGAGGGTGTTGCCTCTCGATTGAACTGGAAAAATAAAAGGTGAGGGTGTTGCCTCCCGATTGAATTGGAAAAGGTAAAAAAGTGAGGATGTTGCCTCTCGGTTTACAGGAAAAGTAAAAGGTGAGGGTGTTGCCTCTCGGTTGACAGGAAAAGTAAAAGGTGAGGGTGTTGCCTCTCGGTTGGCATGACTGAAGGTTGTCGGGGAACTGTCCCTTGAATGAACAAAAGAAATCTAGGGAGATGCCCCAGTTTGATATGACTGAAAGTTGTTGGGGAACTGCCCCTTGAATGAACAAAAGAAATCTGGGGAGATGCCCCAGTTTGATATGATTGAAAGTTGTTGGGGAACTACCCCTTGGATGAACAAAAGAAACCTGAGGAGATGCCCCAGTTTGATATGACTGAAAGTCATTGGGGGAATTACCCCTTGAACGAACAAAAGAAATCTGGGGAGATGCCCCAGTTTTGGAAAAGTTGAAGGAATTCTGGGGGTTACCCTTTTACTGGAGGAGGAATCTGGGGAGATGCCCCAGTTTGTATTTTTTCTTTTTTCTTTTTTTTTCTTTTTTCTCTTTTTTTCTTTTTTGTTTTTTTTTCGGATTTTCAGGGGTACTGCCCCCTAGCTGGAAGAAAAATCTGGGGAGATGTCCCAGTTTGAGTTGCTTGGTAATGGTGAAATCACTAGGGAAGGATAAGTTCTTCTAAGCTTGATCAAAGAAATATCCTGGTTGAGGGAGCTGAGCCCATTTTTATGGTTCTTCGGGAGGGACCCTCAATCTGCGTTCCACTTAGGTACGAATAGTGGGTCTTGCTGAGAGAAAGCTTTGGCGAATACCTGCTTTTGGATGATGGATTTGGTGTCCCTTTGACAAAAAAGTGAGTTAGTATAAAAAGACTTACAGGTAAATCTTCCCTGGCGACTGGCTTTTTAAGATAACTCATGGATGAAATAGAAACATCCTCTGACTTTGGCGAGCGTATTTAGCGGAGATGGTTATGCTTATACCAAGCGAAGTCTGGCGCTAGGATGCATTTCGTTCCCCATAACTTTACGCTCTATCGTTTTCAATTTCAAAAATTTCTTTTAGGAAAAAACTTGTTTATTCATAAAGTTTAGCCATGAACACATGTAGAAAGGAGGAGAATTTTATTGATAGACACCAGGTATGTACAGTAGAGATGAAAATAATATTAAGCACAGAGATGTGATAAGATATAAAGAATGGAAGGCAAGTGGAAAGGGGAAGGCTCATATATCCTCTAGTGATTTTCTGAGAGCAATGAGAAACTTGACCCATTTATCATGACTTCGTGTTCATCCTCTGATTTTGCTTCTGAAGGCGTAATTTGACAATGACCCTAATACCCGTTTTAACCTCCTTTGTCTTTGGCTTGAAGGATTTATGTTGCAGAGTCGAGTTTGTGATTCAATCTGAACCGCCCTTTCAGTTTTCGGCTCATCTTGTTGCTCTAACTTTTGCCTAGGCCGCCTTTTTAGGTTTTCAACCTAGCGAGCTTTCTTCTTCTTCTTTTTTTATTTATTTTTATTATGCAAAGTATTTCTTCACTGCATCGGCATTGACAGGCATCGGCAGGTCGTCTCCATCCATGTTGGTGAGTATGAGAGCTCCTCCGGAAAAAGCCTTCTTTATAACATATGTTCCTTTATAATTAGGTGTCCATTTCCCTCAGACGTCTTTTTGAATTGGCAAAATCTTCTTGAGGACCAAATCCCCTTCTTGGAACTGTCGGGGGCGCACTTTCTTTTCGTATGCCCGCTTCATATGTCTATGATATAATTGACCTTGGCAAAGGGCGGTTAACCTCTTCCCGTCAATCAGATTCAATTGGTCATATTTGGCCTGGACCCATTCAGCTTCTTCCAGTTTGGCTTCCATGATCACCCTAAGGGATGGAATTTCCACTTCAAATGGTAGTATAGCTTCCATTCCGTAGACCAAAGAAAATGGGGTTGCCCCAGTTGAAGTTCGCACCGAGGTTCGGTATCCGTGCAGCGCAAAAGGGAGCATTTCATGCCAGTCTTTGTAGGTTACTACCATTTTTTGCACTATCTTCTTGATATTTTTATTAGCTGCCTCGACTACTCTATTCATCTTCGGACGGTACAGAGAGGAGTTGTGGTGAGAGATTTTAAAGTTCTCGCAAAGCTCCTTCATCATTTTGTTGTTTAAATTTGTACCATTGTCCGTAATGATTTGGTTTGGTAGGCCATACCGGTATATTAGTTCACGCTTGACGAATTTGACCATAACATTTTTCGTCACATTGGTGTATGAAGCTGCCTCCACCCACTTGGTGAAATAATCGATGGCAACCAGAATAAAACGATGACCGTTTGAGGCTTTTGGCTCAATGGGCCCAATTACATCCATACCCCACATTGAAAAGGGCCATGGTGCTGACAAGACATTTAAGGATGAAGGCGGTGCATGAATATGATCAGCATAAATCTGACATTTATGACACTTCTGTACGTAAGCAAAACAATCCGCTTCCACAGTCATCCAATAATATCCAGCTCTCAGGATTTTCCTTGACATAGCGTGCCCATTCGTATGAGTTCCGAAAGATCCTTCATGAATATCTTTCATGATTTGGTTTGCCTCAACGGTATCAACACACCGGAGGAGAACGAAATCATAATTCCTCTTGTATAGCATGTTACCACTCAATAGGTATCCCATAGCTAGCCTTCTCAAAGTTCGTTTGTCATTATCCGTGATGTCTTTAGGGTATTCTTGGCACTGGAGGTATCTTTTGATGTCATGATACCAAGGCTTGCCATCCGGTTCTCCTTCTATGACCTGGCAATGGGCAGGTTCTTGTCGTTTCTTTACTTCAATGAGAGGTACCTCGTAATCATTGCTGACTTCGAACATAGCAGTAGGGTGGCTAAAGCATCTGCCATTTGGTTGTCCTCTCGTGGAATATGATGGAAAGTGACTTCATCGAATCTTTTGATCATCTCTTTGATGTGAGCATGATAGGGAACTAGTTTACTATCTCTAGTTTCCCATTCATCTCTTAGTTGATGGATAACCAAAGCAGAATCTCCATAAACTTCCAGGATCTTTATTCCCACGTTTAGAGCCGCTTGCATACCTAGAGAACATGCTTCATATTCCGCAATATTGTTAGTGCAGTCAAAGCACAACCGAGCACAAATAGGGATGAATTCCTTATCAGGTGAGATCAGGATAACCCCAATTCCATGTCCTAGTGCATTGGACGCCCCATTGAATCTCATGATCCATCTGGTTTCCAGACCATCTTCTTCTTTGGAAAGGGCCAAGATATCCTCATCTGGGAAATCATGCTGCATTGGTTGGTAAGCCTCAATGGGTTGGTGTGCCAAGTAATCTACTAGCGCACTCCCTTTAATTGCCTTTTGGGTGACATATGTTATGTCGTATTCTGTCAGTGACACTTGCCAACGGGAAATCCTCCCAGTCAAAGCAGGTTTTTCAAAGATATACTTGATGGGATCCATCTTAGACACCAGCCAAGTAGTATGATTAAGCATGTATTGCCATAAGCGCCGGGCAGCCCAGGCCAATGCACAACATGTTCTTTCAAGAAATGAATACCTCATCTCACATTCGGTAAATCTCTTGCTCAAGTAGTAGATGGCGCGTTCCTTCCTCCCCGTCTCATCATGTTGACCTAACACGCATCCCATGGATTCATTCAGCACGGTCAGGTATAGGATTAGTGGTCTCCCATGAACAGGTGGCACCAAGACTGGTGGCTCCAATAAGTACTGCTTTATCTTTTCAAATGCAATCTGGCAATCCTCATTCCACTGCCCAGGCTGGTTCTTGCGAAGCAATTTGAAAATTGGCTCGCAAGTTGCCGTCATTTGGGAAATGAATCGGGCGATGTAATTCAACCTTCCCAAGAATCCTCGAACTTCTTTTTCAGTACGAGGAGGAGGCATTTCCAGAATTGCCTTGACTTTGTCAGGATCAACTTCTATCCCTCTCTCATTCATAATGAATCCTAACAATTTGCCGGATCTTGCGCCAAAAGTGCACTTGGCGGGATTCAATCTAAGCTTGAATTTCCTTAACCTTTCGAAAAGTTTTCTCAGATCAGCAATGTGTTTTTCCTTAGATCTGGATTTGGCAATTATGTTATCCACATAGACTTCTATTTCCTTGTGCATCATATCATGGAAGAGAGTCATCATTGCCCTTTGATAGATGGCTCCCGCGTTCTTCAATCCGAAGGACATTACTTTGTAACAAAAGGTGCCCCACAGAGTGATGAACGTGGTCTTTTCCATATCTTCTGATGCCATTTTGATCTGATTATATCCCGAAAACCCATCCATAAATGAGAAGATGGAGTGCTGGGCTGTGTTATCAACCAGTACGTCAATTTGGGGTAAAGGAAAATCATCCTTAGGACTTGCCCGATTCAAGTCTCGGTAGTCTACACACATCCTTACTTTCCCATCTTTCTTTGGAACGGGAACTATGTTGGCTACCCATTGCGGATATTTAGCTACGGCTAAGAAACCAGCATCGAATTGCTTCTTGACTTCTTCTTTGATCTTAAGAAGCATTTCTGGTTTCATTCGTCGCAGCTTTTGCTTGATCGGCGGACATTCCGGCTTTAAAGGCAACCTGTGTTCCACAACGTTATTATCCAGACCCGGCATATCTTGATATGACCATGCAAAAATGTCTCGAAATTCTCGGAGCAGTTTAATCAATTCACTCTGCCGCTGTTTGCTCAAGAGGGTGCTTATCTTGACTTCTTTATTTTCCCCTTCATCTCCCAGGTTAATGGTCTTAATCTTTTCCTGATGAGGTTGAATTTCCTTATCTTCCTGTTCCATTAATCTTGTCAATTCGGGCGAAGGTTCAAAATCTTCCTCACTCTCTTCATAGGCGTAATTATTCGGATTATCAGAGTCATGAAACAGAATCAAGTTCTCATTACTTTCAGAAGAATCACTTTCAGATCTGCATTTGGGTTATATTATAATGAATGAAAACAAAGAAAGACAAGCAAGTGAAAGGTTTAAAAGAGATTGAATAGAGATGAGGTATGAAATTGGACCGCGTTCATTTAATTTAACAAATAAACAAGTTTTTTGCCCTTGTTATAAAATAGATCCCAAAGCCTTAGGCATAGCAAAGGGATTGACAAATTTTGAAAACAACAATTACTTTGATTGAGGATTGATAGTTGTGGGGAACTCCATGGTTTCCCAGTTGTCCAGTTCTTGACCGGGTAAGCAAGCATGCACCAATTCCACATCATAGCTGGGCCCGTCTCCAATCATGGCCACCTGACCCGGATATATAATCCCGGCGCTCCTGAAGCTTTGATAGAGGTCATAGATAGGGATTCTAGCAGTGTTGAATTCTTGACCGGTAAGGCGAGCAATCCTTCTCTCCCTCCTTTCTTCTCCTACCCTTTTTCTGTCAGCTGCTGTAGGCTTGTACCCCAGGCCATATCTATCCTTGTTTTCTGGGAGGCATATAGGTTGGGTTCTTCCTTCCAATTCTCGCCCTAGCCCTCTCCCCAGCTCGTATCCTTCTCTCAACATTGTTTTTGCAACCATTAGAGGCACATTTGGGAAGGATGTCTTCATAATGCTTGTTCCATTGGCCACCTCTAAAGCCTGAAATGAGGTTTCAGGGGCTTCCTTGGTTGCTTAAATGTACGGGGTATTGGCAGGTTTGCTGACCAACAAGTCATCTTCTCCAGAGACAATCACCAACTTGTTATCAATGATGAATTTCAACTTCTGGTGCAGAGTGGAAGGGACTACCCCAGCCGAATGGATCCACGGCCGTCCCAGCAAATAACTGTATGCGGGCGTAATATCCATGACTTGAAAAAGGATTTGAAAGGTGCATGGCCCAACTTGTATAGGCAGTTCAATTTCTCCCATAACCTCCCGGCGAGTTCCGTCAAAAGCCCGGACTACCATAGAACTGGGTCTCATATGGGTCCCATCAAAAGGCAACTTTGCCAACGTAGATTTTGGCCTTACATTTAGGGACGACCCATTGTCAACAAGCACCTTTGCCATGATATGATCTTGGCATTTTACGGAGATATGAAGGGCTTTGTTGTGCCCTCTTCCTTCCACTGGTGTCTCGTCATCCGTAAAGGTAAGATAATTGTTGGCTACAATGTGTCCCACTATGCCCTCGAACTTATCTACGGGAAAATCATGCTTCACATGTGCCTTACTCAAATTCTTCATCAGCGTGTTTCGGTGTGGTTCGGAACTCATTAGTAAGGACAACAGAGAAATTTTTGCCGGGGTGTGGTTTAGTTGGTCCAACACCTGGTAGTCACTATGGCGGATGAATCTTAGAAATTCTTGGGCTTCCTCTTCAGTTACTGCCTTCTTTGCTTCACTAGAGGATTCTCCCTTCCCAGGTCTGACCTCTTCTGTAGCTTTATCAAGTTTTGGTTCTGGGGGAGCATATACTCTTCCACTCTGGGTGACACCCCCAATTCCAGCAATATTCATGACAGGGGATGATGGCGTAGGCTTAACTTCCTCAGAACTAGTAACAACCACATCAGTGCCATACTTCCACGGCACAGCTCTTGAATCCATGTAAGGAAACAATTGGCGTGTTTACCGTGATGACCGTTTTAGCAGGAGTCGAAGCCACAGGTGCATTTTTGTTGTAAAATATGACTAGAGGCTTTGGGGCTCGAACTCGGCTTTGCTCTTGTATCATATTTATCCTGCCTTCATTATGCTTGCAAACTTCTATGATATGATCGTCCATAAGTCCTTGAAGGGTTTTTTGGAAGTCCCTTCGCTTTGCAGACTGGAGGTCATTGCACTCTTCATCCCATGATCTTTCTATCAATCCCATCTTAAGCATATGGGAGTGAATCATTTCCAACGGCATTTGGATGTCCTCAACCTTGGAAATGCATTCCTCATCTCTTTCCACAATGTTAACACCTGGTCTCCTGTGGTTAGGCAAAGGATTGGTGGTCACATTTGGGCTTCCCTCTTTGAAGCTTATCCAATCAGCTCTGATTAAATCTCTTACCTTAAACTTCAGTGCCAGGCAATTCTCAGTGGAATGCCCCGGTGCACCGGCGTGGTAATCGCACCGCGTATTTGGGTCATACCCTCTGGGATAAGGTGGTTGAAGTGGTTTTAGAGGGCAAGGTGCCACCAATGTGTTTTCAATAAGATGGGGGAGAAGCTCTGTGTAGGTCATGGGAATTGGATCAAATTGCACTTGAGTGCGGTCATTATTCTGTCTCCTCAGGTTTAGATTCGGTGGGTTCATTTGTGGTGGTTGGTATGGTGCTTGCGGTGGTGCAGGTGGTCGCATAACAGGTGGTCGGAAATGTGGTGGGTTCGAATTTGGAATTGCAGCCACATATGGGTGTGGTGCATTATGATAAGTTAAAGGAAAGGTGACGGGGGTAGGTGGTCTGGGCTGGTTCCTTCTTTGATTGTGAGAGACCAGGTTAGTCTCTCACTCTCTTCTCTTACCTTCTCCAAGTGAAGGTTTTCTTGCTGCACCAACCCCAGGTAAGCCTCGAGTAATCTTCCCAGTCCTCAGGCCATTCTCTATTCTTTCTCCGATAGTGACGATGTCAGAGAAATGGGAGGAAATGCTTCCAATCATCTTATCGTAGAAAGATGACTGGAGTGTATCGATAAATGTGGAAATTACCTCCTTCTCTGATAGAGGCGGGTCAACCTGAGCTGCTACCTCTCGCCATCGTTGGGCGTACTCTTTAAACATCTCGCTATCTTTTTTAGTCATGTTTTGCAACTGTACTCTATCTGGCACCATATCCAGATTATACTTGTACTGTTGCATGAAAGCATCTGCCAGATCTTCCCAACAGCATATATGAGATCGTTCAAGATGATTGTACCAAGTTAGAGGTGCTCCAGCCAGACTATCTTGGAAACAATGAATGAGCAGAGGGTCATTGGAAGCGTGAGAAGCCATCTTCCGGCAGTACATGGTAAGATGGTTCTTCAGACAGGTTAGCCCCCGATACTTATCAAATTCAGGCATTTTAAACTTGGGAGGAATAACAACATCGGGAATCAGACAGAGTTGTGCAGCACTGCCCATTCCAAACCGGTTTGTTTTTTCCATTTCTCTTAACCGCCTTTCCAAGAACTCTAACCTTCCCTCCTGGGTAGCAGCAGCAGCACTTGGACCTACAGCAACATGATGACTAGTACCCCCAATTGGTTGGTCGACATATGCCGGGTTTGCATTAGGTATTGAGATGTGGGGTATGGCTGTTGCTTGAGAAGCTTGTGGTTGCGTGGCTTGTGTATGGATCGGAATCGTTTGAGGATCCCGGACGGGTGGGACGTTTGGTTGAGCCGTATGAAGGATTGTTTCCTGATAATCAGGCTCTTCTTGAAGTGGTAGGAAATAGCCAGGTGGAAATCCATATTGCGGAAAAGGTATGGCATTTCCTTCCTCATCTATGTAGATAGGTTGCTGGGTGTCAGCAGGGTTGGATTTCCTAACATGAATAGTTAGGGGAGGCGCAACAGGGTTTGAGCTTGGCCCTCCAATAGGACCCTGAGTGTGTTGGGGAGTGGATGGTCGTTGTCTGGCGTTTTCAACACCTGCTGAAGAATCCCCTTCTGTGACTCTCCTTTCAAGAAGCTTGGCCATTTCAGCCATCTGCTCTTTCAGCTGATTGACTTCAGCTCTCAAGTTCTCATTTTCTTGTTCCATTTCAGCCATGAGTCTTGTATTAAGCCTAGTCGCGTAAGGATGTCTACCCGTTATGTCGGGGAAGTCAACAAGAAACTGTTAAAAAGAAAGCATTAAATAAAAGCAGTAAAAGAAAAACAAATGGTACGTGAAGCGATCACGGAACTCGGCCAGTATCCTCCGACCTCTTTCAGAACTTTGTTCAAAAGTGATAAGTGGAAATTAACATGAGATAGTTGTGGAGACAAGAAAATCCCTTTTTTCTGAATTCTAATAATACATTACTGCTGCTAGTCTATTCTTTATGCAGAAAAAGTAAATCAGCCATTCCTAGCTCGGGCAATCATGGCCCTCATTTTACAAATCCTTTCTCTACAGTAATCAAGGAAAGTCACAATTTCTCTTGGGGTGTTAAAAGGATTAACCATTCCCTCAGCTTGCTTGAGTAGGAGCGGGAGGTCTTCCAGAACTCCATTAGCCAAATATGCCAAGTGGGCGAAGCGATTCATCCATGAATGAATATCCTCATTTTGCTGTGTTAGTTCATCTTTCAGAACACGGATAGCTTCACCACATTCTTGTTCAGCATCCATTGCGTGCCATCGCTCGCCATTTATCTCATGCTGGCAAGCTTCTACCACCTCATCAAGCTGATGCTCTAATCGGCTAACTTGTAATTGCAGAAGCTCTTTTTGCATCAAGGCATTTTGCTCGCGCTCTTTGGCTTTTGCCAACATGTCCCTTAAGAGCTGCTTATCAGTCAACATGGTATCCCTTTGCTTGTTCTTCGCTTTCAGTTGAGTATTAGCCGTTCGGAGGCATTGACTTTGTTTCCTTAGGTAATCCCTTTCGATTTTTCTCTTTTTTCCAATCTCCTTGATGGTTTGCTTGCTTTCTAAATTTTCCCTTTTCTGAAGGGCACATTCTTGTTGTGACATCAACAAGTTTTTTCTAGCTCTTTGTTTTGGGCAGTTAGCTCTTTTATCTTGGCTCTCATTGCTTCCTCTTCAAGGGTAGGAGGGGTAACATGTGTGCTTGTTGGGAGATAGGAGGGACTCCTGAAAGGCAGCTTGACAATGGAAACTCTATTTAGGACCCATTGGTAGTACTCTTCCTTCACAGCGTGGCTTCGAGTTCCTAATTCTTTCCCTTGTCTGTGGACTTTCTTCCATGCATTTGCTATATCCCGAATGACAGAGGTACAATCTCCTTCTGAGTAGTAAACGATAAAAGAAGTAAGAGATTCTTCATCGGGTGACCCAAGTAAGGGATAGGCTAGCTGACGTTTGGCTATAACAGGGTTGTAATTAATGCATCCCTAAGTACCCATGAGAGGAACGTTCGGGTAGTTTCCACAATGGTGAATTATGGTGTCAACCTTCAGCCATTGCGGATACCACCTTACTTTATCAACCGTAAGCCCTACCAGGTGATTGGCCCATTCACGCCCATTCTTTACTACTAACTGACATAACTTCAGATCTGAGACAGGACATTCAATTTTGCTGACTTGGTGGAAGACATGTGACGTAAGCCACACATATAGAGCAGGTAAACAGCAAATGATTCTCTTTCCACCTTGTGTATAGCAGAAGTCCCTGGTGCAGTACGTATTTGCTAAGATAGCAGTGACAGGATTTTCAGACTTGAACTTACGGGCAAGGAAAACGCCAATAGCATCATAGTCCACGTAATTATCAATATTAGGGAACAAGATAACACTATAAATGGTAAGAGCCAAGGTATCCATGAAGGTTTCCCAATCTCCTTTCTCAGCCAATAGGTGCATGTGCTTCTCAAAATATTCCCGATCAAACCCCAGGATCTGATTTCTATTCAGTTGCGCACTCCTTAACACTTCCGGGTGAATTTTTAGGACATTAGCGATGGTAGCAATATTTGCTTAACGTCCAAGATGGCGATAAGGCATTTGTCTTTCTAATGGCATTCCTATAATTTGTTCAAACTCCTCAACAGACGGAGCCAATTGAAAGTCTCAGAAGGTGAAACAACGGAGAGGTAGGTCATAGAACTGAATCAAAGCAGTAATTGCCTCGACTTGTACCTCCACTTCTAGCAACTTTAGGATCCTCCCATATTTCCTTGAGAAAACCATTTTTTGATTCATGTCCAATTTCTTGCCTAAGGCTTGCAAACTAGTTGTATCGACTTTCCTAGCCTTAACGTGCAGTAATTTTTTCAACTCGGGTACATTTTTACTACAACTACCTGATCTCATGTTAATTTCCATATTTCACTCAGAGGTACTGGCTAAGCTCTTGATGTCTTCTTGTAAGAACATAAAGAAAAGAAAAATCAGTCATTGGGAACTGACATGCTTTGCAAATTGATACTCCCCTAGTATCTTTCTTGAAAACAATTTTGTATTTAGGGAAGTTACGATTTAACAAAACATGCAATAAATCAAGGGTCATGTGAGCTATGGATTTTCTGATCATTATTAAAAAAAAATGATTTTTTGTATTTTTGTATTTTTTTTTGTAAAATTTTTGGCTTTTTTTTTCTTTCCTTCTTTTTTTTTCCTTGATTCAGAAAATTCGTAACTCCAGACCTTAAGACTTAAGTAAATGTAAAAGGAAAGGACCACTTGCCCATTAAAGGATCACTAGTTAAAAGTAGGTCCCTTTTTTTTTGAAAAAGTAATCCACTAAACAGGCAAGTGGTCCTTTAATTTGGATCAGAAGAGAAAATGAGAATGAGAAAAGGTATAAGTAAAGTTTGCCCCTTTGTGCCTTAAGGTGGGTTTTTCTGAAGGTCTCCTAATGGTTCTAAGGTTGGTCTATCAGTGACATCTCACATTAGGTGGCTTATTCTAAACTTTCTAAAGGTCACTAGAGCCAAGATCCTACTCATGATGTTGACCACAAGTAGTAGGAAGTCTACTAGGTGTGGGCACCATGAATAAGTCGAACTCTAGCTGAGATTCTCACGGTAACCAGACAGGAAGTACATCCCAAATGGCTCCGCTACCAACCTCCCCTAATCTTAAGTTTCATTTGGGCCCGGGTATAGGGTCACACTCAAAAGTGTGTGCAAATTGTGAGTGTAGTGTGTGAAAGAGGCATCCAATACCTGTACCTTACTCATCCTGCACATAGAACAAACACAGAGCAACAAAATAAAGTCGTCTAACCTAGGGTTCAATGATCACACAGATATTAACATCAAACAGAAACCATATATAAACATTGACGGAAAATAAAATAAAGAAAGAAGTTAAATAATTAATATGCTAATTAAAACATGCGCTATCAAATTGACTGGCTTTACTCTCTAAGTCCCCAGCGGAGTCGCCATCTGTCGCGACCTCGATCGCAGCGGCACGGCCGACCCTCAGAATGATTTTTGTGTTCGAAAAGAAAAACAAGGAGTCGCCACCAATATTTTTAGGATAAAATACCAGGAAAACCTTTCATTAAAGCATTGGTCAAAAAAATGAAAATCCAGATTCGGGAGTCTGTTTACAGGTGAGGAAGGTATTAGCACCTCACAACTGTCCGTTATAAAAACGGTTACCTCAATATGATAGCGCGCGTATTATAATTAACCCAGAAATTATTTTAACTTCTTCTAAAAAAAAATACAAAATGATAAAATATACAAAAATAAACAATTAAAGAAAAAAATGAAATTTTTACATGAGATTAACAGGACATCTCGTCCAAATTAAACTCGCTCCACTATTTTTAAGAAAAGATATTATAAAAAAATGAGATTAACAGGACGTCTCGTCCAAATTAAACTCGCTCCACCATTTTTTTAAAAGATATAATAAAAATTACAATAATAATAATAACAATAATAATATTAATTATAACTTTTATGCTAGTCCAAATAGAAGGTGTGAAACACTCATTTCTATTAATATTTATCAATTAATAGAAATTAATTAATAATTGAAAAGGAAACATAGTCACCAAACAATAATTAATTTAACAGAAAATAAACAAATACAAATATTAAAAATGAGGAGCAGAATGGGACCGGTATAGTGAGTGAGCTGGTCGGTGTAACGAGAGAGAAAGAGAGCTGGATGGTATTGGATAAGGAGGCTGGACAGTGTGTTTCAAGAGGGACGATGTTAGAGGATTTGAGGGGGACGGTGTTGAGTGAGAGGAAATGGGACGGTGTTGGGTGAGAGAAGAGGGATAGCGTTGAGTGAGAGGGAATGGGACGGTGTTGGGTGAGGAGTGAGGTCGGTTGTGGAGAGTTGAGGGGAGAGGACGGTGTGGAGAGAGAGAGAGGGGACAGTGTAGTACAGTGAGGTGGAGAGGGAGAGAGGGGGGCTGTATGTTGGATTTGAGAAGAAGGAGAGGACAGACAGGAGAGGGGAGCGTGAATGTGTTGGGTGGAAAGGAGAGGGACGGTGTTATGAAGAGGAGTGAGAGACGGTGTTGGTGTGGGAAGAAGGGATGGTGTTGGTGAGGCTTAGGGGGTGTACGGTGTTGGGTGGAGAAGGGAACGGTGTGGAGAAGGACGGACAGTATGGTGAGGGGTGAGTTGGTCGGTGTTGGTGAAGAGTTGGTCGGACAGTGTGGTGAGGAGTGGAGGGATAAGGCACTGGAAGAGGAAGACGGTATTGAGAGGTAGGAAGAGAGTGGATGGAAGGGAGAAGGACGGTGTTGGAGGGGGCTGTGAGGAGTGAGGGACTGGTTTTTGGTTTTAAGAGAGTGACAGTATTTCCTCTCTCAAAAGCTTTAGAGTTCTCTAAAAAATGAAGGCTTTTTCCCTGAAGGCTTCAGGATCTTCTCTATTTAAAGAGGTCTTGGACGTTTTCCATCAGAGGTAAGTGAGGCTTCTCCTTTTGTCCTGAAGTTAGCCACCCCACTAGATTAGCGTTGGATACAACCTGGATGGAGTTGGTGGGAACAGCTTGCACCTAAACAGCTATAGGGAATGGCGGCTAGTGGGTTTCTCCTTTGTCACTTTGTTAGCCGCCCCCCACAAATCAAGGATCTACTTGGATAGTGGAAATCCAAGTCAGCAAGGGCATTCGGTGGAAATATGGGTCAGATTTCACCTTCTCTCCAGAATCCTAGTGGAAAAGTTGCCTTTTGTGCACAACACCGAGTGGAAAAGGTGTTGTTCCTACAAAAACTGAGTGAAAGCTTTGCTCGGTGTTGCTTTGTTGGTCGGTGTAGTTGCTGTGAGGAACTAGACGAGCAAAGGAATTCTGATTGGAACACATTCAATCGGAATCGAGTGAAAAGTGACTCGGAACTGACTGAGGAGGACTCAGAAATGGTTGAAGGATGGCTCGGAAATGGTTTAAGTATGGCTCAGAAATGGTTGAAGGACGGCTCGAAAATGGTTTAAGGACGGCTCGAAAATGGTTTAAGTATGGCTCGGAAATGACTGAAGAGGACTCACTCGGTGCTGACTGAAAGAGACTCACTCGGTAGCGACTGAAGAGTGAATGACTCGGTGCTGACTAAGAGTAGCTCACTCGGTGCTGACTGAAAAGAACTCACTCAGATTTGTCTGAAGGGTGACTCAAAACAAGTTCAAATGATTCAATCGGCCCTTGTACAATATTTCACTTGGCTATGTCTCTGGAAATGAACCAGTCGGAGAGACCTTGCTCGGATCTGCTTGGTAGTATCACGGTTTGAAGTACTTAATCGAAGTTGCTTCAATTGGAGGGGTTTTGCTCGGCAGTGCTTCTGCTTGAAGCATCCATTCGGCATCTCAGAAGTATTATACTCGGCTATACCCTTGGCCGACAGGTCAACACCATTCTTTCTTTGACTTAAGACCGAATCAATCGTGAAGTAAATTTCACTCGGAAATACATCACTCGGATTGAATCACTCGGAGAATTTTTGGTCGGATACATGGCTCGGGATTGATCCAATCGGATGCATTCATCATCCTTAAGACTAAGTTTCATTTGTTTCAGTTGTGAACTCAGCTCAGGATGTACCATCGAACCACTCGGTGCATTCACTCGGAGACCGATCCTTCATTTCAATCGGAATTGTTTCACTCGTCAACAACAGTTTGGATGCACTTGCTGTGGAGTCTCCAATCGGATGTGCTTACTCGGGATTACTTATTCATGAATCGGACTCACATTTCAATCAGAATGGAACTTGAGAAAGTCTGACCACTCAGACGTCTTCACTCGGAAGCCTTTCTTACATTTCAATATCGTTTGGATGCACTTCCTCGGAAACCGACCTTATTCCCCACTCAGAATTTGGAACTCAGCTTCAGCAGTGCATCCCACTCGGATGTGTTCATTCGAGAATCCTTCCATTCGGTTGTTTTCTCTCGGGAGTAACAGTGAACCGACTTTATTTTCATTTAGAATTTGGATTGATAATCAACCTTTCAGATTCATTTGGAGTCGGCCTTTTTTTCACTTGGAACAACTTCAATCATTAATCAACTCTTCGGATTTATTCACTCGGAGTCGGTCTTTTTTCAATCAAAATTCAGAACTCAGCTTTAATCCTTCGGGTGCAATCACTCGGAAACTGACTCTCTTGTTACTCAGGACTCGGAACTTGAGAATCTGGCCACCTGGATATATTTTACTCGGAACCGGCCTTCTTTCCACTCGGAAACACATATCTTGGAATTAAATCACTCTGAAATACTTCACTCGGAGAAAGCCCATTCAGATGTGTCTGCTCGAAGAGTATCATTCATTGGGCCTTTCTTTGCTCAGGAGTGAACCTCTTGAAATGATCCACTTGGAAATACCTCACTCGGGAATATCCTTGCCTGACAAGTGTTCATTCATAGTCAAAGACTTTCTTTGCTCGGAAGTCATTCCCTTGAAATGATCCACTCGGAAACACCCCACCCGGTTGACAATTCACTCGGCAACGTCTCACTCGGAGACATGTTACTCGAAACGCCTTTCCGCTTGAGCGGGATTCCCACTCGCTTGAGCGCTCACCTTTCCGCTTGGGCGAGGTTCCCACTCACATCACCATACATCAACATACCACTCGGCCATGTCATCACTCGGAGACTCCTTACTCGGAAATGATCATTCCGAGTTATCTTACTCGGAAATGATCATTTCCGAGTCGGAATTCTTCTTTTTTTTAATTCTTTTCTTTTCTTTTATTTTTTTTTCTTTTTTTCTTTTATTTTTATTTTTATTTTTATTTTTTTTAATTCTTTTCACTTGTGGATTCCCTATTCTTGGTGACGAAAATTCCCTATTCTTGGTGAAAATTGACTAGACCAAAATAGGTGTTCACAGTTAGGATGCCAGGGGTTAAGCGCACATGAGGAAGAAGCACTATATACTACTCACGCACTAACGTTCTAATGCCAATGTGGGCGTATAAACGCGTAAAGGAGCAAGGCACGAGAATCACATGGGACAAATGCTCACACACCCACACCCACACTAGCCTAGTGTGGGCATACACTCACCAACGTGTCCACACATGGCCTATTCCAAATACACATACACACGCACACCATGGTACACACACACAAGGAAAAGGGAAGCAAGGCATAAGAAGCAAGGGAGACCCACCAGCACCAGTGTTGGTACGCTGGTTCCAGCGTCCCAACGCGTGAAGAAGAGACCAGACATAGAGCCTGGGCGTGTATACGCCCAGGGCCAACGTACCAACGTTGACATCAGACTCAGTTTCAAAAATTATAGTTTAGTCCCTGCAACCTAAAATTTCTATTTCGCGAATTACAAGGACCCTTATTTCGCTCGTTTCAACACTGAATGAAACTAAATTTCATGGCACAATGTTTTCCGCGTTTTGGACCTGTTGGCCCAGTCTGTTCCCCAAAATTCATCAGTATGAAAAAGTTATGCAGATAACGCGATTCAACATATTTATGCATAACTTAGGACACCGAAATCATCAAATGCAATCTTCACAAAATATGATCATTCAACATCATCCTCATCCACCATCCCTGGCATAAAGGCCATCACCTTGGGATATATATATATATATATATAATACATTCATATAATATCTCAATTCATCAATAATTCACATCGGCACTAATCAACCTCGTCAATAATTCATATTTAACAGTTTCCATATTTATACATCATCGACATAATTTACAACTATAGCTATCATCATATAAATTTTAAAGGATCAAATACAAACAAAATCAATTTCACCACCATTTCATTTTATAACATACTTGCATATTAATTGGTTCTCCATGCTACTTCTATAAAATACTACATTTCCGCTCATATGCTTTAAAGGACAATAAAGAAATATATCTGCATTAAATTATATACCACGAACACTCCCCTTACCTCAACTCTGAACTTTTGAAACCTTGATTCTTCCACCAAGGCGCTACCACTCTAAAAATTCAAAAATTTAAGAACCGCCATAAGCAACATAATCCTCCGAATCCTAAATTAATTATCAAAACAGCTTCGAAGCAACACCGCATGGTCTAAATACTAACCTTAATGCGATCCAACGTCAAACCCAAAGATCCTTTCGTTCTAACAACGCTCCGGCCTTCACTCCGTCACCTATCATAAATGAAACAAAACCCCATTGGTTATTTTGGAAAAACCCACATCACGTAAAATCTTACACAAGATCCAATTGTTAAGAAAACAAAGAAAAACATCATCTCCCATGAAACCCACCCACGATCAAGAATCTGGAGAAGAGGAAAGAGACCATGAAGTTTGAAATTAAGGGTACCCTTACGTAGATCTTTCTTTAAGGAATCAAGAAATGGGTTCAATTCCAAAAATTGGTCAAGAATCGGCTTCCAATTTGAAGTTCAAAGGAAAAGGTAATAGCATGTAAAGTGTTCACTGTTTTTTTTCAGACCTTCACGTGTGAAGAAAACAATGCTCTTAGATATCGTTTCATTCCATAATGGCCAAGGGCAAGATGGTTAAATGCTAAATCCATTTTTCCTATTTCCTTTAATTCCACAAATCATATTTTCTTTTCTTTAAATTTATTAGATAACTTGATTTAATTTCACTTTTACTTTTAACCACATGTAACAATCTATTTATCTTCATAATTTAACCAGTTTCCTATTTAATCATACATCTACATTTAATTTATTAACTCATAATTTATTTACTTGAATTTTTGTTAAATTCACCATTAATTTATAATTTGATCATGCATAATGCTATTTCATTATTTTTAATTAACTAGGATGTTACAAAAAGGCTCTCGTAATTTCAGAGAAATCATTGCATCTGCTCCGTAGGTGGGGTAGAATGGTGTTTTGTGCTTGGCACTTAGAAATTTATCGTGCAAGCCGTCACTCGGAGTTTTAGGACATAACATAACAATTATTTGCTGTTACCCTTGAGCCGTTACCCCCGAGTCGTCACTCAAAGTTTTAGGACTTAACTTATTTACCGTTACCCCCGAATTGTCACTCAGTTTTAGGACTTAATGTAGTAATCACTTGTCTTTATCCTCAAGCCATCACTTAGAATTTTAGGACTTAACATAGTAATCATCTGCCGTTACCCCCGAGTCATCACTCAGAGTTTTAGGACTTAACGTAGTAATCATTTGCAGCTACCCTCGAGTCATCACTCAGAGTTTTAAGACTTAACGTAGTAATCATTTATCGTTACCCCTAAGCCGTCTCTTGGAGTTTTAGGACTTAACATAATAATCATTTATCGTTACCCTCGAGCCCTCACTCAGAATTTTAGGACTTGATATAGTAATTATTTATCATTACCGCTAGGCCGCCTCTTGGAGTTTTAGGACTTAACGTAGTAATCATTTCACTACAAGAAAATTCAAATTTAGGGAGGAAGAAAAATGTCACTAAATGGTAGCTAATGAATCACAAAATCTAATAGCGATACAATAGTGAGAAAATAGCTACGGATCCTTTCATAGCGAAAAAACAAGTCGCTAATGAGCTACGAATGCAATTTCCTCACTAATGTGTCCCTGCTTATAAAATAGTGAGGAAATGTTAGTCTCTAGTTTGTTGCTAAGTTATAGGAACATTTTCGTAGCAACTTTGCTATAGGATACTATTATCGGTATTGTGTCACAAAATTGTAGCTAAACTTCCTTGGTGAACTACATCAAATCCCTCGTAAATTTGTTAGTTTATTGCTTTGCCAATTTCCTCCCTTTACTGTAGCAAATCGTCATAAAAAAATCAAATATTTCCTCGCTAATAGCCTCACAAACTTGACACAACACTATAGCAAATTCCTTGCTAATTTGTCACTAGTTATAAAATAGTGAGGAAACATGTGTCTCTAGTTTGCCGCTAAGTTAAAGCTATATTTTTTTAGCAACTTTGCTGGAGAATACTATTATCGGTGTTTTGTCGCTAAACTGTAGCTAAAATTCCTCGCTAAAATGCAACAAATCCCTCGAAAGTTTGCTAGTCTATTATGTTGGCAATTTCCTCGCTTTATTGTAGTAATGTATTACCGTAAAAACTAAAATAGTCCATTACTCATAGTCCATAATTTTCTTGTTAATTTAATTATTTTTGGTAAAATAAATTTGTTAAATTATTCATAGTTTATTTTATATCCCTCAATATATTTTCAATAACAACCTATTAAATAAAGTATAAGTAGAAACAAAAAAATAAATGAAAAATAATATATAATAAAATCCTATTTTTATGAAATTTCTTATAAACCAAAGAGTTGTAATCTCAATCTAGAACATCGAACTTATATAAGTGTATCAAGATCAACATTAATTACATAATACTTAGCCATGCTAAAGGCAATGTTTTAAACCTTTAAAAGTAAATATGACCTAAAAAATTGTTAATTTTACAATCCACTCCAATGCTTAGCCATGAAAAACATTTAAAAACAATGATGTATCAACGAGCCAGCCAACAAATAATTTTAGTCTCTACATAAA
This sequence comes from Clitoria ternatea, assembly GCA_037962975.1. Classification (NCBI taxonomy): domain Eukaryota; kingdom Viridiplantae; phylum Streptophyta; class Magnoliopsida; order Fabales; family Fabaceae; genus Clitoria; species Clitoria ternatea. The sequence continues at coordinate 20,326,573 of CM075670.1, read as the reverse complement.
TAATTCTCTAAGCATTAAAACCTTGCTGATCTTATCTTATATGTCACAAAAGGTCCTTGGTCTATCAATATCCCCACTACATATGCCATGTCACCTTTGATTTCCAACTTCACATTCCTCCTCACCATTTTCATAGTAAAATCACAATTGCCTTGAAAACCTCATTTTCCTTCCTTAGTGGTGCTAGCAGCTGCCCTTTTTTAAAACAAGATCAATGCAAAAGTTGTTCCATATGTGATCAACCTAGATGGTGTTGTCATTGGAAACGATGGTCATGGTCTAGCATCAGTTGGTCTTTGCAACAAGGTAAAGGATGTCTGTAAGAAAGAAGTTTTGGATTTAGGGGGATTAATTGTAATTACACTCAATTAAAGTAACAAATAAAAATTAAGGTGGACTAGGATGAATAATATAAAACATAAAGAGGAAAACAAAGATGTATTCAGATTTTAGAATTCTTAAAGACATAAAATTTAAAGCAAACAATTGATAAAATAAATAAATAAATTTACATATTATTTGCATTCCTAAATTCAAACCATGGACCATAGACAAGCCAAATACAATAAATATATAATATATGTACAAGTGTCAAGAAATGAATTCTAATGAGTAAATAGGCTGAAAAACATCGCACAAATAATGTACCTTGAACTGGTCTGAACCGGGGTCTAGGATCCGGTGTGGGACCAGCCACAAGAGTTCAGGAGTTTTAGGGTTTGCACACCGGTACAGTGGGTATCTGGTGTTGTAATCCGACCTCTCAGTGGGAGAAACCGGTCTTGTTGTCCCAGAGATCCTTCACACCAATGATTCGTGTTGTGAGAGGGCGAATGGTGGTGCCACCTGCAAAGATTCTCCGACGCTCAAGTCAGAAGAGTGTATGAACTCAGTGAATACTCGAGCAATACAATAGTAAAGAGTGAGTTAGGACAACGTAACCTTGCATGTGTTTTAGATCATGCTATTTATAGTTGAACGTAGGAAATGAATCGTTGGATGCAAGTGGGCCCATTGGCTCTGATAGCGTGTGAAGTGTGTCAATCAAAGTGGCTCAGTACTCAGAATGTATCAGGGGAGTAGGTCAATTATCAGAGTACGATCCTGAGATAAGGATGGAGGATAATCACCTTTCCACATATTTCGCTGACACATGTACTTACTCTCTGAGGTAATTGACATTGACACATTCCGCTATGCAGGGTATCTTCGCTGATAAGTTATAAGGAACTCTTATCTCACAGTGATCCTGAGGCAAACGGTTATATAGACGTGCAGTGAGAACGAGTGAAGTATCCGTTGTAGAGAGAATGAATAGAACGTCTGATGAGATAAGAGCGAATGAAGGGATATCGGATATCTGGTGTGGCACTGCCTGAGCTGTGACACCGGTTTCCCTCTTATGAAGTCATTCTGACGTCATAACTTTGGGGACCGGTATCCAGACCAGATCATTTGTCCCCTAGCTTGTGTGAGGGACTGTTAAGTTGCTCATATGAGCTATACAGCCTTTGAGAGGTCTGGATGCCGGTGGAATGTTCTGGAAATTCCTTCTGAAAACTCTTCAATATCCGTTCTGCCCACTGAGTTACCGTTCTTCTCGTGCTATATACAACGGATTCAGACAGCGTATCATAATGAGGGTAATCCTAAGAGTTTTTGGAAATCAAAAATCTTGGTATTCGAAGAGTGGTTGGGGTGCATTAAATGCGTCTGAAATGATTGGACATTAAATGCGTCTTTTTACGCACGAGCCATTACTTCGCAGGGATGTAACCGTTGATTGGGCTTATTGGGCCTGGATTTCAACTGATGAAGGCCCATTTTGTAAAAACATTTACTGAAACGTTATCATTTTCGCGCTTTAACGTTACGAAACGAAGGAGTCGTTTGAATTCGAAAGGTTGCGTTTTGAAGTAAACGTCGTGACTTTCAACAGAGCACTGTGCTTCTTCGTTACCTATAAAAGGGACACTTAACGAGTTTTGGAATTCATCTCTGTCTACAAGCTTAGTGAACCTCTGCTCAAATTTCTGGAGATTTCTTTGCTGCCTTCAACCTTCACAAAGTTCTTCTCTCTTTTAGCTAACCTCCCTTTCCTTTACCTCCCTACAATTTTATTCATTCTACTTCAACCATGCGCCCTAGAACAGGCAATGCTGGTACCTCAAACAGGGGGAGTTTGAGCTCTCGCGCCCCCTCTAGCCACCGTGGTGGAAGGATTCCAGTGAATCTTCCTGTGGCTGGGCTTCGTCGCTCAGAGAGAGTTGGAACTTCTTCCTCACGAGCGTCTTCTACTCAACGCTGCTCTGAGGTTCCCCTTGACTCGAGAGCTACCAGCAGCTCTGATGAAGGGTCAAGTAACGAAGGTTATCTCTCTGACGATGTTGCTTTCTACCACAGCACATACGCGTTCCATCGTGCATCAAAGACCATGGAGATCCCTGGGTCTGGTAAAACGATGATTCTTCGACTACTGAAGGGTGTGTCAACGTCGTGGCACACCGGCTAAATTAGGAAAAATTGAATAGGGAGAGGCCGTACTGCTGGGTTGAGGAGGAATTTTTGGAAATCCCCTCACATCATGCTAGTGAAGAAGAACGCCCCGTCACTCTCCGCTGCAAGATTTACTCAGATAAGAAGTATAAAGGACGCTATGTTGCTCTTGCACCCCGTCCATCTGAAAGAGTTTGTCACATCATCCCAGACGAGAGGTCGGTCTACATGTACGACTTCGTGTTTTAAAAATTGGGAGTCCGCTTCCCCATGACGGAATTTCAAATGGCCGTCCTGCGCTTCCTCGACTGTGCTCCAACCCAACTGCACCCCAACGGCTGGGGCCTGGTTCGCGCTCTCGAAATTCTGGGAGAGCATTTCAACTTCACCGCCACTGTGGCCAAATTATTTTATTACTGCCAGGTGGTCTGCCGTGCCAACAAGAAGGGCGGCCTTGGGTTCATAACACTCCGTTGTGACCCAAGGATGGTAAGCTTCAAGTCCTACACTGAATCCGCTAAGGTGGACGGACGTTCTTTCAAACATTATTATACGCGGGTCCGTATTCAACCCAACAAGCCGGTCTTCTGGCGCAACAAGGAAGGATTCACCAAATTTCCTCTCAGTTGGACGCACGAGCACTTTCTACTGCTTAGCCGTGCTTACTATACTGATAAGGGTGAGCTTTCCTCTCACTCTGTTGAGGTACTGAGCGCCATGCAGACGGCCTCGAGGACCCTCAAAGGATTTTCTTGCAGGCTCCTCCTGGCGGATGGCGATGTCCGAACTACCTACCTCTGTAATATCCGTTCCTACTATGGCATTTATTTCTCTCTGATTATTTTCTTCTCATATGTTAACTCAACTTTCCTTGTTTTGCAGAACAAATCGAAAAAGCCTGTCCAGAGATATTGTCTCTAAGGACTATGCTGGCTGATGACTCCTCCTCCTCAGAGGAGAACGAAATTCAAGCTAAGAGGAACGCCACCAAGGCTCCAACCATTCCTCTGACTTCCGCAGTGGGAGACGAGGTCCCCCTCCTCGATGAGCAGGAACCGGAGGGTCAAACAGAGACCACTATGCAGGGCGATGAAGAGGCCGTCCCAGAAACGAAAAAGAAGAAGAGGCACCTGGTCAAGATAGTGGATCTGGAGAAGCCCCCCTCTGGTGACCCTGCAAAGAAACGCCAAAAGACCCTGGAGGAATCTGGGTTAAAAAAGACAAGGGAAAGAAACCTGTCTCTGACTTAACCGCCCCTGCGTCACAAACCACGTCTGGACCGGACTCGGGGAGCGGTCCTCTCCCGGCAATGGATCCCCCCAATGAGTCTTTCCTGTCCCCATACCTCTAGTTCTAGGGATCCACGCCTGCCACTCTTCCCAAAGCAAGGTATTGCCTCTGTCCTCTCTTGACGCTGCTGGAGTTCGAAGTGCTTGCGAGGCCAGCCGTTGGCAGCTGGATGAGCTATCCGGCCTCTTGGGCTCCTTGAGCGAGAAGGCGGATTATATGGAACAGGTTGAGAAGATCGAAGCTGACATCGCCGTTAGGGAGGCCTGGGCGACCAAGCAGGCTGAAACTCACAAAGGGGTGCTGAGTGAATTGACTAAGGCCAAGGAGACGCTGCAAAAGAAGACTGAAGAAATAAGCCAGCTTCACTTCACTAACAAGGCTTTAGAACGGCAAGTCAATGAGCTTCAGCAATAAAATAAGTCCATCCCCCTCCTTGAGGAAGAGCTGCAATTGGAGAAGAAGAGATCGGCCAAGCTCGCTGACGATCTCAAAATAATGGAGGACGGTCACAACAAAAGCCTTGGAGAATGGGAGATCCTTCGGAAGGAGATGCAAGCCCAGATTGAAGAGCTGAGGAAGGGGAGTACGAGCACTGGCCATCGGAGGAGGATTTTGCCAAGCTTCAAAAGAAATTATCTGCTGCTAAGGCCAAGGCTGCCAAAGCCTTGGAAATATGCAAAAAAGTGGCTTACGAATCCTTCGGCCTGGCACTTCGTCAAGTTTTTTACCGCAACCCTGACGTGAAGCTTAATCTGTACGGATTAGATCCGTTCTACGAGTTCCACGGAGGGAAACTTGTCGAAGTGAAGAAGGACGGCTCGTACCATGATCCTCGCGAAGCTCTTTATGAACTGCCTCCACTTCCGGAGGGTCAAAGTATGGAGCCAACACCGTCCACTCCTGGCCCTGAAGGTGAAACGCAAGGAGGTGCCCAAACTGAAGTTGAGGTCGGAGCAGATAAGGCTCAGACGGAGGGAGCTCAAGGAGGGAGGATGGAAGTTCCCACCTCGGAGGACCAACCACCTGCTCCTTGATTTTATGCTTTCATTTATAGCTGTGTACTGGGATCAGCTCCAGCTTTTAATACTTTGAAACCTGTATAACTTCTCCTTTCCAGAAATAAAATTTGCTTTTGTTTCTCTTCTATCATTTGTGACAAGTATATGATTGCCAGATAACTTAATGATATGCACAATACTTTACTTTTTTCAATACTTTGCAAATCCGCTCTTGTTTAGCTATATTGCTGTTTAAAGCATGTTTATCACCTTGGATTAAGATAACAAGTGATAACAAACAAGCAACAAATAAGTTAAAGTATGCCCTGTCCCCAAGTATAAGTATCTTGGGAAGGGAAATTTCATTGTAAAAATTACCTTTAACTTCTTTGAAAATTTGAAAAGTTCATCCGATCTCAAAGATATGGAACAGCCATATTTGCGTTCAGCCACCCCGCGATGAATGCTTCGGAGATGAGGATGGATATTATATTTGTAGTTCGGTATGACTTTGATACGATATTGAAAAAGGCTAAGTCTTTGACTCCCTTCTCTTGAGGTTCGGTTTGATCCTACAACTCAAGTCTTCACACGGTGTTCGGCTCGATCCTACTAACCGTACCCAGAGTTCGGTGCAATCCTACAATCTGGGCCTTCAACACGGGGTTCAGATCAGGGTTAATCCTGAACCTACTGCGCCCGTTACTCGGGGTTCAGCGTGGTTTTCTAGATGAACCAGCTTACTGCGCCTAAGCCTTCAAATGGTGTTCGGTTCGATCCTACTAGCCATACTTGGAGTTCGGTGCAATCCTACAATCCAAGCCTTCATCCGGTGTTCGGTTCGATCCTACTAACCGTACCCAGAGTTCGGTGCAATCCTACAATCTGGGCCTTCAAAGTGGGGTTCGGTTTAATCCTACAACCCATTTCCCCCTCGAGGAGTTACATCGTCAATACACAGAATTGGTGATTGAGATAATCCGTCCTGAGGGTCTTCGTTCATCCCTCAAGGAGTTACATCGTCAATACACAGAATTGGTGATTGAGATCATCCGTCCTGAGGGGTCTTCATCTCAATCCTAAGAGTACGGATTGAGTCTTCAAAGACTTCCATCATAAGGATAATGATGGGAATTGTCCACGTCAGGAGTTGTATCATCGAACCACAGAATAAGTGATTGAGATCATCCGTCCTGGGGAATATGCGTAATAGACTATAGCTATAAATCACAACATACCAGAAAAGTGAGAGTGATAGAGTTATAAATTGCATTCTCATTAAGATTGAAAGTATATTACAAAGAAAGCGTAGTTGGGGTCATGCCTCGTTAAAACCTTCTTGAGAAAACCCAATGGGAAAAAACTCAAGTAAGGAAAAAGAGTACATGCCATCTTACCAACTAACTGTAATAAATATGTAAGTTCTGGGTGTTCCATTTATTACGGATTGGAGTCCCATCAAGTTCCTCCAACCGGTATGATCCCTTTCCAGTCACCTCCGAAACTCTGTAGGGGCCTTCCCAAGTTGGCGCTAGCTTTCCTTGATGCGCAAATTTATTCCCCACACTTGCCTTTCTTAACACAAGATCACCAGTGTTGAACGCTCTGTATTGGACACGCTTGTTATACCGGAGGGCTGCCTTCGCCTTTATTGCCTGGTCTCTAACAAAAGCTTCTTCCCTTAGTTCATGGAGAACGTCCAGCTCTGATGCCAGATTGGCATTGTTGTCCTCAGCTGAGAAATACTCCACTCGAGCCGATCTGGTCTATAACTCTACTGGGATCATCGCCTCGACCCTGTAGGTCAACCGGTATGGGGATTCATTAGTGGAAGAGTATGGTGTGGTATGGTATGCCCATAAAACATGCCACAATTGATCGGTCCAACCACCTTTCGCTTGTCCAAGACGCTTCTTCAGCCCCTTCAGCACCTCTCGATTGGCTACTTCCGCTTGGCCGTTCGTCTGGGGGTGCTCAACAGATGAAAATATCTGGACTATCCCCAGTCCTTCAAGCAAGTCTGTAAACTTTTTATCAGTGAATTGTGTGCCGTTATCAGTTACAATCCGCCCTGGGACACCGAATCGAGCTATAATATTTTCATACACGAAGCGCCTTGTCCTTGCAGAGGTGATGTGCACCACTGGCTCAGCCTCAATCCATTTGGTGAAGTAGTCTACCCCCACAATTAAATATTTGATACCTCCTGGCACAGTAGGGAACGGACCCAGGATATCAAGGCCCCACTAGTAGAACGGCCAGGGCACAGCGGATGATGAGAGTTCTTGGGCCGGTGTGTGATGAAGGTTAGAGAATCTTTGACAAGCATCACACTTCTTCACGAAATCTGCTGAGTCTTGTTTCACCGTGGGCCACCAATATCTAGCCCTGAGGACCTTTCTCATTAAGTTTCGACCCCCAGCATGGTGCCCATACTGCCCCTCATGTACTTCCCCCAGCACTGCTTGTACCTCATCTTCTCTCAAACACAGGAGGTATGGGACAGAGAACCCTCTTTTATAAAGAACACCATCAACCATGGTGAAGTAGGGCAGCTCCCTTTTTATTCGTCTCCTCTCCTTCTCATCAGTAGGGAGTTGTCTATCTGCCAGATAGCGGATATAGGGGACGACCCAAGAGTTCTCATAAGGATAGTTTACCATTATATCATTCAGAGAAGGGAACAGAGTGATGCTAGGTGATGTCAGAGTACTTTGAACCACTGTCGTTGTGCTACCAGGCTGCTTTGTACTCGCAAGCCTCGATAAGATGTCCGCTCTGGTATTTTCCTCTCTAGGTACGTGCTTGAACTCTAAAACGTCGAATCTCCCCTTCAATTCATTCACGCAATTCAAATAGAGTTGAAGCTGTGGCTCTCGGACTTGATATTCCCCCTGAATTTGCGAGCTCACCAGCTGTGAATCGCTACACAATGTAACTGCTGACGCTCCGATGTCAATTGCTGCTCGGAGGCCGGCCAAGCATGCTTCATATCTAGCTTGATTATTGGAGGTCTTGAAATTAAACCAGAGGGAAATCTCTAAGTGCACACCATCATCACTTTCCACCACAACACCAGCTCCACAGCCTTTACTATTTGGCGATCCATCCACATAAATGGTCCAATGTGCTCGAGGTGTGGCATGATCTGACCCTGTCATCTCCACTACAAAATCCGCCAATACTTGCGCCTTAATGGCTCCTCGAGGCTCATAAGAAATTTCGAACTCAGATAGCTTTATGGACCACTTGATCATTCTTCCAGCAAGATCCGGTTTGCTAAGCACTGAACAGAGAGGCAGATCCGTTCTCACCAATACTGGGTGCGCATGAAAATATGGCCTCAACCGTCGTGAAGCCCACACCACTACTAGAGCGGCCTTTTCTATCTTCTGATACCTTCCTTCCGCCCCCTGGAACGTCTTGCTGGTAAAATACACCGGCCTCTGACCCTCTGGAGTTTCTTTAACCAGAGCCACACCTAAGGCCTCATCGGAAATCGCCAAGCATAAAATCAAAGTCTCGCTAGGGTCAGGCTTTACCAAAATTTGTGGACTTGAAAGTACGGCCTTGAGCTGCTGGAAAGCTTGTTCTTGCTCCTCTTCCCATTTAAAACTCTTGTGTTTCTTCAACGCCTTATACAGGGGGAGGGATCTGTGCGCCATCTTGGGCATGAATCAGGCTAGAGCGGCCACTTTCCCATTCAGCAATTGGACCTCCCTCAGACTCTTAGGGCTCTGCATGTCCAGAATTGCTTGACACTTCCCAGGGTTGGCCTCGATACCCCGCTGGGTCAACATGAAACCCAGAAATTTCCCAGCTGGGACTGCGAAAGTGCACTTCAACGGGTTCAGCCTCATGTTGTACTGTCTCAACTGAGAAAAAACTTGATGCAGGTCTTCGATGTGATCTCCTCCAGTAGGAGTCTTTGCTATGATATCATCAATATACACCTCCACCAGCTTAGTATGCATTCCTTCGAATACTTGATTAATCATACGCTGGTAGGTAGCACTGGCGTTCTTCAATCCGAATGGCATAACGGTGTAGCAAAAAACACCACGGTCATTAACAAAGGCCGTTTTTTCTTGATCTCCTTCCCACATCGGGATCTGGTTGTACCCAGAATAAGCATCCATGAAACTGAGGTACTGATAACCAGAAGAATCATCCACCATACGATCGATGTTTGGAAGAGGATACGGATCCTTGGGGCAACACCAGTTGAGGTCTACATAATCCGTGCACATCCTCCATTTGCCATTAGCTTTCTGCACCATCACTACGTTGGAAAGCCAGGATGAATAGTGAATCTCCCTTATAAAACTAGCCTTCAACAGTTCCTCTATTTGCTCACACACTGCCTTCTGCTTCTCCGGTCCCAACCTCCTCTTCTTCTGGGCTACCGGTCTCATTTCTGGGTACACAGCGAGTTTGTGGCAACAGAAATCAGGGTCCATCCCAGGCATGTCTGCTACTGTCCATGCGAAAAGGTCTTTAAATTCTTGCAAAAGAGCCAACAAACGTTGCTCCATGCCTGCCTCCAGATTATCATTAATATGCGTGACCTTCTCTAGGGAATCCCCTAAGACGACGTCCCTGGAACCACCATCCGGTGTGGGCTTTGAGGAGTTGAGAGGGTCGATCTTCAATTCCGCCCTTGGGTCTAAGTCAATTAGACTGACAGACCCAGCCGCTATTCCTCCATCGTTCAGCTTCCTCTTCTTATTGAATGCTTCCAATTTAACCATGTTGAGGCTCAGGTTGTAACAGTACCGAGCCATCTCCTGATCACTGCGAAGGGAAGACACACCGTTGTCCTTGTCAATGAATTTGATCAAGAGGTGAGGAGTGGACACAATCGCTTCCATTGCATTCAGGGTAGGGCGGCCTATGATCCCGTTGTAGGGAGATTCCACATCAATCACTAGAATTCTTGATTTGACCGTTCTTGCACCAGGCTCTCCTTCAAAAGAAATCAGGGTGTCAAGGTACCCTTTAATGGGTTGCTTGGCCCCATTAAACGCTGTGAGCTCTTGCGTGTAAGGCTGCAGATCTGCATCATTAAAACCCATTCTTTTGAAACAGTTATAAAAAATTACATCGCAAGAACTTCCCTGGTCAATGAAGATCCTCTTCACATCCTTGTTAGCGATGACGGCGATGATTACCACTGCATCGTCTCCTCCTGGGATCGTCGGGCCAAAATCATCATCAGTAAATGACACCATTGGGGCTGCCACACCGTCCCTGAAAGGGCGGTTATCTCTTGGTTTGCCCTATACTGATAGAATCATACGATGGTAATTCTTCCTGGCTGTGATGGATGCTCCACCACCTGCAAAGCGATCATTTCAATCACCTCGCGTCTACCTTGCCTCTGCTGCTGAGGCATATTGTCCTGCTGGGCTCCTTCAACAATCACCACTCCTTTTTGCTTCTCAGCCGCAGTAAATCTTCTCACTGGGTTACAACTATTATCACCCTCATCATCTGGATCTCTCCCCCTTTTGTCCATTCTGTCAGGTTTATCCAAAGACTTTTCTCTGAACAGATATTGCTTCAGCTTTCCCTCTCTAATGAGGGTCTCCACAGTGTTCTTCAATGCTTTGCACTCGTCTGTGTGGTGACCCGTTTGTTCATGAAAAGCGCAATATTTTCATGGGTTACCAATCCTCTTGACTGGGGGTGGCTTCCTTATACCAAAAACATTGAGCGTTGGCCAACCAACCTCCCTCATGATTTGGGAGTGCCTGGCATTCAGAGGAGCGTAGTTGCTAAAAGACGAGACATGCCTGTCTCGTTGATGAGGTCGGACGCTTACAAAGTCCTCCCTGAAGGCGTGCTTTTCTGGCTTAACCTTCTCCTTCTCCCTTCGTGGCTGTTGAGGGGGTACAGGGGGCTTCATTCTTGCTGCTGTAGCCTCCAGACGCATTTCTATACCCACGTACTTGGAAGCTTTCCTTCGAAACTCCTCGAAGGTTGTTGGGGGGCTCTTTGCCAAAGATAAGGCGAATGCAGATCCAGGTTGCAAAGCTTCCACTACAATACGGAGCTGTATGGCCTCTGTAAGGTTGGGGACCAAGGCAGCTTCCTTGTAAAACCTCTTCAAGAACTCCTTGAGAGTTTCAGTCTCTCCTTGCCTTATCTGGGCCAAGGTGTGAGAAGTTCTTGGAATGTCCCTGGAGATGACAAAATGGCTTTCAAACGCAGCTGTCATTTCCTCCCAAGAATCTATGGATCCTGAGGGTAAGCTCTTGAACCAGCTGAGAGCCTCCTCCGTAAGTGTTCTTGGGAACATCCTACACATGACGTCTTCATCTGCCCCAAGATACATGGCTTCATAAACATAAGCATCTAGATGCTTAGTGGGATCAGTTTCTCCATTGTATTTTCCGATCGACAGTGGCTGAGTCGTTTGCAAGTGCTTAGGGATGACAACACTCATGAGTCTCCTTGAGAAAGGAACGCTGAGCTTGTAAGTCCTAGAAGTTGCCACTGCCTGCTCCCTTCTCCTGGTACTGACTCTATCACCAGAGTCTTGGGTCTGCTCTCTCTCCTCGTACATGGGGATTTTCGAATACTGGAGGGTTGTAGATCTATCCCTCGCTGATGCATGGTGAGCATCCTCTGTATGGGACGTTACCCTGTCCTTAGCTCTTCTTTTCTCCCGCCTCAACTCCATCAGCTCCTCCCTGAGCTGTCTAATAACCTCATCACGAGGGTCAGGAGTCACTACTGGTACTATCTTTCGAGCGTTGGTAGCAGGAGACTCAAAGACAAGTCTCCTTCCAGTCTGTTGGTGGGTCACATCCTCCACATGACCATCAACGAAATCACGTCCATCGCCTTCCATTCTGACCACCAAACTTCTACGAAAAGTGGGAATAACTCTAGTGAGTCCCACTGGGCGTGCCAATGAACTGGTCTGAACCGGGGTCTAGGATCCGGTGTGGGACCAGCCACAAGAGTTCAGGTATTTTAGGGTTTGCACACCGGTACAGTGGGTATCCGGTGTTGTAATCCGACCTCTCAGTGGGAGAAACCGGTCTTATTGTCCCAGAGATCCTTCACACCAACGATTCGCGTTGTGAGAGGGCGAATGGTGGTGCCACCTGCAAAGATTCTCCGACGCTCAAGTCAGAAGAGTGTATGAACTCAGTGAATACTCGAGAAATACAATAGTAAAGAGTGAGTTAGGACAACGTAACCTTGCATGTGTTTTAGATCATGCTATTTATAGTTGAACGTAGGAAATGAATCATTGGATACAAGTGGGCCCATTGGCTCTGATAGCGTGTGAAGTATGTCAATCAAAGTGGCTCAGTACTCAGAATGTGTCAGGGGAGTAGGTCAATTATCAGAGTACGATCCTGAGATAAGGATGGAGGATAATCACCTTTCCGCATATTTCGCTGACACATGTACTTACTCTCTGAGGTAATTGATATTGACACATTCCGCTATGCAGGGTATCTTCGCTGATAAGTTATAAAGAACTCTTATCTCACAGTGATCCTGAGGCAAACGGTTATATAGACGTGCAGTGAGAACGAGTGAAGTATCCGTTGTAGAGAGAATGAATAGAATGTCTGATGAGATAAGAGCGGATGAAGGGATATCGGATATCCGGTGTGGCACTGCCTGAACTGTGACACCGGTTTCCCTCTTATGAAGTCATTCTGACGTCATAACTTTGGGGACCGGTATCCAGACCGGATCATACCTCATGCCTATTTTTTGGTCTTTGACTATGTATGCCACAGGCAAAGGTATGAGATTAATCCTTCATGCCAGCGGTAGTGATTAGGTATTCTCAAAGTGGATATTACATTCAGGCCCCTGAGAATGACATTGCTGATGAAGTTTGCTTTGGGTCAAAAATTAATTTTTACTACAAACAACCACTATTTGACCTCAAAGCCAAATGAATAGCAAGAACAATTTCATATAATACAATATCAATTTTGAATAAATAAAAACTAAGGAGAAGTACTGCACAAGACCTTTTCAGAATGAAGTTTCGTGGAATCACCATAGTTGAAGTATTTCTTTTTCAGTAAGAGTTCCTCCAACTTAGAACATATATCAATTCCACAGCTTCATCAAGAGCCTGAAATTTAATAGGAAAGCGTTGAAATTTATGTTATGATACACAAACGTAGAAACACCAACATAAAATATTCTCATGTTTCACTATATTAGAAAATAGACTAGACCTTTCTTCTAATGGGCGTTATCATGTTTTACAATTAAATTATCCTTCTGACACCACACTCTTGGCTAGGTAGAAAGTATACATTTTTTATGTGCAAAATATCTAGAAACTTAACACTATATCAAGTATTAATAATGCAAACTTACACTCAAGTCTTTCAAAATGGAGTGATCTGTATTAATCTCCAAAATTCTCCTCCCTTTCATAAACTCTAAACTTGAAATGTCCCCAAGAGCTTGTGCCTTCATTAATTTGAAAAAATAGAATTTAAGAATAAGCCTTGAATCATGAGAATGATAAACTGCTAGTGTTCCAAAAGCAAGCCTTGTAAGTCAATAACTCACCTCTCCATATTTGAAGACCAACCAAACTTCCTAGATACAAGTACACAGGGAGATGAGCTCAAGCGCTTAGAGACTGCTCCATATTCTTTTAAGCACTTAGAGATGATTTTACACTTTTGAACTAAATATTATATTGATTTCACCCATGTTTTCAATATAATCATCTAGCCTTTTAAGCTCCTCTTCACTCTTGGATGTGTAAAATCACAACAGTGGCGTTAGGCGCTTATGATTTCCAATGTCCTCAATGTATCCTAGTTTCAAGAACCTACCAAAGTTCTCGCAGAATTTCTTGTAGTTCTGGAATCACAAGCAAGTATGACCATCCCTTCAATCATAATTCATAAAAATATACAAATGCTGAGTTTATTGCAACAACCTCTTTATTTCCACTCTCAGCAAGGTCTTGAATCATATCAAATACCTTCCTGACGATTCTCTCTCTCTCTCTCATTATTCTTACTTAAAATTAAATATTGTTAGAACCAAACATTTTGGCCTGTATGAAAAATAGGAAATGTATAAATTTTTCCTATCACAATGCCCTTTATTCATGTTCAGCAGGAAAATATAGCAAAAAGAGGTATGTGAATAAATATTTCCTATCACCATATTCTTTATTTATGTCCAACAGGAAAAATATGTAGTTCTCTTACAATTTTGCTTTCTTGAAGGATCTCTTATGAAACATTGAAAGAAAGGTCATTGGAATCAACCACACCCTTCACAAAGCTCAAGTAATATGGAAACTGCAAAATAAATGTAAAATACAATTACTACAAAAGTATAACAGAATAAGAAAAAGGAGAATAACATTAAAGGGCTCAAGCTCTAGGTTATGTCATTTGCAATCATCAATGCTCCTTGCTCATCTATTTTTATGCAAACATGAACATATAACAAAAAAGGAACAAGGGGCTATAAAACAAAAATATGCCACATATTTTCTAGTGCCTAATGAGTTTCTTAGTAGCTTTCCAATCTATTTCAGAATCACCCTTCATTGTAAACCATAAAAAGCTGAATCAAAACTACAATAGGAAGAAATTTTAAAACAAACAAATAAAAATGCCACCTTAGACTCAATATGCCATAATAAGTACAAGAAGTCGTGAACCACGAGGCACTGCATGGAAGCCCAATTAGGAATTATGACTTTAAATTAAATTGGAACATTGATTGAATAGATTTCTAATTAGGAACTCTAGATTTGGCTTACTGTAGTAGGATCTCTATATATAATGTGGACTGTGACCATTGGAACCTGATCATGATGAACCACTACAGCTTACTGGTCCATTGGCAGCTGCATCAAAGGATGATCTCCAGTCATCACCAGCTTCGCTGTTTCTTGGGTTACTCTCTACAGTACAAACAAGCAAACCAAATAAAAAAGATTAACCAAAATAGGGAAGTTACTAGTCCAATTCCAACCAGATGCTTTCATACATTAATAAATATATAAATAAAAAAGAAATTTACATATACCTACACTACCATTTGACTAACTAGAGGTAACAGCTGCTCGATTGTCATGAATACTCTGTCGTGTCAATTTTAAGAGAAGCAAGGATTATTTCTGGTATCGTTCTCCTTTACCGTTCTCTTCTGGTACCATTCTCTTCTGCTACCCTAATGAAACCTTCATAAAGATGTAATAGACATACTCCAAGTTCTAACCAAATTCCCTAAAGCATAGAACAAAGAGCACATTGTCGCAAAATAACTTCTACCAAAACCACATTAAGTTAATACTAAAATTGATCCAAGGAAGTAAGATAGACCTAGAATTTAGCAAAAGGTCAAAACACTTATTCCACACAAATACTGCAACATGTTAATATAAGAACCTATGAGGGATCATGAACAAAAACCACACGTAAAAGTAAGACCCATATTAAGGAAAAAGGCTTATGTGTGACCTTCAAGATAACAACCCATTAAAGAAAATATAAATAGGAAAAAAAATTAAATGAAAAATATTATGTAGGAAAATCCCATTTATTTAGTAATTCTTGTAAACCTAAGAGTTGTATGTCAAGTTAAACAAAAATAGGTGATTCTAAAAACAAATTCAAATGTCAAGTCAAACATCAAAATTCTAATACTAAACCATGTAAAAAAAATCCTAATTGATAATTCAGTCTAAGTTGAAGGCATCGTGATCATCAAAGTTTGCTTCATTCTCCTCCCTAGCACCATGGTCTTGTGATGCTCCAGTTGATGTTACAAGTCCATCTTGGAAACCAGGAATCCTAGATAGTAATGGAACTAGTTGAGCCTAGACAAAGGATGATAATGCATCATTTACAATTTGTGTGAGTCGTGTATCATCCGTAGATGGAGGATAAGAAGGACGCCCAGTCTCATAGCCTTGTGATGAACTACCAATTTCTAAGCTATTACCTAGACCATGAACTCTTCCTTTTTTGGTGTGACCCACAACATCAATCCACACTTCCTCATCAACCATAGGATGAGTCTCAGAATCTTGCCCATACTTCTCTGTTATGGCAACATCATATGATTCCTACATTAAAAGAAAACATGTACATATTTACAAATCTAGCAATGAACTAGTTGTCACTGTGAAATATTATTTATATAAAATGAAATTCAAGTTTACTTCTATAACACAACATTATAGTATAACTTAAAAAAACAAATTACATTTCAATTATACAAAATGAAGTGTTGAATTTAAAGATACTCACAATAACATTCTTTGAGCGCTTAGAAACATAATCCCCATTCTTCTTTTTATGAACATGATCATACAATTCTCTAAAAGTAACATGACGCTTCAATTCGGCCTTCTGTAACCACATATGAAGGGATTAATAAGTACTATATATAAAGATAAAAATAAAATAAAATCATAGATACATTACCATTTTTCGTTTATGTTCACCGAAGCTTATTGAACCTCCAGTGTGTAACATGGAATCAGGGATAGATGCCCTATTACTTCGTCCTGCCCGTGACCTTTTTTGCCATTCTTCAGTGACCCAAATGTCAACCAAACCATCCCAGACTTCTCTTCTCATTTCTCTTGGACCATGACCTTTTAAATCAGCAATATTATTTGAGTTAATTTTCTTGAAGGTTGCTTCTTTTGCCTTTGCCAATAGATTAGGGTAACGATCTCTGCATGTTCGATCCCAAACAGTCCTTGCCATGCTACTATCATATGGAGTTGCAAACTTGTATTTTCCTACATAAATAAAATGTTAAGAAAATCTCATAGAAAACAAAAATATGAAAATAAAAAAGCACAATAACTATTTGTAAACCTTAAAGTCATCAAATAATGTATCTTTCACGTCCATAGGATATTCTTTCCATTTACTAGCTGCAATCAGCATCCTTGGTAAGATTTCCGCTGTAATATCACGAGTCACACATGATGGGATAAACCTCCTTCTGCATGTCAAATAACAAATGATATAACAAGCCTATTAATTCAACATAACATTAATATATAATTTGTAATTTATAACCACTTACGGGCGAGTAACTGGCTCCACAGATATAATAAGCTTCTTAATAGTTACAGGGTTAGATGCTTCACTAGAAGGCACTGAGTTTGGATCACTACTTCCAATGTTATTTGGATCTAACGTTGGTGTCGATTGGGTAGGTGATTTGTCGGCAGTGGGTTCCTGGACAGTAGTTGATTGTCTTCCAATAGGTTGTTGAATATTTGTTTTTTCCTAATAGGTTCTTGAACACTAGTTGATTGTCTACCAATAGGCTGTTGAACATTTTTTGTTTGCCTAATAGGAGCTGTTATACTTCCAAAAGCTTGCTGCATATTGGTTCTTTGCCTAATGGATGCTGGTTGCGCTCTAGCAACTTGTGATTGCCTTTCATGAGTCTCCTGGCCATTAGTTGTCACATTGCGGGAAGTTGAATCGTCACCTACAATAAGTAAACAAAGACAAAAAATGACATTAAAACAAATTTTGAATTAGTATATAAAAGACTAAACATTATAATTAACAATACTTGATAAGTGGGGAGAAAGTTGTGTTGGATCAAAAGCAATGTTTGGTTGCGAAAGTTTAGGTAGAGTATAGCTTCTTGCACGACCCCGACTTCGTACACCTCCACCTCGGGTTCGCATGATGAATATCTGCATATTGAAATTTCATTTGATTTAGGTAATTATGTATTCCAAAGTTATTAAATAAATCCATGTAAAACGTAAATCATATTTCACTAATCATACCATTATAAATTAAAGATTAACATTCAATAATCATCACTACTTGAATGTGTATTATTCAAATCCTCATCTTCATCCATGGACTCACTACCCACAATATCTTCATTATCATCAATAAAGGGATCATCATTCAAATTTTCCTTGGCATTATAAATGTCATTTGTGTTTACTTCTTCCATTGGGGCATGGGTATCAAATAACAACAATGATTCATCATCTATGACAACATTGTGTGTTCTTAAGGATCCATCGTCTTGATAATAATCAATGTTATGCAACTCATTTGTGTCATCATCTTCATTCATTATTTCAGCCAAAAAGAGCTTTGGTCTGACTTTGCAAGCAGCCCACCATTCATTAGTAGCTCTATTTGTACTTTGTGGGTAGCAAGTGTAATATACTTGTTGAGCTTGTTCAGCTAATACAAATGGCTCATTCGAGTGAAGTTTTGATTTGATTTTAATATCAACCAATCCAAAATTTTTATCAACCTTGACTCCATTAATGGGATCAAACCAATGACACTTTAAAACTTGGACTTTATTATTTCCTAAATAAGATAATTCCAATATCTCCTCAATGATGCCATAATAGTCTAGGTCATTTTCACCATATATGTTTCCTCTAACACAAATGCCACTGTTCATAGTAGCTTTATTTTGTCCATAACTTTTAGTATGGAATCTATACCCATTGACTATTATCCCATTATAAGAAGTCACGGACTTGGATGGACCAAAACTTAGGTCTCGAATTGTACGTTCCTCAATTTCACCAATACTCACCTGTAAATTTTGACAAACACAATAAATGGTTGTAAATTTTGAAATACAAAATATTAATTTTTATATCACTCATTGTGAATGAATGACTTACTTGATGCTTTAGCCACCAACTAAAGTCTTTATCGCGACTTTCCAATATTTGATCCTCAGATATATTTGGATTTAAATTGTCTAATAAATAAATATATAAAATTGTTAGTGTTAAACATAATTTAAATAACTTCTGAATTCACTAATTGAAGGAAACTTACTGGAGATATGGTTCAACTTCTATGGAATTCACAAGTACATACGTCTCAACAATTTAAATACATCAAGGAATAAAGGATTCTAAAAAATTTTAGGTCTCTATAATAACCTTAATTGCAAGTTGGAAAACAATCCATCAAGGAAAAAAGTAATTCTAGTAAGTTTTAGGTCTCTGAAATAGTAACATTGATTGCTCTAGACTCTGGATTCTGGAGTCTTATGGGGCATAAAAGGCAAAAACCATAGCACAGAGCTAACATTCTTGTGTCATTCCAAGGTTTTGGACTGTACAAAACTGTTTATAGCTAATTGAGTTACAACAGTAACAGAAGCCATTGAGGAGCTTAAAATGCTTATATCAAAGAAAATCCTAATTAGAGTGATGTTAATTATGCTTTGATGATATCCTGTACATGTATAATATCTCTACCTCGGACCTACCAATTTAAGTTGGGGTGTGGCATCCAATTTGTTGCATAATTAACTCTCTGATAAGTAGTTCAACCAGGAATCCCAAGAGGAATCTGCAAGATCTAGTATATCTCTATTTCAGAAGTAGTATACTCTGAATTGAATGTACCAAATAAAAACTTAACAGACATGGAGAATCATCCACCTACAAAAAATTAGGCAGAGTAAAGTAAATACTTCTAAAAATCTATTATGTGCACAACAAGAATTTATACAACATCAACAGTTTTTTTCTCTCTATCTCTGCCCATGAGGTTCATCACATCATTCAACTTATGTCATAATTCTCTCCTTATAGAACATTATACATGTTTTATAAATATCATTTCTCTATTTTTCTAGTTATACCTTCTTCCCTTTGTATTAATATATTAAACTTTAAAAAAACATATGCAAGTGATGAGAAAAGCATATAGGAAAGAACTAATTGCACTCAAATCACTGGCAAGCTTATTCACCGAATCTCTGGGAACGCCAATGAGGTTTTCCATAGAAAGAATTTCCTTAGCTGAAATGGTATATATGCATCAATCAATAGGAAAGACAAATCAAAACACAATTAGAAACAGAATTAACCAGATAGTGAGCAATTTAAATGATATAAATCATGCGATTAACCGTCAAATATGAAAATCCTCAATTAAAATAAGAAACTGATACTTGCAGGAAATAAATATGAAAAACAAATATCATAACGGAAATAATAAACACGATTAGAGAAAGAATGAGAGTGAAGGTTAAAGTACCTGGAGGGGCGGTGGTGGTGGTGCGGTGGAAGAGATCGAAGAATAGAGAGAGGGTTATGATCTGAGGATAAGAGAAGAAGGATCTAGAACAAGAGGAAGAGAAGAGCTTAGCCTTAGAACGTGTAGATCAAAGGTGCCTACTACTAACGAGAGAGGAGAAAGCGATGAGTACGATAGATCGAAGGATATGTATGGGATTTGGGGCGTGTGGAGACCGAATAGAAATGTGAAATGATTCTGGCTCTTCCATTTGGACAACCAATACCAACTTTTGTTAGGTCAAGAAAAGTTACTACTTTGTGAGAGAATTGGCCTCGCAAACCTATGACCTAGCCTCTCTAATTTGCTGAGAAAATGGTTTAGCAATTTCTTAGCTAATTAATTACTACTATGCGAGATAAATATGTCCTAGTTAAATTTCCTAGCTAGAATTCACATCTTTTTTTTGAATATTTTATAATAAATAATATTATTTTAAAAAAGTAATATCGTTAAGAATTAGCTAGGAAATTTTCATAGCAAACATTAAAAATAAAAAAGATAAATTATTATCATGCTTCGGCTAGGAAAATATTTTGTAGCTAACAAGTTAGCGACAAAATTAAATATTGTGAGAGAAATTTTCTTGTTATATTGTCGCTAGATACTCACCAATTTTTACAAACTAAAAAATTGAAATTATTATTAGAAATTTTAACTCCTCGTAAAGTCCTCGTTAATTTTTCACTTTTTAGTTACAATTTAGTGAGGAAAAAGTTTGCTAGCCAATTTTCATAGCTAATTCTTAATTTTCTTGTAGTGTTTGTCGTCACCCCCAAGTCGTCACGCAGAGTTTTAAGACATAACGTAGTAATCATTTGCTCTTACCTGGAGCCGTCACTCAAACTTTTAGGACTTAACGTAGTAATCAATTTTTGTTACCCCTGAGTCGTCACTCGAAGTTTTAGGACTTAACATAGTAATCATTTGTCGCTACCCCGAGCTGTCACTCGGAGTTTTAGGACTTAACGTAGTGATCATTTGTTGTTACCTGTGAGTCGTCACTTCCCTACTAAAAAACCTTGATAGCTACAAAAAAAAGCTACCGATAAGATTCGTCGCTAATTAGCGACCAAATTAGCAAGAATTGTGGAAAAAATGGATTTCGAAAAGGAAATTAGCTACCAAATCAGCGACAACCATAATACTGTCGCTAAGTTTTACAACAATCCATCACTGATTTTGTCGCTAACATACACCCATTGTTGAAGCGGTCACTAACATTACGAGCCTATAAATGCATCAGCTAAATAATAAAAGCATTATCATAAAAAATCATATATAATTTTTTGTATCAAAATATTTAATTCAACTTTAAAAATATACTCTATAATATTCTACCAAAACATAAACCCTATAATATTCTACCAAAATGATTTATGTATATATATATAATAATCTTTTACTATTAGCGACGGATGAGAAAGTCGTAGCTAAGTTGGTCATATAGTAGCGGCAGACATCTTTGTCGTCGCTAATGTGATCCTACAGTAACGACGGCTATAGCAACAACTAACTTGGGGTCCTTGTAGCGACGTAGACAAGGTCGTTGGTGACTTGGTCATACAGTAGCGACGGTTGTAACAACAATTGACTTAGGGTCCTTGTAGCGACGACTGTAGCAACGATAGCCGTCAGTGCATTAATTACGGTTACTATGCCATCGCTGATTTTGGTTCCTTGTAGTGACCGTTATAGCGACGACTATACTCCAATTTGACAGTAATCACGTCTTCTCCGTCGTTACTTTAGGACTGAAACAGTGACATAGGTGATGACAAAAGGGACCACCACTTTGTCACTCTTCAGCGACACTAATTGCCTGTCACAATTTATGCGACGACTTTCTTTTGCTGTTGTTGATAGGTTAGCGACCAACCTTTTAGCGACGGAGAACTCCCGTAGTTGAGTTCATCGTTGATACCATTTAGCGACAAATTCATATTTGTTAGCGATGGATTTTTTTCATCACTATATGGACTTCTTTTAGTAGTGCTTAGAGTTTTAGGATTTAATGTAGTAATCATTTGTTACCCCGAGCCGTCACTCGGAGTTTTAGGACTTAACGTAGTAATCATTTGTCATTACCCCCGAGTCGTGACTTAGAGTTTTAGGACTTAATGTAGTAATCATTTGTCATTACCCCCGAGCCGTCACTCAGAGTTTTAGTAATCATCCATATTAGTTGGGGGATTTTTGGCCAAGGATTCAGAAAACTTACCCGGGCGTAATCCTGCGTGTATCGCATGGAGGGCCACCTTGAGCTTATGTCTCAAATCCGTATGGCTTGCTTGTTGAAGCATGCCATGAACAACTTAAGTGTCTTTCTTTGTCCCTGCTTGAGGTTGACTAGGCTATGGGAAGTCTGTTGAACTGCTTGGCTAGAAGCAAACTGGGCGAGGAACTTTTCCGTGAGCTCTGTGAAACATGATATACTTTTCGAAGAAATGTGCGAGAACCAGAACAGAGGGGATTTGGTGAGGGTTGTAAGGAAGGTTCTACATAAAAAGAGCATTGGACGCCCTAGAGGTGAGAAGGTTGTTTATGAAAATGGTGAGGTGTTCTTTTGGGTCACCTCTTCCATCATACTTTTCCATCGTAGGCGGCTTGTAGTGTGCTGGCAAGAGGTCCGCCATGATTTCCTTTGTGAATGGGTGAGTGGCATAGGGGGCTGGGGGGTCGGATCTGCCTTCCTTAGGGTTGGCAGTCTAAGTGCGGTGATAACTGGAGGCCCCCTCCTTGGATCGATATCTCTCTTATGAGCGGAGGTTCCGCAGTTACTTGTTCTCCTTTCACAACTCATCCATCGTATGTTGAAGTGTTATGACAAGAGTCAAGACTTCCTTCATTGGATCGTCCCCACCCTGCTGTCCTTCTTGATTTCCTCAGGCATCTCCTTCTTCTCTACGGTCGAGGTTACTATGAGTGGTCGCCAAACTTCGTCTTCCTTGGAGCCAATTATTCTCACTGTGATGTGGGAATCGTTTTAACGAACCCCATGATGTGCGCCAAAATGTTTACAATAAGTATGTGGGGCATAAAACCGTAGAGAACTATCCTAAAAGAGTTAGGGTTAATACTCAAAATGTCACTTGAATTATAAATAAAGCTCTGAGGCCATATTTATACATCAAAGAAGGGTCATGATCTCGGCCTGGTACATAATAAATAGGGATAATTTCTTAAGATAGAGCATAGAGATAATTTCCTAAAATTGGAGAAATAAAAATAATCTCCTAAAATAAATATATGAAAAGGATCTTAGTTAATTTGAAGATATATATATATATATATATATATATATATATATATTATATCTACTCATAGTATTATTTTATGGTTAATTAGACTCAACGGTCTGAAATTAAATAATATATTTTCTTGTATCTCATATTTAGGGTTTAGGCCTATGTAACTTAATTTAAAATTATAAAGCCCGAGCATACGCATTTCATAAAAGATTTATGTCTTCGGTAGCCGCATTTTCTTGAGACCATGCACGCCGCTTGTACTTGCATATGTATTATTTATCTGAGTTTGTCACTTTTGAGTTGTAAACTGAATGACTCCATCATACACTCAGCAGGGGATTTTGAATACAAAAGGACATTGATAGGCTAGTTATGAAGGGGACCAGAGACTGAACTCTTCCTATGCTTAATTCCCAAGAGATTTTAATCATTACTAGCTATTATATATATGTCTTTCATCTGTGTTAGATGCAAACATCAACCATGACACAGAGAGGCCCTTCATACGATTAAAGTCTAAAATATAGCACATAGGAATACTATACACACATATATTTTTAATATTTTATATTAAATTTTTATAAAGATTAAAATATATATATATATATATATATATATATATTTAAAAGTATTAATTCAAATGTGTAAGTCAAATAAAAATGTTAGGTTATCAACTCAAGTATTCAAACCTATAATAATAAATAATTCGTTACGTAAACACTTGTAAAAAAGTGTCATAGTAGATAGAGGTTCGTATTTCATACTTTCATGTATCTTCACCTTATTATTCTGTTTTTCTTTCTGAACCTTAAACACTATACGCATAGATTTTTATAATTTTTTTTTTTTAACCTTTTGGTATTCACTACTAATTTCTTCACTATTGCATGTTTGGAGGAATTCTCTGTTTAGCTAATGTATTGTATCTTTATTTGTTCCTTTTTTCGTCTAGCATCTTTACTTGTGCAATTAACCATCTATTTGCTCAGCTATCCTTATTTACTTACCTTCAGCACGTTTGAGACCACTTGCCGAACTGAGATTTCTCCATTAATTGGTAGTAACTTTTTTATCCTATGGTTTAACGGAATTTTGATTGTCTTGAACGGCGTGAAGAATTAATATAACCTTTAAATTTTTTACTTCAATTCAACTTTGTTTTCCTAACTACAAACAAAATACCCCGGTGATTATTTTTTTTGTTAAGATAGACCACTTTTACTAAATGGTTGTCACATACATCACTCCACTTTACATAGTAAATAAAATGACGAGAGGTACGCTGCAGCGCACGTTTTTCTTAAGTTACTTTTCCTAGCTATTATATGGAAAGGTAAAACATAATATGGATGCATTTTATTAGGGTCTACACGTTTGTAGCTGTAAAACGGTGAATTACTATGATTTGAAAAGACACATTTATCAAGAGGAGAAAATAAGGAAGCCTAAATATGATAAAGGGTTAATTTCAACCTAAACAGAAATTGTAGTTAGATTCTTTTAGCATGTGGTTATATATTCAAATCATATTTTATGTATAAAAAAGATTTCATTGAGATAGATGAGACCTATTTTAATAATTTCTTAATGTTTTGAATTGATTAATCTTTAATATATAACTGAGGGGCATTATTAGTGTCATTAAAATAGTAATAATTAAAGAGCCTAATACAATTGATAAATAATCAATTCTTCTAAACATATTACATAAATTTAAATCAATATCTTTTTAAATAGTAAAACTTATTTCTATAATCTTAAAATTTTAAAAGAATTAGTTTAATTAGTTTTTTACATGTTGTCTATAGTTACTGGTATAGTAAGATGTATTCTTTTATTATAATGCAGGAGGATACAAAAATTAAAAACACTCCAAACCATGTAATGAATTTGCAGTGGAGCCTGGGAAAAAAACAAAACAGGAATAAAAACAAAAACAGCCGTTGAAATTTCTTCAACTTCCCATCATTTTGAACATGGAGGCAATCATGTTTCCCATGTACCAAAACGAAACAGAGGCAGCTTAGGGAGAGAGTGGAGTTTATGATGCTAACTACTACCTGTACGGCGTTATTGCGCTGTAAATATTAAATCCACTCATTAATTTTAATTAATCATAAAAACTTATATGTAAATAAATATAATATTATATTATTCATTTTTATTAATCATATATTTATTAAATTCTCTTTAAATAAAATTATAAATAATGCAATAGTCTTAAATCATATACTATTTATTGTATTATTATAGTATCACAAACAAGACCTACCCCAAATAACTTCAACCATTATATAATATAATTAATAATTATAAGCTTGATAATCATTAGTTTCAATTAATAACAAATAATATAAGTAAATAAATATACTGATTATATTTGAACTAGTCTAGCTCGGGGTGTGGGAGCCAGCTTCACGACAGTCCTTAACTTTCTTGTTTGCTTTATGATATTACACTGGTTTGTGGGGTTTCGGTATTCTACATTCGATTCTAGTGAGGAGTGAAGGTCTTGAAATGATTCCTAACACCAAATCATCGGCCTTTTAAGCGCTATAAGGGCGAAAGTGAGTGTCACCTGCAAAGATACTCCAATGCTCAAGTCAGTGAAAGTTATACGGAATTTCAGAGGTCAAACGTAAGGTTAGATACCTCCTTTATGTTACGCTGGTGCATGAGTATTTATACCTGGGAGGAATAAAAGAGTTTTCTTATTCACCAAGTCTTTCGTACATGGTGTCATTACTTACCCTGTTATTCTGCAGTAAAGTTGACTTGTGATGGTGACGTTTCGCAGCGGCTTTGCCTACCTCTCAGTCACTTTGCAAGCGACTTGCTTAGTACACTAGGATAGAGTTTAACTTTGAACCTCCGGTATTGAGTGAGTAACTCGCAATGGGGTCAGTCTTAAGGACCACTCATGAAACCACGGATACTAACGTTAAACCAACTTGTTACGTGAGATACCGACATTGAGAGACTAGCTCACACCAATCATCACGTGATATCAGTTTTAGGTGCGAGATTTTAACCAAATTACCTTTACGTCCAAGAGTCGGTCTGTGATCAATATTATTTCCTCTTGTTAACTCATATATTTATCACATTCTCATACTATAATAATATGATAATCCTATATCATATAATATTTTATTAAAAAGCCTATTATGATGTGATGTGCGCCTCAACTAATTCACAACCATTATATAATCAATAATTATTAATCTCTCTGGTGTTCAATATATGTCTCATTCATTCATATTACCTAAACCTATCCTAAAATTTTCCATTTTCTTTCCAATCACCATGGATTACCAACTCCCACAAAATTCACCCACCAACACCAACAATACCCATCATCATAATTTAACACCTGCTACGCCAACAATCACTAACTCTTGTTTCTTCTGCATCATGTCCGAAACAGTTCCTTCCCTCAGAAAATCAAAAATAGCTCGTTACTTCAAACAAATCCCTCTCAGAGACGACCAAGAACACATCCTAGCCTTGAGTAGCCTCTGGAAAATCGCTATAACTAACCCAAACGACCCAGAATTTCCTTCCCTTGGCATCTTCAGATGCATGGCCATGTTGATCAACAAAGGTGTCAATCACAAAGATTGGCTTCTAAGAGCTCAGAACATGTACATCCCTTATTATGCAGCACACGTCATTGGCTCCTATACCATGAACAAACCCAAGTTTGCTTATAAAGCTGTTAAGTCCAACGTGGTTCAGCCACTGGTCGCTCTGCTTCGAGGGAAAATCACTTGGGTTGAACAGAGAGTTGCACTTCGTGCACTGGGCCACCTAGCTAGCCACGAAGAAACTTTTGAAGCCGTTGCTGAACACGAAGCTGAGGTAATAGAATCAGCAATTAACATAGCTTCCACGTGCTTGAACGAGGTGTATGAGAATTTCCTCGGGTTGGAAAAATCAGAGAGGTTGGAGTATCATAGGAATTTGCTAACAAGAGGGCATGGTGATTTGGAATCAGAGAATAGAAAGGCTGAGGAATGGGCAAGCCAGCTACAATGTTGGTCTCTTCATCTTATAGATCGCTTTGCAAGTAGAGAAAGATCTCTGAGGTTAATCTGCGAAAAACAATTCCTGAAGGGCTTATGTGCAATGTGGGGTGGCTTGTCAAACCCAACATCGCCTGCTGGAACAGGTTTTTCACTTTCTAAATTCTTATCAATTCTGGTATTTATCAAATAATTACGGATTAAAATTATGAGTGATGTGATAGTCACGTATCACCTAATAATTTTTCCTGGAATAGGACTTCTCAGGACTCTGTGTCACACCCAAATAGGGAGAGAAAGCATAGCTGATTTGCAAGAAGTAGTTGAGAATCTCTGCAATGTATCAAGATCCTCAGATGAAAGACAACACATGGCAATAGATGGTCTGTTGCAACTTCTCAAAGACCCTCTCACGAGATACAAAGTAATAGACGTAATTTCTCCTGTTCTTGTTGATTTGGTTGAGCTTAGTAGAGGGAAACAAAAAATAGGACAAGCAATAACTCAAACTCTGTTGCTTGACTACCATAAAATAAAGTTTGGTGAGTTGAATTTGAAAACCGAAAGAACCAAAAAAGCTTTACAAGAGTTATGGGATTTGAAGGTGGACAGAGTCAAGAGAGAGAGCCTAATGAGTGAAAAAGAAATCAGAGAAAAAAAAGAGAGAGCACGTGTTTTGAAACAAGAAGGGAATGAGGAATTTTGGTCAGGGAACATTGAAAAGGCTATAATGAAGTACACAGAAGCATTGGAAAATTGCCCACTAAAGACCAAGAAAGAGAGGATAGTGGTTCATAGCAACAGAGCACAGTGTTACTTGCTTCTTAGAGACCCAGACAGTGCACTCAGCGATACCACAAAAGCTCTGTGTTTATCGAATAATAATGTGGCGTGTGTTGTTCACAGTAAGAGTTTGTGGAGAAGGTCACAAGCTTATGACATGAAAGGGGTTGCCAAGGAGAGTTTGATGGATTGTTTAATGTTCATCAGCAACCGGTCTCGAGAGACAAAAGGCTTCCGGATCCCATGCTACGCGGCCCGTATGCTTAATAAACAGATGAACGCCACGTGGCTCTTTTCTTCGGTGGTGATCGGGTCAAGTTTGCATCCCACGCCCAGGAACAAGTCCATGAAAGCATCCAAAGGTGAGTGCTAGACTGAAATTCATTATACTTATAACAAAATAGTACTACTAAAAATATTTATGGAAATAAATATAAAATTATAACCTTAGCTTAATGGTAATATATATTTTTTTCATTTTTAAAACATGTGTATTTGTTAGAAATAATAATTTTTCCTTTTTTCTATAATTATTTTGTTTCACAAACATACTTCTTTGAAAAATAACCATTTCTCAGTAAAGGTTGTATACGCTCATAATAAAAAACAAGAGACAAGAAGAAAATTAATCATCATATAATATAATAAACGGTCCGGATAAGGGTTTAAAGTATGCAGGTATAGAAATAATCGAGATATCTTATTTGTTTTTCTGACTCTTGCAAGCGTTTATGGGTGAGTTTTTAACATATATAGAATATTCAAAATAATAAAGTTGATTGTCATAGTAATTTATTTTAAAAATGGTAAATATTAGTAATTATAATATATTATTTAAATATCAAAATTCTAGTAATTTTAAAAGTTATTAAATTTTTAAAAGAATTTTAATATAACTAAAAAGAAAATTTTAAAATTCTATATATATATATAAAATTTAAATTTCCCTTTCATCATTGTCACTCCCACTACCCTAATCCTTACGGTTGTCATCACCACCATCACATCTTTTACCAAAGCCACTAATCATTATCGTCACTCTTACCACCATCCCAACTATTGTTATCGCCACCAATTATGGTCACCATCACTCTAACCAATGCCACTACCTCAACAACCACCCCCTCTATAGTCATCGTGTCACCATACCTTAGTTTCTACCACCACCACACTCTCGCCCCATGGCTACCACCACCACCACAGCCCCACCATCACTATCACTGTAACCTCCACCAACAACAAAAATTTTAAATGCTTGATTAAAAAAGTAATTTTTAAGATGAAAAAAATTTAAAATACTTCGTCAAAACAAATAATTTTAATAATGATAGAAATTAAGTTAATAAAAATTAGACTTCTTAGAGTTCAAAATTCCATAAAATTTTCAACTATACATCCAAATAGAAACTCAGTTTAATTCAGGAAAAAAAATTTGAGTGGAGAGATGAAAATTTGAGGATTTTATATAATCAGGAAAAAAAAAAGTTGACAACAAAATCCAAATATCCAATTTCTTAAAATTAAAGTAAAAACTCAATTGAGTAATAAAACAGACAATATATATAATATAATTACAGTTATGCCTTTAATTAAATGATTATTTTACGGGGGTTAGAACGTTGTGATGAATTTATTTGTGTGTTGTGATAATATTCCATTTTTTGTATTTGCATGTATGTCTGTTACTAGTTTTGAAATTTTTTTGTTGCGTTGTTCTCATATATGTTGACGAAACACTCGTTCATTTCAACCCTTTTCTTTTTTTGAATATCACTTCAACCTTCTTTGGTTGTGTTTCACAGGAACGGTTGACTTAGGAGAGCAACATTTCATCGGACGAACAACTTGTGACAGAAGAAAGCTTGGGAAAGACAAGTCAAAGCAAAAAAACTATGGAGTCAAAGTTTTAGTGGGAAACCAATGTAACTTCTAAAAGGGATGGGTTTAGAGCGATTTATATGATATATGCACGCACAGGGGGAGGAAGAACCACACAAACTGGCCACTGAGTATGTTTACCTACATAGAAATGATATTCATCTTAACAATTCTTCTTATAATTATTTAAATACTAAAAATAGAAAATTGAATATTTAGGCTGTGTTTAGTTATAGAAAATTATTCTAGTTTTATGGGAAAAAAATTTCGTTTGTTTTCTAAAATTTTCATTTCCTAGAATAGCTAGAAAAATTTTGAAAACCCGTTTAAATAATTTGACAGTTTTTCAATTTGGAAAATTAGAAAACTAAAAAAGTTGTTCAAGTACACTCAATTTTTCAAATATTTTCAAACATTCTTTAATTCAAATTAATTGAGATATGTCTTATATATATATATATTATTTATGACAATATTGTATAGTATATGCATCACATAAAAATTGTGATAAAATTTAAAGTAATATTAAAATAAGAACATATGAGTGTGTGTTTAAATATATTTCAAAATAGTTATAAAGAATAATAAAAATATTTTCATGATACATCATAAAAATCATACGAAATATTAAATATTAAATTTAACAAAAAAAATAAAAATGTAAATTGATAGATATGGTGGGGTTGGTTTTTGAGCCTTATCTTGTTTCATATTTCCATTTTGTTACAATAGTCTTTATCTTGTAATTCAGTTATCTTATTTTGTAATTCAGTTATCTTATCTTGTAATTCAGTTACCGTCTTTTCTATTTTTTTACATTTCTTAAAAAACTTTATCTAATAAACAGTTTTTAATTTTTTAATTTTTTAAGAATAATTTTTATTTTTTAAGAAAATTTATAAACTAAATGCAGCATTAGCATCTTAAATTAAAAACATTTATTTATTAGGAGAATCCTATTATTATATATATAGAAACACTAGTCTTTTGGCTTGTGTGAAGACTGAAAAATTAATTTTTTATTATATATTATTATTATTAGATTACCTTACTAATTGAATTTTGTTAAACCTCGTCGACAAATTTTTTCTAATTAAACTTTGTTTGTTTTAAGCTAACTAATTGCTTATATTATATCACACCACTCCATAATTATTTTTAATCTAGAAACAGCTGTTCCCATTATATATTCACATATTTTGATTAATTTCATATTTATGATTAGTGGAATGAAAATTAGTTTTTATTTTCTATTATTTAATCTATTTAAATTAATGTGGATATTTTACATAAATAATTAAAATATCACCTATTTTGAATTATATTTTAGTATTTTATATTATATTTCAGAAAATATTCATTATTAATTTAAAAAATAAATAAAATATCTATTTATTATTATTATTTTAATAAATATTTAAATTAAATTTTAAAATTGAATTTAATTGTTATTTTCCACAACCTTGATTTTTAAATATAATTTATTTTATATTCAAGTTCAAATTCAAGATTCAAAGGAATTATCAATATGTTATTTAATTTTAAAACAATACAAAGTTCTAATATATTTTTCAAATATAAACAAAAGTAACTAATTTTACATATGTTAAGAATAATGATTGGGAACAATTATTGAATTAATGTTATTAAACATTTGATGTACTCTCTTAAGATACCATTAATATTATTTATTGAACACAAAATTAGTTGTGTTGAGAATATATACTACAAGGACATATTTGACAAACAAGCAATTAATGACATTTGAAAAATATGATTTGCCTATATTATGATACCAAAAAATTTCACTCAAATCTGCTTATTTAGAACTGGAGGCAATACACAATTTGTTGTTTAGTCTAGGTTAATTTTATGTTTGGTCTCTTGTATTAATTTTAGGTCTCAATTTGGTCCCTTGTGCATTGAAGAAATCATGCCTGAAGCTAATCACAATTAAGGCTTATTGTCTCCCCCTTTCCAACCTCATATATTGAAGATATTGATAGCTATTTGGAAGTGTACAATCTGTATCATGTAATAAATTGAAATTCGTATTCACAAAGATTGTGTTCCAAGTACAGATATATTGAAATTTTTATTAGTTATTCAGACAACAATATTAGGTTTTTAATATGCAAAATGATTTAAAGGAATTTAAGTAAACAACCACATTTTCAACTAGGGTCTTTTGCAAGGATTAGAATATCTTGGGATTGTGTAGGATTTAGACACAACTCATATAGAGTTCATTGATTTTCCGTTTAACAAATATCAAATTAAGTTTTCTAAGGCGGATTTTCCTAAGCTAGTTGACATTTTCCTTTCGAACTTATGTTAGTGTATTTAACCTATGGAGAATTGACTTTGATCCTTAAGCTAAATCCATTATCGAGTTATGAAAACCCATTTTTCAATTAAATCCCCAAAAGGTTTTGATTTCTTTCGTTATCTTAACCTTAGGTTTAATTCAAAAGCTTTCAAACATTAGTTGATCTCTTAATCTTTCCTAACTGTCTAAAATCACCTAGGTTATTTAATCGCTAGGTGTATTGGGCAAAATTTAAATTGAATGGAAAATGTAAGTTTATTATATGAAAAATCAAATCAATCATACAAGCATTGTCATACTTCTTCATCCTAAGAAACAAGGTTTAGTTACCCATGATACAATAACACCTCAAACTAAGAGGAAAGAAAAGATAAATAGTAAACAATATTACACTTATAGATGAACAAATTTGGATCAAGTACGGAAAAGGCTTTCGGATTCCTTCCTTGACCAATCCTTGTTCTTCCTCCGTTCTTCTCTTTTCTCTCTCTACTTTTTATCCTCTCAGTCGTCACTCTATGTCAAAAAATACAGCCCCCTTTTGCAATACATAGGGTTGCAGCTTTTATGTTCACTGCATAGCCTGAACCACGCCCGTTGCAAGATCCATGGTCAGGCTGTGGTTCTCTCTATCTAGAACTTATGAAATTTGATGATGCAAACCAGTAAACTTTACAGCTAGTGGAAGGAACCACATGGTTCTCTCTCGATGGATAGAAATAGGGCAAAAAAATCTTGGCAGAGAATTCCATGATCAAGTAGTGTTTCTTAGCACTGGCGGTGGTTTTCTTTCAAACTTTTCTAGCTTGATTTATGCTCCAAGTTTGGGGTTTCCCAGGCCTTTGCTTCCTTCCATGATTTTGAGGCATTTCAATAAGTTTGAAACCTGCCTTTAGGTGGCTTAAAATAACATGAATCCTGTAAAACGAAGATACCCAAGCAACAAAGGTGGAAAAAAGCAAGTGTTACAAGGAAAATGAGGGAATATGCAATGCAATATGGCTTAAAAGCTTAATGAAATGACCCTAAATGAAATGATCTAAGACACTAATCAGATATCATATATTTTGATTAATTTATTATTGCAATGAGTGACCAAGAATTAATTATAAGAATTAAATATTTTTGTCTCCTATTATTTTACCTATTATAATTGATATAGATATTTCATAGGGAATCCCTAGTACATAAGCAGCGGAAATACAAGGATTCTTATAGGATTTGCAAAGCGACGTGTTTTAAAACATAAGACAAACATAAAAAATACGTTTTTAGGATTACCTCTTGAAGAACACCGAAGCAGTCGTAGCCTCGTCCTTTAGGAGTCCACACGAGTACTCCCACCAGAATCGCAACACTTGCCAACTGCTAGTTTGACGGCGTGTAGCTCTTGCAACTTTTGTGTATTTGTGTCTCTTTTTAGTGAACAGCCTATGAGAATCTTATACTCTATTTATATGCTTAAGTTTGACCTAATTTGTTCTCTCTAAAGAGTGGGCTCCTTACTCATTATAAATGAGTTAGACCCAATAGCTTTTTTAGTCCAATTAAAATAAAACAAAACATTTTCTGATAGGATGACTCTATGTGTGTGACCTTATAGGTAAAATATACGGTCATATTAATAATAAATTATTTTATTATTAATATAAAATAAGAGCGATATCTAGCAATGCATCATTATGTCTGAATATTATTTAATATCAACAAAACCTATAAGTGATAATTATTTTATATGTTTATTCCTTTTGTCATGATATCCTAATTGAGCCTAAGGCATGGTCGCGTCATTCTTGTATGGCCCAATTTATTTTACTTGATACCGGAGTAGACTTGATCCGAATAAATATCTAATATTTATTCTTTCTAGCATGGCCATGCATTTCCTTAGTCTCACTCCATCAAGTGGCCTACAAATATCACTTCTGCCACATAGGAGAGACAAATCTCATCTACATCACTCACATCCCTCTGCATAATTTGTTTATTGCCTAATCATAACCTTTATAGTCCTCTTGTTACAGAAGACGTTTGGTTGTATTAAAATAACTAACTTTTCATGTAGGAATCGTAGTGACTTCAAGTCGAAGGACTACATATACCATTATCACATTGAGAATCGTTTATGACATTCATGTAACGATCTATGCAACGTTCTCATGGTGGGTTTGTCCAGTATATCATTACTCTTAATGTGTACCCGTGTGAAGACTTGATATCATCTATATTTATGATCTGTGACATCAGGTCATTAGTACACTCAAACACTAGTCTCAATGTATTTACATGTCCCTATGTAAATACTTGACTAGGGATATTTTAGGAATAACTTTCATATGACCTATTCACTACTAAAAAAACTACTAACAGCTACTAAGATTTAGTGACCGCCAGTCCCTGTCGCTAATGAGCGACCAAGTTAGCGGTCGCCACGTGAAAAAGGATCCAAAAAGAAAATTTATTGACTACCTTAGCGACCAGCAAAACACCATCGCTAAGAAGTGCAAAAGTCTGTCACTAAACCCGTCGCTGAAACTACTCCGTCGCTAGACCGGTCGCTATATTTTACTTCCCTATTTTTTTGGTTTCCCTCCAAGGGTTTTTGTTGGCGCGTAAATATAGCGGCCGCTCTACCACTGTCGCTATAAGAACTACTAGAAAAACCCAGCCGCTGCGTGGTCGCTATAACTTCCCAACCTCATTTTTTATTTTCCCTCCATACTTTTTTGTTGGCACCAAACTGTAGCGATTGCTAGTTTCCCGTCACTAATAGCAACCGTTGCTCACCCGTCGCTAACTTCCCCCAACTATTTTTAGGTTTCCCTCTATCATTTTAAATTTATGAAGGGAAAGTTAACAACGGGTTAAGAGCCATCGCGGGGTGGTATGTTAGGTTTTGTCGCTGAGTCAGTCGCTATCACTACTAAAAACCCTGTTATGGCTACTTATATTAGCGACTGCAGTAGCGACGCGATGTACTGACGGTTATGTGTAGTCGTTACTGTGTTTTAGCAAATTAACGACTATGAATGTAGTCTGTCACTATATCTGCCAGTTTAGGGTTTAGTGACGTTTATAGCAACGGGCTTTGGTCGTCGCTAAGGTTTAATCTTATTCGAGCTACCCCTCTCCCCTAATCATTTGCCCTAACCCTCCCTCCCTTCCTTCTCTGTTTCCCTCTTACTCTTTCTGACTCCCCCCTCCCTTCCTTTTACTCTCTCCATTCGTCTCCCTCCTAGTTTTAGATTCCCTCTTCCCTCTCCAACTCGACCCTCTTCAACCTATCTTTCTCTCTAACTGTCCCGTGACCGGCCGTCCCTGGCCATCCCTCTTTGCTCATTTCCCTCCCAGCTCCGTTCACCTCTTCATGATGGTGTCCCTGACTGGCAGCGACGGCGACCCTATTCTCTCACTCCCTCGTCTCCCGGTCCCTCCCCAGGTAAGTAATGTTCAAAAACCTTCTCCCTTCAATACCTGAACACTCATTTTTACTTAGTCATATTTGAGTATTCAAAATATTATAAATATAAATGATGTACCAAATTAATTATATCTTTATCTTTCATGTTGCATTGGGAAAAATTGGTTTAATTGTTTGAAGATTGAATTTTAATGGGTGATGTATGTATTAAGTCAGATTAAATTCATTTAAAGTATTGTTTTTATGGTTTGCCAATCTCTTCTTTGCCATAACTATATTCTTCCCTATGTATTGATTCTGCTACATACTCTTTTCTCTTTGGAATTTCCCCTTCCATGATAGGTTTTTCCAATTCTAGAGGCTTTTTGCTATTCATGATTCTCCCCCAACTCTTGTTCTTCATGATTCTCCCCCAACTTGTTGCATTGGAGGATTCCATTTTTGTCGAATGAAAATTCAGAACTGTTAATGTTATCATATTGTTCTTGGGTTCTGAATCTTTTGATAATGAGATGCTGTAGAGTTGTTACATGCTTTTGTTATTTTGCTGATAGTGTAGTTGTTCTGCTGCTAGAGTTAAATAGATTGGATTAAGGAACTTTGGCTAGTTTAGGACTTGGTTGTTTTGGTAAAATGAATTGTTGTTCTTAAAACTCCATGAGACTATTTATGGCAATAAATGTTTAGATTGGGTTGAGTAATTAGTTTCAAACTCTTAACTAAGAAGGATCAATTTGGTAAATTGGTGGGCAAACTTTAGGTTTCTGTGAAACTATTCCTAATCATATTATATGACTGAACATTATGGTTACATTTTAATTAAATTTTAACGTATTCTGAAACAGACATATAGGTCTAGTTTAGATTGCTCCTCAGTTTAGAATTTGAAGACTTTGTGAGTTTAGTCAAGTCTAGTTAGATTGTTACTCAACTTGAATACTTACTCAACATATATCTTTATGATCCCTTGTCTTGAGTCAGATTTTGAAACATTTTTCTCCATTTATGCTTATAGTTAATAAATATATTAATTAATTGGGTAAACTAAATTTTCTTGATTAGTTTTTAAGCAATATACTCAATATTAAGATTGAACTATTAAGCGAAGACTAACTGATTTTGTTACCCTTTCATCAATCCTCCCTAACTAAAAGGTAGATGCTATAATATTGAAACACTAAACATAGACACTTAGTCCAGTCCCCTTCTCACTCCTCCATCTTCAGTGGCAAAGAGTCCAACTTCCCTAACTCAGTGGCAAATCATAAACAAAGCTATAAATCCCTCTATCACTTTCTGGTTTTACCATCCTCGGGGCCTGTTCAATCACTTTCTTATGTCACCCACATATACTGACTACTCTCCATCTTAAGTGGAGTAATTTTTTTTATTTGATTCATATACTTTAGGTTATGTGTAAATTTGGGGGCAGGTTAGATGCTGTGATTGTTTTTATTTTTCCCTACAGGCTGTGAAATTGCATAAGGATATAATATGGTAGGCAAAGATAGAGCAGCCTAGAGAGGTCTTGATTGGGGATGGTATGATTCTGTAAATAGGAAAATTTTCTAGGCTAGTTGTAAACCAAAAATATCCATTGATGTTTTGACAATATAAGAAAGGAAATTTTATTTTGAAATTGAGCAATCATCAGATTTTAGAAGTTCATGATTCTTACCCAACTAAAGGATATCTGTTAATGAATGTAAGATAAAATTTTCATTTTTAATTTTTAAAAAATTAACATTACAATTTTCTGTAACTCTAATTTTTAGAAATTTTATGACTTAATTGTTTTATGTTTTTCTCCTAAACTGTGTGTAATTAAGTTGTGGAATTTATAAGGAATAAAGTTATATCACTCTAGTTTTATGTTTTTATCATTACCATTGCTTGTGTATTTTTTCACTCAGCTTTGTTGTCCACTTTTGTAGGCTTTATCTATCTGGCACAGTGTTAACAAAGTTCAAAGTTGTAATCGCAAAAGGTAATTTTTTTACTTTTAAATCCTTAAGAATATTATACATTATTCATTATGAAACAGATTATCATGGCAGGGATGAATGGATAATGTATTAAATAGAACAAACCAAGAAACTAATAAACTTAAAGGGAAGATAATTTGGAAAATTAACACTATGAAGGGATTTAATTTTAGGTTTTAGATTAAGAATTAAGAATTCTTGGTTGATTTAGTTGACTTGATTTGTTTTCTATTCTTAGATTAGGATTATGGATTTCATGTTCTTTTTTACTTTTATTTTAATTAGTTTAAGCATAGGCAATTTAATCATATTGCTAAGGGATAAATATAGATTCTTAACATGTAATCCCTTTTGAGCCTTAATTGAGTCTATGTGATTATAATTATGTTTCTGAATTATATTTGCCTCATTATGTGTTTTATAATTCCCAACTTTATCATTCATGATTTAATTTCAATTAGTTAGTTAATAGGTGATCATACCTTTAATTGATTAATGGATTGAGGTAAACTGGATTTAGAATTTAAGACAATCAATCTAATCCCAAAACTTCTAATGGGTTAACTAACTTCAACAATCATATCAATTCTTAAAGCATATGTGGGAATAGATTAAAACTACTGAAAGGATTTCAAGTTTTTTTGACTGTTTTTTGGTTTTTTAGCTTCTTTCTTTCCTCGAACATGTCCTAATTCTGTTGATTTGAGGCTTCTGAATCTTTTGATTACGTTGTGGTTATTGTGAGCGTGATTTTGATTAAAATCTGCTTTAGATTGAGGTTGTGGTGTGTAAATCCTGAGCTATTGACTCGATGCATAACTCTCGGAGGATTTATATTCTTTTGGCAAGCGCACCAATCATTAAATTTGTAATATATTTCATTGT
Organism: Clitoria ternatea; assembly: GCA_037962975.1. Lineage (NCBI taxonomy): Eukaryota > Viridiplantae > Streptophyta > Magnoliopsida > Fabales > Fabaceae > Clitoria > Clitoria ternatea. The sequence continues at coordinate 20,288,152 of CM075670.1, read as the reverse complement.
CCCATAGGGATTGAGGTAATTACCACAATCTTGGACTAGCACAAGCTGAACCAAAACACAAGAAGATAGAATTCATTCTGTTTTTGTTGTTTTATACTTTCTATGTTTTTATATTTTCAGAAGCAATATAGGAGATGAAATGTGATTAATGAAAGATAGGTTAGGATTACTTCAGCTTACAACTTCATCAAGAAACATGCAATTGAGGTTCAATCAAGTTTCAGATGCAAAAGGACAATTCACAGTTGGTTAATCCCTAATTCCTTAGGTGACTTACACTAATTCCTAAGCATTAAACCCTAATCCCTTAGGTGTTCAATGACAGAGAAATCTAATACGAAATTAGGGGTTGAACCCTAACTATTTACCTAATTACTAGGCCTAAATTAGTTAGGAAGCTAGAAGTTACCTAAGCCTCAACCATGATTCCTCACTGGTGAGATTCTTCAATTAGGTCTGAATTTGTCAATCCAGCAACGTAGATCCACTTCTCAGCTTGTTCTCCTCATGATTCTAAAGATGAATTCCTCAATGCAGCTTCAAGATTCCATCGGAAGCTTTAGCAATCCTAACCATAGGAGTTTAGCAACCCATGGAAATGGATTCAGAACATGGAATGTGGAGAGCCATGGAAGAGAGTTTAGAGAGGGAAAGTGTTTAGAGATTGAAAATCAGAAAATGAATCATTTATTGCTTCCGTGTCCTTTACAGAGTATTTACAAATATATATATACAACTAACTAACTAACTCTAATTAATTACCAGGGGATCCGCTTACGATTAACATAAAATAAAGTAATTAATTAAATGATTACAGAGAAAGTGACTAATAATAATATAAAACTTAAATTACTCGTATACAAATATAATCAGTAACTGACAAAATAATTAATGGGAACTATTACAGCACTTCATGTTGAAGGAGAATGAAATACTAGCTAAACGAACTTCACGCTTAAGCATGATCTATAGGCGCTTGAGCGTGGTAACAAACTTCACGCTTAAGTGTGGTCGTGTATGCTTGAGCATGGCACATTACTTGATGCATGCTGTGACATTTACGTGAATGCATGGTGGTTTCACGCTTGAGCAACAAAATACAACAAATAAATCTCTCAATAAATAAATACCAGCGTATGTACGTTGGATTTCCTGCACCTGATCCTGCAAAATACAACAAATAAATACCTAGCGTATGTATGCTGGCTTTCTAGCGTATGTACGCTAGGTTAATAAATCTCTCAATAAACATATTTATTTATTTACTTATGTTTTTAACTATTTTCTTGCACAATTTTAAACATATTCGAATTAAATAATTAAAATAAGAAATAATGACAATTCATTAAATAATAATGCCAAACTTAACAATATTTAATGAATTAAGTTAAATTAAAGATGAAATTATTAAGTCTTTTGAAGACTTATCAGGTTGATCAGTTTAATTATTGACCTATTTTTGATTGTGATGTTATTATGTCAACCACAAAGCATTGGTTCTTTAGCATTGCACGTTAGTGATTATTCTAAAAATCCGAAATTTAAAGTGCTAACCCTGCTAGCTTGGTAGTCTATAAATAAAGACTGGAATTTGTTAGGTTTTTTTTAAAAAAATTTAATTATTTGTTTATTTAATATACTTCCTTTAGTCCTAAGGCAGCTTCAACTAAAATACACAAGACCAATAAAATTAGTCTAAGTTAGTTAATTTATTGAATTTCTAAAACAATTATGTAATATGTCAATTTTACTCTCATATAATATCGATGAACTTAATACTAGTATTATCAACAAATAGGTGAAAATCCAATGCTCTTTAAATGCTTATAAGAATTGTAAAGGGCCTTTCAAACCTGTTAGATATGGTGTCTTATAAGAAGGCTAGAGAATGTACTTCCTAACGTGCTATGCAATGCCGGTAATTACTAATCAGGTTTTAGAGTTTGGAAGATGAATAACTACATTAGTAGTGAACCTTAAAAGATATGGTATGCAAAATGGAACCTCAGGATAATTAATAGGTTGTGTTTGATGTCCAAAGAACAACATATGGAAACTAATTAGAGTTTTTGAAAATCGTTTTGATTTGTTCCCCTCCACCCCTCATGAAGTGGATCATATTGGAATATATTGGATTGGTAATCTTGGGTATGTGGACTCTGTTAATTGATTAAAAAGTTCAATGCTAAGATTGTAATAGAATGCATACACATAAAGATACATGTCAGCATATCATGTAAAGTTCACATTGCTATGTATGGACATAAAAAATAAAACTTGCATATTTTGAATTGATTGATAATACAGGGTTTGATTTGGTTTCTTTAAAAGGAAAAAGAAAAAGAATGCATGTGAAGTTTAATTATTTGTTTCATAGGTTCACACATTGTACACTGTTATCTATAGATGTAAAGTTATAAATATTAAGTGTAATACACTACTATAAATTATAATTTGGTTATATTTAGATTATAATTGTCCGGTGCAAAACAAAAGTTGTAATCTATTTTATTTTAAAAATTGTAATATGAACATGTTCTATAAAACTGAAAAACTTCTGTTTTTTAGATAGATATTATATATATTAGGAGTTTAGAATCCATTTAATAATCAAAAAATTTAATTGGAATACATTATTTTTACACTATATTTAATAATAAAATATATTTATTATGAATTTTAATATATTGATTATGTAAAAAAAATTATACCAACCAAACATCACTAATTAGTACCTGTTGTCAAAATAAAATCATAATTTTGATTTAAAATGGTAAAACAAATACTTAAAGATGGGTATAATTTTATTCATAAAAGTTGAGTATTTTGTTAATCTTAATCGATGAATTGAATTTAAATCATAAAACTAATATTTATCCTTCCAAAAAGATACATTATTCCCCTTCGCATCTCACAACCAACACCTTTTAAACCCAAGCGTTTTGTACTTTATGCCATTTAATTTTTCATATGTCTCTCCACCACAAAGAGCCTCTTACATACCTCATTTCACACTCACTCCCCTTGATCCCCCCTCCTTCAATACCTACTCGCAATGGCCCTTGTAATCAAAGCTTGCTTATTTTTCATAAGCTTCCACCTTCATTTTACCTAGCAGGCAACATTAAAACTATACAAGTCTTTAATCCATAACTCTCCTTTTTTTTATTTGCACACAATATTCCAAGTTACCTAGGTAATTTTCCTTTCATTCTCCACCCTCCTTACAAGAATCCTCCTTGTAACTTTTACATGGATTTAGAAATATAATAAAGAGAAACTAGTTTTACCAATCTTTTAGAGTTTAAATACCTTGTCCGAACTTGGTAAGCTACTATAAATGATAGTTTTTCCTACAGAGTTTTTTAAATACTAAATACTTATTTTTAAATACCTTGTATCTGATTGAATGACAAATGTATAATTAAAGGACAAAACCCCCCATTTGGTCCCTCACTTTTTCACAATCGGACACTTAGATCCCTTATTTTTAAAATTGACCCCGTTAATCCCTTTCTGCGCCAACGTCGGGCACTGAAGTCCCCACCGTCCAGACACGTTTAAACGGCGTCAAAGTTTGGTGACGTGGCCGTTTAAATCGAAGGTTCCATGCCATGTAGGAGTAAAAACGACATCGTTTTTGCCAAATAGTTAAATAAGAAATTAAACAAAAAATCCCCTTTAAAAATCCCTACCCCATGCCGCTTTCCCCTTTTCGATTGTCTTGCCCTAAGAAGCTCAGCTCCCATCCCAAGCTCAGCAATGGAAGGTGTGAATCAAAACCTTAGTCGGTCATCATCATCCTCAGCCTCCAGTCAGCGTCGGCCCCGTCTCCGAAGCCTGGAAATGTCACATCAAAGATGTCGCTGTGGAGACCCACCAATGTTGCGCGTCTCCCAAACGACGAACAATCCAAATCGCGAGTTCTGGACATGTCCGCAACTCCGAGGTTCACAGTGTGATTTCTTTGCCTGGGTGGTTGATGGGGACTTAGTAGCTCACGATGAAGAATGGAGGAAGACTGTGATGACGAAGCTGATACAAATGGAGGAGGTTATTTTTAGATTTAAAAATGATGTTCGTAGGGAGGTCTGTGAAGGCATGACTCAAGTTCTGCAAGATACAATGAGTGGTTGGCAGATGAATATGCAGTCAGTGGTGAAGAAATTGTGTATAGAAAGGCAATCTGAAGTTAGACAACTGAAGATGATTTTGCTGGCTCAAAGTTTTTTTATATTATTCTCTGTTATGGGGTTTATGCTAATGTTATTAAAGATGTAAGGTTTAGATTTAGGTGATTAGGGTTTAGGCTTTTGATGTAGGGTGTTTTATGTTATCTAATTCGATAGTGGTAATGTAAGGTGCATGTACATGTTTCCCTGTAAGAATATTAAATTGAGTTAAACTGTTGAAATGGTTCAGCATATGTATCCTTGTGTGTATGAAGAAATTGATGTTATGAAAATTGCAGGGAATGGTTCCCCATTGTATAACACATTAGCATTTGTAGATTTAAAAGAAGCTTTCCTAACCCAAAGTAGTGACTATGAGACAGGCAGAATGTATTTTAAAGGATTCAACATAGAAGTTCCTCTTTGTGGAAAGAGTGATTAATACAATGTTTTTCAGTTTATGCAACTGCCTTCAAGACTAACCATGCCTCCCATAATTTGCAATCGTACCATTATCATACTGATATGCACATTATATAATCCTTTTCCATAGTTTAGAATATGAGACATTATTGTATTAGGTGATGCCCTTCAAAATTATATGCATACCATATTCATTCATAAAAAATTGGTCACTAAATTGTATGCATCATTGACCTTTATTGTAAAAATTTAAATAAACACTAGAAAATGCATAGTAATATAGACAATGTACATAAATTTAAATAAACACATTAAAAATTCAGAATAAATACATAATTGTCATTGAGTATCACTGCCATTGTTAACCTAGACATTTGTCAAAACACAACCTGATGTAACCAACATGCCTGGTTACTAGCCAAAGCAATAGGACACACAATAACAATCATTTAGTTCCCCTGAGATTGTATCTAGTGGGGCTTGGTGATGCTGTAATTCTTGAGGGGGTTGCCAATCTTGGGCTTCTTCTAACAGAGGTAGTCACCTCTGTCTGAGACATGGGTTGTGAAGATGTGATATCAATTACTTCTTGTGATGGTGGAGGTTGGTTAGTTGATTCTGCAGGCACTTGGTCGACTTTCCTTTTCTTTTTAGCCACAGGGCAGGTTGCCCTATTGTGTCCAACTTCGTGACATTCATGACATTTACTTGGCTGATTTTTTCTTTTCATCTTAATGGCTTTTCCAGCTTCATTCCCACTTTTTTCTTTGCCTTTGGCAGCAGTCTCTCTACTTTTCTCACCTGTTTTTCGTCTCTGTTTTTTAGGCCTTCCAGTGGTGTTTGTGATGAAAGGAGGAATTGGTGGAACACACCCTGTCTTCTCCCAGAACTCTGAGCCGGGGACTGATTCAACATGATGCTCATATGTTGCATTCCAAGCTGCCATTGTTAAACCAACATGGCAATGGTCCTCTGCATGTTCTCCCTTCTCAGCTATAGCTGCACAAGCATGTCTACAGGGCATGCCTATAGAATATGAAACAAGTGTATCAGAAAAAACATACCACATTATAGAATATGAAGTCAGTACAGTGTTTAGGGTTTCAAATACCTGTTAACTGCCACATCCTGCATGTGCATTCTTGGGTCCCAAGGTTTACTGCTACCCTTGCAGGATAACAACTAACCTCATATTTTTCAGTCCCTCCATCACCTATTAGAAGTCATTCAAAAACCAAATGAAAGTCTAAACTAATGAGGTTATTATTTAAAAATCAAAAAGAAGAATATGTTAAGTTACCTGTCCACATTACATTCCAGTTACTACTTGCACTTTTTTCCTTGTCTAACCTACTTTGTTGAATTGGTGGTAGCTGACCTACATGCCCTGTCAACTTAACCTTATGGTTGCCTATTGTAACCATAATGTATGTCCTTATTTCCTCAAGCATAGTCACTATGGGCTTGCTTCTAGCATGCACCAATTTGGAATTGAGTACCTCACAATTATTGTTTGTAATGTTGTCCACCTTACAATCCTCATCGAAGAAAGCCTTGCTCCAAGACTCCTTTGGGAATTTTGTCAAGTATGTCCAAGCATGTTGATTAACCTGTCTTATCTTCACCATATTCCCTTGAAATTTGGTCGAGGTAGTTGATCTTGCAGCTTGCCATAAGAGGGACCTCAGCTCTGCCCCTTTCCATTGCTTAGAAAAATTCTGCCATAAGTGCCACACACAAAACCTGTGTGGCACACCAGGCATGACCTCTTGGAGTGCTGGAATAAGTCCCTGTAAAGTATGGAATACTATCAAAATACTATTAAGTATGATGCTAAACCATATAAAAGCTAATGTAATTACCTTTTGCATATCACTCATAAAGGTTAGCCTTCTTTCCTTGTAATCACCAACATCCGAATGGAGCAGCTCCAGAAACCATTTCCAGTTGTCTTTATTCTCCACCTGACACACACCATATGCAATAGGCCATATATGGTTGTTGGCATCCTGACCAACAGCAGTTAGAAGCTGACCCCTGTAGTAACCTTTGAGGAAACAACCATCCAATCCAATTAAAGGTCTTTGACAGGCTATAAAGCCATCTCTACATCCCTTCAAACATATATACAACCTATCAAAAATGGGTGGACCTTCTAGTTGAGGTTGGCACTCTATCTTCACAGTGGACCCAGGATTCCTCTTTAATAGTTCTGCACAGTAGTCCCATAACATGGCAAATTGTTCTTTTTCACATCCTTCAATCACCTCTCTACTCCTTTTCATTGATCTGTAGATCATTTTGTCCTCTAACTTAACCTTGTACTTTTCCCTAAAAAGATCATAAACCTCAGAGTGCTTAACATTTCTATGCCTCCTCATGAAGTTGACAAGCTTACCTGTAACCCATTGTTGGTCACACACAGAGTTCTTAAACACCCTGGCACAGGAATGATGATCATTAAATGTCTTGATTTGGAATGATTTCCTGATAGGGTTCAGACTACAAAAGACTTCCCATTCACAATTCTTCGCTTTACACCTTGCCCTTACTCTTACCTTATCATTTTTCACCCATTTAATATCTCTCCCTGCCTGGACAGTGTAGTCTTTCACAGCATTTTTAAACACCTCAAGTGACTGAAACTCCATCTCACACTCCAACCTTACATTGCCAAAAGTGGCTGTTTCATTAAATTGAGGGTATACCTCTCTGCCTTCACCCTCATCCTCTGAACATGGAGGAGTTCTCAACTCTTCTGAAATCCATGTGTCTTGACTCTCACAATCATCTCCTCCCACATGGTTAACATTATCCTCACTTTCACCCCCTGTATCAATGTAGGATATAGTAGGAACAGCTGACCTTCTTCTCCCACATGGTTTAGACTTCTTACACTTTTCCTTTGTCTTCTTACTCATTCCTGCATTTGTATCCTTCAGCTTTCCTTTACCCTTCATCTTTCCTTTACCCTTCATCTCTCCTTTCCCCTTCATCTTTCCTTTACCCTTCATCTCTCCTTTCCCCTCCATTATTTCTACATCTGCCATGTTAATGTTACTGTCTTCACCCTGCCTTGAAGCCTCACCACCTAACTGCTCTTCAAACAGAACCTGACCTTCAACATCAGCCATACACTTGTCATTTTCGAACAAGTTAACATCCTCCTTAACCACTATCTTCTCAACAACCTGCATTGAGTAAACCCCAACCTGCACATTGTTACCAACTTCACTATGATTTCCCCCATCAATATCCATCATACATATCTCATCCACTGGATGTTCAAAATACACATCCATTAACCATTCATTCAATTTCGCACAGGCAACCATTTCTAATATGTCCTTATCACATCTTAGCACCTTCAACCCATCATTAAGACCATACTGTGGGTCATGCCAAAATATGTTACATTTGCTATCATAGCCATTGTTCTCAGCAAATCTATAAAAAGCAAAATAATCTATATAATCTGGGTCCACCTCCCCCCAAACCTCAACTTTCTCCGATTTATATTCTTTTTCACCATGACTGTTGACTACAAACTTACCACCATAATGTAGATTAAGCCTGATTTCCTACCCAAATCATTCAAAAAAAAATTAATCATTTCTTATTTAAATAATAATAAAATATGACATATATAAACAGTGCACGCACATGGGGGGACCATAAAAAATTTACAATTCATGGCATGATAGCAAAAGACAATGACAGAACAGGAATCCAATACATGCTCACGGGACCACATAACACTGTTCTCCTCTATAAGAACGCAAAAAATGGCCCTTAATAGTTCAACATACAAACCCTTAATAGTTCGAAACCCTAAACCCCAATAGTTCAGAACCCTAATCCCCCCAACAGTTTGAAACCCTGAACCCCGGTAGTTCGAAGCACACAACCTTACCCTGCCTACATTTATCCAGAAGAAAACCAGAGAATACTCACCTCCACTGAATCTCCCATTTCTATCGAGCGTGATGTGTTCTTCAACCAACGCTAGTGTTGCTCCTCGCGAGAATGTCCACTCCGATGGGGAAAAGGATGACCAACGTTCCAGAATATGAGAGTCGAACGAGAAAATCTCTGAAGGGGGATTGGAAAATGGGTTAGGGTTTTTTGAATCGAATCAAAGTAGGGGGATTTTTTTGTTTAATTTCTTATTTAACTATTTGGCAAAAACGGTGTCGTTTTTACTCCTACATGGCATGACACCTTCGATTTAAACGGCCACATCACCAAACTTTGACACCGTTTTAACGTGTTTGGACGGTGGGGACTTCGGTGTCCGACGTTGGCGCAGAAAGGGATTAACGGGGTCAATTTTAAAAATGAGGGATCTAAGTGTCCGATTGTGAAAAAGTGAAGGACCAAATAGGGGGTTTTGTCATAATTAAAGTTAGGCCCCCACTTTTTTTAGTTGTTCTGTTTATTAGGCCCTTTTTTCTGAGGTTCTGTTTCATGGTCCATTCACCATTGCTTTGCTTAATGATGGATGTTCTCTGTTAGAGTAATTATTTATATGTCTAGTAGGAGTCAAAATTACCACTCAATTTTACTCAATGTACTTTACTCAATGTACATTAGGTCTTGTGTTTGATTCTAATTGAGAAATTGGCACTCAAAAAAATAGCGTAAAACTCATTATTCATTTGCAACTCACACCCATAAGCTACAATGCATAAAAATATTTTTCCTTTCATTTTTGTTACGGCTCTCTGTGAACCCTTGACTCTTCTCTTTTTCCAAGGTAAGTTTCGTTGTTCTGGTCTTTTAGTTGTAAATTTGTAAAAAGTAATCTATTTTAAGAAGCATTCTATTATTTTGTTTGTTTTGATGATGAAACAAGTTATGTATTATGTATGTTGATTGTTTTGATGATGAAGTCACTCAAATTGATTATGTTGAACTCTACTGGGTCCTTTGCTGCGTGTAACTATTCATTTTCTAACATAATGAAATGTTTAGTTTACAAGAGAGACTCTGCCAAAATTTCAGTTGGCTCTTCCTTCCAGGCATTGAATGCATGTTGATTGTTGTTTGTTAGTGGAGAGTAGAGCTCATTAAGAATTGCTTTTGTGTGCGGGTAACATGATATATGCTGTATATGTAGTGTTGTCTGTTAGTGGAGAGCAGAGCTCACTAGGTTATGGTGATGTTTGCCTAAATTTCATATGCATGTCACGTGTATATATTGAACTGTACTGGGAATTTATTTGTGTGTAACAAGGCATATTCTAAAATTTGGAAATGTCTAATTTACAGGGGAGACTCTACCGAAATTTCAATTAGGTTATAGAAAAAAGTTTATTAAAATTTAATTATGTAGGTTTAGCCGTGTCTGTACCCATTAGGTACCCGTTCAAGATTCAAGACAACCGGCCGACATACCATGTTGTGTTGGATCTTGAATTGTCCCGATTGGACAGTTTAGGATGAATCTGTAACCAGTAGGGTGTAACCCATAGATATTGGTGTTTGTGGTGAAAGTTGTGTTGTTGATGTGCAATTTGAATTTTGGCTTTTGTATTTCGTGTGTCTCCGGGTGCATGTCTACGTGGGGTGTTTCAACCCCACGTACCTCTGTGTACTTAGGGACCGATGCGAAATACTGCCGAAATTCCGATTGAACATCAACACATAAACTTCACCCAGACACCAAGATGGGTTACAGATCATTACATTCTCATTCTAAATGGGATAGGGCCCCACCTACTTACAATATCAATGTGGTAGAGAGTGATTCACAAACGATAGTTAAGTCTTCTTTAATTAAACTAACCAATCCTATTATCATTAGACATCGTGAATGGAGGTCCCGCCACATCGACGATGGATGTACAACCGGCTGGATCGTAATCGGTGAGTCACTAAAGAGTTTTTGTTGGGGTTGTGTGAGTTTATTCCATTCGCTACGGCCAACGCCCATGAGTTTGAAGTGACCCATAAGATCCGTTGCCCTTGCTCTAATTGCGGATGCATGAATTTTGAATACCCGGATGACATGATGTGCCACTTACAGCAGAAGGGATTCATGAAAGGATATTATTGGTGGTACAACCATGGTGAGCAGGTACCGCCCAGGACACTGAGCATACCTGTGCAAGCATCTTACTTTCAAGTATTCAATAACAGGAATAACTATAACAACATGGAACAGATGGTGATAGACCATGCTGGAACTTTTACCGAGTGTGCTCTACAACATGAAGACGAATTAGGGGATTAGAATGAGGGTGTAGAGGAGGACCTGAATCCGGATGTTAAGAGATTTTATGATTTGTTGGCGGCGGTCTAGACCCCGTTATGGGACGGCTGTGAGAGTCATACCGAATTATCTGCCTCCCTAGCTGCTTTAAGCATAAAGGCAGACTACAATCTCTCAGGTGGCTATTTTAATAGAATGGTGGATTTGATGGGGTCCCTTATGGAAATAGAATGTCGTCAAACCTGTATTATGCTAAGAAAAGTGTGGTAAATTTGGGATTGGGATGTGTCAAGATAGATGTTGTGTTGACAGATGTATGTTGTTTCGGAACAAATTTACGGACAAGAGTGTTGACAAATGTGTTTACTGTAGCAAGGATCGCTACAAAATCGTCAAGAGAAGAATGAAGGTAACTAGAATAGTAAGGAAGAAAATGTGGTACTTTCTAATTACTCCATGACTTAAACGTTTATACGCTTCATTGTTGAGGGCAAAACACATGCGTTGGCATGCTCTAAACCAAACACATGAGGGTCTTTTATGTTATCCGTCTGATGGGAAAGCATGGAAGTATTTGGATGGGCTTTACCTAGAATTTTGACATGAGCCGCGCAATGTATGGCTTGGCCTATGTACTGATGGGTTCAACTCGTTTGGTCAATATGGAAGAGCGTACTCCTGTTAGCCAGTGATCCTAACCCCATATAATCTGCCTCATGAGATGTGTATGAAGAGGGAGGTGATATTTCTATCTGTACTGGTCCCAGAACCTAAAAATCCAAAGGCGAAAATAGACGTCTTTTTGCAACCGTTGATTGAGGAGTTGACAGAATTGTGGGATGTTAGGGTGATGACTTATGATGTATCCTTAGAAAATAATTTTGTAGTTAGATCACTGATAACATCTTTGATGAGGTTGAAGATGCTTATCAGCTAGCTTTGATCGACCTCCACGATAGTCACTCAGTGTTGAATATTGATCCAAACATTGTGGATGAGACACTTGTGGCCTCAGGTGGTGAACACATTGACACACAAGCTATCTTGTCATTAAAACGGACCAGGGCCAATTTGGATAATGATAACATATCTGAAACAAATTTCGACAGTGACACTGACACTGAAGGGGACTTCCAAATTGAAACAGACACAAAGTATGTAGTTGAGTATAGAGTTATGTATATATATATGAGTGTTATTTTTTATGGCTTAATGCTTACATTGTTTCATTGATAGATGACTGGACGTAGAGGACGATTTGATCGAGGTGGTGGTAGGCACTCCTGGGTACCCCTACCTTGTAGAGGGAGACCACACCGACCGATGACACGGTACATGTGACGCCCTCACCGACCATTCTTGGTGATGCTACAGGCACTTCCACCACCCTAGACAGCACACAGCCTCAACAACAGTAGGAGGAGCAGGTCCGTGAGGCGACCCCTTCTACAGTATCCGACCTTCTTCCGACTCTCGTCCCATTATCGGACGCCGACGAGTAAGTATCAGTATATATCCTGACACTTACATGTTTTTGTATTAACTTGTGTGCTGATCGCATTACTATTGAATTTGTAATCATGTCATATATGATTTACGTGTGTTAGTGGAGAGCAAGGCTCACTGGGATGAATCTGTGTGTGTTTTATGCTTATGTAAACTTACGGATGTTGATTATCGTCATGATTTATTTTTATGTTAATGGAGAGCAAACCTCACTAGGGTTTGTTACTGTTTATTTACATTGAACTATATTGGGAAGTTTTCTGTGTGTAACAGGGTTTTCATAAAAATTTGGAAATGTCCGGTTTATAGGGGAGACTTTATCGAAATTTCGGTGGATGGCATGCTGTAGAAGTGGGGAGGTGTCTTATTCTAGCAGGCCAGTGCTCGGAACAAGGCAAACAGGCAGGTTGATGCTGAAGCCTCCATTTATACTGGGGGCTCCATCTCAGTTATTGAGCACAAAAAGAGATTTGTAAGTATATTTTCTTAAATTTGTTTATTATTACAATGACTTGAAAGCTTTTTCACTAACAAATTTAATATGTTGTAAATTGCAGAAGAAGAAGGAGCACTGCGAGCCTTCATTATTTGAGGTGATGCAAATCACCCAGAAGAATAAGGCTGGTAACTGGGTTAACCAGAAGACCACCGACATGGCGGTACTTTATTAAACTTACAACTGTTTTTTAATTTTTTATACATTAACATATACTAACGTAATTAATTTTCTAAACATATGCAGGAGGTGTATCAGGCCATGCGTGCTGAGAAGGAGGCTGAGCTGGCCTCTCAGACTCCTGACGGGGAGACACCTCCCACCCTTTCTTCTACCGACGACAATGCCGTCTATTTAGAGGCTGTCGGAGGTGTAAACAAGAAGGGGAGGGTGTTTGGCCTTGGTGGGGTTGGCACCCAGATAGCCAGGACTGGGAAGGCCCCACCCTCTTCCTCTACGTTGCCAGTAGATGTTGTTCAGGTCATTCAAAACTTGAACAACAAACTCGCAAAGGAGCACAGACAGAGGCAGCTGGCAGAAGAGCGAGCTGAGCGGGATCAAGAGGACACTCGTCGGCTGATGGCTCAGCAGGAGGCTCTGATATGCCAGTTATTGGAGCAGTTACCTGCTGGACCTGGCGACGGAGCCTCTACTTCCAGACCACCACCCCAGGATCCCCCTAATTGACTCTTATTTTATTGATAATCTTTTTTAGTGTTACATATTTTTGTATTTATTTTTTTATTGTTACATTTTTTTGTATTTATTTTTTTATTGTTTAAGTTGTAAATATTATCATGGTTTACTATATTTTATATTACATTGTGTTTGATGATGTTATATTTTTTCTTTATTAATCGTGCTTATTACCAATTATTAAAAGTATTACAAAAAAATTATCATATATATAAATATTTAACGAAACTTTATAAAAGAACCTTGAATCATCAAATTAAGAATTAAAAAAAACTTTAATATTAGCGACGGCTAAAGAAGTCGCTACAATGTAAATATATTAGCGATGGACAGTCACCATCGCTAAACTTGTGAGTATTTAGCTACGATAAACCCCGCCGTTAAGCTTGTGCATATTTATCTAAGAACAAGCACAGTCGCTAACACTGTTTCTATGTAGCTACGACCAAGACTGTCGCTAACATTGTCCTTATTTAGCAACGACATACCCCGTTGCTAAGCTTGTGCCTATCTAGCTACGATAAACCCAATCGCTAAGCTTGTGCCTGTTTAGCTACAAACAAGTGTCATCGCTAACACTGTCTCTATGTAGCTACGACTAAGACCGTCGCTAACGTTGTCCCTATTTTAGCTACGGCATCAGCGAAGGTGGTTTTAAAAGGAAACAACGACTACCATTTTCCCGTCGCTAATCTTGGCCTTTTAGCTAGGGAACTAGCCACGGGACTGTGACCTATCCGTCGCTAACCTAGCGATGGGCGCCTACCTTTTCTCATTGATGATTTAGTGACGGGGGTAGGCCATCACTAAGTTGGCCACAGTGTTTTAGCCCGCCATTGAGATGTTAGCCACCAAGGATGGAGCGACGGTATTTTACCGTAGCAAAGGCCGTCGCTAATGCACGTAGCGACGAAGTTTTATCTGTTAGCGACGGGTTTTGTTCGTCGCTATTCCATCTTTTTTTGGTAGTGATTACTCCAAGGATAAATACATTTTAAAACAATTTTAAACTGAAATACTTATTTTATTGATAAGCAAAAAAATGATACAAATGAAAAAACATAAAAGTTTATAGTGCATACATCAACAAATATCATATATTTTGATTAATTTATTATTACAATGAGTGACCAAGAATTAATTATAAGAATTAAATATTTTTGTCTCCTATTATTTTACCTATTATAATTGATATGGATATCTCATAGTGGTATGGATTTTTATTTTATTATTTTATTGATAAAATTAATAAAATCCCTATTTCCTGATATTTAATTTATTTAATCAAAATTGAAATAAAATTAAAATGAATAAATTTAATATAAATTTTTAACACCTTTGTAGTTGAATTTTGAATTAATTTTTAATCATTTATTCTAATTACTAATTTTAAAAATTCCTATCATAACAAAGCATTATAATTCTTTATAAATTTTTAAAATTTATTTAGGATGTATTTTATAACATTTATTTAAAAAATAATATTTTAAAATATGACACTAGAAAAAGGGGAAATTTTTAAATATAACCCTTATATAAAAAATAATTTTTTTTGTCTTAACTCTAGTGAAAATTTGCCGCTTGAGCGAAAATCCTCTATCACTTAAGCGAAAAATGCCTTGCTTGAGTGAAAATTCACCAGAATCATCCCCTTTGAGTTTCACTCAAGTGAGATTATCCTCGCTTGAGCGAAATTCACCAGAGGCCAACCCTATTTCACTCAAGGTCTCTTCAAGCAAGATTAGGCTCGCTTGAGCGAGATTTACAGTATTTTGGCCCCCAGGCCAACTTCCTCGCACCCTATCTTACTCATCTGACTTCCGAATACCACCAAATTTTAACCCAAGCTATTCCTCACTAACTATGACCTGTGGACAGTAGTCATTTTAGGCCATTTCCAAGCATCTTACCCTTTTAAATCCCATCTATTTGGGACCAAACTAACTCTCACACTTTTTAAATACTATATAGACCCTATCAAGCCTATCTAAAGGTTCCAAAACCTCACAGATCTCAATCTAGCTTACCCAGTTAGCATGGCATTTATTAAATTCCATCTCACATGACAATTCCCTCATTACTTAATCACTCCATATGCAATATATCATATACAAAACCTGCCCTATCATGAATGCCACATCATCAATACTAAATCAATAATTCATAGGCATAAGTATCAATTTATCAACATCGTCACTCATATATACGCATATTAGATATCAAACAAATTCTAAACCTCCACTGAGGTTATCAAATACCTAAATCAATTATACACTTATATTTACAATATCCAAAACGAGCCGACCATGACATCAAAACTATACAATACATCCATATATACATAGGAATCCATCCTAGGATTCATCCGCCAAGCTCCTCAATCTTTTACTAGTCTTCTTCGCAATCTAAGTTTACTGTATTATAAAAATTGGTGTAGTGGTAAGCATATATATGTTAAATGGAAAATATTGAACTAAATTTAATCTCGATACATGTCATTACCTATCCAGTTCTAACAACACTCACATTATTCATTAATCATCATAGATCATCATTACATACTTAATTTTCTATTTACCCCAACAAGATATATCACATATTATCACAACTAAATAATTCACATTTACAATCAACATTTATAGTTGTCCTACAACTTTTCAACCTTAATCTATATATGCTAATGCATGTGTATATGGATCCGACTTTATCGAAGAGATTCATACTGTAGCATGTAAATTTTTCTCAACTTATACAATTTGATCTTTTTACCGGTACTGAACCACTTGCCCATATTGAAACACTAGTCACTCTCAGTGACAACGGTACCTCAACTCAGGTGTTGCGGGCCAGTCTTGAGACCAACTCAAAGACGGTTGTGGAATCCAAAGGAAACCCCACAAGGTCTGTGCCTATCCAAAGGCCACCCTCCTATCTAGGCCGGCATCACAAACCCCTTACAGTCCTATGTGTCTCTAAATACAAATTCCATGCTAGCAGTCATCAATCATCAACAAACTACCTAGTTACCATCATCAGGGCCACCACTTGGTTACCATCACCAAGGGTCCAAATCCAATCATTCAAACACAACATGACATGTAAAAATCAATCACAACCGATTCACAACAACAATCAAGTTACCTCAAGCTTATTCTAACATCAATCAATATCATTATCGTTCATTGCAACCTAATGCAATATACATCATATTATTAATCCATCATACCATAACGTATGAACGAAATGCAACCATATTTCATAATCATCAACTAATAAACAAATAATACCAAGGGGATATGCTACCAACACAATCATATATCATATTATCATCAATTTTCATCACACATTAGTTAAATCATTATATATACATAGTTATCCTCTATTCGTTCATAATCTATCCATTTAAAATATAATACTCCTCCTACCTAGAATCCAAGATTCTGATGCTCAATTCACGCTTTCGGTCATATTCCAGAAAAGAAACCTACATTGAATCAATTGTCAAACCCTCCGGTTAATAGACCGACCACCAAACTCATATAATTTAACTAGTTTCTAACTTGTCAAAAACGTAAAACATCACAAATATTAACAATTTGACGAAACCATAAGGACTCAAAAGTTTGACTTTCTGAATGTCGTTGACGGGTTTCAACACCAAAGCCTTAAAGCTCTGACGCTACCCCTAACTCTAAACTAGTTCCAAAATCACCTATCACAATGGAAATGATGAGATTGAAACTTAAAATTAAGAATGAGGGATCAAAACCACTATTCACTCACTCCAAAACTTCCTGGTAATGGAGGAATCCAAAACCCCCAAGCGTCTAATGTTGTCTACACATTAATTAGGTTTCGAGACGACCTAAGACCCATGAAATTGAAGTAATTCAAGAGTGGGGTTCAAGAAAATGAACAAAAACTAAAGTGGATTCTTGGCTCCATACCTTGTCAAATTAAAAATTAAAGAACCCCAAGCTATCCCTTTGCTGCCCGTGGAGAATGAGAAGGAAGAGAAGTGGAACTTGCCTTTTGCATGAAGGAAAATAAAAGAAAATAAAGATAAAAGTGGTGGCAGAGCCGCGTGTATAGGTAATGAAGGAAACAATGGCTTTTCTTTTCTTCTAGCATTCACAAGAGAGAGAGAAGAATGAAAGTGAGGAAAAAGAGTGGATTGGAATTAATGAAGTGAGGGGTAATTTTATCTTTTTACTCATTTAGTTAATTTCTGAAACCAATCGAGTAACTTAAGGTTACTCGAAACCCATCCAAATAAATTTCAAAAATTAGCGTGCCCGCCTTTAATTAAATTGACATTCTTAATTTTTAATTATTTGACTAATAAAATTAACTAATAAATTTAAAATCAGGATGTTACATATTTTTTCATTATAATAGAAAAATAACATTATATGTTACATATTGGAATTGTATAAAACTCTTATAAAAAATAAAAATAATATTTGATTCAATAATATATATATATATATGTTTTAGTTTTCATCAATAACATATCTCAAAATTAGTGTAAACATTTGGAAGGAGAACAAAACCAAGCAATACAGGTTTGTAAACATTGTAGACAAATTGATATAAATAAGAAAATAAATATAATTAATTATGTTCTTTTATGCTTTAAAATAGGCTATTTAGAAATATAATTAATTATGGTTTTTAGGTTGTTTAGAGTTATGTACCATGATTCTAAGACCTATTTTTACTACCATATGGTGACCGCAGATCCACGAGTTCGAACTTAGGTCTGGCCATGACTATTTATAGCCCGCTTATCAAAAATAATACCGTTAAGCACTATGAAATGAATAATGATGAAACTGATGTGGCTATGAAACAACTAATAATGACAATGATAATGTTGTTACATGGTGATGGTAATTATATGCTAGGCATGTCGTGTTGTTGATTAATGTTGTAAAACCCTTGGTGATGGTAACCAAGTGGTAACCCTTAATGATGGTAATCAAAAGACATCGTTGTTATTATTGATGTTTGACACAACATGCGTATAAAGCTACTCACAGGATGCAAAGGTCCTGTGAAAGGGCCTAAATGAGAGGGCAGTCTAATGGTAAGGTACAGACCCTCTGATGGTTCCTTTTAGGACTATAACTGCTCTAGAACGAGGTTCTAGAGGAAACCTACAACACCAGTTAAGTTGAGTTGAGTTGCCGTAATCACTATTGAGTGACAATGTTGTAAATGGGTAGCAGTTTGGTACTGGTAAAACTAAAAACGTAAATATAGTGAATTATTAAATATTGCAATATATCCTATCAATAGAGTTAGAGCCACATGTATATGCATTAGTATAGTAAGCATTAAGCTAGGTGAACTGCAATGCAGTGGATGATGATTTATGAATGTGAGCAACATAATTATCTATGTGAATGTTAAATGACAATGTATGATTGATTAATGATATATGTTGTATGAATTGGATGTTATTGATGTGTGGATGAGATTCGGTTCAATATTTATCATTTAACATATAGTTGCTCACTCCTCTACTATTTTTTATTACAGTGAACTTTGTGGAGGGCGAAGTGTGGTGAAACGCTAAGGATGTCTATGGTGCTAGTGGCACCCTAGAGTTGTATATAGATTGTATAGTTTTTGATGAAAATGGTGGTTATATGCCTCATTAGAGGTTGAATGTAGATAGATGATGATGCATGTGCTTGTGGTATACCTAGCTAAGCCATGGAAAATGATCCATGTGCAATGAGATATAAACTTAATACATATATGAATTGAACAGTTAGCAATTGTCTAGTACACTCGAGTTTATGTTCATCCTATGCCCATGAACTATTTAAGTTCATTAACTTAATGAGATAAGATATTGGATGAAAGAAATTGTACTGTGTGCCAAGTCCAGTATACAAAATTGCATGAATAATAGGTGAACCGCAAAACTTGACATAGAAGTGTATGTGGTCACTAAGAAATGCATGGTTAAGTCCTAAATAAACATGTGAACATATGTTTGGTGCCTAAGCTCTCCAAGTTGAATTTCATAAAGTTCTTAAAATGACCATTTTTGTATTAAATCTTTCGATGTGTGTGAAATTCAATTGGATTAGTATTTGGACATGAGCATTGGACCATTAGCTTGGAAATGGTATGTATATATCACGTATCAAATTTGGTGAAGATTAGATAATGGTAAGATGAGAAAAGGATAAGAATAAGTGTGGAACTACCCCTAACATACCTACACTGGATGCCAGAGCCACAACTGGACTCTCTATAGGGGAGGGGGACCTGGGCCAAGGGCATGTACTACGTACACTAGTCCCTGGGTGTAAGCACGCTGGCTCTAAGAGGTGTCTGATGTTGGGTATGGTCCCCTAGTATGCCCGCGCAAAGGCATACACGATGGTTAGCCTGGTTACGTTGGGTTGTGGGCGTAGTCATGCCCATTGGCAGGGTGGAGTGTGTTCTAGGCGTGGTCCTTGGGCACGTTAAGGCATAGGCATGCTCAGCCTATAGCCAATGTGCATCCTCATTTGCGTTATTGTTATCCACCCTTTGATTGTGCATCATTTTTGGGTAAACTATTGGTGTATGTACTACGAGCTATTTATGTATCAATTTTAACTTATCAATAAAATAAGTATTTTCAGTTTTAAGATTGTTTTAAAACTATTTATCCCTGGAATAATAGGTCATATGAGAATTATTCCTAAAATGTCCCTAATCAAGTATTTACATAGGGACATGTAAATACATTAAGACTAGTGTGTGAATGTACTGATGATTTGATCTCACAGATCATGGATATAGATGATATTAAGTCTTCACACGGGTACACATTAAGAGTAATGTTGTATTGGATAAACTCACCATGAGAATGTTGCATGGATCCTTACATGAGTGTCATAAACGGTTCTCAATGTGATAATGGTATATATAGTCCTTCGACCCGAAGTCACTATGATTCCTACATAAGGAGTTTGTTGTTTTGATACAATCAAACGTCATTTGTAATAAGATGACCATAAAAATTATGATTAGGCAATGAACAAATTATGCAAAGGGGTGAGTGATGTAGATGAGATTTATCTCTCATATATGACATGAGTGATATCTATGGGCCACTTGATAGAGTAAGACTAACGAAATGTATGGCCATGCTAGGAAGAATAAATATTAGATATTTATTTTGTAAAGTCTACTCTAGCATCAAGTAAAATGAATTGGGCCATACAAGGATGACGACGACCATGCCTTGAACCCAATTAGATATCGTGACAAAAGGAATAAATATATAAAATAATATCATTTATAGGTCATGTTGATGATAAATAATATTTGGACATAATGATGTATTGCTAGATGCTGCTCTTATTTTATATTCATAATAAAATATTTTATTATTAATATAACCGGATATTTTGCCTATAGAGTCACACATATAGAGTAAGCACACCAGAGAATAGTTTTATTTTAGTTGGACTAAAAACAAAACTATTGTGCCTAACTCATTTAGAATGAGTCAGGAGCCCAATGTTTAATAAGAGCTCATCAGGTTAAGACTTAAGCCTATATATAGAACATGAGATGCTCATAGCTTGTTGCTCAAAAATTAGGATTACTCTCTGAACTTCCGTACTAGTATTCGAAAATTCAGATTCCGGTGTGAGTGCTCGTGTGGACTCCTAAGGACGGAGCTATAATTGCTTCGATCGAGGAACTCATTACGCTTCTACAAGAGGTAAACTCTAAAACACAATTTTTAATTTTGTATGCAATGCCTTGAAACATTCGTTTTTGCAATTCCTTTTTGGAATTCTTTGTGTTTCCGCTACCTGACCCTGAAGGATTCCCTAACATAAACCCACCTCAATTAAAACGTCATAAATTGTTGTTAAGGTGGTATGACATGAAGGGTTGAACTTTGAAAATTTTTGGTACCCGAACATTGTGCATTAAGGCATGTCGCATTAACGTGGCAACAAAGCATGGTGATTGTTATTGATTAATGCTTTGGATAATAAGGCGTTATAAAAACCTTGTGAGTAACAACATCCTTGTCTTTCATTTTGTCAAATACCCTGCATATGGATTTGAGATCACTCTTTACAAACATATCAATTAATTCACAACCAACACGGCTAATGGGAAAGTATCAAGGTGCATTAGGACAAGCTCGAATAGATGTAGTGAAACAATATTGATTAAGATGAATAACAAAACATAACATATGATGAAACCTAGAAAGGCTTGAGATTCCATGGCATTATTGGCATAACAAGAGATAATGGAAGTCCAGGAAACCAAATCTCTCTTATGGTGGTCCATGTTCCAAAATATTGAAAGGGTTTTCTCCCCATCACTAAATTTAGAGTATAAGATAATTAGTGAGTTAAGAATGTGAGAGTCAAAGTTAAGTGAAGAGTAAATCAACTTGCGATGATACAGACTTCAAGGAGTAGAGACGGGTTAGGTTTAAGAGAAAGAAAGGGGAAGAGATAGAAAAGAAAAAAAACATTATGTGTTCTAACATTTTTCACATAGGTTAATAATGATGTGACATTTCAGTTTATCATGTCATCGAATAATAGAGATCATTGACGACAAACACCTATAATGAACATTTAAATTTTTTAGGACTAATACTAAATAAAATTTTTATAAGGATTAATGACAAAACTAAATAATTTTTTAGAAATAAAACATCATTAAACCAGTAAATTTTTAATCTTTAATATGATTATATCTACTTAAAATGATAATGAAATATCATAAGTTCATGTGTATAGGTCTTTAGACGCGATTTAAAAAATTTATAAGTAGTTTATATATGAATTTTTTAAACTTATTAGAATAAACCTATTAGTATTACTTATTAAAATAAATTAGTTTTAGTTTATATTAATATATTTTAAGATAAATTTATAATATAATTTTATATAAAAATAATGTATTATATAACTTTTGATTAAGTTGGAATCCTAAACATCTTAGTGTACTGGTAAGTTTTTGCTACTTGTTGAAGTTTCACGGGACAATTAATTAAAATTTATGAAAATTTTTAGTGGAATCTTTTCGTTTTTTTAATATAAGTAAAATTATATTTTTTAATATTATTAAGTGTTTATTATTAAATATATACTTTATATATATATTTTTAAGATCACTAATTTTTTAATTAATAAATAATATTAAGAGTGTTTTTAAAAAACTAAAATCAAATATATAATAGTATTAATATAAATAACTATACATATATTTACTTTTAATTATTATTTTTAATATATGTAAAATCAAGTGTATTTATTTATGTTGAAATCCAAAATATACATCCATTTGCAGTACAAAATCGTTTCTTGTCATCTTCCAACAAGATGATCGTTATCGTTGACAGAGTATCAATCAAATTCTAGAAGACCCGATCGCATAAATCATGAAAGTGGTCATCATCTACCGTTGCCGTGACCCAATAGCTCAATATAAAGAATTTTACTGTTGAAAACATTCTTCTAACTGAGTAAAATATTTCAAAGAAAAGAAAGAGAATCTATAGGTACATTATTAAAAAGGATAAAAGTATTTATATATTTTAATAACAATTTTTTCTTCTTTTTATACCTCTTGTCTTGTTCGTAAAAAATTGGTATGTAAGGATAAGCTTCTTATTAAATTAGTGAGTATGTCACTTTAATCCATAAAATTTATAATATTATTGTTTTTTTAGGCCTTTTCATGCACCCGTATAAAATTTAAGGTATATTCATGTGGTTGTAGTGTTCATATTATATTTGCACCAACATTTTTTTTGGACAAGGAACAAAAATTACACTCTTTTTTCAATAAATAAATATGGAGATTAAAATTAAAAATATTAAAAATATAGTTTTAAAATTTAAATAATGTTTATACCTAATATTAAAAATACATATTTTCTCGTTGTTTACAAGAAAAACAATTGAGTAATCTAAAACCAGTATTGTTCATGATCGCAACCAATTTTATGTTTTATGTGGTAAAGATTAGATAATATTGTTATAATTAAATGTTACTTAAGTTTTATTTTTATTTGATAATGTTAAAAATTTATAATTTAGTCTTATAACTTTTTAAAGGAAACAATTCCCCTTTCGTCCCTTTTGTTGACTACGGATGGCAAATTTAACATTAATTTTTAACAAAATCAATCCCAAATATAAAATTTAATATTTTTTTCTCAAGAAATTAAATTAAATATTTAATATTCTTAAAACAAAACAAGTGACTACTTTTAATTAATATTTTTAATGTGTAAAATTACTTATTTTTTATGTATTTAAGATGAGAGTACAAGATAGTAAAAAAATTAGTTTTCTCACATTAACGGTCAAATTACATAGAACAAAATTAAAACTTTTAAAGAACTAAAATAATATCTTAAGCGAAAATTTAAACTAATTAAAAAGAACCACAATAAAGACGATGAATAATCCAACTACCGACAAATTAAGGTATTTTGTACTCAACCACAGCGCCCCAGTTGATGAGGAAAACACATTCCGATTCCCACTACAACGGAGTCTTGTTACAAGAAACGGACAGTTGAGGAAGGGAACCAATTCCAATTGATTTATTTACACAACCCAAAGAAGTGAAAAAAGAGTGATTCTGAACACCAAGGGAAATTGTTTACCTTGTTGTTGCTTCAATATCAAGTTGAATGTGTTTGAGAAGCACCGGAATAACAACATCCGGGGAGCTTAACTGCGGTAAATGACCCTCGGTTGGCATGATCTCGACAATGGAGGGGCCACCAAGGTGTTTGTGGAGGTACTCTGAGATCATTACCGGCACCGCCATGTCTTTCTTTGCTTGTATGATATGGCACGGCACAGTCACGAGGCCCAATATGTGCCTCATATCGCTTTCAAAAATGGCTCGCGACACCGTTAGCGCTATGTCTGGCCTCATGTTGAACAACGTTCGACTAAACTCCTGCACCGCCACAGACTCCATGTCCCCTCCCACCGCAAGTGGAGCAAACCCATAGCACCATGCTTTGTAATTCCCCGATATAGCATCAA
The DNA here is from genome assembly GCA_037962975.1 of Clitoria ternatea. Lineage (NCBI taxonomy): Eukaryota > Viridiplantae > Streptophyta > Magnoliopsida > Fabales > Fabaceae > Clitoria > Clitoria ternatea. The sequence goes on along the minus strand of CM075670.1, from coordinate 20,263,588 downwards.
ACAATTGCTTCAGATCTTCCTCCTCAAATCCTCCATAGTAGTCCGCATCGTTCAAGTACCTTGCCCAAATACAAAACCATTTTTTGTGTTTTATTATTTGTTACCACCTCCTTTCCCAAACATAAGTGAAAAATTGTGAAAGTGATCATTTGAATTAATTGATTACCTGGGAGAACTGGAGACCATAATGAGTTTGGTGAATAAATCAGGGCGGGAAATGGAAGCAAGAGCACCGATCATTGCGGAAACAGAGTGGCCAATGAAGATGCATGATTCAACATGGAGCTCTTGTAGAATCGCAAGCAAATCGGAGGCATAGCCTTCTAAGCTTGAGTGGTGCTCAAAATCGAAGTAGTCAGGGTTAGTGGTACCCGCACCCATGTTATCGTAGACAACCACGCGATAATCGTTGACGAGATACGGTACAAAGTGTTTCCACAGTGATTGATCGGTGCCAAATCCATGAGCCAGGACTATGTACTCAGTGCCTGATCCCAAAATTTTCAGGTTGTGAGCTTCTGCGACTAACCCCATTTTTCTGACTCCGTCTCCTTCTTCCTTTTCCTCTGTTTTTTGCATTGTGAAAAATGATCCACTCTGTCTATCTTTAGTCGCTGTGTGAAAGCGTGACTTTCAGGCCGTTATATGTAGACTAATATAGAGCCAGAAAATGATGTACCAGGGGGTTTATTATTGGAGTACTGAATAGAAATTTTATTTTGGAGTCACATTTTTAAAATAAAAAGTTTTTATTAAATAATAATGTCTTCAAAATATTGGTTTTTTAAAATAAAAATATAATTATTGTTTGTGTTATGAAATAATGTGGTAAGTTAATGTCTAGTGCTGAATATATATTGATAAAGATATTATGTGATTTAGATCATAAAATGTTACCGGCTATATTAACGGTGTATATGATTGCCAGTGCTAATGCTACTATCTATATCGATGACATGTCTTGTTGATAGTGTTAATGCAACTTGTTAATTGATATGTATTATTGTATTGATGATATGTCTTGTGATATGTTAATGTCAATTGTTTTTGATATGTATTGTTGATAATGACTTATGTTATTAATGAAATTATGAAAATTAAACTTGTGCTATAAAATAATATTTATAAATTAAAGTTTAATATTTAATAATACTAATGATTAATTGATAATATTTCTACTACAAAATCATTTACTATATATATGTGTTGTTGATAGTTTATTGATGGGTGATAAGTCTAGAATAGATGGATAATACTCCAAAAAAGAGACAGGGGATTCTTTGTTTTCCAGTGGATAGGTAAAAAACACAAGTGGTCACATGCCCAACTTCCTCATTAATGGAAACCTGCCATTTTCGATCTGCATCAAATTCTCATGGGACTTAGAAACCAACTAAGGGGGTCAACTGCTTACGAACAAAATATAGCTATCCGAAATAGGACACACAACTCTTAGGCAGGCACTGTGCCCTCGCCGTGACGTTGGTCCACGCAATCGTGACGGAAGAGCCAAACACAAACACAAACACAAAATGAATATTTACGAGGGGGTTTTGGGGCCGTCACTAATCTATTCATTCACTTGTAAATAACTTTGATGGGTGAAGTGTTCATATATAAATTTAAAATTGTTTATCATATAAATATCAAACCCTCCATATCTAGTGAAACAACTTTTTCTGCTCAACCACACCATTTACCTGGATATCTCACTCACATGCAGACGTAAAAATGTGTAAATATATATTTTTATATAAATAAATTAGTTTGAATTTCCCCCCTTGTATTGGAAAGCGATAATGTGAATTATATACCTCGACATAAAAATACAAAAAAGAAAAAGAAATACCTAGAGACCACAGCATTCCCGGTCCTTTTTGTTGGTCCTTTTCGGTTGACCCCTCCAGCAAGACGAGAGCACAAGGTGCTTTTATCGGAATGTAGATATTTTGGTTCCAAGGCAAAAGTGCCCTGTCTTTTATGTTTCGAAAAAAAAATTATATTTTTCTTTTGTAATCTAGAAGTACTTTAAAAATGAGAGGAATACACAGAGGTAAAACAATAAATATAACAGGAAAAACATTATAAAAAATAGAGATGGAAAATTAACAGTTTACGAAAATTTGAAATCTGGTTACTCTAGTTTAGGGTTGAGCAAGGATTGAATCTCAACAAAAAAATAAAATAAAAATTCAACTAATTGGATTGGATCGGATCAAATTTTTCTAATTTTATTTTAAAAAGTTTAATCTAAGCTTGTTACGTCGAAGGTAAATTAGACTGATTTGAATTGAATAATCAAATATTCACTTATTTATAACTTCTTAAAACATTTAAAAACTTAGAAATCTAAAAAATATATAAAATTAAAATAGTTGGAAATACAAACAAATAACATATGTAGATTTAAAATCAATGATCAAACATTTAAATTTAAAATTAAAATATTAAACATTACAAATCTATTTTGACAAACAACATTAGAAACTAAAAATGTCTTAACCAAATCAATATGTAACATTTAATATTTAAAATAAAATGTCACAATTTAAAGTGGAAAATTAAAGAAAAATAATATTTTTTTAGGTTTAGGAATAAGTGAGGTTGAGGGAGTCCATAAGTGAATTCTTAGAGTGTAAGAGTGAAACATAGAAAAACTAATATAGATTTAGGTCAAGTGGGTAGTCATATACTCTGATTTACAAACTTGAGATTCAATACTCAATCCAACTACAATGTGTTGTTAATTTGTCTGAATCGATTCCAATTCAATTTGTTTGGATGCTTGGGTTGAAATAGGTAAATCTAATCCCCTCCTCAATACTACTCTAGTCTGAAACAACCAAGATAATCTAAAGGGTTGCTTTATATTGTGTTGCAACACTAGTAATCTTTTTTTTTGTGTATATGTATCCCAAGGATCAAGGACGAGGTGAGGTGGGTGTCTGCCTAGGGTCCATAATTAAAGGGGCCTAATTTTGGAAATTGTTATGTATACTAGAAAAAAAATAGAATTTCTTTCAAATGAAGAGCCCCAAGACGTATGCAAAAAGCCCCAAGATTAGACTAAGGTTTTTTCAAAAAGCCTCTTTAATTAAAGAAACTAAGTTTAAGTTTAGACTAAGGTTCTAGTATGAAAAGTCATGTTTATTATCTCATCATTGTTGTATTTCCTTTCCCTTTTTCAATCTCTACTTCTTCCACTAGAAGTTTTTCAACAACAATGTTGATCACAAGTTAAATGAATGAATTCAAAGCATGAGTAGAACCTTTGAAAGAACTGGTAAGTCATTGTCTAACTAATTTGTGATATGAGGAACATAATTAATCCTTTAATTTATAAAATTCAGCTTCAATAAGTCTAAGGGATTGTTTGGTGTGCATTTTTTTTCAATTGATGGGAATCATGTTCCTTATATATTATAATTTTTGGAAATTATATTCTTTAGGAATATTAAAAATACATTTAGTATAACTAAAATCTAATGGGAAAGTTACAAAATGTTTCCAACCTAAGTGAGAATTTGGATTCCTACTCCCTAGTGAAAAAGTCTTGTTGAGAAAAAAAATCCTAGAAATTCTAGTTTTTGGGAATATTATTTAAAACAATCCTAACAACAAAGGAATGTAAGATTTGAGTTAAAGTTTCTAGGAATTATAAAAACATCCATCAACCAATAAACACCCCTAAGCCTTATTTTATTTTATTTATTTTTCTTTAAAAATTATATATCTTTCCCACAAGACCTACTAAAATTAGTTTTAAAAAAATTACACCATTTTTATAATAAGTGAATGTTTTATTTTCTCTTGAAGTTTGAAAAAAATATTCATAATAAAATATTAGCTATTATTAAAAAAATTATCAATAAAGTTATTATTTATCTAGAATCTAAAACATAAATAAAGATCCTTTCTATAATTTGGAATTATATGAAGAATTATATTAATCATATGAGAAATAAAAGTAATCTACAAACCAAAAATAAAGTTATATAAAATATGAGTTTTGCCTTTTTTTTCCTTATAAAATATATTACTTTTGTTTTTGGTCCCTATAAAATATACGAGTTTTCTTTTTAATCCCTATATGGCGATGGTAACACCAAATAGACATGTGGACAAATACTTCTTGCTAACTACATCAACACTTAATGATATCTACGATGCCTTGATTTCTTGGACCCGTATCCCAATGCAAATATAATTAAGTAACAAAAATACAAATAAATATTTTATGCTTTAATTCATAAATCAACCACTTGCATTACAGACCGAATCATAGGAAACCAAGTCCCACAATATAATATAATAGAACAATAACAACTGTGATGTGGTGATATCTAGAAAACACCGCATGGATTCAAGTAGAATCCCTCATGCATGGAAGTGAAAGACATATGAACAAGTGTGTTAAAAAGAGTTAAGAAATGCAGGGACAAAACCCTAAACATGAGGGCACAAAGGGGTAAGCAAAGGGCAACCGACAGTGGTTGCAACTGGCATAGAACAGTGCCCTTAGTAGTAGGTTCTATAGCCTAGCCGTGGTGGCCACCACGGTCATGGTTCCCTCCGCCAAAATAGGGGTGAAAATACCCCAAAATGGTCCCTCTGGTAGTGGGCTCTATGTTGTGGTTCTTACTGCCCGAACCTAGTTCCAAAATAGGTATATCATAGTTTTTTTTGGCATAACTTGAGCTGTGAGACTCCGATTGAGGTAAAACCAGTGGCTATACCTCTGTAGCTTAAATACCTATAATTTTGATGAAGAAAAAGAAGACTAATGCCTTCTAGATTGAGTCTTATGAAGCAATATGCAACTATTAGAGAAATTTCAGCATTAGCATACCAAAGTAGTTTATGCATAACTTGAGCTGAAGAACTTATTTTAAAGTGAATCTAATTTGTAAGTAACTCATATATCTATAACTTTTATGAAGAGAGTAAAAGCTAACTCCCATAACACATATATTTAAGACAAATTTTAGGCCATTTTGCATAAATCCTGCTGCATTATGCAGAATGTGTGTAGAAAACTGATCTTGGCCAATTGTCGTACACCCCAACTTATTTGTTTGACCTTCGAATACCACCAAATTTTAACACAAGCTTATTGGTACTAATTATGTATTGTGGCCACTAGCCACACCTAAAAATCCTCACAAACGAAGAAGATATGTGAAAATGCAATTAGGCTATTTATAGGCCAATTTGGTCCCTTCAAACCATGCCAAACCTATCCAAAAGGGGTCAAAAACCATCCTAACACATTTCAAGTCAATTATAAAGGCTACCCAAACCTATTCGTAAGTTCCAAAACCTTGCAGATCAAATTATAACCTATTTAGTTCCCATTTTAGGCTTAAATTCTCACTAAGACAACATGGCAATCAATATAATCTCAAAGCCATAATGCATACATTGCCACATAAGCATTACCACATTAATTCATGACTCATGCCATGCAACATAGCCTGCCCATTTTACAATTAATACCAATATCATGCTATAATTGTAATTCTTGGATATTGGCAATACAATTCTCTTAACATCAAATCATATTTTGTATCATCATCAACATATCCCCACATGCAAAACATTATCTACACCTCTAGTGAGATATCCAGCTACCCATCCACTAACAGTTATATACATCACATGTATCGAAGGAGCCGACCATGGCATTTAACATCAAAAGTTGTACAATCATATATATATATATATATATATATATATATATATATATATATATATATATCCTTCTCAAGGATTATCATAACATCCACAATGGTAATTCATCATTCTTCTCATTCTAGATTCACTGAAATAAAAATGTTTAGAGATGAACATATATATATTAAATGACAAATACCAAACTAGATTTACCTTGCTATATTTCTATATTATCATTCAGCTCACAAATCACATCATATAATCATACTTAACCATTATTCATCATAATTCATCAATTTCTATTTAACATATTCAAATAACATTACATCATGACAAATGTATCAACCACAACCACAATCATCATCAATGGCTGCCTAACAACATTTCTATTTCAATCACTATATGCTAATGCATATGTATATGGATCTGATTCTACTGATGGGATAAATACTGCAGTATTAAAATCTTCTCAACATATATATCATAAAGATCTTTTTACTGGTACTGAACCGCTAGCTCATTTGCAACATCAGTTACTCCAAGTGACAATGGCACCCTAACTCAGGTGTTGTGTACTAAAATAATTGTGAAATCCAAAGGAACCACCATATGGTCTATGCCTTACCATTAGGCCACCCTCCTATCTAGGCCGGTATCACAGGCAGCTATAGTTCTATGAGCATCTTATGTAAATGCTATGCCACAATATCCATGATTCATTATCAAAACTCCTGATTACCATCACCAGGGGCCACCATTTGGTTACCATCACCAAGGGTTCACAATTAAGCTATTCCATCAAGCATAGCATGTAATTCAACTAAACATAATTAATTCATTCTTCATCAAATCAAAATCATATTCATCATCAAGAATTATAGCTTTTCATTTGTAACTTATGCATTATTTTTCAATAATCAACATCAAGGATCATATTCATTATTATTCAATAATCACAACCAATTATATCCTAGTATAATTTTCAACAAACAATTCACAATGGGGATTTCTAAACAACATCATTTCATATCATTATCATGTTTCGGCCATAATAAACATTAAACATAACCAACAATATATATAATTATACAAACCCCCAACAGTCCATAATTCATACATTTAAAATATAATGCTCCCCTGCCTGTAATTTGAGATCCAATCCAAACGCTTGTTCCGATATCGTTTCGAAAGTGAACCTATATTGAAAACACAATCAAAGCTTTCCAACTACTTAATCATTTACTAATTTAAATCAATTTAACTAATTTCTAACTATTTAGAACATTGAAACCTTACATATACTATCAATGTTATGAAAGGACCGAGGTTCAGAAGTTTTAACTTACCAAATGGTCGCCGACGGTTTCCAAAATCAATTCCATAAAGCTTCAAAGCAACACAACTTAAAGATGGTTTCGAAATGGTTGATAGCCATGAAAATGAAGAGATTAAAGCTTGAATCCATGAAATAGAACAAAACTGAACAATGGGTCTTTGAATTTACCTTGTCAATGAATGAATCAAATGAAACCCAAAATATCAAAGCTGCCTACTTCCACCGAAAGATTCTAAAGCTTCCTTAAATCATTAATTTGAAGAATTTAAAGATGAAATTCAAGAAACAAGCAGAAACTAAAAGTGAGTTCCTTTGCTAACCTTAACAAAATGGAGAAACAATTTGCCTTAAAAAAAAGAGGAGAAGAGGAATGAGACCTTGAAGCTTGGTTTTGCCTTAATGGAGATGGTGAGGGTGTGAGGTCATGGTGGAAGAGATGAAGAATTGAGCTTTTCTCTCTTTTCTTTCTTCATGCATAAGAGAGAGAGGAAATAAGGGTAAAAGATTGAAATTAGTTTTAAGGCATTAATGGAAAAATCATTCTTTTGCCTATTCGATTAATTTCTAAAACTAATCTGATGACTTTAAGTTACTTAAGACTTAACTAGCTTAAGTTCAAAAATTAACGTACCCCTTTTTAATCAACTTAACAATCCCAATTAATTATTCAACTAATAAAATTTAATTAATAATTAAAAATTGAAATATTACAATATTAAATTAACAATAGAGACTAAAAATATAATATTCAATATAAGTTGAATATAAAGAAAAAATTTTATTTTCTAGGGACTAGAATATAAAGACCTCTAATTTATAGTGACTAAAAATATATTTAAGTTATTTTAATTAAATAGAGCTAGGAATTAATTAAATAAAATAATAGTTTACTTATTGTTCAATTCTTTTAAAAAAAGTACAAAATCAATAAATATTCTTAATTTAAAAAATGTTAACCGCTATTTTACGTTTTTCTTTTGGTCATTACCATAAAGTTTAAGTATCAAGACGTGTGGTATACGATAAAGGGTTAGCATATCTATTTTTTTTGGTACAACAGCATATTTGTTAATGGTTAAAAATGATATAGGAGAATTTATATAAAATTATATATTAAGATTACTTTAAAATATTTTAAGAAAATTATAGGAATATATTAAGAGCACTTTCATAAATTTTCTATTTATTATTCAATGCTGTAGAAATAGTGGTTAAGGAAGCTAAAGTTAACAATATTTGTTTAAAATTTCATTAAACCAATTTTGATGTCTAAACAATCTCAATATAATTTTTAATAAAAAACTTTTACTTTTAATTGGTTAAACAAACCTTTTAGGGTACTGATTATGAGACAATTTTTTAAATAGAATCAACCATGGCCATAATCGTATAATAATATATTTCATCTGTTTCTATTTAAATATCAGTTGAGAGAAAAATACATTATTAAAAATGTTATTAATATTGTTAATTTTTATAAAATTATTAATTGTTTTTATTTAAATTAATCTTATATTTCTCTTATTTATTATTCTTAAATTTTTCTTCACTTTTAATATCGATAAGAGTATTATTGAAAGAACAATATACTCTCTTAAATTTCTAAATGGACAATTAAATAATTTTTTAATCTTTTAAGTAGATAATTAAATAGACACAAAGAGAATAATCTATATTATATACATTTGTGGAACACTTTTTGGATTATTTTAACATGTTAACTTCTTTTACAATATCAATTTTATCTTATTTTTTAATTCAATAATTTCATAGAAAAAATTAAAGTTTTTAATAAAATATAAGAGATCATTCTATGAATTATATATGATTGGCTATATATAAAAGATATCAATATAAGAATTATCACTGCGAGTCTACGATTGGTTTTATAACAATATTTATACTATATAATATAATATATTAATAAATATTTAAATATATAAAAAATTAATTTGTAAATATATTAATAATTGATAATATTTATACTAATCTATAAATAGATAATTTAATTGACTAATATTAATATATTAATATATCATTATATGATTTGGTTAATTTATAGTAATTTGTACGTAATGTTATTATATACTTATTTTTGATAACGATATGATAATGTAATTTAATTAATATAAGTTAGTTAGTATATAATAATTATTTAAGCCATCTAATTCATTCTTTAAACTTCTAATATCTCATTGATTAATTTCCTTCGTTACTAGGTAGAAGCTTTTATATATATATGGAAGATATGATTCCTCTTATGCAACACCCCTTTGTCAGGAGCATCTTCAATCTTCAATTGCCAGTATAGATTACCTTTAGAAGCAGTTAATAATTTTTTATTTATAAATCAATACTTTTGTCAAAATTATCTTCTAAATAAAAAATCCAACCACAGTCACCATCCTAATAATACAATATACCACCAAAAATGAAAGATGCCCTTGCTCTTATGCCGCCCCACATTGTCAGCAATGTCCATCTTCAATTGCCAGTATACATCACATTCACAACCTGTTCCCTCTTCTCACCGCTACTGATTCTTTTATATGATAAAAAACAAATAATACATCTTTCTTGAATTCTTAAAATAATATATAAAAAGTAACAGATATTTTTAAAATTACGTAAAATAAAAAAGAACGAGAGTAAAGAACTTGATTAACAAGATCGATGAATTTCAGTGCTAAAAGCTTCTTTAATTTACAGTATCATCTGCTTTGAGGGAGAAGATGTCTACAGGAGTATTAATGCAATCATAGAATCCTTGATGTCTTGACCTACCATTGAGAGACTCTTGTGAATGGTCGAGGTATAGAACAGTCACTGTTATATCATCGTGAAAATGGCGCCTTATCTCAAATCTAACAAGTGTAAATAAAAACTAGCAAAGATAAAATGAATAAAGCATTCTTTCATTTGTAATTAACTGGTTAAAGTTTCAAATAGCTTATTAATTTATTGATTTTCATTCAAAATTTCAATCTAATATACTTGGTTATTGCATGCAGCCCCTGATCTAAGTGAAGAATTGGATCCTCTTGTAACTCCTATCACAATTCCAAGTGATTTGCATGTTTCTTTGCACAATCCTCGCAAAATAACCAAAAAGGTTCTTAGTATAGTTTATAATTATAATTACAATAAAATCATAGCTTTAAGTTACTGGCTAAAGTCCGATCTACAGTTTTCAATTGTAATTATATCCAAAATAACATCAAAGTATTTTCATCTTATAAATGTTCTAAGTTACGATCCGAATCAAATAAAATATGAATTTCCTAATTTGCTAACCATAAATTCATAATGACATTATATTACCAAATAGAGATTCATAATGGCGGTACATATAGTTTTCCTAATTTAGCAATTAATTAACTTACCACAATAGGTTAGGCCTTATCATTCGTCTAGTCATCGACATTGTTCGTCTTAGTCCTCTCCATTAAATTATAGATCAGATGGGTGTATAACCAACAAAATATAAAACATTCATAAATAACAGTTTATTGTAGTAATTACTAATTATTTAATGCAACACTTACCATTTTTATTTGTGTGCAACTCCTAGTGTAGATGGAGGCTCTGACATCAATAGCTCGGTTGGCCTTGTTCTTGTCAATTATCTTCTTGAAAGGTTCATCATTCTGCTTCTTACGCATCCCCTCCCATTGAGTGTTGCCAATCCACACAGGCTTGATGTCAGTTTTACGGAATTTGTATAGTTTACAGGTCTTGCGCCCAACGACCCTTTTTACCTCATCTATTTTCTCTAGGGCCCGCTGATATCTCCCTTATAAAACAATAGAATATTAAATACATGATTAAATTAAAATGAATTCAAATTTAATGAATAATGATAACAAAAGCTTTAACTTCGCCCTTACATTCTTACTCTTTGTTTTATTTTTAGTTTGGTCTTTTATTATTAGGATTGTCTCTTAATGGTTGTGATTACGATTTGGTCATCATTATTAGAATTGCCTCTTAATGGTTGTGATTACGGTTGGAAGACTCTGTCAATTTGCTCACCCTTAATTTGCACAAGTGTACATTATAAATCACCGAATCAATATGAAACATAACACGAAAGCCATGAAGTTTGATCGAAGTAAGCTAATAAGAATCCTCAATCTCATTAATCACATAGTCAATAATTTGACTTCGTGCCTTGGTTTTGATAACTGCGTACCAGTCTCAACGACCTTCTATGAAGTTTGTGTAATACACCAGTTCTACTTGTTGGGCATAATGAAAGGATCATACACTTTGTATTGAAGGGAGTTCTTGACTTCAGTTAAACCATATTTGTTGTCAACCTTTACACACAATAAAAGTCCTTCTCCAATTACCCATTTGTGTCTTTAACACGAACCTCGTAGTTATTCGTTCGCATTCCTTGACTTCAATCAATGATGTTAAACTTATAGTTGTTTACAAAGTAAATTGACCATTTTATAATACTTCTCATTGATCCCCAGGACAAGGAAATAAGTAAAAAACCTTCTATTTGGTTTATGGAGTGTTGAATCTAATTAAATAAACCATAATAGACAATTAAATTAAGAGAAATTCTTGGATACACCCAGTCTTACCACTAAACTATTTGACATATTTAAAAAATATGATGCAACTATATATATATAGTAATATTATATCTATAGAATGTATATCCGCTAATAAAATCTATCTATGAAATAAACATTTTTGTCTTTTTCTCATTTTGTATAAAAATTAAAATTAATGAATGAACAAGGGCAGGAATACGAATATAATATAACAAAATATGGTTATATTACATATCTTAAATGTAACCTAGTAGTGAGGTTTTTCTTCCATCTCCTACTCAAATTGAATGCTTCAGATGTTATCTTAGAATCTAAACAAAAATGTTGATTTGGAAAAATATGTGGCATAGACAGAGTTGACATGTGGCTAGAGACTAATACATGTGGTTAAATTTAGTTGACACGTGGCTAGGGGCATCCATTCCAGTTGCTTAAATCACACACGTGACTGTGGGCATCCATTCCTAAAAAAACTCATGATATATGCCTTTAATTTGCTGAGGCTCATCTTCCATCTCCTATATATACGTTACGGAATCAAACCTTGTTACTCTTAAATTTTGAAATATAAATATTTTAACATGTTAACTATTTACGAGTGACTAGTTTGATCGTTGCTAAGTGCATTAATTGAGGGCTTTAATGCTCCTAGCCCCCTAGTCATGTGTCAATTGAATTTATGCCACATGTATTATTCTATAGCCATGTGTCAACTCAATCTATGCCATATATTTTTCCAAGTCATCATTTTTGTTTGGATTCTAAGATAGCATATGAAGCATTTGATTTGAGCAGGAAATGGAAAAGAAGCCTCACCACTAGTTTACATTTAAGAGATGCAATATAACTATATATTGTTATATTATACTCGTAAAATGTATATTCGTTAATAAAATTTATTTGCAAAATAAATATGATCCGGTCTAGATACCGGCCCCTATGATGAGACATCATCCTAACTATACTGAAGAACAACCAGTGTCATATGTCACATATCCGTACTGAAAAGACACCATGTAGGATCCCATCCTACACCGGTCATCCGAAGTCGTATCTGAGACACCGAACCCCTCATCCGCTCTCATTCCTCCTTCACATATAACCGTTTGTCTTAGTGACATGGTAAGATAAGTGGAGTCGTTACTTATCAAAGTAGATACCCTACACAGCGGAATGTGTTTATATCATTCACTGAAAGGAGTAAGTACGATAACAGACGTGATATATGGAAAATGTGGATTATCCCCATCCCTATGTCAGAATCGTACACTGATCATTGACCTACCCACTGTCACGCTCTGAACACTGAACTACTCTGATTGACACTTTGCACACGGCATCAGAACTCATGGGCCCATTTGCGCCCAACGATTTATTTTCCACGCTCAACTATAAATAGCATATTCACCAACACATGCAAGGTTACGTTGTTCTTACTCTTATTTTACTATTGCATTGCTTAAGTGTTCATTGAGTTCCCATACACTTTTCTAACTTAAGCATAGGAGAATCTTCACAGGTGACACCACCTTTCGCCCCCTAACAACGTGAAACTCTGGTGTGAAGGATCTCCAGGATAACAAGACCGGCTTCTCCCACTGAGAGGTCGGGTTATAATACCGGATACCCGCTGTACTGGTGTATAAACAGTCAAAGCTTATACTTTTATGGCTGGTCCCCACATCGGATCGTAGACCCCGGTTCAGACCAGTTTATTGGCACGCCTGGTGGGACTCGATAGAGTTATTCCCACTTTTCGCAGAAGTTCAGTAGCTCACCATGGAAGGAGATGGACGTGATTTGGTGGATGGTCACGTGAAGGACGTGACCCATCAGCAAGCTGGTAAGAGACTTGTTTTCGAGTCTCCTGTAACCCACATAAGGAGAATGGTACCTGTTGTAACCTTTGACCCTCAAGATGAAGTTATAAGGCAACTCAGAGAGGAGTTGACGGAGTTGAGAAGGAAGAAAAGGGGAACTGGGGATAGAGTGATGTCTCAGGCTGAGGATACTCACCATGCATCTGTAAGAGAGAAGTACATTACTCTCCAGTATTCGAAGATTCCCACCTACGAGGAGAGAGAACAAACTCAAGATTCTAGAGATAGGGTCAGTGCAAGGAGGAAAGATCAGGCAGTGGTGACCTCTGGGGCATACAGACTCAGCGTTCCTTTCTCAAGGAGGCTCATGAATGTACTTATCCCCAAGAACCTGCAAACAACCCAGCCACTTTCGATCAGAAAGTATAATGGGGAGACTGATCCCACTAAGCATCTTGATGCTTATGTGTATAAGGCTATGTACTTGGGAGCTGATAAGGATGTGATGTGCAGAATGTTCCCAAGAACCTTAACGGAGGAAGCTCTTAGTTGGTTCAAGAGTTTACCCTCAGGTTCTATAGATTCTTGGGAGGAAATGGCAGCTGCGTTTGAGAGCCATTTCGTTATTTCTAGAGATGTTCCTAGGACTTCTCATACCTTGGCCCAGATCAGACAGGGAGAAAATGAAACTCTTAAGGAGTTTTTGAGGAGATTTTATAAGGAGGCTACTTTGGTGCCTAATCTCTCGGAGGCTATTCAACTTCATATTGTGGTTGAAGCTTTACAACCTGGATTGGCCTTTGCCTTGTCTTTGGCAAAGAGTCCTCTGACGACGTTTGAGGAGTTTCAGAGGAAAGCATCAAAATATGTGGGCATAGAGATGCACATGGAAGCTATTGCAACTAGATTGAAGCCATCAGCACCCTCACAGTAACCGTGGAGAGACAAGGAAGGGGTAAGGTTGGAGAAGCATGCCCAGAGAGAAGATTTCATGAGCACCCGACCTCAACAGCGGGATAGGCGCGTGGCTTCATTCAGTAACTACGCCCCGTTGAACTCCATGCATTCTCAAATCCTGAGGGAAGTTGGTTAGCCCACACTCAGTGTTTATGGGATAAGGAAGCCTCTGCCAATGAAAATACCTGGTAATTCTTGAAAATATTACGCTTTCCACGAGCAGATTGGCCATACTACCGATGAATGTAAGGCGTTGAAGAATGCAGTGGAGACCCTCATCAGAGAGGGAAAGCTGAAACAGTATCTATTCAAGGAGAAATCCTTAGACGAGCCAGACAGGATGGAGAAGAGAGGGGGAGATCGTGATGACGAATGCAACAATAGTCGTAATCCGGTCAGGAGGTTCACAGCTGCTGAGAAACAGAAGGGAGTAATGATCAATGAAGGAGCTCAGCAGGATGACATGCCTCAGCAGCAAAGGCAGGGCCGACGAGAGGTGATTGATATGATTGCTGGAGGATTTGCTGAAGGATTTGCTGGAGGGGGAACATCAATCACAGCTCGTAAGAACCACCATTGAATGATCCTATCAGTGCAAAGGAAGCCCAGGGACAACCGCCCTTTCAAGGATGGCATCGCAACACTAGCGGTGTCGTTCACAGATGATGATTTTGGCCCAACAATTCCAGGAGGTGATGATGCAGTGGTTATCTTTACTGTCATAGTCAACAAAGATGTCAAGAAGATCCTCGTCGATCAGGGAAGTTCTTGTGATGTTATTTTTTATAATTGTTTCAAGAGAATGGGCTTTAATGATGCAGATTTGTAATCATATACACAAGAGCTCACAACGTTCAATGGAGCGAAGCAGCCGACCAAGGGGTATCTTGATACCGTCATTTCTTTTGAGGGCGAACCTGGAGCAAGAACAGTGAAGTCCAGGATCCTGGTGATCGATGTGGAATCCCCTTACAACAGGATCATAGGACGTCCTACTCTGAATGCAATGGAAACAATCGTGTCTACCCCGCACCTCCTTATCAAATTTATTGACAAAGACAACGGTGTGTCATCCCTTCGAGGCGATCAAGAGATGGCCAGGTATTGTTACAACCTGAGCCTGAACATGGTGAAGATGGAGGCATTTAACAAGAAGAGGAAGTTGAATGATGGAGGAATAACGGTTGGGTCTGTCAGTTTGATTGATCTTGACCCCAGAGCGGAGTTGAAGATCGACCCTCTCAATCCCTTAAAGCCCACGCCGGACGGAGGTTCCAGGGATGTCGTCTTAGGGGATTCCCCAGAGAAGGTCACACACATTAATGATAAGCTAGAGTTTGTTATGGAGCAGTGCCTGTTAGCACTCCTTCAGGAATTCAAAGACCTTTTTGCATGGACTGCTGCAGACATACCTGGGATGGACCCTGATTTCTGCTGCCATAAATTATCTGTCTATCCAGAGACAAGGCCGGTTGCCCAGAGAAGAGAAGATTAGGACGAAAAAAATAGAAGGCAGCTTGCGAGCAGACGAAGGAGTTGTTGAAGGCCGGATTTATTAGAGAGGTCCGATATTCATCTTGGCTTTCCAACGTGGTGATGGTACAGAAGGCCAATGGCAAATGGAGAATGTGCACTGATTATGTGGACCTCAACCGTTGTTGCCCAAAATACCCATATCCGCTTCCAAATATTGATCGTATGGTGGACGATTCATCTGGTTACCAGTACCTCAGTTTCATGGATGCTTATTCAGGGTACAATCAGATTCCGATATGGGAGGGGGACCAAGAAAAAACAGCTTTTGTCAATAACCGCGGTGTCTTCTAATACACCGTCATGCCCTTCGGTTTGAAGAACGCTGGGGCCACTTATCAGCGTATGATTAACAAGGTGTTCGAAGGCATGCACACCAAACTGGTGGAGGTGTACATTGACAATATGATTGCCAAGACTCTGGCTGGAGGTGATCATGTTGAGGACCTATGTCAGGTATTTGCACGCTTAAGGCAATATAACATGAGGCTGAACCCATTGAAATGTACTTTTGCTGTCCTTGTTGAGAAGTTTCTGGGTTTTATGTTGACGCAATGAGGCATTGAAGCTAATCCAGGGAAATGTCGAGCGATATTGGACATGTAGATTCCGAAGAACTTGAGGGAGGTGCAATCCTTAAATGGGAAAGTTACAGCTTTGGCTCGATTCATGCCCAAGATGGCGCATAGATCCCTTCCTCTGTATAAAGTGCTCAAAAAGTCTAAGAAGTTTGAGTAGGGACAGGAGCAAGAGCAAGCGTTCCAGGAGCTCAAGGAAGTGTTGTCAAGTCCTCCGATCGTGGTAAAACCAGACCCTGGTGAATCCCTCATTTTGTATTTAGCGATTCCAAATGAAGCCTTGGGCGTAGCATTGGTCAAGGAAACCCCAGAGGGGCAGAGGCCAGTGTATTTCACCAATAAAACGTTGCAGGGAGTAGAGAGCAGATACTAGAAAATAGAGAAGGTTGCTCTCGCAGTTATCTGTGCTTCGCGACGATTGAAGACGTACTTCCATGCACATTCAATTCTAGTAAGAACGGATTTGCCACTCCGTTCCGTGCTTAGCAAGCCGGACCTCGCTGGGAGGATGATTAAATGGTCTATCGAGCTTTCTGAGTTTGAAATTTCTTATGAACCACGAGGAGCCATTAAAGCCCAAGTCCTGGCGGATTTTATAGTAGAAATGACAGGGGCAGATCTAGCCATGCCTCGAGCCCACTGGACCATGGATGGGTCATCGAACAGTAAAGGTTATGGAGCTGGTGTTGTTGTGGAGAGTGATGACGGTGTGCATCTGGAGATCTCTCTTTGATTTAATTTTAAAACCTCCAACAACCAAGCTGAATATGAAGCATGTCTGGCCGGACTCCGAACGGCAATTGATATCGGTGCAACAGAGGTGATGTTGTGCAGCGATTCACAGTTAGTGATATCGCAGATTCAAGGTGAATACCAGGTTCATGAGCCTCAACTCCAGCTATATTTGAATTGTGTGAATGAGTTGAAAGGAAGATTCAATGTGTTGGAGTTTAAGCATATCCCAAGAGAAGAAAATACCAGAACGGATATTCTATCGAGGCTCGCAAGTACGAAACAGCCAGGCAGTACAACAACAGTGGTCCAGAGTACATTGACATCACCCAACATTCCTCTGTTTCCTTCTTTGAACGCCATAATGGTTAATGCTTCCTGCGAGAATTCATGGGTTACCCCATATATCCGTTACCTGGCTGATGGACAGCTGCCCACTGATGAGAAGGAAAGGAGAAGAGTAAAAAGGGAATTGCCATATTTCACCATGGTTGATGGTGTTTTCTATAGAAGAGGATTCCGAGTGCTATATCTTCTTTGTTTAAAAGAGAACGAGGTACAAGGAGTAATGGAAGAGGTACACGAGGGGCAATGTGGGCACCACACCGGAGGAAGAAGCTTAATGAGAAAAATCCTCAGGGCTGGATATTGGTGGCCTACGATGAAGCAGGATTCCTTTGATTTTGTTAAGAGGTGCGATGCTTGCCAGAAAGTTCCTAATCTTCATCACACACCGGCCCAAGAACTTTCTTCATCCGCGGTGCCATGGCCTTTCTACCAATGGGGCCTCGATATCTTGGGTCCATTCCCAACCGCACCTGGAGGCATTAAGTATCTCATTGTGGGAGTTGATTATTTCACCAAATGGATTGAAGCGGAGCCAGTAGTGCATATCACATCAGCACGGACACGACGCTTTGTGTACGAGAATATCATAGCCTGATTCGGTGTTCCAGGACGGATAGTAACTGACAACGATACCCAGTTCACAGATAGGAAGTTCACAGAGTTGCTTGAAGGAGGATAGTCCAAATCTTTTCATCTGTTGAACACCCTTAGACGAATGGCCAAGCTGAGGTAGCTAATAAAGAGGTGCTGAAAGGATTAAAAAAGCGCCTTGGTGAAGCAAAGGGGGGATGGACTGATCATCTATGTCATGTTTTGTGGGCATATCGTACTACACCTCATTCTTCTACCAATGAGTCTCCATACTGTCTCACTTACGGGGTTGAAGCGATGATTCCCGTGGAGCTCCAGACAAGATCGGCGAGAGTGGAATATTTCTCTGCGGAGAATAATAGTGCTAATTTGGCATCAGAACTAGATGTTCTCCATGAGTTAAGAGAAAAGGCCTTTGTCAGGGACCAGGCGATAAAAGCGAAGGCTGTCCTCCGGTACAACAAACATGTGCAATACAGAGCTTTCAACAATGGGGATCTAGTTTTGAGGAAGGCAAGCGTGGGAAATAAGCTCGCCTATCAAGGAAAATTGGCGCCGACGTGGGAAGGCCCTTACAGAGTATCCGAGGTGACTGGAAAAGGATCATACCGGCTAGAATAGCTCGATGGAACACCGATCTGATAAATAGAACACTCAGAATTTACGCATTTATTACAGCTAGTTGGTAAGATGGCATGTACTCTTTTTCCTTACTTGATTTTTTTCCCATTGGGTTTTCTCAAGAAGGTTTTAATGAGGCATGACCCCAGCTATGCTTTCTGTGTAATTCATATTCAACTCAATAAAGATCTAATTCATGAGTGCATTAATTTCACCTTTTTCTCTCCTGTATTGCAATTTATAGCATTGACCGGGCTACGTGGTAAAGCTCAGGATGGATGATCCCAATTACCTATTATGTGATTGGCGATATAACTCCTCAAGTCAAGAAATGGGTTGTAGGATCAAACATTTTCCAAGGTTGCACCGAACCCCATCTAAAGACTCAGATTGTAGGACTAAACCGAACTCCGAGTACAGTTAGTAGGATAAAACCGAACACCGTTGAAGGATTGAGTTGTAGGATCAAACCTTTTGCAAGGTTGTACCAAACCCCCACTCAAAAGCTTGGATTATAGGAATAAACCGAACTCCAAGTACAACTAGTAGGTTTGGCCGAACGTTGGTGAAGTTGCGATCGATATCTTTGCAATTGAAATAATTTCCTTAGGACGGATGATCTCAATCACTTATTCTGTGAATTGATGATGTAACTCCTGGCATGGACAATTCCAATCACCACTCTTATGATTGAGGGCCCGATCATCTCTTTGTGATCGAGGCAATTGCTTACAGCAGGATACTCTTATGTGAAATGATTATTCACTTATTATCAGGGTGGATTAAATCCTTCATTCCCAAAGAGTTAATGGCAATATCTTATAACGGATATTCATCTCCCAACACACTCACACTTGGGGATAGTATTTACATGTTTAATTCTCTGTTTTATTGTCTGTTTATCTTAACTAAACTTCAAGTTAAGTTAACAGAACGGTATAAGTGGATACGGTGGAGTTAAAAACATAACGTATATACTCAAAATATGTTACAACGGTATATGACTGGTAAACATCAAAGTCAAAGGATTGAAGGAAATTTCATTTATTCATAAGGAAATTACGTGAGTAATAATAAAGCTCGAGCTGATCCCAGTACACAGCAATAAAGTGAAAGATGCAAAACTAAGGGGCATGACAGCCCGTTGTGGGCATTTACTTCTCTCTCTCTTCATTTCTCTGGTCTTGAGCTCCTTCACCTCCGGGCTCCTTATCTCCTGGAACATTTTCCTGAGCAGCATTTTTAGGGCCCGAAGTGACTGGTGATGGCTCCATGCTCTGGCCCTCAGGAAGATGAGGCAATTCGTAAAGGGAACTGGGAGGATCCTCGTGCGAGCCATCACTCTTCACTACGACTAGTTTCCCTCCGTGAAACTCGTAGAACAGATGAAGCCCATACAAGTTGAGTTTGACATCGGGATTGCGATAGAAGACCTGATGAAGAGCCAGGCCAAAGGACTCAAAGGCTACATTTTTACATATTTCCAAAGCCTTGGTAGCCTTAGCCTTAGAAGCAGCCAGCTTTTTCTGAAGCTTGGCATTTTCTTACTCCGATGGCCCACCAGAGGCACTCCCCTTCTTCAGTTCCTCTATCTGGGCCAGCAACTCCTTCATAGGGGCCTCCCATTCTCCTAAGCTCTTGCTGTGGGCGGTCTCTGTTGCTGTAAGATCTTTGTTTAGTTTAGTAGACTTCTTCTTTTCAAGCTGGAGCTCTTCTTCTAGGAAGGGAATGGACTTATTTTGCTGTTGAAGCTCAAAAACTTGCCGCTCCAAAGACTTGTTTGCCAAATGAAGACGGCTTATTTCTTCAGTGTTTTTCTCCAGCAGCTCCTTAGCCTTTTTCAGTTCTGATTCGACTCCCCTCGCAGTTTCTGCCTACTTGGCCGCCCAGGCCTCTTTTATAGCGATATCGGCCTTAAGTTTTTCAACTTGTTCCATGTAATCCGTTTTCTCGCTTAAGGAGTCCAGCAGGCGTGAAAGTTCATCTAGCTGCCAGCGGCCGGCCTTGCAAGCACTCCTTACTTCAGCAGCTTCAAGAGAAGGTCGGAGGCAATATCTTGGTTTAGGGAGTCTAGGAGGCATGGAGCCTTGGAACTAGAGAAAAGGAGAAAGGAAGGACCCTTTCAGAGGGGAGCTGATCATAGGAAGCTCAGTCTCCGACTCCGCCTCTGAGCCGATGTGAGAGGGAGGGGCAGGAGGGGATTCGACCGGTTTCTTCCCTTTATCTTTCTTCATACCAGTCTCTTCCAGGGTCTTCTGTCATTTCATGGGAGACCCCCTAGCGGAAGGCTTTTTCTTCTCCGCAGCCTTGACCAGCACCTTCCTCCTTTTCTTCTTCTCGGGGGTAGACTGCTCCTGCTCTTGCTTTTGAGCTTGATCCTCGCCGCTCTTTTCCTCACGGAGGGGCACGTCATCCCCCACATCGGAAGTTAATGGGATCAGTGGAGGCTCAGCCTTGAAGGAATTCCTTTTGGCTTGAATCTGGTTCTCATTAGAGGAAGAATCATCATCCGCCAGCATAGACTTCAAAGAGAGCATTTTGGCAGAAACTTTTTCAATTTGTGCTACAAAAAGGAGAAGGATAGACATTAGTACAATGGTCAGAATAAAAAATGTAATAAAAAACAGATATAAAAGCAAGAGAACAGATATTTACTAAGGTATTCGTCCCTGACGTCGGCACCCCCCAGGAGGAGTTTGCACGAAAATCCCTTTAGGACCACGGAGTAGGACCTCATGGCACTCAACACCCCTATGGAGTAAGGAGAGAGTTCGTCCTCTTTGGTATAATAAGCACGTCTTATTAACAGAAAGTGCTCGTGTGTTCAGCTGGTGGGGAACTTTGGGATCCCCTCCTTATTAAGCCGAAAGACCGACTTATTGTTCTTCACCCTAATTCGCATATAGTAGTGCTTGAATGAATGATCGTCAATCTTCGCAGATTCGATGAAGGATTTAAAGTTTATCACCCTCGAGTCAGCCCGAAGCGTGATGAACCCGAGGCCGCCCTTCTTGTTTGCACGGCGGACCACTTGGCAGTAATAGAAGAGTTTTGCCACAATGGCTTTGAAGTTGAAGTGTTTTCCAAGAACTTCTAGGGCACGCACTAGACCCCAGCCATTCGAATGCAGCTGCGTGGGGGCACAATCCAGGAAGCGGAGGACGGCCATTTGGAATTCTGTTAAGGGGAAACGCACTCCCAGATTTTGAAAGACGAAATCGTACACGTACACTGTAACACCCCTATTTTTATTTTTATATTAAAATTTTGAAGGAATTAAATTATGATTCTTTAGAACTTTTTAATCTATCTATTATTTATGATTTTTTGGAATTTTTGAATTATTTTAATAAAATAATATATTTTAAATAATTTTAAATTCATATAAAGTGACTTAAAATTAAAAATATTTATAAGAAAGTAAATTTAAATTATAAGAAAATTTTCTAAAATTCATTTCAAGTAGACTTATCTAAAAATTATCAGTTTGAGAAAAATCTTGATTTTTTTCAATCGTTAAAAAAATTGGGAACGTATCAATAAATTTTTATTAACAGAAAATTTTAGATTTTTAAAATTTAGACTTTATATTACTTATTATAAAATTAGTGAGGACTGATATAATATCGCTAAATTTCAAAAAGGACTGATTTTGAATATTTAAAATATACCGAGTGAAATATTACTATTTGGCGTAATAATTCTGCCGACAGTTACTATGTAAAACATTGTACATGTACGAAATTTTCAAAAAATACACAGTAACCAGGTTTGAAATTTCAAAAAATGTACAGTACTTTTATATTAAAATAATGGAATGCATAGTAATTTTTTTCCTATAAACACCGAAGGAATTCTTCTTTAGAATTCATAATTTCAGATTAAGTTTTCTTAATATAGTAGTGCTAGTGAGATAGTAGTGGAAGTGAGAGAGAGAAATATAATTTTTTGGAAGAAGGTTCTGCTAAAATTCTAAGGTACGAATACCTCTCTTTTATATTTTTTAGGGTTATTTTTATATCGTTTTTAGAAATCTATTATTATACTAGAAATAATATTATTTTAAGTTACTATTCTGAATAGTAAAATACTATTTCAAAAGTAAATTACTATTTTAATAGTAAATTACTATTTACTTATACTATTTACCTTTACGATTCACGTTTTACTATTTACCGTTACTATTTACGATTTACTATTTACCATTACTATTCATAATTTACTATTTACTGTTACTATTTATGTTTTATTATTTGTTGTTACTATTCATGATTTACTATTCACTATTCACTATTCACTATTCAAAATTTACCATTTCTGTTTTAAGTAGTAATCTTAATTTTTATCTTGTAACTATATTAAAATGAAATTGATATGTTTTAGAACTCGGAGACGAGGCGTGCATGGATTTACAATAACGAATCAGTATACAAGAGGTAAGGGGGAGTGAGATAAGAATATAATATGAAAAGATATAAGAATAATGGGAGGAGTCCCCTACTCCTTTTAAATTAAATAATATTATTATTTTAAAATATTAACTTTTAACTTAAAATTTATAATAAAATTTAAATTAAATATCTGATGTAACTAACTCTAAAATACCTATGTAAATACCTGGATAAACTATGCGAATTGGACTGAACCTATGCAAGGACTTGGATTATTATGACCTGTATGGACTTATGGACTGAACTATACCTATGCAAGGATTGGAATATATGGACTTACATAGACCCATGCAAGGAATGGAGTATAAAGACTCAAAATCAATCTTATTAATCTAAATAACCATTAAGAATTGAATTACATTATGAATGATATTTAATTTATTTGAATTGTTTATAATTGATAATATTTAATTTTGATTGATATTTAATTATGATTAATAATATTTGATGTGATTGATGATATTTAGTTATAATTGATAATGCTTGATTTTGATTGATGATTTTGTAATGTGGAGTTTGAGCATATAGCGAGCATGACGGAAAGCTAAAACTCAGTAAGAATTTTCTTACCTTACTCTTTAAATTTTTATTACTTTAAATCTTCTCTTCTTAGAAATTATTTTTATTAACTTTATTTTTAATATTTAGAATAAAAAAATTAATATTTATTTTAGAAAGAAGACATTTTATGAAAATTAATTTATAACAAATTGAGATAATTAAATCTTGAATTAAAGAAAAATTTTGTAATTTTAAGTATTTTTGGTTAATGATTTAAAGATTATTCTCTTTTAATAAAATAAAATTTTCAAAAGAAAATTATTTTATTTTTTCAACTTAATAACTAAAGATATTTGAAAATAATTAAGAATTTAATCTTGTTAAGATTCAATTTGAGAAAGATTATGTAAAAGTTTTATATGAAAAAGTTTTGAGATATTTAAGGCTTAGAAACTCAATTTCAGTGAGATTCAAAAATTGTACCAAATTTATTTCTGTGGGACAGAAATTTAGAGAATTGAGAAAATGTACAGTTTATTGAAATGATATTGTAAACTTTGAAGGTATTTAATAATTGAGTTTCTAAAAGCCTTAACCAACTAAATACGCGAGTAGTTCATGCATCATGAATCATTAAAGTAAAATTAAATGATATTGTCTGGGGACGGATTATAGAAACCGAGGATACATTAGAGGAGGCTTAATTACGAGCCTTGGGATGAGAGGGTGTGAAAGGGTGCTTCAGGGGACCTGGGGTAGCTCCCTAGTGTCGGGTACTTTCACAATAAAAACTTTCTCAATCTGACTAGTCTCTAAGTGTTTCCATGCCAGTTGAGTTGTTTATATTATTATTATCCGGACTTATGGAACAGTGTAAACTCCTGGTTGGCTCAGTGCAAATTAAAATTTAAGGGCCCACATATATAGAAAAGTTATGATAAAGATATTGCATAACATTCATGCATTCATAATTGATTGAGTATGTGATTGTGATTGTGATTGATATTATTATATATTAGTTTGTGAAAACCCTTTGTTGCTTATGTCTTATTCAAGAATATTATATTCTGTTTCTCAGTCCTTTCTCCGTGTTTTTGTTTCATATATTTTAAATTGATGGTTCAGAGGGAAGGATCAAAGAATCTCGACAGTGAATATAGCACGTTCTAGAAAGGGAGCTCGGTATGAATACCGTGGTCCAATGAATAAATAAAGTTATTAAGTAACTGTTTCTGGGCCATGGAGTTTCCTCTCTTTCTTATAAAGTTTAATATTTATTTTCTTCGGATGAATGTAAAATTACTTTATAAAGTTTTAATAATATTTATGAGGTATTTCAGAAATGATGTATTTAATTTATTCCGATAGTTTCCTTTTAACAATCATTTCTTTAGTAAAAAAAATATACGAATTTTTCTAGTATTATTAAGGTGTAACAGAGAGTGTTACATACACCGACCTCTCGTCTGGGACCAGATGGCATACTCTCTCCATTGGCCGAGGTGCAAGAATGAGGAAACGTCCCTTATATTTTTCCTCGGAATAGACCTAGAAGCGCGTCTCCACTGGGCTCCCATCCTCCTTGGCATGTCGGGAGGGTATTTCTTTAAATTCTTCTTCAACCCAGCAATATGAGTGTTCCCTTTTCAGTCTCTCCCAGTTCAGCCGGTGTGCAACCACGTTGACACACCCCTCAACAGTACGGAGGATCAGCGTCTTCCCAGATCCTGGAACCTCCATTTTGTCTAATGCACGCCGAAATACTTTAGCCCTGTGGTAAAAGGCAACATTGTCAGAGAGGTACCCTTCTGCACTCGATTCATTGTCAGTGAGACTGATAGCTCTCGAGCCAAAGGAATCCTCAGGGTGGTGCCGAACCACTGGCAACCGCGAAGAAGGAGTTCCAACCCTCTCTGGATGGTGAGACCTGGCCACAGGAAGATTCACAGGAATCCTCCCACCATGGTGGCCTGAGGAGGCACGAGAGCTATATTTCCCCCTGTTTGAGGCACCAACGCTATTTCGCCTAGGACGTATGACAATGGTGTAAAGAAATTTAAAGAAATGTGAGTTTAGGGATGAAAGAGGTTACCTAGGAAGGGAGTTAAAGGCGATGAGAACCTCACAAGAACGACAACAACAGGGTCTCCAGAATTTTTTGTAGAGTTTCACTAAGCTTGAAGGCAAGAGTGAATTTCAAAACTCACTAAGTCACCTTTTTATAGGCAACGAAGGAGTGAAACGATCAACCAAGGATTGTGTCGATTATCCCAAAACGTAACTTTTTGAATTTAAACGACCCCGTCGTTTCACAGTTAAAGGCGCGAAGTAGCGACGCTTCGCAAAAGGTTTATAGTGAAACGGGCCCCCAATATCCAAAATCCAGGCCCAATATAGCCCTAACGACGGTTATATTTTTGGAATAATGATGACTCACGTGTTAAAATACATTTATTGTCTAATCATTTCAGACGCATTAAATGCATTCCAACAACTATTCAAATACCAAGAGTTACGATTTCCAAAAACTCTTGGGATTTCCCTCGTTACAAATCTTTGTCCAAATTCAGTGTGAGGGCATCATGAGAACGAATCTTTCACCTGTAGAACGGCTGCACGGGCAGAGTACCAGCACGAAGCTGACATGTGTTTTAAATGGGTATATTCGGTGTGTTCTACCGGCATCCAGACTTCTTGAAGACAGTGTAGCTTATATGAGCAACTTAACAGTCCCTCACACAAACTAGGGGACAAATGATCTGGTCTGGATACCGGCCCCTATGATGAGACATCATCCTAACTATACTGAAGAACAACCGGTGTCATATGTCACATATCTGTACTGAAAAGACACCATGTAGGATCTAAGACACCGAACCCCTCATCCGCTCTCATTCCTCCGTCACATATAACCGTTTGTCTCAATGATATGATAAGATAAGTGGAGTCATTACTTATCAAAGTAGATACCCTGCACAGCAGAATGTGTCTATATCATTCACTGAAAGGAGTAAGTACGATTACAGGCGTGATATACGGATAAGATGGATTATCCTCATCCCTATGTCAGAATCGTACACTGATCATTGACCTACCCACTGTCACGCTCTGAACACTGAACTACTCTGATTGACACTTTGCACACGGCATCAGAACTCATGGGCCCACTTGCGCCCAACGATTCATTTTCCACGCTTAACTATAAATAGCATATTCACCAACACATGCAAGGTTACGTTGTTCTTACTCTTATTTTACTATTGCATTGCTTAAGTGTTCATTGAGTTCCCATACACTCTTCTAACTTGAGCGTCGGAGAATCTTCACAGGTGACATCACCTTTCGCCCCCTAACAACGCGAAACTCTGATGTGAAGGATCTCTAGGACAACAAGACTGGCTTCTCCCACTGAGAGGTCGGGTTATAATATCGGATACCCACTGTACCGGTGTATAAACAGTCAAAGCTTATACTTTTGTGGCTGGTCCCCACATCGAATCGTAGACCCCGGTTCAGACCAGTTCAAAAGATTCTCATATTTTTTTGTTCATTAATTTTAGTTTTAATTTTTACACTAAATGAAAAAAGACAAAAATGTTTATTTTGTAAACAAATTTTATTATATTTTAGAGAGAAACTTAATGATTTAAATTAATTTAAGAAGATTTGTTTCATTTGAAAACTTAGATCAACAGGACGTCTCGTTCGAATTGATCCTTAATATAAATATTTTAATTTTTGTTATAATAACATTATTAAAATACTATATGGTTTAAAAAATCTATAAAGGTCTCAAATTAGTTATCAAAATATTTTTATGGTCTAAGACAATTAAAAAGTTATTTTTATTTTGAAAACTTAGGCCAATGGTCCGTCTCGTCCAAATTGATTGCTAATGTGAATATATTAATTTTCATTACCTATTGGCATCACTAGAATACTTTATGGTCTAGAAATTAAACATAGGTTAATGGGACCTCTTGTCTACATTAACCCTAGCAATACTAATTATATTAATTAATTTTATTCTTTATTTTACAAATGTAATACTCTAAACTTAGTTAGTAATAAATATTAACAGGTACTCGTTGATTCTAATTATTAGAATATTCCTAAAGAAAAAGAGATTTCATAATTTAATTCTTTAAAAGAGTAAGATTACATACAATCATAACAAAAAAATTAAAGAGAAAGAAAAAGATAATTGGAGTTGTCAATTTTCTGCATTAATTACAAGATTTTCTTTTTCAATTAGCGTAATCCTTCACCTGCAACGTGGAAGTGTTTTTTCTATTCCTAAATCTTGGAGCCTAGTGCTTCTTACGTGAATAGTATATCAATTTGGCTTCTTAATTTGCGTCAATGTGCTCTCTGTTTCTTCAAGAATTCTTTTTGCTCTTTTACTGTCCCCCCACCACGTGAATGGACTATAGTATATTTATATAAAAAATCTGAACCCCCTGCTTTTGCGTGAATCTTCTTTTATATATGTATATATATATTATAATTTTCCTTTATCCCTTAGCGGCGTCTACATTTACATTATCTAATATTAAATCTGTTTCCTTTTTAATATATATATATATATATTAGGGATGTCAATACGGGTTATCCGCCCCGCTCCGCCATTAACCCGCCATAATATGGGGCCGGACAAGTTTGGCCCCCTACCGAAGGCGGGTTGAAATTTCTAGCTCGCCCCATTTTGATGGAGGGGCGGGTTAGCCCGACAACCTTTACAAAATTAAAATTATTTTTAGTATTTGAAAAAAAAAGTTTTTAATGGAAGGTTGATTAATGGTTGGTCCACCTAAAAATGTAAATTAATAAAAATTAATAAACTTATTATTTTAATAAGAAAAAATTAATTAAATTTTAAAAAATTAGTATACAACTAAAATAAAAATTTTGAATATAATTAAAAATAATTATTTCTAACTCAAACACTAATCAAAGTAATATGCTATGAAAAAATTAGAAATTATTTTTAAGATGTTATTATTTTTAATATAAAATATTATATAACTCGTCGGGTCAACCCGCCCCGCCAAAAACCCGCAAAAATACAGGGCGGGGCGAGCCAATTTTGAACCCACTGCGGATTAGATTTTTTCAATTCGGCCCGTCCCGTTTTAGGCGGGTTGGTGGGCCGCCCGCCGGGCTCGACCCACTTTGACGTCCCTAATATATATATATATATATATATATATATATATATATATATATATATATATATATATATAAGAAAACTGACTTTTAAAAACGTTACCCCTTAGCCGCGTAAACATTTTTTATAATATATAAGCTGATTGCGTGTGAACCTTTTTTATAATATATATTTTAAAAAACTAATTTCAAAATTTTATATCATAAAAAAAACTCTATATAATTATTTTTAAAAATCCTCTATCACTTTTTCTCTAATTCCTTAAAAATCTGATCCTTTATGAAATTCAAAATTTTAAACTTTCTGAAATTTAAAACTTCTTTAAGATTAGAAATTCAAAATTTAAGATTTATGCTTCTGATAAAGCTTTAAAATTTTTGAAAATCAAAGCCCGAATCAATTCAAAAAAGCACACGGGTTCACTTTTTTAATCGAAAATTAAATCCTGATTTAAATCAAAAAAATTTGGTATTTTGTTTTTTTTTTTAATTTTTTGGTATTTTTATTATTTATTTTTTTTAAAATTTTAAATGGGCCCATACAAAATTGGGTAACAACAATAATTATCCGAAATTTCATAATAAATTTTTCGCAATTGGATAACCATCTTAGAAATTCATAATACAAATTCTGAGGTCCATGTAATGATATATTTGCTGAATAATTAAATTTTCATATCAACATATTATTTTGAATAATAACTCAAAACTAAGTAACTGTCATATTACATTCATCATGGAAATATTCATAATGATACGACACACAAGTTCCAGTGCATCATAATTTATTTCAAATATAACTCTGTAATCAAACATTTAGAAAATGAGCCTCCAATGCTTCCTCATGCATCATACACTGAAAAATGGTTGTAAGAGTGAGAAAGAATATAAAATAATTACAAAACATATAAAATTACACAAACACAAACAACAAGTAAATATGAGATGATGTAACATCCTTAAATCTACATATATATATATATATATATATATATATATATATAGAAGTATAATAAATAATATTAATAAAAAAAACTTAAAAGTTAAAATTTTGAATCCCAAAAATTTATTTTCCTAAATGAAAAGGCAAAGTTCACTTCAGCCTCGCCTCTCCATTTTCACGTGTGGTTTCATTCTGACGGGAAGCTCTCATTCTTCTTCATCCATCCATCTCCTCCCACCTTGTGATTTCCCCTTCTCATCACCTTCAACAAATCCTACAAACCCATCAATGGTTGGTGCATGTACTGATTTTTGCCCTCCTTCCATCCCCCTCGCGGATTTCCTTTTTGCATGTGACAGCCTTGATTCCTTTTCTTCTCCTAGGCTGAAACCGTGACCACCCATGGCTGTTGTTAGGGTTTGTTGAGCTTGGGAGCTGGTTCTTGACGCCTGGAAGGTAAGACCATATACCCCATTTCTCTTGGTATTCCACGGTTAAGCTAATGTTAACCATAATTGCTTCAATTTCATTAATTTGAGTAGGATAATTATGGTCAGCGGCTAGACACTATTCCGAAAACAAATTGAAGTAGGATTTTGAATATTGAGGCACATGGAGGTTGTAAGGTAGGAAAAGAGTTCCTGGCTCCCTTTGATTTTCAGTAAATTAAACTATCCCCACTATGCTTAGTCGCTAAATTCTTATGCATGGTTGATGAACAACTTCAAAAAATTTTATTTTGGAATACTCGGTTGGTGTGGGGTGTAATAGAGGTGATTGAAGTGTGAAATCACATATTTATTCAGTTTTGGTAAGTTTTGTAACTCACAGTCATATCAAAATTTTTTATATAAAAGATTGATGTTTAGAAGATTCAAAAATTTTTTTAAGGTGCCAGTATATTATTTTAGGATTTTGGTGACTCCCGGGTTATAGATCGGAAGTGAGACCAAGTGTCAAGCGGTTTCAGGTACGTTTCTGACGTACGAGGGGTCTACAATTCATGAAATAAATGGAAATTTAAAATCTAAGCTCAATCGATTTAAAGGTCGTACATTTATATTCCTATATCTATTATAGATTATTTATAATTATTCTAGCTCGGTAATGATGATTGTATGGTTGATGATTTGTGTTTGTTGAGTTTGATATGAAAGTATAAATTGATACTGATAGGTGTTACACCTATGTGAATTTAAAGAGCTTTCCATGATAATTATAATTATTGGATGGTTTGAGATTAGTATTGATAAAGTCGGGGGCTGTAAACAGCTTGTATGGTTGATTAAATACTATATGGAATGAATTTGTATATGTGTGCGTTATGGTTCACATTTCAAACGTAGATTTTTGTCATACCATCATATGCATTTCCAGCACTATGGTTTGCTGATGAGGCTGTCACGTTATAGTGCTATGGTTCACTATGCAGTCTATAGCATGTTCCCTTGGAGGCTACCGAGTACAGTGTTATGGTTCACTGGTAGTCCTCGGGTACCACCATTTATAGTGCTACGGTTCACTGTGTGGTTACCCAGATACACCTCGAGTATAGTGCTATGGTTCACTGAGCGGGTTATCTTGGCACTTGCTCTAAATTAAGAGTCAGATCCGCATTTCATGGTTTTTATGCATACTTGAAAGAAAGGTTTATAAAGTCATGGCGCATTCTTATTGTACTTTGATGGAATTTCTAATCTGATGGATTTCTTTGTATGATTCGGAGGCATTATGCTAATTGTGAACTAATGGTCTTTCTTTAATTTTCTATTTAGTTTATTGAATTGTACTCATCCTATTAAGTTGTTGAAATTATAGTGAATGTCCATGGAAATGAAATTGCCCAATGATATGGAGTGGGAGGCGCAGTGTATAGGCATAGTGGATGCGTTTTTTGTTTATATATATATATATATATATATATATGTGTGTGTGTCTATATTTGGGCATAGTTATATGAGTTGATATACATGTATCTTCTACCTTAGGCATGATGATTAAGTTGTGACTGGACGAAATCCAAGATTATGTTCATTTTGATGCCTTGAAGTTAGATAATGGTTCTTGAGTATGTTATAGATACTATAAAATCTGGAATGATAACTTGAATGTGTAAACTGATATTATTATTATTATTATTATTATTATTATTATTATTATTATTATTATTATTATTATTATTATTATTATTATTATTATTATGACTGCTGTCATTGATTATATCATAATGATTGTGAGGCGCATAGTGAAAACATGATGAGGAATGCAGTTAGAAGACTGTGAGTTGATAAAGTTTCCTCAATAAATTTATTTTGAGTATGCTGTTAAGTACTCATTGTATGGATAAGAGATTGCATTCACCTGAAATTGATAGAATTAATGCTAGATTCACAATGTTGTTGGGTAGTAAGGGGATATATATATATAGTATTTTTATGTTGATGTAGGTTTTGATAATGACACAACAAATGAAGATATATTAAGGATATTGTGCAAAGCGATTAATTAGAAGTAATTCAAGCTTATACAAATCAAGAAATCAAGAATTAAATTGATGAAGTTCAAAGAATTAATTCAAGGCATTTACATAGGTCTAAAACAAGTGAAAAATGATCAACAAAATGCCAAAGAATTAAAGGAATCAAGAACCATGAGCCAAATGATAAAAAGGGTCCAAAACGCAACAAAACGCTAACGAACAAAATTAGGAATCGATTCATTAGTCCAAAGAATCGATTTATTGGTCTTAAACTCAAAGGAACCGATTCACAGTGCAAGAAGAATCGATTCATATGTGCAAATCAACGTAGGAATCGATTCATTAAAGGAGGAATCGATTCATGCTTGTAAAACAACGTGGGAATCGATTCATTGCTTATAGGAATCGATTCATGATGTTCAAAATGCTTGGGAATCGATTCAGTGACCCAAGGAATCGATTCATGATGCTAGGAATCGATTCCCCCTTGCCAGGAATCGATTCATTCGCTATTTTTGATGGAAAAATAGCCTGGAGGAATCGATTCATCACTGGAATCATGCGCTGAATCATGGAAAATATCAGTACGCATTTTCAGAAACTTCAACTCTGCTGATTCCTCTCTCGAGACTCTAATTGAAGTGACGTTGCATTTATTGAGGCAGACAATCTCCTTCTCCAAGCCAGAAATCAAGCACGCACAAAACATGGGGCAGACAAGTTTCAAATTAATTGCACAAATTGAGGAACCGGGAATGGAAAAGCACCTGAGACACTACCTATAAATAGAGAAGAAGTGAAGGGGCAGAACACACACCAACAGCAAGTAATTCTTTCCTTCCTCTCTCACGCTGCTCTCTTTATTTCTCTCATTGCTCTCTGTTTCTCAATTGCTCTCTCTTTTTATTATTTGGCAAATTATTTTGAGAGTGAGTTTTGTGAGCAAAATTATTTTTAAGAGCTAAACTTGAATATTATTTCTTGAGAAAGAAAAATAATTTTGAGTGTTGAAATTTGCATATTATTTTCTAAGAGAGGAAAATAATTTTTGTGTGTTAAATTTGCATATTCTTTCTTAGAAAGGAAAATATTCCCAAGTGCTTTAATTTGTATATCCACTCTTTGGAGAGTTATCTTTGTACACCTAAACACTAAAAATTCTAGAGATTTAGGTTGGGTTTCAACCTTGTAATTTGTAAGATTGAGAGATTAGGTAGGGTGTCCTTGTACTTGTGAGAATTAGGTTCTTGAGTGTGCGACACTAGGAAGCCGCGATTGCTCAAAGTTGTATCTCTAATCTCCAATAGTGGAAATCCTCTAAGTGGGTTGCTTAGAGGCGAGACGTACACTGGTGTGGTGAAACTCGTATATATCGCTACACTCATTTAATTTGTGTACTTAAAATTGCTTGCTAAATATTTGTGTTTATAAATTAATTAATTAATTAAGCAACTTTATTAATTTACTTGTTAATATTAAAGTGCATGTTCTTTTAGTTTGATAAAATTTGTAAATCACTTAGATTAAAATTGTTAAAGTTATTTAAGTAATATTCTTAAATTGTGCTAAAATTAATTATTACCTTCTAAGTGTTCAAAATAGTGTAACGTTTAATTTGATATTCTTAATTGTTATCTTGAATATGACTTAAACTCTCTAAGTGAATTCACTTGCCATACATTAAGTGCTTATTATTTTGTCTTGTGTATAAATTGTTATTTACTTGTGATTAAATTTATCTTTTTCATCAAGCATACTTATTAAAGAATTAATTTCAAAAGCATTCCAAGTAAAATTTTTAATACTCAATTCACCCCCCCTCTTGAGTAATTGAGGCCACTTGGTTAACAAGTGGTATCAGAGCTTGACTCTTGGTGGATCAAGCTTAACAGCTTCAAGAGAACGAATGGCCTCAAATTCTCTAAACCTTTTTCCCGATGGTGGTGCCACAAATAGACCTCCCGATTTCAATGTTGAGGGTTACGCTTTTTGGAAAGAAATGATGAAAATTTTTGTGTAATCAATTGATTTAAGAGTATGGAATGTTATTAAAAATGGTCCTTTTATACCTATGCACATTGTTGATAATAAATAAATAAAAAAACCTATGGATGATTGGACGAGCGAGGAAGAAAAGAAAGTGCAATATAATTACAAAGCAAAAAATCTTATCACCTTAGCCTTAGGTCCCAATGAATTCTTTAGAGTAGTTACATGTAAATCTGCTAAGGATATGTGGGATACCCTTCAAATAACTCATGAAGGAACCGGTGATGTTAAGGATTCTAAGATTAGCACTTTAACTAGTCAATATGAAAGTTTTAGAATGAATTCCAATGAATCTATTTTAGAACTTCAAAAGAGATTTACTTTGATTATTAATCATCTTATTACTCTTAGTAAATCTTACACTAACAAGGAACTTATCCACAAAGTTCTAAAAAGTCTTATTAGGGAATGACAACCTCTTGTTACTGCCATCAAGCAATCTCCTAATATAAATGATATGTCCCTTGCCACATTGGTTGGTAAGCTACAAGAACAAGAATTAAAAGACTTGAAAATGGCGGAGGAAGAAGAAAAGTCTTCCAAGAAGAAGGGGCTAGCTCTTAAGGCCACCTTTATTGAAGAAGACAAATCTGAAAGTGATCAAGAAGACGATGATGATGAGTTAGGCCTATTTGTGAGGCGGTTTGGAAGGCTCATGAGAAACAAAAGATTCCAAAAGGGCTTCACTTCTAAAGGTAAGAATTCATTCCCAAAGATAATAATTCCTTACCGACTTGTTTTGAATGCGGAAAAGAAGGACATTTCAAGGCGGACTGTCCAAATCTCAAAAAGAAAAATAAGGATCAGAAAGGAAAAAGGAGAGCATACATAGCATGGGATGACAATGATTTATTCCTGAATTCTTTCATGTGTGATTTATTCCTGAATACTTACATCTCAATCTTTGTCTTATTTCTTGATGATACTTGAAACTCATATACATGTATTTGAAAGGACACAGGCATTTTGTTCAATTGAGCCACTAGCCATATAAGCTTACCATAAATAAATCATCTTTTGTTAGCCCCTTTGAGCCTATTTAACCATTTCTTTGTTACAGCTCAAATAAGCTATATACCTACTTAAAGAAGATGTTGGAGCTTTGGAATCAAGTCAAAAATAGATATTCAAATAAGTGTGGCAGTGTGCTAAAAGGAGTCGCAACTCTTAATTTAAGTATTATGCAATTAAAAAAATGATGATATTGATGTTTGCAACCAAATATGATTAAACAAATGTTTTACCTCACTATTTGCCTAATTAATTAATTACTCCATCATTCTTTATGGCATATGAAACTAATTTCCAAATCTTTACCTTGGCCACATTACAACCCTGATAAGCCCTGTCGATCTATACATGCATTTGTGTTGATTGTGGAATTAAGAAATTTGCCAAATTTATGGGACTGTCTGTTTTTAGGAAATATTTTGAGTGTATACATAAACCCAAAACACTTGAGAGTTGAGAGTATGTCTTGTGAGGTTCTGTCACTTATGATCTTCTTTTCAGTTTAATTTAATTATCACATGCCTAAGTGTTTGGATGATTTTCATATATATATATATATATATATATATATATCTTGATGCTCTGTATCTTGCATGTTGAATAACTTTTGTTTCTCTGTATATTCCTAAGATTTCATGGCAAGCATGCCAATTCTGTGTGTTATTATTTTCAACTTAATGTTTTCAATAAATTGTGATACTTGTTTTTATTCTGATTTTGCCCGGGAGTGCAAAAAAATAAGTGTGGGAGTATTTGATGATGCATGATTTATCCTTAATTCCTCACTTTAAATGTGTATAATTTGCCATCACTTATTGTGTAATATATTGCATTTTAACACATTTGCATCATTTGAGCTTTATTTAATATTTAATTTGAAAATGAATTAAGGATTAATTTTTATTGAAAATAATAAAATCTTGGTTTCTCTTGTTTTGTAGTGTATGATTGAGCCTGCAATTGAAAAATAATTACCGCAGGTCAAACGGAAGAAGCCACGCCTCAAGAAATGGTCAAAAATGAAAGAAAAGCACCAGAACAGGTCTGGGAATCGATTCACCAACTTGGGAATCGATTCCCATGTAAAATCACAGCCAGGAATCGATTCATGCCTCCTGGGAATCGATTCATATAGCTGGGAATCAATTCCCTGCCCCTAGGAATCGATTCATGAGTATTTGAAAGCTTGGGAATCGATTCATCTATGCAGGAATCGATTCATGTGCCTTGGGAATCGATTCCCACCCCTGAGGAATCGATTCATGTGAAGAATTTGCCCAGTATTTGCCTAGATGAATTGATTCAGGTACTTTGAAGAATCGATTCATCAAGTGGAAAACAGCAGGAAACACATTCATTAAGTGGAATCAGCACTGAAGATTTATTAAATACGCACTAGCATTCCACTCGTCCATTTTTTATTATTTCCGGCACCATTCCTTCCCTTATAAATAGAAGCCAAAATCGACCATTTCCTACACACCATTCCCTTCATTCTTTTTCCTCTTCTCTGCTTCTTCTTCTCCTTCCCCTCCGTGTTTTGTTCTGGGTTAGGTTCTTTTGTTTTAGTTTGTTTTAATTATGGAGGGCTATAACCCCTAGATTGATTTTCTTGGAGAATATTGTAATATAATTTTGAGGTTCTTGTTTTTAATATAGTATGTTTTTATTAATGTTTATTTCTTCATAATTTTACTCTGCTTATTTAATTCCATTCTGTTTAATTAAATTAGTATGCTTAATCAATTTAATTATACAAATGGAATAAAATAAGATTTTAAATTAAAATGGATTAAGGAAATATGCATGCTTAATGAATATTTTCATAATCACTTTTAATAATTATGGTATGCTTAATTCCATAATTTGAGAATAGATTATGTATGTAGGCGATGTTCTTACATATGCTCAATAATTCTTAGATTTTACGATCTTGACTCCTTTTGCTTAATTAGGATGCTTGATTAAAATATTCATTTTTAAATGAAAGTAAAGGAATTGTGAATTGAAAAATACGCTTAGTTGATTAATTCAAATTGAGCTAAGAAATTAACATTAATGAAAGTGTACAAACTATCTTTAGTGACCTGAGGATAAATTAATTACAATACTCCAAGAAAATCAATCGCTTGTTATTTATTATTCCAAATCTTATATTTACTTTGTTTTGATTTTAATTGTGACAACCAACCAATCAAAACCCCTCCAATTGTATTTGTATGTTTGTTAAATTTTTGTTTGTAAAAATTAATTTTAAACTTGATTTTCCTAAATTTTTTGTGTTGATCCTTGAGAGAACGACCTAGGTTGATACTCTAGTACTGCATTAATTAATTTTAATGTACTAATTTGACGGAACCACGACTATAAACTCACGTCAATCATTAATCATTAAAGAGAAATGAGATGTGATATTTCCTGGGGACAGATTATAGAAACTGAGGATACATTAAAGGAGGCTTAATTGTGAGCCTTGGGATGGGAGGGTGTGAAAGGGTGCTTCAGGGGACCTAGGGTCGCTCCTTAGTGTCGGGTATTTTCACAATAAAACCTTCTCAGTCTGACTAGTTTCTAAGTGTTTCTATGCTAGTTGAGTTGTTCATATGCCATGAAGACATTCATGTTATTATTATCCGAAATTATGGAACAGTGTAAACTCTTGGTTGGCCCAGTGCAAATTAAAACTTTAAGGGCCCACATGCATAAACTGAATGAGATAGTAGCATTAAAAGCATTACATAACATTCATGTGATTGTGACATTCTATGTGGGTGGTGTGAATGAAAATATAATTATTATGTTTCTGGAAACCCTACATTAAAATTGATTGTGTATGAGATTATGACTGATATTATTATATTAGTTTTTGAAAACCCTTATGCTTATGTCTTATTTGTAAGATATTATATTTTGTTTCTCACTCCTTCTTGTTTGAATTTATGTTTAAAATATATGCTATGTGATGTATAGCTAGTAGTCCAAGATGAAAGGATGAAATTACAAGAGGGTAAAGTGGTCTCATCAGATGAAGAGATATGGCAAGAGTAGGATTCCAAAACCCTATGGTTCGAGAACTAGGAAATGATTGGTCACAATCATAGTAGAGGTATAATTTAGTTTTAGTTTACCTTATTAAAATATCAAGTTGGATAAGTGTAACAAGGTCAAGGTTAAACTTTGATAAACCTTATCATTCAGTTATAATACTGTAATCTTTTATCACTTATAATTTCTATAAATTTGTTTTGTCATTATGGACAAATATTGAAAGACAACATTTTTTTTACTTTCAATATTCAAAGGAAATCATGTATATGTACGTCCTTGTATACACAAGATAAGGAATGATATATATATATATATATATATATATATATCTTTCTCTCTCACATACACATACTTTCTCTCTCACATACACACATTATCATACACATACACACACTCACTCCCATTCTCACTCTTAACCAAAGGTAGCTTATTTCAAGTAAA
The DNA here is from genome assembly GCA_037962975.1 of Clitoria ternatea. Lineage (NCBI taxonomy): Eukaryota > Viridiplantae > Streptophyta > Magnoliopsida > Fabales > Fabaceae > Clitoria > Clitoria ternatea. Next base: position 20,224,742 of record CM075670.1, on the reverse strand, counting down.
GATAATACAAATAAAAATAGTTTTGTATAAATAATTAACTTTAATATACCATGGAATATTCTTCCCATCTAACTCAATTTACCTCTTTAATATTCATTTATTTTTTAAAAAATAAAAACCTAACGATGTGGGATCTTCTACCTATTTTTCTTGTAAAAATTAAAAGAAATTTCATTGAAATAGGTACAACAAGTACTTTAAGATATAGAACAACATAACATCATCATCATGCAAAAAGTTGGGTTTTTTTCTTCTTCTTTGATTGCTTTTTTTATTTTTTAGTTTGTGATTTATAGCCTTCTAGCTAGTAAAAACTACAAATTGCAAGTACTATTATGTCATGGTATACTAAGTTCTTTCCTTCAAATTTATCCTATGAAGAATTATAATATTAAGAAGATGCAAAGAGTAAAGATATAAAAAATAATATATATACAATAGAAAATAAGTACTTTTTTATAATTGTTCCCTCCCTGGTCAGAGAGGGTCCCACGGTATCCCATCATCCCTTTAATTTAGTAGATAATGATTCTCCATTATCCCACCAGAAGCGGTTATCTCCCTTATTGGGTTTGGGCCTAGATTCCCCTCTTTCCTTTATTGTACAAGTGTATAAATACAGCCTAGAGGCTCACATTGTAACTCAAGTGACATATCATAGAGATTAATGAACTTAATCCCTAGGAGGAATTCTCTAGGGTTTTATGTCTACTTTCTATGTGTGAACAATAATCAAAATCTAGAAAAAACATATTCTAATTATAATCATTTCCTTTTACAAAAAAAATTAATCTAATAAACAATCTACATTTTGTAGAAAAAAACACTCAAACAAACAAAATTACTTTTCCATAAACCAAGAAAATGATCTCTTAAAAAAACACTCATGTCCAAATATCACCTTTTGTTGTTAACCAATAAATGAACTTAAAATAGTTCACAAAATGTTCTTGTTTTCAAATATTAGAAATCAAACATCACATTTACTAACCAAACAAGAAAATAAATCAAACTCATGTTTCTCATTGATCAAAAAAATTAATCATATACTATTTGAATAAATGATTGTAATCATTTCCTATTAATTAGTTTGCAATTATAATTGGTTTTATCATTTAGTTAACAAGCAATATATATGGTACCCTAAAAAGACACAATGTATTATTCCTCTATTAGCAACTAATGGCAACAGAGAATTATAGCATTGATTTTCATATATGCAAATGCATGAGAAATTGATAATCAAAGGTCAAAGACAACATGTTAAATACAATAATCCATTAACCAAAAACTCAAAAAATGATTCACACAATTGCTATTGTTATTGCTATTGTGTCATGGTACATTAATTTGGAATACAACTTCCTAATGTTAATGTCCAGGAAGAGAGGAAAAGAAAATGGGAGCGAAAAACTTACCAGAGAGTAGGGAGTGAGGTGGTCGCGGCTAATAGAGTGTGAAGTTGTCATTGGCGCTTGTCGGAAAAGGGAAAGAAGGTAAGAGTGAGTGTGTTAGGGCTCAATAGGGGGTAGAGGGTTAGGGGAAATGAGTGGAAGAGTATGACTAGGATTGATTAAGTTATTAGGGTTAGAACAACCATTATCTCATCGCTTATCTCGTAACTAATTTTAAAAAAACTTGACACATGGAATAAAACCAGTTTAAGTTGTCCAGATGTTCAACTATAACAACAATTCTTGTAACCTTTGCTACACATTTATATACTAGTGACATTGTTAGCCACGACAACATGTAGATTTCAATGGATAAGTAGTAGCAACGAACAAGGCAACGTGATTGTAAATCCCGTAGCAATGCCCCACCTTGGTCGTCGCTTGTTTATTAATTTCCCTCTCCCTTTTTTCACTAGCCCGCTTAAAAGAGCGACGAGATCAACTATGAACATCTTTTAGTCTAGTCCATTATAGCGATGAATACGGCAACGATGACTATGAAGCTAGCAGCGACGCCTTACCGTGTCTATCACTAGTTTATTAATTTCCCTATGTTTTTTTCACTAGCCCACTTAAATGAGTGACTGGATCAGCTACGACTGTCTATTCATGAGTTTGGTCTACTGTAGCGATAGACAAGGGGATGTTGACTATGAAGCCCATAGCAACGCCCTACCGTGGTAGTTTATAGTTTATTAATTTCCTTTTGCCTTTTTTCACTAGCCCACTTAAATGAGCAACAAGATCAACTATGGTTTTTTTTATGAGTTTAGTCCACTATTGCGACAAAAAAAAGTGACGGTGACTATGAAGCCATTATCAACGTCCCATTGTGTCCGTCACTAGTTTATTAATTTTCCTATGCTTTTTTCACTAACCCGCTTAAATGAGCAACAAGATCAACTACAACCATCTTTTCATGAGTTTAGTTCGCTGTGGCAATGATTACTGTGAAGTCAGTAGCGACGCCCCACCATGTTCATCACTAGTTTATTAATTTCCTTTAATTTTTTCACTAGCCCGCTTAAAAGAGTGAAGATTAACTATAACTGTTGTTTCATAACTATAGTCTAGTGTAGCAACGAACAAAGCGATAGTGACTATGAAGCCAGTAGTGATGCCTAACCATGACAACCATTTGTTTATTAATTTTTCTACACTTTTCACACTAGCCTATTTAAATGAGTGACATAATCAACTACAAGTCTTGCCATATTAAGTAGTGATGGAAACCCAGGTTGTCGTTGTCACTTTTTGTGTTATCAGAGCTATTTAAAAAAATAGAAGGAAACGATGACATTAGGAACAGAGGTTGTCTGGTTAGTATATACTCAACATCAACGATAATACGGGCTACAAAGTTATTAGAAATTTTAGCGATAGCGCTAAAGCTTATCACTACATAACAATTGAAATGACCTTTAGATGTATTTTTTGGTCGCACCATTTTTGGTCACTACACTAGTCCTTAGTAGCGACGAGAATATTAAATAGTGTTTGTAGCAATGGTACATCACTACTCTTAATGTGTGCCCATCTAAAGACTTGATATCCTCTATATCTAGGATTTGTAAGATCGGATCATTAGTACACTCATACCTTAGTCTCAAGGTATTTATATGTCCCCATATTAATACTTGACTGGGGAAAATTTAGGAATGATTTTCATATTGACCAACCATTCTAAGGACTAATAAAGGTTGTTAAAATATTTAACAAAAATGTCTTTATTCAAACAAAGTGATAAATTCTAACCATATAGTCTTAATGCATACTTCCAATAAGCTCGAACATTAGCAACACAACACTAGATAATTGATTATGGAGCAACGCATCATGTCACCTTTGATCCACATGTTCATTAACCCATAACTAATCATTCCCTTAACTAACCTTGGAATTAGTCAAGTTTAGCATGTTTGGTCTGTTTGTACCTTATGGTTCATGTCATAATCACACACACCAACTACATTAACACTCTCTAACCTTTTAATTTTTCCTTCCATAAATAAAGTCTTAGATTTGTCATCACCATCTTTTCACAATTCTTAGAGTATTCTACAAATAGCTCTCTAAACTCTAGAATAGAATGAATGTTTTAAAACTTGATCCAGTGTTCATACCAATCCCAGAGGCAAGCGATACTGGTTATTGTAGAAAATAAATAAATTCAAGTTGAATTAAATTAAACACTAAATGAGGTGTACAACAACCGAAGTGGTCATAAAGACGTGGTGACAAGTCTTGATTACCACACGAGACGAGGTGCACAGAAGTCAAAGTATATACTGAAATTTCAGTACAAAATCATGATAATGACCCCGATCAGTAAAGCTACCATAATCTGAGTCAGATACAAGTGGGCAACTTGCACCTGCAAAGGGTGCAACCACTAAACACTGTCAGGAGCGGTCAAATCACCACTTGCACTTAAAGAAAATCTATAAATATAATTCATTCATTAATTCATAACAGAACAACATTTTCACTAGCTTAACATTCCCATAATCTCTTATCTTTTCCATAATAACCGTATTGACTTAAGCATCAGAGTCCTTTTTATAGGTACACCTTTGGTATGTTCCCTCAAACTACAGTTGGAATCAACTAAAAATAATACCTTGATGTGAAGAGCATAGAGTTCCCACTAGACCTGTGTATAATACCGTAATACTATTGAGACAGTGTAAAAGTGAGAGAGAGTAAAATACATTAAACACTAGTTCGGGAAGGGTAACTTCGTACCCCATACACCGGTCACACCAAAACCTAATTACCTAAACCCTATCAGGTCTGAAAACACCCACTAACTTAGACTTAGTAAAACGTACTTAGGCCCAGTCAATTTAGAAACAAAAAATGACATAAAATTTAGTTTGCATCACACTCCACAATCAAGATGACACACCCATGACCATGGCTATTAAGTTCACTAGTAAGGTGTGAAGGTCCAAATAGGCCTCCTTGGGTGAGTTTCATTCATCCCATGGTTGTTTTGTACTCCATCACACTTATCAATACTTGTTTCTTGCTTTACACTTCTTTTGAACCCAAAATTAGGCCTTTTTATAGTTGGTTACCTACAAAACATGAAAACAAAGCATACACGAGCCAAGATACCAAAGCAGACTAAAACTAACTAAAACTAAGATAGTTCCTAATATATTTATTAAAAATCTTAACAAAAAAGGACTAAAAATAATTCATTTTTGGAATGCATCATTCTTTTAGGTTTTTAGATTAGGTGAGGATGAATTCCAAGTTTTTTCTTTAGGTAATTGCTTTATATGATCAAATTGTGTTTTTGATCTGGATTTTGATCAAAGTTCTTGACGCACGAATACAGTATGAATTTTTGGATTCTATGCAATATAACAATTCAAGTAGTGGTGTCACAAAAGCATGATGCTTGAATTGGAATCAAGGAGATTCAACATCAATGAGTTGTATGCATCAAGAGATTAGACATAGATGTTAGCAAGGTCCAATGGATTCTGGTGTTTTACACTGGTATGTTAGCACTGCATGGTTAAGATGATTAGTGCCATGACTCGTTACTTAGGGATTTCTCACTGAGAGATTAGTCTAAGTCTAAATTTGAGGATCTTACATTTATATCTTGATTTTGAGCATATTTTGATATGAAATTATAAGTATCCTGAAGATATTTGATGAATGATTTCATAGCCGAATTACTTTTATCATTTGTTATTCTATGTGTATTTTCACCATTGTAACTAAATTTCATATAAACAAAAATATGCATGTTCTGTTGTTGCATATGTGTTGCATGAATGAAAATTTACTTTCACATTTTCTAGTTTAGATAGTAAAGGCTTTTGGATATATTGATAATTAGCATCTCAATCCATGGGCATACGATATCAATTTTATTCTTGATTAAATGATTAGTTTACTCGTTAACTTTTACAAATATATATTTTTCTGCTTCACATCGCCTAAGCGTATTAACCTACATTTCAATCATTCACCTCCAACTAGCTTTCCACTAATTTTCCAATTAAGTATCTGTCAAATAAATGGAATTGTATATAAGAAAAAATAGAAAGAGTTAAAAAATTATGTTCAACACACTACTAAGTGCACAATAGAATGATATCATAAAACTCAAAATAGTAAATGCCATACATTCAGATGACTTGTTTGCTTAATGGAAACTTTCAACTTAACTAGTTTTACTAGAAAAAGATAATCAATAACAACAAGTAGGTTATATCCAACAGGTAGTATACCATCAAACCATCGTGCACCATGGTTTTATAAGTTCACATTAACCTTATTTCTCAATCTAGTTAAACATAACAAGTAGACAAATTATATCATGGTAACACAATGTCAAATTAAATTAAGTAGTGATAATAGCTGGAATTGTGATAGTATAGTTGCCAAGAACACGAGCCTGTGTGTCAGGGAAGAATTCAAATCCTGGTAGTTCCTGGATAGTTCCATCATTGGTAATTTTAATCGAATATGGAAGCAATTGGCCAGGAAGGTCTTCCTTAAAAGACTCATTAGTATATAGATTCCAATAGTCATTAGCAATTTAGTTCACATTCTTGATACACTTTTCACTTTCTGGGTGATTAAAGGAATCATCAAGCAAACCAAGGTGTTCATACCATAATGACATGCGAAATCCATGGATTTGACCCTGTGCAGACTGCCCAATAGCTAAATGATATGGTTGATAACCACCAATAGATATCGCAGAGTCTCTAGAACTATTCATTGATCTTTGGTTGATGTTGGAAGATCCAATGATTATATATTCATCATCAACTATGACATAAAAAAGGATAACTTCAAGAAATCTTATTCATAAAGAGCAATTGTGTAGCTTATAAGATGATTGAATTAAACAAAACATGACAAAAAATTTAGTTACCTATTATCATCTTGGCATGAACATAAATGATGAAGTGTCTTGCCTCTTGGGCTCTTATGTAATCTGTATTAGGATCTAGTTTTTTCAGAGGCACATACTCTCTTTCCTTCTTCACTTCTCTATTACCAAGACAAAAAATGTCAAATAGTTTTGAGGATCTTCTTTGATTCCTTTAGCCTTGATTGCTTCAGTGACATCCTTATACATCATTTCCATTGTTCTTCTCTGCCAGTCCAACATTGCTTGTATCGATGTACTATCAGGAATACCTTCTGGGAACATTAGAACCACAATATACACACTAAACCTTTCCCCAACTTCAATCTTACTAATGATCTTAAGTGAAAGCTCTTTTGGGATCAAATGCAAAGCACCAGCATCTGGATGTTCACTCCAGGCATAATAACTTCCCAGGAAAAACTAGTTTTCAATACAAATGAAATTCTTGGCACGTCTAATAGCATTTATATAAGCATCTTGAATGCCACGTTCAATTATATTCTTCTTCTTCAAAAGAAGCCCAACTTTTTCAGCTTCTTCAGGAGTTGTTGGGAACCCATCAATATCTGCACCAAAAATTGATCTAAAGCACTGGACATTCCATGTCTCAGGATCATCGGGGGAGGTTACTGGAGATGGGGGAATGACAATATCTTGAAGATCTCTTAGTGGATAACTTACATTTTTATCTAGCCTTCTCCAACTTTGCTCAAAGTTGACCAAAACATCCCAAGCAATGGAACCTTCAAGTTGGGAATAGACATCATGCCAAGGCTACCTTGGACCGTCTTTTTCTATTGAAGAACCCTTGAAGTAAATATTATAAAAATCATCATGGTTTGCTGAGCCTGGGTTGAGGGTTCTGAAAAGTGAATGAGATTGTGTATCATATCTTCCAGTGGTAAGATCAAGACCCCCTACAAAACTCATAATTCTTCGCTTATTTGATTTTGCATCTAGCAACTTACTATCCACTGTCACGATTTTTTGGTGTTGAGAAAAAAACCAACAACTTCTATAGCTTCAATAATACCATTAGCAAGGCGAGGGACTGCCGCACATTGTACCTTACTTCCAGCAAAGTATCTCACAACTTCTTTACCATTAGTACCACCAAACCCAATAGGATCTAACCAAAGAAGTACATAAACTGTCACACCTTCATCTACTTTTTTCTTGAGAAGTTCACCAATTGTTGCATCTCTCCCAAGCTTGGGTCGACTTCGATCTCTTATCATAGTAATACTAGTGAAAAAATCCCAATCAGTTATGTATATGATGTACTTTGCATTATTAATTGCATCAAAAACATCCTCCCAACATCTATGTTGGTTGTAAAATTTACCCTTACTAAGTGGTATAACAGGGGCAAAGTAATCCAGGACATGAGCATCTTGGTAAAGAGAAACCTTACATCCTTCTCTTTATGGGAAATAAGTGTAAGGAACTCCAGTAAAATTATGATCTTTAATGCCTTGATTCCAGTTGGGGTCTTTTGAAACATCAAAATATTGTAGCTTCACATGGATCTTCGAATTCCCTTCTATTGGTTTTTTATTATCATCCAATAGTTCAATCCAACTATCAATTTCTATATCATCCAAGGCTTCCTCAATAGGAACATATGCCATTCCCTTTACTTCTTCTATGAGATTAGCAAGTTTCACATTAAATATGAAGTGTGATGCATTGTGAGCACAATAAGCAATGAAAGATTGATTCCATTTAGGATTCTCATTTTGGTTTTCCACCACTCTAGTACTTCCCACACTCACCTCGTCTAAATCAATGGTTACAAATAATTGAGTATGATCATTTTCCTGGAAAAAAATTATATATTTTTTGTACATAAATTTTCTCAAATAAATTAAGAAAGAAAAGTATTTCAATCATTCTTTAAAATTGAAAAGATTACACAAAAGCTTTGATAAGGATACAATATAGCAAGTAACAATATCTATAATATTTGTAACATCCTATGTTGCTTAAAATTAATTGCATGATTAATTAACTAACTAATTGAGAATGAATATGAAATTACCTAAATGCCCCTAATTTTTACAATTGCAAAGCTCACTCTCTTTTCTTTCTCTGTTCACGCGTGCATGCAGAAAGGAAAAATTGAAACTGCCATTTCTTCTCCTTCTTCATCCTGCGACAACATCATCCCATCCCATTATTCCCTTTGCTTGATTTCCTCAAATTAGAGCAAGATTCTATTGCTTTCTTTTTCTTTTGTCTCTCGGCAGCCATGGCTATGGGAGGGAAGCTTTGATTTCATAAAATTAAGGTAAGAATTGAACACCCACTTTTGGATTTGAGTTGCTCATGGAGCTTAATCTCTAATTCTCCTAATTTCTTGAATTTTAAAGCATTTGTAAAGTTTGGTTGATAGTGGAAAGCTTGGAAGATGTTGGGGTTTTAAGTTTTCGCCATTTGTGGTAAGTAATTCGATACCTATTGGTCGGTGTTGGTTTCGTTTAGTGAGATTTGGGTATTAATTGAATTAAATGCAATTTAGGAAACATTTCGAAGCTTTGGGTTCGATTAGAAGCAAATATCGGGGTTGGGTGTGTTGTCGATAAGTTAATACTTACCGAAATAGTTATAATTTGGTGACTTTTAGCTCAAACTACAATTTCAATGGCAATTGTGGTGTTAAAATGTATTATTATTGTTTTTAGGAAGTTATTTGATTGAGAAATTATAATCGGAGAGCGATCGATTAGTGTTGGATAGCTCATGGAGCTTTTGAATTATCTATTTCCAGGTAGGGGGAGCTATTACATTTTAAATGTATAGTTTTTGGACGAGTTTGGGGTATCTTGACATGTATGAGTTATATAGTTATGAAATATGATGAACTAATATGCTTAATTATGAGATAATTATGAAATACCCTATTAGCATGATAATTGTGAATTATCAATGATTGTGATATGTTTCGTTCATAATATATTCGATGAATTGCATGGGATGCATTAATATGATTGAGTGGATATTAATATGTTACATGAAATGTGATAGCTTGATTAAATAATTCCTATGCATGAGAAGTAGTAGGATACTTGAATTGTTAATGTTGAAATATTACATGAGATGCAAATTGAATAATGTGATATAGCATGAGATACTTGTTGATGATATATGTATATGAATGACGTCGTAATCCCGGTGTCACGACCAATGAGATTCTATTTTATATGGTTTCGAGGATTCCATAAAGACCTTGATTGGGACTCAAGGAAAGCCTATTGAGTGGGACTCTGGGTTAGCCTGTAACACTCCCATTGTCGCTGAGAGTGATTGTGTTATGTGAGAGGGTAAACGGTTTGGTACCAGTAAAATGGTCGAATCAGCTGAGAGCTGAATATATGGATGAGAGCCAATGTGTTGCAACACTATATTTGATGATGTGTAATGGATCCATGTGATTGTATTTATATACATGTATATGTATTGATAAACGTTGTTGATAACAACATGATTAGTAATAGCCATGTGATGTTATGATATTGAGAATATCTGTTGAGTAATGAATTGTGTTGATTGATTTGATATTGTAATATGTATTAGAGAATTGGATAGGTTGATCTGATTCAATAACTGTCATTTAACATGTATTGTGCTTACCCTTATTTTGTGGCTATATTTTCAGTGGAATTAGGCTATGATGGTGATTGGTGAGAGGTCACCGTGCTTGAGCGAGGAGCATCTTTATATATATTGTACATGTTTGTATATAGTGTCTTGGTGGTAGCCTTAGCCGGCTCTTGCAAATGTTTATTTGAAAGATATGTATATGATTGCTTAGTGGATCTAGGTAGTTAACGGCTTCAACTGGAAGCCTAGTTTATATTTTGGATGTATGTATGATATGATGTAACGATTAGATAGAAGATGATGATGATACTTGGTTGTGGTGACCATGGATGGTCCCGCATTATGTATATGATGCTTGATATGCCTAGGAATTGCAATTATGAGATTGATGCATGATATGAATGTGATGGGCAGGAATTGTTGATGTGTGTAGATGAGTTATGATTGGGTTAGATTATGATTAGAATATGATTGCTGGGAAATGCATGAAAATGAAGTTCATATTGAGTTTTATGCATAATTGAGGAAGTGATAGGGTCATATTGAGTTTTAGGAGGTCTGGACATCATGGGACAGTTTCAATAGATTATATGCATGATTTAAAACTTATAGGATTTGGAATGGGCCAAATCTAATGAGAAATGACCCTTGAGTTGCATACTTTTGTCTTAAAAGGGGAAACTATAATTTTGTGTATATTTTAGTCATATATTGGAATTTTGGCAAATGTACTGTGCCAACAGCTCTGGAATGGTGAAAACATAGTGCTCATGAAGTTTCGTAGCAAGCGGAGCTGAAACGAGCAAAATAGGTAGGTTGGAAGTCAATTTATAGGTTAGGAGTTGTCGTTTTCGCTCAAGCAAGCCAAATCTTGCTTGAGCGAGCCTTTAGATGCGTTTGTGGGTACATTCTAGACAAATCTCGCTCAAGCAAGCATATTCTCGCTCAAGCGAGTGCCAAAGGAGTGATTTCTGCCAAAATTTTGCTCAAGCGAAAGCATTTTCGCTCAAGCGAGTTAATCAGGGTCTGATACTGTCGAAATTTCGCTCAAGCGAGAGCTTGAGCAAAAATCTCACTTAAACGAGAAAAATTCCACTCAAGCAAGCTGATTTAGCCTTTGTCTCTTCATGAAAGTTGTAGAGAATTTTATCGCTGTCGTTTTGATACCCAATTTGCGTCGATCGGAGGTCGATAGCCCGAGTTATGCCTAAAATACTACAGGGTGTTCAAAATGAAAATTTCAACAGGGTTGATTCTACAAATTTGTGAATTAGACACTCTTCAAGGCATAATTGGCCCTCGACTTCTTCATAACAATTGTAGGAAATTGAGTCACAGATGTGTACAAACCAAATTCATCTCGATTGGAGTTATGTAACTCCGATTTGACTCAATTTAATGAGCAGTGCATAGGGAACTGACGTGCTGGAAAATTTTCTTTGGACAGTTTTGGAACTCCCAGGCCTAAGATATCTTATGGGGGACCCGTAGAGTCATATGGGGACATCCTAGGATGAACGTGAATACTTTAAAAAAAATTCCCCAGTATTATTATTGTTATATTAAGGTTAGAATGTTTTAATAATTAATAGTTGTTTACCAAGAAAGTCAATATATAGTTGGCTCCTAGCCTCATATAAATAGTTTGGGTGCTTTATTCCAAAAAGGAAAGTAGTTTGGTAGAAAATATAAACATTTTCTCCTAATTTTTATTTATATTTTATTTCAAAATTATTTTATTTAACTAATTTACAATATAAACTTGATCTGTCCTGGACCGGGGTCAAGAGATCCGATCTCAAGCCAGTCATGAATAGTATGTCAATACCGTCTAGTAGACCGGATGTGTATGTATCCGATGTAGGTATCCGTTGTCCTTGAATGAGGAGAGCGGATTGGGCGTTCTGGAGATCCTTCACACCGACCTAACGCGTTGAAGTGGGCGAATGGTGGTGTCACCTGCAAAGATTCTCCGACGCTCAAGTCAGTGATTATATTCCAAGTCAGGAATGTATTTAGAGAGGAATCAGTCGTAAAAGAGCTGAGCCAGAAGATCCCTAACTTCAATCATGAAGTCAGTTCATATACCTGATTGGCTCGATTAACGAGGACTTGTTGGTGGGGAACCACCAACTCCCATTAGCATTATTATATTGCGCACTTACCTGCATGATTGGGTCAAGTGGCTATTTTATATTGAGCGTAGAAAATGTAGACTAGGATTAGGGAACAAGTTGACCATTCCCGTGAGCAGAATTTGGCTCGTAGTGCAGGGAATTATTGATCGATCCCTGTAGCAACAATCCTTGTCTTTTGCACAGTAACGTGTGTATTGTCCGATGTCATGGTGTTATCCTGAACAACCGGTATAGGGAGAACGCCTGATACGGAATTACAGTCCGGATGTATACCGATGACACCGGTTACATGTAGATGTCTTATCAAAGACGTTGAAATATGTATAGCAGATCGGATACCGGTATTGAGACCGGATCATATGTCCCCTAGCTTGTGTGAGGGACTGAATAGTTGTTCACATAAGCTACTCAACCTGCGAGAGGTCTTAATATCGGTAAGCCTACGTGTGTAACAGTTCCTTAGCATCTGTTGTCATTCGTAAAGAACCGCTCTGAATTTAATAGAAAAGACCTTTCGGTACTGTCACAACGGATTCAGACAAAGATTCGTTGTGTGAGAATTTCAAGAGTTTATTGGAATTGAAAGCTCTTGAAGTTTGTGTAACGGCTGTAAAGCGTAAATTGCGTTGCATGACTAGACATTAATGCTTTTAATCACGTGGGCAAGCAATTATTGCGCCTGAGATGAAAATCTCATTAACCGTCGTTTTGGGCTTAATGGGCCTGAAATTTTCGAAACTTTTGGGCCTAGTGGATAGCCCTTTGCTGAGTCGCTATCGTTTTGGCGCCCAAGAATTTGGAACGGTTGTGTCGTTTCGCTTGTGAACGGGTGCGTTTTATCGAGAACGACACAACTTCAAGAGGAGGTAACCGATCCTCTTTGTTTCCTATAAAAGGAATACTTAGTGGATTCTGGGTTCCACTTGCTTTTGCTTTCTCAACGAAACTTTGCAGAAATTTTGCAAGGAAGTTTATCGCCTACATTGCGAGGGTCTCATCGTTCCTCAAATTCATCACTGTCATCTGAGGTAACTATCTTTTCCTTGTCGCTTTAGTTTCGCTTTGACTTGTTACTCGTAGTAGGCTTCATCAAAAAGGGGGGGAAATCAGTTTCCCTCAACCCTAATAGTTGTGGGGAAGAATCCTTGTGATTCTTCCTAAGACTGAATCGCGTCGCTCAGAAAGGGGATCTTACTCACTGCGGGAAGTGACCTTTCCCTTCTCAGAGTCGCCCTCTGATTGTAATTGCTTTTAAAATGCAGTGAGTAATGATTGCAACTTTCTGACGACATTTTATTTCTTATCATAGATTAAGGAGTTCGGTCTAGATACTTCCAATGGCAACTGGAGAAGGATCTTCTGGAGATAGTGCCATTTCAAAGACAGCTGAAGGTCTCTTCAGCGTAGTTGCTTCGAGGCTGAATTGGGAGGAGGTTCAGGCTAAATGGCCTTTCTGTTGGGTGTCTAGCGAATTTAAGGACTTGGCCTCTCGTCATGCGGATGAAGAGGGATCTCGGATTCAACCGAGGTTCACGCTGAGTACGGATGAGGAGACAAAAAAGTGGTATAGGGTTTACGCACCACTTCTGACAGAGCGGATATGTCATGTCGTCCCCAACGATCGTTCAGTGTACATGTATGACTTTATATTCCATAATCTGGGAGTTCGTTTTCCTTTAACCGAACTCCAGATGGGTGTTTTGAGGTTTCTGAACTGTGCACCCTCTCAACTTCATCCCAACGGTTGGGGCCTCATCCGAGCTCTCGAAGTGCTTGGGGAGCACTTCAATTTCACGCCAACAGTAGCGATGCTGTTCTACTATACTCAGGTGGTTAGAAGGGCGAATAAGCAGGGCGGCGTTGGCCTGGTGACACTCCGGACTCTCTGTTCCTTTGTGAACTTTGAGTCTTACACAGATTCTGCCAAGGTTGACGGGAAGTCCTTCAAGACTTACTTCACTCGCATCTCCATCAAGAAGGGCAAACCAAAATTTTGGAAGGATGAAGAGGACGTTGACAAATTTCCCTTGAGCTGGACACACGAGCATTTCCTCTTGAGCTCTCACGCGTACTACACTGATCAATCCGATCTGTCTCGTGAGACATCGAGAGTGTTGTTCGCGCTTGAATCGCACACTACAGGTTGTCACGTCTTTTCGTGTAGGCGTCTGCTAAGTAGCTCAAGCGGAGTCCGGGAGGAATATTTGCGTACTTCTCGTTTTATTTCATCTTTCCTCCTTTATCAAATATATATAGAATATTTGCAGTTGCTGACATCTTGTGTTTGTTCATGTAGGTGAAATAGAACAGCAAACTCCGGAAATGGATAAACTGAAAAAATTCAAGGCGGCTGGTAAATCCGTTGCTCGTGAGAATGAAGTAAAGCCCAGGCCCTCAACTAAGGATCGTCCTGAGGTAATCATCTTGACCTCGGATGTTGAAGGGGACATCCCACTGGTTGAGGGCGGTACGTCCGATGTTGGTGCAACCTCGGGTCAGCCTCCCGTTACTGAGAGGAGAAGAAAGATCCAGAATGATCCTGCAAGGCGTCAGTCCAAGAAGCAAAGAGTTTCGGAGGATCCTGCTGCCGGGGTTTCTGGATCAGAGCCGACCTCCTTCCCAACTACCTCGTTTCTCACCCCCTTCCTCTCTTATGAAGGTTCTACTCCAGCCACTCTTCCTCCTCCGATGTACAAACTCCGGCCTACACTCAGTCCTAAAGAAATTACGGAAGCGTGTGAGGCCGGAAGGTGGCAGTTAGCCGAACTTGCTGGAATGCTTTCTTCAATCAGCGAGTTGGCTAGCAACGCCGATAAAGTTGAGGAATTGAGTGACGAATTGAAAGAACTCAAGCTTTCCTCGGAAAAGGACAAAGCCGCCGTGAAGTTAATGGAAGATCGTCTTCACAAGTCTAAGGAGTTTGGGGATCTCATCACTAAAGAGAATCTCAAACTCAAAGTCGATCTTAAAAACTTGGAAGGCAAGGTGGCAGAGAAGGAGGAAGAACTCCGTAGCAGCCAGGATAAACATAAAGCTGATGCTGAGGAGTGGTCTCAAAGGGAGAAGAAGCTCCTTCTTGAGATAGAGGGACTGAAGGCTAGGAATGCGGAGTTCGAGGTGTCTAGTGAGGAGCTATCCAAGTTGCGGGGAGAATTGGCTACAGCGAAAGCTGAGAGAGAAGAAGCTGTTGATATATGCAGCCGGGCTGTCGAAGAATCCTTCGGCCTAGCTATACGCCAAGTTTTCTACCGCAACCCCACTGTGAAACTTAACCTTTATGGAATGGATCCGTTCTATGAATTCCATGGGGGAAAGTTAGTCGCAGTGGTGGATGGTCGTCACGAAGATCCACCGATGTCCCTGTATGGTTTGCCTCCTCTTCCTGAGGGTCAAACCATGGGACCGGATTATGTCTTTCCTGTGTCCGAGGTTCCCTCTTCTGAAGAAAGGGCTGAGGCTCCTGGAGGTGAGACTCCTGCGGAGGTTCCAAAGGAAGGGGGACAAGAGCCTGGTGCTGAGGAGGCGCAAAAAACTGAAGAACAGATTCCTCTTCCGTAATTTTGTTTTCATTTACATGTATAGTTGTGTACCGGGATCAACTCCGGATTTTGAACTATTGTATGTAATTTCATTTCAATGAATGAATTTTGGTTGAAGAAATTTGTCTTCATTGTTTCATGTATATATAAATCGTTACTAATCCGTTCAGTGTAATTAATCTTAAGGCCGGATTGAAATAATAGCCTAGGAAGATTAAATAACAAATAAAATTTAGAACGGATAAATATATACATGTCCCCAAGTGCGTATTAAGAAGAAGGTGCCTGTCTCTGGGGCATGGTCCTTAATTCTTTTGGGGAAAGATGGGTCGATCCGCTGTTTAGCAAAGTAGTGTAACAGGACGGATGACTGCTTCTAATCCGTAATATTCTTACAGGAGATGATAATATTGTTCCAAGTTTAGGGAACTGCAAGGAAGTGGTGTTTGAGCCCTTTATCATAAGGATGATGATGGGAGTTTTTTCTGCACCAGGAGTTACGTCGTTGTATCACAGAATAGGTGATAAAGAGTATCCGTCCTGGGAGAATACCACTAGAAAGCGAAAGTGCGGGCTGACTTTCGGAATTTTCCATCATAAAGATGATTATGAGTATTGATCATGCCAGGTGTTTTATCATTAAATCACTTCATAAGTGATTGAGATCATCCGTCTTGGGGATGTGTACGATACCAGGAACTACATCATCAGGTCGCATATTAGGTGATTGAGATCATCCATCCTTTGGGTGTGTATTGCGCCAGGAGTTACATCGTCATATCACATAATGGGTGACTGAGGTTATCCGTTCTGGAAAAGTACACATCGTCAAGAGTTACATCGTCAGATCACAGATTAAGTGATTTAGATAATCCATCCTGGAGACATTTTTCAATCGTAGGAATACGGATTGAGTGAATACTTTCATCGTAAGAATGATGATGAGAATTGTTCATACCAGGAGTTACATCGTCGAATCACTTTATAGGTGATTGGGATCATCCGTCCTGGAATGATTCACACCAGGAGTTACACCATCGAATCACAAAATATGTGATTGAGATCATCCGTCCTGGAATGATTAGTGGAGCTCTTCGTACCAGGAGTTACATCATCGAATCACTGAATAAGTGATTGAGATCATCCGTCCTGGTGTGATTATTGGAGTCCTTCGTACCAGGAGTTACATCATCGAATCACTGAATAAGTGATTGAGATCGTCCATCCTGATGAATTTTTCCAATCAAGGGAGTGCGGATTCAATTGGCAATTTTCGCTCCCTCCGAAATCCGAGTAATACCTCTACTAGCCCCCTAGCTGATGTGAGGAAGTAGTTGACTTGCTCATATGAGCTATATTGATCATAGTATGTTTGGATTTCGGATTTGCACCGAAGTGTAAATATCCGCTCTGGGAACCATGTTCCGAAGCGATGAAATTTTAAGGGCGGATTCGACAATGGGAATATCAGAAGTTTATCGAATTTCGCAACCCTTGGTATTCGAGTAATGGTGGCCACGTTTCTAATGATTGGACATTTAATGCCTTAATTCACGTGGGCGCGCCATTATTGCGTTAAATGCGCATGTCTTAATAACCGTCACGTAGGGGCTTGTTGGGCCTAAAATTTGGATTTCGTAGGCCCATTTAGAAAGCTCTGTGACGAAACGATGGCATTTTCGCGCCTTGATGTACTAAACGACAATTTTGGTCTACTAAACGGGGAGTCGTTTGGGGGTAAACGACAAGTTATGTTTAGTGGGTATTTGAAAAATTTTGGTGCCCTGATATACGCATATTTGGCAATCTCAGTTACCATTTCTCTTAATTCTCTTGACGAACTTCTGCAAAAGTTTCGAGAAGATTATCGTGTCTGCCTCTGTGAATCTTAATTCACTATCCTCATCCATCCTTAGGTAACCACTTTCTTTCCATACTTTGTGTCTTGTTTCAATTTCTGAAAATGTCTAGGAAAGGTGTTAGTTTTAGTGGTATCAGCCCTAGAGGAAGAGGAGGAAGGGCCTTCAATCAAAACCCCACAGTTCGTGGTGGGAGGATTCCAGTGGTCTTTCAATCGAAGCCACTAAGCTCAGAGAGGGAGGCGTCGCCGTATCAGAGGCGAAGGGCGATTATACCCTCTTCAGAATCCTCCTCTAGTGAGAGTGCTGAGAGCGGTGACCTGTATGTATCTGACGATGTGGATTTTTACCGCAGTGTAAAAGCTTTCACAATGGTGGTGAAGAAAGCGACTGGGAGGAAATCATCTGAAGGGGGATCTTCTTCCGAGAAGTATATCTTGAAGACCCAATCCGGCCTCTGCAATGTGGTTGCACACCGGATAGACTGGGTGAAATTCCAACAGAAACGCCCATTCAGCTGGGTGGCTGAGGAATTTCGTGAGACACCGTCCGTCCACGCTCGGGAGGATGATGGGGAGCTGGAGCCGCGGTTTACCGTATGGAAGAAGGACAAATACAAATGGTGCTTTCATGTATATGCTCCCCTTCCATCGGTTCGGATATGCCACACACCGGACGAGAGGTCCTTGTTTATGTATGATTTTATATTTCTGAACTTGGGTGTGCGTTTCCCCTTGACGAAGTTTGAGATGGGAGTCCTGAGATTCTTGGACTGCGCCCCCTCGCAACTTCACCCTAATGGATGGGGATTGGTCCGCTCTCTTGAAGTGCTTGGGGAGCACTTCAACTTTAAACCGACGGTGGCCATGCTTTTTTTCTTCACTCAAGTGGTCCGCCGTGCGAATAAGGAGAAAGGAGGAGTGAGCTTGATATCCCTCCGGACTATCTCCAAGATCATCAACTTCGAGGCGTACACTGACTCCGCCAAAGTTGATGGGCGTTCATTCAAGTCCTATTTCACGAAGATTAGCGTCCATCCGAATGAATCAATTTTTTGGTTGACTGAAGAAGGGATTCCAAAATTCCCAGTGACTTGGACGCACGAACATTTTTTGTTGACCTCCCAAGCGTACTATACCGAGGAGGACGAACTGAGCCCAACTTCAATCTCAGTTCTTTCGGCTCTGCAGTCCTACACAGCCTCACACCAATTTTTCTCCTGCAGGCGTTTGTTAGGACCAAAGTCTACTCGCGAGGAGTATTTACGTAATTTCCCTGCCATTCTTCATGCGTTATTATGTCATGTCTTGAAACTTTTTCGTCTCTGATTGTGTCTTTTAATTGTGCAGGTGAAATTCAGAGCGAGTCACCAGAGATGAACAGACTAAAAGGTCTCAAGGCCGGAGAGACTTCCGTTGCGGCTGAAAATGACATTCAGGCAAAGCGGAACTCGAAGAAGGCTACTGCTGAGACGATAATATTAACTTCGTCTGCTGGTGACGATATTCCTCTGATTGAGGGCGGATCTGAGAAGGTGGTCGAGAAAAAGAAGAGGACTAAGCGTGATCCTTCAAAGACCTCAGACCGTCAATCCTCGCCCAAAAAGCCAAAAACTTCAAGAGGGGCTGCTGAGCCAGGGCCTGCTAAAGAAAAGAGAGCGGAAGTGTCTATCCCGGATACTCCAAGTGGTGTTATAACACATGGGGCGAAGCCAATAACGACTTATTTCGCGCCCAAAGCCCCCTGCTCTCTTGAAGGTAATTCCGGTCTTGTTCAACATCCGGTGTACGAGGGCTCCGTTCCTGAGGGCGTTCCTGAATCCTCACCCAAGGTGAAGCCCTCGTTAAAGAGTGAAGAAATGATGAGAGCTTGCGACGACGGACAGAAGCACTTGGCTGATTTATCCAAGCTCCTCAAGTCAGTTCGCGAGCTCACAGAAGAAAACGAGAGGCTCACCTCGATGGTTGGCAAGGACAAGGCAATCATCCTCCAATTAGAAGGGAAATTAAAAACTTCCGAAGAGGAAACTCAGAAGAAGGATGAAGAAATTGCCAAGTTGAAGAAGCTTGCCAAGGAGCTGGAGGGTCAGGTTCTCGATCAGAAGAAAATCAACGCTGACCTCCATGCCAATTTTTGTGTGGAGAAGGAACGCTCTTCGAAGCTAGATGAGCGGTTGAAGGAGGCTAAGGTCGTCTATTCCCAAGGAGCGGATGATTGGTCACGTAAGGAAAAGGAGCTGCTATTAAAGCTGGAGGATTCGAATGGCGAAGTCAAGACCCTGAAAGCAGACTTGGACGATGCTGTAAACATGTGTGATCAAGCAGTCAAGGAGGCTTTCGGGTTGGCAATTCGTCAGGTGTTATACCGGAATCCCAAGGTGTCACTTAATTTGAACGGTATTGATCCGTTCTATGAGTTTCACCAAGGGAAACTGGTGGCCATCGTTGACAATCGTCAAGAGAGTCCGCCTAGAACTCCTTATAAGTTTGCTCCTTTACCTAAAGGTCAATCAATGAGACCTTCCCTCCTGAAACCCATAAGTACAGGACCGAGCTCTCGCACTGAAGGAGGCAAGACCGGAGACAAAGGCAAAGGGAAGGAGGGAGACTCAAGCCAGAAAGAGTAGCGCCTTTCTTGTTTTCTTTTTCGTTTTATTGATTTGAATTCGCTGTGTTCCGGGATCAGCTCCGGATTATTACACGAATTGTAATTCTTATTGAATCAATAAAAGAGTTTTTTACCTCCCTTCTTGTTTAGTGAAAAACAACTTTAACAGAGGGACTGCATGTGTTATTGTATTATTCCGGATTTAAGTAATGAAGATCGGATTGTAAAACAAAATCTCCATACCGGACATATACATGCGAAATGAATTTCATAATAAAACCACCGCTTGTGAGGGAACACATCAGTACCTCAAGAACGGCTTAAGGGGAATGATTGTGAGATCGTTTAGACGAGAGTTCATTCCTCAAATTATTCGTTAAACCGTTGATGTTGTCCCCCAGTATCATTTGGTGATTATCACTTTGAATAAACTCTGAGTGAGATTTTCACGTGAGAGATCTTGAGAATGAGGATTTAAAATAGAAATTCCTCTTCAAATATTTCCGACTGAGGAATTTCGGGTGAAAATGCCTTAGATTGTGGCGTACCCGAGTGAATTGTTCGTGTCGGAGTTTATGAGTCAGATCTCAATTGAAGAATTGATGACTCAGAATTATAAGCTATAAAACTCCCAAATAAAGAACTTCACGAGAGTATTAATTTGGAATTCAGTATAACTTACTTGTTGTGTTTGGAGTTCGGTTTGATCCTACTGTCCATGTCATATTTGGTGTTCGGTTGAATCCTACTAGCCGTTCTTCAATTGGTCTTTGGTTTTACCCAATGACGATTCTTCACCGACGTTCGGTTAATCCTACTAGTCGTACTCAGAGTTCGGTTTAATCCTACAATCCGAGCCTTCGATACGGGGTTCAGATCAGGGTTAATCCTGAACCTACTGCGCCCGTCACTTGGGGTTCAGCGTGGTCTTGAAGAAGAACCTGCTTACTACGCCCAAGCCTTCGCATGGGGTTCGGTTTGTGGCCTCGAAAGAGGACCAGCCCTACAACCCATGTAGTCTTCGAATGGGGTTCGGTTTGTGGCCTTAAAGAAGGACCAGCCCTACAACCCATGTAATCTCTGAATGGGGTTCGGTTTGTGGCCTTAAAAAAGTGCCAGCCCTACAACCCATATCCTGAGGTTCGGTTTAATCCTACAACTCAGGTCTTCACCGACGTTCGGTTAATCCTACTAGTCGTACTCAGAGTTCGGTTTAATCCTACAATCTGAGCCTTCACCGGTGTTCAGCCAAACTTACTAACCGTACCCAGAGTTCGGTTTAATCCTACAATCTGGGCCTTCAATGCATACACACTCGAGGAGTTACATCGTCAATTACAGAATGGGTAATTGAGATCATCCGTCCTGAGTATGTTCTTGTGCGTTGCGCATATTCGAAGAGTTACATCGTCAACTACAGAATAAGTAGCTGAGATCATCCGTCCTGAATATGCTTTTGTACACCGGATAAACTGAAAATCACAGCATAAGAAAAACTCGAAAGAGTTAAATTGTTATGAGAGATTCTTATTAAATCAAAAATAAGAATTACAAGGAGAGCGTAGCTGTGGAAATAAATTCTCCAGTATTCAATCCATGACAAGGATAGGAGAGTGTAGAAACAGCTAGCTATAGTAGATGCGCAAGTTTTGGGTGTTCCATTTGTTTCGGATTGGAGTGCCATCAAGGTTTTCAAGGCGATAAGAGCCTTTGCCAGTGACCTCGGATACCCTGTATGGGCCTTCCCAGTTTGGGGCTAATTTGCCTTGATGGGCGAATTTGTTCCCTATACTTGCTTTCCTCAAAACCAAATCTCCAACGTTGAAAGTCCTTGATTGGACTCGTTTGTTATATCGGAGAGCGACTTTGGCTTTGATGGCTTGATCCCTGATGAAAGCGTCTTCTCTGAGTTCTTGTATGACATCCATTTCAGATGCCAAGTTAGCGTTGTTGGTTTCTTCAGAGAAGTACTTAACTCTTGTGGAAGCAATTTGCAGTTCCACAGGTATCATTGCCTCGACCCCGTATGTTAGGCGATATGGGGATTCATTGGTGGACGAATGAGGCGTTGTCCGATATGCCCATAGGACATGACACAGCTGGTCTGTCCATCCGCCCTTGGCTTCACCAAGGCGCTTCTTTAGTCCCTTCAGCACCTCCCTGTTGGCCACTTCAGCTTGACCATTAGTTTGGGGATGTTCGACGGATGAGAATATTTGGGTTATTCCTAACCCTTCAAGCAAATCTGTGAATTTTCTATCCGTGAACTGGGTGCCATTGTCTGTGACAATCCGTGCTGGGACCCCGAACCGTGTTATGATGTTTTCATACATGAAACGACGAGTTCGGGCTGAAGTAATATGCACCACCGGCTCTGCTTCTATCCACTTAGTGAAATAATCGACCCCTACAATGAGATATTTGATGCCCCCAGGAGCAGTTGGAAAGGGGCCCAGAATATCTAATCCCCATTGGTAGAAAGGCCATGGAACAGCGGATGTGAAGAGTTCTTCCGCCGGTGTGTGGTGTAGGTTAGAGAATTTTTGGCAAGCGTCGCATTTTTTGACGAAGTCAATGGAGTCTTGCTTCATTGTGGGCCACCAGTATCCAGCTCTGAGGATTCTTCGCATTAAGCTTCTTCCTCCGGCGTGGTGTCCACTTTGTCCTCCATGCACTTCCTCCATTACACCTTACACCTCATCCTCTTTGAGACAAACTAAATAGGGCACAGAGAGTGCCCTTCTGTAGAGATTACCATCAATCATAGTGAAATACGGTAATTCTCTCCTTAACCTCGTCTTTTCCTTCTCATCTGTGGGTAGCTGTCCATCAGCCAAATAACGGATGTAAGGAGCCATCCATGTATCTCCGTAAAGGGAGTCAGTCATTATGGCGTTTAGAGAAGGGAAAAGAGGGATGCTGGGCGACGTTAGCGTGCTTTGAACCAGAGTAGTGGTGCTACCCGGTCGTTTAGTGCTTGCTAACCTGGAGAGTATATCCGCTCTCGTATTCTCTTCACGTGGAACATGCTTGAACTCCACCTTTGAGAATTTCTCAGTCAACTCCTTGACACAGTTCAAGTATAATTGGAGTTGAGGTTCGCGAGCTTGATAATCCCCTAAGATCTGCGAAATCACCAGCTGTGAATCGCTACAGAGTGTCGCCTCGGAAGCTCCGATGTCAATTGCAGCTCTTAGCCCGGCCAAGCAAGCTTCGTACTCAGCCTGGTTGTTGGATGTTTTGAAATTGAAACGAAGGGAGATCTCCAGGTGTACTCTGTCATCACTTTCGAGAACTACACCTGCTCCAGAGCCTCTTTGGTTTGATGAACCATCAACGTAAATGGTCCAGTGGACTCGAGGGTAATCCGGATCAGTCCCTGTCATTTCCACAATAAAGTCAGCCAGGACTTGAGCTTTAATAGCGCTGCGGGGTTCGTAGGATATATCAAACTCAGAGAGTTCAATAGACCATTTGATCATCCTCCCAGCAAGATCGGGCTTGATTAAGACAGAACGGAGTGGCAAATCCGTTCTCACTATGATTGGATGGGCGTGAAAGTACGGACGCAACCGTCGTGAGGCCCAAACAACAGCGAGGGCGGCCTTTTCAATTTTCTGATACCGGATTTCAGCACCTTGCAAGGTCTTGCTAGTGAAATAGACCGGTCTTTGTCCATCAGGAGTTTCTTTTATCAAGGCAACGCCCAAAGCTTCATCTGAAATAGCCAAGTACAGAATGAGTGTGTCTTCGGGGTCAGGCTTTGTGAGAATGGGAGGTTTGGACAACACCTCCTTAAGCTCTTGGAAAGCTTTTTCTTGTTCCTGTCCCCACTCGAATTTTTTGGACTTTTTCAGTATTTTGTACAGGGGGAGCGACCTGTGAGCCATCTTCGGCATGAATCGTGCCAAAGCTGCTACTTTGCCATTCAGGGATTGGACTTCTTTAAGATTCTTAGGACTTTGCATGTCTAGAATCGTTTGGCACTTCCCTGGATTGGCTTCTATACCACGTTGAGTTAACATGAAACCCAAAAATTTCCCAGCAGGGACAGCAAATGTGCACTTGATCGGGTTCAGCCTCATGTTAAATTGCCTCAAACGGGTGAATACTTGGCGCAGGTCTTCAATATGATCGCCACCTGCCGGTGTCTTTGCTATTATGTCGTCAATGTATACTTCAACAAGTTTGGTGTGCATACCCTCGAAAACCTTGTTGATCATGCACTGATATGTCGCCCCAGCGTTTTTCAGGCCAAAGGGCATGACTGTATAGCAAAAGACACCACGATCATTTATGAAGGCTGTCTTCTCTTGATCCTCTTCGCACATCGGAATTTGGTTGTAACCAGAATATGCGTCCATGAAGCTCAGGTATTGGTAACCAGAGGAATTATCTACCATCCGATCTATATTAGGAAGAGGATAAGGATCTTTTGGACAGCAGCGGTTGAGGTCCACGTAGTCAATGCACATTCTCCATTTACCATTGGATTTAGGGACCATCACCACATTCGAAAGCCAAGAGGAATATCGGATTTCCCTGATAAATCCGGCCTTCAGCAATTCCTCAGTTTGCTGACAAGCTGCCTTCTGTTTCTCTGGGCCTAATCGTCTTTTCTTTTGGGCCACAGGTTTCATCTCTGGATAGACAGAAAGTTTATGACAGCAGAATTCAGGGTCTATGCCTGGCATATCGGCTGCGGTCCATGCAAAGAGGTCTTTAAACTCTTGTAAGAGAGCCAGCAGTCGCTGCTCTATTTCAGCATCTAGCTTGTCATTGATATGGGTGATCTTTTCTGGGGAATCTCCCAAGACAATGTCCCTGGAACTTCCATCCGGTGTGGGCT
The DNA here is from genome assembly GCA_037962975.1 of Clitoria ternatea. Lineage (NCBI taxonomy): Eukaryota > Viridiplantae > Streptophyta > Magnoliopsida > Fabales > Fabaceae > Clitoria > Clitoria ternatea. Next base: position 20,199,787 of record CM075670.1, on the reverse strand, counting down.
TTGATGGGTTGAACGGATCAATGTTCAAATCCGCTCTAGGATCCAGGTCGACAAGACTTACAGATCCAGCCGATGTTCCAGTATCATTAAGTTTCCTCTTTTTATTGGAGGCGTCCAGCTTTGTCATGTTGAGGCTAAGGTTGTAGCAGTACCTAGCCATCTCTTGATCACCCCGGATAGATGACACAGCATTATCCTTGTCAATGAACTTGATAAGGAGATGTGGGGTTGATACAACTGCCTCCATTGCATTCAGAGTAGGACGGCCTATGATGCCATTAAATGGTGATTTGACATCAATCACTAGCACCCGAGACCTAACCGTCCTGGCTCCTGGCTCGCCTTCAAACGAGATAAGGGTATCAAGATACCCTCTAGTTAGTTGCTTTGCGCCATTGAAAGCTGTTAGTTCCTGCGTGTAAGGATGTAAGTCTGAGTCTTTAAAACCCATTCTTTCAAAGCAATTATAAAAAATAACATCGCAGGAACTTCCCTGGTCAACAAGGATTCTTCGGACGTCCTTGTTGGCGATCACAGCAGTGATGACTACAGCATCGTCACCACCAGGAACGGTTGGGCCAAAATCCTCGTCAGAGAAAGAGATTATGGGAGCCTCATTCCCTCCTCTGTAAGAGCGGTTGTCTTTGACTTTCCCTTGCACAGATAGAATCATTCTGTGATGATTCTTACGGGCTGTAATTGAAGCTCCTCCTCCAGCGAACCCTCCAGCAATCATGTCAATGACTTCACGTCGGCCCTGACGTTGTTGCTGGGGCATGCTGTCTTTCTGTGCTGCATTATCGGTCATTACACCTTTTTGCTTCTCTGCAGCAGAGAACTTTCGAACCGGACTGGGGTTGTTGTCATCCCCATCGTCGGGATCTCTTTCTCTTTTCTCATTCCGTTCTGCCCTGTCAAAGGATTTTTCTTTGAACAGGTATTGTTTTAATTTGCCTTCTCTAATTAGCGTCTCAACCGCGTTCTTTAGAGCTTGGCATTCATCAGTGGAATGACCATTTTGTTCATGAAAATCACAGTACTTTCGTGAATTTCCTGGTCTTTTCATAGGAGCTGGTCTCCTGATGCCATATGTGCTGAAAACTGGCCATCCGACCTCTCTCAAAATCTGAGATGGTCTGGCAGATAACTGTGCATAATGGCTGAAGGAATTGACATGCCTTTCTCGAGGTCGAGGGGGGTGGTTACCCACCTTAGGATTGGTGAATGGCCTCTCCATGCGTTCTGACCTCGTCTTTTCCTTACCCTTCTGGGTTTGGGGAGATGGTGTTGGTGGCTTTTTCTTTGCAGCCATTGCCTCCAAGTGCATCTCTATGCTCACATACTTTGAGGCTTTTTTCCTGAACTCCTCAAAAGTTGATGGGGGGCTCTTCGCTAATGAAAGAGCGAAAGCTGATCCTGGCTGCAATGCCTCAATTACGATATGCAGCTTGATAGATTCTGTGAGGTTAGGAACCAGAGCTGCTTCCTTATAAAACCTCTTCAAAAAATCTTTTAGGCCCTCTGTTTCACCTTGCTTAATCTGAGCCAAGGTATGAGACGTCTTGGGTACGTCTCTGGAGATGACAAAATGGGTTTCAAAGGCAGCTGCCATTTCTGCCCAAGAATCTATGGATCCAGAAGGCAAGCCTTTAAACCACCCGAGGGCCTCCTCAGACAATGTTCGAGGGAACATTCGGCACATCACGTCTTCATCAGCCCCTAAGTACATGGCTTCAAACACATAAGCATCAAGGTGCTTAGTTGGATCAGTTTCACCATTATACTTTCCGATGGAAAGTGGTTGAGTGGTTTGAAGGTGCTTGGGGATGCTGATGCCCATAAGTCTCCTTGAAAAAGGAACCTTCAGATTGTAAGACAATGGGGGTGCTGTTGTTGAATCTCTCTTCCTTCGGGAAGCTGCATCCTCAGAATCGCGAGTTTGTTCTCCCTCCTCAAATGTTGGGATCTTCGAGTACTGAAGAGTGGTGGACTTTTCACCATCAGTTGTGTGGGGAGTGTTTCGCGTGCGAGATGACTCTTTATACTCGCTTTGCCTTTTTTCTCTTCGCAATTCAGCGAGTTCCCTCTGAAGTTGTTTGATCAACTCATCACGAGGATCAGGATCAGACACTGTTACTATCTTCTTTGAGTTGCCCCCATGAGAATCAAAGTTGAGTTTTCTGAAGGCGTTAGGATTAGTTCTGCCTTCAGCTTGATTCTCCACGAAGTCTTGGGCTTCGCCTTCCATGGAGGATTACCTGCTCTGTCAAAGGATATGGGAATAACTTTATCGGGTCCCACTGGGCGTGCCAATGATCTGTCCTGGACCGGGGTCAAGAGATCCGATCTCAAGCCAGTCACGAATAGTATGTCAATACCGTCTAGTAGACCGGATGTGTATGTATCCGATGTAGGTATCCGTTGTCCTTGAATGAGGAGAACGGATTGGGCGTTCTGGAGATCCTTCACACCGACCTAACGCGTTGAAGTGGGCGAATGGTGGTGTCACCTGCAAAGATTCTCCGACGCTCAAGTCAGTGATTATATTCCAAGTCAGGAATGTATTTAGAGAGGAATCAGTCGTAAAAGAGCTGAGCCAGAAGATCCCTAACTTCAATCATGAAGTCAGTTCATATACCTGATTGGCTCGATTAACGAGGACTTGTTGGTGGGGAACCACCAACTCCCATTAGCATTATTATATTGCGCACTTACCTGCATGATTGGGTCAAGTGGCTATTTTATATTGAGCGTAGAAAATGTAGACTAGGATTAGGGAACAAATTGACCATTCCCGTGAGCAGAATTTGGCTCGTAGTGCAGGGAATTATTGATCGATCCCTGTAGCAACAATCCTTGTCTTTTGCACAGTAACGTGTGTATTGTCCGATGTCATGGTGTTATCCTGAACAACCGGTATAGGGAGAACGCCTGATACGGAATTACAGTCCGGATGTATACCGATGACACCGGTTACATGTAGATGTCTTATCAAAGACGTTGAAATATGTATAGCAGATCGGATACCGGTATTGAGACCGGATCAAAACTTTTCATTTACTTCATCTAATTCTTAACGTTTTGTAATTTCAACTGTTCAAATTTTTAATTTATTTTGTTACTATTTTTATGATTTCTGTAAAACAACCACAATACAAAGAAATACTTTTTAGCATATGCAAAAATATTTATTTTGTTATATATTATAGGTTAAATGAAAAAATCAACATGTTTTATACATTTAAAAGAGAAAACACTACGGAATTATATAACTTTGTATTATTCATATTAACAATAGAACATCATAGTTATTATAAATTCAAATTATTAAATATAAAATTATTAGTATTACATGCAATGAATCTGTTTTTGTCTTTTAAATATATCATAAGTTATTTCAAATAAAAATAATATAAAACACAATGAAACAACTAAGAATTAAGTATAAAATATTAATATTATAGAATTTTATCAAATTAATAGTTATATTGAAAATATTAAAAATTTATAATCTTTAAATTTTACCAAATAATGTTGTAAAGAATATAAGTAAACCAAAAAATTAAAAACGTACGTGATATTGGTTTGATTTGATTTTTATCGATAGATAACAGATAACTATTCAGGTATTTATTTTATAGATATAGATGAACATATATTTATACACTAGGATTTAATAAATTATTTTACATAATAAATTATTTTTAGATATTATTTTATAGTATTTACATTTTACTTTTAATTAAAAATTTATTAGATACTTCGATTTCATATGATTCTTTTATAATATATATAGTTACTAATGAATAATAAAATTTATTATAAATTGTTTTGGTTAATTTATATTCTAAAATTTTTAAATGGAAAGGAAAAAAGGATTATTTACCTTCAAACTTTTCTAAATTTTTTATATGAAATTGAAAATATAAAGAGTTTTATAAAATAATTTTTTTCTAAAAAAGTAGCTAAATGTATTATATTATCAACAAATTCTTTTTTTGTATTACGGTGACCAATAAATTCTTATATAATATCAAATTATCAAGATGATATAAATATATATAATTTTAAAAATATTTATAAAATAAATTTTAATAATTTAAAGCCTTTAAAGAGTAACTCAATGTTAATTTAAAATAATTTATATTTTTTATGTTAATATATTTAAATATTAAAAGATATAAATATAAGTTGTGATTTTTGACGCATGATTATTTTTAAATTTCCAATTAATTAAAAGTCAAGTGGATATGAAATTTTAAGTGATAATTTAATTTAAATATATTATATATCAATGTAAAAGTTTTTTATACTATCATCTAATAATAATAATAATAATAATACGTTATCATATAAATAGAAAAATATTAAACACATACATCTAGGCTTTTTGGTGTTGGATTGTGCATGACTTTTTATACTGGTTATAACTTGTAATCTTGGTTTTTTTAATACAATTCTTTTGACTCCTTAAAAAAATAATGAGATGGTGAATATTATAACATCCCATTTTAATTATTGGTTAATTTTTTTAATCAGATAATTAATTGGGAATGTTAAATTAATTAAAGGTGGGTACGTTAATTTTTTAAATTTATCCAAGTTTTAGGTAACCTGAAATTACTGGATTAATTCCTGAAATTAACCGGAGGACGTAAGATTACTACTTTCCCTTAATTTCTTAATTCTCATTTCACCTTTCTTTTCCTCACCCCTACTCCTTCCCACGCGTGCATGTGACAAGAAAATAGAGCATTGCTTCTTCTCATCTCCTCACCCGCCACACCCATCCCCATCTCCACCATTTCTCTTCAATTTTCTACCAAGCTAAGACAAAACTTCACTTCTCCTTCCTTCTCATTCTCATAGGTAGCATTGTAAGGTCAAGGAATCTTCAATTTCCCAATTTGCCAAGGTAAGGTTCCATGAACATTCTTGGTCTTCGGCTTGCTTCTTGAACCTCATTCCTTAAATTCTTTAAATTCATGAATTTTAGGTTGTTCTAGAGCCAATTCTAAGTGGGGGCAACCTTGAGTGCATGGGGTTCCATTGTCGGAAAGGTAGAAACTAAATACCCATTGTTTAGTTTGGTTCGTTTCACAAATTTAAGCTTTAGTGGCTTTATTTCCTTGGTTATAGGTTATTATAAAATCATTTCGGAAGTGTGTGCAGTGTTGGAACCTTAAGAATTCGGTGCCGGATCCCGTTGATGACATTCGGTAAGTCGTAATCCTTTGAGGCTTCACCGTTTTGTTAAATTGTTAAATACTGCAATATTCGGGTTTCTAACAGGTTAGAAAATAATTAAATTAGATGGTTTTAGTGATCAGTTAATTAATGGGAAAAATATTAGGTTATGTTCATTATAGGTTTGTCGTCGGAATGTGACCAGAACCGAAGTGTGAGTTTAGGAATCTCGGATTCCAAGTAGGAGGAGCCTCATGTTTTAAATATTATGAACGGATAAAGGGATATAGATATGTTTATATATGATGATTTATTTAGTATTTGGTGAAAGTTAATGACAAAGATGATCTATGATTAAGTTGATGATATATTCCCTTTTTATATAATTCTCGGTGTGATTTGATGATTATTAGAAATGATTGGAATCCGTTCATATGGTATGGATAATTAATTAATTAATGAGCATGATGTATTGCATTGGATTACAATGATTGATAATGATATTTAATTGATGATAAATATGTTGATGATGATTGAATAACTTGGGACAGCTTGATTGATATTGTGAATTGATTATAATTGATTTTTTATGTTTTGCGTTAAATGAAAATGAAATAAGGATCCTTGGTGATGGTAACTAAGTTGTGACCCCTAGTGATGGTAATTAGGTAGGCCGAAATGATATGTTCCATATCATTTGTATTTAGGACGCACACAAGACTACAAGGAGCCTATGATGTCGGTCTAGGTGGGAAGGCGGCCTTTGGATAGGCACAGACCCTGTGGTGGTTTCTTCAGATTCCACAGCCGCATTCGAGTTAAACTTAAGGCCAGCCCATAACACTAAGTTGAGGATTTGTTGTCGTTGAGAGTGACTAATGTTGCAATATGGGTAAGCGGTTCAGTACCGGTAAAAAGAATTAAAGATATATGTTAAGAAAATTTTAATACTACAATATTAATCTCATTGGTGAAGTCAGATCCGCATGCATATGCATTGACATCTAGATTGAGATTGTAAAGTTGTGGGACAATAATAGACAATGATCTTGAATGTGATTTATTTAATTTGTGATGATATATGCATATAGATTGGTTTATGTTAAATGACAATTAATTGTGATGATTAATTACTAATATAGTTAGTGCTAGAACTAGATAGAAAGTTGTATCCGATTCAGTAATTACCAGTTAACATATATATACTCACCCTCTAACCATTTTTATTTCAATAGACTTGGATCGAGGAGGGGAATGATGAATGACCATTGTGGATGTTATGTTGATCATTGAGCAAGATTAGTGCATTTATATGTATTTGTATAGTTTTGGCCTTATAAGCCATCATTGTGTATATACTACTTCTGTCCCTTATTATAAGAATCTTTTGAGATATTTCTTTGGTCCTTAATATAAGAACTTCATCAAAAAGTTAATAACAATAATTTTTTTTACCAAAATACCCTTATTAGTCATTAATGAAATAAACATTAATTAAATAGAAAGGGAGTAAGATTTGTGAGTACTAATAAAAGTAAGAGGGTACTTTTGGAAAACTAGTATAATTTATAGACAAACTAAATGACTTTAACTACATTAACCAACTTTTCTTAAAAACTGAAATTTAGTTAAGAGGTTCTTATAATAAGGGACGGACGTAGTATATGTATAGTGAAGTAAGTATCTGGTAACCTCACTGGAGGTTTAAAATTTGTTTTGATATCTAATTGTGCAGGATGATAATGATATAGTGATCAAATGCATAGTATGGATAAATTAATATTTGTTATGCCCATGAATTGATAATACAATGATGATAGCATTGAACACATGATATGGGTAGGTTTTGTATATGTTATATTGCATATGAGATGATTGGATAATGTAGAAATGACATTGTAGTATTGAACTTAATTGACATGCTAAGTTATTGAGAATTATGCATAATTGAGAAACTAGACAGGCTAGACTTTGATTTGTGGGGTTTTGGAACCTTCGAATAGGTTTGATAGCTTCTATATAGTAATTGAAATGTGTGAAAATTGGTTTGGTCCAATTAAGATGAGAATTGAGTGGTTTGATTACTTGAAATGACCTAAATACGCTTTTACACACATCTCTCTCATTTTTGAGAATTTTTTGGTACGGATGGACCAACAGGTCATAAATGATGTGAAATAGCTTGCGTTAAAATTTCATAGCATTCAGAGGTCAAACAAACAAGTTAGGGTATGCAGAAGTTGGCCGGTAGCCAAAATTTTACATAATCCTGCATTCTGTATGTCTAGCAATTGATTACACATATTGTGTAATCGATTACAAGACTACACCCTAACATGTAAGCCGTTGGTAATCGATTACATTAGAGGTGTAATCGATTACACAGTAACTTTTGGCCCCCCATATACTTCAAGAAAAGGATCTGTGTTCCACTTAATTTTCGCCTAGCCTTCTAGGTTAATTAAACAGTGTTTGGGGTATCCGAGTAAACTATGTTAGATTGCGAAAATTCGAAAAAAATTTCCCCCGTATTTTTATGTAATAAGTTTTACAAATATATCTTTATCTTAATCAATATATATTTATAATTTTATGAAAAGAGTTGTAATTTTGATTAAAAAAACTTATTCCGTAAATATTTACATAACTTCATTTTAGTTTTTAAATGATTTATAATTAATGAGCCCTTCAAACGGTATTAACATTTGTAACAAAAAACAAAAAACACGATGTTAACATAATTATTACTTCTTTATCTATTTCTGTATTTTGAGGATTTACTTGCTATTGCAAATATTTAGAATACTAATGCAATTCAGGTGAATCTTAATTAAATTAGTAGTGACTATATATATGTTCTAAATTGATGCTAATATTTAAAAAAACATCGAACTCTAAAAAATTTATTTTTTAAACTTTAAAACTTCATTTAAACAAAAGAATATTTTGATATTGAATTAATTTTACCTTACTCTTTACTTAGTTTTAAATCATCACTTTTTCTTAAAAAAAATTAAACTATATTGAGAAAATTTGTGTTTTTTTACAACTTTTCTTTTATTTTATCATTAATTATTTTTAAAAATATATTATATTTGTAGAATTGAAATATTTCATCTAATTGGTTCGCAATATAAAAATATTATGTCAAAAACCATCAAATTTATTAAACTTCTTAAATAAAAATATAAATATTCAAGTCCTCAGTTTTAAGATAATCGATACAATACATTGAATTGAATTAATGGAAGCTTATTTATTTAATCAGTCAGTTATTATCAAATTTATAAAAAATTATAAGTAGTCAAGTTATTTATCATGTATCTTCTCTTTAAAAAAATTATTTATCATCTTACCTATTTTAATTCAAACAAACCACGATCATTTGATACTACCAGCAAGTCCAGAATTGGGAGATGATCAGAGTTTGGGATGCTGACAGGAAAAGTGATTTTACAGTTCAAAAAGCATGTAGGATTTTAAAAGGGGTGGACTCAAGGGAAGAAGCATAGTTGCTGGGACAGAATCTGAAAAATTAATTGTGCTGAAAGAGTAAGAGTGTTTGTTTGGCAGATTAGATAGACACAACAAGTTGTTAACAAATGATCTCGAGGCAAAGTGGAGAATTGGAAACCCTGCTTGTAGTTAGTTTGGGGAAAGCATAATTAATGTTGAGAGATTTTCCAAATGCTAGCATCCCATGGAATCAGCTGGTTATGGTTAAAAAAATATATTCCAAAAAATACGAAGTGTTTAGAGTTTATATATTAAGAAATATGTAAAATTTGTAACTAAGATAGGAAGTGTTGGACTCTCACAGGTTACTTGGTTTGTATTTACTATAGAATGATAGCAGGGAGAAACAACGAGAGAACTACTCAGTAAATTAGTCTTGAAAGGGAACCTTCGAAGTACTTTGTTTGAGCATAGATGAAGCTTGTAAAAGGGAACACTTTTAGCAGAACTATGTGGAATCTACGAGGGCATGAGAATGGCAAAGCAATTATAGGTTACTAATCTTATTGTTCACACTGATTTAAAGGCTGTCTATGCTCAACTAACCGGGATAAATTCAGGTGTTATCAATGGGAGAGTTCATAGTTGATGGAATCAATTCGGCAAGTCCAAATAGTGCATATATATATATATATATATATATATATGTTGGGAAGCAAACATTGTTGCCGACGCTATGGCAAATAGCTTATAATCAAAATCATGGCATTGTTTATTTTGAGCATCCTCCACAAGAGGTTAGGAATTTAGTTGGGAAGGATATACTAGGATTTTATAGTTCCATAATTGTACTTGCTTAATAATTAATATATGGGCTTCATGCCCCATCTGTTTCAAAATAAATAAATAAATAAACCACAAACATTTGGTTTCCAAATTATTCCATGTCGACAATTAGTAATACTAAAATTTTACTGCCTTTAATTAATTCATTAATTTTATTTATTATTTGATCCAATGAAATTAACAATTCATTCTTTTGTGGAAACTTTAAACTTGAAGAAATTTCATATTGGCTAAATAAAATTGAAATATTTCCATTGAAATATATAAAAATGTACATGGACAAATGAATATTCAGTTTTTATTAAGTTTTTAAACAAAAAAAAGTTATATGCTCGTATTATTTTCAAAAAAAAATTATTAGTCTTTGATAAAGATTTTATTTTAAATAGAAATGAATTGTAACAAGTAAACATAAATTTTAGGTTTTGAGTTTTGAGATGTAGAATCAAATTTGGCATTCATTTGGGATGCATTTTACTATCTAACTTTAATTAAGAGATTATATAATGTTATTTTTAAATGAGAGTTTATATAATAAATTTGATTATAAAATTTGTTGGAATAAGTAAAAAATAATAGTTAACGTGGAATTTAACTTCCAACAATTTTTTGTCTGCGGTGACTCCCTCACTTACTGTGTTTGGAATTCAGTTTGAGAGTTTCAGATGGAGTTTGTCAGATGGAGTTTTTTAATTTTACGGTTAAACAGAGTTTTGATTGGTTCAAACAACGTAAAAGATCAATATTAATTATTAAATTTTACATTTTTTTAAATCATATTTCCCCATTAACATACCAAACAGACACTTAATTAATATGCATACTAGTTAACTTTGTGTAGTTTGAAAGTTCTTGTTATTTGTTGATGAAACGAGGATCTCTTATAAACTATTGATACGAGGTATCTTTTTTATTTATAAAAAATATTTTAAGATAAATTGGATTATTAAAAAATTTAAAATATAAATAATTTATGTATTTAAATGGGTAAAAATTACCCACCTCATTAAGTGAATAAAAACTTACTCGCTAAACATTTTTCCCGAAAAAACTAAAATTCTAACTTTTTACTAAACCAACAGATTTAAATCGTATTGCTATCTTTTTCATAATGTGCATTTCTGTCATTTTCTTTTCACGTTACACAAATATTTAATCATAAGTTGTCATATAAAAAGTTATCAATTTATATATCTATATTAAAAACTTACTGTTTCTAATATGTGTCCGCCAACACACATTAACGAATAGAAAATAATTCTTTTATATTTAAAAATATTAATCTAGTTTAGTTAAATTACTATTTTAACCCCTAGTTTTTTAGTAATTTTGAAGTTAAACCTTAATATTTTTAGTCAGTTAGGTTTTCTCTTCTTTTAAAATATTTCAGTTAGGTCTCTTTAGTCTATTTTATTACTAACTATGTTAACGAAGATTTAACGCATCATTAACCATGCTGACATGTCTATCCTATGTACCGGATGTTACTAACATGACTACCTCACGTGTCAGATGTTGTTAATATAACGACTTTATATATCAAATGTTTATTGGTGACTCCACATATCATGTACTATTAATCAATGAATATTTTTTATATGTGGAGTCGTCGTATTAGCATAATCTACATTAGTAACATCTGATAAGTGTGATAGTGTTTCATAGTCAACAAACAAAGACATGACTACATGTGATGTTCATATGTCATGTCATAATTTCATTAATGAAATTAGTAAAAACCGGACGGAGGTTTAAGTGAGACATTTTAAAAACATGTGACTTAACTAGTTAAAAAAATTAAGAATTTAATTTAAAGTTTACTAAAAAGATAAGGGGACTAGAATAATAGTTTAATCATCTATAGTTTCTTTATATCTTGGGGTACATATTTAATATTTTAAAAAATTATTGAAAGTAAATTTTAATTAATTAATCATATAAAGTATGTAAACGAATATTATTCAATATTTTTAACAAGGATGACAATAAATCTCTATATACGAGATGTACAATTTTATACAAAATTAGAAATAAAAACATGAAAAGTTGTTATTGAAAATTGTATTAAGTTTGTTTTAATAACAAAAAAACTACATTTATAGTAATTTTAAATAAAACTTTTCTTTTTTTATTTCTTAAAAATGTAAAATTGCATATATGTTATATAAACTTCCTCCCTCCCTCCAATTAATTACTATTTCTCCCCATCCTTATGAATACACTAATATTAGTATTTGTTAGTTTAGAAATAACACCTTTGACTACAATACAATTATTTTGAAAATATTTTTTAAAAATGGATACGTTAAGTGACATCAAGAAATCCTCTTTTCGTTTTCTATTATAAGCTTCTAAAATAAAAAGAAATGTTTTATTTTATAAGTTCTTTAAAAAAATTATGAGCATTTATTATATTTTTTCTAATTTATCATTAAAGATTTAATATTTTATGTTTGTACAATTAATACTCAATAGTAAACTTTAACTTTAAATAAGAATAAATTTTAAAAAGTAAAATTATCTTATACAACATTAAAATTGTAACATCCTAAATTAGGAATAATTGGACAATTAAAGTTAATGAGGATTTATTTAGCTAAAATAAATAAGGAGTTACCTAATTGCCTTGGTCACTTAAGTAAGGGAAATGTCCAATTCTCTTCTTCCCTTATCATATTTCACGCTACTCATAGGGAAGGGAAAAAACAAAATTTCATTTGCTTCTTCTCTTGTGCATGCAGCGACACCATCTTCTCCTCCTCATTACTTCATCAAATTGAAGCAAGGAATCATCATCTTCTTCCTTCTCCATCATGTGGCATCCTTGGGGTTTGGTTTAGGGGCTTCAATTTCTTCAATTGAGGTGAGAATTCATATGGTTTTTGGAACCCCAACTCTTGGCTTATGAAAGTTCTAAATCTCTTCTCCTAATTCTTGCAAATTCTTGACTTTTAGAGCCTGTGTGAGGCTTAGTTAATCTTGGACAGCATTGGGGACCCTTGGGACTTCAGATTCTTCAAGGGTAAGTAAGTATTTCATATGCCCATAGCTTCTACGATTTTGTTTCACTAGTTTCGGAGCTTGATAATGAGTAATTTCATGAAATTAGGTGGTTTCGGAGTTTGTTTAGTGAGCGGGCAGCATTGGGTATCTTCCGAATTATAGTTTCGGTGATCGTCGGAGTAATTTGGAACCATTTCGGAGTCGTCAGAAGTAGCGGACAGCTTGGGGTTTCAAGTTTTCGCCAATTCAAAAGCTGTTCGGAGGCACTTCGGAGCTTGGTGGTTGATCGGAAGCAACGTCGGAGGTCGTCGACTTGAACCGGTAAGCCGTCGATAGATTAAACAATTATTGGTGAATGGTTTCGATTCTGAAATGCTAAATAAATAGTGAATATGGTATTAAAACCAATTATCATGAATTTTAGTGAACTGTTTGATTACGAGGAAGTACGATCGGAGTTGTAATTAGTGAGCGGATATTGTTTGATAGCTCGAGGAACTTCTGGAATCGTTTATTCCAGGTAGGGGAGCTTTACATTTTAAATGTATAGTTTATGGATGGGTTCAGGGTATATCTATGTATATTAACTTGTGGATAATGTGTATGAATTGTAATGATTGATTGTACATCATGAAATGTTTGAGAATATACCCCGCTTGTGTGATAATTGAGAGTTATTATGTTTATGAGTTACCATCCATATTGTGTTGTGAATTGCATGAGATGCAAATGCTAAATATGATCGATATGGGATATTACATGTGATGTAATAAATTGATGAATGAAATTCTACGCATGAGATATGATAGAATGATATGAATGATATTGAGATGTTACATGATATGCAATTGAATAAATGATTTGGTATCATTTTGGTAGCATGAGATGCTTGTGTGTGAATTGCATAATGTAGCATAGTTGGTAAGGGTGACCCATGGAAGGTCAGGAACCCTGTGTGATGATTTTAAGTTACAGATTCTTGGGCTAGGTCCAGTGAGAGCCCGTGATAGCCGTAGGAGCTTGAGTTAAGTCTCGAGACGTCACGAGGTGACCGGTGTTACGCGGGAAGGGCTAATGGAGTGAGGCCGGGAAGGAATCTGTAATTGAAACCATTGTTAAGCTGGATCCGCATGCATATGCATTAGTGTATTGTTATTGAGACTAACATGAGTGATATAGCCTATGTATATGTTATTGAGGATATCTGTTGTGGTGAATTATGTTAAATGGCAATGTATGATATAAATGTGATATCGTATTATGTGACTGAGAAGTGGAATTGGATAGGCTGATCCAATTCAATACCCATCATTTAATATGTATTGTGTTCACCCCTATGTATGTGGCTATATTTCAGTGGACTTGAGTCGTGACGGCGACTAATGAGAGGTCACCGTGTATGTACGAGGAGTATTTGTATATACTTGTATATAGTACCTTGTGGTATAGCCTTGGCCGGCTCCCATAGATATCCATTTTGATATGTATATATGAGTAGCAGATTTAGGTATCTGATGGCTTCAACTGGAAGCTTAGATGCATTTTAAGTTTATGAGTGATGTGGTGAATGATGACAATATGATGATGTAGTAAATATCGATGTTTGGGTGTGGTGACCATGGATGGTCCCTGTAACACCCCCTTATATACACGAGATATATATGTATTCTTCTTGCTTTTTTAAAAAATTTGTTAGAAAGATATACATATTTATTACTCTTTATCTCGCGTAGACAAGGACATATATACATCTGATTTCCTTTGAATATTGAAAGAAAAAAACATTGTCTTTCAATATTTGTCCATAATGACAAAATAATTTATAGAAATCATAAGTGATAAATCATTACAATATTATATCTGAATGAAAGAGTTTATCAATGTTTAACCTTTACCTTGTTACAATTATCTAACTTGATATTGTAATAAGGCAAAGTAAAACTAAACTATACCTCTACTACAAATGTGACCAATCATTTCCTAGTCCTTGAACCATCGAGTTTTTAAATCCTACTCTTGTCATATCTCTTCATCTAATCGATTGAGGATGAGACCACTTTACCCTCTTGTAATTAAATATCATTCCATCTTGGAATCCCAGCTATATATCATATAACATATATTTTGGACACAAAAATTCAAACAAGAAGGAGTGAGAAACAAAATATAATATATTACAGATAAGACATAAGCATAAGAGTTTTCACAAACTAATATAATAATATCAGTCATAATCTCATACATAATCAATTATGAATATAGGGTTTCCACATACATAACACTTATATTTTCATTCACAATCACCCACATAGAATTTCACAATCACATGAATGTTATGTAATGCTTATGCTACTATCTCATTCAGTTTATGCATGTGGGCCCTTAAAGTTTTAATTTGCACTGGGCCAACCAGGAGTTTACGTTGTTCCATAATTCCGGATAATAATAACATAAATGCCTTCATGGCATATGAACAACTCAACTGGCACGGAAACACTTAGACACTAGTCAGATTGAGAAGGTTTTTATTGTGAAAGTACCTGACACTAGGGAGCGACCCCAGGTCACTGGAAGCACCCTTTCACACCCTCTTATACCAAGGCTCGCAATTAAGTCTCCTCTAATGTATCCTCGGTTTCTATAATCCGTCCCCAGGCAATATCACATCTCGTTTCTCTTTAATGATTCATGATGCATGAACTACTCGCGTATTGAGTTAGTTAAGACTTTTAGAAACTCAAGTATAAATTATATCTTCGGGGCCTACAAATAACAACATAGCCACCCCGATAAACTGTACATTTTCATACTCTTAAATAAGTTCTGCCTCACACAGAAGAATTTCAGTACAGTTTTCTTTATCACACACAAATCAATATTATTGTGATTTGAGTTTCAAAGTCTTAATATATTCCAAACCTTCTTTAGAGCATTTATAGGAAATTAATTTACTTTAGACACAAGTTTGAATTATCAATCTTTTTCCATCTTAAATTATAATACTTGAAAAATATATAATAAGGTACTTTTGAAATTAAAAACTCTTATTTTCAAAAGTTTAAAATGAAATATTATTGAAGTATCTTATTTCCATTTGAGAATCAAATATTTTCGTATATATATATACATATATGAATATATTATTTTCATAAAACAATTTCTTTTTCTTTATTTTTATAACTAAAAATTATTCTAAAATTTAATTAAATAATTTATTTTGGAAGAAAAAGGTAAGTTATAGAAATTATATACTTTTATTGAAAATTAAGAAAATTTTCTTAACAATACTTCTGAATAAACATTGAGAAATTATGATAAATAATTTCTTTTAAAGTAATACTGTAAAGAGTAAGGAATAAGTATATTCTTACTGAGTTTTAGCTTCCCGTCATGTTCGCTATATGCTTAAACTCCATATCACAAGATTATCAATCACTCATCAATCACAATCAAGTATTGTAACATCATCAATCATAATCAAATATCATCAATCACCAATATTATCAATCATAATCAAATCAGATAAATATCATTCATAAATATCATAATTTAAAATTTAATAGTTATTTAATTTAATAAACTTAATTCCAAGCCCTTATAGTCCATTTCCTCACATAGGTCTATGTAAGTCCATATAATCCAATCCTTGCATAGGTTTAGTTCAGTCTATATAGGTCATAATAGTCCAAGTTCTTGCATAGGTAATTCAGAGTAAGTTACACAAGATACTTAATTTAAAATTTATTTTTTTAAAATAATAATATTATTAAATTTAAAAGGAGTAGGGGACTCTTCCTATTATTCTTATGTCTTTCCATATTATATTTTTATCTCACTCCCCCTTACCTGGAATTGCTACCAAAAGTGAATTCGCTCTGTGCCTCCGAGTTCTAAAAAAAATATTAATACTAATTTATTTCAGTATAGGCATACTATGAAAATTAAGATTACTATCAGAAATGATAAATAGTAATTATGCATAGTAATAGTAAATAGTAACAGTAAATAGTAAATTTTAAATAATAACAGTAAATGATAAATCATAAATAGAAATGGTAAATAGTAAATTTTGAATAGTAATGGTAAATAGTAAATTTTGAATAGTAACGGTAAATAGTAAATTTTAAAAAGTAACAGTAAATAATAAATCGTAAATAGAAATGGTAAATAGTAAATTTTGAATAGTAACGGTAAATAGTAAATTTTGAATAGTAACGATAAATAGTAAATTTTGAATAATAACAGTAAATGGTAAAGTGTGAATAATAACAGTAAATAGTGAATAGTAACAGTAAATCGTAAAAATAACATAGTGGTATTTTATTTTGACCGTAGTAACTTATTCATAATAGTACTAGTATATTAATGGTTTTAAGAGTGCTAAAAAAATAAACTAAATAATTATAAAAAGAATATAGAAGAAAGATGTTATTACCTTACACCTCCGGCAGAACCTCTTTTTACCAAAAGAATTTACTCCTCACTAATTTCTTACGCACTATCTCTCTAGATTCTTTCTCTAATTTTGGTGTGGAAATATTGTAAATGAGCCATCTATTTATAGGAAGAGAATTTTACTATTTGAAATTACTTAATTATTTATTTTACTATTTATGATGTAAGTATTTACTAACCGGTCACTATTCATGATGTAAGTATTTACCCACCGGTCACTATTCATGATGTAAGTATTTACGAACCGGTTACTATTCATGATGTAAGTATTTACCCACCGGTGACTATTCATGATGTAAGTATTTACCAACCGATGATGTAAGCAATAAGTAAGTGATGATGTCGGCAGTGACATTTTGGTTATTAGATAAAAGGTTAAGGGTATTTTGGTCATTTTCTCAAATATTTAAAAAAATTCCAAAAATTCTAAAAAATCATAAATAATGTATAGATCAAAAAGTTCTAAAGAATCATATTCTAATTCCTTCAAATTTTTATTTTAAAATTCTAATAAGAGTTAAATCTTAAATATGTAAAAACATAAATATAGAAACATAAAATAAAATGGTGAATAATAAAGATATTAAAAATTTTTAATATAATTTTTTTAATTAGTGAATACTAATTAAGTCATTTTAAAATCTTTGTTAAATAAACATATTATTATTTTATTTTATTTTATTTTATTTTATTTTAAAAAATATTTAAATATAAATTTTTATAAAAATATTAATTAGTTAAAAATCAACTAACTAATAATAAGTATTTTCTCATTAAAGAGATATTAATATCTATTTTCTATTTGAGTAGGAAAAAGGATGTTACAACTCTACTCCCCTAAAAGAAATTTCTTCCTCGAAATTTGATATTGTAAATAAATCTTACCAAGGATAAACTAAATGAACTATCCTAATATATTTTCTAGTTTCATGGACAATTACGTATCCTTTCCTTGATGTTGTCACTTACTTCCTTTCAATCTTATCAAGTAATTTCTCTCAAAAATATCACCCTCTTAATTTTGTTAACCATGCTCATCTTAAACTGATTATTAACTCTAAACACCTCAATAATTACATTTTTTAATTCATCAAAACATCACTTAATATAATCTGTAACATCTATAAATTAAAATTCCTACTCGCAACATAGTAAAATGGACTGCTAAGAATTAATTACTGGACAACTAGCCGTTAGCAACTAGTCGTTGGACTAGCCGTTAAACTAGACGTCATGACCGTTGCATCACTCTCCTTTGCTTGCTTATAAATTTACAATCCATTCTCACTTCCTATCACAACTTCAAGGTCTCCTAGTTTCTCTTTTCTATCTAATTTCTTCAATCTTTTCCCTCAAGTAATATTGTATTACTCGATGGCCAACCTCCCTAGAAGTGATGAAGAACGAAGGCGAGATGGACTACAGTTCGTGGTAACAAGTGCCTCACTTCTTATAATCATTATGGTAATTTCTCTAGTTTAGATATTTTTTGTATTTCCAAGACTCTTAGACCTCTATCTATGATGTACTAGATGTGCTACTTTATTTTCTTTAATGTAATCGTGTATGATAAATTATCCTAGTGAGAAAGGATAAATATGTCTTAGTCCATGTTGTACTTGTTTATCTAGTTAAATCCTTGTGTTCTTTGTTTCATGACAATCCAGGGTATGTAATCATTTCTTATTTTCTTCTATAATGAATTAAATATTCCTTAACTAAGTGATTGCACATTCCATTATAATTGACTACAACCATTACATAGATTTGATAAATTCTCTAATCTTAAATGATCATAAATTACTACATTGACTTAGAAATACTCACTTAAATTTTTGTTATGGATAGCTAAGATTTATGTAACCCACTTCATAAGAACTATGTTAAATTAATAAGTAAGGGTTCATATCTATTTACCCACGGTTCACTAACATATTTCTTTATTTTAAGTCTATCATTACATAACAATTATTTATATAAGGTATGTATATGACATAATTGGTGACTAAAAGAAAATAATTTGATAAACATGTATCAGATTGTTAAGAATTACCAGAATATATTTTACGATAAAATTTTCCAATATTAAACCAATATCAATATTTTCCAAAGATTTATAGTACTTATTTTAGATCCTTTATTAACATATTTACCACAATAAAATACTTAGGAAGTTCAATATATGGTTGATTACATTCAATGTCACAACCATAAAAGTTTCATCAATTCATATATTTATATATATAACCATCACATATATTATTCAATCGAATGCATCATAAAGGAAAACTTCATCAAATCAAACAACAATTAACATATCTTATATGTTATACAAAAGAAGAATCAATACAAATAGTCGAAGATATAATTCCTAGTACGATTACTTGTCACACCAAACAAGTTAGTGAACAAACTACCATATTTCTTTCATAAACATACATTCATATTTTTTCTTTTTTTGATTCAAAATATATCATCAAAGGAAAAATATGATCCTATCTTATACAATTTGTTGTATTAGTTTTGGATTACAACAATTATCTACCCATTAGAATTCACATAAGTATCTATACGAACTCAAGGACATGACAAGGAATATCCTAATAAGGTTTCTTGAGTTTGTCTCCACTTCTCCACATACCACATTAAGCTAAGGTTAAATTCATTGATCTTAACATCCTTCACTACTTAGTGTAAATCATTCGGGGTGATCACTCTCGACAATTTATAGCTAAGTAGTTATAGTCATGACAGCTCCAGTCTAAAATTCATATCCAAATATTCCTAAGACTTTTTCCTAAAGCTTAACTTTTAATTCTTATATGAAATTATATGTTATTAAAGATCTTTTATTGTCTTATCTCCCTTATTGTCCCCACATGTAAATAGATAAAACATGAACACACAATTTGTTTAACTTCTTTCATTAATAAATGCTAAGACTGACAAGACATTCAAACAAAATACCAGACACCTTGTCTCTTTATGTACAATATGTCCCATACCATATTGTAAAAGAGGCAAATGTTGAATATTTCATTATCACGTATCAACTAAAGAATCAAACACCATAGATCACATCTGGAATAAAAAGAAATAACTATATTACCTTATTATTCCACCATACATTAGCGTTCATACTTAAATAATGTCAAGAAAGACTTCAGAATGGACAGTCTCTGATAATCCCTGCAATAACATTTTTCAAGTAATAGGCTATAGAGTTATAACTTATACCTCTAATTAACTTAAAGACTAGTTCCTTCTTTATCTCTAACTTTTCTCCACTTGTTTCTTGTCATCTACTCCAATTATAAAATTTCCTCCTCTATTAAGCATAAAATCTTTTGACTAACTTAACCATCAGAGAACACAACAGACTAGTAAGATACCTCAAGCCGATTTGGATTGAACTGCTCTGATACCACTTTGTAACACCCCCTTATATACACGAGATATATATGTATTCTTCTTGCTTTTATAAAAAAACTTTTAGAAAGATATACATATTTATCACTCTTTATCTCACATACACAAGGACATATATACATCTGATTTCCTTTGAATATTGAAAGAAAAAAACATTGTCTTTCAATATTTGTCCATAATGACAAAATAATTTATAGAAATCATAAGTGATAAATCATTACAATATTATATCCGAATGAAGAGTTTATCAAAGTTTAACCTTTACCTTGTTACAATTATCTAACTTGATATTGTAATAAGGCAAAGTAAAACTAAACTATACCTCTACTACAAATGTGACCAATCATTTCCTAGTCCTTGAACCATCGAGTTTTTGAATCCTACTCTTGTCATATCTCTTCATCTAATCGATTGAGGATGAAACCACTTTACCCTCTTGTAATTACATATCCTTCCATCTTGGACTGCTAGTTATATATCATATAACATATATTTTGGACACAAAAATTCAAACAAGAAGGAGTGAGAAACAAAATATAATATATTACAGATAAGACATAAGCATAAGAGTTTTCACAAACTAATATAATAATATCAGTCATAATCTCATACACAATCAATTATGAATATAGGGTTTCCACATACATAACACTTATATTTTCATTCACAACCACCCACATAGAATTTCACAATCACATGAATGTTATGTAATGCTTATGCTACTATCTCATTCAGTTTATGCATGTGGGCCCTTAAAGTTTTAATTTGCACTGGGCCAACCAGGAGTTTACGTTGTTCCATAATTCTGGATAATAATAACATAAATGCCTTCATGGCATATGAACAACTCAACTAGCACGGAAACACTTAGAGACTAGTCAGATTGAAAAGGTTTTTATTGTGAAAGTACCCGACACTAGGGAGCGACCCCAGGTCACTGGAAGCACCCTTTCATACCCTCTTATCCCAAGGCTCGCAATTAAGTCTCCTCTAATGTATCCTCGGTTTCTATAATCCATCCCCAGGCAATATCACATCTCGTTTCTCTTTAATGATTCATAATACATGAACTACTCGCGTATTGAGTTGGTTAAGACTTTTAGAAACTCAAGTATAAATTATATCTTCGGGGCCTACAAATAACAACATAGCCACCCCGATAAACTGTACATTTCCATACTCTTAAATAAGTTCTGCCTCACATAGAAGAATTTCAGTACAGTTTTCTTTATCACTCACAAATCAATATTATTGTGATTTGAGTTTCAAAGTCTTAATATATTCCAAACCTTCTTTAGAGCATTTATAGGAAATTAATTTACTTTAGACACAAGTTTAAATTATCGATCTTTTTCTATCTTAAATTATAATTCTTGAAAAATATATAATAAAGCACTTTTGAAATTAAAAACTCTTATTTTCAAAAGTTTAAAATGAAATATTATTGAAGTATCTTATTTCCATTTGAGAATCAAATATTTTCATATATATACATATATGAATATATTATTTTCATAAAACAATTTCTTTTTCTTTATTTTTATAACTAAAAATTATTCTAAAATTTAATTAAATAATTTATTTTGGAAGAAAAAGGTAAGTTATAGAAATTATATACTTTTATTGAAAATTAAGAAAAATTTCTTAACAATAATTCTGAATAAACATTGAGAAATTATCATAAATAATTTCTTTTAAAGTAATACTGTAAAGAGTAAGGAATAAGTATATTCTTACTGAGTTTTAGCTTCCCGTCATGTTTGCTATATGCTCAAACTCCACATCACAAGATTATCAATCACTCATCAATCACAATCAAGTATTGTAATATCATCAATCATAATCAAATATCATCAATCACTAATATTATCAATCATAATCAAATCAAATAAATATCATTCATAAATATCATAATTTAAAATTTAATAGTTATTTAATTTAATAAACTTAATTCCAAGCCCTTATAGTCTATTTCCTCGCATAGGTCTATGTAAGTCCATATAATCCAATCCTTGCATAGGTTTAGTTCAGTTCATATAGGTCATAATAGTCCAAGTCCTTGTATAATTAATTCAAAGTAAGTTACACAAGATACTCAATTCAAAATTTATTATTTTAAAATAATATTATTATTAAATTTAAAAGGAGTAAGGGGCTCCTCCTATTATTCTTATGTCTTTCCATATTATATTTTTATCCCACTCACCCTTACCTGAAATTGCTACTAAAAGTGAATTCGCTCTGTGCCTCCGAGTTCTAAAAAAAATGTTAATACTAATTTATTTCAGTATAGGCATACTATGAAAATTAAGATTACTATAAAAAATAATAAATAATAATTATGCATAGTAATAGTAAATAGTAATGGTAAATAGTAAATTTTGAATAGTAACAATAAATAGTAAATTTTAAATAATAAAAGTAAATGATAAATCATAAATAGAAATGGTAAATAGTAAATTTTGAATAGTAATGGTAAATAGTAAATTTTGAATAGTAACGGTAAATAGTAAATTTTAAATAGTAACAGTAAATAATAAATCGTAAATAGAAATGGTAAATAGTAAATTTTGAATAGTAATGGTAAATAGTAAATTTGAATAGTAACGATAAATAGTAAATTTTGAATAATAACAGTAAATGGTAAAGTGTGAATAATAATAGTAAATAGTGAATAGTAACAGTAAATCGTAAAAATAACATAGTGGTATTTTATTTTTACCGTAGTAACTTATTCATAATAGTACTAGTATATTAATGGTTTTAAGAGTGCTAAAAGGAATAAACTAAATAATTATAAAAAGAATATAGAAGAAAGATGTTATTACCTTACACCTCCGGCAGAACCTCTTTTTACCAAAAGAATTTACTCCTCACTAATTTCTTACGCACTATCTCTCTAGATTCTTTCTCTAATTTTGGTGTGGAAATGTTGTAAATGAGCCATCTATTTATAGGAAGAGAATTTTACTATTTAAGATTACTTAATTATATATTTTACTATTCCTGATGTAAGTATTTACCAACTGGTCACTATTCATGATGTAAGTATTTACCCACCGGTCACTATTCATAATGTAAGTATTTACGAACTGGTCACTATTCATGATGTAAGTATTTACCCACCGGTGACTATTTATGATATAAGTATTTACCAACCGATGATGTAAGCAATAAGTAAGCGATGATGTCGGCAGTGGCATTTTGGTTATTAGATAAAAGGTTAAAGGTATTTTGGTCATTTTCTCAAATATTTAAAAAATTCCAAAAATTTCAAAAAATCATAAATAATGCATATATCAAAAAGTTCTAAAGAATCATATTCTAATTCCTTCAAATTTTTATTTTAAAATTCTAATAAGAGTTAAATCTTAAATATGTAAAAACATAAATATAGGAACATAAAATGAAAATGGTGAATAATAAAGATATTAATATTTTTTAATATAATTTTCTTAATTAGTGAATACTAATTAAGTCATTTTAAAATCTTTGTTAAATAAACATATTTTTATTTTATTTTTATTTTATTTTATTTTATTTTTAAAAAATATTTAAATATAAGTACTAAATTTTTATAAAAATATTAATTAGTTAAAAATCAACTAACTAATAATAAGTATTTTCTCATTAAAGAGATATTAATATCTATTTTCTATTTGAGTAGAAAATAGGATGTTACAGTCCCAGCCTGTGTAAATGTGTATATATGAGTAATGCATGATTTTCAGAAAATGTGGATATGCATTTGGTGCATTGCATGTGTATGAAATATCCAAGAATTATCAATGTGTGGTTATTAGATGAAGTTATGCATTAGAACCTTGAATGAATAATGTTGTATGAAGGAAATGATAATTTACATGATTTTTATGCATAATTGAGTAACTGAGTGGGTCAAATACAGATTTATAAGGTTTTAATGGTATAGGACAGTTCTAATAGCACCTATATGTGATTTGTGACTTGTAGAAACTGGAACGGGTCAAATCCGTTGAGAATTGACTCTTGAGTTACATAAAAATGTTCTAAAACGGGCTAAACGTGTTTCTAAGCATAAATCTCTCATTTTTCGATATTTTTGAGTGCGGCCAGTGGCTACACGTCATAAATGGTGTATATTTTGGTGGCATTCCGAGGTTATTTGCATGGTTTTAGGTGGGTGAGAAGTTCAATTTTTCATAAAATTCTGCATAATTAAAAAGCTGTCAGGAGACCTTTTAACACCTCTCTTTTTCCCATTTTACACTTGTTACACGCTGGTGTTAAAAGTCCTTCCTATTCCCCTGTTTTCTTTTTACACCTGTTGTTTTCCACCCTTTTACACTTGTTTATGTCCGCTGTTAAAAGTCTATCAGTATTTTTTTATTTATATATATGCATATGCTTAGTTTATTTTACTGTATAAATATATATATATATATATATATATATATATGTTAATACCTTATTTTTGTGACATATACATATATATGGGTACTTATTGTTTGTTTATATTTATGTATATATATAGGTATTTATTGTTTGTTTCTATTTATATATATATATATATATATATATATATATTAAACTTTTACTTACGGGTACCTTACTTTTATACATATTAATTAATTAATTAATTTTTATATATATTATTTATTGATTGATTATCATTTGTTTATTCTTTATTTATTTAACTATTCCCTTTTAATTGAATGGTGTGATTAGTGTCTTTAATTTTTTATCCTTGTTTAATATGAAATATTTAACTAACTAATTTCGTGTTTTATTTAATGTGAAAATAGTGTAATATTTATTTTAATTAATTCAATTAAATTTATGGTTATATTATTTTTTTTGTCTTATCATTTATGGGTTATTGGAAATTTTTGGTGGTCAATTAGTTCCCAAAATCGCGAAAAAATTATTTGGGTTTTGGACACTTTGTTTTAATGTTAGGATGTTTTAAAAATAATAATTACTCTTTTAAAATTATTTATTATTTACAATAGAAGCTTACAATAGGAAACAGATGACCTATTAATTAATCAATTAACTAGCTAGTATTCATTATTATTAAACCGCCAAAGATTAGTTAGTTACATCTTACAAATTACAACAAGAAATTCTAATTAATTAACTCCTACATAAAAACAACAATACTATGTGAAATTGATCTAGCCAGGTATATACAGTTAGGGTTTTTTTTATGCCTATGATTTAAATAATATAAAAGTGAAAATATTTGGTTAAAAATTATGATGAATGTAGTTTTTTTAATTAATTTTAATATCGGTGTAAGATAATTTTTAATTAAACTTTTTTATTTTTATATTATTTAAAACATATTATGAAATTCACGTTAAAAAAAATCAATATATAGTTATGATGGCTAACCTTGAGGTGATTGACCTCATAGATTGTGACGTGGAGAGTCCCATGGAGCAGCTTTTGAGCCATATCAAACTTACCTGGATACATTCATAATTACATTAACACATTGATTTCAACTAATTATGTGACATTCACATATGATACCATACTATATAAACTGAAGAGCGAAGAGAGAAGTAGAGAGTTGTCAGGGAAAGGACTAACTTGTGCAGAGTGGAGAGATGAGAAGAAAGGAAACAGATTATGGATATTGAAGAAAGCAGCACCTCTACTTATAGTCGTCTGTGGTTGTTGGCAGTGGTTAATTAATTGTCCACAAGGCAACATCCACGACAGATTATTTATTATATTGTCATTAGGAATAAATATATTTTTAAGCTTATCAAATTTTAATTTTTATCTTTATAAAATTTTTGCTATATTTTTTATCTGGTTAAATTATAATATTTAAAAATAGTCACTGTTATAAAAATGTCATTAATAACAACTGAGGGTTTATTTAGTAAAACTAACAGGTAAATTAACTTGAAGCTTAAAACTAAAACCGAGAGCTGAAAGTTAATTGTGAAAACTAGTTGTTAAATGTAAAATGACATAAAATTATATATTTTTTAAAAATAGATATGATTATTTTTTTTATAACAAAATATATCAATAAGAAGAAAAGTGTAAAAAATAAAATAAACTTAAAGTTTATAAGCCCAACTATTACTTCAAGTAGTTTTTTTTAAAAAAATGCTACAGCTACTAAAATAAGCTCCCTTATAAAACATATTTATTTTATCTAACAAATTTTTAAGCTAGTAATATAAACTATAAAGTAGGATAATTGCTACTCATAACCTTACCAAACATAGCTAGTATGATAAAGCGTCGCTCATTCACTGGTAGTCACATAATTATATACTTCTCTCTGATCTTTCCTATAAGACTCTTTTAAATTGTTTCACACATAAAATTTAATAATTATTCTTGTTAAACTTTCAAATGTATCATTCATGTTAATTAAGAGAGAGAGAAATGATTTTTTTAAATTTTATTGATATCAAGAAAGGTGTAACCGATAAGAATATGTGTTGAAAAAAATCAATAATAAATACAAATTATAAATTGAAAATGCTTTATAAAATGACAAAAAAAAAACTCTAAAACAAACTCTTATAAAAGGGATAGGAAGGAGTTTTATCATGATTTTCATATTTTGATTAATTCTAAATTAGGATATATATATATATATAGACACACACAGAGGATAACTACATAGCATATCAAATGATAACATAAGAATCTGTTAAAAAATTACAAATAAAATTTCTCTCTTTACTCTCTTCTATTTCATTTCATTTGAGACTTCCTTGAATAATGTAACAAAAATTTTATGAAGGTAAAAATTAAAGTTTACTATGGGGATAAAATAGATATTCCATCTT
The DNA here is from genome assembly GCA_037962975.1 of Clitoria ternatea. Lineage (NCBI taxonomy): Eukaryota > Viridiplantae > Streptophyta > Magnoliopsida > Fabales > Fabaceae > Clitoria > Clitoria ternatea. The sequence continues at coordinate 20,172,608 of CM075670.1, read as the reverse complement.
GTTATTATATATCATTATCGCTATTTAAAAAAAAAAGTCATGCAGTGCTAACCCGTACTAAAAGAAAAAGGACAAAATGAACCATCATTAACGTTGTCCATGATAGAAAACACGTCCGTTTGTGTTCATGACATTGGTTAATATAGTAGAACCTATAATAAATAAAAGAGCTAACCCGTACTAGTCAATAAATTTAAAATATAAAATTTTTATTTTAAATTCTCATTTTTTATCCAAAAAAATATAATTAAAAATCTAGATATATGAGTACCTAAACTCATATAAAACTAAAAGATCTTACATATTAAGAGTGGTTCTTAATCAATACCACTTTAAGAAAACAAAAGGAAAAACTCTTCAAGCCTATTCTCAACTACATTTTTTAAATTATCAGTATTTATCCATTTTATTTTTTAAGTGATCCTAATATAATTTTAATTAAAAAAACTTATTTTTAATTTCTTAAATAATACTATTAAAATATCAATCTCTTAAATTAAAGTAGGCACATAATTTTGTTTTTGGATTAGGGGTTGAGTTTAAACTATTTAAAATGGTAACTTTTCATTGAGATGAATATAATTCACATAAATTACATAAATCATCCATGAGGGTTTTTTAAAATATAATTTATCTCAAAAATTTTGAAATATTTCCATTACACCCCATTTTTATAGATTTGGATATTATTAAAAGTTATATTTTAAAACAATTAATAATGGTTGGAGTAATATATTTTGAAATATTTGTGACTATAATCAAGGCATTTTAGCCATAAAATTTAAGTTTCCTGATTTCGCAAAAACATGTGTTTTAGATGGACAAAATTTCGTTGACAATGCGGTACGAGTCAAAACAGTTAGCAAGTCATGCCTATCTAATGCTAAAAACATATATCCAACTCTTTTTTCATGGACAAATGTTATAATACATCGGATTTAGCTATTCCCTTCAAACCTAAGATGCAGCTTAGCTTTTGCTATGGATCATTGTTAAAACATTCTAACTTAATAAAGGTAAGCCCGAAAACCCAAGGAAATTTTTTCACGATTCAATCCGAAATCGGAACAAGGGTTTAGGGACCATACAACTTAATGTCAGTCATAGGTGGTGATTTAGTGGTTTCATAAGCCCAAATAATTTAAAATTTCACAAAGAAGTGAGGGAAATCACCCAAGACTCAATATACATCAATTAGGTTCCAAATAGGTACAAATTTGGGTGTAATAGGGCATTGAGAATTTTTAACATTAGGACATATGAGAAAAGTTTATTTTCAGTCTTAAAAATAGTAGGATATGTCACCAATACCGCCTATTAGTCCCAATTTGACAACCATAAAAATTGGGTTCAAAACCCTTTTAAATTTGAGTTTTACAACACAGTAGGTCCGGTATTTTACGTCTCATGAGAGTTAGAAAACTCCAATTGAGGTAAGACCAATTTTCACATCTCTGTACCATAATTATCTACAACTTTCATACGGAAGTTGAAGGCCAAAAATGTCATTAAGACACCCAAACGGGCCAAAAGCAGTAGAGGAAATGCAGCAGTTGGAAAAACAGCATAATAGTGGTCATAACAGGGCTTTGAATCAATTCAAGCCCATATGAATCGATTCAAGCACTTCCTGGGGCTTTGAATTGATTCAAAAACTCGCGTGAATCAATTCAAACACTTCTAGTGGCCCTTGAATCGATTCAAGACAGCAATTATGCAGATTTTGCCCATTTTTTCAACTTTTAAGCATCCTAACTCTTTCATATCAACTCCGAACTCTACCAAATGTTGACATCAACTAAAATACACCATTTATGATGTGTAGCCACTGGCCGCACTCAAAAATTCCCAAAAACGAGAGAGTTATGCGCAAAAATGCGTTTGGCTTGTTTTGTGGCATTTTTGGCAACCAAGGGCTCATTTCTCAATGGAATTGACTCATTCCAGTTTTTACAAGTCAAAAATCATGCATAGATGCTATTCAAACTATTCTATGCCATTCAATCCTCATAATTTGATATTTGACCATCTCAGTTGTTCAATTATGCATGAAAACCATATGCATAACACATAATCATGACTCTAATACAAAACCAATTGTCATTTCTCATACCACAACAATTCCTGGACATTGTATTCATCAATATAGCATCTCATATTTATGTCCGCAATTCCTAGATATAGTAAACTCATATACATATGGTGGGACCATCCATGCTCTCCACACTTCAACATTATCAAGTAAACATCATTATTCATCACATACTACAAGTTTATGCTAAGGATAGATTCTAAGCTTTCAAGTGAAGCTATCAACCATCTAGTCCACTAACATTCAACCATACATATGCATATACACCAAACAAAATAGGTATACACTAGAGCCGGCCAAGGCAACTACAAAATAACTATGTGCATCATGTACATTACACACATATACATAATGCTCCACGCTCAGCTAAGTGATCTCTCTTCAGTTTCCACCACGTCCTAAACCCATTGTAACATTAACCACAAATAGGGGTGAGCATTATATATAACAAATGACAGCTACAGCACTGATTCAATTATCCTATTCTCTATCATGCAATGAGGTATAACAATCTACAAACATAACTACCATTCAATATTATCCCTTTTTTATCTCAATGCTTTACTATCATATCATTCTCAATGTCATACGTATGTGTACGTACAATTCTCAATTCAATTAGATCTAAATAATCATCATTAAACTTTGTGTTGCAACACTGGCTCTCATCCATATACTCAGCTTTCAGCTGATCTGGCCGTTTTACTGGTACCAAACCGTTTGCCCTCTCATGTGACACAATCACTCTCAGCGACAACGGTAGTGTCACGGGCTAACCCCGAGCCTCGCTCAAGAGGTTTTCCTTGGGTCCCACCCAAGGTCTTTCAAATATACATATCGCATCTCATGCATTTAAATACTATCAATTTCAATTCAATACATAAGCGTCTCACGCTTTTATGCTCACAGCATCTCATTTCAAACTACCAAATGATCTCATAAGCATCTCATGCTATTCTAATATCATTTACTGTACAATTCAAGCATCATATGCTAAATTCACACATAAATATGCTCATTCAAGTATATTATGCATAAGTACCATTCCATGAGATAAACATCTCATACAATCATATAACTCAATGATTTCAAAGCATACCTTGCATCTCATGCAATATATCAAATTTATATGAATGGCACACAACATAAGCATCTAGTCTATAAAACACATAATTCACAATTCAATACATTAATATACCTCGAATCTGCCTATAACCATGCATTAAATTATGTAAAAGCTCCCCCTACCTCGAGTAGAGAATCCTAGAAACTCCTTGATCGATCAAACGCTAGCAAACCATAAATCGCAAGCTTCGACCTCTATTCTTCAAATTCCAACAACTTCTGACAACCTCCGATGCTTGATTCTGAATAACCTCAAACTCTGAAATCCTCCGAAATGGTTCCTAACCACAAAATTGGCATTCTTAAGCTTCCAATACATGATATGGGATTAATCAAGCCCATAGGTGTTAATGACACTCACCAATAATGAATAATCTCAATTCTCCAAGGTACCCTAGAGTTGCCCACAATTGTGAATGGCTTCCAAAGGCTTTAAAGTTCACAAAATCAAAGGAATTAGGAGATAGAAGCAATAATCATCCAAAATCAAAAGTAGAGGTCCTTTAAGTTACCTCAAATTAAAGAGATTGGAGCTTCCAACCAAAGCTCTATAGATGTCAATATGAAGAAAGGAAGGAGAATTAATGCTTTTAGCCTCCAATTTAATGAATCAAGCAAGGAAATGGTGAATTAAAAAGGGAGATGATGCCATGGAGAAGAGAAGAAGAAGAAGAGAGCAAGCTTTTCCTTTCTCTGCTTATTACCAACGAATGAAACATGAGAAAGAGAAAGAATTTCAATTTTAAATAACTTAGGGATGCGTTGGTTATTACGGAAATTGTTTAAATAATCTCCCATTTTTATTTAAATTCTTCTTTTAATCATGCTTTGCCAATAAATCCTATTTTTAGGATATTACAATTATTGATTATTTGATTTCACTTTTGCTTTGTATAAATTTAGCTATTTTTAATTGCTTTAAATTCGAGATGCACCTCCGCTTTTGCTATGGATCATCATTGATATTTACTTTTGCTTTCGCTTACACTAGTGTAAAATGTAGATATAAACATTGGATATAAACACGGTTAAAAGGAAACAGTGTTAATAAAATACGCGGTGGAATTTTTAAAATTTCCGGGCAAACACTATAAACACGGTTAACAAGTAACCGTGGTTAAAATATAATTATATAGCCACGGTTAGTGTTTATATTGTTTAGGGTTTATTTATTTTGGTAAAGTATTTAAATATGGTTGCCCATATTTATAGTGTTTATATTATATTTAAACACGGTTGCCCATAAGTTGAATGACCAATTTGCTCATGGAAGTCACAATACTTCTTAGGGTTGCTAGGTCTTTTGACTCGGGCAAGCTTCCTAACCCTATACACACTAAAGGAAGCCCAACCTACTTCCCTCAAAATTTGATAAAGCTTGGTGTTAAAGGGAGCATAATGACTAAACACCGCAATGCGTTTATCTTACTGTCATGGTTGTTGCTCTCTACCCGGATCCTTCTGGGGTGCTTTATCATCGTTAGGTTTCTCCTTTTCTTTCTCCACACATGGTGAAGAAGGCAATGACTTACTCATAGCCGTTGTAGCTTTAAGGTACATCTCAATACCCATGTACTTTGACGCTTTACATAAGAACTCCTCAAAGATGGTGGGTGGTCTTTTTACCAAAGACAAAGCAAAAGGAAACTTAGGCTGCAAAGCCTCAATAACTGTATGCAACTAGATAGCTTCCGTCAGATCTAGAACCATAGCAGCCTCCTTGTAGAATCTTTTTAGAAAATCCTTCAAAGATTCTATCTCACCCAGCTTGATTTGAGCGAGGGTGTGGCGTCTTGGGCACATCCCTGAAGATCACAAAATGCTCTTCGAACGCTTCAACCATCTCCTCCCAAGAGTCTATAGATTCATGCCCCTTAAACCAACTCAAAGCTTCCCCCATCAATGTACGTGGGAACATGCGACACATGACATCAGCTTCAGCTCCTAGAAACATAGCTTCATAAACATAAGTGTCAAGATGCTTGCATGGATTCGTCTCTCCCGTATACTTGCCAATGGAGAGAGGTTGGGTAGTCTGTAAGTTTCTCGGAATGGGGACACTTATGAGCCTCCTCGAAAAAGGAATACTCAGCTTATACCCAAAAGGAGGAGTGCCAGAAGAAATACCTTTCGTCTAGGGTTTTGTTGTTCTATATAGGACTGTTCTTGTTGTTCCTCATCGTACGTAACGATCTTAGAATAATACGGTATGTGGGACACCTCAGGCCTTAATACTTTAGGCTGGTGAAGTTCGAGCGAACTCACCCTTTCAGCAGGTGTTGAATGCTCGTGGCTAAGTTTAGCGATCTCTTCCTTGGGCTGCCTAATGATTTCATCCCTAGGATCAGGAGTTACCATAAGTACAACTCGCTTTGTAGATGCACTTGTATTCTCAAAGGCCAAACGCCTTGGCTCCAAGTACGTGAGATCCTTAACATGTCCTTTAGGAACTCTTTTCTCCATCAAGACTTAGCTTACAACTGCGTATGTGGGAATCAAATTTATAGGTCACATCGGGTATGCCAATAACTAGTCGTTGTCGCGTCCAAGGGTCAGCGTGGTGACTAGTTCTAAAGAGATGTCGTATGTTTAAATTTTACACCGGTCTAGTAGGGATCCAGTATTATATCCTTTGCTCTAGTAGAGATATAAAGGTCTTGGAGTGATTCCTCATACTAAATCACTAGCCTTACGCATTGAGGGACGAAATAAGGTGTCACCTGCAAGGACACTTCGACGCTCAAGTGTAAGTTTAAGAGTTATGATATTATTGTGGAGGGATTGAAAAATGATGAATGATAGTGAAAATGGTAGATGACCATTAATGGTGGAATCAATGAGATATACATATTGGTTAGTAAATCGATAGGCCATGATTTATGTTGTTAGAATTTGTTAATTGAGGATAGTTTAAAAGAAGCAAGGTTAGCTTATGTTGAGCTCTAAGTGACGATGATGATATTTGAAAGATTAATGTAATATGGGATTGCATTATATGATGAAATAGATAATGATGTTATTGGGTTTGGTTGGCCTTTGAGACTTAAAGAATCTTAGTTTTGGGAAAGGAATTCTCAAAACCTAACACAATGGTATGAATTGGTGTTTTAGCAAGTTTAGGACTTGATATTAAGCCTTGAGATATGTTTATAATTGCTTAAAATTAAAATGATGCCTTGTGTTGGCTCATTGATTGGATATATGTATATATGTGTAATGATGTAGATGATATTCCGGGCAATGTGGTGGAGCATTCGGAGCGTGCAATGGATTATGGTTCTTCCCTCGAGGTAGGAGAGGAGTTTACATTCCAAATGCATGAGTAGAATAATTAGTGGTTTATGTATATCGTAGTACTCATGCTTGCCTTGCCATGAATATGTTATATGTTGAATAGACGATGTAATGGATGATGGCTTAGCTCATGTTGATTATTATGAAAATATATATGTGATGATGATAAGTTAATTTTGATATGATTAATGAATTGGAATGGAAATTATTGAGTATGAATGTTTGAGACAAGTTTTAAATGCTTAATAAGAGGTATATGATGTGTTGAATATGACGAATTTGGCTTTGTATGGGTTTTGGTATGTAAGGTTGTTAAATTCTCACGTTTCCTACTATTGGGCTGATAATCTCGCTCAAGCGAGATGGGTTCTCGCTCAAGCGAGAATCCTCTGTATCAGTATTACGGCCTCTGGCCAGATCTCGCTCAGGCGAGTGGGTGTCTCGCCCAACAGAGACGTGTGTGGGATGGGTGGATGAGATACTCGACGAATCTCGCTTAAGCGGGTATGGCTGCGCTTGAGCGAGCGAGAGAGGAAATGATTCTGGACGGATCTCGCTCAAGCGAGAGTGACTCTCACCCAAGCGGGAGCTCTAGGTATCAGGGGGATGGCCTCTGGCCGAATCTCATTGAAGCGGGCTTGCTTCGCTTGAGCGAATGCTAGAAAATTTTATTTTGTATGAATCTTGCTTAAGTAAGTGAGTGTCTCACTCAAGTGAGCGTATGTGGAAATAGATACTGGAGGTTCTCCTCCCGAGCGAGTGGCTGGTGTTGGTGTGCCTCGCTCAAGCGAGCGTAAAGGAAATTGGATCTGGGCGATTCTCGCCTAAGCGAAATGATGGTGAATAAGATACTCTCTCAAGCGTATGCGAGAAGGAAGCTTCTGTGAGGATGTTGCTCAAGCGAGTGGATGCCTCACCTGAGCAAGCAAGCGTGAAGACAGATACTAGCGTGATTACGCCTGAGCGAGCTGAGGCGCTCAAGCAAAAATGAATTGTCTCACTCAAGCGAGTAAGGGTCTCGCTTGAGCGAGTGACGCTGATTGAAATTTTGTTTTCTTTTCCTTAGTTTGCTGGTGATGGGTCCCATTCCATTTATGGAAAATTAATGAAATATATATATGTAGGGAATATAATGGTTATGAAATAATGAGAGAATGCATTGAAGGGATTTAATGATAGTATACCTTAGTGGTGATGGTTAATGGCTTATGGCCTTAACCAATACAAATGTGCCCATGATAGGTTATGATGACACAAATGCCTCACTACCAATGATGAAATGAAATGACTGACGAATGAATTGTAAATGGTGTGGAATATAAAATACTCACATTGAATGATGGAACAAATATAGAGAGACAATGACTTGATATTGTAAATGTTATGAATTGATGAAACAAATAAGAAACCATGTCTAAGGCATGCCATGTGGTGTTGTTGTTATTCGGCAAATGATATGCCTTGAATGTTATGATAAACTATGGAACACCACAATATGAATTAACATTTGATGATGATAAATGAATTAGTTGTGAAAGATGAGTATACCTAGAATATTAACAAAGAATTGATGCATATCCTTAACGTATGTAATTGATGCAAGTTAAGCGTGCAGTGATAAGTCCATATTATGATTGCTAAGAGATTATTAATGATGAACAAGGACGTAATTATGGTGGGCATAAGTATAATTGTCATATATGTGGAATGATGAATATGCCTTGAATGATTCTAGGTGTGGATTAATGTTATGATGTTTGCTATGCTTTTGATTTCCGTGTGTGTATTGTTATGAAATGATATTGTAGTCATTGAGATGCCAGGTATGTGAATAAAATACCTTTAGGGGCTTTGTAAATGATTGTATGTTATTGATTGAAAACATCAAATTAAAATATATCCCTATGTGAGAGGGTGAGATATCCTTGCGAGGTTGATTGGCATATGCATTATTGCATTTGCATTCATGGCATGGCATAACATTGAATGTGTGGTTGTGATCACAATGATAAAAGATCCTGCAGGATTCTATGAAGGGAGTACCCCTTACGAGGCGGGAAACCAATGTGATGATGATATAATATTGAGCCGGTGGTTACGATCACTTGGTTGTTAAAATGAAAGGCCCTGCGGGGACCATTGTGGATGAATATCTGTGGTTGTGATCACGAGAAGGGAATACCCCTTGCGAGGCGGGAAATCATTGTGAAATGATTGGCATGTGGTTGCGATCACAATGAGACATCCTGCGGGATCGTATGATGATAAGCCAATGGTTGCAATCACTTGGTACTTGAAATGAAAAAGGGCTTGCGAGTTCCTATGATATTCTGTGGTTGCGATCATGAGGAGGGAGTACCCCTTGCAGGGCAGGAAACTAATATGATGATGATTATAAGTGGTTGCGATCACATTAGATACCATGTGTGCATGGGTGATTGAAATGGATCCATTACATATACATTAAACAGTTGACATATGCATTAGCCATAGGTGCATGACATTTGAGATGAGATGACCAAGATAGATGAAAAACCCCTTATGAGGAGGAAATGATTAAAGACTTAATAATTTGACGATGATGACTGTGAATGCCCATGATTGATATGTGGCAAAGTGATTGTGAATGTGCTTGTGCTTGCTTATGTTGTGAATTGCGATTCATGAAGCTTGTATGCCTATTATGACAATGTGATGATGATTGAATGATGAATTAATAATTTTATAGCAAAGCACACATGACAAATGAATGCATGTACACTTAATCACAATATATTATATTCATCATTTTGAATGTATAACCCACTCTCCCATGTGGTCTCCTTTTTAGCATTGTGATGCAGGTTTCCACGGGATGAGTTTGGGTTTTTGAACTGAAGCTCATGAAGAAGGTAAATAGTGGTAACGGAATGCCTTGGCCGGCAGCATTTGTTAAATATGATATAATAATTGAGTTATGAATAATAATATCGATAAAGAGAGATTTATAAACATGTATATATCATTGTATATTGTTGGTGTGTGATGTCAACTATGGAATGTGACTAGTGAATTTGAGTGTTGTATAATCTCATATTTATACTTGAGGCATCGGGGATGTATGTATGTTAGGTATAGAATAGCTTATATTCTGATTTAATGATTAATACCTCATGTAGAGGCTACATATAATTAATGATGTATGATTGTTCTAGGTGCGTAGTCGATTGTGGCCTAATAGGCTTATATTATGAAATTGTATGATTGCTTGGGTCTTTTCTCATATCTTCATATATGGGACTAGGCATATGCCCGATATACACATTCTTCTTCCGATGTAAACTCTATTATCTTGTATACCGTTATGGGCAATTTAGTTATCAATCTAGTTTCATTTTTATAAATCTCACTCTTTAGTTTGCTGTGGTTCGGGTCTTGGTGTGATATCAAACTTATTTTGAAAACGCGAAAAATTTACCCGTATTTTATTAATTATTTATATCGATCACATCAGGATTTGGGTCCAGAAAACGGGGTGTGACAACGGTGGTATCAGAGCGTATTTTGCTCTGAATTGGGTTATTAATTATTATCAGAGTGTGGTTACTCTACATTGAATTGGTATTATGGATGATTGGAGCATAATTGCTCATTTGTAAGGCCTTATGGTGATTTTTTTGGAGCGAGATGCTCATTGTTGGAATATGGTTGTTTGTATAGACTAAAGAGTGGTAGTTATCTGGAGGATGATGATATGTTAAAGTATTAATTGCCCTATATGGATTTATGAATGAGTAGTTGTCTAAGCATTGTGAAACTGGCTATAGGGGCATTGTTGTTTATTGAGGATTCTTTGAGAATCATTAATGTTGAGTTGTGATTGATGTTTATGGAAGTCGACCCTTTATCATTAAGGGTGTGTGATGCACATATGGAGCATAGTCGCCCATTGGGAAACTTAATGAAATCATGAGATTGAATACATATGGATGGATTCCTCAATGTGATTGATATGTTTGTTTGTGTAAGTCCGGCCAAGTTCCCTACCCTATTTCCTTCCATTGACGAATACATTGTTATTATGCAATGATATTGATATATAAGGAGTATGAATCGAATAGATGATGAATTTATACCATGTGTGATCATGGATATGATATATTGAATATGAATTGATTTGATGATGGACCTATGTCGTGTGTTGATCACGGATAGGAGATATTAAATGTGAATTGATATAGTGGTAGACCATGGATTTTTAGACCATGAAATATGTATTGAAATTAAATTGTTGGTTAGGTCTCTTGCATGATTCATACTTGTGGCTCTTAACCGAGGTATACTTGTTGAATGAAATGAAACTCATATGCTTGAGTTGATTGAATGAATAATAGTGAAAGAGTTCCCTAATATGGGTAACAATGAATAAGAAATAGATTTCATGTCCTTAGGCATAAGGACCCTACATATACGTTATGATGTAATTGGTATGCCATGTCTCCTTAGATTGGGAACATGAATGAATGGTAAATGATAAGCATAATTACATATATGATTGAATTGCATAAGGACTAGGATTGCCAAAGATGGATATCCTAAAGGATTAAATTGGATTCGATTTTGGGTATGCGAAAGCCAAATGAATGATTGATTAAATTATGACTTGTGAGATGTGATTACCCCGTTGACTTGGTATGATCTTACATGACCAAACTTTATGGATGATTGATTTAATTGGACCCTATGATGGTCTAGACTCTATGTTATTTTTATGAGCCATTTATATAATGACGTTGTGTATTGTGGGAGTATTCCACGATGGGTACTAGGTAACCCTTAGATCTTCTAAGTCCAGTGATGGATCGAACCCCATGAATTGTTGAGCCATAGCAAAATGAATGGTGAAATAAGTTGTTGAGATTGGAGCCGACATGAGATGGAATGTGAATAATGAATATAACCCCTAAATAGTTGGTGAATAATAAAGAAGAAATTCGAGGTATGAATTGACATTGGCAATGATATATGATTCTATGGTATGACTTTGGGCTAAATTGTGTGCCCTTGACTTTGTGATTAATGAATTAGCTAGGGGCTATGATAAGACATTGACATAACATAGGTGATTTTGCAGTGGTAAGGGAAATATGATCATGTTATTACTCTTCTTTTGTTCCAAATGGGATGTATTGCAGATAGGAATCACTTAGTGATGTGATATGATACAAGTTATGCGTCCAGCTTATGGACTTTGGTTATGAATTGTGAGGAGAATTCCTAATGTGAAAGCTTAGTATACGGTTGAGAACCCTATTATAACCTTGAAGTTATATGTTTAATGTGAAAAGAGTGATCCAATTAGGCTTGAATTGATTTATAGCCAATAATATATGAATGAGATAAAGGATTGTTATGATGTTTGATCATGGATTCTAGATGGATGAAGCCCGATGATGGGATGTTTACCATGTGATGATTAGAAATCTATGGTTGATACACCAATTTATGGTGATGTTAAATTAATATTTAATGAATTGTATGGCATGATGTATGCCAGATTAATTGTATAATAACGATAAGATATGAATGTGTTGGTCATGGACTTGTGTGAATTGTCACTAAGTCTCACAAGAATTAATGTTATTAGAATAAGTGTGGTTGATGCGAGCAATGGGAATACGACGTACTTATCCTGATATGACCATACATGCCATAGGCATTGTGGCAACGTGCACTTATGCGCCGACCTGATGTGTTTATGGTAACCACTACGGGATTGGGACGCCTTCCTGTATGTCGGATGCAGCAACACATAGGCCGAGCAGGTGTAGGGTTGTAACTGCTTATGGTGAATGTGCTGAGCCTATCTGGACGTACTGAGTATGAACATGTGAGCTCTGTTGGATGATTTGTGATCGATGATATATGACTCTTTAGATGTAGAAATTTTATGATCATGTCCTGGTGAACTTTAGAAAGTCTGATGTTATTTTATGGTGTCATTGAACTCTGTTGGTGCACGGCCTGAAGTATGGCCTTGTGATGTATATCGATGCTAAATTTCAAGGACAAAATTTCTTTTAGGTGGGGTGGATTGTAACATCCCGAATTTTATAAAAATGATTAAATATGACGAATAAATATTAAATAGTTATATATGAGTTGATTTATGCCCCAAAAATCTGGAAATAATTAAATTGGGAGTTATTATGGATATTTATAATTTATTGAGAAGTAAGGAGCTAAAATTATACCCGATTAAAATATGGGTGATGGACCAAGTATCTCTGATTGAGGTGCTGTTGGTCAGGACTGTTAAAAATATTATTAGGAGTCCGAATATATATTCGGAATAATTTTTGGATAAAGTATTGAGCCCGAACAGAGATCCTGTATGTTATAAAATGGTAAAATTTAATGAATGGTGTAAGTTAAAACAAAAACCTTCTCCACTTTTCTTCATTTCCCATGGATTTTTCTTCTCCTTCTCCCTTATTCATTTCTTTCCTCTTCTTCCTCCTCTTTTCTTGCCTAAATAGTGCCCCTTTCCATGACCATTACCCACCAAAATTTCTTGGTCTCCATGGATTCATGAAGCATGAGTGGAGCATTGGAGCAAAGCTTGGTTCTCCTTCTTCTCTCTTTTCTCATTTTCGTGTTTGACATAAAGCTAGGAGAAAGAGGTATGATTCTTGAACACCCATAGCTTTTGTTGATGGTTTTGAGTTTATTTAAGTATTATGATGGGAGATTGGATGTTATTTGGGTGAATAATGGCTTTTAGAACCAAATCCTAGGTGGGATAACCATTGGGGATTGTTATTGATGTTGATAATGAATGGGATACATTGTTGCTAGCCCAAGGATGTTTGAAATGAGGCATAAATGTAGTTGGAATTGATGATAGTGAGTTCTTGATGAAAACCCTAGAAATTAGGATTTTGGGGCTAAATGAAACCCTTAAGAAAATCATAAGTTATTGATGTTGGAGTGGTTTTATATATTAGAATGAGTTTTGAATGAGTAACATTGATGGTTGATGTTGAGGAATTGTGAAATCAAGGAAATAGAGTAATAGCTCTAAGATTGGTAAGTGTGTTAAGAGTTATGATATTATTGTGGAGGGCTTGAATAATGATGAATGATAGTGAAAATGGTAGATAACCATTAATGGTGGAATCAATGAGATATACAAATTGGTTAGTAAATCGATAGGCCATGATTTGTGTCGTTAGAATTTGTTAATTGAGGATGGTTTAAAAGAAGCAAGGTTAGCTTATGTTGAGCTCTAAGTGACGATGATGATATTTGAAAGATTAATGTAATATGGGATTGCATTATATGATGAAATAGATAATGATGTTATTGGGTTTGGTTGGCCTTTGAGACTTAAAGAATCTTGGTTTTAGGAAAGGAATTCTCAAAACCTAACACAATGGTATGAATTGGTGTTTTACAAGTTTAGGACTTGATATTAAGCCTTGAGATATGTTTATAATTGCTTAGAATTAAAATGATACCTTATGTTGGCTCATTGATTGGATATATGTATATATGTGTATTGATGTATATGATATTCTGGGCAATGTGGCGGAGCATTCGGAGCGTGCAATGGATTGTGGTTCTTCCCTCGAGGTAGGAGAGGAGTTTACATTCCAAATGCATGAGTAGAATAATTAGTGATTTATGTATATCATAGTACTCATGCTTGCCTTGCCATGAATATGTTGTATGTTGATTAGACAATGTGATGGATGATGGCTTAGCTCATGTTGATTGTTATGAAAATATATATATGTGATGATAATAAGTTAATTTTGATATGATTAATGAATTTGAATGGAAATTATTAAGTATGAATGTTTGAGACTATTTTTAAATGCTTAATAAGAGGTATATGATATGTTGAATTTGACCAATTTGGCTTTGTATCTGTTTTGGTATGTAAGGTTGTGGAATTCTCACGTTTCCTGCACTTGGGCTGATAATCTTGCTCAAGCGAGATGGATTCTCGCTCAAGCGAGAATCCCCTGTATCAGTATTATGGCCTCTGGCCCAATCTCGCTCAGGTGAGTGGGTGTCTCGCCCAAGCAAGATGTGTGTGGGATGGGGGGATGAGATACTCGACGAATCTCGTTCAAGCGGGTGTGGCCACGCTTGAGCGAGCGAGAGAGGAAATGATGCTGGACGGATCTCGCTCAAGCGAGAGTGACTCTTACCCAAGCGGGAGCTCTAGGTATCAGGGGGATGGCCTCTGGCCGAATCTCGCTCAAGCGGGCTGGCTTCACTTGAGCGAATGCCAAAAAATTTGATTTTGTATGAATCTCACTTAAGCGAGTGAGTGTCTCGCTCAAGCGAGCGTATGTGGAAATAGATACTAGAGGTTCTCCGCCTGAGCGAGTGGCTGGTATCGGTGTGCCTCGCTCAAGCGAGCGTAAAGGAAATTGGATCTGGGCGATTCTCGCCCAAGCAAAATGATGGTAAATGACATACTCACTCAAGCGGATGCGAGAAGGAAGCTTCTGTGAGGATCTCGCTCAAGCGAGTGGATGCCTCGCCTGAGCGAGCAAGTGTGAAGACAGATACTGGCGTGATTACGCCCGAGCGAGCCGAGGCGCTCAAGCGAAAATGAATTGTCTCACTCAAGCGAGTAAGGGTCTCGCTTGAGCGAGTGACCTTGATTGAAATTTTGTTTTCTTTTCCTTAGTTTTCTAGTGATGGGTCCCATTCCATTTATGGAAAATTAATGAAACATATATATGTGGGGCATATAATGGTTATGAAATAGTGAGAGAATGCATTGAAGGGATTTAATGATAGTATGCCTTAGTGGTGATGGCTAATGGCTTATGGCCTTAACCAATATGAATATGCCTACGATAGGTTATGATGACACAAATGCCTCACTACCAATGATGAAATAAAACGACTGATGAATGAATTGTAAAAGGTAAGGAATATAAAATACACACATTGAATGAGGGAACAAATATAGAGAGACAATGACTTGACATTGTAAATGTTATGAATTGATGAAACAAATAGGAAGCCATGTCTAAGGCATTGCCATGTGGTGTTGTTTTTATTCGGCAAATGATATGCCTTGAATGTTATGATAAATTATAGAACACCACAATATGAATTAACATTTGATGATGATAAATGAATTAGTTGTGAAAGATGAGTATACCTAGAATATTAACAAAGAATTGATGCCTATCCTTAACGTATGTAATTGATGCAAGTTAAGCGTACAGTGATAAGTCAATATTATGATTGCTAAGAGATTATTAATGATGAACAAGGACGTAATTATGGTGGGCATACGTATAATTGTCATACATGTGGAATGATGAATATGCCTTGAATGATTCTAGGTGCGGATTAATTTTTGATGTTTGCTATGCTTTTGATTTCTATGTGTGGATTGTTATGAAATGATATTGTAGCCATTGAGATGCCAGGTATGTGAATAAAATGCCTTGTGGGGCTTTGTAATTGATTGTATGTTATTGATTGAAAACGTAAAATTAAAATATATTCCTATGTAAGAGGGTAAGATATCCTTGCGAGGTTGATTGGCATATGCATTATTGCATTTTGCATTCATGGCATAGCATAACATTGAATGTGTGGTTGCGATCACAATGATGAAAGATCCTGCAGGATTCTATGTAGGGAGTACCCTTACGAGGCGGGAAACCAACGTGATGATGATATGATATTGAGTCGGTGGTTGCGATCACTTGGTTATTGAAATGAAAGGCCCTGCGGGGACCATTGTGGATGAATATCTGTGGTTGCGATCACGAGGAGGGAGTACCCCTTGCGAGGCGGGAAATCATTGTGAAATGATTGGCATGTGGTTACGATCACAATGAGACATCCTGCGGGATCGTATGATGATAAGCCAATGGTTGCAATCACTTGGTACTTGAAACGAAAAGGGCTTGCGAGTTCCTATGATATTCTGTGGTTGCGATCACGAGGAGGGAGTACCCCTTGCAGGGCGGGAAACCAATATGATGATGATTATAAGTGGTTGTGATCAATTTAGATACCATGTGCGCATGGGTGATTGAAATGGATCCATTACATATGCATTAAATAGTTGACATATGCATTAGCCATAGGTGCATGACATTTGAGATGAGATGACCAAGAGAGATGAAAAACCCCTTACGAGGAGGAAATGATTAAAGACTTAATAATTTGACGATGATGACTGTGAATGCCCATGATTGATATGTGGCAAAGTGACTGTGAATGTGCTTGTGCTTGCTTATGTTGTGAATTGCGATTCATGAGGCTTGTATGCCTATTATGACAATGTGATGATGATTGAATGATGAATTAATAATTTTATAGCAAAGCACACATGACGAATGAATGCATGTACACTTAATCACAATATATTATATTCGTTATTTTGAATGTATAACTCACTCTCCCATGTGGTCTCCTTTTTAGCATTATGATGCAGGTTGCCACGGGATGAGTTTGGGTTTTTGAACTGAAGCTCATGAAGAAGGTAAATAGTGGTAACGGAATTCCTTGGTCGACAGCATTTGTTAAATATGATGTAATAATTGAGTTATAAATAATAATGTCGATAAAGAGATATTTATAAACATGTATATATCATTGCATATTGATGGTGTGTGATGTCAACTATGGAATGTGACTAGTGAATTTGAGTGTTGTATAATCTCATGTTTATACTTGTGGCATCGGGGATGTATGTATGTTAGGTATAGAATAGCTTATATTCTGATTTAATGATTAATACCTCATGTAGAGGCTACATGCAATTAATGATGTATGATTATGTTCTAGGTGCGTGGTCGATTATGGCCTAATAGGCTTATATTATGAAATTGTATGATTGTTTGGGCGTTTTCTCATATCTTCATATATGGGACTAGGCATATACTCGGTATACACATTCTTCTTCCGCTGTAAACTCTATTATCTTGTATACCGTTATAGGCAATTTAGTTATCGATCCAGTTGCATTTTTATAAATCTCACTCTCCAGTTTTCTGTGGTTCGGGTCTTGGTGTGATATCAGACTTATTTTGAAAATGTGAAAAATTTACCTGTATTTTATTAATTATTTATATCGATCACATCTGGATTCGGGTCCAGAAAATAGGGTGTGACACCCAAAATGAACTTATTTTAATCAATACCCCTAGCAGAGACAATCATCACATAGCCTATGGAATAGAACATACATATAACAAGAAGACTTAGCAATTTCCGTGCAACGTGTATTAGGGGATTTACTTTCTTATCGCAAAATAATTATCTAGTAACATAAGGCCTATCCCGAAATCTAATTCCCATTCATCCCTAAATTAGCAAACCCATGAAATTGAGTTATGCCCCGCTTGGTAATCCCTTAAATCCTTGTGCGTGCACAGGGGACAGAGACAATTATTGAAAATAGAAAGGTAAAGGTTTTTAAGTTAATGCATATAAGAGACCTGTGAAGATGAAGACAGAATTTAAACATGCACCCACCTTAGAAGGCAATGGTGCAATTGATGAGAGGAATAAGGGGAGGCAGCTCGATGACAAGGCAGAGAAGGAGAAGAAGAATATGGGCAGCTGTTACCAAATGAGAACAGTAATGCGTGTGAGAATGAAAATGGTGAAGGTAACCATCAGAATTTAGTAAAGTGGGTCTTTAGGAAATTAGGATTTAGGTGGTAATTATTGTAACACCCTTTGTTACACCTTAATAAATACTAGAAAAATTTGCAATTTTTTTTAAAGAAATGATCGTTAAAAGAAAACTATCGAAATAAATTACATACATCATTTCTGAAATACCTCATAAATATTATTAAAACTTTATAAAGTAATTTTATATTCATCCAAAGAAAATAAATATTAAACATTATAAGAAAGAGAGGAAACTCCATGGCCTATAAGCAGTTACTTAATAACTTTATTTATTCATTAGACCACAGTATTCATACCGAGCTCCCTTTCTAGAACGTACTATATTTACTGCCGAGATTCTTTGATCCTTCCCTCTGAACCATCAATTTAAAACATATGAAACAAAAACACAGAGAAAGGAGTGAGAAACAATATAATATTCCCAAATGGGGCATAAGCAAAAAAGGCTTTTCACAAACTAATATATAATAATATCAATCACAATCACAATCACACACACAATCAATTATGAAAGCATGAATGTTATGCAATATCTTCATCATAACTTACCTATATATGTGGGCTCTTAAATTTTAATTTTCACTGGGCCAACCAGGAGTTTACACTGTTCCATAAGTCCGGATAATAATAATATGAACAGCTCAACTGGCATGGAAACACTTAGAGACTAGTCAGATTGAGAAAGTTTTTATTGTGAAAGTACCCGACACTAGGGAGCTACCCCAGGTCCCCTGAAGCACCCTTTCACACCCTCTCATCCCAAGGCTTGTAATTAAGCCTCCTCTAATGTATCCTCGGTTTCTATAATCCGTCCCCAGACAATATCATTTTGTTTTACTTTAATGATTTATGATGCATGAACTACTTGCGTATTTAATTGGTTAAGGCTTTTAGAAACTCAATTATTAAATACCTTAAAGGTTTACAACATCATTTTAATAAATTATACATTTTCTCAATTCTCTAAATTTCTGTCCCACAGAAATAAATTTAGTACAGTTTTTGAATCTCACCAAAATTGAGTTTCTAAGCCTTAAATATCTCAAAACTTTCATATAAAACTTTACATAATCTTTCTCAAATTGAATCTTAACAAGATCGAATTTAGAAATTTCAATTATTTCCAAATATCTTTAGTTATTAAGTTGGAAAAAGAAAATAATTTTCTTTTGAAAATTTTATTTTATTAAAAGAGAATAATCTTTAAATCATTAACCAAAAATACTTAAAATTATAAAATTTTTCTTTAATTCAAAATTTAATTATCTCAACCTTTTTATAAATTAATTTTCATAAAATGACTTCTTCTAAAAAAATTTATTCTAAATATTAAAAGTAAAGTTAATAAAAATAATTTCTAAGAAAAAATAAAAGATAAAAAATTTAAAGAGTAAGGTAAGAAAATTTTTACTGAGTTTTCATTTTTCGTCATGCTTGCTATATGCTCAACTTTATATCACAAGATCATCAATCATAATCAAAAAATGTCAATCACAGTTAAATATCATCAATCACAAATATAATCAATCATAATCAAATCAATTAAATTAAATATCATTAATACATATCATAATTCAAAATTTAAATGGTTATTAATATAGTTGATTTTGAGTTCTTTTGGTCAATTCCTCGCATAGGTCTATGTAAGTCCATATAATCCAGTCCTTGCATAGGTATAGTTCAGTCCATATGGGTCATAGTGGTCCAAGTCCTTGTATAGGTATAGTCCAGTTCATATAGGTTATAAAAGTACAGGTCCTTGCATAGGTATGTTAGAGTTAGTTACATTAGATATTTAATTTAAAATTTATTATAAATTTTAAGTTAAAGAGTTAATATTTTAAAATAATATTATTATTAAATTTAAAAGGAGTAGGGGACTCCTCCCATTATTCTTATGTCTTTTCATATTATATTTTTATCTCACTCCCCCTTACCTCTTGTATACTGATTTGTTATTGTAAATCCGTGAACGCCTTGTCTCTGAGTTCTAAAACATACCAATTTCATTTTAATATAGTTACAAGATAAAAATTAAGATTACTACTTAAAAGTAAAAATGGTAAATTTTGAAAAGTGAATAGTGAATAGTAACAGTAAATAGTAAAACGTGAATAGTAATGGTAAATAGTAAATCGTAAATAGTAACGGTAAATAGTAAAATGTGAATAGTAAAGGTAAATAGTAAATCATGAATAGTAATGGTAAATAATAAATCATGAATAGTAACAGTAAATAGTAAAACATGAATAGTAAAGGTAAATAGTAATAATAAATAGTAATTTACTATTTGAATAGTAATTTACTATTGAAATAGTAATTTACTATTGAAATAGTATTTTACTATTCAGAATAGTAACTTAAAATAATATTATTTCCAGTATAATAATAGATTTCTAAAAACGATATGAAAATAACCCTAAAAAATATAAAAGAGAGGTATTCCTACCTTAGGATTTTAGCAGAACCTTCTTCCAAAAAAAATTATTTCTCTCTTTTACTTCCACCACTATCTCACTAGCACTACTATATTAAGAAAACTTAATCTGAAACTGTGAATTCTAAAGAAGAATTCCTTCGGTATTTATAGGAAGGAAAATTACTATGTATTCCATTATTTTAATATAAAAATACTGTACATTTTTGAAAATTCAATCCTGGTTATTGTGCATCTTTTAAAAATTTCGTACATGCACAGTCTTTTGCATAGTAAATATCGGCTGAATTATTAAGCCAAATTGTAACCTTTCACTCGGTATATTTTAAATATTCAAAATCAGTCCTTTTTGAAATTTAGCGATATTATATCAGTCCTCACTAATTTTATAATAAGTAATATAAAGTTTAAATTTTAAAAATCTAAAATTTTCTGTTAATAAAAATTTATTGATACGTTTCCAATTTTTTAACGATTGAAAAAAATCAAGATTTTTCTCAAACCGATCATTTTTAGATAAGTCTACTTGAAATAGATTTTAGAAAATTTTCTTATAATTTAACTTTATTTTCTTATAAATATTTTTAATTTTAAGTCACTTATATGAATTTAAAATTATTTAAAAAATATTTTATTAAAATAATTCAAAAATTCCAACAAATTCCAAAAAATCATAAATAATACGTAGATTAAAAAGTTCTGAAGAATTATAATTTAATTCCTTCAAAATTTTAATATAAATATAAAAATAGGGGTGTTACAATTATTTAAATTAATATCCTACTAGAGTAATTTTGTGATAGTAACAATGTATTTATCATTGAAATAATAAGAGTTAAACTTTTGTCTAAAATTCTCAAAATGTAGGATGTTACATGGTCATCCCTGGTGAGGGTGGCCTCTTGTGTGGAGCAAGGACTCTGAGTAGGTAAGTGTTTTCTAATAGGGACCTAAAAGAGGTTGTGCTAGGGTAAAGACTTGAGTACTTTGTCTAACTAAGATATAAAGTCTAGTCTTAATGCCACTATTTCATTTAGAGAGTACTTTTGTGGCCATGATTAAGTGAAATTCCATTATTGATATTCTTCTCATGATGCCTGTTAATTACATGTGTTATGTTTGCTTTAGGAAATTCAAGTGACTTTATTTCCTTTCTCTCTTATTTTTGTATTATCTTAATTTTATTTTTAGGTCCTTTTTGCATTCTACACTTAATTTTCATCCATGTATTTTTCTTTTTCTTAGTATCTCTGTTAAAGGATAAGCAAAAGTTTAGTTTGGGGTTTTTTATGAATTCTCAAAATACATAGTTTTAGGGCCCTATTTCTTTTGTCTAAAACTCTTAGGACTTATTTTATTTTTGTTTTGTTTTGTATTTTGAACCTTCCATGTTTGGTTTTTGTGTTTTGTATGAAAACAAGTTGAAAAGGGCCCAATTTGGGTCCAAAAGGAGCAAGTCATAAAGATTAAAGCTTTTAGGAGTCAAAGAGACCAAAGAACCAAGTCCAATGGAGCAAAGGAGGCAAGGAAGTGAAGACTTGGACCACTAAGTGAGCTTCATGGTTAGGCCTTAGGCTTGTCTTTATGGTCATAGTCACATTAGGCCCTATTATTAGTTATTTTGAATTTCTATTTGGGTTAGGGAAAATTAGACCTAGTTGGGTTACTTAATAAAGTTAGTTTTGGCCTATTTTAGGGGTCAAACATATTAGTTTAGAGTTGTTCATTGCATCTTAAGTTTACTCGAGAGGATCATGAAGGACCCACGACGGTTCTTCTCACTTTCTTAGGAGACAAGGATTGGTCTGCTTGGTTTTATTTCTTTTTATTTGCTTGTTTATGATGATGAGTTATTTTGTTTGTTTTGTGTCCTCATCTATCGTGAGTGAGTAGTCGTCTATACTCATGTAAAAGTAATGTCAATAAAGAAATGATGTGGCTTTGCACTTTTTGATTTAATTTTAATGAATGTTATTATGAGTTTTCTTTTACACTTAAGCATGAATTTTATTTTTATGGACTTGTAACACTTATTAAGATTGTTTAAATGGTTGGCTATTAGAGGGTGCACCTAATAGTTACAATAAAGGTTTAATTGAACCTTACTGAGGTACTAGCGAGTGAACCTAAGTAGAATAACAATATTAAAATTGAATCTTAACTTGTAATTTTGCATAGTTTCAATGTGGGAATAAAATGAAACCTCTAAGAGTGCTTTTGGTCTTAATTTCTTCTTCATGAGTTCTGCTCTACTTTGCAAGTTTCTCATTCCTACTCAAACTAAAGTCCAATAATGGATTGATGCTTAATAACACGATCTTTAAGGAATTATTTTTTTATTATGCAATATAACTTGTATACTTTCAAACTCTATCGATTTCTCAACTAAGATTGACTAAAAATTATTTTCTAATCCTTTAATAAAACATACTTTAACCAATCTTAAAAGATATACATGTTCAATATTAACCATTGAATAAATATATTTCCACCACTTTATTTTTAAAACTAGTTCCAACATGAGCATTAAAACTCTATTCCTAATTTTAGGTTTACACGTGCTTAGCATGTGCCAATAATGATCTATCATTAAATATTTGATCCCTAGTGAAACGTGTCACTTGGAATTACACTATCAGATTGCTTGCATGGATTTATGTTTTACCTTACCACTTAACGAACTAATATTAACGTACGAACTTTTCACATATATCCATTATAACGAGGATTAAAAATCTGTTGCAACCAAAACCAAAAGAATTTATACTTGTTTGCACAAAAGCATATTTAAACCGTATGAACTATTATTTATTTGCACCCTATTTTATTTATTTTTCTCTTCAGCATTTCTTATCTCTTCTTACATGAGACCATATTAAATCAAATACTTATCACCGCGTATATTACATAATATATCGTTTTTATTACTTTCTCTTATGTTGTTTCCACTCCTGGGAGTCTTACCCTTTGTTTTGTTGCTTAGGAATCATGAAGATAATATTACATGAAAAAAAATTGGTGTGAGAAAATGTTTTATTATTTGGAAGAATTCGTCTTATATGGTTAGAATATTTTTAGTGGTGGGCACCATAAAAAAAATTTCACGAAAATGTGAGAAATTGTTGTCGAATGATAAAATATATTAGATGACTTTTTTGCCCATTACTTTTTATTCTGTGTCACTATTTTTTCTTAGTAATAATAATATAATATAAATAATAAAATAATATAAATGACAAAAAAAATGTTATAATAATAAATAAAAGTTATAATAATAATAATAACAACAATGCTGATATATTATGAATTTTTAAAAAAAATCTTAAATGCCCCTTTCTAATATAAAAGGCATATTGGGAACTTCAATAAATTTCTCTCATTCTTTTTTAATAAATTATGTCATACTAATCAATAAAAATACAGGGAAAGTTTTTTCACACGTCCTAGGATGTCCCTACATGACTTTACGGGTCTCATACCATCACTCATATAAGAACGCTATCCATAATTAACCATTATCATATATTTACATAATATCATTTATCATCGCAATCTCAGAATCAAACACTATCGGGGATAGTTACATAATCAACACATACCAAAACTAACACATTCACACATAATTATTCAAGTAAGCATTAACTATCCCTTAATCCAATCTTAACTCATGCATTTAAGATATATAATACTCTCTCTACCCGATGATCCTAGAAGCTCTCAAAGCTTTCCGACACTCTCCAATCATCACACGTAAACTCAAAAATTCCTAAAATATTAATATCTATTATGAATATTATATTTGTTGGATGTCCCCCCCAAGTTCTATAAATAGAGCTTGGGTTAGCCATTAATTGACACCCCTCTCTCTCTTAAAAAATTTCTCTTACTCCAAATCATCATCTTCTTCTAAATCTATCATACTCTTATAATTTTTAGCTTATTTTATAACACGTTATCAGCACGAGGTTCTGACCAACTAAGATCTAATTAAGTCTTCAAAAGGTAACACATGATTATCTTATTTTTCCCTTCATGATTTTAATTTAATTTATGTATCTTCCGTTACATATACATTATAAAAGTTCCCGAAGAACTTATATTTTAAACATTCCAGAAGGATGTATAAGATTATATCTATATCATAAAAGAATAGGTTCCTGAAGAACTTATTTATAAACATCCTTAAGGATGTATAAAATTAATAGTCAAATAAATCAGAATTCTTGAAGGATTCTTAAAAGTGTTTATTGATAGTTCCTGAAGAACTATAATAATATAAAAAATTATATATATATATATAATCATATATTTAATTATTTCTATTATATTGTTTTTATTGCGTTCCATTACATTTAATCCATTATTTTATATATTATTGCACCTACTGCACTCTTGTAAGTATTATTACACTCTTGATTATAATAATTGCTTTGTCTCTGCTCTTCTTTACTGATTTACTTTATGTTATTATAATGTTCTTTTATTCATGGTTCATAGGATGCTATAGCATTATTGCTATACATTGTTTTTGCTTGACTTCTGCGTGGGGGAATTTTATTATTATTAAAATTGATTTTGATTTCCATTAGCCCGTGACTACATTTCCATTAACTCCTTTATTAAATTATAGCTAGTGCCTTTCCATTGCTACTTCACATGCATTATTAAATTAGAATCAGATTTCCATTGCATGTATTATTGCTATGCCTTCCACTGTTATGCCTTTTATATGCGTTCTTGATTGTAATTCCCTGTTAGTTCAGGGGTGTTAATTTTATATTATTAAATAATTAATTGTTTTGTATTGGAATTTATAATTAATATAATATATTTTATATAAATAAAGGGGTTAATAAATAAGATAATATTTATAAGGATTCAAACTCGGGACTTATAACATGATAAGTTATCACTTTATCACTAAGATACTAGTATCTGAATGATATTTTATGAAAATTTTAAATTTTTATTGTCAGATTCCTTATGTGAAATTTTATTTATATTTGTCTCCTTGTGGCTGAAAAAATAATAAATTACTTATATAAAATAATAAGTCCCGTCCAATTGGAATAGTTCCATTCCCAGAAGTGAATGAAGCAACACATGATCATTATACTTATGATCATGGTCGTGATCGTGGTCGAAATGATAACAAATCATCATTTGTATGGAAAAATAAAGAACGTATGGAAAAAGGAAAAGATCTTCAAAGTAGCGAACAAACTAAAAATATTTTCTATCGTTGTGGTAGCCAAGACCATTGGTCTCGGGTTTGTCGCACACCAAAACATCTGATTGATCTATACCGAAAATCCCTTAAAATAAAGGGAAAATAATATAAACAAATTTGACTGGTATAGATGATGTTTATACTCACTTTGATGTAGATAATTTGCTTACTCTTCCTGAAGAAGATATTGACCACTCGGTTGAAAAAGGGAGTGCCCCTAAATAAATTATTTTTATGTTTCATGTAATTTTTTTTGTTATGAATTTATATTAAAGGGAGTACCCCTAAATAAATTATTTTTATGTTTCATGTAATTTGTTTTGTTATGAATTTATATTAAATATTTATTATTGTTAATTATATTTTCATTTGTGATTTATTATTATTATTTGATGAAGAATGAATGCATGTAAATGATGAAGATATATGTCTCGCAAACAATGCAACAACTCATACTATTCTTAATAATGAGAAATATTTTTACCATATAGTAAAATAAGAAGTCAATGTTAATACTATATTTGGTAGTATAAATATAATTGAAGGCTCCGACAGAGCCAGTATTTTGTTACCTGGAGGAACAAAATTACACATTGAAAGTGCATTATAGTCTCAAAGAAATTTATTGAGTTTTAAGGATATATTCGCAGAAATGGATACCATATTGAGACCACAAATGAAGGAAATGATGAATATCTTTACATCACAAAGTTAATTTCTGATAAGAAATATATATTGGAAAAATTACCTTCATTTTCCTCCGATTTGTACTACACATATATTAGTACAGTTGAAACAAATGTTATTGTAAATCAGAAGTTTACAAATAAGAATAACTTTGTTATTTGGCATGAACGGTTAGGCCATCCTAGAACAATAATGATGCGAAAAATAGTTGAGAATTCAAATGGTCATTGCTTGTCCAACAGACAAATTCTTCAAACTAACAATTTCTCATGTGCTGCTTGGGAAATTAATTACTCGGCCATCACCAATGAAAATTGGAAGTGGATCACTCATATTTTTAAAACGTATAAAAGGTGATATTTGTGGACCATTTATATATTTTATGGTTTTGATTGATGCATCAACTAGATGGTCACATATTTGCTTATTGTCAACTCGCAACCAGGCGTTTGCGAGATTACTAGCTCAATTAATTTGTTTAAGAGCTCATTTTCTTGATTATCCAATTAAGAAAATACGCCTTGATAACACTGGTGAGTTTACATCTCAATCTTTTGATGATTATTGTATGTCCATCGAAATTAATGTTGAATATTCTGTAGCATATGTTTATACACAAAATAGACTTGCTGAATCATTGATTAAATGTTTGAAATTGATAGCAAGACCATTTTTAATAAGATTAAAACTCCCAATTTTAACTTGGGGACATGCAATCTTGCATGCATCAGCACTTATTCGTAGCAGGCCTACAAGTTATCATGAGTATTCCCTTTTACAATTGGTTCATTGTAAAGAACCAAATATTTCTCATCTAAGAATTTTTAGAAGTGTGGTATATGTTCCTATTTCTCCTCCACAACGCACTAAGATGAGACCTCAAAGAAGGTTGGGAATATATGTTGGATATAAAAGTCCATCCATAATAAAATATCTTGAACTAACAGGAGATTTATTTACAGCTTGTTTTGCTAATTGTCATTTTTGATGAATTTGTTCTCCCACTATTAGGGGGAGAAAGTAAACAGTTGGATACAAGGATTAGTTGGAATGAGAATCTCTATCTCATCTTGATCCTCGAACAAAGCAATCTGAACTAGAAGTTCAGAAAATAGCTAGTTTGTAAAACTTAGCAAACCAATTGCCAAATGCATTTGCTGATCCAAAAAGAGTAACTAAGTCACACATACCAGCTGTTAATACTCCAATAAACATTGATGTCCCTGAAGGACAATCTAACATTGCAAACGAGTCTGAAGCCAAAATAAAATGTGGCAGACCTATTGGTTCTAAAGATAAAATCCTTAAAAAAGAAAAGTAAATAAAAAGGATGGTCGAATCGAGGATATAAAGACTCCAGTAGAGTCTCCTGACATAATCAAGGATTCAAATCCAGAAGATACAAAGGTATCTGAAATTGATAAGAATAAAGAGATCTCTATAAATTATGTCATGCATGGAATACAATGGAATCGACATGAAGTCGATGTTGATGAAATTTTTACATTCAAAGTAACTCTTGATATTATAAATGATGATAAGAATCATGAGCCAAAATATGTTAAGAAATGTGCACAAAGAAATGATTGGTCAAAATGGAAAGATGCAATGCAAGAAGAGTTAAACTCACTTGCAAAACAAAAAGTTTTTGGACCTGTAGTCCAAACACCTGAAGGTGGAAAACCAGTTGGATACAAATGGGTCTTTACGAGAAAAAGAAATGAAAATGGTGAAATTGTGCGATATAAAGCAAGACTGGTTGCACAAGGTTTCTCACAAAGACCTGGTATTGATTTCGATGAAACATATTCACTAGTGATGGATGCAAGTATTTTTCGATACTTGATTAGTTTGAGAATTCGTAAAAAACTAGATTTATATGGATGTTGTTGTAGCATATTTATATGGCTCACTTGAAAATGACATCTATGTGAAACTCCCTGAGGGATTTAATTTGCCTAAAGCAAAATGACATCTATATAAAACTCCGTGAAGGATTTAATTTACCTGAAGCATACAAGACAAATTCTTGAGAAAATTATTCAATTAAATTGAATAAATCCCTTTACGGATTAAAGCAATCTGGGTGCATGTGGTACAATTGTCTTAGTGAATATTTTTTGAAAGAAGGATATAAAAATGACCCGATTTGTTCATGCGTTTTTATGAAAAGATTCGAGAAAGAGTTCGTTATAATTGCTATCTATGTAGATGATTTAAACATTATCGGAACTCTTGAAGAGCTTTCAAAGACTGTAAATTGCTTGAAAAGGCAATTTGAGATGAAAGACTTGGGAAAAACAAAGTTTTGTCTTAGATTACAATTAGAATATTTAAAGGAAGGAATTCTAATGCACCAAAAGACTTATACAGAAAAGGTGCTAAAGCGGTTCTATGTGGACAAATCACACTCATTGAGCAGTCCAATGGTTGTAAGGTCACTTGAAGTGAGCGAAGATCCTTTTTGACCTAAGGAGAAAAGTAAAGAACTACTTGGTCCTGAAGTACCATATCTTAGTGCAATTGGTGCACTAATGTATCTTGCTAGTCATACACGACCTGATATATCATTTGTTGTTAATTTGTTAGCAAGACATAGTTCTTTACCCACAAAAAGGCATTGGAATGAGATTAAACACATATTCTGCCACCTTAGAGGTACAATAGACATGAGTTTATTTTTCCCATATGTATCCAAGACAAACCTAATTGGTTATGCAGATGTGGGGTATTTGTATGATCCTTATAATGGTCGATCACAAATAGGATACTTGTTCACATGTGGTGGTACAACAATTTCATGAAGATCTATAAAATAAACGATTACAGTAACATCATCTAATCATGCTGAAATTTTAGCATTACGTGAAGCAAGTCAAGAATGTGTATGGTTGAGATCTATGATTCAACACATTCAAGAAACTTGTGGCTTGCATGCTGGAAAATTACCATCAACAATCTTATGTGAAGATAATGCAGCTTGTATCTCCCAGTTAAAGGAAGATTATATTAAAGGAGATAGAACAAAGCATGCGGGGTATTTTACTCATGATCTTATAAAGAATGGTGAAATAAATGTCCAGCAAGTTCAATCATGTGAGAATCTAGCAGATATCTGTATAAAATCATTACCAACCAAAGTCTTCGAGCAACTAGTACAGAAGATTGGTCTTCGACGCTTACATAAGTGTTTTGATGAGGGGGAGAATTAAATACTTGTATATTTAATTATTTATTTACTTTGTAAAGAATGTTGTACTCTTTTTCCTTCACTAGGTTTTTATCCCACTGGGTTTTTCCTAGTAAGGTTTTAACGAGGCACATTCTAAAATATGGACATTCAAAGGGGGAGTATTATGAATATTATATTTGTTGGATGTCCCCCCCCCCCCCCCCCAAGTTCTATAAATAGAGCTTGGGTTATCCATTAATTGACACCCCTCTCTCTCTCAAAAAATTTCTCTTACTCCAAATCATCATCTTCTTCTAAATCTATCATACTCTCATAATTTTTAGCTTATTTTATAACAATATCTAATTTTTAATAACTCATAAGCCATTAAAATTACATTTTGGCGCCACAAATTATCAACCCATAATTATTTGATAATTTACGACTTGCCGAAATGTGCGGATGAATTCTAATACTAAATTCCGAGAAGGTTTCCAAGCTGCCCAATATTTATCCGAGCTTTGAGACAGTTTCTAAATTAGGGAAATTAAATGAATAAACTCACTAACACAAAATGGAGCTCAACAAAGCATCGGGTGGTTCCTAAACTCAACAGAACGAAAGAAATCGAAGAGTCCCGAAGTACCAAGGCTGTCCAACACGTCCGAAATGCCCTTAAATTCAAGAAAATGAAAGAAATTGAAGGTGGGATTTGAGGGCAACAACCAAACGCAGAAGAAGAAGAAGAATTAGCACAAAGGTAACTTTACACAATTTTAATTAATTAATTAAACCCATTTTTTAATTACTTGTTAGGATGTGACAAATTAAACATTAAAAAATTAATCTCATGATTTTTACATTATTTTCTAATTAACCAAACAACATTTATTTTCTCACGGTACTTTGTTTTTCATAATTTTCTTTTTTTATATTCTATCCGGTCTGAAATATAAATAGTAGCTTGTTTCAATTAATGTTATAAAAAAGTGAGACATAATTCCTAAATTACCTTATCATTAATTATTAAAACAATAATTTCTCTATCTATTTTAAAAGTTATTCACATTATTTCTCTTTTTTAATAGCATGATATTATAAGAATTTTATATTAATAAAATATAATTAGTCAATTTTTTTACTTATATTTTAAAAGAAAATATTTTAAATTTTTATTATTTATAATCGAGATCAAAAGTAATAATTTTTTTATCACATTTTTCTCAACAACTAGATAGACTATTAAAGGCGTCATTTTTGTATCATTATTATTTCACATACTCCAGCTACCCTAATCCAATCGCAAATCATCGAAGTTCACACTTTTTCAATCATGACAAGCATAAGCACCAATTGTCACCACTTATGCCTACCCTTATCATTTTATGATCCTCGTCGCCACTCGCCAAGGATCTCACCCGCAATATCTCACGAAACATCATCCTACCTTTTCTATCTTTAACTTAAATCCCACCGATCACCATCAGTCAAAAAGAGAAATAATGAAAAGGAAAAAACTATCATTCTCACGAGGGTAAGAAATTTTTATTACAGAGTCACCACTACAATATTATAATTAATACAGAATAAAGATGAGAAAAAACCAAAGCCATCGCCTGTAAAGGCAATCTAATCTAAAATCTAAAATTAAAAATTAGTAACATGCGGCCAATTACCAGAGAGTTAACCGAGGTATACTTAGCTGAATTTTTTTTCTTAATTAAGTATATGAATCTACTAATTTTTGTTTCGAATTGACTACAAAGAGATTAGTCAGCGTTGATATTCTGGATTTCACCTCCATCCAAAAAAGACCATTACCACAGAGTTCAAGAGTTAGATAACAAATTCTCGTCATCGTGATAGCTTTCATGGGAAAGCTCCTTTATCCATTCAAACGTTCGACGACTTGACATGCTCCTCTTTTCTCTCTGCTTCTGCCTCTTCAATTCGAACACTTTTTCTTTCATGGCGTGCGTTTTGCTTTCTGCCTCGTTCCCACTTTTAGTATCACCCTTAATTATCACAATGCCCGATTCCACTGTTTCAACACACCTGCAACCACTCCATAAACCACCACCTTTGCCAAGAATTTGTTTCAAAACATCACTTTTCTCACTGTGATTACCCATTTTGACACTTCTAACATTACTATTGATGTTGCCGCTACTATTGCGACATGTGTAATTTTTATAAACACTATTGGTGCCACGAACCTTGAGATCTTGCAATCCTATCTCGGGTGTAGGGACCACACCCAAACGGAAAAACTCCCATGCTGATGATGATTTTCTTCTACCCTGATTACCGAAGCTTATTGTTTGTGTAACTTGTGTTGGAATTGTTACCTTTAACTGCGGTTGAGGACTTGGACGTGTGTGGAATTGGTTGTGAATTCTGGCTTTGGAAATTCTTTTAGTTGTACTTGTTGTGGCAGTGGAGCAAGTGCTACTATGTGAGTTCTGGCTTCTAATGCTGCTACTTCTACTGCTATTGCTTCGAAAGTCGGAGATTGATTCACATCGCTTCATGAATTTCTGGTCATCACGTTTGAAACTTGGGGTTGTTAGACACAAGGGAAGAATTTGGCCTTGAAAGAAAACTTCATCCGCTGCACACATTTCTGATTCTTTCGAGAAGGAACCACCCCATGAGCAGAAATTAAATTCTTCTTCTTGGGTTTCGGTGTTCTCGGAATCTGGTTTTCTTGATTGGTTTTCTTGGTCTTTAAGAGTAACCGGAAGATCACAAAGGGACAATGCCTCTTCTTCATCATCATCTTCATCTTCAAGATGTTTCATTTTTTCCTGGGTACTATTTATTGCCATCTCACGAAAGGTATACGGGTTCGGTTGAAGGGATAAGTTATAATGAGAATAGGATTTATAATTAGTGAGAATATATAAGAGTAGAGATATTTGAACAGAACAAAACAGCGGAGGGAGGGTAAATGATGTAGAGTGACAGAGTGGAGTGACAGAGTGTGTTTGGAATATAGAGAGCAATAAAGTGAAGTATTGAAAGGTACTAAAGTGAGAAATGGATTAGAGAAGTGAAGTTATGGGTGCAGGCGACCTAAGATACTTTACTGTATTTTGCTTGTTTGAGGGTGAAGAAAGGAACTGTGTTGGGCAGGCCACTACCCGAGACAGTACGTCTCTAAGGTCGCTTTAGAAGTTTGATGCTATTCTTCTCGAGAAGCCCAGGGTGGGGTCTAGTGTGGTATTTCAAATTGAATATCAGTGTGGAAAATATTACATTGTGTTTGTGAAAGAAAATATTATATATATTTTACTGTAACCACATTATTTATGAACCTTTTTTTATAAATAAAATAATTGACATGGATTTAGGAAAGGTTAAATATCAACACTTTTTGTTTTACATATGATGAGAATGTTAGAATATAATATCTTATTATTATTTTAAGTTTGGTGTGTGAACAAGTTAGAATAAAGGTTATTATTTTTTATAATTTATATCTTAAAAGGGTAATTGAGCTATGAATAAATATAATAAAATAAGGAGTTTGTTGTTGTTTTTCGTTAATTATTATTATTAAAAAAACTCTAAACTTATTATATCACGCTTTTATCATATTTTATCAAGTTTATCTATCATATCGTGTTTATTTCTATTCTATTTATGAAACAGACTCTTATATTATATTTATTGACATATAGCATTTTATGATTAATTGAGACAAAACTATATAAAATACTACGCATGGCAACGGGACGGTTTGGGGACGAGTTTGACTCCTACCATCCCCATCCCTGTTATCCTAGACCCCAACTGTGCCCGTCTTCGATCCCGTCGGGTGAGATAACATGACTCTAGTCCCCGATCAGGATCGAGGAAACCTGTCCCCGTTTTTATATAAAACAAATTTTCTTATCAAGTATTTTAAAAGATGTATCTACAAAATTATTAAATATTTTACATAAAATAATAAAAATAGTAATAAATCACCTTGGACACAATTATTAAACATTGTATAACAAATCATCTCTAGTAATGTGTGTGTGTATATATATATAGTAAGAGTATTAAGTAATTTAAGTATATCGGGGTAGGGACGGGGGCAGGGCGGATACTAATTTTACCATCCCCACCCCCCACTTTTACCTACCGGGTAAAAACCGTCCCCGTTCCCGAACTAAAAAAACAGAGAAAACCTATTCAAATGGGGATGGTGTGATGCAGTTACCCGTGGGGATAGATTTTTTTGCTATGCCTGTAAAAAACTAAAAACATCAAACAAAAATGAAATTTCTCGTGTGCGTGGCTCTTTGCGGTTACATCATAATAGAGAAAACCTTAATATTACGATTACAATTTATTGGGGATAAATACGGTTGATGCAAGCCACGATTACGATTATGGTCAAGACTATAAAGAGCTATGTTACGGGTGCAACTATGGTTATAGACTACAATTTAAAACACTAGCATGGGTGGTGGGCGGTGACTGGTTAGTACCAGATGATTTTTTTAAACAGTAAAGATGTTTGTTTTGTTTCAACATCAACATGGTAGGAAAAAAATTATTTTTTTAGGTATGGCTGATTTTGAAGGTTTTGGAAATTGATGCATTATCAGTGTACTAATTAGAATACGTGCATGTTCTAAAAAAAAATAGAATACATGCATTATCTCATTCAACTAATTAGAATACATAAAAAAAAACAATTAACAAGGTATGATATAATTAATGGGTATTTGATTAAATTATATATATATATATATATATATATATATATATATATATATATATATATATATATATATATAGGCACACACTAGTGATTTTGATTTGTGCATTCAAATAAGGTATTTTGTTTGTTTGTTTTTTCATATCTCCTGTGAAATAGGGAAATTTAATATTAAAAATAAAATAATTTTTTAGTATAATTATTATAAATATGTATAGTGTTGGATTTAAATACTAATATACATTTATGGAAAATTTTCAATTTCAGATAGAATAATTATTAATTATTAATATTATATACTTTTAAACATATAGCTTTTACCATGCTTGTTTAATCAAAATATATCCATATTAATATACTTTAACATAAACCTTTCATCAATATAATATTTATCATTTTTTATAAAAAAATATCATCAACACAATTTTGTATTAATACGTTGTCATTTAAATATATTTATTTTTATGCAATATTAATTTATCTATATATGTATATAGATAATGTAACATCCTATTTTAAGAAATTTAAGGGTAAATACATGTTTTGATCCCCTATCTTTTAAGTTTACCCCACTAACACCGTTTGCTGACATGGTATGTTTGGACACGTGTCCCAATCTTGTCAGCACAGTGTCACCATCAGAATTTAGGACACGTGTTAGATTTTGATTGAGTGATGATTAAATTTAAAATAAATTTTGATTGAGTGATTATTTTATGAATATATTTTAAAATATTTTATTTACAATAATTAAATTAAATATATTTTTAAATATTTTATTTACAATAATTAAATTAAATATATTTTTAAATATTTTATTCACAATAATTAAATTAAATATATTTTAAAATATTTTATTTACAATAATTAAATTAAATATATTTTTAAATATTTTATTCATAATAATTAAATGAAATATATTTTTAAATATTGTATTCACAATAATTAAATTAATATATTTTTAAATATTTCATTTACAATAATTAAATTAAATATACTTTTCAAAGATATTGAAATGTAACTTTTATATACAAGTATTACTAAGTATATCATGAAAGGGGCGTGTAACCTAGTGGCTGTGGTTGTTATGTTTCACTTAAGGGTCTTGGGTTTTGACATACCCAGAAATTAGTTTCGACCTTTTTATAGAATCAACTCTGGAATAAACTTACATTCTCTCTTTCACTCTCGAGACCCCTCCCTTTTCAACAAGCACATCATTCTCTCATCCATTCCACCACCAACATCGTGCCTTCTTCCTCCCCACACCACCATTTTCATTCAACTCAAGTGCAAAGGGTAGCGTCTTCTTTCTCTTCTATTTTCTCCTTTCCATAACTGCAAGAGTGTTAGGAGAACCTCTCTCCTTGTTTTTCATCTTTTCTTAACCTAGGTGAGGAACCAAGGACCCCTTTTTAGTTCATTTTTAAATTTCTTAAACCTAACCTCAATTTCCCCTAAATCAATGTTTGTAGTTATGTTTTTTACTTAATAGTGTTGTGGAAAAGCTAACCCCTTTAATTCGGGTTTTGTTCAGCAAGTCGAAACTTTCGAAAGTACATTCTCCTTTAATTTGTTACATTCTTGTGTTCTTAGGTTTCCAAGTAGTTAGGGGATTAAAAGTTGACGTGGTTATGACTTGGTTTGTCAATCTATATGAACTTTGGATGTGTTTATGTGTAGATTGGAGATAGAATAAAAAGAGGAGTTCACAGCCTTTTGATTATCTTTCTTAAGGTAATAAAAAAGAAACTATGTTGTGAATGAGTAAAGAATGGATAGGAAATTCATGTTTGAAATTAGAAAATTGATAGTTGATAGGTGTTGTAACTTCAGAATGCTTATACTTATGGGAACAGGTAAATTGAAATTATTCATGTGTGTAATTAAAGAAATGTTGCTTAATTATTGAACTGAGGAGCCAAATGTAATTATGTGTTGAATTGTTAGAATTTGGAAATTGGTAGATAGAATGGAATGGTTAAGTATGCATGTTGAAATGTTAGGGGGCTTGTAGTTGTGTAATTATTAGATGACACGAATTGATGAAAGGAAATAGTAAATTGAATATGTAGTTATGTTGAAATTATATGAATGATAATTATGTGTCGAATTGGTAGAATGTTGTTTAATTGAGAAAGTGAGGATTTGAAAAACTTGTACATGTAAAAGTTGCCTAATGAGATTATGGAAATGTTGTTTAGTTGAGAAATGGACAATTTAAAACACATTTATGTTGGAATGTAAATTTGGCTATGGGGGAGGTAAATTGACTTGAAGGGTGGGAATGAATTGATAAATGGAAAGGGGATTGGTGGTGATAATTGATGAACTAAAAGGATGTGTATATGTGTGTATATGTTAAAATTATGTATTAGATAGCTCAATTAAGTTTGTATAATATGTTTATAGTGTCTAAGTTAAATGATATATGACTTGAAATGGTTGTAATTGGCAAATTCTATATTCTTTTGTTGTTTGGTGCCATTTTTACATGAAGTAATCGATTACCCAGGATGTAGTAATTGATTACCTATGCATGATAATTAATTATTTGGCCCTGCTGACTGAAATCGATTACCATCTTTGGTGCATATTGATGTAGAATGGAAAAGTGATTGTTTATGCATTGAGACAGTTGCAACCGCATAAACTAAATTACCCCATCATTAACTTGAATTAGCAATTGTGGTGTTTGCCTTGAAATTATAGAGGCATTGTTTGTATGGCTTGGTATTTATGGTCTTCAGTGATCACAAAAGTCTTAAGTACTTTTTTTATCAGAAGGAATTGAATACGCGCCAACAGCAATAGATGAAGTTCTTAAAGGACTATAACTTCAATTTGAAATACCATTTTAGAAAGGCTAATGTTGTGGTCGATGTTTTAAGCAAAAAATCCATTCATGTGACGGCTTTCATGGTGAAGGAACATGAGTTACTTGAAAAGTTTAGAGATTTAAATCTTGGTATTGAGTTGAAATCTGATAGTGCGATGATTGTTGGCACATGAAGGTTGTTAACGAATTCTTGAAACTGGTTTATGAACAACAAAATCTGATTTTTACCTTCAGGAATTGAAGGAGCTTCAAGCAAAGGGCAATGATATAGCACTTATAGAAGAACCTAGTGGAATTTAGAAGGTCAAAGGGAGAATCTATGTGCCTGATGGTGATGACTCAAGAAAAAGTTTTCTTGATGAAGCACATCAAAGTATGTTAAGTATTCATCCTGGTATAACAAAAATGTACCAAGATCTGAAAAGAATTTCTGGTGGCTAGGATTGAAAAGAGATATGGTTGAATTTGTGGCATCTTGTTTGATATGTCAGGAAGTAAAAGTTAAACACCAAAAGCCTTTTGGAACGTTGTAACCTCTTGACATCCTAGTTTGGAAAACGGGATTCTATCGCCATGGATTTGTGTATTGTTAACCTAGAACACGAGCTAGTCATGATGCTATTTAGGTAGTTGTTAACAGACTCATTAAGTCTGCCTATTTTCATATGATTGGTATGAAGAGTTCCATGGAAAAGTTAGCACAGTTATATATGAAAAAGGTGGTAACGTTACATGGTATGCCTTCCGATATCATTTCAGATCATGATCCATGATTTACCTTACGTTTCTGGGGTAGGCTCTATCAAGAATTAGGTTCTAGGTTGAAGTTGCGTTCAACTTATCATCCGTAAATTGATGGGCAATTCGAAAGGACCATCCAAAGTTTAAAGATTTGTTGAGATCTTGTATATTGGAGCATGGTGGTAGTTGGGAGCACTTTCTCCCATTGATTGAATTCTCTTATAAAATAGTTATCACGGTAGTATAGGCATGACTCCTTGTGAAGCCTTGTGTGGCGGGAAGTGTAGAACATCGTTATGTTGGCTTGATACTGGTGAAAGTTTGGCCTTAAGGCCTAAGATTATTCAGCAGACCTTTGATCAAATTAAGATAATCTGAGACAAGATGAAAGCTACTTAAGATAGGAAAAAGAGTTATTACGATCAGAGGTGGAAATCGCTTGAGTTTGACATATATGACTATGTATTTATAAGGCTTTCCCGTGACAAAGGTATTGCTCGTGTACTAAAAAGAAAGAACCCGAGTCTTAAGTACATTAGACCATATGAGATTCTAGAGCGAGTTGGTTTTGTAGCTTACAAGATCGTGCTTCCTCCTCACCTCTCGAATCTACACAATGTGATTCATGTATCTCAGCTAAGGAAATACATACTTGATCCTGATCATGTCATTCCTAGAGATGATATTGAGGTCAGGGAGAATCTAGCCATTCCTCCCATATCAGCTCACATTATAGAACATTCTATGAAACGATTGAGAAATAAAAAGATCCCACTTGTACGTGTGGCGTGGCGTGGCATCATGGGAATAAAGTTACCTCAACCTGGGAGCGTGAGGATGATATGCGAGAGCAACATCCAAAACTATTTGTTTGATATATATCTCTCTTAAATTTCAAGGATGAAAATTTCTTAAAGGATGAGAGGATTGTAACATCCTCATTTTAATTAATTAGAAAATTTTAGGAAAATAAATCAGGTTGTGAGTAAAATTTAACAGTTCATAATTTAATTACTTAATTAATTATTTGAGGGCAAATAAATTAAATTTTAAAAGAAGGCCATTAGGTGAAAGGATTAATCGAGTAATTGTTACGAATTTAAATCGAAAGGGTGGTTAGTCTCAGTTGTTAACCAAAAAGGTTACAGGACCGAACTATTCTTAACTAACTTAACTGATTAATTCTCTCTTATTTACTTTTCTCTCTTTCTTTCACTCAAACTTACTTCACTCACTCATTTTCCTTATCTCTATCTCACGTCCATTTTCTCTCTTTTCCACTCGCCATCACTTTTTTCTTCTTCTCATTTCCTCTATCACCACCACACCATATACTCCCTCGCTTCATCCTCACCACCATCTTTCTTTCCCTCATTCTGCTTCATTGTGAGCTCCATTTCTTCCACCAAGCCACCACTTCCTTGTTCTTTTCTTCCATCACCACAACCGTGCCAATCTTCCTCCATTATCATCACCATCATTTTCCTTTCTCTTTCTCCTTCACGTCGTAACCACTTCCCCACCACCACCATTATCTTCATTTTTTCCTCCTTCATCACCAACTAACCGTGCTCTCTCTACCTCCACCATCTTCATTTTTTTCCTCCAAAAACCACAAGACCATGAACTCCCCATCTCCTCTAATATATCATTTTCATTTTCTTTGTCAAGGTAAGTAGAGTGTGCATGTTTCTCCTTCCATCTCATTCTTTTGCATGCATATGATTCCATCTCATTTTTGCATGGATTTTGTGGTGCCCCAATTTCCCATATCTAAATCCCGATGTAAACATAATTAATTATTGAAAATATGGATAAATTTTTATGTTTTAAAAGCCCACAACCAACAACCTACATCAAGACCCAAACCATAAAAAATCAGAAGCCACAATTTTAAAGAAATAAAATAAATGGATCGAAGAAAAGAGCCCTTACATGATGTATACATGGAAGAAATAATTGTACAACGAAAGAAAGAATGTGTATACAAGGCATCATCTCTCCTCATATATGAAGATATGAAAAAAGATCCAAAAACAATGAAGAAAAGCCAAGAATCTTAATTCTGATAGTCTCGCTTAAGCGAGAATTTTCTCGCTTGAGCGAGACCCTATCTCTCACTTGAGCGAGCGTAAACTCGCTTGAGTAAGCGTAAACTCGCTTGAGTGAGCAGAATCTAGAATCAGACCCTCACATTTTTGCTTGAGCGAGACATCTCTCGCTTAAGTAAAAATATCATAGAATCTAACCTTTCATTTTTGCTTGAGCGAACAGCAAGCGAAACAGCTTCTCTGACTCTTGCATGAGCGGGAAGAATTTTTCCCGAGCGAAAATAGTTTAGAGAGCACAACACTAATGCATCACACTCTCGCTTGAGTGAGATTTTGCTTGCTTGAGCAAGATTTTCATATTTCAAAATCTGAACTCCACTGACACCAAGTTTATTATTCCAATTCAAAATATCATTCCAATGGAAAACATGCCTAAAATTAAATACTAAACTCACATGAACCCTATCACATAAATAGACATAATTGGGCTGGGGAAAACATTATTCATCATTCATTCTATAATCATGTTCATCAATATTCAGGCCATCACATTGGCAATTCAACTATATATTTATAATATGCATCATCATTTGAAACATACATGGCCATAGATCAATTTCTCAAAAGAATGTCGTACTATGAACAAAACCGTCAATCATATACATTATTCAAAATCTCATCATTTAACGGCCAAGACATCCACTTACAAATATTTTACCTTCTTCCAAAATACTTCAATCTTTAAAAGAACATCTCATGCCATGTTAATCTTGCATCATAATGCTTAAAAAGAGACAACATGGGAGAGTGAGTCATTATATTCGAAATGACGAAAATAAAACATTTGTGATCATGTGTATATGCATACAAATCGCCATGGGCTTTACAACCTATGCACTAAAATACATTCCAAATAATCATTCTATAATCATAGGCACGCATAGCCAACATATACATATCCACAAACAATTATTTCTCTATACCACCCAATATGGATTTTAACAATTCACCATAAGTCTTATCATAGAGTTTTCATCATTATTAATTGTCTTATCACAAGTTTCACTTTTCCATCAATCATCACCAATCCAATATCTCATTCCCATTCTACCATATCTCTAGGCTATATGCAAATGCTCTTAGCTAATGCATATGCACAAAGGATATATTCAATAAATGTGCAACAATGTACTGCGAATCCGACTGTGGGAATATATGACATCAATGTGGGTTTAAGCATAGACATACAACCATACTTCTACTGCAGTAGTAAAATATGTACACACATATACATATATATATATATAACAAATCTTAATTTTATTGGTACCAAACTGTATCACCCATCATGCAACACCTGTCATTTTCACCATGATAGTAGTAAGAAACATTAACATCAAAATGGTGTTGCGGGCCAACCATGAACTATGTCATGGCATCCGTGATCCAACAGAACCACCGAGGACACCTGCTCCTTAAGAGTCATCCCTCATCGGGTCAACCATATGTAATCCCC
Source organism: Clitoria ternatea (assembly GCA_037962975.1). Lineage (NCBI taxonomy): Eukaryota > Viridiplantae > Streptophyta > Magnoliopsida > Fabales > Fabaceae > Clitoria > Clitoria ternatea. Next base: position 20,131,040 of record CM075670.1, on the reverse strand, counting down.
TGTGATTAAGCATGGGCAGCTTTGTGATTCCACCACTAAATCACTAGGGTAAACAAATGCTAGTGCACAAAGTCGCCCTCCCACTTGGCCAACTGGAGGAACCCCTAACATTCCAGACTGGCAGCTATGTAAATATGTCATGGATGCAACGCAGATGCAAATCACATGCAATCTTACACTATGCATCCTACCATGCCACTCTTTAATCATCCATCATCACCACCACCACCACCACCTTCATTTAGTGGATTTTAGGTTATTCATATTTTGTCATCATTCCAAGACTTTTATATATGGAATTTACATCTTCTTTAACAATTCAATTTCAATATTAATAACAACACCATTGCCAATCATTTTCCATCAACAATCATGGGTATGTTATATAACATCATATCAGTATTCTCATCACCAATATCATCATCAACATTTGTAGTATACACAACTTTTGCATTCTAATACATAAGCATACATATTGCCAACACTCAAACATACATCAATTTCACTACAAGTAACACACCACGTATATATTCCAAATGCATCAACATATTTACCAACACAACAACCATTAAGTTATTCATTGCATCATAACACCACAATCAAAGCAAGGAAAATATGATCCATATTACAATATAACAATCATTAACATTTCTAATTCATGCATTTAGAATATATAACTCATCTCCTACCTCAAGAGAAGTAGCCCGAGCGATTTGATGGTCCTACCTTGTCATTTGAAATTGATCCTACATTTAACACATTTAAGCACAATCAATTTCACCTATCAAGGCATTGCCTCCAATTTTAAATACACAATATCATATTTAGGATTCTCTATAAGTTTTAAACATGTTATAGAGATAAATTACCTAATTTCATTAGGTTTTGGGAATTCTTTCCTATTAACAAGACTTTCTATAATATAATGGCTTACAACCACATCAAATACTTCACCCATGCATCATCCATAATGGGTGTTCAAGGTTCCGCACCATTCAATTTTTCTCTTGCTAGCCTAACACACCAATAGTTAGTACCTAATTAATCCAAAATCCATTCTTACATACTTAAATCACTCCAATGGTAAAATCTATTTTCAAATTTCTCAATATCACCAAAAGCCCTAATTCCCAACTTAGGGTTTTCATCAAACAATAATCCCATTACTTCTAAATTACTATTTCAAACATAAAATTACCCCTAAAATTTGTATAGCATATATTCACCATCAAAACTCAAGTTCCAATCCCTCTAACCTAAAGTTCCATACATCCACATACATGTCTTATCATAATAACACCGAAACCTCCATTACCAAGCTTCAACAACCTCTAAACATGACATAAATGCCATAAGAGTTCATGAGTTCTTACCTCAACACCAAGCTCCAACGGAAAATGAAAATGGAAGAGGAAGAGAAGGAAAAGAATGAGTGAAGTTGAGTTCTAATGTGACTTCAACGCCTCACAATCTAAGTATTGGTGTTTGATTTTTGTAAGAATGGCATTAGAAAGGGAAGTACACGGTTATGTAGTATAAGAGAGAAGAAGAGAAGATGAAGAGTGAAAAAGAATTGTGAGGGAGAGGGAATGCACCAAAAATTAGAGAGGGGAAAGTTTACAAAAATTAGGTATTACCCAATGGTCCATGCATTCACACACCTAAACTTTTGCTCATTGGTCAATAGATAGTAGGGAAAATAAGAGAGAGATCACTACAGATAGAAAAGGAAAAAGAGAGGCTTCGTAATTTTATTAAATTCATATTTGTTCGTTATTTCTCCATTTAATAACATACGCGGTGTTTGTAAAAATATCTTTTTAGTTCCGAAAATTATTTTCATTATACCGTCGTAATCACAATAAATTCCTCATAATTCAAAGCCCATCAAGTGTCCAATTTGATTTAATGGGTCTCACACCTCCATTCAAGTCATCTGGTCTCAATAAATTCCAACTCACCGATAGTTCACAATTAGTGTCAAATAATTAATCTTTATCACTTAAATAATTCATTTCTTAAAATTTGGAATGTTACAGCTTTACCTTCCACGTCTTTCTCTTATGCATGCATGTTCCTTCTTCTATTTATTTTGCATGCATGCATCTTGATCCACTTCATTTTTGGCATGCATGGATCCATCTTCCTTTTCCCTTGCATGCATATCTTTGTTCCCTTTTGCATGCACTAAATTTTGGTCTCTATCTCTCTTTAGCTTAGACGTGAACCCTTATTGAAAATGAGGTAAAGATCGACTCTTAAAACTTCCATTTTTCAAAGCCCGGGTGGTTGGGGTGTGCTTTCAAGGGTCATTGTAAAGATTTTGAAGCCCCGAGGTAGTTTTAACGCCTCGTCAGTGATTTTTGTAACCTTCGGTAGGTAAGACATTTTCTGAAACTCCATCGTTTTAGCATTATGGCTTTGATTCTAGTGTTTCAATGGTTTAAAAGTTACGAGAATGATTTTTGATAATTTTTTGGGATTTTTCAAATATAGGATATTAACATTTGAAGCTAAATAAAAAATTCAAGGCTTTGTTTGGAAAGCTGGATAACTCCTTATAAGGTATGTGTTAACGTACAAGGGGGTTTATCATTTAAGTAACGAGTAGGAATTTTATTTCTGGGATTGAGTTTTAAAAATTTATTCTTTATATCGAATATTAAGGACTGGAAAATGTTGATTTTGCAAAATAAAAATATAATTATTGTTTCCGATATGAGGTAATGTTATGAATTGAAGCCTAGTGCTTAATGAGAGTTGATAACGATATTATATAAATTAGATCATGAAGTGCCATTAATTATATTGGTTGGTATGTGTTGTGGTAATAAATCATGATGGTGTTGATGATATTATGAAAATTGCATTTATGCTATGAAATAATATTTATAATAATTGAAGCCTAGTGCTTGATAATGTTGATGATTAATTGATAAAATTTCTATTGAAAAGTTATTGGCCATGCCTTATGGCGGTGCTATATATGCTAAAGCATGATATGCTAAAGCATGATATGCTAGTTATGTGTCGTTGATATTTCATTGTGGTGATATAGTGATAATGGCGATAATTATGTTTAGAATTGACGTAATAGCTTCATCTATTGATTAATGTATATGTGAATTGATCAAAGATGAATTGAGAATTATTGAGGATAGTGGAGCTAGGTTATGATGTCTCTATTTTGAGAGGTTGCACTTTGATTCGTAGACATACACATTACACTAACTCATGACATTATATGCATTGGTTACTATAATGCTTTGATTCGCTCAAGACTCATATTTACTGTATGGGTCCGTCGATTATAGCACTTATATTTGTTGTGCGGTTCCTAAGGTATCATCATTTATAACACTCAGATTGGATGTGAACTGGTCTGATCCGGGGTCAAGGATCCGGAGTGGGGACCAGCCACAAAAGTCAATGATAAAAGTGTTTATACACCGGTACAATGGGTATACGGTATTATAGTCCAAACTCTCAGTGGGAGAATCTGGTCTTGTCCTGGAGATCTTTCATACCAAGCTTTCGCATTGAAGGGGGCAAAAGGTGGTGTCACCTACGAAGATTCTCCGACGCTTAAGTCAGTCACCAGAATGAGAATTCAGGTTAAGAGTGTATTTATATATTGATGTAGGTTTTGATAATGACACAACAAATGAAGAATCAAGATCAAACATAAACTATCACGAACAAATTAATTATGTTTGATGATGGTTAAATTTGATGAACAATAAAGGACTTGAGTCAAGGCATTTATGAAGGATTAAAACAAGTGAAAAATGATAAACAAAGTGCCAAAGAATCAAAGGAATCAAGAACCATGAGCCGCATGAAAAAAAGGATTAGAAATACATCAAAATGCATTAAATTGGAAGCAATGGGCCCAGAAATCCATTCATAACACATGGAATCGATTCATGTGCAAGAAAAGGGGAGAAGAATCAATTCATGCACAAGAAACAGCATGAGGAATCAACTCATGCACAAAAAAAGGCTTAAGGAATCGATTCATGATGCTAAGGAATCGATTCATGCGAGCAAATTAACTAAGGAATCGATTCAACAGACAAGGAATCGATTCATATGAAGAAACTTCACCAGGGAATCGATTCATCTAGCAAGGAATCGATTCAGGAGCTTAGGAATCGATTCATTCGTTTAGGGAACTGATTCATGTGTCTATCAGGAGCAAAAATAACACTATGAATCCATTCATGCACCGATTTATTCAGTTTGAAACTCAATACAGCTACAGATCGCACTAAGCAGGTATACGCTCCATGCTCCATACTCCACTACATCGAAGGAATTAATTAATTTACAAAGCCATGCTTCACTATGCAAAAGCCATGCTGAAGGAATTAAACAATTTGTACAAGCCATGCCTTTGGAACCTATAAATAGAAGAAGGACTTGAGCTTTCAATTCGTCCCAACCACAAAGAAGCATTTCCTATGTTCTTCTTCCTTCCTCTCATCGTTGACATTTCTCTCTTTATTCCTTAATTTACATAATTCCTTTTTAAGAGTTATTTGAGAGTTAGAGAGAAAATATTTTTTGAGTGAGTTAAATTTGTATATCTTCTTTGTAAGAGTTATCATTATTTTGTGAGAGCTTCAAGTTGTATATCTACTCTAGTGAGAGAGAAAACTTCTTGTAAACCAAACACCAAAAACACCAAGGTATTCACTCTAGGTTGAGTGGTCACAAAGGTTGGGGTTCAACCTTTGGGTTATTGAGAGATTGTGAGATTGGGTGGTTACCCGTTGCTTGTGAGGATTGGGTTCTTGAGTGTGGGACACTAGGAGACAATTGCTCAAAGCTTGTAATATCAAATTCTTAGTAGTGGAAATCCTTCAAGTGGGTTGCTTGAAGGCGAGACGTACACCGGGGTGGTGGAACTCGTTATATCGGTTTGCAAATTCTCTCTTCCCTTAAACTCCTTATTATTGTGAATTTAAATTGCATGCTAAAATATTTATAACTAATTGGTATGTTAAAATTGCTTAAATTAAATCCTTGAATTAATTGACTTAAATCTTGTTGGATTTAATTATTACATAAGTGAGTTGAATAATATTGTTAATAGCTTGGTAAATTATTTATGCATAATTAATTTGTTAGAAATTATTTAAGTTAAATTTATATTGGAATTAATTAATTATACCAAGTATTTCAAGAATTGTCTAAACTAATAACTTGCCTTGTTTATCAAAATCAATTCTTGAATATTGTCTCTTTAACTCAAAATGTTTTAGTATGATATGTGCTTCATAATTATTACATCTTTTATATTGCATTATTTGTGTACTAAGAGCTGTTTTGAAAGGGATTCCGCGTAAAAATTTGAAATACTCAATTCACCCTCCCCCCTCTTGAGTATCGAGGCCTTGGCTAACAAAGAGAACTCAAGCAAAAAAATAGTACATCAAGGGTCAGAACCACGTAACCTTTTATGAGTGTAAGAATCGACTATTTATAGATGAGCATGGAAAATGAATCGTTAGGCACAGGTGGGGCCAGGAGACAAATAGTACACTTCTCAGTGTACGATTCTGACACACGACGCGATGGAAGCTGTATTTTTCACGTATCATCCTTGTGGTTGTACCCTATACCTTCTATCGGGTGACGTGGATACTTTCTGGTATACAGGCTACGAATCTTGGCATTCCGATATGGAGAATGTCTCATACGGAGTCATAGTCTGAAAGTATACCTGTGAGGCCGGTAGCATAGTGAGAACGAATACAATTACCTATCTGTCCCCAGGTACCAGTATCGAGACCGGATCATCTGTCCCTTAGCTTGTGTGAGGGATTGGTAGAGTTGCTCATATAAGCTAAACTGTCTGCGTATGAAGTCTTGATACCGGTGTAACACTTGAGCATATCTGCGAGTATGCGTATTTGCCGTACTGATAACCTGCTTATCAATCCGTTCTTAGGATGAAGATTCCGTTCTCAGGGTGCCTATACAATGGATTCAGACAATGATAGTTGTTGTGGGAGGATCCCAAGGGTTTTGGGAATCGAAACTCTTGGTATTCGGGTGTTGTGAATACGGAACCTTGAAACGCTTCCAATGATTGACAGTTAATGCTTTTAACACGTGAGTCATAATGGCCTCAAAGAACGTGGTTTCATAACCGTCACTGGGGTTGTTATGGGCCTAAAATTTGAATTTTTGGGCCCATTTTGAAAGAAACTTTTCGCGAATCGTCACCATTTTCACGCGTTTGGGTTTGAAACGGCTACATCGTTTGGTTATGAAATGTTGCATTTTCTGACAAACGACACAACTTCTGGTTGGTGGTTGGACCCTTCAGTGTCTATAAAAGGAACACTTAGCACTCTCTGGAAAGAATTTACATTTGCTACCTTAGTGAAACTCTGTTGAAATTTTGAGAAGACAGCTGCTGCCATTTTTACGAAGTTCCTTCCTTTACCAACCTTACTTCCCTTTAGGTAACCACATTTCTCTCTTTTTTCAGCTTCTTCATCTTCATTACCCTTTACATTGCAACCATGCGCCCTAGGCAGAACCGCACTGGCCCTTCGAATAGGAGGGAGAGTATCCCTTACAGGCCCTCCGATTATCGTGGTGGAAGGATTTCTGTGGGTCCTTCCGGAGTAAGGCCTCGTGGTTTAGGGAGAGGTGAAACCTCTTCATCAAGGCGGCCAGTGGCTAGGCCCCATCTGTTAGGCAATCCCTAAACATGAGTAGCGGAAAAAAAAGGGATTCCATAGGATTTGTAAAGTTCCGTGTTTCAAAGCATAAAACAAACACAAAAAATTTGTTTTGGATTACCTCTTGAAGAACACCGAAGCAATCGTAGCCTCGTCCTTCAGGAGTCCACACGAGCACTCCCACCAGAATCGCAACACTTGCCAACTGCTAGTTTGACGGCGTGTAGCTCTTGCAACTTTTGCGAATTTGTGTCTCACTTGAGTGAACGGCCTATGAGCATCTTATGCTCTATTTATAGGCTTAGGTTTGACCTAATTTGTTCTCTCTAAAAAGTGGGCTCCTTACTTATTCCAAATGAGTTAGGCCCAATAGCTTTATTTTAGTCCAACTAAAATAAGACAACATTTTCTGATGGGCTTACTCTATGTGTGTGACCCTACAGGTAAAATACATGGTCATATTAATAATAAATTATTTTATTATTAATATAAAATAAGAGCGGCATCTAGCAATGCATCATTATGTCTGAATATTATCAACATAACCTATAAGTGATAATTATTTAATATGTTTATTCCTTTTGTCACGATATCCTAATTGGGCCCAAGGCATGGTCACGTCATCCTTGTACGGCCCAATTTATTTTACTTGATACCGGAGTAGACTGGATCCGAATAAATATCTAATATTTATTCTTTCTAGCATGGCCATGCGTTTTCTTAGTCTTACTCCATCAAGTGGCCTATAGATATCACTCCTGTCACATAGGAGAGACAAATCCCATCTACATCACTCACATCCCTCTGCATAATTTGTTCATTGCCTAATCACAACCTTTATAGTCCTCTTGTTACAGAAGACGTTTAATTGTATTAAAACAATAAACTCCTCATGTAGGAAGGGATTTTTGCCAATGTAGGGTACTTTTTAAAATTAATTTGTGAAATGGGGTTGTTTTAAAACAATTTAGTTGTCTGGGGTTAAAAACGTCACATCATCTTTCTATTACGCATTTTGAAAATACGTAATAGCTATTACGTATCTCCAAAATACGTAATAGCTGTGAGTGTGACATGTGGCGCTGGGTAACGGAGCATTGTCAGCGGTTAAAGATACAAACCACTAACAATTCTTCTTTCTTATTACGTAGTGTGGAAAGACGTAATGACAGTCCCATTGTCAGCGGTTCAAATGTTCAACCGCAGACAATGGGTATATTTAACAATTTTTTAATATATATTTAATAATTTTTTAAATATATTAAATAAACTTTCAAATATATTATATATTTAATATATATTAAATAAATTTATACTTTTATACTTAAATACATTTATACTTTAAAAAATTTATTTAATATATAAATTAATACTTTTATATATATTAAAGTATAAATTTCTTAATTATATATTTAATATATATTAAATACATTTATACTTTAAAAACTTTATTAAATATATAAATGAATACTTTTATATATATTAAAGTTTAAATTTATTAATTATATATTTAATATATATTAAATACATTTATACTTTAAAAAATTTATTTAATATATAAATCAACACTTTTATTTAATAAAAGTATTAATTTATATATTAAATAAATTTTTTAAAGTATAAATGTATTTAAGTATAAAAGTATAAATTTATTTAATATATATTAAATATATAATATATTTGAAAGCTTTTAATATATTTAAAAAATTATTAAATATATATTAAAAAATTGTTAAATATACACATTGTCTGCGGTTGAACGTTTGAACCGCTGACAATGGGACTGTTATTACGTCTTTCCACATTGCGTAATAAGAAACCCATATTTAGAAGAATTGTCAGCGGTTTGTATCTTTAACCGCTGACAATGCTCCGTTACGCAGCGCCACATGTCACACTCACAGCTATTACGTATTTTGGAGATACGTAATAGCTATTACGTATTTTCAAAATGCGTAATAGAAAGATGATGTGACGTTTTTAACCCCAGACAACTAAATTGTTTCAAAACAACCCCATTTCACAAATTAATTTTAAAAATTACCCTACATTAGCAAAAATCCCAAATCGTAGTGACTTCAGGTCGAAGGACTACATATACCATTATCACATTGAGAATCGTTTATGACAATCATGTAACGATCCATGCAACGTTCTCATGGTGGGTCTGTCCAGTACATCATTACTCTTAATGTGTACCCGTGTGAAGACTTGATATCATCTATATCTATGATCTGTGAGATCAGGTCATCAGTACACTCACACACTAGTCTCAGTGTATTTACATGTCCCCATGTAAATACTTGACTAGGGACATTTTAGGAATAACTTTTATATGACCTATTACTCCAAGGATAAATACGTTTTAAAACAATTTTAAACTGAAATATTTATTTTATTGATAAGCAGAAAAATGATACAAATGAAAAAGCATAAAAGCTCATAGTGCATACACCAACACCATCCTGAATCCTCCTCTAGTTTTGAGGCCAACGGTTCCCAAGGAAGCCTGTCAAGTTCAGACTGGTTCCTTACTGATGACGTCACTTTTTACCATTGCACAAAAGCCTTTGTTCACGCAACAGACGAGATGGAGATTGAAGGGAATGGTAAAGTTCCAATTTTGCGTACTCAGGAGGGGTGTGTCAATGTTGTTGCATACCGGCTCAACTGGGAAGCCCTAGAAAAGACTCACCCTTACTGCTGGGTAGAAGAGGAGTTTAAAGAAATCCTCTCTCGACACGCGTGTGAGGACGGCGGGCCAGTATCCCCACGCTTTAGGGTCTTTGTAGAAGAGAGGCTACGAGAGAGATTTATGGTCCTGGCACCCCGGCCACAAGAGAGGATCTGCCACAAGGTGTTGGACAATCGTTATGTCTATATGTATGATTTTGTCTTCCAGTACCTCGGGGTGCGTTTCCCTCTCAACGACTTTTAAATGGGTGTCCTGCAATTTTTGGAGTGGGCCCTTTCACAAGTGCATCCCAATGAGTGGAGTCTCATCTACTCTCTCGAGGTTCTGGGGGAGCACTTCAACTTCAAACCCACTGTGGCAATGCTTTTTTACTATTGCCAGGTGGTCCACCGTGCAAATAAGAAGGGCGGTCTTGGATTTGTCACCCTTCGATGCGACTCCAAGGTGATAAACTTCAAATCTTTCATTGAATAGGCCAAAATTGACGGTCGATCTTTTAAACAATACTATACCAGAATCCGGATCCAGCCAAATAAGTCGGTCTTCTGGCTCAGCGAGATTGGCATTCCAAAGTTTCCCCTCAGCTGGACCCATGAGCATTTCTTGCTCATAAGCCGGGCTTACTTTACGGAGGAGAGTGAACTCTCTGCCCACTCCATCGAAGTAGTGAGTGCCCTGAAAGTTTTCACTGCTACCCATAAGGAATTCCTCTTCAAGTGCCTCTTAGGGTCCACCTTCATCAAAAATGAATATTTAAGAAATAATCTTGTTTCCTTATTCTGTTGTGGTAATCCGATGTCTACTTGCTATTAAAATTTTCCTTCCTTCTTTTTACAGATTGGATAGAGAGGAATTGTCCCGATATGATTGCTTTGAAATCCTTGCTAGGGGATGACAGCTCTTCATCTGAAGGTGAAGAGAACAATGTTCAGGCCAAAAGGAACGCCACCAAGGCTATGGCGAAGTTCATCCCTCTGACCTCTGAGGTAGGCGACGACCCCCCTCTCTTAGAGTCTCAAGCTGATGAGGAGGAGACCTCTCAGCTAGAACAACCAGAAGGGAAGAAGAAGAGGGGCAGGCTCGTAAAGGCTGTTGACAAAAAGAAACCCACCGCCGTGCCTGAGAAGAAGTAGAAAATCTTAAATGAAGCCGGTGCGGGAGATATGACAACGTCTTTAAGGGCGCGGGAGAAACCCACCCAATAATTCTTCCCTCTCTCCGTTCTTGGTTTATGAGGGGCCCTCTCCAGCTGCTCTTCCACTTCTATTATACAAACTTCATCCTACTTTGGAGGTGGAAGAGATGAAAGAAGCATGCGCCGCCGGTAAGTGGCAACTGGCTGAGCTGACCGGCCTTCTTGATTCCTTGAGCCATACTATCAACAGTGTGAAGGAAGCGGACGAGATAGCTTCTAAGCTAGAGCATCTGAACATTTCCACTGCCAAGGATAGGGCTCATTTGTAGACGGTGGAGGAAAAGCTAAAGAAGGCCCAGGAGCTAGAGCTGGAACATTCTATGGAAGTATCCGCCCTGAAAAGCACGGTCAAATCTCTTGAAGGGAAGGTTTCTGAACTTTAGGCAGAGGCGACAGAGGTTCCTCAGCTCAAGAAGGACCTTAGGGTAGAAAAGCAAAAGAATGCTCAGCTCTCTGAGGACCTTAAGGCAGCTGAGGCCGGGAACCTCAAGAGTAGTGAAGAATTTACTACAAGGGAGAGGGAGCTGCTCAAACAGATTGAAGAGTTGAAGCAGGGGAGTGCCACAGCTGGGTCATTGGAGAAAGAGAATGTCAAGCTGAGAAAGGACCTGGGTAAGGAAAAGGCTAGGGCGACCAAGGCTGTAGAGGTCTGCTTCGCTGTGGTATATGAATCCTTTAGCTTAGTTATCCGTCAAGTTTTCTATCGCAACCTCAGAGTGAACTTCAACTTATACAGTATGAGCCCTTTTTATGAGTTCCACAACGGGAGACTAGTTGCTGTAGTTGATGGTCGGCACAAGGAACCTCATTTTTCTCTATACGAGCTGCCACTTCTCCTTAAAGGCCAGAGCATGGGACCTCCTTCAACTACTCCGGGCCAAGAAGATCCCAAAGAAAAAGAGTTAACTCCAAAAGGGGAGCCTAGAGGTGAAAGGGCCCAAGGTGACAACATTGGAAGACAGCCCAGTGAAGAGAGAGCGGAAGAAGGGTCCGCACAAGAGGGCAAAGAGAAAGAAGCTTAGTCTTATGCTCTTTACTTTTACTGTTGTGTTCCGGGATTAGCTCTAGTTTTTGAATTAACTTGTATTTGAACAGTTTGTATAAATTGACCTTTGCTGAATTAATGAAGTTTCTTTCTTCAAATATTATTTTTAACATGATTGCGAGAAATAAACTGTAATAACATAACTCTGGCGTTTCTCCATAACTTGCTAATTTTTTTTACCTTTGTAAAATTCATTAAGCCATTCTGAGTTCAGCTTAAGATCAACTAGCAACGATCATAATGTAGGACGGAACACTTAGATCAGATTCTTAGTAACGCTACCGTAGAACAAAGATTTGAACCTGACGAATATTGTCCCCAAGCGTGTATTGGTTGTAATGAGCATGAGTATTTTTTGTAGAATAATACCTTTAACTTTAAAGAGTGGGAGCTTTAGTCCGCTTTGTTAATGATTATGAATTGATGTATTATTGCGATATGTAAGTGATACCTTAAGGTTGATATTCCTTGGTTCCGTACTCATATCTTCATATATGGAAATGGAAGGATAACTTGTTAGGGACTTGTGGTTTTGGGTAGGTCTTGTTAGGGCTTGTGGTTTATGTTTTCACTGTGTATGTTTAAGCCGTGTCTCACCTAGGTCTTTAGGATTAATTTGTCAGGGTATTTTATTTGCAAAAAATTTTCTCTAATTTTTAGTAAACTCTAGGGATTGATTCTTGGGATCTAGACGGGATATCGCATTAATTATTGTAAAATTAAACTAAATTTATATAAAGAATATTTATATGTAGTGTTGATATTGAATTATTTTTTTGGATTTTCAATAGAGTTGATATATATTTGATGAATAACTTTATGTTAATTATATTATTTTTTAATTTTAATTTTTTATAAATCCTCATCAATTAGTTACACATAATTAATCCATAAGGTTTTCCCTTTATTTACATGCAAATACAATAGATGAATAGTCATTTGATGAAAAATCATACAAAAAATTTGAGAGATATTCTATTTTGAATATTTGAAAAATAAATATAATAAATAGAATAAATTTTGAAATTAGAAAAAATTATCAAATTTATTAAAAAATATTGAATTATATTTTCAAAATAGAAATTAAATGAATAAAAAGAATAAATAAAGAAAAATCACCCTATTTTAAATAATGTCTTTATAATCCCAATTATAATTAATAAAAAATTTATTTACTATATCTTATTATAAATTATAGTTTAATATATTTATTAAAATTTAATATGTTTATATTAAAATTTAATCTATAAAAATAAATATTTATTGGGAATAAATAATATTAAAAAATAAAAAATATAAGGCAAAAATTTACAAATTGGTCATATTTTATATTTTATCCACTTTTATAAATAAACTTCTAAATACAATTTCTTTGGCCACTTATTTCATTCCTAACAACTTTAATTGATTAAACTATTAGTTAGATCATTAGAGTTTTTATAGTAAAGACAAAATAACTAATAAATAAATAAAAATAAAAAGATAAAACACCCTTGTTAGTCCTTAACTCCGTTAACATCAAACACTTAGGTCCCCAAGTCATTAAGTTGGACCCGTTAATCCTCCACGTCTATCATCGTCGGACATATAGGTCTCTGTCGTTAATTGACGCTTAACGTCTATTGGTTCTAGGTGACATGGCTCGTTAAGTGTCAACGGGGTGTGCCACTAAGGAACATAAGTGTCAACGGGGTGTGCCATTATTGGTTCTAGGTGACATGGCTCGTTAAGTGTCAACGGGGTGTGCCACTAACGGGGTGTGACATGGCTCGTTAAGTGTCACACATCATCAAACGACGTCATTTTGCTTTCTCCCATCAGACCTCCCAATAGGAACATAACGACGTCGTTTTGGATGTGTGAGACAAAGTCTTCCTTTTCTCTCTTCCCTTTTCTCCCATCAAACCTCTGTCTTCCCTTTTCTCTTTTCCTGCAGCCCTAACAAATAAATCCCAGCCATCTGTAAATTCTCCTCGCGTTTCCTTCTCCAAAATAACATCTGCGAATTCTCCAAGCTGAGGCGAAGCCACCATGAGTCAGAACCCCAGCCAAGGATCGTCATCCTCATCATCCAGCCAAGGTCGACCTGGCTCCGTTGCTGTTGTAGTGACCCACCATCCTTGCGTGTATCTCACACATTGAACAACCCAAATCAACAATTTTGGAGATGCGCATGACTCTGGGAGGATGTGATTTTTTTGCTTGGGTCCAGGATGGCGACTTGGTACTTCACGAGGAAAAAATAAGGAATACGTTGTTGTGCAAGCTAACAGAGATGAAGGAAGTGATTTTAGGGCATAAATGTGATGTGCATAGGGATGTCTATGAAGCTATGGCCCAAGTTATATGTAAGGAAGAAGGTAAATGGCCTAAGCCTCCTTTGGTAATGTTGTCCATCTTGCAGTTTTCATCAAAGAAGGCCTTGCTCCATGTCTCCTTTGGAAACTTGCACAGATATGTCCAAGCCTTCTCATCCACTATCCTAATCTTCGGCATATTTCTTTCAAACTCAGTTGGAGTTGTTGACCTGGCTGTCTGCCACAGGAGTCCCCTTAGCTCTTTCCCCCTCCATTGTTTTAAGAAGTTCTGCCATAGGTGTCAGACACAATATATGTGTGGCACCCCAGGCATTACTTCTTGAAGTGTAGGAATCAAACCCTACATCAAATATATTAACAATAATTTCTCATTAGCTATCAACAAGATTAGGAATTAGTAAACACATAATCAAAAAATATATCATTAGTTATACTTTCTGCATGTCACTCATAAAGGTGAGCATCATTTCCTTGTAATCACCTACATCTACATGAAGCAGCTCCAAAAACCATTTCCAGTTGTCCTTGTTTTCAATCTGGCACACACCATAAGCAATAGGCCATATGTGGTTGTTTACATCTTGTCCAACATCAGTCAACAACTGCCCTCTATAGTATCCTTTCAAGAAACAACCATCAAGCCCCACCAATAGTCTTCTACATTCTCTAAATCCATCTTTGCAGCCCTTTAAATAGATGTACAACCTGTTGAACATTAGTGGACCTTGGGGGTTGTGGTTCATACTCCATCTTGACTGTGGACTCAGGGTTCCTCTTTAAGAGCTCCCCACAATAATCCCATAACATGGCAAACTGCTATTTTTCACTCCCTTTAATTACTTCTCTTGCTCTCTTCATTAACCTGTAGATTATCTTGTCCTCTAACTTCACCTTATACCTTTCCTTAAACAGTTCATAACCCCTGAATATGTAATATTGTGTTGCCTCCTCATATACTTCACTAATTTTCCTGTAACCCATTGCTGATCACATGCTACATTCTTGAATACTCTCATACATGAGTGATGATCATTGAAAGTCTTGATTTTGTATGATTGTCGTAGTGGCTTCAGACTACAGAAAATTTCCTAGCCACAATTCTTGTCTTTACACCTTGCCCTTGCTCTAACCTTATCATTTTTAATCCATTTAAATTCTCTACCTAGGTGTACATTGTAATCCTTCATAGTATGTTTAAACACTACAAGTGAAGAAAACTTTATCTCACACTCCAACACTATGTGCCCAAAGGTAGCTGTCTCATTGTACTGAGGATAAACCATTTTGGACTGATCCTCTTCCTCTAAATCTGGAGGTGTTTTCAACTCTTTTGAAACCCATGAGCTTTCAGAATCTCCACTAATGCCTTCCCCAACTTGACCTTCAGTCTCAGTATCACTGTCAACTATAATAGGGATAACTAACCTTCTATGTTCCTGTGCCTTCCTCTTCCTCTTTCCCTTCTACTTCTTCTTTTTGTTACAACCTGTGTCCCTACTTCCCCTCTCATCATTAGTCTCATCACTACCTTCTAAACTTTCATCACTACCCTCAACATCCTCATGATTATCTTCTACTCCCTCTTCACTGATCCTATAAGTGGTCTTATAACTACAACAGCATTTTGTTCCACTACCATGGTCTTACCACTACCACTCTCAATGTCATCATCTACCCTAACCTACAAATTCACCTTATAAGATTGAACATTGTTCCCTCCATCAACTTCCATAATTAATGTCTCATCCTCTAGATATTGAAAATACACATCCATGACCCCTTAGTTATCCTTAGCACAACTGACCATGTCCAACAGATCACTATCTCCCTTTAACTAATTCAACCCTTGATTTAGATCAAATTTTGGGTCATACCAAAAGATGTTTTCTAACCTACAATGCCCACGATTCTCAGCAAACCTAATGAAAGAAAAGAAGTCTAAAAAATTAGGGTCCATGTCCTCCCAATCTTCAACCTTACCTCCTTTGTATACTTTTTTTCCATGCCCATCAACCTCTAATCTACCTCCAATATGAAGCCTAATTCGAATACCCTACCCACATTAACATAAAACAGAAGAATCAAAAGTTGTTGGGGAATCAGTGCCAACAAAATCAGGAGTAATAACAAAGAACAATATAAACAATTCAGGAGGACTAATATTCAATTTAACATACAAGAGTAATAACATATTCAAAGCTATTACATATACATACAAGAGTAACAACATAAACAATTCAGGAGGACTCATATTCAGATTAACATACATGATTAATAACATACATGATTAATAACATACAAGATTAATAAAAAAACATGATTAATAACATACATGATTAATAACAAACATGATTAATAACATACATGATTATACATCAATAGAGGACTCAATAAAGGAAATATACATCAATAGAGAATTACATCAACAGAGAACCCAACATTGCCCAATATGATAACAACAGAAAACCCAACATTGCCATAAACCCTAAACAAAGAACTCAAAAAATATGACAAAAATGAAGTCACAACCCTAAACCCTACAGAAAATGTTTAAAAACCATAAAACTTTGAAAATGTTTGAAGACCATAAACATGTTCGACAGAAATATAAGAAAACATAAACAAGCCATTTTCGAAGACCATAAACATGTTCCAATCAGTTCGAAACCATAAATATGTTCGGAAATGTTCAAAAACCATAAAAAAAGTTCAAAGACATAATCAGGGTTTAGGGTTTACTAACCTCAACAACAGCTCCCATCATAGACAACACCTTCTAACACGATCACCGTCCAACACAGTCTCTGCCGACATCGACGAGTTGAGTGCTTGGGGTTTCGCTTTATGTGAGAGAATTTGAGGAATTAGGGCTTTGGGGTTTTGTAGTATGAGAGAGAAAAGGGAGAATTAGGGGAATTAGGGTTTCATAGGAGGAGTAATGTGTCACCATTTTATCATTAAACGATGTCGTTGCCCTTACTTGATCGTCTAATGTGAACGACGTTGTTTGATGTATACGTGGCACACCCCGTTGGCACTTAACGAGCCATGTCACCTGGAACCAACGGACATTAAACGTCTGTTAACGGCAGGGACCTATATGTCCGACGATGATAGACGTGGGAGATTAACAGGTCCAACTTAATAACTTGGGGACCTAAGTGTCCGACGTTAACAGAGACAGGGACTAACGAAGGTGTTTTGTCAAAATTAAAATGATAACAAAGGGTTTGAAAGTTTTTTCTCCAACATTGAAGGTTATTTTCTCTAATGTTTTACTATCTTACAAGATCTATTTTACATTTTCTACAAAATTAAATAATAAAATTGTTAAACAAAATAAACACAAAGAAATACTTCAAACATGGTGAAAAAAAGAACAATCCATAAAAAAATTCATTAAAAAATTAAACAAAACCTTGAAAGAAGAAGAATAGCATAATTAACTTTTAAAAAAACTCAATCCTGATAAAATTAAAATAAAAATAATTACCTATTTGTTAATTTAATCATGTATTACCATAATTCTTCAAACTCTATTACCTATAAAATATTAAGAAGAGACCAACCATAAATAAGAAGTAAGGAAAAACGTTTAATTTATAACAACAAAATTTAAAAGTAGAAATTGATTACCAAATGAAAGGAGAACCTCGAGAAAACTAAAAGAAAGTATGAGTTTTGTAACATCCTAAAAATAGGATTTATTGGCAAAGCATGATTAATGAGGAACTTAAATGAAAATAGGAAATTA
This sequence comes from Clitoria ternatea, assembly GCA_037962975.1. Lineage (NCBI taxonomy): Eukaryota > Viridiplantae > Streptophyta > Magnoliopsida > Fabales > Fabaceae > Clitoria > Clitoria ternatea. The sequence continues at coordinate 20,113,335 of CM075670.1, read as the reverse complement.
ATTAATCAATTGCCGAAATGACCAACGCGTCCCTAAACTAGTTAAATTAAGAATCTATTCTCTTTTCTTCTAAGAAGTTCTTTGGAAGCCACAGAGAAGGGAAAACTAATATTTTCTTTCTTTTTCTTCTCTTCTACAGCATCACCATCCAAATTCACAATCCTCCTTGTTTGATTTCATCAATTAAAGGCATAAATTACCTTCTCCACCTTTCTTCTTCATGTGGATAGCCATGGATCAAGGGAGGAAGCTTTAAAATTCTCCATTTTAAGATAAATTGATGATATTTTATCATGGTTCTTGCTATATCATAGCTTTCTTCCTTGAATTCTTACAATTTTATGGATTTTGAAGCATTTAGAAGCCATAGATATAGTGGACAACTTGAAGTTTCTCAAAGAACCTTGAATTTTCATGAAAAGTGAGTAGAATGGCTTCTTGAATGCTAATTCTATAAGATTGTAGTTTAATGATTGTCGTTTTAATGAAATAAGGTAGCTTCGGAAGGTTTTAGAGTAATTTGAAGTTTGTAGAGTGGTTTGGAGGCGGGTTCCAAAGTTGACGTTTCAATTCAGTAAGTTATGTTTTACCAGAATGATTCTAATTTAATGAATACTAACTTAGTAAGCAATATCGATATCGATTATGGTATTAAAATTAAGTATTGTGGATTTTAGAAAGTGTTTAAACTTGAGGAATAGGGATCGGAGCTTGCGATTATCAGTTGCTAGTGTTCGATCGGTCGAAGTGTTTTAGGATTCTCCATTTCGAGGTAGGGGAGCTTTACATTTTAAATGTATGGTTTATGAACGGATTTAGGGTGATTTTGTTATGCTATATGTTGTGAATTATTAGTGTGATACCCTGATTATATGATATATGTGATATATCTTGTGTTGTGATATTTTTAGTTCATATTATTGATATTGAATTGGCATAAAATACAAATTGTGTTTGTGAAATCATTGTGATATATGTATGCATGGGATGCAAGAAGAATGAATGATTTATTATCAATTATGGCATGGGATGCTTTATGTGATAATATATGTATATGAAATGTAATATCTATATGATTGTGGTTTCAAGGATTCCACAAAAGACCTTGGGTGGCACTCAAGGCAAACCTCTTGAGCGGGGCTCAAGGTTAGCCTGTGACACTATCGTTGTCCTTGAGAGTGATTGTGTCACGTAAGAGGGCAAACAGTTTGGTATCAGTAAAACGGACGGATCAACTGAGAGCTGAATGTATGGCTGAGAGCCAATGTTGTAACACAAAACTAAATAATGATTAACTGGATCCAATAGAATGAATATGCATGTGCATTGATGGATGTTGTTGAGAACAACATGAATTGTATGGCCAATTGATAATATGTTTATGCATAAAATGTGATGAGGTCATATGATATGTGAATGGATGAATATGTTGAATTGTAGGTTTATTAGTATTGTTGTGAACATTATTTATATATGTTAGAGAATTGGATAAGTGATCCAATTCAATAACTGTCATTTAACATGTAATATGTTCACTCTTATTTGTGGTTATTTTTACAATGGATATAGGACGAAGCGAAGGCATATGAGAGGTCACTCAGTGTGAGCTTAGAGTATTATGTATATATGTTTGTACATAATGCACATAGTAGCTTTTAGTTGCCTTGGCCGGCTCTTATGAATGCCTGTTTGATGTTTATGAATACTTAGTGGAATAGGTAACTGATAGCTTCACTTGGAAGCTTAGAAACTTTTACTATATAATTTTTGTTATATGATGGAAAATGATATTACTTGATGATGATAAAATGATGATGAATGCTAAGATTCATATGTATGAAATAGGTTATGGGTGTATAATGTGGAAATTAGGATGTGAGGTTGATCAGAACCAACTCCCAATATACGATAATGTATTTGTAGAATGCTAATATAAACTAAATTTGCACAGGATTGATTTTGATATATCATATTGCATGAGATATTTGAATTTTCTGCATAAACTGCTAAACTCACTCAAGCGAGGAGAGTCTTCGCTTAAGTGTGATAGCCCTGTGTCTGAAGGGTGCTCACTGGCCAATTTTCGCTCAAGCGAAACTCAACTTCACTCAAGCGCACGTCAGGGGAAACCATTCTGTGGAAATTTCGCTTAAGCGAGGGAAGACTCGCTCAAGCGAAGTGGCACTGGGGGAGATTCTGGATGAATCTCGCTTAGGCGAGGACTTCTCGCCCAAGCGAGTGGAGGAATGTTGGCTACTGGAGTATTCTCGCCCAAGCGAGCGTGGCACGCTCAAGCGTGACCGTGCTTTGGGGTGCTCCCGCTCAAGCGTGGACGGCCCCCTGATGCTCCTCGTTTCCACGCTCAAGCGTGATAGGTGCGCGCCCAAGCGTGGCATGCGAACTCGCTCAAGCGAGAGGGAGCTCCACTTTAACGAGAGGTCCCCTGATTATTCAAAATGTTCCACTATATGCTATCATACAAATGTATTTGCCATATTTAGTTAATTAAATAGTGTATATCAAATCTCTTGGCATTTAAATTACCTAACTCTTAAATTAATATTATTCTTCCGTTGTTCTAATTAATATTCTTGTATATCGAATATACTGAGAACCAATTATTAGCCTTCCCATATCTTCATATATGGGAATGGTTCTTCTAGATGATCCAGGGTATTGAATTAAAAGTTTCACTATGATGTTTCTTTATTTCATTAATTATTTTAAAATCACGAAAAATTTTCCCTCGATTATATTAATTATAATTGGATTTAGGATGTTTTAAGTTTTATTAGGGGAGTTTTGGAAGAAAAAGTAGGAACATGGTAACTAATTGGAAAGACGATGGTGCAAATGTTTTGCAAGTTTTGATGAGTGATCATATTACAAATACATTTTTATAGAAATATGAGATTGTTAAAAAAAACTAACAAAATTTGAAACAAATATATATTGGAGATACATTGAATAACTTGTTTATGTGATCAAAATAAATTTTACATCTATCTAATAAAATATAATTTTTTATTCACACATCTAAAACAATACAGTAGATAGAATAATTAGTTGAAAATAATTATTTGAAATACTGTTATAATAAATTTAAGTTACAAAAAATGTTTTAATTATATTTAATTAAACTGTCAAAAATATTATATGCAAAATAAAAGTTGTATTTATTTTATTATTTTATCATTTATAAATTTAATTTTATCTCCTTTTTATTTATTAATTTTAATATCTCCAATATAATTGAAAAATTTAATTAATGCATTCTTAAAATTCTAAGTTGATAAATATATAAAAGTAATTTTTTTCTCTTGACTATCAAAAAGATTCGGACGAGGGAGTATAACATTAGATGAAAAAAAAATTATGGAAAGAAAAAATGGCAGATATAGAAGAAGCACTAATTTATTATTATTTGTTAAATCATAGGCATTGTTGTTTAGAGTTAATCCTATTCGGAACTTAGTAGTTAAGGGTTCTTACCCCTTACGATTGAAGATATTATAGATTAAAGAATTAAAAAAAGGAATAAATTAAATTATTGACAAATTGGAAAATTTATGAAAAAATAATTCAGAGATATTAATTATACTTTTTAAATTTAGGTTTGGTTAATGAATATCGGAGGACTATCATTAAGGAATAAAAAATAGAAGTTATATATTATTAGAAATTATGTTGTAATTATTTAAAAATTGAGATAAGGGAATATTAATGGTAGTTTTGAATGAAAATTTTTTATTTCTATTCTTTAACTAGCCATGTTGGTTAACATTTCCCTAGTGAAAAAAAAAATTGAGTAACTTAAAAAATTGCACACAGTATTAATTTCTTATTGACAATATCCGACAAAAAAATCATCTAATCGAGAATGTATACTAAATGAGTAAATGCTCTAAAAGCTAATTACTCCCCTCTTGTCCTCTATAAGGTAGGATTTTAAAACTTGTGTTATTGTTCTCTTTTCGGTGGTATATTATATATATATATATATAACTTTTTAACTTTTTATTTACCTTTATTAATTATAAGAATGAATAAATGGTTTGAAAGATACTTGAATCGATAAATTAAAAAAAAGTATTAGCATTACAATTATTAGTTTATAATTAAGTTTATAAGGATAGGTTTAAAATGTTACATTTTTAAAAACCATATAAATTTTACCAATTTATTGGTCTTGACATTTATTTTATCTTATGAAATTGACCGACTGAGTATTAATATTTGTTTCCTTATAAATCAATGTTTTAAGAGCATAAATTAAGAAATTAAAGGGAAATTTTTTAATAAAAATTACATTAGAATTACTTGTAGAAATTAAAAACATCAATATTAATAATAACTTTAAATAAAATGTTTTATTTTAATTCCTTGACCTAGTTTGCCCGATGATAAGAAAGTAATGTTTTATAATTAAAGGAAAACTCATTCATAATTTCCCATAAAAACTTTTTAAAAAATTGTTAAATGTTTGTCTCTTTTTTTTTTTGTCAATAATGTTTGTCTCTTGTTATAAAGTGTGTTGAATAAAAAACGAATTTTTTTAACTACAGTGAGATTTTTAATTATTTTTTTTTTAAGATATGATGCTTGCAATAAATACCCGCGTAAAAACCGCGCTCCCAAGTCCCAATTAGGGAACCCAGTCAAAAGCTTAACGCCCATGCGACGTGCCCTTACCTGTTCCTTCTATTACTCTCTTCTCTTCTTCTGTTCTTATCTCAAATGCAACAACTCAATTAACCTCTACCCCTTCGTTTCACATATTTTTCAACACTTTTTCGCTGGCAACAATTACCAACGCTATAACGCTATGCCTGCATTAAATTAAAATCGAGCATCTCTTTATTTATTAACCCAGGTTTTCCATCACATTCCCCACACAATCTCACTCAAACAAAGCTGGTCATCATCATCATCATGGAGACATTCAAGAAAAAACCCTTCGCTGCAATTCTCGTTGCTTTCTTTCTGGCCCTCTGCGACGCGACAATGCAGAACCAGAAGAGCACTTACATAGTCCACGTGGCAAAATCCGAAATGCCAGATAGCTTCGGGCACCATTCACACTGGTACGATTCCATTCTGAAATCCGTATCCGACTCGGCAGACATGGTTTACACCTACGACATCGCGATTCAAGGATTCGCAACGAGATTAACACCAGAAGAAGCTCTGTCGCTCAAAAACCGAAACGGTGTTCTGAAGGTGTTGCCGGAGAAAATCTACAAGCCACTCACAACTCGCACGCCACACTTCCTCGGCCTTGATATAATTAATGACATGTCAATTGCGTCATCAAACGGAAGCGAAGGAAGTGACGTCATCATTGGAATCCTCGACACTGGAGTGTGGCCCGAGAGCAAGAGCTTCGATGACAAAGGAATGGGACCCATTCCTAAACACTGGAGAGGGAAATGTGAATCAGGTAAAAATTTCACAAAAGAAAATTGTAATAAAAAAATGATTGGAGCCAGATTCTTCTACAAGGGCCACTTGGCTTCCATGGGTCCACTTGATGAATCGAGTCAGTTATTGTCCCCGCGAGACGATGACGGCCATGGGACTCACACTGCAAGCACAGCTGCAGGGTCTGTGGTCTTCGGCGCAAACCTGTTCGGGTTTGCTAATGGAACCGCGCGCGGGATGGCACCGCGCGCCAGAATCGCTGTGTATAAGGTTTGCTGGGATAGTGGTTGTCTTACTTCTGATGTACTATCGGGAATGGAAAAGGCAATCTCTGACAACGTCAACGTAATTTCAGTATCCCTCGGAAGTTCAGCACTTGATTACGACGAAGACAGTCTCGCGATCGGAGCGTTTGCGGCGATGGAGAAAGGGATTGTGGTTTCTTGCTCTGCTGGAAACGAGGGTCCCAAACCTTCTAGTCTTTCCAACGTGGCACCATGGATGATTACAGTGGGAGCGGGCACACTCGATCGTGATTTCCCCGCAGGAGTTACTCTGGGGAATGGTAAAAAATACAGGGGAGTGTCACTTTACCGTGGGGATGCTTCTGCGTCGTTTATACTCGCGGAGAATGCGAGTGTAGCTTATCCAGACATGGGATCCAAGTGTGAGACGGGTAGCTTGGATCCGAAGAAGGTTAAGGGGAAGATCGTGCTGTGTGATCGTGGAGACACTCCGAGGTCAGAGAAAGGTTTTGTCGTGAAAAACGCCGGCGGTGTGGGAATGGTGTTGGTTAATTCGAAGCAAGACGGAGAAGGTTTGGTCGCGGATGCTCATGTTTTGCCGACCACCGCGGTGGGTTACAAAGCAGGGCAAGCCATCAAGAAGTACTTGTCATCTAATCCAAAACCAACGGCTAAGATTGAGTTTAACGGAACAAAGCTTGGGATCAAACCGTCTCCGATTGTTGCATCTTTCAGCTCTCGGGGACCAAATACCATCACACCACAGATCTTGAAACCTGATCTCATTGCGCCAGGTGTCAACATCATAGCGGCGTGGTCTAGGCTTAAGCCTCCCACGGACATTCCAGAAGACACTAGGCGCGTGGATTTCAACATCATTTCAGGCACGTCCATGTCATGTCCTCACGTGAGCGGTTTAGCGGCGCTGATCAAGGCGGCTCATCCTGACTGGAGCCCAGCCGCGATTCGTTCCGCGCTCATGACAACGGCTTACACGGCTTACCCTGACGGGAAGAAGTTGCAGGACAGTTCCACGAATAAACGAGCCACACCGTTCGAGTTCGGCGCCGGACACGTGGACCCCGGTGCAGCCCTTAATCCAGGACTTGTTTATGATTTAAAGGTGACTGATTATCTAAACTTTCTCTGTGCGTTGAACTACACGGCTGAGAAGATCGAGACCGTGGCGAGGAGAAAGTACACGTGTGACAAGCACAAGAAATACAGTGTAACGGCCCTGAATTACCCTTCATTCGGTGTGGTGTTTGAGAAGGATGCAAAGATGGTTAAACACACGAGGACTCTTACCAATGTAGGGGAGGCAGCAACTTACAATGCTACGGTAACCGCTGACATTCCAAATGATGTTAAGATCATGATTAAGCCGAACGTGTTGAGTTTCAAAACACATGAGAAAAAATCATTCTCAGTGACGTTTATTGCATTGAGTGAAGAACCTAAGAAACCTCTTGGTTTTGGACGTTTAGAATGGTCTGATGGAAAGAAAGTGGTTGGAAGTCCTATCTCAATTCTCTGGGGGTCCCCGGGACTGGGGCAGTGACTGAAAACTCCAAGTAGGTTTATGAACAAAGCCTTTTCTGTAACTCTTTGATGAATATGTCTTGATTGCCCAGCGGTTGTAGTTATATATAAAAGATATGAATATAGCTGGAGACTTGATGAAAGCAGCGAAGGTTAAAAAGTTTGGCTTCTGGTTTCAGCGTTCCATTAGATAACACCGTTTTTCATTTTTTAGATCAATTAAATTTTGAGTTAACATTAAAAAAATCTATTAATTAATAACTATCGGTATATATTTTAAGTTAATTTATTATTTCAATCTTTTGTTTTTTTAATAAATTCTTAGACATTAAATTTTTTTAGTCATCTAAATTATCTAATTTTTTAAAAATGTTATGACGTTAAAATAGTCATAATCTATAATCATGGTTTTATTTGTTCACTGTAAAATATTATCACACATGTCACGAAAAATCAATATATAGCCCAATATATAAACATATGCATCCATCCAGTATGATAAAAGTTATATGAAGGCTACGTATATCTTTTCTATTGAACCCACACTACACGTAAATAAAGCATATCTATATTATAATCTGGAATAACTTAAATTTAAGGTGAATTTCACTAGGAACTTAACTCCTTATGCTATAAATGTTCTCTAGCATTAAACCAAAAAAGACATCGCACAAAAACACACACCTAAGAATATCACAGGCTACTTAAGTTATATACCTTCTTCACTCTTCTCAGTGATTAATCCATTTGATAATCCATTTCTTCCCATTACTTTTAGAGAGCAGAATTACAAAACAAACTTCAATCATCCCCATTCTTAACAGTAGGAGCTGTAGCTCTTAGAGTTGAAAAGGAAACGAAATCAATCCATGTAAACAAAAATAAAAATAAATAGATAATAAGAAAGCAAATATAAGAAAGCAAATGCATCACAGAGATATAACATAACTAGAGGTATTTGTGCGTTGTGTCAACGGTTGAACAGAGAAAAACTATAGAGGAGTAACACTAGATATTGTCAATTGCTTCTAATATAGGATTAGCACGAATAAATAACACTCAAAATTTAGAAAGTTAAACAGTACTTTATACCAAAGAAAATATGCGTTGTGTCCACAAAAAGAAGCTCATTGTTTTCCTCAAATCCTAATGGCATTGACTCCACATCATTCAATGCATACACTATTGCAAAGCTAACATTCTACTAAGGAGCAAGATCATGAAATCAAAGAGGATTTAATACATAAATAATAAATAATAAGCATAATCATAATAAAAGACTCTTCATGCATCTTAATTGGAATGGGGACTTTACCTAGTAAAAGCTAGCCATTATGATTGCATTTTGCAAATAGATTTAGTTATGGGAATAGTTGGATCTATAACTAATAAAAAAAACTAAACATGTTATTGTCAAAATCAAAGAAAAGTGAAATGAGAATTGGAACCCTAAGTGAATAAATAATTTCACTTATGAAACCCTAACAGAATGTGTCAATAGAGAGGGCATGTGGACACTCAATGCAACAACCTTCACCTATAAGAGAGACTTTTGTAGTGGCAACCTTCACTCTGGAGAGAGTGTTGTCATAGTAATGTTCATCACAATAACATTCGTCAAAGCAATGTTTGTCATACGGAAGGACTCAGAGAGATTCTAACTGCGAGAGTCGAAAAAGGGTTTTAATAGAAAGGGTCTCTCAAAATAAAGAAAGTGAAAGGGAGATTCTAAGTAAGATAAAAGGTTCATTAAATTTAGTTCTGAGTATAAGAGAATACAAGGTTCTGAGAGGGTTTAGAGCTTGAAAGGGTTATGAAGCATACTCATTGAAGGAGAATGAAGGTTACAAAAGGTTCAGAGTTGTGACAATCCTCTATGGCTCGACCATGGACGCCGATGAAGAACAAAAGAGGTTAGAAAGATCTGTCATTAGTAACGGTGCATGGTTTATTGTGGTTTAGCTCTAATGGGGTTATGGTTTGAAGAAGAAAAAGATTAAGGAAATGTTGAATAAGGTTTGAAGAAGAGAATGAATAGGGGTTTCAAAGAAGCAAAACAAAAAGGGAAATTTTTTTAAAGGAAAGGAAGGAATTATTTTAGGGATATGTTGAATTGGAATTATTTTCTTAATGGAATTTTAAGGAGCATAAGGTGGGAACTAGTCACATGAGACCCACATTCCAATTTTTTACCTAAAATTAGCGATGTTTGCTCCATGTGATGCTAATTGTCACACTAAAGTTATGTTATTGACAGTTTTTGGCGAGTATCGTTACCAAATCACCTAAAAAAAGCATTTTTTTAAGTGTGACATGTATAACATAGCAAGTTTCTCAAATAGTATAGGAGAAATTACACTCTAAGGCCTTGTTTGGGGTGGTTTTTAGTTTCAAGTTTTAAAATATTAAAAAACCAAAACTTGTTTTTGGTTTTTAGTTTCAGATTTTAGTTTTTACGATTTTAAGTTTTAAAAAGATGTTGCAAAACTTTTATTTAATCTCAACTACATTACACGTAAACAACAGCAATAGTGGTGGTAGTGATGGCGCGATGGTAATGGCAATGATAGTGGTGGTAATGGTAGTTAGGGATTTAGGTTGCTGGGGGCAGTAGTAGTTATGGTTACGGTGGTGAGGGAGGTGGCGGCGACAGTGATGGTAGGGTGGTAATGACGGTGGTGATGGTTTAGGATTTAGAGTTATGATAGTGGCGGTAGAAATGGTAGTCATGGTGGAAGTTGTGCCAGTAATGATGATGGCGAGGTGGTGGTGGTGGTGACAATGATGATGGTCATGATGGTTGTTATGTTGCTGGTGGTGATGGTAATGGTAATGGTGGTGGTGGTGGCCATGGCGATTGTTGTGGTGATAACTGTGATGGTGACTTTTGTAGCGTGGTGACGGTGACTGTTATGGTGGTGATGGTGATGGTGACTATTATGGTGGTGGTGGTGGTGACGGTGGTGGTAGTGGCAGGGATGGCGTTGGGGCTGGTTATTGCCATAATAGTGGTGACAATGATGGTGATGGTGGTGGTTTCAAGTTTGGGGTTATGGTGACGATGGTGGTAGCGGTGATAAAGGTGATGGAGGTGGTGGGTTAGGGTTTAAAGTTATGGTGGTAATGATGGTGGTGATGGCAGAGATGCTTTAAGGTTTAAAGTTATGGTAGTAGTGGTGCTTATAATGATGGCGGTGGTGATGACGATGATGAACTAGTGGTGGTAATGGTGACGGTAGTGATTTAAGTGGTTATGGTTGTGATGTTGGTGACAACGGTGGTAATGGTAATAACGATGATGGTTTTAAGTTTAGGGTTATGGCGACGGTGGTGGTTGTAATGGTGGTGGTGGTGGTGGTGGTAGTGCAGTAATGATGAGATGGTGGTTTAGGGTTTAAAAATAGTGGTATGGTAGTTGTGGTGGTAGTGGTAGTAACAACGGTGGTGGCTACATAGTGGTAATAATGATGACAAGGTGGTTATAATGATAGTGATGGTAGGGGTGACGACAATGTTGGAGGTCACGACAACTGTTATGGTGGTAGTGGTGGTGACGACAGTGGTGATAGTGATGACGATGGTGGTTTCAAGTTTAGGGTTATAGTGACGGTGGTGGTTGTGGTGATGGTGGTGGTAGTGGTAGTGCAGTAGTGATTACGATGATGGTTTAGGGTTTAGAGTTATGGTGGTAGTGTTGCTTGTGGTGGTGGTGATAGTAGTGGTAATGGTGGCGATGACGACAGTAACAATGGTGGTAGTGGTAATGATGATGTCGAGGTGGTTATAGTGATTGTGATGGTGGGGGTGGTGGCATTGGTGGAGGTTATGGCGACTATTATAGTGGTGATGGTAATGGAAATGGTGACGGTGGTGGTAGTGGTTGGTAGTGATGAGGGGCCCTAAAAATAATTATGATAGTGGTGGTGGTGGTGACGGTGGTGATGATAATGGTGATGGCCATGGCGACTGCTGCGGTGGTGATGGTGATTGTGATAATGATAGTGGTAGCAATGATGATGACAATGACGAGGTGGTAGTGGTAGTGGCAGCAACGACAGTTGTGCCCGTGGTAATGGTGGTGATTGTGGTGATGATGATGACGGTGATGGTTTAGGGTTTACAATTATGGTGGCGGCGGTTACGGTGTTGGTGGTGGCAAGGATAGTGGTGACAATGATTATGGTTGTAGATGTGAGGGCAGTGGTTGTGATGGTGGCGGTAGTGATGATGATGATAAGTTAATAATGGTAGTAACTATGGTGACTTAGGTAGTGCACTACCCTCAAAAGAACAATAAGAGACGACCCTAAACCGTCGCTAAAGCATCTGAATTCCATCGCTAAGTAAAATAACGACGGACATTTTGACGGCAACACAGTCGTCGTTACCACAATCGTCGCTGATACAATAGCGACGAAGGCAGCACCCCGCCATAAAAGTTTCGACGGTGTTGCGCCATTGCTAATGTGGTTCCATGGGTGGTGACGCACCCGGTCGCTGGTGTAACAGATTAGCGACCACGAATGTCATCGCTGCGTTGTAACTTATTAGCGACCACGTTTTCGTCGCTACGTTACTGCCTAATAGCGACCACTATATCTTGTCGCTATGTTACTGCCTTAGCGACCACGTCTGTTCCGTCACTATATTACTTCTTAATAACGACCACATCTATTCCGTTGCTACGTTACTCTCTAATAGTGACCGTGTGATTTTTACCGCTAATGTATAGGTGGGTTTCTTTAGGATTTTTGTTAATGAATTATTTTTTAATTATATCGGTTAAACATTAAACATGAAATATTAAATATCAGTTAATAAAGTACAATAATTATATTGTCTATTATTATTGTAATTTAGGGTTTTCCTTCGTTGAATTTTCAGTAATACATAATATTAAATTAACAAATTCACATGAAAAAAGAAAATGACATAAAACAGATACTAAAACATCAAATATAAAATAAATTGTAGATAAAATTTATATATAATCTATATAATAATACAATAAAAATAAACTATAGAAAAGCATATCACGATGCAAGGGGATCCTGTGATGGTGGTGGTAGGGGCGGCTAGGAAGTAGAGGAAGGTAGCCTCGCCATCATCTGCATGATCAGCTTCTGCTGTGCCTCCAGCTGTCGATGAGTCTCGAGTCGTTCCTCCTGTGCCCGTTGTCGATCCTCAACAACTTGCTTCTGTAGTAACTACCTCTGTCATCGATCCTCCTCGGCCCGCTCCTCCAAAAACTGCCCCCGACATTGCTCCTCCTGTAGCTCATTGTTCAGGTTCTCAATAACCTGAACAACACCTATCGGAAGGCCAAAGGAAGAGGAAAAAGTCTTCCCCCTTTTTGGCAAGCTGCGTGCCTACGCCTCCTAAGCCAAACACCCCATTTTCTTATTCACTCCGCCAACAGCCTCCATATAGATGGCGTTGTCGTCAGAAGAAGAAAGGGTAGGAGGTACCTCCCACTCAGGTGTAGAAGCCACTAACTCTGCCTCCTTCTTGGCCTTCATGGCAAGATACGCCTCCTGCAAATGTAAAATAATGATAAAATTTAGTAATATGATTTGTAAGTTTAATCATGTGTAAGTTAAATTAAATTACCGTCGTGTCTGTCGATTTTTGGTTAACCTAAGCACCGACTTTATTTTTCTTGGTCATTTGTATAACCTCATACAATAATGGCTCGCAGTGCTCCTTCAGCTCTTGTAGTTCACAATGTATTGAGATTGTTAGTGGAAAACATATTAAGTCATTCATAAAAAATATTTAACAAAATATACTTACAAATCTTTTTTATACTCGAGGACCGAAATGCTACCCCCAGTGTAGATAGAGGCAACAACATTAGCCACTCTGTTTGCCTTGTTCCTAGCATCGGCCTACTGGAATAAGACATCTCCCCACTTCTGCACCATCCCATCCCAGTATGCCTCAGGGATCCAACGAGGGCGCTCGCCCTTGTCCCTCAGTTTCTAAAGGGTACTCTTGATGATTTTGGCAAAGACCTTCCTAATCTCATCAATCATATTCTCTGTCTACTGATAATCATGTTGTTACATGAAATGAGATTTCAAAATTAAAAACAGGTGTATGAATTAGATATAAACTCATAACAGAAGAAAGTGTTAAACTTACCGAGAAGGTCTCAAACCGTCTGTCTTGGACAGCCTTACCAACATCTGTCCAAGAGATGTACAGACCATCCCACTGGGCCTTTAGAACCTTAGTAATCGCTTTGGTAGTGTGAGTATTATCAACAAAGCTGTAATAAACAACAGTTAGAAACAATAAAACAATATAGACACATGGGGAACTATAAATATATGTATATATGTTAATAAACTCATACTCTGTGTATGTTTTAGTTTGAAATTGTGTCTGTTTCAGTTTGAAATTCTCCCTCAGTTTTAGTGTCACTATGGCTATCTGTTTCAACAGAGTCCTCAGTCTCCAAATCGGCCCTAGATCGTTTTGATTGGGAGACAACCTCTTTGTCAATGTGTTCACCCCCTGTAGTGGCAAGTGTCTCATCCAGTATTACTACATCAATGTTGAACACCAAATGAATGACATTAAGCTTATTTAGAGTAAGCTAATAAGCATCCTCAACCTCATTAGAGATATTACCAGTGATCTAACTTCGGGCCTTGGCCTTGATGACTGCATATCAGTCCCGATGCCCTCCAGGGAAGTCTATGTAATAAACCTGCTCGGCTTGTTGGGGAAAAATGAAGGGATCAAACCCTTTACATCTACCGCTTTTCTTGACCTCAACTAAACCGTAGTTGTTATCAACATTTGTTCCTATACTGATTGTGTTGTTGTATCAATCACACTTGAATAGAACACTATCTCTTCTCAGTCGTTCAGAGAAAAACTTCAACAATCTTTGTTAAGACTCCATAGAAGTCTTCCTCTAACTGTCCGTTTGTGCCTTTAACATAAACCTCGTAGTTATGGGTGCGCATCCCTTCACTCTATTTGAAAATGTTAAACTTGTAGTCATTTACATAGTAAATTGACCATTTTTTAATAGTTTTCACTGGCCCCTAAGAAAGAGCTTAGAGTAAGGGGTCTTCAATATGGTTATTAGGGCCTTGAATCTATTTATAGCATAACACATAATAACATTACATAATTAAAATTTGAAGTTTAACACAAAAGTGTAAGGTATACAAGTCTTACGTGTTTTGCAAACCAACCGATGAATTTGGATGATACCTCATTACAAATTTGGTCATTGGTTATATCCTTTTGCGCTAGTTTCAACATATCTTCATATACGCTGTTTAAAGAACAACAGTTTAGCTACAATAAATGCTAGCTTCAAAATGCAATATATAAGTTGGTGACTTACTCGAGATAAGGTTTCACTTCTGGGCAATTCAGAAGAATGTACAAGTGAGCCGTCTTTCGATGTTTCTTATCAATGTAACATTTTGTGACCTTGTCCCCAGGACAACTGGGATAGTTAAAAATTGAACTTTGATCGTCCAACCCTGGATTTATGGCCACCCCAAGGTTGCGGGGAATTCGACTCATTTTAGTTTCTATCTTAGTCGGAAAATAGAAAGAAGTAAAAGTGGTCATTTCTCCTACTAAGTATGTCTTACAAATTGATGCTTCCACATATGCTTTGATTGACACTTTGTCTTTTAAAGAGCATAGAAATATAGTAAAACATATAAAAATATTAAGTTACATAATACTATTATAGTAAAAAATTGTTGTAAGGAAATTAAGTAGTTTTGATGTTCACCTTTCGAACGGATACATCCAACAATACTGCATTGGGCCACCAACTAAGGCCTCGTATGGTAGATGGATAGGCAGATGCTCCATAGAGTAAAAAAAAACTAGGTGGGAAAATCTTCTCCGAGAGTTCAGTGATGAGCCATTTCATCAAATTATATGCAACATGAACCTTGCAAACAAGAGTTCAGTGACTAAGTGCTTGTTACCCTTGCCTAAGACCATACAACAAATACAAACTGGATTTTAAGTCTGAGTAGTGTGTATTCACTGGTTATAGCTCTCTCCATAAGGGATTCATGTGCTTTGCTCTTAATGGTAAAACATACATCACAAGACATATCAAGTTTGATGAGTTAGTTTTTCCCTTTCAAATAGGCCAATTCCTGCACAACGTCTCCTCCAAAATAAGGGATAACATTCAAGTGGTTCCAATGATTCTAGTGCTACCAACCTCTAACATATTCCAAGCCCTCACTGATGTTATTGAGTCTGTTGTTGCATCTTCTATTACTAAGCCTTCTGCTCAAGCTACTACCCCTGAATCTGTTACTCCTTCACCAACCAATCCTATTAACACTTGCATGGTGCAAACTAGAAGCAAAAATGGCTTTCACAAACCTAAAGTATATGTTGATGATATTGTCTTTACCAACAATTGTAAGCACACCTTAGACCAGTTCATCACCAAACTACGTCAAGCCTTCCTTCTCAAAGACCTTGGAAATGCAAACTACTTTCTTAGAATTCAAGTTAATTATACCAACTCTGATGGCCTTCACTTGTCCCAAAAAAAATACATCATTGGCCTTTTGAGAAAGCCAACATATACTCCTAGCTAAACCTACAACCACATATATGACCTCTGGTCTCAAATTAATAAAGCATGATCCTAACATCTTTGATAACCTTGAGCTTTATAGGTCTATTGTTAGTTTTATTCAATATGTCACTGTTACAAGACCTAAAATATCCTATCCAATTAATAAAGTCTGCCAATTTATACACACTCTTAAGCTTTGAAAAAAATTCAAAATAATCTTGTGGTATCTCAAAGGGACTCTCATTCATGGTCCCATTCTCACTAAGTCTCAGGATCTATACCTCACAACATCATGTGATGCAAATTGGGGGGTCTAAACCAAATGGTAGAAAATCTACCACTAAATATTGTGTATATCTTAGTTTGAATCTTGTGGCATGGTCATCCAAAAGATAGGTTGTGGATCTAGATTAAGCACTGAAGTTGAATTTAGAAGTTCGACAGTTGTGACTATGGAAGCCTTTTGGATTCAATCCCTCAGACAATACTTTAACTTCAATTCCTCTACACCACATGTTGTCTACTATTATAATCTAAGTACTGTGCAATTCTCCTTCAATCTTATTCTTCATAGTATAACCAAACATGTGGAACTTTATATTTACTTTGTGAAAGGCAAAGTAATTGCAAAGGAAATGGTTGTTTAACATATTCATGCCACTTCTCAAACAGTTGATGTGCTCAGTAATTCTATTCCTCAAGCCATGTTTCAGGAGTACAAATTCAAACTAAATGTCCTTTCTTTGCTACCCTTGAGTTTGAGGGGGTAGAGAGTATAAACTAAGTTTGTTGGTGAAATAGAATTCAGTTTTACTAAAATGAAATTTTATTGGTGTTAGAGTTAGTTGTGATTGTTCTCTCTTATCTCTCTCTTATCATATAACCATGGATCATTGTGACGTCATCAATATATTTTCTTCTCTCATTCTTTTAAGAGCTAGAACATTTCTCTCTTATTTTTTCTCTTTTATGCATGTTGCTCGGATACCTTTAAGTTGACATTGTCTAATATCCAACAAGGAGTAGACTATTCTCTTTTTTGGAAAAATTATAAATAGAAAGATTACCAAAATATGTGGGACACTTTAAAGTTGTCATATAAAGAAGTAGAAAAGGCATAAAATTCCAGGTTGCAATCTCTACGGAGAAAATATGAAAAGTGTGAGATGTCTAGTTCAGAAATAGTGGAGAAATATTTTTCACAAGTTACAAACCTTTTCAATAAGATGAGGGTATATGGAGAAGATGTAAAAGACAACCAAGTGGTGGAGATATTTCTATGAACTATGCCGATGAAGTTTGATCATGTTGTAACCGCAATAATAAAGTCCCATGACATTAGTAAAGTTGTAAGGCAACATTAAAAGTCATGTCAGTAGAATGCTGGAGAAAGAAAAAAGTAAATAAGGAAACCTTCAAGAGTCAGGTGAATTTTAGCAACGTAGTAGAATCTAGTTAAAGTGGAGAAAGTAGAGGTGGTGATAATTTCAACAATAAAGAAAGAGACAACTTCAGAGGTAGAAGTGACAATTTTAGAGGAAGAGGATGTATCAACTTCAATTGATAAAGAGACAATAATTTCAGACTGCCTAATCAATGAAGAGGTAAAAACTATTTTGGGCTACCAATAGAGGATGTGGTAAAGATAACTACTACTAGGAGAAAACTAGTTTTGATTGCAACAAGTGTAGGAAGTTCAGGCACAAAGTAGTAGATTGTGGATTTTGGCAATAAGCAAATGTGGCGGAGAATCAAAGTCAAAATGTTAGTGAGAATTCTAATAACCCACATAGTTTATTTTGAGCTACTAACAATTTTGCAAAAGATGGGAATATATGGTACTTAGATACTAGTCATAGCAACCATATGTGTGGGGAAAAGTGAGTTATTTTCATCTCTAGATGAAATGGTTAAATCAATCATGAGATTTGACAACATCAATATTCCAATTTTGGGAAAAGGTAGGATTGCCATCAGATTGAAATATGGTTCTCAGAATCTCATCTCTTATGTTTTTTATGCTCTTGATCTTCATCACAACCTATTGAGCATGGGAGAACTTGTTGGTGTATGCATTATGAGCTATTGTGATTTTTATTGTATCATTTTATGCTTATCAATAAAATAAGTCTTTTCAGTTTTAAAATTATTTTAAACCTGTTTATCCTTGAAATAATAGATCATATGAGAATTATTCCTAAAGTGTCCTTATTCAAGTATTTACATGGGGAATATAAATACACTAAAGACTAGTGTGTGAGTATATTGATGATCTAATCTCATAGATCATGATATTGACGATATCAAGTCTTCACACAGGTACACATTAAGAGTAATAATGTACTAGACAGACCCACTATGAGAATGTTGTGTGGATTGTTAGACGAGTGTCATAAATGGTTCTTAATGTGATAATGGTATATGTAGTACATTAACCTGAAGTCACCATGATTCATACATGAAGAGTTTGTTATCTTGATACAATCAAACATCATCTATAATAAGGTGACCATGAAAGTTGTAATAAGGTAGTAAGCAAATCATATAGAGGAATGTAAGTGATGTAGATGAGATTTGTCTCTCTTATGTAGCGAGAGTGATATCTATGGGCCACTTAATAGAGTGAGACTAAAGAAATGCATGGTCATGCTAGGGAGAATAAATATTAGATATTTATTCAAGTAAAGCCTACTCTAATATCAAGTAAAATAAATTGGGACATACAAGGATGATGACAATCATGCCTTGGGCCCAATTGGATATCGTTACAAAAAGAATGAACGTATAAAATGGTTATCAATTATAGGTTAAATCAATGATAATAAATTCGGATATAATGATGTGTTGTTAGATGTTGCTCTTATTTTATATTAATAATAAAAAGGTTTATTAATATGACCGAATATTTTTCTATAGGTCACACATATAAAGCTAGCCCACCATAGAATAGTTTTTGTTTTAGTTAGACTAACATAAAGCTATTGGGCCTAACTCATTCAGAATAAGTTAGGAGCCCAATCATTATAGAGAGCTCATCAGGTCAAACCTGAGCCTATAAATAGAGCATGTGATGCTCATAGGCAGCTATTCTAAAATACACACATAATCTCGTAATAGTTATGAAGGCTACGCACTGTTGAACTAACATTTAGAGGTGCAGATTTTGGTGGGAATGCTTCTGTGGACTCTAAAGATGGAGTTAAGATTGCTTCGATAGACCAACTTATTTTACGTCTATGAAATTTTTTAAAAAACGTAATTCTTATATGTGTTTGCTTTGGAACACGTAAGTTTACAAGACTGTTGGGAATCCTATGTGTTTCTGTTACCTGACCCTGTGAGATTCTCTAGCACAACTATCAAAGAAAGATTACAACATGTAAATTCATGACGATGGCCGATGCATGTTGGTTAACAAGAATGAGAGATTTATTGCCAAGGTAAAAATAACTCCCAATCGCCTATTCCCTTTGAAAATCCAACATGAAAAATATCCTTGCTTGAATTCAATAATTCCTAATGATGATTGGTTATGACATGTGTTTTTGGCAGTATCATTTTTCTAGATTGAATTATTTGTCAACTAAAGAATTTGTTTCTAGTTTTCCTACGGTCAATATTTCAAATAATGTATATAAGACCTGTGAGATTGGAAAGAACCATAGAGAGAAAGTCATGGAGAGCAAAAAAGTCGTTGGAAATAAAACACTTATATTTATACACAGTTAAGATTTCAACACATGGTGGAAGTAGGTATTTCATTACCTTTATTGATGATTTAATAGAAAAACATGAGTGTAATTTTTAAAATAAAAATCAGAAGCTTGTGATGTCTCTAAGTCATTTAAGGCATTTGTAGAGAAGCAAAATAGTTGCAAAATTAAAGGCTTAAGAATAGACACAAACCAAGAGTACCTCGACCATGTAGATTTCTTTGAGCAACAACGAATTCATCATCAAATGACAACTAGATACGCCCTTCAGCAGAATAAAGTTGTTGAACGGAAGAACAAAACTATCATGGACATGGTAAAATGCATGCTCAAGGCTAAACAAGTGCCTAGAGAATTTTGGGTAGAGGGAGTTTCCACTGCTATTTACATTTCGAATAGGTCTGATAAAGAGTGTTCGTGATAAAACTCTTGAAGAAGCCTATAACAGAAGGAAGCTCCCAATCAAGCATCTCAGGTTTTGGGTGCGTTGCTTATTCTCATATACCAGATCAACTTAGAAAGAAGTTGAGTGAGAAAAGAAAGAAGTGTATTTTCATTGGCTATAATCCTAACCCCAGGGTGTATTTTCAAATAGCTATGAAGAAAATGAAGGACAAACAAATCAAATTTCTAACGTGTCTAAAACACCTAGCATGCCTCAAAGGCAATGAAAATTATCATTTAGATTGGAGGATTATGTCGTAGGTAACGACAATGACCTGTTTGATGAAGGAATTATAAATTTTTCTTTCTTTGTATATCGTAATTGGTGGCCTTTGAAGAAACTTAAATGATTAAAATTGGAGAAAAACCAAGGATGTTGAAATTCAAGAAATTAAGAAGAATCAAATATAGGAATTGATAGACTTACCAACAGTTAAAAGGCTAATTATAGTGAAATGAGTGTACAAAACTAAGTACAAGACAGTGGAGAAATTGATTACTTTAAGTCAAGGTTGGTGGCAAAATGGTACAAGTAGGTATAAATTATTTTGAGTTATTTGCTCATGTTGCAAGATTAGATACAATTTGTATCATTTTATTTATCTCATGTCAAAATAATTAGAAAATATATCAAATGGATGTCAAGCCTGTCTTTCTGAATGGTACTTTGGAAAAAGAAGTATATGTTAAACAGCCTGCAGATTATGTGATTGAAGGAAAGGAAGCTAAAGTATATAAATTAAAGATAACATTGTATGGCTTGAAGCAAGTACCAAGAACTTAGTACAAGAAGATTGATTCTTATTTTATACAACATGATTTTCAAATATGCCTATTTGAGCACACATTATATGCTAAATTTGTTGAACCTGGGAATGTTCCAGTTGTGTGCCTTTTTGTTGATGATTAAATATTCATTGACAATAATTCAAAGATGATTGCAGAATTCGGGGGGGCTATGACACACCACTTTGAGATGATAGATTTGGGCGTCATGTTATATTTTCTTGGTGTTGAAGTTGATCAGTAGGATGATGGAATTTTCATCTCTCAAAAGAAGTATATTGTAGATATTTTGAAGAAATTCAAGATGAAGAATTCAAAGCCAATTTCTATGCCAGTTGAAGAAAAATTAAAGCTGACAAGAGACAATGGAGGCAAAAGAGTTTATTCAACTCATTATAAAAGTCTAATTGGAAGCCTTAAATATTCAACTACAAACAGATCAAATAGTCTATGAAGTTGGTTGTTTAGTAGATTCATGGAAAAGACTCGTGATAGTCATTTGCAAGGAGCTAAATGAATTCTCAGTCAAATATATCAAAGGTACTCTAATAGAGAGAATATTTTATGCCAAAAATATTAATGTGAATCTTGTTGAATACACAGATAATGATTGTGCAAGAGATATAAAAACAAGAAAGAGTATGTTAGGGTATGCATTTCATCTTGGCAAGGGTGCAACATCATGGTCTTTAAAGAAGCAACCAGATGTAGCACTTTCAACAGATGAGATAGAATATATGGCGGCAGCTAGTTGTGCTACATAATCAATATAAATGCAAGAATGCTTGAAGTGATGAATTAGAAGCAAGAAAATCCCACTATGATAACAAGTCTGCAATTGCACTATGCAAAAATCCAGTTTCACATAAGAGGTCCAAGCACATAGACATCCGGTTTCACAAGATCCAAGAACTAATAGCTCAAAGAAATAATGATTGAATATTATCATATTGAAGAACAAATTCTAGACATTTTCTTGAAAGCGGTAAAAGTTGAGCTATTCTACAAGTTGAAGAAAATGCTTAGAATGATACAAGCTTGATTTAAATAAGGCAATGTTGTTTTATAAAAAAATAAAAAATAATTCAAGCTTTTGTAACCATGCAAGTTGTTGCTTTTAATTATGCTTTATCCATTACAATAATTTATTGTTGAAGTAGCTGTTGCCTTGACTTATATAAGGCAATAGATTGTATCTCATGTATTAGAGTATAGAATATAAAATTCCTCCCATGTTGCTATCTCTTTCGTCTTCTCTCTTTTTGGTTTTCGTGTGCGTGATTTGTAAAAGTTTCAATATGCTAACTACCTACATAGTGGTGGGATGGGAAGGAAGATGAAAATCACTATCATGGGTAGGAATAATGTCATTTTAAAAACTGAACCTACACACTGGTATATTGGCCTCGAGTTGGGCTTGAATTGATAAAATTTAGGAGTTATCTTGGTTTGGAGCAAACTTGAAGAAGTTCCATCTCTCTTTCTTAATTGGTACAGAATTTATTTCTCCTGATTTTAAATATAACAAAAAGTAATTGATCTGGTCTCAATATCGGCCTATAAGCAGAAAGGTTATTTAACCTAAAGCCGTTATGTAAGACCGACGTCTCACATAATATTGTAGTCTAATATCGGCTTCCAACACTGCGCATGAGACTCATGACCCAATACTGATGAGTCATTCTCTCAATATTGGAATGTCAGAGTTGACTTATGCAATTGTGTGTTGAGAAAGCAACCTGCAAAGTGACTGATAGGAAGGTACAGTTGTTAGGTAACGTCCATGTTGTGTGTCAGCTTTTCTGCAATGATTAGAACCACGCTGACACTTCATACAGAAGGCTACTCACTTACTCAAAATGACTCTTCTATTGCTATAAGGTATAAAAACTTACAAATCAACGAGGAAAATGTAGAACGTTCTCATTCTCACTTATGCTTGAGCTCTTTTATTCTTTCTGAATATCTCATTGAGTTGGGCATCGAAGTATCCTTAAAGGTGACACCCTTTTTTGTCCCCGCAACGCGTGGGGTTGGTGATATTTACTCAAATAAGCATTCCATGACTTCTATCTCCCCATTGGAATAAAAGATACAATACTGGATCCCCACCAGACCAATGTAAGATATATACAGAAAAAACATCATTTGAGGACTGGTTGCCACGCTGGATCTTGCACTAGAGTAGTTCAGTGATTACTTTCACATATAATAAAAATAATAAAAATGTTATTTGTATTAATGTTATTAAATATTTAATGTAATATCCTAAAATATCCTTAGTATTATTGATTACACAAAACATTTAGTTGTACTGAGAATATATATGAGGATATATTTAGTAGATAACTATTTAATAACAAAAAAGAATAGTTTTGTTTATATATTATAGGACTAACAAATTACATTAAAATTTACTTATATTTAAAATCAGAAATAATATAATTTTTTTGTTGTTTAATAAAATAAATAAACATTTCCTAAAGTGAGATTCGAACTTGGAAATATTTTAAAACTTTGACTAGTAACTATGAGAATATTTTAATTAAAAGGGAGTGATAAGAATAAATTATGGGTAATATTGAAATTTGAAAGGATCCTTCCTACCTACAAACTAATGTAAAAATTGTATAACTCGATTAAGCAGATGGCTTCGTGGTTCCATATCCACTCTCCTCGCGTGGTGTGATGCTGTTATTGTAGGGCGGTTCTGCAATTACAAAATCTTTTACTAATTACAAAAATACAGTTGCAACAATAACAGAAAAGAGAGGGAAAATCATGGTTTATCTCTCCAGTGTCGGATTCAGTAGAGTCACTGGAATCAATTATCAGATGCCCATCTTTCCTATATCAATTATACCAAACATCATCATTTCAACGCCCAACATCGTCGTATCTATGTGTCGAAGTTGCACAGAACGTGGCTTCAGTAGCGCCTCCGAACCGGCTTGTTCAGATTTTCCTGTAGAGAACGCGTACGAGTTGTTAGGCGTGTCGGAGACCAGTTCCTTTGCTGAGATCAAAGCGGCGTTTCGCAAACTGGCCAAAGAAACTCACCCGGACCTCGCTGAGGCAAATAACGATTCCGCTGCGTCTCGACGATTTGTGCTAATCCTTGCCGCCTACGAGGTTTGTGCAAATTACGCTCCTGTTTATGATTTTGTCGATGGTTATAACTTCAGTGTTAGGGGTGCTGGGGTTAATCTTACTCTTGAACAAAATTTTTGAATAACTTAAATTTGAACATGAATGAAAACGATGTCAACGAAGCTCGGCTCATAGAAGAATGCTATAAAACTATGCCAAGGGGAAATGTCTTATGATTGAGTTAGTGTCTCTTTGGTTCCCAGTCGCACAACGCTAGCTGGAGTGGGTTTGAATCAAGTTTTTTATCCATGGTCAAAGAGAGTAGGAAAGGGCCTCAAGCGATGTGGCAGATCAATACTAACAATTGGATGGTATCGTTTGCTAAACTCCGTTTTCATAGCTAGATTACCAAACTGGCACCAATAGGCTGACTAGTTGGTTTTGCTTGAATATTCTGAGTATGGCGAATGTATATTGAAGTTAATAATTAAATGAATGTAAAATGGAGAAATAACGTAATAACATTGATATCCTATTTTGTTTCTCCAATGAGTAATAACTTTAGTTAGTGCTACTTTATAAATCAGAAAAGTTGTGAAATTGGAGCAAAGAGTTTGAAGAAGCTCTACCGGATATTAATTTTGTGAAAAGCAGCCTTTTGCTATTGAAGGATGATGTTCCGCACCCAATATATTAATCAAAATAAAAACCAGATGAGAAGTTGCTTAATGGCTGTCTGGTTGATATCTTTGATAGTTTCTAATGCCCAAAGTTTGTGTGTATAGCATTGTTCGGATAAATATAAATTTACATCTGTCATTTTGGTGTGCGTCTTAGAGCATTGATTTTTAGTACTGCTTGATTGGTTGCTTGATAGGAACATGTCCTTGGTTAAGTTAACTGATCAACTGACTATGAGGTATTTTTCAATTTTGGACATGTCTGTGGTCTAAAACGTATTTTGTGGGCTTGGTGTTTTCTGCTGATTTATTTATTGGCTATATTCATCCTTTAGGAAGATGACCATTTCATGACTTTAACTGCTGTAGATCTTGCAGACCGTATTTGGAATCTGAGTGGGGTAACTAGAACCAGGTTTTTCCTTGGTTTACTGGGTAACTTAATAGAATAATCCATGATGCATTGCAGGTTCTTTCAGATTCTCACAAGAGAGCCCATTACGACATGTACCTGTTGTCTCAGAAAAAGCTTATGCAAAAGCATTCTGGACAGGGTTCAAAATTGCATATTTACAAATCACAGGTTGCTACTTTCAAGGAGATGGAAGTTGTTGAATGGTTAAAGTGGTACAGATTTGCTATAAATAATATTTTGTCAGAGAAGAAGGTGGTGGTTGGATCAAGCTATTTTGATGTACTTGAGAGAGATTTTTATTCAGCTATTCATGCCGCATACTATGGTCCTGGAATTGATTCTATTCCCATGGAGCTTCTTCCTGACTGCTTTGAGGCTGAAGAGAGGTCATCATGTGAAACTCCTGAAGTCTTGCACTTGGTTTCAGGCTGTGATCTTTTTGGAATGGTTTGTGTAGTCAGTAACGTTCCAGAGATATCAACTACCAATATTGAGAAGTTAGCTTCTTTTCAATCCTTCCATTCAGGCCTGTGTCAATCTGTAACAGATGAAAATGACCCTAGGAATGCAGATAGACCTGATGATTTTGAAACTCATCAAGGTCACAACTCTAAAATTTCAAGTAATGTATCTGATGCATATAGAGATCTAGAATTGCATGTCTCTGGAAGAGTGGTTGCTACAGCATCTAGGGCCCCATCTAGATGCTATTATGGTACGATGCAAAAAAAAGATGCTGAAGATCACATTCATGTGTTCCTAAATTTAGACGACGTTCCCAAACAGAACAGTGATTTGGGGGAAGCTTACTTTGCAGATGGTGCAGTTGGAAGAAGAATTCATTTGGGAACCATATCTGGACTTGGGAGCAGTCCAGATGAAGGCTGTTGTTATGTCTTCAATGACAAGGGTACGAAGACCCATGTAATTATGAAACATAGAACATTGATGGTATGTAAAGTTGTTTTCCTATTGTCTTCTTTGGCCTAACAATTATAGCTTCTTAACAGGGATTTTTACTTTTGCATTAGTACCAAGTCTTGTTTGTTTCCCTTTTTAATATTTTAAATATGAGAAGAAACATTGTCCGGGTTTCAAGATCTTCCTGGAAACTTGGTGTTATATATAACTTGGTATGGCTAGATATACTTGTAACTATGTAATATTATTTGTGATAACATTTTCAGGTAAAGCATATGCATTGGTATCAAATGGGTGAGAAAGTTTCAGTTTGTGAGTGTAGATGCACTAGAGCACGTTTACCCCCTAGCAAGTAAAGCTCTGGCATCTCTCTTATTGTATTGATGTTTGAGTTGGCACAACAATCATTTATTCTGATTGTATTATTTGTGGGTGGAAATATTTTTTTTGAAAAAAGTAAGTGAATAAATTGTGTTAATCTTATTTCCCAGAATATGTTGTGGTCTGGTCTTATTACGCTTCATCAATCCTCCCTTTCTGTGTCTGCGTTATTTTTTTCCAAGTTTTGATGCAATTGGATAATCAATGGTTCCATTAAAGGTTAGAGCAATGCTGTATTAAGTTGATTTACTTATGTTAACTTTCAATTTACTGGAAAATAGTGTTGGTACACCTCAGGTTAAAGAAGTAAACTGATGGAATAATATCATGGTTTGTGGAATTATTGCTCGAAACTATTTTCTCTAAAATTTATAGTGCGTCTAACTGCAAAATTGAATTTATTGATGTATTCTTAAGTTCATGTGAACTTTTTATGATACTCAACAAATTAAACTTGTTACTTATGAAGGTGATTTGCTGCTTGTAAATTCATTTTTAGAAATTTTATGTTTAACCCCTTAATTGAACAGATTTTGGCTATTTGAGCCTCGTTGTGGCTTCCATGACATAGGGGGTTGGTATGTTGAAACATATGGCAAAGATAAGAATGGTCGTACAAAGCTATCACAAAGGTTCTGGGATGGCTTGGATTATAGTGAGCCAGCTGACAGGTAAGCTAAGTACTTGGTTGATTTATTTCTTTTCTTCTAACTTCATCACAAATTACTTAGTTTTACACTTTTATTAACAGAAGTTTTCTTTCAAAAATGTATGTTATCAAATAATAGTGTGGATCTTAGGGAAACTTCGTAAGTTGAAATCTGTATTTGGCTAAATAGCAACTTCAGCCTAGCTCTATTTACTGAATTCTGAATATTTTAGCCAATTTGTTCTATCTAAGTAGGAATCAAATATCTCATTTTCATCTACAGTTTTTAAATCTGAAGACATTTAAGAGAGTTAGAAGTTAATCAATATTTTTAGAAATTATGTCCAAACGACCCAACTGAAGTAATTGCCTAAGGAGTACTGACTGTCTCAGTTGTACAATCTGCAGAAGGCTTCATCCAGCAATGTATCTGTTTGCTCTTGCATACCGGACACTTGATCTTGAACATGTGAGAGCAAGCAAGAGATCACTTAAGAATGCTGTTGGAGCACAAATGTTCCGAATGCTTCACTGGTGCCGGAAACTTGTTCGATAGGTATACCCATTGGGCTTATGCCACTGTCAACTAATATATCATGTTTACATGCTGAATTGATTTGGACAGATGGACAGGTTCTTTAATGATCTCTAGGCAGTGATTTTAGAAGATTTCCCTGTCAAATTACAGTCACACAATGACTTTTGGGAGGGATGCTCTGTACATAACCGAGTACCAAGAGGAAAACTCATTAGAAGCCTCTATTACTTTTATGATGCACTTTGGCTAGAGCAATTTCACTTTTTCTGCTTGGTGATGGATACTGTTGGAAATTTCACACCACCTGCCTCATAATATGTAGTTTAGTTTAAATACCTGTTAAGCTACTTCTCTTATTGTTAATTAGTTTTGAGATGAAACCTTAACATGATACCAGAGTCTGACCTACCTTAAATGTTGAACCACCCCCAGATGTTCAGTCCTAAACGTAAAAGGGGTGTGTTAAGATGTTGAGATATCATGATTTTGTGAAAAATATTCTCTTGTGCTACTTCTCACATAATAGTTGTGCAACCAGAATCTTCATATATACATCAATATGTTTCTTTGAGTGGAACATACCTTTGTTGTTCCCTATCGGTCACTGAAACAAAATTCTTTATTGTGGTTGGTATTATCGAAGATAGTTGTTTCAACTTTCATCATGCAAGGAGTTTCATACCCTATTAGACTGGTCATTGAGCTGAAGATTTTCCTAGAATTTACTTGGCTATCATAACTCCTAGTATTATCAAATTCTACTTCTACTCCCATAGATTGTCCCCATATGCACACACATGGAACTTTCATGTGTCTACTTGTGTATCTGTCTATATATTTAAGTCTGTTTTTGTTTTTCACATCAGGCCCACCCCTAATTTAACTTTTTTTTCTTTCCTCTAAATTTATATGCAAATAGTAATAATAAAACATGCAGTTTCATGTTGTCA
Organism: Clitoria ternatea; assembly: GCA_037962975.1. Taxonomy (NCBI): domain Eukaryota; kingdom Viridiplantae; phylum Streptophyta; class Magnoliopsida; order Fabales; family Fabaceae; genus Clitoria; species Clitoria ternatea. Next base: position 20,084,976 of record CM075670.1, on the reverse strand, counting down.
TGTTATTGCTCGGATTGAATTTCAGTTATGTTTCTTGACAATCTATTCAGGCTTTGCTTTTGCTTTTGCTTTTGCTTTTGCTTTGAATGACTTCAATGGTTTTGTTAACTAATAGAGTATGGCCTTGGCCAAAGAGTCACCACAAGTCATGAAGTTCTTTTTCTAAATGAAATCGATTACATAGGCCTTTTTTCCCCTTTACTTGAGAAGATCCTCCCATTTGCAGTACTGGCCTCCTGCTAATGCCCGATAATACCTGTCCCTACAGTAGACAGGTCTTCCATCAGCAGCCTCAGCAGCAGCTGCTGCTAGATCATCATCAGTTATCACCTCCACTGGCAATTTAATCAACTCCTCCTTTCTACAATGTGTATTAAAAAACTTCAATGTTATGGTGGAAACTCTATTAAGATAGTCAAGGATCTTTACGTCTTTCTTACCTTAGGTTGAACTTGGTGTTAACCTTGGGAGCTTGTACTGTTGATTTATTTTCTTGTGTGGTAAAAGTGGTTTGAAGAAATTTCTCCACTGGTGTAGCAAAGATAAATAGCATAACTCCAGTAACAAGTAATGCTCCAGTGCCAACTAGAGTTTGCTTCAGCAGTTGAACTACTGGTTTGACCTGGAGACATGGATAAACGTGAATCTTGCTGCAAGAAATCAAATTTAACATATTGCTTGTTTCATCTATCCTGTATGCAAAATCATTCTTCATAATGCATTCATGCAACACTGTGATGCTTTGCAATGTCCAGTACCTTGTAGGAGCCCAACAATCTATCACGAGCTAGGATCTGCAAAGAAAGCTAAGTTTTCAGTTTATACTTTATAGTGCCTGAAATGAGAGAAATGAAGTGGGTCACTGATTCCTTACAGGGTTCAGGAATGGAGATTTTTGAGGTAAGGTTTACTGAACTGGGTTGAGGTTTATCTAACTGGTTATCACTCATGATTCATACTATCTTCTTACTCACTTTCAGCCTTATAATCATATCAATACACCTGTGTGTGTGTGTGTATTGAAAAATAATATTTTGACATCCAACAAATGGGTGGTGACAGGTAGAAGATAGAGATGGGGAATAAAAAATGAAAAGGTCTAGAGAGAAATTGATCAATGTGAATAAAAAAAATGAGTGAAATAATGAGTAAGTATGAATTGGATGAAAGAGACAAGTGTGAAAAAAACATAGTTGTATTGTTTTTTCGGGTGTAGGTAGGACAATTGGCCTAGAGTCTTAAAGATGCTTCATACCCAAAGTGGGGATTGAATATTTGACACTTGGTTAAGGAGGATGCGTCCCTTAAATGTATTGTTTTAGTACATTAAACTACGCTTTATACTGTTCATACTCACAATTTTGAATTGCTTAATCTAAAGTGTCTCTTACAATTTTACACAGTAACAGTTACTACTAGCCTAATATATTTTCGCCTTTTCCCTTTAGGCTTGTCTCATATTATCCTTGTCTTTTGCTAAAAAGGCTAGTTGCTGATATCCAAGTATCAACTCTCAAGTAGCTAGCATGTCAAATATCCCATTCAAGCCATAAAGTTACCAGTTGGCAGTTTGCAATTTTCTTAAACATGTAAAGTCTTCAGGGGAATATTTGTTGATTTTGTTCTGTTATCTCTAGGTAAGTAAAGGAAGAATGTTTAGAAGAGGCTAACCTCGGGGGGCTTGACCCACATCTGTCCGTCATACCACCCACTTTCTTCATAAGGAATGACTGCTGATAGAAGTCTATCACCAACATAACTCCACCCCTGCATTGTAATTCAATTATCTTAAATGCAGCAGTTATTAAATGTGAAGATGCAACCATAGCTCGGGCAGTTAATCATCAGGTATAGTCAGCCTCTGACAGATCACATTCAGTTGAAAAACTCATTATACTGGTTAAGGGAGGATGACTCCCCAGAAAAGAGATGGTAGTGGCATGAAAAACAAAAAAAGGGATTAGAACGCACCAGGTAAATCCTCAAGACAATCAAAGATACGATGAAAAGCGTTCCTGTTCCAGCAGCTAGTATAAATCTTAGAGGCTCCTGCAGGGTTGTGAACACTAGTGAGCCACTTCATAAATGTTCTGTTTGTATTTGTGTGCTGTACAGCTCACGCGTATTATTGTGAATGCATCAAAATTTTTGGTTGGTTTACTTGATTAGATGTCCCAGTATTTATGCACATAGATATACTTTTCACTTCTTCCTTACTCTGGAAGGATTAAAGCTTGCGGCTGCAACTGGCACTCCAAGAACTATGAACACTGCCAACCAGAGACCTCCAAGGCGAAGGAAGAATGACCCCGGACCCAGTTCACCCCATGAATACAGGATTCCATTCTTCAGAGATGAGTACTCATTCACCTATTGCACCGTGAGAGAGTGGAATTAGCATAACATGAAACAAGTTTTAGTGGAACGATTCTGAACAAATAATCCATTCTCATAAACCGTTCCAGTTTAGAAATGTGTCATGTGTGTGCAAGGAGATGTAACTCAGTAGCTGGCATGGGCGATTTCTGATGGCTAGGTTCAGCCATGAGACTCACTACTAATATTACACCATGCAGTATCATGTTGATTTGGAGGATCATCCAAAGAAAACAATTATTGTCACAACTGCTTAGTTGTTTTACACATACCGGCCTCTGCTCAAAAGGGACCTCAATTTCCAACCCAGGATCCCAGCTACGTCCTGAAGATCCACTTGTTTCTCCATCCATCTCATCTTTTATGGCCTTAACCTTGATGGAGATTCGATGAGAAAAAATTGAAGCTTTGCGTTTATGGATGATTAATGAGCCATAGCTGCTACATGGTCTGGTTTGCCTCGCACTTGGAATTAGTGAACAGTAGAAATTTAGTCTGATCATCATTTACCTGTTGAGTTAAAACTATCAAGAACTTAGCAGTGTTGTGTTCTGGTTTTAAATCCCAGTTCAATTTTTGACTTGGAGGAGGAAGGATATGATATTATGCTCACTGAATGGTTTTTATGTCCATGACACGGACCAAATATTATTTACGTGGAGGAGGAAAACAAGTAAATAAGTTTCGTGTATCTTCAAAATAAAAAATAAAAAAAGTTTCGTGCCTCTTAGTTATGTGGACAAGCTTCTTGTCCACGTGTTCTTCTTATGGACCGTCCATAGGACTCAGATTATCCAAACCAAAGGGATTTCGTGCTTTTTATATTTTTGTGGTCTGAAAGTTGCGAAGGGAACTGTTGCTGGAGCAATGTGGCTGCTGTTACCTTGCACGCAATTTGGAATCTGTTCCTGTTGCCTGCACGCAGTGAGAACGAGCACGATCAATTTGCAAAGCCCCAAGCACACCCTCTTTCAATTTTAGTTTGTCGATACTGAAGTGGATGACTAGGTCTCTAGGAGTTTTATGCTGTCCAAATTTGTCTCTCACGAGGGACTATTCAAAAAATTAAAAATATTTTTAAAAAATAAATTTACATTAGAAATTAAGTAGAGATAACGCAAAATATATATTGATGTTTTTAATTAAAAAAATTATATATTTAATTATTTAGTTAGTTATTATCTCCCTTATTTTATTTATTATCTGTGTTTAGTGTCTATGTATAAATGGTCATTGTTTGAAATGAAAAAATAAATTGTTTGTACTTTTATTATATTTCGTTTTATATTTAAACAGGAAAATTTATTTATTAGGTTCTTTCTCATTTTCATAATAATTTACATTGGGCTGTTTCTAAAATAAAGGACTCTTTTCTTTGAAAAAGAATTTAAATAAAGATGTTTTGATTTTAGTTCCTATAAATATCTTTTCTCTTTTACATCATGTATCCATGTTATATTGAATATTACTTTGAACTTTAATTCATTAGGGGTTGATATAGACAAGTATATTATATATAAGTTTGTTTAGATAATTTTAACATGTTTAATTAATCGTTTAACACATGATTCTAACGGGTTAAAATATAAATTTTAGTTATTATAAACTTCAACAATATTTTTAGACAATTTTGAAAACAATTTCAATTACTAAAAATTATATTTAACATGCCACAATCACGTCGTAACAAACAGTTGGATATTGAAAATGATCTAAACAAGTTAACATGTAATTTAATTACTCATATCAATAATTAATAAATTTAACTTCAAAGTAGGAATTAAAAACAAAATATTAACTATACAAAAATATAAAAAATATATTTTATAGGAATCAAAACCAAAAGAACGTTGTAACATCCTAGATTTAATTATTAGTTAATTTTATTAGTCAAATAATTAAATTAGAAGCGTTTAATTAACTTGAGGTGGTTATGTTAATTTTTGAAATTAATTTGGGTACGTCGAGTAACTAGAAGTCATTTGATTGGTTTCATAAGTTAGTTAACCGAACGCAAGAAAGTACAAAATTACCCCTCTTTCTTAGTTTCAATTTCACTATTTCTAACAATTCATTTTCGCTCTTTCTCTCAATCCCGCATCTCTTTCCCGTGCATGTTTTAGAAGAAGAAAAGGAACCATTGCTTCTCTCCTTCATCACCGTGCACGCCATCTTCTTCCTCACATTCTTCTCTCAAATTCCACTAATAACTTAATTTTATTTTTCCCTCTTTCTCGGGCAGTTATTATAGCAAAGGGGGAGCTTTCAATTTCTTAATTTTTTAAGGTACCTCCTCATGTCATTCTCGGTTTTGGTTGGATTCTTGGAACCCCATTCTCCAATTTCATCTAATTCCATGTTTTAGAGTTGTTTGGAACCATTTTCCGCAAGTGGGCAGCTTCATTGGTTTGGGGTTTCTTGATTTTTCGACATTGGTGAGTATCAAAGTTAACTCGTTGCCTCATTGGTTCCATCTTAAAGTTTTGAGCCTTAATTTTGAGTTTTCCATGGCGTGGGAACCATTTCGGAGCTACCTTGTACCTTGGGCAACGATGGAACCATGCGGAGTTAAGAATCGGAGTTGGTTGGTGCATTTCGGTAAGTTGCAGTTTATCAAAATAATTATAGATTGGTAGTTTTAGCGTCGAAATATGGTTTTAATAACATATGGAATATTAAACACAATTATTGTTGCTTTTAGGAATTTGTTAGCTTTGGGAATTAGTGACCGAAAAGTAATTGAAACGTGTTGAAAAGCATTTCAGGCTTTCAAAATTGTCGATTCCAGGTAGAAAGAGCATTATATTTTAAATGCATAGATCATGAACGAATAGGGGTATATATATTTATATGTTATGTTTGTTGAATCATGATGTTATGATCAAATTATGATGATGGTGTTTGGTTTACTTTGGCATAGCCCTCTTGATGTATTATGATGAAATTGATGTTGGTTGCATTGGACTGTAATAAATGATTATTCATAATGTTGAATTGATGATGATCTTAATGATAATTATTAATGATAGTAATTGATAATGAATACGCAGTGATGTTGACTATGATTTAACAAGCTTGAGGTGGCTTAATTAATAGATGAAATAATTGTAAAATATTATTGTTGCATGCTATGCGTAAATATGAATTAGAAGGAAAACCCTTGGTGATGGTAACCAGGTGGTTCATGTGGATAATTGATGTTGTGTTGCATGACATTGCATATTCAGACGCACACAGCATTGTAGGGGGCCTATGATGTTGGCCTAGATGGAAGGGTGACCTTTGGATAGGTAAAGAACCTGTGTGGTTTCCTTTGGGGTCCACAGCCGCCTTGGATTGGGTTTAAGGTCGGCTCATAACACCTAGTTGAGTTATCGCTATCATTAAGTGTGACTGGTGTTACAATATGGGCGAGCAATTCAGTATCGGTAAAATGAAATTGATTATATGTTGTTAAAATTTATACACTACAGTGTAATTCTCATCATTAAAGTCGGATCTGCATGCAATATGTATTTGCATATAACTATTGAGGTATAGAGGCTATTGGATAGCTTATGCTATGTATTGATGTAGTTGATTACATTTGACATAATGTAATTGTATTAAATGATAATGTGTGGTAATGAATATGATGAATTGTTGATTATGTGTGGAATTGGATGTTTGATTGATGAATTGTGTTGAATGGTCATGGAGATCCATGTATATGGTTGTATATACTTGTATAGTTTTTGGTATAATATCGCCTTGGCTGGCTCTTTGTAAATCTTGATATGTGTTGTGCGTGTGTGTGTGTATATATATATATATTGGAATAATGGGTTTAGGTGTCTGACAACTTCACTCAAGTCTAGTTATGATTTTGATATATATACTTGTGAATGATGTTGATGTTGATATACAATGATGCTTTGGAGTGGTGAACCATTGATGGTTCCATTATGATGATATTGATGAATGTTGTGCCCAGGAACGGTATACTTATTGCATACTATGTTGAATGATCATCATGGACAAGGAATTGTGCATGCATTGAGATGTGAATGTGATAAGAAATGGTCCGGCACCATAAGGATGAGAAATATGATGTTATGTGGTAGAGATCATGCATAATGATGAACTAAATAGGTCAGTTTGTGATCCGTGAGGTTTTGGGGCCTCCGGATAGGTCTAATAGGTTGTATTTGATGTTTTGGACTTGTGAAAATTAGAATAGATCAATTATATTAAGTTTTGGTATGTCAAGTTATCATATCATATCAATGTATATTTTCCAATCAACAAAAGTGTATTTTAGTGTCATAAAAGCATACTAACCATCTAACCTACCTGGTAGTGAAGGGTTTGGTTAATCACCTTAAGGTTACATTTTATAAATATAATTGAAGAATAATAATAGTGGCCTATAATATTTTAAAGCATAAAAAATAAAAATTAAAGTTATTTAATATATTTTGAAATTTTTAATTAGAAAAATTATTTTAAAATATGATAGTAATAAGTGATTTAATTAAAGAGAATCTTAAAAATATGATTGAAAATCTAGTCCATAACTTTTTATTAAAAACTTTGTAATTTTTTCCATAAAAATAAGGTACCTTATTTCCCAATTATCTTATTCCTGAGGAAGTAACTTAGCCAAAAAGAAAAGATATTACATACTAAACGCCCCCTTAAAGTAAATTACGTCATTGAGTTTTAAGTTGAGGGGATACTCAAGATAAAAAAACTGCCATATACAAAAGCAAAAATAAAAATTGTAAGAGGAACAAGCATTAATGTTTAATGAAGAAAAGGGAATTGAAACTTAGAGCTAACTTAGGTGCGAAACTTACTCATGTAAGGGAATTTACATTTCTTAAATAGTCACATCAATAAATAACTAGGGGTGGTAAAATGAGCTAGACTTATTAGGTTAACTTGCCAAAAACAAACCTAAGGTAGGCTGGGAAAAATTTTTTAACTCATCAGCCCATTTGAGCTTGCCCGTTTAGGCCTACCAGAAAATGGGCCAAAGACAGATTGGTTTGTCAAGGAGAGATTAGTAGATGCGTCAAAAAATAGAAGGATTATAATTAGTGGTGGTGATGAGGCATGTTTAGGTCACCCTAACTCCAACCTCATGAAAGTCTATGCGGGTTTAAAAGAAAGGGGTTTGAAATCATGCAACACAAACTCATCCCTGTGGCTTCCCGTCGGGTTTAGGGAATGAGGCAAATGGAAATAGATCGCCTTGAAATTTTGTTTGAGGGAAGGATATTTTTTCTAAAGTAAGGATTTAAGGAAAGGATATATTTCTAAGGTAAAGGTGTAACATCCCTATGTTTTAAATTTAGAATTGCGAATTTAGTAATGTAAGGTTATTATATGAGGTAAATATGAATTTAGGAGTGAAATTTTGATTTATACTTGACGCATAGCGCCCATCTGACGCGTAGCGTTAAGGTAAAATTCTAGACTTGACGCGTAGCGTCCGGGTGACGCGTAGCGTCAGCGTCGCGGGCAGCATAAAGACCTCACAGTGGCAACTTGTGAAACAGAGGTTAAAAACAGCGTTGGGGCTTTTCACTTTTCTTTTCTTCTTCTAAGCTCAATCAAGGTCAAATTAAGGGTGGAATTTGAAATTGATCGTGGATTAGAGGTGAGAAGCTTAAGGTAAATGTGTAGGATCTTTCAATTTTAAATTCTATGGAGATTTCCTATCTTTACCTATTATTTGGAAAAACAAGGGAGTCTTAAATTTAAAGATTCTAAACCGGTTAAAGGGTCCCTTATAGTATTCGAGAGAAGGATTATGTGACAAGTTTGAGTTCCGATGTGTATAGGTTGAGAACGAGCTATTGGAAGCTTAGCGGAAAAAGGAGTTTTTCAGAGAACTCGTCAGTTTTAGAGTGGTAAGCTTCTAAAGCTTCAAAAAGTAACTTCCGAATATTCTTCTAAATTAGATTAAGGTTTTAACGTCGAATCCTTAAACCTCTTTGTAATTCTTACCTTTTTAGTGGTTGCGGCGCATTTATCTTAGTGATCGAGTTAAAGGGCGTCGAAAGTGAGGTAAGGGGAGTGTGTAATGTGTTATAGTTTAAGTTTAATAAGGTTTTATGTTATGAAATGAAATTGCTATATCTACGTAAATGAGTTACCTAATATTATTATATGGGTGAAATATGTTTAGTGAAGTAATGATGAGAATAAGAAAGTGTTGGTTAGTAACGGGAAATGAAATATATGGGATATATATATATATATATATATATATATATATATATATATATATTGCAGTTGAGATAGAGTGATGGTGTATGATTATGTGTGGTGTAATTATGGAATATAGAATAAGAATGATAAGTATGATGATAATTGAAGAATGTAATATGTTTAAAGCGATTTATAGGAATGATGTCGGATTATGTGACATGGATGATATGTACTTCAAGCTTAATTATGACTTGATTATGATGTTTAAAGAAGGTAGCTTTTATGCCAAGAATTATATATTAATTGATGAGATGATATATATGTCATACATGTATGTTATGTGGTGTGGACAGCCATTCGGTATGTATAATTACCCCTCGCTTTTGGCTCCAGTGGTCTAAGTAGAGATCCCAGTTGAGCTACCCAATGGTCTAGGTAGAAACCCAGTGGTTGAGGTGGGGAGCCAGTGTGTGGCTCGGTGAACTAGGTAGAGTTCACGGGATGTCAGTGAGACTCCTAGCTGGTGGCTGATCCTTTAGTATCCGGATGCTAGGTGTCGATGTGTATATGTATATATGATGACCATGAGAGTCAGTTATGTCCTTGATCTTGATTTTGTGAAATAATCGTTATATTATAATTAGATTGAAATTATAATGAAAATGAAAGATCAGTGTTTGTTTGATGTTATAAGTGGAACGTTTGATGGTTTAATAATCAAGGAAGGAGAATGAGATTCTCCAGGTGATATCAATTCTATTTAACAAGTTGTATTGCTTTTATGACAAATACTCACCCTTACATTATTTCTTTATAGTGAATGAATTAAGGGATGTTGCAGATGCTACGGAGACCAGTGCAAAGTGAACAAGGAGCAATGCCAAAAGAAATTAAGATGTATATATTGTATATATTCGTATGTGAATATATTATCTCTTAGACTTGTAGTGGTATATGTTTAGCGATAATTAATTGGGATGACTAATGGCACTGAGTCATTGGTATATATATATATATATATATATATATATATATATATATGTGTGTGTGTGTGTGTGTGTGTGTGTATCTACATTTATGTGGGAGTGTGAACGTATACGTAGTATGTTATGTTTATGGTATGAACAATGTGACTATGATGTGGCATTGAGTCATTAGATAGATTACATGCATAATGACTAGGTACTGTTAAAATGAATATAGTTATGAGGCACAGAGCCACTGCATGATTGCATGATATGGGCAGGTTTTGTGAGATGTGTGAATGTTGTATATGGTGTGATTGATGATAGATTGATGAACTTGATTGATTTAAGAAGTTATGAATATAGTGGTAATTGTGAATTTGAAGAACCGAATAGGTGATTTGGAGGCCCGACGGGTTTTAGGACCCCCGGAATGCATCAATAGTTCCCTTAGGACATTTAGAAGTTGGGTGTATTGGCCTTGGACCATTTGGAACCCATTTAGGGTGTTTAGTGTAAAGGTTTTGCACTTAAATGGTTAAAACTCCTAACTGCGCATAACTTGTACATATGGTGGAATTTTGGCGAATGGACGGCGCTGATAGTTCCAGAATGGGGAAAACATGTGTCCCATGAAGTTTCATGGCAATCGGATTTGAAATAGGCCAGTTGGGTAGGTTAGAAGTTGGCCAGTTGGCCTAAAACATGTAATAGCATCACGTGCCATTACTGTCATGCCCACGCTACGCGTGAGGCTGACGCGTAGCGTGAAGTGCACACAGCAGGGCTGGCGCTACGCGTGGGGCTGGCACGCAGCGTCAGACCCCTGTTTCAGGTTTTCAATTTAATTCAACTTAAATGTTTGAAGGTTTATAATTTGATCATTTAATTTATATTTTGATACTTTTATTGAAAAGGTATATTTTTCTAACCACGGATTAATTTAATTATTTAAAAGTGAAAAAAAATTATTGTGAAATTAATTAAATAGAGAGAAATATATATAAATTGATGCAGGACGTCATAATTTGTATCAGAGCAGGACTATTCAGGATTATGAACCTCGTGGGAAAAATATGATGAAAAGTAGTGAGATGTGTCTATGTATTTACCTATGTATGTGAATTTGTATACGTGTGAAAGTGAATTTTTCAGGAATTCTGGCATTGTGCTCACTGGTTATCTGTTGGCTGCACTTCCCTGTATTGAAGTATTAATTTTGGATTCTGTTTAGTTTGTTTAAGCATTAACAGTGAGTTGTGTTATTGTAGAATGACTGGTACTTCTAATTCAGTTTCAGAAGGTGACTTCTTTGAAAAGTTTTCTCAGATGATGGGAAGGGCTGAATCTGGCCCAACCCTGGATAAATTTTTAAAGCGTAATCCACCCGTGTATAAAGGTAGGCATGATCATGACGGAGCTTATGTTTGGATTAGAGAAATGGAACAAATGTTTGATTACTTGGAATGTACTGAGGAGCAAAAAGTGGTATTTTCTACTTATCAATTGCGCGATGAAGCCAGAGTCTGGTGGACTTGTACCAAAACTCAGATGACTGCTGTTAATGAGGCTAAAAACTGGGCTAATTTTAAAAAAAGGTTCTTGGCAAAGTACTTTCCTGACAATTATAAAACCAGAAAGGAGATGGAATTCTTACATCTTGAACAAGGAAGATTGTCTGTAGCTGAATACACGGCTAAATTTGATGAGTTGTGTGATTTCTATTACCCGTTTTCTCTGGAAGGCACTGAAAGTAATAAATGTGCCAAGTATGAATCTGGTTTGAGAATAGAACTTCACACTGCTATGGTACCCTTGGAAATTAGGGATTATGCTGAACTTGTTAATAAAGCACAGTTGATAGAGGGAGTTCAGATGCAGAGGGTTTCTTTCAAAAAAGATAGATCTCAATTGAAAGGTAAGGGAGCGAATTTTAAAAAGCAGGGTCAATTTAGTCAAAGTGGATCTTCTTCTTCTTCATCTTCTTCTTCATCTAGGGGTCGGGGTGGTACTCGTCTTGATAGTTAGGTTTGCTTTAAATGTGGCAAAGAAGGACATCTGGCTAGAAATTGTAAATCTGAGCCGCCTGTTTGTTATCATTGTGGTCAGACTGGGCATCTTAGACCCGATTGTCCTATGAGGCAGCCCAAGAATGTGCCGGAGGGTAGGAATTTTACTCCCGTAGTTCAGGGTGGTAGATTTCAAAGAGGTGGATATGGTGGAGTCCGGGGAGGCCCGGCCCGACAATCTGACACCGCACTATCTGCTAGTGCTCAGAATGTTATTACTGGGAGAGTGTTTGCTTTTGATGCTTTTGATGTTGAACATAATGACCAGCTAGTACACAGTAAGTGTTCAATCTCTGGTAATCTTGTAGATGTGATATATGATTCTGGAGCTACACATTCATTTATTGCTGAAAGTTGTGCTAGACATCTTGAATTACCTGTGGTATTGATGAACAATGCTATGATCATATATACTCTGACCGGTTCTATGGTTCAGACTATGACTATGTGTAAAGGGGTAAATTTAGTCATTGAAGGTCGAATTTTCAATGCAAATTTAATCTGTATGCCTTTGAAAAATCTAGATGTCATTTTGGGAATGGATTGGCTGTCTGCCAACCAGATTATGGTGGATTGTTATCGTAGGGTGGTGATCTTTCCTATTGAGTCCACTTCTAATGACTTGGTATGTTGATATTCATTTTGTTATTTGTTATTTTGCAGAGATAGGTAATTTGATTCCTGTTGATATACCTATTGTATGTGAATTCCCGGATGTGTTTCCGGATGATATTCCCGGACTACCTCCTAGTCGGGAAATTGATTTTGTCATTGATTTAGTTCTAGATGTTAAGCCAGTATTGCGGGCACCATATCGTATGTCACCCACTGAGTTAGCTGAGGTGAAAAAACAGGTGGAGGAATTGTTGAGTAAAGGTTTTATTAGACTTAGTGCTTCGCCTTGGGGTGCTCCTGTACTATTGGTACGAAAGAAAGATGGGAGCATGAGAATGTGTATTGATTACCGTCAGTTAAACAAGTTGACAATTAAGAATAAATAACCTTTACCTCGGATTGATGATTTGCTTGATTAGTTGCGGGGTGCATGTGTCTTTTCTAAGATCGATTTACGTTCTGGATATCATCAGATTAGAGTAAGACCTGAGGATATTCTGAAAACTGCTTTTCGAACTCGGTATGGTCATTATGAGTATGTAGTGATGCCTTTTGGGGTTACTAATGCTCCAGCAGTATTCATGAGTTATATGAATCGAATCTTCCATCCTTTCTTGGATCAGTTTATTGTAGTGTTCATTGATGACATATTGGTGTATTCTAGATCTGAGAGTGAGCATGTTCAGTATCTCCGTGTTGTTTTACATATTTTACGTGAGAGACAGTTATATGCCAAATTGTCTAAATGCGAATTCTGGGCTAGGAGCATTCAGTTTTTAGGGCATGTGATTTCCAGTGATGGAGTCTCTGTTGATCCCTCTAAGACAGCTGCAATTATGAATTGGGACAGGCCCAATTCCATTACTGAGATTCAAAGTTTTCTTGGTTTAGCTGGGTATTATCGGCGTTTTATAGATGGTTTCTCCCGTATTGCGCTTCCTATGAATAAATTAACTAGGAAGGGAAATCCTTTTGATTGGACAGATGAATGTGAACAAAGTTTCAATAAGTTGAAAAAGAGATTGACTTCTGCTCCTGTACTTGCTTCACCTGATGTCACTAGAGAGTTTATTGTGTACTGTGATGCCTCTAAATCTGGCCTGGGAGGTGTGTTAATGCAAGAAGGCAGAGTTATAGCCTATGCTTCGAGGCACTTGAGACTTCATGAGCAGAATTATCCTACTCACGATCTTGAGCTAGCAGCGGTGGTATTTTGTATTAAAGATTTGGAGACACTATCTTTATGGTTCTCGTTTTGTTGTGTTGCGATCATAAAAGCTTGAAGTATTTGTTTGACCAACAAGAATTAAATATGAGATAGAGACGATGGATGGAATATTTGAAAGATTATGATTTTGAATTAAAATACCATCCGGGCAAAGCGAATGTGGTTGCTGACGCTTTAAGCAGGAAATCTATTTATGTTGCATCTTCAATGATAGAAGAGTATAAATTGTTAGAAAGTTTTCGTGACATGAATCTGGGTGTAGTGATTCATTCTCCTGATTATATGTTGATTGGAATGTTAAAGATTACTAATGAGTTTTTGAAGTCTTTGTGTGAATATCAAGAGAATGATGTTGAAGTAAAAAAGTTGATTGAGGCCCAAGCCAAGGGTAAAGATGTAACATTAAGTAGAGATCCTAATGGATGGTGGCGGTTTAAGAACCGCATTGTGGTGCCTTCTGAGGGTGAATTTCGAATGCAAATTTTGGCCGAAGCCCATAAGAGTTCATTAAGTATTCATCCAGGTGTGACAAAAATGTATCATGACTTGCGACATCAATTTTGGTGGCCGGGAATAAAGAAAATGATAGCTGAATATGTAGCTTCATGTGTAGTGTGTTTGAAGTCTAAAGTGGAGCATCAAGTACCTTCTGGGTTATTACAACCACTTGATATTCCGATGTGGAAGTGGGACAATATTTCTATGGACTTCGTATCAGGTTTACCTCGTTCTCAGGCTGGATGTGATGCTATATGGGTGGTTGTTGACCGATTAACGAAGAGTGATCATTTCCTTGCTATTAATATGAAATGGTCTCTGGAAAAACTTGCTAAGGTTTATGTACAAGAAATTGTACGATTGCATGGTATACCCTCTAGTATAATATCAGATCGTGATCCTTATTTTACTTCTAAATTTTGGAGAAGCTTACATCGTGAATTAGGTATCGAGCTGAGAATGAGCTCTGCATACCATCCTCAAACCGATGGGCAATCTGAACGTACCATACAGCATGTTTGTTAGATCACGGGGGAGGTTGGGAGCAGTATTTACCTTTGGTTGAATTTACTTATAACAATAGTTTCCACAGTAGCATTGGTATGGCTCCCTATGAGGCTCTATACAGCAGAAAATGTCAAACTCCTTTATGTTGGGCGGATGGTGGTGATATCTTGGTATTGGGGCATGAGATGGTTCAATTAATGACTGAACAGATTAAACTTATTAGGGATAAACTGAAGGTTGCTCAGGATCGTCAGAAAAGTTATTATGATGCTAAACATAGACCTTTGATGTTTTAAGTTGATGATCAGGTATTTTTGAGAGTTTCACCTACGAAGGGTGTAGGTCGAGCTATTAGCAATAAAAAGTTGAGTCCCAAATATATTGAATCCTATCGTATTCTGGAGCGGATAGGTGATGTTGCTTATAGACTTGAACTTCCTCTTGTCTTGTCTAAATTACATGATATTTTCCATGTCTCCCAACTTCGAAAATATATTCCCCGAGATGACATGGTGGTCCCTGATGATATTATTAAGGTTAGGGAGGATGTGACGGTGTCGGCTATTCCTCTTTGTATTGAAGGTTATCAGACAAAACAATTGAGAAACAAGAATATTCCCCTGGTGAAGGTCTTATGGCAGAACTTCAATGAAATTTCACACACATAGGAACTAGAATCTAAGATGCGACAGCAATATCCACAACTATTTGATGAGGTGTGTTGATTCCGAGGACAAAATCTATTTTAGGCGGTGAATGTAACATCCCTGTGTTTTAAATTTAGAATTGCGAATATTTAGTAATGTAAGGTTATTATATGAGGTAAATATGAATTTAAGAGTGAAATTTTGATTTATACTTGACGCATAGCGCCCATCTGACATGTAGCGTCATGGTAAAATTCTAGACCTGACGCGTAGCGTCAGCGTCGCGGGCAACATAAAGACCTCACAGTGGCAACTTGTGAAATAGAGGTTAAAAACAGCGTTGGGGCTTTTCTCTTTTCTTTTCTTCTTCTAAGCTCAATCAAGGTCAAATTAAGGGTGGAATTTAAAATGGATCGTGGATTAGAGGTGAGAAGCTTAAGGTAAACGTGTAGGATCTTTCAATTTTAAATTCTATGGAGATTTCCAATCTTTACCTATTTCTTGGAAAAACAAGGGAGTCTTAATTTTAAAGATTCTAAACCGGTTAAAGGGTCCCTTATAGTATTCGAGAGAAGGATTATGTGACAAGTTTGAGTTCCGATATGTATAGGTTGAGAACGAGTTATTGGAAGCTTAGCGGAAAAAGGAGTTTTTTGGAGAACTCGTCGGTTTTAGAGTGGTAAGCTTCTAAAGCTTCAAAAAGTAACTTTCGAGTATTCTTCTAAATTGGATTAAGGTTTTAACGGTCGAATCCTTAAACCTCTTTGTAATTCTTACCTTTTTAGTGGTTGCTTCGCATTTATCTTAGTGATTGAGTTAAAGAGCGTCGGAAGTGAGTTAAGGGTAGTGTGTAATGTGTTATAGTTTAAGTTTAATAAGTTTTTATGTTATGAAATGAAATTGCTATATCTACGTAAATGAGTTACCTAATATTATTATATGGGTGAAATATGTTTAGTGAAGTAATGATGAGAATAAGAAAGTGTTGGTTAGTAACGGGAAATGAAATCTATGGGATATATATATATATATATATATATATATATATATATATATATTGCATTTGAGATAGAGTGATGGTGTATGATTATGTGTGGTGTAATTATGGAATATAGAATGAGAATGATAAGTATGATGATAATTGAAGAATATAATATGTTTAAAGTGATTTATAGGAATGATGTCAGATTATGTGAAATGGATGATATGTACTTCAAGCTTAATTATGACTTGATTATTATGTTTAAAGAAGGTGGCTTTTATGCCAAGGAATGGCTTTTATGCCAAGAATTATATATTAATTGATGAGATGATATATGTGTCATACATGTATGTTATGTGGTGTGGACAACCATTCGGTATGTATAATTACCCCTCACTTTTGGCTCCAGTGGTCCAAGTAGAGATCCCAGTTGAGCTACCCAATGGTCCAGGTAGAGACCCAGTGGTTAAGGTGGGGAGCCAATGTGTGGCTCGGTGAACCAGGTAGAGTTCACGGGATGTCGGTGAGACTCCTAGCTGGTGGCTGATCCTTTAGTATCCGGATACTAGGTGTCAATGTGTATATGTATATATGATGACCATGAGAGTCAGTTATGTCCTTGATCTTGATTTTGTGAAATAATCATTATATTATAATTAGATTGAAATTCTAATGAAAATGAAAGATCAGTGTTTGTTTGATGTTATAAGTGGAACGTTTGATGGTTTAGTAATCAAGGAAGGAGAATGAGATTCTCCAGGTGATATCAATTCTATTTAACAAGTATTGTTTTTATGACAAACACTCACCCTTACATTATTTCTTTACAGTGAATGAATCAAGGGATATTGCAGATGCTACGGAGATCAGTGCAAAGTGAACAAGGAGCAATGCCAGAAGAAATTAAGATGTATATATTGTATATATTTGTATGTGAATATATTATCTCTTAGACTTGTAGTGGTATATGTTTAGCGGTAATTAATTGGGATGACTAATGGCACTGAGTCATTGGTATATATATATATATATATATATATATATATATATATATATATGTGTGTGTGTGTGTGTGTGTGTGTGTGTGTATCTATCTACATTTATGTGGGAGTGTGAACGTATACGTGGTATGTTATGTTTATGGTATGAACAATGTGACTATGATGTGGCATTGAGTCATTAGATAGACTACATGCATAATGACCAGGTACTGTCAAAATGAATATAGTCATTAGATAGACTACTACATGATTGCATGATATGGGCAGGTTTTGTGAGATGTGTGAATGTTGTATATGGTATGATTGATGATAGATTGATGAACTTGATTGATTTAAGAAGTTATGAATATAGTGGTAATTGTGAATTTGAAGAACCGAATAGGTGATTTAGAGGCCCGGCGGGTTTCAAGACCCCCAGAATGCATCAATAGTTCCCTTAGGACATTTAGAAGTTGGGTGTATTGGCCTTGGACCATTTGGAACCCATTTAGGGTTGTTAGTGCAAAGGTTTTGCACTTAAATGGTTAAAACTCCTAACTATACATAACTTGTACATATGGTGGAATTTTGGCGAACGAATGGCGCCGATAGTTCCAGAATGGGGAATACATGTGGCCCGTGAAGTTTCGTGGCAATCGGATCTGAAACAGGCCAGTTGGGTAGGTTAGAAGTTGGCTAGTTGGCCTAAAACATGTAACAGCATCAGGTGCTATTACTGTCATGCCCACGCTACACGTAAGGCTGACGCGTAGCATGAAGTGCGCACAGTAGGGCTGACGCTACGCGTGGGGCTGGCTCGTAGCGTCAGACCCCTGTTTCAGGTTTTCAATTTAATTCAATTTAAATGTTTGAAGGTTTATAATTTGATCATTTAATTTATATTTTGATACTTTTATTGAAAAAATATATTTTTCTTACCACGGATTAATTTAATTATTTAAAAGTGAAAAAAAATTTATTGTGAAATTAATTAAACAGGGAGAAATATATATAAATTGACGTAGGACGTCACAAAGGGCTTAAAGAATGATATTGACTTCACACTCAAGAAAGAGATAAGAAAAGTGGGTGATAAGTTATAGCATTAATCATCGTAAGTAAATTTAATCAAATCAATTTGATCGCCACAAGTCTCCTTTATAAGACCGTGCTTAATCGCCATAAGACTAACTGTCTTGATAAGATAAAAGAGTGGTTCATTCAATGACCTAAGAGAAACTTTGACAAAAGAGAAACCTCAAGTTGATTTTTTCTGTATTATAAATGGTCATATTTATAAGCTTTAGTAAACTATTAGAATCCTAAAGGAAGTAAATTTCCACTTATCATTTACTTTTCACTAACACATATAAACCCATTAACTCTTAAATTTTCACCCAAACATAAATTTCCCAATTGGCACTTAATTTTCACTAACCCTAAGAATACTTAGTAACTTTAAAAATACATTAAAAATCCACAAATAATTAAAAACCTACTCTAGAAAATATACCCAAAAATAGATACAAAAATTATTAGAAAAAATTTAAAAGTCTGATTTACCCCTTAAATTCTCATCATTCCCTTTTTCTTCAAGAAAATTCATCCTTTAATTTCAAGTTTTCTCTTCCACCATGAAAATGTGCTAAATCAATACTACATCAAAAATCAACCTTTGAAACTTGTTTTTAACTTTAATTCCCCTGACACACACTATCAATATAAGAAATATTTTACTTGTTGAGAGAAAAATATAATCATCCTTGAGATCACTTGGAGACTTTATTTTTTATAAATATGATGATCTCCTTAAAAGCCTTTAAAGTTTTTGATGAGGATCCTGCTTGAAAAACATATTATCACTTGATTTAGAATTGTTAAGATGCATAATTATTAAAGTAATAGGACATGAAGCACTTTTGACTTCAGTTTTCCTTGGTTTTTCTTTTTCACTCAATGTTTCTAGCTCCGTTTCACTTTGCCTTTCACTCACTTTTTCATTTTTTCATTTTTCTTTTCTTCTTTAATTTTATTTAATAATAACACTCAATGAATGTAACTCCACATCTTTTTCTTCATTTTTATTTCTCATTCTCTTTATCTTATTTTTTGTCATTTTTTAACACTTCCTTAAAAAATTCTCTCACTCAATGAATGTAACTTCACATCTTCTTTCTCTTCTTCTCTTTTATTTTCTTCTTCTTTTTTATTTTTCTCAATCTCTTTATATTTTTTTCTATCATTTTTCATCACTTCCTTAAAAATCCTCTCCACCTTACTTGTTACCCTCTTGGATTTTTTTCCCACTTCTTTTCTTATCTTTTTTTCTATTCCTTCATTCTCCATTCTGTGTAAGCCTTGACATTACTTTCTCCATAGAAATGTGGTACATAATATTTTTCATACCTAAAAATTAAGGAGTCAAAGCTTTGATACCAAATGACACGAATAGAAAAGAGATTGCCTTGAAATTCAATTTTAAGAGGAGGATATACTTTTGGGTAAAATGTTAAAAAAGGATTTGGGGTAAAGGTTTAAAGAAGAAATAAATGAGAAGGTGAATGATAAGTCATATGTTAAGCATAATAAATTTCCTTGATAAGACATCTTAAGACACTTATTAATCCACTAATTCTTAATTTAAAGACTGAATTCAGGATAGGTACTATCCCTACTAAAATCAAGTTAGGTTAGGTTTCCCTTAAAATCGAGTAAAATATATTCTACCTTCGTCTCTAAATATGGGACCATTTTACCTAATTCATATATATTAAGAAAGTTGGTTAATTTAATTAAAATTATTAAATTTATTTAAAATTTATAATAGTTTCCAAAATTGTCCTTAAAGTGATTATCATTCGTCATTAAATTTTTTTCACTTATTCTTGCTCTATTTAGTCTCTCACCACTTACTACCCAATTACATTAGAAAGATAAATAATCTAATTGAGATATGTCATATATTAACAGAAGTATTTAAGTTAAAAAATGTGACATCCTAAGTCGATTTACCTTTTATTTACACCCGGTTAATCATTTACACAATAAATTTTTCCACGTTTGATAAAAATTTAGGTCTTATTATAAAATAATATTTACTTTTCTTAAACATACTGAAAATAATAACCGATCGGAAGTGATTTAACTCGGTTTTAATATAAAATAGTATTAGATACATTCAGAATAACAATAAAAGCGTACACAAAATAATATCCGATCGGAAATACACCTTTGAATTAAGTGAAATTAGAAACAACGGAAAAAGAAGAAGAAGAAAAAGAAGACAGGGAGGTCACTCGCCTGAGCGGGACCCTGATACGCTAGGCGAAAACCGAAGGAGTCGCTTAAGCGGGTTCCGATTCGTTTGAGAGAATGCTACCTGGGCGAGTCAGACTTACCCGGAAAACTCATAAGTCGGGGTTTCACTCGGCAAAAGGGGTCACTCGGTCAACTCTCTCTCGGAAACAAATTACTCATACCTCACTCAGAAAAGGTTTATTCAATCTTATATCACTTAGAAAACCCCTAACCTTACTTCACTCAGAATAGGCTCTCTCGGCCATATCTCACTCGGAAACACTCTTACCTTCACTCGGAAGCACTCTAATCTTCACTCGAAAACATTTTACTCTTTCTTCACTCGGAGACATTCCACTATTTCTTTACTCAGAATTATTCTCCCGGCCCTAACTCACTCGGGACATCCTAACCTTCCACTCAGAAGAGTATCTCTCGGTTATTCTTTACTCGGAAAAGAAACGAGGGATTCCCACAGAGACAAAACAGACATCAAACCGACTGGCCCTCACTCGGACAGGAATAAATCCTCTCGAGCAAGATTCGCCCGGTGATCGGCTTTGCTACAGCAAACACGTGAAAATTAATACCAATCAGCTAACAACATAAGTTCACATTCGTTCAGTTAGCAAACCGATTCACACTTAGTTCCATACCCAACATATAGCATCACACACTCGGAAAACACATTAGATATATATATGTATATTACACAATTTATTCAGAACCACTCGGGCCTTTGGCATCGATCTCCCGCTTGGCGCGCCTCCAGGGCTCCGACTTCCTCCCTGTCATTGGTTACTAAATTGAAAACCACAACAAGGGTGAGTGTTTGGCATCATAATTAATCTAGAATGAAAATTAACAGTTTACATGTATATCAACTCCGTTCGGTTACTTTATTATCAAATTGAAAGTCACACTCGGCAAATAACTCACACTCGGCAAGTATAATGATTCACTCGGTAAATATAACAAGTTGCACTCGGCAAATTATCAAGTCATACTCGGCAAATATAATAGTTCTCACTCGGCAAATGTAATAATTCTCACTCAACAAATATATCAGTTTCACTCGGCGATTATATCAACTCGTACTTAGAAAATATATCAATTTCACTCGGCAAACATGTCAACTCAGCAAATATATCAACTTGCACTCGACAAATATATCAACTCACTCAGCAAATACGTCAATTTCACTCGGCGATTATATCAACTCATACTTAGAAAATATGTCAATTTCACTCGGCAAACATGTCAACTCATACTCAGCAAATATATCAACTTGCACTCGATAAATATATCAACTCACTCAGCAAATATATCAATTTCACTCGACGATTATATCAACTCATACTTAGAAAATATATCAATTTCACTCGGCAAACATATCAACTCATACTCAGCAAATGTGTCAACTTGCACTCGACAAATATATCAACTCACTCAGTAAATATATCAGTTTCACTCAGTGATTATATCAACTCATACTTAGCAAATATATCAATTTCACTCGGCAAACATATCAACTCATACTCAGCAAATATATCAACTTGCACTCGACAAATATATCAACTCACTCAGCAAATATATCAATTTCACTCGGCGATTATATCAACTCATACTTAGAAAATATGTCAATTTCACTCGGCAAACATATCAACTCATACTCAGCAAATATGTCAACTTGCACTCGACAAATATATCAACTCACTCAGCAAATATATCAGTTTCACTCGGCGATTATATCAACTCATACTCAGCAAATATATCAACTTGCACTCGACAAATATATCAACTCACTCAGCAAATATGTCAATTTCACTCGGCGATTATATCAACTCATACTTAGAAAATATGTCAATTTCACTCGGCAAACATATCAACTCATACTCGATAATAATTCTCATTCGGTAATTTTAGCAAACCACTCAGCGAATATAGCCATCACACTCGGTAATTATAACAGTTCACACTAGGCAATTATAACAATTTACACTCGGTAATTATGCACATCACAACCAATAATTCATCAATTGTCACAACTGACTCTCACATAAAATTGACGCCTAGTATCCGGATACTAAAAGGATCGACCTTTAGCTGGGAGTCCGACTTGACATCCCGTGAACCCGACTTGGTTCACCGAGCCCGACTTGGCTCCCCCTCAACCACTGGGTCAAAGACCTCTGGGTAGCTGAACTGGGTCCGACTTGACCACTGAAGCCAAAAACAGGGTAATTCATACCGTTGGTCGTCCTCCACCACATAATCACATATTCCATTATATAAACATAGGCATATCATTACGATCATCAACAATCAACAGATGCAACCACCAAAAACTGGCATGTGCTCACAATACAGGGCGACCGACTTGTCAAGCCCATCCATCACACAGTCAATCACATAACATAATCATACCATCCTTTTACTGGAAGCCTGTCAGGAGCCGCTCCTTGCTCGTGCAACGCACCGGCGACCACTCCCCGCCCTCAACAGTATACAGAGTATCTCATGCACAATATATATAACTCAATATAATTAAAACGTTATCAATCTCATGCACAAATGTTAGAACCGACATATAATCACCAGTCGGGCGGCCTACTTGCCAACCCATCAACACAAGCCACTATATACTTCAATTTATCTCAACATGTATTTCAAACTCAATCAAGCCACACACGATCCTCAACCGATCGGTGTCCACACTCACATGTATACACATACACATACCATTTTCGTTCAGTAATATCTTCTTACCATTTTCACAATCAATTTAATGACTCGGACTCACAGCATGTCCTATTCTAATTAATTATAACCCGAACACCCCCCTTACCTCGGTTCCAAGCTTCTATAATCTGCTCCTGGTGCCGGTTACGCCCTCTAAGCAATGGGCTCACCGTCTCTCTTCCGAATGCAGCACCATCTCCTTCACTGCTACTTATGGGTCGGAATGCATAACTCATTAGCTTTACATCATTCTCAACTCTAAGGACCACCTCCGAGCTCACACTCACCAGAGGAGTGGAGAAGAGGCCCACACACAGCCATGGATGGCCACTCAGTCACCAAAGAAACGAAAGGGGCAGGGAAACAGAAATGCAAACGGATCAATGGACTCACCTGGAGGCCACGGTCACGAAAATGAGCTTAGCACTCGGTTTTTTATGCAAACAGGGTCCTCTCCTAGAGCATGCAACTCAGCGATGGAGGAGGAAGAAGATGAATAGGAACAGAAGCAAACGAAGAAGAAGGGAGAGAAGCAGTGGCTCGCGCGTGAGAATAATGAATGAAAGAGAAGGGGAAAGAATTTCTTACCTAAAGCCAGGGGTAACCGGTAACCTCCCCAGCCGGTTACCACCCCTTTTCCAATTATCATTTCATTTAAACGGTTATCAACTCCTCCTTCTTCTAATCACTCCACATTTAACCAATCAAATAATTTCATTTACATTCACCATATTTAATTATTTATAATTTCCCAATAATATAAAATACCAAATAAATTCCTAAAATAATTTTTAATATTTTTCCACTACACATAATTCCACTAAATTGTCCGGGATGTTACAAAAAATAATTAATGATACGAAAATTTAAAAGATGATAATTTTTTTAAAAAAATAATTTTATATTTAAAGATGGAAGTAGTATATTTTGTCTGATATAGAATAGTACTGGCCGATTGTGATTCCATTGCCATCGCGAATTATAATACAAATGTCAATATTTTATAAGTTTTCTTTTTCGTTTTTCTTATAGAAGCGTCTTGCCATACATTAATTAATTAATTAATTACAGAATCCAATACAACTTATTAATGTCTGAATGGAGGTTGGATTTGCAATTTTGAAAAAAGAGGCCGCACACAGACAGATGAACCACTTGGAATTCCGTTACTAAAAGGTCAGTCCACTGAGAGAAACAACCCAATAGTCAACTTCTTTAAAAGTTTCAGAGCCGCTTCGCATTTGGTCATGCAGTTAGCATTTGATTCTAACATTGAACAAGGAAAAACACAACAAACTCTCCACACAATCCAAATGAAAACCAAAACGGTTAAGGGAAATTGGTGCCGGAGAACCACCAACTTTGGCTTCCCTTCCGTCTTCCTTATATGCATCTTTTTCTTCCTCGCTGGATTCTTCGGTTCCGCTCTCTTCTCTCACTCTCAGGTTTTCATTCTCAATATTCGTAATCGCATATTCTTCCATTTTTTTTCTTCGACTTTGTTTCGTTTTGCTGGAAACTTTTCGAAGTAACGGGTCGGCGAGAATTTGCAGGAACGTGAAGATGACCCGAGGCTGATGCGGAGACCGAGAGCGATGTTACTTGAAAATTCGACCGAGGAAGAGACTGAGTACCGTTTGTTACAAGCTGGGGAATCCGGTGACGATTCCATTACATTGATTCCTTTTCAGGTGCGCGATTTGGTTTCTTCAAGCGTTCGCGATATTTCGCCGAAATGTTGTTCTGATTACTTTGTTAAAATCAGCTTTTCATATGTTGCTACGTTCACGGCAATTTACGATTTCGTTTCTGTTTGAAATAGTGCAGTGTTTATTAATTTGTTTGTTTAGATGAATTTACGTGGATGTCCTGATTTCATATACGTTTGTGAGAAGGTTCAGGAATCTCAAATTTGTTGTTTAGTTGTATATTGAATGTGACCAATATAGCTTACGATTAATTTTCCTAATTTTGAGAATGTATTAATTAGTCTATTAGAGGATTGACTTGAGCTTTGACTCTTGAATAAATGTATTTTTTGATTTGTGTTCCTTAGGTTTTGAGCTGGTTCCCTCGTGCTCTATATTTTCCTAATTTTGCAAGTGCAGAACAATGTGAACGCGTAATTGAAATGGCAAGAAGAGGACTCAAACCATCAACACTGGCGTTACGCAAAGGAGAGACGGAGGAGAATACAAAGGGAATCAGGACAAGGTAGCGTGTGTGTTACTTTGTGTTGGTGGAATTATTTACTGTCTGGCTTCATTATAAACTGCACAAGTGGAATGTTAGCTATATAATTTGATCATTGTCATTAAAATTGTTCTATCCCATAACCGGGGTCCAAATTTGATGGGTTGATGAATTTGACAATCTCTAGGCCGGATTGTTGTCATAGAATAAGGTTGCCAAGCTCCTCACATCGGCCTAACGACGAAAGGGTGTAGTACATGTAAAGACACTCTGATGCTCAAGTCAGTTTGAATTCTAACACCGGAGCTATATCGGGTCTATGAGATGGGTATATGGAACTTACCAGTTAAGAGTGTGTTGGTTATTATTTATAGCGATGGAGTGTCACTGTAGTGTCTTGTGTCTCGTTCTGTGTGCCGGATCAGATCCATACACGTGGGTTCTTTGTAGGTTATGACCGGTATAAGCTGTTTTGCCCTATCATGACTCCTGTCATTAGGCCACTCAATGAGGCTCTGACACCGCTCAATTTGGGGCTATGGCCTAGCCGGTATGGTTGATCTTGGACGTTGTGCCATCCTTTAATGGGTCCACATCGGCTGAGGGGGAGATCATGAGTTGGTGCCAATCTAAGAGTTTAGGGGCTGGACAAGCCATCTGAATGGTTAAACTATGAAGCAGGGTTTGGGTTAATTCTTTATATCCACCAGTTCAATCACGGTTTTATTCCAATTTAATCATGGTTTACTTTCACCAGTTTAATAACCAGTCTTATTTTGGAAACATTCAATTTGACCATAAAAGATCAGCAAGACACATGCTTAAATCAAAAGTCACAACAAATAATTTATTTTTGGAATGACTTGGATAACAAACTTAAAACAAACATGGTTGTTTCTAATTGGGATTATGGCAAGCTTGACAAAGATTTTCAGCATATGAGAAATTAAGATGCAATATTTTTTATTCCTTTATCAACTCTTCTGTTCGTTGCCTTTAACTTAGACTCTGAACTTTTTGAGCAAAATATTAACACACTCTACACATGTCAAGATTCCCTCCATTTCCTCAAAGAACTAGAAGCGATCTCAGCCCTTCCCTTAATTTTAATATTTAACAATGTTGATGTGTAAAAGAGAGAAAAATATGAATGGTGAGATTAGGAACTGGAAAGGTGTGGTTCCATTAGAATGGAGAGGATTTGGCATGTCTTGGTTTTGACTTCCTAATGTGATCTCTTATCTGCGAGAGATGACCTTCCTATAGCTTTTCAAAGATAGAATGGAAGGCCTGATTCAGTTCTTAGATGATAGGTCTTTTAGATTAATTATATTTTAAATTAAATTCCATAACAAAATAATGTCATGTGAGAGTTTCGTTTCCTGGTGCATTTGGTAACATGCTGATATCCTACATGCCTTACTATCGTGAAAACACAGTCTAAGAACTAAGGTAAATGATATGGGCATATAGCCCATGGGAGAATTGGCGATTTTGGTTAGAAACGTATGATTATCTTCTCCTAAAATCTAAAGATGCACATTCTGTCGCATAGTCATATTGCGAGCTTATAATTACATCTTTTTGGAACAGCTCTGGTGTGTTTATGAGCGCAGCCGAGGATAAAACAGGGACTTTAGATTTCATTGAGGAGAAAATTGCCAAAGCAACACAAATTCCCCGAACTCATGGAGAGGTAACGTCCCTACAAAGCTGTCTCTCTCACTCTGCAGAAAGGGCATCTTGAAAAGGCTTGTCAATATGATCGGCTAAAAACCTCTCTCTCTCTCTCTCTCTCTCTCTCTCTCTCTCTCTTCTTTAGTTACTTGATGTTTGAATTTGTTGGGGAAGAGAAAAGGCTTTTTGCACAAGCGGCTCTAGATTACTGTTGTCAAATTCTCAAGTTAACTAGGAAAAGTTGTGGTTCTAAGTAGAGAAATCAAGGTAACTTATAAATTCTTTTCTATCGTTAAACTCCACAAATTCATGTGAACTCCAGAATTTGAAATCAAAAGTAATATTTGGCCCTTAATTGATCAAAACCAGTGTCACATTGCTAGTCATGCGCCGTGGTTTGATTTCTTACATTTTGTACAAGGGAATCTTCCATGGTTCAACGGCACATTTATGTTGCCACTGACATGATATCAGATGGGGCCTTCTTTATTCTTTCCTGCCCTGACAGAGTAATACTGTAATTAGTCCTCATGTTGCTAGTGAATTTGTACTAATTTCAATGCTGTCTTCCATTTTTCAGGGCCCAAATCACCAGTCAAGAATGATAACTAAAACAAAGATAGGGTCACCGATGCAGAGAAAATAATGTCCCCTACTATGAATTTTTAAAATTTTAATCTGCAATTTTACTTTTGATACGTGCAATCATAACATATATCTAGGACTAAAAAGAAATTGTTTATAGTGGTTGCCTTCACCTTCAATCAACCGTAATAAACTTTTAACGAAAAGAAAGGGGAAAATAACTTTAAACATATTTCGAACCACTGGACTATAAATCGAAATTATATTAGCTCCCCTTCATGTGTTTATATTATCTGCAAATCTGGTGCCTTTTAATTTTGTTGAATTTGTAAATCTCTTATATTCAGGGTGATTTTCAAATTATTTGAGGAATAACTATGTTTCAGGCATTCAATATCCTCCGGTATGAGGTTGGACAGAAATATAATTCTCACTATGATGCATTCCATCCTTCTGAATATGGCCCGCAAAACAGCCAAAGGGTACGTCTAAATTGAAATTCGTACATTCTCATTTGCAAGTTGTTTCTAATGATGGAATTTGCGGGTTGATGTGGTTTGAATATACAAGTTTTCTTACGGTAAATTATAATGTCCTAGAGTAAAAGATGTTTAAATTACGATGTTCTTCTCTTTGAAAATTATGTTTTTTCTTAAAGAACAAATAAAAATGCGTTACACTTCCATTCATTTAATATTAATGAACACTTAACAATGTCACGTCATGAGAAAAACAAAACAATAATTATAACAGGGCTTACCATGATTTTTCTAAGGTCAGGAGTCTGATTATTAATTTCTTCATCATAATATAACATTATCGTATTTTTCACTAATATAATATGAGATGGCCCTTGTCTTTGTTCCTTCTCGGGGTCAGCTGTCAATGTTCCCAACACCTATTTTTGAACATTACTTTGGGATTACAAAAGGGAGGACACAAGGCAGCATCGAGTTTTACTCTTTCAAGTAATAAAAATTAACAAATCAACTACATAAGTCTATTAAAAAAAACTTTGGGATTATTGTTGGAAGTTTCATATTATCTGTCTTATCATATATGGTATAATTTAAATACTTGTTAGACTCCTCCCAAATGATCATAAACCTAAGTAACTTAACCCTTTCCCCATAATGTTCTTGTAATAATGACCAATACCTATTTTTTATTTTCAACTAGAACATTTCCCCACTTCTTTCTCATGGGGGAGGATCTCGATCCCTTATAGTTTGCATGTGTATCTCTTGCTGTACTATAAGTTGTAGCTGTAAACGTTCAGTAGAACAAATAGAAGCAGTAAGATGGCCTAGTTGGAAATTATGATGATTACTCAGAAATCAAACAAGGTGGATATTAATGATTATTTTAGATGAAAATTGTTCTCTTTAATTTCTTGTTTTATGCTAAATTATTTAAGTTTAATGAATTCAGTGCTTGACTCATTTTAATGCAGATGGCTTCCTTTTTGCTGTATTTAAGCGATGTTCCGGAAGGTGGGGAGACCATGTTTCCGTTTGAGGTAAACCCAAGATTGTCACCATATTTTTATTTTTATTTACATATGCTTCCCATTTTCTAATCTGCTTAGGTAATTAACGCATTATTATTTCGCAGAATGGATTGAACATGGACGGCAGTTATGATTACGAGGGCTGTATTGGTTTAAGAGTAAAGCCACGGAAGGGAGATGGGCTTCTATTTCATTCATTATTCCCTAATGGTACAATTGATCCGGTTAGTATTTTTTTCCTACCATCTTCGTTGTCATCATTTTTATCTGATGTGCCAAAGCTGAAACGGAGAGTCTTTTACAAGTGATCCCAATAAAGCTAGGATTGGTTTCTTTGGCAAGTGGTGAGATAATTAAGTTTATAACTTATAAGTTAGGGAACTAATTAGGGTTTTCAGAAGAAAAAAGAAGGTTGAGTTTAAAATCTCTGACCCTAATTTCATAAGCTGAATATAGTCGTGTATGACTTATAAGGTAAAAGTTGCATATGTTTTGGATTTTATCCTTGTTAGTATTAAAAAATATCTTTTATCCTTCCTCAATTAATATCCTTATTTTCAAATATATATTCATAGTTAGACTATTGACAAAATAAATTAGTTAGTTTAAAGCTCATAGGTTGTTAACTAAGAGTATTTGAATCATTAGAATATGGTAAGAAAGAGAGAATGAGGGAAAAAAAAAGAATGGTAGAAAACTTTTCTCTTGTTTGGCGCTTTTGTGTTGTAGTAGCTTGAAAATTTTCACACAATAGGTCTCATTAGAAAAACCAGTCACATGAACATGGTAAATACTAAAGTGCCTGTCTAGTTTTCATTTTTATTTCTAAATTTTAGTTTTAATTATGAAATTGTCTTATTTTTTTAAAACTTTATATAGAAATATTGAAAATAACTTTTTATATTTTTATTTCCTATTTTCACCTTTTTATTTATAAATTTTTAAAAATAAGAAATATAATAATAGTTTTATAATTAAAACTAAAAATAAAAAATAAAAACATGAAACAGAAATGAAATGGTAAGGCTTTGATTTGATTGCCGCATACGACTAGTTTTTTTTATCAGCAAAAGGAAAATAATTAAATTAAAATAGGTACTCTAGGGGCACCTTAACTCATATACACAAATATTGAATTACAATTCTGATAAGCACAAAAGAGGCTTTTTATACCATTCAATAAAGTTTTTAAAGAACTTATTCATGTGAAACCTTAATCATAACCAAGATCTATACTGAACCAATTCAAACATATTCTCGACATTCACATTCCCTCCTATGAAGATGACATCATTCTTGACGTCCCAGATGGTCCAAATAATAGCAAACCATATCATAGCCAACCCAAGTTGAAGCTCATTATTAAGCCCATATCCCAAAGTACATTCAAAATGTTCCTTACCACAATGATGCAAGACCGACAATAGCCCAACCAAGCAAAACACTTCTACCATAATGAATAAGAAATTTTACACGAAAAGAAAAGGTGAGAACAATTCTCCTCACATTCATCACAGAGAACACAAACACTAGATGTATGATCAAACACTACCACGTGATGCTAGATTATCCATGGTTTGAACCCGATCCAAAATTAACCTCAAACCATATCTCCCAACTTTAAGGGGCACAATATTGTTCTAGAACAATCTCACAAAATGTGAATCCCATACCACAGATTGTTGAAGTTGAAGATTATAAGTTGACTTCACAGAGAACTGACCGAAAGAAGATCCCAACCATGACCAAGAGTCAGACTTTGCCACGCAAACCTGTAAAACTTCCAAGATCATGAAGAAGAGATATTAACAACTTGTGCTCCCAAACAAAGAAGTCTATTCTCCATTTTAGGTCTCAGACCCATGTATCATCCACCCACATACTCATATCAGCTACAGAAGCATGTTGTTATGATGACATTAAGAACAACCTGTGGTACTTTGACTTTAACGATGTGTCTCCCAACTAGAATTAGACCAAAAACTTATTTTAACCCCATCACCTACCACTCTCCTAATATTAGACTGAAACTACCCAAACTTATCAAAAAATTTCAAAATACTCCCTAAATCTCTCCACCATCTTGAACCATTCCTAAGAACCTCCCAGTCCCCAGTCCAAATACCAAACCCATATTTAGATTTTAATATTCTTCCCCACAAACACTCATGATCCCCCAACAACCTCCACACCTATTTTCCTAGTAAAGCAGAGTTAAAGTTTCCTAAGTCCCTTACACCCAACCCACCTGCCCCGTTACTATTGCACACATGTTTCCATTTTACCCAACATACTTTTTTCCTTTCCTCACTCCCTCCCCACAAAAAAAGATCTTTGTAAAGAAGTTAGTACTTTTAAAACAGAAACAGGTGCCTTAAAAAAAGAAAAGAAAAAGAGAGGGAGCAAAGAAAGTACCGATTTAAGAAGACAGAAACGACCACCAAAAGATAAATGACGTTGATTCTAAAGGGATAGTTTTTTCCAAACTTTCACAATAATCCCAAGTACACCTTCTCCTTATATTCGCCCCCAAACTGCATACGACTAGTATGGCATGTTACTAAATTGTCATGTTGAGTATGCACCTTCATGCATGTCTCCAATAATTTTTTTAAAAAAATCTTGTTATTTTTTCATTTGTTATTTATGATATTGGTTATTTAGATATTAATTTAATGAAAAAGGAATTCTTGAGTTAAAAATAATTTAATTAATCTGATTTTTAAAATGTAATTAAAAGATGAAAGTGTAACAAATAAAAACTTAAGAAAAAAGTATGTAAACTTGCCTTTAAAGTTAATTATGAGATTATTTTCGTATATATTTTATATCAACCAAACAACTAACAAAGAAAATAATTCTTTACTTTCTCATTCTTTTCTCATGAATCAAATAATCTAAATGATGGTACAAAATTAGACTTAAAAAGGATTGAATAAGTTTAAACTCTTTTTTTGAAATTCTACAACAGACAGGAGAAAGGGATAGAGAATCACACACCTTGTTCACTTCCAACACAGAAGCTACGCCTAGTCCAGTCCTTTCAGACCGAAGGATTTTTCACTATTAGTATTCTTGACTCCAGCCACTTTTGGCTTATACCTAAGTATGTTTGACACTAGTCACTTTTGACTCAAAAACCCAAGTATTCATTCAAAAGCCTTTTTAGGCCATAGTGTTTCCCAACACTAACAGATTTTGGCAACATACCAAAATGTACAAAGTGATGGTAGAGAAAGTGTTTAAAGTTACAACCAAATAACGTACAAAGATATGAAATAATTACAAGGTACACTGAGCCATGGTAAGCAGAACTAAGTACAAGGATTTAGAAACTTTTGAGAAAAGTCTTACAGACTTCAGTTTCTAGAAAGAAAATTTCTAGAAACCAACATATGCAAAATTTCATCTTGAAACCAATTTCAAAACCCCTTAACTCATCCATTTCAACTCAAATGACATCAAATTTAACAGAAGCATATTTACACTATTTATGACCTGTTGGAACTGACTCGCACCTAAAAATTCCCAAAAATGAGGAACCAAGAACCATTCTACTCTATTATCATTTATCATAACCTACCTATCATTACAATGAACAATACGCAAGTTTACGTGGGCATTTACACACAACATCACATCACTACCCAACACCCAACAATGCTTAAACCTTCAAGAGCACATAAAAATGAATTCTTACAAAACGCTTCTTTTTTTTTTCCTATTGAAAATCTTTTGGTAATTGGAGAGGAGGAACTTAGTTACATAAAAAGAAGTTTTCATCCTTTAGGTTTTGTAGCCTTCTCTAAATCCCTTTTATAACTTATTCTATCACAAATAGCAAAATATAATAACATTGAGTATCTTAAATATAACTTAAACTTAAATATAACTTGCAACTGTTGGCACCGGCTGTAACATTTTTATGGTTAATATGCTAACTTGTTAGTTATATTCCTGAACTTGTTCCCCTCATTAACTCTTACGCAGACATCACTACACGGAAGTTGCCCCGTGATAGAAGGGGAGAAGTGGGTAGCTACAAAGTGGATTAGGAATCAAGTTCAAGATGATTAGATGAAGGTTGCCTGTAATTGAGTTTAACATTCTTACACCGAGAGTAGTATTTATGTCACAAGTAGCCTTTGTTAATTTTGTGGTATAGTCTATGTTTACAATGTTTAAGGCGGCAAAGTGCCCAATAAAATAGTAAGCCGTTGAATCACAATCAATAAACAGTTCAGTAAGGAACCCCTTCGTCTATAATATTCATAGTCACGACAGAGAAAAAAATACGACTTCGTTTTCGTACTCTAATGTTCTGAAAAGATGTTTATTTTCTGTTGACTAAAAAAACAGATGTTTATTTAGTTCAAGATTTTTAATCCTTATTTTCTATCTTGGAAAATCAAAATGGTGGCAATGTTCGTAACACATTTGAAGATACCTTGTATTGATTGAGATTCAAAAAAGTACGAGTAATACCTTGTTAAATGAAATGTAAGACCTTTTCCTGAGTCTCAAGAAGTTTCTACGTTGTATTCATAACATTATAATAGGTTTTTCACTACATTACAAGAATTTCATCTAAGAACGTAGTGTATTAGAAAAAAGAATAGTGAAAAAATAAGTTCACTTTGCTAAGATGGTAAGTCGTCTTGCTAACCAATAAATCATTGAACAAATAATCTGGTTCGTTAACTGTCTTGATGATACCAGCCTTTCTCATCTAAAAAGCATCCTCGTCTTAAATTACCGTAAGATGGCAAGCGCCACTGAGCCTAATTTGTAACTGTGATGCGATGAATTTTGAAAAGATTCTAATGATAAAGTTTTGCATTTTATTTTTAATCATCTAATCTTCATAACTTATGAACATAACGGTAACTTTTCTATAGAAGTTTCAGTTTTCTTCAAAAAGTAAAAATTATCTGAATTTTTTTCAGCCATTGTTTCTGATTGACAGTTATTTTCTACAAAAAAAAAAAGTGACAGACAAGTAAAATATGGCAGAAGTAAACTTACTTGGTACTAACTAAAATATCTTGATCAAATTGATAAAAAGTGTGTTATTGTGGCTTATAAACCTAAGCGTGTTAAGGTTAGCAATGTGTTGGGGTTTATGCTGATAAAAGTCTAAGAATAAACTAACACCCCCCAGTCCGTAACACATAACAAACCTTAATACGCTGACAAAACCAAATCAATAAGATTCAATTTTCACCTTCTGATCTTTGGGTGCTTGTCTGGAGAAACTGGCATATGTCACCAAATATAGATTTTGATAGTAGCTTCCAAAGCTTGAGATTGACCCTATCCTCCATAAGCAAACCCAAGCATGCAAGCTACAATATATAAGCAGAATTAGAAATCTGTTAGTCTATCGTAATTCAAATTAGAATACCTAGTCTCGAACTAAGAATTTAAAGATAGAAATCAACTGTGAAGTTTCAGTTAAGTCTCTCTTTGCCCTTA
Source organism: Clitoria ternatea (assembly GCA_037962975.1). Classification (NCBI taxonomy): domain Eukaryota; kingdom Viridiplantae; phylum Streptophyta; class Magnoliopsida; order Fabales; family Fabaceae; genus Clitoria; species Clitoria ternatea. Next base: position 20,050,432 of record CM075670.1, on the reverse strand, counting down.
CATAAAGAACCTCAATGTCAGTCCAGGTCAGCACTCACTATTAGTCATGTTCCTGCATCGGCATCATCAGACTATCAGAATTCTTCATCTCTTTACTCCCCATTGCATTCAATGAAAGAGACAGAGATCCACCACTACCAAAGCCTGCCAAGCAGGTATATATTCACTGTTTATGCCAGTTGTTATACGGTTGCTTCCCCCGTTGCTTCAGAGCATGCATGCAACCAGCTGCTAGCAATAAACCAAGCACACCAAATGCCATCAATGCTGCATTTCCAACATTCCTATAATAGCCACCCTGTGAAAGAGGAAGTCAACATGTATGTTACAGCAAATACATACATGAACCAGTTGAAGCACAAGAAACACAATGTCTTTCACTTCACAGAATCATTTTAGAGAGAATTTGATGATGCAGTGAGAATAGTGCAAACAAGTATTTAATAGTGAGTTGTTTCGGTGCCTTTGCATGGGTAGTACTAATATTCCAGCTTGTTGATTATTGTTAATAAATTAACAGAACATTTACAACAAAACTAACAACCATGATATTGTGAATATAGTATACCTTTTGAGGCTCAGGCATAATACCTTACCATAGCCACTCCCTCCAAAAGGTATACTACATCCACAATACTACATCCGCAACATTGTGGTCCATTAATTCAACCCTATCCCATGAGTTATATATGCATGAAACATCATCCTATTTAGCTAATCAACAACAGGGTCGAGTTGCAGCTATCAAGAAATTCAGCCCATATTCAAAAGTTCAGTCTTTTTGCAAAGCAGTGGCAATTAATCTGAGACAAGTTTGCAGGGACAATAAGAATTTAAACCAGGCCTTGTATCTTCCACTTTAGGAATGACTGGAGAAATTCAAAAATTAACAAGGCTACTCTTCAATAGCAATTTCTTATGCCACCTCCATGATTATAGGATCGTAACTTCAAAACCTCACAAAAATTATGGATTCTCATTTGAACAACTGATTCAAGCACCCACACCGTATATTTATACACCATCCCATTGTTCATTTTTCTTTCTCTCCATATCACATCACAAAACCTTAAAGGTGGGGCACACCACCTGGTTGTTTACGAAACATTTTGGAAAAATTATCTTTCATCACATGGTTCATTGGTTAATTGCATGTTTCCAACAATTTTGATAACATAATGCACAAATACGCACTTGAACCAAAGCTAGCAGAATAGCTGCATTTGCAGGGGCAAGAGAAAGGCCTATCATCCCTCCACGCAATTCATTAGGCACATACCTGCAAACAAAATAAATAAAACTATAAAATCCAGGAGTGAGGAAATGAACAAGTACAACTCCTGTTCAAGAGATTACATGGTCCTCAATCTGGTAAGTGATGGTAAAATGAACCCGACACAAGCATGAAACAAGCAAAATATTGTCACTAGAACCCCAATTTCCTGCACATGATAAATTATGAGAGCAGACTCCAGATTTTCAGCTCTAAAGACCAAAGTATATTCAAGACTTTCTAAATATAAAAATAACTGCACCTGATAGTCATAGGCCACAATAGATAGGAGAAAAGCCAGTATGACGTATGCAAATACTAGGCAGTCCTCAGTTCTAAGAGATGAAGGTCCACTAGTAAGACATGGAAATACAGTGCTTCCTATCATCCTTGAGCCCAGCAAACATGGATATATTAATCCCAGTTGCACTCCTCGCCCATCAGCCTACAACCATAAGCATTCTAAGACTTCGACTGATATTGTAACAGATTCAATAACTTAAAAGCCTCCTCCTTCCATAATGATTCCATCATGGAGGGAGACATCTTCACATAATAATGGACTGAGAAACAAAATTCTTTCCAAATTTGTTCAATTAAGTTGACTACTAGATTCACTCGTACAAAGAAACCTAAGGAAGAAAAGGAAGCCAGCAAAATATTCATTTAATGCAATATTGTCACAGTATTTTAAATATTTTCCATATATCAATGACTCAGTAAATCATAAGCTGAGCTACATTTTGGTATCATACCACCACTGTAGGTGCCCAAAGGATCCAAAAAATTCCAATGGAGAAGTGAAGGCAAGTTTGTGCCCATGCCAACAGCCATATCCTTTTATCTGTGGATTATAAAAATACAAACACTATACAATCAATACATTACTTAGACTTTTCATTACATTAATGTAAACTTCTAGCCTAGGAAATCATTAATGTAAAATTGAATAATGCATGTCTCTATTCCAACTCCTTTCCACATCTAACCGAAGAAATTATTATACCATTTTAGTCTGAACATAGAGATTGACATTATCAAGCATAGCTCAAGCCTAACACAGCTCGAGAATGAAGTCATGCTGTCAGAGAAGCCAAAACTAAAAAAGCAAGATATCCAAATTTAACACAGTTGAGCTTCTGTATTTGTATTTCCTCTTTTAGTGTATTTTCACCAGATTCTTATTGCATTATAAAACAAAACAGATAATTGGTGGATCATTTATTTATGAAACAAGTGCAAAGACATCACAATGCAAATATACTACAGAAAAGGAATTAAACACACAATGTCAGTTAAATGAAGAAACTATAAAAGTAAAGGAAACCAACAAAAGCAAATTTCAGTCATACATGTGGAAATAAAAGGAGAGAGAAATTTTTATAAGTAGTTCATACTAAATACTAACTCATGGGAGAAGGCTGCACATATTCTGAAGACCAGGTAGCAAGTATTATCTAATGGGAACATAAATCAAGGGAACTGGCTGTGTTTGTAATTTCAAAATATTTATGCTTATTACTAAGTTATCTAATGAATAGAAAAAGATGTAGAGAAGATAGAGAGAGGATGGAGAAAAAGACAAGTGAATTGGAAATAGATACTCTACAATGTGTAGAGACCCTCATGTTTATAATGAATAATGAAATATTATACAATTGTAACCCTAATGAACTAGGCCCATGAACATAAATATCTAATATAATAATATCTACTCATAACAAAAGAAAACAAGAAAAGCATGTGTAACTAACCACCAAAAACATATGCATAGAAGGACAGACTATACGCCTTAAGAGATGCTGTTCCTGGAGTTTCTGTCCATCCTCTGGTGATAAAAGTGAAGCATATGGTTGCAAAGAAGATAATGGCAGATGAAGGAGCAGTGGTTTTGTCTGTATTATTACCAATCAGCCAATTTGCAAACATTTGGCTGGCAATAAAACATGCAGACTCCAAGAAAGTCATTAACCAATATGTGTCATTAAGTGAATCTAGCCTGTGTCCTTGCTACAAAAGAAAGCAAAACGTTCCAGATTTATGTTAATTTCTAGATATTTCAAGCATTCCTGTACTCTTTCCTAGGAAGCTTTATACTTTCCATATAAAGGTGAAAATAAAAAGAATCTGTATGAAGTCATATTTCAATCAGGATGAAGTAAAGTAAGCTCCTACTGTGCAATTTTTCTGTGGCAAATTTGTGGAAACCCATGTCTTTGTGGAAATCAAGATAAAAGGATAAGATTTACTGATTACCTTTTTATGTTGAGTGACCATCCAACTCTCAAAACTGAATGAAAATATTGTATTGGCCAGAGAGAGACAAATACTAGTCATGAACATGCTTGGTTGCTCTGAAATCTTCTTCCATAAGCCAACAAAGAAGTGTAGGATGCAAAAGATTAAACTAACTTTCTTGTGACCTCTATACCAATATGAAGAAGTTAGTTTGACTTTGTACCAAATCATCAGAAACTTCTATGCAGAACTGTACTAGAATATGCATAGTTTAACAGTAATGCTTCTAAAATAACCAAGATGCATCATATAATCAGATCTAACATAGCAAACCCCACTTCACAGTTGAAATCACACATAGAAAGATGTCATGACCAAATTGACAGAAACATTTAAAGTAGTACAATCCACTGGAAAATCATATTGACATCGGAAAGTATATAGATTCAAAAATTGATCCTATTCTCCTCAACATTTAGTAATTCAAATGACGCAAGCAAGGGGGAAAACACCTAATATCATCTCAAATAGCCATGGATCGATCAACAGAAAATACTTCAGTAAATTTCACAATATCAACAATCATTCAGAGCATTAGCAATTCTTCCACATGAAAGGAATTTCATGCTAGGCTTTGGATGATGTACATTTTAGTAACATACATAATTAAACAAGCCACTTATATTTGCTGAAACAAATATCATATCACGGCATCACTACAACCTCAAAATTGTAGACTGATTCTCATAATACTAAATGTCGAATTACTAAAAATAAATTAGTTTTTAAGTGATCTACTAACGCCAGTGAGTAAAACCAGAGGCTCACATCAAATCTGAAAGCACACCAAAGAAAGGAGCGGCAAAGAGAGCCGTTGTATATCCATAACAGAGAGACGTGACCATTTCTTCCCGGCCAACTCCATAGGATGCTAACTCATACTCCCCAAACACTGACCACAGACCTTCCATTACTGAGAAGAAGACGCAAGATATAATTAGATACGACAAATGAGGCCATCAGTCAAAATCCTATTTCGCCGATCTAAAACTCAATTAAGTAACAGATTATCATTTTATCGCAAACGTGTTACAAGTTTCGAAAATTGATTTCTAAAACAGAACAGAATAAAAAAAAGGGAAATAAAACATAAATGGAAGTTCATAAAATAGAAATTAAGAGAGCAATGAATGCTCGGAAAATGATAATCCGAAACCTTCTTTCTTTTCTTTTTTTTCTTTTTCTTTTTTATAGCTTAAGTTTCCAATTCCGCACTCATAAACAAAAGAAATTCGAGGTTTCGAAAGATAATCGCGTGCATTTTCTATGGAAAAGATAGAGCGATGTAATGGAGTAGAAAATGAAGTGAAAACCAACCTGAAGCAAGAGAATAGGTGAGGAGGAAGTTCCGTTGGCAACGAAGAAATGAGGAAGAGATTCCATGGTCGAAAATTGTGGAGGTTCTATTGAGGTTAGAGGCGTGAGGGAAAAGAAAGATCAAGAAGCAGCAACAAACGAAGAGGAAGACGTATAAGGATGGATTCGGTTCCCAAATGGAACTCTCAATGACCACTCCCATTGACTTTGTGTAATTTCGGCTTCAAGACACCGGAAAAGAGAGTACAATAAAATTTGCGTTCCGTTTGAATCTGAGTTAAACCCTAGATCGTGGTTCTTGATGATATATATAAAAACGTATCAAGATACAGAGAGAATGGGAGTGAGGGAGGCGCTGGATTTGACTATTTTGATCAACGAGGGATGGTTCGGTTGCTATATACTCGTATCGTATTGTTATGGAGTCCGTCTCAGTCGAGTGTCTTCTATTCACAATAAGCCAGAAACTGGAGAAAATGGTTCATGTTGCTTTTGCTGCAATATTCTTTGTGGTGTAAGTAGGGGAGAGTACATTTTTCTTCAAAAAAATTATTATAAATAGTAAATTATAAAAGTTACATGATTTAATTACATTTAGTTTTTATTATTATTATTTACTGAAAGACTTGTAAACAAAAATTCATCTAGTAGGTGAAGAAATACACTTGTGTTATTGCGTATTGACATTATTAATGGATAGTCTATAATCATACCTAGAACTTGCCTAAACTATTATGTGAAAAACAAAGACAAGACAGCAATCTTATCTTATAAATAACGAAATTCTGAATTTTAAAGCAGCAGCATGAAATCTTCACATTTGGTGGTAATTTTTTTTTCCATCTATCTACATCTTTAGAGTGTGATTTTGCTTTGGGTTGTGTAAATATGTTAGTTTTTTATATGCAAAATTTTAAGATTCTTATTGTTTTTTAAATCATTATTATTTTACTTTTTGACTATTAAACATGAGTTTAATAAAGATATGTTGTTTTACAAATAATTTTACATTATCAACTAATTAAAAGTAATTCTAAACATGACTTTAAACATAGTTATTACATAAATTGATGATCTTTCCTTACATAACAATCATTGTTAAATGATCACGTAAAAAAATTACACTAATAATTTATTTGAATTAAAATCGTTTTACTTAAGTCTATAGGCTCGAAATTATACAAATTTTATCATTTTTTAAAATTTTCATTGGTTTTTAGATTCTTAATTGAATATTTCAATTTTAATAAGGTTGTGTTGGAATGAAATAATTTAAAATTTTTAAAGAATTTTAAATCATGGAAATTTAATTCCTATTAATTTAATTTTTATTATTATTCAAAATATTTATTTGGATAAAGTAATTTAAATTCTTCCATTTTTAAAATAATTTGTTTGGATTATGTATTCGAAGTTTTACATTATATAAGAGCAAAGGTAGTGGTTATGACAATAATGGTGGTAGTGCTAGGCACTGCTGACAGAGCTAATGGTGGTGGTGACAATAGCAGCAATAAAGGTGGTGGTGGCAGTGAATACAACAGCATTGGGGTGGCGATGATAGTGATAATGGTGGGAGTAGGATGACACCAGTGGTGGTGGTGATAGTAGTGGAGCGGCTATGGTGACAATCATGAAGGTGGTGAGGGAGGTAGTGAGGACAGCGTTGATGTTGGTGTGAACGGTGGCGACGATGGGGTGGTGGTGGCATGGACGATGGTGAGGGTGGCGACAGTGGCAGCTGCAACAATGGTAAGGTGTCATAGAAGGGTGTGGGGGTGGTATGGTGACTATAATGATGGTGGCAATAACAGGGATGAGGTGGCGGTGGCAGCGATGATGCTGGTAGGGGTAAGGTTGGTGACAATGGTGATGATAGTGGTGGGAATAATGACAACTATGGAGGCGTTACGATGATAGGGGTGGAGATGGTGGTGGTAGCAACAACTGTGGTGGGGTGATGGCGATAGTAGTGGCATTAATGACAATGGTTGTAACATCCCAAATATTCGAATTAATCATTTACGCTAAAGGGAAATTAATTAATAAATTATTTAAGAATTAATAGAAATTAGATCAAATTAAATTGCGAGATTAAATTGTTAATTACCTTATGGTAGGAAGTAAAAATGAAAATTATTTTAGTTAAAGTTTAAATAAAAGAAAAGGTAAAAGAAAAGAGAAAAGAATTAAGAAATTGAAAGAAAATAAAAATAAAAAATAAAAAGGAGTGAAAAGACTGTGTTACCCTTAAGTGAAACTCACATTGCCTTTCATTGTCTTCCTCATTCACATAAGAAGAAAATAGGAAAGAGAAAGCCATGGCCGTGTGACTTTGGGTTTAAAATTAAAGGCTCGTTTGTTGTCAAAACTCAAAATTGAACCTTTTTTGTGATTGGGGAAGTGAGGTGAGTCTGTTGATGTAGCCAATTTCATGTTTCATCTCATTTTCGAATTGGGGTTGCGTAGGGGTGGTTTTCCTTCTTCATTGTCATGGCATTTTGAAGCTTGGTGATGACTTTTGATATAGTGGGTATTCCTAAATGACTAATGGGTGATGGTTTGGGCATTTCTAGGGTTCAAATTAAGGGTCAGGGACCGTTAGGCGAAGCGAAATTTGGGAACGATAGTCGGAGTGAAGAGGTAAGCCTTGGGAACCTTGAAAGGAAATTTGGAATTGTTTTGACAAGTGGATTACGGATTCGTGAGTTACCATATTTATCGTCCTTTGTAAATTCTTGATTTTTAGAGTTTGGTGAATTTTGGGTGGAGCCAACATCGAGTCAGAAATAAGAAAGTGCGGATTTGAGGTAAGGGGGTGCACTCGGTGTATAGATTAATGGAAATAATAGCTAAAGCCGCTCCCGACAAGTGAGGGAAAAGGGTAGGATGGTTGGAATAACTTGATTTCTATATATACATGTATATATGAATATAATGCGTATAATTAGAGGTAGATTTAGTTAAATTGTGATGATGAGAATTTTGACGTGAATTGTGGAACTAGAGAATGATGAATTGTTGATAATTAATATGATGATATTGAGAGCTAAATTATATGAGGTTGTTTTATATCTTTGTATTGCTTGGTAATAATGATGATGTTGATATATATGATGAGATAATATGATGAACTCTTGATATTTGAGAAATTATGAGATAATATGATGAGGAGTTGAGAAGTATAATGAAGTTGTCGATGAAATGGTTGCCTAGGTGGCTTATTTGAATGTCCCAGTGTGATGGCTATAATGTCGGGACTAGGTTGTGATGAATTATCTAAATGATGGTGAGAAATGCTAATTTAAGTGAGATATTAATGACTTATAAATGCTATTTATGCATATTGTGTGGTGTGAATGACCGATCGGTGTAGATTACCCATTGTTTTTTGTTCTAGTGGTCGAGCATGGCCTAGTTGAACTACCTAGTGGTGAGGTGGGGAGCCACGCAGGGCTCAGTGGACCAAGTGGGGTTCACGGGGTATCGGGTAAGACCCTCAACTAACGACCGATCCTTTTAGTATCTGAATACTAAAGAGTCATATATTATGATTGATTGAGAGTCGACAGTGATAATATCTGAATTGATGATGAGATTGATGTTAATTGAATTGATGATAAAGGTTGATGAATTAATCGTATTTTTATAACTGTGATGATTGATTGTGATACTATTGAGATAGATGAATTAAGTGTGTATTGAAAGGAATTGAAGATGAATTGATTGAATATTGTTAAATGTGTTGTAGACTATGTTATGCTTTTTTCAAAGTATATATATGTTGTTGATTATTGTCATTGATTTATATTGCTAGTCACTCACCCTTACAATTGTTTTTAATGACTGAAGATAAGGATGTTGCAGAGGCTGCGGAGACTAGTGCCAGATAAGCTGGGAGCAATGGCAAAGGAATTTATCTATTGATGTGTATATGTAAATATGCTTATGTATATGTAGTTTTTTTTGGGTATGTTGGCCCTATAATGGTAGTTTATGCATCTATATATACTTGAGGTACCTTGATGCATGATGTCTATGATGAAAGAGTATGATTATATTATTGGAGTTTTGATGGTAGTGCAGATGACCTAGTGTTGGTCATAGTGATATATTTATTTGTGTAATGATTGTCATTGATTATGTTATAGTGATGCTATGATGAATTTGTTGATTAATATCCAAGTATTGTTGTGTGGCATAAAGCCATTGATTTTAGATGGTGATGATGATTGGCAGGTTATGTTTTGATTGTTTATGGCCTTGAGCCAATAGTTGTGATGTTTAATTGAATATAGGCAGGTGATTGTAATTGTATGTAGGATGTAAATGGTGAATGCATGTGTAAATATTAATCAATTGAGGAAATGACAATTAGCCAAGTGAGAATGAATGTTGGTTGATTTGAATGTTATGACTCACAATGTGAAAGTAGGTTGAATTAGAGTAAAATAGGTGATTTTAGTCAATTGAAAAGGTGAAATGGAGTCTCGATGGGATTTCAAAGTCCCTGGGGGCATCAACAAGACCCTAGATGTATTTGTAATGTGTGTAAGTGAAGAGATTGAAACATGTATTGCATTTAATATTGTTTGGTTAATGATGTTGCATAAAAATGGGTTAATTACATTTTCGCACATATCTTTGTCATGTGAAGGAATTTTTAAGCACGGACTGCGCCAACAGGTCTGAAATGGGGTAAATATAGTGCCCATGAAGTTTCGTAGCAATTGGAATTGAAACACACAAGTTGGGTAGTGTAGAAGTTAGCCTCAAAGGTCAAATTCTGTATAATTATGCAGAACAGGGTGTCTGGTAATCGATTGCATAATCGATTACTAGAGGAGCATGTTTTCTTCCTGCACAGATTGGTCTCTGGTAATCGATTACGAATCTGGTATAATCGATTATCAGGCCTCCTTTAATCGATTACATGTTTCCTATAATTGATTACTAGAGCTAAAATTAGAAGTTTTGGGTGTTTTGAGTGACGTAGCCCTTAGGTTTCTACTGTTTATTGTTAGGAAAGTTTGAAAAGCAAAAAAATTACTTTAATTCTACTAGTCCTTGAAATAAATTTTAGGAATTAATAAGGGGACGTCACAATGGTGGTGTTGGTGACAGTGGTGGCAATGACGACAATAGTTGTAGTGACAGTGGTGATGATGACAACGACATGCGAGGGGTGGCGACAACCGAAACAATGCAGAGTCAGATTGCCTATGTATCCAACTCTACACAAGAAAGAAGTAGAAAACATTCATGTGAGATAATTTAGATTTCTCTTTTTTTATAGAATTGTAAATTTCTTATTTTTGGTTATATTAGAATTCCTTTAAAAATGTATGAATTTTGAAATTACTAATATTCCAATATCCAAACAACATATTATAATTATTAGTATTTAAAATCATCTATTAAAACAAATTCCTTCATTGCATCCAAACATATGCCCAAATTGAAATAGTACTATATTTTGTCCAAATTGTAAAACAATATCCTATTAATCGGTGCCCTAAGGGTATTATTTAAGGAAGTAAATGAGAAATTTTTTATTGGAAATTGTATAGGGTTGGGGTGTTCACTGGTCAAGTTTAGGCGCGTTTGAGTGAGAAATAGCTCACCTAATACTAACCAAATGGAACTTACTTTTAACCAACTTTGACAAAAAAAAAGGTATAGTTTTATCGAGTTTAGGGTGACCAGTTTCAATTAAGTTTAAGTAGATAATTTTGGTTTAGACCTGTACTGTGCCAAGTCTATTTTGTGGTCTAAATTTACTTTTAACCTTTTTTTACACATTTTCTTATTCAATACCTAAAAAAATGATTTAAGGTCTTCTTAATTCTAGTAATACTAACTAGCCCAAACAAATATATAATAACATAATTACATGAATAAAAGATTTTTTACCAAAAAAAGTCAAAGGATAAGGTGGATAGAAAAGTGTAGTTGTTCCTCTTGGAACTTAGCTAAAAGATAAGATAACAATAGACAAGTAGCCCACAAGGTGAAAAAAAGAAACAAAAAAAGAAAGAATGGAAGGTTAAGAGGAAGCAACGTTGGCGAGAATACATATATAAGAAGCCCAAGTTTCATCATGTTACGGTCGGATTTAGTTAATTCAGTTGACAAAATTCTAAAATCAGACCCACTCATACTTAATTGAACTTAACTGTTTCTTTGACCTGATCACCTGTTGGCCTAACCAAATCCAACCGAACACCTTTTTTTATTCTGTTTTTTTTAGTCCAGCCGGTTGGGTGGGTTGTGTTCACCCTTAGTATAAGAATGACTTAGAAATCAAGGTGCTCTAGTTTTAATAACGTTTTTAAATAAAACTTTTCACTTTCATTAATCAATATATTAGAACAATGGTTAGCATTTTCTTTTTTACACGTATTAGAAATATTGAGAGTGAGTACTCCCTCCACTTCTTTTTATTTGTTTTTTAAAATTGTATTACCCTGCTTAAAAAATACAATTTATGTATCTATTTATCAATTTATCTTTCTAATATCTTTTTCTTTTCCTATACTTCGACTCACTTTCTTAAGGAAAAAAAATGATGGCAGATAAAGCTTTGGTATGCCAATTTCGGTTTGTTCTCTGATTGAATTTTCACACATATATTTGAGAAATAATGTCTAATATAACAGTGAATTACAGGTGAGCAGGCTTTCTGCCTGTGAGACAATGGGATCCGCCTCAACCATTTGAAGTGATAAGACTTAAACCTCTCTATATACATATATTATGGAAACTTTGGAAATGTTGTAATTAAAAAACAAAATATACCTGTAGCAACAATAACAAGAATAACTGCAAAAGCAATGCTTCCCCATCATACCATCCTTCCTTAATACCCTGAAACAGAAATTTAACTCACTGGATGAACCTAATTTTTAGCATGAACACATTCCCCATCCTTGATTATGAAATAGATAACAGAAGAACACTAAAAGTCAACTGAATGCGTTGATGGAATAGATAACAGAAAAAAAAGACGCAACTTACACATAACTTATTAGAACTTTCTTTAAATAAGTTGTTAAAAAAGTTCATACAAAACACCAATTCATTTAAAAAATTTTTATAGTCATAATTAAATAGACTAACTTTTTCTAATAATTACTTTTTTATAAAAATAACTTATAAATAAACCACTTTTTAAAAATCACTTATTATATTTAGTAAATCAACATTTAATTATATAATGAAATCTTAAGAGTGCGATTCACTGCCGGTTTTTGTTCTGAACAATGGGCAACAACTATCCACTCAAGAGTGCGATCTCACCTTGTGGGAAATTTCATTGAGAAAACCGTTTGCATTTTACATTTATAAATGGCCCTCTCAAATTTAATCATTGTTCCAAAAAGTCTCGTAGTTAATTTTACCTTGACGTATCGGAATCCTCTGTTTTAGCTCTATATTTATTCATGTAGATGAATTTGTGGTTGAATATGGCGTATAATCTTACTTCAACTAACACGCAATCAACTTATTGTTAAATAATTTCTATTTTCTACTGCGTCGGTGCGTCCGTGTTTATTACTATCGCGGTTGTTTGTTCGGCGCTTACTTATAGTAGTCAAAGATTTTTTGAAAAATTTCCTTCTATAAACTAACTTCCCCACACAATTTCACACATGCACAAGGACACAAAACTCTTCCTTACACCGATTGAGATCAATGTGAGTAGACATTACATTGTACATCATCATACACAAACCATTTCCTTAACCTGGGAAGATCCAGAATTATTTAATAATGTGGCCTATAATTACAACTACATAATCATTATTTTACAAGTGAATTTTACTTCTTCAATCCCTCAAACTCAATCACAGGGATATGCAGAGATTAGATACCAAAGACCAAAGAAGGTATCATTGTGCAGGCAACAAAAGAATGCGGAATGCCACAGCAAAAAATGCGAAACCTAACTCCATTATCATAATGATCAACTCCCTTTTGTGCCTTATCATTAAGTTAGTTCTGCAGAAGCTGGCTTAGCATTATCCTGTGATAAAAAAAAGAAAAGAAAGAAAATCAACCATTGTAGGCTCCTTATTACAAAAACTCATCACTTCATAGTTGATATAAAATTTCAGAGCTCTCTCTGGTGGAACTTATATATAATGAATACATAAATAAATGTAAATAATCCCTCCCCCACAATCTTTGGGGCTGATGGGAACTGGGGTAGATATGGGCATTCTTCCATAGAGATAGGAAGATTGAACAACACAAAATGATAAAAGTCTCGGTTTGGCATGTGTTTAGTTTGCATTAAGATTCTCATAATTGTAAATTTTTACCATATACTAAGGGCAATAAAAATCCAATCATGACAAACTGACAATTCTTTTAAAAAATACATATTATTCATTCATATTCAATAATCTAAATCTCATGTGATGCATTTTTAAATGTAAGTTTTTTGACTTTAGTAGAAATTAAAAATATGTTAGGAAGTAACACTAATTCACATGCTTTACTTAATTAACTAAATTAATAAGTGGTATAATTCGTGGTGTACTTATTTTGTTTTAATGGAATCCAAATGGAGTAATAATTTTAGAAAAATCACGCACTTACATAAGGATGATTTGCCATCCAATTAGGAATGCTTTCTGAAAGAAGGCTAATATAGTGCTCCATGGCTTGTTCTGGAGTCATAATCCCAAGTTGTCGCCACGCAGTCCTTACACAAAATAATCAAGTTACTCTAACCAAGATCTAATGAAACAGCTGTATGCCTAATTAATGCTCTAAGCAAGCAACTTAATTAAAAACCTATGCAAAATTCTCAAATTATTTAAGATAAACAAGAAGCAGAGTAATCAACTACCACTTTGCTCTAGCAGAGAACTTCAGAACCATTGGTTGTGGTTCCTGGCAAGGACCCTGTGTTGCAATTCTGTGATACCCATGAAGCTTCATCTTGGCATCATTACTAAGATTCACGATTAGATTAAGATTGCTCTTTGACCCTACAAATGCAACCGCAGCACCGAAACGCTTCTCTAACTCAGTTCTTTCTATTCCCTCCCAATCTTCTTCATCCACCACAAATTCCCTGTTTTCACCAAACCCCGTGTTCCCATCAGATTCATCAACCTCATCACAATCTCTCTCACACTGCAAGATCTCAACAACCTCATCAACTTCACATCCTCTAGATTCCCACTCCTTATTTTCTACCTCTAATTCGTTAATTTTACCCGCAACAGGATCCTCTGCCAAATCCTCGAGTTCAATTTCACTGTAAACTCTGTTCTCATCAATCTTCCCCGAATCGCGTTTTTCTGGCGACTCACAACTCGTATCCACTATTTCTGGGACTATAAGCTTACCCAGTATCGGCTTGTCTCTGAATTCGTCAATTTTCCCCACAATTCGAACAATTTCCTCTGTTTCCCACTCAGATTTAACTCCATGATCATGATCATCATGATCACGCCCAATAACAACCACTTTCTTGTTTGCTTCGAAGTTTGGGGTCACGGAAAAGATTTTGATGAAAACCAATGGAAGTAGAAGAGAAAGAGCTATGGTGAAGGCAAGTTCCAATAATAGCTCCATGAGAGAGGGTTAATGAATTTGTGTGTGTGTTGGTGTGAAGACAGAGTCTGAGATTTATTTTTTATTTGATGGTGATAACGTTACCAACAGGGAAGAAAGTGGATTTAGCATAAAAGAGCAAGGTATATTCTCCTTTGCATATATTTAAGTTAGGTGTAACAACATGGACATGATTTACTCAACACATACACAAGTCGGTGTTGGAAAATGACTCTTCCACCACCCTTATACAGGGAAGCCACGAACTTAGAAGGGGAAATAAAAGGTAGATTCAAGTTCATAAACGATTTAAATTCTCTCTCCTAAATCTTTTGTAAGAATAAAAAAAGGAAAAAGAATTTTATCTCAGCTAACGTAAAAGGGGTTCTATTACTATCATCCGACAGTTTATGTTGTTGAGTTTTTTGGGGTCAACATGTCCTGTAGTTGAGTTGAATAAAACTTTTCCAGCTGTTACTGTTTTTCGGGATCGAATGTCCATTATTACATGCATATTCTTTGATTTCATAAGAAGAAAAATGAAAAAGAGCGAAATAGAAAGAAAATAGACTTGAAATGATATATTGTTAGGATAAATAAAAGTGGATATAATGTTCGGATAAACAAAAGTGGACATATTGTTTGGAATATTATTTTTAGAGATAATTTTAATAATCAATTATAAATATAATTGATTATTAGGTAGATTTGAATGTGTTATGTAAAAAAAAATATTTTAAAATAATTTGTTTTGTTTGAATTGTTTAAAATAATAAATTATTTTATGTTAAAATTATAATAAAAAGTCTAAAATTATTTTTAGTGGTTGGATATGCATTTAAGTTAATTAATTGAGTAGGATAAAATAAAAAAAACAAAGTTGAGTAAAAACTAATCTATTTAATTAAAATCATAATATCCAAAAATGTTCTTATGTATTATAATCTAAAAATCATTTTAGATTATAATCCAATTTCGGATATTATATTATGTAAAATTAGATTACCATATCAAAATTAGATTATATTATACAAAATAAATCATATTAAACATACACTAATCCCCGTTGATTAATCAAACTTGTACTTATTTTATAATAATTTTTTTTATGTATCACTTTAAATATCCATTATCAATGTCAATTATAATTAATCATCTTATTTATTTATAGACATCTTAATGATTATGAGTTTTAAAATTATTCTATACAGATCAATACCCAAAACCCCTCAACACTTAGTTAAAAAATTATAGATTATCTTTCTCAACCATCCTCAATAAGTGGGTTTACCCTAATTTATAATTGTATACTAAACAAACCATTTTTTTTACCTTTAATCCAATTTTATATGCTCCGCTAAAAGTTATGAAAAAAAAAAAATCCCCATGATGTTTCGACTGCTTTCCATTATAAGGAGCTACTGCCTTTTTAATTTCTTTTTCTTTTTTAATTATTTTTTATTAAAATACATAGTTAACCCTCTTAAAGTTTAAGGTTTAGAAAAAATCCCTTTAAAAAAATACTCAAATTTAGTCCTTATAAAATTTAAGTTTTTCCAATAATCAAGATTTGTTAGATTTGTATTTAACTGATAAGGTGACTAATATTTATGTCACCTCATCAATAACACTTAGTTGACATGTCATCATTTGCATTAAATTTTTTTAAAAGATAATTTTAAATAATTCTAAAACGTAATTGTTAATGATAGTTTATACAATAAAATTAAAATAATCTTTTATCAAGCATTTTCTAAAACATAATAACAAAACTAAGTCAATTTCTCCATTCTGAAAAGAATTTAAAAAGCTCATTTTCTTGGCGTGAAACAAAACATCCCCCATCACATAATGCTAATCAAACTCTAAGCTAGTAAATGCTTAATTTAGGACCCCTAGTAGCATCAGGGTTCAACATGTAGAAGGCTTCAGAGTCTTTAGACCCAACAACCCTCTCAAACTTGGCTCTCATATACATGAGTTCACCTTCGGACCTAGCAACTCCATTCCCTCCCATTGGCAACACATCAACACCCATCGAAATGGGTTCCACAGCCATTAAAATCTTCCACTCCTCCGCCCCACACTCACGCCTGTTGGCATACCCACACTTCCTCCAATTGCAATAACTCCTCCAAAGTTGTTCCTCCAACAACCTCGCCCTCTTCATCTTCCTCTCGCTTTCACACTCCAACGCAATCCTTACCAACCCAAAAGCCATTTCCTTTACCAGAACGCTTGTTAATTAGTGTCGCCGGCTCGATGAGGAACACAGGGCTCAGCTTTGGGTCCTCCTGGAACGCGAAGTGTACGTGACCCCTTCGGTGGCCAAAGAGTATGCCCACCACACGCCTTGTTGATCGGGTGTTGTGAAGCGAGGGTCTTTTGGTGAAGATAACAGTTAGTGCTGACTTGAGCTTGGACTTGTTTTTTTGTTGGGATTATGATGAACGTGCCCACGACACGCCTTGTTGATGGGGTGTTTTATGTTTGATGGAATCACTATTTACCCCATCTTTAGAAACATGTCTATCTTAGAATTGAACATTGTTCCATCACTGTACGATCTCACTGTTATCGCTACCACTTGTAACTGTCCCTTCACCATTACCCACCTTCACCTAATACCAACAGCGATCCAGTGATGAATTGAAGCTCCGACAATACCCAGCATCCCTGGTTCACCAAGCAGAGAGAATGATCAGGGGCAGACAGTGAAGCGAGATGTTCACCGAACCAGAGGATCTGGTTAAGGATTTAGAGAGAGAAAGTGAGATTTGGTTAGATGATGAGGATGAGGCGGTTGGGGTTGAAGTTTTCTTTGTCAGAAATGGGTTTGGGTTTGGGAAGTGAGGAGAAGCGGAAGTTGTCGGTGTCGAGGCCTAACATGAGTTCCCAGGAGTCGATGACTTCAGGTTCGGGTTCAGAGGGGAAGATGAAGGCCATAGGTGGTGGAGGTTAGGGAGACGAGGTGGTGGCCTAGTTGGGTGAAGTCTTCGTCTTGGTTTAGTAGATTGGAAGAGACACAATCCATTGATGAATTTTGAATGACAGACAAGGGAATGAAAGGTGAAAATGATTGATTTTTAGGTTGCTCCTAATTGTTTGGTTGTTTTTTCTTAAAAAAATTTGGTTGTTTCTGTGTAGCATTGAAGAATCCTATCTTTTAATATTTTATTATGAGGTTGAAAATTGTCTTTTTAACAAAAAAAATTAATACAAATGTGAAATTTTTATTTTTTAAAAATGACACATGTTAATTATGTAGGTAATATATATTTTAATCATCTCATTAGTTAACAGTAAAATCTAATAGATTCTATTTTTTGAAAAAATTTAAATTTTATAAAAGCTAAATTTAGATATTTTTTAAAGAGGTTTTTTCTAACCCTTAAATTTTAAGATGAGTAAGTATATATTTTATCCTGTGTTTTTTTCACAGTAATTTGTTTTTTCCTTTGACGTACTACTATCACCAGCAAAATTTCCAGAATGACTGCGCATTTCTTTGAGTACATTACCCTATAGGATAGTTTTTGGATGCTTATAATTACAATAGAATTGTGCATATTTGGATAAAATATTATATGATTTATGACCAACATGTTATTTATAGTCTTATCTAATGAATATTTAATAAATATAAGAACTGATTAGGGTTGAGTAGAGATTTTATGATTAATTGAATTAATAGTGTAAAACCATGTTATATATTCTTTCATATTTATCTTGTTCCAAACAATAACACGACCGACAACTTTGTCCTGTTTTTTTTTTCAATTCCTTTCAAATCTGTTTTGATTTTTTTTATTTAACTTAAATAGTATCTCTTTGACAAAAAGAAAACCTTGTCTCAAGAGTAATTTCAGTAAAATATTACCGCACAGGGTTTCTTAACAAATCTATATTTCTATATATAACAAAAAACCTATAATTCAGGCTGAGAAAAAATTTTATTCAAAACTTTGTTTAGTTAATTATTAATAAGCGCTGTTAAAAATGTTAAATGGAAGAATTCAAATCTACAACTCTTATTTCTCCTTTTCTTTTTAACTCATTTTGTAATAAGCAGGTCAACCTTACAATTCTTTTAATTATACTTTATATATCAAATACCATGATAAAAATTGGTTATTCATTTCTTTTATCTTTCATGTATATGTTTTAAGTTATTTACATATTGTATTTATTTTATATATCCATTTATTAAATTTAACATTGGTTAGCAACTATATTTATTTTAATTAAGTGTTTTCTTTGATTTCTTGCTTGCTTGAAAATATATAAAATTAAAAAAATTGAAATTTAAAATGAGAATAAAATGAAAAAATATCTTTACATAATTTACGCGTATTAAGAAAGTTGATTAAGTTAGTTAAAATTTATTGTAATTTTCAAAATTACCTCTGAGATGATTATGACTCACCACTCAATTCTCTCCACTTAATCTCTCTCCACTCGTTATCCAATTATTATGGGAGAGACAAAAATTGTAAATGATGCATTTCATTTATTTTTATATTGATTCCAAAAAAAGTTATACATTAATAGAGGTATTTTGGTTAAAAAATAATTAACGATATAGAAATTTGAAATAGAGCCTTATATTAAGGGATAATTTTTTCTCAAAAGGGTCTTATATTTAGATATGAAAGTAGTATTATTTTTTCATAATTTTTTCTTTTTCATATTCTTTTTGATTAAATAAAAATATTTATCATAGTGTTGGTCTCATAAAAATATTTAACTATTGATATTTTTCTTACGATAATATCACATAAAATAATATATTATATAATATTCTTATTCATAATTATAGGAATATTAACTAGTTGGTTAAAATACCATTTTAGCCCTTCAAAAGTCTAAGGTATAGGAAAAAGCCCCTAATTTGCCCTAAAATTTTGGCCCTTATAATATTTTAGATTATATGAAATCAAGGAAGTCTGACTTTTTGCTAAGGTGGCTAATGTAACACCCTCGGTTAGATAAGACAAACCCTTCTGTAGGTCCATCCTATTTAACTAAGAGTGTTAACAATTTTTAGAAAAAGTGAATATATTTTTTTTAATAAAATAATGGCATATCAGTGGAAGCAAATAGTAGATAATCACATAGTCATTCACAAACTGTAAGTAATTGTACTCTTAACAGAATGGGGCACGCAGGCACCCTTAAATATTATACAGTTATCCAGTGTCTTATTATTCATTAATAAATATCTACTACATCTATTCTACTTTAATGAACACTCCCAGTTGGTTCAACGTATTGCTGTTTGTCGTACTCCTGTTCTTGATTTCCTATTTCCTCTGTTAATATTCAACAGTAAGGGTGAGTATAACCCAAGACCCTGAAGGTTAACCGGTGCGGACATAATCCAGTTAACAGATAATATCACATAAATCATACAATTAACATATTCATAACTATAACAATCAAATATGCTGTCATGGAATGCATGAGTTTGGTTTATTATGTTTTATCTTTGGTTAAGTCTCATGATGCATGTGGGCCCAGTAAATCAATTCATTATCTCCTCATTCTTTCTAGAGCGATCGGAGTCCGCCCAAGCCCCCATTTATTTTTATAAGGTACGAATAAACTCACAGGTTCTCATCAATATATATTATTTTGGGGCTTGGATCTCCGTGATCATAGTTACACTCCGTCATTTAGTCAAAGTACACCAGAATTGCATCGTCTCACCCGGCTTCAGGCGCGACTCTGATGCCATTGGGTTTCCGTTCCGGTTGTACTCCCAAGATTCTTCATGGAGATCGAACGTGAGTGTCCTCCACTGTACCAAGTGTATGCTCTAGATATATTTTTTTTCTCCGTCAAAATATTTTCATGATGCGAAATGCATTCTTTTTATCATTTGATCCTTGGGTATCTTATGTGTTTCCAATCTCATAATATTTATTCACAAATTCTTGGCTAAAATAATGCTTCGTTTAAAGAGTAAGTAATATGTTTCTTATTCCATTACTCATAATCAAAACAATAATAATATCGATAATAATAATAATAGTTAATAATAATAATAATAAGAATAACAATAATAATGGTAATAATGATAATTGTAACATCTCAATTTTTATGATTTTTATAAAAATAATTCAAAAAGGATTAAAGAAAAGTTTCTGAATAAAATCCGAGTGAAAATGTCAAAAATCATATTTTCCGAGTGCAATGAGCTGATTCCGAGTGAAAATGTTAAAAACCAGATTTTCCGAGTACAATAAGTTTGATACCGAGTGAAATGAGTTTTCCGAGTGAAATAACCCTGATTCCGAGTGGAATCGGACTGAGAAAAGTTTTTTTTGAGTGAAATAACTATAATTACGAGTGAAATCAAACTGAAAAGAGTTTTCTGAGTGAAATAACTGATTTTCGAGTGCAATCAAACTGAGAGGATGTTTTCCGAGTGAAATATGATTGAAAAGAGTTTTCTGAGTGAGGAATCGTTCTGTCAGAATGGAACACATTCGAGTAAGTTAAAATCCGAGTGAAATGGAAACATCTCCGAGTGAAATGCTTCTGAATGAGTTATTTGCGAGAGATGTGGAAGTACCTCTCGGAATGATATTTCTGATTAAGTAAACGTCCGAGTGAAATTTATCAGGGTGGATGGTTTACCGAGGGGAGTGTCTCTGTGTCATTTCCAAGTAAAACATTCTGAATAAGTCTTTCCAGGAATGGTGTTTCCGGTTAAAGGACTCTATTTCCGATTGAAGGTGTTTCTGAGTGAATAATTCCGACAAGAATAATTATCCGGGTGATGTTTCAGTGAATGAAAGGCCCGACCATGATATGTGAAGTTGTTCAGCAGTTTGGATTGTATTTTAGTGGAAGGCTTGGCCGGTTTATGAGAATACCGAGTGAAATTATGTCAAGGTGGATAGTTTACCGAGTTAAATTATGTATTTTTGTATTTCAAAAGATCTGGTCGGTTATTGTAAATCGGATTGATGTAAAACCGGTCGGATTTATATAAAATCGAGCTTGTTATTATTGAATCCGATTTATGTTCATAATTCTTCACTGGAATTCACTTAGACACCTATGATTCTTAGTATTTTCACAGTTCAACACCGATCATATCCATTTAATCATCAAAATTAATCAATACAGTCAATCAAACATATTCACTGAAACATCATAGTCATTAATAAGCAACATAGCCAATTGAACATATTCATAGCAATAAAGATATACATATATAACAAATATATAACAATTAAAGCATTTAAATTCAAACAATTCCTGAACCTGCCCTGGAAAGGTGAGGACCAAAGGTACCTTAACCCTTTCCTAACACTCGGTTTTCCCCAGAATACCCGAGAATATACCCCCCTTACCTTAATGGAGTTGACGCAGCTTCCCTTCACTGTCCTTGCTTCAGTTCCGAGTGTGAGAGAAAAGGAAAAAGAGAGAGAGAAAGCTTGTACGTAGAAGAAGAAGGAGAGAGCTTTTGTAAATTTCTAATGGTTCTGAACTTGGGAATGAAGGGTGGCATTGATTAATAAAGAGAAGGCAAGTGGGAGACAATACTTTCTCGTGAGTGAGGTTAGGTGAGGATAATGGAAACTTTCGGCCATTTCCCAGTCAGCTTTGCATGATGGAAGGGAATATATATTAAGATATATAAAGGTGCTTTGATTGGTGCAACTTTTCCCTGCAATTGGCTCGTTGTGACAGTCCTTTTTGGATTTATGTGGACTTAGTGGACCAGTCAGTAGGAACGAAAGGAAAAATGGCTACAGGGGTCATCTCGCTCAAGCGAAATCTGACTCGCTTGAGCGAGGCACAAGACTCGTTTGGGCGAAGTGAAGAAACTGAGCGAAATGAGTGATTATGCATCAGGGGTCCTTCTCGCTCAAGCGAAATCCGACTCGCTTGAGCGAGTCATCCAGTCCTCGCTCGGAATTCCTCTGAAACCAACTCAAGTACTCGGTTTCTCACTCGGTAAAATCTGTCCAGAACCGACTCCCATCTAATTGGACACTCACTCGGACTGTGTCTTTTTGAATCACTCGATCAGATCTTCCTTTCCGAATGGACCCACTCGGATTTCTGTTACTCAGAAATGAGTTTTCCTCCAGATGCCCACACTCAGGGAAGTTTCACTCGGAAAAGGAAGTACTTGGCAAGGTTTGACTCGGAAACGAGTCATTCGAGGTTGTTTGACTCGGAAATTTCACCCAGAAGTGGTTCTCTTGAACACACTTCTCTCCACACCAGGATTTCACTCGGTAGTAACCCTCTCGGTCATAATTTACTCGGAAAACATAACCTTACACTCAGAATTTCATCCTTCACTCGGAATTTCTCTCTGTCACTCGGAACAGAGTCCTTTTTCACTCGGAATTCGCATAATACCTTTAATGGTCTATATAATTTCCATAACCACACACAAAAATGAAATTTCTGAGATATCACATACCATCTACAGGGTATTTATTCACTTATTCTTACTTACAAACTTTCCATACTTCAAAATTACAAGGTTAAAACTGTTTCAAAAAACAGGGATGTTACACTCTCCTCCCCTTTTAGGAATTTCGTCCCGAAATTCAAAGTTGGAACAATTGAGGGTACAGTTCCCTGATTTTCTCCTCAATTTCCCAAGTAGCATCCCCATCATCTGTTTGACTCCAAACTACTTTGACCAAAGAGATTTCCTTGCCTCTTAGCTGTTTGAGACGTCGGTCAACAATCTTAACCGGTAATGCTTCAAAGGTAAGGTTTTCTTTCAGAACAAACTGATCAGGACTTAGAACATGATCAGGGCTTGGTACATATTTACGGAGTTGAGAGACATGAAAAACATTATGAAGATTTGTTAGCTCGGGTGGCAAAGCAATACGGTACGCATGAGTTCCTATCTTTTGCAAAATCTGATAGGGTCCTACGTATCTGGGGCTTAACTTATTGGCCTTCAAAGCTCTTCCTACTCCAGTGGTAGGGGTAACTTTGAGAAATACATGATCTCCCTCCTCAAATTCCAATGGCTTCTGACGTTTGTCGTAGTAACTCTTTTGTCTATCTTGTGAAGCCTTCATTGCCATTTGGATCTTTTGGACTTGTTCTGTAGTCTTCTGAACAATCTCTGGTCCAATTATCGTCTTCTCACCCGTCTCATACCAACACAAAGGTGTACGATATTTCCTTCCATATAAAGCCTCATAAGGGGCCATTCTGATGCTAGCATGATAGCTGTTGTTGTAAGTGAACTCAACAAGTGGGAGATATTCTTGCCAACTTCCCCCATGTTCTAAGACACAAAGACGTAACAGATCTTCAAAAGTTTTGATTGTCCTTTCTGATTGTCCGTCTGTCTGTGGATGATAAGCGGAACTTAACTTCAGACGAGTTCCTAGAGCTTGTTGCAGGCTCTTCCAAAACTATGATGTGAAACGAGGATCTCGGTCAGACACAATTGCAGTGGGTGTTCCATGTAATCGTATGATTTCCTTGATATAGATCTGGGTGAGTTTCTCTAGAGAATACTTCATATTGACAGGAATGAAGTGAGCGGTCTTTGTTAATCGATCCACGATTACCCAAATAGCATCATATCCAGCTGATGTTCTAGGAAGTCCGGTCACGAAATCCATAGCAATCTCATCCCATTTCCATTCTGGTATCTCCAAAGGTCGAAGGATCCCACTTGGTCGTTGTTGTTCTGCCTTTACCTTCTGACACATCAGGCAAGCTGTTACATACTCAGCGATATCCTTTTTCATTCCTTGCCACCAGAATATTTTCTTTAAGTCCTGATACATCTTGGTCGATCTGGGGTGGATACTGTATTTACTTTTGTGGGCTTCATCAAGGATGGATCTTTTAAGATCTGTGTTGATTGGAATACAGAGTCTCTGTTGATACCTGATCACCCCATGTTCATCTTTGCTAAATTCTGAGCCTTCTTCTCTTGTCTTTTCTACTAGACCTTGTAATTCCTGGTCATTAGCTTGAGCTTCTTTGACTTGTTCCAGGAAATCATTAGAAATTCTTAACATTCCAACCATAAGGCTTCCCCTTTTAGGTGTTACTGCCAGATTTAGATCGCGAAACTGTTCAATCAATTCCAACTCCTTTGTCATCATATATGATAGGCGTAGAGCTTTTCTGCTGAGTGCATCAGCTACAACATTTGCTTTTCCAGGATGATATCGGAGTTCAAAATCATAATCTTTGATGAATTCCATCCACCTACGTTGTCGCATATTCAACTCTTTCTGGTCGAACAGGTACTTTAAGCTTTTATGGTCACTGAAGACTTAAAAATATGTGCCATATAAGTAGTGCCTCCAAATTTTCAAGGCAAACACAACTGCAGCTAATTCCAAATCATGTGTAGGATAATTAACTTCATGTGGTCTTAGCTGTCGTGAGGCATAAGCAACAACCTTTCTTTCTTGCATTAGAACACATCCCAGTCCTTGTCTTGACGCATCACAATATACTTCATATGGCTTGGCAGGATTTGGCAAAATCAAGACAGGTGCACTAGTGAGTCATTGGCATAACTCCGTAAAACTGCTTTCACATTTATCGGTCCATTCAAATGGTTGATCTTTACGGGTCAGCCTAGTTAAAGGTGCTGCAATTCGAGAGAAATTCTCGATGAATCTGTAACATCCCGATTTAAAACGAATTACCGGGTGAAATTAAGCCATTAGAATAATAATTATAAAAGTGGAAAAGTTACTTGTCAACTATAATTAATTTAATTAGTTCAACTTGGGAAATGATGGCTGAGTAATTGTGATAGCTGGCCGCTTGTGAGTGGTGGGTGTCGTGAGTGGACTGCCAATTCACGCTTTCCCACCCCACTTCTCTTCTCTTCGTACGTATATATATATATATATGTCCTGGCCACGGTTGATATGCATTCCTTTCAGAATTCCTCTTCTGCTACCTCTCTCTCTTAGTTCCTTCTTCTCTTCTTCGTCGTTCTCCTTCTTCTTCCCTGTTCCCTATTCTCTGTTCTCCGTTTCTGGAAATCCACGAAGACGGTGCTGCAGAAGATTCAGAGTTCCTTCTGTTGGTGAAGGACGACCACTAAAGCAGAAGGGAGTAGCTTTCTGTCCCCGAGCCGATTGCAGAATATGACCGCGTTTGAAGGGGGACTGAACAAGGCAAACAGAGTAGCGGATCAAACGTCGGGAAACAGAGGAGCTTCCCGAGTCCCTTCTGTAGGTAGGGGGCGCTTGCATGTCAAATGCATGGTTCACGAACGGTACCGGATGAATGTATTGCTTTAAGTGTGTGCATGTGTCTGTGACGACTGTATGCGATGCATGATTGTTGATCTTTGGATTCCATGTGTATGTTAGTAGCATCTTGTTAATAGTTATACAATATTGTGCATGTATTCAAGGTGGTGGTAATGTGGTCGGATAGCCTTTTACACGTAGACGAGTGTGATGCATGGTTCTACTACTGTTAATACCGTGAAGATATGAATGTGTGGCTGTTAGTTGGTTCGTCTAATGTTATTACCCTGAACTATTTGATTGCTGTGCATGCTGGTATGATTGATGAGTAAATGTAAGAACTATGTTGAATCGGTTTCTACTTTAATGGTTACGAAGAATGTGTCGGATGAGTGATGATGCTTGCTGACAGAACGCATAAGCTGCATGTGTAGGAATGGGGTGACCCGTGGAAGGTCAGGAGCCCCAAAGGAATGATTTCCAGCTACAGGCCTTGGCTAGATCTTGTGAGAGCTCGTGGTAGCCGTGGGAGCTAGAGATAGGTCTCGAGACGTCAATGGGAGGCCGGTACCACGCGGAAAGAGCTAATGGACGAGAGGCCAGTAAGGGGAATCTGTAACTAAAAGTCACTTCCTAAGTCGGATCCGCAGGCATGCATGTAGATATGATGTTGATTAGGATAGTACGCGTGGTATGACTCGGAGTGATACGAAGGAATTCCGAGTGAGTCGATGCATGTGATTGTGTGAATGAGAATAAACTTCACGTAATATGTATGTGAGTGTATGTTATTGATATTATTCTAATCTGCATGGCCTTAGTTTAATCTGAATGCGACCGAGTGAACATGAGTGTGCGTACTGATATTGATACCGACTCATTGACTGTCATTTTATATGTAAAAGCTCACCCCTACTGTGGCTATACTTTTCAGTGAATGTCTCTCGGAATGAAGGATGAAGGAGGAGCTGAATGCCGAGTGAAGTGCTGGTGCACTATGGAAATTATGTGTTCATATATATGCTGTGTATATGCCTTGTTAAGCCTTGGCCGGCTCGTATTTCAGTCGTAGTCTCTTTATACTAGAACTTGAACCCTCTTGAGTAGAAGACGTGACCTTGTGCCTGTAATTATTTATATCCCTTTATATCTATCATACTGTGTGTTATTCTATCTTGCGTAATATATGTATATGTACTTACTGAGTGTGTGTGAGGTTGGTATAACCATGGGTAGAAATGGGATTAAGAGTTGATGGGGAAAGTGAGACAGTGATTTATTCTGAGTGCCGAAGAGTTTAGGTATTACCGAGTGAATGAGCACGGGTCACCGAGTGAGGATTGATCTAGATACTTTCCAAGTGATAACTGTTAGGATTTTCCAAGTGTAGGATAATTAACAATTACCGAGTGAGAATCCACCAAGTGAAGGTTTCCCGACAGAAAAGCGACACCTAAGGCTCTAAGTGGACCCCGTTGTAATAGATTATTAGTAGCAAGGGAATTTGAGTGAGTCTTGATTTAGCAAGATAACTAAAGTGGGAAAGTTATGGTTTCCGAGTGAAAAATGAGTGAAATACCCGAGTGGTAAAAAGGACATGAAAGTTATTCCGAGTGAGAAGTCTGCATAGATTCCGAGTGAGTGGCTATGGGAACCATGTCCGAGTTGCCGTATGTGTATTCCGATTGAGTGAAGTCAGGGAATGTGTTATGTTTTCTGAATGGAGCTGGTGTGTTTAAGGGCCAATTCGAGTGAATTGAGAGTGGACCCTTCCGAGTGAATACGCTTGAGTGATTCTGAGTGAAAGATATAAGTAAACCCCGAGTGAGGAAGAGTTTGTATTTCCGAGTGGAAACCTTGAGTGATCCTCTTCTGAGAGAGGAGTTAGTGTAGTGGTTCAGAGTGGAATGGATCCTAAGTGTACGATATTTATAATCCGAGTGAAAGATGTAAAATCCGAGTGAGTGAGGAGCTGTATTCCGGGTGGTTAAGATTAGACTAAGTCCGAGTGGGGATTGCCTTAATGATTTGCCCTGAGCGAACAAGATGTCATATGCCGAGTGGACTAGCTATCATTTTTCGAGTGAATGAGTCGTATGATATCTCTGGATCCCGAGTGTCTGATTAGCCGAGTGTAGCTTCTCGCTCAGCGAATGAAGGATTCGCCGCAGCGAGCGTGGTTGATGGAAGGCTTTTGGTGGGTTAGCTTAGGCGAATGAGTGCTCGCCCGAGCGAGTGTACTGTCTCGCTCAAGCAGAGTCGGATCTCGCTTGAGCGAGTGCACACTGTTTCTCTTGGGCTCGCTTGAACGTTGTTGGGTTCCGCTGGGTGGCTTTTGTTTGGCCTTTATCTTCCCTTGCCTTCCATTTCCCCCCTTCTCCTTATTGTGCCCGGTTTAATTAATTTGGGCCAATTATGTATGTTTTGCTAACTCTAAAATTTGAAAAAAAAATTCCCCTGTTTGGTTTTTTTTATTTATTAAAATTAGGGTGTTTCAGAATCGACGATAATATCCAGCAAGTCCAAGGAAACTGTGAATTTCCGTCACACTCTTGGGTTGTTCCCACTTTGGTACAGCTTCAACTTTTGTAGGATCCACGGCAATTCCCTCTTTAGAGATGACATGTCCCAAAAATTTTACTTCCGTCAACCAGAATTCACATTTTGACAACTTGGCGTATAATTGTCTTGCTCGTAGCGTATTTAGAACAATTCGGAGATGTTCTTCATATTCTTTATGGCTCTTGGAGTAGACAAGAATGTCGTCAATGAATACCACTACGAATTTGTCCAAGTACTCATGGAAAATCCGATTCATGTATCCCATAAAGACTGCAGGTGCATTGGTAACTCCAAAGGGCATAACAAGATACTTATAGTGCCCATATCGTGTCTTGAATGCTGTTTTGGGTACATCATCTTCCTTCACCCTTATTTGATGGTAGCCTGATCGCAAATCAATCTTTGAAAAGACAGTGGCTCCTCGTAGTTGGTCCATCAAATCATTAATCCTTGGAAGAGGGTATCGGTTCTTGATCGTAGCTTTATTCAACTGACGATAGTCAACGTACAACCGCATACTGCCATCCTTCTTTTTGACTAGAAGAACTGGTGCTCCCCAAGGTGAGACACTAGGTCTGATCATTCCTTTCTCTAGAAGTTCTTCTATTTGCTTTTTGAGCTCACTGAGTTCCTTGGGTGACATTCGGTAAAGAGCAATAGAGATTGGTCCCACGCCCGGTATAATGTCAATATTGAATTCAACTTCTCGCTCAGGAGGTAGCTCTCGTATATCCTCAGGGAATACTTCTGGAAATTCTTGAACAACAGGAATCTGATCAATTTGAGAAGTGTCCCTGCTTTCAGTATCACCAAGGATTATGTATATGTGGACTTCTTTTGCTGGAATTACCTTTTCTGAGCTAACAGGACAAGAATCAGTGTCTTGATCACATTGAGATATAGTAGACCCGAGAGAGATGGATCTATTATGACAGTCAATAAGAATATGGTTGGCAGCAAGCCAATTCATTCCTAGAACAATATCTAGATCAATCAAAGGCAAACATATCAGATCTACTTGATAAGTTTTCCCTTCGATGTTGAGAGGACATTTCAAACACATGCAGGAAGGGCAAATGGGCTTATTGGCAGCAGTCGTGACAATCATCTTATTGGGAAGAGAGGTTGTAGGTAGCTTTAAATGTTTTACACAATTCTCAAATATGAAAGAGTGAGTGGCTCCAGAATCATATAATACATTTAACAGAGTACTTCCTATAAAGCATGTACCTTGTACAAGATCGTTCTCTTGTGATATTTCCACACCATTCATGGTAAAAACTCTAGCATTTCCTCCCGGTCTTCCAGTTGAGCCAGTTTCGGGTCTTCTAGGATTATTGTTTTGGTTGAAGTTGTTGTTGCGGTGAACATTCTGCATCCTCGGGGCATTATTTACAGGGGTATTTGTAGCAGGTCCTCCATTCCCTTGGCCTGTTGGTCGCACTATCTGTCTTTGAGTCATCTGTTGCTGGTTGTTAGTATTTCTGTACCAACATTCAACATCACGATGTCCATCCCGTCCACAAATTGTGCAGATTTTACCTCTTTGGTTCCCCTGATCCCTTGAAGGAATTTGGTTGGCTGAGTAAGGTGGTCGGAAATATGGTCGATCTCCTCGAAAATCCCTTCTTTGTTGTCGGTCTGGCATCCGTCGCTCTGGACCATGACTAGACATTCCAGGTCATCGAAGATTAGAGGTATTCTCAAATATGCGGCACCGGTCAACCAAAGTAAAGAATTGAGTGATTTGCTGGCAACATATGGCTTGACGGATCTCCTGTCGTAGCCCTGCTTCAAACTTTGCGCATCTCGACGCTTCTCCCATTTGGGTGTAATAGGGACAACATTTGGCCAATTCATCAAATTTGGAAGCGTATTCCCCAACTGTCATATTACCTTGTTTCAGATTGAAGAATTCCTGCTCCTTCTGCCTCCTTATGTCTTCAGGGAAATATTTTGCGAGAAATTCTGTCTTGAATCATCCCCAAGTGATGACGTGTCCATCAGTAGTTAATCTGATTCTAGCATGAGTCCACCAGTGTTCTGCTTCCCCAACCAGCATGAAAACGGCAAAGGTTATCCTGTCCTCGTCAGGGCATCGCATAGCAGCAAAAATCTTTTCAAGGTGCTCAATCCATAATTGTGCTCCCTCTGGATCAAAGCCTCCCTTGAATTGTGTAGGATTGTTCCTCTGAAAGTCAGCTAATCCTTGGCCCTGCCAAGTAGAAGCATAAGGTAAATCTTGTCGTTTTATTACCTCCACAATTCGAGTAAGAAGTTCCTCCATGACATGATCATTGTTTCGATGAGCCATTAGGAAATTGCTGAAAGAATATCAACAAAAAGGTTCAGGGTATATATTATGTGGAGAATTCCACATAGGAAATTTAGTCTTAGGTGTTTTATGGATTGTTCAATATTTCTATCAGAGTACGTGGAAACCTAATGGTCCACTTCCCAAGCTTAATGAATCGACTATGCTCTGATACCACCAATGTAACACCCTCGGTTAGATAAGACAAACCCTTCTGTAGGTCCATCCTATTTAACTAAGAGTGTTAACAATTTTTAGAAAAAGTGAATATATTTTTTTAATAAAATAATGGCATATCAGTGGAAGCAAATAGTAGATAATCACATAGTCATTCACAAACTGTAAGTAATTGTACTCTTAACAGAATGGGGCACGCAGGCACCCTTAAATATTATACAGTTATCCAGTGTCTTATTATTCATTAATAAATATCTACTACATCTATTCTACTTTAATGAACACTCCCAGTTGGTTCAACGTATTGCTGTTTGTCGTACTCCTGTTCTTGATTTCCTATTTCCTCTGTTAATATTCAACAGTAAGGGTGAGTATAACCCAAGACCCTGAAGGTTAACCGGTGCGGACATAATCCAGTTAACAGATAATATCACATAAATCATACAATTAACATATTCATAACTATAACAATCAAATATGCTGTCATGGAATGCATGAGTTTGGTTTATTATGTTTTATCTTTGGTTAAGTCTCATGATGCATGTGGGCCCAGTAAATCAATTCATTATCTCCTCATTCTTTCTAGAGCGATCGGAGTCCGCCCAAGCCCCCATTTATTTTTATAAGGTACGAATAAACTCACAGGTTCTCATCAATATATATTATTTTGGGGCTTGGATCTCCGTGATCATAGTTACACTCCGTCATTTAGTCAAAGTACACCAGAATTGCATCGTCTCACCCGGCTTCAGGCGCGACTCTGATGCCATTGGGTTTCCGTTCCGGTTGTACTCCCAAGATTCTTCATGGAGATCGAACGTGAGTGTCCTCCACTGTACCAAGTGTATGCTCTAGATATATTTTTTTTCTCCGTCAAAATATTTTCATGATGCGAAATGCATTCTTTTTATCATTTGATCCTTGGGTATCTTATGTGTTTCCAATCTCATAATATTTATTCACAAATTCTTGGCTAAAATAATGCTTCGTTTAAAGAGTAAGTAATATGTTTCTTATTCCATTACTCATAATCAAAACAATAATAATATCGATAATAATAATAATAGTTAATAATAATAATAATAAGAATAACAATAATAATGGTAATAATGATAATTGTAACATCTCAATTTTTATGATTTTTATAAAAATAATTCAAAAAGGATTAAAGAAAAGTTTCTGAATAAAATCCGAGTGAAAATGTCAAAAATCATATTTTCCGAGTGCAATGAGCTGATTCCGAGTGAAAATGTTAAAAACCAGATTTTCCGAGTACAATAAGTTTGATACCGAGTGAAATGAGTTTTCCGAGTGAAATAACCCTGATTCCGAGTGGAATCGGACTGAGAAAAGTTTTTTTTGAGTGAAATAACTATAATTACGAGTGAAATCAAACTGAAAAGAGTTTTCTGAGTGAAATAACTGATTTTCGAGTGCAATCAAACTGAGAGGATGTTTTCCGAGTGAAATATGATTGAAAAGAGTTTTCTGAGTGAGGAATCGTTCTGTCAGAATGGAACACATTCGAGTAAGTTAAAATCCGAGTGAAATGGAAACATCTCCGAGTGAAATGCTTCTGAATGAGTTATTTGCGAGAGATGTGGAAGTACCTCTCGGAATGATATTTCTGATTAAGTAAACGTCCGAGTGAAATTTATCAGGGTGGATGGTTTACCGAGGGGAGTGTCTCTGTGTCATTTCCAAGTAAAACATTCTGAATAAGTCTTTCCAGGAATGGTGTTTCCGGTTAAAGGACTCTATTTCCGATTGAAGGTGTTTCTGAGTGAATAATTCCGACAAGAATAATTATCCGGGTGATGTTTCAGTGAATGAAAGGCCCGACCATGATATGTGAAGTTGTTCAGCAGTTTGGATTGTATTTTAGTGGAAGGCTTGGCCGGTTTATGAGAATACCGAGTGAAATTATGTCAAGGTGGATAGTTTACCGAGTTAAATTATGTATTTTTGTATTTCAAAAGATCTGGTCGGTTATTGTAAATCGGATTGATGTAAAACCGGTCGGATTTATATAAAATCGAGCTTGTTATTATTGAATCCGATTTATGTTCATAATTCTTCACTGGAATTCACTTAGACACCTATGATTCTTAGTATTTTCACAGTTCAACACCGATCATATTCATTTAATCATCAAAATTAATCAATACAGTCAATCAAACATATTCACTGAAACATCATAGTCATTAATAAGCAACATAGCCAATTGAACATATTCATAGCAATAAATATATACATATATAACAAATATATAACAATTAAAGCATTTAAATTCAAACAATTCCCGAACCTGCCCTGGAAAGATGAGGACCAAAGGTACCTTAACCCTTTACTAACACTCGGTTTTCCCCAGAATACCCGAGAATATACCCCCCTTACCTTAATGGAGTTGACGCAGCTTCCCTTCACTGTCCTTGCTTCAGTTCCGAGTGTGAGAGAAAAGGAAAAAGAGAGAGAGAAAGCTTGTACGTAGAAGAAGAAGGAGAGAGCTTTTGTAAATTTCTAATGGTTCTGAACTTGGGAATGAAGGGTGGCATTGATTAATAAATAGAAGGCAAGTGGGAGACAATACTTTCTCGTGAGTGAGGTTAGGTGAGGATAATGGAAACTTTCGGCCATTTCCCAGTCAGCTTTGCATGATGGAAGGGAATATATATTAAGATATATAAAGGTGCTTTGATTGGTGCAACTTTTCCCTACAATTGGCTCGTTGTGACAGTCCTTTTTGGATTTATGTGGACTTAGTGGACCAGTCAGCAGGAACGAAAGGAAAAATGGCTACAGGGGTCATCTCGCTCAAGCGAAATCCGACTCGCTTGAGCGAGGCACAAGGCTCGTTTGGGCGAAGTGAAGAAACTGAGCGAAATGAGTGATTATGCATCAGGGGTCCTTCTCGCTCAAGCGAAATCCGACTCGCTTGAGCGAGTCATCCAGTCCTCGCTCGGAATTCCTCTAAAACCAACTCAAGTACTCGGTTTCTCACTCGGTAAAATCTGTCCAGAACCGACTCCCATCTAATTGGACACTCACTCGGACTGTGTCTTTTTGAATCACTCGGTCAGATCTTCCTTTCCGAATGGACCCACTCAGATTTCTGTTACTCAGAAATGAGTTTTCCTCCAGATGCCCACACTCAGGGAAGTTTCACTCGGAAAAGGAAGTACTTGGCAAGGTTTGACTCGGAAATGAGTCATTCGAGGTTGTTTGACTCGGAAATTTCACCCAGAAGTGGTTCTCTTGAACACACTTCTCTCCACACCAGGATTTCACTCGGTAGTAACCCTCTCGGTCATAATTTACTCGGAAAACATAACCTTACACTCGGAATTTCATCCTTCACTCGGAATTTCTCTCTGTCACTCGGAACAGAGTCCTTTTTCACTCGGAATTCGTATAATACCTTTAATGGTCTATATAATTTCCATAACCATACACAAAACTAAAATTTCTGAGATATCACATACCATCTACAGGGTATTTATTCACTTATTCTTACTTACAAACTTTCCATACTTTAAAATTACAAGGTTAAAACTGTTTCTAAAAACAGGGATGTTACAGCTAATGCATGGCCCACTTCAATAGTGAAACGTGGAGGATGACGTGGCTAAAATTAGCTAAACATTTGTTTAATTAATTAAGTAAGTTATTAGCCCTGTTAATTATAATTAACAGATTAAATGTTAATTAAAAGAAAAAGAAAGAAAATAAGAAAAGAAGGGATAAAGAGAAGCTGAAAAGAAATGGCAAAGAGGGGGGAAAAGAGATAAAAGTCAAAAGTGAGAGAGAGAGAGAGGAGAGAGAAAACCGGCGACGGAGGATGAAGGAGGAGGAGCGGCGGTCGACCAGGGGCGATGCTCGGTGTCCTGACGCAAGGGACCGGTCCGCGAGCCTCGAATCTAATGTAGTCGGCATCGAGCTTCAGAAAGGAGGAGATGACCGGTGAACAGCGGTCTAGGCGTGGAGTTCTGGCGTGATCGTGTGGTCGGGGTTCCAGCTGGTATGATCTTGGTCGACGTTGGGAGATTGGCGTTAGGGGTTGTCGATTGCGGAGGAGGAGCTCATGGTTGGGGTTCTGCTCAGACTCACAAAGGTCGACGACGGCGAGTGTGACAGTGACGGTCTCCGGCGGCTGTCCTTCTTCTTCTTGCTATTTTCTTTTCTTTGATGGTGTTTGTATTTTTTGTGGAAGATAGTGAAGATGATTTTGGTGGTGATGATTTTTTCTGGTTTTGGTGTATTGGTTTTTGATTTTGTTGGGGAAGGTGATGATGTTCTTGCTGTTTTTTGAATCGATGAAGAAGAAGATTGGTTTGTTGTGGTTGTTAACAGTGATGAGGAGGATAAAGATGAGAGGATGAGGTTCTTTGTTTTTGTTCTTTTTTCTTTTGATTTGATGAAGAGGGTTAAGATGAGGTGAAGTTACTGGTGATGGTTTTTTATGTTAAATTGGTGAAGGTGGTTCCTGGTCGGTCACCGTCTGGATGGAATGGTGATAGGGAGCCCTTCTTTTTGTTTTTCATTTTGCTGTTTGATTATTTGTTGTTGGGATTTTTGATTTGGGTGAATAAAAAAGGAATGGAGATGAGATGATGATGATTTTGGTTCTGTGGTTTTGTGTATTAGTTTGATGATGAGTTGAAGAGGGTTAAGAAGATGGGATATGATGATGATGAGTTGAAGTTGCTGGTAATGGTGTTTTTGATTTAATAATGAATATGAGATTGTGAAGTTTCCTGGTTTGATGATGAAGAATAGGTTATGAGGATGAAAGTAAAGAAAAATCTTGATGTTGTTCCCTCAGTTTTGTTTTATTTGCGTTTGTTGTAGTAAGAAGAGGATGGGCCTTTGATTATTTTTATGAATGACTTTCGAAATCTCTGTTGCCTCCTGCAGATTATTCCCATGCTTATATCAGAAACAGAGCTTGTAGTTATGGGAAAATGAAGCTCCAACCTGCCGTGGGGAACCAGAGATGATGGAGGGGATGGGTCCAATAAAAAATTAAAAGGAAAGAAAGCTAGTGATGGGTCTTTTTAATAAATAAATGGCAAAAATAGAGAAGAGGGAAAACCAGTGTTCACAACTTAATTAATATTTAATCTGTTAATTATAATTAGGAGGGCTAATAACTTACTTAATTATTTAAACAGATGTTTAGCTAATTTTAGCCACGTCATCCTTCACGTTTCACTATTGAAGTGGGCCATGCATTAGCCACCTCAGCAAAGAGTTGGGTTTCCTTGATTTCACATAGCCTAAAATATTATAAGGGCCAAAATTCTAGGGCAAATTTAATAGGGGCTTTTTCCTATACCCTAGACTTTTAAAGGGCTAAAAAGGTATTTTAACCTAACTAGTTCAATTAAAAATGGGGTTTAAATGCTTTTCTATAAAATAGATATTTTTGTATTTTGATCCTTATAAGGAAAATTATCAAATATTTATTCTAGTCTCTCTTATTAAGTTGAATTATTTAACGTAATATATTAGAAAATGACGAGCCTAACTTAACTAAAAAGTTATGAATAAGGGTTATCTCTATTTTTATAAAAGGTATAGTTATCAGTTAAGGGTTGTCTTCATTTTTATAAAGGGTATAATGCCATATTTCTAGCCAATATTTCATTTATCTCAACATCTTAATAACTCCTTTACACCTAAGATTGGACATTTAGAGCATGAAATTTGTAGAATTGGAAGTTTACAGGTAGCCAAACATTCAAAGGAGGTTAGGCTATGATACATATTAGAAAATGATAGATTTTGTAGAAGCATGAGAGACTTAACTCAACCCAAAAGTTCGCTCATGAGTTAAAGGTTTCCCTTAGCCTTAAAAGGAGTATAATAGTCATATCCTTAGCCAATGTAAAACTTATACCAACATCTTACCATAACACTAAAGTATAATTGTTTAATATTTGAAATTTCTTTTGAAATTATTGAAAATTACAGATAAGATTTTTTACCACTAAAAAATTTGTTATAGCTACCAAAGTAAGGATGGAACCTGTGCGGGTTTTGGTAGACTATATAGTGCTTGTCCTCATGCCTGTATTTCAAATAATTACTTATACACATCCCCGTATTTGCATGAGTAACAACTCTAATCCCTATTTTGCTACCCTTTAGGTATGAGTACCTATACCCAGACCCGTTACCCCTATTTTGACTAAATAAAACCATCACTTCATATCATTATTGTAAAGCATGATAAGTAAAATAACTTACAATCACAAATATTGGTGTCTCAGTGGAATAGAAATCTGTGTGAAGTCCTGAATCGACGAATAAATGATCGAATGTTAAGACCTATTTTTTTATAATTAAAACTCAATAGGCTAATATATCCCGAAAGATAATGTAAAGTCCTTGGACTCCTTAAAAGCTTTGATTATGAGTAAACATTAAATTATTTATGAGACTAATGATAAAATGTCATTTTATCTTAGGTATTTTTAGTTTGTTTTAGTATGAGAATGTATTGATTTAATGTTAAAATTAACTAATATCTTGAACTATTTGGAGGAAGCATGATTGAGACAATATAGCACTAAAAATAGTAAAAATGACCAAAATGAGCACATAAACCTATACAAATAAAGTTTGGAAAGTTATACGGCGAGCATGGTCGTGTACAAAATTCAATGTAAAGTGTAAGTATCAGGTGTTGAGCATGACCCATGCTCATTTTACGGAAAAACTTAAAGATCTATTTGCTAATAGATTGGACTTCAACTTCACCATTCATGTACCAAGGTGGACATGAGAGTTACCCTTTTGGTGAATACGTCAATTCTCAACTACTTGGCAATTTCAAAACACATCCATACCAAATCCAAGTGCCTAACGTACTGAGCTTAATTGCGTGACTCTTTATCATATCATGTTAAATCAATTTGGTAGATCAGACTATGAGGACGTTAATGCACACCTTTCTACATCCTATGAGTTGTATGGTGTCGCGACCGGGGTCCCGGCGTACGACGCGGACCGGTTAAAGACAATAAAAGAAAATTGAAACCGACGAGAAATGAGGCCCTTGGGAGGCCTAAATAAAATAAAGGGTTCAAGGAGTCGCCACTAATATTTATTAAGGAAAATATTAGGAAAACCTTTAAATAGCACTGGTTTTTTTTTTTTAAAAAATGAGATTTTGTTTAGTCCGGGAGTCGAATTACAGGAGGGGAAGGTATTAGCGCCCTACACATTGTCCGTAAAAAAAACGGTTACCCAAATTGATCATGCATAATTTCAAAAAAATGATTATCAAATATTTCATCCTTCATAAAACAATGATAAATAATATACATGATAATAAAAAATATATATATAAATAAGAATAAAACAAAAATAATAATAAAACATATCTCCTAAATTTTATTATTTTTCAGTTCTAAAAAAGTAAACAAACAAATGATTAAAAGACCATAAAAATTAAAAAAAAAATAAGACGTCTTATCTTAATTATTTTCTAGTAAAAAAACTCCATTGATTTTATTGAGAAATATAAAGTTCATAAAAAACAAACAAATAAATAAATAAATAAAGTAAAAAAAACATAAGAAAGAAAATAAATAGAATTAAACACATCAACATGAAAATAAAGAAATATATATACACTTAATTAATTAAAATTGACAAATGAACCTTATTTAATCATTTTTTAGAAAAAAATAAGATTAATAAATTAATCTTATTTATAATTTAAGAAAAAGATAGATGAATAAATAACACATTATTTATTAGTCTTGATTTTTGTCATTTTTTTATGATAATGATTTTTCTTAATTATCAAAAGGTTACTAAGAGAAAATAATAGAAAATCATGACCATAATAAAAAAGGATAATTATGTACATATATATTTATAAACTATTTAAAAATGGTCAAACATAAATAAATAAATAGAAAGTGTAGAAAAATAAATAAATAAATAAATAAAGTGTAGAAAGGTAAATAACTAAAAATAAAAGTGCAGAAAAGTAAATAATTAAAAAAATAAAGGTACAGAAAAATAAATAAATAAAAATAAAAGTGAAAAGAAAAAAATAAAATAAAATAATAAAAATGAATACATAAAAATAAAGGGGCGGAAAAAATAAATGCATAAAATAAAGGGGCAAAAAAGTAAATATATAAAAATAAAGAGACAGGAAAGTAAATAATAAAAATATAGGGGCAGAAAAGTAAATACATAAAAATAAAGGGGCAGAAAAATAAATAACAAAAATAAAGGGGTAGGAAAGTAAATACATAAAATAAAGGGACAGGAAAATAGATACATGAAAATAAATGGGCAGAAAAGTACATAATAAAATAAAAGGGCAGAAAAGTAAATACATAAAAATAAAGGAATAAAAAATAAATACATAAAAATAAGGGGCAGAAATATAAATAAATAGAAATAAAAGGGCATAGAAATAAATAAATAAAAATAATCATGCAGAAAATAAATAAATAAACTAATAATTACAGAAATGTAAAGTGCGGATAAATAAAGTGTGGAAAAATAAATTAACAAAAATGAAAATGCAGAAAAGTAAATAAATATGAATAAAAGTACAAATAAATAAATAAATAACGATAAAATGCAGGAAAATAAATAAACAGATAAATAACTACAGAAAAGTAAAGTGCAGGAAAATAAAATACAGGAATGTAAATAAAGAAAAATAAAAGTGCGGAAAAATAAATAACAACTAAATAAAGACAAATAAATAAAGATAAATAAATATTCTTGTATTAATAAAAAAATACCTTAGTACAACAACAATTAAAGAAGAACCAGAACGGAAGTTGGGAAATCAATTTCGTGTAGATTTCCTTTGCTTTTGGCTTCGTTTGGACTCGATTTGAAGGTATATGGATACCGGTTACAACAATTGGATAGTATTTTGGCTCACAAAAACTCACATACTAAGATATATTAGAGTAACACACTCACTTTCCTAACAACATTTCCATAACATAATTTTTGAAAACCAAAACTTCTAAAAAATCTCACAAAATTTTAACACTCTTTCCCCTCTTTTTTCTTCTTCCTCCTCCAAATACCTCAACATCACCTTCTATTTATAGAAGGAAATTGGCCTTGGATTCCCCATAAGATGACATCACTTTCTTACTTTTCTAATTTGTCCAAATTTGATGTCAATTTTCCCAATTTTCTCCAATTATCCAACCAAACTGGGTCCCACCAATAATAACCACCGAACATCCCTTTTCTTTCTTTTTTTTCAAATTTGATTTTCGTTTTTTCTAGGTCCATTTTTTGGGCCCATTTTTTTTTGGACTTTTTTTTGGCCCATTTTCATTTTTTTTAGATCTGATTTCTTTTTTTTTGGGCCCTTTTTTTAAAAAATAAAATAAAATAAAATATTTTTTTCAAATTTTTTTCCTTTTTTTTTGTTTTGGGCCAATTTTTTTTAGATTTTTTGGCCCTTCTATTATTATTATTATTTAAAAAAAATAATTTTTTTCTCTCTTTTTTTCTTTTTTTCTTTTAAATATATATATATATATATTAATATATATATTTTGCCGGACAAAAATAGGTGTTCACAGCTGCCCCTCTTTACTACTTTTCATGAAAGAATATGAGATCTATTCATATTATTGATGTGAAAAGAAAGTAAAGATGTGAACACCACTAAGAATTTAAGGAATATTTGACAGCTTTTGACAAGAAGTAAACAGCCAAATGATGTTGTTCTAATATTTCCCCTTGAAAACGAACAGTCTAAGGAGAAGCATATGAGGCTTGGAAGGAAAATAAACGTCATAGGGTGTTGCTCCCAACGTTTCGACTAGATGACATAACCTTGGAATTGGTACTTGAAGCTTTGACAGAATATAAATGATATATGGGGTTTCCTTGACATTTTGAGCAGCCTAAGAATGAGTATCTGAGGCTTTAACACAAAATAGATGACCATGGGATGTCCCTGACTAATTTTGATTGAAGTAGCCTAGGGAAGAATACCTAAGGCTTTGGCATGAAATAAATGACTGGGGAATGCCCCTGACTGATTTTGATTGAAATAGCCTAGGGAATGATATCTGAGGCTTTGACATGAAAT
This sequence comes from Clitoria ternatea, assembly GCA_037962975.1. Lineage (NCBI taxonomy): Eukaryota > Viridiplantae > Streptophyta > Magnoliopsida > Fabales > Fabaceae > Clitoria > Clitoria ternatea. Next base: position 20,009,594 of record CM075670.1, on the reverse strand, counting down.
AAGTGACTGGGGGATGCCCCTGACTGATTTTGATTGAAATAGCCTAGGGAAGGATACTTGAGGCTTTGACATGAAATAAATGAATGAGGGGATGCCCCTGACTGATGTTGATTGAAATAGCCTAGGGAAGGATACCTGAGGCTTTAACATGAAATAAATGACTAGAGGGATACTCCCGACTGATGTTGATTGAAATAGCCTAGGGAAGGATACCTGAGGCTTTAATATGAAATAAATGACTAGGGGGATGCCCCTGACATGGTTTGAGTAGCCTAGGAATGGATACCTGAGGCTTGGACATGAAGTAAGATTTAAGGGAGATATCTCTGCCACTGTGACTTACGGTGGAGGATAAAATTTTTGACATTTACAAGAGGAAATTAAATTACATGAAACATGAGATTTATACTCAAGAAGAATGTGTTTGAGGTCGGGACTTTTGAAGGACTGAGATTTAAAAGAAACTGACTTTTGGTCATATGACTTCACTGAAGGTTCCGAGTGAATACAAGGATTCCCTTTTTATATCTTAGTAAATCACCTTTCCTGGGGTTAGGTGATGGACTGAAACTGTTGATCTTGACTTTTCATGGGGAACATTTGTCCTTGTTGTAACCTCAATCCTGCATAGAATAAATAGTCAAGTGGAAAACCAAAGATTAATGATCTCGTATCCCTGGGTGACATCTGCGATCTCTATAGGAATCTATATGACTCATGACAGAGCGAAATATCTTCAACTAGCAACCATTGTATACTTAAGGAGTATCAAATTTCCCAAGATCAAAGTCACTTTGATCCATTTATTATTATTTCACTTATTTGAAAATGTTTCCCATCAATTAAATGATCAAGCAAAATGCCTATAAAGGAAGAAAATATTACGAGATTATGACAAAAATAATTGTTAACATAAAATGTTATTTGGTGGAATTCTATACACCTTTTTTTTACAAGTTTCACATCATGAGTCAAATTTACAAAGGACATCAGTATCTACTTTGAAATGTGTATTGCTCCTGAAATTTGGATTCCCTTCATCAGGTATAATACTTCTTAACAGCATCTGAATTCACTGGGAAAGGTAAGTCATCACCATCCATATTAGTTAAAATCAGGGCTCCTCCTAAAAAGGCCTTCTTGACTATGAACGGTCCCTCGTAATTGGGCCTCTATTTTCCCTGATTGTCAGCCTGATTTGGTAAAATCTTCTTCAAGACTAGTTCTCCTTCTTGAAACTGATGAGGGCGTACTTTCTTCTCAAATGCTTTCTTCATACGTCTCTAGTATAATTGCCCGTGACAAAGAGCACTTAACCTTTTTCCTTCTATCAAGTTTAATTGGTCATACTGGGATTGTATCCACTCGGCCTCCTCCAACTTGGCATCCATGATCACTTTCAAAGATGGGATTTCCACTTTGATTGGTAGTACCGCCTCCATCCCATACACCAAAGAAAATGGTGTTGCCCCTGTCGAAGTTTGAACAGAAGTGCGGTTCCATGTAAAGCAAAAAGAAGTAATTCACTCCAGTCCTTGTAGGTTTCAACCATCTTCTAAATGATCTTCTTTATATTCTTGTTCGCAGCTTCAACTGCTCCGTTCATCTTTGGCCTGTATGGCGATGAATTAAGGTGCTTGATTTTGAAATCTTCACAGAGCTCTTTCACCATTTTATTGTTTAAGTTTGTACCATTATCAGTTATGATTTAACTTGGAAAACCATATCTACATATCAATTCTTTCTTGACAAACTTGACTACCATATTTTTGGTTACATTGACATAAGAAGCTGCTTCCACCCACTTTGTGAAGTAGTCAATGGCGACCAAAATAAACCAATACCCATTTAATGCTTTTGGTTCAATAGGACCAATAACATCGATGCCCTACATTGCAAAGGGCTAGGGGGCTGCTAGGACATTGAGGGATGATGGGGGTGCATGGATATTATCTGTATATGTTTGACATTTATGGCATTTCCTGATATAGTTGAAACAGTCTGTTTCTATAGTTATCCAGTAATATCCAACCCTCAATATTTTCCTTCCCATTGAGTGCCCGTTTGCATGAGTTCTAAAAGATCCTTCATGAACACTCTTTATAATTTCATTAGCTTCTCTGGCATCAACACATCTAAGGAGGACTGAATCATGATTTCTTTTATACAGTACATCTCGATTCAAAAAGAACCCCATAGCCAAACGTCTTAGAGTTCTCTTATCATTTTCAGAAGCATTTAAAGGATACTCTTAATTTTGAATATATCTCTTGATATCATAAAACCAAGGCTTTCTATCTGGTTTATCTTCAACCACATGACAATAAGCAGGCCTGGAACGTCTTTCTACCTCAATAAGGGGCATATCACATTCTCTACTCACATTGAACATGGAAGCCAATGTGGCCAAAGCATTAGCCAACTGGTTATCATCCCGAGGAATATGATGGAAAGAGACTTCATCAAACCCTTTGATTAGTTCCATGATGTGAGCTTGATAAGGAACCAATTTACTATCCTTAGTATCCCATTCTTCTTTCAACTGGTGAGATTAGAATGGCTCCAATCCCATGCCTCAGTGCATTCGACGCTCCATTGAACATTAGAATCTAGGTCTTATTTGAAAACCTTTTTTCTTCTGACAACATCATGATGTCCTCATCAGGGAATTCAGATGACATAGGTTGATAATCATTCAAAGGATGGTGTGCCAAATGATCATCCAAAGCACTCCCTCTTATAGCCTTCTGAGTGACATGAATAATATCATACTCAGTCAAAAGAACCTGCCAACGAGCTATTCTTCCTATCAGAGCCAGTTTTTCAAAGATGTACTTAATTGGGTCCATCTTAGATATCAACCAAGTAGTATAAGATAACATGTATTGCCTTAGGCGACGAGCAGCCCATGCTAATGCACAACAAGTTCGTTCCACAGTGGAATATCGTGCTTTACACTCAGTGAACTTTTTGCTCAAATAGTAAATAGCATGCTCTTTTCTCCCAAACTCATCATGTTGCCCCAGTACAGAACCCATAGATTCATCTATCACTGTCAAATACAATAGGAGTGGCCTTCCCGGTATTGGAGGAACTAAGATCGTGGGGATTATAAGTATTGCTTTATTTTGTCAAAGGCCTCCTGGCAGTCATCATTCCATTGTGATGGTTGATTTTTACGAAGCAACTTAAAGATTGGATTACATACAGCTGTTAGTTGAGAAATTAAACGAGCTATGTAATTCAATCTTCCAAGGAATCCTCGTACTTCTTTTTCAGTGCTAGGAGCAGGCATTTCCATGAGTGCCTTTACTTTATCAGGGTCTACTTCAGTCCCTCTTTCATTGACTATGAACCCGAGTAACCTTCCAGATTTAGCACCAAAAGTGTATTTAGCCGGATTCAATCTGAGTTTAAACTTTCTAAGACGTTCAAAAAGCTTTCTCAAGTCATTGATGTGGCCTTCCACTGTTTTAGATTTAGCAATTATGTCATCCATATAAACCTCTATCTCTTTATGCATCATATCATGAAACAAGGTTACTATAGCTCTTTGATATATTGCCCCAGCATTCTTCAGACCAAAGGACATCACTTTATAACAAAAGGTTCCCCATAAAGTGATGAATGTTGTTTTCTCCATGTCCTCGGGTGCCATCTTAATCTGATTATATCCAGAAAATCCATCCATGAATGAGAAGATGGAGTGCTGAGCTGTGTTGTCAACCAAAATGTCAATATGTGGTAGTGGGAAATCATCTTTGGGGCTAGCCCTATTCAGATCTTGATAGTCTACACACATTCGTACTTTTCCATCTTTCTTAGGGACTGGGACAATGTTGGCTATCCATTGAGGATATTTTGCAACAGCTAGGAAACCTGCATCAAACTGTTTTGTGACTTCTTCTTTGATTTTTAAAAGTATCTCAGGTTTCATCCTTCTCAGCTTCTGTTTTACAGGAGGGCATTCTAGTTTTAATGGTAACTTATGCTCGACAATACTAGCATCCAATCCAGGCATGTCTTGGTATGACTAGACAAACACATCATTAAACTCAATTAAGATCTCTATCAGAATCTTCCTTTGCTCGATGCTTAGAGAAGTACCGATCTTGAGTTCTCTTTTATTTTCTTCACTCCCCAAATTTATGACTTCAACAATTTCTAGATAGGGAGAAATTTCTTTATCTTCCTGATCTAGCAATCTTAATAATTTAGGTGGTGGTTCATTATCTTCCTCATCCTCTCCATTTGAATATTCAAAATGATGATGTGAAAATGTAATTTTTTCATTTGTTGGGGGTCAGTTTCAGATCTGCAATTTATTTAATGTAAAAAGGAATAAGAAAATGGTTATTAGGTTATTTGCAAGAAAATAGACAAGAATCTTTAGTGTGCATTTACTTGGATCATTATAATTGATAAAGAAACTTTTTATTGAAAAGAAATGCCATAAGGCTTCAAACATAGTTAAAGGATCAAAGATCACAGAGTAATTAAATTACATGTAACTGATCTCGGGAAACTCAATGGCCTCCCAATTATATAGAATGGTGTCTGACGAATAAGGGTAAACATGACTTTCTTTTCTAGGAAAATCATTGTTAACTATTGCAACTTGATTAGGAGATGTCAAGCCCGCGCTTTTGAAACTCTTGTAGAGGTCACAAATAGGGGATCCTGTAATTTGGGGTTCTCGATTTTCCAAATGAGCCATCCGTTTTTCCTTCTTCTCTTCAGCGGCCTTCCTTTTTTCTATTGGAGATGGGTAGTATCCTAACCCAAATCCATCCTTGTTTTCTTTAAGGTACACAGGCTCTATTATTCCACCCAAATTCCTTCCAAGTCCCTTTCCTGGCTCATACCCGGCCTTCATCATCATTTTGGCCATCATCAAGGATGCCTTAGGTAACTGAGTTGTTGTCATCTTCTCACCTATATAGGTGGTATGGGAAATTTCTAAAGATTGGAAAGAGGTTTCCAAACTTTCTTCAGCAGCCTCTATATAGGGAATGGATATGGGCTTACTAATTAGGAAATTTTCTTCACCAGAGACTATAACTAGCTTGTTATTCATAATGAATTTCAGTTTTTGGTGAAGAGTAGATGGAACAACCCCAGCAGTATGGATCCAAGGTCTACCCAATAGACAACTATATGCAGGAATGATGTCCATTACTTGAAATAGGACATTAAACGTGCATGGTCCAACCTGAATAGGAATCTTGATGTCGCCTATGACCTCTCTTCTTGTACCATCAAAAGCCCTTACCACCATGGTACTAGGTTTCATATGTGTTCCGTCAAAAGGAAGCTGTGTGAGAGTTGACTTAGGTATTATATTTAGGGAAGAGCCATTATCGATGAGTACTTTTGCCAAGATGTAATCTCGGCATTTAACAGAGATGTGCAGAGCTTTATTGTGACCTCTTCCCTCAGGGGGTATTTCTTCATCCGTGAAAGTTAAATAATCATTAGCTGCAATGTGATTGACTATTCCCCCAAATATCTCTGGAGAAATATCTTGAGTCACATGAGCCTTGCTTAAGACTTTCATTAACATTTCACGATGTGGCTCTGAATCAAGCAACAGGGACAGAAGAGATATCTTAGCAGGAGTACGATTTAGTTGGTCAACTATCTGGTAGTTGCTTTGCTTGATAAACTTTAAAAATTCATAAGCTTCTTCATCTGTTACCTCTTGGGGAGGGTCTTGTTCTTTGTTCTTCCCTAGTTATTCTTCCCTGTTGTTAATTCAGATTCTTTCCTTAATTCTTCTGGAGCAAAAATTCGACCGCTCCTAGTTATTCCACTTACCCCAGAAATATTCATAACTGAAGAAGATGGGTCACTAGTCGAGGGATGAGTGATCACCTCCGCTTTGTACTTCCATGGTACCGCATGAGTATCTTTGAAAGCAAAAGGAGTAGGTACCCAAACTGTCACTGACTAGTGATTTACGATTGGTTCGGTTAGAGGTTTCTTGGTGTAATAGACCACCAAAGGAACGGGGGTGACTGGGCTTACTAAACCTGTATCATGCTGTCCATGGATCATGTTGACATCATCATAAGGGCGACGATAAACTTGTACCAGATGTGTGTCAAGTAATTTTTGAAGCACTTCAATAAACTTTTCATCAACAGGCATCTGATTATGAACGTCCTCATTAGAACTTTGAGTTTCTGATATTAATCTTTTCCTTAAAAGTTCTTTATAGATCCATGGGAGAGGAGTTTTGATATCTGAAATATTCCTAACACGATCACTTCCCAAATCATGTGTTATTGCATTTACCCCAGTATTTCCATGATTAGGCAAAGGATTGCTAGTCACATTTGGGGTGCCTTCTTCAAAATCCAACCGCTTGGCATTTATTAAATCACGTACCTTAAACTTTAAGGCAATGTAATTTTTTGTAGAATGCCCCGGTGCCCCAGCATGATAATCATATTTTACATTGGGATCATACCCCTTAGGATATGGTGGCCCTACGGATTTTAGGGGACATCGTACAACAAGAGAACTTTTGAGGAGTTAAGGCAAAAGTTCAGTATATGTCATGGGAATTGGATCGAATTGGACAGAAGGACGATCATTGTTTGGCTTTTTTAGTGAAGGATTTAGGTTCGGATTTTACGCCTATTGTTGGGGAGGAGGTGGTGGTGCATTCCTGAAATTATGGCCAGGTGGGGGTCTGTATGATTGAGGATGGGGAAATGGATTTCCAGAAGTAGCAACTATATAAGGGTAAGGTCCGCATGGTGGATAATGAGGCTGGAAAAGGTAAAGGGAAGGATGAAACATTTTTTGATTATGTTGACTTTGGTTCCCCATTATAGCATTTGCTTCTTCACCCTTTCTTCTTCCTGTCCCTGTCATAGGTCTTCCTATTGACGGTGAACTTTAGATAACTTTTCCTGTCCTCAGACCACTTTCAATTATTTCTCCTATTACCACCATATCAGAAAAGCTTGATGATACACTCTCAAGCATCCTTTCATAGAAAGGTGCCTGAAGAGTGTCAATGAACGACAAAACCCCCCATTTGGTCCCTCACTTTTTCACAATCGGACACTTAGATCCCTTATTTTTAAAATTGACCCCGTTAATCCCTTTCTGCGCCAACGTCGGGCACTGAAGTCCCCACCGTCCAGACACGTTTAAACGGCGTCAAAGTTTGGTGACGTGGCCGTTTAAATCGAAGGTTCCATGCCATGTAGGAGTAAAAACGACATCGTTTTTGCCAAATAGTTAAATAAGAAATTAAACAAAAAATCCCCTTTAAAAATCCCTACCCCATGCCGCTTTCCCCTTTTCGATTGTCTTGCCCTAAGAAGCTCAGCTCCCATCCCAAGCTCAGCAATGGAAGGTGTGAATCAAAACCTTAGTCGGTCATCATCATCCTCAGCCTCCAGTCAGCGTCGGCCCCGTCTCCGAAGCCTGGAAATGTCACATCGAAGATGTCGCTGTGGAGACCCACCAATGTTGCGCGTCTCCCAAACGACGAACAATCCAAATCGCGAGTTCTGGACATGTCCGCAACTCCGAGGTTCACAGTGTGATTTCTTTGCCTGGGTGGTTGATGGGGACTTAGTAGCTCACGATGAAGAATGGAGGAAGACTGTGATGACGAAGCTGATACAAATGGAGGAGGTTATTTTTAGATTTAAAAATGATGTTCGTAGGGAGGTCTGTGAAGGCATGACTCAAGTTCTGCAAGATACAATGAGTGGTTGGCAGATGAATATGCAGTCAGTGGTGAAGAAATTGTGTATAGAAAGGCAATCTGAAGTTAGACAACTGAAGATGATTTTGCTGGCTCAAAGTTTTTTTATATTATTCTCTGTTATGGGGTTTATGCTAATGTTATTAAAGATGTAAGGTTTAGATTTAGGTGATTAGGGTTTAGGCTTTTGATGTAGGGTGTTTTATGTTATCTAATTCGATAGTGGTAATGTAAGGTGCATGTACATGTTTCCCTGTAAGAATATTAAATTGAGTTAAACTGTTGAAATGGTTCAGCATATGTATCCTTGTGTGTATGAAGAAATTGATGTTATGAAAATTGCAGGGAATGGTTCCCCATTGTATAACACATTAGCATTTGTAGATTTAAAAGAAGCTTTCCTAACCCAAAGTAGTGACTATGAGACAGGCAGAATGTATTTTAAAGGATTCAACATAGAAGTTCCTCTTTGTGGAAAGAGTGATTAATACAATGTTTTTCAGTTTATGCAACTGCCTTCAAGACTAACCATGCCTCCCATAATTTGCAATCGTACCATTATCATACTGATATGCACATTATATAATCCTTTTCCATAGTTTAGAATATGAGACATTATTGTATTAGGTGATGCCCTTCAAAATTATATGCATACCATATTCATTCATAAAAAATTGGTCACTAAATTGTATGCATCATTGACCTTTATTGTAAAAATTTAAATAAACACTAGAAAATGCATAGTAATATAGACAATGTACATAAATTTAAATAAACACATTAAAAATTCAGAATAAATACATAATTGTCATTGAGTATCACTGCCATTGTTAACCTAGACATTTGTCAAAACACAACCTGATGTAACCAACATGCCTGGTTACTAGCCAAAGCAATAGGACACACAATAACAATCATTTAGTTCCCCTGAGATTGTATCTAGTGGGGCTTGGTGATGCTGTAATTCTTGAGGGGGTTGCCAATCTTGGGCTTCTTCTAACAGAGGTAGTCACCTCTGTCTGAGACATGGGTTGTGAAGATGTGATATCAATTACTTCTTGTGATGGTGGAGGTTGGTTAGTTGATTCTGCAGGCACTTGGTCGACTTTCCTTTTCTTTTTAGCCACAGGGCAGGTTGCCCTATTGTGTCCAACTTCGTGACATTCATGACATTTACTTGGCTGATTTTTTCTTTTCATCTTAATGGCTTTTCCAGCTTCATTCCCACTTTTTTCTTTGCCTTTGGCAGCAGTCTCTCTACTTTTCTCACCTGTTTTTCGTCTCTGTTTTTTAGGCCTTCCAGTGGTGTTTGTGATGAAAGGAGGAATTGGTGGAACACACCCTGTCTTCTCCCAGAACTCTGAGCCGGGGACTGATTCAACATGATGCTCATATGTTGCATTCCAAGCTGCCATTGTTAAACCAACATGGCAATGGTCCTCTGCATGTTCTCCCTTCTCAGCTATAGCTGCACAAGCATGTCTACAGGGCATGCCTATAGAATATGAAACAAGTGTATCAGAAAAAACATACCACATTATAGAATATGAAGTCAGTACAGTGTTTAGGGTTTCAAATACCTGTTAACTGCCACATCCTGCATGTGCATTCTTGGGTCCCAAGGTTTACTGCTACCCTTGCAGGATAACAACTAACCTCATATTTTTCAGTCCCTCCATCACCTATTAGAAGTCATTCAAAAACCAAATGAAAGTCTAAACTAATGAGGTTATTATTTAAAAATCAAAAAGAAGAATATGTTAAGTTACCTGTCCACATTACATTCCAGTTACTACTTGCACTTTTTTCCTTGTCTAACCTACTTTGTTGAATTGGTGGTAGCTGACCTACATGCCCTGTCAACTTAACCTTATGGTTGCCTATTGTAACCATAATGTATGTCCTTATTTCCTCAAGCATAGTCACTATGGGCTTGCTTCTAGCATGCACCAATTTGGAATTGAGTACCTCACAATTATTGTTTGTAATGTTGTCCACCTTACAATCCTCATCGAAGAAAGCCTTGCTCCAAGACTCCTTTGGGAATTTTGTCAAGTATGTCCAAGCATGTTGATTAACCTGTCTTATCTTCACCATATTCCCTTGAAATTTGGTCGAGGTAGTTGATCTTGCAGCTTGCCATAAGAGGGACCTCAGCTCTGCCCCTTTCCATTGCTTAGAAAAATTCTGCCATAAGTGCCACACACAAAACCTGTGTGGCACACCAGGCATGACCTCTTGGAGTGCTGGAATAAGTCCCTGTAAAGTATAGAATACTATCAAAATACTATTAAGTATGATGCTAAACCATATAAAAGCTAATGTAATTACCTTTTGCATATCACTCATAAAGGTTAGCCTTCTTTCCTTGTAATCACCAACATCCGAATGGAGCAGCTCCAGAAACCATTTCCAGTTGTCTTTATTCTCCACCTGACACACACCATATGCAATAGGCCATATATGGTTGTTGGCATCCTGACCAACAGCAGTTAGAAGCTGACCCCTGTAGTAACCTTTGAGGAAACAACCATCCAATCCAATTAAAGGTCTTCGACAGGCTATAAAGCCATCTCTACATCCCTTCAAACATATATACAACCTATCAAAAATGGGTGGACCTTCTAGTTGAGGTTGGCACTCCATCTTCACAGTGGACCCAGGATTCCTCTTTAATAGTTCTGCACAGTAGTCCCATAACATGGCAAATTGTTCTTTTTCACATCCTTCAATCACCTCTCTACTCCTTTTCATTGATCTGTAGATCATTTTGTCCTCTAACTTAACCTTGTACTTTTCCCTAAAAAGATCATAAACCTCAGAGTGCTTAACATTTCTATGCCTCCTCATGAAGTTGACAAGCTTACCTGTAACCCATTGTTGGTCACACACAGAGTTCTTAAACACCCTGGCACAGGAATGATGATCATTAAATGTCTTGATTTGGAATGATTTCCTGATAGGGTTCAGACTACAAAAGACTTCCCATTCACAATTCTTCGCTTTACACCTTGCCCTTACTCTTACCTTATCATTTTTCACCCATTTAATATCTCTCCCTGCCTGGACAGTGTAGTCTTTCACAGCATTTTTAAACACCTCAAGTGACTGAAACTCCATCTCACACTCCAACCTTACATTGCCAAAAGTGGCTGTTTCATTAAATTGAGGGTATACCTCTCTGCCTTCACCCTCATCCTCTGAACATGGAGGAGTTCTCAACTCTTCTGAAATCCATGTGTCTTGACTCTCACAATCATCTCCTCCTACATGGTTAACATTATCCTCACTTTCACCCCCTGTATCAATGTAGGATATAGTAGGAACAGCTGACCTTCTTCTCCCACATGGTTTAGACTTCTTACACTTTTCCTTTGTCTTCTTACTCATTCCTGCATTTGTATCCTTCAGCTTTCCTTTACCCTTCATCTTTCCTTTACCCTTCATCTCTCCTTTCCCCTTCATCTTTCCTTTACCCTTCATCTCTCCTTTCCCCTCCATTATTTCTACATCTGCCATGTTAATGTTACTGTCTTCACCCTGCCTTGAAGCCTCACCACCTAACTGCTCTTCAAACAGAACCTGACCTTCAACATCAGCCATACACTTGTCATTTTCGAACAAGTTAACATCCTCCTCAACCACTATCTTCTCAACAACCTGCATTGAGTAAACCCCAACCTGCACATTGTTACCAACTTCACTATGATTTCCCCCATCAATATCCATCATACATATCTCATCCACTGGATGTTCAAAATACACATCCATTAACCATTCATTCAATTTCGCACAGGCAACCATTTCTAATATGTCCTTATCACATCTTAGCACCTTCAACCCATCATTAAGACCATACTGTGGGTCATGCCAAAATATGTTACATTTGCTATCATAGCCATTGTTCTCAGCAAATCTATAAAAAGCAAAATAATCTATATAATCTGGGTCCACCTCCCCCCAAACCTCAACTTTCTCCGATTTATATTCTTTTTCACCATGACTGTTGACTACAAACTTACCACCATAATGTAGATTAAGCCTGATTTCCTACCCAAATCATTCAAAAAAAAATTAATCATTTCTTATTTAAATAATAATAAAATATGACATATATAAACAGTGCACGCACATGGGGGGACCATAAAAAATTTATAATTCATGGCATGATAGCAAAAGACAATGACAGAACAGGAATCCAATACATGCTCACGGGACCACATAACACTGTTCTCCTCTATAAGAACGCAAAAAATGGCCCTTAATAGTTCAACATACAAACCCTTAATAGTTCGAAACCCTAAACCCCAATAGTTCAGAACCCTAATCCCCCAACAGTTTGAAACCCTGAACCCCGGTAGTTCGAAGCACACAACCTTACCCTGCCTACATTTATCCAGAAGAAAACCAGAGAATACTCACCTCCACTGAATCTCCCATTTCTATCGAGCGTGATGTGTTCTTCAACCAACGCTAGTGTTGCTCCTCGCGAGAATGTCCACTCCGATGGGGAAAAGGATGACCAACGTTCCAGAATATGAGAGTTGAACGAGAAAATCTCTGAAGGGGGATTGGAAAATGGGTTAGGGTTTTTTGAATCGAATCAAAGTAGGGGGATTTTTTTGTTTAATTTCTTATTTAACTATTTGGCAAAAACGGTGTCGTTTTTACTCCTACATGGCATGACACCTTCGATTTAAACGGCCACGTCACCAAACTTTGACACCGTTTTAACGTGTTTGGACGGTGGGGACTTCGGTGTCCGACGTTGGCGCAGAAAGGGATTAACGGGGTCAATTTTAAAAATGAGGGATCTAAGTGTCCGATTGTGAAAAAGTGAAGGACCAAATAGGGGGTTTTGTCGTCAATGAACATTGCCACTATCTCTTTCTCTATCAGGGGTGGTTCAACTTGTGCAGCCATTTCCCTCCATTATTGAGCATATTCTTTAAAGGACTCAGTATTCCTCTTGGTCATGTTCTGAAGTTGCAGCCAGTTTGGTGCCATGTCCATGTTGTATTTGTACTGCTTTAGGAAGGCATCGGCTAGATCCTTCCAACAACGAATATGAGTTCATTCAAGATGAGTGTACCAGCTCAACGTTGCCCCAGCAAGGCTATCTTGAAAGAAATGGATCATCAACTTTTCATCATAAGTATATGTTGCCATCTTTCGGCAGTACATGGTTAAATGGTTACAAGGACAAGTAGTTCCTTTGTATTTATCAAATTCTGGCAATTTGAATTTAGGAGGAATTACCACATCTAGGACTAGGCATAATTCAGAAACATTTGTTATGCCTAAACCACTTCCTCCCTCTACTGCATGTAACCTTCTTATAATATTTCCATTTGCCCTTTTGATAAAGGCACTGCTGGCTGATCAGGATTTGTTGGAGGGACATGAGCTTTGTGTGACAGGTTTTATGAAACACCAGCCTGTGGTGTTGGGCGACCATAAGGGAAATAGTATGGGGTTGTTTGTGGGTTTGGTTGTGTGGCATCACTTAGAATCTGATGGTTTTATGGTGGAATTGTATTAGGTGGGGTGACATTACGTGGAGCTTGAGTATTTTGGGAAATAACTGTTGATTGGGTAAAATTTGGAGGGTTAGATATCAGGGGATTGGGAATTTGTTGAGAAGCAGAAGGATTTTCTTGATTAGTATTAGGATGCATAGCGTAATATCCTTGAGGTAGGCTATATGGAGGCTAGGCATATGCTTGTTGAACATTCTCGTCTTGGGAAACAAAAGGTGGCAATGGCATACCATAAGGTTAGTGTGAGATGAATGGTGTTTCAGTGACTGGAGTAGGATCACTTGGGAGTATAGTCAAAGGTATTAGGCTTCCTTCTTGAGCTTGAGCCTGAGGAGCGGATGTTCGATCCCCGTTTCTTGCAGAGGACCCCCCTTTCTGTACCTCTTTTTTCAAGGAGCTTAAGTATTTCCACCATTTGTTCCTTGATCTGGCTAAGTTTATTCCTCATCTCTTTAACTGAGCTTTCCTGCTCTGCCATGAGTCTTGCTTGTAGTTGGGTTTGATAAGGATGCTTGAGCCCTTTCTCCCTGTGATGTGAGTAAGTACAAAGAAACCCCCCTTAGTACAAAAACAAATAATGTTAAGAGACATAAAGTAAATACATGATGAATTTTAAACATCAGTAAGCAAAGATAAACCTTTCTTTTAGAATGTCTTTTTCTAAAGTACTAAGTTAGGAAAAATGGAAATTCAACATGAGATTTATTCATTGATCAACAGGTTCTGATACATTATTTGTTACAACAAATCAAAATCAATTCTCTCTCGCTCTAGCAATCAAGACCTTCAATTCATCCAATCGCCCCTCGCAATATTGGATGAATGTTGTAATTTCCTCCGATGTAGAAAGTGGATTCATCATTGCTTCAGCCTTTTTCAACAAGTGAGGAATATCTCCAAGTGTTCTATTAGCAAGACCGGCTAGATTAGAAAAATGGTTTCTCCAAGAATAGACAAGACTTTCCAATTCAACCCTCTCTAGGGTCATTAAACTATAATCTCTTCATATCTATCTTTATCTTCCATGGCTTGCCATTTTTCTTCATTTATTTCACGCTCGCAAGCACTGACGACATCTCTGACTTGTTATTCCAGTTCATCAATTTGTGCTTGCATAAGGTTCTTTTGAACTTGAGCTTCTTCTTTTGTCTTGGCTAAAATTTCTTGTAACCGCCCTTTGTCAGCCAATATATCATCCTTTTGTTTCTCTTTGGTCTTCAATTGGCTGTTCACTATTTGAAGGCATTGATCCAATTGCATCATATGTTCTCTTTCAATTTGTTGCTTCTTACTAACATCTTTAAAGACATTTTCTAATTCATACCTTTTTCTCTTAAGGGAAGCATTGTCTTGTTGAATTTTGATTAAATCATCCTCCAAAACTTGGTTTTTCTTCATCATTTCAGCTAGCTTACTTCTCAGGTTTTCAATCTCTTGGCTTTCATCGGGAACTGGATTTTTCACATGAGCACCGTGATCTTTAAAGGGTAATTTGACAATGGCTACCCTATTTGAAATCCACCAGTGGTAACTTTCTTTTGCAGCATAACTTCGGACACCCAATTCTTTTCTTTTCCTATGGACCTCGCCCCAAGCATCAATGACAGTTCAAATAACAGCAGCACTATTTCCCTCAATATAATAATGAAGAAAAGGTGTTACTATTTCTTCTTCTGGAGGCTGTATCATAGGATACGCAAGTTGTCTTTTCGTAATGCCAAGATTGTAATTGATGTATCCTTGAGTTCCCATGAGAGGCACATTGGGAAATTTCCCGCAGCAGTAAATAATGGAATCCACGTTCATCCACTGAGGGTACCGCCGAATCATGCTAGCAGATAATCCTGCCAGATGTCTTGCCCACTCTCTATTAGTCTTCTTGGTTAACCTAAGGAGCTTCAAATCAGAGATAGGACATTCAACCTTGCCAACTTGATTGAAGACATGAGAAGTAAGCCATAGATACAAGGCAGGTAGACAACAGATGATCTTTTTTCCATTCCAGTTGTGACAAGAATCCATTGTACAATAGATATCAGCCAAGACAACAGTCATGGAACTTTCACCTCTAAGCTTTCTAGCTAGGAAAACATCAATTGCCTTGAAATCAATATAGTTATCAAGGCTTAGGAAAAGGATCACACCATAGATGACCAATGCCAAAATGTCAATAAACACGTCCCATTCTCCTTTCCTTGCCTGACTGAGGAGTTGCTGCTCAAAGAAGCTTAGTACGAATCCTGAAATCTGGTTCCTATTTAATTAAGTCTTTTTAAGCATTTCATGATCCATCTTGAAAATGCGAGCTACTCTGAAGATTGAAGCATGATGTTCGGTTCGACGATAAGGTTTCAGATCTTCTAATGGCAAGCCAAATATCTGTTCAAACTCCTCCAAAGTAGGAGCTAACTGGAAGTCTTTGAATGTAAAACAGTGGAGAGGAGGATCATAAAACTGAGCTAGAGAAGTAAGGGCCCCTTCTTGCACTTCGACCTCTAAGAATTTTAGGGTCTTTCAATACTTTCTTGTAAAGGTCATTTTCTGAGTAATATCCATCCTTTTGCTTAAGGATAATAGATTGCTAGTATTTGATTTGATGACTTTGAGCTGTAACAAATTTTTCAAATCAGTTGCCTTCACTTCCTGATCACTTGATCTCATGTTAAATTCCATTTTTTTGTGATACTTACCAATGTTTAAATTTCACCTTTAACAAAAGAAATAAATGAATCAGATTAAAAAAGAAAACATTTTGATAAATATCCTCACATAAGAGTGTGATAATATTTATCATGACTATAGAAAATATACATTTTTGATGATTTTTGTTTTAAAAAAGGAAAACTTTGTGCAAATGAATAGAAGATAAAAGGAATGTTTGCCCAATTATGTCTTAGACAAGGTAACCACCTAATTAGCTCTAAGGCTCTTTAATCGTATTTCCTCAAAAGGTGATTATTCTAATTGGTTCTAAGAAGGTCACCGGAGCCCTGATCTTTAGCTATGAGTCTTATGCAAAAAGTAGGGAATCCTACTTAGTGCGGACATCATAACTAAGATAACACCTCGGCTGAGATTTTCACACGAATCATGGTAGGACGTATTGTCCTAAATGACACCGCTAATAATCTCCCCTAGCCTATGTCTTTTGCAGGGCCCGGGAATAGGGTCCCTTCTAATAGTGTGTGTATTATGGTGAATGTGAAGTGTGTGGGGCATTCATACCTGGATTTTTACCCATTCCTCACAATGAATAAACATAAGACAAAACAAATATCACATGTCTTCTACCCTATGGTTCTAAATTAAAGTAATAAAGAAGGAAAAAAATATAAAATCTAAAATAAATAGAAGATTAGATGAACAACGAGAATAACATAATAAATAAATATGAAGAATGAAATAATTAACAATCAATAAAATACGCAAGATCAATTTAACGGGCTTGACTCTCAAAATGTCCCCAGTGGAGTCGCCGTCTGTCGCGACCGGGGTCCCGGCGCATGACGAGGACCGGTTAAAGACAATAAAAGAAAATTGAAACTGACGAGAAATGAGGCCCTTGGGAGGCCTAAATAAAATAAAGGGTTCAAGGAGTCGCCACTAATATTTATTAAGGAAAATATTAGGAAAACCTTTAAATAACACTGGTTTTTTTTTTAAAAAAATAAGATTCTGTTTAGTCCGGGAGTCGAATTACAGGAGGGGAAGGTATTAGCGCCCCACACTGTCCGTAAAAAAAAACGGTTATCCAAATTGATCATGCATAATTTCAAAAAAATGATTATCAAATATTTCATCCTTCATAAAACAATGATAAATAATATACATGATAATAAAAAATATATATATAAATAAGAATAAAACAAAAATAATAATAAAGCATATCTCCTAAATTTTATTATTTTTCAGTTCTAAGAAAGTAAACGAACAAATGATTAAAAGACCATAAAAATAAAAAAAATAATAAGACGTCTTGTCTTAATTATTTTCTAGTAAAAAAAATCCATTGATTTTATTGAGAAATATAAATTTCATAAAAAAACAAATAAATAAATAAATAACGTAAAAAAATAAGAAAGAAACTAAATAGAATTAAACACATCAACATGAAAATAAAGAAATATATATACACTTAATTAATTAAAATTGACAAATGAACCTTATTTAATCATTTTTTAGAAAAAAATAAGATTAATAAGATGCCTCATCTAAATTAATCTTATTTTAAATTTAAGAAAAAGACAGATGAATAAATAACACATTATTTATTAGTCTTGATTTTTGTCATTTTTTTATGATAATGATTTTTCTTGATTATCAAAAGGTTACTAAGAGAAAATAATAGAAAATCATGACCATAATAAAAAAGGATAATTATGTACATATATATTTATAAACTATTTAAAAATGGTCAAACATAAATAAATAAATAGAAAGTGTAAATAAATAAATAAATAAATAAATAAAGTGCAGAAAGGTAACTAAAAATAAAAGTGCAGAAAAGTAAATAATTAAAAAAATAAAGGTACAGAAAAATAAATAAATAAAAATAAAAAAGCAAAGAAAAAAATAAAATAAAATAATAAAAATAAATGGACAAAAAAATAAATACATAAAAATAAAGGGGCGGAAAAAATAAAAGCATAAAATAAAGGAGCAAAAAAGTAAATACATAAAAATAAAGGGACAGGAAAGTAAATAATAAAAATATAGGGGCAGAAAAATAAATACATGAAAATAAAGAGGCAGAAAAATGAATAACAAAAATAAAGGGGTAGGAAAGTAAATACACAAAATAAAGGGATAGAAAAATAGATACATGAAAATAAATGGGCAGAAAAGTACATAATAAAATAAAGGGGTAGAAAAATAAATACATAAAAATAAAGGAACAAAAAAATAAATACATAAAAATAAGGGGTAGAAATGTAAATAAATAGAAATAAAAGGGCATAGAAATAAATAAATAAAAATAATCATGCAGAAAATAAATAAATAAACTAATAATTACAGAAATGTAAAGTGCGGATAAATAAAGTGCGGAAAAATAAATTAACAAAAATGAAAATGGAGAAAAGTAAATAAATATGAATAAAAGTAAAAATAAATAAATAAATAACGATAAAATGCAGGAAAATAAATAAACAGATAAATAACTACAGAAAAGTAAAGTGCAGGAAAATAAAATACAGGAATGTAAATAAAGAAAAATAAAAGTGCGGAAAAATAAATAACAACTAAATAAAGACAAATAAATAAAGATAAATAAATATTCTTGTATTAATAAAAAATACCTTAGTACAACAACAATTAAAGAAGAACCAGAACGGAAGTTGGGAAATCAATTTCGTGTAGATTTCCTTTGCTTTTGGCTTCGTTTAGACTCGATTTGAAGGTATATGGATACCGATTACAACAATTGGATAGTATTTTGGCTCACAAAAACTCACATACTAAGATATATTAGAGTAACACACTCACTTTCCTAACAACATTTCCATAACATAATTTTTGAAAACCAAAACTTCTAAAAAATCTCACAAAATTTTAACACTCTTTCCCCTCTTTTTTCTTCTTCCTCCTCCAAATACCTTAACATCACCTTCTATTTATAGAAGGAAATTGGCCTTGGATTCCCCATAAAATGACATCACTTTCTTACTTTTTTAATTTGTCCAAATTTGATGTCAATTTCCCTAATTTTCTCCAATTATCCAACCAAACTGAGTCCCACCAATAATAACCACCGAACATCCCTTTTCTTTTTCTTTTTTTTAAAAATCTGATTTCCTTTTTTTGGGCCCATTTTTTTGGCCTATTTTTATTTTTTTGGACTTTTTTTGGCCCATTTTTGTTTTTTTAGATCTGATTTCTTTTTTTGGGCCTTTTTTTTTAAAAATAAAATAAAATAAAATAAAATAAAATAAAATATTTTTTTGAATTTTTTTTCAGATTTTTTTTTCTTTTTTTCTTTTTTTTGTTTTGGGCCAATTTTTTTCAGATTTTTTGGCCCTTTTATTATTATTATTATTAAAAAAAATTAATTTTTTTCTCTCTTTTTTTCTTTTAAATATATATATATTAATATATATATTTTGCCGGACAAAAATAGGTGTTCACATATGGTTATTTGTTCTCTTGTAAAGAAAAAAAGTGGCATACATAAGGTATTTCTCATTTTCTCTACATGGGGAAGCCAAACTATGACTCTAATTAAATCATGCATTAACTTGTTGAAACATAGTTCAAGATGAGTTTTGGCATGCTTCGGTCCACCCCCACAAGATTACTATATATCCACGGCAACAACTAGAGTCAACTTCTAACTTAGAGAAGACCTTTGCTCAATATATGAAAGCTTTGGACCAGAGAGCCATATTTAAGACCATTAAGCAATCTGGTGAGGAAGAATCAAACAACATCCAGGCCATCTCTAAAGAAAGTTGTAACTTGATCATCATGGAGAATGATTTGTTGATTGATTAAGCTAATTATGATAAATCTAAAGAGAATATGGAAGATAAAGGAAAAGAGGAAAATGAGGTGAGTGAGGAAGAGAAAAGAAAAAATGAGAAGGATAAGAGAAAAAATGAAAAAGAAATAAGTGATAAAGGGAGTGTAGATGAGAATAAAGAAGAAAATAAGAAAAAAAGGATGGTCAGAAGGATGAAGGTCCTGATGCCTCATTTGAGAGGGCATATGCTTTCCCTACTCGTCCTTCTAAAAGATAAGAAGTAAGGAGGCTCAATGTGAAAAAAGTCAACCATTGATGTAACATCCTAAATTTTAATTAATTGGGAGGTCTTAAGGAAATAAATTGGGCACGTGATTTATTTCCAACAGTTTGTAATTAATTAATTAATTATTTAATGGTTGATAAATTAAAATTTTAGAGTGACCCATTAAATTAAGGAATTAATTTTGTAATTGTTAGGGACTAAATCGAAAGGACGGTTAGTTTTGGTTGTTGACCAAAAGAGTTACATGACCGAACTACCCCTAACCAACCCAAGGAAATTAATCTTTCCTTTTCACTTTTTTCTACTTCTTACTCACTCTCATTTTCTTTCTTCTCCACTAAGTCACCATTTCTTTTCCTTTCTCTCATTTTTACTCACATTCCACCTTTACACTTCCATCTCTTTCTCTTTCTCTTTCTTTTTCTCTTTCTTTCTCTCTCTCTCTCCCCCTCTATATATACATCTCATAAGCTTTTTCCCTCTTTCTCATTTCATGCCATCCCCTTCTCCACCATCTTCATTTCTCTTCTCCCTCACTTTATCATCTTACTTTCCCTCTTCTTCATTATCACAAAAGTCCTCATTTTCTTCCTCGTCGCCACTCACAAAAATATGCCACACTTCCACTCTTCCATCCATCATCATCTTATCTCGTCCTCCTCATCACTAAACTTATGAACCCTTTCTCTTTCTCACACCATCACGTGTCTTTCTCTTTCTCTAAACCATTTGCATGTATGGTTATCATTGTTGCGGAGCTTGAGTTTGCGTTGAAAGCCAAAGTGAAGATTCTCGGTCGTTGATCGATGCGAATTAGTGTCAATATGTAATACCCGCTCTTTTTATTGCATGCATGGCCGTCCCACTTTCTCTTTGCATTCATGTCTGTTTGCTTTCCTCCATCTCACCTTGCATACACTTTTGTCCACCTTGTCTTGTATGCATGTTAAATTTGAGAATTTTGGGGTCTTTTGATGGGTTTGCATGAAGTTGTTTTACTGTGATTTTGGAAAAATCATAAACATGAAAATAGTTCCTTTTTTCTTCCTATTTCTAACGAGCTATAGAATGCCTAAATTTGTTAACTAGAGTGAAAGTTATGCCCGAAATACTAAATGTTGTTCTGGTTAGGTGCATGGCTATAGGTCAGTAACGTGTTGCACAAATTGAGACTTTTTGGCTTACACCTGGCAATTAGTGTCTTTATAAAATTTATAGTAAATTTTGTTATGAAAATTTTAAGACTAAAATCACTAAAATCAGACACCTGTAGCTTAAGTTATGATTAAAATAGTGGAGCATGTGCATGTTCCCCCTTCCTTTGCATGCATCTTTTTCTTTCCGAGTTGCATGCATGGTTTCTTTTTTGCATGCATGGCTTTTTTCTTCAATTCCTTTCCTTTTGGCATGCATGATTTCATTTCCATCTTCTGTTTCCCTCACATGCACATTTCCAACACTTGTTCCCATTGCATGCAATATTTTTTACCATCTCATTCTCTTTCCTAGCTTGGTCATGTGCCTCATTGGAGGAAAGACGAGGATCAGGTTTTAAAAACTCTATTTCTTGAAGTTTGAGTGGTTGAGGTACATGTTTGAGAGGCATCAGTGGGATTTTAAAGCTCCAGGGTAGTTTTGATGCCCCATCGACAAGTTTTGTAACCCTCGATAAGTGAAACCTTTCTCGAAACTCTATCAATTTTGGGTTACGAGAATTATTTTTATTTCTTTTAGTATTGTTCAAATATAGGACATTAGCATTTGAAGCTGAACCGGGAATCGAGGCTTGTTCAAAAAGTCGGATAACTCCTTAAGGTACGCATCGACGTACGAGGTAGTTTACCATTTGAGTAGTAAATAGGAATTTTAATTCCAGGGCAGGTTTTAAAATTTAAAAGCTTATTTTGAATTTTGACACCCAATAAATATTAATTTTTGTGAAATAAAAATATAGTTGTTGTTTGTGGGATGGAGTATTGTTTGTAAATTGAAGCCTAATGCTTAATGAGAAGTGATATTGATATTATATGAATTAGGCCATGAAGTGTCATTAATTATATTGGTTGACATGTGTTGATGGTAATAAATTATGATGTTGATGATGTTATAAAAATTTAATGGTAGTTATAAATTAAAGTTTAATGCTTGATAAGGTTGTTGATTAATTGATACTATTTTTATTTGGAAAGTTATTGGTTATGTGTTGTGGTAGTGTTATGTATATATTTACATGTCGATAATAATATCATGTGAATCTGATTCATAAAGTGCTAGTAAATATATTGCTTGGTATATGTTGTTGGCAATGGTCACGATGGCGTTAATGATATTATGGAAATTAGAACTTGTGTTATAGAGCAATATTTATAAAGTGAAGCTTAATGCTTACTATTGCTGATGATTAATTAATAATATTTCTATTGGAATGACATTGACTACGCTTTGTGGTAGCACTACGTATATGTTGAATCTTGATAGGTTAGTTATATGTTGTTGATAGTTCTTTGTTAATGATATGTATTATTGATGATGTGAATGCCACTGGTTATATGGTTGATATGTATTGCTAGAAATGACCCATGTGGCATTATGAATATGTTGAATGATGATGTTAGTTATGGTATTGATGGCTCCATGAACGTGTTTCGGATTCTTTGAGGTGATGGTTGTTGAGTTGATGAGTATTGAGGTTAGTGGAACTAGGCTATGATGTTGGTATTACGAAGTTTCACTTTGATTTACATATGCATTTTGCATTGGTTTATGACATCATATGCATTTTGTTTAGGCACAAGATTTACAGGGTCTCTTGTTGTTTGCCCTGGTGGAAGAGTTTAAGTTTCATACTCTAAATGTGTGCTATATAAATTTTTGGTAATATATATGGAGATATATATCATATTTGCCTTAAATGGAATATGTTTTCCTTGTTTTTGTATGTGGAATGATGATGATCGATTTGTGATGGCAAATATATGATTAAATGCATTTGGAATATGTGGTGTGCTACATTTACATGTGTATATATGTATATATACACATATGTGATGAGGCGGTGGCACTAGTGAAGCTATGAATCATGTATATTAATTGATCTGAGCCTATGTGTGAATAAGCAATTGCTTGACCACCCTGAAATAATTTATGGATGATGTTGATTTTGAATTGGGTGTTGAATCCCTATGCCTACCATGTGAAATGTGTTGATGGGCTTGATGATGCCTTATTGATTATGATTTTATGATGAATATGAATTGATTGATGATTATGTGTCACTAACTATTGAGTATAAGTTTAGAAATCCACCGAGAGTGATGGTAGGGTTAAGCGATTAGAAATCTACCATGGATTTATGGTGTTGAATATGGACAAGATCATGAGAGTTAATGGTTATTGAATACTTGATACATTGATGTTGGAAGACATATCATAGTTACTCATTGAGTTAGAATGTTAGGGGTTCCACAATGAGGCCTAGTGGGAGGGCGCCCCTATGCACAGACATTGTTATTATTTACCCTAGTGATTCAGTGGTAGAATCACGAAGCTTCTCATAACAGTGATTGGAAGGGAATCCCGTAAGGAGGCTCAGTGGTAAGGCGACTCGATAAGTGAGCATACCCCCGATGATCCCTTTATGGATCACGTTTTCCTTGATGTGTGTTCAAGGGAGGTCCCCAGCATGTTGGCAATTATGGTCGTATTTATATCGCATGTCACCTTTGGTGGCTATTAGTGTTGCATATGGACTAGGAGGTTCGGTACTGGTAAAAAAAGACACACATTGATATATTGATATGTGTACACATTATTATTGATGATATTAAAGTATACAGTAATAGTACACTTACGTATAATTATCACACTTTATTATATTCCCACAGTTGGATCCGCATTAACATTATTGTTGTTGATATCGTTGTGATGAACCTATACGTTTGGCCTATGGTTTTTGTGTATGGTCGGTGATATGCCTATGAGAAAGAGATGCCCGTGTGTGGCGAATGAGTATTGATGATAAAGTAAGAGAAAATGGTCTAACATTTATGATTATTGATTAATATATGTTCACTTATTTTTAAATTGAAATGATGGTTGACCTGGTGATGTTTGACATTGAAATGATGACTGACTTGGTGATGTTTGATGTTGATATGATGATTGACCTGGTGATATTTGATATTGAAATAATGATTGACCTAGTGATGTTTGATATTGAAATGATGATTGACCTAGTGATGTTTGATATTGAAATGATGATTGACCTAGTGGTGTTTAAAATTAAAATCATGATTGATATACGGTTTTGGTGATTTATATGCCTTTGTGTTGTGATTGTGATATACTGAATTATGTAACCCAATGGGTAATTTTTATCTATAAATTACTAGTTACTACTTTGAGTGGTATTCACCCCTTAACTTTTATGTTAGTGACTTTTCAGGGAAGTGATGCCACTTGGTGAGCTCGAAGGTGGGTGTAATGTAATGCTGAAGATGGATTTTATATTTATCTATTATATGGTGGTCTGTATCGTTTTGATTATATGTGAAATTTCTATATAGTCCTCTAATTGGTTAAATTTGACGAACATATATGTGTGATGCCAAATATTGAGTTTTGATTAATATATTAAGTTTTGGTATGGCCCCTTTGATTGGCCCGAATTAGCAGTTATGCGTTTGTATTGCTAAATGATGATCTTGATATTTTGGTATATAGTTCTATTAAAGATATATGTATATATACGACATTTGAGGTCTATGATGCGACCCTTCAGTTAGCCTAAGCATGACAAGTATTTTTATATGTGAGGCTTGATGTCATATCTTGAGTATGTGTGATGATACATGAAATATAAATTTGTGATTGGTAGTAGATAGGTAGCTGGTACCTCACTGGAGGTTTAGACTATGATTTGGAATGGTATTGTGTTGAGGATTAAATCCTCCGTATGTCCAGGGGTTGTTTGGTCTGGAATTATTTAAATTGAAATAATTTTGTTATGTAGGTGATGCCCTAAGGTCGATATTCCTTGGTTCCCAACTCATATCTTAATATATGGGAAGGGAAGGATACCTTGTCCACTGTTAGGGACTTGTAGCTTAGGTAGGTCCATTCTTAAGCCTATTAGGGCTTGTAGTTTATGACTTCCGCTAAGTGTATTGTTAAGCCGTGTGTTGCTTAGGTTCATGGGGTTAGTTCGTCGGAGTTGTTTTCTCGATGTAAAAAGTTTACTTTAATTTTAATAAACCCTGAGGACTAATTTTGGGAATTTAGGCGGGATGCTGCAATTGAAGCTTTCTTCAGACCCATTTATAAGGGCACCAAACCCTAAGTTCAAAACTTCACCTGGAAAATTCAAACCCAAATGGCTAGAACCATTTCTCATAGAGTTGATATGGAACGCTTACGAAAAAAAAGGATTGCTGGTGGATGAGCAAGGTCCACGACCCTCTACAGATAAGGATGTAGTCCACCACTACAAGCTGGTAGAGCTAGGAGTGCCTTAGAGGCATAACTTCAATATCTAGCTAGAGATGATAAATCAAGCGTTTATTGGGAGGTGACTCAATTTTCTATCTTTTTCCTTCCTTTATTATCATTTTAATTGTGTTGATAGATTTAGTTTCCTTTTTACTTGTTTTTATGTTGCTTTATTGCATATCTTGTTTGGTAGTTTAGTTTGTTGTATGTTGTTGTTTATGTGGTAGCTTAATTTGATGTATTTTGTTAATAATATGTGTAGATTTTAGGAAAATTACATGTTGTGCATTATGGTAGTTTAGTATGTTATAAGCTTAGTTTTTATGTTAGTGAGTTATTGGTTTTGTGGCAATTTAGTGTTTTGGTAGAGTTGGTCCTTTTATCTATCATAATATTATGTCATTGTTAATGTTGTAGGTATCTTATAGAATATGTGTTGTTGTTTGTGTGGTAGTTTGGAGTAACTTTGTTTATGTTGTTTTAGTGATTATACGTAGTTAAAGGATATATGAGTATTAATTATGTTGTGGAAGTAACTAGTTTGTTTTGTAATGTTGTGGAAGTTGTAGTGCAATTATTTGTTGATACACATTAGTTGTAATTAGTAGTTTTGTTGTGTTGAATTCATTACAATTAATCTAGGTTTATGGTTGAATTCAAGTTAAAATCATTGTATATGATTTGCTTAATGATTATGCATATTTTAATGTTGCATTGTAAGGTGTTTTAGATTTTGTTTGTGTGGTTGTTGAAGGTTATACGGGTGCTAGAAAGGGAGTTGAATAGTGTGATTAAAAACTTTAACAAATTCTTTTTGCAAAATATATATGTAAACATCTATCTAAGTTTTTCTTAAAGACTTGGTTAAAACACAAACAAGAAATCGAGTATTCAGATACTTTTTTGAGTTTTTGTAAAACTTGAAGATAGAGAGAAGCATAAGAGAAACTTTAAAAATAGTAAAAAGAACAACACACATGCAACTTTTATACTAGTTCACCTCTTAACTAAAGCTATGTCTAGTTCTTGTTCGAGCTTAATATGATTTTGTATTAACTGATTAAGAAGTTAAGTGCAACTCATACTGTAACAATCTTAAGTATTCTTTAATAACTTAGTCTCTTCAAACTAAAAACTCAAGTATTATTTCTTAACTTAGCCTATACAGGCTAATTACCTAAATATTCTTTCTGAAACAAGCCTCTTCAGGCTCAACTAACTTCGTAGAAAAGATAATGATTTTCTAAGTCTTTACAAAGATTTTAGGGTTGCCTGGACTTAAAAAACTAATATGATTGTTTAGGATATAAAATAACGAAAAGCTCTAAGTAACTTACAAGAAAGAATTAGAGAATTTTTTACACAACTTATAGAATGCATAGAGCAGAAGAAATATAATAAGTTGAGGCATTTTGCATTCTTTAAATAAGCTTCTTTATATAGGTTTCTTGGAGAGAGATGTTGAGAGATAAAGAGCCTTTATCCAAGGGCAACATGACATATGGGTAGAGTCTTTTGAGATGTCTTGTAAAATATTTTTGTCCTTTATTAGTTTGCGATATTATGGTTATCTAACTTTTCTTTTGATACATAAGTAGGACGTTTCTTTGGCTTAGGTAATCCATTTGATGCTTTGATTGAATGAATAGTTATTATTGAAGTCAAAATAGTTATAATCAACATCAAAGCATGAGCTTTGACTTGTGGCTTGTATTTACTATCTTCTATGTGGGATGTGTGAGGTGAATCACTAGGGTGTCTGAGTTCTACAAATCTTCATATAGCTACTTAAGACTTCTTGTTTCTTGGTTTGTTGCTAGCATTTATTGTATATTAACCTTAAACATACTTGAAACATTAGTCCTACAAATAATGTAATGTTTTTAATATAATTAAAACCTTTGAGGGTTCTAAGAACCTTATGTACTTTTTTAAGACTTAATAATTGTTAATTTATAGTATTTGTGGTTGTTTTATTTATTGGCTTTTGCTTGAGAAACTTTGTTTTCGTTTGTGTTTTTGTTTGTATTAATTGTGTTTTGTTTTTTATACATGCTTGTTCTTTTTATGTAGGTAGATAAGGTTGATTTGTGTGCAATCATCATGTTTTTATGATATATTGATGTTATGGATGATTATTAGATAGAGAAATTGAGTTTCGAGGGCTTAAAAAGGCTAAAATTGGGTTAGGTGTCAAGGCATGGTTACCTCAACGAGCATTTGGTCACCCTAATAAAAATATGTGTTTGCCACTCTTTAAACATAGCTTAAACGGCTAAAAGGGCACTTAAGCGAATGCCTAGACGCTTGAGCGATACCTTAGGCACTGAGCATTTATTGTGAAGCTGTTGCCAATTTTCTACTGATATGGCCACTTAAGTGACCAAAAACAAAAAAATAAAAAAATGATTATGTGTCACTCGAGCGGTGGTTATGGCACTCGAGCTGTTGCCACATTTTTATAAAAACAAAACAAAAAAACTTTTTTTTCCTTAAAAAGCCATTTTCCCCCTTGTTTTTTTTACTAACATTTTTTATTTCCTTTTCTTTTTATCTTTTACCTTTACTAACTTCTCTTTATTATTGTTGCTAGGCCTGAAGGCATGCCAATTTATTTTTAAAGGGGAATGGAACTGCTCAAGCTGATGATGTAGATACTTAGAAGGAGCGACTGATGGTGTCAACATATGCAAATACAAATGATACATTTTGAGGACCACATATAAATTTCTCAAACCTTTTGTTTTATTATTTTTGTTGAGTGAATTTCTATTTAGTAGAATTTATGATATGTGTGTTTTTTTAGCTGGTAGTTTAGTTTAGTTTTGTGTTTTATTTTGTTTTATTTTTTATTATTTTAGTTTTAGTTTTAATTATTTTTTTGACCTAGCTCCGATGGTAATTATGCACTACCTAATTACTTCTATTTCCAAGAAGCAGAAAAAAATTCCTTTTCCTGGGATTCTATTAAAGATTTTCGAACTTCATGGTCTTGAGCCTCAAAATTCTAAAAATCTAAAGATGTGTGGAAGTTTAATTACGTATGGTCCCATATTCTCTGACATAATCTCCTCTATCGAAACTTCACAACTAAGTGATGATACGAAACCTTCAGATGACAAACCTCCATCTGTTTCTTGCCAACAAAAGTTTGTTCCCTCAATCAAAACAAGGTCTGGTAGGTCTACCCCACCCTCAAGCTCAGGAAAGCTAGAAGGCTCCAACACTATCAATCGGAGAATAACTCGCAGTATGGTTAAGGAAGGACTGACCAAAGAAGCCTTATCTCAAATCAAGAAGACTCGTTGAAAATGAAGCATGAATTCCGACTTGAACCAGTCATGCTCCCTTCCTCCTTAAGCTAGCCTCTGCTCACCTTTTGCTTTCACAATTTGTTGATATCAAAAGGGGGGAGAAAATGATGAAATTGTTAAAATGATGAAATTCTTAAGTCATTTTGTTAAGTCATTTCTGAAGTTGTTAAGTTTTCTTTTAGGAAAAGTCTAAAATTGTTGCTTTTAATTAATATGTTGTTGGTTAAATGCTCGCTATAACTCTTTGCTATAGAAATACACTATCCATAACTCTTATCTCTATATTATCAGGACCCTATTTAAATTGAAAAGACTTAATGTTTGTTATCAACAAATAGGGGGGATTGTTGAAGAAAAAGTTTGGTGAATGTCGAATCATTTAAACCAAAACTTCATGAACTTCATGAGATTTGTTGATAATCAATATTGTGTATTTCAATTTAAATAGAATAATATCATGTTATTATTTAATATGTGAGTTTAAGTGTTTCAGGAAAACATAAGGATTAAGTTACGAAAGATAGGGAGAGTACGTATGCCAAAAGTATCTTTAAAAGTCTGGTCCTATCGATAAATTCTTATTGATTCAAGGAAAGTCCTAAAGTCTAAACATATGATCTTGTCTTTCTCAAAACAAAAGAGGGCTCCCAGACTTATCAAAAGCGTCTGAATATATATTGTGAATGATTGGATCTAGAATTCACCTTAAGGGAAGATCTTTTGCATGTCTGGCTCAAGGATTTCAACGGTCAAGAAAACATTCTTGTAAGCACACTTAATCAAAGACCTATCAAAAGAAGAACGATAAAGCAAGGCAATCTATGCTCTATCTAATATCACGTCAAGTCTTTCACCTGTATCTTATAGATTCAGAGATTCTCTGAATAAAGGCTTCCCTCTTGGTGAAACTTACGCTACCTCTACCCTGCCTATGATTGCACACATCTCAAAGCTTCTTATTCTACAATTACATGCTCAGAACGTCTGTCTCTGGCAAAAGAAAGCCTATTGTCTGTTATGCAACATCCTTCTCCTCAAGTATATCATCTACTTACTTCAGGCAACCTCTCCTAGGGCTCTGTAGAAATATATATATATATATATATATATATATATATTGAACCAATCTCTTCAGTGGTGGTGAGCCGAAATAGATCAAAAAAACAGACTCTAAACAAGAGCAAAAAAATTACAAAAAGAGCATGGAATTAAAAAGGAGATTCTGTTGAAGAAAAAGAAGATGAGAGAGACACACTAAGGAAAGTGTGAGCAAGGAAGAAGAAATATGAACGAGCACCAGACGTTCATATACAACAACCCAGGAAGAAACATAAGATGGCAGTCTAGTCGTAGAACAAGAAATCAGATCCAGAAGAACTGCTATGAAGTTAAAGAAAGCTCGCTATGTGCATTCCTATTTCTCCCAGATGCCATAGTAACCAGAGATATGCCAATGGCTCATATCTCTTTGCTCCTTTAAGAGCATATCATCTTTGGTCATGCTTTCAGACTCAGTACCTCCTGTACCCATCTTTCATATTACACAGGTACTGAGTTTATTTAATGAATAGGTCTTTCCTTATGTAATTGATCACTTAGCTTTTCTAAGTTAGAAAGACTTGTTCATTTAAAATAACTCTTCAGACCCTCTTGTAGCGCAGGTTTGGCATGTTGCCAGACTCTGATTAGTGTGGGAAACACTGTCTGGAGAGGCTTTTGAAAGAATACTTAGGGTTTGAGCCAGGAGTGGCTCATGAAAAAAATACTTAGGTTTTCCCCAGGAGTGGGTGCTATAAAATAATACTCATAGGAATCAAGAGAGGTTTGTTGAGTAGAAGCACGGGGTGTGCTTAGGCCAGGAGTGGCCGGAGTAAAAAATACTTGAAGTATGCCCCAGGAGTGGGTGCGTGTAAAAGAATATTCGGAAGCACGGGGTGTGCATAGGGTAGGAGTGGCAGGACTCAAGAATACTCAGGGGCCAGGAGTGGCCGATGTCAAGAATACTTGAAGCACGGGGTGTGCTTAAGCCAGAAGTGGCTGGAGTCAATAATACTCGTAGGCTAGGTCTGAGATGTTTCATGTAAAATATTTTTACATAGTGGAAATCCTTCAGATTTGAAGGTACTATATGTAGTCTCCAAGGTGGAGGTGAACTAGTATAAATCTCTTGTGTCTTGTCTCTTTCTCTCTTACTCTTTACTATCAAAAGTCTGGTGCATTATGAGTGTTAAAATCGATAGTAAAAGTATTGCTAAAATAAGCGCTCTCTTATACTCTCTCAATCAAAGAATCACGCTCTCAGTCACTTCATAAGTTTGATCCGCTACATAACGTTCTAAACATTAAATATCACTTTTTGGTTTGAAAAAGTGAACAGACTTATTCAACCCCCTTCTAAGTTTGTTCTCTGAACCAACAATTGATGTTGCATGACTTTAGTTAGGTTAACTTCATTAAACCAAGTGAGTTTTGAATATTTTGTGCATTGAGAGTGTCAACTCTATTTCATGCAATTAATTTTGATTTAATCTTGATTTTGTTACCACACACAGTATACATGGAATTAATTAAGGCAATTTTACTAGTTTAATGTTGAATCTATAATCAAATAGCTTACCATAATGTGTGTATATGTTGTTAGTCAATTTGAGCCTACGGATTTTTTTTTGTTGATGATTAATCCTTACCTATAAATATAAAGAACAACCAAGTCTCTTCCCACACTTAATAGAGTAATAAAGCATTTGATCATCTTTGAGTGTTGTCATTTTGAGAGAGCAAAAATGTAAATTAGTTCCTCCTTCTTCATGTTCTTGTTTAATGACTTTGTACAAATTGAGAAAAGAGAAAGAAAAGGAAAAGAAGCAAAACAAAAGTGAAAAATCAAAAAGAAAATGAGAAAAATGAGAAGAAAAAGAACTAAGTTAGAGGTCAATAAATGGGTAATGGGGTTAGTTCTAGAAAAACATGTGATCCGGTCTGGATACCGGCCCCCAATCTTGAGACGTCAGAATGACCTCATATAAGGAAAACCGGTGTCCTGGTTCAACTTTACCACACCGGATATCCGATGTCTGGCCGTCCGTCCTCATCTCACGACTGCCCCACTTATTTTCTTTATAACGGATCTTTGTTCATTTTCACAGAACATTTACATAACTGTTGGCTTTTCAGTCACAGCAAGATAAGAGCCCCTAATAACTTATCAGCGAAGATACTGTATGTAGCAAAATATGTCATGTTAATGGCCTCAGAAAGCAAGTGGATGTGTCAGCAGATTATGCGGAAAAGGTGATTATCCTCTCCTCTTCCTAGAGGATCATACTCTGATAATTGACCTACCCTCCTGACACATTCTGAGTGCTGAGCCACCCTGATTGACATAATGTACACGCTATCAGAGTTAGGGGACCCACCTGTATCCAACGACTCATTTTCTCATGTACAACTATAAATAGCTCATTTCAATACACATGCAAGGGTATCGTTGTTCTATCTCACATTTTTACTGTTACTTCGCTTGAGTATTCACTAAGTTCTTACACTCTTCTAACTTGAGCGTCGGAGAATCTTCGCAGGTGGCACCACCTTTCGCCCCCTACAACGCGAAACGTTGGTGTGAAGGATCTCCAGGACAACAAGGCCAACCTCTCCCATTGAGAGACCGGATTAATACATCGGATACACACTGTTCCGGTGTGCAAACCCTAAAAACACCTATAATCTTGTGGCTGGTCCCACACCGGATCCTAGACCCCGGTCCAGACCAGTTCATTGGCACGCCCAGTGGGACTCGTTAGAGTTATTCCCATTTTCGCAGAAGTTTGGTTGTCACGATGGAAGGGGATGGGAGAGATTTCATTGATGGTCATGTGGAGGATGTGACCCATCAACAGACTGGAAGGAGACTCGTTTTCGAGTCCCCTGTAACTCAAACCCGGAGGATGGTGCAAGTACAAACGCCTGACCCTCGCGATGAGGTTATCAGGCAACTCAGGGAGGAGCTGATGGAGTTGAAGTGGGAGAGAGGAGGAGCTGGGGATAGGGCAACGTCCCATGCAGAAGAGACTCATCACGCATCAGAGAGGGGCAGGTCTACAGCCCTTCAGTATTCGAAGATCCCCACATATGAAGAGAGAGAGCAGACTCAAGACTCTGGCGATAGAGTCAGTACCAAGGGAAGGGAGCAGGCGGTGGTGACTTCAGGGACGTACAAGCTCAGTGTCCCTTTCTCAAGAAGGCTGATGAACATTGCCATCCCGAAACATTTGCAAACAACTCAGCCACTGTCAATAGGGAAGTATAATGGAGAAACTGATCCCACTAAGCATTTGAATGCTTATGTGTATGAAGCTATGTATTTGGGAGCAGATGAAGATGTTATGTGCAGGATGTTCCCAAGAACACTAACCGAGGAGGCTCTCAGCTGGTTTAAGAGCTTACCCTCAGGATCTATAGACTCTTGGGAGGAAATGGCTGCTGCATTTGAAAGCCATTTTGTCATCTCTAGGGATATCCCAAGAACTTCTCACACCCTGGCCCAGATAAGGCAGGGAGAAACTGAAACTCTTAAGGAGTTCTTGAAAAGGTTTTATAAGGAGGCAGCTTTGGTCCCCAACCTCACGGAGGCCATACAACTTCATATTGTGGTGGAAGCTCTTCAGCCTGGTTCAGCCTTTGCCCTATCTTTGGCAAAGAGCCCCCCAACAACCTTCGAGGAGTTTCGAAGGAAAGCTTCCAAGTACGTGGGCATAGAGATGCATCTAGAGGCAACTGCAAGAAGAATGAAGCCTTCAGCACCCACTCAGCAGCCACAGAGAGAAAAGGAGAGAGTGAGGCCTGAGAAGCATGCCTTTAGAGAAGACTTTGTAAACGCTCGCCCGCATCCACGAGATAGGCGTGTATCATCGTTCGACAACTATGCTCCGTTGAACACCAGGCATTCACAAATCATGAGAGAGGTTGGTTGGCCAACGTTGAACGTCTTTGGTATAAGGAAGCCAGCCCCAGTCAAGAGGGGTGGTAACCCACGTAAGTATTGCACTTTCCATGAACAGACAGGACACAATACTGATGAGTGCAAGGCATTAAAGAATACGGTGGAAACTCTCATCCGAGAAGGAAAGCTGAAGCAGTATTTGTTCAAGGAGAAATCTGTAGACAAGCCTCAGAGGATAGAAAAAAGGAGTAGAGATCCCGATGACGAAGATGACAATGCACGTAATCCAGCAAGGAAGTTCACTGCAGCCGAAAAGCAGAAGGGAGTAGTGATTGCTGGAGATGCCCAACAAAATAACATGCCCCAGCAGCAGAGGCAGGGCAGACGAGAAGTGATTGAGATGATAGCTGGAGGATTTGCGGGAGGAGGAGCATCAATCACAGCACGGAAGAATCACCACAGGATGATTCTATCTGTCCAGGGCAAACCAAGGGATAACCACCCTTTCAGGGACGGTATGGCAGCTCCGACGGTGTCATTTACTGATGATGACTTTGGCCCAACAATTCCAGGAAGTGATGATGCAGTAGTTATCGTGGCAGTCATAGCCAACAAGGATGTCAAGAGGATCCTCGTCGATCAGGGAAGTTCTTGTGACGTTATCTTTTATAATTGTTTCAAACGAATGGGTTTCAATGATGCAGATTTACAACCCTACACGCAAGAACTCACAGCGTTTAATAGAGCCAAGCAACCCACCAAGGGGTATCTTGACACTCTGATTTCTTTTGAAGGAGAGCCTGGTGCGAGAACAATCAAGTCAAGAATTCTGGTGATTGATGTGGAATCCCCATACAATGGTATCATAGGCCGTCCAACATTGAATGCGATGGAAGCAATCGTGTCCACTCCTTACCTCTTGATCAAATTCATTGACAAGGACAACGGTGTGTCCTCTCTCCGTGGTGATCAGGAGATGGCTCGATATTGTTATAACCTGAGCCTCAACATGGTCAAGTTGGAGGCATTCAACAAGAAGAGGAAGCTGAACGACGGAGGAACAACGGCAGGGTCTGTCAGTCTAATTGATCTGGACCCCAGAGCAGAATTGAAGATTGATCAACTCAATCCCTCTAAGCCCACACCGGATGGTGGTTCCAGGGATGTTGTCTTAGGAGATTCCCCAGAGAAGGTCACGCACATCAATGATAAGTTGGAGTTTGCTATGGAGCAACGCTTATTAGCCCTTCTGCAGGAGTTCAAAGATCTTTTCGCATGGACAGTAGCAGACATGCCTGGGATGGACCCTGATTTCTATTGCTACAAGCTTGCTGTGTATCCTGAAATAAGACCGGTGGCCCAGAAGAAGAGGAGGTTGGGACCGGAGAAGCAGAGGGCGGCTTGTGAGCAGACAGAGGAGTTGTTGAAAGCAGGCTTTATAAGGGAAATACGCTACTCATCTTGGCTTTCTAATGTGGTCATGGTGCAGAAGGCTAATGGCAAATGGAGAATGTGCACAGATTATGTGGATCTTAACCGTTGCTGCCCCAAGGATCCATATCCCCTGCCCAACATTAATCGCATGGTGGATGATTCATCTGGTTACCAGTACCTCAGTTTCATGGATGCTTATTCGGGGTATAACCAGATTCCGATGTGGGAGGGAGACCAAGAGAAAACTGCCTTTATCAATGACAGTGGTGTTTTCTGCTACACCGTCATGCCTTTTGGATTGAAGAACGCCGGCGCTACCTATCAGCGTATGATTAACAAAGTCTTTGAAGGGATGCACACCAGGCTGGTCGAAGTTTATATCGATGATATTATAGCCAAAACGCCCGCTGGAGGAGACCACATTGAAGATCTGCGCCAAGTTTTCACTAGGCTTCGACAGTACAACATGAGGTTAAACCCCTTAAAATGCACATTTGCCGTTCCAGCTGGGAAATTCCTGGGATTCATGTTGACCCAACGAGGCATCGAGGCCAACCCTGGGAAATGACAAGCAATCCTGGACATACAGAGCCCTAAGAGCCTGAGGGAGGTCCAATCGTTGAATGGGAAAGCGGCCGCTCTAGCTCGCTTTATGCCCAAGATGGCACACAGGTCCCTCCCCTTGTATAAGGCGTTGAAGAAACACAAGAGTTTTGAATGGGGAGAGAAGCAAGAACAAGCCTTCCAGCAACTCAAGGCCGTTCTCTCAAGTCCACCAATACTGGTTAAGCCTGACCTTGGTGAGATTTTGATCCTGTATTTAGCAATCTCTGATGAAGCCCTAGGCGTAGCCTTGGTTAAAGAAACCCCTGAGGGGCAGAGACCGGTATACTTTACCAGTAAGACGTTTCAGGGGGCGGAAGGAAGGTACCAGAAGATTGAGAAAGCTACTCTAGCAGTCGTGTGGGCATCACGACGGTTGATGTAACACCCCTATTTTTATTTTTATATTAAAATTTTGAAGGAATTAAATTATGGTTCTTTAGAACTTTTTAATCTACGTATTATTTATGATTTTTTGAAATTTTTTGGAATTTTGGAATTTTTTTTAATAAAAATAATATTTTTTAAATAATTTTAAATTCATATAAGTGACTTAAATTAAAAATATTTATAAGAAAGTGAATTTAAATTATAAGAAAATTTTCTAAAATCCGTTTCAAGTAGACTTATCTAAAAATTATCGGTTTGAGAAAAATCTTGATTTTTTCCAATCGTTAAAAAATTAGAAACGTATCAATAAATTTTTATTAACAGAAAATTTTAGATTTTTAAAATTTCAACTTTATATTACTTATTATAAAATTAGTGAGGACTGATATAATATCGCTAAATTTCAAAAAGGACTCATTTTGAATATTTAAAATATACCGAGTGAAAGGTTACTATTTGGCTTAATAATTCTGCCGACAGTTACTATGCAAAACACTGTGCATGTACGAAATTTTCAAAGAATGCATAGTAACCTGGAATAAAAAATTCAAAAATGCATAGTACTTTTATATTAAAATAATGGAATGCATAGTAAATTTTTTTCCTATAAATACCGAAGGATTTCTTCTTTAGAATTCACAATTTCAGATTAAGTTTTCTTAATACAGTAGTGCTAGTGAGATAGTGGTGGAAGTGAGAGAGAGAAGAAAAGTTTTTGGAGAGAAGGTTCTGCCAAAATCCTAAGGTAAGAATACTTCTCTTTTATATTTTTTAGGGTTATTTTTATATCGTTTTTAGAAATCTGTTATTATACTAGAAATAATATTATTTTAAGTTACTATTCTGCATAGTAAAATACTATTTCAACAGTAAATTACTATTCAAATAGTAAATTACTATTTACTGTTACTATTTACCGTTACTATTCACGATTTACTATTTACCGTTACTATTCACGATTTACTATTTACCGTTACTATTCACGTTTTACTATTTACTGTTACTATTCACTATTTACTATTTACTATTCACTATTCACTATTCACTATTCACTATTTACTATTCAGAATTTACCATTTCTGTTTTAAGTAGTAATCTTAATCTTCGTCTTATGCTTATACTGAAATAAAATTGATATTAATATTTCTAGAAATCGGAGGCGCAAAGCAAATCTCTTTTTGGTAACGACTCAAGGTAAGGGGGAGTGAGATAAGAAGTATAATATGAAAAGACATAAGAATAATGGGAGGAGTCCCCTACTCCTTTTAAATTTAATAATATTATTATTTTAAAATATTAACTTTTTAACTTAAAATTTTTAATAAATTTTAAATTAAATATCTAGTTTAACTAACTCTAACATACCTATGCAAAACTTGGATCATTATGACCTATATGGACTGGACTATACCTATGCAAGGACTTGGACCATTATGACCCATATGGACTGAACTATACCTATGCAAGGACTGGATTATATGGACTTATTTATACCTATGCGAGGAATTGACCCAAAGGACTAAAAATTGACTATATTAATAATTATTAAATTTTGTATTATGATATGTATTAATGATATTTAATTGATTTGATTATGATTTGATTATGATTGATTGATTGATGATATTTAGTTATGATTGATACTGTTTGATTTTGATTGATGATATTGTAATGTGGAGTTTGAGCATATAGCGAGCATGACGGAAAGCTAAAATTCAGTAAGAATTTCTTACCTTACTCTTTAAATTTTATTATCTTTTATCTCTTCTTAGAAATTATTTTTAACTTTATTTTTAATACTTAGAATAAAAAAAAATTAGTATTTATTTTAGAAAGAAAATATTTTATGAGAATTTATTTAATTAAATCTTGAGTTAAAGAAAAAAATATTGTAATTTTAAGTATTTTTGGTTAATAATTAATAAAACAAATTTTTTTTTTGAAAGAAAATTATTTTATTTTTTCCAACTTAATAACTAAATATATTTGAAAATAATTGAGATTCCTAAATTTGATTTTGTTAAGATTTAATTTGAGAAAGATTATGTAAAGTTTTATATGAGAAAGTTTTAGATATTTAAGGCTTAGAAACTCAAATTTCAGTGAGATTCAAAAACTGTACCAAATTTATTTCTGTGGGACAGAAATTCAGAGAATCGAGAAAATGTACAGTTTATTGAAATAATGTTGTAAACCTTTAAGGGATTTAATAATTGAGTTTCTAAAAGCCTTAACTAACTCAATACGCGAGTAGTTCATGCATCATGAATCATTAAAGTGAAATGAAATAATATTGTCTGGGGACGGATTATAGAAACCGAGGATACATTAGAGGAGGCTTAATTACGAGCCTTGGGATGAGAGGGTGTGAAAGGGTGCTTCAGGGGACCTGGGGTAGCTCCCTAGTGTCGGGTACTTTCACAATAAAAACTTTCTCAATCTGACTAGTCTCTAAGTGTTTCCATGCCAGTTGAGCTGTTCATATTATTATTATCCGGACTTATGGAACAGTGTAAACTCCTGGTTGGCCCAGTGCAAATTAAAATTTAAGGGCCCACATATATAGGTAAGTTGTGATGAAGATATTGCATAACATTCATGCATTCATAATTGATTGTGTGTGTGATTGTGATTGATATTATTAAGTATTGGTTTGTGAAAACCCTTTGTTGCTTATGTCTTATTCGGAAATATTATATTCTGTTTCTCACTCCTTTCTCCGTGTTTTTGTTTCACATGTTTTAAATTGATGGTTCAGAGGGAAGGATCGAAGAATATCGGCAGTAAATATAGCACGTTCTAGAAAGGGAGCTCGGTATGAATACCGTGGTCCAATGACTAAATAATGTTAATAAGTAACTGCTTCTGGGCCATGGAGTTTCCTCTCTTTCTTATAATGTTTAATATTTATTTCCGTTGGATGAATGTAAAATTACTTTATAAAGTTTTAATAATATTTATGAGGTATTTCAGCAATAATGTATATAATTTATTCCGATAGTTTCTTTTTAACAATCATATCTTTAGTAAAAAAAAAAAATTACGAATTTTTCTAGATTTTATTAAGGTGTAACAGAGGGTGTTACAAAGTGGTATCAGAGCAGTTAATCCAATAGGCCTGGGGAAAAGGTCTATCTTGCTTTGTCTGTAAACTCTGTATAGGTAGAATATCTGACTTGGTAGTAACTGTGATTGATGTGACAAATCTCAGTTACTGTGAAACAGGAAACTAATGGCTGGAAACGATCTTGCTGGAGTTGTAGAACGCTTAATCAATGCAATGGGAGCACGTGAAGGTCAAGGTAATGATGCCTTGAGAAGACTGGACCTATTCGAAAAGCGCAATCCACCTCGTTTCAAGGGAGGATATAACCCTGATGGAGCACAAATCTGGATTCGAGAGATAGAGAAGATCTTTCGAGCATTGCAATGTAATGAAGCTGATAAGGTAGTCTTCGCTACTTATGCCTTATCTAAGGATGCCGAACATTGGTGGGATAGCATGCGTAAACAATTCGAAGTCAACGACGTGGAGATCACTTGGGACTATTTCAAGGATATGTTTCTGGAAAAATACTTTCCAGCTGATGTTAAAGAGAAAAGACAATTCGAATTCCTGTCGCTGACCCAAGGAAATATGACCGTTGGAGAGTACGCATCCAGGTTTGAAGAGCTATCTCGTTTTCATTCTCATTATAATGATGCTACTAATGAAAGAGATCGGTGTGCAAAGTTTGTAAATGGACTGCGGCCAGAAATTAAGGAAGCTATACGAATGCAGGAAATCCGTGAATTTTCTGTATTGGTAAATCGCTGCAGGATCTTTGAAGAAGACCATAAGGATAGAATGACCAAAAGTCGTGAGCCCATTCACAAGGCGGGAGAAATAAGAAGTGGAGGACCTCACCATCACCAAAGAAGAGATTTCAGAAGGAATAAGCCTTACCAAGCACCATTTCGCCGGTTTGGAACAGCATCTGTTCCTAACAGACCCCAAGCTTCAACTGGAAGCTATTACCCAACATCTGCACCAAATTTTAAATGTTTTATCTGTGGAGGACCCCATTTGAAAAGGGATTGTCCTAAAAACACTTATGTTTGCTTTAAGTGTAACAAACCAGGTCATCACATCAAGGATTGCCCAGAGATGAAGAGAGAAAACCCTGAAGGTGCAAGTACAAGCATAAATACTCAAGGAGGCGCGCACAGTGCAGTCGGAAGGCCGAAAGCAAAAGGAAAGGTTTTTGCAATCACTGGAGAAGAAGCATCTCATGCTGATTCCATGGTAGAAGGTAAGTGTATCATTAATAAGATTTCTTTAACTGTTATGTATGACTCGGGTGCATCACATTCCTTTATTGCCAATGACTGTGTAGAAAAACTAAAATTACCTGTGATAGAACTTCCATTTGACTTATCTGTACATACTCCTGGAAACAATCCCATTGTCACTTCTAAAGCTTGTTGGAAATGCCCTATTGTCATAGATGGTAGGGACTTTAAGGCTAATCTTTTCTGTTTACCCCTTTCTGGCTTAGAAGTCATTATTGGGCTAGATTGGTTGTCTGACAATCATGTTCTAATAGATTGTCATAATAAAACCATAATGTTTAAAGAACCAGTGAATTTGAATCCTGAGGATTCGAGATTTCTAACCGCCAACCAAGTGAGTGCCTCTTTAAAAGGAGGGGCTCAAGGATTCATGCTATTGCTTTCAACGAAAGGAGAGCAAGAATCAAAAATCAAAAATCTGCCGGTTGTGTGTGAATTTCCTGACGTTTTTCCTGAAGATATCCCTGGTTTACCCCCAGAAAGAGATGTGGAATTTTCCATTGATCTAGTACCTGGAGTTGGACCCATTTCAATTGCACCATACCGAATGTCACCTCTAGAATTAGCAGAGTTGAAGAAACAACTTGAAGAGATGATAGAGAAGCAGTTTATACGACCCAGTGTATCCCCCTGGGGTGCACCAGTGTTGTTGGTTAAGAAGAAGGATGGTAGCATGAGGTTGTGTGTAGATTATCGACAACTGAACAAGGTGACGATCAAGAACAGATACCCTCTGCCAAGGATTGACGACTTGATGGATCAGCTGCGTGGTGCCACGGTGTTCTCCAAAATTGATTTGAGGTCTGGATACCATCAAATAAGGGTGAAGAAAGAAGATGTATCGAAAACTGCTTTTAGAACACGCTATGGCCATTACGAATATCTAGTAATGCCTTTTGGTGTAACTAATGCACCAGCCGTATTCATGGATTACATGAATAGGATTTTTCATCCATATCTAGATAAATTTGTAGTGGTGTTCATTGATGATATATTAGTGTACTCTAAAAGCAGAAAAGAACATGTTGAACATTTGAAGGTCGTGTTGGAAATCCTGAAAAAGAAACAACTGTATGCAAAGCTGTCGAAGTGTGAATTCTGGTTGGAAGAGGTGAACTTTTTAGGACATGTAATTAGTCAAGGAGGAATAGCTGTAGACCCTTCCAAGGTGGAGGCGGTTTTAAAATGGGAGAGACCAACCACGATCACTGAGATTAGAAGTTTCTTGGGCTTGGCTGGATACTATAGGAGATTCATTGAAGGATTTTCAAAGCTAGGATACCCATTGACCAAGTTAACACGGAAAGGACAACCTTTTGTGTGGACGACACAATGCGAGAATAGTTTCCAAGAGCTGAAAGATCGACTTACGTCTGCGCCGGTGTTAGTACTCCCTGATCCACATCAAAGTTTTGAAGTTTACTGTGATGCGTCTAAACAAGGACTAGGAAGTGTACTCATGCAAGACAAGAAGGTTGTAGCCTATGCGTCGCGTCAATTAAGGCAACATGAGATTAACTACCCTACCCATGACTTAGAGTTAGCCGCTGTAGTTTTTGCCTTAAAGATTTGGAGGCATTATCT
The DNA here is from genome assembly GCA_037962975.1 of Clitoria ternatea. Taxonomy (NCBI): domain Eukaryota; kingdom Viridiplantae; phylum Streptophyta; class Magnoliopsida; order Fabales; family Fabaceae; genus Clitoria; species Clitoria ternatea. The sequence goes on along the minus strand of CM075670.1, from coordinate 19,967,499 downwards.
ATACGGTGCAACATTCGATGTGTTTAGCGATCATAAGAGTCTCAAGTATTTATTCGATCAAAAGGAGTTAAACATGAGGCAACGGAGATGGATAGAGTTCTTAAAGGACTACGACTTTGAGTTACAATACCATCCTGGAAAAGCGAACGTAGTAGCTGATGCTTTAAGTCGAAAGTCTCTACATGCGTCCATGATGATGATTAAAGAGCTGGAATTGATAGAGAACTTCAGAGATCTTAACCTAGCAGTAAAGGTTAATGCTAACAGCTACAGATTAGGAGCGTTGCAAGTGACAAGTGAATTCCTGAGACAAGTTTTAGAGGCTCAAAGAGAGGATGAATTTCTGCAAGAGAAGAAAGAACTCTTAAAACAAGGAAAAGAAGTCGAGTTCAATGTAAGAAGTGACCAATTGCTAAGGTATAAGGATCGAGTGTGTATCCCTAATCAAGAGGAGTTGAGGAAAGCAATTCTGGAAGAAGGCCATAAAAGTTATATGAGCATTCATCCCGGAGCTACTAAAATGTATCAAGATTTGAAGAAGTTATTTTGGTGGCCTGGAATGAAGAAAGAAGTGGCAGAGTACGTGGCTGCATGTCTAATTTGCCAGAAGGTTAAAGTAGAACACCAAAAACCCCCTGGAATGCTACAATCAATGGAAATACCAGAATGGAAATGGGATAGCATTACCATGGATTTTGTGACTTCTTTACCCAAAACTCCATTAGGACATGATTCAATATGGGTAATAGTTGATAGACTAACAAAATCTGCCCACTTTATTCCCATCAACATTCGTTACTCTATGGAGAAGCTGGCAAAATTATACATCGAGGAGATTGTGAGATTGCATGGAATTCCTTCAAGTATCATTTCTGATCGGGACCCTCGTTTTACATCACAATTCTGGAAGAGCTTGCACAAGGCTTTGGGAACAAGACTGCGTCTGAGTTCAGCATATCATCCTCAGACAGATGGACAATCAGAAAGAACAATCCAATCTCTAGAGGACTTGTTACGAGCTTGTGTGTTAGAGCATAAAGGAAATTGGAATCAATTCTTACCATATGTGGAGTTTACCTACAACAACAGTTTCCATGCTAGCATTGGCATGGCACCTTTTGAAGCATTATATGGAAGAAAATGTAGGACCCCGCTATGTTGGTTTGAGACTGGTGAAAACTTGATGCTAGGACCAGAGTTGGTACAACAAACCACGGATAAAATCAAAATAGTTCAGGAAAAGATAAAGGCAACACAGAGCAGGCAGAAAAGTTACTATGACAAAAGAAGAAAGCCGCTCGAATTTCAAGAAGGCGATCATGTATTCTTGAAAGTCACACCTATGACTGGGGTCGGTCGGGCAATGAAATCTCGAAAACTAACCCCTAGATTTATCGGTCCATACCAAATAATTCATAAAGTTAGTCCCCTTGCCTACCAAATAGCATTACCACCTTTTCTTTCTAATATCCATAATGTTTTTCATGTGTCAAACTTGCGAAAGTATATATCTGATCCTACACATGTTATTGAACCTGATGTCATACAAGTTAAAGATAATCTTACATATGATGCACCACCTGTTAGAATAAGTGACAGAAGAATAAAACAATTAAGAGACAAGACAATTCCGCTTGTAAAGGTTATTTGGAGTGAAACGAGAGGAGAAGATGCTACATGGGAACTAGAAACTGAGATGAAAGAGTCTCATCCTCATTTGTTTTACTGATTAATGTAAATTTCGAGGACGAAATTTTCTAAGGGGAGTAGAGTTGTAACACCCCTATTTTTATTTTTATATTAAAATTTTGAAGGAATTAAATTATGGTTCTTTAGAACTTTTTAATCTACGTATTATTTATGATTTTTTGAAATTTTTTGGAATTTTGGATTTTTTTTTAATAAAAATAATATTTTTTAAATAATTTTAAATTCATATAAGTGACTTAAATTAAAAATATTTATAAGAAAGTGAATTTAAATTATAAGAAAATTTTCTAAAATCCGTTTCAAGTAGACTTATCTAAAAATTATCGGTTTGAGAAAAATCTTGATTTTTTCCAATCGTTAAAAAATTAGAAACGTATCAATAAATTTTTATTAACAGAAAATTTTAGATTTTTAAAATTTCAACTTTATATTACTTATTATAAAATTAGTGAGGACTGATATAATATCGCTAAATTTCAAAAAGGACTCATTTTGAATATTTAAAATATACCGAGTGAAAGGTTACTATTTGGCTTAATAATTCTGCCGACAGTTACTATGCAAAACACTGTGCATGTACGAAATTTTCAAAGAATGCATAGTAACCTGGAATAAAAAATTCAAAAATGCATAGTACTTTTATATTAAAATAATGGAATGCATAGTAAATTTTTTTCCTATAAATACCGAAGGATTTCTTCTTTAGAATTCACAATTTCAGATTAAGTTTTCTTAATACAGTAGTGCTAGTGAGATAGTGGTGGAAGTGAGAGAGAGAAGAAAAGTTTTTGGAGAGAAGGTTCTGCCAAAATCCTAAGGTAAGAATACTTCTCTTTTATATTTTTTAGGGTTATTTTTATATCGTTTTTAGAAATCTGTTATTATACTAGAAATAATATTATTTTAAGTTACTATTCTGCATAGTAAAATACTATTTCAACAGTAAATTACTATTCAAATAGTAAATTACTATTTACTGTTACTATTTACCGTTACTATTCACGATTTACTATTTACCGTTACTATTCACGATTTACTATTTACCGTTACTATTCACGTTTTACTATTTACTGTTACTATTCACTATTTACTATTTACTATTCACTATTCACTATTCACTATTCACTATTTACTATTCAGAATTTACCATTTCTGTTTTAAGTAGTAATCTTAATCTTCGTCTTATGCTTATACTGAAATAAAATTGATATTAATATTTCTAGAAATCGGAGGCGCAAAGCAAATCTCTTTTTGGTAACGACTCAAGGTAAGGGGGAGTGAGATAAGAAGTATAATATGAAAAGACATAAGAATAATGGGAGGAGTCCCCTACTCCTTTTAAATTTAATAATATTATTATTTTAAAATATTAACTTTTTAACTTAAAATTTTTAATAAATTTTAAATTAAATATCTAGTTTAACTAACTCTAACATACCTATGCAAAACTTGGATCATTATGACCTATATGGACTGGACTATACCTATGCAAGGACTTGGACCATTATGACCCATATGGACTGAACTATACCTATGCAAGGACTGGATTATATGGACTTATTTATACCTATGCGAGGAATTGACCCAAAGGACTAAAAATTGACTATATTAATAATTATTAAATTTTGTATTATGATATGTATTAATGATATTTAATTGATTTGATTATGATTTGATTATGATTGATTGATTGATGATATTTAGTTATGATTGATACTGTTTGATTTTGATTGATGATATTGTAATGTGGAGTTTGAGCATATAGCGAGCATGACGGAAAGCTAAAATTCAGTAAGAATTTCTTACCTTACTCTTTAAATTTTATTATCTTTTATCTCTTCTTAGAAATTATTTTTAACTTTATTTTTAATACTTAGAATAAAAAAAAATTAGTATTTATTTTAGAAAGAAAATATTTTATGAGAATTTATTTAATTAAATCTTGAGTTAAAGAAAAAAATATTGTAATTTTAAGTATTTTTGGTTAATAATTAATAAAACAAATTTTTTTTTTGAAAGAAAATTATTTTATTTTTTCCAACTTAATAACTAAATATATTTGAAAATAATTGAGATTCCTAAATTTGATTTTGTTAAGATTTAATTTGAGAAAGATTATGTAAAGTTTTATATGAGAAAGTTTTAGATATTTAAGGCTTAGAAACTCAAATTTCAGTGAGATTCAAAAACTGTACCAAATTTATTTCTGTGGGACAGAAATTCAGAGAATCGAGAAAATGTACAGTTTATTGAAATAATGTTGTAAACCTTTAAGGGATTTAATAATTGAGTTTCTAAAAGCCTTAACTAACTCAATACGCGAGTAGTTCATGCATCATGAATCATTAAAGTGAAATGAAATAATATTGTCTGGGGACGGATTATAGAAACCGAGGATACATTAGAGGAGGCTTAATTACGAGCCTTGGGATGAGAGGGTGTGAAAGGGTGCTTCAGGGGACCTGGGGTAGCTCCCTAGTGTCGGGTACTTTCACAATAAAAACTTTCTCAATCTGACTAGTCTCTAAGTGTTTCCATGCCAGTTGAGCTGTTCATATTATTATTATCCGGACTTATGGAACAGTGTAAACTCCTGGTTGGCCCAGTGCAAATTAAAATTTAAGGGCCCACATATATAGGTAAGTTGTGATGAAGATATTGCATAACATTCATGCATTCATAATTGATTGTGTGTGTGATTGTGATTGATATTATTAAGTATTGGTTTGTGAAAACCCTTTGTTGCTTATGTCTTATTCGGAAATATTATATTCTGTTTCTCACTCCTTTCTCCGTGTTTTTGTTTCACATGTTTTAAATTGATGGTTCAGAGGGAAGGATCGAAGAATATCGGCAGTAAATATAGCACGTTCTAGAAAGGGAGCTCGGTATGAATACCGTGGTCCAATGACTAAATAATGTTAATAAGTAACTGCTTCTGGGCCATGGAGTTTCCTCTCTTTCTTATAATGTTTAATATTTATTTCCGTTGGATGAATGTAAAATTACTTTATAAAGTTTTAATAATATTTATGAGGTATTTCAGCAATAATGTATATAATTTATTCCGATAGTTTCTTTTTAACAATCATATCTTTAGTAAAAAAAAAAATTACGAATTTTTCTAGATTTTATTAAGGTGTAACAGAGGGTGTTACAGTTGAGGCCCTATTTCCACGCGCACCCAGTACTGGTGAGAACGGATTTGCCTCTCCGTTCAGTACTTAGCAAGCCCGACCTCGCCGGGAGGATGATAAAATGGTCTATCGAGCTGTCTGAATTCAAAATTTCGTATGAGCCTCGAGGAGCCATCAAGGCACAAGTGTTGGCTGATTTTGTTGTGGAGATGACTGGGGCGGACCCTGCCACCCCTCGAGCGCATTGGACCATTTACGTTGATGGATCGTCGAACAGCAAAGGTTGTGGAGCAGGTGTGGTGGTAGAAAGTGATGATGGTGTGCACCTAGAAATTTCCCTCCGATTCAATTTCAAAACCTCCAACAACCAGGCTGAATACGAAGCATGCTTGGCCGGTCTCCGTGCGGCGATTGACATCGGAGCATCAGCAGTCACACTGTGCAGTGATTCTCAATTGGTGATTTCGCAGATCCAGGGGGAATACCAAGCAAAGGAGCCGCAACTTCAATTGTACTTGAATTGTTTTAATGAGTTGAAGGGAAGATTTGAAGTTTTAGAGTTCAAACATGTGCCTAGAGAGGAAAATACCAGAGCGGACATCTTGTCAAGACTTGCAAGTACGAAGCAGCCCGGCAGCACAACAACGGTGGTTCAAAGCACTTTGACATCACCTAGCATACCTCTGTACCCTTCTCTGAATGCTATCATGGTAAGCTATCCATATGAGGATTCTTGGGTTATCCCCTATATTCGCTATCTGGCTGATGGTCAGCTGCCCACTGATGAGAAGGAGAGGAGACGAGTGAAGAGGGAGCTACCATATTTTACTATAGTTGATGGTGTTCTCTACAAAAGGGGATTCTCTGTCCTATATCTTTTGTGTTTGAGAGAAGATGAGGTTCAAGCGGTTTTGGAGGAAGTGCACGAGGGGCAATGTGGGCACCATGCTGGAGGCCGAAGCTTAATGAGAAAAGTCCTCAGGGCTGGATATTGGTGGCCCACTGTGAAGCAGGATTCTGCAGATTTTGTTAGGAAGTGTGATGCTTGTCAAAAATTCTCCAATCTCTACCATACACCGGCCCAAGAGCTGTCCTCATCTGTTGTACCTTGGCCGTTCTACCAGTGGGGCCTTGATATTTTGGGTCCATTCCCTACTACGCCAGGAGGTATCAAATATTTGATCGTGGGGGTAGACTACTTCACCAAGTGGATCAAAGCAGAACCAGTAGGGCATATCACTTCTGCGCGAACAAGGCGTTTCGTGTATGAAAATATCATAGCTCGATTCGGGGTGCCAGGGCGGATTGTGACTGACAACGGCACCCAGTTCACAGACAAAAAGTTCACAGATTTGCTGGAAGGACTGGGGATAATCCATATATTTTCGTCTGTTGAACACCCCCAAACCAATGGACAAGCGGAGGTAGCCAACCGAGAAGTGCTAAAGGGGTTGAAGAAGTGTCTGGGAGAAGCAAAGGGAGGATGGACAGACCAGCTATGTCATGTTTTATGGGCATACCGCACCACGCCTCATTCTTCAACTAACGAATCCCCATACCGGTTGACGTACGGGGTTGAGGCCATGATCCCGGTGGAACTACAAACAAGATCAGCTCGTGTGGAGTATTTTTCAGCTGAAGATAACAACGCCAATTTGGCATCAGAACTGGACGTCCTCCAGGAGTTAAGGGAAAAGGCTTTCGTCAGAGATCAGGCTATAAAAGCAAAGGCAGCACTCCGGTATAATAAATATGTCCAGTACAGAGCTTTCAACATCGGAGATCTTGTTTTGAGAAAGGCAAGTGTGGGGAATAAATTCGCCCACCAAGGAAAGCTGGCACCGACGTGGGAAGGTCCGTATAGAGTTTCTGAAGTGACTGGAAAAGGGTCATACCGGTTGGAAGAACTTGATGGAACTTCGATCCGCAACAAATGGAACACTCAGAACTTACGTGTTTATTACAGCTAGTTGGTAAGACGGCGTGTACTCTTTTTCCTTACTTGAGTTTTTCCCTTTGGGTTTTCTCAAGAAGGTTTTAACGAGGCATGACCCCAACTACGCTCTTCATGTAATGTACTTTCAATTCTAATAAGAATACATTTTAACCGCCCTATCATTCTCACCTTTCTTATGTGTTATGATTTATAGCCGTAGTTTAATACGCGTACACCTCAGGACGGATGAACTCAACTACCAATTCTGTAGTTGATGATGTAACTCCTCAAGGGACTGATGAAGACCCCTCAGGACGGATGATCTCAATCACACATCGCGTGTTTTGACGATGTAACTCCTTGAGGTGGAATGGGTTGTAGGGCTGGTCCTTTTTCAAGGCCACAAACCGAACCCCATTCGAAGACAACATGGGTTGCAGGGCTGGTCCTTTTTCAAGGCCACAAACCGAACCCCATTCGAAGACAACATGGGTTGCAGGGCTGGTCCTTTTTCAAGGCCACAAACCGAACCCCATTCGAAGACAACATGGGTTGTAGGGCTGGTCCTTTTTCAAGGCCACAAACCGAACCCCATTCGAAGACAACATGGGTTGTAGGGCTGGTCCTTTTTCAAGGCCACAAACCGAACCCCATTCGAAGACAACATGGGTTGTAGGGCTGGTCCTTCCTCAAGGCCACAAACCAAACCCCATGCGAAGGCTTGGGCGCAGTAGGCCGGTTCATACAGAAAACCACGCTGAACCCCGAGTAACGGGCGCAGTAGGTTCAGGATTAGCCCTGATCCGAACCCCGTGTTGAAGGCTTGGATTGTAGGATTGCACCGAACTCCAAGTACGGTTAGTAGGATCGAACCGAACACCGTGTGAAGACTTGAGGTGTAGGACCAAACCGAACCTCAAGAGAAAGGCGTGAAGCTTACCCTTGTCAAAGTTATACCAAAATTCAAAAGGCAATGTTCGTCCTCAATTGCGGAATATCCACCCCAGAGCGGTTGAACGCTAACATACCCACTCTGTATCTTCGAGGAGAGATAAGCATTTCTATCTTTTTAAGAAGTTAAAAGGTAATTCTTGAGATAAAGTTTCCCTTCCCAATGTACTTACACTTGGGGACAGGGCATGCTTTAACTTAATTGTCGCTTCTTTGTTACAATTTGTTATCTTAATCCGGTGTGATAAGTATGCTTTAAGCAGCTAGGTAACCACACAGAACGGATTCACAAAGCATTGAAAACAATAAAGTGTTTTGTATAGCACTAAGTTATCCAACAATCATACATTCGACGTAAGCAGTTGAAGAGAAGCAACAGTGAATTTTATTTCCAAAATAAGAAATTATCCAGGTTACAAAGTAGTTAAAGCTGGAGCTGATCCCAGTACACAGCTATGAATAAAGCTTAAATTAAGGGGCCGGTGCCTGATCCTCCGCAGAGGGCACTCCTGTCTTCTCCATCTCATCCTCTGCTCCAGTTCGGGCACCTTCCTGCGTTTCAGCTCCAGAGGCAGCGGTGGACGTTGTCGGCTCCATACTTTGACCTTCTGGAAGGGGAGGCAGTTCGTACAGAGATGCACGGGGTTCATGATGCGAGCCGTCCTTATGCACTTCGACAAGTTTTCCCCCATGGAATTCGAAGAACGGATCCAATCCGTACAAATTCAACTGCACTCCGGGGTTACGATAATAAACTTGACGAAGGGCCAGGCCGAAAGATTCATACGCCATATTTTTGCATATCTCCAAGGCTTTGGCAGCCTTGGCCTTCGCAGCAGCTAATCTTCTTTGAACCTTGGTAAAATCCTCTTCTGAAGGCCCAGCACTCGCACCACCCTTCTTGAGTTCCTCAATTTGGGCTTGCATCTCCTTTCGAAGGCTCTCCCACTCCCCAAGGTCTTTGTTGCGACCGTCCTCCATAATTTTAAGATCGTCAGCAAGCTTAGCCGATCTCTTCTTCTCCAGTTGTAATTCTTCTTCAAGGAGGGGTATGGATTTGTTCTATTTCTGGAGGTCGGCAACTTCCCGCTCTAGAGCCTTGTTCGCAAAATGAACTTGGCTTGCCTCCTCAGTTTTTCTCTGGAGCGTCTCCTTGGTTTTCTTCAATTCTGACTCCACGCCCCTATGAACTTCAGCTTGTTTGGTCGCCCATGTCTCCTTCACCGCGAGTTCGGCTTCAAGCTTTTCAACCTGATCCATGAAATCTGCCTTCTCGCTCAGGGAATCAAGGAGGCCGGACAGTTCATCCAGCTGCCAACGCCCGGCCTTACAAGCACCTCGGACCCCAGTAGCGTCGAGGGAGGGGCGGAGGCAATACCTTACCTTTGGAAGAGTGGGAGGCATGGACCCCTGAAACCATAAATAAAGAGAAAGGAAGGAGTCACGCGGAGGATCAAACGCCGGAGGAGGACCATTCCCAGAGTTCGGTTCTGAAGCATTCTGTGAAGAAGGGGCAGAGGATTCAGGAACGGGTTTCTTTCCCTTGTCCTTCTTCAACCCAGTTTCTTCGACCGTCTTCTGACGCTTCTTCACAGGGTCATCAGAGGAGGGCTTTTCTTGGTCTGCCTTTTTTACAAGATGCCTCTTTTTCCTCTTCTTCTCTGGGACGGCCTCCTCGTCGCCCGCTCCGGTGGCCTCAGTTGGTTCTTCTGTTTCCTCCTCATCAAAGAGAGGAACCTCATCACCCACTGCAGAGGTCAAGGGAATGAGGGGAGTTTTGGTGGCATTCCTCTTCGCCTGGATCTCATTCTTCTCAAAGGAGGAATCATCGTCAGCCATCATGGTCCTTAACGACAACATCTCTGGGCAGGCTCTTTCGATTTGCTCTGCAAAACAAGAAAGGTTGAGTTAGCACATAAGAAGAAAAAATAATCAGAGCGGAATAATTATACAACACAGATAGAGTAAGAACGGATATTACGGAGGTAGGTGTTTCGGATGTTGTCCTCGGCCAAGAGGAGCCTGCTGGAAAATCCTTTGAGGGTTTTCGAGGCCGTCTGCATGACGCTCAAGACCTCAGCAGAATGAGAGGAGAGTTCACTCTCATCTGTGTAATAAGCACGGCTCGTGAGGAGAAAATGCTCGTGCGTCCAGCTAAGAGGGAACTTGGTAAATCCCTCCTTATTTCGCCAGAAGACCGGCTTATTTGGTTGAATACGGACCCGCGTGTAGTAGTGCTTGAAAGAGCGTCCATCCACCTTAGCGGATTCCGTATAAGATTTGAAATTTATCACCCTTGAGTCACTACGGAGAGTAATGAACCCAAGGCCGCCCTTCTTATTAGCACGGCGGACCACTTGGCAATAGTGAAACAGTTTGGCCACAGTGGCGGAGAAGTTGAAATGCTCCCCCAGAACCTCCAGAGCCCGGACTAGACACCGTTGGGATGCAGTTGTGTGGGGGCGCAGTCTAGGAAACGCAGGACGGCCATTTGGAATTCCGTCATGGGGAAGCGTACTCCTAACTTCAAGAAGACGAAGTCGTACATGTAGACCGACCTCTCATCAGGGACGCTGTGGCATACTCTCTCAGAGGGATGTGGTGCCAGAACAACGTATCGCGCCTTGTACTTTTTGTCTGAATGTATTTTACAGCGGAAAGAGACCGTGCATTCTTCCTCACTCGCATGGTGCGAAGGGATCTCTAGGAATTCCTCCTCCACCCAGCAGTAGGGTTTCTCCCTGTTGAGCTTTTCCCAGTTAAGCCGGTGTGCCACAACGTTGACACACCCTTCAGCAGAGCGGAGAACTGGTGTTTTTCCACGTCCTGGAAGGTCCATAGTTGTGCAGGCACGGTGGAACGCGTACGTACTGTGGTAAAAAGCAACATCGTCAGAGAGGTAACCTTCAGCACTTGACCCTTCATCAGAGCGGCTGGTAGCCCTCGAGTCAAGGGGAACCTCAGAGCGACGTTGGGAAGAGGACACTCGTAAGGAAGAAGCTTAAGCTCTCTCTGAGCGACGAGGCCCAGCCACAGGAGGATTCGCTGGAATCCTCCCACCACGGTGGCTAAGGGGGGCACGAGAGCCAAAACTCCCCCTGTTTGAAGGACCAGCGTGGCCTGCTCTAGGGCGCATGGTGGAAATAGAATGAACAAAAATTGCAAAGAGTTGAAGGAAAGGGAGGTTACCTAAAGGAAGAAGATCTTTGAGAAGTTTGAAGACGACAGAGAAATTTCCAAGAAATTTGAGCAGAGGTTCACTAAGCTTGAAAACAAGAGTGGATTCCAAAATCTGCTAAGAGTCCCTTTTATAGGTAACGAAGAGGCATAGTGTTTCGTCGAAGGTCACAAGGCTTGCATCAAAACGCAACCTCTTTTCAAATTGAAACGACTCCGTTGTTTCGTCACGTACGAGCGCGAAAATGGTAACGTTTCAGTAAACATTTTGGCAAAATGGGCCCCCTTTTTTAGTTTGAATCCAGGCCCAATAAGCCCAATCGACGGTTACACTCTTGGGTAATGATGGCTCGTGCGTAAAAAACGCATTTACTGTCCAATCATGCCATGCGCATTTAATGCCTTCAACCACTTTTCGAATACCAAGGGTTTCGATTCTCAAAGACCCTTGGGATTTCAATCATTTATTTTATGCTGTCCGAATCCGTTGTACGCAACGCGAGAAGAGCGGTCACTCGTTTATTAGAGCAGACGCCACAGAGCTTCCAGAGACCTCCCAGAATGTACCACCGGTATCCAGACTTCTCTAGAGTTGTGTAGCTCATATGAGCAACTTAACAGTCCCTCATACAAGCTAGGGGACAGATGATCCGGTCTGGATACCGGCCCCCAATCTTGGGACGTCAGAATGACCTCATATAAGGAAAACCGGTGTCCTGGTTCAACTTTACCACACCGGATATCCGATGTCTGGCCGTCCGTCCTCATCTCATGACTGCCTCACTTATTTTCTTTATAACAGATCTTTGTTCATTTTCACAGAACATTTACATAACTGTTGGCTTTTCAGTCACAGCAAGATAAGAGCCCCTAATAACTTATCAGCGAAGATACTGTATGTAGCAAAATATGTCATGTCAATGGCCTCAGAAAGCAAGTGGATGTGTCAGCAGATTATGCGGAAAAGGTGATTATCCTCTCCTCTTCCTAGAGGATCGTACTCTGATAATTGACCTTGTAACACCCCAGCCGCTTTTCAGGAATGAACGACTGGCCCCACAGACTAACACAAGACCTTTCCAATGTGCTTTTGTCCTCACTCACACATTTCCTGAGAACTTCCCAGGAGGTCACCCATCCCAGAATTACTCCAAGTTAAGCACGCTTAACTTTGGAGTTCTTAAGTGATAGGCTACCGAAAAGGCTAATGCATTTGTTGGTATAGGTAGTACGAATTCATTTCTTTAAGCTATCCTCGACTGTATAGTCCCATACCTATACAGTCTTTGGATCCCTCTCATTCTGGTATGTATTCAGTTTATTCATGTGTCCTTCCCACTGGAAGCCTGCCAGGAGCCACTCCTTGTCCGTGCCCATGCACCGGCGATCACTCCCCGCCCTCAACAGCGCCGGGATGTCACATGCCCACCAGCTTCCGCCTGGTTCGTCCTCGAACCATACCGTACTAGGAGAGGTTAGGCTCTGATACCATTTGTAACACCCCAGCCGCTTTTCAGGAATGAACGACTGGCCCCACAGACCAACACAAGACCTTTCCAATGTGCTTTTGTCCTCACTCACACATTTCCTGAGAACTTCCCAGGAGGTCACCCATCCCAGAATTACTCCAAGTTAAGCACGCTTAACTTTGGAGTTCTTAAGTGATAGGCCACCTAAAAGGCTAATGCATTTGTTGGTATAGGTAGTACGAATTCATTTCTTTAAGCTATCCTCGACTGTATAGTCCCATACCTATACAGTCTTTGGATCCCTCTCATTCTGGTATGTATTCAGTTTATTCATGTGTCCTTCCCACTGGAAGCCTGCCAGGAGCCGCTCCTTGTCCGTGCCCATGCACCGGCGATCACTCCCCGCCCTCAACAGCGCCGGGATGTCACAGACCTACCCTCCTGACACATTCTGAGTGCTGAGCCACCCTGATTGACATAATGTACACGCTATCAGAGCTAGGGGACCCACCTGTATCCAACGACTCATTTTCTCACGTACAACTATAAATAGCTCATTTCAATACACATGCAAGGGTATCGTTGTTCTATCTCACATTTTTACTGTTACTTCGCTTGAGTATTCACTGAGTTCTTACACTCTTCTAACTTGAGCGTCGGAGAATCTTCGCAGGTGGCACCACCTTTCGCCCCCCTGCAACACGAAACGTTGGTGTGAAGGATCTCCAGGACAACAAGGCCGGCCTCTCCCACTGAGAGACCGGATTAATACATCGGATACACACTGTTCCGGTGTGCAAACCCTAAAAACACCTATAATCTTGTGGCTGGTCCCACACCGGATCCTAGACCCCGGTCCAGACCAGTTCAACATGTAAGGATTGAATTCAATAGATTAGTTCTTTAAAATGCTTTTTTATGATGTTAGGTGTTTTGTTATCCTAGAAAATCATGTTTTCTTGTAACCAAGCCACTTTACAACCTCGAAAAGACCTTATGATCCTTATTAATTGTATGTTGGTGATGATTAAGAAGATGAAAATCAAAGTTGACTTTGCATGATTCAATGTTTGATGGAGTAAAATAGTTACCCTTGTCATGTATACTCCAAGTAATACACTTGTGAGACATGACCTTGAAGCTCTTCTAACTATATGACATTTGATTATGGTAACTCTTATCTTTTAAGCTTGTATGCACTTGTATAATTATCATGAAGCTTTGCATTGTGATTTGGTGACTTCCCTCATTCAAGAATTTCAAATTTTTTATGCATCTTTCTTTTTATGAGCTATGAATTCTTTCCACCATGTTTTGTAAATTTTCTACTTCCTATCAATTCTATTTATTAGTGGCATTATTTGGTGTTTGCTTGACGACAAACAAATTGCTAAGTTAAGGGTAGTTGTTATATGTCGGTTTAAGATTATTTTCTATGTAAAATTTACATTTAAATTAGTACTTAATTGCTCATTTAATAAAAAAATTATCTCCATTATGTTTAGTTAAAGCATTGCCATAGTTTTAGGCTTACAAGTTTTTTTATGTGTTTTTATAGCCTTAGGAAAGAAAAGAAGAGAAAAAAAAAAGACAAGGCTTATTTTTGCTCCTAGCCAGCAATAGTAAATCAACTATTGCCACTTCGTTCAACGTTGAATCTAGATGAAATTTTGATATGTTGTTCAGAACATCTAACACTTCATTTTGAATAGTTGAATCTTATTTTGGAGGCTTGAGGAATCAAATACGCACAAAACAACAAGAAATGAAATTTCAACCAAAAGATGATGCCTTAGGAGAAACTGCTCAAGCATTTGGATGGTTGCTTGCGCACCTGGATCGTGATAGAACACATTTTTTCACCCCAAAGGTCATATAAGAGATTCACGGCCACTTTTAGTGGATCTTTAGTTTGTGGGAAGCTAAAAACACTATATGGAGCTACTCTAATACCATGGGAGGGCTTATAGACAAGGAATTTGATTTGAGTGTAAATCATTCCCTCTTTAGCTGTGTATTGAATACTTGTTGTATGACTTATATTATTTAATCAATATAGTATTTCATTTCATAAACCTAATGCATGTTTCGAACGGATTTCACATGTGTGCTTGAGGTTTTCGAACGGGTTGAGGAATGAAATACTGATTAACTTCTTTATCTAGGGATAAATTTGAATTTAATGGTCGTTAAGGCTAATGTCTAATGCAATGACTTTCGCCAAATAGTTGAGGTATTGATAGTTGGGAAAGGGACTTAGGATCTATTTGTTGAGGGGTTAAGTTCAGTAAAATTTATGTTATATTGGTTTGATTGACTTGTGTAATTGTATTAAGTAGGATAATATATGCTTAAGAGGAATGACGATGAAACTTAATCTCAACACCTTTGTTTATATTTACTTAGATTTTTATGTTCTTTTTATCACTAACAACATCCTCCTTCAACAATAAACACTTCTGCATATTTATAAGTATGTTGTAAGTAGTTTTATTGTGATTTTATAAGTATAAATTGTTATTTTGGTGACTATCATACAAGTCTATATGGATATGATACTTTTACTTGGTCATTGAAACTAAAACAAATATTTGGTACACTTGTCAAAGTCCTAACAACCTACAATTGTAATAGTTGTCACATGCACAAAGGACATGAATTTTCCTTATGTCTTACAACGTTTACTTTCTTAGAGCCTAAATAAAAAAGTATTTTTAAATAGTGAAAGGGGAGAATGAAGTGTCACTATTGTCAATATAGTCCTCTACTATTTATGAGCCATAACATGAAGTCCTTCAAGAATGAATTTGTATGAGTTGGAGAGATGAACCCATGAAGTCCTTCAAGAGTGAACTTGTATGAGTTAGAGAGATGATCACATGAAGTCCTACAAGAATTAATTTGTATGAGTTAGAGAGATGATCACATGAAGTTCTACGAATAATTCTTCATTCTCTAACCTATGTGTTAAGAAACATATAAAAGATTCAATTTCTATTAAAGGTAATCTAATACAAGTAACCTTTAATAAAAAAACAATTTAAACTTAAAAACAAAACTTAAGGAACGTGCCACGAAGGTTGGGGGGCAAGGAACCATGGTCAAGTACTAGATACTATTTGATGGAGATAAAGATAAAATAAAAGGGGTCGAATATAATTATATCAAACTTTTGAGATTGTAATAACGTAAAATCCTGTGATACTAATTGTAATTTACCCAAAATAAAATTGAGTGTTTTTTTTTATAAAAAAAATATTTGGATGCAGCCGCGGGTCCAGACCCTTGTGCCATAAATAGCAGCGGTTCATGTTTTCTCCCAGCCCTTGCTTCCGTGACTTGCACAAAACAAGAATAAAAATTTTAGGGTCTTCTGAGTTCTGAGTTTCATCCTGCGCTGGAAATCAGATATGGGAGGAGGCAATGGGCAAAAGGCAAAGATGGCTCGCGAGAAGAACCTCGAGAAACAGAAGGCCGCCGCAAAGGGTAACCCTTTTTCTTCGCTCCCTAATAATTTCCAATTCATCTTCTCTTTAATTCACCACGATTCCAATCCAAACATTAAAAAATTTTTGAAAATCGAAACGCTGTGTGCTAGATCTGGCTTGGTTCTTGATTTTAGCATTTTTTTTATGTGCGCAGGAAGCCAGCTGGAATCAAACAAGAAAGCGATGTCGATCCAGGTAATAATATTTCGGTGTTTTTAATCTCACACCAGCTACTGATTCTTGTTAGTTTTCTTTTCCTTTTGTTTTCCCCACATATGTTGAATTTCTCACTCGGTTTCTTTGTTGAGCATCATATATTTCGGATGGAAATTGTTGTATAGATTTTCTAATTTATGTTACAGCTGAAACAGTTCTTGGTTTTGTGTTTGGCATTGATCCGTTGTGGCTTGGGTTATTGTTTATTTTTTTTCAGTTTTTCTTTATGTCTGTAGTATACTTTACATTCCCTGCTCATGGAATGTTAATATAATAACGGCAGGCCTTCGTAATGTCAGGGAAATAGTTAAATATCACCTCGATTTTATTAATTCTGTTTTTTATGAACTTAAAATAGTAGAAAATATTAACTAATTGGAACAAAAAGGAAAAAGACCTTCTTACCCAGTAGGGAAGTGTTGGTTCAAATTTTTTTTGAAGGGACTTCTTTATCTGCATCAAAGCCGGGAAATGGTTTTTAGGCAGGGGGAGATGTCATGTCCGCGTTTTACCTTTCTTTGCCGAGTAAATCTTCAAGTTAATCCTTAAGATTCTGAGTTATGCACTTTATTCCTAAAATTTTAAGAACCTCAAATTAGATGATATTGTAAAAGGTTATTCATTTTAGTCTTATTGTAGTTTATTTTTTCAGAGTCCTTTTATGCTAAAAAGTATTAAATTGAAGGTTTTTTTTTAAAAGGACTAAAATTTATGGTTCTTACAATCTCAAAAGACTAACTTGATAATTTACTCTTTATCTGCTTGACTTAAGCTGGATGATACTGACTTTTCATACATGTGTGCAATGTTTTCACCGATATTCTGCAACAAGATTATTGAACTATAGCCACTGTTAATGGTTTTGCATCACAAATTTTACTCTTTGGTTTGATATAGATAGGTGATACCTTATTTTACTGATATAAATGAATTTCCTATAGCTCTTCATGAATACAGTTAAACAGAGAGGAAGATAAAAGAGTGATTTTTTCAAGATGTGAAAGTTTTAAGTTTGGTTCTCAAACGTGTTAGAGTACATTTTGGTCCTTACCTCAAAAATGCTAGTAAAATGACACTAAAATGTGAGGATAATCAACATATTTAGGAGCTGTATTTACAATGGCATTTTGTGGACTCGTTAGTCCTCAAAAGGATTAAAATATGAGCAAGTAACACATTTGGGGACCAAATTTGACAAAGTGAAACTTTGGGGGACCAGTTTGCTTATTCAACACAAAGTGAACCCTACTGATGTGGTTACTTAAGCAGAATTGGAACTCTTTACTGATCATCAATAATCTTGTGATTGCAGTGCAAGGTGTGCATGCAAACCTTTATGTGCACCACATCTGAAGTGAAGTGTAGGGAGCATGCCGAAGCCAAACACCCTAAATCTGATGTTTATGCTTGTTTTCCTCATCTTCAAAAGTGACACATATTGGGAGCACAAGCAGAGAAAACTTGATATAATCATGGCCTCTTCCTTAAACCTATTCAGAGATCTTAATTTCTATTTTATACAAAATGTGTCTTTCTATGTTTGTGTCTTGAGAATTAGGAGGGGAGGGCGACTACCCTTTGACGGGTCATGGAAGAAACTGTGACGCTTTCTTTTGCCTAGTTGTAACTGTTTGATGATCCTTCGTGTTAATATCAAAGTGTGTTACAGAAAAGTTAAATTTGAATATCATCGGAGGAATTATTTTAAAATAATTCTGGAACCAAAATAGAATCTATGCTATCCAGAGCGTAAGGATAACATGGTATGTAGGTGTTCCCAGATCTATCGTATAAAAATTGACTGTTATTTATACCAGTAAAAGTGACTGTTCAATTTCAACTTGCAATTGGTCCTCTCGCTAACATTCCGGTTTTAAAAGCTCAATAGATGTAGATTGCAAAGGTCTGCAAAAGCCAAATTTATACCGTTTTACATATTTTCAGTATTTGTACCTTGCTTGGCGAGACATGACGATAGGCAGATACATATTAGATTTTACATTATGCTGCCCAAGGGAAGTGCATTAGACATAAGTCCAAAGCTGTATAAGCAAAACATGGCTCTTGCATATGTGAAACCATTCAACTCGTACCCAGATGGTCCACAAGACAATAATCCGGGATTTAATAGCGCATCAAACTGGAAGCGGTATAAGGTGACTAATTATTCGATAGTCATCTAGCTCATAAGAAACATATTGGAAAGACATTTGGCGATTTAGATTTAAAATTCCTACGGTAGAATAGCGTGAGGGGGTGCAGTTTTGACATCCTAAATTTTTTTAAGCTTCTATATAATCATAACATTCAAGTTCAATTTCAACTTGTAACATTATTCCTCAGCTGAAACGACATAATATCAATACAATACACCCCACAAGAAAACTAAATTCTATAATAAGCAGAAAGTAACCAATGCGCGCGCGTTAGGGTATTATTAAACAATCCCAAATATATTTTAAATTGAGTTTATGGATCCACATGCGATCACGTTACTGTGTCCTCATTCTGCTACTTTCTGCTGCCCTTACCTGAGAGAAATATGGATGTGCCTGCGGGAGACACAAGATGAAAGCAAGTTAGGGATCGCAGCTTAAAAATTAACTAATCAAACACTAAATAAAAAAAGCTTCCTAATTGTCCTCTTAAGTTTTTATTTGGTCATTCGACTCTTTTTATTTAATTTAGTCCTTTAAATTATTTGTGTCCACGTTTTTTCTAATTCTACTCCATCTTTCAACTTCCATTGATCTGGGGGTCGTTTGAGTGCCTAACATGGATGTGGATTCATCATGAAGATGGTTAATGTGGATTCATTATGATGTTGGTAACATGGTTGTTGTCAGGATCCTGAAATGGAGGGGCAAGGATATGGTGGCTGGACAGCCTGGCAATGATGATTTTCGTGGCAGTTTTGAAGTTTTAGATGTGGTTTGACAGTGAAGGGTAGAGGAAGAAACCTTAATCCAAAATGTTGCCAGTTAGGAAACTCCAATTCAGTTATGAAACAGTAAAATTGGAGGAAAACGTTGGTATTGAAAAACAAGAGACATTGAATAAAAAAATGTTAAAGCATTGGCACATAAAAAGAACTTCAAGAAATTGGAGAAGCAAACTAAAATCAGAATTAAACAAAGGATGAAAATATAATTTCTAAACCCCCCCTCAAATTAACACTCGTTAAACCAAAAAGATTATAAAGTGGATCCAACATAAGAACCATGTAACTGCAAATGTAAAAAACTACAAATCAATGAATTCTTTATCATTACCATTGCTTCTCTAGCTGTTAGCCTGTCCTGGTGATCATATCGAAGGAGCTTATCAAGAAAATCAAGTGCCTACATGTCATACAAGAATTGTTAAAATGCAGGACAGACTACATGCAAAGTCAATGCCAGATAAGGAAATTGCACAAGTCACCTCGGGAGACACAAGATGCTGATTATCTGCATTTATGAATTTAGACCAGGGCTTTCGACTGTGCCTGCAAAAGAAAATAGCAATACATAATAAAAAAATGTTTATGTAAGTAATACTACTACATTTATCTACCAAGAGAATATAAAGTCAATAAAAGTAGCACACTTCTATCTAATGAGCGCTTGGAGAGAATTAGTAAAGTTACACTCCCATGGATTATGATAAACAGTTGATAATAACTAAATTGATCTTGCTGTGAAATGTGTGGAAAATTAAATGGAAGATGTACCTTCCAACAAGTGCATCAAGTTGAGGATCAAGCTCCAGATGATACTTGTTAAGATATGCATTCAGTTCATCAGTCCCAAGCACCTGCAGATTACAAATACTATTTACTAAAAAATTGCAATTACTTATACTATAACTAATAATGATTATAACTTAAATCTGGAAAGAAAGTTATCTCTACAAAAGCATCATTAAGAGAAGAGCATCTTTCTAAAACTGAATATTTTAATATGCTAAACAGTGGTCAACAATGTTATACTTTGAGATGCCACATTAAATAGAGGACAATAGATGTGGAACTAAAACATGAAATTTGTACGGGATCAGCAAGATAGGCAGTCAAATTCAACATTTATAAATAATTGCAGACCATGATGGATGTTACCTTAGCTATTTTGACAAGTTGATCATGGTTGTCGTGACCATAAAAGAAAGGTTCTTTGCGAAATATCTACATAAAGCACAATGAACAAATCATAACCAGATTACATGTTTTTAAACATTTTAAGGACAAATTTAGATTTAGATTATTTGTATAAATGACGTCAAAAGAGTATGCCCTATAGTAACTTGTAGTAATAGGGCACACCATTCCAGCAAACATGCAGCCAAGGCTCCACATGTCTAATGAGTAGTCATAGTCTTGCAAATCAACTAGAAGTTCAGGCCCCTTAAAGTATCTGAGAAACAAAGGCATGGCACACAACAATAGTTTTGGTCAGTGACATTTAGGAAAAAACCACATGCCACAGCTATTCTGACCTTACACAACAACAATAAAATATAAGTCTAAGGAAATTTTGATTATCATTTCCCTTGTCAAATTTTAACCTAATTGTGATTATATTTAAAAAAACACAGCCAATAAAAATATTTTCAAAAGTGGGAGGTATGATAGTAAACAAATGCTGGACATGAAATAAGGTTAGAGTTGTCTTTTTACTAAAAACCAAATTGAAGATTTAAACTTATATGCTACTAATAGTGTTGACAATCCCTATTTGAGGTAGTTGTGAGTTTCTGGTATTTTATTTTCAAAAACAAATTTAAAAATAGAACTTATTCAAATAAAATAGTTCCAATTACTTTTTTATACATTTTTAGAACAATTTGAAAACTACATTTCAAAACCATAAAAATTGGTTTTTGGTTTAGTTTTAAAATTATCCTTTTGATTATCAAAAAACTGAAAACAAGAAGGACGGGACAGAAGTTTAGGATTAAGAGCTTGTTTTGTTCATCTTTGGAATAATGTCCATTTAATGTGAAATCAAATTGAATGGTAGGATGTGGTTTCTGCACAAGCTACAATGTTAGTTGAATGACAATGATAATAACTTTTAGCTTTCCACCAACCTTGGTTGGGTTAACTCAACACTGAAACAAACAGACTATAAGTCACCAAACAAAGCTAGAAAAGACAAAAGTGGGAGGACAGCTTGAAAGAGTAAGCCAGAAAACCACTAAGCTCACATCAAACCCTCAGTACACTTGGTAAACATCGTAGAGAGTGGTCAATTACAAGAAGCTAGAGAACTACAGAATAGAAGGCTAGGGAAAGGACTACAAAACAATCAACAGGGTGCTTCATGAAATGACAGGAGAATGTGTAATTTGTATTTACCATTTATCTTGCATAAATTGGTAAAAGTAGTTTATTTAATATTATATAACCATTTTTCCAAGTCTTAAGTGGTACTATATTTAACAGCAAGAAAGGTAACATCTCAATTAACCAAAAATCCCTTCCAGACCCGTACTTAATATGAAAAATAGTAGTGGTGCAAAATTAATTCTTCTACAACTTCAGAATTACTTTTATGGCTGCACCAAACTTGGTATACAAAAGATCTAGACAACTTTTCAGTGAGTTTTACATTTTGAAAACATTAAGTTGATTCAGGCCTTACCAGTTTCAACTTATGTTATGTCACATATTTACACACTAATTTAAGATTTTCTATTCCACATCTGTGCTTTGAAACTAGTCTGTTGGTCATAGAACAGTACCTTGAAGCCACACGGACGTTATATTCCTTTCCAGGATGATAAAATTCAGCAAGACCCCAATCTATCAACCGAAGTTTTCGTAACTCATGATCTATCATAACATTATGAGGCTTGACATCTCTATGCATTATGCCTTGAGAATGGCAGTAATCCAAGGCCTGCAGTTCAAAACTAAAGCATTTAGGTCACAAAAAAAGGATATAAAAACACATTTGCTCAAATATTTAGTAATAATTTTCATGCTACATA
Organism: Clitoria ternatea; assembly: GCA_037962975.1. Lineage (NCBI taxonomy): Eukaryota > Viridiplantae > Streptophyta > Magnoliopsida > Fabales > Fabaceae > Clitoria > Clitoria ternatea. Next base: position 19,945,445 of record CM075670.1, on the reverse strand, counting down.
TACAAAAGCCTATAGGCCCTATGCACATGAACAAATTGCAAAACCAATGTATGAAGCCTTATTCATGAGTTGATACTTCTATCTTTTTACAGAAAAAAAATAATATTTTGATAATGGGGAGGACACAAATAATAGCAGTCCCAAGTATAATACAGGAGATAGAAGATCTACTTCACCTTAAGGAGCTCGTATATGTAATAGCGTATGTCATAATCAGTCAAGGTTGGATACAAAACTTTAAAATCTGTACTGTTGACAAACTCAAATATCAGGCTTGGAGTTTTTGAATGTTGATCTCTGACAATATCAAGGAGCTTGACAATGTTTGGGCCTCCACAAAGATTCTGAAGTATTTTTATCTCTCTTTTAATCTAACAAATGGTGAAGAGCTCATAAAGTAAGAAAAAGTTCTCAGAATTGAAATTACAAAATACATGAAACAAAATGAAGTTAAAAACAAACAAGAATTAAAGCTGGAAAGTACATTGTTAATTCCAATAATATGGAGATGTTATCCCCGCTCAAAAAATTGAAACCAAAGTTTGACCAGAGCAATTCTAACAATTCACAGAATGGGATTTGCAGAAACATGTTGCAGGTGCCACAGACTCACATCATGTATACATGCAGAAAGGATCACCTAACACTGCTTATATGATTTGACATTCTTTTATCAATATAACTGTTGAATTCAAAATTATCCATTACCGTAATTATCTGAACCAAATGTTGACGTAAAAATTAAACAATAAAAATATAATCAAATGATTCTAATTTTCACGAAAGAGTCCTCTTGAATGAAATCCCTAAGAAGTTGATGAATGCTAGAGCACAATAACGTCATACGATCTATGTAGCTTACCTCACTTAGTGGGATAAGGCTTTGTTGTTGATTCTAATTTTAACATATTTCAAAAGTATATACTTTGGATTAATGGAAAACTTTATAGATATAATCTATGTTAATGATATCGTTATCACTGGTGATAATGACTCTAACATTCAACATCTTAAGGAGTATCTCTCACGTCAGTTCCACACAAAAAGACTTGGGTCCGTTTCAGGACTTCTTGGGCATTGAGGTTGCTCAATCCCCGTCCGGCGTTGCCATTACTTAACGGAAGTAGGCTATAGATATTTTGACTGAGATTAGGATGATTGATTGTAGACCCGGTGATACTCCTATGGATCCTAATGTCAAACTCTTTACGGGCTAGGGGGAAGGGCTTCTCCTGCAACCCATAGGCTCCCCTGTTTCCATTTCAGCGTTTTGCGATGTTCATTGGGCCTCAAATCTTGATGATAGGCGTTCAATTCCACATTTCAGGAGTCCTCTCTATTTCCTTTCCTTTTAATGCTAACTACATATTCTAAAATAGTATCGCAAGCTTGATAATCCACATGCATCATGTCCTCTACAAATACCTCTAGTTCTAAGGCATTCTCTCATATACCATTACCATTAAGCTTACAAAGAAGAACCCTAATCTTTGGAAGCAACAGGTTGATGGTGTCATACGTAGCCACAAGCTTCAACACTTTAGGGTGAGTCCAACGATCCCTCCAAAGTTCCTCTCTATCGCTGATTGAGATGTAGGCATTGTAAATCCAATCTTCACTAAATGGGAACAACAGGATTCCTTCCTGTGTACTATCATCCCTCTCCGAGTCAGTCGTACCTCATGTCATGACCGATGCACGCCCGTGACTGTCTATTAGAAAATAGACAGGCTTTACTAAACCCAAAAGTTACTTCAAGCATTATAAACTAAATATTAGTCATATTCCTAGCGAATATGAGACTTATCTCAACATCTTATCACACCCCCTCAAGCCCAAAACTGTACATCTGGTACATGAAGTTTTATAGGATTGGACATTTGTGGGTGGCCCAAAATTCAAACCGGGTTAAACTCTGATACTATATTAGAAAATAAACAGGCCTTACTTAACCCAAAAACTAGCTCAAGAGTTAAAGGTTGCCTCAAGCCTTATAAACTAGATATTGACCATATTTCTAGCCAATATGGGACTTATCTCAACATCTTAAAAGGGATGAACTTCATAATCTCTTCTGTGCTCAAACCAAAGCACAAGCTTGCCAGTTGCGACCAAAACTGAAAATAGTGAGTAAAGGTGATTTCTTTATCTATGAATACTTACAAAAGATCAAAACTATGGTCAACACTCTCTTCTTCGTTGGCAATCCAATACCGTTTCATGATCATCTTGAAGTTGTTTTTGATGGACTCCCAAACGAATACCATTCACTGCGGTGATTCGAACTCATTCAAATCTGGGTGTCATGGCTGTTATCGAAGCTATGTAACTTGCTCACGATGCACAACTAGAGAAATCCAAGAAGAAGCTTCTCTGAGAATTGAGATAATGTTATGTCTGTCAACATTGCTCAGGCTACGCTGATAACTGAGGTTCAAGAAAACACTCCATTGCTTGTCAATCAGGTATGCATCCCTTTAGTCCTGCTCCTAGTGACTATTGTAGTGAGCTTCAAAGCAAATTTCTCCTTCATAGTGGACGATTTGGCCGCTTCTGTGGTCGTGGAGGCAGATCCGGTGGTGAATCTAATATTCAATGCCAAATTTGCCACCGCTTTGGCCATGATGCTAGCCATTGTTACTATCATTCCTACTACTTTGGAGTTCCATTCCAAGGTGGTCCCTCCACCATATCCATAGTACCAACCTCCAACCTTTCATCCACCAACACTCCCCCTCTGCTTAGTACGATGGCTGGTATCACCTAATACCACCTCCTATGTATTGTCCTCTAGAAAATCCTGATTAGTGTCGTTCATCAGCTCCATCGTCCACCTCAGCTCCTGCACAAGCATATCTCACTACGTTTGTTCCTCCCCTATCTCAAGTGTGGTACCTTAACTCGGGGATCATAAATCATGTAACCAATGATGCAACACAGTTAACCAATGTCACTTTTGTCTATGGTTCAAAACAAGTCCTCATGGGAAACATCCAAGGTTTGTCCATTTCATTCATTGGCAATCACACTTCCATCTCACACTCACCATATGCACTTCAAAAGTCACTGCTACACATGAAGAATCTTCTACTTGTTCACCAAATTTGCATGGGAGAACAATGTAGTTTTTTTAATTTCACCCTACCTATTTTGTGTTTTTAAATCTCAAGTAAGTTTTGATGTCTTACTTCATTGACATGTGGACACTCAAGGACTCTACCGCCTTGATCTACAGGCACCTACATTTGCTTCAACTCTAGGGTGTTCTCCCACTATTTTGCTTACTGAGTGACACTTTTGTTTAACCACCTACTAGTATCTAGCATCATCACCTACCACATGGTGAGCCTCTAGCCTTGCAAAGTTGTAATGTCTCTCTTTCTAGTAAGAATAATGTTTGATTGCTCTTGGGTTGCTTATTGCTTAGGCAAAACTCACCGTCTTTACACTTCATCATCCACACACACTTACACAGCTCCATTAGAGGTCATCTACAATGATTTGTGGGGTCCTGCCCCAATTGAATCCATGACAAGGTTCAAATACATGTTAACATGTCTTGATGCTTGTACAATCTACGCTATACGTGGGTCTACCTACTCAAGGCAAAGTCTGACATGTTTCCCATGTTCAGGCAGTTCAAAGCCATTGCTGAACTGCAGCATAATACCGAAATCAAATCAATCCAAACAAACTGGGATGGTGAATCTTGTGCCCTTGCCTCTTATATTGCTGACCTGGGAATCAACCATTGCATTATCTGCCCTCACACAGTCACTACCAAAACAGTACAGTGGAGCACAAACACAGACACATTGCTGAAATAGGTCTCACTCTTCTTGTGCATGTTCATCTTCCATTTACACTTTGGGAATTGGGACCATGCATTCCTCATTCACTGCCACTTTGGGAATTAGAATATAGAGTGAAGGCCATAGTTAGTCAAGAAATCATATGGCTGCAGACACTTCTTCAATTGTTACACCTTACCTTAGGAACTTTCAGCACACAAAGCTTATATGTGATAATCAAGCAACCCTTATAGCATCAAACCCAATCTTTCATGAACATACAAAGCATATAGAGGTCGACTGCAACTTTGTAAGGGAAAAGGTGCTTCTAGAGAAATTCATACCGAACACTTCACATTCAATAACTAGTTAGCCAACATGCTCACTGAATCTCTTATAGGGCCTTGTTTGGATTACATTTGCAACAAGCTGGGCAGATATGACATTCATGCTCCAGCTTGAGGGGAAGTGTTGAAATATAATTATCTGACAAAATCAATTTGTGATTATGTATTTATTAATTAGATTAGGTCCTGATTGTATTCTGATTGTAATTGATTATCCCTGTTGTACGCTCATTGTATCTCTAATATAAATACACATGGTGTGGTCTGCTTAGACACAATCCATACAATTTCTTCCTCTTCGAAAATCAATATAAATATGAGAGGACATTTTCCAACCCGTGGTGAATTTTGTGATAAAATTTTCTAGTAAAAAGTTACTTTGATGTATGTAATAGAGATTTTGGCTTTCATGGATGTTTCTAGGTGTTATGCATGTGTGTGTAAAGAATAAACTTAGACACGCCTTAACCACTCTGGATTTTTACAATGGCACTTACCTTTCTTCAATTAAATTCGTCATGCTTATAGCTCGAATTCTCACCCGGAACCCTATACGGTGACCTATATAATTAAATTATCATCATATCAATGTTTTATATCTTGTCATTATGCCTTCTACTTACTGATAAAAGTCTTATGCCATAAATTTATATCAATGTAAAAAAAAAAAAAACTGGTTATATTATGTCTTATGTTTAACATCTTATAATGGATTACACTTCATTTTGGAATTGGAAATGATTGTTGCACACTATGACCGATACATCACAAAAAAGATTTTCAGAAATTTCTTCATGCAAACAACATTATTCATTATGCAGCAGTTTTAGAAGAATACTTCTGATAAAGCACCCCTGACAAGCTTAATTCATAGTATGCAGGTCCCAAAATAAGGATAAAAGCAGTACCAATAAAATAAAAGGAGCACCTTTTTTTTCTTGACAGGCTTCAGAATCTTGATAATACAGCGCTCATTGCTGTTAACATTTATGCCCTCAAAAACTTCACTGTATTTCCCCCTTCCCACTTTTCGCACAACCTCATAATCATCTTGGTCACTGAAAAAGAGAACAGGCAAAAAAAAAAAAGACATACAGCACATTTATTAAAAAAATATTATCGGAACAAAAATGTCAAAAAGAAGGGGATTAGGGTAGAAAGAGATTCGCCATCAAGAAGAAATCATCAAAAGGTCCCAAAACCAGCCATTCCATTTATTCAAAAAAATGAGCCAAGAACTATTACACATAATGCAACTATGCAAGCAAAAATCTAGCTCAGTAAATTAAAAATAAAACGGTATAAGATGTTGTTACATTAACGATACAAAGAACATAATCGACCTATTAACTTTGCAGTACAGGGAGATTCTCGACCAGGTCCTACCGCATAAAAAGCCAAACAAAAGCATATCAACTCAAGACAAAATAGAATAATTCTTGAACCACGGTTAATTACGGTAAAATGCACGATCATAAAATTACCGAAGCCATTGGAACTCACAAAGAATGAGGAAGAACAAAACTAAACAATGGCCAAGAAACTAAATCCCTGTATCATTGTGGTTCAGAGAAACAAAAAAAAAATTAGGGTTCGGAACATTACCCCCATTGAAGGGTGAGAGCCTCGTAATCCCAATACTCTTTGGGGCGAAGAACATTGACATCGGTGTAGACACGCGCCTTGGACATTGGCGCTGGGAATCTGAGATCCCGAGTTTGGTGCGATTGGTTTTGGAGCGACGGTGACGATGTAGTTAGTTTCGATAGAAGGTTGAGGACAAGGGTGCGCACTAGCCAGCAAGTGTGGAGGAGTAGTAGTATTAATAGTGTGATGATTTGTATGCATAGCTTTCATGTGCCCATGTCATCAACTTCTTGAATATCGAGGTTTCGGAACAAAGGCAATAGTACCAAAGCTGCGTTTGGTTTCTCTCTTCGTTTTAAAATATCCCAAACGTGGGATTCTTGTGTATTATGCTTGGACCAAACCTGTGGGTCTGCATCAAGAATCTACCGACGTGACAATTAGTTACTTGTCTCAGAAATATCTCTTTGGAAATATTCTTACCTTTTTTAAGCAAGAAAATTACTTCTTGTTCTTGACCCTAAAAAAAGGAATGAGATCATTTTTTTGACATGAAGGAAGAAGAAAATTATTTGTAATAAAAAGGAATGAGAAACATTTATTTCAGACAGTTACTGGTCATATTTATACCTTGTGATTTTGTTATAATTAAATAAAAAATATACATCCACTCCCCCTCCAAAATGGATAAATGCAATTCAATCTTCCAAATAAATAAAAGAGTTTATTTAACTTATATGATTTCGACCAAAAACACAATCTATTTTATATGACACAGGATAAAAACTTAAAAGTAGAAAGATTTTATTAAAAATATATTAGAGCTGTCATTTAACACTAAGCCTAAGAGACAACCCCAACCCCTTTTATTTTTGCAATACAATTTTTGACCCATGAAATGATGGGGGCTTTCAAGCCCCGCCCTTCAAAACAAACCCACTAATTTAAAGCTCACCCGTTGACCAAAAAAAAAAAAAAAGCTCACCCACACCCATCACATGATAGTGTTCTGAACGGAAATGGAAACTTAATTGGAAATGCGAATATTGGATATGATAGTGAGTGAGAGGACCACAAGCATTGCCAGCATTTCACGAATGTTTATCTTATTGTGAGGTATAAAAATTTTAAAGGAAATTTTCACGAATGTTTCTCTCCACAATCTTCTTGTTGAAAACATATTTTTGTATTTATTTAAAGGTGTTTTTTCTTGTCAATATTTTCAGTTATTAATGGTATTATTCACTTTGTCATAAATTTTGTTAGAGTGGTCTTTTCATGTAATGGAAAGGAAAAATATTATATTTGCAAGATTCAATAAATTGTCTAAATGTTTCGTTACTTGTTCACTTATAATTCTGTTAACCTTATTAGAGTTAGAATGATTATATATCACTTGAAAAAACGAATGATTATATATAAAGGAATGATAAATTACACTCATTTAATTCTTACACTTTTAAATTAATTTTTAATTATTGATATTATTTAAATCTTAAATTATTTATTTATTTTTATTGATGATCATGTCACAATTAACTTTCCTTAATATCATTCAATAATCAATAGATGTTGAATATCAAGGAGTGACTTTTTACCTTAGTTATTTTATAATTGATATAAAAACAAAAATTTTATGCTAGTTATTTTTGTAACTAATCTATAAAATATTTTTATGCAGGTCACTTTACTTTTATAATTGATGTGAAAATATATTGGTTATTTTTATAACCGGTATAAAAATATCGGTTACAAAAATAACTAAAGTAAAAAGTGAATTATAAATGCCCATCACTCATTTATCATTGAATAATATTGTGTCACGTGATCATGATCATTAAAAGAATAAATTAAAAACAGTAAGATTTAAATAATATCAATGCATAAAAATTAATTTAAGAGTGTAAGAATAAAAGAGTATAACTTATTAATGCGAAAAACACTTGTATCAAGTAAAATTAATAAGTAACTCATATTGGATTAGATGGACTACATTAAACAAAATAATTTTTCAAAAACTTTAAAGCCCATAGCTTGGCATATAAAATCTAATTATTATGTGAGTTTTTTTTAAGTCAGGCTAGATAAGTATGATTTTATTCAAACTTATTTAATTTTCAAAACTTACTATTTTATGGGTCTACTCAACCCTATAAGTGGTGTTGTAAATCAAATAGAGTAAGAAGTTTTTAAAACTTACTATTTTATAGGATATAATCACCACTTATTTTTATAAATATCACTTATTTATTACATGAGGTACGTTTTACCAACCCATTACTTGAACTCTCATAATTATATGGTATTGACTTGAGTGTGTGTCTTTATAAGTGAGATACCCTATTTCGTCTCACAACACAAAATATTGGTGGTTGTTTGACACAATCACATCAAGACCTTAAATTCCCTCATTAGACTCTAGGACACAACACCAAATCCTCACTAGACTAGTATAAGAGATAAAAACCTTCATACACAGTCCCCATATTGGAAGTCTGTCCCCAAAGGAACTACATCAAATATTTAATAGCACTAATGCCAATAACTACTTCCAACAATTATTCTTAATATATGTGAAATTAATTACTTTTGTTTAAATATTCTTTTTGGGTTATATTCGGTAAGTCATTTCAACTAGCTGAAAGTTGAAATCAGTAGTTGAAATGTCACTTTAAGCATGAAATGTCGCTTTAAGCAAATTTGAGGTGTTTAAGTGTGTAACATTCTCAGCTAGCTGATAGTGTTTTAAAATACCATTTCAAATAGCATTTTTCAATTTCAGCTACTAGCTGAAATTCCTTTTTACTTTATTATTCCTTCATATTTTTAATAATTCATAATACTACCCTTTATTTTATTTTTAAAATATTAAAATTTATTCAATTTTAAAAGACATAATTTATTATTAATATTATTATTATATTTTTTATCAAAAATATATGATATGTAATTTTGACTTCTATGAAAAATACTTATATGAATTATGATATTTAAACTATTTTTTATATTTATACATTTCATGGAATTTTTTGCTATAAAAAACAAAAAAACTTAAACATTATTTTATTAAATTTGAGATTAATTAAAATATCTAAAAAAAAGTTACAAGTTGTGTACATAAAATTTTTACAAGTTTTACCTAAATAATTAAGCATGTTCTTTTATGTTATTTTATATTTAACAGTTATTGTAATAAATAATTTACTAAATACTTTCAATTTATCAGCTTTCAATTTTTAGTTTTCAATATTTTTTAGCTAATTTTATCAATTAGACACTTAAATAAGAGCATTTTAGATAAGATAAATATTAAATAAAGTATAATTCATTAAAATTTATTAATATCTCTTTTCAATCAAATATGATTTTTTTATATTGCTTACATATAAGAGGAAGGTAATAATATAAACAACTTATCTATATATTTATGAGGAATTATTATTTGAAGGAATATTGTTTAAAAGATTTCTAAAAATTGTAAATATATTAAAACATTTTTAATGAAAATCTTGGATTTAACTCCATTTAATGTAAATGTTTTGTTGGGAAATATTTTTAAAAATAATTCTAAATAATGTTAATTTTCAGATAAGATTTTTTAAAAATTTCAAACCAAATATACAAGTCTAATATTTTTAGCAACGTGGGTCTTTCCTCAAGCGGATTCCTCCTTTTACTCCTCAACCTACGGGGTATTAGCAACCGTTTCCAGTTGTTGTTCCTCTCTCAAGGGCAGGTTCTTACGCGTTACTCACCTTGTCCGCCATTGGAAACACCATTTCATATTCGATTTGAATGTGTAAGGAATGTTTTTAAAAGAGAAGAATTATACTATTTTCCAAGACTTTTTTTACTAAAAATATGACCAATATAAAGATAACCAATAACATAAAACCAACAAAAAAATGCAACTTTGTTCCTTTATATATATTTATTTAAATGTATGGTTTGATCATTTACGTTTATTTTTTACCAATTTTATAACATCCTAAAATTTAGATAAATACTTAATTGAGTGAAATAATTAATAAAATAATTGAATATGAATTACCTAATGTCCCAAGAATTTAGAAATAAATAAATTAGGATTATGACTACTCGTAATTTATTGTGGCTTAAAAAGTTGAATTTAATATCCGATTAAAATATGGGCGTCGGACCAAGTATCTCCGATTGAGGTATCATTCCGAATAATTTTTGGATGAGTATTGAGCCCATACAGAAATCCGGTTTGTTGTAAAATGGAAGAATTTTTAATGAGGGTCCAAAATAAAACTCTTACTCTCTTTTCCCTCTTCACACTTCACATGCCCTCTCTCCCTCTAAAAGGAAAACTCTTCTTTTTTTTTCTCTTCTCCTCTTCTCTTCTTCTTATTCCTCCAAAATCTATCAAAGTGTGTGTGTGTGGTGTGTGCCTTGCTTCCCTCTCCTCTTATAGACAAGGAGAGACTTGTGATTCTTGGAGATCCTCCCCCCTCTCCCATTTTTCGTCTCTCTCCCTCTCCTTCTAGAAGCTCACTTCATCTTGGTTTGAGGTAAGTTTCCTCTCACCATTTTCTTGAGTTTAAGCCCTAGATTATGGGTTATTTTGGTTAGAGAAAGTGTTATATGAATGGATAGTGTAATGGGAATCATTTCTATGCAAAACCCTGAGGTGGGGTGTGATAAATGCATGGTTTTATATGGGTGTATAGAGGTACACGAAAATGACAATTTATATGGTGGAGGATAATGAATATTAATGGTAGTTGTTGGGTTTTTAATGAAACCCTAACCCTAGGATTTAGGGAAAATGTGAAATGTGTTAGAAGATTTGATTTTGGGAATGAGTATATTTATAGTGAAAGAGTATTTATTAATGTTAGGAGATGATGTTGATAATGGTAGATGGTCATCAATGATGGTAGATAGCCATTAATGTGGAAACCCTTTTATGGGTGTGGTTTTAAATGCATAATAATTGATATGAGCACCAAACCCATGGTGGTTGTGGTGAAATAAATGAAATGGAAAGTAGTTTAATAATGATAATGACATTAACACCAAGTTGTTAAATTAAGAATATCTTAATCTTGGTGGTTTAGATTAAAATAATTGTATGTTACATTGTGTGATGTAGGAAATAACCCCATTGACGAAGGGGGACCTTTGGACCGCAGTGATTTTTACTTCTCTTGAGGTAGGAGAGTGTAACATTTTCTAAATACATGATTTTATCCATTATTAATGTATATATATGGATGTGTTTTCATAATTTGGATTGGATTAATATCTTGATGAGTATGTGAACTGAAATACATTTAGAGTAATTTGTATTGCATGGTGAATGATCTTTGGGATGATGACTCTGATGCCAACTGATATGTGGCTTATGACTTGTTTAAGATTGATATTTTGGTCATGATTGAATTGAATATACATGTGTAGACATCCCATGGTATGTATATTGATGAAATTGATGAATATTGTTTGCCATCCACCATTAATGTGAATAAAATCCAATGATAATTGGTAGTGATTGAGAATGATGATATTGAAATCCACTAAATGATGGTGGTAAGTTATTGATTATGGAGTGGTATTTAGGATGCACAGTATGGGAATATATTGATCTACATTTACATCAATGACATATCATACATTGTCTATTTTGGAATGTTAGGGGTTCCAACAGGCGGGCCTAGTGGGAGGGTGGCCCAGTGCACAGGCAAATTATTATTGTTCCCTAGTGATTCGGTAAAATCATGAAGCTGTCTATAGTTTGGTGACGAGGCATCCTATGTGACGGGGGTGGGGGCTCTGTGATGAGCAAGTAACCTCAATGTCCCTATGGGGCACGACTCTCTTGATGTGTGTTCTGGAGAGGCCTGTAGCACCTTCGGCAAGTGAGACTGTGTTGTTGATCCGCAAGTCATAAGGTGATTGGTGCTATATATGGGCGATAACGGTTTGGTACCAGTGAAATATGTTGTTATGCATGCAAGGTTTATGAGATAAGTGTACACATTTACTACTACAGTAGGGGCATAGTAACACACCTATGCTTGGCCCACATAGTATATAATATTGTTTCCCACAGTCGGATCCATGATTTGATAATGATTCCTTTGTGCATATGATTAGCCATAAGAGCATTCGCATATAGCCGGAGATATGCCGAGTTTAGTAGCCTCTGAAGGCGATGGATGATTGATGAGTGAAAAGAAAGAAAATATGGTACTAGCCATAAATGGATGGTTTTGCTTGATGAGATTATTAATGATTTGATATGTAATATATATGCGTTGGTTTGTACATGTGCTATGATTCAAATGATCGATGATGAAATTATGTGAAATAATATCATGTGTGGTTGGATGATATGGTTTTATTGAAGAACATGTGTTACGTACATGTATATATGTATCATAATGTATGACTTTGATCCATTTGGTATATGTTACTCACCCTCCTAGTTGTCATTTTTAAAGGTTGATGTAGGTATATGGAAATTTTACCCTTTTTGGAGGTTAAGCTTGGTGAAGGTAAATATTGGAAGGGAGCTTTTGAGCCTTGGTCAACGCATGTGTTGAGGCAAATGCATCTAGCATATATTTTGTGTGTGACAATTGAGTTAGATATGAATGCCTATTTTATAGGTCCTATGGGAAAATTAGGCCTTTTGCACCTTGAATGTTAAATTTAGATATGATATTGTCAATGATTGATATTGAGAATGATGTGTTGAATTGTATGACTATTAGTATTGCATATGAGATTCGTCTCAAAATTGACATTTTGAAATATATGTAAGACAAAGAAGTGCATAGGTCATATTCCCATCTTATGTATGAGTCTTCATATAGAAGTCATTCACAACTCATAATGTATATGAGAAACCTGTATGCATGATCAATTGTAGTGAAAGAGGCCTACATTGTAAATTGGCATGCTTGGTTTAACTTAAATATGCTTAAATGGCCATTGGCAGGTTGATCTAGGATTAAATCGTTTGATGGGACTTGTTAGAGCAAGTCATGTTCATGCGTATGAATGTATGTCTATTACGAATTTAGATCAAATCCTTGTCATTTGCAATTTAGTATGCCATGTAAACTGATTTACTTAGGTTAAAATCTGGTTTCTATCGATCTCACTCAAGCGAGAGTGCTCTATGTCAATATTATGCTTTCCGGCTTATTCTCGCTTAAGCGAGCATGGTCTCGCTCGAGCGAGAGTCAGAATATTGACCCTGTCACGGCCCAATTTTTCTAACTAAATTTGTATCAGTAATTAAACATTTAAAATTAAAGTTTCTTAGAAAATAAGAAATGAATTTTAGAAAATAGGAAATTTTATTCCGGTTACAGGGATATTTTTATTAGATTTAAAATGAGACTAAACGAAAATAAAATGCGACAATAAAACATAGAATTATTAAGGAACCCGTTATTAAAAAAAGAAAAGAGAAAGAAGAGAAAATATCTTCTATCTCTCAAAACTCTCCTTGTCTCCTTCTTCCTCCACTGCCATTTTCCACTACCAGAAAAGCTTATATATACCACCATAAATCCTCAAATTCAATTCAATTCATCTTCCCATACTTTTCTTTCCTCCATTTCCATTCTCAGCAAGCTTTCTCCTTCTCCATTCTCACTCTAAATTCTTCCAATTTTCCCCATCAAGATTCATACCCATTTGGAGATACAAGAGATTTTAACACAAGGAAAGCTTGAGAATCTTCAATTGAGGTAAGAAAGAGAAGATAGGATATTAAATAGATAGAAATTAAGTTAGAATTGATTGTTTAATTGATTAATGGTTTAAAAACCCATATAGTTAGATTTTAATTTAAATGAAATTAAGTTATGAAATTGATGTTAATTGATATGAAGTATGATATGTGATATGTTTCTAATGTTGTATGGTAATTTGAAATCAATTGGCATGTTTAATTTGCAATTTAAATGAGAAAAATAGCAAAATTAAGAGAAACAAAGGTGCTATTTTCGTTTTTGTAAAATTAGATCTTTTAACAACGGATATTTTCAACCGGTGTTAAAAATTGGAAGCGGTGACATTTTTGTAATTAAATCAGAGCGGTGACATTTTTGTAAATAAGTCTAAAACTTAAAACAATGGTATTTTTGTAAATATAATTAAAAACTTAAAATAATGATTTTTTTATAAAATCAGAATTATTATTAAATAATGGATTTTTAATTATCCTTGAGATTTTATCTTGAAATAAATAAATATGATTAATTAAATTAATTTTAGGAGTTTATATTCCTTTTTTTAAAAATTTATTTTTGTAGTATAAATTTATAATATTAATATTATGGAAAATGTGTTTCCATATTCTTTGGATTATGATATATTAATATTATGGAAAGTGTGTTTCCATATTCTTTGAATTATGATATGTTAATAAATATTATGGAAAATGTGTTTTCATATTCTTTGGATTATGATACATGGAGTATGCTTATAAATGTGATAAAATATTATAATATTTTTTTATGATAATTTAATTAAAATTAATTATATAAAGGAATTTGATAATTTAACTTAGATCTAATGCATTCATGCATCATATGCATTGGTCATTCAAAGGATCCGCAAGGGGGTTCTTTGAGGGGTTTCCCTGTGGGGGAACGCGTTCTGTTGAGCAACAGACCTCTGCGGTGGTATATATCACGACCGTCTTAAGGGTTGAGCAGTGTGTCCTTAAGGGGGTCCCGTAATACCTGTTATTGATATTACGTTGTTATCTGATGTTGGTGTTGCATTATGGGGCGCGGTATCGGTTGGATATCTGTAAAAATATTATTGTTGGAAATTATTGCCTATGTTCCCACCAAAATGGATCCATCATGCATTTTCATTCATATAAAGAATGGAAGATAATAATATAAAAATAATACAAGACACTTGTTTGGCATCTGCATCACATAGCATCCTACTTGTGTTTGTGTATGTTCTAATTTAATTTTTATTTATTTGATGTTTTATCTCACTCTTTCTGTTACTTGTGGCAACCGTTTAGTGTTTAATCAGGAAGACATGTGACAAACCGGATGATGCTTGATGTGGATGAATTATGAAGACTTTTGATGTTGATGCTTGATTACGTGGCTACTTTGGCTGTATTATGTGTATGTTATATTTTGGTATTTTATATCTTTATATTCTATAAGATCTAGATACCTGTTGTAAAATATAATATGTATGGAACTCTGATATTATGTATAATAATAAGTTAATTATATAAATAGTTACGCACTCTGATATTATAACAGCAACCTTTGGAAATAGGTTGTGAATCACTTGATAATTACCAGGCGAAAAATAAGTTATCCAAGCAATTTTATATGATGACGGTAATTATCTTGGGATTTTCAAGTTGGCTCCAGGGTGTT
This sequence comes from Clitoria ternatea, assembly GCA_037962975.1. Classification (NCBI taxonomy): domain Eukaryota; kingdom Viridiplantae; phylum Streptophyta; class Magnoliopsida; order Fabales; family Fabaceae; genus Clitoria; species Clitoria ternatea. Next base: position 19,930,319 of record CM075670.1, on the reverse strand, counting down.
ACAGACCCCGTGTGTGTTTTTTGCTCAAGCAAATGGGGACTTGCTCTAGCAAAAATGGTGAAAATTGATTCTGTGAGATTCTCGCTCGAGCGAGTGAGTGCTCGCTCAAGCTAGTACGCGTGAACTTGAGTCCGTCTCATTTTCGCTTAAGCGAGAGACGTATCGCTTAAGTGAGGATGTTGTGAATTGACTCTGGAGAATTTTCGCTAGAGCGAATGTGGTGTCATTCAAGCGAGCACGGGGGGTCTGATACTTCCACCCTGCTCACTCAAGCGAGCTTATACTCGCTCAAGCAAGGCTCGGGGGCTCGCTCAAGTGAGGCTCGGGGGCTCGCTCAAGCTAGAGTTTCCTCGCTTAAGCGAAGCCACCTGAAATGCATTTTTCCTCTTTCTCTCTTCATTTTTGGGCTTTTTCTCATATCTTCATATATAGGAATAGGCGTATGCCCTGTATACATATTTTTCTTCCTGCCATAAACATAATTATTCTGTATACATGTCGAGGCGATTATTTCTCGATCAATTTTCTAAATTCTTAAACTTCAATCCCCGGTTTTCTACGATTCGAATCTTGATGTAAGGTTGCATGTTTGGACTTTCAAAACAAAAAATAAAAATTTATTTGTGTTTTTATTAAATTAATCATTGTAATTATATCGGGATTCAAGACCGGGGAATCTGGGTCCTTACAAATTTAGTCTTTTACGTTTTAATTTTTTTGCAATAATGTCTTTTTTGTTAAATATCCTAACATTGTTTTGTCAATGGTTATTGTTGAACGAGAATGACCATTTTGATATTTTTGGAACCTTTTTCACTGAAAGTTTTGTACTCATTTGGGGCATATGAATCAAACATTCAAATAAATTTTAACACTACACGTAACAAAGACCTATTGAGATACAAGTAAAAGAAGATAAATCGCAATGTGAACTCGTCAACTAGAAATAGTTGTGCTGAGTGCAAAATAAAGTTGCATGTCTAGACTAAGAAGGGGAACATTTGATAAAAGAAGATGCCCAAGAGAAAAAATATGAATGACGTTAGGATATTTAAGAAGAAGATAAACTAAAGTATGATCTTGTCAACTAAAAATGGTTGTAATAAGGGCAAAACAGAGTTGTATGTCTTGACAAAAGATGAATATTTGATGGAAGAAGACGCAAATGGTTTTTTTTAATGGTATCAGGATATTTAATAGAAAATAACAGCATTGAAAAGCAATTTAAATACAAATGACTAAAATGATAAAAAAAATAAAAAAACTAAAAAATTTAAATAAATATAAATGGCCAAAATTTTATTTTTACCAATGAAATTACAAACAAAATTTGTTGTTTAACGGAAATCATGGCAGATAACTAAAAAAATGGAGGTAAAATTTAATCACAACAGGAAAATTTGATCATGTCGTGCCACTTGGTTTCATAGGTTTCATATTAGCGAAAGTCAAATTTTGCATTTTCTGAAGAGGAAAAAAGATGCCTACAAAACTCCCTTAGAAATCTTTAGAAGAAACAAGTTATAATTATATTAGGAAGGATGTGACTTTCCTTATATATTGAAAGATTTTAGATTCTCAATTTTCTTTATTAAGCTTCGTTGGAACGATATTTAAGTGTGAATCCAAGCTTTATTAGAAGAGTTTACCTTACTTTTGAATACTTTTTTAAAAATCTATTTGTATAATAAAATATGGTAAAAACCTATTATACATGTTATAGATACTCGTAACATGGATGTTTGAATACATAAGTTTTCCTTTGAAATGACTCTAAGATTCATCAACAATATTATTTATTAATTTGTCTTTAGATATGTATAACGTTTTCTGCGTAAATACTCATGCAAAAAGCAGAGACAATGGTAAGAATTTAATTGATTTGTAATCTTTATGCCTTACTAAAATTTTTGCTAGCTTTAAATTGCCTTGCTAAAATGTTGCATTTTTGCTAGCTTTAAAATAATGCATCGCTTGCATGAAAAATTGATTATAGGTCTTTTGATGGCAAAAATCTTGTGTAGTCGCTTTTTGACTCAAAAGTTTATGCAACTTTATAGTCTACCTCAGCTTTCTTTCCTTTTTTTTTCAAAAAAAGAGTTCGCAAAAGATTTAGGGTTTGTTTGGTTATCCGTTAGGGTAACCTGGTTGAGATAACTGAGGTTTTGTAAACGAAGTTGAGAAAACTAGGGTTTTGTAAACTGGGTTGTGTTTAGATGTTAATTTTTAAAAGTGGGTTGAGAAGTAGTGATTGTGTTTGGTTGGAGAAAAAGTTGGGTTGAGTAAATGGAGATTTGAATGAAATTACCAAAAAGGGTATTTGGGGAAATTATATTAAATATTTATAAATATAAATAATATAAATATATATTATATTAGAATATATATATATATTGATACATTAATCAACATACAAATAAATAAATTACACAATAACATAAATAAGTTATACACAATTAATCAACACAAAAATAAATTACATAAATAAATCACCTAATTAATCAATACATAATTACATAAAACATAACATAATTAATTTAAATCAAAATTCTTTAATTTTCAAAAAAAAAGTTACCATACACCCTAACCTCAAATGCACACCCAAGCACCACCATCACTAAGCATCCATCACCATCATCCAGAAACCCAACAGCCACCACCATCACCTAGCATCCACCACCACCATCACTAAGCATCCACCACTACCATCTAGAACCCCAACGTTACCCATCCCCCCTCTCCCCGACGGCCACCACCACCCCCAAACCTCACACCACCTCCACCTCACCACACCACAACCTGCAAACCCACACCCCACACGGCCTCCCTCGCCCCACTACCACCACCCCCAAGGACCTCAACCCGAAACCCCCACCCTTACACCGAAACCCCTACTACCTCCACAACCCCCTTGCCTTCAACCCAACCACACACCACCACCCCTCACAACCCTCTACCTCACAACCCCACAAAACCAAACAGCACAACAAAAAAGAAACGAAAGGCCAAAACGACGCAAGGGCACGAGGGTATACACGTCCTTTCGTCAAACAGCGTTGGCCAATGACAGGGGGAGGTAGCTCGAACGCAACGAAGCTTTTGGTGTCCCGCAACGGAGCTTCGCAGACGGAACAGAGGGCGGCCACCAACCAAACGCATTTCCGTTCACACAAACGGAGGTTGACGCACAGCAACGGAACGCAACAGAGAACGGAGGAACAACCAAACAGACTCAATTTCTCTGCCTAGAATTATAAATTTACAAGTTTAAGAATTAATTCAAAAGTTTAACAACTATACTCTACAGATACGATACGAACAAGAATAAATCTTTTTGCTAATGAACTAGTGCATGGCTGAGTTTACAACAACAAAGGCAACCTTCCAATCAATGTCAGACAAAAAGGATGTGGATGGCCATGTTTCTCAGTTTCTCAAACTCCACTTCAAAGCGAACTATAAGATTGAAAGTTTTCTCAGTTGTTCTCAAATACATGAAATATTCACATCAACATTGCATTTTCGTCGTCACATTTTGGACCATAGTCTGAAGTCATGTATTATATCATACGTATTCTCATCTTCGTAATTCAGGTTGTCTAGGGCCCACAGTATCAAAAAAATTAAATACAAAACGAATATATACAAGCGCAACTTCCAACCAAGAATATGCAAATCACCTACAACTATGCCGATCAAATCATCACAAGGATAGAAGAGAAAAACAAGATGAAAGAAAAAAACAGGGAAACAAAGGAGTATTTGTGGCTGTCATTATCATCTTCATATTTAGACTTCTTTAGGCTGAATCTGCTCAAAGTCAAAAACCTCAAACATTAGACGCCTCACATCTCGTTTTCCATACACAAGATATGAAAGCCCATGAAGAGCTTGTTGAACAGCTGTTGTGGCGGGGTTTCTCTTTCGCCGGTTGTGCTCATAAGTGTCTTGAACCTTCTCATCGTATATGATAAACCGGTGGAGATGTTTTCCTCTCAAATATCTTCCACAATACTTGTTCATAAGAAGTCCACGGTGCCTCTGTTGTAGCCACAAGCCAGGAGCATCTAAATGCTTCATCAATAATCTTTCAGCCATCACCAAATCCTACGGAAAATAATAAATAACAAAATAAAAGCATTATAAATCATCCGATGATGAAGAAAATTTCAGATGCTAATAAGAGCTTGAGTATTAAATACATGCTATATCCCATCAATGAAACTAAGGAGTCTTTCCACAACTGCAATCCAATCATGCATTGTCCTAAATACTAACAAACTAACTATTAACTTTGGCCTATTCAAATAAAAAAAGAAGAAGCATACATTGTCCTAGAAACAGTATAGTTAGTCTGAAGAGTACCTGTATCTTTTGGCCAATGTATTCTAATCTCTCATAGCAAAATCGAGGATGCTCAAATTTGTACTTTGATGGATGCATGAAAGAAAGCTGCGAGTAGAACACAATTAACATCAGAACTTACAACAGAAGCAATGGAACTTTCAAACTTTGGACTTCAGACTTAAAATCTTCAACAGAAGGGTGGTCTAAGAACCAAGATTTCTATCAGAACTATTTATGTGCTTAGTATTTTGGGTGGTAAAGGCAAGGTTTTGTTATGAAGAAAACTGTGCACAGGTGAGCAAAATACAGTAAAGAACTACCTAAATCTGGTACTAAAATTAAAATGCTCCAAAGCATGAATAATTAACTATCAGTTGTGTTTCCAGCCCTCAGTATTTCAGTTTCTTTTAAATTTACCTTCCCAGTTTCTGCATAAAACTTGATAGTATCACTGTAGGTTATATAGCTCTGCATCTCTGACAAGAAAGATGTTAAGGCTTTAAAGACTCACCATCACTAAACAAATTTGACACCATCTAACATGAGGACTAAGAAGGGATGAGTAGAAGCGTTAGTATTTGTTTGTTCACTTGTCTAGAGATACAGCAAAGGTATAGGCATATAGCTAGCCCTACTCAAGCAACTCTAGCTAGATCCGTGCATATGCTAGCCTGATAAGGCAAAGGGAAAAGTAGAATGAAAGCCATAGTAGAAGTAAAGCTACCTGCAATCCAAGTCCAAGCTCTATGTTCCTGGCTTCGGTAATTTCTGGAATGCTGTCCGTCATTTCTAATGGATATCCAAGTGTTGTCATAACTTGGGGTCTGTTCTCAAAATCCCATATATTTCCTCTGAACCGATGCATGCCTGGGGGAACGCAGGCTCTGAACAGCCTTGGATGCGCAAACAGAGCATCTGCAGGAGGCTGAATGAAGAACAGTAAACATCATTTCCATGTCTCCATCTACAACTAAAGTATTCTATTGCAGAGATCATTTCCATGTCTCCATCTACAACTAAAGTATTCTATTGCAGAGAAGGTATTTTGTATCAAAACTTTCCAAACAGTGCAGAAAAACACAGTTTAATTTCTAATGTAAATAGATTAATTAAGTCCGAGCTACATGTATGTCTGTATGATACATATATCTTTATGCACCGACTTCTTTTTAAAAAAATTAATACTTCAGCAGAAGAAGAAATGTGTAGCTTGCCTTGTACGCAACAATATCATGCCAGCTTAGCTTGCCTTCAAATTCAGTAGATACATAATCCACATCTTCAAGCTGTCTACGCAATCTGGGCTGGCAATCCTCAGCTTCAGGATCCATTCCGAAGACTTCAAAAAGAACACGATACACTTCTGCCATACCAAAACAAAGATAGATGGCCCCAAACAATGCCCAAAACACTGACCTGCCAAAGAATAACAAATACGAAAATGCAGTTAATAACTCATTCAGAAATAGATTGGGTAAGGATCACCTCCATTGATTACAATGGTTCTACCATACATTAGTAACCCTAAAGTAATAAAAATATCATCCAGAAAGGCATGTCTTCAACATTTTATCTTTCAGTTCCTAGATCCTTTTATGCCATTAGCTAGTTCAAACTTCAAACATCTTATAATTTTAAATCATTAATCATCAGACAACTTCAGCAGAAAAGGAGATGGCAACTACACGGATTTATCACTCCACATTTCAGTATGCCATTATATGCTTATTTGGTTCCTAGTTTGGGGTTACTAAAACATGATTGACTAGAAGTAAGTTTTTGATTTGTTGATCAAATAGAGTTGGATAATGCCTTGAATGGTGTGCAAGATCAACATTGACTATTAGATGGTGCCTCTAATAGAACTCCATTTCCACGACTGAGTTACCAAACAGACACTCAGTTTGAAACTAAGACAACATCCAACATAATTTCCAAATCTGAATCCTCCATTCTTCCACCCCCCAAGCACATATGACACATATTATTAAACAAGATCTTTCACAATAATACTAAGAGAGGAAAACAACAAGCCACAATAAGCAACTCAAAACCAAAAAAAAAAAACACAAGTTTAATTCATTGGAAGAAATGCACATGTGAACAGTCCACCAAATAAATTAGTTATTGGTCACACACATGAAATAGTCACAGACAAGCCATTGTTATTTTCTATCCTTTATGTCATTGCTGAAGTGAACATACTATATTCGGGATTTACTGCGGTTCTAAGCAGAAACAACACTATTTCAGAATCCAGATAGGCAGAGTATTAGCTAGCTAAGTTGCATTGCAATAATTTCAAACTATTAAATGCAAATTTGAAACAAACCAAATCAAGTGAAAGGTGGATCCCAAATATGAAAACTACTCTTGTATTGGTGGCTGATAACTGGAACCAAATGTGCACTAAACCAACTATTAGAAATTTGAGGGTCTAACTCAATCCAAAAACCAACTTATATGTCGAGGATTGCTACAAGCCTTATATAGAGTATAAATTTGCAGGACTAGCATATGCGGGTGATGAGACTCTAATACCATGCTATAAATTGGCAGGCCTAACTCAACCCAAATGCTCATAAATTGAGGACTTAAAGGGTTGCTACAAGCCTTAAAAGGAGTATACAGACCATGTCCTAATCAATGTGGGAAATCTTAACACCAACTGGGAAGAAAATACAAACTCAATGACAACCAGATTACTTAGAAACCAAAAGTCAAAACCATATGAATTCGAAGTATACCAAGAGTTAGAACTTACTTCACAGGCCCCTCTTTCTCCTTCCTCAACATCTTATCCATATTATCATAAGGAAACACCAAATTCTGCAAGCTAGCAGCTTTAATCCACTTGGGCAAGTTCCTTTTCCCTATCAAACCAAACACTCTTTCCCTCATTGGACCCGGCGACTCCCTCGGATACCTCTGCAAGAACAACTCGGCGAGCGCCAACTCAAGCACATACTGCCCCAAAAACGACAACCTCGAATGCCCCGACCTCATGTTCCGCGCTTTCGTTCTCTCACAGGAAGGGTGCTGAAAAGCCAAGTACAACAAAGTATCGAAATTCTTCGCGGGGTTATCATCCCCTAGCGTTTCCGAAAGTTCTAGAGAGCACCCAAGAGCTTGCTTCGCTTCCAGAAGGTACTCGTCGATCCACAACTTATCAGCATTGTTGAGGCGCGACGAAGGTAAGCAAGAACTCAACAAGGGAAACGATTTCAGGGAAAGTTGTGGGCTGTTGAGAAACCTTTCTGCTAATTTGTTGTCATCAATGGGGGGTCTTAAGATGAACCTTCTTGGGGGTCCTTTTTTTGGAGATGTTGCTCTCTTGCGTTCGGCGAGTTCCCTGAGAAGTTGCTGGGGACTGTTCTTAGGGAGGTCCTTCTGTGGGTCTAAGGCCACCGCGAGGATGCGGAAGGAATTTTGGGATGTGGGGTTTCGGGATTTGGTGTTTCTGATGAAGACTTGAATTGGGAACGGAGAGAGTGAGGATGAGAAAGAGTGGTGGTTATGTGATGTGGATGAGCATGGTTTTGGGGACAGTGAGAAGGAGGAAGAAAGTTCCATTATTAAGGTGGTTGATTCCTGGGTTTGTGTTATCGGTTTGGACAGTGTAGAAGAGAGGGTTTGGGGCGTTGTTGTGTTACGGGGTTTTGGCGTTGGATTCTCCGAGGGGTGGGATAAGGTGATGTTGCAGCGTACCACACCTTACCTCAATACTTGGGGAGATATTTTAGTTTTCTGTATTCGTTTCTTTTCGTTAGCCAAGTGCTGTGTAGTACTTTCGCCTTCTAAACGACACGTCGTCACGGGTCTTCCTTTTTGTTTTCTTTGAGATACACTACGAATTTAAAAGCGGTAAATTACATCGAGCTTCAAATCTAATATCAATGATGATTTTGTTCTTGAAAGATTCATAATTACTTTTTTTTAAGTGCTCGTCAAATTTTGGGGTATGTTGAAACTTTGGTAAGCATTTGAAATCCAATTTAACTAAAGTTTGATTAAAATATGATAATGACACTCGTGGTTTCTTTCAATAATAAATAATTTTTATTGAATGTATGTCATAAACTATTAAATAAATGAGTGAAAATAAATGAATGAAGAACCACTATTTTAGATTTGGCCAAAAGTAAATTCTTTATACAAAAAGATGGATGTAAATATAGTGTTTATATCTGCCTCAAAGTAGACATTAAAACATTTAATCTAAATGTTGTGTTAGTTTTATTGAAGAAACTATGTAGCATCAATGCTATTTAATTGATTGACCTAGTTAACTTTTGATGAATCTTTTTTTGATGACTAATTTCCATTTTTTTTTATTGGCTCCCTTCTTATTCTTCCACTTTTTGTCATTTACGTTTTGGAACTCCTTTCTCTTTCTTTATGCATGAATTTTGAAATTCAAACTAGGTCAATAGACCTAACAAATGGTCGATGCTAAAACACGAATTTTGAAATTCAAATTATAGTCAATTAGTGTTTAAAAAACATATGCCATTTAAAAAAACAATAACTACACATGCATATGTCACGAGGTACTCCCCGAGGTTGTAGTTCATGGCCTGTTAGAAGTAGAAGGCGCTCTGCTGGGATCCTCACGGACAGAAAATGATTGTAGTCAGTTTGATAATGATCAAGTGATATTGCTTCTTCAACTCAAACCAAGGAATCCATTAAATAGGATTCAAAATGGATCTTGTTCTATCGCTGATCAAATATTTCTCTATGAAAAATATCAATCGGAGTTTGAAGAATAGGGAGGAGTACTTGACCTGCAATAGATAGAGGAGGATTTTTTTCAATCACATAGTTTGGGCTCCTAGAATATGGCGCCCTTGGGGCTTTCTATTTGTTTGTATCGAAAGGCCCCATGAATTGGGATTTGCCTATTAGGCTGAGTCATTTCAGGGCAATTAGATCATTTATGATGAAGAGGAAGAGCCTCAAGAAAATGATTCGGAGTTGTTACAAGGTGAAACTATACAGTACCATACATGAAATAGATCTTCCAAAAAATAAGGTTGTTTTCGAATAAGCCAATTCATTTGGGACCCTGTGGATCCACTCTTTTTCCTATTCAAAGATTAGTCTTTTGTCTTTGTGTTTTCACATTGAGAATTCTTTGTAGATGAAAAGATGTTAAGGGGGCTTATTACTTCTCAAACAAATCTTCCTACATCTATATATAAAGGTTGGTTTATCAAGAATACAAAAAAAAACATTTTGAATTGTTGATTCATTGCCAGAGATTGCTTAGAACCAATAGTTCTTTATCCAATGGATTTTTCCATTCTAATACTCTATTTGAGATTTATCAATATTTATCAAATCTGTTCCTATGTAACAGAACGCTATTGGATCAAATGACAAAGACATTGTTAAGAAAATGATGACTTTTCCCGAATGAGATGGTTGTTGCTATCTGCTCCAATAACGAATCATTAGTTTAACTGAATAACTAAATAAAAAAAATACATAGACCTTTCTTTCTCTTCGTCTCAGGTCGATGTATCTTCTCCATTGAAGGATCCCCAATATCGATAATACACATTCCAGTTGAGCGAGCGCTTAATTCTAATTATTTTGTTTTGAAACAAAGAGATCCACGGAGTGGTTTGTCCTATTCAGATATTCATGACCAAGAAGTACTGGATTCTCTTTCTTTTCGGATAGGCCCTCTAAAAAAAATAATGAAGGTTGGAATGCAAAAAGGTGCCTGTTATTGAATTCACCCGACCCGAGAGTACAGTACCCATTCAATGACTTTAAAATGTCTAGTTCCAAAGTCATTGAATGGGTAAGTTGTCAATCCCTAAAACGGACTATGTAATGTACTTTATTCGCTGGGTTACGTATAGGCATTTTACTATAGGTTTCTATTGTATCAATATTTCCATGTGTTATTCTTGTTGAAGCATATACTCAGGGAGTGCGAAGCGAACAATTTCAAATCGGATTACCCATTCATTAGCTATAAAAGATCATCAAGATTTCATGATCTGGTGCGTTTGAATAATAATTTAATTAATAGCTTATGCAATATGTTATTTTTTGAATGAGAATTTATTATAAAATTGATCACAAAACTTATTGAAATTGTGCATACTATTTTATTTTTTATTTTATTTTCATATTTTATTATTTTATTTATCTTTCTCCTTTCTCCTTTCTTTCCCCTTCCATGCTTTTTGACCTCTCACCTTTTTTGTCTTTCTTCCCCCCTTTTATTTTTTCTAGAAAGCGAGAGCAACAAGTTTCAAGGGTCAATGGTTCAGACTTTAAAAAAATAAAAATGGCAAAACATAGTAAATTGAGAATAGAGAAACCCTGAAATTTAAAATGGAACATCAAAAAGGCAATGGCAACAAATATAAAAGACACAAACAGAACCAATTTGATGGGGAGGAAAAAAAACACCATAGCCAAAGTTAAAAATAGAAATAGAGAAAAGCAAGCAAAAACCAGAAAAAAACCTTCATCTTCCACCTCTGTTCTTGTCACCGCCAACAAACTGCCACCATCGCGGCTTTGTGACGCCCAGGACCCAAATTACAAATTCCAATATATTAACCCAAATTATTTTAAATAAATTTTTTGCGTTTAAAAAATCATTTTGAAATTCATAATTTAAATTCTGAGGTCACGTAAAAATTGATAAATGCGGAATATTATCATGCATACTAGTCGTGAACAAATAAAACATAATACATTTATATAGCGAAAACGATAAATAAGATTGCAGTACATGGTACATAATATTATTACAACACATTAAATCTCAAATGAAATCAAAGTCCAAGCAATAAAACATAAAAAACTTCATTAATTGCACCACTCGTCATTCTATGAAGCGTGCACTGTAAAAATAATGTAAGAGTGAGACAGAATATAGAATAAATATAAAATAAGTAAAATTTCACAAACACAATCAATAATATATTACTCGGTAATGTCCTAATCAGAGCGCTACCGGAAGTTAGTATCAAAAAAGGTATTTGGGCCGGACCAAAAGAGGTGTTCACAAAAATGTTTTTCCTAACCAAATTTATGTAGAAAGTTGAAATAAAATGGATAATATCATTAATAGTCTAAATAAAAATGATTATACATGAGAATGAAATTTTTTGGGATGTTACAATTCTCCCACCCTAATAAACATTTCGTCCTCGAAATTTAATATAATGTACCCCTCAGTGGAACATTTCTGGGTATTACGTCCTCATAGCATCTTCACGCTCCCAAGTTAAAGTTACATCATTTCCTTGTTTTCATGCAACCTTCACTAATGGTACATTCTTGCTTCTTAGGCGTTTAATCGACCTTTCCATAATCTGTGTGGGTTCTGCAGGGATGGTCAAATTTTCTCTAACTTCAACATCATCAGTAGCAATCACATGAGTGGGATCTTGTACATACTTCCTCAATTGTGATACATGGAACACATTGTGTAAATTTGCAAGGTGAGGTGGAAGTGCAATCTGATAAGCCACCAGGCCAATCCTCTTTAGAATTTCATACGGTCCAATGAACCCTGGGCTCAACTTTTTACTTTTCAATGCTCGGCCAATCCCCTTGTGAGGCGAAACCTTCAAAAATACATGATCACCAACTTGGAATTCAAGTGGTTTCCTCCTTTTATCGTAATAGTGCTTTTGTCTATCTTGGGATGCCTTCATCTTTTCTCTGATTATTTCTATTTGTTCAGTAGTCTGTTGCACAATTTCAGGCCCTAACGTCAAACTTTCACCAATTTCTAACCAACAAAGGGGTGTTCGACACTTTCTGCCATACAATGCTTCAAATGGAGCCATACCAATACTATTATGGTAACTATTGTTATACTTGAATTCAATCAGTGGAAGAAACTGCTCCCAACTACCACCATGCTCAAGCACACAAGATCGCAGTAAGTCTTCCAAACTTTGTATGGTACGTTCTGACTGTCCATCTGTTTGAGGATGATAAGCTGAACTTAATCGGAGTCTTAAACCCAACTCCTGATGCAAGCTTCCCCAGAATCGGGAAGTGAACCTCGGATCTCTGTCTGACACAATACTGGATGGTACACCATGAAGTCTCACGATCTCTTTCACATATAATTGTGCCAACTTTTGTAGAGAATTCTTCATATTCATTGGGAGGAAGTGAGCAGACTTAGTCAATCTGTCTACAATAACCCAGATTGTATCATTTCCTGAACGTGTTCTTGGTAATCCTGACACAAAGTCCATTGTAATGTCATCCTATTTCCAGATAGGAATCTCCAATGGTTGTAGTTCACCAGATGGCTTCTGGTGTTCCACCTTGGCTTTTTGACATACCAGACATGAAGACACATATTCAGCTATTTCTTTCTTCATCCTTGGCCACCAAAAGCTTTTCTTCAGGTCTTGATACATCTTAGTTGATCTAGGATGAATGCTCAACATACTTTTATGTGCTTCTTCTAGGATTGTCCTTCTTAGATCAACATCATCTGGTACACAAATTCTGCTTCTAATCCTCCAAATTTCATCTAATCCTTCTTGTAATCCCATATCCTTTCCATTCGCCTGTATCTCTCTCAATTCATGTAATTGTAAGTCCTTTTTCTGCCTCTCACCTATCAGCTTTAGAAAATCATTGGTTATCTTCAAAGTTCCCAAGGTCATACTTTTTGAAGATTTTATCTCCACACCCAAGTTCATATCTCTGAACTGTTCTATCATTTCCATCTCTTTTACCATTAAAGATGCCATATGAATGGATTTTCTGCTAAGTGCATCTGCTACCACATTTGCTTTTCCTGGATGGTACTTCAAATCAAAATCATAATCTTTAAGAAACTCCATCCACCTTCGCTGCCTCATGTTCAATTCCTTCTGATCGAACAAATACTTTAAGCTCTTATGGTCACTGAACACCTCAAACTTGACTCCATACAAATGGTGTCTCCAGATTTTCAAAGCGAATACCACCGCTGCTAATTCTAGATCATGCGTCGGATAGTTCATTTCATGTGACCTCAGCTGCCTAGAAGCATAGGCAATCACCTTTTGTTACTGCATCAAAACACAACCTAAACCCATCTTAGAAGCATCACAATAAACCACAAAGTCTTCTTGTGGATTAGGCAAAGTTAATACTGGAGCAGATGTAAGCTTTGATTTTAGTTCCTAGAAACTTTTCTCACATTCTGGCGTCCAAGAAAAAGGTTGATTCTTCCGGGTCAGACGAGTCATCGGTAAGGCAATTCAAGAAAACCCCTCAATGAATCTCCGATAATAACCAGCTAATCCTAGGAAGCTTCGTATCTCAGTAACTGAATTAGGTCTCTCCCAGTTTATTATAGCTTCTATTTTAGAAGGATCCACAGACACTCCTTCGCTTGAGATCACATGGCCTAGGAACTTTACCTCTTTTAACCAGAACTCACATTTAGATAACTTAGCATACAACTGCTTCTCTTTCAGAATCTGCAATACCACTCGAAGATGTTTTTCATGCTCCTCCCAAGTCTTAGAATAAATCAGAATGTCATCAATGAAGATAATAACAAATTGATCCAAGTATGGATGAAACACTCAATTCATGTAATCCATGAATACAGCTGGGGCGTTGGTCACTCCGAAAGGCATCACCAGATATTCGTAATGACCATAGCGTGTTCTAAAGGCTGTCTTTAGAACATCCTCAGACTTGACACGAATCTGATGATAACCCGATCGTAGATCAATCTTGGAAAATACTGTAGCATCTCTCAATTGGTCTATTAGATCATCAATTCTGGGCAAAGGATATTTATTCTTCACTGTCAATTTATTCAACTAACGATAATCTACACATAATCTCATGCTTCCATCTTTCTTCTTGACGAGCAATACCGGCGCTCCCCATGGCGACACACTGGGCCAGATGAAATGCTTCTCCAACAACTCTTTAATTTGCTTTTTCAGTTCTGTCAGTTCAATAGGTGACATACGATATGGAGCCTTAGAGACTGGTTCTGCTCCTGGAATTAAGTCAATTGAGAATTCTATTTCACGTTCTGGAGGTAAACTTAAGACATTTTCTGGAAATACTTCAGGGAATTCAGAGACAACTGGCATCTCAATTGCTTTAGATTCACCATCTCCTTTGGAAAGAGTAAATAAGGCAAACAATTGAATTTCTCCTTTTAAAGCAAAGATCTTGGGATTGTCAGAAATAGTGTTTCCTTCTGATGAAAATATCACGGTCTTGTTATGATAGTCCACCAAGACTTGATTCGCCGATAACCAGTTCATCCCTAGAATTACTTCCAGATCCTTCAAAGGTAAACAAACAAGATTGACAAGCAAGTTTCTACTTTCTACGAGCACAGAACAATCGTTACACACTTTAGTAGTCCTAAGTTGTGTACCGGTGGGAGTGGAAACGATCAGGTCATACACCATAGACTTTACAAGTAACTGAAGACGTCTAACACACTCCTCAGAAATAAAAGAATGTGTAGCACCAGAATCAAACAACACAGATAAAATGGTACCATTGATCTCACACTTACTTTGCACAAGGTCGTCTGCTTGGTCTGCCTCTGAACCACTGATGGCAAAGACTCTTCCTGTTGCTGGTTGTAATCTCTTGTCTGTTGACTCCTCATTTTGTCTTAGAGGTTGAACAGCATGCGTGTTTCCTCCACGGCCTCCCTGATCACTAGAACCTTTTCGATTATTCATGGTGTTATTGTTGTTGTTGATTTGACGGTTCTGTGGACAATTTGGGCTGATGTGACCTTTCTGATTACATCAAAAGCAAGTGACATCTTCTAGGCGTCTGTTGCAATCACGTATATGATGATTACCTTCGCACTTATGACACTTTATATTCATATGATTGTTACGTCTCTCAGAAGATGATGATGATCCTCCCTTGAAATGATTTGGATAGAACGATCTTTTCCTTTTGAAGGTAACTGACTGAGGTCTCAGTTGTCTATTGATCTTCTCTTGAGCCAATCTGGCTTGGTGATTTTCTTCAAAAATTAGGCATTTATTGATTAGGATTGAGAAGCTCCAAATTTCTTGATAACAGATAGCCTCTTTAATTTCAAGATTCAAACCATTCTCGAACTTGACGCACTTTGAGGCTTCAGCACCTGCCTGTTGGAAAGGAGGGTAAAAGAGGGATAACTCTTCAAATTTAGCAGCATACTCACCAACAGACATTGAGCCTTGTTTCAGCTCCATGAATTCCAGCTCTTTTCGGCTCTTCACACTTGCTGGAAAATATTTCTCTAGAAAACAGTCTCTGAAGTTAGCCCAGTCCAATGGTCTGTCGGTCTCAGTCATACAAACCCTGGCATGGATCCACCAGTTCTCTGCTTCCTCAATCATCATGTAGGTGGCATACTCCACCTTTTCAAATTCTGTGCAGGGTAAGGATCGAAAAATGCGTTCCATTTCCTTAATCCATAGGTATGCTACCTCTGGATTATAGTCTCCTTTAAATTGTGATGGCTTCCTTTTCAAGAAGTGATCCAATCCGTGAAGTCCTCCAGTATTTCTTGGTTGATTTTGTCTCTCCAAGACCTCAGCCAAACGGTTAAAAGCAACTACCATAATGTCGTTATTGTTTCTTTCCATCCTACATTCGTAGTTTGGTTTATACTAATTCTAAAGGAAAGTATATCGTATACAATTACAAGATTATAACGTAACTATAAGTATTTTACAATTTATCAATTAAGCAACAAGTCATACAACACACACTTAACATATTATCAAGCAAGTAATCAAACAATTCACGTAGTATATCAAAGAAATAATGCATGTCATAGCAATTGGCCCTGAATTTTTTGAAAATACTCTGATACCACCAATGTGACGCCCTTTGAAATAAATTTTTTGCGTTTAAAGAATCATTTTAAAATTCGTATTTTAAATTCTGAGGTCACGTAAAAATTGATAAATGTGGAATATTATCATGCATACTAGTCGTGAACGAATAAAACATAATACATTTACATAGCGGAAATGATAAATAAGATTGCAGTACATGGTACATAATATTATTACAACACATTAAATCTCAAATGAAATCAAAGTCCAAGCAATAAAACATAAAAAAACTTCATTAATTGCACCACTCGTCATTCTGTGAAGCGTGCACTATAAAAATAATATAAGAGTGAGATAGAATATAGAATAAATATAAAATAAGTAAAATTGCACAAACACAATCAACAAACCATAATGATATGATGAATATGCCAAACAAGGTTATTTACATTTAATAATCTTTAATTTAGTCAAATGATGTCATGCTGGATCCATTTTGATTTGGTGGGAATACTGCAGTAAAAAGTTTCATAGAGACACAAGTAGGACTTAGCATAATGCCATGAATCCCTACACTTCATAGCGCTCAAGTACCGAAGTACACAAGTAGGACTTAGCATAAACCATGAATCCCTACACTTCATGGCGCTCAAGTACCGAAGTACACAAGTAGGACTTAGCATAAACCATGAATCCCTACACTCCATGGCGCTCAACGAAAATAGGGCTTTAACTCATCATAGAGTAACCCCCCACCAGGGCCGACGATCAAGGAACCCCTAAATTCCATGGTGCGTCCAAATGCTTATGATGCATGAATGTCTTTAATTCTCTTTATCGATTTAACATACCATGATATCAATACTTCCATAATCACTTGGAAAACCATAAGTCCTCAAAGGACACATCACATATATTAATTCTCAAAATCATGGATTTACAGTTCAACAACATATCTCAATAAACCACAAGGCATTCATGTATACATTAATTTAGTCATTCATAATTATTCATCACAAAGATAAACATACTGTATGACATTCATAGGACACTCAATAACATCCATAATAATCAATAATCCCTCAATAATTCAAATATAAATCATTACCCACATGGAAAATATCATTTTCATCCATAATAATCATCATAGGTAATTTCAGAAATTTACAACAGCAACATACATTAGTAAAGCGACCATAACGTGAGCAAATCAAATCCTTTTTAAGCAATTCCACTTTCTATAGATCCATAACATAAATATCTACAACTTTTATGAAGACATCAAAGTCTAAATATGTATGTATAATTCCCAGAATATTAATATTTACACAAAATAGAAGGTACATATTCCAAAACAGACACACTATAGTATTTTGACTATAACTCATGCTATACATATCCAAATCAGTTGGTTCAAGTCTCAAAACTCACATAACGAAAAGATCTACAACTTTGATGAAGAAGTCAGAGTCAAAGTCACACATTTTCAGCTTCAAAATTAAGTAACAAGCTATGAAAATAAATCTAGAAATCCTAGAACAGCATACAATTCTACCCATTCCATATTTATTCACAACCTTATCCCCTCTTACCTTGATGGAGGATCCTAGAGTGGTTGAAAATGTTCTCTTACTGTCCTAGCTTCAGATCAAGAGTGACTTGACGGAGAAAAGGAAATGAGAGAGAGACTTTACTAATTTTAGTTTGTTCTAAGAATTCAGACTTAGGAACGAGATGTAGTGTCGATTTAATAATGAAAAAGACAAGTGGGGGACAAGCTTTTCGTAATAGGATTGTAGTGGGATGTTAGGTGCGTTAATTGCGGTGATAATGAAGGTTTTAGATAAGAAAAATGAGCTGTATTGTTGACCATTTCCGCCGCCTACATAATGGAGCTTGTATGATTGAAGTAAATATATTAAAATATGTACAAGATGATATGATTGGAGTAAAATATTAATTCTAACACTGGTTCGGTATTTTGGGCATATCTCTTTCCGAGAAGAATTCATTAGAGCCTCTTTTCGTTCAGAATTACTCCACTCGGAAGGGAATTCGCTTGGAAATGTTTCTGCTTGAAACACTCGGTCATAGCTTTTCTTTCTGAGTGAGTGACCCACTCGGAAATGTCTCACCCGGAGACACCTCATTCAGAAATATCTCACTCGGATATATCTCTGCCTGAAAAGTGCTCGTTCAAAATCAGCCATTTTTTGTTCAGAATTGATTCACTCGAAAATTCTCTACTCGGATATATTTCTACCCGAAAAGTACCTTATTCGAAGTCAAAGCCTTTCTTCACTCGAAAGTATTTCTCTCGGAAGTACGTCACTCGGAAATTTACAACCGAAAGAATCATTCGGAGTCGAAGTTCAGTCCTCTCTCGGAAATCTTTCCACTCGGGAATATCACTCAGAGTCGAAGACAATTTCGAAGACGAACCCGAGCACAAGCTCTCGACAACTTTGAATATGGCCCGAGCACAGGCTCTAGGCAACCTTTATGACACCCGAGCATGAATAGAATGAAAGGGTTCACCATTCGGATATTTACTTCCCCTTGGAACTTTTCACTCGGAAACGTATTCATTCGAAGTCAAAGTCTTTCTCTATTCCAGAAGTACTTCCCCTGGAAATGACTCACTCGGTAGTCTCAATCGGTGACATATTACGCGGGAATCGGAAAGGTCTCACTTGGTGTCATCCACTTGGAAATGTCTCACTCGGTACCATCCCACACGGAAGTGTCGTACTCGGGGACACCTAACTCAGGAAAGTTGTATTTAAGTCGGAGATACCCCACTCGGGAATTCACTACTCGGAAATATCTCGGCCTGAGAAGTACTCATTCGAAATCAAATCTTTTCTTCGCTCAGAAGTACTTCTCTCGGAAACGTTTCACTCGGAGACGTTTCATTCGGAAACGAGTCACTCGGAGACGTTTCACTCAGAGACGTTTCATTCGAAAATGAGTCACTCGGAGATGTTTCACTTGGAAACGTTTCACTCGGAGACGTTTCATTCGGAAATGAGTCACTCAGAGACACTCTACCCGGAAGTATGGAACTTGGAAGCGTCTTTGCCCGAAAGGTGCTCATTCGAAGTTAGAGCCCCTTTCACTCAGAAGTGGTTCTCTCGGACACGCTTCACTCAGAAATGTCTCCGAGGCCAGGACTCCCTTCACTCGGAAGTGGTTCTCTCGGTCATGACTCACTCGGAAACATCTTAACCTTCCTTCACTCGGAAGTTCTCTCGTTCATACCTCACTCAGAAAGATCTCACTCGAAATCAGATTCCTTTCTTCACTCGGACAGTCTTATCTCAGACATGATTCACTCGAAAATTTCTTGATCAATAATATTTTACTCGGTAATGTCCCAATCAGAGCGCTACCGGAAGTTAGTATCAAAGAAGGTATTTGGGCCGGACCAAAAAAGGTGTTCACAAAAATGTTTTCCTAACCAAATTTATGTAGAAGGTTGAGATAAAATGGATAATATCATTAATGGTCTAAATCAAAATGATTATACATGAGAATGAAATTTTTGGGATGTTACAGGCTTCACCACCACAACCGTGGCTCCACCACCATCACCGCAAACCGCCACCTCCGACCCCTTAGTTCCCTCTCTCTCTGTCTCTTTTTTATTTCTCTCTTTATTTCTCTTTCTTTCTCTTCCTTTTTTTTTCTCTTTGCCGCTACATGTCTTTCTCTGATTCTTCATTCCTATATTTTAAAATCTATGTTTAAGTGTTTTGGTTACGGGCCTCATGATGAGGCTCGTTCCTTTTTTTTTAGACCGAAGCAGAATAGTTTCGTTTATGTCGTTTTTTGTATTTGTTAAATGAAGGGTTTGAAACCCTAGTCCTCTACTTCACACGTTTTAAAATAAAACTGGAATCGTGTGTTGGTAATTAATTTGTTTTGTTTCCTTGGCAACGTGACTGTGGTGGCCTAGTGGTGAGTTTGTGCTCTAGATACCAATAGGGGAGGTTTTGTGGCAGGAGTAAGGTGTTAATTCCAAAAACCCCCTGTTTTCTTTTTTTTTTGGGTTTTTCTTATTTTCTCTATTACTTTTACCTTTTTATTTTATTATTTATTTTTTTATTGTTGATAATTGTTCCCCTTTTATGTTGTTGATGTGCTTTATATTTTAAAAAAATATTTATTCTATTTTACATTTTTTCCTAACACTTGATGTAAAAAATGAAAAAAAATCATTTTTTTCTTCGTCTAAATGTGTTAAATTTTTACTCTTTGTTGACTATACTAAAACCTAAAAAATATATTTCTAATTTATAAATTTGATTGCAAAACTTATAGGAATAAGTTTAAAATAACTTATTTCTATGAGTTATATGAAGCAACTTATTAAAATAAGTCAAAAATAACTTATAGAAATTATATAAAGTATTTCCATAAATCATATATAAACTCTTCAACATAATTTCTCCATGCACGTAAATTATTCTCCCTATACCATCCTTTAAAGTTTTTGTTATGTCCTATAGGGCCTTTCATACCCTTTTGCTCCAGTATCTCCATGGCTGACCAAGTACACACATACACACATATTTTGACAATACTAATGGAAGTGGTCAAGTTGGATCTTGTTGTATCAAAGTAAAGATTAAATTCTATCGGTAAAAAAAATGAATGCTTTTGGACACACAAACTTTTCACACGTAACATTTGGGAGAGGTGTTCATTGCATAAAAAGGTTACTATCATTTTAAAAATTTAGGATAGGAAATTTTAGTGGTTTATGGTCGAGTATTGTTTGGATAATTAAATTTCTCAATATTAAGCTTATAAAAGATAAGTTCGCTAAAAGGATAAATTGATAATGGTAGAGAGAAGAATATTCACTAAAATAGTTATGAAAAATACCTTCTTATGTAAGAGTCAGAGGAACAAATTTGGACTGTACAAGCATACAATGGATGGTTGAGATTAATCATGTGAGTTTTTAAAAAAGTCATGTGACCTTTTAAGTGATCATGTGACTTTTAAAAACTTTTAATCTCAACTATTCATGTATGGTTATACGGCCAGATTTGCTCCTTTCACTCTAATATAAGAGAATCTGTCTCATAAGATACATCCCCTATATATATAGTATGGTAGCACAATGCATTTTAGGTGTAGGTGATGATCGCCAACTTTGGGTCTTCACCCAAAAAAACATCAACCGGATCAAAACATTAGTTATATGATTTTAAAATTTTTAGGAATCAGATCATGAATTTCATGTTGTTTTGTTGATTTATTATAACTAGATGGTGAAATTTGGTAATATGGTGTTTAACCAAACTTTTGATAGGAGATAGATCATAATATCCGAAAGTGATATGAAGTTAGGCATTTTAGTATATAACTTTATTTAAAAATAATGGGTGGTGCAAGGAGAAAAAATTAAGATGTAGAGAGAAATCCCCTCATTATTAATATGATGACCCTAAAGTTTCAGCGTACCTTAGACCGTCTTTTACTCATTTTTTGATGGGCATAAATGGGCTGACGGGTTATAAAAATTTATCTCGGTTCATTTTGTAGTCTATTTTTTATAATCTAACTTAATAAATGTGACATATTTTATCATTGTT
Source organism: Clitoria ternatea (assembly GCA_037962975.1). Taxonomy (NCBI): domain Eukaryota; kingdom Viridiplantae; phylum Streptophyta; class Magnoliopsida; order Fabales; family Fabaceae; genus Clitoria; species Clitoria ternatea. The sequence goes on along the minus strand of CM075670.1, from coordinate 19,908,553 downwards.
AATTAAAACAAAAATTTCCATTTAAAATAATTAACACATTTTCCTTATTTATCAAGAATAAGAGACTAAAACAAACTTATTAATTCAAATTTCTTCAACCTATGAGCATTGTCTTAAAAAGTTGTTCTTGGTTTCTCCTTTCATCCTAATAAATAACCTTATAAGCGTGAGTAGTTGTTTCAATCTGGATAGCCATGTTAAGTGTTGCTACCCAATTTTGTCTGGGTTGTCGTTTCAAAAATAAATGGGTAACAAATTTTAAATCTTTTGTCTAAAGGACTCTTAAAATGTATCTTGTTTAAGGGGAATAATAAATAATAGAAAAATAAAAAATAAAGAAGAAAGGAAAAAGAAAAAGAAAACACAAATAGAAAAATAGACTAGATTTAGTCTCACATTGAAAACTCTTATAAAAGTTGGCTTGTCAAGTTACTATATAAGGAGCACCTTGTAACACTTTGGAAAGACACAAAAGTTATATATACTTCCTGGTACAACCGTAGATATAACTTATTTTGAGTATACTCAGTGGTTGCGGCTTTGACCGATCTTCCACATTAGAAAAGATTTGATATTTCCACGGAAGTCTCAGTTTAGAAAAACTAGAGACGCCATCAATTCTTGAGGCTAACTTTTAAATTTTTTTTGGTTCGGAAAAGAATATGTTTTCTTTTTTCTTTTTTTTGAGTCTATTCTATTATTTATGTAGTATATAGTTATCTTTTTGTTGCTTTCATTATATGCTTTAATTGGTTAGTTATTTTTGTCATTTATTTTATGTGTATTTAATTTTGTTATTTATTTATTGATTAAAAAATATTTAAATTTATTTGAATTGATGTAAAGAATGTATATATAACTTGTAAGTTTGTTCTCTTAGTATATATGGTATAAACAATTTTATTGATGTCGTGAGATACATTGCATTAATAAAGTAGTTCTAAAAATTACACAAACAATTTTATTGATATTGTGGGATACATTGCATCAATAAAGTTACTCTAAAAATTATATAAACAATTTTATTGATTCCGTGAGATACATTGAATCAATAAAATTGCTCTAAAAATTACATGAATAATTTTATTGGTGTAGTGGGATACATTACATCAATAAAGTAGCTCTAAAAATTACATAAACAATTTTATTAATGTCATGGGATACATTGAATCAATAAAATTGCTCTAAAAATTACATGAACAATTTTATTGGTGTAATGGGATACATTACATTGATAAAATTACTCTAAAAATTATATGAACAATTTTATTGGTGTAGTGGGATACATTACATCAATAAAGTTGCTCTAAAAATTATATGAATAACTTTATTGGTGTAGTGGGATATATTACATTAATAAAGTTGCTCTAAAGAATTATATGAATAATTTTATTGGTGTCGTAGGATACACTACACCAATAAAGTTGTTATAAAAATCATATTGGCGTCGTGGGATACATACATGATACCGATTAAATAAAATCATAAGAGTACTTTTTAACAAGAACTACATAACCCTGATTTCCCATAATACCTAGGAATATGTAGGAGCAAGACTTAATCTTGTCGAGCCCATTTTTAAAAATTAATTTTTTTTGTAAATATTTTTTTCTATTTCTTTATCATTAGGTCACTTTTAAATTATTAAAATAATTACGTAATTTAATTAAGGTAGTGTTTCTTTGGAACAAGTGAATATGGGTGCTAATACTACCCTATTCATAACCAACTCTCAAACCTAGAGCTCTAAAGGGTTTTTTTCCAATATTTTACCCTTTTAAAATAAAATAAAATCTTGGTGGCGACTCCACACTTTTTATAATTTATTTTCGAAAAGCAAATTTGTGGGAATCGTTATCCGGTCGTCCACGTCGCGTCATTATGTTCATCTATGATGATATCATGGTTATCTGGTTAAGATTTAAATAATAAATTAATATTTATAATTCGACAAACATATTTTGAATGAAACAAAATTTGTTATAACAAAATATTTTATCACAATAGTAAACTTAATGGCTAACAATTATTAGGTAAAAAGGTTGGTTGCATACCAATTATGATGGTAGTTTTGAAATTAAATAAGAGTGTTGAATCCATATATACTTATTTGATAACTAGGCAACCGGTAGAGTAAATTTATAAATACACAACTAAAAAGACTATTAACATAAGTACACAAATGGTTAGTTACTTTGTTGGTTGGTTGAATAAGTGAAAAATCAATTAACATAATTATATATAAAACAAGTAAAGAAATGGAAAATCAATTAATCAAAAAATCCTTGGAACTAAGTTTTACATCACTCCACTTAAGCTTATTAAATCATAGAAAGCATACTTGCATATATGTTAATGCATATAAATATACTAAGCTTGATTTTTGAGTGAATATATTCTAAATTCATTTTCCTTAAATCTCAATACAACTTAACAAAAAGACTATGCATTAACGAATTGGCATTTAAAACAAGTAATTACTTATTAAGATTTATTTATAGACAAATAAGAAATAAGAAATCTATTTTATTTTCTCGTTTCAAGAAACGTGTCTCAACGTCGACCACCCATAGGTTATCATGTAATGATTCAAGTAACCATATTCATTGACTGTCCAAGAAGAATTTCTTATTGTCAACATTAACATAGAAATCATGAAATATTCTTTTCAGATAAAGCAAACATTAAGTGCAGAAATAGAAACCATTATTAACTGAACAACAAGCATGCATATATAATATTTCAATACATAAATCTTGGGTTGAGAGATCTGTTACACCTAATCTTAACTAAAAAAATATTTAACCATACATTTTTTCACATGAGTTATCTCAAAGAATAGAGATACGAAAGAGAAGAATTGGAAAATCCTTAAAACTTACGTCCCTCGAGCCTCTATGTTGAATGAATCATTTCCACTACGCCACACCCTATGTTAGTCCCCCAAAATCTCAAAGAATAAAAGCATATGAAAATGGAGATGGTACCTAGGGTTCCTTTAAGTGTTTTGGCTCTAAGTGCACGCCCCTAAAGAGACAACTGCCTTATTTATTTATAGACTTTAGTGACATAGGCCTCATTTAGGCCTTCTTTTGGTCATTCTTTACCTTTTAGAAATGTTTTTTTATAAATATTATTTTTTAAGAATTAATTAGGTTTATAATTATTTTTAGTTTGAGTCTTACATGACTATTTCATGTTTAAGTTTGGGCCTTGAATTTTGGCTATATTTTCTTAGTTTTTTTTTAGTTTTAGTGTTTTTGGGCTTAGGAGAAGTAAAGCTCATTAGGTTAAGTGATGTGCCTCCTCCTTAGCCTATATATAGGCATGTTCTCTTTTGTAAAAAAGACACATTGAATTGAAAGAATATATTTTAGTATTAATGGAGTTAAATTTTCCTCCTTCATTTTAGCTTTCTTAAACTTTGACAAACTCTTATCCTAGGGTTTCCCCCTAGGTGGCGAGATTGAGACTTATCCTCTCTAAGTGACGCCTCCCCCTTTCTTTTTTCCTTATTTTCCCTTAGTAAAACCCTAATCCTTATTTTTCCTTTATCAAAAGAGAAAGAAGAAGAAGAATTAGATCCTCATTCCTACATCATGTGGTATCTAGAGCCTAAGATTCTTTTTCTTCATTCTTCTCTTTAATTTTCGTCTTTCTTGGGTTTTTTTATTTATATTTTATATGCCTTCTTGTTAAAAAATATAAAAAGATTAAAAAATGCATATTTTTGATATCCTTTCTTGTTTCCTGAATTTATTTATGCATATTGATTGAGTCCTAATATACCTTATTTATATGCTTTAAATTCTGCGTTTATGCACAATTAACATTCCTTTTATGTGATAAAAATTTGATCTTGAAAACTTTAATTTTCCTAGAGCCAAAATTAGGTCTTGGTGTATTTTTGGAGCCTTATCATTATTCCTAAATTTTTGCTTGAATCTGTGAGTAGTGTGCTGAATTCTAGGCCATTAAAATTTATTTTTTTTAATTGGCTTAAGGCTCTAAATCCTTGGTTAAACCATCTCATTTTTAGGTGGTTATTTTGTGCTCAAATTTTAGGCCTTGTTAGATTCTTTCCATAGCTTTCTTCTAGAGTTTATTTTTGCATTTTTTTGGTCCAACACAATAGGTTCATTTAAATCTAAATTTTGCATATTGTTTTTTTGCATTTTAAATGTCAAAAAATACTTTCCTTCTATGCCTAATTCATATGGGAGAAGATGCATGCTTATGTGTAAGTAAAGAATGCTAAAATTGAATTTTATGCTTTGTTTCTTGGTTTCAATTTTGGGCTTTTGTGTTGATCCTTTCAAGTGCAAAAAAATTAAAATTTAAAAAAAGAGAGAAAAGAAAGTATTAAAAGTAAAAAAAAGGTAAAAAGAAAAATATGAGCACCTTGATTGTAATTGTTTGAAAGCCCTTAATCATCATTTATACTTGTCTAAGAAACTCTAAAATTCAATTTTGCAAGTTAGTACCTTTTCTTACACAAGTTTTTGCATTCTAGGTTTCTAGGTCTTTATAATTGTGCTTGTTTCTTTTATGCATTTATTTGTTTGATTGACTAATTTTGTCAAATTTTTGTATGGTCACGGAAATTCCAAATCCTAAGTAGAAGCTCCATGCATTTTATCTTTTATATCTTTGAGTCATTTCTCTTGTCACATAAAATCTAATTTGAGTTACCCTTTTCTAATTTCACTTTTGTTGTTTGTCTTTATTTCTTCTAAAGTTTTGTCTTAGAGTTTTCATAATTTTGGCTTTCTTTTGGGATAAGTCTTAATTCAATATCTTGGAGGTAGCATACTTGGAACATAGAGGTAAGAGTGATATTGCTTGAGGTTAAGGAACTTAAACCAATTTGGAGGAGTGGTGAAAGTGAAACACTAGAATGGAGGGACCATTTTTCTTCTTCTTTTGCTTTCCTATATTAATTGTGCTAACATTTGTTTTGAGTTTTCTTAAGCTTGTGTCGTGGTGGTCTTGGAGCTTGAAGACTTGAAGACAATTGTATTGGAAGCAAAGCCTTGTAAATAAAAATAAAAAATAAAAAAAATATTGTCAATTTTTTTCTTCGCGCTTTAGACCTTGTATTCCGGGGTATTTACTTTACGGACATTAGACTTTTTTGTGGACTTTGGCTTATTTAGTTGATTAGGAGTAGTGCGTTTAGGTATTAGTTTACTTTTGTACACCACGACTAGTTCTGCTTTATTTGTTTTATTAGTTTACTTGCTTTTAAATATACTTTGTCCTTGTATGCTAGGTTAAATTTTATTTTTATTTTTATTTTTGCGCTAGTATATCTATTGTTTGCCTTTTTTTGCTTGTTTTGATTTCTCAACATGTCATCTACTGATACAGATAACATGTCCCCCATAAGGTTGATAATGAAGAATTTGAATAAAATCAATTCTAGGTTAGATAATCTAGAAAATACAAATACTCAACCTAGACCAAGACATAGGGAAAGAAACCAAAGACATAATAGGCATCAAGAGAGTGGTAGTGAGGACTAGGAGACATCATAGGAGAGAATATGTAGGCTTAAAAGAGGTTAAGTTAGAAATACCATATTTTCATGGGAAGAATAATGTGGAGACCTATATTTGGAATGAGAGATGAGTGTAGGGCAACTTTTTAATTCTCATCAAATAAAAGAAAACAAAAAGGTTAGGATTGCAACCCTTTCATTTCAAAACTATGCTTTAGTTTGGTGGTCCAAAGTGTGCAAAGAGAGAAAGAGAGATGAGTTCCCACCTATAGAAGATTGGGTAGACCTCAAAACCTTGCTTAGGAAAAGATATGTTTCATCCTACTACCGTGGGGAGCTATTAGCCAAGCTAAATCGACTCACCCAAGAGTCAAAATCTGTGGAAGACTATTACAAAATCTTAGAAATTTATATGATTAAGGCTAATCTTGAAGAGGATGAGGAAACTCTCATGCATAGATTCCTCCATGGTCTTAATAGGAACATAAAGAACAAAGTAGAGCTTTTACTCCATGTTGATACAGAAGAACTCTTACATCAATGCACTAAGGTAGAAAGCCAAATTCATGATAGAGACTCTTATAATAAAGGGGACTACCAACCCTTTAAGCCCAAGTGGAAGGACAATGAGGATTCTAGCCTTAGAAAAAGAGAGATGTTTGAAAGAAAACCTAGGGAGAAGGGAGTGGGCGCTTATTTTCGACAAGTAAAGAGTGAGTTGCATAAAGAAGGTCAAGTCTATAAGGCTAATAAAGATAAAAATGACTTCACATTTAAACATTTCTCTTCTAAATCTTCTGCCATCAAATGTTTTAAATGTCTAGGCAGAGGACATATTGCTTCTAACTGTCCTATAAAGAAAACTATGATTTTGAAAAATAATGGGTGCTACTCAAGTCAATCAGATTCTGATTCTAATGTTCATTCTTTAAGTGACGACTCAAGTAGTGACTCATATGACAGTGAGCATATTTTAGGAGATGATGGTGAACTTTACATGATTCGAAGGCTTCTTGGAAGTCATGTAAAGGCTGATGACTGTACACAAAGAGAGAACATCTTTTACACAAGATGTTACATAAATGAAAAACTATGTTCTCTAAATGTGGACAATGGGAGTTGTACAAACGTGGTTAGTCAAAGGCTAGTTCACAAAATGGGTTTAAAACTTGTAGATCACCTTAGGCCTTATAAACTTCAATGGTTAAATGAGAGGAATGAGATACTGGTAAATAAATAAGTTTTAATTTCCTTTACCATAGGGTCATATAAAGATGAAGTGTTATGTGATGTTGTACCCGTGGAAGCAACTCATATCCTGTTAGGAAGAGCTTGGCAGTTTGATAGGAAGGTCATCCATGAGGGGTTCTCTAACACCCTCACTTTCAAGGATGAGAATAAGAAAATAATGTTACATCCCTTAACTCCTTAACAGGTTTTAGAGGATCAACTTCAAATGAAGTTGAAAAGGGATGGAGAGGTTGGCCCTTTCACCTCCCACCAACACTATAAATCCAACCATGAGAAAGGTAAAAGAGTTGTCTCCCTTGATAACTCCATGAGGCATTCTTCTCTTCTTGCCTCCAAATGTCATGTGAAGCGAGCTTTGCTCCTTCACCAACCCCTCTATATGCTTCATGATACATACACCTATAGCATATCCTTGTGCTTAATGGGCATCTCCCCTTCTTTACCCATTGAAGTGTTTATTCCTTTAGAGGTTTGTGTTCCACCCTATCCTATTCACTATGGGATGAATGGAACCATGTGTTTACATAGTTTTCTTAGGATTACTTGTAGGATGCATATAGTCATTATAGGTTCTTTTAAGATAGAGTTGTGTCTTTACTCTTTTGAGTTAACTTTTTCTTATGTTTTGTCTTTTTATATTCTAATTGTATCTAAAGTTTTCATAGGTTTATCGTTTGTTTCATTTCCTAACTTTTTTTGTTTACACCCATATTATATCTTTGATCATGTTTCTACTATTCATTTTCATAGGGGATTATATTGGGAGTTAGTATCATCTTTAGATGTCATGCATGATCTAGTCCCTAGTTTAAACGCCATTACACATTATGATCCCCTTAGGGTAGTTCATTCTACTCTATTGCTTCATATGCCCTTGGTTACTTCTACTGTACATGATCATTTCTCTATACCTCATCTCATCCTCATTGAGCTTCATATCATTCATACCGTCTCTAGGATACATGAAGGATTCCATTGGTTACTCTGTGCCTTCTTGAGGGATGTTTGCTTTCTGCTCTTTTATGATATCTTTTCTTTTATTTTCATACAAGTAAAAAGGTTAGTATTTGACCCTGGTGGAAAATCTTATGTCTTGTCTTTCTTTTCCTCTATTTTTATTTTATTTTTGGTTTCCTTCTTCATTTTTCTAGACTCATTTTGTTTTTCCCTTCTTCTTGTAGGTTTGTCTGTACTTTCAACGTTGCTTTGAAGATTTCCGAAATTTGAGGATAAATTATCTTGAAGAAGAGGAGCATGACATAGGCCTCATTTTGGTCATTCTTTGCCTTTTAGAAGCGTTTTTTTTATAAATATTATTTTTTAAAAATGAATTAAGTTTAGAATTATTTTTAGTTTGGGTCTTACATGACTATTTCATGTTTATGTTTAAGTTTGGGCCTTGAATTTTGGCCACATTTTCTTAGTTTTCTTTAGTTTTAGTGTTTTGGGGCTTAGGAGAAAGTAAAGCCCATTAGGTTAAGTGGTGTGCCTCCTCCTTAGCCTATGTGCCTCCTCCTTAGCCTATATATATGCATGTTCTCTTTTGTAAAAAAGACACCTTGAATTGAGAAAATACATTTTAGTATTAGTGGAGTTGAATTTTCCTCCTTCATTTTAGTTAGGGTTTCTTAAACTTTGGTAAACTTTTATCCTAGGGTTTCCTCCCCTAGGTGGCAAAATTGAGGCTTATCCTCTCTAGGTGGCGCCTTCCCCTTTCTTTTTTCCTTATTTTCTCTTGGTAAAACCTTAATCCTTATTTTTCCTTTTATCAAAAGAGAAAGAAGAAGAAGAACTAGATCCTCCTTCTTACATCACATGAAGCCTATGGATTTCAACCATGAATCGTTGAGCTAGGGCAAAGGCTGAGAAAGATGTTGGGAAGCCAATGAAATGAGCATGTTTGGACAGTCAATCTACTACCACCCATATTACTGTATGGCCATGAGAAATTAGTATGTTAGTTATGAAATTCATGCTAATATCTTCCTATATATTACGTGGAATGGGCAATGGTTGAAGCAATCCTTATTTCTTTGACGGGATGTGCTTGTTTTGTTGGTAGGTACTGTATGATTTTATCATGGCCTTGACATTAGAGTAGAGTGATGGCCAAAAAAAGGATGCAGCTAACCGAGCCACTGTAGGTTTGACTATAGAATGACCAGCTAAAGGGGAAGAGTGAAACTCTTGCAAGAGTTTAGTACACCATTTTGAATTTTCAAGTATGAATAATCGATCCTTGTAATATAGTAAATTATTCTTGAACTAAAAGTTTGGGGCAGATTGTAACATTTTGTTGGCCAAGGTAAGGCCATTTAAGGAGGAGAAAAATTTATGGAGTTCCATAATCAAGGTCGGTATAGGGGAAGAAAGGCTAAGCAAAACAAAGGAAGACGTGTCTGCTGGGTAAGGGATGCGGGACAAGGCATTAGAAACTCTATTTTCCTTTCTTGGACGATACTGGATTGAAAATATAAACCCCTATAATTTGAGTGCCCATTTTTGTTTTTCAGTTGTATGAATGACTTGGGTTTGAAGATCCTTTAGGCTTTGTTAGTCAGTAATAATGTGGAATGAATTTCCAATAAGATATTGTCTCCATTCTTTTATTGCTTTAGTGATCGCTAACATTTCCCTGGAATATGCAGATAATTGTTATTGGCGTGGAGAAAGCTTTTTACTGAAGAAGGTAAGGGGATGGCCACCTTGTGAAAGAACAACTCCTAAGGCAACTGTAAATGAGTCTGTTTCCAGGTCGAATGGTTTTGATAAGTTAGGTAAAAGTAGTGTAAGTAATTTGCACATGTGTTCTTTCAATGTTGTAAAGGCCAAAGAGGTCTCAAGTGTCAATGTAAAGAACTTTAACTTTAATAAATCTGTGAGTGGAAAGGCAAGAGAAGTGTAATGACGTACAAAACGTCTGTAAAACCCAGTAAGTCCAAGAAAACCATGAAGCGACGAGAGAGAGTGTGGCTCCGACCAATTTACCATTGCTTGAATTTTGTTGGGGTCAGGATGAACCCCTGGGCACTGATAATATGGCCTAAATATTCAACCTTAGGGGTGGCAAAAACACACTTAGAAAGTTTAGCAAAATAGGAATAATATGATAAAAGCTGTAAAACTAATCTCAAATGATCATAATGAGAAGCTAGGTTAGTACTATAAATTAATATATCATCAAAGAATACTAACACAAAGCGTCGTAAATAAGGGCGAAAAAGATGGTTCATAACAGCCTGGAAAGACGTGGGTGTGTTGGTGAGCCCAAAAGGCATCACCGAAAATTCATAGTGGCCATCATAGGTATGGAAAGCAGTTTTGTGGTATCCTCTAGTGCAACCTTGATTTGGTTAAAACCTGATCGTAGATCCATCTTAGAAAAAATAGTAGCAGACACCAATTCATCAAATAGTTCCTCAATAGTGGGAATAGGAAACTTGCCTTTAATCGTCATAGCATTCAAGACTCGATAGTCAACACAGCCGTTACATGCTGTCTTTTTTTTGTACTAAAAGAACAGGGGACGAAAAGGGCTAGTATTAGGCTTGATTTGCCCCTTCTTAAGAAGGTCTGAGATAAGGATGGTCATGGCTTCTTTTTATGTGTGTGGGTAACGGTAAGGTTTAACATGCTTGGTTGGGTATTAGGTAGTAGGGGGATGTGGTGAGTGTGATCACGAAAAAGGGATAGACCATTGGGTTTGGTGAACACTAAGATGAATTCTTGGAGTAAGGAACAGACACAATTAGGTAAATCAAGAGGTAAATGGGCAGGGTCTGGGTGGGTAATATCAGGATTTGGGGTAGGAGTAAGAGTGTAGATGTGGGCTATGGAGTGGGTCTGGGAAATATTATGATTCATTCAACATGTGTTTATTAGACTAGAAATATTATTTTGTTATTTAAATATTGTTATCATCTTAAATATATTATAATTGGTGCAGTACGTAGCTTAGAAAATTTCTGGCATAAACATGTTTTTTAAAAAGTTAAAGTTTATTAAAAATAGTGACATACATATTTATATTAACTATTAAATATTTTATCATCTTGAGTTATGTCAATTGTCCACTTTACTATATTTTATGTAGCAAAAATTACCTAAATTTCATTCTCTTTGTAATTTATATATAATTCATTATCAAAATCTTAAATGTTGAGTATCGGATAAAATTTTTATCTAACTTTTATTTTCTCAATTTTTTCACAATAAAAAAACACTCAAATCATGTTGAAAACTATAAAATCCCATTTTCCAAGTGTTGACTAACCCACTTAAGCGCTTAAGCGAAGAAGCTGTGCTTTAATAACTTAGTAAAAGGTCAAAATGGTCAATTTAAAGATGTTGGACACTTGGAAACTTCACCCATATAGTAGTCATAGGGAAGGACCTCATTTAAGCTAAGAAAAGGGACCAAAAGTCAATAATGATGGTCATGCTTAAGCGAACTAAGTGAAACAACTAGATTTACCTTAACTCGGAAGCTAAGAAACTAAATGATGTAGGAAGGATGATCTAGTTCTTCTTCTTCTTTCTCTTTTGATAAAGGAAAAATAAGGATTAGGGTTTTACCAAGGGAAAATAAGGAAAAAACAAAGGGGGAGGCGCCACTTAGAGAGGATAAGCCTCAATTTTGCCACCTAAGGGAGGAAACCCTAGAATAAAAATGAAGGAGGAAAATTCAACTCCACTAATACTAAAATGTATTCTCTCAATTCAAGGTGTTTTTTTTACAAAAGAGAACATGCTTATATATAGGCTAAGGAGGAGGCGCACCACTTAACCTAATGGGCTTTACTTTCTCCTAAGCCTAAAAACACTAAAACTAAAGAAAATTAAGAAAATATGGCCAAAATTCAAGGCCCAAACTTAAATATAAACATGAAATAGTTATGTAAGACCCAAACTAAAAATAATTCTAAACCTAATTAATTCTTAAAAATAATATTTATAAAAAATGTTTCTAAAAGGAAAAGAATGACCAAAAGGAGGCCTAAATGAGGCCTATGTCATCATGGCATGCCTTGCTCTATAGTCTCCGACAGGGATAAGATTTTTTTGAGTTCCTTCTGGTCTACTCTCTTCAAGCTACAAGGGACACAGTTAAAATACAGCAGTGCATACCACCCCAAGACAGACGGCCAGATAGAGGTGTTAAACCGAAGCGAGGCTTACCTACATTGTTTTGCTAGCGACTACCCCAAGTCGTGGTTCCGATTTCTCTATGTCTGAGTATTAGTATAACATGTCGGTTTACTCTTCAATCAGAATTTCCCCATACCAGGCGGTGTATGGTCATCCTCCCCGTTTGATCTCAGATTTCATCCCTGGTAGTACTGATTTGGCATCTTTGACCACTTCCCTGCAGCAACTCAAATGATTTTAGCTTAACTTAAGGCAACCTTGGTCAGTACTAGGGAAAGAATGGCCTCGTAAGTAAATAAACACAGACGAGATATTACCATTCAACCAGATGACTGGGTGTTATTGCGTCTTCGCCCCTATCGACAATGCTCTGTGACTTCGTGTCCCTCCTAAAAGTTGGCTAATAAATATTTTGGACCATTTCAGGTGATTAAACGCATCAGAGTCGTCGTCTACGCCCTTTAGCTTCCTTCGGGATCCCGAATCCATAACGTGTTTCACGTTTCTCTCCTTTGTCGCTGCCATGGAGATCCGAAGAGCTTTTACACTCCTTTACCCTCGGACTGGGTCTTACCAGAAGATGACTCTCCTCCGGCTACCGTCTCATTTCCCACGACCCCTGATATTCCCTCTCTCGAAGGTTCCCAGGTCTATTTTCCTACCCACATATGATATTATGATTTCAAATCCTTCTCTTTCCACTATACAAGGCAATTTTCCCTCTTTCCCACAAGAACCCATGTGCGCCTGTCACTTCACGCGTTTCTGCCTAGACATGTGACTCTTCAGTGTCGGTAAAGGTTTCCCCAGGAACAATTGTTCCATATTTTAATTCAAACACAGACCTTGAGGGCAAGGTCATTTTGGATGGGTCGGGTAAGATAGGCCCAAATACACAAAAAAGAAACCAGGGTGGTTGAAGTATTTCTTAGCAAAATAAGTTTTGGGCCCATTTAATAGTTTCTAATCCTTTTCCCTGTTTGGCCCATACTATCATTTAATTGTTGCCCAAGCATTTTTTATCAATATATGTACCTGTCCTTAGTAAGAAAATGATAAGCAGAATTAGAAGTTTGTTTCAAATTTTTATCTCACCTTCTTTCTCTGTTCGTAACCACTTTTTCAATTGGTAGGATTCTAATTGCATAACAAAATCCTATCACACGACTATCATTATTGACTTTTGGTCCCTTTTCTTAGCTTAAATAAGGTCCTTCCCCATGGCTACTGTATGGGTGCAGTTTCCAAGTGTCCAACATCTTTAAATTGACCATTTTGACCATTTTCTAAGTCATTGAAGCGCAACTTCGCTTAAGTGCTTAAGTGAGTTAGTCAATACTTAGAAATTGAGATTTTATAGTTTTCAACATGATTTAAGTGTCTTTTTATTGTAAAAAAACTGAGAAAATGAAAGATAGATAAAAATTTTATAGTAAAGTGGACAATTGACATAACTCAAGATGAAAAAATATTTAATAATTAATATAAATATGTATGTCATTCTTTTTAATAAACTTTAACTTAAAAAAAATATGTTTACGCAGGAATTTTCTAAGCTATGTACTACACCAACAATAATATGTTTAAGATGATAACAATATTTAAATAACAATATTTCTAATCTAATAAACACATTTTGAATGAATCATAATATGTTATAACAGAATATTTTATCACAACAATATTGGGAACTAAGGATTATAAAAAAAAATTTAAGGGTTATATTTATATGTGTATATATACACACATAATAATTTTTAATAAAAAATACTTTTTAAAAAAGATGTTGACACCAGAAATTTTCTAAGCTACGCACTGTACCAGTTTTAGAAAATTAATAAATAAAATATTTTAATTAAATCTGATAACAATGAATAATAAAATAATATTCCTAATCATTTTTTTAAAAAATTGATATTCCTAATTTTATAAGCATATTTTTGAATGAATCAATTTTTTTTTGTAAATGAATACTATCACGACCAGGATCGCGGCAGGACGACCGACCGAGTCCCTCTGCACGACGCCACCAAGAACGCGAGCCGACCTCTTTTGCGAACCATCCCGGCCCTAACGTCGGTTCTCCGCCCAGACCCGCCTGATTTCGTGCTCCTCGCCGACCGCAACCTCCTACTAGCGTCGATCAGCTCCGATCACCGCTCCTTCTTATTTTCTTGGTCTCTATCTCACACTCTCTCTTCATCTTTCTCTCTCTTCACTTCTTCTCTCTCATCCACCCCATCCCTTTCCTGATGCTCCATTTCTTTTCTCATCCCTTTGTTTTCAAAATAAACTCTAATGGGTTTTGCTTTTCTTTTTTTTAGTTAGTCTGAAGCCCAAATGATTAAGGGTCTATTTCTTAAAAAAACATTTTTGATATATTTTTAAGGAAGTTATAATAAATGTTTTGTTTTGTTTTATGTTTTAAATGTTTAAATGAAAATGTTTATTTTTAAAATAAATATATAATAAAAATAATAAACAATAAATAGTTTTATAAAAATCAAAATATATCCTCTTCTTTTAGAAAGAATGAATAAAAGCAAAAACAGATTTTTCTTATGAAATAATAAAATAAATAAATAGCTTTTAATTATCTTAAATAAAAAAATATTAAAAGTTAAATATATTTTTTAAACATAATAAATTTTTTATGCTAAATCCAAAAATAATAATCTTAAAAAAAATTAAAATATCTTTTCAAAAATAAAGATACAATTAGTTTTTTTATTTATGACGAGTTTAAAAAATAAAATTGTATTAAAATCTAAACATTTCTTTTATAAGAATAAATAATCTTTATGCTAAACAAAAATCTTATAAGCAATGTCGTGCAAAACCATTTTGCTTACATCAGCTTTAGAAGACTTTGAAGGTTTATGCATATGCGATTTTCTTCGCCTTGTATTTCTCCTTCCTCATAGATTTTCTCTCATTATTAAAAATCAAATCAATCAAAAATAATTTAAATATTTTTCCACAAGTTAATTTTCCTTAGAACTACGTGACCCTGATTTCTCAATACGCTTCAGAATACGTAGGAGCGGGAATAACTCTTGTCGGGCCCACTTTCATTTTAATAATTTTTGTGTTTGTCTAATCTCTATAAATTTCTACTACTTAATTTTAGAAAATTGTTTTATCACGAGAAAGTCAATTTAGATGACACGTCTTGTTAACCTTTTCAAAATTTCAATCTGGTGTCATTTATTAAACAATAATATTTTAATAAAGAGATTAATTTAGACACAACATCTTGTTGATCTCATTATATTTTCAATGTGTTTTGGGTAATGATATTTCTTAAGGAGGAGGATTAATTTAGACGACACGTCTTGTTAATCTTCTCAAGTTTTTCAATATATTTTATTCAATAATCACATCTATGATAAAAGAAGGGGTTAATTTGGACGAGACGTCCTGTTAATCTTTTGTTTTGATTAATCAACTTATTTTATCTCATCTTATTTAATTTTATATTGATATCTAATTTGTGTTACAATTTAAGGTTAATTTGGACGGGACGTCCTGTTAATCCTTATTGTCACTGTTTGTTTTCTTACTTTCATGTTTAGTCCCTTACTGTCATTGTTTGGTAATTTATTGTAACTGTCTAGTCAAGTTGTTCGGTTTAAGATTAATTTGGACGAGACATCCTGTTAATCTTATTTCAAAACTTCCACGTCTGTTTGTCTGTTCCTTTTCTAAAGAAGTTAAAATAATTTTTGGGTTACTTATAATGCACGTTATCAACTTGAGGTAACCGTTTTATAACGGACAGTTGTGAGGCTTCCTCACCTTTAATTCGACTCCCGAACTTAGAATTTCACTTTTATGACCAGTGTTTTAAAAGAGGTTTTTCTAGTATTTTACCTAAAAAATATTGGTGGCGACTTCCTGTTTTCTATGTTTGTTTTACTGTCTGTTTTTTTTCGAAAGGATTTCGAAATTTATTTTATTTTTAAGGGTCGGTCGTCCCGCCGCAATCCCGGTCGCGGTAAATACTTTATTATAATAATATCGGGGTTTAGGGTTTACGAAAATTTTCTAAGTTACGTATTTACTAGTTTTAGAAAATAATATATAAAATATTTTAATTGATTATAAAATTCAAATAAAAATGTATATGTGAAATTTATTTATTGTAATATTGTTAAAAAATATTTCTTTAATTTACAAGTTCAATATATAAATTCATCAAAATAATATATCGTATTCCTAATCTAATAAACACATTTTGATTGAATTGTAATTACTTATGCACAGAGTACAATATTGTATCGCAATAATATTTGGCATTCAAAATGAGATATAAGAGAAAATTGGACTAGGAACTAGATCCGAATATTTTTCATATTTACTATTTTGTGTGATTTTTTTTCCAAATCTCAGATGTTATTATTCTATCATCAAAGTTTGTGCATTCATGCCTCACGTAAAACAAAAATGGAGGAGGTGAGCATACTGGGAAACAATCTTGCTAATGGGATGCCAAGTGAAATGAAACCTTGATGAAAAAGAAAAGTTGAGCGTAGAATTGGAGAGTGAAGAATCCTTTATATAAAGCTATTTTCGAAATTTTAAAATATTCACTCCATTGTTGGGTTTCATATTTTTTTTTAAAAAAAAAAAACATATTTCGTACACTTTTTAAATGATTATATCATTCCGATCTATCTCTAAAACTAAATAAATGTAAAACTGAACGTTAATATTTTATCTCCTTTCATTTTGACATACCAAACATTACCTAAAGATGACATGCACTGTCCTTGATGAGTTCCTACCTAAACTTTTGTTGTTCGTCATTTTATTAGGAGATTAGAATTTACTACGTTAGTGTTTGCACATGTAAAATGATTACGAAAAATAATTGAATAATCAGTGAGATTCTCTTATACCATAATAGTACGTAATATTATCTTGATAAGGTGTTTGACCTTGTGTGAGTGAGAGTTTAGTTATGGTTGAATGCATGAAGTTTTTCTTTATGAACACAAGTATTCCCAGTTGTATATTTATATTGAGTATATCTTATACTCAATCATTTTAATTTTTATATAATATTTATTGCTTTTTAAAAAAAAGTAATATTACGTAGTATATTAAAAATGATACCGAAAATTCTTAATGTATAAAATCAAAATTAATCTCTAAAATTTACATTTTTTTTCATCCTACACACTACGTGAATCCTTTGATTTTGTACTTAACTACTACACTCTCTCCAATCCTCTCTCATTAACTGAAAATAGAAAATAGGTTTGTGGTACACGAAAATGTTTGTTAGAATTATAAAAATAAAAAAATTAATTGTTAATATTAATTATTTACATAGTTTAAACCAGTATAATGAAAAAATAAATATATTTATAGAAATGTAAGACATTAGTTACATGTAACCCGTTTTAAAAATTATCAAATAAAAACACCTTAAAAAAAGGAAAAAAAATACATACAGGGATTGGTGATTTGGGTTCCTATTTCTACTCCCATGACCGAGTTAACTGATTTGAAAGAAGATGTAAATTAATTGGCATGTATGAATCAATCAAGCATATGGAAGGGATCTATCTTTTCCGCGAATTTCTCTTCTATTTGTCTTTTCGATCCATTTTGTGGTTTAAGTTCAACAATCAGCAATTTTGCGCGCATCCCATGTGCCCACGGGACAGTTTCTCTTGTCCCCCACGACCATCTTCTCATAATATACTGGCCAGATTTCTTTTTATATACATATTCCTTAGCTTGAGTCATTGTGTGTGTCTCTCTATATATAGATATGATGACTTCAAGCTCTTCCCATAAGTTTTATATTAGTTATAAATATAGTTGTTTAACCCTACATAAGTATGTTAGGAATTATTACTTAAAATATCATTTTATTCTCATATTATAAGACTCGGTTTAATATCTAATAGATTTAAATAATTTTTTAAAATAAGAAATAAAACTAAAGTTGAAGAGATATAGATAATCTTTTAAAATAAAGAAATAAAAACATTAACTAATAACAATAGTCAATATCTAGTTTTTAAAATTTAAGACAATCCTTACTTTTTTAAATTTATTTTTAAGATAAGTTAAATATGTCATTTTTTATTAAAAATTATCCATGGAAAATTTAAAAAAATTAGAATCAAATGTCTGACATGAATATATATATATATATATATATATATATATATATATATATATATATATATATATATATATATCACATCCATGGTGCTAGCCGGTTGGCAAACAAAACATGATTGCCCCTTGGGGTTATGCATTCTTTGTTTTCCAACTTCATAAACAACCATATAAAAGGGAATCAAATGTTTGGTTTGGATCAATAGAAATATATAAAAATTAAAAATGGCACACAACAATTTGGATTTATGTTTATGTGTTTGTTTAGTATATATTTACTTAAATTGAGTCGTAATTAATATTGAATAAACATATAATATATTTCTGTTTAATTAATAAATTAAAAATTTATTTATAATAAATTTTAATTGAGAAACCTCGTTGGAAAAATAAAAATGTTTCTACCTAACATAACATATAAGCAACTCGATAATGAATCTGGCTTTAAGGCATGATTCATGTCATAAATGTTGTGATTTTGATTTGTTGGGAAGTGGTTGCCTAAGCATAAGAAGGAAAACGAGAGACCTCTTATTGATGGACATGTCCATAAAATGTATGTCCCGCAATAATCGGAATTTGAATCCGATCCAAATAACGTAGTGGTCAGATAGAGAAACCAAGCTTATACGAATTTATATAAAATCAAGTTTCTGATGATTAGTCTGCATTCCAAAGGGACCCCTATTAGGCAAGATGTGAAAACACGAACCTATATTATGACTCTGATGTGTACCAAAGCAAGTTTCTCATTATTACTACTAAGAGCACCAATTATTGTAGCTAGATAACACCCTAGCACCTCCGGAAATTACCATAGCAATCGCTGTTTCTTAGTTCTTACACAAAGGATGTGATTGAGAGACTCGGGAGTTACAATATTGCCAAGTCAATTGCTATGTGAATTTACCTATGTGCCTGCACATATGATTTTTTGGTACTACTCCTATATAATTAATCAATTCTTACATCTATTAAATAATAACTAGTTGAATGACATGATGATCCTGTATCATTTAATAATTAGTCAAGGTTTAGTGAGTTTTTTTAATCTTTGATTATTCGTTGCTACATTATACATAAAAACCTGAGTGTCAGAATCTTCACAGATACGCACCCATATTCTCTTGCATACATGGGGTACATCGGATTAGATAGGAAAACAACTTCAACACAAGGAGCAGAATGTCACATGCCGAATATAATGTTAAGATTGACTTTAAGACCAATTTTAATTTCTTTAACAATTTTTGTTTTAATAAAATTTTGTTGTGTCGTTAGAAATAATAGTTTTTTTTATTTCTATTTATTATATAAGCTTGTTGGCTTATCTTTTCTTATAATATTGTGTGACATGTAAGATTGTTTGAATGAGTGTTAAAATCAAAATCAAGAGTGGAAACAAAGATGAGGAAGAGAAAAGCAAATGCAGTATTTGTAAGTCTGTTGGATTTGATGCAGTTTATGAAAGTCTAGAATTCTAGTATGTTGGATTGATGTTGGTTTCTCTTGTAATATGTTCTTGGAGATTTTAATAGTGAATTCTCATGTGGATATAGGCTACATTGACTGACTTGATGTTCTTTCTTCTTCCCTATCTCTTTTATAATTCTTTGTTAATTTTTTTTGCCTAAATGTGTAAGTTTGCATAACTGTCATTCTAAGTTTGCATCATATAAGTCTATTTCTAGTTAGTTTCTGTTCTGTTCTTGTAATTGTTTTATGCTAAATTGAACCAACATATAAAATAGACCTGATTAAAAAATATTTGTAATTTCTTACGGTACAATTAGCTATACTAAAATTTTATTGGAAAGAAGAATGAAGCTACTAATAAACTTAAGGTTCATTTATGAATGCAAACTATTTATATATGAATAGTTTTACTCTTGAGATGTTTGCACTTCCAAGAGTAAAATGAAACTTATGAATTTGGAATTCAATTATAAGAAAATTAAATTATAACTTAAAATTCTGTTTGGGTGATGTTTGACAACAAAATTATCGTACACCTTAATTCTACAAATGTTTAGATTGGGAGAAAAAAAAACAAAAGAATAAAATGTCTAAGAACTCTATAATCTTAAGCTATTTTTTATGTCAAATACTCGAGACTTCTTTCTTTCTTTCCATTTTTGTGTTAATCATAGCTATTTCCTAATTCTTTTAACAGTATTGTGATATAATGGGAAAGACTGTCATGCAAAATGGCACAAAGCCATACATCTTTATTCAATCGGCTGCATAGTAAAATTACAAAATACAAAATAATATGATTTGATGGAATTGGAAATCACGGTCGAATATATATTGCTCCAACGTTTTGTACCGTTTTCATTTGGTGACATTCGACATTTTCGTTTTTCTTAATCATTCCCCTCAGACATATTTTGGTTTTTTATATTGCTATCATAATGTTAGAAACATTATCACCGACTGTTTAACCAATCTCTGTATGGGTTTTGGATTGATGAAAATGAGTCAATTTAAATTCATAAAATGACTATAAAAGTTTATAGGTTGGTGGATTCACTAGATTACATATTAATTAGTCAATTAAATTTTGATATTTATAATAATTATAATGATATGTGTCAGCTAATTAAATTGTGACACGTATCATGAAATGTTATATCATTAATGATGTTAATATAAAATTAATAAAATGATCAAATAAAAACATTTTAAAAATTAAAGAATTAATTTAAAACAAAAAAGTTAAGAGACTATATTAAAAAATATAGAAAACTAATATGTATAATTACATATTTAGCCAATAATATATTAAATTGGTCCACATTACAACCAAGGTAAAAAGTATTTTCTTACACCATTTTATTACAATAACTTGTGTAATATATGCAACAAGTTACCGTTTAGGGCAAAGGATCCTCTCTCTATTGGTCCATAGGCGATTCTTTGACTACTTCTGGAAGTTAATTTAAAAATAAGTACTCGCCTGTTGTTATCTATAAGATAGACGTGAAAGAGTTTTAATGGTGTTATTTATAAGGTACTACCTCCGGTTCCAAATATAAGCAAATATACCTAACTTCACACATATTAACAATAGTAATTGGAGGTAGTTGTTTGCATTAATGTTACCACATATTTGATTTAATTTTCTAAAATACCCTCAGTATCATTTATTACATAAAGAATTAGTGGCCTTGGAAATATATATGATGAGGACATATTTAGTAAACAAGCATTTAATGACATTGGAAAAGTCTAATTTTGCTTATATTAAGGGACCAAAAAATTTCACTAAAATTTGCTTATATTTGGAACCGGAGGTAGTATAATTTATCTATTTAAAAATATTTAATGTTTTTTATGTTTATTTTTTAAAAATATAATTATTAACATTTAAATATAATTAAATTTAAATAGAAGTAAATTTAGAATATTAAAATATCTTTATATCAAAATTAATATATTAGTAATTTTTTAATTTATGTATTTTATTATAAATTATCCATGAGAGTTGCATTAAATAACTAAGGTTGCTGAACAATAGATGTTACCAAATTAAAAATGTGACAGGCACAGTAGCGGTTTGTGGAGGGGAATAAGAAAGAAATTCAACTTCACATATGGAAACAAAAGGGCATTAGACGCCAATGAACATGCAACGATCTCATCCTTTCCACACAAACTCCCTAAGCACACACCACACACCATAAAGTACATCTTCATGCTTGCACTTTGCCCCTCTCACTGTTTCATAATGTCAATATTACCACTCGTATTCCTTCATCTACCCTCCATATACTTTGCATTTCTTATTGACAACGAGACCTTCTTTTGGTATTTCACTAGTCTGATCATTCCTTGGATTAGCGTTGCTTGAAAACTGATTTGAGGTTCAGCTTCTAACTCTATCTTCATTATTCCAAATAACTTTTAGTTCAGCCTTGTAGTTCTTATTTGGCAAAAGAAAAAATGTTCCAAAGGATAAAAAGTACCTCTTCTCTCACCTTCCCTCCTAGCCATGAAGAAAATATACAAGGAATCTACAAATATAAAGGACTATGCTATTATTGATTCAATCTGTTTCCCTTCTTTTTCTGCTTCATTCTTAAAAGATAGAGAAACCATAGTGAGATAGATACCTGTCCCTGCCATGGTGGATCTTACTCAAGAGAACACTTTACCTGCTGGTACTGACTTTCTGAAGAAGAAGGAACTTCTTTCTAGTGCCATGAAGAGAACAAGTGAATGGTATGCTTCCGCAACTAATGCTTTTATGTCAAATGTACATAACTTGATTCTATTGTGTATTTTTGCCACCTTCTGTTGGATAGAATGACCAATATGAGTTGAACTACTTAATTACAGGATTTTTTCTCAGGAGATTCCAAGTGATGTGAATGTCCAAGTTGGAGAAGCTTCCTTTTCGTTACACAAGGTAGTGAACCAA
Organism: Clitoria ternatea; assembly: GCA_037962975.1. NCBI lineage: Eukaryota > Viridiplantae > Streptophyta > Magnoliopsida > Fabales > Fabaceae > Clitoria > Clitoria ternatea. Next base: position 19,886,093 of record CM075670.1, on the reverse strand, counting down.
TTCCGTAAAGAGAGAGTATTTTGCCGATTTGCGTGTCTAATACAGACCACACTATGTATATTTACACTGAATATACAATGAGTGTATCAATTAGTACAAAATCAGGAATCAATATTTACATTCCAACAAATTCAAAAACGGACTTTTTGATGCATATATCAAACTTATTCGTCTAAAAATAATTCAAGCATAGGTTACGATGCCTATATTCACTAGTTACATGCCTTTTTTATATTTTCATCCCACTTTTTTACTCCAACAGAACTTGAATTATGAAGCAATACTGTGTAGTGTAAACAATCGTTATTATGTTGGTCTAGTCCATCAATTAGTATATTGAATTCTCTTACACATCTTGTACTGTAATTGCAGTTTCCATTAGTTTCCAAGTGTGGATACATTAGGAAACTCGTCTCAGAATCTAATGATGCTGATGTTTCATTGGTTGAACTCTCTGATGTTCCTGGTGGAGCAGAAGCATTTGAGTTGGCAGCAAAGTTCTGCTACGGGATAAATTTCGAAATAAACGTTGAAAACATTGCTATGCTCCGTTGTGTGGCTGAGTATCTTGAGATGACAGAGGACTATGCAGTTGGAAACTTGGTAGGGAGGACTGATGCATACTTGAATGAAGTGGCACTGAAGACCATTGCAGGGGCAGTGTCTGTGTTGCATATATCAGAGAACCTTCTTCCAGTAGCAGAGAGAGCGAAATTGGTGAGCCGATGCATAGATGCTGTTGCATACATAGCCTGCAAGGAAAGCCAATTCTGTGCAACTGCAAGAAGTGACAGTGGCTCTGATGGGGTGGTGTCTTCCATGGCATCAAACCAGAGGCCAGTGGTTGATTGGTGGGCTGAAGATCTCACTGTCCTTAGAATTGACATTTTCCAAAGGGTTATAATTGCAATGACGGCAAGAGGGTTTAAACAGTATGCCATTGGTCCCATTCTAATGCTCTATGCACAGAAATCTCTACGAGGTTTGGTGAGATCCCTCACTAAAATAATGAGAATGCTGAAATTAAATACTTTATTAACCATAAATAACTATTTCATATCAATAAAAAGTTAGTTAAAAATAATTATTTTCATGAATGTTATCAAATATTTTGATACACTTTCAAAAAAATATCTTTAACTTTCTTTATTACATAAAAAGTTAGTTGTTAAAAATATATTTGAGAAAGATATATTTGACATAACATTTAATGTTATTGGGAATGATAATTTTGCTTATGTTTGATATCAAAACTCTCTTGCTTATATTGGAGATAAGGGAGTATGGTCTTATGAATTCAATCCTTAACTCTATTATCTCCCTTTTCTTTTCTTTTTTTGAGGAACAGGATATATTTGGAAAGGGAAGGAAGAAGATTGAGCCAAGACAAGAGCATGAAAAGAGGGTTGTTTTAGAGACAATAGTGAGCCTTTTGCCAAGGGAGAGGAATGCAATGTCAGTGAGCTTTCTTTCTATGCTGCTTAGGGCAGCAATATATCTTGAGACGACAGTTGCTTGCAGGCTTGATTTGGAGAAGAGGATGGCCATGCAATTAGGACAGGCTGTTCTAGATGATCTTCTCATTCCTTCATATTCTTTTACTGGGGACACATTGTTTGATGTAGATACAGTGCAGAGGATCATGACCAATTACCTAGAATCTCAAATGGGAAACCATTTAGTCTACAATGTTGTAGACGATGAATACTTCTCTCCTACACAGAGTGATATGGAGCGGGTTGGAAAGCTAATGGAAAACTACCTTGCTGAAATAGCCACTGACCGAAATTTACCTGTTCCAAAGTTCATCTGTTTGGCAGAATTAATTCCTGAACAATCAAGGCCAACGGAAGATGGCATGTATAGAGCCTTAGACATATATCTTAAGGTACAGACTGCAATCCTTATATTAATCATACCACAGATTTTCACACTACTATAATATGGTATTCTTTTTTCACTATAATACTTCTGATATCTCTTGCTTGAACAACAGAACAACCACTCACATTTTACTTACCCAGATAAAATACCTGTCTCAAACAGCATACTCTCTGTATCTTCATCAAATTGAATTGATTTTAGATATAATATTGCCATAGTTTATTTGCTACCGTAGTATTGTCAACAATTCAATTGTTTAATCATAGGGAAAAATATGCTTTAGGTTATTTTAAAATTTGGTGTTTGTCTCTATGTTTTAAAACATTAGTTTAAGAACTTAGGTTCTTTCAACAGCATAATTTTCGCTTGATCTAGTTGGACAGTAGTGACCTTGTATCCTTGAGGGTCCGAGTTTAAATCCTATCGATATGAGAATCTTATTGATTGATAGGTAATTTGTAAGTATTTCTATAAACGCTTATCGAGCCTTGAGGCATGTTTGATCTTAGTAAGCTCTCTAGACGCAACTCGCCTAAACTTAAGTGAAACAAAATGTGATGAGTGAAATGATTAATATTGCATCCTAAATTAAAACGATCGTATTGAATCTTAAGGCATGCTCGATTATGATAAGCCCTTGGGACGCAACTCGCCTAAACTTCGATGAAATAATAATGTGACGAGTGAAATGACTTATGTTGCATCCTAAATTAGTACAATCATATTTAACAGACTCAAATCGATGTTTTTAAAACATAGGGGCGAAAACCAAATTTCACATAACCCTGTAATCTTATTAGTACTTTGAGATAGAATTCTTTACACGTGAGTTTATGCTGATAATGTTGGAATTGGCATTTTCTCAGGCTCATCCTGCTCTAAGTGACATGGAAAGAAAGAAAGTTTGCAGCGTGATGGACTGCCAGAAGTTATCGCGAGAGGCCTGTGCACATGCTGCTCAAAATGACCGGCTACCAGTCCAAACTGTGGTGCAAGTTCTCTACTATGAACAGCAACGACTTCGCGATGCCATGAATGGCAGTGCAAGTGGGGAATCTCCTTCAGTTAATTCCAAGCTGAGTGTATACTCTACTGATCTTCATCCAGTTTCAAATGAACTCTCCACCTTAAAAAGAGAAAACGAGGACCTGAAATTGGAGCTAGTGAAGCTGAAAATGAGACTAAAAGAGATTGAGAATTCTGGACTTAAATCAGCAGGTAACAGTCCTGCAGTAAATGCTTCACCTTCTTCTGCTGATAAGCCTCCTCTGCCTCGAAGATCATTCATAAGTTCTGTGTCCAGAAAACTTGGGAGGCTTTCTCCCTTTGTGCGTGCCGATGGTGTCACACCGTTTGCCAAAGGTCGCACAAAACCAAATAAGAATCGACGCCACTCCATTTCCTGAGGACTTTGATAGTTCTTGGTTTCCACTAGACATTGTGCAGTTCCTTAGTTTTAGAGGCTTGAAAATACAGGTTTAGTTTTTCTAAGTTTTTGCTGCTTCCGTGTGATACCAAGTAGATTGTATGATTGTGATCCTTCAGTGGGAACTATATTGTAAAGTGTGGTGAAAAATAAAACATAATTCTTGAGTTGCATTGCAGTCTAGCTGGTGAGTGGCAATGATCATGCTTCAAATAAGAATAATAAAAAATTGGACATTGGTAGTGCATGCAAGATTCATCATTCTTCCTATCTTCTTTCCTTGCAAATATATGAACGCATATATCGGACAATTTGGGATATCTTTTTTTGGGCTTAAATATCCCTTGCTCGGATCTCAAGCTAGGCCAGATCACTAAAGGCAGTAGGCAGCAAAACTATCCGTTTTGAGCTCTAAGATAACAACATTTGGGTTCCGTCCCGTGCTGAGAATGGAGGATCAGTGTATGTGATCCGATGTGCTTGTTCCGGGGTAAGGGGTAAGGTAGTTCTCCATGTGTGTAACGTGCAAAAATGCTAGAAGGTGTGTCTCTTCAAACAGAATAATACCGAAACAGAATTTTTATCATGTAAATTGGATATTTGGATTAACTTTATCATGTAAATTTGGATTACCGAAAGAAAGAACTCCTCTAGCAAAAGCAAGAAGCTCCTCCTCTCTCCACAACTTCAACAATAACCTAATTTATTTAAGAACTCTGCAAGCTTGTCCTCGACCAAACAGCAGAACCGTTGTAGATTTTAAGATTCTCCCTCAAAAAACACTCACGGAAACCAAAGTGCTATTACATGGGTTTGAGGCATCCCAAACAAATCCCAGTGTCATGACCAATGCGGTTCAAGTTTTATGGAGGAGATGCCTGAGACAAGTCCAGCAATGCATGTTTATTAAATTAACTTTCAAGAAAAGAGGAAATAATTGTTTACATTAGTCTTGTAATAGCTTGGGTTAAATCATCAATTTTCAATACAATAGCTTAGGCTGCTGAGGTGAATCACATGCGCCAAAGTTTCTGCATCACATATCTCAATTATTGTAGTAATAATTAACAAATTGCAAATGAAAGCATGCAGCGTGAACTTTTAACTGACAAATGGATCCTGACCGTATGGTTGAAAGAGGTAACTGTTATGACTGTCCAAATTAGGAATTGGCACAAGATCTTAAATTCAATAATAGACAAGAATTGACAGGTTAATCGCATGATTAATTCATGCTATATTATTCTATTACATTACCAAGAAAGAATTATCAATCATGCATGTTTTGTCCATTTTAGCATGAATTGGTATAAAGACCTAATCTAATGATGGTAACTAGATGATTGATTTAGATACTATATCTTTGATTTTATTTTTAAAAAAAAATTATGGATAGAAAAATTTTTAGTATAGAGAAACTAATTTTATATGAATGTTTATCTCAAGTAAATATAACTGTTTCAGATATGTTACCGGGGTATCAACATAATAGAGATGACATACCAGTACCTGACATCCATCAAGAAACTCATCCGCTTCCACAATAAGATCCCAAAAGCTCCTAGTAAAGTACCCTGTTTACAAGGAGAACTAGATCAACTGTCACATGATTGACAAAACCTGTTAATGACATCTTTACGATGTACGACAGCCTTACTATAAATACCTACCTTATGAACAGTGAAAGACATTTATTACGTCATAATTCCTAGATTCCCTATTTCATCTAGTAGTGCTCCAGGATCCTTTTACTGACTTAGCACCAGGGGTGCTTTACAGGACCTACTCACCTTCGGTTTTGTTTGTTTTTGACATTTTGTGCAGGTAGCAACAACACCCCTTGTTAGATACTACCTAAGGAGCTCATTTCTAGGATAGATCATTGGCATGCCTATTGAGACTTGGTGAATCTATTCCCATCGTCGTTGCCATCACGATGGAGTTGATCAACCAGTGTCACCACCTCGACACCTCGAAGGAAGTTGCTTAGGAAGCCTTCATCTCATCCCACCAACCCCAAGTCCAACATCATTTAGGATTTTCTTGGAACGATATCCTTCATCCTACTAACCCCAACCTGAGAGATATCGAGATCAACCTATTAAGGCAACAGATCTGAGAGTTAGAGAACACTTGGCCCATGACACCATTAGGCCAGTACTTGACTTTACCCAAAGACACAAATCATAAAGACTATGAAGAATCATCTTATTACTCTGGTTTTTTTGTTCATCCTAGGCATTAGTTCTATTTCCTTAGAGATCGTACCCAACACCGAAACCGAATCGTGTTAGCCCAACCCTCATCACCCACTCTCCCCTTAAACACCATACTAGCATCTACGATGTAACCACTGCTCTATGGCCTTGCCTAACCTATTAACACTTTGTATACCCCACAATCTATCACCGTGCCAGTCCCTAACAGTGTCACGTCTAACTTGATCTTCCAACCATCTTTTCCTCTACACCTAAATCCATCAACCTACATCGTCCTCCCAAACACAAATACCCAACGACCGAACCATTTCACTCTCACTTTAACACCTAGACCGATGAGTATCAAAATTCTAGATAGATATTGCAACCCATACCCTTTGCCTATTCCAACGTATGATGGAAAAATAGACCTTGACTAGCACCTTGACTCTTTTACCAATAAAATGATGTTCATCGGTACTAGTGATGATCTGACATGCAAAATGTTATCTAGAATGTTAAAGGATGAAGCCATGGCTTGGTTAAAATTCCTCCCTTCTTTGTCAATCGACTCCTGGGACGACTTACTCAGTGCCTTCCCCAAGACCTCCCAATATTATATCCTAAGTGAAATAGAAGAAAGATAAGCTGTTCAAGGATTTCCTTTTGTGTTTTTACAAGGACTCAGGCTTAGTACCCAGTCTCACCAATGCCATACAACTGCATATTGCCATCGAAGCAGTATATCCCCACTCTGTTTTTGCCTTATCGTCGGTAAGAAAACCTCTTGTCACCATGGATGACTTTTAGATTATGACGTCTAAATACATCAATGAAAAGCTTCATAGAGAATGTGTCAACTTGTCTAACTTTGAATTTGTCAAAGAGTATTTGAAGAAAGACAAACCGCCAAAGGATTCTAGTTTTCCATAGAAAGATAGAAAAGGGAAAGTATACTTAGCATACCACTTAATGCTGGTCAATATCAAATCTTTAAGGAAATTGATGCAGTAAGGTTAGCTAAGGTCGAAAAGCCCTCTCCACCCAAACCACTAAAGATAGACATTTCTTTAGCGAGTTCCATCAGGGGCATAGGCATTCCACAAGCCGATGTTGTAAACTGAAAAAACATGATTGAAAAGTTGGTGCGAGAAGGGAAGTTAAGGAAGTACATCGAAATCATCTTTGATAATCAAAGTGGTCATTCCAAGCATGGATGAGATCACCATCCGAACGAGGACAAATGAGGTTTCAAGAAGAAAGAATTCATTGTAGCCAAGACTATGAATAATGACAACGGCGGGGCCAAAGAAAAGGATGTTGCGCAACCAAAAATTAGTCAAGGGGTTGTCGACATGATTGCAAGCGAATTCATAGGAGAAGGCAACACCCTTACCTCCCTGAAGAAACATTTATGCCTCGTAGCAAATGTCTGGAGTGGCATGAAGGAAATCCCCATATTTTCCATGAACCCAATAACTTTCACAGATAAAGACTTCGAGGACATAAATAGGCCTCATAATGATACCATGGTAGTTCTGGCAGTCATTTACAATACCACGGTCAAGAGATTGCTAATTGACCAAGGAAGTTCATGCAACATTCTATTTTATGAATCTTTCCAAAGGATAAAACTTAACAATGCTGACTTCATTATTCATGGCCAAGGCCTAGTTTCCTTCAATAGGGCAACTTTTACTAAAGGTTGTCTTAAGGCCTAGATCTCAGCGAAAGGTAGCCCGGTTCTACGACCATAAAGACCAAGTTCTTTATTCTAAACATTGGATCCTCCTTTAATGTCACCATTAACAGACCCATTTTACATGCCTTAAAAGTCGTTGTGTCAACACATCACCTAATGATGAAGTTTGTTGACCAAAATAACATTGTTTCATGCCTCCAAGGTGACCAAAAGGTAATAAGAGAAACTTACAATATAACTTTCCAACTAGAGAAAGTCAACCTAATGAACAAGAAAAGAAAGGCAAATAACCCTAAACCATCAGCTGGGACATGGATCCTAGAACCGACTTTTGTGATGACAAAGATAACCTAACCTGTCCTTAGCCATAAGACAAGATTATCCGATTCTAGTTTGGGGAAAATAGATAAGTTCACCAACCTAGGGGCTAATCTAAATAATAAGGTATGAAAGGGCCTAAAATCTCTTTTAAAAACTAATTATGATCTTTTTGCTTGGACAACAAAAGATATGCTCGGGGTGGGTGGATCCAAGGTTTTACTATGATAAATTAGTTGTCTAAACCAAAAGAAAGCTGATATCATAGAGAAAATGATGACTTAGACAAGAGAATCAAACATCGGATTACGAAGCTATAGATGAACTCTTAAAAGTTAGTTTTATACGAGAGGTCCAATATGCTTCATGGATCTCGAATGTCTTCATGGAAAACAAGGAAAATAGAAAATGAAGCACGTGTACCTATTACACATATTTGAACAAAGCTTGCTCAAAAGTCCTATACCTCTTACCAAATATTAACAAGCTCGTAGATAATTCATCTAGATACAAGCTCCTTTCCTTTATGGATGCTTACTTAGGGTATAATCATATATCCATGCACACTAAAGACCAAGAGAAGACTGCTTGCATCAATATCGAGGTGTCTTCTGCTACTAAGTAATGCCCTTTGGCCTAAAATTGCTAAAGCAACCTATCAAAGGATGATGAACTCCGTCTTTAACAGAATCGGTGGGAAAAATGTAGAAGTGTACATCGATGACTTAATTGCTAAAACCCTAACCGAAGATAACCACGTCTTGGACCTTAAAGAGATTTTTGATAGACTCTATAAGAAATGTTCCTTTGGAGTATCATTCAGGAGATTTTATGGTTTTATGTTGCAAGTTGAGGGATAGAGGCAAACCTAAAAAATGCAAAGTAATGCTGAATATGAAGAGTTCATCTAGCCTGAAGGAGGTTTCAAACTCTCAATGGAAAAATTATAATGTTATCTAGATTGTGAATATGCATTCTAAAGCCTCAAAAGCGTACTAGTGTCACCTCCTATCTTGGTGCAACAAGAACTTAGAGAACATCTCTTTCTGTAATCCAAAGTAGTGTCACCTGCCTCAGCATCCAAGAAAAACTGATAGCCGCCCTCACAACCTTCATCCTATCCTGGTTAACTTTAATCTGAGCTTTCCTAAAGATAGAATAGTCATTGGCAAGTGTAATTTGAGATAAAAATTACAAAGGAAAACTGCTAATTTTACCTTGGTGAACAATGTGATATATAGGAGAAGTCTCACCATCCCCTCTACGATGTTTAGAAGGAAGGAAGATAGATAATGTGATAATCGAGGTCCATGAAAGCAGTTAAGGGAACCACCTCAGAGGACACAGCCTGGCTAAGAAACTACTGAGGGCCGACAATTGGTGGCCCATGATGCAGGACGATGCTATGAATCATGTGAAGAAATATGAGACATATTAGAAGTATACCAATTTTCACAACACCCCAGCTAGCGAGCGCTTCAGTTTGTCCACACCTTGGCCCTTTTTCAGTGGGAAATTAATATTCTTGGCCTATTTCCTTAGGCACCTAGAGAAATCAAATACCACTTTTTGGCGTAGACTATTTTACCAAGTGGATTAAAACAACTCTGGTGTCAACCATAACCTCTACTAGAGCAAGGAAATATGTCTACTAAAACATTATAACCCACTTCGGGATTCCTAGTCAAATTATAACAAATAAAGACACCCAGAATGCTAAAAAAAGGTTTCAGGCTCTCTTGGTCGGATTAAAGATTTAACAAGTTTTCTCATCAATAAAACACCCTCAGACTAACAGACAGGCCAAGGTGACAAATAGAGAAATCTTGAAAGGTTTAAAATAAAGGCTGGATGAGGCCAAACGAAAATAGATGGGAGAACTTGATCATGTCCTTAGGGCATATAGGACAACCCTACATTCATCCACGGATGAATCATCCTTTAAACTCACCTATAGGTCAGAAGGAATGACCCCTGTTGAAATCGGCCAACCTACCTTAAAGGGGCAAAATGCCTCGACTGAATTGAATGATAACGCTTTAAGGGAAAAGTTAAACTTCGTCCATGAAATCAAAGAAGTCGCTTTCCTCTAAGACCATGCCACCAAAGCAAGAGCTGCATGAAGTTATAATTAAAAGGTCATTCCGAGAAAATTTGAAACAGGAAACCTCATCTTTAGATGGGTAAATATCGACCATAAGAACGCTAGTCAAATGAAATTAGCTCTAAACTGGGAAGGACTATACAGAGTCAAGAGCGTAGAAAATGAATAGCTTACAAGCTAGAACATTTGGACGGGACCCAGGTGTAACATCCTGAATAATTTAGTTAAAATTATGATTGGCGAAAAATAATAATAATTGTCTTAGAGATTTATTTGAGATTTTGGAATTATTATTATTATTATTATTATCAATTCAATTATAAATAATTAATTAACTTAGAACTAAATAAACTCACTTGATTGATTAAGTATGAAATTAAAATAAGGTGTAATTGGATGAAAGTAAATTTAGAATTACCAATAAGGGTTAAAAGTAAAAGTTTTAATTAAAACTATAAAGGAAAAATATAAAAGAAATAGAAAATGACCATTTTACCCCTGAGTCTTAAATAACAAAAATTTCCTTCCTCTTCCTCATTCTACACGCGAGTTCTTCTTTTTCTTTCTCCCTCACCATTGCCGAAAATTGCATGCTTCCAAGGGAGGTCCGTTTTGCGTCGAAGCTTCAAGGTAACCACGTTTTCGAGATCGTGGCTTCAAGGTGAACACAATGGACCCATTAAAATTGAGTTGTCTCTCTCTCTTTACTTTCTCTCTCTAGCCGATGGCCTTGCATGGAGGGAGGAGCTTCTGTTTCCTACTCCTCTAGTGCATGTGAGCTTGAAACGGTATTTAGAACAATGAGAGTAGTATAACGTTAATGGGTTTTGCGTTTCAACCTCCGTAGGTAGCGAAACGGATGTCGGAGGATCGAGTGGTGAAACGGGTGTTGGATTCGGAAGTAGGAACTTGAACCAAGCACCTAGAGGACGCCACCGACATCAAGAAAAAATCGTTGAAGCTTGGAATCGAGGTAAGGGGGGGTGTTCGGGTCGTAATTAATTAGAATAAGGGTGTACATCGGATTCAGATCGTCTAACTTGACATTGAAATACTTAGAAAAGTTACTAAATGAAAATTGTATGTGTATGCCTGTATGAATGTGAATTGTAGATAGTTTATAATGATTATTAAATTAAAGTGTTCTAAATTATGAAAAATTGATGTGTATAGTGGCATTATGATGGTGGGCTTGACAAGTTGGTCGCTGATCCGGTCCTAACACCGGCCCCCAAGAGCATGGCTTCAATGCCTTGCCAGATCAGCATTTTGGATAAAGAGAAGTACTCTTCAAATACACTACAAATACTATACGGAGTGCATACCGCCAGGGCAAGTAACGCCGCCAAGGTTCATAACTCCGCCCAGGCACGTTACCCCGCCAAGGAATGTAACTCCGCCCAGGCACGTTACCCCGCCAAGGAATGTAACTCCGCCCAGGCACGTTACCCCGCTAAGGAATGTAACTCCGCCCAGGCATGTTACTCCGTCAAGGAATGTAACCTCGCCAAAGTTGTTACTCCGCCAAACCATAGGCTCAACTCAGGCGGAATACTGAATTTCCCACACTGCGTAGCGAGCCCATACTCACAACCCCGGCACGAGATTGACTCTGTCTTGAGAGGTTAATAATGGGAATCACGCTGTCACGCATGAAGGGAAATAACAATAAAATATTAAAGCACTAACGCTTTCCAGACAAGTTGCGATACCTACTACAATAATGGTGCTAGTAAACGGCGCAGGGACCCACTACCCTTTCAGCATTATGCCTGAAGACAAGGAGCGGGTCCTACCAATAATGCAGCACCCGTGACAGGTATATAAACCTCTCTTGAAAAGGTATAAGGGATCTTTTTCCCATTCTCTGAACCTTACACTCTCTTACTTGCATAATTCTCTCTGACTGTCTTTCTAAGTCTCTAAGTATTCTGAAATACTGACTTGAGCGTCGGAGAACGATCGCAGGTACCACCCCCAATCGGGTCAAGGCAAATCAGATCCCGTCAGGCGGACTGTGACACCGCCCCAGAGTACGTTGCACTCCGCCTCAGCATACGAAGACTCTTTGTATTTATATTTATACATACATTGCTTTGTATCAAAACACATTTATATGTATATTTTGAGTTGTTCTACAAGTGTACTTCTACACCCCCTGTAAAGAACAGTTCATTGGCACGCCCAGTGGGACCTGTAAACTAGGTAATCCCACAATCTTGATTAATCTTCATCATCAATGGAGAGACAAGGATCAGAGATGCAGAACGAAGATTCTCCTCCGCGCAATCCCAGACGTCTTAACTTCGATGATGGTGCTCCGAAAAAAGCAACGCAAGCTGATTCTCTAGATCCGAGAGATGACATGATTCGAATCTTGAGAGAAGAACTTGCAGAACTTCGTCGTGAAAAAGCAAACCCAGTGCACGAGAAAGCTGGTCCCGCAAGACAGCCACATCATGAATCACACATACAGGAGGAATCAAGTACTCCTCACTACTCTCGTATTCCTACATACATGGAGGAGCAACGAAGCCTCCCACTGGTGAATGCTTAGCATCAAGAAGGAAGGAGAGCGGGCTCAAACGCATCTCCCTCTGGATACAAGATGAGCATCCCATTTTCCAAAAGGCTCATGAATGTACATGTACCCAGACACTTGCAAACCATGCAGCCCATTTCTATAGGGAAATATACTGGGGAAACAGATCCCTCTAAGCATTTAGATGCTTATATCTATGAGGCCATGTTTCTAGGAGCTGAGGAGGACATCATGTGCAGAATGTTTCCCAGAACTCTTACAGGTGAAGCTCTTAGCTGGTTCAAGAGCTTACCTTCAGGTTCCATTGATTCGTGGGAGGAGCTGGCCTCAGCTTTTGGAAGCCACTTCGTGATCTCCAGGGATGCACCCAGAACCTCTCACACCTTGGCTCAGATCAAACAAGGCGACAAAGAATCCCTGAAAGATTTCCTTAAGAGATTTTACAAGGAAGCAGCCATGGTCCCTGATCTGACTGAGGCAATCCAGTTGCATATTCTCATAGAAGCTATGCAACCAAAGTCACCTTTCGCTTTGTCTTTGGCAAAGGGACCTCCAACTACGATGGAGGAATTTCGCAGGAAGGCATCAAAGTACGTGGGTATTGAGATGCATCTGGAAGCCACTGCATCTCGCAGTAAACCACTCCCTGCAACTCCACCTCAAGACAAAGGGAAGGATAAATTGTTGAAGAATGACAAGTCCCACCAAAGGGACAAAGCAGGGAACCAACCTTTCAAACAGCAGGACAGACGCGTGTTCAATTTTGCTCACTATGCACCACTGAACACAACCTGCGAGCAAATCCTGCGAGAAATAGGATGGACCACCCTCAATGTTTATGGAATTCAACGTCCACCTCCAATCAGGCGCGGTGGAAACCCAAGGAAATATTGCGAATTCCATGAGTCAGTTGGCCACACCACTGAAGAATGCAAGCAACTCAAAAATACCATTGAGGTGCTCATTCGAGAAGGAAAACTGAAACATTACCTGTTCAAAGGTAAATCTCATGATGAGCCAGAGAAGTTTGAAAAATGACATCGTGATCGTTCTCCGGATCCTGATAGTACTCGGGAACCAAAACGTACGACGGTGTCAGATAAACAAAAAGGCATTGTTCTGGAGTCCGCCCAACGAGAACCGAGCCCTGAACCTAGATCACGAGGTAAAAGACAGGTGGTGGACATGATTGCTGGAGGCTTCGCAGGAGGCGGACCCTCAAACAACGCCCGGAAAAATCATCATCGTATGATCTTATCTGTGCAGGGCAAGAACAAAGAATATCGCCCATTCAGGGACGGAGTTCAGACTCCGCCTATAACCTTCACAGATGATGATTTTGGCCCAACCATCCCTGAGGGAGATGATGCGGTAGTGATCATTGCGGTGATCGCTAACATGGATGTAAAACGCATCCTAGTTGATCAGGGGAGTTCCTGCGACGTTATTTTTTATGATTGTTTTAAACGCATGGGGCTGACTGACGCTGATTTGCAGCCTTACACACAGGACCTCACAGCCTTTAATGGCGCCAAACAGCCTACTAAAGGCTACTTGGACACAAGGATTACCTTCGATGGTGAACCTGGAGCAAGGACTGTGAAATCCAGGGTCCTCGTCATTGATGTTAAATCCCCATACAATGGCATCATTGGGCGGCCTACTCTGAATGCCATGGAAGCCATCGTTTCAACCCCCCACTTGTTAATCAAGTTCATTGACAAAGATAATCAAGTCTCATCCGTCAGGGGTGACCAGGAGATGGCTCGTTACTGTTACAATTTAAGTCTTAACATGGTGAAACTTGAAACCATGTCTAAGAAAAGGAAATTGAATGAAGGAAACAGTGCGGCGGCATCCGTCAACTTGGTGGATCTTGATCCCAGGGCGGAGTCTTCTATAGACCCACTGAACCCTTTGAAACCAACTCCTGATGGCGGTTCCAAGCCTATCGTTCTGGGCAGCACCCCGGAGCAAACCACTAACATCAATGACAAATTGGAGCCTAACATGGAGGCAAGATTGATTACCCTCCTCCATGAGTTCAAGGAGATTTTTGCCTGGACAGCCGCAGACATGCCTGGTATAGATCCTAACTTCTGTTGCCACCGCCTGGCGGTGTATCCTGAAACTAAGCCAGTGGCGCAAAAGAAACGGCGTATGGGTCCCGCTAAGCAAAATGCTGCTTGCGAACAAACCGAAGAACTCCTTAAGGCGGGGTTCATCAGGGAACTCCGTTACTCTTCTTGGCTGTCCAACGTGGTTATGGTGCAGAAAGCCAATGGCAAATGGCGCATGTGCATAGACTACGTTGATTTGAATAAATGTTGTCCCAAAGATCCTTATCCTCTCCCCAACATTGACAGGCTGGTTGACGATTCATCAGGATACAAGTATCTATCCTTCATGGATGCTTACTCCGGATACAACCAAATTCCAATGTGCGAGGATGATCAGGAGAAAACAGCATTTATCAACGACAGAGGGGTCTTTTGCTACAATGTCATGCCATTTGGGCTGAAGAACGCTGGGGCCACCTACCAGCGCATGATCAACAAAGTCTTTGAGGGCATGCACACAAAGCTGGTGGAGGTTTATATTGATGACATTATCGCCAAAACCCCAGAAGGAGGAGACCATGTTGAAGACTTACGCCTCATTTTTCAACGCCTACGGCAATACAACATGAGACTCAACCCACTAAAATGTACATTTGCTGTGCCTGGGGGGAGATTTTTGGGTTTCATGTTAACGCAAAGAGGCATAGAAGCTAATCCTGACAAGTGTCGTGTGATACAAGAGTTGCAGAGCCCCAAAACATTGAAAGAGGTACAATCCCTCAATGGCAAAATCGCTGCTCTAGCACGATTCATGCCAAAAATGGCTCATCGCTCTCTCCCCTTGTACAAGATGCTGAAGAAGGATAAAAAATTCAATTGGGGCCCAGAGCAAGAGGCGGCCTTCCAGAGCTTGAAAAATGTCTTAGCCAGCCCTCCAATCCTGGTAAAACCAAGCCCAGGTGAGCAACTCATCGTTTATTTGTCTGTTTCAGATGAAGCGCTGGCAGTGGCACTGGTCAAAGAAACAGTCGAAGGCCAACGACCGGTATACTTCACTGGTAAAACATTGCATGGTGCAGAGTGCCGCTATCAGAAGATTGAAAAGGCAGCACTTGCAGTTGTTTGGGCCTCACGACGTCTAAGACCATATTTCCATGCACATCCCATCCTGATTCGCACAGACTTGCCACTCCGTACTATATTGTTCAAGCCAAACTTGGCAGGAAGGATGATCAAATGGGCCATAGAACTCTCTGAATTCGACATATCCTACGAACCAAGAACTGCTATCAAGGCACAAGTCCTAGCAGATTTCGTAGTTGAATTAACAGGCTCTAGCCCAGATGCAGATCATTCACACTGGACAGTATACGTCGATGGGTCTTCAAACAGCAAAGGATGTGGGGCAGGAATCGTTGTAGAAAGTGATGACGGGGTACATCTTGAAATTTCATTGCACTTTACCTTCACTACGTCTAACAATCAGGCGGAGTATGAAGCCTGCTTAGCCGGACTCAGAGCAGCACAAGATATTGGGGCCAAAACTGTCACCCTGTGCAGTGATTCTCAACTAGTCATCTCACAAATTCTTGGTGAGTATCAGGCTAAAGAACCTCTACTGCAACAATATCTGGACTGCGTCAATGAGTTAAAACAGCGCTTCGATGAAATAACTTTCAAGCATGTACCTCGCGAAGAAAATACGCGTGCTGATATTCTGTCCAGATTAGCCAGCACAAAGAAGGTGGGGTGTACAACCACGGTTGTACAGAGTACTTTGGCCGAGCCAAGTATATCCCTTCCCTCTTCAATTCATATGATTAAAAGCCGCCCCGTTGATGATAACTCCTGGGTAACACCAATAGTTCGTTATCTTGTTAATGGACAATTACCCACGGATGATCTTGAGCGAAAGAAGTTAAGGAGGGAGGCACCCTATTATACGCTCCTAGATGGGCAGCTATACCGCCGAGGAATTTCTGTCCCATACTTAATTTGCATAAATGAAAACGAGGTGCAAGCTGTTTTGGAAGAAGTCCATGAAGGGCAGTGTGGACATCATCCAGGGGCACGAAGTCTAGTGAGAAAGATCCTCAGGGCGGGATATTGGTGGCCCACTATGAAGCAAGACACTGCCTCATATGTTCAAAAATGCGATCAATGTCAACGATTCGCAAATTTTCACCATACCCCAGCTGAGGAAATGTCATCATCAGTGACGCCCTGGCCTTTCTATCAATGGGGTATGGATATTCTAGGTCCATTCCCAACTGCGCCCGGCGGTATCAAATACCTGATAGTTGGTGTTGATTATTTCACCAAATGGATTGAGGCAGAGGCAGTGGTGCACATAACGTCAGCCAGGACTCGAAGATTCGTCTATGAGAATATCATTGCACGTTTCGGAGTCCCCGAACGCATAGTCACTGATAATGGCACCCAGTTCACAGATCGCAAGTTCACTGAACTCTTAGAAAATCTCAGCATCACGCAGATTTTCTCTTCTGTGGAACACCCTCAAACCAATGGACAAGCTGAGGTCGCCAACAGAGAAATCTTGAAGGGCCTCAAAAAACGCCTTGGTGAGGCAAAGGGAGACTGGGCAAATCAGTTATGCCACGTTTTATGGGCATATAGAACCACCCCACACTCCACTACGAATGAATCTCCATATCGGCTGACATATGGAGTCGAGGCGGTCATTCCCATTGAATTAACAGCCCCCTCAGCTCGAGTCCTCTATTTCAATGAGGAAGCCAATCAACAGAACCTCGCACACGAATTGGAGGTTTTGGCGGAGTTAAGAGAGGAAGCCTTTGTGAGAGATCAAGCTGTCAAAGCAAAGGCCGCCAAACGGTATAACGCACGCATGTGTGAACGCCGTTTCAAAGAGGGAGATTTGGTCCTGAGAAAGGCCAACATTGGCAACAAATTTGCGCACCAAGGCAAGTTGGCACCAAATTGGGAAGGTCCATACCGAGTCACCGAGGTCTTGGGCAAGGGTACATACCGCCTAGAGAACTTGGATGGCACTCCGGTCAGAAATAAATGGAACATTTTGAATTTACGCATATATTACAGTTAGTTGGGTAATACGGTATGATCTTTTCTTCCTAACTCAAGGATCCTCCTCTGTATGCTTTCCTTGAAAAGGTTTCGAAAAGATATCTCCCAACTCAATCTTTTATGTAATTCCATTCTCAATGAAATGCCTTCCTGCATTTAATCTTCACTCTAACTCTGAATTGATTATCCATGGCAGAATTTATTCCCATGCAGATAAAACGACTCTAAAATTGAAGCACAAACGCATAACTCTTTATTCCATAAAGATCAACCAACATGCAACGCCGCTTCACAAACGGAGTCAACAAAAACTCCTTGGGGTATTGGTGTCTCAGCTATATGCTGCACCATGCCGACCCTAAGGTACAGAAAACTCCTTGGGGGGAAAGGATTGGTGTCTCAGCTATATGCTGCACCATACCGACCCTAAGGTACAGAAAACTCCTTGGGGGGAAAGGATTGGTGTCTCAGCTATATGCTGCACCATACCGACCCTAAGGTACAGAAAACTCCTTGGGGGGAAAGGATTGGTGTCTCAGCTATATGCTGCACCATACCGACCCTAAGGTACAGAAAACTCCTTGGGGGGAAAGGATTGGTGTCTCAGCTATATGCTGCACCATACCGACCCTAAGGTACAGAAAACTCCTTGGGGGGAAAGGATTGGTGTCTCAGCTATATGCTGCACCATACCGACCCCAAGGTCCTGCAGGCCGCCTATGGAAAGAACTAGTGTCACAGCTATATGCTGCACTAATTCACCCCCAAGGTCCTGCAGGCTTCTTGTGGGAAGAGCTGGTGTCTCAGCTATATGCTGCACCACGCTAACCCCAACCAATTTCTTGCAGGTTGAATTGGTGTCACAGCTGTATGCTGCACCATACCGCCTCGAAGGTTTAACCAATTTCTTGCAGGATGAATTGGTGTCACAGCTATATGCTGCACCATACCGCCTCGAAGGAGTCGCACTCCAATCAAAATGCAAAAGGATGAACATTCCATCCAAAACTTGACTCTGCTTAACTCCCAACGTTTTACGGAGTACATGAGAAACAAACTCAAGCACTACCCAACAAGTTCAAGTAAGTTCAATACTTGTAAAATTGTGCTTCATTGAAATTCCTAAGGGGCAACTCCGCCTCCTTACGGAATACAACTTCATTGAAATTCCTAAGGGGCAACTCCGCCTCCTTACGGAATACTATTTCATTGAAATTCCTAAGGGACTACTCCGCCTCCTTACGGAATACTATTTCATTGAAATTCCTAAGGGGCTACTCCGCCTCCTTACGGAATACTATTTCATTGAAATTCCTAAGGGGCTACTCCGCCTCCTTACGGAATACTATTTCATTGAAATTCCTAAGGGGCTACTCCGCCTCCTTACGGAATACTATTTCATTGAAATTCCTAAGAGGCCACTCCGCCTTCTTACGGAATCTATTCATGGAAATTCCTAAGAGGCCACGCCGCCTTCTTACGGAATCCATTTCATTAAAATTCCTAAGAGGCCACTCAGCCTTCTTACGGAATCTATTCCTTGGAAATTCCTAAGAGGCTACTACGCCTCACTATTAAAATCATTTCAACGAAATTCCCACGAGGTTACTACGCCTCACTATTGAAATTACTTCAGTTAAATTCTTAAAAAGGCTACTCCGCCCCATTACTGAATTTGTTTCATTGAAATTCCTAAGAGGTTACTTCGCCTCCTCACTGAATTTTACTTCACCAGAATTATAAAGGGGGCCACCCCGCCTCATTATACTTAGTCATATTTCATTAAGTCCTCAGATAAATATTCCGCCTTCTCAATATCATTATACAAGGCATAAATACGACGGACTTAAACACTACATCTATGAACAAGTATACATTTGCAGGAAATATACTTTATTAATATTGTCAAGAATTGATAAAAGTCCAGAGCCTATCCTGGAACAAGGCAATATTAACAAAATTCAAAAAATAAAAGCTGGCGAAAGGTCTCAGGAGCTGGTCTTTAAGGATTGGACGGCGTCCCTTCTTGTTGGACAGAGGTGGCTTGACCTTCACCAGGTTTGCTTAAACTCTGAGAGGGAGGCAAGTCCGCCAAAACATATTCGTCATTGGGCGCAGGAGCATGACCCCCTTGAACAGGCACCATCAATTCTCCATGGATGAATTCATAATAAGGATGAATGCCTGTGGTGGTTAGAGCAACACCTGGATTGCGGTAACGGAGTTGACGAACGGCCATGCTGAAAGCATCATCAATCGCTGCCTCAGCCGCATCCAGCGTGGATTGTAAATCCTTGTCAAGCTTTTCATTGACGGCCTCAGAGGTAGCTTTTTCAGCTTGCAACACTTCAACCTGTTTTTCAAGGTTAGTGTACGCAGCAGCTGCTTGGTCTAACTCCGCCACCCAGGTATCTTCAGCAGTGGCCTTATCAAGTTCAAGAAAAATCAACCTCTGCTGGAGCTCACTTGCATCCTCGCCCAATTTTTGTTTCTGCTGAATTAAATCTGAAATCTGTTGTTTTAGCAGATTATTGTCAGCCCTCACCTGGGTCAGGCCACTCACCTCCTCGCCCAGTTTTTTGTTTTGCTCTTTTAAGCCGGAGACCTGCTTCTCCAGCAAAGCTTTATCAGCTCTCACCCGAGCCAGCTCCTCCTCCAGCTTTTTGGTGTTGGCATCGGCGGTGTCCAGATGCTTGTCCTTGGCCTTGATCACCTCGGACAACTGCTCATTGTCATGCTCCAAGCTACGAATCTTTTCCACTGACTCGTGGTAAGACGCTTGGAACATGTTCGCCTTAGCAGCAACCTCAGCTATCCGAGGGACAGAGGCCAGGAAACCATCTATCTCTGCAAGGTGCCACCTCGCAGCTGCGGCAGCCTCCGGTACCTCCTCGAAGTCGATGTCGGGGCGGAGAATGAACTCTGGGTCACGCCTCTCTGACTGGCGGAATCCCGTATTTGTAAAGTATAAGAAGGGATTCAAGCGAGACCCCGCCTCAGGCAAAGAAACAAGCCGCCTAGATGTTTCCCCTGGTACATCAATGGGAAAAACGGCTGTCCTTCGGGCGGTCAAGCTCAAGGCGGGATCCTCAGATGGGCGGACTGGGGAGATTTGAATTCCCTCTGTCTGGTCCCCCATTTCCTGGCCAGAAGCAGCTTGAAGTCCCTCCGCTTGCTCCCCCTCGATATCTTCTTCGAAAATGCCTTCGGCTCCGCCCATATCGGCAGAAGTACCCACAACAGGTACTTCCGGAGTCTCCTCCAAATCAATGGCGGCATCGATTGATGTCCCCGCCTCAACCCTCTTCTTGCCCTTGGTCCTCCTTCTTTGCAAAGGCTGGAGGTCTACTTCCTCTTCTTCTTCTTCAGCAGCTTCTGGTTCTTGGCGTTTTTTAGAACGCCTTTCAACAGTAGCTGCTGAAGATCCTGCACCACCTTCAAAATTTGCTATGTTGGTGGAGGCAGGGAAGGGAAGGGTCTTTGTGAGAGCAGCAGTCAAACTCCTCCTGGGCTGCACATTATTCTCCGCGTTCCTTTCCCTGCGGCTCATTTGCATCTGCTTAATACGGTCCATCCCAGGGAACTCCGCGATTTCTCCTGCAAAATAACAAGATGAAGATTCAGTTAGAAAATGCAAGGTAGAGGAAACACTCAATCACATTGCAAATTGTTCATAATATTACTCAAATATCCTTGAGCATCCCGCCCAAGCAGCCTTCGGCAAAGAATCAGCTTGTGGACGGAGTTGTACTCCTTCAAAATCCGGAGTACTTCCACAGACGCCGCCGATAGAGCACCCTCTTCAACCTCATACGCTCGTTTGGTTAAGAGAAAATGCTCATGCGTCCATGCCACTGGGAATTTGTCAACACCCTCCTTATTCCGCCAAAAGACAGGTTTGCCCTTCCTGACGGATACCTTCACGAAACTCATCCTGAAATGAAGTCCGCCTTCTTTGGCGGAGTCAGCAAACGCCTTAAAGTTCAAAATCTTTGGCTCCGCCCGGAGAGTCACAAAACCCATGCCGCCGGTTTTCGTATTTACTCTCCTCATAATGCGGCAGAAGGAGAAAAACAACGCCACCGTAGGCGTAAACCCCAAATGTTCAGCCATCACCTCAAAACTGCGAACTATTCCCCAACCATTCGGATGCAGCTGGGAAGGAGCACAATCCAAAAACCTAAGCACACCCATCTGGAATTTATTTAATGGGAAGCGCACCCCTAGCTGGGTGAATAGAATATCGTACATATATATGGTACGATAATCCTGAGGACGATGGCAGACCCGTTCATACGTCTTAGGTGAACGGACGATGAACCTATCCTCATACTTCTCGTCTTTCCATACCGGAACAGACAACTCCACTACCCCTCCGCTTGTCGTCGCATGTCGAGAGGAAGCATCCTTGACATCTTCCTCAACCCAACAGTAAGGGTCATTCTCGAGTGTTTTCTCCCAATCCAACCCATGCAATACAACATTTCTGCACTCGGCCATAGTCAGCACTTGTGTATGGGAAACACCTCCTGACACAAATGAATGTACAGCATTACTAAAGTACTCCACGCTGCTATAAAACGTCGAGTCCCTCCCAGTATAAAAAGCATCATCTCCACTCTCAATGTCAGAAAACATGGGACGAACAGAAACCCTAGAACGTGAACCTGCCCTCTTTCCTCTCATCTTCCTTTTTACAAACACACAATAAGGGGAAACAAAGCTAACCCAAAGGAAATGAAGAAGCAAAGAAGAAGAAGAAGCAAGTACCTTAAGCTTCTGAAAGATAGAAGAACTCCAAACACCAGTGAACTTGCAAAAGAGTAGCAAAAACACTTTCAGCAAACAAATACGAACAAAGAGATGAAGCAAAACATTCCCCTTCTGAGAGTTTACCTATTTATAGGCATGGCTTGGGGGGAAAATAAGCGAATCCTCAGAAATTTGGAAGATGTGTTTGCAGCCGTTAGATGAATCTTATCAACGGTTCTAAAAAACTTATGCGTTTACAACCGTTGGATTTACCACACTGACGGTTCCTTTTTTACTGAAACCAATTGATATATCTAAGGGCAGATATTTCATGGGCCACGTTTTCAAAATCCAAGGCCCACGGTAATAACCTCGAAAACGGTCCTCAATTGCCATCACGCGCATTTATGTCCCATCATTAGAATGGCAACCGTTACGAGGGCATACGTGGCAATAGGAGACTGAAGAACAAAAAACGTGGTTTCGAGGCGCATTAATGACAGGCGTGTCAAGTGATGACAGCTAATAAATGCACGAAAGCACTTGTCCACAAAACCCGAACTAGCAAGTATCGCCTAAACCCATGCCTACAAAAGCTAAACTTAAGTGTTGTAGCTTATTAAAGTGACTCCGCCAGTCACTATAACAAGCTAGGGGGCATATGATCCGGTCCTAACACCGGCCCCCAAGAGCATGGCTTCAATGCCTTGCCAGATCAGCATTTTGGATAAAGAGAAGTACTCTTCAAATACACTACAAATACTATACGGAGTGCATACCGCCAGGGCAAGTAACGCCGCCAAGGTTCATAACTCCGCCCAGGCACGTTACCCCGCCAAGGAATGTAACTCCGCCCAGGCACGTTACCCCGCCAAGGAATGTAACTCCGCCCAGGCACGTTACCCCGCTAAGGAATGTAACTCCGCCCAGGCATGTTACTCCGTCAAGGAATGTAACCTCGCCAAAGTTGTTACTCCGCCAAACCATAGGCTCAACTCAGGCGGAATACTGAATTTCCCACACTGCGTAGCGAGCCCATACTCACAACCCCGGCACGAGATTGACTCTGTCTTGAGAGGTTAATAATGGGAATCACGCTGTCACGCATGAAGGGAAATAACAATAAAATATTAAAGCACTAACGCTTTCCAGACAAGTTGCGATACCTACTACAATAATGGTGCTAGTAAACGGCGCAGGGACCCACTACCCTTTCAGCATTATGCCTGAAGACAAGGAGCGGGTCCTACCAATAATGCAGCACCCGTGACAGGTATATAAACCTCTCTTGAAAAGGTATAAGGGATCTTTTTCCCATTCTCTGAACCTTACACTCTCTTACTTGCATAATTCTCTCTGACTGTCTTTCTAAGTCTCTAAGTATTCTGAAATACTGACTTGAGCGTCGGAGAACGATCGCAGGTACCACCCCCAATCGGGTCAAGGCAAATCAGATCCCGTCAGGCGGACTGTGACACCGCCCCAGAGTACGTTGCACTCCGCCTCAGCATACGAAGACTCTTTGTATTTATATTTATACATACATTGCTTTGTATCAAAACACATTTATATGTATATTTTGAGTTGTTCTACAAGTGTACTTCTACACCCCCTGTAAAGAACAGTTCAGTCGCCCATTTGATGAGTATGATATGTTATTGATGGCCACATGATGTGTGCTATGAGGAATGTAATGTATATGTATGATTATGTAATGTGGTGTGGGACGGCCGACGGTATGTATAGCCCCTTGTTTTTCTGGCTCCCGTGGTGTTTGTGCCCAGTTGAGCTGCCCAGTGGTCAAGTAGGACCCAGTGGTTGAGGTGGAGAGTCAAGCAGGACTCGGTGGACCAAGCAGGGTTCACGGGGTGTCAAGTAGGACCTCCAACTGAAGGCCGATCCTTTAGTATCCGGATACTAAGTGTCGAATTATGTGAGAGTCAGTTGTGGTACTCGATGAAACTATTGATATTGTGTGATGATGTGAATGTATTCTACCATTCTGGTTGTTTGTGGATTATACTTTGAGAATACTAAAATCAGATTGAAACTAAGAATCGGTCAGTATAAATTGGGGGGTAAGGAAAAGTAAAATTAATATGGGGAGGTAGAGTTAGCGAATTAGTATTAGCAATAACTCAATAATAATTATATACTCCTTTATTTAATTACCGTTCTAGATTAATTATGATACCAAACACTCACCCTTGCTGTGGTCTTCTTTTAATTTAGTAACCAATGACAGGGAAGAGGTGGAAGCCCTGGAGGTGCGCCAAGCGGAGGACTGATGCCAAGGAGAGAAGGAAATTATGAATATAATGATGTGTGTAATGTGTTTTATGTATGTAAGGTTATAACATGTTCCTTATGTGTGTCGGATTGATCTAAGAGGTAGTCAATGTAGTTATGATATGGTAGGAATAATGATAACTTGAATTATGAATAACTGTGGTAAATAATGGTTCTAAATTGGTATGTTGCCTTTCAACTTTTTGTGGTTTTGATGCATATTGGCATGGAGCCAATATTAGGTGCCAATGATGAAGTATTATGGATAGGCCTTGTTTGTATTTGGGAATTCTGAATGATGTGATTGGTATGTGAATTGTCTAGTGTTCAAAGATGGTAAAAGAGAAGAATGGATTCCATAAATTCTGGGCTTATGTAGGTAGTATATGAATGGTGGACTTGATTGTGATGTATTGTATGAATTAAATTAAGATGGATATGTATATCTAGTTGAAATCAACCTTATATGCATGCTTGAATATGTGTAAATGGATGAATTAGATCAAATGATGCCTATGGTGATGCAAATATATCAGGTTGTGTGAAAATTTCTTGTTCTTGTGCATGTGCTACATAACTCGCTCAAGCGAGATGAATTCTCACTCAAGCGAGAGTGCTCTGTACCTGTAGTGTGGCCTCTGGACAAATTTCGCTCAAGTGGATCCAGTCTTGCTCGAGTGAGGGCTAGAGGAATTGATTCTATGTCTATTTCGCTCAGGCGAATGTGACTCGCCCAAGCGAGTGAGGGGTGTTTAGGTACTGGAGTGATTCCGCCTGAGCGGGAACGATCCGCTTAAGCGAGTGGCGATGGTGGTGCTACTGGACCAATTTCGCTTAAGCGAGAAAATCTCGCTTAAGCGAAATAAGGACCTGATGGCATGGACTCTCTCTTCCTCAAGCGCATTAGTGGCTCACCCGGGGATGAAATGTGGAACTCGCCCAAGCGAGTAGGGACTCGCTCAAGTGACCATTTCTGGTCTCGCTTAAGTGAGTCAGGGCTTCGCTCAAGCGAATGATCCTGATTCCTTTTTTTCTTCTTTTACTTTATTAATTATTTTATTGGATTGTTTTAAGCTTTATGAAATGCAAATATATAGTTACCTCTATCTAATGGTATTATTACAAGTCAACAAAATGAAAGTGCATTTCTCAACTTCTTTTTATAAATATTTTTCCTTCATCCCCAGTATTTATTTTAATTGCGAAAATTCTTCACCGTATTTTGTTAATTGGTCACTAATTGCATACTTAATTAAGTTCAATCACATAATTAATGTCCAATAATTAGGCGAGACGTTATAGGTGGTATCAGAGCAGTTCTTTCCAGGATTGCAATAGGTAGGAATATGTAATAAATTATGTGAGTCCTGTATAAGGTTATTATGTCATTTTATTGTATTTGTTGTGGTCATTTGTGATTATTGATAGGATAGCTTGGCATCATTCCCATGGCACTCCGGCAGTATTGTGTTTTATATGTGTATGAGTTAAATATTATATTCCCTGTTAGATCATTGGTTATTAATGATGATGTGTTTG
The DNA here is from genome assembly GCA_037962975.1 of Clitoria ternatea. NCBI lineage: Eukaryota > Viridiplantae > Streptophyta > Magnoliopsida > Fabales > Fabaceae > Clitoria > Clitoria ternatea. Next base: position 19,860,213 of record CM075670.1, on the reverse strand, counting down.
ATTGTTGTAGAATTGCTTTATGGCTGAGGGAACTAGTTCTGGTGGAGGAGATGACTTCTTCTCAAAATTTTCCCAAATGACGAGTAGGACTAAATCCGGCCCAACTCTTGACAAATTCCTGAAAAGGAATCCACCTGCCTATAAAGGAGGACATGATTATGATGGTGAACATGTCTGGATACGAGAAGTTGAACAAGCTTTCGAATATTTTGAGTGCTTAGAGGAACAAAAAGTATAATTTGCTACGTACCAGCTGAAAGACAAGGCTAGGGTGTGGTGGTCTAGGACCAGGGTGCAAATGAATGCAGCAAGTGAACCGTTGGTGTGGGTAAATTTTCAAAAAAGGTTCCTTGCCAAATATTTCCCTGACAATTACAAGATCCGAAAGGAGATGGAATTTCTGAGGTTGGAACAAGGTAGGATGTCAGTGGCTGAATACACCACCAAGTTTGATGAATTGTGTGACTTCTACTACCCTTTCTCCTTGGAAGGGACTGAAGGTAGTAAATGTGCTAAGTATGAAGCTGGGCTACGAATTGAACTTCGCAGTGTAATTGTGCCTATGGAAATTCGAGATTATCCTACCTTGGTGAATAAAGCCAGATTGACTGAAGAAGTACAATTACAAAGGACATTTCAACCAAAGGACAAGAAACCGTTAAAGGCAAAGGGGTTCAACTTTAAAAAGATGGGTCAGTTCTTCCGTGGTGGCAAGTCTTCCGCTACATCTTCTTCCTCTTCCGATCGTGGTTCTACCGGCCGTTCTAGTAGCCATTCAGGTGGTCGTGCATGCTATAATTACGGCCAGGAGGGTCATATTGTGAAACATTGTCCGGCTAGTTAAATTGTTTGCTTCCAATGTGGACAGCCGAGGCACCTTAGGCCTGATTGTCCACAGAGGCAACAACAGAATGAACAAGGTAATCGGGCTAATACTTCTATGGTTCGTGGTGTTAATTTTCAGCGGAGAGGTAGAAACAACGGGGTCGTAGAGGCCAACACTTGGGGAGGATCGATACTCAATCCAGTGGTGCTCAAAATGTTATGACTGGACAAGTATTTGCTTTTGATGCTTCTGAAGTTGCAAGGACTGACAACTTAGTGCAGGGTAAGTGCATTATTCATGGTTATTTGGTAAATGTAATTTATGATTCTGGTGCTACGCATTCTTTTATCTCTGAAAGTTGTGTACGACGACTTGGTCTACCGGTGGTACTAATGGAGAATGCACTCAGTGTCTCCACTGCTACTGGCTCCACCTTCCGGGCAACCATTATGTGTAAGGAATTACCGATGCGAGTTGAAGATCGTTCCTTTCTGGTAAATTTGATCTGTATGCCATTGAAGAACTTAGATATTATTCTAGGTCTCGATTGGTTGGCTGCTAACCATGTTATAGTGGACTGCTACCGAAGGACTATAGTTTTCTCCCAAGAATTTGACACCAAGAACGTGGTAAGTGATGTTTCAGCAACTTATGTTATTCTATTTGCTTCGGAAGGGCGGTATAATCTTATGCCCAGTAATATTCCGGTGGTATGTGACTTTCCTGATATGTTTCTGGAAGACATTCCAGAATTGCCTCCCAATCGAGAGATTGATTTTGTCATTGATTTAATTCCCGGGGCCGAACCGGTGTCTCGTGCACCGTACAAGATGTCTTCAGTGGAGTTGGCAGAGATTAAGAAACAAGTCAATGAGTTACTAGACAAGGGATTCATTCGGCCAAGTGCATCACCGTGGGGCACTCCGGTGTTGCTTGTGAAGAAAAAGGACGGTAGTATGCGAATGTGCATCGATTACAGGCAGTTGGTGTTATCTGAAGCATATAAAAGCTCTTTAAGCATTCATCCCGGTGTTACGAAAATGTACCATGATTTGAAGAAAGAATTTTGGTGGCCGGGAATGAAGAAAACAATAATTGAATAGTGAGATCTTGTGTGGTATGTCAGAAATGTAAGGTCGAACACCAGAGGCCTCCTGGATTGCTCCAACCACCCGAGATTCTGATTTGGAAGTGGGAGAGTATCACGATGGATTTTGTATCCGGGTTACCTCGGACCCATTCTGGGTGTAATGAAATCTGGGTAATTGTGGATAGATTGACCAAGAGTGCTCACTTTCTGGCTATGAACATGAAATGGTCATTGGACCGGTTGGCTGGATTGTACATTACTGAAATTGTATGGTTGCATGGCGTGCCTTCAAGTATTATTTCAGACCGTGATCCCCGATTTACTTCCAGATTCTGGGGAAGTTTACAACAGGAATTGGGTACTGAGTTGAGATTGAGTCAGCTTATCATCCTCGAACCGATGGCCAATCTGAGCGTACAATCCAGACTTTAGAGGATATGCTTCGTGCTTGTGTGTTGGAGCAAGGTGGCTCATGGGAGAGGTATTTGCCATTGGTGGAGTTTGCGTATAATAACAGTTACCATATCAGCATCGGTATGGCTCCATATGAAGCTTTGTATGGTAGAAGGTGTCGTACCCCTCTATGTTGGAATGAGAATGGTGATGCTATCCATTTGGGACCCGAATTAATCCAAGAAATGAATGAACAAGTTACCTTGATTCGAGAGAAAATGAAGATTGCTCAGGACCGACAGAAAAGTTACTATGACAATTGCCATAGGCCACTCGAGTTTCAAGTAGGAAATTGGGTATTTCTGAAGGTGACACCTATGAAGGGTGTAGGTCGTGTATTGAAAAGCCAGAAACTTAACCCGAGGTATATCGGGCCATATCAGATCTCAGAACGGATTGGTGAGGTAGCTTAAAAAATAAACCTTCCTCGATCTTTAACCAACATCCACGATGTGTTTCACGTGTCGCAATTGAGGGCATATATTCCTTGTGATTCAATGATTGTGCCAGAAGATTCCATTGAGCTAAAAGAGGACTTGACGGTGGAAGTAGCACCTATCTGCATTGAAGAGTACCAGACTAAACGGTTAAGAAACAAGGAAGTACCATTGGTAAAAGTGAAGTGGCAAAATTTAAATGGAATTACCTACACATGGGAGTTGGAATCAGACATGAGGCGGCTGTACCCCGATCTTTTCCAATAGAGTACGTTGATTTCGGGGACGAAATCCCTTTTTAGGGGAGGTGGATGTAACATCCCTAATAATTTAGTTAAAATTATGATTGGCGAAAAGTAATAATAATTGTCTTAGAGATTTATTTGAGATTTTGGAATTATTATTATCAATTGAATTATAAATAATTAATTAACGTGGAACTAAATAAATTCACTTGATTGATTAAGTATGAAATTAAAATGAGGTGTAATTGGATGAAAGTGAATTTAGAATTACTAATAAGGGTTAAAAGTAAAAGTTTTAATTAAAACTTTAAAGGAAATATATAAAAGAAATAAAAAATGACCATTTTGCCCCTGAGTCTTAAATAACAAAAGTTTCCTTCCTCTTCCTCATTCTACACGCGAGTTCTTCTTTTTCTTTCTCCCTCACCATTGCCGAAAATTGCATGCTTCCAAGGGAGGTCCATTTTGCGTCGAAGCTTCAAGGTAACCACGTTTTCGAGATTGTGGCTTCAAGGTGAACACAATGGACCCATTAAAATTGAGTTGTCTCTCTCTCTCTCTCTTTACTTTCTCTCTCTAGCCAATGGCCTTGCATGGAGGGAGGAGCTTCTGTTTCCTACTCCTCTAGTGCATGTGAGCTTGAAAACGGTATTTAGAACAATGAGAGTAGTATAACGTTAATGGGTTTTGCGTTTCAACCTCCGTAGGTAGCGAAACGGACGTCGGAGGATCGAGTGGTGAAGCGGGTGTTGGATTCGGAAGTAGGAACTTGAACCAAGCACCTAGAGGACGCCACCGACATCAACAACAAATTGTTGAAGCTTGGAATCGAGATAGGGGGTGTTCGGGTCGTAATTAATTAGAATAAGGGTGTACATGGGATTCGGATCGTCTAACTAGACATTGAAATGCTGAGAAAAGTTACTAAATAAAAATTGTATGTGTATGCCTGTATGAATATGAATTATAGATAGTTTATAGTGATTATTAAATTAAAGTGTTCTAAATTGTGATAAATTGATGTGTATAGTGGCATTATGATGGCGGGCTTGACAAGTTGGTCGCCCATTTGATGAGTATGATATGTTATTGATGGCCATATGATGTGTGCTATGAGGAATGTGATGTATATGTATGATTATGTAATGTGGTGTAGGACGGCTGACGGTATGTATAGCCCCTCATTTTTCTAGCTCCCGTGGTGTTTGTGTCCCGTTGAGCTACCCAGTGGTCAAGTAGGACCCAGTGGTTGAGGTGGAGAGTCAAGCAGGACTCGGTGGACCAAGCAGGGTTCACAGGGTGTCAAGTAGGACCCTCAGCTGAAGGCCGATCCTTTAGTATCCGGACACTAGGTGTCGAATTATGTGAGAGTCAGTTGTGGTACTCGATGAAACTATTGATATTGTGTGATGATGTGACTTGTATTCTACCATTCTGGTTGTTTGTGGATTATACTTTGAGAATACTAAAATCAGATTAAAACTAAGAATCGGTTAGTATAAATTGGGGGGTAAGTGAAATTAATTGGGGGAGGTAGAGTTAGCGAATTAGTATTAGCAATAACTCAATAATAATTATATACTCCTTTATTTAATTACCGTTCTAGATTAATTATGATACCAAACACTCACCCTTGCTGTGGTCTTCTTTTAATTTAGTAACCAATGACAGGGAAGAGGTGGAAGCCCCGGAGGTGCGCCAAGCGGAGGACTGATGCCAAGGAGAGAAGGAAATTATGAATATAATGATGTGTGTAATGTGTTTTATGTATGTAAGGTTATAACATGTTCCTTATGTGTGTCGGATTGATCTAGGAGGTAGTCAATGTAGTTATGATATGGTAGGAATAATGATAACTTGAATTATGAATAACTGTGGTAAATGATGGATCTAAATTGGTATATTGACGTTCAACTTCTTGTGGTTTTGATGCATATTAGCATGGAGCCAATATTAGGTGCCAATGATGAAGTATTATGGATAGGTTCGCATTTGGGAATTCTGAATGATGTGATTGGTATGTGAATTGTCTAGTGTTCAAGGATGGAAAAAGAGAAGAATGGATTCCATAAATTCTAGGCTTATGTAGGTAGTATATGAATGGTGGACTTGATTATGATGTATTGTATGAATTAAATTAAGATGGATATGTATATCTAGTTGAAATCAACCTCATATGCATGCTTAAATATGTGTAAATGGATGAATTAGATCAAATGATGCCTATGGTGATGCAAATATATCAGGTTGTGTGAAAATTTCTTGTTCTTGTGCATGTACTGCATAACTCGCTCAAGCGAGATGAATTCTCGCTCAAGCGAGAATGCTCTGTACCTGTAGTATGGCCTCTGGCCAAATCTCGCTCAAGCGGATCCAGTCTCGCTCGAGCGAGGGCCAGAGGAATTGATTCTGTGTGTATTTCGCTCAAGCGAATGTGACTCGCCCAAGCGAGTGAGGGGTGTTTAGGTACTGGAGTGATTCCGCCTGAGCGGGAATGATTCCGCTTAAGCGAGTGGCGATGGTGGTGCTACTGGACCAATTTCGCTTGAGCGAGAAGCGAATGTGACTCGCCCAAGCGAGTGAGGGGTGTTTAGGTACTGGAGTGATTCCGCCTGAGCGGGAATGATTCCGCTTAAGCGAGTGGCGATGGTGGTGCTACTGGACCAATTTCACTTAAGCGAGAAAATCTCGCTCAAGCGAAATAAGGACCTGATGCGCATGGACTCTCTCTCGCTTAAGAGCATTCATGGCTCGCCCAGGGATGAAATATAGATCTCGCCCAAGCGAGTAGGGACTCGCTCAAGCGACCATTTCTGGTCTTGCTTAAGCGAGTCAGGGCTTCACTCAAGTGAATGACCCTGATTCCATTTTTTCTTCTTTTACTTTATTAATTATTTTATTGGATTGTTTTAAGCTTTATGAAATGCAAATATATAGTTACCTCTATCTAATGGTATTATTAGAAGTCAACAAAATGAAAGTGCATTTCTCAACTTCTTTTTATAAATATTTTTCCTTCATCCCCAGTATTTATTTTAATTGCGAAAATTCTTCACTGTATTTTGTTAATTGGTCACTAATTACGTACTTAATTAAGTTCAATCGCATAATTAGTGTCCAATAATTAGGCGAGACGTTATACCAGGTCTCGAGGAAGTAGATCATTTGTAACATCCATGTTTTTTATAGTTGAAATTGATATGTAAACGATGTGTACTCTTTCCTACTCCAAGGGTTTTATCCTATAGGGTTTCCCCTTGAAAAGGTTTTAATGAGGCATACCTTAGTATTAATGAATTTTCACTTCCAAATTGAAAATCTCTTACAATCAGGATCTTCCTAGTTAACAATTATGATTGATTATTTTCTTAAAATCAAGCTTGTCCTAGTTAACAGTTACGATTAATTATTTTCTGAAAATCAAGCTCATCCTAGTTAACAATTACAATTAATTGTTTTCTCAAAATCAATCTCATCCTAGATAACGCTTACAATTGATTATTTTCTTAAAATCAAGCTCATCCTAGTTAATGATTATAATAGATTATTTTCTTAAAATCAAGCTCATCCTAGTTAATGGTTACGATCAATTGTTTCCTTAAAATCAAGCTCACTTTAGTTGACAATTACGATTAATTGGTTTCTTAAACTCAAGCTCATCCTAGTTAATGATTACGATTGATTATTTTCTTAAAATTAAGCTTGTCCTAGTTAATAGTTATGGTTGATTGTTTTCTTAAAATTAAGTTCATTCTAGTTAACAATTACAGTCGATTACTTTCATAAAATGAGATACTTAACAAATAGATGAATAAAAAAGAAACTGAAATGTAAAAAGTAAACAAGAAAATGAGAAGTTTGGATCTCTAAAATCAAAAAGAAAAACATGAAATAACTACTTTGAACTATCATCCTAACAAAAGGGTAAAGGATGAAGAACAAATTTATCAGAATAATAGGCCGTAGTAAATTTACTGCCCCAATTAGCTTCATGAGTTTACCATCCATAAAATAGTTAAATACACTAATACCCCTGAGATTGAGCCCAACATTAGGGTCACAATACTTAACTTGATAGACTATTAAAGAGAAAGTGCCCTTTGCAGCTTTAAGGAATATTTTGAAATTGACATCCTTCGTAGCTTTCAACCTCTTAATCTCAACATTTTTCTATTGAAATTCCTTAAGCATAACAACCACTAATTTATCTTAAGATCCTTTTTTCTCAAGAAGGGAAATGTACATCGTCCTTATAGCATACGTGGATTGATCACCTGCTCAGATTCAAGAGGCATACCGGTCATTCATCAGGGTAATGTTTTTATTCAGATCCTTACAGAGTCTAAGCTCATAAGAGACCAACTCCCTCTCCTTCACCAGCTCTTCCTGCCCGAGCACGACATGGTAGAACTCTACCATCATACCTAGGTTTAGCTAAGCATTTCAAACAATGACATTAGTGATATGGTGAAGGTCCTCGAAACCAAGGCCATGTCTCAAGAGGAAGGCTAGTTTATCACCGACCTTAGATTCCACATGCCTTATAAAATTTTGAAGCTCTATTGAGGGATGTTCTCATCAGACTCTAGTATTGAGTCTAAAGACAACTCAAACACGTTGTGAGTAGCATAATAGGCCCTGGAAATTTTCACCCCGACCCCAATCTTCCTTTCCTTATTCATCTCTCTATCAACCTTGCTTTCTCTTTTCTTTTTCTCTTTGATTAGTTTTTCCTTTTGCTGACGGTTAGCTTCATGATCTTTAGGGAAGTCAAACCTTTATTTAGTTCTAGAGATGTCTACCCCACATTTTGAGGCCAACATCAATGCCTCCAAGATAGTGTAAGACTCACAACTTAGTGAGTTCTCGTCCAAATTATAAGCATTAGGCTTCAACTTGAAATGTTTTAAAGTTTAGAAGAGATGGAATCTTTCCCTACCATCAAGGTTCAACCAAAATCTGAGCTTCGGCTTGGTAGCTTAGATGACAAAGAAAAAAGGTCTGTAGCTTTTTCCTTTTATCCTTATAGACTCCGCGTATGGCTTAAAGATAAGATATCGATCCCACAAAACTACATGTTTCATGCCACCAACAGGCTTAGACCTACTCAACATATGAAAGATATTAAATAATAGGGCCAACATCGGCCTAAACTTGTAGATATAAGCAAGGGATTCAAAATTCCTTACGAAGGCCCAAGCATTCAGATGAAGTTTCAAGGGCACGATGAGAAGGTAAGTTAGGACCCTTATTTCAAAGTTTGTGAAAGGAAAATGGACTTCGGTCTTTGTGAATGTGAAGGTGTACATCCAAATCGAATTTATCCCATGAGTCATATAAATTCGCTCTTGCTCTACAGGAAGCAAAATCTCAAATCAGGACTACCACCGAAGATCTATGCCAATTGAGATCCTAGCCAAATAATCCCAATCCCTGTAAAAAACATATAGGGATGAAAAACTCTAAACCTCTTTCATAATCCAAAAGCCCTCATTCTTAGCAAGCCAATGATCCTAATCAAAGTCCTCAAAAATTTGAAAAACTTTATCGCCAATGCTTTGGGCCTCTTGGTTTGAGTGATCCCATATAAAATGGGAAAAAGTCATACTAACTAACCTATCGTCCAAAAAGGATGATGAGCAACTATCTAAGGAACCATTAAATGACATGACTAGAGCTGAGAAAGGAGAAGGAACCCTCATTTTAAGAAGATGAAAAAATAAGTCAAAACGGTATCTCCCTTTATGGTTTTCGGTAAATAAGGATCAAAGGACCTTGATAAGTCACTTAACTCGAGCTCTTTGAGCCACCTTTTGGCGGAGGTAGGAAAATAATGGAATTACCCTAAATTTCAAGACGACCAATGAAGAGATGGTGTGTGGCAAAAAAGAATCAAGACAACAGGTGAAGCGTTTTTGGACATCAGAGACGAGGCTAGGAAGAAAGGATATATATTGCCGATTGGAGGCCATCCAAAGTATACCTCATGACAATGCTTTACAAACGCCTTGAGTTGAGAGGCGTATGATCTAGACATGTTAGTAGGGCATCAACATAATATGGACAACATACTAGTACCTAAGATCCATCAAGAAGCTTGTTCGCTTCCAAGACAAGATCCCAGAAACTCCCAACAAAGTATCTCGTCCATAAGGATAGTTAGGTCAATTGTCACATCATTGACAAAACTTGACAATGACATCATTATGTCGTATGTTAGCTCCACTATAAATACTTTCCTCATGAACAGTGAAAGGTATGCATTTTATTACGCTATAATTCCTAGATTCCCTATTTTGTCCAGTAGTACTCTGGGATCTCTTTATTGACTTAGGCATTGGAGGTTCCTTACGGGACCTACCCACCTTCAATCTCATTCTTGGCACTTATGTAGGTAACAACAGAGTAAGAGTTATACCATCCAACACCCTATGCTAAATATTGTCCCAAGGAGATCATTTCTAAGACAAATCAATGATAGTAACTTGCCACATGTATGGTAATATCTATATGTGGTGTGATTAATAAAAAAGGTTACACTTATACCATAAGAATATATAAGTAGAATAGTAATAAAAAGTAACAAAACATATTAGATACATGTATATGCACTCTTATCAAGATGACCATAATCACATGCTAATAGGTTATGGTTCTTTGTTTCTTAGAATGTTAAATATACAATAGAAGAAAGTTAAAAAAAGAAAAGAAAAGTCCATCAAAGAAGCATACAATACCGAGGTAGAAAGGTGCATCTGTATGGGGCAATGGGACCTATGGGTTTGTTAAAGTAAAAAAGGTGTATGCTGCTATTCAATTCCAGTCCCACTTGATTATGTGAATTGGATATTCCATTTCATGACTATAAGAAATCCAAAGAAAAATATAAAAAGTAAAATGGAGGTCCAAGTATATGTGATAAAGCTGACACTCATGAATCTGGAATTAATATAGTAAAAAATTAGTGTGGTTAGGTGATTCGAGATCGTTGGATCTAAATAGGATGGTTCAAAGTCACTCGAAGTGATTCCTTATTCGGAACTCATTTTGAAATATTAACTGTTATCTTCATTTTCTTTTTATATACAAACAAGCCACCAAAATTCTTAATTAACATAAATGTAAGTTTAATGAATCGTCTAAATTCATTTGTCAAAGAAGCTTGATAATGTAGAAAATAAGAGTCATATTAGCAAGTAAGGGGAGTTTAAGTCCAAACCATTAAAGGAAGCACATAAAAGTATTTAGATCAACTCATTCTTTAAAAAAACACTTCTAATCAACCTATTGAGAAAGAATAATATATTGTTAAAAAGTAAGAGGAAATTCCTCCGCAAGAGTATAATCTTGCAAAAGATAGAAATATGAGGCAAATAAGATCATTTAAAAGATTTGGTCATGCATACATTGTCTCTTTTGCATTATTGATTGTACAAGATATTGAAATACAAGATCTTGTAAAATACCATGATGCTATCTCAAGTGTTGAGTCTGCACAATGGATTATTGTTACGGGTGAAGAAATGAAGTCTCTTCATGAGATCTAAACTTAAGAGTTAGTGAAATCACTGAAAAGGGTATAAGACTATTGGTTGCAAATGGGGTTGCAAAAGAAAAGAAAGATCCCTTATAGTAGAAATGGCCAGATACAAAACATGTTTAGTTGCTAAAGGTTTCAACCAAATGGAAGAAATTAGACTTAATGAAGTACTCTTTTTTGTTGGAAAACACAGCTTTATTCGAGCATTACTTGCCATGGTTGCACTATTTGATATGAAGCTTGAGCAGCTTGATGTCAAAAGAACTTTTCTTTATGGTGAGCTTGAAGAACAAATTTATATATAGCAACCACAAGGTTTTGTAGGAAAAAGTAAAGACATGGTGTTTTTCTTTTAAAGAAGTCATCATATGATTTGAAACAATCTCCTCACCACCAGTATAAAAGGTTAGATACTTTTACATTCATACACAATTATTTTAAAAGTGACTATAACAATTACATGTACAAAAGAAAGCTCCAAGATAGTTCATTCATTTAGTTGTTGCTTTATGCTACAAATGCTTATTTTTGCTAAGAGTATATCAAAATCAAGAAATTGAAAAGCTCAACTTAGTGGTGAATTTGGAATGAGTGATTTAGACACAACTAAGAAGTTTTTAGGCATGAAAATTTATAGCGATCAGTGGGCAGGAAAATCATACTTATGTCGGAGAAAGTTCATTGAGAAATTACTTTCATTATTGATTTAGGAAGTCATTATTCCTTTATTTTAGGTTGCTAAAAAATAATGGTAGAGAGAAATTTCATTGTAGTTTATTTGATGATTAAAAAAGAAAGCTAAAGTCTAAAAATTTGAAATACTTCTTCATTTATATACAACTTTCTTTTGCAAAAATTTCATTACATAAATACCTCAAGGAAGTATTGAATCATAAAAAAGCCTATATGTTCATTGATACTCCTCTTGCTAGTCTTTTTATTTGTGTCTAAAACCATGTCAAGGATGGTCAAGTGAACCAACTCGTTCCATCAAAACTCACAATAAATAGGGTGGGTTTGCCCACCTACCAGCGGTAGGTTGATATTTCCTAGTTTATGTTGTTTCTTGTTGGGTTGGTTTGCTCACCTTAAAAATAAAAAAACTTTAAAGTTAACTAAAATGGATAGCTAAAAATGGTTGATGAGCTTAGCCACGAAACACATAAGAAAAAAAAATAGAAAATACATTAAAATTTGTAAATATAAAAAATAAAGCTTTAATTAATTAATTAATAATAGAAATGTGAAAAATCTACGAACTTAAAAGACTATAATATTAAAACTAAGTTATAAAAATAAAAATAAGTAAAAGCTAAACATCATTTAGCAAGCTAACCCATCATATCAACTGACTAACCATCTAACTCATGGGTTTGACCCGTCTAGGGTGGGGCGGGTTAGGCAGGTTGAAAGCTTTCAACCACCCCGCCATTTTTAGTATGTTAAGCTAACTAAACCCATTTTACCATCTATAACCATAGATACCTCAATGATAAAAAAAAAACATGTATATCTCATTTCCAGTTTTTATATTTTATTTAGGATATATATTTTATCTTTTAAGTTGGTATACATTTTGTTACTCATTTTAAGAATGTATATACAATTTTTTTTGTTTACTATATACATGTTTGAGCTGTATAAAACTATTATGGATGACAAAATTTTTCCTACTAAAATTTAAGAGTATCATCTATACTTAAACTGGATGCTACAAGAGAATATGTGTATACAATTTAAAACAGTCAATCACTACAATGAAAAAATTAATAATTTTATAAAAATTATAAAAAGAATTTAAGATGACTATTAAAGCAATAGTAGTAAAGATTACATAGAGATTAAATCGTTAATAACATAACATTATGGGTCGATGTAAATTAACATCAGACACACCCTTTTATATTTTTAGCCACAGACCCACCCTTGTTTATAGTCTAGCCTGCTTTTCTCATGTGGGCTATTTAATGGCCCATTGTGGACAAAGTGGGATGATTTATGAGTTTTGGCAGATGATTCCCAGCCTAAAATAAACAAAGAATGATTGGATAAAAAATTACTTGTTCACAAATTAAAAAGACCTCAAAAATTACTTTTAAGTATTAAGGAAATATGATTTTTATGAAATAAGGAGAAATATTTTATAATCTAGGCAGTTTAGGAGAAATAATTTAGAAAGAATAAACAGTAACGATAAATCTTCAAACAAACAAAAAACAGTAATACTAATAATAGATAGTTTGAATAGTTATTTTATGAAATAAGACAAATTTAACTATTATAATAATATTTTAAAGATATTCTTTATATCATCTATATGTCGAATGGTTGTACATATCGTAATTTATTAATTTAAATCTGCGCCATTTTATATCATTTAATCAAATTATTGAAATAAAAATTGATATAAGTTGAGGAGGTAACACATATATGTCTTACGTGACACACAGTACACTATCAAAATTTGTAAATATCGACATGTATATTCTTCAATAATTAAATATGTATTTTTGGGTATGCTAGTTGTGCATTTTAAGATGACAAAGTTATCCAATAATTTCCTGATTGAAAAGATAAGGAAGAAGCTCACTGGCTGGAAGACGAAATCTTTGTCCTTGACTGGGAGGATTTAGGGTTGGTTTGGTTGGGTGTGGTTCGACCAATTTAAAAAAAGATTTTACAGTTAAAGTTTTGAGTGTTTTGAATAGCATAAAAAATCAATATTAATTTTTAAATTTTTTTATTTTCATAACTCTGTTTATCTAATTACAAACTAAACAGACACTCAGTTCACCGAGTCAACCATCCTGTCTATGTCAGGATTCATTATGCAGAGGTGTCTGCGATGAGGTTGAGAAAATCTGCAAGTTTTCATTTGGGGTTATACAGTAGAAGGAAGATGCATTTGGTTTCTTGGAGCACTATTTGCACCCCCCGGATGAGTGTGTGAGGTTAGGATTTCGAAACCTTCAAATAGTTAACAAATCTTTCTTAATGAAGCTTGGCCGGGGATTATTGAAGGAGCCAGATAGTTTATGGTTACAGGTTCTGAAACATAAGTATAAAATTAGTCCCTTAGCTTTTCCTAATTTAAAGGCTTCTTCTGAAACACAAGAATAAATTTGGCACTTCAAGAGTTGAAATTGAATCTTTTTATATCATAAACACTGGAAAAAATAAAAATTAATTTGAAGTTTTACCTCTTTCTCAACATTTTAAAAAATGATGGTATTTTATTATAAAATACAAGCCTAATATTAAATTTGAGGTGGTCTTTGACATTAAAACATGACAAAATTAACAATTAATAGTAACTAAAAATAGTAATTTTTATTGAAAAGTAATATATTTATTACGATTATATTTTTTGTGATATAATAAATACATTCATGCTAATAAAATATTATTATTTTTAGCGATTTAAGCTTGAAAAATGTTCATTCGTAACTTTAGTGGTTAAAGAAAAAAATTGAAAAATTCCATTTAAAATATTATTTATAAAAAATTCTATTTCTAATTTCTTGAATAATATATTTAACACACTAGTTATTATAATGCAAAAAAAATTATTTTTTTTAAATAATTAATCTGGTAAGTTATTTCTATCCATTATTTTTAAAAACAAAAAAGATAGAAAACAATTGCGTTTAGTTCATACGTTTTCTTAGAAAAATAAAAAATTATTCTTAGAAAAATTAGAAAAATAAAAAAACTGTTTGTGTATAAATTATTTAAATTTTTTTATAGAAAAATAGAAAACCTGATTTTCTATTTTTTAAGAAAATCAGAAAACTCCTTTAAATAGTTTTCTAAGAAAATAAAAAAAATGGAAAAGGCGGTTTTCTAAAATTATTCGTCCCACGCGTCTCCTTCTTCCCGCGACGTTGCTGGTGTCTTCTTTAAGAGCGTTGCTTTCTTTCTTCATCTTCTTCAGAGATTATGCATCAGTGCCCTTATCACAAGCCCTAGTGCGTCTGTTCTTCATCTTCTTCCTCGTACTCACCGCGATAGGTGAATCCTCTCTTCTTCTTCCTCATACTCACTGCGACACTACTGGTAAATCCTCTCTTTTAACCCATTTATTTGTTATTTCTGGTGCTTCTTGTAAGAATTATTTTCTGTTTCTAGTGCTTCTTCATTATGTTGACCAATTTTTTTAAATAGCATTGATATATTGTTGTTGAGTTTACTTTTAATCAAATGAAGAAAGGTTCAGGGACCTTGAAGGATACCCGTGCTAAGTTTATGTTTTAATGGATTTATCACCGCTCTTTCCTTCCAAATTTTGTTCTGTTTTTTCCCTTCTTTGTAAGGGCAAGTGAGTGTCAAAGAATTTTACCATCCATTAGATATTTGTTGAAATTATACTGAAGCTTCAGAGTTTATGCATACAATCCTTTTCCTTTCTTAATCAAGATGGAGAAAGAAAGACAAAATTTTATCAATTATATCACATCTCTGTCCATTCCATTTCATTCATAGAAAAGTTTAAACAAAGGCTACATGAACCAATGTGAAGTGGGTGTGGAAACTAAATCACGTGGGCAAGATTTGTGGTCTATTACGCGTATTAACTGATTTTGGATGGCATGCTGTGTGGTGTACAGGAGCAAAATTTTGTGAACATGTTAGAATTTTGCAAAATTTTGAGACACTCGTTTAAAGAGCTGTTCATGGTCTTCATACTCATTTTGCTATCCTATTCTTCATATCGAAATCAATTATCTATCTCGCCAATTTCTTTTTGTTGATACTATCCTCTTTGATCATACACTTGGTTCATAAATATGGTGGGGTTGATTGTGCTATTTTGTTTCACTTTATACTTCCCTGAGTCCTCTTTTGCCTCTAATCATCCAGCTGATGACACATCCAAGTACAAAAGTATGGTCAATTATGAAAGATTAAATACCAAACTAATCTATAGAGTAATCTTTTTTTGAACTTCAACATACACAACACAACTGAAATTTTATTTATCATAAAAATACCATCAAAATAGTGTTTCTAGAAACACATGAAAAATTACCATCAAAATATTGTTTCTAGGAACACATTAAAAATTACATTCTGTGGCAGTGCCTGTAATGCATTTCTTTTCTTCATTTCCTTTACTGCACAATCAGCTTTAAAATTCAATTTATCATCATCCGGTGTTAGCTTCTTCTTAAGCATCCTTGAAAGTTCCCTCATACTTTTACTTATAATTTTCACCTGATTCAATTGAAACCTGTTGATGGACAAGAGGAGCTTGAGGATCAGTAACCAACAGTGTCTTCTCCTGCTACATGTTCCTTAGGAACAGATTCTTCACTTTGTACTTTAGCTCCCAAGCTCTCTAGTTCCTCAGGACCAAATTCTTCACTTTGTACTCCAGCTCCTGAGTTCTCTAGTTCCTCATGATCAGATTCCTCACCTTGCGTTTTAACTTCTACATCCATCACTGAAGATTCAAGTGTTGATTCTTTTTCCTCTTTAGAAGCATCATCAATTTCATCTGTCTCTGCCACTGACTCTTCGGACACATATGATTTGGCTTCAAATTCTTCTACTTGATTTGTCAGGTCCTTCTCCTCAGCTGCTTTTTCATCAACATTATGCACTGGTTCAGAATTATGAATACAACTGCCACATGACTCATTTAAATGTTTATTCACATTGTTCTTATATTGGTTTTCATCATCAATATTGCCATCAACAAATAACATCGTAACAAAGCTATCAGCATCTTTTTTAGTATCACCCATAGAAACATCACCAGGCTCTATAACAGCCACCTGTACAGGAGCATCTTCAGATTCCTCAATAGATAAACCATTCTGCATAGCTCGAACATATTATTTATTCACCATTTCTAGTTCAGAAGAGTCACAATGTATGGTGAAGTATAGGCAACGTTTCAGATCCTGTAAAGTAATCACCAAATATCATACTCAGATCAGATGACTTCACTTAACCACACTATCATTAACGTAACAAACCACAATAATTTTAATTAACAACAAATGTTATTAAGAGCAGAAATAAACTTGCTGAAAACTTTCACCCAGAATTCAAAACCAAGTTGATAGCTTATTAAAATATTAACTTGTTCTTCCACCGCCAAAGTCCACATATAATGACCAACTTATTTGCTTAGCAAATCGCAGGCATGTATTGGTGCTGATAAATTTGAAGTCAAATTAATAGTGGGAAGGTGACACTCCATAGGTTTGCATTAATTTTGTTTTTATATTTTTTTGTATATTTCTTTGCTTAATATTGTATATTTTTTTGTATATTTCTTAAACTGTAGCGTGTTGGAACATGTTCTGTACCTTTTTTTTTGTATATTTTTATCATATAGTCATATGATATCTTAACCTCTTTCTGTTCTCTACCTTAGTTTTCCGTCTCTTTGCCATAAACTTTTCTTTTATTTTATACAAAGCTTAGAGTGAAGCATCTGCTTTTAGTTTCAAATATATATTAGATGTGCACCTATTATACAGAAACTATTCTGATTTAATTTCTTTTAATTTCTGATTTAGTTCATCAGTAGAAAGTCTTTTTATTGTAATTTCTTTTAATTTATAATTAATGTTTTATGAGTTTTTATCTAAGAGATTAAAATTAATTTTTT
This sequence comes from Clitoria ternatea, assembly GCA_037962975.1. Classification (NCBI taxonomy): domain Eukaryota; kingdom Viridiplantae; phylum Streptophyta; class Magnoliopsida; order Fabales; family Fabaceae; genus Clitoria; species Clitoria ternatea. Next base: position 19,843,000 of record CM075670.1, on the reverse strand, counting down.
ACTTTTGGGTTGTTAAATAGATGGGTGGGCATGCTCAACATGGGGAGGCTATGGAGTGGAATGAAGAATGTGAAAAGTATTTCTTAGAGATCTTAGCAGATAGGGTCAATAGGGATCCCAATGGTCATCCAACTTTTAAAACAACTGATTGGGAAGAAATTGATGAAATTATATTTATGAAATTTGCAAAAAGATATGGTGCTGATAAGTTGAAGGCAAAGTACCACCGAATGCGAGGTGTGCATTCAAAATTCAGTGAGCTAATAAGTAAAACTGGTGTTACATGGGACTCTAATAACAATATTGTATCTGCTGAGAACGGAGTTTGGGATGAATGTTTTAAGGTATGAATTGTGCTCCAAATTGTTAATTTTTTTACCCTTTGATGACATAATATATTAATAAGTTAATTTAATATATTGCAGCTAGATAAAATCTACAAATCTTTCAAGAAAAAAGGTTGCAAGTTATACCCATTATTGAATATTGTCTTCAGTAATTCCTCTGCAACTGGTGCTTTTCATAATGCTTCAACTGCAGCACCTCAAAGTTTAGAAGAAGAACACAAAATTGAGGAAGAATATCTAGGCGTATATGGAGGTGGAATTGGTATAAGTGAGGGTTGTGTAGGTGATAATAGTAGTAGAGGTGAGGGTGGTAGCAGAGGAAAACGTAACTATGATATTGATTTGGAGTCTTTAGATTGTAATAGAAGGATTAAAAAAAATTCTAAAAAGGATAAGATTGATGCACTGATGGATGCATGGTCCCAATCTATAATTGCTAGGAAGGAAAGAGATATAGCCAAGACTGAACGTTACAAATCACAACCCAATGAAGCTACTGAAGAATTTTCTATTACAAATTGCATGACTGCATTAGATGAGTTACCTGGTGTTGGCACTGCCTCTTATAACAAGGCCATTGGGTATTTTGTTGACCCAAATTGGAGGAAGATTTTTCTACTTATGTCTAAAGATAGGAGAAAGGGTTGGGTGGATGGTTTGGTTTGATGTTTTTGCGTTATATTAATTTTTAGGAGTTATTTTTAATAATTTTTAGAATTTTCTTCTTGACTTATGAATGTTAGCACGTGAGTTGAATTATTTATGATAATTTTTTGGATTTACTACTTATGAATGTTTTATCAGTACATTAAAACACTAAGCATTATTATGTATATGGTTATATTTACTTAGTTTATAACATTAATTATGATAGAAATTCGTTGTTCCACAGAGTTAGATATGGATGTGCATGTTATGTCAGATTCATCAAATAATAGTCACAGCTCAGATGAAGAATCTGATATGGATATGGAAATGGATATGATGTTTTTTTTATTCTTGAAGGAACATACTCGTACCTTTGTTGATAGAGTTCCTTGTAGGACGTCAATGCTTAGTGGAAAACAATATATAAGAGAAATATTGTGTGGAAACCCTTCGCAATGCTATGAATCATTTCGCATGAAGCCACATGTGTTTTTAAATTTATGCGATAGGTTGAAGATGTTAAATCTATTAAATGATTCAAGAAATGTTAGCGTAGAGGAGGGTTTGGCAATGGGATTAAGGATCTTGTGTCATGGCACAAGACAAAGACTAGTCAGTGATCGATTTCAACATTCAACTGGAACAACTCATGTGTGGTTTAAAAAGGTGTTAAGAGCATTAAAGGCATTTGGTACAACTGTAATTAGACCTGTTGATCGAGGTGAAGTTCAACCAGAAATTCTAGGAAATCCTAGATGGTATCCATACTTCAAGGTATAATATGATTACTACTTTGAACTTCTTTAATTTCATTCTAAATTAGTTTAAATATAATTTTTTTTTAATTTTAGAATTGCATTGGTGCCATCGATGGAACTCATGTGGCAGCATGGGCACCAACACGTAAACAGAAGTCTTTTCATGGAAGGAAAGCAATTCTTGTCACCAAAATGTCATGGGTGTTTGCTCACATGATATGATGTTCACATTTGTCTATACTGGTTAGGAAGGAACAGCTAATGATTCCCGCGTATTTGCAGATGCAGTATATAGAACTGCAAATAAATTTCCTATACCTACCAATGGTATGACTCTTTATTATATGAAAATATATTACAATAGTAACTTGAATTCATTAACTAACTTATCTTTATTTTTTTATAGATCATTTCTATGTCGTAGATAGTGGTTATCACAATGTAAAAGGGTTTTTGGCCCCTTATCGAGGTGAACGATACCATCGTAGTGATTTTCAACGTGGTGGAGGAATGAGAGGAAAAGAAGAATTGTTCAATTACGTACACTCATCAGTTCGTAATGTTATAGAGCGCACATTTGGTGTTCTAAAGGCTAGATTTCATATTCTGAAAAATATACCAAATTATCCGTTGCGGCGTCAAATGTTGATTCCACATGCATGTTGTGCGTTGCATAACTATATTAGGATGGAAGATAGGGCTGATAATTTATTTACAATGTATGGGGAAGACTATTTAGAACTTTCAAATGAAACTTCCACCACCATCCAAGAAGGTTTTGTTGTAGACATGACTGATAACAATTCAATGATTCAGTTACGGGAATCAATTGCTAATAGCTTATGGAATAACTATAATGTGACTCGTCACCGAAGGCAATAAATTTGATTCATTGTAACTATTTTGAAATATTACTTTAATATTATTTTAAATTTTTATCATAATTTTAATATTACTTTAATTTTAATATTACTTTAAATTTTTGTTAGAATTTTTATGTGATGCATATACTATACAATATTGTCATAAATAATATATATATATATAATATATGTCTCAATTAATTTTAATTAAAGAATGTTTGAAAAAAATTTAGAAAACAGAATGTACTTGAACAACTTTTCTAGTTTTCTAGTTTTTCAAATTAGAAAACTGCCCCATTATCTAAACGAGTTTTCAAAATTTTTCTAGTTATTCCAGGAGATAAAAATTTTGGAAAACAAGCGGAAAACTTTTCTCAGAAAAGTAGAATAATTTTCTGTAACTAAACACGGTGTAAATTTTTTTTAGATATTTTCTAAGAGTTATTTTTAAAAAACAACCTATTCTCAAAAATAAATTTTAAATATAAGATAAAATTATTTATTATTTAAGTATTTTTTACAACTCATTAGATTCATTTCAAATAATTTTTAAATTTTATTTATGATGCCTAAATCTGAGTAATAAATGCCAAACAAAATCCCTAAATTTTTAGAACTTATTTTTTTCTACTCTCGTTCTTGTATACAAGATTTGGTGATCCGGTCTAGATACCGGCCCCCCTACTTGTGACGTCAGTCTGATCTCATATAAGGAAAACCGGTGTCCTGGTTCAACGTTACCACACCGGATATCCGTTGTCTGGTCATCCGCCCTCATTCCATGACAGCATCATTCATTCTCGCTGTAACGGTTCTGTGTTCATTAATACAGGATATTTATATAATTGTTAGCTTTTCCCTCATAGCAAGAGAAGAGCCTTTTGATAACTTATCAACGAAGACACTGTTTGTAGCAAAATACGTCACATCAATGGCTTCAGAAAGTAAGGGGGCGTGTCAGCAGATTATGCGGAAAAGGTGATTATCCTCTCCTCTCTCTAGAGGATTGTACTCTGATAATTGACCTACCCTCCTGACACATTCTGAAAGTCGAGCCACCTTGATTGACACAATATACACGCAATCAGAGATAAGGGACCCACCTGCATCCAACGTATCATTTTTTCTCTTACGTTCAACTATAAGAAGCCATATGAACACACATGCATGGTATCGTTATTCTATCTCATATTTTACTGTTATCACGCTTGAGTATTCATTCCGTTCATACTCTCTTCTAACTTGAGCGTCGGAGAATCTTCGCAGGTGGCACCACCTTTCGCCCTCCTACAACGCGAATCGTTGGTGTGAAGGATCTCCTGGACAACAAGACCGGCCTCTCCCACTGAGAGACCGGATTAGTACGTCGGATATACACAGTTCCGGTGTGCAAACCCTAAAAGCACCTGCATCCTTGTGGCTGGTCCCATACCGGATCCTAGACCCCGGTCCAGACCAGTTCATTGGCACGCCCAGTGGGACCCGATAGAGTTATTCCCATTTTCGCAGAAGTTAGGTTGGCACAATGGAAGGTGACGGGAGAGATTTCGTGGAAGGTCACGTGGAGGATGTGACCCATCAACAGGCTGGGAGGAGACTCGTCTTCGAATCTCCTGCAACTCAAACCCGGAGGATGGTGCAAGTGCAGACGCCTGACCCTCGCGATGAGGTTATCAGGCAACTGAAGGAGGAGCTGATGGAGCTGAGGTGAGAGAGAGGAGGAGCTGGGGACAGAGTAGTATCCCATGCAGAGGATGCTCACCATGCATCAGCGAGGGATAGATCCACCACCCTCCAGTATTCGAAGATCCCCACATATGAAGAGAGGGAGCAAACGCATGACTCTGGTGATAGAGTCAGTATCAGGAGAAGGGAGCAGGCGGTGGTAACTTCAGGGACATACAAGCTCAATGTCCCTTTCTCAAGGAGGTTGATGAATATTGTCATTCCAAAACATTTGCAAACAACTCAGCCATTGTCGATTGGGAAGTATAATGGAGAGTCCGACCCCACTAAGCATTTGGATGCTTATGTTTATGAAGCTATGTATCTGGGAGCAGACGAAGATGTCATGTGCAGAATGTTCCCAAGGACGTTGACGGAGGAAGCTCTCAGCTGGTTTAAAAGTTTGCCTTCAGGATCTATAGACTCTTGGGAGGAAATGGCTGCTGCATTCGAAAGCCATTTCGTTATCTCCAGGGATATCCCAAGAACTTCTCACACCCTGGCCCAGATAAGACAGGGAGAAACTGAGACTCTTAAGGAGTTCCTGAAAAGGTTTTACAAGGAGGCTGCGTTGGTCCCTAACCTCACGGAGGCCATACAACTCCATATTGTAGTGGAAGCTCTTCAGCCAGGTTCAGCCTTTGCCCTATCTTTGGCAAAGAGCCCACCTACAACCTTCGAGGAGTTTCGAAGGAAAGCTTCCAAATATGTGGGCATAGAGATGCATCTAGAGGCAACTGCAGCAAGAGTAAAGCCTTCTGTACCCGCTCAGCAGCCACGGAGAGAAAAGGAGAGAGCTAGGCCCGAGAAGCATGCCTTTAGAGAAGATTTTGTGAATGCTCGTCAGCATCCACGAGATAGGCGCGTATCATCATTCGATCACTATGCTCCGTTGAACACCAGACACTCACAAATCATGAGGGAGGTTGGTTGGCCAACTCTGAACGTCTTTGGTATAAGGAAGCCAGCCCCAGCCAAGAGGGGTGGTAATCCACGTAAATACTGCACTTTCTATGAGCAGACAGGACACAACACTGATGAGTGTAAGGCGTTAAAGAATACGGTGGAAACTCTCATTCGGGAAGGAAAGTTGAAGCAGTATTTGTTTAAGGAGAAATCTATGGATGAGCCTCACAGGATGGAGAAAAGGAATAGAGATCCTGATGATGAAGATGATAATACACGCAACCCAGCAAGGAAGTTCACTGCGGCTGAGAAGCAGAAAGGGGTAGTGATTGCTGAAGGTGCCCAACAAAGTAATATGCCCCAGCAGCAGAGACAGGGCAGACGAGAAGTGATTGAGATGATAGCTGGAGGATTTGCGGGAGGAGGAACATCAATCACAGCACGAAAGAACCACCATAGGATGATTCTGTCAGTCCAGGGTAAACCAAGGAATAACCGCCCTTTCAGGGACGGAGTGACAGCCCCGACGGTGTCGTTTACAGATGATGATTTCGGCCCAACAATTCCAGGAGGTGATGATGCAGTAGTGATTGTGGCCGTCATAGCCAATAAGGACGTCAAGAGGATCCTCGTCGATCAGGGAAGTTCTTGTGATGTTATCTTTTATAATTGTTTCAAACGAATGGGTTTCAGTGATGCAGATTTACAACCATACACACAAGAACTCACAGCGTTTAACGGAGCCAAGCAACCTACTAAGGGATACCTCGACACTTTGATTTCTTTTGAAGGGGAGCCCGGTGCAAGAACAGTCAAGTCAAGAATTCTGGTGATCGATGTGGAATCCCCGTACAACGGTATCATAGGCCGTCCAACATTGAACGCTATGGAAGCAATTGTATCCACCCCTCATCTCCTGATCAAATTTATCGACAAGGACAATGGTGTGTCCTCACTCCGCGGAGATCAGGAGATGGCTCGATATTGTTATAACCTGAGCCTCAACATGGTTAAGTTGGATACATTTAACAAGAAGAGGAGGTTGAACGACGGAGGAACAGCGGCAGGATCTGTCAGTCTTATTGACCTAGACCCCAGAGCGGAATTGAAGATTGATCCACTCAATCCATCTAAGCCCACACCAGATGGTGGCTCCAGGGATGTCGTATTGGGAGATTCCCCAGAGAAGGTCACGCACATCAATGATAAGCTGGAGTCTGCTATGGAGCAACGCTTATTAGCACTTCTGCAGGAATTCAAAGACCTTTTCGCATGGACAGCAGCAGACATGCCGGGGATGGATCCTGATTTCTGTTGTCACAAACTTGCAGTGTATCCTGAAACCAGACCGGTGGCTCAGAAGAAGAGGAGGTTGGGACCGGAGAAGCAGAGGGCGGCTTGTGAGCAAACAGAGGAGTTGTTGAAGGCAGGTTTTATAAGGGAGATACGCTATTCATCTTGGCTTTCTAATGTGGTCATGGTGCAGAAGGCTAACGGCAAATGGAGGATGTGTACTGATTATGTGGATCTTAACCGTTGCTGCCCTAAAGATCCATATCCCCTGCCCAACATCGATCGCATGGTGGATGATTCATCTGGTTACCAATATCTCAGTTTCATGGATGCTTATTCAGGGTACAACCAGATTCCGATGTGGGAAGGAGACCAGGAGAAGACTGCCTTTATCAACGACCGCGGTGTTTTCTGCTACACCGTCATGCCTTTTGGACTGAAGAACGCAGGCGCTACCTATCAGCGCATGATTAACAAAGTCTTTGAAGGGATGCATACCAAGCTGGTCGAAGTTTATATCGATGATATCATAGCCAAAACGCCCGCTGGAGGAGACCACATTGAAGATCTACGCCAAGTTTTCACTAGGCTTCGGCAGTACAACATGAGGTTAAATCCTTTAAAGTGCACTTTCGCCGTCCCAGCAGGAAAATTCTTGGGATTTATGTTGACTCAACGAGGCATTGAAGCTAACCCCGGGAAATGTCAAGCAATCCTGGACATGCAGAGTCCTAAATGTTTGAGAGAGGTCCAGTCATTGAATGGGAAAGTGGCCGCTTTAGCTCGTTTCATGCCTAAGATGGCGCACAGGTCCCTCCCCTTGTATAAGGCGTTGAAGAAACACAAGAGTTTTGAATGGGGAGAGGAACAAGAGCAAGCCTTCCAGCAGCTCAAAGCCGTTCTCTCGAGCCCACCAATTCTTGTTAAGCCTGATCCAGGCGAAATGTTAATCTTATACTTGGCAATATCCGACGAAGCTCTAGGTGTAGCCCTGGTAAAAGAAACCCCTGAAGGGCAAAGACCGGTGTACTTTACTAGTAAAACGTTTCAGGGGGCGGAAGGAAGGTATCAGAAGATCGAGAAAGCCGCCTTGGCAGTTGTTTGGGCATCACGACGGTTGAGGCCTTATTTCCATGCGCACCCAGTATTGGTAAGAACGGATTTGCCGCTCCGTTCAGTACTCAGCAAGCCAGACCTCGCTGGAAGGATGATAAAATGGTCTATTGAGCTATCTGAATTTGAGATTTCATATGAGCCTCGAGGAGCCATCAAGGCACAAGTGTTGGCCGATTTTGTAGTGGAAATGACTGGGGCAGACCCGGCGACCCCTCGAACGCATTGGACCATCTACGTTGACGGTTCGTCAAACAGTAAAGGATGTGGAGCAGGTGTGGTGGTAGAAAGTGATGACGGCGTACACTTAGAAATTTCCCTCCGATTCAATTTCAAGACCTCTAACAATCAAGCTGAATACGAAGCATGCTTGGCCGGTCTCCGTGCGGCAATTGATATCGGAGCATCAGCAGTGACCCTCTGCAGCGATTCTCAGCTGGTGATTTCGCAAATCCAGGGAGAGTACCAGGCGAAGGAACCACAACTTCAATTGTACTTGAATTGTGTTAATGAGCTGAAGGGAAGATTTGAAGTTTTAGAGTTCAAGCATGTGCCCAGGGAAGAAAATACCAGAGCAGATATCTTGTCAAGATTGGCAAGTACAAAGCAGCCTGGTAGCACAACAACGGTGGTTCAGAGCACTTTGACATCACCCAGTATACCTATGTATCCTTCTCTGAATGCCGTCATGGTGAGTTATCCATATGAGGATTCTTGGGTCATCCCCTATATTCGTTATCTGGCTGATGGTCAACTTCCCACTGACGAGAAGGAAAGGAGACGAGTAAAGAAGGAGTTGCCATATTTTACTATGGTCGATGGTGTTCTCTACAGAAGGGGATTCTCTGTCCCATATCTTTCATGTTTAAGAGAAGACGAAGTTCAAGCGGTCTTGACTGAGGTACACGAGGGGCAATGTGGGCACCACGCTGGAGGTCGAAGCCTAATGAGAAAAGTCCTCAGGGCTGGATACTGGTGGCCCACTGTGAAGCAGGATTCCGCAGACTTCGTGAGGAAATGTGACGCTTGCCAAAAATTCTCCAATCTCCACCATACACCGGCCCAAGAGTTATCTTCATCTGCTATGCCTTGGCCGTTCTATCAATGGGGCCTTGATATTCTGGGTCCGTTTCCCACTGCGCCAGGAGGTATCAAATACTTGATTGTGGGGGTAGATTACTTCACCAAATGGATCGAGGCAGAACCAGTAGTGCATATCACTTCTGCACGTACAAGACGTTTCATGTACGAAAATATCATTGCTCGGTTCGGGGTGCCAGGGCGGATTGTGACTGACAACGGCACCCAGTTTACAGACAAAAAGTTCACGGATTTACTTGAAGGACTGGGGATAATCCAGATATTCTCATCCGTTGAACACCCCCAGACCAATGGGCAAGCAGAGGTAGCTAATCGAGAGGTGCTAAAGGGGTTAAAGAAGCGTCTGGGAGAAGCGAAGGGAGGATGGACTGACCAGTTATGTCATGTTCTATGGGCATACCGCACCACGCCTCATTCTTCAACTAACGAATCCCCATACCGGTTGGTGTACGGGGTTGAGGCGATGATCCCAGTTGAGTTACAAACAAGATCGGCTCGTGTTGAATTTTTTTCAGCAGAAGATAACAACGCCAACTTAGCATCAGAGCTGGACGTCCTCCAAGAGTTGAGGGAAAAGGCTTTCGTCAGAGATCAGGCAATAAAAGCAAAGGCTGCACTCCGGTACAATAAACGTGTCCAGTACAGAGCTTTTAACACCGGAGACCTTGTTCTGAGAAAGGCCAGTGTGGGGAATAAGTTCGCTCACCAAGGAAAGCTAGCACCAACGTGGGAAGGACCTTATAGAGTTTCGGAGGTGACTGGAAAGGGATCATACCGATTGGAAGAACTTGATGGAACCCCAATCCGCAACAAATGGAACACTCAGAATTTACGAGTGTATTACAGCTAGTTGGTAAGACGGCGTGTACTCTTTTTCCTTACTTGAGTTTTTTCCCATTGGGTTTTCTCAAGAAGGTTTTAACGAGGCATGACCCCAACTACGCTTTTCATGTAATGTACTTTCAATTTTAATGAGAATACATTTTAACCGCCCTATCATTCTCACGTTTCTTATGTGTTATGATTTATAGCCGTAGTTTAATACGCATACACCTCAGGACGGATGAACTCAACTACCAATTCTGTAGTTGATGATATAACTCCTCGAGGAACTGATGAAGACCCCTCAAGATGGATGATCTCAGTCACACATCGTGTGTTTTGACGATGTAACTCCTTGAGGTGGAATGGGTTGTAGGGCTGGTCCTTTCTCAAGGCCACAAACCGAACCCTATTCGAAGACTACATGGGTTGTAGGGCTGGTCCTTTCTCAAGGCCACAAACCGAACCCCATTCGAAGACTACATGGGTTGTAGGGCTGGTCCTTTCTCAAGGCCACAAACCGAACCCCATTCGAAGACTACATGGGTTGTAGGGCTGGTCCTTTCTCAAGGCCACAAACCGAACCCCATTCGAAGACTACATGGGTTGTAGGGCTGGTCCTTTCTCAAGGCCACAAACCGAACCCCATTCGAAGACAACATGGGTTGTAGGGCTGGTCCTTTTTCAAGGCCACAAACCGAACCCCATGCGAAGGCTTGGGCGCAGTAGGCCGGTTCACAGAGAAAACCGCGCTGAACCCCGAGTAACGGGCGCAGTAGGTTCAGGATTAGCCCTGATCCGAACCCCGTGTTGAAGGCTTGGATTGTAGGATTGCACCGAACTCCAAGTACGGTTAGTAGGATCGAACCGAACACCGTGTGAAGACTTGAGGTGTAGGACCAAACCGAACCTCAAGAGAAAGGCATAAAGCTTACCCTTGCTAAAGCTATACAAGATTCTAAGGCAATATCCGTCCTCAATTGTGGAATACCCATCCCAGAGCGGTTGAAAGCTAATGTACCCGCTCCACATCTTCGAGGACAGATAAGCATTTCTATCTTTCGAGAATTTAAAAGGTAATTTTGAGATAAACTCTCCTTCCCCAATGAACTTACACCTGGGGACAGGGCGTGCTTTAACTTAATTGTTATTTATTCATTATTATTTGTTGTCTTAATCCGGTGTGATAAGTACGTGTTAAGCAGCTTGGTAACCACACAGAACGGATTCGTAAAGCATTAAAAACAATAAAGTGTTTGGTACAACACTAAGTTATCCAACAATCATACATTCGAGGCAAGCAGTTGAAGAAAAGCAACAGTGAATTTTATTTCCAAGAATAAAGAAATTATTCAGGTTATAAGGTAGTTAAAACTGGAGCTGATCCCAGTACACAGCTATGAATAAAGCATAAATTAAGGGGCCGGTGCTTGATCCTCCACAGTGGGCATTCCTCCCTTCTCCGCTCTGTCCTCCATTCCAGATTGGGCACCTTCTTGTGCTTCAGCTCCAGAGGCAGCAGTGGACGTGGTAGGCTCCATACTTTGGCCTTCTGGGAGAGGAGGCAGTTCGTACAGAGATGCATGGGGTTCATGGTGCGATCCGTCCTTGTGAACTTCTACAAGTCTTCCCCCATGGAACTCAAAAAACGGATCTAATCCGTACAAATTCAGCTTTATTCCAGGGTTACGATAGTAGACTTGACGAAGGGCCAGGCCGAAAGATTCATACGCCACATTTTTGCATATATCCAAGGCTTTGGCAGCCTTGGCCTTTGCAGCAGCTAGCCTTCTTTGAACCTTGGCCTAATCCTCTTCTGAAGGCCCAGCACTCGCACCACCCTTTTTGAGTTCATCAATTTGGGCTTGCATCTCCTTCCGAATAGACTCCCACTCCCCAAGGTCCTTGTTGCGACCATCCTCCATAACTTTGAGATCGTCAGCAAGCTTAGCCGATCTCTTCTTCTCCAATTGTAATTCTTCTTCAAGGAGGGGTATGGATTTGTTCTTATTTTGGAGGTCGGCAACTTCCCGTTCTAGGGCCTTATTCGCAAAGTGAACTTTGCTTGCCTCTTCCGTTTTCCTCTGGAGTGTTTCTTTAGTTTTTTCCAATTCCGATTCCACTCCCCTGCGAGCTTCAGCTTGCTTGGCTGCCCATTTCTCCTTCACTGCGAGTTCGGTCTCAAGTTTTTCAACCTGATCCATATAGTCAGCTTTCTCGCTCAGGGACTCAAGCAGGCCAGATAGTTCATCAAGTTGCCAACGCCCAGCCTTGCAAGCACCTCGGACCCCAGCAGCGTCGAGGGAAGGGCGGAGGCAATATCGTGCCTTTGGGAGAGTAGGAGGCATAGATCCTTGAAACCACAAATAATGAGAAAGGAAGGAGTCACGCGGAGGATCGAACGCCGGAGGAGGACCGTTCCCAGAATCCGGCTCTGAAGCATTTTGAGAAGAAGGTGCAGAGAACTCAGGAGCGGGTTCCTTTCCCTTGCCCTTCTTTAATTCGGTTTCTTCGGCCGTCCTCTGACGCTTCTTCACAGGGTCGTCAGAGGAGGGCTTCTCTTGATCGGCCTTCTTTACAAGGTGCCTCTTCTTTTTCTTTTTCTCTGGGACGGCCTCCTCGCCACCCGCTCCAGCGGCTTTAGTTGCTTCTTCGGCTTCCTCCTCGTCGAAGAGAGGAACCTCATCTCCTACTGCAGAAGTCAGAGGAATGAGGGGAGTTTTGGTGGCGTTCCTCTTCGCCTGGATTTCATTTTCTTCAGAAGAGGAGTCATCGTCAGCCAGCATGGACCTTAGCGACAACATTTCTGGGCAGGCCTTTTCAATTTGTTCTGCAAAACAAAAAGAGTTGAATAAGCATACAAGAAGGAAAATAACTAGAACGGTATAACCATACAACACAAGGAGATTAAGAGCGAATATTACGGAGGTAGGTGTTTTTGATGTCTTCCTCGGCCAAGAGAAGACGGCTGGAAAACCCTTTGAGGGTCTTTGAGGCCGTCTGCAGGGCGCTCAAGACTTCAACAGAATGAGGGGAAAGTTCACTCTCATCTGTATAATAAGCACGGCTCATAAGGAGAAAATGCTCGTGCGTCCAGCTAAGGGGAAACTTGGTAAACCCCTCTTTATTTCGCCAGAAGACCGGCTTATTTGGTTGAATCCGGACCCGCGTGTAGTAGTGCTTGAAGGAACGCCCATCTACCTTTGCGGACTCTGTATAAGACTTGAAATTTACAACCCTTGAGTCACTACGGAGTGTAATGAACCCAAGGCCGCCCTTCTTATTAGCTCGGCGGACCACTTGGCAATAGTAAAATAGCTTGGCCACAGTGGCGGAGAAGCCAAAATGCTCCCCCAAGACTTCCAGAGCCCGAACAAGACTCCAACCGTTGGGATGTAATTGTGAGGGGGCACAGTCCAAGAAACGCAGGACGGCCATCTGGAAATCCGTCAGTGGAAAGCGCACCCCCAGCTTTAAGAAAACGTAGTCGTACATGTAGACCGACCTCGCATCAGGGACGCTGTGGCATATTCTTTCAGAGGGATGCGGTGCCATCACAGCGTATCGCGCTTTGTACTTCTTATCCGAATATATCTTGCAGCGGAAAGAAACCGTGCGCTCCTCCTCACTTGCATGGTGCGAAGGGATCTCTAGGAACTCCTCTTCCACCCAGCAATAAGGTTTCTCCCTGTTGAGTTTCTCCCAGTCAAGCCGGTGTGCCACAACATTGACACACCCTTCAGCAGAGCGGAGAAACGGCGTTTTTCCACGTCCTGGAAGATCCATGGTTGTGCAGGCGCGGTGGAATGCGTAGGTGCTGTGATAAAAAGCAACATCGTCAGAGAGATAACCCTCAGCACTTGACCCCTCATCAGAGCGGCTGGTAGCCCTCGAACCAAGGGGAACCTCAGAGCGACGAGATGAAGAAGACGCTCGTGAGGAAGAAGCTTCGGCTCTCTCTGAGCGATGGCGCCCAGCCAAAGGAGGATTCGCCGGAATCCTCCCACCACTGTGGCTAAGGGGGGCACGAGAGCCAAACCTCCCTCTATTTGAAGGACCAGCGTGTCCAGCTCTAGGGCGCATGATGGAAATAGAATGATTAAAATTGCAAGGAGTTGAAGGGAAGGAAGGTTACCTAAAGGAAGAGGATCTTTGAGAAGTTGAAGACGACAAGGAAATTCCAAGGAAATTTGAGCAGAGTTTCACTAAGTTTGAGAGCAAGGATGGATTCCTAAATCTGCTAAGAGTTCCTTTTATAGGTAACGAAGAGGCAAAGTGTTCCGTCGAAGGTCACAATGCTTGCCACAAAACGCAACCTTTCAAATCAAAACGACTCCGTCGTTTCGTCACGAATAAGCGCGAAAATGGTAACGTTTCAGTAAACGTTTTGGCAAAATGGGCCCCCCTTTCAGTTTGAATCCAGGCCCAATAAGCCCAATCGACGGTTACACTCTTGGGTAATGATGTCTCGTGCGTAAAAAATGCATTTAATGTCCAATCATGCCATGCACATTTAATGCCTCCCAGCCACTTTTTCGAATGCCAAGGGTTTCGATTTTCGAAGACTCTTAGGATTTCCATTACTTATTTTATATTGTCTGAATCCGTTGTACACAATACGAAGAGGGCGGTCACTCGTTTGCTAGAGCGGACGCCACTGAGTTTCCAAAGACTTACAAGAATGTATTACCGGCATCTAGACTTCTCTCGAGAATTGTGTAGCTCATATGAGCAACTGAACAGTCCCTCATACAAGCTAGGGGACAGATGATCCGGTCTAGATACCGGCCCCCCTACTTGTGACGTCAGTCTGATCTCATATAAGGAAAACCGGTGTCCTGGTTCAACGTTACCACACCGGATATCCGTTGTCTGGTCATCCGCCCTCATTCCATGACAGCATCATTCATTCTCGCTGTAACGGTTCTGTGTTCATTAATACAGGATATTTATATAATTGTTAGCTTTTCCCTCATAGCAAGAGAAGAGCCTTTTGATAACTTATCAACGAAGACACTGTTTGTAGCAAAATACGTCACATCAATGGCTTCAGAAAGTAAGGGGGCGTGTCAGCAGATTATGCGGAAAAGGTGATTATCCTCTCCTCTCTCTAGAGGATTGTACTCTGATAATTGACCTACCCTCCTGACACATTCTGAAAGTCGAGCCACCTTGATTGACACAATATACACGCAATCAGAGATAAGGGACCCACCTGCATCCAACGTATCATTTTTTCTCTTACGTTCAACTATAAGAAGCCATATGAACACACATGCATGGTATCGTTATTCTATCTCATATTTTACTGTTATCACGCTTGAGTATTCATTCCGTTCATACTCTCTTCTAACTTGAGCGTCGGAGAATCTTCGCAGGTGGCACCACCTTTCGCCCTCCTACAACGCGAATCGTTGGTGTGAAGGATCTCCTGGACAACAAGACCGGCCTCTCCCACTGAGAGACCGGATTAGTACGTCGGATATACACAGTTCCGGTGTGCAAACCCTAAAAGCACCTGCATCCTTGTGGCTGGTCCCATACCGGATCCTAGACCCCGGTCCAGACCAGTTCATTTGGTATTTTACATATAACTTGAGTTACGAGACTTTGATTGAGGTGAATTCTATTGGCACACCTTCGTAACTCAAATATCTACACATTCTATGAAGGAAGGAAAGTTAATTCATTCTAGATTAGGCTCAATGCAACATTATGCATGTCTGCCCTATAAGGAATTTCAGTAAAGGCACATTCAGTTTTTCGCTCATAATTTAAGTTACGAGACTCCGATTGAGGTGAATCCAATTGGTACATCTCCTTAGCTCGAATACCTACAAGTTTGATAAAGGAAAGAAAGGCTAATTCAACCTATATTAGGCCTTATACAACATTATGCAGGTCTTCCTTGTTGGGAGATTCCAACATAAACATATTGTAATTTTTCACACATAAGTTGAGCTACAGAACTTCAATTAAAGTGAATCCAATGGCTACACCTCCGTAGCTCAGATACCTAATACTTTGATGCAGAAAGGAAAGGATAATTCAACGTAAATTGGGATCCATGTAGCATTATCCAGGTCTTCCCTGTTAGAAGATTCCAACAACAACATATTGTAGTTTTTCATGCATCAGTTGAGCTGCGAAACTTCGATTGAGGTGAATCTAATTGGTATACCTCCATAGCTCAAATGCCTACAATTTTGGTGAAGGGAGAAAATGCTAGTTTGGCATACAAAATACCCAGTGTATCAAAATACAGACCTGCCTTGCTAAATTACCAGAAAAGGCAGAAAATGCATGTTTTCTTTTAAAAGTCTAAGTTACTCACATGCTTAAACTATCCAAACCTCACCTAAAGGGAATCAAAATTTACTACGAGCTAGTATGTATTATTTCTAAATTGAAGGTCCAAGTCTCGTGCCAAAATTCCATTCCAAATTGAATTTCACGTCATCAGAAGGTTTAGGCCAAAAATGGTTGTTTTACATGACTTGTGAAATTCAATATGGGAAGGTTTGACACCAAACCACTTCCACAAACATATTTCTATGCCTATTTGAAACTTGTTTGCAATATCATCCTATCTAATTATCCACATTTATCATGCATTGCATAATGGTCTAATTCAACACCAATTGCTATGGTTTTCCATCAACCATCATCACTAGTAATTTCTCATCTATCAACTGCCATGCATAACCGTATACAAAACATATTTTAAACCTCCAGTGAGGTATCTAGTTACTTATTCTACTGATAATTATATACATCACATATATACAACCACAAAATGAGTTGGCCAAGGCATATATATATATATATATATATATATATATATACATACATATATAACTATACTAATATATATTTGCTACAATCCATCTAAAGGACATCACATAACAAATCTCCATTGGCACTTCCCTAATCTTCATCACGTGCCAAATTCACTGTCATATCAAAATAGTAAGGAGGTGAGCAATTATATGTTAAATGAAAAATACTGAAATGGAATCACATTCATCTCATTAGCACATCTAATTCACACATTACATCACTATCAATATAATCATCATTATTCCATTCATCATCACACATGGTTTCATATTCAATTAAATTACCATTTAACATAATCATCCAATCAGATGAATAATGACAACATCAATCATCATTAGCTTTCTTGCAGCACACCTAACTCAATGTCATTATACTAATACACATGCATGTGGATCCGACTCTATTTGATAGGATTATACTGCAGTA
The DNA here is from genome assembly GCA_037962975.1 of Clitoria ternatea. Classification (NCBI taxonomy): domain Eukaryota; kingdom Viridiplantae; phylum Streptophyta; class Magnoliopsida; order Fabales; family Fabaceae; genus Clitoria; species Clitoria ternatea. The sequence continues at coordinate 19,826,158 of CM075670.1, read as the reverse complement.
TTTAAATTCTCAACATATATGTATATAATATTTTTACCGGTACCGAATCGTTCATCCATTTGTAACACCATCACTCCAAGTGAGTGCGGAACCTCAACATAGGTGTTACAGACCACTTTATCTAGAGTGTCGGCAATTCCCATAGGAATCACCACAGGGTCTTTGCCTTATCATCAGACTGTCCTCCCATTTAGGCCCCTCACAGCCCCATATAGTCCTGTGAGTAGCTTTATGCAAATGATATGTCAAACAACCAAAACTATCAATAGACCTTCTGATTAACATAACCAAAGGCTACCACTTGGTTACCATTACCAAGGGTTCCACAAAAAGTTTCATTAATGACATAACATGCAATTATAATCAACCATAACAAACTAACTCTATTTTGCCTAACATGATTACCATCATCATGCACTAACATCATCACAACCAACATCATCAATTCTCATTCATCATTATTATTCATCATCATAATCATTAATTTATATCATCAACCACATCATTTACATATTACAACATTCATTAAATTACAATAATAACCAACAATGGGGATACCAATCAATTATCAATTCAATCACTATCGTCATTAACAACATTAATCATTGTTCATCATTAACATCATTCACACAAAACATAATGGTATCTCTATCCTTCATAATTCATACACTTAAAATATAACGCTCCCCACCTACCTGGAATCGAAGATTCCAACTCGAATTCACATTCCGGTCTCATCTCAAAAATGAACCTATAAATAAAAACATGTTGGCCTCTATTGATTAATCAACTATAAATTAATTTCATCCAATTTAATTAAATTCTAACTACTCGGGAACTAAAAACCTTACTAGCAAAACCAATTTAACAAAAAGGGCAAGAGTTTGAAAGTTTTGACTTTCCAAACATTTGCAATGCAACCCACAACTTCGGAACACTTCCTACAATCATAAATTAGAAGAATTTGAGATAGGTTCTAATAATCAGAGCAATTACCCAAAGAGTTCTTAATTTGGTACCTTGATAATGGTGGAATTTGAAGGAAGTTTGAAAGTAGAAGCTTGTACTCTTCAAGCTTCAAGGACGAAGGAGGAGAAGGAAGTGAAAAACTTTGCCTTGCCTTGAAGTGAAGAAGAGAAGGAATGGTAGGAATGGAAGATGAAGATGGCACGACAATGAGGATGAGAGAAAGTGAAATTTTTGCTTTTCTTTCTTTAAGAAGAAAGTGAACATGAGAGTAGAGTGAATGGAGAGTGGAAAAAGGAAGAGAAAAATTAATTAGTTTACGTTGATTAAGGTCTTCCTCCTTTTACTCGTTTGGTTAGCTTTCAAAACCAGTCGCCCCTCAATTTGAATTCTAATTTAAACCAACCTAACCCCATAATTTAATAGGTCATATTTAACTTTAAGATCTCAATTATTAATTAATTAATTAATAATAATTATCCCTTAATTTTAATTTAAGATGTTACATTATTAATCTTTATAATTATAAATATTTCTTTAAAATAATTTTTAACAGATAGATATTGCTTTGCCAGTGGCTATATTTTAAAAATATTTGTTTTGATAATTTTCAAATATAAAGATCTAACTAATTAAATATTTACTAACATTTTAATTTTAAATATGTTTTTTCAAAATAAATTCATCAAACAAGATTTTTTGTTTATTTATTTATTTTTAGAAACTACTTTTTAAAATTATATTGTCTAACAGATTTTTTATTTTATTTTTTAAAACTGTTCTTAAAAATATGTTTTGAAAATAAATTTTTAAAAAGACAAACAAAAGTGATTTGAAACCTTTGGCCTCTAGAATGAAATAAGGTTAACAAAATCCTATAAAATAAATATGATAAAGATTAACAAGAAGACAAAGCATTCCGACACATATTGTCGTTTAACTCTATGCTATCTTGTGGGCCATCCAAGACTAGCTGTTTGTAATTGACAAGTTCCCGTTGTACTTTTTTCGTTGCGAGTAACATGGACCATGTTTAAACTGCATCGTGCTCGTGCACTTTCTAATTTCTAATCGAAATCATTCACATGGTAATTAAGATTAATACTCGAGTTTCATCAGGAAAAAAAAAACCATACTCGATATAAAAAGATTCCGATTAAATATAAATTTAATTAAGATTTATGTAATGAATAATTTTTAAACAAGAGTTTACATTATAAATTACCTACACTGACTGGCATTTTAAACAGATTAAGAATACAAAACTAAGTAGTGAATACATGCAGCTATAAGTTCAATTAATCCTTAATTGCCTTTATTTTAAGTACACAACCATGTCTCCCAATATGATTTAAAGGAAAAAAAACTGAAATAACTAACAAGAGAAATACAAGTAAGCAGGGGAAAAAAACCTACAACGCGTACTATAACATCAAACTAAAGTATGGTATAATTCCATGTTTCTTCCGCCAATGCACTGTGTATTAGCAACATTTTACTCAAAACTAGCCAATTTAAACTTACATTGCATTATGGTAAAACAATAGTAACCGTCTGGTAACTAATTAAGGAAATGAGGTTATAAATAGAAAAATCTAATAGTTAATATTGATCTTTTACGTCGTTAGAGACAATCAAAACTACGTTAAATCAATAAATCTTTTTTTCATTGGTCAAATCTCGATTTGGATAACCAACAACCAACCACAAGGAACTTTAGAGTGTTACATAAAAACATAAGAAATTTTGTGACATCATTTTTTTTTCATTTCAGGTTTTACTTATAATTGTCCTCGTTACATTCGTTCAGAATAATGTATCAACTTTTTAGAGTTGTCAATCCATGTCAACTCATCTTATCCTATCAAAGACTCACCAAATATGAGATGAGGTGGGTTTGACTCTCTACTAAAGGTGAGTTGGAATTTTTTACCTGTTTGCTTTGTTAGTGGACTGGTAGATTGGCTCACCAAGCTTAAAAAATTAGAAAAAAATTTATTTTATAATATTTTTAGTAACAGGTTGATGAGTTTACCACATAAATAAATAAAATAATCAAAATTATTAATTAATTAATTATTTTTAAGAAGTCAATAAGAAAAAAATTATTAAACTAAAAAACATAAAGTAATATGATAGAATGAAAAGTGAATAGTTGTTAGTTGAGTGAGAGAAAAAAAAATCTTTGGCTTGTATTTGCTACCAAAAACCCGTAAAAATATGGGGTGAGTAGGGCAAATTTGATGGAATCACAAGCTAAATTTTTCTAATTCACCCCACCGTGTTGTTTGGTGGGTTGATGAATTAGCCCATCAGACCCAACCCGTTTTAACATCTCTAACTTTTATATTACGTACTCTTTCTATTTTTATATTGTAATTTTAAAAAAATTATTTTATCTATTACTAAGAGTTGAAAAAATATTTAATATTTTTCTATTATACAATTACACTTCAACTGAAATCTTATTAGTACCTAACGCTTTTTTTTGTGTGATTTAAGAATTTTTAAAAAAAAAGGGAAATAGAGGGTGCCTTTTTGTAACCAAGGGAAATAATTCGTTGCTGTAAGACAACGACAATTAAAAGAGATGAAAGCAGTAGGAAAAAGTTGTAAGTAACCGAAAAATTAGATCTTATTCTGGAAAAAATTGCCCCACAATGGATAAGAACTGGATACCAAACGACGGACTCCACTGCAAATCTGGAGGAAGAAGAGGTGGAAAAGTCATAGACAGAGTTAAGAATAATATTACGTGAATTAACAACCAATAATTATGTTGATGGCCATGGCGATTAAATTGCGCTACGCATTTTCAATCATCCATGAGGAAATTTAGGGATGCAAATTAGATTTGATTTGAACGCCAACTCAGCCGACATGCATAAAATATTTATAATGGAGTCCGAACATACATTCAATAATTAAATCATGTTATGTGTAAAAATTAAACTACATTAAAAACTAATACTTGTTTCGATAATTTCTACATTTTGAATGAATTGGCCCCCGGTTAAAAATACCTTTGGTTTTATCTAAAAAATAATTACTAGATAAAGTAGAAATTAAATAACATAATATCGATACTCATTCCATATTAACTGTTTATACAAAGGATAAAGTAGGCCATTCTAGATTCTAGCTACCCTTAGTTTAACACTTTCTATCTTTCTTTTAACTATCTTTTTTACCAAAATAATTATATATATATATATATATACATATATATTTGCTAATTTAATTTTTTTGAAATAGTTATTTTTTTAAATGATACCATTATGCTAATATTTAAAGTGAGGAAAGAACTTGTAAAAATACAAGAATACAAATTACTACAACAATCAATTTGCGTAGTTTGGGAAAAAGATTAATGTTACAACCAAAAACTCGGACATATTAACTACGTTCGTATTGGAGTCGAAACTCAGATAAAAACATCTGATACAATGGTTGTATCGGAATTAAATTTCCAAAAAACATAACATACATAACTTGACTTCAATGTAACGTCATGTGTTCCCCCAGGAAACAAGGATAGACCCCACCTTTGGCCTCATCTTCCGTAATCAGGGAAAAAGGACCCCACCATGAATATTTGTTATGTTAGTGGCATCGTTTTGTGAAGCCCACTTATTATCCTGATTGTATAAATAAAGGTCATGGCCTAATGTTGTAGGCAAGTGACATACATTGAATAACAGGCTTTGACATTTGGAATCTCAGTTATTTTCTGTGTGAACATTTTGGCACCCACCGTGGGGCCTGGTAAAACGGATTCTACAACCACCATCTCAACGTGAAAACCCAGATTACAAGGAGGAGGACGATGGTAAACACTAGAAACACACGAAGGGGGAAGATAGCGGGCAACAAGGGACTCCTCGGGAAGAAGAAGATCAGATGTTATGTCTCACTAACATGGTGGAGACATTGCAAGGAACGGTGGCTAACTTGCAGCAAGAAAACGCCGCACTCCGAGGGCAGAAGGAGAAAGAAAGGGAAGCCTCCAGCTATAACGGCGACCGATCCACCCACCATAGAACTGTGGAACAACCCTCTCTCCAAACAGAAACCACAAAACTTAATGTTGAGCTGCCTTTCGCGGCACACCCATGGGTTGATTCAATAATGGAAGCCCCCACACCTGACAATTACAAGCCCCCGTTGATAGAAAAATACGATGGGAGGGGCGATCCTGAGGATCACTTGACCATCTATGTCAACACCATGCTGGTAACTGGGGCCTCCGATTCTCTTTTTTGCCGAACGTTCCCCACTACCCTTTCCAAATCGGCACTTAGGTGGTTCTCCCACTTACCGCCGAAATGCATTGTGTAACACCCTGAATTTTTAAAATAGGAAGATAAATTAGGAAAATAAATGTTGGATAATTAACTTTGGGCTAAGAAATATCCCAAAATTCTTGAAATGATTTAAACAAGGTTTTTCGAAACTGTTGGTGAATTATGGTGGTCAGATGAGCTGAAAACTGACCCGGATAAAATATAGGTGTCGGACCAAGTATCTCCGATTGAGATGCCGTTGGTCAGGGCCGTAGAAAATGTTACTGGGATTCTGAATTTATATTCGGAATAATTTTTAGAATATGTTTTGGGCCCGAACGGCGAACCTGTTTGTTAAAAAACGGAAGAATTAATGAAGAATTAATAATTTAAATGCTAAATTCCTATTTTTCCCATTCAAAAGGCGGTTGCATTTTCTTCTCCACGTGAAGATGCTTTTCTTCTTATCTCCTTCTTCTTCTTCCTTTCTTCTTCTTCATTATTCCTCTTCATCTTTCTCTTGAACTTCAAATTAAAAAGAAATACATCTTCCTCCTCCATTCTTAACCTTCAAGAGACTTCAAGGAAGCTTGGAAACTAAACTATTTTCTCCTCCTTACTCCTCAAATTCGTGTGAACTCCCTCATCTTTTGCAAACTCACTCTTTTCTTTCATTGAGGTAAGATTATGATCATTTTCCATGTACATAAGTATATAGTTGAAGTTTAGTTGAAGTTTTGGTGTTAGAACACAATAAATGTATGAGTAATGTTGAAGAAAGTTTAAAAGTGGAAATCTAAAGATAAGTTGACATAAATACAAGCTTATGAGTGATTAATGAGGTAGTTATAACTATGGTGAGAAAAGAAGGAGGTATATGAGCATTTATGAAGGTTGGTGGGTTGGTGAAAACCTTAAATTTGAATCCTAGGAGGAGAGGTAGGATATTGAAGGATATTGCAATTAATGAAGAAATTAGCATTTGTTGATGGGGAGAATGATATAAATGATGTGGTAGACACATTAAATGATGATAATGTTAACTTGAAGTTATAATAGGTGGAAACTCACCAAGGTGTTGGTGGAGACCTACTAGGTGAAATAACCTAATAATTGGGTCGTAGCCTTTGATACTAAAGGATTGTAAATTAAGGAAAGGAATTCCCGAAGCCTAAGTAGGCAAATGAATGAATTTGGTAAATAGTTTTCACATGATAAGAATCATGTGTACACCTATGTATATGTATATTGAATTGGTATTTGAATAAATAATTGATGTGGCCCTATAAATGATTGGTGTAGGGCTTGGAAATATTGGTGAAGCAGGAACATCAACCCCAGAAGTCTACTTCTCTTGAGGTAGGAGAGGGGTGTATTTTCTAAATGCATGAAAATTGTGATGATAATGTATGTATTAATGTAGTATGACATATTTGTGTGGATAAAGGTGATATTATGTGTATGTGAAGTGAATTGTATATGATGATGTGAATTTAGTGTTTATATGATGAGGCCTAAGTGAGGCTATGGATGGCTTATTATGTGTGATACACGATTGAGTTCATATGAAGATTGATTCTTGTGTATGAGATTGATGGAAAATTGTGTGGTTAAAAATGAATATACCCTAGATGAAAGGGTAGGATAATCTAAATGAGCTTGAGGCATGCATGAGTATTTTGTAAACATGGCATGACATGCATATCATGATGATGTTGATAAGTGGTTGCGATCACTTGATGATGGAAATGAAACAGGGCTTGCGAGTTCCTATGATTATTAGACCGGTGGTTGCGATCACCTGGTGTTGCAATGAAAGGCCCTGCGGGACCAATGAGATTGAATGCCCATGGTTGCGATCATGAGGCGGGAGTACCCCTTGCGAGGAGGGAAACCTATATGAAATATTGAACGTGGTTGCGATCACGAGAAGCACCTTGTGAGGTTGCTAGAGGGAGTACCCCTTGCGAGGTGGGAAACCATTGAGAATGAGTATATGATATGGCGGTTGCGATCACCCGAGGAAATGAAATCGGATCCGTGCATGCGCATTTTCATGACATTAGCATGTGTATCAGTTTGAAAGTATGGTATAGTGTGATACCTTGATGATGAGATACGAATGCAAACTCTCTTTTAATTACTAAATTGTGATGGTGAATTGATTGATATAATTCTGAGAGAATCAGGGAATAATTGTATCGAAATGAAAAATTATTGATTGATTGATTGATATTAAATAAACTCCTCTTGAGAAGGAGATAGTTGTATTACATTCATGCATAAATTGTTCTATTTATTGGATTTTCGTCATTGAGAAAGTATACTCACTCTCCCTGTGGTATATCTTTTTAGCTCCTGTGTTGTAGGTATGGCTTTGGAGCTATTGTGGAGGAGGAGTGTGAAGAAGGCCCCTTTTTGGTAAAGAATGCCTTGGCCAGCAATATTTTGGTTTACATAGATATGTGGAATAGATGTAATGTATATAGTACAATGTATGTTGATATAGTGTGGATTTAGAATGGATAATTGTATGAATGATGAGTTTGGGAGGTCATGAAAGAAAATGAGATCTTTTGTCTATGACTCATTTTCAATCATGACCTTGTTAATGAATGAATGATGAAACTCTCCATATCTTGATGAATGAATGAAGTTTATATATGGAATGTTAGATTTATGAAATGGAAGAGTTAGTGAGTTGATTTATACAATAGATGAGTTGTAATGGAAATTGACAAGAATGATTTATTAGAATAAGTTCTAAATGTGTAACATGATATATATGAAGTGTTGAAATTAGGTAAAATTGATTAGAATGAGTTTTGGTGTAGAGAGTTGGGTGATTTTTGCATTTCCCTGTTTTTTCTGTCAAACTCGCTCAAGCGAGAGGGCCTCTCGCTCAAGCGAGAATGCCCCTGTATAAATTTTTGGATTCTAGATGATTCTCGCTTAAGCGAGAATGGGACTCGCTCAAGCGAGATCGTCCCAGCATCAGTGTTGGGCCATTATTCCATTTTCGCTCAAGCGGATGTGCAAGTCGCCCAAGCGAAATCGCATTAGAATCAGAGTTTGGACCTTGGTTGGTGTTCGCTCAGGCGAGCTGAGGATTCGCCCAAGCGAGAGGGTCTTGGTCTCAGGTTTTGCTCTCGGGTTTGTCAGGAAATTGCTCTCGGGAGTAATCTCGCTTAGGCGGGGATGGTGTCGCCCGAGCGAGTGAGCGTGGAAGGGGTTCTGGGCGTTTTTCGCCTTACGCTCGCTGGCTTCGCCCAAGCGAGGATTGCAATGCTCGCTCAAGCGAGTTGGGGTTCGCTTGAGCGAAGTGACCCCTGAATCTTTATTTTCTTCTTTCGCTCAGCATTTCATGACTCGCTTAAGCGTGCTATGCGAAGCTCGCTCAAGCGAATTGGATTTTCGCTTGAGCGAGGGGGACCTGATTCTCCCAAAAAGCTTTAAATATATTATTTTCCTTTTTCTTCATACTAATCCATGATTCTATCCTGCTTTATGAACACTTTGGGATAACCTTGGCTTTTTAATTTCAAATGATTGATCTCTTAAGAATTTAATTCCATAATATTATTTTACTAAAGATTCTTCCGCTATTATTAATTATGGATTTCTTAAGAGTTAAGTTCTTTAACTTACCTTCTCATATCTTCATATATGAGATAGGTATCTGATAGATCCAGGGTAATTTGTTAAATGGCTTCGCCACTCACATATTTCATAGGTTAATAATAATGAAATCGTGAAAAATTTACCTCTATTTTTGGAATGTCACACATCGCAAACTTTTCCGATCTAAGTACAAAGTTCCTCAATCAATTCTCCACCAGCAGGTCTGTACAACAGACGTCACACAGCCTAGTCAATTTACGACAACTTCCAAAAGAAACTTTGAAGCAATACATGGCCCGCTTCTTTGAACAAGCCATTCAAATCCGAGACCTTAGCCCGGAAGTTGCCCTACACGCTATCCAAACTCGATTACGTTCGGGTAAGTTTGCTGATTCCTTGACCAAAAAATCGCCTCTGCACATGGACGATTTTAGGGCGAGGGCCTCATGCTACATCGCCGTCGATGAGCGAGAAGCTGATAGGAACGAAAATCCTGGTCGAGAGCATTTTCCCAACCATAACACTCACCAAGATACCGATCGAGAGCCTTTTCCCGACCGAAACTTTCGCCGTGCGGAAATGAAGAAGAAGTCATTCAAGCCTGACCGAGACAAATAGATCGGCGCCTACACTACCCCCATTTACACAAGTTTCACCCCGTTGAATGACCGCCGAGACCGTATCCTGCATGAAGTTTATAACACGGGACTCCTAACACTTCCACCCCCGGGGGAAGGGCCCAAGGGATCAAACACCACAAGGTTCTGTGAATTCCATAGGACCCACGGCCACGCCACCGAAGATTATCGATCCCTACGGAATCAAATTGAACATCTCATACAGCAAGGGCACTTGGGAAGATTTGTCGATCGGGAAAAGGATCACTCGGCCAAAGGAAAATCCCGAATGAGAGAAAGAGAACACCCCGACCAAGTAGAACTACATACTCAGAGATGGTTAAGAAATCCTCAATCTCGATCCCGCTCCAGGTCCCCGAGGCCGAGAGACGAAGAAAACACTCCCCGACGAGTTATACACACCATTGCTGGGGGATTCCCGGGTTCTCGCCAACCTCACCGATCGGTCCAGGTAAACTTGTTACAGGAACACTCAGATTCAGAAGTCATCATCTTTGACAGGTCAGATTTCCCAAAAAATGGCCCGAATCGTGATGAACCCATGGTGGTCTCTATGGGGGTGGCCAACTGTATTGTTGAAAGAGTACTCATAGATCAAGGAAGCTCGGCAGACATTTTACACTGGAAAGCATACAAACAAATGGGGTTACCCACTCGGAATCTAGAAAGGTACGATGGTACACTCATTAGTTTTTCTGGTGATTCTGTGCAGGTTATGGGATGCATCGACCTTATAACCACCTTTGGGGATGGAGAAAATAGTCGTGCTCTAAAGGTCAAATTCTTGGTGGTAGACTTCCCTAGTTTCTACAACGCACTACTCGGACGACCCTCACTAAACACCTTGGGAGCTGTCGTCTCCACAATGCACCTCACTATGAAATTCCCGCTTGGGGACGGAAGAGTAGGGGTGGTCAGGGCCGACCCAGAAGTGGCACAAGAATGCTACCATGAAAGCCTCAAACCCAAATCCGCGTTCATAATTGAAGATGACGTAGAAACCAACTTTGATCCTCGCGACGAACGGGAATATGAAAGGCCCCAACCAGTTGAATCCCTCAAGCTCATACAAATTGGGAAATCTCCAAACCAATTCACATGAATCAGCGCAATTCTTGAACCAGCCCTGGAAGAATCACTCGTTAATCTTTTACGAGAAAATTCTGACTTGTTCGCTTGGAGTCCAGCTGATATGCCAGGTATCGATCCTGACATCATTTGCCATTCGTTAAATTTGGAGCTGGGAGCCAAACCAATATCCCAGAAACCAAGGAAAATGGGTCCCGATCGAAGACAAGCGGTCAAAGAGGAAACAGAAAAATTATTATCAGGTGGCTTTATCCGTGAAGTCAAATATCCTACCTGGTTGTCGAATATGGTAATGGTCAGAAAAACAAGCGGCAAATGGCGGATGTGCGTCAACTTCACAGATCTAAACAAGGTATGCCCTAAAGATCCTTATCCCTTACCTAGCATTGATCGTCTGGTGGATGGTACCTCAGGTTACAGGATGTTGAGCTTCATGGACGGTTACTCGGGTTACAATCAAATCCGGATGCACCCAGAAGATGAAGAGAAAACTGCGTTTATCACCGGAGGAACGAATTATTGCTACTGAATGATGCCCTTCGGATTGAAAAACGCAGGAGCTACTTATCAGAGGCTGGTGGACAAAATATTTGCCAAACAAATTGGCAAAAATATGGAGGTCTACGTAGATGACATGGTAGTCTGAAGAAATCAATTCCCACATACAAGACTTGAATGAAACCTTCACCGAACTACGAAGGCACAACATGTGACTTAATCCTGAGAAGTGTTCTTTCGGAGTCCAAGGGGGAAAATTCCTGGGCTATATGCTTACATACCGAGGCATTGAAGCCAACCCAGATCAATGCAGGGCCGTTCTTTAGATGCGAAGTCCCCGGAATGTCAAAGAAGTCCAACGCCTCACTGGGAGAATTGCAGCCCTCTCCCGATTCCTTTCTAAATTTGCAGAAAAATCCATGCCATTTTATAAAACGTTAAAAAAGACGGACTTGTTTGAATGGACTACCGACTGTGAAAAAGCCTTCCGAAGCCTTAAAGCTTATCTGGCCTCCCACCAATCTTGACACGACCAGAAGCAGGGTCGGAATTGATCCTCTATCTTTCTGTTGGAGCCGAAGCTGTCAGTTCAGTCCTAATCCAGGAAGAAGGCTCGGTTCAAAAGCCCATTTACTTCACCAGCAAAACGCTGCAGGGGGCGGAAATACGTTATCAATGAGTAGAAAAATTTGCCTACAGCTTGGTAATAGCCGCGAGACGTTTACGTCCCTATTTCCACAGTCATCAAATAGTGGTCCGAACCGACCAACCACTCAGAAAAATTCTTCAAAGACCGGAGCTTGCAGGACGAATGGTGGCATGGTCAGTAGAGTTGTCTGAATACGATATTCGGTACAAACCCAGGGGACCCATGAAAGCTCAAATACTCGTAGACTTTATAGTCGAACTGGGAGAAGATAAAGAGGAATACGATGCCGAACATGGATTATGGACCCTGTCAGTTGATGGTTCTTCTAATACAAAGGGCAGTGGTGCAGGAGTCGTGATAGAGTCACCAACCGGGCTAACAGTTGAGGAATCCTTACGATTCTGATTTAAAGCCAGTAACAACTAGGCTGAATATGAAGCCCTCATTTCTGGATTGAAGACAGCCATTGATTTAGGGGCTCGGTGCATCCAAGCAAAAACCGACTCCCAACTTGTTGCCAGACAAATTGAAGGGACCTACCAAACCAAAGATGTGACACTCGGAAAATATCTTGCCCGAGTGAACGAAATGGTAGCGAAACTCAAACTTTTTCGAGTAGTCCATGTTCCCCGAGCAGCAAATGAATGCGCAGACATTCTCGCTAGTACGGTTAAAGTAGGGAACCTAAAAACAATAGTCCAGTTGATCTTAGAGGAACCAACAATCCAAGAGAACCAGCAAACCCACCAGGTAAATGAAATTCAAATAAAAACATCTTGGATGACCCCTATTGTTGAATTTCTAACACAGGGAACCCTGCCAAATGAATAACAAGAAGCCAAGAAATTACGGGTCCAGGCAGCCCACTACACCATGATAGATGGGCAACTATATAAAAGGGGCTTCACAGTACCCTTCCTTAAATGTCTGGATGAAGAACAGGCCGACTATGTCATGCGAGAGTTACACTCGGGAATTTGTGGGCTCCATGGAGGAGTCCGACCTTTGGCAGCCCGCGTCCTTCGAGCAGGTTACTTCTGGCCCACCCTGCACTCCGACTGCTACGACCTGGTCAAAAAGTGCGACCCTTGTCAACGAAACGCCCACCGAAACCATAGCCACCCGGAACCACTACACGGAATCCTTTCCCCATGGCCATTTAACACATGGGGAATGGACATTCTAGGCCCCTTTCCCCCGGGAAAAGGGACAAATAAAGTTCCTCCTCGTGGCCATAGATTTTTTCACTAAATGGATTGAAGCCGAAGCTCTAGCCACCATCACAGCAGCTAAAGTTCAGGCCTTTACATGGAGAACCATCATCTGTCGACACGGATTTCCCTACACTATCATATCCGATAATGGTCGGCAATTCACAGATAAACACTTTGTTGAATTCTGTGAGAATCTTGGCATCAAAAGGAAGTTCTCTTCAGTGGAACATCCCCAAACAAATGGATAGGCAGAAGCAGCAAATAAAGTTATACTTCAACAGCTCAGGAAACGACTCGGACAGGCAAAAGGACGTTGGGCAGAAGAATTGCATGGAATTCTGTGGGCATACCATACAACACCGCATTCTTCAACTCATGAGACACCTTTCCGACTCACCTATGGAGCTGATGCCATGATACTCGTGGAATTAAGGGAGCCCACACTCCGACAACTGATCTATGACGAGGTTTCAAATGACAACAAGAGACGTGAAGATTTAGACCTTGGCATGGAAGAAAGAGACGTAGCTTACATCAAGATCCAAACGGCTAAGCAAAAATCCGCTCAAAAATGGAATTCTTTCCTTCGACCCAGACCCTTCAAAAGAGGGGATCTCGTCCTACGGACCACAGAAAACAATAGACGAGTGCGAGAAGAAGGCAAGTTAGCACACTCATGGGAGGGACCATACCGAATCAAAGAAGTGCTCGGAAAAGGTGCTTACCGCATTGAAGAATTATCAGGGAAGGAAATACCAAGGACATGGAATGCAACCCATTTGAAATCCTACTTCAGTTGAGTATTATGTATGAGCACCCTTTTTAATACTAAAGAACTTTTCTCAGATCTTAAGGTCTCACTCTCTATAAAAAGTCCGAGATACGAAACGCTCTTCGGCACCGAGTGTGAAACGATCTCTCGGTATACATATAAAAAGTCTGACATACGAAACGATCTTTGGCACCGAGTACGAAAACGATCTCTCGGTATACATATAAAAAGTTCGAGATACGAAATGATCTTCGGCACCGAGTGCGAAACGATCTCTCGGTATACATATAAAAAGTTCGAGATACGAAACGATCTTCGGCACCGAGTACGAAAACGATCTCTCGGTATACATATAAAAAGTCCGAGATACGAAACGATCTTCGGCACCGAGTGCGAAACGATCTCTCGGTATACATATAAAAAGTCCGAGATACGAAACGATCTTCGGCACCGAGTACGAAACGATCTCTCGGTATACATATAAAAAGTCCGAGATACGAAATGATCTTCGGCACCGAGTGCGAAACGATCTCTCGGTATACATATGAAAAGTACGAAATACAAAATGACCTTCGACCCCAAACACGAGGCGATCAAGCGATCCCTCGGTATACATTAAAAGGTCTGAGAAAGAAACGATTCTCGGAAAAATCGAGCACGCAAGTCAAGAAAACCGAGCACGCAAACAATCTCTCGGTATAAATCCAAATACGAAGTAATTTCCAGCGCAAGTCAAGAAAACCGAGCATGAAAACAAATATAACACAAGGAATAAAGAAGAAAGAGACTTGCAAAATTCATTAAAAAACTCAGAAGTCTTTTACAAAGTAAATAAGTTATCCCTAAGTTGTTCCTTCAGGCGCACCTACACCCGGAATTCTTTCACTCGGCGCATTTTCAAGAACCCTTGGGTCGGCTTCAACATCTGTCGGGTTCTCTACTGGCTCGGGAGGAGATACCACTTGTCCATCCATAACAACCTTGAACGGATCGAGGCCTTCAAAATTTAGCTCAATGGAAGGGTTTAGAGCTGAGATCTGCTCCTTGCAAAGCTCAAAGGCCTCGACATATTGAATTGCCACATCCTGTTGAGCTACAGCCAGATCCTCTTGTGACTTTACTTTCAGGGACTCCAATTTTGAATTTACTACTCAGAGTGCCGCCTCCAATTCCTGTTTCTGAAAGGTTAGGGCGTTGGACGATTCCTCAATCTCAGCAACCTTGTTCTCCCAGTACGAACATTTTTCTTCAGAGATCGCCAATCGGGACTCTGCATAATCTCTCTCGTCCCGAGCGGATTTCAACTCCTCCTCTGACCTCTTCATAGTATCCTTCATCAGGGCCACCAACTTTCTGAGCTCCTTAACCCGATCGATTTCTTTCTGCTTCTTCTCCTCTAACGTCTCCTTTTCCTTTTTCAAGGACTCATTTTTGGAAGCCAACTCTGCCAATAATTTTTCCTGATCAAATAAAGGTTTTTCCAGACCTCGTGACATAGAGGAAAGACGTAAGTCGAATATCTCCATTGCTTGACACATAGAAACAGGGTTATTGGAGGTATATTTTTCTTCGTCTTCCTTGAAGAAAATTGTCTGATCCACAAATGGGCCAATGGGAAACCGAACATCCCACAAAGAATGCGCTGGAGTCTCCTCCAAAACCTGAGACCCATGAATGAATGTTTCCCACAAACTCTCGGAGTCATTTGAAAGACATGGGATAGCACTGGCTATCAACTCAGCCGAGCCAAGAGGAGATGGATTTAAAGAAGAAGGTGTAGCATGAGCTCTTTTAACAAATCGACTACGAGTCTCCAGAGGCGGAACCTCTTCTGTCTCAGCATCGGTAACCAAAATCGTCTCGGTAAAAGGAAAAGCCTGAGGAACTGAAGACGGTTAACCTCGGTAGCGGTATTATCAGAACGAGGCTTTTTATTCACCCGTCTAGCCTCAGCTTCCAGTTGTGAAGAAACAGTTGTCAAAGGAGTGGCAGCGATTTTAGTTTGGATGATAGGCTGGGCCACGGTTACAGCAGAAGAAGATCCCATTTTCTTCTTCAGCACCTTCCCTACCCCCTTTGAAAGGGCTTCCTCATAACGTCTCTTGAGCTCCTTTTTTGAAAGATGATGAGGAGCCATGTCGCCTGCAAAACAAAGGAAGAGTTTTTAAATTAGCATCAAATAAACGAAAGAAAATCCAATCGGAGCACACTGCTAAAACTTACAAATCCAGGCGGCCAGAGCGTCCGGAGACGGAGCCAGGCCTATCAGCGCCTGAGAACTAAAAAATATATTCACATCCTCGGAGAGAAATTTCACATCCGACTTCTCAAGAATAGTCAGATCATCCCACAACACTCGAAATTGTGTCGGGTTCTGGGTCTAGTACAGAGGAAATAAGGGTTGAGAATCAACCCCATGAAGGACATCTTCCCTGGGTAAGTCTGGATTTACCCGAATCTTGAAAAAACCCTTTTTAAAATGTTTATAAGATTGGTCAAAGGCCCTGATTAGATTGCGACGGGCTACAGCGTTAAGTGAAACCCATCCTAAAGGAACACCCACCTTTGGTACCCTCGCCTGAAAATAATAGAAAAACATGGAGACGGAGGGTACCCGACCAAAAAACTCGCAGAGAACCTCAAAAGCCTTAACAAAGGCCCACCCATTTGGGTGAAGTTGGGTTGGAGCAATGTTTAACGTATTTAAAACCCCAATTTCAAAAGCGGAAAAAGGAAGAGACAGATGAAGACGAGAGAAAAACGTTTCATATATATACACGAAATCTAGCTCGCTAGGGTCAACACGACGATGACGCACCCTCTCCGACTCAGAGCAAAACACGCATTCTACGTTAGATGCTAACTCAGAATGAGAAAAGCTTTCGTCCCATAGCCTAGCTATGGAAGTTTCATCCTGGAAAGCAGAAGAAATAGCAAGAACCTCTTCTCGTACCCATGAATACAAAGACCCAGAAGAAGAAGCCATTGATACGAAAGGAGAAAACAAGGAAGAAACAAAAAGCACTAACCTGAATGAGGTAAGGACAAGAGACGAAGAAAGGGAAACCAGAAGACCAAAGAAGATTGAGACCACAAAGCTTGAGGAAAACTCAGGAAGCTTAAATGAGTATAAAAGAGCTTTGAAAAGAAAAACAAACCCTATATTTATACCCTACGAATAGACAACAACGGTCAAAGAAAGCCATCCCTTCGACAGGTAAGCAGATGACCACCACGTGGCGGTATCTGGAAACTAAGGCAACCCAACGAAAAGCTTTTAAGTTCCAAAGTGAAACAATCGAAGGGCTAGAAAAAGAAGAATACCAAGAGATAGGATGATCCAACGAACGAAAATCTAATAGCCACGATTATTGGATTATAATTACGCCCATAAACCCCTTCAGACCAAAGAACGCTCCTTTTCTCAAAAAGCCAAAAGACATTCCTTTTCCCAATACGCATTTATTGGACCCTTCAAAAAGACAACATAATCATTAGAATAATTAATGCTTCAAAGCAACGGTTGAATTTCCACAAACAGTTGGCAACAATCTACTCTACACTGCTAGGTGAGACGTTCTCGATCCTTCTTCATCCTACTCAACAAACATTCACTCGGAGTTCTTTCACTCGACAACTGTTCTCTCAGACACGCTCCAGTCAAAAGTCTCCAAGGCCAAGACTCCCTTAACTCGGGACTCTTTCACTCGGTGATAGCTCTCTCGGCCATACCGCAGAAAGATCTCACTCGAAGTCAGAGCCTCACTTTACTTGGAAGTAATTCTCTCAGACTCAAAGATGTCTCATTCGGACCCAGAATTCTCCTCCACTCGGAAATAGTACTGTTGAAACATTCCAAACTTGGAAAAGCACTCATTCGAAGGCAGCTTTTTCTTCACTCGGAAGCTAATCTCTCGAACATCCCTCACTCGGAAAGACCCTCATTCGGAAAAGCCTCATTCGCAACCACACTTATGTAGCCACTTCACTTGACCGATCGCTCAAAGCTCGTGGTTGGGGGGCTCCTGTTCCCCCCAGGAAACAAGGATAGACCCCACCTTTGGCCTCATCTTCCGTAATCAGGGAAAAAGGACCCCACCATGAATATTTGTTATGTTAGTGGCATCATTTTGTGAAGCCCACTTATTATCCTGATTGTATAAATAAAGGTCATGGCCTAATGTTGTAGGCAAGTGACATACATTGAATAACAGGCTTTGACATTTGGAATCCCAGTTATTTTCTGTGTGAACATCATGTTTTTTCAATTCAATTCAATTTTATATTATTATTATTGTGATTATTATTTCTATTATTAGATTAATATTATGATTAGCATTGTGATTATTATGTATTATTTATATTATTATATACTATTTACAATAATAAATGCAACCATAAAACAACTAAGATATATGGTGGTGGCCATGATGTTCTCAAGGATCTTTTAGGAACGTCTACTTATGTTAGGGGATTGTTGTTGCGATGTTAAGGGGACACGTTGATGCTACTGGTGAGGGTGACACTATTAGTGAGATTATGGCTATGACTCATCATATGAAATAGTTTAATCATTTAATTTAGTACCATAATGAGGTTGATAGCTAACCCTAGACAAACCAACTTATTGTGCATGTTAAAGCTCTCATAGTTGTGACGTCCCCTTCTTAATTACTATAATTGATCATAAGGTCTAATAAAATCAAAATAATTTTTTTGCATTGAGTATGTCCCTTGATTTAAACAATAGAAATCTAAGGGATACATAACTCAAAATCACTTAAAACTCTCTAATTTTTCTTTGGCAATCAATTACAGAAAAGTTATAATCAATTATATAAGCTCTGGTAATCAATTACACAAAGGTTGTAATTGATTACTTGAGAGCAACCTGTGCAGGAGTTCAAGATTTGCTCTCTGGTAATCAAATACGTAATTGATTACCAGATACTAGAACAAAGTTTTGTAGAATTTGGCCTTCAGACCAACTTCCCTACTCCCTAACTTACCCACTCTGATTGCTATAAAACTTTATAGGCACTATCTAAGACTCATTTTGGACCTGTAGGCGCAGTCTGTGCTCTAAAATTCCTCAGGATCGCGGAGATAATGCATTAAAATGCAGTTTGGCTCCATTACAAAACTACCTCACCAAAATCACCTCAAATGCTAATCAATTGATAATCACTTTGCACACACAACTTCTAAATATGCCTAGGGTTCTAAGGACGCCTTTTGAGGACTTTGAATCCCACTGAAACTTAAAATCACTCCCTCAGTCGGCTAATTTAACCATTTTCTCTCTAAAATAAAGTCTCTAATTTCAACTACTTGTGGTTTTATATTACAATAACTATCCAAAGTAATTCAAACACCTATACCTCATGTAATTCATGATCTCTATCATTCAAGACTACCTTAGAACTTCACTTTAGTTCCTATCAATATTCACAATGTTATTATTCACATCCACATGTAATTGGTTCAATGTCTTTCATTCACAACATGCACAAACATATGCTATATTACCATAATTTCCCGCCCATAATCATGCATCATCAATTAAATGGATCAGTGTCATGCTACAATACCTAGTCATCAAATATTTTACTCATCATCAACATCATCAATTCACTCATCTCAACATACTTAGGCATGACTAGTAACCACATTGGCAATATAATTCATCGACTAGGTAATCATAAAGATGCCTCAAGCATCCATCACACACCTTCACAGATATTAAGCGCACATATAATTAAATCGACCAGCATCATAACATAAAATTCTCAAAACATGAACATATATATACACCTATACATCAATACTCAAATCTTCTTGGCATTGCTTCCCAGCTCATCTAGTATTGGTCTCCGTAGCGTCGACAATGTTCCTATCTTCAGTCACTAAAACAACCGTAAGAGTAAGTGTCTAACAATACAAATCAATGCAAATAATCAAAAATCTATAGGGAAAATCATAACATAGCCAAGGTTTCATTTAATCACACATTCAATTAATTCATTCTCATTCCATTTCAATATGATTCACAAACTTCAATCTTATTAGTTTGCTAATTAACAAACCACATTCGTAATACCACAATCAATCCATCATATCTCCTTTACAATCCAAATAATTTTACAGCTGACTTTCAGTCAATGATATAGGACTCTAATGTATCTGAATACTAAATTCGATCGTTTGTCAAATAGGGGTTCTACCTAACTACCTATGAACCTTATCTGGTCCACCGAGCCCTGCCTGGCTCCCCACCTCACCACTGGGTCCTACCTAACAACTAGGTAACTCAATTAGGCCACGCTCGCCTATGGAAGCCAAAAACGAGGGCTAAATATGTCAATCGATCATCCACACCATATAACAATCACATATATCCAATCATATCTCATTATCAATTTTATGCAATTCATAATATACCGTTCCGGGACTATGGCCATCACCCTGCAACCGCATCCAAGCCACTCAGACATATTGATCTCTTCTCTTTTATTCACCACAATTCACTTTCTTAATCAACCACAATCAACATTTCATCACATGATTTTATATCAATAAGGTCAACAGTTCTCAATCATTTAAATTTCATTCTCACGACCTATCAACATCTGGTGTCATAATTTACAATATAATCCTTAATGTACTTATATAATTAAAATTACAAGTCACCATTCAAGCATTTCATGATTTCAACCATACTCAAATTATCAATTGATTCATTCCTCATCACTATAATCTAATTAAACATATCTAAAATAATATACATATACACATATATACATAGAAATTAATATACTTAAGTTATCTCACCCTTTTCCCCACACGTCGAAATTACCATTAGTGTTATTTTCATTAATTCATATACCTAGTGCATCCTCCTTACTTCACTTTCATGCTTCCAAGGTATTCAATTCAATGTCAAAAAACACCAAATTCACCGAATATCTAAAATCAAGGAATTCACAAAGGAGATTAACATTTTGACTTTCAGAATCATAACTTGTTTTACCAAAATAGTTCCAATTTTATTTAAAGGTTCCCAAAGCTTACCATTTTTGCTTGTGACCTCCATTCCCAAGTTCCCCTCCGCCTAACGTCCCTTCAACGCTTGGTTCAGAACCTAACAATATCAAAGCAAAACCCCACTACCGCGGGAAGCCATTTTTAAGTTTTAAAAGCTTGATACAACATCTTTACAACCCAATTTCTCAAAATTCAATGGAACTCAAACTACCCCATTTTCCAATAGGTTTTGGTTTAGAGAGAGAAAACATGAAAACAAAAAATTAAACATACCAAAGTGTTTATATTGCTTCCCCGATCACAATGATACCTTTAATTTTAGATTCCAGTGAGAAATCAAAGGCCAATTACTTCCTAAGCACGCGCTTCCATAGATGAGAGAAGAAGAGGAAAAAGTTTTGTATGAAATATGTAGACATCCCTTAGTCGACTAAGATAATCCTCACACTCGGTTGCCTCAGTTGACTAAGAGCGTCACATAAAAGTTATAAAAAAATGAGAAAGTTTTTTTTGTACATAAATGAAAACATAAATCATAAACCATGGTGGATCATCACATGTCACTAGAAATCATCAGTTCACTACAAGATTTAACATAGCGTACATACTCAAAATAAAATCAAGGGCACATAGGCTCTCATAGCATAACCAAATACAACTCAACTATCTAATACAAAAAGACAACTAGACTGCCCAAACGATAATCTGTCTAGGATCTAATTCATAGTTACCACCAGTTTAACTTCCTAATTTGTTCCCACAGGAAGTATCTTTTTCCATCGGGTCATACTTCGAGGCAGGGATATACTCTGGAGTAGGTGAATGAACAATTAATATCTCCACTCTAATGGGCTTAGGCTCCGGACGGGGATGGAATCCACTCGGATCATGGTGAAGGGTTTCTTCTATAGATTGTCGGAAGAAAGCAGGACTCCGAGGATGAGGGGGCTCAACATAACATTAAACTGTATTTTTGATGACTTCCACATCTTTCTCAAATGGAGGTGGCTCCACAAATAAAGGACCTAACTCGATGGGTTGCTCTTCCGGAATCACAGGTAGTTTATGCTTTCCTTTTTCCTTATGTGTGCATCGCCTCTTTGACGGTCCATCAGCCAAACTAGACAAAATGTAAAGGGTGAGGTCCTATCTCTACTTATCCTTCCACACAATGGGAGTTACGTCATTGCTAACGCCTCCCCACACTGTAACATCCCGGATAATTAATTTAAAAATTAGTGATTGGTGAAAAATTATAAATAAATTATTTTTGAATTAATTTAGGTTTTTCTAAAACAATTATTAATTGTTACAAATTAATTTACATTTAATTTAAAAGTGGGAACTAAATAAATTCATTTGATTGGTGGGTCACAAAAATTTAGATTTAATTAAATTAGTAATAGTAAATTTATAAGTTACTAAAGGTAAAAAGTAAAAAGGTTATAAAATAAAAAATTGAAAAGAAAGAGAAGAGAGAAGGGAAATGCCAAAACTGGCCTTGGTGGCATAAAAATCAAGTTCATTTCCTTCTTCTCGACAGTATCTCGCATGACTTCTTCTTCCTTTCTCACTTCCATGGCCGCGAGCTTCAAGCTTCAAATTGAAGGCTCATTTCACGTCAGATTCTTAAATTGATCGCGTTTTTAGGACCAGGGCTTCAAGGTGAGTCTTAGGGTGCTACCAATTTTAGGCTTTCTCACTCTTCCTCACTTTCTTTCACTCTAGCCAAAATTGGCCATGCATGGTGGAGGGGTTCCATTTTGCTTTCTTCTTATGAATTGAAGCATAATGATGATGTTTAGGATGATAGGTACTCATATTTTGCATTTCTCCCTTTCTTGTCTCCTTGGCTGAATAGCTTCTTTGCATGTGGGGGGTTCCATTTTTCATTTTTCTTGCACATTGGAGCTTAGAAATGATATTTATAGCAATGGGTGTAGCAAAGTGTTGATGGGTTTGAGTTTTGACCTTCATAGGTGACAGAATGGGCATCGGAAGGTCGTTGTGTGAAGCGGGTGATGGAATCAGAAAACGAATTAGCAAATAATTTGATCGTAGAGCGTGATCAATGCGAAGAACAATTAACGGAAGCCTCGAATTGAGGTAACGGGGTGTCGGTGTTATAATTAATTAGAATGGGGTATCGGTCCTATTTGGGATTCGAAGGAAGTAGTGTAGTTGATTAAAAATTTTGATAATTAATTATGAAAATTTAGTTGTGACAATGTAAGAAATAATAATGTGAAAGATTATGAGATAAAATAAGAAATGGTACAAAGTTAAGCGATGGAACAAATAAATGATAATTTTAGAAGTATATGAATTAGATGAGTCCTTCATGATATGTAATAAATATGATTGTCGTGGTATGGGTTGTGAATTTAAATTGCTTAGTACTTAAATAATGTTTATCAGGATTCTCGGTGTATTGATGAGTAGGTGTTGATATTGTAGAATAGCAAAGAGTGCTTTGGTGATTAATTAATAAAATAGGGAAGATGTGATTTTAGATTATATATATCTTATGTTGAAATAATATATGGTGTATAATAAATTAAATATAGTGAAAATAATTAACTTGGGAATGTATGTCTTGTATTGAGTAGTATGCGGAGTACATGAAATTTAGTCGGTATGGTTGTAATGATTGAGGGTGTAATACGTACATAAGGAAACAATATAATAAGTGGTGATGTTTATGATGGTTATAGATTACCTGACTAGATTGTGTATTGAGAAAGTAAATGAAATTGATTAGTGTATTTGTAATCAAAATTGGAAAAATATGACTTTTGTGATTTATCGAAAATGTATGATGAATTGATTTATATAAGTTGCATTATGTTTGAATTGTATTTTATGAACAGTGGAGATGGTAGAATTAATTGTAGCGATTATGTTTTCACATTTGAAAAGTGATATCAAATATGACATGGTAATTGTATTGGGGGTATGGTCTATGTGGCTATCCTAGCATTAATAAAATTGATGCTTGATGATGATATGATGATTTGAGGTGATATGATTGGGGCTGGGTCTGTGTGGCCACCCTGGTGATAGAACGTGGGTCAGATCTATGTGACCACCCCATTTATTTGAGATGAGGATTTATGTTATTTAATGAAGAGAAAGTGAATTTGAGATAAAAATATGTGGTTTGTGTGGTTGAGGATAACTGACAGTATATGTTACCCCTCACTTTTGGATCCCGTGGTCAAGCAAAACCTAGTGGCTAATAGGACCCAGTGGTTGAGGTGGGGAGCCAAGTCGGGCTCGGTGGACTAAGTCAGGTTCACGGGGTATCAAGTAGGACTCCTAGCTGAAGGTCGATCCTTTTAGTATCCGGATACTAGGGCATCATAATACCTACTTGGGACTCAGTTGTGTTTTAATGATTTGATTCGTAGTAATGTTTATACTGGTAATTATTAGGTTGACTAGAATATGTAAGTAAAAGAAGATTTATATTGATTGTATGTTGCCTCGATTTCTGGAATGATAATGTATTGACACCGGTTTGTGATGAGATGGGTTATATTTATGTTGTTATGAAGGATTGTCGATTAAATAACGTGATGTAAAGAAAAAAATGAATTTGGATTATGTTCAACGATTGTGGTAGTTGGAGGCTTATTATAGTGCTAAAATAATAGTATGTTGATAATGAATTGGAGATTGTTGCATTGATTGATATACTCAAATTATGTGATGAAGTATAATTGTACTTGAATTGAACTGAGCATTTTCAAGTGAATAAGTTATACTGAAATGTGATGACTATTATGGTGAAGCATGGTATAAGTAATTGCTAGGATATGTGAGAAGTAAACAAGTAAGGTTAAGTTTATAACCTTTCTTCACTTGTGGTGAGTTCTAAATTGATTAAAATTACCAACACTCACCATTGTTGTGGTTTATCTTTTTTGTGATCAGTGCAGGGAGGGTGCCGATGCCCCGGAGGGATGCGCCAGGTAAGGAGCGAATGCCAAGTATGGAGTGGAACTTTTAATGTGTATGATGACGATGAAACTTGTACTAATTATATATGTGTGTATATGTGAATATGCAATTAAGCTTTAACTTGAATTGTGAAGTGATAATGCAATTTGATGTCTATATATGCATGTGCTTAATTGATGATGATAATTCAACATGTATAATGTGATGATATGATTTAGAGTAGCTAGGGGTTATATATATGGCAAAGAGCCATTGTGTATGAATATGGAAATTATGTGTGTTTAATTATGACTAGGTGAAACGTTATGAATTGGCTGATATAGGAAAGTGAATTGTTTTATGTGTATTGGTATGTGAGTGTATGGATATGTGATGATAAGGTGATGAATTAATGTGAATTGATGAAAAATTGGTAATGAAACCATAGCATGCATTTTAAGGGTCATTATATGGAAATAAGGAACTGGATGGGTGATTTGGAGATCCGGGGGGAGGGGGTATAGGGACCCCCGGAAGGTACCAATAGGTTCCCTACGTTATTTAGAACTTGTGCATATAGGCTTTACTAAGTTTGATGTCCATTGAATAGGTTTCATTCATTAGTTATGTTGCTTTTGGGCTTAAATGCATCCTTACACATATCTCCTGCATATGATGAACTTTTGGCGAATGGACCTCGCCAACAACTCCAAAATGATGAAAGCATGTTGCTTATAAGATTTGGTACTAGTTGGAGCCTAAACGGAAGAGTTAGATACCTTAGAAATCCAAAAATTAGGCCAAACCTACATTTCCCGCTTTAGCAAGGGTATTTTCCATCAAGCGAGCTACTCCCTTAACCTAGCTGTTGTTTCTGTAGGATTCTCGCTTGAGTGAGATAGGGGTCGCTTGAGTGAGGTGGCGTTTGTAAGGTTTTGTCCATTTTCGCTTAAGCGGTTGTCACTTCGCTTAAGCGAGCCTAGCTTGGTTTTGTCATTGTGTGTATCTTGCTTAATTGAGCGGGGCTCCGCTTGAGTGAAATGGTGCATTTTGGTTCCGTGTGTATCTCGCCCGAGCGAATGGAACCTCGCTTGAATGACATTGTGTGGCTGCTCCATGTCCCTTTCTCGCATGAGCGAGTGACATCTCACTTGGGCAAGGAGCCATACCTGATTTTCTTTGTTCTCAGTTGAGCGAGTGATGTCTCGCTTGAGCGAGAGGGCTATGTGTGGTTCTATTTGCCATTCGCTCAAGCGAAAATGGACCCACTTAAGCGAAAGCTCATTTTCTGGCACCTGTTCGTGCTCACTCAAGCAAGTAGGATTTCGCTTGAGTGAGATTGGACTAACCTGTTCCTTTTCTTGTTTCCTCAACGTATTGCATGTTGATTTATGGAGGCCTTCATATGTTCTTGCACGCTTCCCTTCTTGTACATAGTTTTGTGCCTCTTGTGCGTGTATTATGTGTTATTATATCTGGCTCTGCCCTGGCTTTCAAGGTTTGTTCTCGGGCAATAAATGCAAAAATTTTATCCCTATTTTCATTCAACCCCGAGGTAAATCCTAGAAGCTACCAAGGGGATGCCATTTAGTCATTTTGAATTAATTATGTTTAAAAGTTTACTTAAATGAAATATTAAGATGAATCGAGCATAAACACATTATTTACACCCTAATTATTAGGAGGGACATTACACACACTATAATATCAATATACCATATACATAGATCAACCAAACCGGGAATAGTTTCCCACATATAAGCATTCCATGTAGTCACCCATCAATATTTTCATAACTTCACAACCTTCTAGAGTTCATAGATGACATTGTTACTTAAACAAATACAATTGTCATATAAATCATAGTTATAATCATGACATAGCCCATCATTTCCAATTATAGCCCTAGTCCTCATCATCATAATCACTATCATACATATATGATTCCCAACCAGACTCACAATTCATGCATATATATCATAATACTTCCCTAAGCTAGTTCTAGTTATACACATAGATATTTTACGTTTACATTACAAGGTCAGACAACACCGGAAATCACAGAGTTACTAGATAGAGACCAGATAGACACAAGGCTACCATATGTCTATAACTACTACAAATATATCAAGGTATACACCAGACTGTCACCAAACATAACTGGATAAATCACACAATTCACAGTCACGATACCAATCTCCACCATAAAACATAGTTACTATACAGTACCAAATTCACAATCATCAAAGTCAATGTGGTTAGTCAATCAAATGTTATGTATGAGTTAGACGATTATGATTATCTTTTTCAATTAAGTCACATTCATGCAAATGAGGCCCATCCATCTCATCATCATCACAATCTCAATCACATCTCCACAGCACGTCTACTGGGAGGAACACATATCATGGTATACCAGTGCGGTCAGAGTCCTCTCAAGTTCTCACAACCAATCAGGGTTACTAGACTACAATCCATAACAATCATCATAGATCCAAACCTCACGCCGTAGCATGGCAACACATAGGGTCAGAACTCTTGCTACACGGCCATAGAAACTAGTAGTCTGAGTCAGGGTATCCCAGGCTTGCCACAGACCATTCGGCAATCAGGAGCCATACCGAGCCATTAGATGCTTGACCCAAGGATATCCCCAAGGCTCCTCGCTATTGAACCGCGACCCAGGGTTCTCCAGCATACCCATCATTGTATTGCAACTGGCCACGATTTTCATACATCACAATACCAATGCAAATGATGCATGAATGCATATTATCTTTTATTCTTATTGAACTGGTCTGGTCCGGGGTCAAGGATCCGGACTGGGAACCATCCACAAAAGTTGGTGATTTAAGTGTTTGTACACCGCTATAGTGGGTATCCGGTATTATAATCCAACCTCTCAGTGGGAGAGTCTGGTCTTGTTGTCTTGGAGATCCTTCGCACCAAGCTTTCGCGTTGATGGGGGCGAAAAGTGGTGTCACCTGCGAAGATTCTCCGACGCTCAAGTCAGTGGAGTGAATGAGAACTCAGAGAATACTTGAGCAATGCAATAGTGTGTTAAGAGTAAGAACAATATAACCTTGCATGTGTATGAGAATATACCATTTATAGTTGAGCATGGAAAGTGAATCGTTGGGCACAAGTGGGCCAGGAGAAGGGTAGTTCAGTGTTCAGTGTACGATTGAGAGTAGTTCAACGCTCAATGTATGATTCTGACACAGGAATGGGGATGATCCGGATTTCCCGCATATCACTCCTATAGTTGTACTTTGTACCTTCTGATAGGTGACATGGGTACTTTCTGCTGTGTAGAGTATCAATATGGAAGTGGAATAGCCACTTATCCTCTCAAAGTATAGGTGAACGGTTGTGCATGATAGAAAAGTGAATCTGGATGAGGTTACCCGATGTTCTAAGTGTTATCGTGGACAAACAGATGTTGGAAGAGCGCCTAGCACAGTATTTCATAGTACGGAAGTTAACTTGTGATACCAGTTTACCTTCCAGAACGAATATGATAGCGTCCTAGTCTGGAGACCGGTATCTAGACCAGATCACTTATCATTATCCACAGTCACCAGGTAGGGTCCTAACGTCAATAGAGGCATGAGTTCAACTTACCACACTATTTTCAAACTCAACCATTAAGGGTCATTTTCCAAAAACTTATACCAAATATAATTCCTCAAAGGCACGCTCCTTTTTAAAAATTTAAGTCCCAAAATTTCCTAATCTCATAAATCTTCTTATAATATTTAGAAATACTGAGAATAATTTATAACCAAGTCGTGAAAATATTCTTTTGAATTTTCATAAATATTTTTTTACTCTAAATGTAGAATATATTTTCTTTAAAACTCAATTCAAGAGATTTATTTTTGACTTTTCTGAAAAGCATCTCATTTATAAAACTTCAAACCAAATGATTCTAAAGCCAAAACCATTTTGATTTCAAATTCTTTAATTATGAAACAAAAGTTGAAACCACACTGTCCAAAAATGGCAAGTATTTCAAAACCATCAATATCCCCTTTTTCTTTAATTTTCATGCACCATAGCTCGCGATTAAGGACAACAACTATTATGCGTTCAATTGTTTCCATTTCCCTACTCATGATCATCATTAAACACACCATTACACATTAACTCATCAATAATTCATATGGATAAAAACATCACGCCTGCTTATCATGCCTTTCTTATTTCATAGTCGTACTTCAGTCAATTTCATCTCATAGACCCTATCGGGACTCTCAATTCATCTTATCACATCAAAACTCATGTTTTTCACAATTATCCTCATTATAATAGCAAGCACCTCATATGCACATTCATGCATCAAGTTAAACAATCTCTCGTATGACCACCACTAACATTTATATATATTACCATCAATCCGTATTCAACCAAGCTATCAAGCATACCACATATATCAACTCATACACATCGTTTAAATTTTTCACATTCCAATTAATTAATAATTTACTATAAAATCTTAGACCCTTCACCACACGCAAGTACCTCAATATTAAAAGTACAATTTCATTTATAGAATCAAGATATCAATCACACAAGACACTATTATACTAATTATCATAGCAAGCTTAATAATTTCTCAAGTCCAGCACATGAGCATTTTAAATTTCCTTAGCACAAACATAAGGATACCAACATCGTCTACACACCACACCTACAATTCCTCCTAATTAATCAACTCTTGCACCCAATAACCCTAATATTACTTATTAATCATTTAATCCTCCTTAATACTTTATTTAACATATCAAATACATTCCTTTTCCCTATGTTTACGTGACAAAACAATAAACATACACAATGTATTTATATGCCAAAATATCCCTTTTCCATACCAATTCATATACTAAATTTCTAAAAATTTAAGAAAGACCATTTTAGATACTTTCCTTTAAACTCTAAACTCGAAACCATAAACATGGTTTTGGTTCCTTCCACCCATTATATCAACTCAGATGCTAATCTTTGTGCTTTGATACATGAAGTAGAGGATTTGAAATAATAATCTTTCTTTGTGCTTTGATACATGAAGTAGAGGATTTGAAATAATAATCTCTCTCCCTTCAGTTCTCCTTTTAACCACTAAACTAATTGTATATCTTATTCATAACTTAAGATTATACTTTTTTTTTCTTTTAAAAACACCTAATCTCTTCCAACAAAATAAAAATAAAATAAGAACTTTATTTCGATCTCACTTTCCTTTAAATATTAAAAATATTTAATATATACCAAAGAAAACTTAAGTAGTATTCTCTACTTACTTTTGCTGCTCTCAAACAATTTCAATTATTATTATTTGAAAACTTTTATATATATATATATATATATATTAATTAGGTTTGAACAAATTGAACAAAATTTTCCTTATTATAAATTAATGTAATTCGAATGTTTTTTTTAAGTACAAGTATCCTCTTTTAGAAGTAATCTTGTTTGATTCAAAAACATTCACGTCATGGTGGAGCTAACTCTCTTAACAAAAACTCAAATTGAGACATTTGCTTAAAAGTAATCAAACATGTACCACTTAAACCAACCACTCATTGATACAGTTTTAATTTTTATTTGAATAAATTAAATTGTTTTATATGTTATTGTGTGTATATATTATATCTCCCAATTAATTTTTTATATCATTTAAAGTTATTTTAAACTTTTCCAAATATTTAAGTAGTTGTGTTTTTTGTTATCTCTCAAGAATATTCACTGCTTGATACAATGACTTCCCTCTCCAAAATTAAGTTTAAATAAACGGTTGTTTAGATTGCCATAAAATGTCTCTCCCTTCCCATAAATGATCGGAGCAAACCCCACACATCTTGTTAAACGATTATATCTCGTGGTTTAATTAGTTATGTTTTATGATTAAGATATCAAATACAGTTTTTATTAATTTAGCCTAACTTGTCTAGATATAAAATATCTATAATATTTAGAAGATATAGGTTTCGTTTATTTAAATTTATTTTAAGAAATAAGTGTATTTTAATTAAAAAATATATTTATTTTAAACTTTAACGTGTTTGTTTAAAATTTTAAAAATAAATAAAAACAAAAATAAATAAATTTTTGTTTATTTTAAAAAACAACTCTAACCTATTTATTAAAAAATACTTATAAAGAAAGTAATTTTTCGAAAAACACTTAAAAATAATCTAAAGAATAAATTTATTGCTGGTTGAAACAATAATCTGGAAAAAAGCGATTTTGAAAATGAAGAGTCTAGAAATAAGCACCGTAAAAGTGTAATACACGGGTTACATTCCTGTTACAAACTGCTTTAATTAAATTTGTCACGTTCTATATGTATTGTATCTCACAGCACCCTTTCCTCGTCATTTCATTTTCAATTTATTTTAGAATTCAGAATATATGACTTTATGGGATCATTGTTTGCTTGGTAGTGTAGTGTGGTTACCATGTGCAATGTTCCCCTAACAGTTTTGAAACTTAGCCTAATGATGGAAAATATGGATCCACTGAAGTCATTATGTGTAGTTCGATTTCACTACCAAATGTTTTTGAAATGTTAACTTTTCTCATATTCTATAAAATAATTGTTAATCATGTGCAGTTAAAAATTATACTGCAGACGATTCTTGTCCATAATCATGCTGTGAGTCAAACGGCTAAAAACTCAAAATCTTATTATCACCGACACGTGTTACCGACATAAATTCAAAACTTGTTTATTGTAGCAATTCTTTTTGGGAAGTATTGCAGTAAATTTTTTTAATAGATAATGGGCCGTTTGTTTAAGTTTATTAAAAAAGTGATTATAAAAAAGTGATTTTTTTATAATCACTTTTTTAATAAACAGATCAGAGTTGCTTTTTAAAATAAGCTGAAATCAGTTTCTGCTTATTTTTGAAACTTTAAACAAACACGTTAAAATTTAAAATAAGTGTTTTTTTTAATTAAAAAAATACTTATTTCTTAAAATAAGTTTAAACAAACGAGCCCAATAACTTCTCACAAATTAATTAATTATTCAAACTCCACACTACACTTGCCCATCTTTTATACATGCATATATTCCCCTAGAAAAAACTTGGACAACATTGAACTTATTGAATGATAACAACATATCATTATTTGGATGGATATTTTGGTAATTTGGTTAACTTTCATTACTACTTAAATAGGAAATGTTGAAATGTAGACAATCTTCTGTTACAATTTCTTACAGTATTTTTTCGTTCGTTGCAGAAAATTTTAAAAATATAAAAAAATATGATTTTTTTATAATTGAAAATTTTATAAATAAAAATAAAAATAAATACAAATTATTCTGAAAGGAAACGAATCCTTGATTCCTTTGAAGAAATTCTCTCTTCCATCTTAAGTAGCTAGTAACTCCATAGGTACAAAAGCTATACAAAAAAGATCACTAGCATAAAATGTTAATGATTATTAATAGGGATTTTAACTTAACGATAACTAAATAATCATAAAAAAAATTTATTCAAAATTTTAAATTATATTAGTAGAGGAACTAACTTAGTTGAATAAACAAAATATAAACTATTATAAATTCTTAACATGTGTTTGATTTTTACCGACATAAAAAAAGGTTAAAAATAGTATTTTGGTCCTCTAATTTCATTTTGATTCTCTATTTTTACTTTGATACATGGTAATTGAGAAAAGGGACTTGAGAATGTAAAAGATGAGGAGTCAAAGAACATAAAATGCTCTAAATTCATATTGAAAAGATGAGAATTACAATAAGAATTATAACTATCTGTAAGAGATTAAATTCACTTAACAAACTCACAACACACTAACTAATACCTCTAACAAACTCATTACTTAGCAATTAATGACTCTAACACCCCCTTAAGCTAATAATTATTGAAATAGTAAGAGATTACAATCAATGAACACAAACTAACAAGGAGATTGAACTGGTCTGGACCGGGGTCTAGGATCCGGTGTGGGACCAGCCACAAGGGTGCAGGTGTTTCAGGGTTTGCACACCGGTACAGTAGGTATCCGGTGTTGTAATCCGGCCTCTCAGTGGGAGAAACCGGTCTTGATGTCCTGGAGATTCTCCACACCAACGTTTCGCGTTGAGAGAGGGCAAAAGGTGGTGCCACCTGCGAAGACTCTCCGACGCTCAAGTTTGAAGAGTGTATGAACTCAGTGAATACTTAAGCAATGCAATAGTAAAGAAGTGAGTTAGAACAACGTAACCTTGCATGTGTTTTAGATCATGCTATTTATAGTTGAACGTAGGAAATGAATTGTTGGATGTAAGTGGGCCCATTGGTTCTGATAGCGTGTGAAGTGTGTCAATCAAAGTGGCTCAGTACTCAGAAGGTGTCAGGGGGTAGGTCAATTATCAGAGTACGATCCTGTGACAAGGATGGAGGATAATCACCTTTCCGCATATTTCGCTGACACATGTACTTACTCTCTGAGGTAATTGACGTTGACACATTCCGCTATGCAGGGTATCTTCGCTGATAAGTTATAAGAAACTCTTATCTTACAATGACCCTGAGGCAAACGGTTATCGACGTGAAATGAGAACGAATGAAGCATCCGTTGTAGCGAGGACGAATAGAATGTCTGATGAAATAAGAACGGATGAAGGGACAACGAATATCCGGCGTGGCACTGTCTGAACTGTGACACCGGTTTCCCTCCTAAGAGGTCATTCTGACGTCATAGCATTGGGGACCGGTATCCAGACCGGATCATTTGTCCCCTAGCTTATGTGAGGGATTGTTAAGTTGCTCATATGAGCTATACAGCCTTTGAGAAGTCTAGATGCCGACGGAACGTTCTAGAAATTCCTTCTAAAAATTCTTTGATATCCGTTCTGCAAACTGAGTAACCGTTCTTCTTGCGTTATCCATAACGGATTCAGACAGAAATTTATACTGAGGGAATTGGAAATCAAAACTCTTGGTATTCGAAGAGTGGTTGGGGTGCATTAAATGCGTCCGAAATGATTGGACATTAAATGCGCCTTTTTACGCACGAGCCATTATTACTCAAGAGTATAACCGTCGATTGGGCTTATTGGGCCTGACTTTTAACTTCCACAGGCCCGTTTAGTAAAAGATCTTTACTGAAACGTTACCACTTTCGCGCTTTTATTACGAAACGACGAGGTCGTTTGAACTCAAAAGGTTGCGTTTTGAAATAAACGTTGCGACTTTCAACAAAACACTGTGCTTCTTCGTTACCTATAAAAGGGACACTTAACGAGTTTTAGAATTCATCTCTGTCATCAAGCTTAGTGAACCTCTGCTCAAATTTCTGAAGATTTCCTTGCTGCCTTTCCTCTTCACAAAGTTCTTCTTTCTTTTAGGTAACCTCCCTATCCTTTACCTCCATATCATTTTATTTATTCTGCTTCAACCATGCGCCCTAGAACAGGCAACGCTGGTACCTCAAACAGGGGGAGTCTGAGCTCTCGCGCCCCCTCTAGCCACCGTGGTGGAAGGATTCCAGTGAATCTTCTTGTGGCTGGGCCTCGTCGCTCAGAGAGAGTTGAAACTTCTTCCTCGCGAGCGCCAGTTGGTCGGCGCTGCTCTGAGGATCCCCTTGACTCGAGGGCTACCAGTTGCTCTGATGAAGGGTCAAGTAACGAAGGTTATCTCTCTGACGATGTTGCCTTCTACCACAGCACATACGCGTTCTATCGTGCATCAAGGACCATGGAGATTTCAGGGTCTGGCAAGACGATGATTCTTCGTACCACTGAAGGGTGTGTCAACGTCGTGGCACACTGGCTGAATTGGGAAAAGCTGAACAGGGAAAGGCCGTACTGCTGGGTTGAGGAGGAATTTTTGGAAATCCCCTCACATCATGCAAGTGAAGAGGAACGCGCAGTCACTCTCCGCTGTAAAATTTATTCTGAAAAGAAGTACAAGGGGCGCTATCTTGTTCTTGCCCCCCGTCCAACTGAGAGAGTCTGTCACCGCGTCCCAGACGAGAGGTCGGTCTACATGTACGACTTCATCTTTCAAAACTTGGGAGTCTGCTTCCCCATGACAGAATTTCAAATGGCCGTCTTGCGCTTCCTCGACTGTGCCCTTACTCAATTACATCCCAACGGCTGGGGCTTGGTGCGCGCTCTCGAAATTCTGGGGGAGCATTTCAACTTCACCGCCACTATGGCTAAATTGTTTTATTACTGCCAAGTGGTCCGTCGTGCCAACAAGAAGGGCGGCCTTGGGTTCATAACACTCCGTTGTGACTCAAGGGTGGTGAACTTTAAGTCCTACACCGAATCCGCTAAGGTGGATGGACGCTCTTTCAAACACTACTATACGCGGGTCCGAATTCAGCCCAATAAGCCGGTCTTCTGGCTCAACAAGGAAGGATTCACCAAATTCCCCCTCAGTCGATCGCACGAGCATTTTCTACTGCTGAGCCGTGCTTACTATACTGATAAGAGTTGTAGGGCTGGTCCTTCTTCAAGGCCACAAACCGAACCCCATTCGAAGACTACATGGGTTGTAGGGCTGGTCCTTCTTCAAGGCCACAAACCGAACCCCATGCAAAGGCTTGGGCGCAGTAAGCTGGTTCTTCTTCAAGACCACGCTGAACCCCAAGTGACGGGCGCAGTAGGTTCAGGATTAGCCCTGATCTGAACCCCGTATCGAAGGCTCGGATTGTAGGATTAAACCGAACTCTGAGTACGACTAGTAGGATTAACCGAACGTCGGTGAAGAATCGTCATTGGGTAAAACCAAAGACCAATTGAAGAACGGCTAGTAGGATTCAACCGAACGCCAAATATGACATGGACAGTAGGATCAAACCGAACTCCAAACACAACAAGTAAGTTGTACTGAACTCCAGATTAATACTCTCTTATGAAGTTCTTTATTTGGAAGTTTTATATATTCTGAGTCATCAATTCTTCAATTGAGACCTGACTCATAAACTCCGACACAAACAATTCACTCGGGTACGCCACAATCTAAGGCATTTTCACCCGAAATCCCTCAGTCGGAAATATTTGAAGAGGAATTTCTATTTTAAATCCTCACTCTTAAAAGCTCTCACGAGAAAATCTCACTCAGAGTTTATTCAAAGTGAATCATCACCCAATGAAACTGGGGGACAGTATCAACAATTTAACGAATATCTTGAGGAATGAACTCTCGTCTAAACGATCTCACAATCATTCCCCTTAAGCCGTTCTTGTGACGATGATGTGTTCCCTCACAAGCGGTGATCTTATTATGAAATTCATCTCGCATGTATAAGTCCGGTATGGAGATCTTGTTATACAATCCGATCTTCATTACTTAAATCCGGAATGATACAATACACATGCAATCCCTCTATTTAAGTTGTTTCTCACTAAACAAGAATGGAGGTAAAAAATTCTTTTATTGATTTAATAAGAATTACAATTCGTGTAATAATCCGGAGCTGAACCCGGAACACAGCGAATTCGAATCAATAAAACAAAAAAGGAAACGAGGAAGGCACTACTTTTTCTGGCTTGAGTCTCCCTCCTTCCCTTTGCCTTTGCCTCCGGTCTTGTCTTCTTCAGCGTGAGAGCTTGATCCTGTACTTGTGGGCTTCAGGAGGGAAGGTCCCATTGATTGACCTTTAGGTAAAGGAGCAAACTTATAAGGAGTGTTAGGCGGACTCTCATGACGATTGTCAACGATGGCCACCAGTTTCCCTTGGTGAAACTCATAGAACGGATCAATACCGTTCAAATTAATTGACACCTTGGGATTCCGGTATAGCACCTGACGAACTGCCAACCCGAAAGCCTCCTTGACTGCTTGATCATACATGTTTACAGCATCGTCCAAGTCTGCTTTCAGGGTCTTGACCTCGCCATTCGAATCCGCCAGCTTTAATAGCAGCTCCTTTTCCTTACGTGACCAATCATTCGCTCCTTGAGAATGGACGACCTTAGCCTCCTTCAACCGCTCGTCTAGCTTTGAAGAGCGTTCCTTCTCCACACAAAAATTGGCATGGAGGTCAGCGTGGATTTTCTTCTGATCAAGAACCTGACCCTCCAGCTCCTTGGCAAGTTTCTTCAACTTGGCAATTTCTTCATCCTTCTTCTGAGCTTCTTCTCTGGAAGTTTCTAATTTTCCTTCTAATTGGAGGATGATTGCCTTGTCTTTGCCAGCCATCGAGGTGAGCCTCTCGTTTTCTTCTGTGAGCTCGCGAACCGACTTGAGGAGCTCGGATAACTCAGCCAAGTGCTTCTGTCCGTCGTTGCAAGCTCTGATCATTTCTTCACTCTTCAACGAGGGCTTCACCTTGGGTGAGGATTCAGGAACGCCCTCAGAAACGGAGCCCTCATACACCGGATGTCGAACAAGACCGGAACTACCTTCAAGAGGGCAAGGGGCTTTGGGCGCGAAATAAGTCGTTATTGGCTTCGCCCCATATGTGATAACACCACTTGGGGTATCCGGAATAGACCCTTCCGCTCTCTTTTCCTTAGAAGGCCCTGGCTCAGCAGCCCCTCTTGAAGTTTTTGGCTTTTTGGGCGAGGATTGACGATCTGAGGTCTTCGAAGGATCACGCTTTGTCCTCTTCTTTTTCTCGACAACCTTCTCAGATCCGCCCTCGATCAGAGGAATATCGTCACCAGCAGATGAAGTTAATATTATTGTCTCAGCAGTGGCCTTCTTTGAATTCCGCTTTGCCTGAATGTCATTTTCAGCCGTAACGGAAGTCTCTCCGGCCTTGAGTCCTTTTAGCCTATTCATCTCTGGTGACTCACCCTGAATTTCACCTGCACAGTCAAAAGACACAATCAGAGACGTAAAATTTTCAAGGCAAATGACATAATAACGCATGAAGAATGGCAGGGAAATTACGTAAATACTCCTCGCGAGTAGACTTTGGTCCTAACAAACGCCTGCAGGAGAAAAATTGGTGTGAGGCTGTGTAGGACTGCAGAGCTGAAAGAACGGAGATTGAGGTTGGGCTCAGTTCGTCCTCCTCGGTATAGTACACTTGGGAGGTCAACAAAAAATGTTCGTGCGTCCAAGTCACTGGGAATTTTGGAATCCCATCTTCAGTTAACCAAAAAATTGGTTCATTCGGATGGACGCTAATCTTCGTGAAATAGGACTTGAATGAATGTCCATCAACTTTGGCGGAATCAGTGTACGACTCAAAGTTGATAACCTTGGAGAGAGTCCGGAGGGATATCAAGCTCACTCCCCCCTTCTCCTTATTCGCACGACGGACCACTTGAGTGAAGTAGAAAAGCATGGCCACCGTCGGTTTGAAGTTGAAGTGCTCCCCAAGCACTTCAAGAGAGCGGACCAATCCCCATCTATTAGGGTGAAGTTGCGAGGGGGCGCAGTCCAAGAATCTCAGGACTCCCATCTCAAACTTCGTCAAGGGGAAACGCACGCCCAAGTTCAGAAATAAAAAATCATACATGAACAAGGACTTCTCGTCCGGTGTATGACATATCCGTACTGATGGAAGGGGAGCGAATACCTTAAAACACCATTTGTATTTGTTCTTCTTCCAAACTGTAAACCGCGGCTCCAGCTCCCCTTCATCCTCCCGAGCATGGACGGACGGTGTTTCACGAAACTCCTCAGCCACTTAGCTGAATGGGCGTTTCTGTTGGAATTTCACCCAGTCTATCCGGTGTGCAACCACATTGCAGAGGCCGGATTGGGTCTTCAAGATATACTTCTCGGAAGGGGATTCCCCTTCAGACGATTTTATCCCAGTGGCTTTCTTTGTCACCATTGTGAAAGCTTTGATGCTGCGATAAAATTTCACATCATCAGAGAGATACAAATCCCCACTTTCGACACTCTCACTGGAGGAGGAAGACTCTGAAGAGGGTATAATCACCCTTCGCCTTTGATATTGTGACTCCTCCCCCCCTGTATACTGTGGCCTCGACTGGAAGATCACTGGGATCTTCCCACCACGAACATTAGGGTTTTGAGCCAAAGCCCTTCCTCCTCTTCCTCTAGGGCTAACACCACTGAAGCTAACACCCTTCCTAGCCATTCTCAAATATCGAAAAGAGATACAAAAAACGAAGGGAAAGTGGTTACCTAAGGATAGTGAATTGAAATTCACAAAGGCAGACACGAAGAACTTCTTGGAACTTTTGCAGAGGTTCGTCAAAGAAGCAAGAAGAAATGGTAACTGAGATTGCCAGATATGCCTCCTTCGAGGCACGAAAATTTTTCAAATACCCACTAAACACAACCTGTCGTTTAGCCCCAAACGACTCCCCGTTTAGTGGACCAAAATTGTCGTTTAGTACCTCAAGGCGCGAAAATGCCATCGTTTTTTCACAGAGTCATCAAAATGGGCCTATTAAAACCAAATACTAGGCCCAACAAGACTATGCGTGACAGTTACTAAGACATGCGCATTTAACGCAATAATGGCTCGCCCACGTGAATTAAGGCATTAAATGTCCAATCATTAGAAACGTGGCCGCCATTACTCGAATACCAAGGGTTGAAAAATTCGATAAACTCCTGATATTCTCATTGTCGAATCCGCCCTTAGGACATTCATCACTACGGAACCTTGTTCCCAGAGCGGACATATACACTTTGATGTAGTCCCGAAATCCAGACGTACTACGATTAATATAGCTCATATGAGCAAGTCTACTCATTCCTCACATCAGCTAGGGGGCTAGTAGAGGTAGAGGTGTTACTCGGATTTCGGATTACTTGGACTTCGGATTCGAAAATTTGTTCAATCCGTACTACATGATTACAAAACTTCACCAGGACGGATAATCTCGATGATATAACTCCTGGTATGAAGAATTCCAATAATCATTCCAGGACGGATGATCTCAATCACATATTCCGTGATTCGATGATGTAACTCCTGGTGTGAATCATTCCAGGACGGATGATCCCAATCACCTATAAAGTGATTCGACGATGTAACTCCTGGTATGAACAATTCTCATCATCATTCTTACGATGAGAGCTTTTGAAAACTGAAAAGTATTTACTCAATCCGTACTCCTACGATTGAAAAATGCCTCCAGAACGGATTATCTAAATCACCTAATCTGTGATCTGACGATGCAACTCTTGGTGTTGTGTACCTTTCCAGAACGGACAATCTCAATCACCCATTATGTGATCTGACGATGTAACTCCTTGACATGGTGTACCTGCCCAGGACGGATGATCTCAATCACCTATTCTGTGATCTGACGATGTAACTCCTGGCACCATACACACCTCAAGGACGGACGATCTCAATCACCTGTTATGTGATCCGACGATATAACTTCTGGTGCTGTACACATCCCCAAGACGGATGATCTCAATCACTTATGAAGTGATTTGATGACAAAACACCTGGCATGATCAATTCATATAATCATTCTTATGATGGAAAATTCCGAAAGTCAGTCCGCACTTTCGCTTTCAAGTGGTATTCTCCCAGGACGGATACTCTTTATCACCTATTATGTGATACAACGACGTAACTCCTGGCGTAGAAAAAACTCCCATCATCATCCTTATGATAAAAGACTCAAACACCACTTCCTTGCAGTTCCCTAAGCTTGGAACAATATTGTCATCTCCTATGAGAGCATTACGGATTAAAAGCAGTCATCCGTCCTGTTACACTACTCTACTGAACAGCGGATTGACCCATCTTTCCCCAAAAGAATTAAGAAAATTAAGGATCATGCCCCAAAGACAGGCACCCTTTTTCTTAATACACACTTGGGGACATGTATATATTTATCCGTTCTAAATTTTACTTATTGTTTAATTTTCTGAGGCTGTTATTTCAATCTGGCCTTAAGATTAATTATACTGAACGGATTAGTAACGATTTATATATACATGAAACGACGAAGACAAATTTCTTCAACCAAAATTCATTCATTGAAATGAAATTACATACAATAGTTCAAAATCCGGAGTTGATCCCGGTACACAACTATACATGAAAACAAAATTACGGAGGAGGAATCTGTTCTTCAGTTTTTTGCGCCTCCTCAGCACCAGGCTCTTGTCCCCCTTCCTTTGGAACCTCCGCAGGAGTCTCACCTCCAGGAGCCTCAGCCCTTTCTTCAGAAGAGGGAACCTCGGACACAGGAAAGACGTAATCAGGTCCCATGGATTGACCCTCAGGAAGAGGAGCCAAACCATACAAGGACGTCGGTGGATCCTCGTGACGACCATCCACCACTGCAACTAACTTTCCCCCATGGAATTCATAGTACGGATCCATTCCATAAAGGTTAAGTTTCGCAGTGGGGTTGCGGTAGAAGACTTGGCGTATGGCTAGGCCGAAGGACTCTTCAACAGCCCGGCTGTATATGTCAACAGCTTCTTCTCTCTCAGCTTTCGCTGTAGCCAATTCTCCCCGCAACTTGGACAGCTCCTCACTAGACACCTCGGACTCCGCTTTCCTAGCCTTCAGTCCCTCTATCTCAAGAAGGAGCTTCTTCTCCCTTTGAGACCACTCCTCAGCATCAGCTTTATGTTTATCCTGGCTGCTACGGAGTTCTTCCTCCTTCTCTGCCATTTTGCCTTCCAAGTTTTTAAGATCGCCTTTGAGCTTGAGATTCTCTTTAGTCATGATATCTCCAAACTCCTTAGACTTGTTAAGACGATCTTCCATTAACTTCACGGCGGCTTTGTCCTTTTCCGAGGAAAGCTTGAGTTTTTTCAATTCGTCACTCAATTCCTCAACTTTATCGGCGTTGCTAGCCAACTCGCTGACTGAAGAAAGCATTCCAGCAAGTTCGGCTAACTGCCACCTTCCGGCCTCACACGCTTCCGTAATTTCTTTAGGACTGAGTGTAGGCCGGAGTTTGTACATCGGAGGAGGAAGAGTGGCTGGAGTAGAACCTTCATAGGAGAGGAAGGGGTGAGAAACGAGGTAGTTGGGAAGGAGGTCGGCTCTGATCCAGAAACCCCAGCAGCAGGATCCTCAGAAACCCTTTGCTTCTTGGACTGACGCCTCGCAGGATCATTCTGGATCTTTCTTCTCCTCTCAGTAACTGGAGGCTGACCCGAGGCTGCGCCAACATCGGATGTACCGCCCTCAACCAGTGGGATGTCCCCTTCAGCATCCGAGGTCAAGATGATTACCTCAGGACGATCCTTAGTTGAGGGCCTGGGCTTTACTTCATTTTCATGAGCAACGGATTTACCAGCCGCCTTGAATTTCTTCAGTTTATCCATTTCTGGAGTTTCTTGTTCAATTTCACCTACATGAACAAACACAAGATGTCAGCAACTACAAATATTCTATATATATTTGATAAAGGAGAAAAGATGAAATAAAACGAGAAGTACGCAAATATTCCTCCCGGACTCCGCTTGAGCTACTTAGCAGACGCCTACACGAAAAGACGTGACGACCTGTAGTGTGCGATTCAAGTGCGAACAACACTCTCGACGTCTCACGAGACAGATCGGATTGATCAGTGTAGTACGCGTGTGAGCTCAAGAGGAAATGTTTGTGTGTCCAACTCAGGGGAAATTTGTCAACGTCCTCTTCATCCTTCCAAAATTTTGGTTTGCCCTTCTTAATGGAGATGCGAGTGAAGTAAGTCTTGAAGGACTTCCCGTCAACCTTGGCAGAATCTGTATAAGACTCAAAGTTCACAAAGGAACAGAGAGTCCGGAGAGTCACCAGACCAACTCCACCTTGCTTGTTTGCTCTTCGAACTACCTGAGTGTAGTAGAACAGCATCGCTACAGTTGGCGTGAAATTGAAATGTTCACCAAGGACCTCCAGAGCCCGGATGAGGCCCCAACCATTGGGATGAAGTTGGGAGGGTGCACAATTCAGGAACTTCAGGACGCCCATCTGGAGTTCGGTTAGAGGAAAACGAACTCCCAGATTATGGAAAATAAAGTCATACATGTATACAGAGCGGTCATTAGGGACGACGTGGCATATCCGCTCTGTCGGAAGTGGTGCGTAAACCCTATACCACTTTTTTGTCTCTTTATCCGTACTCAAAGTAAACCTCGGCTGGATCCGGGATCCCTCCTCATCCGCATGTCGGGAGGCCAAGTCCTTAAACTCACTGGACACCCAGCAGAAAGGCCATTTAGCCTGAACCTCCTCCCAATTCAGCCTTGAAACAACTACGCTATAAAGACCTTCAGCTGTCTTCGTAATGGCACTATCTCCAGAGGTTCCTTCTCCAGTGGCCATTTGGATTATCTAAATCAAACTCCTTAATCTACGATAAGAAATGAAATGTCGTCAGAAAGTTTCAATCATTACTCACTGCATTTTAAAAGCAATT
Source organism: Clitoria ternatea (assembly GCA_037962975.1). Classification (NCBI taxonomy): domain Eukaryota; kingdom Viridiplantae; phylum Streptophyta; class Magnoliopsida; order Fabales; family Fabaceae; genus Clitoria; species Clitoria ternatea. The sequence continues at coordinate 19,783,156 of CM075670.1, read as the reverse complement.
ACAATCAGAGGGCGACTCTGAGAAGGGAAAGGTCACTTCCCACAGTGAGTAAGATCCCCTTTCTGAGCGACGTGATTCAGTCTTAGAAAGAATTATAAGAATTCTTCCCCACGACTATTAGGGTTGCGGGAAACTGATTCCCCCCCAGACGAAGCCTACTTTCTTTAACTAAGAAGTAGCAAGACAAAACAAAACCAGAGCAACAAGGAAGAGATAGTTACCTCAGATGACAGTGATGAATTTGAGGAACGAAGAAACCCTCGCAATGTAGGCAGCAAACTCCCTTGCAAAATTTTTGCAGAGTTTCGTTAAGTACACAAAAGCAAGTGGAACCCAGAATCCACTAAGTGTTCCTTTTATAGGAAACGAAGAGGTTCGGTTACCCCCTCTTGAAGTTGTGTCGTTCTCGATAAAACGCACTCGTTCACAAGTGAAACGACACAACCGTTCCAAATTCTTGGGCGCCAAAACGATAGCGACTCAGTGAAGGACTATCCACTAGGCCCAAAAGTTTCGAAAACTTCAGGCCCATTAAGCCCAAAACGACGGTTAATGAGATTTTCATCTCAGACGCAATAATTGCTTGCCCACGTGACTAAAAGCATTAATGTCTGATCATGCAACGCAATTCACGCTTTACAGCCGTTACACGAACTTCAAGAGCTTTCAATTCCAATAAACTCTTGAAATCCTCACACAACGAATCTTTGTCTGAATCCGTTGTGACCGTACCGAAAGGTCGTATCTATTAAATTTAGAACGGTTCTTTACGAATGACAACAGATGCTAAGGAACTGTTGCACACGTAAGCTTACCGATATTAAGACCTCTCGCAGGATGAGTAGCTTATATGAACAACTATTCAGTCCCTCACACAAGCTAGGGGACATATGATCCGGTCTCAATACCGGTATCCGATCTGCTATACATATTTCAACGTCTTTGATAAGACATCTACGTGTAACCGGTGTCATCGGTATACATCCGAACTGTAATTCCGTATCAGGCGTTCTCCCTATACCGGTTGTTCAGGATAACACCATGACATCGGACAATACACACGTCACTGTGCTAATGACAAGGATTGTTGCTACAGGGATCGATCAATAATTCCCTACACTACGAGCCAAATTCTGCTCACGGGAATGGTCAACTTGTTCCCTAATCCTAGTCTACATTCTCTATGCTCAATATAAAATAGCCACTTGACCCAATCATGCAGGTAAGTGCGCAATATAATAATGCTAATGGGAGTTGGTGGTTCCCCACCAACGAGTCCTCGATAATCGAGCCAATCAGGTATATGAACTCACTTCATGATTGAAGTGGGGGATCTTCAGCTCTTTTACGACTGATTACTCTCTGAATACATTCCTTACTTGGAATATAATCACTGACTTGAGCGTCGGAGAATCTTTGCAGGTGACACCACCATTCGCCCACTTCAACGCGTTAGGTCGGTGTGAAGGATCTCTAGGACGCCCAATCCGCTCTCCTCATTCAGGGACAACGGATACACAGATCGGATACACATACATCCGGTATCTTATACGGTATTGACATATTATTCGTGACTGGCTTGAGATCGGATCTCTTGACCCCGGTCCAGGACAGATCACTCCCTATCCTTTACCTCCATATCATTTTATTCATTCTGCTTCAACCATACGCCCTAGAACAGGCAACGCTGGTACCTCAAACAGGGGGAGTCTGAGCTCTCGCGCCCCCTCTAGCCACCGTGGTGGAAGGATTCCAGTGAATCTTCTTGTGGCTGGGCCTCGTCGCTCAGAGAGAGTTGAAACTTCTTCCTCGCGAGCGCCAGTTGGTCGGCGCTGCTCTGAGGATCCCCTTGACTCGAGGGCTACCAGTTGCTCTGATGAAGGGTCAAGTAACGAAGGTTATCTCTCTGACGATGTTGCCTTCTACCACAGCACATACGCGTTCTATCGTGCATCAAGGACCATGGAGATTTCAGGGTCTGGCAAGACGATGATTCTTCGTACCACTGAAGGGTGTGTCAACGTCGTGGCACACTGGCTGAATTGGGAAAAGCTGAACAGGGAAAGGCCGTACTGCTGGGTTGAGGAGGAATTTTTGGAAATCCCCTCACATCATGCAAGTGAAGAGGAACGCCCAGTCACTCTCCGCTGTAAAATTTATTCTGACAAGAAGTACAAGGGGCGCTATCTTGTTCTTGCCCCCCGTCCAACTGAGAGAGTCTGTCACCGCGTCCCAGACGAGAGGTCGGTCTACATGTACGACTTCATCTTTCAAAACTTGGGAGTCTGCTTCCCCATGACAGAATTTCAAATGGCCGTCTTACGCTTCCTCGACTGTGCCCTTACTCAATTACATCCCAACGGCTGGGGCTTGGTGCGCGCTCTCGAAATTCTGGGGGAGCATTTCAACTTCACCGCCACTATGGCTAAATTGTTTTATTACTGCCAAGTGGTCCGTCGTGCCAACAAGAAGGGCGGCCTTGGGTTCATAACACTCCGTTGTGACTCAAGGGTGGTGAACTTTAAGTCCTACACCGAATCCGCTAAGGTGGATGGACGCTCTTTCAAACACTACTATACGCGGGTCCGAATTCAGCCCAATAAGCCGGTCTTCTGGCTCAACAAGGAAGGATTCACCAAATTCCCCCTCAGTCGGTCGCACGAGCATTTTCTACTGCTGAGCCGTGCTTACTATACTGATAAGAGTGAGCTTTCCTCTCACTCCGTCGAAGTACTGAATGCCATGCAGACGGCCTCAAAGACCCTCAAGGGGTTTTCCTGCAGACTCCTCCTGGGGAGTGATGAAGTCCGAACTACCTATCTCCGTAATAACCGTTCTCAACTGTGGTTATGTTACATACTTATTCTGCTCTTTTTACTTTTCTTCCCATGTGTTTAACTCAATTCTCCTTGTTTTGCAGAACAAATTGGAAAAGCCTGTCCCGAAATGTTGTCTCTGAGAACTATGCTGGCGGATGACGACTCTTCCTCCGAAGAGAATGAAATTCAAGCCAAGCGGAATTCCACCAAAGCTCCAACCCTTCCTCTGACCTCAACAGTGGGAGACGAGGTCTCTCTCCTTGATGAGGAGGAGCCTGAACAACAAACAGAGGCTACGGAGCAGAGTGATGAAGAGGCCGTCCCAGAGAAAAAGAAGAAGAAGAGGCGTCTGGTCAAGACAGCAGATGTGGAAAAGCCTCCATCTGGTTACCCCGCAAAGAAGCGCCAGAAGACCCTTGAGGACTCTGGGTTGAAAAAGGACAAGGGAAAGAAGCCCGTCCTCAACTCCTCTGCCCCTCCTTCTCATGCCACGTCTGGACCGGACTCTGGGAGCGGTCCTCCTCCAGTATTTGATCCTCCAGGCGAATCCTTTCTCTCTCCCTATCTCTGGTTCCAGGGGTCTGCGCCCCCCACTCTTCCAAAGGCAAGGTATTGTCTCCGCCCTTCTCTCGATGCTGTTGAGGTTTGAGGTGCTTGCAAGGCCGGCCGTTGGCAACTGGATGAGCTATCCGGTCTCTTGGACTCATTGAGCGAAAAGGTTGATTACATGGAACAGGTTGAAAAACTTGAGGCCGACATCGCTGTAAAGGAGGCCTGGGCGGCCAAGCAAGCCGAGACTCGTAGAGGGGTGGAGGCTGAATTGACTAAGGCCAAGGAGACGCTGCAAAAGAAGACTGAAGAGATAAGTCAGCTTCATTTCGCCAACAAAGCTTTAGAGCGGCAGGTCACTGAGCTTCAGCAGCAAAATAAGTCCATCCCCCTCCTTGAAGAAGAGCTGCAATTAGAGAAGAAGAGATCGGCCAAGCTTGCTGACGATCTCAAAATAATGGAGACCGGTCACAATAAAAGCCTAGAAGAGTGGGAGATCCTTCGGAAGGAAATGCAGGCCCAGATTGAAGAGCTGAGGAAAGGGAATACGAACACTGGGCCGTCGGAGGAGGATTTTGCCAAGCTTCAAAAGAAATTATCTGCTGCTAAGGCCAAGGCTGCCAAAGCCTTGGAAATATGCAAGAAAGTGGCTTACGAATCCTTTAGCCTGGCACTTCGTCAAGTCTTTTACCGCAACCCTGACGTGAAGCTTAATCTGTACGGGTTAGATCCATTCTATGAATTCCACAGAAGGAAACTTGTCAAAGTGAAGAAGAACGGCTCGCACCAAGATCCTCGCGACGCTCTTTATGAACTGCCTCCACTTCTGGAGGGTCAAAGCATGGAACCAGCAATGTCCACTCCTGGCCCCGAAGGTGAGACACAAGAAGGTGCTCAAACTGGCCCAAAGACCGGAGCGAATAAGGCTCAAACTGAGGGAGCTGAAGAGGGGAGAACGGAAGTGCCCACCTCGGAGGATCAACAACCTACTCTTTGATTTTGTGCTTTCATTTACAGCTGTGTTCTGGGATCAGCTCCAGCTTTAATATTTTAAAACATATACAATTTCTCCTTTACAGAAATAGAATTTGCTCTTGCTTCCCCTTTTATCGTTTGTGACAAGTATATGATTGCCAGATAACTTAGTGGTATACACAATACTTTACCTTTTCAATACTTTACAAATCTGCTCTGTTTAGCTATATTGTTGTTTAAAGCGTGTTTATCACCTCGGAGTAAGATAACAGAAATTGTAACAGATAAGTAACAAATAAGTTAAAGTATGCCCTGTCCCCAAGTATAGGTATTCTGGGAAGGGAAATTTTGCTGTAAAACGTTACCTTTAACTTCCTGGAAATTAGAAAGTTTCATCCGATCTTGAAGATGTGGAACGGCCATATTTGCGTTCAGCCGCCCTGTAATAAATGCTTCAGAGATGAGGACGGAAATTATATTTGGAGTTCGGTACAACCCTATCCTCCAAGTCTTCATGTAGGGTTCGGTATTACCTTAAAAAAGGTTAAATACTACCCCCTTCTCTTGAGGTTCGGTTTAATCCTATAACTCAAGTCTTCAATGGTGTTCGGTTCGATCCTACTAACCATACTTGGAATTCGGTGCAATCCTACAATCCAAGCCTTCAAACGGTATTCGGTTCGATCCTACTAACCATACCCAGAGTTCGGTGCAATCCTACAATCCGGGCCTTCAACACGGGGTTCGGATCAGGGCTAATCCTGAACCTACTGCGCCCGTTACTCGGGGTTCAGCGTGGTCTTGAAGATGAACCAGCTTACTGCGCCCAAGCCTTCAAATGGTGTTCGGTTTGATCCTACTAACCATACTTGGAATTCGGTGCAATCCTATAATCCAAGCCTTCAAACGGTGTTCGGTTCGATCCTACTAACCGTACCCAGAGTTCGGTGCAATCCTACAATCCGGGCCTTCAACACGGGGTTCGGATCAGGGCTAATCCTGAACCTACTGCGCCCGTTACTCCTGGTTCAGCGTGGTCTTGAAGATGAACCAGCTTACTGCGCCCAAGCCTTTAAATGGTGTTCGGTTCGATCCTACTAACCATACTTGGAATTCGGTGCAATCCTACAATCCAAGCCTTCAAACGGTGTTCGGTTCGATCCTACTAACCGTACCCAGAGTTCGGTGCAATCCTATAATCCGGGCCTTCAAATGGGGTTCAGTTTAATCCTACAACCCATTTCCCCCTCGAGGAGTTACATCGTCAATACATAGAATTGGTGATTGAGATCATCCGTCCTGAGGGTCTTCGTATGAAAACGGCTTATAGCTATACATCACGACATACAAATGAGAGAGTGAGACTGATAGAGTCATAAATCGTATTTTCATTAAGTTGGAAGAATATATATTACAAAGGAAGCGTAGTTAGGGTCATGCCTCATTAAAACCTTCTTGAGAAAACCCAATGGGAAAAAACTCAAGTAAGGAAAAAGAGTACATGCCGTCTTACCAACTAGCTATAATAAACACGTAAGTTCTGAGTGTTCCATTTGTTGCGAATTGGGGTTCCATCGAGCTCCTCGAGGCAGTATGACCCCTTTCCTGTAACTTCAGAAACTCTGTAAGGGCCTTCCCATGTTGGTGCTAGCTTCCCTTGATAGGCAAATTTATTACCCACACTCGCCTTTCTTAAAATAAGATCTCTAGTGTTAAATGCTCTGTATTGGACACGCTTGTTGTACCGGAGAGCTGCTTTAGCCTTTATTGCTTGGTCTCTGACAAACGCTCCCTCTCTCAGCTCATGAAGAACGTCTAATTCTGATGCCAGATTGGCGACATTATCTTCTGCTGAAAAATATTCCACTCGGGTCGATCTGGTTTCTAGCTCTACTGGGATCATTGCCTCGACCCCGTAGGTTAGCCGATATGGGGATTCATTAGTGAAAGAATGTGGCGTAGTATGGTATGCCCACAGAACATGACACAATTGATCAGTCCAACCTCCCTTCGCTTCTCCAAGACGCTTCTTCAATCCCTTTAGCACCTCTCGATTGGCTACTTCAGCTTGACCATTCGTCTGGGGGTGCTTCACATATGAGAATATTTGGACTATCCCCAGTCCCTCGAGCAAGTCAGTGAACTTCTTATCTATGAATTGGGTGCCATTATCCGTCACAATCCGCCTGGGACACTGAATCGAGCTATGATGTTTTCATATACGAAACGCCTTGTCCGCGCAGAAGTGATATGCACTACTGGCTCAGCCTCAATCCACTTGGTGAAGTAGTCTACCCCCACAATCAAATATTTGATACCTCCTGGAGTAGTAGGGAATGGACCCAGGATATCAAGGCCCCACTGGTAGAACGGCCAGGGCACAACGGATGAAGAAAGTTCTTGGGCCGGTGTATGGTGGAGATTGGAAAACCTTTGACAAGCATCACACTTCTTCACAAAATCTGCTGAATCCTGCTTCACCGTGGGCCACCAATAACCAGCCCTGAGGATTTTTCTCATTAAACTCCGACCCCCAGCATGGTGTCCACACTGCCCCTCGTGTACTTCCTCCAACACTGCTTGTACCTCATCTTCTCTCAAACAAAGAAGGTATGGGACTGAAAACCCCTTTTATAAAGAACATCATCGACCATAGTGAAGTACGGTAGCTCCCTTTTTACTCGTCTCCTCTCCTTCTCATCAGTTGGGAGTTGTCCGTCTGCCAGATAACGGATGTAGGGGATGACCCAAGAATTCTCGTAAGGATAATTGACCATTATGGCATCCAGAGAAGAAAACAGAGGGATGCTTGGTGTTGTCAGTGTGCTCTGAACCACCGTCGTTGTACTGCCAGGCTGTTTTGTACTTGCAAGCCTCGATAAGATATCCGCTCTGGTGTTCTCCTCTCTTGGCACATGTTTGAATTCTATAACGTCGAATCTCCCCTTCAATTCATTCACACAATTCAAGTATAGTTGAAATTGTGGCTCTCTGACCTGATATTCCCCCTGGATTTGTGAAATCACCAGCTGTGAATCGCTACACAATGTAACTGCTGACGCTTCAATGTCAATCGCTGCTCGGAGACCGGCCAAGCATGTCTCATACTCAGCTTGATTATTGGTGGTCTTAAAATTGAACCGGAGGGAAATCTCCAAGTACACACCGTCATCACTCTCCACCACGACACCGGCTCCACAGCCTTTACTGTTTGATGACCCATCAACATAGATGGTCCAATGTGCTCGAGGTGTGGCTGGATCCGACCCTGTTATTTCCGCCACGAAATCTGCCAGTACTTGAGCTTTAATAGCTCCTCGAGGCTCATAAGAAATTTCAAACTCAGAAAGCTCGATAGACCATTTAATCATCCTTCCAGCGAGATCTGGTTTACTAAGCACTGAGCGGAGGGGTAAATCCGTTCTCACAAGAACTGGGTGCGCATGAACATATGGCCTCAACCGTCGTGAAGCCCACACGACTGCTAGAGCAGCCTTCTCTATCTTCTAATATCTTCCTTCTGCCCCCTGGAACGTCTTGCTGGTAAAGTAAACCGGCCTCTGTCCCTCTGGAGTTTCTGTAACCAAAGCCACGCCTAGGGCTTCATCAGAAATTGCCAAATACAAAATCAGAGTCTCACCAGGGGCAGGCTTTACCAAAATTGGTGGACTTGAGAGCACGGCCTTGAGCTGCTGAAAGGCTTACTCCTGCTCTTCTCCCCATTCAAAACTCTTGTGTTTCTTCAACGCCTTATACAGAGGAAGAGATCTATGCGCCATCTTGGGCATGAATCGAGCTAGAGCGGCCACCTTCCCATTCAATGATTGTACCTCCCTTAGATTCTTAGGGCTCTGCATATCCAGTATTGCTTGACATTTTCCAGGGTTGGCCTCAATACCCCGCTGGGTCAACATGAAGCCCAGGAACTTTCCCGCTGGAACTGCAAAGGTGCACTTTAGTGGATTTAGCCTCATGTTATACTGTCGCAGCCTAGTAAACACTTGGCGCAGATCTTTGATGTGATCTCCTCCAGCAGGAGTCTTTGCAATGATGTCATCGATATACACTTCTACCAGCTTAGTGTGCATTCCTTCAAATACCTGATTGATCATGCGCTGGTAGGTAGCACCGGCGTTCTTCAATCCAAATGGCATAACGGTGTAGCAGAAAACACCACGGTCATTGACAAAGGCCGTCTTCTCTTGATCTCCCTCCCACATCGGAATCTGATTGTACCCAGAATAAGCATCCATGAAACTGAGATACTGATAACCAGATGAGTCATCTACCATGCGATCAATGTTTGGTAGAGGATACGGATCCTTGGGGCAACACCGGTTAAGGTCCACATAATCCGTGCACATCCTCCACTTGCCATTAGCTTTCTGCACCATCACTACGTTGGAAAGCCAAGATGAATAGCGAATCTCCTTTATAAAACCTGCCTTCAACAACTCCTCTGTTTGCTCACACGCTGCCTTCTGATTCTCTGGTCCCAACCTCCTCTTCTTCTGGGCCACCGGTCTCATTTTTGGGTAAACAGCGAGTTTGTGGCAACAGAAATCAGGGTCCATCCCAGGCATGTCCGTTGCAGTCCATGCAAAAAGGTCTTTAAACTCCTGCAAGAGAGCCAACAAACGCTGTTCCATGCCTGCCTCCAGATTATCATTAATGTGCGTGACCTTTTCTGGGGAATCCCCTAAGACGACATCCCTGGAACCACCATCCGGTGTGGGCTTTGAGGGGTTGAGAGGGTCAATCTTTATTTCCGCCCTGGGGTCTAAGTCAATCATACTGACAGACCCAGTTGCTATTCCTCCGTCATTCAGCTTCCTCTTCTTATTAAACGCTTCCAACTTAACCATGTTGAGGCTCAGGTTATAACAGTACCGAGCCATCTCGTGATCTCCGCGGAGGGAGGACACGCCATTGTCCTTGTCAATGAATTTGATCAGGAGGTGAGGAGTGGACATAATTTCTTCCATTGCATTCAAATTAGGACAGCCTATGATCCCGTTGTAGGGGGATTCCATATCGATCACCAGGATTCTCGATTTTACCGTTCTCACACCAGGCTCTCCCTCAAAAGAAATGAGTGTATCAAGATACCCCTTAGTAGGTTGCTTCGCCCTATTAAACGCTGTGAGTTCTTGCGTGTACGGCTGCAGATCTGCATCATTAAAACCCATTCTTTTGAAACAGTTATAAAAAATTATATCGCAAGAACTTCCCTGGTCGACGAGGATCCTCTTCACATCGTTGTTAGCAATGACAGCAACAATCACCACTGTGTCGTCTCCTCTTGGGATCGTCGGGCCAAAGTCATCATCAGTAAATGACACCATCGGGGCTGCCACACCGTCCCTGAAAGGGCGGTTATCTCTAGGTTTGCCCTGGACAGATAAAATCATCCGGTGGTGATTTTTCCTGGCTGTGATTGATGCTCCTCCTCCAGCAAATCCTCCAGCAATCATCTCAATCACTTCACGCCTACCCTGCCTCTACTGTTGAGGCATGTTGTTCTGCTGGGCTCCTTCAGTGATTACCGCTCCTTTCTGCTTTTCATCTGCAGTAAACTTCCTGACTGGGTTATGGCTATTGTCACCTTCGTCGTCCGAATCTCTCCCTCTTTTGTCCATCCTATCTGGCTCGTCTGAGGATCTTTCTCTGAACAAATATTGTTTCAGCTTTCCTTCCCTAATGAGGGTCTCCACCGTATTCTTTAAGGCTTTGCACTCGTCTGTGTGGTGACCCGTTTGTTCATGAAAGGCGCAATATTTTCGTGGGTTACCAATTCTTTTTACTGGGGGTGGCTTCCTTATACCAAAAACACGGAGCGTTGGCCAGCCAACTTCCCTCATAATTTGGGAATGTCTGGCATTTAGAGGAGCATAGTTGCTGAAAGATGAGACACGCCTGTCTCGTTGATGAGGTCGAACGCTTGCAAAGTCCTCTCGGAAAGCATGTTTTTCTGGTCTCACCCTCTCTTTCTCCCTTCGTGGCTGCTGAGAGGGTACTGGGGGCTTCATTCTAGCTGCTGTAGCCTCCAGATGCATTTCTATACCCACGTACTTAGAAGCTTTCCTTCGAAACTCCTCGAAGGTTGTTGGGGGGCTCTTTGCCAAAGATAGGGCAAAAGCGGAACTAGGTTGCAAAACTTCCACTACAATATGGAGCTGTATAGCCTCCGTGAGGTTTGGGACCAAAGCAGCCTCCTTGTAGAATCTCTTTAAGAACTCCTTAAGAGTTTCAGTCTCTCCTTGCCTTATATGGGCCAAGGTGTGAGAAGTTCTTGGGATGTCTCTGGAGATGACAAAATGGCTTTCAAACGCAGCTACCATTTCCTCCCAAGAATCTATGGATCCTGAGGGCAGGCTCTTGAACCAGCTGAAAGCCTCCTCCGTCAGTGTTCTTGGGAACATCCTGCACATGACGTCTTCATCAGCTCCCAGATACATAGCTTCATACACATAAGCATCCAGGTGCTTTGCGGGATCAGTTTCTCCATTGTACTTTCCGATCGACAGTGGCTGAGTCGTTTGCAAGTGCTTAGGGATGACAACATTCATCAGTCTTCTCAAGAAAGGAACACTGAGTCTATAAACTCCAGAGGTCACCACTGCTTGCTCCCTTCTCCTGGTATTGACTCTATCACCAGAGTCTTGGGTCTGCTCCTTCTCCTCGTGCGTAGGGATTTTTGAGTACTGGAGGGTTGTAGATCTTTCCCTCACTGATGCATGGTGAGCCTCTTCTGTATGGGACGTTACCCTATCCCCAGTTCCTCTCTTCTCCCGCTTCAACTCCATCAACTCCTCCCTGAGTTGCCTAATAACCTCATCACGAGGGTCAGGGGTCACTACTGGTACCATCCTTCGAGCGTTGGTAACAGGAGATTCAAAGACGAGTCTCCTTCCAGTTTGTTGGTGGGTCACATCCTCCACATGACCATCAACGAAATCACGTCCATCACCTTCCATTCTGACCACCAAACTTCTACGAAAAGTGGGAATAACTCTAATGAGTCCCACTGGGCGTGCCAATGAACTGGTCTGGACCGGGGTCTAGGATCCGGTGTAGGACCAGCCACAAGGGTGCAGGTGTATCAGGGTTTGCACACTAGTACAGTGGGTATCCGGTGTTGTAATCCGGCCTCTCAGTGGGAGAAACCGGTCTTGATGTCCTGGAGATCCTTCACACCAATGTTTCGCGTTGAGAGAGGGCGAAAGGTGGTGCCACCTGCGAAGACTCTCCGACGCTCAAGTTAGAAGAATGTATGAACTCAGTGAATACTAAAGCAATGCAATAGTAAAGAAGTGAGTTAGAACAACGTAACCTTGCATGTGTTTTAGATCATGCTATTTATAGTTGAACGTAGGAAATGAATCGTTGGATGTAAGTGGGCCCATTGGTTCTGATAGCGTATGAAGTGTGTCAATCAAAGTGGCTCAGTACTCAGAAGGTGTCAGGGGGGTAGGTCAATTATCAGAGTACGATCCTGTGACAAGGATGGAGGATAATCACCTTTCCGCATATTTCGTTAACACATGTACTTACACTCTGAGGTAATTGACGTTGACACATTCCGCTATGCAGGGTATCTTCGCTGATAAGTTATAAGAAACTCTTATCTCACAATGACCCTGAGGCAAACGGTTATCGACGTGAAATGAGAACAAATGAAGCATCCGTTGTAGCGAGGACAAATAGAATGTCTGATGAAATAAGAACGGATGAAGGGACAACGAATATCCGGCGTGGCACTGTCTGAACTGTGACACCGGTTTCCCTCCTAAGAGGTCATTCTGACGTCATAGCATTGGGGACCGGTATCCAGACCGGATCAGAGATCAACAAGAGAAGAAACTAAACATAGTATAAGTTTCCATGACCGTTGAACCTTGCTTTGACGTAAGTCACATGGTTAACACAAAAAAAGCTCTCCCATTGTGAAAATGTTCTAATTTTTTGAGAACTTTCTTGTGATCTCAACGACAATGACAGTCTTCTTAAATTGGTCCAAATGATAGAGGATGTTACTTTAATGTTATCACCCTTGTCACCAAGGAATATTGAAATAGCTAAACCATGTTTTAAGACATTAATCCTGATTGTGTATTTAGTAAAAACACCATATGTAGTGTTATAGCCTGCCTTAGCACCAATACCAATGCTTGGGGTGCCAATGGTAGCAGATACATCAATGTCAAGAGATTGGTTTAGGGTAACAATTGTTGTTAAGGTAGCATGGTCATGGAAATTAGCCAAGCACATTGGTGTTGTCACCGAGTACACCAAGCATAATGCATCCAATAAGGCCAGTGCCTTTGAAAATCTGATGGAAAGCCAAAAACAACAATAAGAAAAATCTGATGGAAGGCTAAAGCAGTAACAAGTAAATGTGTAGGAGCATTGTTCATCACCTACTTCAACATAAATCTAACTACCCCTAGTGTTAATTGTAACAAAAACAGAGTACTAGTTTCCCTTATTCAACTTCTTGTTCTTCCTAATCACATCATAATGCCATTCCCTAGTACCACCACATATGTTGAACCTAACAAAATTCATGTCACTAAGAGCCAAGTACTTAAGATCTTCCAATGAAATGCAAATAAGCTCAGGAAACAACTACTGAACAATAGATGTAACATCACCACTAACATTATTAATTTCAAACAGAACAAAGGTGGTCCAAGTAGAGACATATATCCTAGGAATTTCATTGAACATCTTAATTGCAATTTCAACATCAAAGCCCTTCATAGGAAATTCATGTAAAGCCTCAACAACTTCTTTTATTCCATCAATTTGTCATGCTTCTAAGAAATTACAACCAAACACTAAAAAATAGACAAATTTTACCAAACCGTTGTTGTGGCATTTCATCAAACAATTTGGAAACAACACCAAATTCTTTTTTTCTAACACAGGTACCAAATCATTGTTGTAGCATTTCATAAAATAATTTAGGAACAACACCAAATTCTTTTCTCCCGACAAAGATCACACCATTTGCGATATGTTCATCTAATTCTAAATTCCATTTAGAATATCTAGACTTTGAGTTAATGTTTTATTTCCTCCCACAAACGCATTTGTTATAGCTCCCCCATAAATTTTCTCCACCCCAAGAAACAGGCATGTAGAATATTCTTTTAGGATTGTGCATTGCTAGAAATGTAACTCTAATCACTATTAAAGAAGCATTCACTTTCTCAAAATCTTTCAAATAAAATGAGTCTTTAGCACTAGGTTCTTGGACTTATTTGAGAATGACGTTAGTTTAGATTTAGCAGCTTTGTTAATTGTCAATGAAGACCTTGCTGCTATGGTTCATGATATCAAGTTTGTGGAGCTTGTCTTTCATATCTTACAAATTGGTGAAAACCATTGGAGCTTTCCTTTCTCTATCTTCTATGTCGTCTGAAATGTCATTAGTCCTTATGTCGAGATCGAAATCACCGAATGTGAATGTGAATGTTGTTAGCCTCTATTATAATTTGTGTTCTATACCAAGCGTGCCGATATAAAAAGGATCAAACTTCTTATCTTCCTTTGATAATCTCTATAGATGAGAGATAATAGTGTGAGTAAGAAGGAAAGATGGAGCATCGTAAATGGTGGTATGCATCAGCAGAAGGTTTGGGCAGTGTTGCTTGATACATTTGACGACCATGGAAGCTTGAACAAAGAACAAATGCCCAATAGGAAAAGGATTCAGAGTGATAATAACATCAGGTCCATCACTATCCTTAAATGAGAGCTTTGATAACATAACAAATTTTGGAGGTGGTGAAGAGGCCAGACCATTGCCAATGAAAATGGTAATTGGAGAAAGAGAACTTGAGAATGTAAAAGACAAGGAGACAAAGAACATAGAATGCTCTAAATTCATATTGAAAATATAAGTTACAATGGATTATAACTGATGGTTCAGAGTTAGACATAAAAGAGGAAGTTGAATAAGTCTGAGACTCTTTTTCACGGAAATATGAACCAAATAATACAAGTAATCAAACAAATAACTAATGAAAGAAATCAACACAGAGAGTTTATACCGGTTCACTTCCAACATAGAAGTTACGTCCAGTCCCTTCTAACTTAAAAATTTTCCAATATTGTAAAATCTCCTTTACAATATCAGCACCAAACTAGTGCCACAAGTATTCTTGACTACAACCACTTCTAGCTTAACCTAAGTATTATTTCAACATGCCACTAATGGCTTAACCTACGTATTCTTTTGAAAGCCTCTTCAGGATAGAGTGTTTCTTAACTAACACGCTCTGGCAACACACCAAACTTTTACAAGGTTTAAGTAGGAAAGAAGATAGCACTCAAAACTTAGTATTTGATAGATATACAAGAGAAATTTAAGCTCTAAGTTATGACATAAGACCAGAGTCTGCTAGAAGCAGAATAGAACAAAGAGGGTCTCTGTCTTACAAATAAGAGAATTGAAATTGAGAATTTTGCAAGTTTGGAAGATTTGTGACTCTTGTTGTTTTTTGATATTCAAATGTCCTTGGTATATGTAGAAGCTTGAGGATATGACCGTTACTACTTCTAGGAGATATAGTCATTGGAAATCTTTTGAAGGTATTTTGCCTTAAGCTACTTGTTACCGGACCTTGAAGATGAACTCAATGGGGTCTGGTACACACTTCTTCAGTTTTTTCATGAAAACAGTTTCTCATGCATTTCCATGCACAAACCATTCGTAAACTAATTCTTGATTGAGCAATAAGTTACTTTCTGAAATATTCTGACAAAATCTCTGATCGTGATCAGTATACGCAGAGGTAGGTATGCTGACAGCTACTTCTTATTTTGATCCATTTCTTTATGTTCTTTGATGACAAGCACGCAAATATTATAAGAGCATGAATTCCAATTCATCACCAAAATAGAATTTAGGAACGTTGAAAATAATTCTTCGAACAGAATGATTCTATCAGACTTTTGATATTCTGCCACAGTTTTAGAACTTTGATACTCTTCCTTTGTTTTCATAGCTTAATACTCGTATCCTGTAATTACTTAGGCATACAATAATATGTTATTAACATTACAAACTTTACTTTTTGAGAGAAATTACTTGATGAATGATATAAACAAATTTAGGAATATAAAGTCTGGGGTCTGGTCCAATGGGACTTAAAAATTCTTTTTTATCCAGACTTTTTCTTAATAATCTCCCTCTATTTGTTGATAACAAACATCAAGTCTTTTCGTAAACAAAGTATATAATTCAGGGAGATTAAAGTAACAAGTGGTAGTAAGAGATATAAATATAATGATTCTCTATTAATCAAAAAGATACTGCATAACATTTCATACAAAAAATACATCATACAAGACATTACTTCACTCAAAAGACTTGTAAATCTTCTCCCCCTTTTGTAATCAACAAAAAAGGGACATTACCGAGACTTGAAAAGCAAATCATGATTAATAGATGACGTAAAAAAAGGTAAAGTAGCAGAGGAGACAACAATGAAAAACCGAGTCTGAAGACAAAAAGAAAAGGTGAAGTAAAAGTAATTAAAGAAGGCCGATAGAGAAAGATAGGATTGTAGGAAGAATAAAAATAGGAAAAGAAGGTTCTTCTTGAAGAGTCCAAAGATAGTGGCACCAAAGAGCGTTAGCGAGACCTTCGGTCAGTTTAAGAGCAGTCCAAAGACTCTTAAGAGTAGCTGTCGAAAGCTACTTAGGCTGATAGGGGCCCTTGTAGTGAGGCTTGTACTTCAGAGGCATGGGTTTCTTCAGTCTTCCCAGAGAAATCCATTTAGTAGGAGGATGTCTGTGAGGTACAGTAAATAATATCTCCTTCCAAGGGTAGTAACAGGATAATTCTTGATGGATACATCATCTAGAGTGACGAAACCATGTTTCAAGTCTCTAGCAACAGAAGTTTGCTCAGCTTGAAGCACATGAAACATTCCAAGATCACCATTTGAGAATAGGTCTGGGAAGCCGAGAAGCTTTTCAATGGGAAGAGAGGGATAGTGTTTGAGGGCAGAAGGGTGAATATGGAGTCTGTGAGGGTTGAAGTTGGGATTATGAACAATAACTTGGTTATAAGGGTTGGTATAGCTAGGGTCAAGAACAAGTTTATAGAAAACATACTCAGGTAGCGTGGGGTAGCGTTTATAAAGAGAGGGAAGTCTGGATTTATGGATAATAATAGAGATGGCAGGGCAAGGAACAATGGCCAGGGAAGACACGGTCTGGGGTAAAGAATGAGGTACAATGGTAAGAGGAATGGGCTGAGGAGAGGAAGAGGGTAAATAAGGTTCAAAGACAATAGAAGGTAAAGGTTAAGACCTTGATCTTTTGGAACATTTCACAGGGGAGGCTGATCTTTTACGCTTGAGAGGGGCTTCGAAAGCATTAGCATCACTTCTGTAGAAGCCAATAGTGGCATAGAATTGATTTAGCCAATCAAGATATTCCCAATTGCAAACCTCAGAGACTAGATTAGTCTTCAAGTATCCATAGATGAATTTAAGATAGTGGGTGTAAGCAGGGTAGCCACCATATTGTTAAAGAGTTCATGGTTTTCAGCCATAACACGCTGATATTCATTATGAAACTCAATAAACTTAGCACTCCGGGCTAAGGTGTTCTAACCTGCAAATGAAATTTTTGGATGTAGAGAAGTGAAGATAGATATAAGTAACTCAAATACTTCATCACCAGTGAGTTTCTTGAAATGAGATTCAAAGGAGGGGAGGAACAGAGGAGGTGTTGAGGTCTGTTGAGCCTTAGAGGGAGCAGAAGCCTTGACACCTTTCTTAGTACTAGACTTTATCTTTGTAGAGCGCCGTTGAATTTGACCAATAGGAAGATGATCGTCAGAATCTGAGGATCCCTTTAGGTTGCAGAAATAGGATTCATAGGAGGGTCTGATACTTGAACAAGAAATGAAGAAGGGTCTATCTGAGAGGATTCCACCTTAAGAGGAGAGTCTGATTCGTCGGATGATTCATCATACACATCAAGGACCAATTTCCTGACCTTCTTACCAGAATAAGAGCTCTGAGAACACTAGGGAGCAGACCCAGACTTTCTTTTCTTGGAAGGAGCAGACTTTCTTTTTTGAGGATGAGCCAGGGAAGTGCCTTGAGGTTGATCCATAAGAAGAGAGAAAGTAGGCAACTTGTTGACCACTAGAGAGCGAAAGACCAGATCTTTTACCGTGTTAGTTTACACATTTTCAAGTGCAAACACATTTATGAGAACAGCAGGGTAGGGAATCTTGTTTTGCTTCTTGCCAATAGAAGAAATCATTTAAGTCATAATCATATTGGGCAAACTGACTTTTTCCTTCGTAAGTATATGATACATGTAGAACCTATCGAGCTTGCTCATTGTGTCTTTTGCACCTTTCCTAGGGTAAAAGACTTGTTTCATTACAAGATGCAACATCTTGACCTTTGGAAGAAGAGACCCAGAGACTGGCTTGGTTGGGTGCTTACCTCCATATAGCATTTCATTGATCTCCAAAGATGACACAACATTATACTCAAAATTCTCATCAAAGACTTCAACGACATTTAGACAACCAGAAATAATAGCGATAATATCCTTAGAAATCTCAATAGATTTCCCTTGAAGCTTCCCGAGGACAATAAACTTAGACTTGTCCATAGAGATCGTTTTCCAGAAATTAAGAACCAGAGATGGTGAGTAAGGTGTTTGGTCGAGACAAAACTTCATCCATCCAATTCCATTTAGCTCAGTAGAAATATCACGCCCATCCAATTTGTGCTGCCTTAGGTTGAAGACCAAAGACTCAACAATGTCAGATGCTTTGAATGCCATTTCTCAGGTGAACACAGAAGAAGAAAGAGTTTGTAGAAACAAAAGGTGAAAGAAGTTTTTCAAAAGAGAATTTGAAGGCAGAAGAAAAAGATTTTGCGAAAAGAGTGGAAAAAGTATAAGTGAAGAGACATAAATAAATAGGGTGAAAAACTGACCACGAAAGCAGAGAGAGAAAACACGTTTAGAAAATGGTTATATAAAAAGGTGATAACTACTGCCACATTGTAAAAAGTGAACAGAAAATGATTTTAAAAAAAGTCTCTTAGAAAAATTTAAAAGTCAAGTGTGAAGTTAAATAAGATACACTATAACAGACTTTTCATAAATCAGACTTATTAAGTAATTATTTTCATATTTAAATTTTGCTTAATAAAATCAAACTTGGCCTCTGCCAGAGGCTTAGTGAAGATGTCTGCCCACTGATGGTTTGTATCCACAAATTTCAAGTCTAGAATTCCCTTTTGTACATAGTCACGAATGAATTTACTTCAATGTGTTTTGCTTTGAAGTGTTGAATAGGGTTCTTGGAGAGGTTTATTACACTGGTATTATCGCAGAATACTAAAATTTCTCCTTCTTTGATTGAATAATCTTCAAGTTGGTATTTAATCCAAAGAAGTTAAGAGCAACATCCAACTACAGACATATGTTGAAAGTGCAATGGAGTTTTGCTTTTTGCTACTCCACGAAATTAGATTTCTCCCCTAAGAAGTGACATCCACCACTTATGCTTTTTTGTTCAACTCTATCTCCTGTAACGTCTGCATCACAAAATCTTGATAGAAAGAAAGAGTCTGTTCATTTATAGAACAACCAAAGGTTAGTGGTTCCAAAAGTATATATTAAAATCCTCTTCACAGCAGACAAATGTGATTCTTTAGGATTTGATTGATATTTTGCACACATGCAAACACTAAACATTATATCAGGTCTGCTAGATGTAAGATACAGAAGTGAACTAATCATTCCTCGATACAAGGTCTGGTCCACTGATGTACCCGACTCATCTTTATTTATAATGTAGTTAGGATGCATAGGAGTACTCATAGCCTTAGCATCAGCCATTTTAAATTTCTTGAGTAACTCTTTTGTGTACTTTTATTGATGAATGAAGACTTCATTACTAGTCTGTTAAATTTGCAAGCCTAGAAAGAATTTAAGTTTTCCCATCATACTCATTTTAAATTCTGCTTGCATAATTTTAGAAAAATGTTTACACAGACTATCATTAGTAGCACTAAAAACAATATCATCCACATAAATCTGCATAATAATAAAGTGTTTCTTATAGCTCTTTCTGAAGAGGATTGTGTCAACTTGACCTCTAGTAAAGCCTTTTGAAATAAGAAAGGAACTGAGTCTATCATACCAAGCTCTGGGAGCCTATTTTAGACCATACAATGCTTTATTAATTTGAAAATATGGTTAGGAAGAGACACATCTTCAAAATCAGGAGGCTGTTTTACATAAACTTCTTCAATAAAACCATTTAGAATAGCACTCTTTACATCCATTTGATGTAATATAATTCCTTTAAAAGCTGTAAATGCAAGAAGTATTCTGATAACCTCAAGTCTGGCTACAGGAGCAAATGTTTTAGTGAAATCTATACCTTCTTACTGATTGTAGCCTTGAGCTACTAGTCTGGCCTTGTTCCTAATTACTTTTCCATCTTCATCAAGCTCGTTTTGGAATACCCACTTAGTTCCAATAATACTTTTATCTTTGGGCTTAGGAACAAGTGTTTAAACTTTACTCCTCTCAAACTGATTTAACTCTTCTTGCATAACAAAGATCCAATCAACTTCTTTTAGAGCTTCTAGAACATTCTTTGGTTTTATTTTTAAGATAAGAGTGATTGATGGCTGATTATAAAGACTGGATCTAGTTTTAACTTCGGTTGCCTGATCTCCAATTATGAGGTTTGAAAGATGGTAGACTTTGAATTTCCAATCCCTTGGCTTTTCTGGTTCAGAGAGTTGATCTTGTTCAGATTTTTCAGAGTTTGCTAACTGTGGTTGATCATTCGTAGTTATTTGTTCCATTGGTTGCTCTGTCTCTTGCTGAATTCCTGCATCATCAGAATCTAGATCTGCCAGTTTCCTGTCAGTCTTTTGAAAATCATCAAATCTTACATGCATAGATTCTTCTATGGTTTAAGTTCGAGTATTGAATACTTTGTAAGATTTTGATGTGGTTGAATATCCCATGAATATACCTTTGTCACATTTTGAATCAAATTTTCCAAGGTAATCCTTAGTGTTTAAAAGATAACAGGTGTATCCAAAAGGATGAAAGTATGAGATGTTGGGTTTTCTACCCTTTCACAATTCATAAGGAGTCTTATTCAGTATTGGTCTGATAAAAACTCTATTTTGAATATAATAAGAAGTACTTAGCTTCTGCCCAGGAATATTTATGAAGATCATTTTCACAAAGAATGGTTCTTGCCATCTCCTGCAAGGATCTATTTCTCCTTTCCACAACACCATTCTGTTGTGGTGTTCTTGGTGAGGAAAAATTATAAGTTATTCCAGACTCATTACCAAACTTTTCAAAAATTTCATTTTTGAATTCTGACATGACCACTTCTTATTGTACTAATAAGTAACCTTTCTCATTTTGAATTTTCTTGCAGAAAATTTTAAACACTTTTATAGACTCATCCTTATGGGCCAGGAGGTATACCCATGTCAATATTGTACACAACTAAAAAAATACCTGTTAGCGACGGACACAATTGGTCGTTAATCCATGCCAAGGCCGTCGTTAGTCATCTTAGCGACGGTATTTCAGACGGCCAAACGACCGTCGCTAAAACCTTCGTCGAAGATAGATCAGCGACCACAGGAACACCGTCGCTAAAATACCGACGACATAACACCGTCGCTAACATGGTCTCTGCTTCAGTTACTTCAGCCGTCGCTAACTGACCACGTTCAGCGACGACCAGGACCTCGTCGCTACTAGTAGCCATATAGCGACGCCATTACCCCGTCGCTATTAGTAGCCATACAGCGACCAGTTATGGTCGTCGCTATCGGTAGCCATACAGCGACCACATACCTCCGTCGCTATGAGTGTATTTAGCGACCATCTTTATCCGTCGCTATGGTAGCCTTATAGCGACCAACGTATCCGTCGCTATGGGTAGCCATACAGTGACCACTGGGCTCCGTCGCTATTAGTGGTTATATAGCGACCATCTTTGTCCGTCGCTAATTGGATTTTTTATTTTTTAAAAAATTGTTTAAATATTTATAGGTTTTGTTAATTTAACTTTAAAAATATTGATTAATATTTTGTATTGGGTGATAAAATTTTATAATTAAATTTGAAATTTTTTTAAAAATATTTAATTATTATTAAAACAAAATAATAGATTTAATTTATTTATCAAATAGGTTGAATTATTAATGATAATCATAATAAGGCATTTTTCTTTGAATTTAATTACCAATAAATATTGACATAATAAATGAAGAATGACAAAATAAATACTGAATGGAATATAATATAAACACTGTAAATGAAATATACAATGTGTATACATAATAAAAATACAATCATGGTGGTAGGGGATCCTGTGGTGGTGGTGGGGGCGCCTGGGAAGTGGGGCGAGGTAGTCTCGCCATCAACTGCATCAGTAGCTCCTGCTGCTGAGCAAGTTGCCGATGAGTCTCGGCGTGCTGCTCCTCGGCCCGCTGTCGGTCCGCCTCGGCCCGCCGTCAGTCCGCCTCAGCCTGCTCCTCCAAAAGCTGCCTCTGACGTCGCTCCTCCTGTAGCTTGTCATTCAGGTTTTGAATTACCTGAACAACCTCAGTCGGAAGACCAGACGAAGAGGAAGAGGAAGGGGTCTTCCCCTTTTTCGCCAGCTGCGTGCCAACGCCACCCAATCCAAAGACCCTCCCTTTCTTGTTCACACCGCCAACAGCCTCCATATAGATGGCGTTTTCGTCGGAACAGGACAGGGTGGGAGGAACCTCCCCTTCAGGAGTCGAAGCCACCAGGTTCGCCTCCTTCTCGGCCCTCCTGGCCTGATACGCCTCCTGTAAATTCAAAAACACTGATAGGATTAGTAAGTTGATTTGTAAATTATAAGCATGTGTGAGTTAAAAGTAAATACTGCTAGATCTATAGTCTTCTGGTTTACCCATGCACCGGCTTTGTTCTTTTTGGTCATTTGCATGACCTCAAAATGAGTCTAGGTAGACTCTCGAGTCTGACAACCTTGAATGTAACAAATCATAACTCGCGAATATTATTCTTAATCGTTGTTTTCCTAGGAAAGAAACTCCCCCTAGTTTAATAGTCTAGTTCAATCATGTTACCTTCCTAAGAATTATTTATCATGTACACTTATTTCCAAGAGTACTTGTGTAATTTTTTTTTACTATACTATGTTTCCTGCCCTAAATTTTAGGTTCATGTTGTTAATAATGGTAATTCTGAAAAATGCACTCTGGTTCTCACTGGTTACGTTCATGTTCGAAACCTATCAGTCATTCAACTGGTAATTGGCAAGGTCATGGATTTCCTATAATAGTTATGTTGTTTTTTCAGTAGTCTTAACATTTTTTCTGCCAGGTTCATGTTTCAGGTGCAGGAGATTTTCAATTGTGTAAAATTGAAGTTCTTAAGGGACTAACAAATAACAAATAATAAGGGACTAACAGAAGAAACCCGACACAGTTTCAATAACCAACACATATAGAGACAAGAAAAATAGACGGAACGATGTATGTTACCTGCAGTCACGAAGGAGGGAGCCGGTGGAGAACAGACCGTGGCTCTCAAACGACGGAGGGAAGGGAGCCTCAAATGCTCGAAGCTTTCAACGGAGAGGGTGGAGAGAGACGGTGTAACACCCCTATTTTTATTTTTATATTAAAATTTTAAAGGAATTAAATTATGGTTCTTTAGAACTTTTTAATCTACGTATTATTTATGATTTTTTGGAATTTTTTTGGAATTTTGGAATTTTTTAATAAAAATAATATTTTTTTTAAATAATTTTAAATTCATACAAGTGACTTAAATTAAAAATATTTATAAGAAAGTGAATTTAAATTATAAGAAAATTTTCTAAAATCCGTTTCAAGTAGACTTATCTAAAAATTATCGGTTTGAGAAAAATCTTGATTTTTTCCAATCGTTTAAAAATTAGAAACGTATCAATAAATTTTTATTAACAGAAAATTTTAGATTTTTAAAATTTCAGCTTTATATTACTTATTATAAAATTAGTGAGGACTGATATAATATCGCTAAATTTTAAAAAGGACTCATTTTGAATATTTAAAATATACCGAGTGAAAGGTTACTATTTGGCTTAATAATTCTGCCGACAGTTACTATGCAAAACACTGTGCATGTACGAAATTTTCAAAGAATGCATAGTAACCTGGAATAAAAAATTCAAAAATGCATAGTACTTTTATATTAAAATAATGGAATGCATAGTAAAATTTTTTCCTATAAATACCGAAGGATTTCTTCTTTAGAATTCACAATTTCAGATTAAGTTTTCTTAATACAGTAGTGCTAGTGAGATAGTGGTGGAAGTGAGAGAGAGAAGAAAAGTTTTTGGAGAGAAGGTTCTGCCAAAATCCTAAGGTAAGAATACTTCTCTTTTATATTTTTTTAGATTATTTTTATATCGTTTTTAGAAATCTGTTATTATACTGAAAATAATATTATTTTAAGTTACTATTCTGCATAGTAAACACTATTTCAATAGTAAATTACTATTTTAATAGTAAATTACTATTTACTGTTACTATTTACTGTTACTATTCACGATTTACTATTTACTGTTACTATTTACCGTTACTATTCACGTTTTACTATTTACCGTTACTATTCACGATTCACTATTCACTATTCACTATTCACTATTCACTATTCACTATTCAAAATTTACCATTTCTGTTTTAAGTAGTAATCTTAATCTTCGTCTTATGCTTATACTGAAATAAGATTGGTATTAATATTTTTAGAAATCGGAGGCGCAAAGCAAATCCATTTTGGGTAACAATTCAAGGTAAGGGGGAGTGAGATAAGAATTATAATATGAAAAGACATAAGAATAATGGGAGGAGTCCCCTACTCCTTTTAAATTTAATAATAATATTATTTTAAAAATATTAACTTTTTAACTTAACATTTTTAATAAATTTTAAATTAAATATCCGGTTTAAGTAACTCTAACATACCTATGCAAAGACTTGGACCATTATGACCTATATGGACTGGATTATACCTATGCAAGGACTTGGACCATTATGACTCATATGGACTGAACTATACCTATGCAAGGACTGGATTATATGGACTTACATATACCTATGCGAGGAATTGACCAAAAGGACTAAAATTGATTATATTAATAATCATTAAATTTTGTATTATGATATGTATTAATGATATTTAATTGATTTGATTATGATTGATTGATTGATGATATTTAGTTATGATTGATATTATTTGATTTTGATTGATGATATTGTAATGTGGAGTTTGAGCATATAGCGAGCATGACGGAAAGCTAAAATTCAGTAAGAATTTCTTACCTTACTCTTTAAATTTTATTATCTTTTATTTCTTCTTAGAAATTATTTTTAACTTTATTTTCAATATTTAGAATAAAAAAAAAATTAGTATTTATTTTAGAAAGAAAACATTTTATGAGAATTTATTTAATTAAATTTTGAGTTAAAGAAAAAATTTTGTAATTTTAAGTATTTTTGGTTAATAATTATTCTCTTTTAATAAAACAAAATTTTTTTGAAAGAAAATTATTTTATTTTTTCCAACTTAATAATTAAAAATATTTGGAAATAATTGAGATTTCTAAATTTGACTTTGTTAAGATTTAATTTGAGAAAGATTATGTAAAGTTTTATATGAGAAAGTTTTTAGATATTTAAGGCTTAGAAACTCAAATTTCAGTGAGATTCAAAAACTGTACCAAATTTATTTCTGTGGGACAGAAATTCAGAGAATCGAGAAAATGTACAGTTTATTGAAATAATGTTGTAAACCTTTAAGGGATTTAATAATTGAGTTTCTAAAAGCCTTAACCAACTCAATACGCGAGTAGTTCATGCATCATGAATCATTAAAGTGAAATGAAATAATATTGTCTGGGGACGGATTATAGAAACCGAGGATACATTAGAGGAGGCTTAATTACGAGCCTTGGGATGAGAGGGTGTGAAAGGGTGCTTCAGGGGACCTGGGGTAGCTCCCTAGTGTCGGGTACTTTCACAATAAAAACTTTCTCAATCTGACTAGTCTCTAAGTGTTTCCACACCAGTTGAGCTGCTCATATTATTATTATCCGGACTTATGGAACAGTGTAAACTCCTGGTTGGCCCAGTGCAAATTAAAATTTAAGGGCCCACATATATAAGTAAGTTATGATGAAGATATTGCATAACATTCATGCATTCATAATTGATTGTGTATGTGATTGTGATTGATATTATTATGTATTGGTTGTGAAAACCCTTTGTTGCTTATGTCTTATTCGGAAATATTATATTTTGTTTCTCACTCCTTTCTCCGTGTTTTTATTTCATATATTCTAAATTGATGGTTCAGAGGGAAGGATCGAAGAATATCAGCAGTAACTATAGCACGTTCTAGAAAGGGAGCTCGGTATGAATACCGTGGTCCAATGAATAAATAATGTTAATAAGTAACTGCTTCTGGGCCATGGAGTTTCCTCTCTTTCTTATAATGTTTAATGTTTATTTTCTTTGGATGAATGTACAAATACTTTATAAAGTTTTTAATAATATTTGTGAGGTATTTCAGAAATAATGTATATAATTTATTCCGATAGTTTCTTTTTAACAATCATATCTTTAGTAAAAAAAAAAAAAAAATTTACGAGTTTTTCTAGAATTTATTAAGGTGTAACAGAGGGTGTTACAAAGTGGTATCAGAGCAGTTAATCCAATAGGCCTGGGGAAAAGGTCTATCTTGCTTTGTCTGTAAACTCTGTATAGGTAGAATATCTGACTTGGTAGTAACTGTGATTGATGTGACAAATCTCAGTTACTGTGAAACAGGAAACTAATGGCTGGAAACGATCTTGCTGGAGTTGTAGAACGCTTAATTAATGCAATGGGAGCACGTGAAGGTCAAGGTAACGATGCTTTAAGAAGGCTGGACCTATTCGAAAAGCGCAATCCACCTCGTTTCAAGGGAGGATATAACCCTGATGGAGCACAAATCTGGATTCGAGAGATAGAGAAGATCTTTCGAGCATTGCAATGTAATGAAGCTGATAAGGTAGTCTTCGCTACTTATGCCTTATCTGAGGATGCCGAACATTGGTGGGATAGCATGCGTAAACAATTCGAAGTCAACGACGTGGAGATCACTTGGGACTATTTCAAGGATATGTTTCTGGAAAAATACTTTCCAGCTGATGTTAAAGAGAAAAGACAATTCGAATTCCTGTCGCTGACCCAAGGAAATATGACCGTTGGAGAGTACGCATCCAGGTTTGAAGAGCTATCTCGTTTTCATTCTCATTATAATGATGCTACTAATGAAAGAGATCGGTGTGCAAAGTTTGTAAATGGACTGCGGCCAGAAATTAAGGAAGCTATACGAATGCAGGAAATCCGTGAATTTTCTGTATTGGTAAATCGCTGCAGAATCTTTGAAGAAGACCATAAGGATAGAATGACCAAAAGTCGTGAGCCCATTCACAAGGCAGGAGAGATAAGAAGTGGAGGACCTCACCATCACCAAAGAAGAGATTTCAGAAGGAATAAGCCTTACCAAGCACCATTTCGCCGGTTTGGAGCAGCATCTGTTCCTAACAGACCCCAAGCTTCAACTGGAAGCTATTATCCAACATCTGCACCAAATTTTAAATGTTTTATCTGTGGAGGACCCCATTTGAAAAGGGATTGTCCTAAAAACACTTATGTTTGCTTTAAGTGTAACAAACCAGGTCATCACATCAAGGATTGCCCAGAGATGAAGAGAGAAAACCCTGAAGGTGCAAGTACAAGTATAAATACTCAAGGAGGCGCGCACAGTGCAGTCGGAAGGCCGAAAGCAAAAGGAAAGGTTTTTGCAATCACTGGAGAAGAAGCATCTCATGCTGATTCCATGGTAGAAGGTAAGTGTATCATTAATAAGATTTCTTTAACTGTTATGTATGACTCAGGTGCATCACATTCCTTTATTGCCAATGACTGTGTAGAAAAACTAAAATTACCTGTGATAGAACTTCCATTTGACTTATCTGTACATACTCCTGGAAACAATCCCATTGTCACTTCTAAAGCTTGTTGGAAATGCCCTATTGTCATAGATGGTAGGGACTTTAAGGCTAATCTTTTCTGTTTACCCCTTTCTGGCTTAGAAGTTATTATTGGGCTAGATTGGTTGTCTGACAATCATGTTCTAATAGATTGTCATAATAAAACCATAATGTTTAGAGAACCAGTGAATTTGAATCCTGAGGATTCGAGATTTCTAACCGCCAACCAAGTGAGTGCCTCTTTAAAAGGAGGGGCTCAAGGATTCATGCTATTGCTTTCAACGAAAGGAGAGCAAGAATCAAAAATCAAAAATCTGCCGGTTGTGTGTGAATTTCCTGACGTTTTTCCTGAAGATATCCCTGGTTTACCCCCAGAAAGAGATATGGAATTTTCCATTGATCTAGTACCTGGAGTTGGACCCATTTCAATTGCACCATACCGAATGTCACCTCTAGAATTAGCAGAGTTGAAGAAACAACTTGAAGAGATGATAGAGAAGCAGTTTATACGACCCAGTGTATCCCCCTGGGGTGCACCAGTGTTGTTGGTTAAGAAGAAGGGTGGTAGCATGAGGTTGTGTGTAGATTATCGACAACTGAACAAGGTGACAATCAAGAACAGATATCCTCTACCAAGGATTGACGACTTGATGGATCAGCTGCGTGGTGCCACGGTGTTCTCCAAAATTGATTTGAGGTCTGGATACCATCAAATAAGGGTGAAGAAAGAAGATGTATCGAAAACTGCTTTTAGAACACGCTATGGCCATTACGAATATCTAGTAATGCCTTTTGGTGTAACTAATGCACCAGCCGTATTCATGGATTACATGAATAGGATTTTTCATCCATATCTAGATAAATTTGTAGTGGTGTTCATTGATGATATATTAGTGTACTCTAAAAGCAGAGAAGAACATGTTGAACACTTGAAGGTTGTGTTAGAAATCCTGAAAAAGAAACAACTGTATGCAAAGTTGTCGAAGTGTGAATTCTGGTTGGAAGAAGTAAACTTTTTAGGACATGTAATTAGTCAAGGAGGAATAGCTGTAGACCCTTCCAAGGTGGAAGCAGTTTTAAAATGGGAGAGACCAACCACGATCACTGAGATTAGAAGTTTCTTGGGCTTGGCTGGATACTATAGGAGATTCATTGAAGGCTTTTCAAAGCTAGGATACCCATTGACCAAGTTAACACGGAAAGGACAACCTTTTGTGTGGACGACACAATGTGAGAATAGTTTCCAAGAGCTGAAAGATCGACTTACTTCTGCGCCAGTGTTAGTACTCCCCGATCCACATCGAAGTTTTGAAGTTTACTGTGATGCGTCTAAACAAGGACTAGGAAGTGTACTCATGCAAGACAAGAAGGTTGTAGCCTATGCGTCACGTCAATTAAGGCAACATGAGATTAACTACCCTACCCATGACTTAGAGTTAGCCGCTGTAGTTTTTGCCTTAAAGATTTGGAGGCATTATCTATATGGTGCAACATTCGATGTGTTTAGCGATCATAAGAGTCTCAAGTATTTATTTGATCAAAAGGAGTTAAACATGAGGCAACGGAGATGGATGGAGTTCTTAAAGGACTACGACTTTGAGTTGCAATACCATCCTGGAAAAGCGAACGTAGTAGCTGATGCTTTAAGTCGAAAGTCTCTACATGCATCCACAATGATGATTAAAGAGTTGGAATTAATAGAGAACTTCAGAGATCTTAACCTAGCAGTAAAGGTTAATGCTAACAGCTACAGATTAGGAGCGTTGCAAGTTACAAGTGAATTCCTGAGACAAGTTTTAGAGGCTCAACGAGAGGATGAATTCCTGCAAGAGAAGAAAGAACTCTTGAAACAAGGAAAAGAAGTCGAGTTCAATGTGGGAAACGACCAATTATTGAGATATAAGGATCGAGTGTGTATCCCTGACAAAGAGGAGTTGAGGAAAGCAATTCTAGAAGAAGGCCATAAAAGTTATATGAGCATTCATCCCGGAGCTACTAAAATGTATCAAGATTTGAAGAAGTTATTTTGGTGGCCTGGAATGAAGAAAGCGGTGGCAGAGTATGTGGCTGCATGTCTAATTTGCCAGAAGGTTAAAGTGGAACATCAAAAACCCCCTGGAATGCTACAATCAATGGAAATACCAGAATGGAAATGGGATAGCATTACCATGGATTTTGTGACTTCTTTACCCAAAACTCCATTAGGACATGATTCGATATGGGTAATAGTTGATAGACTAACAAAGTCTGCCCACTTTATTCCCATCAACATTCGTTACTCTATGGAGAAGCTGGCAAAATTATACATCGAGGAGATTGTGAGATTGCATGGAATTCCTTCAAGTATCATTTCTGATCGGGACCCTCGTTTTACATCACAATTCTGGAAGAGCTTGCACAAGGCTTTGGGAACAAGACTACGTCTGAGTTCAACATATCATCCTCAAACGGATGGACAATCAGAAAGAACAATCCAATCTCTAGAGGACTTGTTACGAGCTTGTGTGTTAGAGCATAAAGGAAGTTGGAATCAATTCTTACCATATGTGGAGTTTACCTACAACAACAGTTTCCATGCTAGCATTGGCATGGCACCTTTTGAAGCATTATATGGAAGAAAATGTAGGACCCCACTATGTTGGTTTGAGACTGGTGAAAACTTGATGCTAGGACCAGAGTTGGTACAACAAACCATGGATAAAATCAAAATAGTTCAGGAAAAGATGAAGGCAACACAGAGCAGACAGAAAAGTTACTATGACAAAAGAAGAAAGCCGCTCGAATTTCAAGAAGACGATCATGTATTCTTGAAAGTCACACCTATGACTGGGGTCGGTCGGGCAATGAAGTCTCGAAAACTAACTCCTAGATTTATCGGTCCATACCAAATAATTCATAAAGTTAGTCCCCTTGCCTACCAAATAGCATTACCACCTTTTCTTTCTAATATCCATAATGTTTTTCATGTGTCAAACTTGCGAAAGTATATATCTGATCCTACACATGTTATTGAACCTGATGTCATACAAGTTAAAGATAATCTTACATATGATGCACCACCTGTTAGAATAAGTGACAGAAGAATAAAACAATTAAGAGACAAGACAATTCCGCTTGTAAAGGTTATTTGGAGTGAAACGAGAGGAGAAGATGCTACATGGGAACTAGAAACTGAGATGAAAGAGTCTCATCCTTATTTGTTTTACTGATTAATGTAAATTTCGAGGATGAAATTTTCTAAGGGGAGTAGAGTTGTAACACCCCTATTTTTATTTTTATATTAAAATTTTGAAGGAATTAAATTATGGTTCTTTAGAACTTTTTAATCTACGTATTATTTATGATTTTTTGGAATTTTTTTGGAATTTTGGAATTTTTTAATAAAAATAATATTTTTTTTAAATAATTTTAAATTCATACAAGTGACTTAAATTAAAAATATTTATAAGAAAGTGAATTTAAATTATAAGAAAATTTTCTAAAATCCGTTTCAAGTAGACTTATCTAAAAATTATCGGTTTGAGAAAAATCTTGATTTTTTCCAATCGTTTAAAAATTAGAAACGTATCAATAAATTTTTATTAACAGAAAATTTTAGATTTTTAAAATTTCAGCTTTATATTACTTATTATAAAATTAGTGAGGACTGATATAATATCGCTAAATTTTAAAAAGGACTCATTTTGAATATTTAAAATATACCGAGTGAAAGGTTACTATTTGGCTTAATAATTCTGCCGACAGTTACTATGCAAAACACTGTGCATGTACGAAATTTTCAAAGAATGCATAGTAACCTGGAATAAAAAATTCAAAAATGCATAGTACTTTTATATTAAAATAATAGAATGCATAGTAAAATTTTTTCCTATAAATACCGAAGGATTTCTTCTTTAGAATTCACAATTTCAGATTAAGTTTTCTTAATACAGTAGTGCTAGTGAGATAGTGGTGGAAGTGAGAGAGAGAAGAAAAGTTTTTGGAGAGAAGGTTCTGCCAAAATCCTAAGGTAAGAATACTTCTCTTTTATATTTTTTTAGATTATTTTTATATCGTTTTTAGAAATCTGTTATTATACTGAAAATAATATTATTTTAAGTTACTATTCTGCATAGTAAACACTATTTCAATAGTAAATTACTATTTTAATAGTAAATTACTATTCAAATAGTAAATTACTATTTACTGTTACTATTTACCGTTACTATTCACGATTTACTATTTACTGTTACTATTTACCGTTACTATTCACGTTTTACTATTTACCGTTACTATTCACGATTCACTATTCACTATTCACTATTCACTATTCACTATTCAAAATTTACCATTTCTGTTTTAAGTAGTAATCTTAATCTTCGTCTTATGCTTATACTGAAATAAGATTGGTATTAATATTTTTAGAAATCGGAGGCGCAAAGCAAATCCATTTTGGGTAACAATTCAAGGTAAGGGGGAGTGAGATAAGAATTATAATATGAAAAGACATAAGAATAATGGGAGGAGTCCCCTACTCCTTTTAAATTTAATAATAATATTATTTTAAAAATATTAACTTTTTAACTTAACATTTTTAATAAATTTTAAATTAAATATCCGGTTTAACTAACTCTAACATACCTATGCAAAGACTTGGACCATTATGACCTATATGGACTGGATTATACCTATGCAAGGACTTGGACCATTATGACTCATATGGACTGAACTATACCTATGCAAGGACTGGATTATATGGACTTACATATACCTATGCGAGGAATTGACCAAAAGGACTAAAATTGATTATATTAATAATCATTAAATTTTGTATTATGATATGTATTAATGATATTTAATTGATTTGATTATGATTGATTGATTGATGATATTTAGTTATGATTGATATTATTTGATTTTGATTGATGATATTGTAATGTGGAGTTTGAGCATATAGCGAGCATGACGGAAAGCTAAAATTCAGTAAGAATTTCTTACCTTACTCTTTAAATTTTATTATCTTTTATTTCTTCTTAGAAATTATTTTTAACTTTATTTTCAATATTTAGAATAAAAAAAAATTAGTATTTATTTTAGAAAGAAAACATTTTATGAGAATTTATTTAATTAAATTTTGAGTTAAAGAAAAAATTTTGTAATTTTAAGTATTTTTGGTTAATAATTATTCTCTTTTAATAAAACAAAATTTTTTTGAAAGAAAATTATTTTATTTTTTCCAACTTAATAATTAAAAATATTTGGAAATAATTGAGATTTCTAAATTTGACTTTGTTAAGATTTAATTTGAGAAAGATTATGTAAAGTTTTATATGAGAAAGTTTTTAGATATTTAAGGCTTAGAAACTCAAATTTCAGTGAGATTCAAAAACTGTACCAAATTTATTTCTGTGGGACAGAAATTCAGAGAATCGAGAAAATGTACAGTTTATTGAAATAATGTTGTAAACCTTTAAGGGATTTAATAATTGAGTTTCTAAAAGCCTTAACCAACTCAATACGCGAGTAGTTCATGCATCATGAATCATTAAAGTGAAATGAAATAATATTGTCTGGGGACGGATTATAGAAACCGAGGATACATTAGAGGAGGCTTAATTACGAGCCTTGGGATGAGAGGGTGTGAAAGGGTGCTTCAGGGGACCTGGGGTAGCTCCCTAGTGTCGGGTACTTTCACAATAAAAACTTTCTCAATCTGACTAGTCTCTAAGTGTTTCCACACCAGTTGAGCTGTTCATATTATTATTATCCGGACTTATGGAACAGTGTAAACTCCTGGTTGGCCCAGTGCAAATTAAAATTTAAGGGCCCACATATATAAGTAAGTTATGATGAAGATATTGCATAACATTCATGCATTCATAATTGATTGTGTATGTGATTGTGATTGATATTATTATGTATTGGTTGTGAAAACCCTTTGTTGCTTATGTCTTATTCGGAAATATTATATT
This sequence comes from Clitoria ternatea, assembly GCA_037962975.1. NCBI lineage: Eukaryota > Viridiplantae > Streptophyta > Magnoliopsida > Fabales > Fabaceae > Clitoria > Clitoria ternatea. Next base: position 19,749,746 of record CM075670.1, on the reverse strand, counting down.
CTGTTTCTCACTCCTTTCTCCGTGTTTTTATTTCATATATTCTAAATTGATGGTTCAGAGGGAAGGATCGAAGAATATCAGCAGTAACTATAGCACGTTCTAGAAAGGGAGCTCGGTATGAATACTGTGGTCCAATGAATAAATAATGTTAATAAGTAACTGCTTCTGGGCCATGGAGTTTCCTCTCTTTCTTATAATGTTTAATGTTTATTTTCTTCGGATGAATGTACAAATACTTTATAAAGTTTTTAATAATATTTGTGAGGTATTTCAGAAATAATGTATATAATTTATTCCGATAGTTTCTTTTTAACAATCATATCTTTAGTAAAAAAAAAAAAAATTATGAGTTTTTCTAGAATTTATTAAGGTGTAACAGAGGGTGTTACAGACGGTGGTTTGTTACTAGGGACCATGGTTCGTAAGGGGGACAAGATGGCTCGGAGCTTCGGGAGACGGTGGTTCGGTGGTAAGGGGGAGACGGTGGTTCAGAGCTTTGAGCGACGGTGGTTCGGTGGTAAGGGGGAGACGGTGGTTCGGAGCTTGGGGAGACGGTGGTTCGGTGGTTCAAGAGAGAGAGTGATGGAGGTAGAGAGACGACTTAGGGCTTGGGGGTAGAGAGACAAAGGAGTCTGAGAGAGGAAGAGAGATGAGGGAGGGTTTAGGGCAAATGATTGGGGAAAATGGGTTGTCCCCGAAATAGATTTAACACTTAGCGACGGTACAATCGGTCGCTATAAAGGTCACTGAATTAAATAATATAGCGACGGATAATGACATGTGTCGCTAATATAACAACACTAGCGACGACTACATCCGTCGCTCATTTTAGAAATCCCTCTAAAATTTTGAAATGCTTCAGGAACCTTAGCGACAGCCGCACTCCGTCGCTGAAGTATCCAAACATAGCGACGAAGATCCCCTGCCGTCACTACCTTGTTTCTAACGACACCGTGTCTGCGTCGCTGATTTCTTCGAAGACATAACGACTGTAATATCACCGTCGCTATCAGTTGGAGGGAAACCAAAAAAATGGAGGGAAATAACTTTAGCGACCGTATCGGGATGGGGTATGAGTTAGCGACGGTATTAATGACGGTTCTTGGCCAAATTCAGCGACGGGATTGTGTTGGTCGCTGATGTTGTCACTATTTTTCGTTTTCAAGGTCCCTTTCCCTTAGCAGTTGCTAATTCGGTCACTGATTAGCGACGGCGTTTGGCGGTCGCTAACGGAGTGTAGCTATTCGTCATTTTTCTAGTAGTGGTATAGTCATTAACAATGACAAATCCATATTTCTTTCCTACCAGCCTTTGTACTTGAGAGGGACCAAATAAATCTAACTACAACAATTCCAGAGGTTTGGACGTGGAAAAAACATCATTTTTTAAAGGAAGTTTTGTGTTGTTTCCCGTTTTGGCATGTCTCACATGGTAAGGAACTGTTAAAGGAGATTTTTGGTAATCCCTTGACCAGATTCTTTCTGTGAAGTTTTGAAATAAGTTTTAAACTTACATGCCCAAGCTTTTTGAGCCAGATCTATCTCTCTTCAGAGTTTGAGAACAAACATTTTATATTCTGATTATTTAGTTCATTCAAGTTAACCTTATAGAGGTTATTATGTCTGTTTGCATTAAAGAGTATGGTTCTATCATGATTGATGATAGTACACTTGTTCTTGTCAAAAGAAACTTGGTATCCACAGTCACAAAATTGACTGATGCTCAGTAGGTTATGTTTTAGACATTCGACAACAAATACAATTTCAATGACAGGTGAGGGAAGTTCACCCACTTTACCAAACCCAATGATCCTTCCAGTCTGGTTCCCTCCAAAGGTGACGGATCCACCTTTAAATTGCTCCAGGTCTAGGAATATAGACCTTCTTCCTGTCATGTGATGTGAGCATCCACTGCCCATATACCATTGTAGTGTTTTTGTTCTTGTTTTTAAGCATATCTACAAAAGGAATAATTAATGATTTTGGTACCCATATTCTTTTGGGTCATACATTGTTAGTAATTTTTTAATTTCTTCTCTTTCTTTTCCTGTATTCATTTATTGAGTGGCCATGATTTTTACAATAATTGCATTTCACAATCTTTAGACTTTTAGGAACAAATATAGGGGCTAAGAGATACTTAAGACCTTTTGGTTTGAAATCATCTTTCTTCTCCATATATCCCAGACCTAGACCTTTTTGATTACCTCTAGATGTTCCTAACAGAGCATCCAAGTTTTTAGTGCTACTTACAAACTTGCCTAAGTCTGAGGTAAGAGAGTTAGCAAGATTTTTCAACTTGATGATTTCTTTATCCTGAGAGTTGCAGCAAATCTTAGATTTTTCAAAATTTGTTTTCAAAGAGATATTTTCTCTTCTAAGTTTGCTCAATTCTTGAAGATGCATCTTTTCATTCTCTTCCATTTCTTTCAAAACATTTGTATCACAGTTTTCTTTCTTTAATAAAGAAATTTGATTTTCAAAATCAGTAATCATGTCAATATGCCTCAGGTTCAATTTCTTGAAATTTTTTAACAATTTAAAGAAGTCATTAAATAACAGATCATAATTGTGTTTTAGTTCAGAGTAGCTTACCTCTTCGAAGTCTGAGTCGTTAAGGCTAGTTTTTGAGTCTGATTCCTTATTTACAATGAGACAAATTTGAGCTGATTTATTTTCTTCATTAGACTCTTCTGAACTAGACGATCCTTCATCATGCCATGTTATCAGACCTTTTTGTTTCATAGGAAACCTCTTCCTGTCTCTTTTGTCCTTTTTATCTTTATTCAAGAAAGGACATTCTGCTTTTATATGACTTGATTTCCTGCAATTGAAACATTCTAAAGTAGATTTGTTAGTTTTAAACTTAAATTGATTTTTACCTTTGTAGTTTTTTTTCTGGAACTTTTTAGATCTAAACTTTTTCTTTTTTAGCAATCTGTGGAATCTTTTGGTTATAAATGCCAGTTCTTCATCAGTGTCATCACTTGATTCATCAGAGTCTGGTTCAAAATTAGAAGATTCCTCAGCTTTCAGAGCCTTGCCTTTTCTTGATTCATTAGACTTTAAGGCAATGCTTTTGGTAGAAGAAGGTTTGCTGGTTTCCTTCTGTTTTAGCTTCAGCTCATGAACTCTGAGAACTCCAAACAACTCATCTAAGGAAAAGGTGCTTAGATCCTTAGCTTCTTCTAGAGTTGAGCATTTTGCATCGAACCTTTCAGGCAAGCATCCAAGAAGCTTGACATTTATATCTTCTACAGAGGGAATGGTTCCAAGACCCTTAAGCTCATTTAGTAGAGTTTGGAATCTTCCAAACATTTGATCTATTGACTCATATTCCTCCATTTTAAAGTTATCATACTATTTTGTTAACAATATTTTCTTGGATCTTTTGACATTTGATGTTCCTTCATAGTTGCGTTGAAGAGCATCCCAGACTTCTTTAATTTTCTTATAGCTGAATACCTTGTTGCACTCAAATTTACTAAGAGCACATGTAAGAAGAAATTTGGCTTTGACATTGATCTCTATGCTTTTGATTTCACCAGAGTTCTATTCGTCTTCTAATTTAGGTTGACCTTTATTATCAACAGGAGGGTCATAGTCGCCATTAGTGATGACTACCCATAGATTGTACTAAGTGAATTTTATGAAAATTTCTATTCTATCCTTCCAGTATGGGTAGTATTCTCCAAAGAAGGCTGGGGGTCTATTGATAGAAGACCCTTCTGTGTTCAGTTGATTACTCTGAGATGCTGCCATAGATCTTGATCCTTTTCACTCAAGGGAGTGATCAACCCAAAGGAAAAGCTCTGATACCAATTGATGGTTTAGAGTCAGACTTAAAATGAGAGGGGTGAATAAGTCTAAGACTTTTTTTCACAAAAATATGAACCAAATAATACAAGTAATTAAACAAACAACGAATGAAAGAAATCAACCCAAAGAGTTTATACCGGTTCACTTCCAACACAGAAGTTACGTCCAGTCCCTTCTAACTTGAAGGATTTCCACTATTATAAAATCTCCTTTACAATATTAGCACCAAACTAGTGTCACAAGTATTCTTAACTACAACCACTTCTAGCTTAACCCAAGTATTCTTTCAACAAGCCACTCTTGTCTTAACCCAAGTATTCTTTCAACAAGCCACTATTGTCTTAACCCAAGTATTCTTTCAAAAGCCTTTTCAAGCCAGAGTGTTTCCCAACAAACACACTCTGGAAACACACCAGACTTTTACAAGGTTTAAGTAGGAAAGAAGGTAGCACTCAAAACTTAGTATTTGACAGATATACACCAGAAATTTAAGCATTAAGTTATGACATAAAACCAGAGTTTGCTAAAAGATAAATAGAATAAAGACGTCTTTGTTCTACAAACAAGAGAATTGAAATTGAGAATTTTACAAGCTTGGAAGATTTGTGACTTGTTGTTTTTTGATGTTCAAACGTCCTTGGTATATATAAAGGCTTGAGGATATGACCATTACTGCTTCTTGAGAGGAGATATAGTCGTTGGAAATCTTTTGAAGGTATTTTGCCTAAAGCTTCTTGTCACCAGATCTTGAAGATGGACTCAAGTTGGGTCTGGTACACACTTCTTCAGCTTTTTCATGAAAACGGTTTCTCATGCATTTCCATGCACAAACCATTCGTAAACTAATTATCGATTGAGCGAATATTCGAACAAAATCTCTGATCGTGATCAGTATGCGTAGAGGTAGGTACGCTGACAGCTGCTTTTCATTTTGATCTTGTTCTTTATGTTCTTTGATGATAAGCACGCAAATATGATAAGAGCATGAATTCCAATGCATCACCAAAATAGAATTTAGGAATGTTGAGAATAGTTCTTCAAATAGATAGCTTCTATCAGACTTTTGATATTCTGCCAGACTTTTAGAACGTTGATACTCCCCTTTGTTTTCATAGCTTGATACTCGTATCCTGGAATTACGTAGGCACACAAAAATACGTTAATAACAGTACAGACTTTACTTTTTGAGCGAAATTACTTGATGAATGATATAAACAAATTCAGGAATATAAAGTCTGGGGTCTGGTCCAATGGGACTTAAAAAATTCTTTTTCATCTGGACTTTTTCTTAACAACAACTATTTATGCAAGAGATTGAACTCGCTTAACAAGCTAACAACTCACTAACTAACACCTCTAACAAACTCACAACTTACTAATTAACAACTAACAAAGCTTTAGTAATGTACTATTTTGTTCCTTTTATATGTTGAATTTTACCATTTTGTTTGTTAGAATTTTATGAAATCATAAAATTTTTGGAAGAAAATAAAATAAACACAAATGTTAGAGAAAAATACATATTTTAATAAATAAAACAATGAGATTTATCACACAAATGATCAAAATAAGTCATTTTTGAAACTTTGAGGAATAAAACTGATGATTTTGGGATTAGGATGCTACGGATGGTATTTTTATGAAGGGTTTGGATGACGTTGTTACTCTGCACCGACTTGCAAGAATGTCCAACACAAGATCAAAGATGGGTAGGCCTTGTAAGGAATCTCTGATGCCTAAGTTAGCAAGGAACACATAGCAGATATAATGAAATATAAAATTTGTATTAAAGGTGTAACACATGCATAATTTTCATTGTTCACAATATGGATATTTATAATAAGGCTCGATGTACAGTATTATAGCAACACTATCGGGATTTTTTTAGGCTTTGTTGGTGACATGACAAACTGATGGAATGTTTGAAGCGTGGGATGGATCTCACCCTTAATGTGATGAGTCACTTAGAAAGGTGCTAGAGACTGGTTATGCTGCCCTTGGGGCCTGGATACCTTGGTTACATGTCCAAATCAAAAATTAATTAAACTAAAGTTAGAGGATAAACTAAAACCAAATTTAATTAAAGTAATAAAAAACTATTTTTTTTAAATGACATCGCTTAATTTTTGATGTCACATAATAATTTAAAAAAATCTTAATATCAATATTTTTATCAACTTAATTTTAACTCGTAACGACTTATGAGTTTGTTTGGTGTAGAGGTAAAATTTTATTTATGGTTTAAGTTGTTTTCTCATGAGTAAGATTGTGAATAAGATCACCGAGAATATGATTCCTATAAAAACTTTAAAAATTTGTTTGGATCTTACATAATTCTTTCTGGAATATGACTTTTTATTCTCAAGTAGGATGATAGGCATACAAAATTTAAATTTTTCATAAAAGATTTCCGCAATCTTCTATATACATGAGAGATGATATTATTATACCTCCATGTCCTTTTTGAGTTTTTATTGGGTTTTTTATATGACCCCTTTATTATTTTTTATATAATACATTGCCATATTTAATACATATTTTCTCTTTTGATATCAATGAAATTTAAAAAATATATTTTTCTCTTTTCATTAATATGAAGGATAATTTTAGAAGTATAACAGAAATAATTAACACATTTGATGTATTTATTTAGAATGACTAGATTTATTAGTTTATATAAAATAATGTAACACAGTCTTATAAAAAGGACCGAAGAGATTATCAAATATCTCATCTCATTTATATAAAAATTAGAGGTGAGTAAGTTGACCCAAGCTAAGTTTTAAGACTAGGGTCAACCTGATACTTAATTTTGAAACCTAAATTTAACATGTAGTTTAACATAAGCCATATTTTTATATCTGACATAGCCTATTTAAAAGTCTAATTTTATCTGATAGCCTAAAGCCTAATTTAATTTATTATTAAAGAAAATACAAACAAACATATATTAAATAGATCAATGAGTCTATCATATATATTTAATTATCAATTTTGTATTTTAAAAATAATTTTAACAAATTTTAATTTTATAAACTATAATTTGTAGAAAAAATTATATGTATTTATAAATTATAATATATTATAAATTATTTTTTAAAAATTATATACAAATGGTTAAAATCTTGACCTAACAAATTAGATTTTTTTAAAATTTTAACTATGACCTATTTAATTAAATATGTTTATTCAAAAATTTTAAAACAATTAATTAAACTTTAAATAACTAACCAAATATCTCTTCGAACAATTTTACAAAAGTAATAGTTATCATGACCCTACTTGTACCATGAAAAAAAAATAGGGCAAAAGATTTACAAAATCTAATTCCATCTCCTAAATCAACTTTCCCAAACTAATTGAGCTAAAAGTTTTTTTTACAATATAGGACATTTTAATTCGAAGCAATGGTGTATTAAACGAGGTATATTGGGCTCGTTAGTTTAAAATTATTTTAAGAAATAAATATTTTTTAATTAAAAAAGTACTTATTTTAATTTTTTATATATTTGTTTAAATTTTTAAAAATAAACAAAAGCAGAATGTAAGCAAATTTCTGTTTGCTTTAATCTGCTTATTAAAAAAGTACTTATAAAAAAAGTATTTTTTAAAAAACATTTAAAAATATATTTCAACAAACAGGCTCATTATTACTGAATTTATACACTTTTCAAGATAAAATACCATGTACTTTTCAAGATAAAATACCATGTAGGAGTTCTTAAAGAAACTTTTCAAGATAAAATCATAGAAATTATAGGAATGTTAAATCATAAGTAAAACAATTTATTTGAACCACAAATAATTTTATTAGATTAGGATACAAAGATAATCAATTGTTTCTAACAATAAAATAAGTACCGAACAATAAAATTTCCCCTCTTAGCAAGATTATCTTTTCTTTAATTTTTTTTATATCTTTTATTTTCTTCTTCCGTTGTCATCTTCATCCTTCTTCCATCATTTTCATTTTTCAGTCCTCAATAAACCATTTAATTCTGTTGTCCCTCTTTCAAGTTTTGTATGAATAAGATGTTACTTTTAAAAAATGTTTATAGGTCGATACAAACGTAGTCAATATAAACAAAAAGAAAATAAATCTCAATAAGGACAAAGTTGATGTGCTCATAAAGAAGGCAAAGTTACAAACAATTTTTTTTATTAAATTTTCGCTTTGTTTTATTGTAGAACCCTAAAGAATTTATAAGATCGTTGTGTTTGTGTATCTTTCTTTATGTTGATTTTATTCTCTGATTACCGGTGATAGGTATATTAAAGTGCACGTGCTTGGTTTGTGACGGTTTATTAGCAGCATTGTTATATCACTCTCTTATTGTAGGATATCTTGGAAAATTATAAATATTGTTTAACTATCTTATTTTAATGTCATCTATGTTTTTAAAAAAGACAATAAAATGAACTTGGAGTATTAGGAATGGAGTATAGACCCGTGTGTCAACAGTCAAACCAAGCTTGTGCCACCAGCAGAGTAACTTTCAAATGAGGATAAAATTGTCGGCAAGGGTAAAGATTCCTGCATCGTTTATTATTTACCACTGATATTTTTATATAATGATATACATGTGTGGTGGTAGGATATACTATATTTTTATATATGATTATTAATGATAACAAATAAAGACATTTTCTTATAGTAGGATATACTATATTTTCACACAGATATTGCATTTTCTCCCCCAGCGAACTCAAATTAGTTCTTCTAGTTCAGTTGTTTAGCTCTAACTATTTTAGTAGCCAACTATAAATACGAGTAAGCCTTCTGATTAGTTCAATCAATGAAATAAGGAATTTCATTTTCATCTTTCACTTGTTGATCATCATCATGTTCTCTTAAATTCATGTGTATTTATAGTTGGCTTCTAAATTAGTTAGTGCTAACCAACCTAGTTAACTACCTAATCAGAAGCTGAACTAACTAACTAGTTAAGAAGTTGATCCCTTACTTGTCAGAGAATATTTCTTTTACAATATTTTTAACACAATTTACCTTATTTGTATAACACTAACAAAAAATATGCTGCAGATATATAATTTATAATAACCAAATTTCTAGAATCCTAACTAGTTCCTTGATCAATCCCATGCATTGTATCATCATTAATTTGTTGTGGCTCACCCATTTCCTGAATTAACTTCTTGAGGTCCCTCCTTTGGCTCCCTAGTCCTTATTCAAATCCAAGATCATTGCACAACTCTTCAGAAGCCTCACCTTCTCCATTTACACTCACTCTGTTACCAAACCACATCCAGTTCCTGCATCAATTGCATTTCCTTGAACCAATTGGTTCAAATCCTCATCCACCCCTTCATCAACATGATCCAACATCTCATCACTGTCTTCGCTTCTTGCCTGATCAATCACCCTGATATCTCCCAAACCTGAAAAAAAAAAGTTATTTACAGAGGATGAACAATATGATCAAATAGAAGTTGGAAAATACATATCTCCCAACAACCCATTTCATGTTTTGAGACATAATCTTCAGACCTTGTTACAAAATCATAAATTTTAAAAAGAAAAAAAAAGGAAAGTTGGTTTAGCACCAATAGGATGATGTTTCACTCCAAAGTAGCCCGCAAGTATTTCTGTATTAGATTCTAGAATAAAAAAATCAAACTACCACCAAACGGATATTTCAACTAGTGGTAACTTAATTTATGGTCTCAATTCAAATTTCATAAAATATAGTATTGTTAAATTTTGTTAGGAAGAGGTTTGCCCCACATAATTGTCATGTCCAATACTAATAAAATCAAATTGGATAGGCTTGAATCCAAGCACACCCACATAAGGAGAATTTATCCTTGGTAAAGGAAACAAAATGTTACTTTAAAGGGTTAGAACCAAGTTTGAATTTAAATCCGATTTTGTCTTAACGACAAAAATCACATTATTTACTGTATTAGAGGTAACTTTGATGTATCAAATTTGACACTTGGAGATCATGAATATTGCACAACAAAACTTTTATTTCTTGAGGGGGTAGCGAATTAGAACCAAACATTGCATCTAGGACCGAGAAGCAACAACACTGGCAACCGCACTTCATTTCTGCTACCTAGAGGAGGCCAAGGAAAGTAACTAAGCTTAACGTGCATGCCACTCCACATTCTTTTTGTGCCAAATTGTTAGCCGCCCCTTGCTCTCACTTTTTTCTCAACACAATTTTTTACCAACCAGGCCCACCGAATTTTGGAAATTAGTATTCAAATGCAAAGCACTTTTGATTTGGACAAAAATTAGAGCAGCTATGTAATTGAAACGAAGGGAGAGACACAGAACCAACCTCACTAGGGTCGGTCTCCTTTTAAGGTCATCAATCGATACTGTCCCTTTCAAAGTGTATCATTCTTCCATTATTATTCAAAATTTCACTTTCTTGCTGTAAAATTAGTTTAAAAAGATCCTAATACAACTGGCTCGTGACCCCAACAATTCCATGGCTCGTATAGTAATGCACTAATATATTATTCCCCCACCCTTCTACACTTTTCCACTTAGCCATCACCACTCACTCCCACATTGCAAAAGAAAAACAGCAAAATGGCTCAGCTTAACCTTATACTTGTCTGGTTATTCTTCTTGAGCGTGTGCCTCAACTCATGTCCTAGTTCGGCCCAGTTAAGTCGACACCACTATGCTAAAACATGCCCAAATGTTGAAAACATAGTCAGAGAAGCTGTCAAGAAGAAGTTTCATCAAACCTTTGTCACTGTTCCTGCTACCATCCGCCTCTTCTTCCATGATTGCTTTGTGCAGGTAATCATCAATTGCATGCATTTGATTCACCATAGCACACTACAGTTCCTTTTCCCTTTAACTAACCAAATTCTACTAATGATTTTTTCTAGACAAATGCTAGTTGCCATATATTAATTTTTATTAATGGAAAGAGTCGAATCTACGACCTTTCTCTTATTTCTGTCCCTTTTCACCACTAGAACAACATTATATCTCAGAATCTTATTAATGTTGTGTCTGGAACATTGTAGGGTTGTGATGCTTCGGTTTTGGTAGCATCGACAGCACACAACAAAGCGGAGAAGGATCACCCTGACAATCTTTCTCTAGCTGGAGATGGGTTTGACACGGTGATAAAAGCAAAAGCCGCAGTGGATGCTGTCCCTTTGTGCAAGAACAAAGTTTCATGTGCTGATATTCTAGCCATGGCAACACGGGATGTTATTGCACTGGTTTGTGAATTGTTTCATGAATAATAAAACTTTTTTCTGAGTCTATTTTTTGGTGTGAAAATGTTGGATTCGTTTGTGTGAATGATTGAATTAATGCAATTGGATCTTCAGGCTGGTGGACCTTTCTATGAGGTTGAATTGGGAAGATTTGATGGGCTAAGATCTAAAGCTTCAGATGTAAACGGAAGGTTGCCTCAACCAGACTTCAACTTGAACCAGCTCAATTCCCTGTTTGCAGCCAACGGGCTTACCCAAACCGAAATGATAGCACTCTCAGGTAATGCGCGTGCTTTCCACTTTCCAATCAAACCCTCCCACACTTAATAATTCTAACCATGTGTCATCAGCACATGATCTTTGTCAACACCATTATTGAGAGTTTCAGGATAACGAGTAAATCTTTTAAATTTAAAATTCACATTATCATACCACCAAATCATGTCTTACAGTACCCCTAAACTGGTAAATCAGCGGAAAAGAGTTGTTTTAGCTTAATCTACGACCCGGGTGGTTTCCAGTCATACATAATGCAGTTACATGATGATGCCACTGGTGTCCGATTCCAGCTGAATAAAGTATATTAAAAGACACATGTTTTACTGTGCATTTTAAAATTATGGCCATACCCAAACGCCAAAACATAAACATAGTTAGATAGGTGAGTTAATTAACGATTTAACTTTGGTTGTTGTGTAGGTGCACACACCGTTGGATTCTCCCATTGCAACAAGTTCTCGAACAGAGTATACAATTTCAAAAGCAAAACTCGGGTGGACCCTACATTGAACATGAAATACGCAGATGCGTTGAGATCAATGTGCCCAAGGAATGTGGATCCAAGGATTGCCATAGATATGGACCCGACCACGCCACGAGGTTTCGACAATCAATATTTCAAGAATCTTCAAGAGGGGAAGGGACTATTCAGCTCAGATCAAGTCCTCTTCACGGATTCAAGATCCAAGGCCACGGTGAATGCCTTTGCTAGTAGTGGCAGAATCTTCCATGCCAACTTCGCCGCTGCTATGACCAAATTGGGCCGAGTTGGAGTCAAGACCGCACGTAATGGTAACATTCGTACTGATTGTTCCGTGATTTAATTTTCGACACACAGCACAGTTATAATGCTACAACCTTGAGGGTTATGTATATTTGTTTTCCTTTTGTTTAAAATGATAATGAGTTCTCAAGATAAGTAGTTAATTTCTCAACTGGTATGATTATTGGTTCCTCTGTTTTCATATTTTATTTTTGTTCCGCAAGTTGATCCATTTACGGAGTAAAATTAAAGGCCAGAAGGAAGGAAAAACCATGTTTATTAGGAGTTGGTGCGGTGCTTCACCACTAGTATTTTACTCAAGTGGTTGAACTTTCATATCTAATTCCTATGAATATGAAATAGTTTCATTATTACCGGCGGTAGAGATACCTTGGAAAACAAAAAACAGATTAGAAGGAAAAGAGGGGGAAAATATCAGCAAACAACTTCCCTCTTAAGGGCAGAAAAAAAATTGTTTCTCTCATCGACTTTTAAAATTTTAGAATGCTTAAAGGAATACGGCGTTATTTTTTTTATAAGCTTATATTTTTAAAGGAATATAATTTTAAAAGAGTTATTATTGTTTTGATTTTATAAAAAAATAATTTTATCCTTTTAATTATATTCTTATTTAAAGTTAAATTTTATCATCTTTTATTAATTATATAAGTTTAAAAATATTAAATTCTTAAAAGTAAATTAGGAAAAAATACAATAAATACTTTTAATTTTTTTTGTAAGGGTTTATAAAAAATAATAGAGAGAGTAATAGATAATGATTATATTAAAAAAATAATGATTATAAAGAGAGTATAATACAAAAGTAGTAATTGACGGTAACAACGATAAGTTAAATAAAAAAGAAAAAATTTAAAATTTTCTTTATCATGTAATATTTAAAATTCTTCTTAATTTTACTAAAATTTATCAAGTTAAAATTATTTAATAATCTTAAAATTTTTCTTATTATTTAAATATTTTTATTTTAATTAATTATAAAATGATACATGTAAATAACTATAATATTATATTTTTTTCATGAATTCTTCGTATTTTTCAAATAACAACTTATTGGAATAATGAATGATTTATCCGAACAATCTAATAGTTACTCATCAGTCTTCTCCTTTTCAAAAACTTCCACTTTTCAATGGAAGACTAGATTCCTTCAAATAACAATTATTTTGTTTCCCATCTGTCTCTTCTCTTGAGTGCTTTATCCATCTCATGGAAAGTCTCAGCATGGTTGGAACATAGGAATATTGGATGTAAACAAAATTGAGGTTTAATAGAGTTTTAATTATGTGAAACGATGTGAAACATCAATACTAATTATTATATTTTTTATTTTCATATAACACAAATTTTGGTAAAATAAAATCTTGCTAAGACATGAGATAATTTGAATAGTAATCCTCCATTAATTTTTATAAGCCTATATTTTTAAAGGTATATAGTTTTAGAAAAGTAACATTATTTTAATTTTACAAAAAATAATTTTATATTTTTAAGTTAAACTTCATAATCCCATATTAGTTATATAAGTTTAAAAGTATTGAATTCTTAAGAACAAATTAAAAAAATAGAATAAATACTTTTATTTGAAAGACTTATAAAAAATTATACAATTTTTTTGTTTTGGAGACTAATAAAAAATAACAAAACGGAGGATAAGATAGTATAAGATAAAAATATATAATTAATAGAGCGAATCACAAATCTCATCACTTTTACTTTATTTGCAACCCAGTGAGCAAGACTCCAAGGAGTTTGAAAAGAAGATCAACAACATTTAAAACCAATATGCTTTTCGAGTTCTTCAAGGCGCGAAATGGAGGATGAGTTTAACTAACAAAGATAGTAGTCAAATAGTTGTTTCAGCATGATCATAATCTTTTCTTATAAATGAATCATGGTTCCTTTGAATGCCACCAAATTTACCGAATGATTTATGAAACATCAAACACACATCATGCTGTCCATCATTTCCAAGCACCGAAACAAAATATCATAAATGCAATGGTTTGGCTGTGAATTAGATCAAAATACCACCAAAGCATGCAAAAGTACAAAATGCAAAGAAGTGAATTAATAAATGAATTTCATTACAAATGTTGAGACAGGAAGACAAACTTAATATGAAGCCAACCTGCCAACCTGAAAACCCATGACATGGTATATGAGGTTTCTGGACTAAAGCCAAAACTGAAAAGATGAAAAAAGATTTTTTATTGAAGTTTCAACACGTTAAGTATAGATAATATAAGATAAGAATAATCTTTATTTTATAAATTAATTTTTAAAATTTAGTTAGATTTAATATTTAAATTTAATATGACATCAACATTTATCTTAAAATTATTATTAGGTCATTGTAAAAGTTAATGGTAGAATATAAAATAAACTTTTCAAAATTAAGTTAGGTTAGATATTTAAATTTAATTAAGAATTTGTTTAAGTCCTGTGTTGCCTATAAATCAAGATGTACAATTAATAGTAGTATGTAGGGGTGGACTTTAAAATTAAGTTAAACCAAATGTTCGAATTTAAGAATTTTCTCTAAGATTAAATTAGATCCTATATTAAATTTAAGAATTTTCAAGATTTTTTTTTAGGTAAAAGAATTTTCAAGATTTAGTTAAGGAGTTTTCAACTAAATTACATTGTCTAATTCAACCGGGTCACTTTTTAGCAACCATGCTTTTTAACAACCATGCTTTTGAGCCCAACTTGAAGTTAGAATTTTGAAGAGTCCAAATACTAAAACAGTTTTTTCCAAAAAAAAAAAACTAAAACAGTTATAATTATTGTACAATGGTTTATATTCAATAAAATTTTAGGGTGGATTTTTTTATAACTTTTTTATATTTCTCTAAGTTAGTTTTTAATGTCTTTTAGACTTATAAATTCATTATTAGGATTAGTGATTTTTATTTCGTTGAGTCACTTAAGTGTTAGTGAATAACTAATGTTTAGTGGAATGAGAAATGCAAGTTCAATGGTTTCTCATGTCTATAATCATAAATACAGAGTCATGTAATGTAAATTTTCAAGTTGAATCTCAATCAAAATCTAAGGCTCCGTTTAGGATAGTTTTTGTTTTTAGTTTTAAAATTTTAAAAAATCAAAATTTATTTTCATTTTTTAGTTTCATGTTTAACTTTTATGGTTTTGAATTATAACAATGTTGATAAAAACTTTCATAATTATAATAAAAACAATTTTACACTTAAATAATAACACTAATATAATAATATTAATAGTCATAGTAAATCTTCTACAATAGTAATGGTGGCGATGACAATGATGGTGGTGTGTTGGCAAAGGTGGTGATGACGGTGGTGACAACGACGACAATAACGACAGTGGTGGTGAAGGCGATAATGATGATTATGGTGGGGGTGGTAGTGGGGGTGGTGAGGGGGTATTGGAAGTGGTAATGGTGGTGACAGGGGAAATGACAGTTGTGGTGGTGGTTGTGACAATGGCAATGGTAAGGGCGGTGGTGATGGTGGTGTCGACGATGACAATGATAGTGATGGTAATGTCGAGGACAATGGTAGTGGTGATGGTTGCAATAAGGATGCATGGGGCGACGATGGTAGTGGTGGTAACGATGATAATAGTGATAGTGGTAGCACAGTGATGATGATGGTGGTACAATGGTTGTGGTGGTGGTGGACAATAATGATTAAAGGTTTATAAAATTTAAAATAAAAATAAACAATTATTTTTTCATTGTATGTGATCTCTCTTCCATAAATAGGATGGAAATATGTTAGCCCACCAATTGGAGGCCTAACCCATTTAATACCTATCCAAACCAGGTTTGTTGGGTAAAAAAGTCAAGTTATGACGTTTTAAGAAGCACATTAATCAAATAGAGCAAACTACAAACTTTCAGAAAAACTTATGAAGTCTATTAGGTCAGCTCGTTAGTTGGCCTATTATGTTAAATATATATTTAATATATTTATAATATAATATATAAATATAATATTATTAAATAATTTATTTATAAAAAATTAATTTACAATATAACTTAGATAAAATAAGAATATCCTTAAATTATGTTTGATGTGTTATGCTTGGTTGGATAATTATTAGTTTTATATTGATGCATTATTGGATAATTTATGAATTAAAACCTTTTTAATTGTTAAATATTATTGCTTAGAATTTTGTATTTTTTTCATTTTACAAGTTTAAAAAAAAGTAGCTTTTTTTTTGCTTTTTTGGCTCGGCAGGTGACTAGTCTACTCAGGTTAAAAAGTCCATTAACATGTTTGGCTTGGCAGGTGACTAGACTATTAACAAGTCTTTTTAGTAAATAGGTCTTAAATATTATCAGGCTAGACTTATTATTAAATCAAATAAGACCTATACCTAAAAAGAGTCTATCATAAGTAGGGATAGAAATGAGTCAGGTCAGGCCAGGCTTTGAAGGGCCTGACCTACTTCTAATTGTCAAGGCTTGAGCCTGATCTATTAACCTGTGATAGACTTTTTTTAAGGTCTGTCTTGACATATTTGAAGGTCGTTTGTTTATAATTAGGCTTTCAAAAAATCGACAACCACCTAAAATACATATCACACTACATAGACTGATATGTTTATCACTGTGAACGAGCTTATCATTATAAACGCGTCAATTAATATAAATGAGTCAAATACACTTGATTTTAAATTCAGCAAGACAAATACAACTTCTCATACAAAGCAAAGCTAATTAAATCTAAAATAATCACCACAGTTATCCAAACAATTATAAAATAAAATTTTATATTATAAAAAAATTAGTATAATTGTAATATTAATTTATATTATATATATTATTTTTATGTTATAAATATATAAATAATTAATAATTAGGCCAATTAGATAGGCCAACTTGCTAGGCTTTAAGAGCTTTTTAGAAAGCCTATGGCCTGACCTGTTTACTTAAAAAAGCCTTTTTAGAAGCCTAGGCCTAACCTTCTAACTCGACAAGCCTGACCTATATGACCTATATAGACTTTAAACAGATCAGATCACGGCCCCCGATGAACAATCTGACATATTTCTATCCCTACTCATAAATAATTTAGTTAAACTTTGACAAACTAGACTCAAACCTAACAAAACTTGGGTTGGCCAAGCCTATTCCACTCCTATGTATAAGGGATAAAGAAACAATGAAATCTATAGCATAAATGGATATATTTCAACCTATTTGTGGAATACAGGGACTAAAGACAATGTAAATTTAATATAAGGACCACATCTAATTAGCCCTTAAAACACATGGACATAAAATATATTAAAGCCAAAATTTCAAGTATTTAAAAATTATATATTATCATTAAAAAATATTTATCATATCCAAAATTAATAGTACAATAAAAACTTAATTGAGTTTTAGGTCGCATAAAAGTAATTTGTTTTGTGTTAGTTTCTAATTAATTTTGTTTTAGTTTTAGTTCATGAAATTTTTCATATAGTCACATTTGGTGTCTACCATTAACCTAATTCCATTAAATTAATGACTAAAATTAAAATTTTTTAAAAAATCTTTAGAGACCAAATTTGACTATTTAAAAAACTTTGAGTAGAATCAAATTTAATCTTTAACAAGACACTATAGTTGATTAAGGATATAGATTAATTTTGACTTAAAAAAAACTTTGAAGACTAAAACTTAAAACATAATTAAGGGCTATAATAAAAGAAACTACTTTTTGAATGACCAAAAATTTAATTAATTCTACAATAAATATTATGACTACAAGAAAAAAATTGTGATGAAAATTTCGTTATTAATAATCACTAATTCTTAAATTACTGCTGTATAAAAAGTTTGAATTTTTTGTCACAAATATAATGATAACATAAAAGTTAGACACAATTCTAATAATTCTTTCGTCAGGAAAAATACATTTCCGTATTCTTGATAAAAAAATATGATAGTTATATTTTATTTTTTGTTTTACTGTGTCTTTGTGAGTCTCACCCTTTTATTCCTGAAAGGAACCTTTATAGATTAAGGACTCAATACAAGACTAGGATATAACAATTTCAAATAATACAAATTGCCTTAAACCAATTTTTGTGTCAACTAACTATTTTTACGGTGCTTACACTGATACTGTAATCATATAAGACATCATTTAGCAGTACTACCTCTATTTCGTCACATAAGAAACAAAAATGTGTTTTTCTCCCCTAAATATATGAAATATAGATAATTTTTTAACTGTGTAACTTAATAAATTTCTGTTATAGCCTATATTTATTGTACACTTTATATTAACAGTTATTCTTATTTAATTATTTTATTTATTTAATGTTATGAATATTTATGGAATAACAATTGAATTGATGATATTATTGATTAAGAAGATTGTTTTTGGTGTTTCTGATTGGTTTTGATAATTTTGATTATCTAATTCTTATATAAGGAAACAAAGGAAATATTTTTTACTTTCTATGTGTTTTTTCCTTTTCTCTTTTTTCACCTATCACATCTTTCATTTCCTTTCTCCTTTCCTTTCCTTTTTCCCCTTATCTCTCTCCTAAGATACCAAAAAACATCTTCATGTAAGCTTAATAAAGTTTTTACTCTTTGAAAAATTTTGCATGTTTTAGTTAGTCCCTAAAATTATTTTTGTAAGGAATTGATCTTTGAAAAGTTTTAGCTGTTTATTTTTTTTGTCTTTGTTGGTAATGTGCTCTGTTAAGGATGTGACTAACGGAATGTCACATCAACTAAGCTATATGACACACACATCAACACATCCTTTTTCTCTCTCTTCATTTTTTCTTTATCCTCTCTTTATTTTCTCCTTCTTCTATTTTTCTACCTTTTTTTTCTCTGACCCAACCCAACCTTTTACATTTCCTCAGCATCTCTACTAAACCCTTCCCCAACCCTAATCCTTTACCATCATTGCACCCCAACGCCTCCATTGAACTACTCCACCCCAATGTCCAAGCCAACATAATGAGTAGTTAAAAAAAGGTTGGGAAGGGTCGAGAACTGATCTGATTATTCTCTTGATTCCTTACAAATTCCTTACAAAAAAATAATTAGGAATTGAGGCCCTCTCCAACCACAACCTCAAAGTCACCTTCCTTCTCCAAAATAATGTTGGAAATTTTGCTTATATTCAAAAGTTTTAAGTCCTACATTGCTTGACTTTCAACTATTTCTAGGCTTTATATATAGAGATAGGATCTACATTGGTGAACAATCTAGGAAAGAAGTGGGCTCGCGCATAAATGAGATTAGACCAAAATATCGATTTCATGTGAAAATCTAATGATTTTCCCCTTGTGTGCATGATCATATATGATGTATAGCTTTTTACCACTTAAATTCTTTTTATTTATTTAAATTTTGAATTTAGAAAGCCTACATGTGAAAGCCAAGATTATGATTTATGTTTTAAAAGAAATCTTAAATATTAAATGCGTAATAATTTAACAGTTAATTCCTATCATAATTATATTTTATTTATTAAT
This sequence comes from Clitoria ternatea, assembly GCA_037962975.1. NCBI lineage: Eukaryota > Viridiplantae > Streptophyta > Magnoliopsida > Fabales > Fabaceae > Clitoria > Clitoria ternatea. The sequence goes on along the minus strand of CM075670.1, from coordinate 19,730,174 downwards.
CTCTTTGCCATAAACAAGATTAAGTGTCTGATTATTATTATTTTTTACTTTGATATCCTTTCCTTTTTAATTGCAATCAAAATCATACTTGGGAATAACACACCGCATTGGGTTTTCTCTCTATCTCTTACCTTTGCTAGTTTTGATACCTGCCTTCACACAAAAGGACTACTATATCCTATGGGGCTATACTTTAGGTGTATATACCCTAGGGGTAGTGCATGTTTATATGCCTTAATCAACCACTTTTTCCTACAATCTTAGGGCTTACTTATGGTTGACAGTGTTAACAATGACCCTGCTGCTCCTTACAACCCTCTGTCGTCACCGCCGCCACCCATGCCTCAAACAACGCATCATGTCACCTTTGCTAAGCCTTTTCCTAATGTCTTCGTAATCAAGGTTTTTATAGGCTAAAGTTATCGCCATTGGCAAGAGCATGTCTTCTCCGTTCTAGACATACACGAGGTCAGTTTTGCGCTTATTGATGACAAGCCAATCGGTCCTAATAGCCTCAAACCTTGGGTCAATGCTAGTAAGGTATGTCATCACACAATTCTTAGTACATTATCTAATGAACTTTTGAATGTCTACTATTCTTACAAGGAAGCAAAGGAAATTTGGAATTTTGTGAGGTTGAAATATATTGCTGAGGATGTTAGGAAATAGAAGTTTATGGTCACAAACTTTTATCATTGGGAAATGACAGACAACAAGGATATTAGTGTCTAAATTAACAAGTATTATAAGCTGCTAGAGAACATGAAGTCAAAAAATATCACCATGTAGGATGAACTTGTTTTAGGTTTCCTCATTGAAAAATACCTGAGACGTGGAAGGACTACAAGCAACAACTCAAATGCAAACTTAGTAAGTTGTCCACCGAATAGTTGATTACTTATATTATCATTGAGGGTACCAACTGTAAGGAGGAAAAGACAGTGAGAGGAATATTGGCTGCTAGAGAAAATATAGTGTAAGCCACGAACAAAGCCAATAACTCTCTCAAAAAGAGGTATGAAAATGAAAATTCCTTTGATCATTTTCCTACTAGGCCACTTAACCCCACTGCCTTAAAAAAGAAAAGTTTTTGCTTTGTTTGTGGTAAGTTAGGTCACCATGCTCCTGCATTTTGATATAGGAAGAGAAATGATATTCCTCCTAAGCCAAAAGTTTATCTGATTGAAGGAGATGATGATGTAATAGTTGTGATTATTTCTTAAGCCTTAATTGTGGCCAATGTGAGCAAATGGGTGGTAGGCTCTAGGGTTACCGAGCACATTTATGCAAACCATGATATGTTTACCTCATACAAAGTTATGGGGGAAGGAGAAGAATTTGTGTATCTTGGTGATTCCCGAAAGGTTGATGTCCTTAGAAAAAGGAACATGCTTCTCAAGCTCACATTTCGAAAGACCTTAGCACTTAATTATGTGTTTCATGTTTCGAGTATTAGAGCGAATTTAGTTTTTGTGGCTCTTCTAGGAAAAGTAGAGATTAAGGTTTCTTTTGAGCATGATAAAATTATTATGACCAAAAAAGACATTTTTGTTGGAAAGGTGTATTGTGATCATGGACTGTTTGTACTTGACGTTTCTACCTTTGTTAATAGAAGTTCTTCACCTTCTACTTATATAACTTGTATGGTTTATGGCATGCTAAACTAGGACATGTTAGTTTTTGATATTTGAAAAAATTGCATGATGAGGGTATGATTTCTAGTTTTCAAAATGTGAATTTGAGTAAATGCGGGATATGTGTTGAATTAAAAATTACAAAGAATCTTGTTTTTCTATGAACCATGAATCTGAATTGCTTTCTTTACTTCATTAAGTTTGGGTGATTTAAAACAAACTGTAACTAGAAGTGGTTAAAAATATTAGTGACCTTTGTTGACTATTTTTCTGGATACAATAAGGTTTATATACTTAAAATTAAATATGAATCGTTTGGTATGTTTTTATTATATAAAGCCAAAGTAGAAAATCAATTAAAAAGGAAGATTAAAAGGGTTAGGTCTGATAAGGGTGATGTATGTATTATTTTTATGATTTTTGTGAAAAAGAAAGTATTATACATAAAGGTAACTCCACATTATTCACCCAAATATAATGGTATAGCTGAAACAAAAAATAAGACTTTAAAAGAAATGATGAATGCTTTGCTTATTTGTTCTTCTCTATCTAATAATCTTTAGGGTGAAGCGTTATTGTTTGCATGTATGCAAAATAGGATCCTTCAACAAACATTCTGGTAAAACACCTCATGAGTGATGGAAATGCTATAAGCCTAATTTGATTATCTAAAAGTGCAGACATGTTTGGCTAAAATTATGTTGTCTGGTCCTAAAAAGAGAAAGATAGGTCCAAAGACCTCTGATAGCATGTTTATTGGGTATGCTTAACATAGTGATGCTTATCGATTTCTTGTTATGAAAAGTGACGTGATTGAATGCAATTCAATTATTGAAACAAAAAATGCTAAGTTTTTTTCACATATCTTTTCTATGAATGCTGAGCATGTTTCTTGTGAACATATTATTGATGTTGAAAATGTTTTTAGTTCACAAATGATTGAACCCGAAAATATTTCTAGTGAACCATTATGCGATGCTTATGAAAATCCATATGAAAATTCAAGGAGTAAAAGATAAAAAAAGGAGACATATTTTGGAAATGATTTTTACACTTATCTCGTTGATAGAGAACCATTAAACTTTTATGAAGCAATTTCTTTTTTCAGTGTTGTATTTTGGAAAGAAGCGATTAAAATTGAATTTGACTTTATTTGAAAAATAAAACCTGGACTTAAATGTATTTATCCTTGTGAGCCAAACCTATTGGTTGTAAATGGATTTTAAAATGAAAATATTTACTTGATGGTTCCATTGACAAATACAAGGCTCATTTGGTAACTAAAGGTTTTACTCAAAATCAAATATTGATTATTTTGATACTTTTTCTCTCGAAACCTAAAATGCTCCAATAAGAGTTTTAATCGCTTTAGACAAATCTTTTATCACATTAAGAACCCTAAGGATATAAACTTATTATGTCACACCATATTTTCCATCTAGGTTTCATCTCTCAAACTTTTTAGTTGTTGGCCTCTTTTCTTATTTGACATAATTTTTTTAATTTTTGGGCTTTTCTTTTCTTTTATTTTCTTTTAAAATTTTTCTTGTTTATATTTCTTTAGAGGGAACATATTGTTTCCCTCGTTAAACTTAGTCCATTTTTTCAGTTTAATATCCTAAGAGCACCTATGTGATCATAAAAATAATTATGTAAGTACCATGGAAAATTAATCATACAATAGGCTCAGAAGGGGCAACTAAAGAAGTTTAAAGTATAAAGGTCTATAAATAATTTACAATTTGACTTAATCATATTTCCCATTCAAAACTAACCATACTTCACCTCAATAAGGTTGTAGAGTAAGTTCTAGAATATGCATAACATGAGAGCACTCAAATCAAGAAAAAGAGGAGTATGTATTATATATCAATCAAGAAAAGACCCCTAACTAGGCTCAAAACCTCACTATTTTTTAAATTAACCTGGTCATTAACCAATCAAATGAAAAGGTTGCTTATTATAAGTCTTAGTTATACAAAAGAGTCTTATGTTCCATTTTTAATTTAAATTATTTCATTGCCTAAAATATAGGATTTCGTTATAAAATATGCTTTTATTAAGATTACAGGAACTAAAATATCTCACTTCTCAAACTCAATCGGTTACCTCACATTATCACAATGAAAAGCTTATATGAGAACTATAATTCCTCCTTAAACTTAAAGGTCTAATTTATACTTGAGAAGTAGAAAAGAAGTTTTGAGGATACTTCCTTGAGACAATTTTAATATATTTTACCTTTTACCATTGTTACCTTCCAAATTTCTTGTGGGAAGTTTCCTAAGAGCACCTTAGCTACACTCCTTCCTCATCAAAGTTAGCCTAAACATTGTTTTAAATGTCTCTAAGGCCAAGTTTAAATAAAAAGTAGGGAAAAAATGAATATGAAATTACACAGACTTCATAAACACGTTAGAACATAAAAGAAGGTAATCATTAAGTATACAAGTGTACATCATGGTGATGCAACATGTGCCTATGATTCTAAGCAATGAAAAAAAAAGTACTGAAAGGGAAATTCCTAATCCTAAAAAAATGGATGAAATCCTAAGAATTAAGTTATCTTACACTTTTAGTGATGTATGGATAAAACAAAATAAAACAAAAAAATATCTAAGTAAAATCCTAAAACTAAAGAAAACCAAGACGCTTAAGCAGTCTTGCCCTCTTTAAGGTGTTCTCCTTTTTCTCATATTCTTTCGTATCTTCTTTTGTTGCCTTCTTAACTTGTATCTTATGTGGTAGAGTGCTAAGTTTCGCTTTATGATTGGTATCAAATAAGCTATCTCAATAACCAACCACTCAAGACATTCCACCCTAATAGATACAGGAGATAACTTATAATAATAATGTGTTGATCCATGGTGTTCAGTTTTGGTGGGTGTGGTTTTCATCCACTAGTATCCATAGTAGTGTATGTGTGTTGGTTGTGGTGGTGAACGCAGATTCTCAGACGATGAAGGGGTTGCACTTAGGTTAATAAGGGTGTACCGATGATCAAGAATATAATCCAATATTCGGCTAATCCTTCTTCCTCCATGGAAATGTGTTGGCATTGTTGCATCTGGTGTTTAATGCTATCATCGTTAAAGTTGATGGAAATAGAAGTTTGTGGTTTCTTATTGTCCTTTGCCATATGAAAAGTAACTCAAAACAAACAAATTATCAATACTTACATATGAGTACGAGTCGTGCTTGATGATGCACAAGTTGTGTTGAACCAAGACATATTAGAAAGTTTTCTCATGCAGATTGAGCAAGGGTTATGATTATAGAAGTACGATATGTATTTATGTGAGAGGACTCGGAATTTCATCCTTATGATAACAATTACCCAAATTTAGCCAAAAGATTCATAAATTGGCAAGCAACATATTCTCATATAAATAAGCATTATAAACAACCTTAAGAACCTATATTGCCAAGAAAAGGAATGAACATTTTGCTGAAAAGTTCTTGAAGGCAAAGAGTTAAGGGAAAGAATTGATACCTTATTATTGTTATGTAGAGGGAAGAGAAGAGAGAATTCAAATCACTGCAATGTACTGAGTATGCAAAGAGAGTGAGTGATTTAGGGGAGTGGTGTGGTTTTAGGCGCCACCCTCCCTTTTTAAAGGGTGTGCTAGATGATGCACTGGTTATGTTCATATGAACATGAGTCGTATTCAGCTAATTGAATTTATTTTCAGGTAATATTTTCAAAATTAGATTTAACTTATATATATAATAAAAAGTTTTTAAATTAAGTATCCAGAGGGTTACGCATAAGTTTCCAAACACGGTTAATATTCATTTGGACATAACTTGCATTGGACCCCTATGAATTACATGCAATACTTTGACCTTTTCCAAACACAGTTGGTGTTCACTTAAACACGACCCATATTAGCCTTATAACTTAAAATATTACCTTGTCTTTAATTGTTCTAAGTGACAAAAATGTACTTGATAGGTTACCTTCTATTAATCACTTGTTTAACGTCATGAGCCTAATGGTTAACCTTTAGAAATAAAGCTTATTCAAGCATTCTCGGGATTGAACTTGTACTCATAATGCTTTACCCTTTGACCATTGACCTTAAAGGTTCCTTTGGTCCTTTGAGATCTATTACTCTATAAGGTGTAGCGTCAACTACTTCATACAATCTTGTCCTCCTTGACTTGAGTTTACCCAACGATAGACAAAGTTTACCTGGAATTCACATATTTGAATATGCTTATCATGCCATCTTTTAGTCATTTCCTTGTAGAGTTTAGTATTATCATAAGCGTCCCGAGCTCATCTAGTTCATTTAGTTATTCTAAGTGATGTTTACTTGTTTCCTACACATCAAAATTCAAGAACTTTAATGCCGATAGCCCTTGTATTCTAACTCAATAAGTAAGTGACATCCTTTGCCGAAAACAATTCTATATGGAGACATACCAATGAGGGTTTAGTAAGCAATTCTATATGCCCATAATGCATTATCTAACTTTATTGGTCAATCCTTCTTAGAGCTAGTGACTATCTTCTTTAAGATTCTCCTTAACCCCCTATTAGAAATCTTAACTTGCCCACTTATATGTGGGTGGTAAAGGGTATATATCATATGCTTCACACAAAACTTAAAGAGATTTTCAAAATGTTTATTCAAAAAATATATGCCATAATCACTAATGAAGGATTAAAGGGTGCCAAAGTGATAAGTGATAGGTCCAAACAGAACGCTTCAACCGTGATAGGTAGAACTCTAAAAAAGTCTTAGATCGATTGTTCTATTAGGATAAAATACTTTAAAAGTGAGGGCTCTCTATCCATTCTATGCAACCACCCATGGTTGCAAAATAACTCTACAAAAGAATAAATCATAACACATTTGTATAAAAAGAAATGAAAAATAAAGAATAAAAGAATAAGGTGCTTAATCACCCAAATTACTAGTTTGTAAATGTTGCAAAGGTATAACGCTTGGAAACGACGCCAAAAAACTTGTGTTTTTCGATGTGTAAATATATTTAATAATTTTCAAAAAGGGATTTCAACTAGACAAGCTTTCACACCTATAGGCAAGCACACCCTTTACTGTAGTACAAAAGGTATTTTATACCTAAAATGTTGAACCCTACAAAAAGTATGCAACCATTTATTACTAGAGCCCTTAGAATGTTAAGCGGTTTAGAGACAGTTGTTTAAATCAATTGAAAATTAAATTGCAAAAAACATAAGTGACTTAGTGCACAAAGTAGTATTGTGGAAGAGTGCAGTTTATGATTTCTAAGCTAGGGTGAAAAAGGTTTAGTGCAAACGTTAAGAGAGGGTGGAAGGTTGATTTAGGGGAGAGATAGTAAAAGAAGAGATGAGAAAGAGAAAATAGAAAGAGAAAAATATGTGTTGATGTGTATGCCACATGGTATAAAGCTAATGTGGCATTTTGTTAGGCATATCAACACTAAATGAAACACACCAACAGCAAAGTCTAAACACTAATGATTAAAGATTTTCATGGACTAAAAACTTAATTACAAACACGTAAAACTTTTCAAGAACTAAAAACTTAATTAAGCTAATTTTCTCAAACTAATTATTTTAACGATACTTATATTCATACACTAATCACATCAAATACCATTTAATACTATTTTTAACTTTCTATTTCTTTCTTCTTTTTCTCTTTAACACCTATCACACAATTTATTTCTTTTCCTTTCTTTTCATCCCATCTCTTTCTCCTAAAATACCGAAAAACATCATTGTTAATTATATACATTGATCATTATTCCTTGTTTTAACTTCTTTTGAAAACTAAATTAAGACTACTTGTATATTAGTCAATACTGATATGTCGTTTAATGAAAGCCTTGTTGTTAGAGTCAACAAGATTTTCTAAACTTCATAATATATATATATATATATATATATATATATATATATATATGGTAATGTAGATAATATTTATTGAATGCCAAACAACTTTTACATCAAATGGAATAAAGATTCCAAGAGAAACACACAATGCATATAATGATTGACATTACAAAATTCAAGTATGTTTGCTCTAAACATCACCAACATTAACATTGAAATCCAGTGTCGAGATTTTTTCTTTTCTTTTATTTTGCTCGACACTATCGACACCTTAGCTAGCTCAAACTTCAAACAACAATCTAAAGCACTTGAGGCAACCTCAACAACAAGAGGTAAAAATTCATTGTCATTGGAAATCAACAAAAAAATATGGAAGTGAAGGACTTTGACAATGGAAAAAAGTGAAATGATGCAGAGAAAAAATATGAAAAAAAGGAAAAATGGTGAAAGGAAAGATGATGATGATAAAAAAGAGAAAGAAAGGGGAAAAACTACAATATAAAAAATCTCATTGTAGAGAAGAAAAATTCTTCCTAAAGAGGATGAAGAAAACCCCTAGGGGTAGTGTCACTTACCTCTCTCTCTGTCCCTCTCTCTTTACTACGACGCTAAGGTTTCAGGTTGAATTAACTTCAGAGTTTTTTCAACCACCGAAGTTTTGCATTTTTTCCACCACTAGTTTTAGTCCAACATTAATTTTGGAGTCCTTTTTATTTACTGAAAGGTTTTGACCAAAAACAAAAAGTGAAGCCTTACAAATGCAATGGTCCCCATGCATTATAAGACACTTATTCATGAATGAGAGAACCTCCGACTTCATCCACAAGAGTTGCAAATGCCCCATTAACTAACTTCCAAGTCTTGTCTTATAACACAAGCAAACCTATTATAAGAGAATGATCAAGATGGAATTATAGTTAAATAATATAAAAACAATAATGATGGGTTACAACAAGGAGAGAGAGGACGTTGAAACAACACGAGATGAAATTGGGGTAAACTCGGTCAACTCGAATGCTGGTGAGGGTGAAGTGTTTGTAGAAAAAGGAGTTATCGCCATATTTAGTGAAAGGAGCATAGTTCAGTGAAATACGATTTGAATTTGATATCATAGTTCTTTACACAATTTGAGATGCAAAGCAAAAGTAAACACATGAGAATTGTAGAATACCATTTCGTGGCATGTTAGTTTACAAGCTCGGAGATCTTGACAATGGAGAAATGGGACGAATGTTTTCGGGTAAGTGAAAAAGAAAAGGAGAGATTGGGGAAGAGGGGGTGTGAGACGAGAGAATATTTTAGGAATAACAATTGGAAATAAAATAAAATAAAATAGGGTTAGAACTAGGGGAGTGTTAAAAGAATCATCTCCTAAACATGCCAGATAAAAGCTTGGTCCATTCTGTTTGTGTTTCTGGTCGATGTTCCATTCTGTTTTCGTTTTTTTTTTGGAGAAACATTCTGTTTTCGTTCAAATAAAATATAGTCCATTCGAATTGAAGCTTACACAGATGGAGCCCAAAACAAAAGGAACCCCCTCTTGGTCCAGTATCTAGAACGGGCCTGATGGGTTTTGAACAAATCTGGTGTTTTTTTGGGTGAAAGGGAAATAAAGAAAAGCAAATTGAATAAATCTGTTTGAGATTATAAATTCACACTTGAAAAGAAGTTATTGAAAAAGTATTTAGTTTTTTTAAGATGAAAAGCTATTTAGTTAGACTGTTTACAAACTTGAGTATAACGTAGTATAGGTGATTTTTTTGTGTTATTTTGTTCTACTTGATAATGGATGTTTAACATTAATCCATATGTATCGTTTTATCAAATAAAACTCTTATTATTAGATTAAAAAAAACACCAAAACAATGCTGTGTATATTCTTTCCATGGTTTGACAAGTCACACATTTTATGGAAATAAAAATATAATTTAAATAGAAAATACCATAATTAATATATCGTTTCTAAATGGTAAAATTTAAGTTTTTTTAAATGATTATTGGTATGAAATTAGAAATAGACCAGAAGTCCAGGGAAACTCACTTAGGCTGCGTTTAGTTATAAAAAATTATTTTAGTTTTTTGAAAATTTTTTTTACTGTTTTTCAAAATTTTCATTTCCTGAAATAGATAGAAAAATTCTTACAAAACTTTTTCACTTTTCAGTTTTCTTGAAAAACTTCTTTAAAGACTTCTCTGATTTTCTTAAAAAAATAAAAAAAAAATCAGTTTTCAGTTTTCTGTAAGTTTTCTTTGAATATTTTGTAAACAAACATTTTTTTTATTTATTCAGTGAAAAAATAGTATACAAATTATAAATAGATTATTATATAATAAAATAACAATGCTAACTCAAAAGTACCTAAATCGAAAGAGTATTTAGGGTTGGAAAGTAAGCATGATAACAAGATGGTACAGTAAATATCGGATTAGATTTAAATAAGGTGGATTTAAAATTAAAATACCTAACCTCATACCTGTGATTTGGTTTATTTTCAATTAAAATATATTTTATCCGTTAAAATCAAGACCCAAACAAATTGATTTTCACGAGTTTAAATACAATTATCATATCTAATTTAATAATTAAGCAAAGTATGATTCAATAATTTAAAAACAAGAACGCGAGATATGATTTATAATGCAACTCAATGGTATTATCAGCGACTCAGCAGATTGGACAATTTGTTCGGAGATGCAGCGACATTGGTCCACCTGGGGTCTTGTCTCATCAAGTGCACCTTAGATTGCACTTCTTCAAAAACTCTTGTATAATTGAATTCACCATTCAAATCAAAGCCTTACGTCAAACAGTAACTTCAAAATTTTGGTAGGTCTAGGTTACTTTTAAAAACTAGTTTAGGATTAATAACTTGACAATTTTCTAAACACTCCAATGTAATTTTTGATTGGTCGTCTAACAATAAGATAGTGTTTGAAGAAACGGGTAAGTATAGAAAAGTAGAAAACATACATTAGTAGGATCAATCATTGTCTATATACATTTCTTGCGTGAGCTCAGTGAACACAAGTCAGTCAAATTTTAATAGTACTTTGTTGAACACAAAATCAAATCTGAAAATGACTTCCATGCATAATTAATCACCAAATATAGTTTCCCCAGCATCTTTACAAAAAATTTATTATATTAAAACAACCAAAAAGTATGAAAAATGTTTAAAAAAGAAAACTAAAACACCATACAACCGAAGGTCAAAAAGAGCATCATCTAGGATAGCAAAACACGTTAACGAGTTGAGTCGAACCTAGGTTTGTCAAAAGCCAATGAATATGGGTCAAGTTAGAATAGGAAAACGAGCTATAAGAGCTAGCTCGTCCCATTTTCTATTAGGCCTAGGGGTCAACAAGCCAGTCCGCTTAACAATTTTTATTATAAAAAAATAGCAATCTCTTCATTACATTGATAATAATCCATTCATGACTAGAAAATTAAAAATCAACAAGAGAAACAAAAATGAACAATGAGGAGGATAAGGGATGAAAGGCCACGGAGGACATAAGTGAATAGCACAACATATGGAGTAGCATGACAAACATACAAGGAGGTAAGCCAGACACTAACGCATACGGGGAGGAAGACCACGACTCAGTCACACATAAAGAAAGGCATGAACAATATTGTCAATGATAGGTAGAGTCATCCATAATAACACAAACGTGGTGACAAGGACTACACGTTGCCACCTTGCACAAGGAATGAAAGGGTGAGGTAGTTAGGGTTGGCAAAAAAGAAAATGAATGAAAGTGATCTTTTTGCTTTCTTGAATCCTAGTTACTTTTTAAGTTTCGTGTGCTTCCTTACTTTTGAAAGTAAAAACAAATTAATTAAAATTTCATGGCTCAGAAGGCTTTATTTTTTTCTTTCATGCTAATATATATGGTTTTTTTTAAAAATGTTTCACTATTAGGTCCGACAGCTCAGTCTCGGCTTGTCAATGCTTGTTTTTTAGTGGGTTAAAATGGACTGGCAGCCTCTAAAAATCTATCTCGACCCATCTTTTTATGTAAGGTTACACAGATTAGCTGCGAGCACACTTCAAATTTCCATCCTTAACATTATCACATGAAATAATACTATGACATATGTTGACAATGGGAAACATTCATCCTTATCTAGATCATATTGTCAATAAAATAGGCTAACAAAAAATGAACAAATAAGATTGTAATTTAAGCATATTTTGTTTTGATGATTACCTTACATGATCCTTAAACAACACATGAGTTTGAGTATTGTTTATAATTATGGTTCACAATAACAATTACAACCATATTAACTTCATATATTTATAATTTTTCATAATATCAAAAGTTTTTGATGTGACTACAATGTAATTACAAATTTACACCTGTATTTTGAAATCGTAAGATGTTAAATGAACAAATTTTTGTAAAGAAGTTAAATAAGGAAGCTTTTTGCATCTTAATTCCTAACTAATTATGAGCCTACTTGTTTTTGAAAGGAAATGTTGTCTATTTAATGTAAAAATAAATCCAATGGTAAATTACACTTATAATCTCTCCATTCCTATATATTAGAAATATACGACCAAAATCATGAAGACCAAGTCAAGCTAAGAACATAAATGGAAAACTTCTTCAATTTTGGAGTATTATCACCAAAAGAGTAGCACTATTCAACATGTTAGTAACTTTTTCCTACTATCTTTTGCAACATTAAGATTAAGAAGGCCTCAAGCAAAATGGAACTTAGGAATAGGTAATATAATCTTGGTCCTATCTCTAAAGGTCATCCGCCAACCTTGCCATACAACTATATAACTCTTGTTTCACCTCAGACATCATCACCTTTAAAATCAGGTTCATAGTGCAAATGAGGATTAAGGTAACATGCAATGGCCTATGAAGTTAGTTCTACCATCTATCATCTATAATATTCCATTTAGGTGGGTAGCTAAAAAATACAAATACAAGAATAAGTTTAGTAAGTAATTGCTAGTGACTCATTTCTCTTCTAGCCACAAGATAAATAAAATTCAAGTAAAAGAACCTTACCATTTATTCAACATCCTTGAAGTCTATTTTGTGTCTTTTATTTCATAGAATCCACATTTTCATAAAAGAAACCCATGGTGGCTTTCTTATCAAAATCAACCAAGCGAAGAATTTGAATATGTAACATCCCAATTTTAATTAATTGGGAGATTTTACGAAAACAAATTGGGCATATGATTTATTTTCAATGGTTTGTAATTAACTAATTAATTAATTATTCAAGGGTTGATAAATTAAAAATTTTAGAATGACCCATTAAATTGAAGTATCAATCAGGATAGGTTTTAGGAATTAAATTGAAAGAGTATTTGGTTTTGATGATTAACCAAAAGGGTTAAAAGACTAAACTAACTTTAACCGACCTAAACTAACCAACTAATTAATTTTTCTCTTATCCCATTTTCTCCCTCTCTTTCTAGTTACATCACCACTCTGTTTTATCTACTCACTCTACTCTTACTTTCTCTCATTCACTCATCATCCTCACCCAAAGACACTATTTCTTTCTCTCTTCTCCATCATCACCAAAGCCATCATCTTCTCCATCCCATTATCTCTAAAACCAAACCACACACAATCTCTCCCTCTTTCACTGTGCTCTTCCACGCTCTACCATCACTATCATCTTCCAATCTCCTTAATCACCATCACGTGCCACACCCACACAAGCTTTTCCTCTTTATTTGTCTTCAAAATTGTGGGCTTCTCTCTCTCGTCACCATCATCATCTTTATTTTCTTACTCCATCACCAACAAAGCCACACCATTTTCCTCTAAGCCATCACTTTCATTTTCTCCAAAAAGGTATGTACATGCATCGTCTTCTCTTCCCCATGCATGCATGTTCTTGTTTTTCTCATTCCAAGTTTCATCTCATTTTGCATCCACACGATCCATTTTTCCTTGCATGCATGACTACACTTTTCATCCCTTTTCCTTTGCATGCACCTTGTTCTATCTTCATCTTTTCTTCTCTTTGCATGCATGTTAAATTTGAGAACTTTTGAGGTCTCTTGATGGTTTGTATGCGGCTGATCTATTGTAATTTTGGGAAAATTATAAACATAAAGATTGTTCCTTTTTCTTTCCCCGTTCTAACGGGCTATAGAACGCCTAAATCCGTTAACTAGAGTGAAGGTTATGCCCGAAATACCAAACACTGTACTGATTGGGTTCATGGCTATAGGTCGGTGGCTTGTTGTGTAAACAAACTTTTTAACGTAGAATTGGCTCTTGGTGTCTTCATAAAAGTTATAGTAAATTCGTTACAAAACTTTTAAGACTGAGATCACTTAATTCGGACACTTGTAGCATAAGTTATGTTAAAAATATTGGAGCATTAACAATGCTAGCAAGTCTAGGAGTAAGTCGTGTAATATAAAAGATTCAATTACATGTATCCTTTGATTTAAGGTAATGAAATTACTTTGTATTAACACAATAAAGATAGTTTCTATTCCTAAAACTTATGTACTCAAGACAAATTTTCCTAAATTATTAGTTTTCTCTTCTCAGAGTTCCACTAAAGTACTCTAATTTCAAAGAACAGCGTTTGATTTGAAAACAGAGCCCATTAACGTTCGGTGAAAAATTTAAGGTCCTTAAAAGGTTAAGTTACTTTCACAATCTTAATTCTTAAGTTCAATTGCCTAAATTGATTAACTAGGTTCACTTCTCAGTTATTCCCTAATCAATTAAAAATCACTCTAGCCTATCTCTAGTTCATAGAGGGCATAAAAACATTAAGTAATAGAAGAGAAATATAATTTTATTAATAGAAACAAAGTACAAATCATCAATACATTGCAATTTACCCCTAAATCCCAAGAAAAGCTATCTAGCCACACATGATTTGGGAAATCATGTTACACATATTTGAATCCATGAATTGCAAAAAAAAAAAAAAGAAAAACTAGGAAAACTAAAGAAGACCACAAAAGCAAACCAAAAAGTAGTGTTTGTGCGAATCTCCTCTCGTTGCTTCTTCGTTTTCCCTTTGATTTTCTTTAAGAATTCCTTCCCAAAAGCTTCTCCTTTGCCCCTACAGTGTTTTGTGCCTCCAAAAACGTAGAACCCTTGAATCTGGAACCTCTTTTTCTTTTTATACATTAAAAAAGCTCATAAATAGGGTTTCTTTTCTAAGCACAGACCACGGCCGTGGAATGAGAATACAAAAGTATGCGTAAGATTATCACAGTATGTGCAAATCTATAAGCTGAAATTTAAAATATGGGATTTTCTATGATAAATTAGCAAGACTCCTAAGCATAAAAGATATAGAAAATATTTATGAAGCCTTGTAAAGCTAAGATGATATTTCTTGACTTGTTGGCTTGCTCTACGTTAGGGAATTGACCTTTAGAACACTAGAAAAGGGTGATTTTAGGGAAAAAATTCCCAAAACCTAACATTAAAAAAAGATTATGCCTAAGACAATATTAGAAAATTATTAGAGACCAAATATAAATTTTATTTTGTAATTAAGATTAAGAATCTTGGTTGGCTAGACTAATTAATGTGTTTCTATATTTAATTAAATGTAGGAATTAATTCGGCTAACGAGGTAGGACTGTTAGACCGTCCAAACTACTTTTCTTAAGATAGGAGAGTTCAAATTTCATATTCTAAGTGCATACTACATAAATTATTGATAATGTAAATGTGAAGATATATGCCATATTTGCCTTGAATTGAATATGATTCCCTTGTTTGTACATATGGAATGATGATGATCGATCTGGGATGACAAATATATAATTAAATGTATTTAGAATATGTGTGGTGTGCTATATGTGTATATATACATATGTGATGAGACGATGGCATTGATGAAGCTATGACTCATGTATGTTGATTGATATGAGCCTATGTGTGAATGACCAATTGCTTGACAACCATGAAAAGATTGATGGGTGATGTTGATTTTGAATTGGGTGTTGAATCCCTATGCACACCATGTGAAATATGTTGATGGGCTTGATGATGCCTTATTGATTATGATTTTATGATGAATATAAATTGATTGGTGATTGTGTGCCACTAACAATTGAGTATGCATTTAGAAATCCACCGAGAGTGGTACTAGGGTACGTGATTAAAAATCTGTGGATTGGTGGTGTTGAATATGGACAAGATCATGAGAGTTAGTGGTTATTGAATACTTGAGATATTGGTGTTGAAGTCATATCACAATTGCTTCTCAATATGGAATATTAAGGTTTTGTAAGGAGACCCGATGGGAGGGTGACCCTATACATTTGTATTGTTATTCTAGTGATTTATTGGTAGAATCATGAAGCTTCACACAATAATGATTCGGGGAATCCTATGAGGAAACCTAATGGTAGGGACGTTCGATGAGTGAACATACCCCTGGTGATCCCTTTATGGATCACGTCTTCCTTGATGTGTGTTCAAGGGAGGTCCATAACACGTTGGCAATTATGGACGTGTTTATACCACATGTCACCTTGGGTGGCAGTTAGTGTTACACATAGATGAGGCCGTTCTGTGACGACCCGCGTCAATTTAATCATTTTTCGCAATAGATTTCCGCGTTTAATAAAAATTAACTCGGTCTTAATATAAAATAATATTTACCTTTCTTAAATACATTCAAAATAATAAAAGCATACTCAAAATAACAATAACCGGTCAGAAATAAATCAATAGTAAAATAGGATTCAATTAAAATTAGCGAAAGAAGGAAAACAGAGTCAGAGGTCATTCGCCTGAGCGAGACCCTTATTCGCTTAGGCGAGATCCGACTCGCTTGAGCGAATGCTACTCTTTAAACCTGAGCGAACAAGACTTACAAGGAAAGTCAACAAGTCAGGTTTCACTCAGAAATAAGTCCACTCGGTCATCTCTCACTCGGGAACAGCTTAACCTTACTTTACTCGGAAGAGGTTCTCGGGCATAATTAACTCAAAAACACCCTAACCTTCCACTCGGAAGTGGATCTCTCGGTTATTCTTCACTCAGAAAGGAATGAGGAATACTCACTTGAGCACAACAGACGCCAAATCAATCGGCCCTCGCTCAAACAAGAATGAATCCACTCGGCATGATTCGCCCGGTAATCGACTATGCTACAGCAATGCAAATTCACTCATAAAATAAACACCGATCACAAAACATAAAGAATTTATACTCACGTCAATCAGCATACCGATTAAAATTTAGTTCAACATACAAGCAACATGTTGTAGCATCACACACTCGGAAAACTCATTATATACATATATTACACAATTCATTCAAAATCACTCGGTGCCTTGGCATCAATCCTCCGCTTGGCGCACCTCCATGGCTCCGACCTCTTCCCTGTCACTGGTTACTAAATTGAAAACCACAGCAAGGGTGAGTGTTTAGCATCATAATTAATCTAAAACGGAATTTAAATAACAAAATACAATTATAAACTCCGTCCGATTGCTTTATCCTCAAATTACACATTACACTCGGCAATTAACTCACACTCAGCAATTATGGCAATTAACACTCGGCAATATAACCAATCTTACTCGGCAAATATAATAATTCTTATTCGACAATTTTAGCAAATCACTCAGTAAATATAGCCATTCACACTCAGCAAGTATAACAATTTACCACTCGGTAAATATAACAAATTTGCACTCGGTAAAATTATCAAATCATCAATTGTCACCACTGACTCAGACAAAATTGACGCCTAGTATCCGGATACTATAGGATCGGTCTTCAGCTGGGGGTCCTACTTGACACCCCGTGAACCCTGCTTGGTTCACCGAGTCCTGCTTGAATCCCCACCTCGACCACTAGGTCCTGCTTGACCACTGGGTAGCTCAACTGGGCACAAAAGCCACGGGAGCCGGAAATGAGGGGCTATACATACCATCGGCCGTCCCATACCACACAATAATATATATTCACATTTCTCATCATAAGTGGCCATTAATAACATGATATACTCATCACTCGGGCGACCTGCTTGTCAAGCCCGGCATCACGTTGCCATTATACACCGACTATCACAGCATTAAATATTTCAAACTCATAATCAGCTTAAGCCACACACACACGATCCTAAACTGATCGGTGTCCATAGTCACACATACATTCATACACATACGTTCACATACAACTCATTCACATACAACTTTCATCAGCATCAATTCTTACCATGTTCACAATCAGTTCAACGACTCGGACTTGTCCTATTCTAATTAATTATAACCCGAACACCCCCTTACCTCGGTTCCAAACTTCAACAATCGTTAGGTTCACAGTTCCACCTCCGATCCAGCACCAGCTTCCTTAATCGTTCCACCGGTGTTCGTTCTATTACCTACGGGTTTGGAATGCACAACCCGTTAACGTCGCACCACCCATACAGTCAAAAGACCATTTTTAGGCTCACACACCCAAGAGGAGTGGAGATCGGAACAGTACCCCACCATACATGACCATTCGGTCCAGAGAAGGAAACGAAAGAGATGAGATAACAAATTTAAACGGTTCAATGGACTCACCTTGAAACCACTGTCACGGAACTGTAATTATTTCAAGGTTTTGATGCAAAAATGGACCTCTCTTCAGAGCATAAAGCTCACAACGATGGAGGAAGAAGAAGAAGAAAAGTAATAGATGAAGAAGAAAGAGATTCACGTGAAAGAGTGAATGATTACGTAAATGATTGAGGAAAGAGAAAGAAACCTTTATTTAAAACTCATGGCAACCGGTTACCTCTCCAACCGGTCACTTCCTCAACCGGTCACTTCTCCATTTCCTTTACAATTCCATTAAAAGCTTTAATTAAACTTTTCTCTTCTTCTAATCACCTTTTATAATTAACCAATAATTCATAAAAATATCAAATAAATACTTAAAACAATTTTTAATATTTTCCACTACACAAAATTTTTCCATAAATATCCGGGATGTTACATCCAACCCCCTAAAAAGGGATTTCGTCCCCGAAATCAACGCACCTATTGAAAAAGATTGGGGTACACCCGTCTTATGTCTGATTCCAATTCCCAAGTGTAGGTCACCCTGTTCAAATTTTTCCACTTCAGCTTTACCAATGGCACCTCCTTGTTCCTTAGCCGTTTGGTCTGATATTCCTCAATACCGATCGGTGTAACTTCCACCGTCAGGTCCTCCTTCAATTCGATAGAGTCACTCGGCACAATCATCGAATCACATGGAATATACGCCCGGAGTTGTGACACGTGAAACACATTGTGAATATTAGTTAACGACTGGGGAAGATCCAGTCGGTAAGCAACATCACCGATCCTCTCCAATATTTGATACGGTCCGATGTATCTCGGATTAAGCTTGTGACTCTTCAATATCTGACCTACACCTTTGGTCGGTTAAACCTTCAGGAATACCCAGTCACCCGCCTAAAACTCAAGTGGTCTATGTCGATTGTCATAATAACTTTTATGTCGGTCTTGGGCAACTTTCATTTTCTCTCAGATCAGAGTAACTTGTTCATTCATCTCTTAGATTAACTCGGGCCCCAGATGAATGGCATCGCCATTTTCATTCCAACACAATGGTGTACGACACCTTCGACCATATAAAGCCTCATACAGAGCCATTTCAATGCTACTATGATATCTGTTATTGTATGTAAACTCTACCAAGGGTAAATATTTTTCCCATGAGCCACCCTGCTCCAATACACAAGCTCTCAACATATCCTCTAAGGTCTGTATAGTTCGTTCCGACTGACCATCGGTCTGCGGATGATAAGCTGAACTCAGTCTTAGTTGAGTACCCAATTCTTGTTGCAGACTTCCCCAAAATCTGGAAGTAAAACGAGGATCCCGATTGGAAATAATACTCGAGGGTACACCGTGCAATCGTATAATCTGAGTAATGTACAGCCTAGCCAGTCGGTCCAATGACCATTTCATGTTCATCGCCAAGAAGTGAGCACTCTTGGTCAATTGGTCTACAATC
Organism: Clitoria ternatea; assembly: GCA_037962975.1. Lineage (NCBI taxonomy): Eukaryota > Viridiplantae > Streptophyta > Magnoliopsida > Fabales > Fabaceae > Clitoria > Clitoria ternatea. Next base: position 19,710,695 of record CM075670.1, on the reverse strand, counting down.
ACCCAGATTGCATTACACCCGGATTGAGTACGAGGTAACCCGGATACAAAATCCATAGTAATACTCTCCTATTTCCAAATCAGAATTTTCGGAAGTTGAAGTAAACCTAGGGGTCTCTGATGTTCAACCTTGTATTTCTTGCATATCGCACACGACTTCACATACTCGGTTATTGCCTTCTTCATTCCCGACCACCAGAGTTCCTTCTTCAAATCATGGTACATTTTGGTAATACCCGGATGAATACTCAAAGAACTCCTGTATGCTTCAGTCAGCACGGTTGCCTGAAATCACCATTTGCAGGCACCACCACTCGGTCTCAGAATCTCCAAATTCCATCGTTGCCTTAGGATAATTCCATATCCTTGCCTCTTGCTTGAGTGTCAAGCAGTTCCAGCAACTCTTCGTTGTCCTTTTGGGCCACAGCTAAAGATTCCAGAAATTCGTTGGAGATCTTCAGCATTCCGACTGTCATTCGGTTTGGAGCGTTCATAACAACTCCAATGTTCATATCCCGAAAGCTCTCCAACAATTCTTGCTCTTTGCCCATCAAGAAAGCCGTGTGCAATACTTTTCGACTCAGCGCATCGGCAACAACATTTGCTTTGCCCGGGTGGTACCTCAAATCAAAATCGTAATCCTTTAGGTACTCCACCCATCTCCTTTGCCTCATGTTGAGTTCCTTTTGATCGAATAAGTACTTCAAACTCTTGTGGTCACTAAATACCACAAAATGAGACCCATATAGATAATGGTGCCAAATTTTCTACGCATATACCACTGCTGCAAGCTCAAGGTCATGAGTCGGATAATTCTGTTCATGCGGCCTCAATTGCCTTGAAGCATAGGCAATCACCCGGTCGGCCTGCATCAGCACATATCCCAAACCAAACTTGGATGCATCGCAATACACTACAAATTCCTTTGTCACGTCAGGCAGTGCAAGCACGGTGGCAGTCGTCAAACACCGCTTAAGAGTCTAGAAACTCAATTCACACTCTTTCGACCATACAAATAGACTCTCATTTCTCGTCAACCGAGTCAAAGGAAGCACTATCTGAGAAAATCCTTTAATGAAACGCCGATAGTACCCAGCCAATCCGAGGAAACTCCTAATCTCAGTTACCGACTTAGGCCTTTCCCAAGCCATAACCGCCTCAATCTTAGTCAGATCGACCGATACACCCTCTCAGGAAATCACATGCCCCAAGAACTGTACACTTCTTTCCCAGAAATCACATTTGGATAACTTAGCGTACAACTTCTTCTCACGCAATATCTGCAGGACAACTTGAAGGTGTTGAGCATGCTCCTCAACCGACTTCGAGTACACCAATATGTCATCGATGAACACTACCACAAACCGATCCAAGTACGGTTGAAAAATCCGATTCATGTAGTCCATGAAGATAGTAGGAGCATTCGTCACTCCAAAGGGCATTACAACATACTCAAAGTGCCCATACCGAGTCCGAAATGCCATTTTCGGAATATCCTCCGACTTCACTCGTATTTGGTGATATCCCGACCTCAAATCGATCTTAAAAAATACAACAGCGCCTCGCAACTGATCCAACAGATCGTCGATCCGCGGCAACGGATATTTATTTTTAACCATCAATTTATTCAGCTGTCGGTAATCGATGCACATACGCATACTACCGTCCTTCTTCTTTACCAATAGTACCAGAGCGCCCCATGGTGAAGCACTCGGTCGGATAAACCCTTTTCAAGCATCTCATTCACTTGCTTCTTTACTTCGGTCAATTCCACCGAAGACATCCTATAAGGCGCACGGGACACAGGCTCGGCCCCGGGAACCAAATCAATAGAAAAATCAATCTCCCGACTGGGAGGCAACTCCGGAATTTCTTCCGGGAATACATCAGGGAATTCGTACACTATCGGAATATCACTCGGCATAAGATTATACCGACCCTCCGTAGTAAATAAAATAACATAGGTGGTGGAGACATCACTCACCACATTCTTGGTGTCGAGTTCCTGGGAGAAAACGATAGTCTTCCGATAGCAGTTGTTAGTCCTCAAATTTTTAATAAAAGCTTTAATAAAAATTTCATAAAAATTTTAAAAATTAGTTTAATTTATTAGAAAATTAGGATTTAAATTCAATAAATGGATGTTGTTGGAAATAATCTGCCCTTGATCAATTTTCTCTAAGTTTTGCAGTGAAAAAGTTAAGAAATCAAGAGAAAATTACACTGGAGGAGCTGACGCGTAGCCTCATCCCACGCGTAGCATCAACAGCTATTTTTGATGCTGACGCTATGCGTCACAGCCACACGTAGCGTCAGTGCTGCGTGGTCTCCACCTCCACTTTGGCCAACCACTCCACTTGGGCCCAATAATGGGCACTCCACTCAGCACCAATGGGCATCCCACTCAGCATGAAAGGCCAAAACTCGGTGGAAACATGTTCATGTGGCCAGGCATGATCAAATTTAATAATTTGAAGTGGCCATTATCAAGTGTTTAATGGAGACCCTTGCTCAGCCCTATAAATAGGGCCATCCAACACCATTCTAATTCATCCCATAGCATCCCATTCTCTTCTTTTCTCTCTTGTGCTCGACTTTGAGTACTTCTTTTGTGAGTTGTAGTTCTAGAATAGTTTTCTAGATACTTGAGTGTGTTTTGGTGTATTGTGATCATTGTATCGTGAAGTTCCCATCGTCTTCGTAATGTCAAACTTTGTAAGTGTTGTTTTTACTTTCACCATGTGTAACTAATTTGTTTATGTTGGAATTGGTGAACTAATCTATTGAGTATAATGTTATGAATTCGACCTCTGCATGTTTATGATTCAAGTCCATGTTAGTATTTCAACTTTTTATTAATATGAACGTCAAACGGGAGAATGATTTTCATGTGTATTGAAACTTGTTTTATTAGTATGAATGTCAAACGGGAGAATGATTATTCATACCGTATTGAAACTTGTTTTGACGAAAGTAAAAGTAGGAATACCCTTGGTATCTCAATTCTATAGGGGTTGTTAACCATTGTTGCCATAAGGCCAGGTCTTAATGCAAGTTTTTACTGAGAAAGCTCACGAGGGATCAGACTTTACGGTGAATTCTTAGAATTTATATCACGAGGGATCGGTTATAATGATTTTAAGCTGCAATGACATGAAACTTGATGATTAAATATGCATGTCTTGAGTTCCTCCTTGTTATTCTAGATTAAGGATCCAATTTCCAACATAATTTGTTTATCTGTGTTTATCTCAAGTATCTTACCTATTCTAGATTGCAACTCAACTTTTTAGATAGATTTTATTTTCTTTTTATCTTATGAACCAGTCAATCATGCTATCCTGTGAATGTTGTATAAATTGTATATAAATCATTCTTTTGTTTATAACTTCCTTCACATTTACCATAGTAAATAGAAAATTACTGTTGTTATTGGACTTTCAATCCCAGTGGAACGATATCTAAATTTTGAAAACTACAAACGATTGGTGTGCTTGCCAATTAACAACCCGGTGGTCGAAACGAACTGTTGAGACGCTATCACCGGGTTAACAAGTTTTTTGGCGCCGTCGAAGGGATTGAATTGTTTCAGTAAAACAGTAAATTTTTAATTACCATGGTAAATTTTTTTTACCTTAGTTAATTTTTTTTATTTTTACTTATTGTTACACTAACTTTCTTTGTCTAGTTTGTGTATGCAAACTCGATCTACCGTAGGTAAAATTTATTTTGATCTTGAGATAGAAAAAGTTTGTAAAGAAAATCAAGTCTTTGAAATCTAAAACACAAACTAAATCTTCTTCTACTTCTAATTTTGAAAATTCAAATATGGCTGCTGAAAGGAGAACATTGGGACAATTTGCTGCTATTAATGGTCCACCCCGAGTTTCGGGTATGTTTCAAGGACCTGTTGTACCAGTGGAGATTAAACCTGCTACTTTAAATATTATTCAAAACAATCAATTTGCTGGGTTAAATCATGAAAAACCATATGAACATTTAACTATTTTTTATGAGTTATGCAGCACAATTGGTTTTGAACCCAATCAAGAAGAGTCTGTTTACATGAGACTTTTTCCTTTTTCATTGATTGGTAAAGCAAAAGAATGGTTTAAATCTTGTCCACCGGGTAGTTTTGCAAACTGGTCCGATGTTGAAAGAAAATTTTTGGAAAGATTTTATTCTCCTTCGAAATATTTTGAAGCAATGACAGCCATACACTCTTTTTCTCAAAATAATGATGAATCACTAGGAGAGACATGGGAACGATTCAAGGCACTTTTGAGAAAGTGTCCAAATCACAACCTGAATGATGCCGAAAAGGTAAGAATCGTTTACCATGGTTTATTGCCTCAGTTCAAGATAATGTTAGATGCTTGTGTAGGTGGTTCTTTAATGAACAAAACTATGGAGGAAGCCATAGAAATATTGGAATCAATGGCTATCAGTGATTGCCAAGCAAAGCATGAAAGAGGTAATGTACAGAGGAAGCCAGGAATGCTCGAATTGGGAGTAAATGATGCGGTGTTGGCTCAGCAAAAATTACTGACCCAACAAATTGAAGTTATGAGCAAGCAATTGGAAAAACTCCAAATTGCTCAAGTAGCATCACCACCCCCTGCTCAACTTAAACAATGTATGCACTGCATGGAAGAACAACCATGTGGTTACTGTGGAAATGAGCAAGAGCAAGCCAATTTCATGAACCATCAAAGAGCACCCTTAGGTAATTTTCCTTTCAATTCTTTTCCTAACAATTACCTGCAGGGTTGGCAAAATCAGAATACTGGCTGGAGACAGGACACTAGACCTTCCAACAGACATCCTAACAATCAGTTTAAGCAACAACAAACTGACAATGCAAGATTGACAAGGATAGAGGAATCTATTCAATAGTTATTGCAGTTTGTGGAAACAAATGAAGCTACCCGAAAAGCAACAGACATACAAATGAGACAGCTTGCAAAAGAAATAGCTGAATTAAAGAGTTCTGGGTTTACTGCAAACACTCAAAACCCAAGGGAACAATGTAATGCTGTTTCTTCTGATGTTGTAAAAATTGATTGTAAAGAAAAGAGTGAGAAAAAAAAAGAAAAAGAAAGTGAAAAAATAGAAAAAAATGAAAAAAATGAAAAAGAAAAAAATGTGCAAGTAAATACAGAGCAAGAAACAAACTGTATAACCCCGAAAAAATGTAAAGATCTGGGGAGTTTCACCATTCCTGTAACAATTGGAAATATCAACATCAGGAATGCGTTATTAGATTTAGGGGCTAACATCACCTTGATGCCTTTAGAATTAATAAAGCGCATTGGTGAATATGAGCTAAAAGAAGCAAAGACAGAATTACAGTTTGCGGATCGCTCTGTCAAAAAGCCTTTTGGGATTGTGGAAGATGTACTGGTAAAGGTTGATAAGTACCACTTCAAAGTTGACTTTGTGGTACTGGATATGAAGGAGGATACTGAGATCCCCCTGATCCTAGGAAGACCTTTCATGAAGACTGCAAGGATCAGAGTAGATGTTGATCTAAGTATGGTTGCAGTCAAGGTTTATGAAGAATAGGTAAGCTTCAGTGCTCATGAACACCTCAGGACAAGTAATGAGGAAAAAGTTTACCCTTCAACCGAACCAGGTATATCTCTTCCCAATCAATTAAATTGTTTTAAATTAACCGATGCCTTGAAAGATGAAAAACAGGTAATTAAGCATCAGAAAAGAAGAAGGAGGAAGAAAAAGACAAGTGATTCCTCAACGAATATTGGGAGACCACCTGATTAATCAGAGGTAATGTCTGGCTGGAGACATTAAATCTAGCGCTCAATGGGAGGCAACCCATTCTTTTCTTGTTATTTTCAAATAAAAATAAAAAATAAAATAAATAAAATAAATAAAATAAAAAAAATAAATTTATATTTAGAATTAATTTAAAAAGAAAAGGGGTTTAAAACTCAAAAGAAAAGGTTTTTGAAAATCAAAATTTTGAAAAATAAAAAAAAATAGAAGCCCACGCGTAGCGCCACTGTGACGCGTAGCATGGACTCTGAATTTTGGACCTGAAGCGTAGCGTCCCATCCACGCGTAGCATCAAAGCCCACGTTCAGTTTTTAAAACTGAACCAGAAAGGCCCATCTTAGGGTTTAAAACCTAAGATCTCCTCTCTGCCTCACTTAAGTTTTCAAAACCTAATTTTGAAACCTCCTTTTCTCTCTTCCAAACCTTCTCAATCCTATTTGCTCAAGGAATCACATGTAAGTGTTCTAATCCTTTCTTTTTAGTTTTGTTTTTAATTTTCGATTCTTAGAAATAAATGTGGTTAGGATTAGGATTAGAAGACCATTGGAATTGATTGTTGTTAGAATTAGGAAATTGAATGGATATAATATGGTTTGGAAAGGGGTTGCTGCTGTGCAACCCCTGTTTATTTTTCTGTTCTGTGCAGCTCACGCGTACCGTCCCACTGACGCGTAGCGTGAGGATGAACTGTGAGCCCACGCGTAGCGTCCCACCACGCGTGGCGTCAGCCTCTGTTTTTAATTTTTGTTAATTTTTTTTATTTTATTTTTTGTTAATCTGTTTAACATGCTGTGTGTTTGTTTATTTGTTGTTTTCTTTTTAAAATTAATAAATTGTCATATTTAATATTTGTTATACTTTCTTGCATAAAAATATAAAAATAAATTTGTATAAATTTTGAATAAATTGTATGAATTTCGTTTTGAAATTTGATTCAAAATTACTTAAAAATATGTATGTTAACTTTCTTTATAAATCACAAAAATACAAAAATATGTTGTGTGAATTTCATTTTTAGAAAAACCAAAAATACTTGTGTTTCAAATTTTGTGTAAATATTTGGTTGATTGTTTAGGATTGTTAATGTGTGATTTACTTTTTAACATGTGTTTAACTTTAAAATTTTTACTTTTTGTAGATGGCACCAAGGAAATCCATTCCTACTATTGGTCCCTCTAAAAGACAGAGGAAGGCCACGGATACTGACACCACCTCTAAGGATCCTGATCTTCAGGGATAGGAGGTGTTAGGACCGAGGGATCCTACCAGATTTCGTACTGATGCGAAGTGGGCACGGTTTCATCAAATCAAAGGCCAGAGACTTATCTGGGAGAGGGTCCTTGATTTGAGTGCAGGAGATTACCCTAAGCTTCAGGATGGAGTTCAGTAAAGGAGATGGGGACCTCTATTCTCTCTACCTACTGAGGGGGATCACATCTTAGTGATGGAGTTTTATACAAATGCCTTTAGGACTCGCCAGGACACACCGAGTATAGGACAGCAGCGAACAAGTTGGGTGAGGGGCCGACATATTTCATATGACCGGGACACTATCAGTACCCTATTGGGTAATCCTTGGGAGCCTACTCCCGAGGATGACACTTGTTTCTGGAAGGAAAATAGAAACAAGATTATTGTTGAAGGAGAGTTAAGATACTCCCTCGAGGAGGTTGCTCACTTCTTGAGCAAGGATGGAATCTTTTTCAACCTGAGTAAGGTTGGAAGGAGTCCATCTAACCTCCTAAAGACCCAGCTTACCCCTATAGCCCAGGCGTGGTCACACCTCATGCTTCATAACATCACTCCTGTCACCCATCTTTCATCTCTTCCAGTTGAGCATTGTTGCCTTCTATTTTCTATCCTCTAGGGTCATACCATTGACATAGCTGAGCTTATATCTGAGCAGATTCACTTGTATGCCCTTGGGTATAAAGTGAACCGCCCCATTCTATTTCCTCTCATCATATCGCCTTACTGAGGAGGCAGGGAGTCATCGTACCTTCACCTGAGTTCACTAGTTCTTCGGGGAGAGTCCCCAAAGTTTTAGTGAACAGAGATTATTTCGTCCAGCAGTGCGAGCTTCCACCACTAGAGCAGGAGGCTCAGCCCAAACCTAGGAGGAGGAGACCACCAGTGCAGCCTTCATCTACTGATGCTGTCACACAGGGCTTTGCCCGGATATCACTTGAGCATCAGCATATAATGCAGATGATGGCTGCCACTCATAGAGCTTGTATTCATCTTCACGATGAATTTTATCAGTACAGGTTACAGGGAGAGGGAGCACCTTATGTTACCCCGGCCGAGTTCACAGCATATGTAGCTTGGCCCAGTGATTTACCTACCTACCCTGAGACTGGTGGATCATCTGGCGCACAGGCTGACTCTGACGGCGATGATGATGAGGAGGAGGAGGATGATCAGATGGAGGATTGATGATGCCATCTTCTTATTTCTTGCATTTACTTTGAGTACAGTTATTTTTAGTTTATATTTACATTTACATTTACACTTTATATTATGGTATTTTATTATTCTGTGGTGTGTTTTTACGTAATTATTTGTTTGTGCATATTCTATTCGAAAAAATAAAAAAATAAAAAAATAAAAAACATAAAAAATAAAAAATTTATCTCTTAATAAATCAATCAAATTTTTGTTAGTAAGTTAATACACTTAGAGTTTTTACACAATGAAACTTAATTTTGTAAAATCAATTATTAGTTCTTTATAACTTAGGAATTTTGATAAATTTAATTACAATAGGTTTATTAACCATCAAGCAAATTTCGATAGCTCGGTGAGCAGAGAGATATCTTTTTATATACTTGAGGGTTTAATCGACATATTTTCAATTCGAATTGATTTTGCTTTAATCTCTGATTTGTGTTGTTGTACAGAAAATTCAGGAAAATGATCAAGGCACATTTTTGGTGAAAAAAACCTTGGGCCAAACAGCTTACCTTGGTAAAAATTATTTTATCCTTTGCAAGCCAATTTGAGCCTAAAATAAAATTCCTTGGTACCCTTAAAACCAAATCTGTTTTTTTTTTCACCATTCCCTATACTTGATTGATTAAAAGAGCAGTTGAAATAAATGAAAAATATTTTGAATGTTCTCACAAAAATAGGGAGTGAAAATAAGCAACTTGATTCTTTTCAGAAAAAAATAAAGTATGGAAAAGAAAAGTAAAGAATAGTGAAAAGAATCAAGTTGGGGGTATTTATTTTTCATCAACAAAAGAAATGAGAGTTTGGGTCAAGAGAAAGCCTAAAAAATTATAAAATGCTCTTTTATGATTTTAGGTTTTTGAATTCCAAGAAAAACCATTGATTCTTGTAAGTCAAGCCTCATTACAACCCGTGAAAAGACCTTGTGATTTCTGAACTAATTCTGTATAAATAACCATTGATTAGATGACAAACAAAGTTAAATTCGTTTGATCTTATGATTGATTGAGTGAAACAGGTTACCTATTACATAGAGATAAACACCTGTGAGGTAAGCCTGAAATTTTGCTTGATTGTTAATTGAATATTGTAAATAAATTTTATCATTAAACCTTTGTTATACTTGATACTAATTTTTGATTATTACAAAATTAGTTAAATTGTGAAAATTACTTTTTGTTGTAAATTCTCGGACTAACTCAAAAATTTGATTTCAAATTTTTATTTTTCTTATTTTTCTCTCTTGCTCGAGGACGAGCAATGTCTCAAGTTGGGGGTATTTGTTAGTCCTCAAATTTTCAATAAAAGCTTTAATAAAAATTTCATAAAAATTACAAAAATTAGTTTAATTTGTTAGAAAATTAGGATTTAAATTCAATAAATGGATGTTGTTGGAAATAATCTGTCCTTGATCAATTTTCTCTAAGTTTTGCAGTGAAAAAGTTAAGAAATCAAGAGAAAATTACACTGGAGGAGCTGACGCGTAGCCTCATCCCACGCGTAGCATCAACAGCTATTTTTGATGCTGACACTACGCGTCACAGCCACACGTAGCGTCAGTGCTGCGTGGTCTCCACCTCCACTTTAGCTAACCACTCCACTTGGGCCCAATAATGGGCACTCCACTCAGCACCAATGGGCATCCCACTCAGCATGAAAGGCCAAAACTCGGTGGAAACATGTTCATGTGGCCAGGCATGATCAAATTTAATAATTTGAAGTGGCCATTATCAAGTGTTTAATGGAGGCTTAGTCAGGGATCTGACACGTAGCGTCAGCACCCTTGCTCAGCCCTATAAATAGGGCCATCCAACACCATTCTAATCCATCCCATAGCATCCCATTCTCTTCTTTTCTCTCTTGTGCTCGACTTTGAGTACTTCTTTTGTGAGTTGTAGTTCTAGAATAGTTTTCTAGATACTTGAGTGTGTTTCGGTGTATTGTGATCATTGTATCGTGAAGTTCCCATCGTCTTCGTAATGTCAAACTCTGTAAGTGTTGTTTTTACTTTCACCATGTGTAACTAATTTGTTTATGTTGGAATTGGTGAACTAATCTATTGAGTATAATGTTGTGAATTCGACCTCTGCATGTTTATGATTCAAGTCCATGTTAGTATTTCAACCTTTTATTAATATGAACGTCAAACGGGAGAATGATTTTCATGTGTATTGAAACTTGTTTTATTAGTATGAATGTCAAACGGGAGAATGATTATTCATGCCGTATTGAAACTTGTTTTGACGAAAGTAAAAGTAGGAATACCCTTGGTATCTCAATTCTATAGGGGTTGTTAACCATTGTTGCCATAAGGCCAGGTCTTAATGCAAGTTTTTACTGAGAAAGCTCACGAGGGATCGGACTTTACGGTGAATTCTTAGAATTTATATCACGAGGGATCGGTTATAATGATTTTAAGCTGCAATCACATGAAACTTGATGATTAAATATGCATGTCTTGAGTTCCTCATTGTTATTCTAGATTAGGGATCCAATTTTCAACATAATTTGTTTATCTGTGTTTATCTCAAGTATCTTACCTATTCTAGATTGCAGCTTAACTTTTTAGATAGATTTTATTTTCTTTTTATCTTATGAACCACTCAATCATGCTATCCTGTGAATGTTGTATAAATTGTATATAAATCATTCTTTTGTTTATAACTTCCTTCACATTTACCATAGTAAATAGAAAATTACTGTTGTTATTGGACTTTCAATCCCAGTGGAACAATATCTAAATTTTGAAAACTACAAACGATTGGTGCGCTTGCTAATTAATAACCCGGTGGTGGAAACAAACTGTTGAGACGCTATCGCCGGGTTAACAGCAGTCCACCAACACATGGTTAGCAGCTAACCAATCGAGACCTAGGATAACATCTAGGTTCTTCAATGGCATACAAATCAGATTCACCATGAAAGTACGATCTTCAACTTGCATCGGCAACTCCCCACACATAGTGGTTGCACAGAAAGTGGAGCCAGTAGAAATGGAAACACTAAGAGCGTTCTCCATTAACACAATCAGGAAACCAAGCCGTCATACACAACTCTCAGAAATAAACGAATGGGTCGCACCCGAATCATAAATTACATCTACTAGACAGCCATGGATGAGGCACTTACCCTGCACCAAGTTGTCAGGCCTTGCAACTTCCGAGGCATCAAAAGCAAATACTCACCCGGTCATAACATTTTGTGTGCCACTAGATTAAGCATCTGTCCTCCCCGAGTGTTGGCCTCCACGACCAGCACTGTGTCTACCTCCTCTCGGAACATTAGCACCCCGAGTCCCAGAAGTGTTGGCTCGGTTGCCATGCCCACTTGGTTGCTGCCTCTGTGGGCAATCAGGCCTAATGTGTCCCGGTTGTCCACATTGGAAATAAACAATCTGACTGGCTGGACAGTGTTTCGAAATATGGCCCTCCTGGCCACAATTGTAGCAGGCACGGCTACCCGTTTGGCTACCAGATCAGCCAGTAGAACTCCGACCAGACAAAGAAGAAGACGTAGCAGAAAACTTACTGCCACGAAAAGACTGACCCGTCTTCTTGAAGCTGAACCCTCTTGCCTTTAGCTGTCCATAGTCACACATACATTCATACACATACGTTCACATACAACTCATTCACATACAACTTTCATCAGCATCAATTCATACCATGTTCACAATCAGTTCAACGACTTGGACTTGTCCTATTCTAATTAATTATAACCCGAACACCCCCTTACCTCGGTTCCAAACTTCAACAATCGTTAGGTTCACAGTTCCACCTCCGATCCAGCACCAGCTTCCTTAATCGTTCCACCGGTGTTCATTCTACTACCTACGGGTTTGGAATGCACAACCCGTTAACGTCGCACCACCCATACAGTCAAAAGACCATTTTTAGGCTCACACACCCAAGAGGAGTGGAGATCGGAACAGTACCCCACCATACATGACCATTCGGTCCAGAGAAGGAAACGAAAGAGATGAGATAACAAATTTAAACGGTTCAATGGACTCACCTTGAAACCATTGTCACGGAACTGTAATTATTTACAGGCTCTATGGTAGGCATATAGCCTTCTTTTGGAAGTGATGGTTTTGTGGTTTCAAAGGTAAAATAATGATAGGAATACCTTAGCTGGCAACTCTATAGAAATATGGTTTTTGATGTCATTGTACAGGTGGAAATGACAAAGATGCTTTGATAGTAAGATTATGTAGAACTCTACTTCAACACATTTTGGTTTCACTTTTTTCCCTTTCTTCCTCTTGCTTATCTATAAACTATTCCCTGCCACTGTGCATTTGTATAAACTCTAAATGTAAACAAAAGTAATAAAGAAACTAAATGAAAAGCTTCAGTAAACTAAAATGAAGTTAGAATGTTTCTTGATGTATGAAAATGAACTCAATGCTTCTTTAAGAATCAAGATCATAAAATAGAATCTAGAATATTGCAAGTTTGAAATAAGAAGATCTAAATATGAAGAATGAACAAGTTGCCTTAAAAATGGACACATTAACAAAAGTTCTCAGATCATCACAAAACATCACCTATGATTCAAGGAAGATATCATAAGGTTAATCTCAGAACTTTAGGTCAAATATAAAAGTATACCTTCTGAATCTGAAGTGTTAAAGATTTAGGTCAAAAAACCTAGTTTCATGAAGATCAACCATAATCAAAAAGAGAAGATTGCTTATAAAACCTTATTCAAGAGTTATATAATCAAGATTTAACATAAACTGTTGAATTTGAATAACTCACTTTGAATTTAAAGTTGATCAGAACTAGAACCCTAATTTTAGTTTTAACTCCAGAACTAGAAATGCTCAAGCAAGTTTTTCACTACTCAATGCTCAAATAAACCAGAGAATGGACCTTGATAAGTTATTAATGAAAAAACCAAGTTTCAAGCTCAAATCAAGTTTAGTCTCTTTAACCAAATCTGTATGACAAAATCAAGTGAGAATCCTTTAAAATTTTGAAAAATAAATGTATAAAAGTTGTTTTGTCAATTTGTGATAAACGAAAAAAAAATCTAATTTCTTGAATTTGAAGTCTTCATAACCATATTAGAGTTTCCCAACTTGAGATTTATGTGAGTCTTACCTTTTGACCTAATCAAAGAACAATCTCCCAATAGCTAGATATAACACTATTAAAGAAAAGTCTGGTCAAAGCTGAAACCATCTTTAATAAGCTAGATTCTATGAGATTTGTTGATAAGTAACATTACATATTCTAACTTAAATAACGCCACATGTTATTATTTGATGTGGGAATTTAAGCGTTTAGGAAAACATAAAGATTAAACTCCAAAAGAAAAAGGGAGCCTATGCATCAAAAGTCTGAAAGCCTTAATCGCAACATGCACTCTACATTCAAAAGAATCTGGGAATTCGCTTTAAAAGGAACTCTCTCGCATTAGATTAATTCACTAGACCCAGACCTGAAAACATCATTCAAGCATCAGAATATATGAAAGCCTTAGACTCTGTCTCCTCATTCTGAATTATTTTAGAAGTGGTCTGATACATGAAGCATCAACGGTCACAAGTCATCTCCATCGAAGCTTAAAGAAAAGATTCTCGAAAGAAATATTGAGTAAATAGGGTGGATTCTAAATTAGTCTGAAAAGTATCTAAGTTTCATCTCTATCATACGTATTCAGAGGTTCCCTGAATCAAAGTTTTCCCTCTTCATGAAACTTATGCTACCTCTACTCCACCTACGACTGCACACATCTCAAAGCTCTCAAATTTATTTTGCGTGTACAAAATGTCTCTCTTTGACAACAAAAGCTCTTACCCTATGTGTAACTCTAACAAGAAATACTTTTGTCCTCTGTACAATAACTCTCTCAATGATCATAATTGGCAGTATCTCCCTGAGCTCAACAAAATGATTCTATATAAACAAAATCAATTTCCTCATCAAATAACCGTCTCCAAGAAATAGAAGAATACTAGAAGAGAACAAAAACAAATATAGAGAGCTGAAGCAGAAAAAGAAACATAAGAAAGTATGAGAAGAAGATTGAAAAAGAGAGAGCTTGTGAAAAGAAAAACATGAGCTGGAACACGCTAGGAATAATGTGATGGAAAAGGAAGAACTATCATGAACGAGCACCAGACGTTCATGCATAAAAGCTCATGAGAAATGAAGAAATGGTAGTTTACTCAACAACGAGTAATCTTACCTGGAAGATCTTCCAAGAAGACAGAGAAAGCTCGTTATGTGCAATCATCCTTCTATCAAAAGCCATAGTAACTTGGGATATACCTTTTTGAACTTAACAGCATAATATACCAAGTCATGCTTTCTGACTCAGTATATTTTTCAACCACCTTTTACTTTTTGAATGTATTAAGTCCTATGGAAAAACAAGCCCTTCCTTTCCTCACAAACCCATTTTCATGGTTTATCACTTAGCTTTGCTAAGTTAAAGGGCTTATTTAATATGAATTAATTCTTCCAATCCTCTGGTAGTACAGGTCTGGTGTGTTGCCAGACTCTGTTAGTGTAGGAAACACTGTTGGCCTAGAGAGGCTTCTGAAAGAATACTCAGGGTTTGAGCCAGGAGTGGCTTATGAAAGAATACTTGGGTCTGTCCCAGGAGTGGGTGCTGTAAAATAATATTTATATAAATCCAAAGGAGTCTGGTATGTTGAAGCACAGGCTGTGCTTAAGCCAGGAGTGGCTAGAGTCAAGAATACTTAAGGCCAGGAATGGCCAGTGTCAAGAATACTTGAAGCACGGGTTGTGCTTAAGCCAGGAGTGGCTAGAATCAATAATATTCAACATCTGATGTAAATGATTTTTTACATAGTGGAAATCCTTTAGATTTGAAGTACTGGATGTAGTCTCCACGTTGGAGGTGAACTAGTATAAATTGCTTATGTATTGTCTCTTTCTCTCTTACTTTTTACTATCAAAAGTCTGGTGCATTATCATTGAGTAAAAGTCTGGTAAATAACGCTTGCTCAATCAAAGAATCACGCTCACCGTCTCACAAAAGTCTGGTCTGTTGTGTAAAATGAATTTACGCTTAAATATCACTTTTTGGTTTGAAAAAATGAACAGACTTATTCAACCCCCTTCTAAGTCTGTTCTCTGAACCATCAAACACCTTTTTCATTATATAAGGTTGAAATCATCAAAGAAAATATAAAGAGATAAGATTTACCAATCAAGCCAACAAGTGAGAAAGCAAAAGGCTATAAATACTTTGTTTCTTATACATTTTGTGAAGAGAGTTCATTACATTGTATTTATCCATGATTCCCTCAAGGGAAATTATTAAACACTCTCTGTGTAAAATCCTAGCTCTCACAAGTAAAAGGACTTAGCTTGGTGAGTTAGAGCTTCTATTTTTTTTAGCATTCTCTATATTTCAAGCTTAAGTATAAAGTTTAAAAAATAATATTTGAAATCCTCTTTTGTCTAGAGGTGTCCACACTCTCACTAATAACGTTAATTAGTTTGTGAGTGTGGTAACTTGCTATGTGCATACTTGTGTTTAAGCTTGGAAAAGCTTGTTGCAAGAATAGTTATGTTGGGAGATGAAGAAGCTTATTGCAAAGAATACATGTATTCATTTGATGAACAGTGGAGAAATCCTACTGACATAAGTACTAATAGTAGTCTCAAGTGTTGTTGAGAGATAAACTAGTATAAATATGCTTGTGTAATCTTTCTTCCCTTACTTTGTTATTTTTATTCTTGTAGAAACTAGGTTATACTATCTCTTCAGAAGTATTAGATATTTAAAAAGGTTCTTGAACTCAAATCTTTGTGAAAACCTAATGGATTTTCAATAAGTGATTTTTCTAAAAGGAAGTTTTAACCAGAACTAAAAAAAAATGAATATAAAGAAAACCTTTATTTTTTAGATTTTCAATATGGACACTAGAATCTCTTTAGATTTGACAATCCCTATTTTCAGGTTACTTTAACAAGTTTATTCAAGTATTCTAACAATGTTTCAAATCACATAACCAGGTCCGAAAGACTTGAGATCCTAAGCACTTTGTTTTGTAGAAAAAGCTAAAGTTTGAGTGTCATAATTCAACCCCCTTCTTGTGACTATTTGATCAGCTTCAATACAACTATATAGTTGTTTGATGCATTTTTAAGCCTTTTCAAAAATCCTGCAATGTCATATCACTACAGTGAGCAACACATTGTATCCAATACAAATTATTTCTCTACTACATCAATATTTAACATGTTGCTTTTTAATTTGCAACATTATAAGTGACCATTTTGATTGCATTTTTCTAACCAAATTCAAGACCATCTTTTAATTTCTTAAAATTTTTGTCAATTATTTTAGAAGTTTCAGAAGAGTCTAGCGAATATGAAAATACCGTACCTTTTGGGTGATTCATAAAAAATTACAAATTGATTCTTATTTCTTATCTATCTATCCATCAAACATGATTAGACATTGAGTTTTTTTCCATTCATCCTTGAACTCTTCAAGAATGGAATAAAATTGGCTCACTACTTGTTTCAACAACTTTTCAATTATCTTATGATAAGAATGAGGCTTATTGCCAATTCCATATTTCCTAATTACTTCGCACATCATTGCAAACTCAACATTTTTAATCCAATTAAACGAAATAGGACTTATGTAAAAAAATTGAGCAACTTGCTGATCAACCTTTTCCTCGATATATTTTTCATCTTTTGATTTAATGTTGCTTGAACCCTACTACTTTTCCATTTTATAGCAACTATTAGAAATAAAATTTCCTTCTATTTCTTTTGAGATTGTCCCATCTTTATTCTCATTATATCATTATCCTCGCCATCCTTCTCTGTAATTTTAACCACCTTCCTTTTCTTTTTGATACATTTTTTTGCTTTTGCAACAATGATCTCCATCAAAATTTTAACTTCCCAAAACATTGTTGGATAAGGTTCCATACATTCTTCTATAACACCGACAACATGGTACTTCAATATATTAATTCTTCCACTTATAATCTTTGAACAATAATTACATTTCACTATTTTCTCATTCCCTTAAACATCTCTTCCATATTTTCATCCAATATTATATCAATTTTTAACAATATTCTCAATTTCTTATTTTAGAAGTTAATGTTGGCTTAGGAGCAAAAGTTGAAGTGTTTTTATTTCATGCACTAGCTTCTTCTGACACTCTATAATATAAGTAAGTATTATGTAGGCTAAGGTATGAATAAAAAAACAATAATAATTACTGCATAATGACAAAGAAATTATAACTATATAATAAGTAATACACAACTAATGAAAAAACTATTACACAATGTCATCATGTTGCAATAAACATACATATTGCAACACATTTTTAGATTGTTGGGAAAATATATTTTTTCTCGACAACAGAGTTGATGTTGGAAAAAATAGATTTAGCTCAACGACATTAATTATTGTTGGAAATAATACAATTATTTGACAATAAAAGGAAATGATTATCGACAAAAGTACCCTAAATGGCAACAATTTCTAATTCTATTGTTTTACACACATACATATGCCAACGACTTGTATATTTGTATAGTTGGCAACAATTTCTCCCCACCATCATTATCTTTCTCTTCCTCTTATTCACTTTAAATTCTTTCTCTTCTCCCTCACCATTTTCACTTCACCATTTTCCACTCTCCCTTTTCTCTCCACACTCACTTTTTAACTCACTCCACTTTCACCTTCTCTTATTTCACCATCATCCTCATAAGTCATCATCTTCTTTTTCCCTTTCCTCTAAGCCGTAACCACTATCTCCACCATCCACCACTTTTTTCTCTCTTTTTCTCCTCACAAACCCGTGCACTCTTTCTCCTCCATCACCATTCATTCTTTCCCTTTTTCTTCATCTTCTTCCTCTCCTCATCACTTACAAAACCGTGCCATACTTCCACTTTTACCTATCTTCATATTCCCCTTCCTCATCACCATCACGTGCCCTTTCTCTCTTTCTAATCCATTTGTATACATGGCTGCCACTGTTGCGGAGCTCACAAGTTGTGTTGAGGATGATCGAAAACTGAAACGTAGGTTCTCGGTCACCGACCGGTGCAGAATCGACGTCGCTAAGTTAAAACTTTCTTTACTCTTTTCATACATTTTTATTTTTCTTGCATGCATGTTTGTTTTCCTTGCATGCATGTCCATCTTTACTTCATGCAGCTGATTTGTTAGGATTTTGGGAAAATCATGAACACAAAAGTTGTCTCTTTCTTTCCTCTTTCTAACAAGGTATAGAACACCTAAATCTATTATTTAGAGTGATATTTATTCCCAAAATATGAAGTATTATTCTAGTTGAGTGTATGGCTATGGGTTAGTAGCTTGTTGTTAAAACTGGGACTTTTTAGCTTAAAAATGGCTCTTGGTGTCTGTATAAAAATTTGTAATAATTTTTGTTATGAAAATTTTAAGACCAAGATTTCTTAAATCAGATACCTGTAGCTTAAGTTATGATTAAAATAGTGGAATATGCACATGTTTCTCCTTCCTTTGCATGCATGTTTTTCTTTATTGGTTGCACGCATGGTTTCTCTTTTGCATGCATGGCTTCTTTCTTTAATTCGTTTCTTTTTGGCATGTATGATTTTATTTTCATCCTTTATTTCCTTTGCATGAATGGTTTCATTTCTTGTTACCTTTTGGCATGCATTGATTTTGGTCTTTTTAATTTTTTTCTACCTTGATTGTGTGCCTCATTTAAGAAAGAACGAAGATTGGCTCTAAAACTTTCACTTTTTGAAAGCCTCAAGTGGTTAAGGTGTGCTTTCAAAAGTCGTCGAAAGGATTTCAGAGCTCTAAGGTAGTTTGAACGCCCCGTCGATAAGTTTTGTAACCCTCGATAAGTGAAACCTTTCTCGAAACTCCATCGATTTTATGTTCGAGTCTCGATTTTGGTGTTTCACTGAATTTTGGCTTACAAGAATTATTTTAATTATTTTTCAAATATTTTCAAATTTAGGACATTGGCATTTGAAGCAGAATCGAAGAATTAAGACTTGTTTGGAAAGCTGAATAACTCCTTGAGGTACATGTTGACGTACAAAAGGGTTTACCATTTGAGTAACGAGTAATAATTTTTAATTTTGGGGCAGGTTTCAAAATTAAAGTGTTTATTTTGAATACTGACGCCTGAAAAAATATTGATATCACCAAAAGTTTATTGGTTAATATTGATATTAATATTATGAGAATTTGACTCATCAAATGTCATTAAATATATTGATTGGTATATGTTGTTGGCAATGACCTAGGATTGTATTAATGATATTATGAAAAATTGGATTTTATGCTATGAAATAATGTTTGTAAAGAAAATCCTAGTGTTCGATGTTGTTGATGATTATTGATATTATTTCTATTGGAATGCTATTGGTTACGCCCTGTGATGGCGTTAAATGTTTGTTGAAGCTTGATGTGCTAGTTAAGTGTAGTTAACGGTTCTTTGTTAATGATATATATTATTGATGGTGTTAATGTCACTAGTTGTATGGTTGATATGTATTGCTAAAAATGACCCATGTTGGGGTTATGAATATGTTGAATGATTATGTTATTGATGGTATTGATAACTCGATGAGTTTTTGAGGTGATGGTTATTGAGTGATGAGTATTGAGGTTAGTGGAGTTAGACTATGATGTATATGATGTATGTATTATAAGGTTCTGATTTGTGCACATACATATTGCATTGACTCATGACATCATATGCATTTAGTTACTAGAGCGCTTTGATTTGCTCAACGCTTAGATTTGCTGTATGGGTCCATCGATTATAGCACTCAGATTTATTGTGCGGTTCCCAAGGTACCATTGATGATAGAACTCAAATTTGCTAGGTGGTTACCATGATATCTATCAATTTATAGCACTCAAATTTGCTATGTGGATTATCCATTTTGGCACTTAGATTTATCATTGATGAAGGTACCACCGATTATAGCTCTTAGAGTTTTTATGTAGTTACCACGATGTCTACCAAGTTATAACACTCAGATTTGTTATGTGGATTATCCATTTTGGCACTCAAATTTGTCATTGATTAAGTTGGATCCACATTGCATGTTTTTATGCATTTAAAAAGATATGATTTTGAAAGTCCATGGCATTCAATCATTTGTATCAAGAGAATAGTATATGATATATGTAGAGGTATTGGAAGAATTTAAGGTATCTGGTGATGTTTGATATTGAATTGATGGCTAATATATAGGCGTTCCTGGCACCCTCCGTAAGATAAGAGCTAGTCTACCTTGTATTCACCCAAGGCGCTTCCCTGACTCCAGTCATGGGTTATATTGGTAAGGATACAATCTACCATGCTGACTCCAATCAAGGATATAAAACATAAAGTGAATGCACGGGACAATACCGGTGTAGACATTTTACAAAAATCTCACTCTGGTCCGATGTTGGTTAGGTCTAGTGTGGTCAAGATGGTGATATTTCAAAGCATACTTTTGGGGCTAGTATCAAGCCTAGATAATTTTCCCCATAGCTTGTTGAAGTGACTTGGGAGTTGCTTCAAGGGGCTAAGTCGTTGTCTGTTGTGAGAGGTGAAGAATCTGATTGTTTTTGTTGACAGTTCATTATAATATACTTCATCCGATATGGTACCCTTTGTATAGGCCTGGCTTGAATGTCGCCAATGTTAAAACATTATAATTATTTGTAGAGAGCTATGAACACATGGTGTGTAATGGTTGATTGTGATGTTTCATTCTAACGGGTCTAATAAACAAAATGTCAAACGACACGTCTGTCCATATTCCAGTCGAATTGCCCCCAACCTTGCCTATAAAAAGAGGAAGGGACTTAGTGTTTTCTCACTTGTGCTGATCATACTGAAATGCTACCTCTCCAGTGTTGATTACCTCTAGTGTTATCAAAAGTATTCGCTGGTTCACACGATAAAAATAACTCACATCATTTCCTCTAAAGGTACCTTTCATACCCTATATTTTACAGTTTAGTCAAATAACATAAGTTAAGCATGAGGGGTGTGCTGTCAAGTGAGGAATCTATCATGGTTCTTTCTGGACCACTATCAGGGTCATCCCGAAAAGAGCCGCGAGTGAGGTGAGAGAGACATTCGCATGCTAATAGAGCTGGTAGCCAAATTGCTTACGAGGTGGCACACCAGTGAGATAACTTAGGGATCAGACATCTAATAAGGGTGTTGACTCATAAGGAGATGAGAGAGATCGACACATCTTCCACTTCATCCATAGGATCCCTCATATCATCTTTTAATCGTATAGGTTGTATTAGTAAGCTTGACACAAGTGCCAAATTATATATGACCCAATATGGCTTTTTATAGTTGTCTGTCGTTTCTTCAACACACAATAGTGAAGATGGTCTCTAAAGGTCATTCCAGCACCAACACTCCCAAGGTAGTAGCAACTGACGCTATCCAAACCAATATTTTTACACATCGAATAGAATGACTCACGGAGGACAAGGACGACATTGAAGTCCCCAATTTATAGGTTTATTCTGGAAATGAGTATAAGGATTACTTTGTCATGGTTTTACCCCTCACAGCGGAGCTCATATGCTACCAATCTGGGTCTCAGTATCTATTCATGTATCAGATGATCTTTACCAAGATCGGTATCTGCTTTCCATTGACGGTGTTTGAGATAGGCGTACTTTGACTCTTGGACTATGCCCCTAACCAGGTTCATCCCAATGGTTGGGGCTTGATGAAGGCCTTGGAAGTGCTGGGAAAAATCTTTTGTTTCGTTCCAACCATAGCGATGTTCTTCTTCTACTATAGAGTGATACGTCAGGGTAACAGGGGTGAAGGCCTTGGACTCATCAACCTTTAGTGTAATGTCAACCTTATAAACTTTAAGGCCTTCATAGAATCGGTGAAAACAGACTATGTGAGCTTCAAGCATGCCTTTGTCAAAATAAAAGTTAAGGAGAACTAGTTGTTTTGGGAAAATTCTGAATTTTCTTAAAAGTTCTATACTGGATGGACACATGAGCATTTCCTTCTAACAAACAATGCCTACTCCGTCCTCGAGGAAGAACTCTGGCCAGAGTCATGGGAAGTAGTGGATGCTCTGAGTGCCTTATCCAAGTTTAGCAAATTCTCCTACAAGGAACTTCTAAGAAAGGCCTCACATTGGATCTTTACTTGTATACAACCCCTTGACTCTATTTATTTTCTTTATAATTAACTATTCTTTATGGATGATATGTTGATCTTATTCTTGTGATTTGTAGAGGAGCTTACGAGAATGGATGCCTTAGCTCGATTTTGTGTACAATGGGAAACCCAGAATACTTTCATTACTGACGCTGAGAACTACGTCCTTCCAAAACACAGGGGAACGAGGTTTGAGGTAAAAAAGTTAGCATTTTGGCTAACCAGGTCGAGAAGCTAACACTAATCTCAGGGGTGATCGGAACCTCTAAGCCAAAGAAAAGGCGCGAGGGGAAGGAACCGACGTAGTCCTAAAAGAAAAAGACTAAGGTCCAACAATTGACCCTTACCGATGTTGGTGTTCGCCTAGCTACCCAAAGGGTGGGGTACTTTGGGATAAGGAATATATCCCAAATTGGTCAGAAGAGGAAAGAATATTGAATTCCTCCATTTCGAAACTCTTGGATTCAGTTAGAGGGCTATTAGTTTAGTTCCAGGTGTCCTACAGGCTCCATAGAGACATACCTTCAGACCAAATCTGGGAGATTTTTTACGGTGCCCTCTGGAATCCAACTGAGGTGGTTGAAGTGTTGAAGTCCCTAGGCCAGTCCCATGTCTCCGCCTTAAAAGCAAAAAAATGCTTTGATGAAAGGAAAATGGCCAAGGTAGAGAAAGCTAAGGTGAAAGTAGCTTTGGAAAAAGAGAAAAAGACAAAGGAGCCGGAGGACCATTTCACACTATTCTCCAAGAGAGCCAATAAAGCCAAGCTAAAACAAAAAACTGTTGAGGACACTCTGGCAAGTCTTGAAGAGAAATATGACTGACTTTTATCTAAAAAGGTCGATGTTAACAACAAGGAAAAGGACTTGGAAGTCGGCATGGCGGTGCTCAAGGAAAAACATGCCGATGAGAAAAAAGGCTGGCAAGATAAGATGATTTCATTGAAAGCATAACCGATGAAGCCTTTAGTAGTGCGGTACAATAAGTTATGCATTAAAATCCTAAAGTTGAGCTGAAAATCTATGGGATAAGTGTCTGTTATGAGTTTCATGATGGACATCTATACTATGTGGTGCATGGCTAACCTGTGGAGCCACTAGATGAGCTATATCAGCTACCCCTTTCTCAAACTCAATCGATGGATCTAAGGACAGTGTCCTTGGAGGATGAATGATCAAATAATGAAAAGAAAATGGGAACACCTAACGCCAGTGTCATCTTTTAGCGCAAGACTCCTGTCATTCCTGCTTTATTTGTACTTGCAATGTAATTCCTTTATAACTGAGATGGGTCACCGGTTTAGTTTCTTGTGTTAGGCTTTTTTGTAATATTTGTACTTGGGATTTTATCTCACGTTTTAATGAGAACGTTTTTATCCAAACGTGCCAAATTCTAGAAGGGTATTGCATCTCTTTAAAATCTGGTATAAGATAGTAACGTAGTGTGGCTTGCTTCCGCATAGATTAACAATTCTTTTTGTCTCAGATAAAAAATTCATTTAGTAAGAGCTTAAGTAAAGAAATGAATAAGTAGGAAATTACCCTAGGGATCTATACCACTTAATTGAAATCAGTAAGGTTTGTTGGGAAGTTTTTCTTCATTAATAATCATAAATTGTAGTTAACAGCTTTCTCATGGAAGTTTTTCATATCAGCCTGATGCGAATTCATCATGTGAATACTTTTGGCTAGCACACTAATCGTTTAAAAGTAGTAATTTTACCGTTCATGCGAGGATTGTGTTAAGTACCACAACCAAGGGAAGATATTATCTGAAGCTTACACAGCAAGCAAATCATTTTTTTAGGTTTTCTAAGTTTTGTTTATATTTGTTAAAAAAAGTCTATTTTATAAAGACTCTGACGTTGATGGTTCTTTTCCCAAGATTTGTTAATAACACACATTAAGACATTTAATTAAATAAAGTTTACCTATGTGTTATCTGATCTGTCTAATTAAGTATTTTAGGTTAAAAGTCTATAAGGCATAAACAATAGATGAAAGGGAGAGCTTATCACAAAAAGTCTGATGTTGGTGCACAAGTCTGTATGGGACTAAAGAAAATTTCAAAGAGAAGTCTGATCCCAATTGCACTATCAGGGTTTGATCTATCAAGCCTTATCTCATATGAAACAAGTTTTGTTCTCTTTATACTCTAAAATCAAGACTTTCAAATATATAAAGGTGTTATTCTTCTCTTTATATCAAAGCTTAACAAATTCTCCTTGAAGAAAGTTTAGAACTGATCCCTCTATGTGAAGAGTGCTCATATCATCAAAGGAGATAAGAAGAAAAGCATTTGCTCAATAACCAAAAGCATACAACAAAAAGATCAACGTTTATTTTGATAATGCTCTAAAATATATGTGTATCAAGAGAAAACTGCACTTATCATCAAAAGATGAAAGAAGACAGATAGTGCAAAAGCCAAAGTTCTTATGGGAAGAAACCAATGAAGCTGTTATGTGCATTTCAGTGTTTTAGTATGCGCATCAGAATGATTTTAGAAGGTCAAATCTTTTTGCTCTACACATTTTAGGTTGAAAGAAGAAAGCCTACAGAAAGACTTTTGTTCTGAGACTCTCAAGGAACATTATTTTAGTGCAAAGCTCTAATTTTCCTTCACACCAGACCTTTGTTCTCTCTTCACTCCTTAAGGTCTGGTGCTCTCAATGACTAAAACTCCTTCAATGGATTGGCTATATCTCTTCACCAGGTTATCAAACGATCACTTTGAGTAATCTATAAATATGAAAAGATTTAAAAATTTAAAGAAGAACTTCTGAGATCTTTAAAGAAATCATTTGTAATCAGCTTACAAAGCTCTTTTCTTCACTCTTAGTTTTTATCTTAAGTAGAGACCTTCTTTGTAGTTTTGCATCCAGTAGACCTTGGTCTTTGTCTTTTTTACTTGGTGTATCTGTTCATATCATTGTATCTTTTCATACACTAAGTTCTCAAAAACTCTAAACACGATCTATTATTCAAACCTGTATTTATGTAAAAGTTTGGTGTGTTGCAAGGCTTTAGTTTCTGTTGGGAAACAGTTTATGTCCTAAAGAGACTTTTGAAAGAATACTTGAGATTGAGCTAGGAATGGCTTGTTGAAATAATACTCAGGTTTAAGCCAGAAGTAGCTGAAGTTAAGAATACTTGTGGCACAGTCTGGTGCTGAAATTGTAAAAGGCGTTTTTACAATATTGGAAATTCTTCAAGTTTGAAGTGACTGGACGTAGCTTGAGTTGGAAGTGAACCAGTATAAATTCTCTGTGCTCATTCTTTTTTCTTGCTTTTAATAGTCTGGTACAAAATTCTAATTACCAAAAATTGTAAAGTTTTTAAAATTTCATAAAAAAGTCTAAGACTTATTCAACCCCCTTATAAATTTGGCTTTGAACCATCAATATTTTTGTGATTTTAAGCAGTAATACAATAATCAAGTAATGGAATAGATTAAGAAATATTCTAACAACACATTGTAATTGATTTCAGCATACAACTTCTCCTAAATTCGCATAAATATGGCAACAGACTCAGTCAAGGCAATGTTCAAACTTTCACAGATGAATAATTCATAATTCCTTAGGCAATTATCACTAATTCAACATAAACTAATCATAATTCCTTAGGTATCAATTTATTCTTAATTTAAGTGTAAAAATTAAAGGAACCCTAACTATTCACCTAATTCCTTAGGCCTGAAGTAACTAGGTTAGGAAATCTAAACCTGAAGCATTCACCATGATTCCTCTCTAATGAATACCTCTGAATTAGGTCTTGGATTTCCCAATCTAAGAAGATGAAATGTAGAATTTGCTATATTTAGAACTTGCCTTAATTAAATCAAATACTTCTAATTAATTGAATCCAAGATCTATTGTAGCTTCAATCCATCCTAATCTTAAGGAAATTTGGCCATTCCTGGAGAGAGAGAGAGAGAGAGAAAAGGAATACATAGAGTTACATGTTTAGAGATAAGAGAATTTAGAGAGAGAAAAAACTAAGAGAGAAAAATCTAAGAGAGAGAGTGAAATCTAAAAAATGAATTCTGAAGTTAAAGCTTAGTTGTTTTAAAATGTGTTCATACATTTATATGATAACTAAAAAAACTAACAATAACTAAACATTACAATTTGTAAAAATGCCCTTGATGTACAAATAAATAACTAACTTAAGTTAAGCAAGTTACAAGAGTACAAGGTCCAACAATAACCAAAGTTCCCACACGTGGGCGGACCTACGCTGGCCTAGGCATAAAAGTATGCTGACTTTGGATCACAACTCAGTATCATGGCATAGGTACATTGGGAACTAGGGTAGGCACGTTAGGCTACTGGCTGAGATTTTTAGTCCAAAAACATGCCTAGCGTATGCCTACGCTGGCTAGGTGTACTCTAAATCTTCTAAAAATGCTAGTTTGGGCGCGTGCGTTTTGATGTTCCAATTTTGCACCTGGGCTTACCAACGCTGGGTCTTGCATAACCGCGCTCAAGAAATGTGTAACTGGTGGGCGTACTTTTATGCCACGTGTGTACCCACGACACATTCTGGTCTGTTATGCTGCTTTTAGGCATACTGATACTCTGTCGGTAGGGATGGAAATAGACCAAGCCATCCGTCAAGGATCTGTGGCCCGGTTCGTTTAAAGCCTATATAGGCCAGACTTATTGGGCAAGAAGGTCAGGTTTAGGCTTTTAAAAAGGTTTTTTTTAACTAAATAGGTCAAGTCATAGGCTTTCTAAAAAGCCTTTGAAGCCTAATAGGCTAACCTTTTTAATTAGATTAATTATTAATTAATTATATATATAATATATGTATAACATAAAATAATATATATATATATATATATATTACACATTTACATTTACATAATATAAATTAATATTACAAATTTACAATTAAAAAATAGAAGGGAAGGGAACACAAACTTTTTAGGTTGTTCTTGGCCTTTTAAAAGCCTTACTATAAATAAGCTTTTTAAACAAAATTTTAAACAGGCCAGGCCTTCAAATAGGCCATACCAGGCCTTAAAAAAAAGTCTATGATAGGCTAATAAGTTAGGGTCAAGCCTTGAAAATTTGATGTAGGTCAGGCTCAGGCCTTTCAAAGCCCGCTCTGGCCTGGCCCATTTACATTCCAAGCTGCTAGGCATACCCACGCTAAACCCTCGCTAATTCCTCATTGATTCCTCGCTAAAACTCTAATAGCATAATTTATTTTTCATCCTTTTTTTCCTTTATACTCTTTTGTAATTTCCTACATAAAACATGCTTAATTTATCAATGATTCAACAATAATTCCCTACTCTTACTAATTATAACCAACACCTTATTTTATCAATAATATCATTAAAAATATAATTATTTTTCATAATTTTCCTTTAAATTATCATTAAATAAATACTAAACAATGAGTCTTTTAAAGACTCATCACATCCCCAAACTTAAACCTTGCTTGTCCTTAAGTAAGCAAAAACCATTCCATGAATCTAGAACACCAATGCTTCCTAAGAACACACAATGATGAATAATTACTTCCATGCTTAAATATCCAAATAAATCATATATTACTTAGCCTCAAGGTGAAATCCTTTAAAATGAATGCAATGCTTTATCATTTAGGGATGAAGTGATCATGCCATTATTCCTCACAAGTTGTGTATTACTCTTACTCAGTGTTTAGGCAATCAAATCACACTCAAGCTCAACTAGATTAGCATGTTATCATAGGCTCATAGTCATTCTAAACTTACCAACCCAAAATGCATACAAACATGGATCAATAAGGACTTTTGGACTTGTAATGAGGCTGGTTACAGGTTTTATTGTAGTCAATGAAAGGTGAAGGATGCACAAGATGATGACACTTGACTTTCGTCACTAACTTTTTTTCTTCAATCCTTTTTTTATATTTATTCCTTTTTTTATTTTAGGAAAGAAGGTGTTTAATCAAGTGTTTTTATGCTCTTTCTCTTTTTTCTTTTCTTTTCTTTTCTTTTCCAAGCTTTGCTCTCATTCATATTTTTCCATTGGACTTGTTTGTTTCAGCATTTCTATATCAACACACCTTCTTTCTTTCCTTATTCTGACTTTGTTCCATAATTTTTTTTTCATTTTTCTTATTTTCCACACAAGTTTAGAAAAGAAGAGTATGCCAAACTATGATGTCGAGTCGGTGTTACCCTAAAATGGTAAAATGGGCTAAAAGGTCTTAAATAATTACCTAAGAACTATACCACGCACGGCCATATATGCAGCTAACAAAGTGGATTGTGAGGTGCCTTAACGACACTGTTATGTCTTTGGCTAACATGAGAAACTTCCATGAGAAAACTACTAATTGTAGTTTGTGATTAGTGTGGCTTGCTTTTGTATAAATTAACAATCTTTTGTGTCTCAAATAAAAAAAATTCATTGGGAGCTTAAGTAAAGAAATGAGTAAGTAGGAAATTACCCTAGAGATCTATACCACTTAATTGAAATTGGTAAGGTTTATTGGGAATTTTTCTTCATTAATAATCACAAACCATAGTTAGCAGCTTTCTCATGGAAGTTTCTCATGTCGGCCAAACGCATAACAAAGGTACCTCACAGGCCACTTTGTTGGCTATATGTATGGTCGTGCATGGTATACTTCTTGGGTAATGATTTAAGACCTTGTAGCCCGTTTTACCATTCTTGGGTAACGCTGGTTCCATTTTCTTAGAGACTCTACTTGCACCGCTCATGGGGTCCGGTATGGTTCCAACTAAGGTAACCAATCTTTGTTACTTATTGGGGCCAAGTAGTCGATCACCATTTACAATGATCGGGTGCCAATCTTAGGGCTTCATTAACTAGACTCATGGCGGCTAGTTAACTAGGTCACTCATGGGGCTATACTCTACTTGCACCGCTCATGAGAGTCCAATATTACCTAGTTGGTGACCAATCCTCGCCGCTCATCGGGGCCAAATATCCAATCATTGTTTTCAATGACTGGGGTGCTACTCTTCGGGGTTTAGTATGGAGCCTCATATAAGACTGTCAATCTTCACCACTTGTTAGGGCTACTCTCTTTGTCGTTGCAAGGTTGGAGGTGGTCTATAGATATTGTCCTGAAAATGTTGTAAGTGGATGAAAACTACATGATACGTGCGTTATATTAGTTATCAATCATATGCCAACCACGACTATTTACAATACATAAGAATGCTTAGAAATTTCTTGAGAGATCTTCCCTGTTAGAGACGATGTGGTCTCTTTGGAGTAACCACGTCACTACAAGTGTTGTAGATCTCTGATGGGTATATGTCAAATGTGGTCATCTGAGATTGGAAATCTTCATTGGTGAGGCGTCCAAGATTATGAAGGAAGTATTTGTAGGTATAGGAATACCTTTAACGTATTCCACTAGGCGTGCCAATGTTCTATTCGGCCTAGGGGATAGAACTCTGGTTGGGATGTTGATTCATCTTCTCATCATGATATCGCCTGATCCTATTAGGGTCGACATCTCGTAGACAGATTCAAAGGACTAATGTCCTGGTGCTTTCTCTGGTCATCACACCAACACAACACGTTGATGGGCGAGATATGATGTCACTTGCAAAGATACTTTGACGCTCAAGTCAATTCAGATACTTAATATCAAAGCATAAAGTATGGATTTTGTGAATGTAACTCCCCTCTTTGAGGCGTGAATGAGATGCATTTATAGGTAATGGTGGTGAGAACGTACTAGTGGCATGTGTCAGTATGGACTTCACAAATTTAGGGATAAATTTGTCATGCTTGCAGGTGTTCCTAACACCCTCTACAGGATAAGAGCGGTTTTCCTTGTACTCACTCAAGGTGCTTCCCTAACTTCAGTCACGGCCATATTGATAGGGATACGTGATTGCCATGTTGACTCCGGTCGGGGATATACGGCTTAGCGTGTATACGAGAGATAAGACCGATGTAGACATTTTACTAAAATCTCACTCAGTCTAATGCTGGTTAGGTCCAGTGTGGTCAAGATGGTGATACTTCAAAGCATACTTTTAGGATCGGTATCAGACCCAGATCAAAACTGGGCGTCACATAAAGGAACCATTAACACAAGGATTGTCCCAAATACTTCCTCTTGGGAAATATTTTACGATGATGACTTGAACTCAAAGCTTATCCCATTAATTAATAATCTACCACACAAGTTTCTCTAATAACGCAACATTCATATTTCTGACATCACGAGAATTCAGACCAGCAAACTGTTTTGGACAAGCAATTTTATCCCAACCCACTAGATTGGGATGTTTGGTTTGCAGTTGGGGAAATAGAGTTATGAAAATGGAAAAATCTAAAGGTTAATATTCGTCATTCACACCATTTGAAATAGTCCATGTGACATCCTGGCGCTGTTGAGGGCGGGTAGTGATTGCCGGTGCATGGGCACGGACAAGGAGCGGCTCCTGGCAGTCTTTCAGCGGGGAATGTGGCATCCCGGGCACTGTTGAGGGCGGGGAGTGATCGCCGGTGCATAGGCACGGACAAGGAGCGGCTCCTAGCAGGCTTCCAGTGGGAGGGACACATAAACGAACCGAATAATACCAGAATGAGAGGGATCCAAAGACTATATAGGTATGGGACTATATAGTCGAGGATAGCTTAAAGAAATGAATTCGTACTACCTATACCAACAAATGCATTAGCCTTTTCGGTAGCCTATCACTTAAGAACTCCAAAGTTAAACGTGCTTAACTTGGAGTAATTCCAGGATGGGTGACCTCCAAACTCTGTTTAACCATAGAATTAATTTTTTACTTCTCTCTAACTCCATTCTGTAACTTGGAACTACGAACCAAACATCTTCTTAATCTCGTCACTCTATCATCTTTCCACACGAAGTCTCTACAAACTTGATCCAAATCATTATAAATATAGGAGGAAAGTCAACCATTCAACATGACATAATTGCGCATAGTATTTAAGAGCAGATTTGAATAACGTGGGACATATTCATAACTTGAGAGCAGATTTTCAATAACTGAATAAAATCGAAATATTAAAATCCATGGTCTGCAAAATACACTATTGATAATTCTTAGAAGGACCTCGTACTAATTTTATTATACCCGTGACCCTGGCGGTGTAGAGCCAATCATAATGGAAATTGGGAAATCCTGTGGAGTTGGAATATGGAATAGATGAAGTGACTTTAAAATCATTTGAAGGGCCATATTTTTTAGGTACTGGACAAAAAAAGGATTACTAATACCTGGCCTTGCGTGCAACAGATCAACAGGTTTAATTAGTTGAACTGTGTATTAATTTAGTGACCGATTCAAATTATTATACGATTTTATGATTTACTCACCCGTAAAATTAATACATTCTCCCGTTTAATTACCCGTAAGTGATGATAATATAGCCAATCAGTAGTAACAATCGCATTACTAAAAGTAACAGTAATAAGATAATTAAATTTTGTCAGTGACAAACCAAGCATTATATTGCACATCGAAGGGAATCTTAGAGCAGCAAATTATAGTGTGACAACGTCATCCGCATTAATTCACTTTCAGGTAGACCCCAAGGTGGCATGGCAACTTGGTCGGCAACTTGCAAATACTAACATATAAAATTCCAAACAATTGAAAAGAACCATTCTACCCCGAATTCTTATGAGTGAAGAATTGGAGATGAAGAATAAATTTAATATCTACAAAGGTATCAACCTCTATGCTATGTTGTCCAAATATTTCTATTATATATCCCTATCACCTGTCTGGAACAAAATATTTCATAATAAGATCAAACACCAGAAAGGAATAGAAGAATATCATTCTCCAAAAAGATATTGTAACCTCACTGTACTTTCTTTTCATTGCAAAATTTACTGAATGTTTCTCGTTTAAAATCTTAACACTAATCAGTTTAGATAAGTGATGAAATAATGAATTACAGTATTAGCATTGAATGTGTAAGAAAGTCCAAAATGTTTTACATTTAATATTATTTTATCCTTTTTAATTTAAAAATTTGTAATTTAAAAATCTTGAATGTGTTTTATAAGAAAAACAAGGAAATGACTACTAAAGGCATAAATTAGTTGACATAGATAGTTTCTTCAACTTAATATGTGGTCTTTGAATGTCAAAGAAAAAAAAAGTGTGTTAAATCTCGGTAGAAATAATAGTATGTGTTTTAAGTCTCTGAGTTTTTAAGATAGGGACTTTGATAGATGATGGAGGTTTCAGGAATTACTTAAGCATATACTTTAAAAACTTTGAAGTGTTAAGTACACGAATTTATTAAAATTGGATATTAAACTCTGAACATTTTTTTCACGAAGGAGCACGTATTTATTTAGATTAAGTTTTTTTTAAAGTATTTTCTATAACTTTTAAAGATAGCTTGAAACACATGGTAAAAAATGCATGTTGATAATTGTGCTAATAATTTTTACTAGGTAAACATTTTGCTAATGATTTAATTCCTGTAATTTGAATTAGTATTTTCTTTTTGAAATGTGCTATGTAGTACGATTTTAATATGCGTGATGAAACACATGAAAACAAAATCAACTGATAGGGGCTATCATTCAACCCATTAAAGATTATTACTCCGTTTGATATACAACTGCAAAGTTGGACCGGGCCAGTGAGGTGGGGTATCTTGAACTCATAGTTAAAAAGAAAAGCCTAATTTAACCAAAAAATTAAAATTAAAATTCTGAGCATGTAAATATTTACTATAATATTTATTAGATGTAAGAATAAATTAGATTGTTTATTGGAGCCTGAAAGCCTAACTTATTTAAAGTTTAGTCTTAATAATAAGATTAATTTAAGATATTTTAAAAAGGTTATTTAATTAAATAAGTTATGTTTAAGTTTTGGAAAAAAATATTTTCAACCTGTTGAATCATTTTCATTTTTTTTAACTCTTATATGTATTAGGTTAAGCTATTTTTATCCCTAACATGTAATTTCTTCAACCAAATTTTAAGAAAGAATAAAGAGAAGGAAGAGTTAAGAGATAATTAAGAGAGAAATTCATGAACGATTTTGTCAAAAAAGATTGTAGTCTATTAGAATTATTGCTACATTGCTAGCGATTTTAAAATAATATCATTATTATCATTAGAGTCTAGAGTTTGTAGTAATATATACTTTTAAAAGTTTTAGATTTTAAGTAATATAAATAATGATATTTAAATTATGAAATTCTATAATTTAGCAATAAAAAATTGTTTATTTATTTTACAGGCCCTAATATCCTTGCTACATCCCGGAGAAAAAAATAAGGAAAGATTCCGAGTAGAATCACGTTTGAACCAAGTGAGTTAAAATTGTAAATTTCTGCATTGGGTAAAGTTAGTTAAATAGAGCTACCAATGTATGATGAATCTCAGGTCTAATTTTCATTAAACACACTTGTCAGAAAGAGTATAAAGCCTTAATTGTTATTAGACTTCAAAGGTACCCCCAAAGGAAAATAATTGTAGTTAACCAAAAAAATTATTTTGAAAGAACTTTGATCTAGAAACGTCATACAACACAAGAATTTTGTTGTAATGGTTATAAATCTTTGTAATTATTGGTAGTTATTGTATTCTGTCAGTAATTTCATTCACTTATTTTATAATTAAATATATTGTAATTTCACAGTGTTGAACAATTGAAAAAACAATAGTTTATACCCAAACTTGAATCAATGATTGGAAAAATCTTGATTTTTTAATTCCAGATAAAAATATAGACTATTTTTTAATTGACTAGACATAATAAAATTATAAAATATTTTAATTTTAAAATAAAAAGATAAAATCACAAAAAATCACAAATATCTTTGACCAGCCAAATCGATTACATTAGTTTTCGCGAATGAGTTTTCATTTATCATGGATCTTTTCATCTATTGATCTTTTCATACCGTTTATCTCAATACTTTTAAAAGTGCCTTGACATTCTTATATACATACTCCCAATCATAAAAAAGCACATGCATTTCATAAGGAAGCTAAAAGTTATGTTTTTTCTTTTTTCTTTTTTTCCTAAATTGTCCAAAACAACTTCTCAAATTGCAAGCGACTGTCTTAAACAACTTAATCTTAACTTTAGAAAAGTTAATATTTTTAATATGCGTAAAAAACCACTTTATTAATTTTTTTTAGAATTTTATAAAATAATATAATGATCATAGCATGCTAATAAGTGCTTTTTTCAAAATTATATGCTTAAGAAATTAAAAATATAAATTAACGCACTAAAATTCGAATTATACATGTACTAATTACATCAATGAAAAGTTAATAAAAAACTAATTAATCTATAATGCTATTCTACATATAAGAAAATCTCAATGATTGAAATACATATTCTTAAAGTTCAAAGATTAAATTACAAGTGATTCCTTATTAAATAAAAAAGATTAGCTACGATAAGACTTGATCTGGTATCGATATCGGCCTCCAAACCAAAGAATTTTAAACATGCAGAAGGTAAAAGTAAAAGACATCGATCCCACAAATCTAAACTACCTAACCAGTCTTCAATATGTCCTGTATGTCAAGATGGATTATGTGGGTACCGACCAAAAGCCTGAAAGCAAGACAGCCTTTGAGCACAAGCAGCGGCCTTTTTTCTATAAGCTGCTTAGTCATCTGACACATGCCAAATCAAGAGTTGGACCTCTACAATGGCTATAAATATCATTATTTATGATGATCAGAAGGTAAGTCATTTATTACTCTGATAGCTCTGTTATTAAGAAATCATACTAACTTAAGTATTGGAGAATCCTTGTAGGTACCACCACCACTTGTCCCAAGACAGGAGCAAGGAACATATCGAAATCCGAGATTGAAGGCATTGAGCTCCCACTGAGCTAGTGTGATATAATACTGGATCCCTATTAGACTAGTGTAAGATTAAAGTGGGAGTGACACATTTGTATTTGTTGTGAGAGCGGGTCTTTACCCCCTGCATACCGAAAATTTCATTGGCACGCCAAGTAGGGGAACTATAAATAAAGTCCTACCGTTCGCATTATTACAAAGAAATCAGAAGAGAGATTCAACCTAATGTCCCAACACACCAGAAGGGCACGTCCAAGACATAATTCGCATAGAACCATGTGTGTTAGAGTATAACACCGGGATTATGGAAATGTCAGGTTCGAACCCACCACAAGGAAGGACAGTGGCAATCACGCATCCTAATCCGAGGGATGAGTTGATTCGGCAACTACGAACCGAACTCCAAGAGCTTAAGATGTCCAAGGCAAAGGAAGCGAAGGAGAAGGTCATTGCCACATCCCAAAAGCAACCACTGGAAGCCTCGACATCACCCGAATACTAAAAGATTCCAACATATGATAATAATCAGGAATTCATCTTAAGGATGGAGTAGTCTGATAACCAAAGAAGGACTTTGCAAATGACAGGAGTCTCTAGAAAACATCATTTTAATGTACCATTCTCTAAAAGATTAATGAACATTTCCATCCCAAGGCACCTTCAGACCTCGCGGCTATTGTCTATTGGGAAGTATACCAGAGAAATGAACCTAGGTAGGCATTTGGATGCCTATGGAAATGAATCCTTATTTTTGGGAGTAGAAGAGGACATGATGAGTCAAATGTTCCAAAAAACCCTAACAACCGAAGCCTTGGGCTGGTTTAAGGGATTGCCATCAAGATTCATAAATTCTTAGGAGGAATTGACCCAAGCATTTCAATATCACTTCATTGTCTCTCGAGATGTCCTAAAGACTATCCATACTTTAGCTTAGATCAAGTAGGGTGGAAAGGAAAGTTTAAGAGAGTTTTTGAAAAGATTTTATAAAGAAGCTGCATAGGTCTTAGGACTGACCAAACAATTTTAGCTGCATATAGCCATAGAAATCCTACAACCACAATCACCCTTTTCCTTTTCTTTGGCAAAATGGGCACTGCAAACATTTGGAGAATTCAAGAAAAAAGCCGTAAAGTATGTCAAATGAGAAATGCACCTCCCCAAGGCATAAAGCAAGGCCATGCCACCAAAACCTAAAACCTCATCCCAGGATTTAGGAATAGCAAAAAATTATAATCTAAGCAGAAACAACAACCAGGGTGCAACACCCTAAAACAAAGATAAGAAGACGGTTAACTTCACGCATTACGCTCCTTTAACAGCCCATCCTGGTCACATCCTTTGGGAGATTGGAATGCCTGGATAAATAGTGTATGGGGTGAGGAAGCCAATACCCATGAAGCGCCCAAGGAAAGAAAGTATTGTGAGTTCCATGAATAAGCTGGCCACAATATTGATTAGTGTCAGCAACTAAAAGTCGTTATTGAAGTTCTCATAAGGGAAAGAAAGCAGAAGCAGCACATCTTTAGGTCGAAAAGAGCCGATGACCCAGACCAAGATAAACCTTAACGTAAAGATTGATCTCCAGATGCAGATGAAAGTAGAAACCCTAAAAGGGCATCAACTACAGATAAAAGGAACACAATGATTGATAACATTACCGATGTCGAATAAGAGTTTGAAATGCCATCATCCAAAGGAAAAAGGGAAGTAATAGACATGATCACAGGAGGATTCACTGAGGGCGGAGTCTCAAACTCAATACAAAAAAATCACCTAGGAATGATCATGTCGGTACAAAGTAGGCTAGTAAATAAGCCATTCCGGGATGGAATCTAGACACCGCCTATAACCTTTACAAATGACAACTTTGACCTAACGGTTGTAGGAGGGGATGATGTCGTAGTCATTAAAGACATAATAGCAAATAAAACTATACGATGGGAACTAGTTGATCAAGGAAGTTCTTGTGACGTGATCTTCTAAGAGTGCTTCCAAAAAATGGGGTTGACCAATATGGACTTCCAACCTTATACACAAGAATTGACTGCCTTTAATGGGGTGAAACAACCGACCAAAGGGTACGTAGACACTCATTTGACTTTTGAAGGAGAGCCAATGTCTAGAACAGTGTGAACAAGAATTCTGGTAGTTAACGTTAAGTCTCCGTTTAATGGCATCTTAGGAAGACCTTCCCTGAATGCGTTAGAGGCAATAGTTTTAATCCCTTAATTGCTGATTAAGTTTATTGATAGGGATAATCAAGTCTTCTCTATAAGGAAGGACTAGACTCATGACCCAAAGAACCCAGTAAGGCCAACCCCGGATGGGGGAACAAAGGCCATGCCTCTTGATGATGAGCCAACAAAAACCACCAACTTAAATGATTCCTTAGCAACCAATGTGGAAGAGCGGCTGATTAAACTGTTGAAATAGTTCAAGCATCTCTTTGCTTGAACAGCAACCAAGATGCCCAATATTGATCCTAATTTTTGTTGTCATAAGTTGATGGTCTACCTAAAAACCAAGCCTGTATCCCCATAGAAATAAATGTCGGGCCCAGAAAAGCAGCAAGTTGCATGTGAACAAATGGATGACTTATTAAAAAACAGTTTCATTCATGAGCTGAGATACTCATCTTGGGTGTCAAATGTCATTATGGTGAAGAAACCAAATAGAAAGTGATGAATGTGTACAGATTATACCAACCTAAACCTATGTTGTCTGAAGGACCCTTACCCACTCCCTAGTATAGATCAAATGGTGGACGACTCATCTAGATATCAACACCTCATTTATGGATGCTTATTCTGGATATAATCAAATACTCATGTGAAAAAATGACGAGGAGAAAACTGTATTTGTGAATAACCGAGGCATCTTTTGCTATACCATGATGCCCTTTGGCTTGAAAAATGTAGGGGCTACACACCAACGTATAATGAACAAAGTCTTCGAAGACATGCACTCTAAAATTCTCAAGGTGTATATTAACAACATCATAGCAAAGACACTGGTAGGAAGGGATCATGTGGACAACCTGAGAAGAATTTTCTAATGCTTATAGGAGTATAACATGCGTTTGAATCCTTTTAAGTATACGTTTGTTAATCCAACATGGAGATTCTTGGGTTTTATACTTACCCAGAGGGGAATAGAGGCTAACCTAGATAAATGTCGGGTGATACAAGAGCTTCAAAGCCCATCAAACCCAAGGGAGGTGCAATTTTTTAAAAGAAAGATAGTTGCCTTATCTTATTTCATGCCCAAAATGTCACGTCGGTCATTTACCCTATATAAAATCTTGAAGAAAGACACGAAGTTTGAATAGGGAGAAGAACAAGAGAAGGCTTTTTAAATCTTGAAGGATGTTATGGTTCGTCCACCAGTATTGGTAAAGTCAGATCCAAAAGAAAAGTTGTATGTGTACCTCTTAGTGTCAGATTAGGCTTTAGGAATGGTTTTAGTGAAGGAAACCCTTGAAGGAGAATGGATGGTTTACTTCATAAGAAATATTCTTCAAGGATCCGAGCTCCAGTATCAGAAATTGGAGAAAGCAGTAACGACACTGGTATGGGCCTCACAAAGAGTCTAAGGATATTTTTATATACATCTTATCGTGGTCCGCACCAACCTCCCCTTGTGAACAATCTTCCATAAACTCGATTTGGCAAGACAAATGATCAAATGAGCCATTGAGTTGTCCGAATTTGACATCTCATATAATCCAAGAACTGTTATCAAGACCCAGGTTCTAGTTGACTTTCCAGCTCTATCCCAGACACATTTGGACATATATGTTGATAGGTCTTCCAATATAAAAGGCTATGGTGTAGGCGTAGTAGTAGAACACATTGAAATTTCCTTAAGATTCAATTTTAAAGTATCAAACAATCTAGCAGAATATGAAGCATGTCGAGCTGGTCTATGAGCAGCTTTAGATATTGGAGCCAGAATGGTAACAGTTAGACATTTGGGCATATAAGTTGATGGGTCTTCCAATATAAAAGGTTGTGGTGTAGGTGTAGTAGTAGAAAGCATGGACAGGGTACACATTGAAATTTCCTTAAGATTCAATTTAAAGTATCAAATAATCTAGCAGAATATGAAGCATGTCGAGCTGGTCTACGGGCAGCTTTAGATATGGAGCCAGAATGGCAACACTTTACAATGATTCACAATTGGTTGTTTCTCAAATAAAAGGAGATTATCAGGCCAAGGATCCCTATTTACAACAATATCTGGCCAAAGTAAAAGAGCTGGAAGCAAGTTTCAGACAAGTAGAGTACAAACACATTCCAAGAAAAAAGAATACTCAGGCCGATGTACTGTCAAGATTAGCTAGCATAAAAAATGATGGATCTACGACTACCGTTATTCAAAGCACCTTGGCTACCCCTAGTATTTCCACATTGGTTAAAGTGTGCATTATACAAACCATACTATTTATGGACGACTCATGAGTAGTACACGTTATCTGGTATATTACTAGTGGAAATTGAAAGAAAGAAGTTAAAGAAGGAATTGCCAAACTATGCCCTGATTGATGGATAACTTTTTTGTAGGGGTTTATCAACCCCTTATCTCAAATGTCTTAATGAAGTAGAAATCATTGATGTCATGCCCGAGATCCATGAGGGAACTTATGGGCATCATTTTGGTGGAAATAGTTTAGCGAGGAAAATCCTTCAAGCAGGATATTGGTGGCATACAATGACAAGAGACACTATAGAGTAGGTGAAGAAGTGTGGCCCATGTCCAAAATTCACTAATTTACACCACGTCTGATACACTCACACGAGTATATCGTGTAGTATATAAGATTTATCGTTTCCATAAGGACTATGTGTCTAAGTACCAATGATTGAAATTGTAACTATCTAGACAAGCAGATTTAAGTGTGATCGCTTTAAAAATAAAATTTCTAAAATAAAACTTTTGCAAAAGAATAACTTTCGAGAAAAGATCAATTATGTGTATCTTAGGACTTCGAGTAACGAGAAGACTTTGTATTAAGAATAAAAATTGTTCTTAATCATTAGACCTATGTTCTCAAGGAAAAGTCTCCTAATTAATTAGTTCCCTCCTTTTAGAGCTCCAATAACGTACCTAATTTCCAAAGAACCATGCTTAATTTGCAAATTAGATCCATTAAAGTTCAATGAAAATTCTAAACCCTTCAAAAGGTTATGTCACTTTCGTAATCCTAATCTTAGGTTCAAATTGCGTAAATTGAATATTTAAGTTCACTTTTCAGTTCTCCCCGAATTATTTAAAGGTTGTTTTAGTCTATCTCTAGATCATAAAATGTATAAGAACAAAACACAAATTGAAGAGAAACATAAATTTTATTAATAAGAAACAGAATACAATGAAATCAACACATCATAGTTCACCCTTAATTCCCAATAAAAGAAAATTAACTACACATGATTTGGAAAATCATATTACACACAAAGAAAATCAGAGTTCTATGAAAGAAGTACATGGAAAGAAATAAAGAACATACCAATGAATTCAATGCTCTTCGTGAATCTTTCCTTGATGATCCTTCATTTTCTCTTGATTTCTTACAAGAATTTCTCTTCCCAAAGCTTGTTCCTTGCCTCTACAATGGTGCTCTGCCTTCTAGAATGTGTGATGCTTAAATTTGGATCCTTTTTTCCTTTAAATACAACAAAAAATGCAAAAACATGGATTCCAACAAAGGCCACGAACCACGACCATGGTTAAAAACCACAACCTGGACGTAAAGTGCTCTGCTAAGAACCTTGTTAATTTTTTAAAATTCTAAAACCATGGTCATGGTTCTAACCATGGTCATGGTTCTAACCATGGCCTAGACATGGACTGCACTGTCTAGACCATAAAACTCTTTAATTTTATTACTCTTCAAGGCGTAGATAGCATTGCTATACATTGCTCTTCCATTGTTGAATATAAAAGAGGTCTTGAAACCTTATGTTACCTATAAAACTAGCAAACCCATTAGTAAATGCGGAAAGAAACAAAATAATCAAGGGGCTGAACAGGTTATGAAGCAAAGAGACCAAAAAAATCCTAACAAAGAAGTCCTAAAATAACATGTTTTAGAGACACATCAATGTCTCAATAGAAGAGTTATTCACTTCGACAATGTCATGGCCCTTTTTCCAGTAGGGTTTGGATATTTTAGAACCTTTCCCAGAAGCTCCAAGAGAAGTTAAATACCTGATAGTAGGAGTGGATTACTTCAATAAATAGATTGAAGCAAAAGTGGTGGTCCATATACTATCGGCAAGAACTTAACATTTCACTTACAAAAACATCATCACCCGGTGTAGGATATCAGGACACGTCATTATTGATAATGGAACATAATTCACTAATGCCAAGTTTGTAGATTTACTCCAGGGTCTACAGATTCGACAAGTATTCTCCTCAGTAGAACATCCTAAACCAATGGACAAGGCGAGGTTGCAAACAGAGAAATTCTGAAAGCCTAAAAAAGAGGTTAAGTGATGCGAAAAGAGAATGGACCGATCAACTTTGTCATGTGCTATGGGTATACCGAACAACTTCGTACTCGTAAATAGGAAAATCCCATTTAACGTATGAAATTGTGGTTGTAATTTCACTTGAGATAAACCAAATATCTCCTAGAATTAAGCAGTTTGATAAAGAGAACAATGAATTATAAATCAAAAACGAGTTGGACAACCTACTAGAAGTATGAGAAGCAGCTTTCTTCTAAGATCAAGTCGTTAAGAGTAAAGTTGCTCATAGATAAACCAAGAAAGTAAAGCAGACGATTTAATATCGGAGACCCAGTCCTTAGAAAGGCATCAGTAGGAAATCGGTTTGCTCACCAAGGTAAATTAGGGCTACATGGGAAGAACCATACTGGGTTGACGATGTAACCACAAGAGAGGCATATCTATTGGAAACTTTGCAAGGAGTGGTCTTCGAGAACAAGTGGAATGTTAAAAATTTACCCATTTACCATAATTAACCGGTATCATAAGTCATGTACTCTTTTTCCTACTAAGGGTTTTTCCACAAGGTTTTACCTTAGAGGTTTTAACGAGACCTACAACCAATATAGCTAAATGTACTTCAGTAATAAAAATTATGTTCCATATTTACTTTTTGTTTAAAATTTTGACCCTGGCTAAGCGGTGAGGTTATCTAAGCCTAACCCCACAAACCGGTCACTTAACCCTAGAGTAGTTAAGGTTATTAAAATTGAAACCCTAAAGCAGTAATGCGTTTAACCTCGGAGAAAGGTGCAGTTATTATAGCTAAACCCTGAAAAGTAATTATTATAAAAAGTCCCAGAGCGGTAAAGTTCTTAAATGACCAAACCCCAGAGTGGCATTTCACATGACACTAGAGTAAAGGATTACTTAAGTAATCCCATCACGAGGAAAGGTCTTAAAGGCAGAACAAAATATTTCACAAAAGAAAAAAAAACCAATATCTAATATCAACAACGAGTAAGCAAACGTAAATATTCATTAATCCAAATGTTACAAAGAAATCTAAAGGACTAGTGCCCAAGTTACAAAATAAAACAAAAAAGGAAAAATGGAAAAAAAAACCAAGATTTCTACTTAACTGAATAAGAACAGGGTTTATCTTGCCACAGAGCACACAATAACTAATTTCTAGAGAGGGTCAGGGTGCTTCAAACCAATCTTAGCCTCCGGCACAATCATCCTCATCATCCAGCTGAGGCTCAATCTAGAATGACAGATCAGATGACTCATAATCTTCACCGTTTACCACAGTCACTAGCTCACATTGACGAAACTTGTTGCAAAAACCAATTCCGTTAAGGTTAAACGTATAATTACGATTCCGGTGTACCACTTGCCGAACCGCATGCCTTAAGGCTTCCACTGTGGCCTGTCCAAAGAGCCTTATATCAGCTTGATACTTAGCATCTTTTTCTTAAACCTTGGTGGAAAGCTCTTCTTTTTCCTTATGCAACACAGTGTTTTCCTTAAGATCTTCCAGTGTATTTTTCAATTGCCCAGCCTCATTATTGCATGTCGTTTTTGACTTCTAAAGGGTCAAATTTTTTCATTAAGGTCATTCAAGCGGTTATGCATTCGGTCATAATCTTCCAGAATCGGGCATTCTTTTGCCCGAGTCGGTCAATCTCCCAAGGGTCCCTTAACAGTGAAAGAATGGAGGACAAACAAACCTGTCAGAGTGGATCAAGCAACTTCATTTAAAGCATACCCGGTTCCTTCATGTTGAATCCATCCTTGAGTCAGAATGGAAGCATGGACTAAGACTCCGGAGGACCTACTCACTCCAGAAGATACAAGTAGTCCTCCCCACTCTCCATGTCGGAGGGAATGATGATGGACTCTTGGTCATTTGACCTCCAAGAACTCCAACGTCTGAGGTCGTAGGTTATTTCCCCTTTGAGGGATCCTGGTCCACCTCCTTATTGACTCGATCCTTTTTCCTCTGTCCCTCAACAACAGTTTTTTTTCTTTTTTCCACTTCAAGAGGGGGCACATTGTCATGAGGCAACTATACCCGTTTAGCTTTTTTATAAGAAGGGGGTCACCTTATTCTCTTGATTTAGGTTTGTATCAACACCACCCATCATGCCCTAGAGCTGGTCAAGTGCGCTGCCCCTATGGTCCTTGCATCAAATAAAGATAAGGTTTAGTTCAAAGATTAAATTACATGTGACTCCTTACCAAACAAGGAGATTAGCTACCATAAGAAATTTTTAAATTAACTTATCGTCTCAAGTTTTAGAAAATGTTGTTTCATTAAACTTTGGCAAGAAGAACTTTATCTTCATAAGGTTGTTGTTGTTAGTGGCACTGAGTTTACCACCAATCATTCTGAAGTTAAATCTTGTGGCCATTGCTCATATTTTACTTGATTCCCTTAGTGAGGTAAGAGTTGTATCTCGTAGGATGATAAAATAGGTCAAGTCTATTAGGTTGGTCAACATACTTAGGTTTGACTTATTTAGACCCACCAAAAAATAGGCAAAAGCAATAAACCCATCAAGCCCATCATTTTAATGTGTTTTTTTGTATGTTTGTTATACAAAAACGTATTTTTTTTCTTAACCAGCTAAAAGGTAAAATGAGCCATTACAAAAAAAAAATAATCTATAAAAAATTCTATTATTAAAAGAATAAGTTTTTAATGCAAAGGTTTTTTTAAAAAAAGTGGAAAGAGAAAATGGGTTAATCTATCAACCCGTACCTAAATGGTTCAAGTTTGATTTCTTGACTCGTTTCCCTCTTCTATCTCAACCCGTGTTTAGGTGGATGTTAGGTCTGCTTACCAACTCATTTTGCCACCCATAATAATGATCCTACCCGACATACAAACAGTCTGTATAGGATTAGCCACTTCAATGGGATCTTTCTTTTTGGCAGGAGGAGAAATTACTAAACATCTAGCATTCCCTCACGCTTGGCGCCAATGATTCTTTTATTTAAGAATATATAAAAAGATTATACCTTCACCATAAAAACACTTAAGTAAAAATCACATGGTACTTTAAATTCGATTAGCAAATTTTTAATTTTTTTTAATTATTCGATTATGTATAGAAAGGGTAAGTATGAAAAAAATTGTATTTCTATTTCTATCTAACTTATTAAATACTTAGTTTAGTTTTAGTGTTGCGGATTTTTTTTGTTTTTTTGTTTGTTTTCATACC
The DNA here is from genome assembly GCA_037962975.1 of Clitoria ternatea. Lineage (NCBI taxonomy): Eukaryota > Viridiplantae > Streptophyta > Magnoliopsida > Fabales > Fabaceae > Clitoria > Clitoria ternatea. The sequence continues at coordinate 19,665,765 of CM075670.1, read as the reverse complement.
AAAAAACTTTTAACAATATGCTTACAAACCAAATAAATATATCAAACAAAAAAAAATCCTGACGACTGAAACCTCATGATGTTAAGTTACAATTTTTTTCTAAAAGAAAAAAATAACAATATTTTTCATATTTTATTTTAATAAAAAATATATACAAAAATAGTAGTTTTTGTTTTCTCATAAATAGTAGAGAAATCAAGTATAGACTACTTAAATAAAGGTTTATGGTGGGCACTAATCTTCATTTTAATAATAGTTATCATGTAATTAGGAAATAAATTATTCAATTAGGAAGTTGGACCTACAATTCAGAGGTGGGATATTTTACTTACTAAGTAGAAGAAGTCTTTGTATTGAACAGTAAGAGTGCATCCGCACCAAGAAGCTTGGAATTTGTCGTGATTGCCAAAGTTCATTATTGAAAGGGAACGTTGGTGAAATCCGCGTCACACCTTCGTTTTCCCTGTCCTCCTTCGAATAATTTTGCTCGCCACATCCAATTTTCATTTTCATATTCCATGTTTATTGTCCACGTGCCAGCCCCATGTATACGCCTATTCTTTATTCTCTACTTCATATGAGAGGACATTAGAGTATTATTATCAATTGGTTTATAGCACTGTTCTTACGTAATTCTGTCTGTTTAGTTCCACCTCTTGTTAATAGCCACGTAATTGTGTAACCTAACACACTTAATTTATTAGGGCTTTGTTTAGTACTCCTTTCCTTATTTTTTTAATATAATTTTAAAAATAATTTATTCTTTTATCCATTATTTAAGAGTTTAAGAAAATATTTATTATTCTTCTTTTATTATATCTTTATTTAAAAAAAAATAAATGAATATAATTAAGATATAGAATAAATAAGGAGAAAAAAATATAAGAGTAAATTTAAAAAAATATATGATAAAATTATATATTCCAAATTTTAATAACATAATGAAGGTAGAAACAAACTTTAGAAAAGGATTAATCAATTTTTGTAACTTCTTTTGAACCTTTTTCAAAACTAATAGCAGGAATCAAGCGGATTTAGACAAATATAAAATGATAAAGATCAAAGAAGATAACACAATAGATTAATACTAGTTCACTCATAAATAACTAGGACTTATGTCTGGTCCCTTTAAATTAAGGGATTTTTGTAAAGATTACATACTTTAGGATTGAAATCCAAGTATTCTTAGCATAAATCACTTTTAGCTTAACTTAAGTATTTTTTTCAACAATTTTCTTAAGGGAACATTGTTTCTCACTTAGTATTCTAAGACAGTGTCTTCAGATCTTACAATTTAGTTAAGAAAGAAAACTTTAGATACTTAGCTTATCAAGACTTGAATAAATATTTAACCTGAGAAGACTAAGTTACAAAGAATAACTAACTCAATAAAATTGAGGAAAAAACATACTTCAACACTTAGAATAATTAGTAATTTTCTATTACAACAATAAATAGCATGTGTCTTGTATTGAATGTTTATGATTTCACTTAAGTCTGTAGCCTTTTGCATGTATCCTTTTCATGGTATTTATACTCCTTATGATTTTGACATTGAAGAACAAAGAGAGTTGGCAAGTGAAAAGTGTCTACAGCAAAGTAGGTGCATCTTTGTAAGATAGCCTTTCTGAAATTAAGAGGTTCAAAGTCTTAAGGCATACTTTAAGATCATACTTAGAAGACTTAGAAACGGCTATACACTTAATACACATTAGTATTTAATGGACTTTTTCACTCTATCCCTTTCAATTTGTTATCACACAAAATTTTGGGTATCAATGTTCTTGGTTCTAACATATGGCTGTAAATTTTTCTAATTTTTTAAACAATTAATATGTTTTAATTGATGGAAATTGAAACAACTATATAAAACTTCATTAATAAACCCGCATCGAGTCTCTAATTCATCCGGAAAATCAATTGGTTTGATTCACTAGTTGGCCTGTATAACCATTGGTCTAGTGTGAACCATCAAGACCTCAGACTTCTAAAACAATGTTATATAAATATATATATATATATATATACACACGTAGAGAGAGAAATAATGTATCATATGAGAAAGACTCTTTTATGTGAGAGTGAGAGGAGTGAATCTAGACCATACAAACATGCAATGGATGATTGAGATTAATCATATAAGTTTTTAAAAAGTCACGTGACCTTTTAAGTGATCATGTGACTTTGAAAAACTTTTAATCTCAACTATCCATTGTATAGTTATACGATCAGATTCACTTTTGTCACCCTCATATGAGAAAATCTTCCTTATAAGATACATCCCTGTGTGTATGTGTGTTGACCCATTCTACACCTTGGTTGACGAATATTTAGATTATGTATTTATGTTGTTTCCATTACTTTAAAATATGTTATAGTATTGTTAAAAAGTATATATTTACAAGAAAATTGTGAAAGTTGGATTAATACAATTGAAGTTAGTATTCAAATTATTATTATTTTCTAAAATGGTAACATATATGTATCAACATTTAAATTAAAGTTGGAAAAAAATGTAGTATATAAAATAAAAACATCTTATTAAATATGAGGAAATTTCTAAATAATTCTAGGTTTATACATAAATTTTTTTAATATGAACTAAAATTTCGATGTTGTTAAAAACTTCATTAGAGACTATATTTATTATTGATTTAATATAGGAATATTTTTCTTCATACAAGAATTAATATTTTTAATCCTTGTTTTGCTCGTAGTCCTTGATACAGCAACATGAGGTTGATTATGGGAAAAAAATTGGCACCGCAAGAAAAAAATATTTATTGCAACGAAAAATTTATCACAATTTTGACTACTTTTCATATTATTATTATATTTGTGATAAAAAGTTTAGTATTTGTTGACTATAATACAATAATGACTTGATAATTAATGATGACAAATAATGAATGTTTTGTCATAAAAAAGTAAATTTTCTTACAGTGTGGTCTTGATAAGTAGAAACTAACATGAAAAAAAGTTTATCATCGACTCCCTATAGTTATTATAAAACAAATCTCTAGTGAGAACTCTGCTTTGAATTTTATAAGTCCTATATTAGAAGCACAATATAAATTACATTAAGTACAACCCAAATTACATTAAATAGTACAATACAAATTAAAATTTCATTAATTGTAAAAATGAAATTTACATTAAGTAATAAAATCTCAAAAAATTAACGTAAAATTTTGAAAAACCAAATTATAAAAAAGCACATAATATGGGACTACAATTGAAAAAAGACCCAAATTATAAAAATAAAAATTCTTATAAAAGTACAACAAAAAAATAATGTGAAAAATTTAATAAACATTCAAGTAATTTTCTCAGAAATTATATTAAAAAATTAAAGTTAATTTCATTTAATTTTGACCAAATTATTATTCCAATCCTTTATCTTTTCAGTAAATTTCAAGTTAGACTCCTATTTTTTTAATCAGCTGAGTGTCTATCTTTTTTAAATGATTTAGTTAGGTTTCCTCCATGTAATTTTCATAAATAAATTTCGTTAATAGAGTTTGTTCCCCCATGAGATCGGGGGGTGGTCCCTCCACGTCGCTAGGAGCTTAATTAGCTTAAAATATGGCTTAATGGGCCGAGCTCATCTGGTAACCTAGATATAAATGTATTCCCCCTGCACACGATGTAACTAAGTGACACATATTGAGAAATAATAACCTAATCCCTAGAGGAATTCTTTAAGGTTTTGTGTCTACTACTCTTTGTGTGAACATTTTGGCGCCCACCATGGGGTCTAGTAAAACGAATCCTACACCACCCTTTTTCAAACCCTAATCCTAATTCTGATCATGGTTAACACCCGGAACACGTGACGTAAGGATGGCAGCAGACGCCAGGGGCCATCCGATCATGATAATCGGGTGCAGCATCTCACTAACATTGTGGAAACCTTACAGAAGACAGTCGCCAACCTGCAACAGGAGAACGTAGAACTTAAAGGACAAAAGGAAGGCAAGCGTGAGGCCTCCAGCCACAATGCCAGACGATCTACCCGTCAGAGGGCTGCTGGCTAGACCTCATACCAGACGGAGATAGCCAAATACGAACCTGAGCTACCTTTCCCTGTACATCCCTGGACCGACCCAATCATGGAGGCTTCAACTCCCCTCAATTACAAAGCCCCGTCAATAGAGAAATACAACGGTAAAGGCTGTAAAACCCCCTTATATACACGATATATATATATATATATATATATATATATATATTCTTATTGCTTTTAAAAACAAAAACTTTAAGAAGATAAAAAATTTTATTTATCATTCCTTATCTCGTGTATACAAGAACGTATATGTACCTGATTTCCTTTGAATATTGAAAGTAAAAAAATATTGTATTTCAATATTGTCTATAGTGACAAAATAAATTTATAAAAATCATAAGTGATAAAAGATTACAGTATTATATTTGAATGATAAGGTTTATCAAAGTTTAACATTTACCTTGTTACAATTATCTAACTTGATATTGTAATAAGGTAAACTAAAACTAAATTATACCTCTACTACGACTGCGACCCATCATTTCCTAATCCTTGAACCATAGGGTTTTGGAATCCTATTCTTGCCATGTCTCTTCACCTATCCGTTTGAGGATAAGTCTACTTTACCCTCTTGTAATTACATCCTTTCATCTTGGACTGCTAGCTATATATCAACATGACATATATTTTGGACACAAATTCAAACAAGAAGGAGTGAGAAACAAAATATAATATCTTATAGATAAGACATAAGCATAAGGGTTTTCACAAACTAATATAATAATATCATTCATAATCTTATACAAATTAATTATGAATGTAGGGTCTTCATAAACATAACAATTATACTTTCATTTACAACCACCAATGTCACATTCACATGAATGTCATGCAATGCTTTTAATGCTACTATCTCATTTTGAAGTTTTAATTTACACTGTGCCAACCAGGAGTTTACATTGTTCCATAATTCCGGATAATAATAACATAAATGCCTTCATGGCATATGAACAGCTCAACTGGCATGGAAACACTTAGAGACTAGTCAGATTGAGAAGATTTTTATTGTGAAAGTACCTGACATTAGGAGCGACCCCCCTGATGTACCCTTTCACACTCTCTCATCCCAAGGCTCGCAATTAAGCCTCCTCTAATGTATCCTCGGTTTCTATAATCTGTCCCTAGGCAATATCAGATCTCATTTCTCTTTAATGATTCATGATGCATGAACTACTCGCGTATTGAGTTGGTTAGGACTTTTAGAAACTCAAGTATAAATTATATCTTCGGGGCCTACATATCACAACATAGCCACCCTGATAAACTGCACATTTCCAAAACTCTTAAATAAGTTCTGCCACACGCAGAAGAATTTCAATACAGTTTTCTTTATCATTCACAAATCAATATTATTATGATTTGAGTTTCAATGTCTTAATACGTATTCCAAACCTTCTTTAGAGCATTCATAGGAAATTAATTTACTTTAGACACAAGTTTGAATTATCGATCTTTTTTCATCTGTAATTATAATACTTGAAAAATATATAATAAACACTTTTGAAATTTAAAACTCTTATTTTCAAAAGTTTAAAATGAAATATCATTGAAGTATCTCATTTCTATTTGAGAATTAAATATTTTCATATATATATATATATATACATATATGAATATATTATTTTCATAAAACATTTTTTTAAATAACTAAAAATTATTCTAAAATTTAATTAAATAATTTATTTTGAAAGATAAAAGTAAGTTATAGAAATTATATACTTTTATTGAAAATTAAAAAAATTTTCTTAACAATAATCTGAATAAACATTGAGAAATTATTATAAATAATTTCTTTTGAAGTAATAGTTTAAAGGTAAGGGATAAGTATATTCTTATTGAGTTTTAGCTCTCCGTCATGCTTGCTATATGCTTAAACTCCACATCACAAGATCATCAATCACTCATCAATCACAATCAAATATTGTAATATCATCAATCACAAATATTATCAATCATAATCAAATCAAATAAATATCATTCATAAATATCATAATTTAAAATTTAATAGTTATTTAATTTAATAAACTTAATTTAAAGTCCTTATAGTTCATTCCTCGCACAGGTCTATGTAAGTCCATCTAGGTCATAATACTCCAAGTCTTTGCATAGGTTTACTCCAGTCCATATAAGTTATAAAAGTCTAGATCCTTGCATAGGTTTAGTCTAGTCCGTATAGGTGATAATAGTCTAGATCCTTGTATAGGTTTAGTCCAGTCCGTATAGGTTATAATAGTCCAGATCCATGCATATGTATTTCAAAATAAGTTACACAATATACTTAATTTAAATTTTATTATAATTTTTAAGTTTAAAATAATATTATTATTAAATTTAAAAGGAGAAGGGGACTACTCTCATTATTCTTATGTCTTTTCATATTATATTCTTATCACAGTCCCCCTTAACTTGAATTGCTACCAAAAGTAAGTTCGCTTGCGCCTCTGAGTTCTAGAAATATTAATACCAATTTATTTCAGTATAGACATAAGATAAAAATACTATTTAAAATAGAAATAGTAATTAGTAATTATGCATAGTAATAATAAATAGTAAATTTTAAATAGTAATAGTAAATAGTAAATTTTAAATAGTTACCATGAATAGTAATAGAAAATAGTAAATCATGAATAGTAATAGTAAATAGTAAAACAGTAAATAGTAAATCATGAATAGTAATAGTAAATAGTAAATCGTAAATAGTAATGGTAAATAGTAAAAAGTAAATAGTAATAGTAAATTGTAAATAGTAACAGTAAATAATAATTTACTATTTAAATAGTAATTTACTATTCATAATAGTGATTTACTATTAACATAGTAATTTACTATTCAGAATAGTAACTTAAAATAATATTATATGTAGTATAATAATAGATTTCTAAAACAATATGAAAATAAACATAAAAAATATAAAAGAGAGTTATTCTTACCTTATTATTTTGGCAGAACCTCCTTCCATAAAAATTATTTCTCTCTCTTACTCCTACCACTATCTCTCTAACACTGCTATATTAAGAAAATTTAATCTAAAAAGTGAGTTTTTCCCTTCAGTGCTCCTCTCTATTTATAGTAAAATTTTATACTGTGTATTTCATTATTTTATTATAAAAATACTGTGCAATTTTGAAAATTTCGTTTCTAGTTACTGTGCAACATTTGAAATTTTCGTACATGCACAGTGTTTTGCATAGTAAATGTCGGTTGAATTATTAAGCCAAATAGTAATCATTCACTAAGTATATTTTAAATATTCAAAATCAGTCCTTTTTGAAATTATGCGATATTATATTAGACCTCACTAATTTTATAATAAGTAATATAAATTTTAAATTTTAAAAATCTAAAATTTTCAGTTAATAAAAATTTATTGGTACGTTTTTTATTTTTTTACGATTGGTAAAAATCAAGATTTTACTCAAACCGATCATTTTTAAATAAGTTTACTTGAAATAGATTTTAGAAAAAAAATTTATAATTTAACTTCACTTTCTTATAAATATTTTTAATTTTAAGTCACTTTATATGAATTTAAAATTATTTAAAATATATTATTTTATTAAAATATTTCTGAAATTCCAAAAAAATTCCAGAAAATCATAAATAATATGTAGATTGAAAAGTTCTAAAAAACCATAGTGTAATTCCTTCAAAATTTTATTTTAAAATTCTAATAAGAGTTAAATCATAAATATGTAAAAACATAAATATAAAAACATAAGATAAAAGTTGTGAATAATAAAGATATTCAAAATTCTTAATATAATTTTCTTAATCAATAAATACTAATTAAGTCATTCTAAAATCCTCATTCAAAATACATATATATTATTATTATTTTAACAAAATAATTAAATATAAGTACCAATATTTCATAAAAATATTAATTAGTTAATAATCAACTAACTAATAATAAGTGTTTTCTTATTAAAAAGATATTAATATCTATTTTCTATTTGAGTGGAAAATGGGATGTTATAGAGGCGACCCAGAAGACCACCTCACCATATACACCAACACTATGCTAGTGACAGGGGCGTCTGATTCCTTTTTAGTCGGACTTTCCCTACCACGTTGACCAAGTCAGTGCTTCGTTGGTTCTCTCACCTCCCTCCAAAGAGCGTTGCCAGTTTTTCTGACCTAAGCAAGAAATTCCTCAGTCAGTTTTCCACCAACAGTATTGTACAGCAAACGTCGCACAGCCTAGTGAATCTACGCCAGCTTCCAGGAAAAACTCTAAAACAATACATGGCCCGCTTCTTTGAACAAGCCATCTAAATATGAGACCTCAGCCGGAGGTAGAGCTGTATGCCATACAAACTAGCTTGCGCTCAGGGAAATTTACCGACTCCTTAACCAAGAAACCACCACTAGACATGGATGACTTCCAAGCGAGAGCGTCCTAGTACATTGTTGTTGATAAGCGTGAAGCCGATTGGACTAACCCCATCGAGCGAGTCAATCGCCGCCCCGAGCTGAAAAGGAGAAGCCCTAGGGGAAACCAAGACAGATATGCTGATGCCTATATCGCTCCCATTTACACAAGCTTTACACCACTGAAGGATTGCCGTGATCAGATTCTACATGAAGTCTACAACATTGTGATTCCTTGGACTCCCGCCCCCAGGGGAGGGTCCCAAGGGGTCAGACACGTCTAAGTTCTGTGAATTCCATAAGGCCTACGGCCATGGAACTGAACACTACCGATCCCTCTGCAATCAGATAGAACACCTAATCCAACAGGGACACTTGGCAAGGTTTATCACCCTGAAAGATGAAACACCCAGAGGAGGATTTTAGAAGAGAGAAAAGGAGCATCCTGATCAAGTTGAGCTCCAAACTCGGAACCGATCACGATCCCCCCGCTCTCGATCCCCGAGACCTGTAGGAGATAGAGGAGACACACGACGAGTCATACATACCATCTTAAGGGGCTTTCTAGGTTCCTGTGCACACCGATCACATCAAGCGAGATAGGTAAATTTATTACAGGAACACTCAGACTCGACAATCATCACATTCGACAGCTCAGACTTCCCTAAGGGCGGACCGAATCGAGACGAACTGATGGTAGTCACTATGAGGGTCGAAGATTTTGTGTTAGAACGAGTGCTCATAGACCAAGGGAGTTCAGCAGACATCCTGTATTGGAAAGCGTACCAAATAATGGGTCTCCCCACCCGCCGATTGAAAAGGTATGATGGAGCTTTGCTTAGCTTTTCTAGTGATTCTGTGAAGTCCTAGGATACATCGATTTGAGGACCACCTTTAGAGTCGGAAAAAATAGCCGCGCAATTATGGTCAGGTTCCTAGTGGTGGACTTCCTCAGCTCCTACAACGCACTGTTGGGACGACCTTCGCTCAACGCTTTAGGTGTCGTTGTCTCCACCATTGATAAGTGTGCATTGTGTGTTATTTTTGGTTATTTTTAGGTCTAGTTTTTAGGGTTTTGCATATTGTTTCTGCCCGATTCCCTTGATTTTTGATTCATTTCCACATATACTACTTGGTTGTTCCTATTTTTACAGGATTAATGATGTTCTAGGTCTATTTTGAGGAGCAACGACAAAATGGATGAAAGAAGAAACCCTTGAGAGTGCATCTTAACAAGGTTGGAGGAAACCACTGCCAGTGGTGGCCAACCACTGGCCATGGTTAGCACTGGAAAAGAGGAAATTGGTGGCAGAACCAACCACTGGCCATGGTTACAACCACTGGCCATGGTTGGCTCTGTTTAAGGGCAAAACATCATCAGCATCACCACCACTGGCCGTGGTTGCCACCACTGCCAATGGTTGGCACTATGGAGTAAAGGAAAGCAAGTCAGAACTAACCATAAGTCGTGGTTAACCCCTCTGGCCGTGGTTGGCTCTATTTGTTATAAAAATACGAATTTATGGTTTAAAAAGGAACAAAACCTGAACCATTGCCAGTGGTAATCTTTCAACTATTTAGGAATTTAAATGGGCACTTTAGGGGATTTGAGGACACTTCTTCATAGACAGATTTTGACACAATTTTTGGGAGATTTTGAAGAACTCTTTGGGAAGAGGAATTAGCAATCCTACCAAGAACTAATTTGTGATTTCTGAATCCCTAGTTTACACTTTTGATATCTTTTATGTTTGGCATTGATTTTGTGATGTGTGACATAATGACAACAATCCTTATGAATTACAATTAATTATTCTTCGTATTCCAATTCATATGATTTCAATCTCTATTCAATTTATGTATGCCTAATGCTTCTGCAAGACTTAGAGATAAGCATAGATGATCACAAATTATATGGGTAATCGAGAGATTGGTATGTAATTTGAAAATACCTAAATTGAACCTATGATTTTGATTTACGACGGTAAGCGAAATTGTTTGATGGATTAATCGAATTTCTATAGAACGTAAAGGGCCTAATTAACAAATTGAATGTGGTTCTTTAGGAATTAGGCACATTAATAGGCTTTCAAGAGAAAGGTATTAATTAACTTAGGGGAATCTACCTTAGGAATGAAATCGTATAATTGGATGGGCAAGTAACCTTTAATTTTGATACTGGCATATGAACCTTTAACACCCCAAGATTTACCTTTGATTCAATTTTCCAAACTTGCTCTGATTTTCTTTTACAAAAGACGTTGAATTTTAAGTTCTCTGATTTACTGCTCATAATCGTTTTGGTAATTCATTTTAATCAATTACACTAGATAATTGAACCACCGTTATAACTAGTATTTGGGCGCAATCCTTGTTAGAACGATATCGTTTTATTACTTCGATACCCATGCACTTGCGGTACGCTATAAACCATGCACCTAACCATGAAGTTTTCGCTCCGAGATGACAGAGTAGGAGTTGTCAGGGCAGACCCAGAAGTGGCCAGGCCTTTTACTATGAGAGCCTCCGCCCCAAATTGACGTTCATTATCGAGGAAGACGTGGAGATAAGTTTTGACCCTCGGGAGGATAGAAGATAAGAGAGACCTCAACCAGTAGAATCACTCAAGCTTATTCAAGTCGGGTCATCCCCCAGCCAACTCACACGGATCAGTGTTATTCTCGACCCAGGTGATAGGCACCCGTAAGCGTACGGGGTATCGCGTAATAAAAAGAGATATCGTTCCCACAAGGATTGTGCCCAAGTACTAGTTTATAGCAGTGGTTCAATTATCTAGAAAATTCTTAAGGCAATTTTTAATTCAGAAGATTTCTAAAAGCAAAATCAAAATAAATGCGAACTTCAAGAACTAAACTTGTTTACTTTAAATTAGAACAAATGAATGGTGAAACTCTTGGGATTCGGTACGTGATCACGTCATGTATTGATTTCACCTAAGACTTTCCTGTTTATTAATTCATGTTCTAAGGTAGGATTTCCAAATTTAATTAAGCCTCCCTCTCGGAACATCATTAATATCCCCAACTAATAAAGAATCGCGTTCAATTTATTATTTGGCCTCATTAAGAACAATGAAATCCCACGTAACCTCGAAGCGTCATGCTCACTTTCATGACCCATGACCCTAAGTTCAATTTCATGCGTTCAAACAACCAATTAATCTTTCGATTATCTTAGTGTTTAAGTTCAATTGACCCTATCTCTAGATCTTCAAAAGCATTAAGCACTCATGGAAATTGAATAGAAACTAGGGATTAATAAACAGAACAAGTCTCAGGATCAATTCAATACAATAACATGTCACACCCTTAACCCAAGATTGGAGTTTAGTTACACATGCCTAATCCAACAAAGCCTATAATAGAGATCATATTCAGAGATTACAAATTAAAGGGAAGTCCCAAGGATAAAAAAGAAGAAAAGAAAGTAAAAGCTCTCACTATTGCTTCCAATATCTCCTTCTGAAATCTGCCAATCGATGTTCTTCAATGTCTATGGTCTTGATTCCCTCCAAAATCCCTTGAAAAGTTCTCTCTTTTTCTTCCAAAAAGTCTCCCAAAATGTCTGTGTATCTTTCCCTTTTCGAAAACTCTCTTTATAACTCAGAAACCGCTCCCAAAAAATAACGAAAATGCAGAACGTGCAAAACCCACTGGCAGTGGGAAAAACCCACGGCCAGTGGATCGTGACAGGGGGTCCAGGTCCATATTTTTCACCTCCAGGCAGAGGAAACCACGGCCAGTGGGAAAAACCCACGACCAGTGGGTTTCCTGGCAGAGAGAAACACGACCAGTGGGAAAAACCCACTGGCAGTGGATTTTTATGGCTCAATTTCCTATTCCAGAGAGGTCCACGGCCAGTGGGAAAAACCAACTGCCAGTGGATTTCTCTGGATTTCACCATTTTGCTCTTTTCTCACTGCTTTGAGGTCCCGGAATGTCCATCTTGGTAAATCCTTTCTCTATCATGCTTTTAAAGGTGGATAAGGCTTTATTTTTTAGCTTTTCGTGGCTTGACTCCTTTCCATTCATCCAATGCTTCCTCAAATTCTTCTTGTTTTTAAATGTATGCACCTGTAACCAAGCTATTTCTGTAAAACTTGAAACATCTGAGTAACAAATGCGGAATGAAGGAAAAACACTTGGAATTAGGGATAAAAACAACACAAATGACCTAGAAAACCTAGAACAAAATACCAGCAAAATGCTGCAAGGAGCTGAAGCCCGGTACCAGAGGGTCGAAAAGTTTGTATACAGCCTTGTCGTAGCCGCAAGACGACTCCGCCGTTACTTCCATAGCCAGCAGGTAGTAGTAAGAACTGACCAACCACTCGGAAAAATTCTCCACAAACCAGAACTTGCAGGGAGGATGGTGGCCTAGGCCATAGAATTATCCAAGTACGACATTTGGTATGAATCACGAGGACCCATTAAAGCCCAAGTACTGGTAGACTTTTTAGTAGAACTGGGAGAAGACAAAGATGACTATGACGCAAAGCACAAACTATGGACGCTTTCGGTAGACGGATCCTCCAACACAAAAGGCAGTGGAGCGGGTGTTGTGCTAGAATCTCTGACCGGCCTAGTAGTCGAAGAATCACTGAGGTTCCAATTTAAAGCTAGTAATAATCAGGCGAAATACGAAGCTCTCATCGTTGGATTGTGAACAGCCATCGACTTAGGCACTCGATTTATCCAAGCAAAGATCGATTCCCAGCTGGTGGCCCGACAGATTGAAGGGTCATACCAAGCTAAAGACCCGACCTTGGCAAAATACCTGACCCAGGTAAACGAGATAGTAAGGGACTTAAAGCACTTCCGAATCTTCCATGTCCCGCGATTAACGAACGAACATGCAGACGTACTCTCCAAGCTTGCCAGTATGGTAAAGGCAGGAAATCTTAAGATGTTCGTTCAGGTCATCCTGGAATAGCTCACGATCCAGGAAGCCCAGCATGTTCACTAGGTAAGTGAAACTCCAATTGCAAATACATGGATTACCCCATTATTGATTTTCTCAAACAGGGAATTCTTCTGAAAGATCACCAGCAAGCCAAAAAGTTACAAGTTCAAGCAGCCAATTACACCTTGCTAGACGGATAGCTCTACAAGAGGGGGTTTACCGTGCCTCTTCTAAAGTGCCTAAATGAAGAACAAGCCAACTATGTCATACAGGATTTACACTCGGGAATCGGCGGCCTTTACGGAGGAGCCCGTCCTTTAGCCACCAGGATCCTCCGAGCAGGGTACTTTTTGCCCACTCTACGTGTCGACTGTTCTGAGTTCGTCAAAAAGTGTGACGCGTGTCAACGCAATGCCAATCAGATCCACAGCCACCCTGAACCATTGCACAGAATTTTGTCCCTCTGGCTCTTCAACACCTGGGGGATGGACATCCTGGGTCTTTTTTCCCTAGGGAAAGGACAGCTCAAATTCCTCCTAGTAGCAATAGACTTCTTCACTAAATGGATTGAAGCCGAAGCTCTCACAACCATCACTATGGCCAAAGTACAGACTTTTACCTGGAAGCACATTATCTGCCGACATGAACTTCCCCACACCACCATCTCAGACAATGGACGATAATTTACAGACAAAGGCTTTGTAGAATTCTGTGAGAACCTAGGCATAAAATGAAAGTTCTCTTCCGTAGAACACCCGTAGACTAACGGCCAAGCCGAGGCTGCAAACAAAATCATCCTCCAAGAACTCAAGAGACGACTCAGACAAGCTAAAGTCAGATTGGAAGAAGAATTGTTTGGGGCTTTGTGGGCCTATCACACTATCCCACACTCATCGACTCACGAGACCTCATTCTGACTTACATATAGGGTCGATGCCATGATACCCGTTGAACTAGGAGAACCCACCCTCCGACGCCTGGCTTACGATGAAGACTCAAACGACGAAGGGAAACGAGAAGACTTGGACCTCATTCTGGAAGAACGAGACGTGGCATATGTAAAGATATAGGCGGCCAAGCAAAAGTCTGCCCAACGATGGAACTCTTTTCTCCGACCCCGATCTTTTCGGAAAGGTGATCTTGTTCTGCAAACAGCGGACAACAATAAAAGACCACGTGAAGAAAGTAAACTTGCTTCTTCTTGGGAAGACCCATACCGAGTCAAGGAAGCGCTAAGGAAAGGTGTATACCTCCTGGAAGAAATGTCAGGAAATGAGCTACCCAGAACATGGAACGCGACTCATTTGAAGTTTTATTTAAGCTAATCATTGTACATCAGGGCACTCTTTTTCCTACCTGAGAGGTTTTTTCCTACTAGGTTATTCTCTCACGAGGTTTTAATGAGGCCCTCATCTCTCTCAATAAAATCTTTTTTCACATTATTCAGTCAAGGAACAAAGGATATCTAAAAGTCCGAGCGCAGAATCGATCCCGCGGCAAAAACAACATAAAACTTGAAAATCGTTTAAGTATGAAAATCTGAGCGTGGAATCGATCCCTCGGCAGAAAAGACATAAAACTTGAAAATCGTTCAAGTACGAAAATCCGAGCGCGGAATCCATCCCTCGGCAAACACGATATGAAACTTAAAAATCGTTTAAGTACGAAAATCCGAACGCGGAATCCATCCCTCGGCAAGCACGATATGAAACTTGAAAATCGTTCAAGTACAAAAATCTAAACGCGTAATTGATCCCTTGGCAAGCACAATATGAAACTTGAAAATTGTTCAAGTACGAAAATTTGAGCTTAGAATCGATTCCTCAGCAAACATGATATAAAACTTGAAAATTGTTCAAGTATGAAAATCCAAGCGTGGAATCGATCCCTTGGAAAATACGTTGTGAAACTTGAAAACCGTTCAAGTACAAAAGTCCGAGTGCGGAATCAATCCCTCGCACACGATATGAAAATCAAAACCCGTCTTAGCTCAATGATACAGACAACGTTATGAATAGACAAAGCAAATAAAGTAAATTGTGCCACAAGTAAGTACGAAAACTCTAATTTCCATTCATAAATTAAATGTACTACAGAAAAAGAAAAGTACAAAGGGCCAACAAGGGAAAAGTTTAAGCCTCAGTAACCAAGGAATCAACAACCGGGGCATCAACAGAGGGAGTGTCAACAACCGGGGCATCGACAGTAAGAGTGTTAACAACTGGAGTGTCACCTTGAGGAACCCCGAGACTCGCATGAGCCTTCGACCCGACCCCAACAGCAGCACCAACAACTACCTCCTCTTCCCCATCAGAGTCAAAGAGGTCTACAATCTTGCCATCCACAACAATACAAAACGGGATGAACGCCCTCCAGATTAAGCTCCAGGGAAGGGTTCAGAACTCGTATCTGCTGTTAACAAAGATTGAACGCGGCCACATACTTCTTCGACAGCTCTTCCTCCATGAAACGCACGTAAGCCTCCCCTTCTTCCCTCTGTTTCTCCAGCGCCGATTTCGCCCCCTACAACTTCTCCTTAACCTCCCTTTTGGTCGCACATACCAAGCCATAAGCCTCCTCGGCAAAACCCAGTCACCTCCCAAGATTGGCACACTACTCTACAGCGGTACTTAGCTTTGTCTCGATAAGTTCCTGCTCCTTTCGAGCCTCCGCCAGCTTAGCCTTGGCACGTTTTAACTCGTCGGCCATTTCCCTGACTTCTTTCAAGGCATTCCCAAGCTGCAAAGTAGTGAAATCACGAGACCGTTGCAGCTGGTCTTTCTTATATTAAAGGGTGGCCTTCTCCTTTCTCAAAATGGCTAATTCTTTCTCCTGTTCGGAGAACCTCTTCTCCAAGAACTGAGTCATCGAGGTAGCTCGGAGCTTGAACATATCAATCGCCCAGTATATAGACGTCATATTCAAACCTTCAAACTTCCTCTCATCCTCCTTAAAAACCACCGTTCGGTCCACAAAGCCCAGAACAGGGAAACGGACGCCCCACAGTGAATGAGCAGGGTTATGGGTACCGCACAGCGACCCATTGGCAAAACTCTCCCACCGTCCACCCTCGATATCCGTCTCACTGAGAAGAGCCGTAGCAATCCTCTCAGCCGACACTTCACCTACGGAACTAACCTCTACAGACTTCTGGCTCACCCGACTTTGAAGCTCAGGAAACTCCTTCTCTTTCTTGAGACTGTTAGATATCATAGTTTGAGAGACTCCATCCCTAGCTTGATCCTTATTATGCTGTGGAGAGTCAGGATGACCCGCTCTGGGGGTTTCCAACCTTGCCTTGCACCCCTGAATAAACTCCTCAGAACGTTGCCTCTTGGAAGATCACCTTGCCTCTTTCTCCAGTTGTGAGGTAGTGGGAACCACAGAGATAAGGACAGTTGTAGTAATAACACTGGGGAAGCCAACAGGTGCAGCAAGCGGAATGGTCGAACTCTCACCCTACTGGGTCACCCCTTTCCTTCCCGCTGCTCGGGAATCCGTCCCAAGGTATCACTTCTTCAAATCTTTCAAAGATAATTTCTCAGGGGCTATATCAGCTGCACAAGCATACACACTCAGTCAAAAAATACAAGCCAGAAAATCAAAAAAACATGCACACCAAACAACAAAAACTACTCTCACCTATCCAAGCGTCAAGAGAACTCAGATGAGGGGATAGGGCAATCAATGCCTGAAAGCTAAAAAAGATCCCTAAACCATTAAACAAAAACTTAGCGTTCACTTTCTTGAATAAAGACAAATCATCCAAGGAAACTCATAATTGGACCGGGGTATGAGTCCAGTAAAGCAGAAAGCGAGGTTGAGCGTTGTGGTAAAGCAAAAAATCCTCCCTAAGTGGATCCAACCCAACTCGGATCTTGAAGAATCCCATCTTGAAGTTCTTATAGGATTAATTAAAGGCTTTAATCAGGTTATAATGAGCGACACCATAAGGAAACCCACCCCACGGGTGCCCCCACCTTAGGAATTTTGGCATTGAAGAAATACAAGAACAAGGGCACGGAAGAAGTAGCCAAAATGCTCACACAGTACTTCGAACGCTCGTACAAACGCCTAACTATTCAGATATAGCTGACTCGGGGTGATATTCAAGGCACACAAAACCCCGATTTGAAATTCAGAAAAAGAAAATGACAGGTAGAGCCTGGAAAAAAGGGTCTCATACACAAAGGTAAAATCTAACTCACTCAGATCCATACGTTTATGGCAAACCCTATCAGACGTGAAACAAGAGACACATTCTACTTTACGAGCAAGGGGGAAGTGATTAAAGGTCCCCACTTCCCATAGTTGAGCCACTGACTCCTCGCTCTGGAGGGAAGAAGAGATAAGCAATACCTTATCTCTCACCCAGTCGTAAGCTCCCTCTATAGGCACACTCACAATAATTCCCAGATTAAATAAAGGGGAAGAGGGAAGGAAGAAGGGAGAGGCACTGACCTAACGAAGGACATGCTAAACGAGAAAGAAAGACAAAGGATAAAACAGACGCAGTAACAGAAACCACAAAGAAGTATGAAGTCATTAAGCAAAAGGGTTGAGGAATGAGGAAAGCCTGAATAGTTTGAAATGAAGAAAGAAAGCGAATTTATAGAAGGAAAGACACATTTTTATCAACCCCCCAAATACAATGACAAGAACACAAAAAGGCGCGAAAAAGCAATGAACATGATACCTCCAAGAGCCGGTACCTCTGAAGGAAGCCACGTGGTCCTTGATCCAACGGTTAGGGGTAAAGGGACCCTAAAATCAATAGATGTGACGCTTTAAGACAGCCCTTGGGTGAAGTGACACACTCTTAAATGGCCTCGAGATATAGAGACGGCGCAATCATGATAGGCGCGTGCTCCCACCCCCTCATGATTAGAAATGACGGTTAACAATCCTTCGCCACATGGCAAATGAGTGAAAGAGTTACTCTTAGCCCAAAACTCTGATCATGCAAAATCTTCACTGAAAACGCCCACTCGAAGTCAGGGCTTTTGGCACTCGGGCGCAAGTTTCTCTCTACTCGGAACCCTATAAGCTCAGAACCCCTAGATATGAGCATTCATTCGGAATCAGGATTTTCCCCGCACTCCATCTGTCAGAACAAACGAGTAACTTTCCATTCAGCAGTTAGGGAACTCGTTCGAAGATGAAGATTTTCGACTTACACTTAGCCACTTCACTCGGCCCTACACCCAAGACTCGTGGCTAGGGGGCTCTTGTTCCCCCATGAGATCGGGGGGTGGTCCCCACCATCCCCTCATATCTCTCAACGTTGTTAAGAGCTTAATTAGCTTAAGTTATGGCTTAATGGGCCGAGCCCATCTGGTAACCTAGATATAAATGTATTCCCCCTGCACACGATGTAACTAAGTGACATATATTGAGAAATAATAACCTAATCCCTAGAGGAATTCTTTAGGGTTTTTTGCCTACTACTCTTTGTGTGAACAGAGTCATAACTTGGCAACGAACATCACACATGGTCATGTTCCCATTTGTTAAATGTACAACAACATCACATATGTTAGATGCTGCTAAAATGGTGACTCGTTGTGTTAAATATTCATTAATTGAAGTGTAAATAACACGAGGAATTGTTAATGAACATTTGACATATAGAGTTGTCACGTTAGTAGTATCTAACATAAGGAGTAATGTCACTTTAGCTGCATCTAACACATAAAGTAGTTATGTCAACAAGGTTGATAACATGTCAAATCTTCATTTACAGAATTATTAAAAAATGGATTGGGGAAACCTAATTGAAACATTTTAAAAAAAATATAATGGGACTTAACTAACTAACAAAAGTTAAGGGTCTAACTCGAAATTTATTATAAAAATATTTTACAATAATCCAGTAAATTAAAAATATTTAAATTTTGAAAATAAAAATTATATTTTGAAAAATGTAAATTTTCATATGGTTATAAGAATAATTTTAATATTTATAATTATAAAAATATTTTAATGGAAATAAGTTAGTTTAAAATGAAGTTCTTAAATTATAAAAATATTCTAAACAGAAATTAAAATTTTTAAAATGTAGTTTTATATGATATAAGCCTTTAATTAGACACACAATTTCATCTTTTTTAATAAAACTATATTTTTAAATATAAATTTAATTTTAAAGAGAAGATTAAATATTTAAATATTTGAATTAATATTTATACAAAAGTTTAAATCCTTTAAAATTTAAATTTTTTATGACTAAAAAATTTAGTATGAACACTTTACAATCAAGAAAAGTTTAAATTCACACATTAACTGTTATGAATTTCTAACGATTTAAAATTATGCCTTAATTTAAATGACTTTTACACTTAATTAAATCTTTGCAATCACTTTAAGGATTATGAAAAATTTATAAGTTCGCATAACAGTTTTAGGTATTTACGCGTTAAAGCTTTTGGATAATATTTTATGGTTATGAATTTTATTGTTTTTGCTAATTAATTATGAAACATTTAAAAATGACACGCATTCAGTTGGTAAAACATTCAAATTAAAAATAAAAAGAAATATTCACAATTTTAAAATCTTTTTATCATAAATTTAAATATTAAAAGATGTAAGCTTTTAGATAATATAAAAATTGTCTACGAAAATTATTTCTTTATAGGTTTTTATATCTCACTGTGCATCATATACTATAGCCATGACATAAAATAGTCTAACAATTTTAAATGAAGGAAAAGTTTCCATTGTCTGCCTATGAAGAATGATTTAAATTTTTTGAGGTACAAGAATATAATATGAAGTGAAATCTCACAATAATACAATTTTTCTATTTTTTTAATATTCATTGTCTTTGAATATTTTAATAAAAGATGTTGTTCCCCTTACGGGATCGGGGGCGGGTCCCCGCGATTCCCTCTGATTTCATCCACGTTGGCAGAAGGTTAACTGCCTCGATCATAGTTTAACAGGCCAAGCCCATGTTGTAACCTAGGTATAAATATAACTTATGTACGTATGATGAAGCTAAGTGACACATTATCAAGAGATAATAAAGGAAAATTTTTTAGGGTTTTGTGTCTACTTTCTATGTGTGAATAGATGTGATTTTTCGGTCTTTAAATTATTAGTGAATCCAACCTGTTAGATATTAGAACAACGATGAGGTTACGAGAGAGAAATGAATAAACTTTTATTCATATTCATTTTCTCAATCTCTTCATCTTTTTCTTCAATTTCTTCATCATTGTCTACTGTGTTGTTGTAACAAACATTATTGATTGCCTCTTTCATTGTTTTTCTACCCTCTCCTCATTTCACGTTCTCCCCGGTCTATAAAAAATGACAATTAATTAAAATAAAACATGATTTTATTTGGGTTTTTGAGATATATAAAATGAACATAAAAAGAGAAAAAATATGTAAAGAGATTTATTACCGCGTCGAACAAAGAATGGATTGATTTTGGATCAAAAAAAATAGAAGAGGGAATAAACAGCCAAAGACAATTATATAAACGGATTGATAAAAACCTAAAAAAAAAATATAAACTTGTAATCTGGTATAAGTTAAATATAATATCACAATAAAATTCAAAAATTTGAAGTTTCACTTGGTCGACATTGTAACATCCTAAATTTTGAAAATAAGAGGTAAAATTCATTTTGTCTCTAATTTTAAATTCTACTGGGAAAATTAAAGCAAAATAGGAAGAACACTTTAAAATTTCAATTTTTAATCTATTCCTAAAATATCCTTCTAGAATAACTTACGTTTTCCCACACTCTTCCTCCCTCCCTGTAATATCGCTTTAACCCACTTACACTATGCATTGCCTTCCTTCCTCCTGGGCAGAAATCTGAACCCCTTCCCCTCTCTCTCCCACTTCCATGTTCTTCACATTACATCTTTCCCACACCTAAGGTAAGTGCATGCTGAACCTTTCTCCTGTCTCCTCTTAAGCCATGATAACAACTTGCATGGGTGTTGATGGACCCCTTTTACTTGTAGCTGGTGACTGGGAACCACCGTTAAGAGTCTATTAAGGTTTGTGAAGTGGGGATCTTGATAATTGAAGCTTCAAGGTAAGGACCTATGTTCCCTCTTTCGTTTTTCGTTCACGGTTATGGATGGGTGTGTACCCATTCTACATAAAAACTGACTTTTTATGTGATCGTTGTTAGATAATGATTTGATTCAGAGGGAAATGATGAGGTTTGGGTCCATGAACTCATTTAGGAGGTTGTGAGGTAAAAAGGGTTTTCAACCCCTTTAATTTTCAGCAAGCGGTTTCTATTCATTCCAGGTAAATGCTAAAATTTCCATGTGTTTGTTGTAAGGCAACAGTTATGAACGTGTTCAGAAAGGATTAGTTAGCGTTTTGTATATCGGGGACAAATTGAGAGTGGTCAACAAGCAGAAATGACTTCTGAGGAAAAGATTTTTATCGGAAGGTGGTTGGGTCGAAAGCTAAAGTCGTAAAGTGTGATTCGCCATAAGGTACGTTTACCGTACTCAAGGGACTTCTAGTTGAATGACGATTAAGAATTTAATTTTAAGAGTTGAGTTGGTTCTATAATTCATTTGTTTATGTAAGGGTGTTTCGATTTTGTTTGTTAAATTATGAAACTAATTGTGAATATAATACAATCATGTTGTTTTGTAAATAATAATATTTAATTACTCTATGGCTGGTAGTGATTTTTTGTATTTGTGTACGACTCATGTGAGATTATACTGAATGTATAACCATTAGAAGAATGGTTAAGTGATTTGGTACCTTTGTAGAAAATTTGTTGATGGCGGTTTTGGGTGATTTGAGTTGTCTTATGGATCATGGTTAGCAATATGTTCATTATGCTTATGAATATATATATATATATATATATATATATATATATATATGATAAAGGATGTATGTTAGAGTGAGATGAGACTGTGAACTGATTAAGAGGAGTATAGGCTATGATGTCGGCTTTTTCCCTTGCGGTATTGATTCATATCATTTGCATTGATTGCGTCTCATGACATCATATGTATTTCCAGCACTATGATTTTTTGAGGAGACTGTGGCGATACAATGCCACGGTTCACTATGCAATCTATGGCTTGTTGCGTTTGAGGCTACCGCCCATAGTGCTATGATTCACTGGTAGTCCACGGGTACCACTATTTGTAGTGCCATGATTCACTGTTTTGTTGCCCAGATGCCCCTTCATTACAGTGCGATGATTCACTGAGTGAGTTATCTTAGCACTTGCCTTGTATTGTTAAGTTAGATCCATATTTTCATTGATCTTTGCACAATAAAGAGAAAATATTTTAAAGACCATGGCATTCATCATTGCATATACTGAGTGTTCGTGATTGTGTTTAGTGATAGATGTTTGAGGATTTCAGGGATGTTAATGGGAATTTAAAAATGGTGAAGCTAGTACCATTATAGATAGTTGGGTTAATTCTATGGTTATCATTCTATTTATGATTAATTAATTAAACACCTTGATATTACGTTGTTAATTGTTATTGAATTAGTACTCACCCTGTTAATTGTGGATATTTTCAATAAATGCACATGATGACGAGTTTGCCCAATGATCCGGGGCTAGATTTGCATTGTCTGGCCATAGTGGACTTAGTTTCAATGATGTAAATTCCTAGATTTGTATTGTTCACCAAAAGACATCATTGATAAAGCCGCACCCATCTATCTCTCATTATGAAATGCCATCACCACTAAAATACTCCAAAGCTCCCACATATGACAAAAATTACCAAAAGTCCATATACTAGACAGAGTGTCATTCACCCCTGTATCAATTTTTGTAAGCCTCTGATGACTCTCCAAGTTACAAGTTCAACATCCTTTTCACACGAAGCCTTATACAGGCTCTAATTCCAAAGCATCTTCAAACTCCTTATCTGCTGCTTATTGGGAAGTATACTTGAGGTTGAACCTTGTATGCACTTAGATGCTTACACGAATAAGTTACTGCTCCTAGGAGGAGATGATGAGATGATATGTAGAATATTTCCCAGGACTTTGACTTAGGAAGCTCTCAACTGGTTTAAAGGCTTACCTGCAAGATTAATCAATTCATGGGCCGATCTTGTGAAGGATTTTAGAAGGCATTTCTTATAGCGAAGGATGCACCTAAACCCCCTAACACCTTAACCCATATCAGACAGGGAGATACAGAATCTTTGAAAGATTTTTTGAAAAGGTTTTACGAGAAGGCGTTTATGGTTCCGGGGTTGATAAAGCCAATCTAGGTTTATATCATCATTAAAGCCTTACAACCAAAGTTTGCCTTTGGTCCCTGTTTAGCAAAAGGCTTACCCCAGACTTTAAAAGAATTTAGAAAGAAGAAAGCTAACTATGAAGGGCAAGAAATGCACCTAGCCGTCATTAGATCAATACTAGTGGCCACCCTGGCTCTTGAGAAGAATCTTAAACATGAGAAAATTCCCCAAAAAGACTGACATAGTGACCCAACCATCCCATACAAAAGAAAAAGGTTTCCAATTTTGACCATTACACCTCACTCAATACAAGGTAGAGCTAGATCTTCAAAGAGCCTACATCAGTCAAAAGGCTTGGTAACATAAACAAGTAGTATAACTTCCATAAGAACAAAGGTGTACTACTTATGAGTGTAGGCAGCTTAAGGACACCATAAAGGTCATAATCAGATAGGGAAAATTGAAACAATACATCAAAAACATATCCTATGGCGATCCAAATCAAAATGAGAAAAAGCATCAGGATAGATCACCTGAGGGTGATAGGGGATAGAATTCTACAAAAATCATGTTAGCTTTATTGAACAAACAAATCCTTTTTTTTTTGTTTTTCCAACCTCCGTTTGTTGAGCAGAACATTCAAACAAACACACACTAAGTAAAAAATGGTTAAGGCTATTGACGAGGAAGAAGAATTTCAAGATCCTTCTCTTAAGCAGTAAAGGGACGTCATAGATATGATTGTTGGTGGATTCACTGGAGGCAGAGTATCCAACACCTCTTGAAAGAAACATTTGAGGATGGTTATATCCCCCCAAGTCAAGAATGATCATAGGTCTTTCCAGGATAGAGTTAAGTCTCCCATATACCTTCTTTGAAGATGACTATGGCCCCATCATCCTGGATGGCAATGACGTTGTTGTAATTGAGATCTTTATACCCAATAAGTAGATTATAAAGCTCTGAGTTGATCAAGGAAATTCTTACGATGTTATCTTCTAAGAATGCTTTAAGAAGATGAGCCTGACCGATATGAACTTGCAACCTTATACTCAACCCAAAAACTTTTAATGGAGTGAAATGGCCTATAAAGGGCTACCTTAATACAAAGATCTTTTTTAGAGGTGGTTCCGACACCAAAACGGTAAAGAAAAAGATTTTGATGATTGAGGTTAAGTCACCATTTAATGGAATCTTGGGGATGTTGGCATTGAATGAGATGGAGGCAATTGTATTAACCTTACACCTCTTGATCAAGTTCATTAATAAGGAAAATCAAGTTTCATCGATCAAGGGTGATCAAAAGATAACCCGATTGTATTATAACTAGAGTCTTTAGTTGGTATAAGAGGAAACCACAATGAAAAGAGAAAGTTGAATGATAGAGGCACCTTGACCGACTCTATCAGCATGATAAACTTAGATCCCGGAGAAGAACTTTAAATTGAACACGTGCATACTTCTAAGCCTACACTGGAATAAGGGTAAAAAATTGTTGTACTTAGGGTTTTTGTTAAAAAGGTGACTAACATCAATAATAAGCAAGAGACCAATATTTAGAAGAGGCTTATAGAAGTTCTCTAGGAAATACAAGTAGTTTTTCACCTAGATTGTTGTCAATATGCCATACATGGATCCTGATTTTTGTTGTCATATGTTAGCAGTATACCAAGAAACAAAGCCTATTGCTGATCCAAGACCACCATGACACAAGCTTAAGGAAACTCAAAACAAAAGTTAGCACAATTAATATAGTAAAGAAAAAATATGGTCACTCCACTCTAGTGTTTCATTTTCACTACTCCTCCAAATTAGTTCAAGTTCCTTAACCTCAAGTAATTGGCACTCTTACCTCAATGTCTCAAGTATGCTACCCCCAAGATATTAAATTAAAACTTATCCCAAAAGAATGTCAAAGGTATGAAAACTCTAAGACAAAACTTTAGAAAAGATAAAGACAAGCAACAAAAGTGAAATTAGAAAAGGGTAACTCAATTTAGATTTTATGTGACAAGAGGAATGACTCAAAGCAATAAAAGAAAAAATGAATGGAGCTTCTACTTAGGATTTGGAATTGTCATGACCACACAAAAATTTGACAACAACTAGACAATCAAACAAATAAATGCATAAAAGAAACAAGCACAATTGTAAAGACCTAGAAATCTAGAATGCACATTTTGTGTAAGGAAAAGACAATTATGCAAATTGAATTTTGAAAAGATGTTTCTTAGTCAAATTAACAAAATAGAATTAGGCTTTCAAACAATACTCAAAACCGGTGCTCTTTTTTTTTAAGGGGTTCACTTTCTTATTTTTAAATTTGTCAAGATACCTTTACAACTTTTGTAATTTTTGAACAAGGGTCAAGCTTTTCTTTTTACTCTTTTTCTTAATTTTTAATCTTTTCTTTTTCACTTTTTCAAATTCTATTTTTGTAGCACTTCACAAGAAATGTTCACACACACAAAGATTATCTAAGAAACTAGACTAGAAAATCCAATTTTTTAGTGCATTTTCTTACACAACAAACATGCATCTTCTCCCATATGATTAAGGCATGGAAGGAACATATCGTATGACATAAAATGAAATATTTTCCAGTAGGTAGACACAAAATAAAGTTATACCTAATGTGCTGGAAAAAATTTCAAAATAACCCTAGAAGAAACTAAAGGAAGGAATCTAACAAGACTTGATTTCAAGCACACAAAACCACCTTAAAGTGAGATGGTTAAAACTCAAGATTTAGAGCCTTTAAGTTTACTAAAAACAATTATTTTTAATGAATTTAGATGCAGCACACAACTATGGCTGAATTGCATAAAACATAGAAACAAAGAAAAGGATCCAAAATTGCACCAAAATGACCTAGTTTTGACTCTACACAATTAAAGCTTTCAAGATCAAATTGTATGAATCTAATATCAAATTCTAAATGGTGCAAAATCAGAATCTAACACATACCAAACAGCATACAAAATTGGAATTTGACAAGACACAACCAATATGCAAGAAAACAATTCAAAGAATTAGAAAAAGAAGGTAAGAAACATGTATCTTTTTTTATCTTTTTTGAATTTTCTTAACATAAAGGCACATGAAACTTGAATGACCAAATTAAAATCAGAATTTCCAACAAAGAACAACCCAGGAAAACGTAAATGCAAGAGAAAAAAATGAAGAAAAAGAACCTCAAGCTCTAGGATACCACTTGATGTAGGAATAAGGATCTAGTTCTCTTTCTTCTTTCTCTTTGGATGTGTTTCTATTTCTTTTTCAATGATGGCAAGTGGAAGTCATATGGGATAGAGGGAAAATGGAAACAAGGATTTGGAAATTATGGAAAATGGCAAAGGAAAGGAAAAAGGAAAATGGGGAAAGAAAGGGAAGGGTGGAAGGAAAAAAACAAGGATTATGTAAAAGAGGAAAGTGAAGGCGCCGCCTTAAGAGGATAAGCCTAAAAAATTCACCACCTAAGGGGAGAAAACCCTAAGATAGAGCTTGCCTAGGTTAAGAAACCCTAGTTAAAATGAAGAAGAAAAATTCAACCCACTTCTCACAAAAGATCAATTGTATTCTCTAATTCAAGGTGTGTATATTACAAAGGAGAGCATTCCTTATATAGGATAAGGGGGCGGCACTTGCTCTAACTTAATGGGTTTCACTCTCTCCTAAGCCCAAAAGTACTAAAACTAAGAAAAACTAAGAGAGGTGGCAAAAAATAAGGCCCAAAAACACCTATAAGGCAAAGATGACCAATTAAGGCCCAAACCTATAGCCTAATGGACTTTTCTAAACCTATCTAAAATAATAACAAAATATGTATAAAAGAAAAAAAAGATTTATTTAGGCCAAAAAAAACCTCCCTGGTTGTCTCTTTATCAAGATTTTAGAAGCAAAATGACAAATTAGGAGAAATAAGCCCTATTTTATAGCTAAGTTCTTGGGATGAAAAGGCGTAAACGGTTTGACGCAATGATGATAGGGGTATGCATGTTGTTTTATATACCGAATGATGAATGCACAAAAATTGAAGTGTCATGCCTACTCAATGACCTACACATGTCATGATTAAAACTCAACCCCCAAAAGACAGTATATTTCGGTGAAAGTTTTTAAACTAAAATCATCACACTAGTTCTTATCATATTAACTAAGGTGCAGGTAAATCAGTCCATTGAAGTAAACCCAATTTTAATTCAATAGGCTATGGGGCAAATGCTTTGGGCCTGATACTAGTACCGATATTATAAGGCTCATACTAGTAGCTATATGCAACACCTAAGTATCAATATGAGCACCACAAAATCACCCCCTGTAGAAACCATGATAACTGGTATCGCTAGGGACACACCAATCAACATTTGCAAATGTCCCAAGAATGTTTTTGCTTGTGTCAAATTTTCATGCACTTTACGAAAAAGAATCGACATAGGTATCATGACAAGGAATCATCACTTGACATGTATAAATACCACTCATTTACTATCCACAAGGTACGTTCAAACCTAATCCAAACGCTTGAGCTACGATATTGATATCTAACTCACTTAAGTGTCAAAGTGTCTTCACATGCGACACCTTATTTAACCTTTTAACGTGAGGTATCAATGTGTGTTGAATGGAATATTACAAGGCCTTAAGATCCTCATTAGACTTGAGGAGATAATACGAGTCCCTACTGGACCGATGTAAGAGATCATAAACGAAAGTCTGGTATAAAATAAAATAAAATTTATATTAAGATAATATTAAAAATAATAAATATGATATTATTTTAATTATAAATTTATATTATATAAAATCAAATATATGTAATCCCTAATTAACCATTGTCAATATTTTTATTAGATTAAAATTATCATATTTATAACATTTTGTTATTTTTATTTTATATAACCCACAATTTTAACAAAAAGGAGGAAAATATAACTTTTGGTCCATTATATTTATTTATATTTCTACTTTAGTTTTTTAAGTTTGTTTTTGTCAATTTAGTTCTTTATGTTTAAAGTTTTTGTAATGGTATCATTTCCCCTATTAAATAACTTAACACCATTTTGTTGTTTGAATTGGAGTAATTATTTTGATGTTTTATGAGCCTTCTTCATTGGATGTTCAGGCTCATTAGAACATGGTTCAAACAAAAAATGGATTTCAACACTTAACACAATAAGGATCTATTTAGATTATGTGGAAGATGATAAGTTATAATGTCAACATGGTAAATAGAAAAAGGTTGTGGTGAGGACAAGACAAAAGTTTTATGTCGGTCGAAGAAGATAAACATTTAACAAAAAGAAAATAAAAAGGAGAAGAAGAAAAAAGTTGACGGTGTTTGCCTATTTAATAGAAAAGGATAATTTTAAAAAAAAAAAGTTAAACATAAAGGACTAAATTTGACAAAAAAAACTTAAAGAACTAAATCAAGAATTTTAGTATATATAAAACCTAAGTTGTACTTCTCCTAAAAGGAAATTTAGGTTTATATATATATATGTGTATATATCAGTTCTATTAATTCAACTAATCACGTATTAATTCAACCAATGATCTAATGATCTAATACTCTAACTGAGTCTATGACTAGTTCGGGTTTAATGACATTGATATAAAATAAAAAGTTTATCAAGAAAAATTAAAATTAATAAAAATCAAATGGAATACTAAATGAAAATAATTTTTAATAATACAAATTTTAGAAAAATGTTATAGCTGAATTATAAACCTAATAGTAATTGAATCTAAGGGAAATCTTGTGTAACCAACACGTTTTATGGTGATAGGGTTGTTCTCGACTATACTAATTAATATTCTTAATAAAAAAATATATCAAAACTACATATATCGTGGATATACTGAATCAAAATTTGAGTTAGTGTGCAGAAATAAACCACCAATATTGACAATCCTACTTAATTTGAACACGATTAGGATAAAAAAATTAATTTTAAAGAGAATATATAGAATAATGGTTGTGAGGAATAAAAGTTTATACATAAAAAATAGGGAAAAGAATACTATAAAATGTTTTACTGTTTATATATATTTAAAAAGAGAATGTAAAAACTGAAGTGCGTGGGGTGTGTGCGAACTAGATGATGTCATATATAGATGTTGATAAGGTGAGGTGCTGTCGCTGTGAGAGCAAGACATTCCATTTCCAACCAAGAAGGAGGCGCATAGAGTGTGTGGAAACATTTTTATCAAATATGGTTGAACTGTGAATTAATTAAATAATTTATCTAAATTAATTATTATTTATGTTTGATTTATTTACAATTTAATTATAATTTACTTAAATAAGTGAGAAGATTAATTTTTGAAAAGAGAAGTAATGGAATTGAAAGTAGAGAAGAGTGTGTGGGGAACCTCACTGCTGAATGGGGAAGGTTCCGTGGGGTCCATGACAAATGCGGCGAGACGCAGCATTGCAGAAAATAAAAAGCCATTAGCTGCAATTGCTTTCCATTCAACTCATCCTCTAATGGTTTTTTTGGTTTACTTTCTTTTCTCCACATTCTTATTGGATTATCTGGGATTTAGCAATATATTGCAATTTCTGTGGCTTTGTGCTTATGATGTGGTTCCCACTCTCTCCCCCCATTCAGGACTAGAAGATAAATACATTGAATTTAAGATAAACCAATAAATAATGTAAACACAACCTATTCAGACTACTACAAATAAGTAATAATTAAAAACTGACAATTTAAACAAATATCCAAGTTAAGGAATTAATAAATTAAAACTTCAAATTATCTTCGACCATACATGATTCAAATGTGTTTATGAGATAAAATTTAAGTGCAGTTTATATCTTAAGCGTTTCTAGTTATACTTTATTTAAAATAATTCACGATCTATAAAAAAAAATTAAAGTATTTCACGTATTTATGGTTGATATTAAAAATCGATGGAATACTAAATGAAACTCGATGATTTAAGAAAAATATTTAAGTACAAAATATTACCATAAACATTTAATATACTTTTTTAAAGAAATATATTTCACTTTAATTTTTTTTAAACCATTACAATTATAGCGAAGGTCAATTTTACCACATTTTAACTATGTCATTTATGTAATTCCCATGAGGAGAGAATATTCTAATTAAATTCTCAATTTAAAGTTAATGTTGAACTCAAGTTCTTAATGGTATATATATATATATATATATATATATATATATATATATATATATATATATATATATATATATATATATATATTTTAATAGAGCTATGCTATTTTTCCTACGAAGCATTTTTCTCATGAATGCTACGAATAAAAAACTAACTGATACAATTTGTTTTTTCTTTCAAAATATCAAGGTGAGTAATTCATAAGATATGAGTAAAACTTTATCATATATCCTAATACACGTTTCTTGAAACTTAGCGGTATCCTTAGCTTTTAATATTTCTTATTTTTTTTAATCACATTCTGCCTGCACGTTTTTCTACTCCAAACTATGAAATAAAAATAACTCCCATTGATTAGCAGTCGTTAAGTTAAAATGGACATTATTTTTTATCTGTAAATAATTTTTATTAAACATATGGTACACTAATTGAAATACATATTTGCAAAATTTAACAAGACGTCAACAATTCATCCTTTTACAAACGTGGATAATAACAGATCGATAATTACGATAAAGTAATTATAAAAACCTCAAATTTCCCTACTTGACTATAAGAAATGATTAAGAACGGGTAAGACAAAAAAAAATCGTAATAAATAATTTTTGTAGAGATAAAATTTTAATTAGCTAGTAAGAATTGGACAATTCAGGGAATACAGTGAAAACAAAGACGCTGACGCGAGCCCTTCTATTTGCCTTTGGTAAAGGCTAAGGAAAAAAAGACAATAAGCAACAATCAGCGGTTTTATTTTATATTTTAAGCTCCTCATTGTATTGTGCACGCCTTCTTGCATCCTCCAAAAGGCGCCTCCTTCCTTCTCTTTTCCACCCCTTCCTTTCACTCATTAATATTTTTTTATTTACCCGGCTCAACTTAATATCACGAAACTATTATATACGATAAAACTGTTACGATTAAGATTTAGTGTCCGTTTGATTTATAATTGGGGAAACAGAGCTATAAAAATGGAAAAATTTAAAAGTTAATATTGATCTTTTACGTCATTCGAAACAGTCAAAATTCCGTTTAACCGTATGATCTTTTTTTGAATTGGTAGTTTGACTAACGCAATTGGGAACCAAACGAGCCCTTAACAGTTCCGTATTTTTATGGATTTAAATTTAATATCACATGTTAAACTAAAAGAATATCTACCCAATGATTTGTTTATTTGACGATTTTATTTATTTTTTACTTTATGCTTAATAGCTAGGTCAACTTATAAAACTCAAATATATTTTCTATTTTCTCCTTTTTGCGCTGCAATAACTGCAATTGTTCAGTTGTATCAAATTCCCTCTTCAAAGTTGGGGAAGCTGAGTTGCTTCCAAAGCAAAACGATAGAGTTTAGGCCGTGTCCGACCCGCAACAACATTTGATGGTTTTGTATACGTTAGTTTCTATATATGGTCTTAACAACTCAGAAATCTGGGATTCTGCAAATATGATCACTGACAATAAAGTGTTCTTTTTTCTACACTATTCATAAAGTTGTTCAAAGTTCAAACCAACAACCCCACCTTCTTAGACCTCAAACATTTTAGTAATCCCAATTCCCAAGCTCACTCATGTGTTCTTATAATATATATTTGGTCAAGCCTGTTTTGAATGACCAAATCCTGCCAACTTAGGGGAAAAATTAATTAAGACTTTGAACAAGGTTACAAGGGTTAAGATATAAAAAAAATTGAGAATTAGATTTGAAATTATTTAACTCGATCATACGGAAGGAATTGGACCCTAAATTACATTATCACAAGCAATCAAATCCTTTGTTTGAACTGCAAATTCTTATTTATTTACCTTTTAAAACAAATGCACAAATTTAAAGGAATATAGTATATAGTATAATTTAATATAGTACACCATTGTAGTAACATTGGAGGGCAGGTAGATAACAATAACAATGACATTTGGATTGAGTCTGAGTCATCAGACAGCTCCCACATGCCTTTCGTAAACGGATCAGGTCAAATTCTTTAATTACGGGCGTAGCTGGTAAACATGGACGCAAATAATATAAAAGTGAATATTCATCATCCTCCTTAATTCCATCAATTACTTCAAATTAAGCTTTCATTTGCAAAATCTCACCAATTAGCAACCAAAGCTGGATTCAAAGATGTATCTATTAGATAAACTCCTATTATTCGCTTACGAATAAAGACTACAATGAAAATTAAAGATATAGTATGTATTAATTAATTATTTGATATTTAATATTCATGTCACACCATCATAACATGTTGGAAAGATAGGAAAAAAAAGAAGAAAAGGAAAAATTATCACCGACGAACCTTCATCTTTCCCTCTCTGTCTACAAAGAACAACATAGAGAAAAATCCTGTGCCGGTGTTTTTACAAAATCTCACCGGAATTTAAGCTCCGGGAAAACTCTTCTCACGCTAAAGCGTAACAAAAAAAAGACACTAAAAAAACGCGTGCGTGTGAACCTCTTAATTAGACAAATCCCCGAGAGAGAGAGAGAGAGAGAGAGAGAGAGAGAGAGAGAGAAAGAACCCTCAAGGTTCAAGCTCAAACGAAAAGGTTCAGCACCTTCCGGTCTCCGTCAGGAGCGTAGCGATCTCCGATCCCGCTCTCCAAGCACGCCGTGGTCGTCACGGACTCCTCGGAGTTCATTGACGGCGACCCCGGCCGGCGAATTTCCCGCCGGCAGCCGTAGCTCGCCACGTTCTGCAGGAAGCTCGGCGTCAGCCGAAGATTAAGATCGGTCGTCGGTTGAAACTTCGCGAGCTCCTCCGATCGCTTGCGTTTACCACCGGAGCCAACCACATCAGACCGCGAGTTCACGAACAGCAAATTCGGATTCGGATCT
Source organism: Clitoria ternatea (assembly GCA_037962975.1). Lineage (NCBI taxonomy): Eukaryota > Viridiplantae > Streptophyta > Magnoliopsida > Fabales > Fabaceae > Clitoria > Clitoria ternatea. The sequence goes on along the minus strand of CM075670.1, from coordinate 19,632,202 downwards.
CGGAGCCTCCGCATGTCGTTACAAGTAACTTCTCCTTCGGAAGCATCATCGGGCGTAGGAGCTTCCAAGCCAAGAAGCTCCGGCATGGGCCTGAGAGTGCCGCCGCGAAGCACCGTCTCAACCGCGGCCTGGCACACGTGCCAGTTTCCCGTCCACAATAACCCAACGGCACCGTTGACGGGATTCACCGTTCGTCCACACGCTTCGAAGAGCAGTGATTGAAACAGGGCTGCATAAAGATTGAAACAGAGAAGAAAGAAAGTAAGGTAAGTTGAGTGAGTGAGTGAGTGAGTGGTGTTTAAAAGTTGAAGAGGTTAAAAGTAAAATTTACCAGGTCTTTGGGTTTCAGGGACATTGGAAATGAAAGACATAAGGTCGGCACGGCCAAAGAATTTGGCGACGAAAACGGTGGCATGACCTTGGGCTTCAGGGGTGTCGATCCATTGAAGACAAGGGCGCAAGATACATGACTCGCTGCAACCCTTTCGAAGGACACGGCACCCGTTGCAACTCATGCTTCTTTCGGTTAATACAACAAATTAAGGTACAAGGTTTGTGTTTTTTTTTTCTTTTTTTGATAATTATATTTTACAAAATGGTCCTCACATGAGGTGGGAAGAAGGAGGAGAATGGAACATGGAGGGTGGTGCGGTTGGGGTATAAATAAACGTTAACGGGAGAGGAGTGGGTAGGGTTGGGAATTAACCAGGGTTAGGTTAGTGGGGACCTGGGAGTGTGTCTGTGCTACTTTTTTTTTCTGTTTGTATGGAAGGGTGAGATTCCAAGGACTTGGGCGTTAGCGGCTCCGTGTTTCCGCGGATGGATGTTCCTCCACCGTTGGATTCTTTTTTATATTTTCTTTCACCTTCGCCATTCAGATTTTGATGGGTGCCTGTCTTTTTCCTCTCACCTTGCTATTATTATTACTTGCGTTTCCTCTATGCAACTGTTCCCATTTTCCCTTATTTATTTCACACCGCTTCTCCTATAATTTCTATAATAATTTAAGAAAATATTAAATATTTATTGATAATAATGATGGTCAATCCAAATACCTATAAAAACAGAAATATAAGATGTTTCAGTAGTAGTTGAGAAATGAGAAATAGAAGAAGGGAGAGGAAGATGACTTCTAAAATTTCTAATAATTAACTACCAATTAACATTTGTATATAAAAAAATTGAAATAGAAAAATAACACCAAAAGCAACGAGAAATTGCCGTAAACTTCTTCCGGGGAAAAAGACAGAACTTTTAGGTAGAATTTCTTATTTTTAGAATTATTCTCCTATCATAATTAAAATTTTATCCCGATGACCCATAAAATACATATAACATTAATGGTTGATCGCATTATAGGATAAAAGCACTTCTGAAACTGAACATAAGTACAATTAAAAATTTTATTATTAATTATATGTCAGAATTTTTAAAATTTTAACATGTTTTTAATTTATTATATTTATCATCTTCATAACTATATTTTATTGTTGATTAAATAATAAAATTAATAATAAGAATAATTAGTATATATTTTTTTTTCAACACAACAGTATAATTGCAAAAGTAGTAGTTAATTTTTATTTGACTTTTAAAATGAAAAATAAACAAAAATATTTTTTTCAAAAATGAAAATGAAAAGATTGCCTATGAAAAAAAAAATAAAAATAAAAGAGTCTAATTACAAAAGTGGTAGTTAATTTTTATTTGAACATGTCCCATGCTAAAATTACGTTTTAGGCGGTTAGCACCCCGGCACATATCCTCTTCTCCCCTTATTTCTCTTTGATGAAAATTCCCCATCATTTCCCTCACCATTTTTATCTTCACAATCATATCAAAGAGTGTCCCATTTTAAGAGAATAAGTTATCACTGTGTTCATTGTGAAAAATAAAGTATTTTTAACTAATTAATTTTGTATTTTGACAAAAGGTTAGTTATATTTTGACTTCCATTTAGTTTATGTATGCTATAATGATTGAAAATGTATGACTGAAATTGGACAGCATAACCTTTAAAATTGGTTAAAATATTAAGGTAGATGGCTATTGTATGTGTAACTAGTTAGTTATTTGTCACTTTGAATTGTTAGTATTTTTTGTTGATGTTAAATTTTTTTTTGGATGTGCATATTATAGAAGTTATGTTGTCTAATTTTATATTAAAAAAGTTACATCACAAGATTGTGAGTTGAAATTGAATTCAATGTCAAAAATTAAACCTTTTGTGTCTAAGTGATTAAACATATTACTATAGAAAAATGGATCCTACGTGGACATATGATAAAATTTATGTGGATAAGAGTTTGAAAAATGAGTTTGTTAGAGGGGTTCAAGAATTTATCAACAAAACTAAACAACAAGCATTTATCATATCTAACGATGGTATTAGATGTTTTTGTGCAGTGTGTTGTTGTTTGAAAATACTAAATGAAGATATTGTTAAATTTCATTTGTACACATTGGGTTTGTAAGCGAATTATTATGTTTCGACTAACATGGTGAGGTGTATGAATATTCAACACATACTGGTTTGTCACAATGTAACACTAGTGTTTCTGATTCAATGGTGAATAATAATAATTTTGACAACGTGAATGACATGATACATGATGTGTTTATGGGTTGTGATGATGATGATAAAAATATCACTAATGATGTGCGTGAAGATTATACAAAGAGTGAGTTAGAAGAACCCCAACCCCTAGTGTTGAAATATCTTTAAAAAGTTTATGTTTATTAACAAACCTATTTATAAAGGTGCCATAAAAGCCAAAGTGATTGATACTGGATCTAATAGAAGGGTTATCAAAGTGACTGAAACTGGATCTAACAGAAGGGTTATAGAAAAATATATTGATTTCAATGAAAAAATATTGCATGACTATGTTGAGACACCTTAAAATATCTCTGCCAGTTACTACGAGGCAATTAAATTAGTAGGGAAGTTAGAGTTAAAAGCGAAAATCATTCATCATTGCATGAACATGTAAATGTGGCAGTAAGAAGTACAAAGGCATTCCTTGTGAAAATATTTTTTATTTTTCTAATCACTCCAATGTTACAAAGGTTGTATATGTCTGAGGAGTCTGCTAAGCATATGGCATAGCATTATGAGAACAAAAAAATATATGGTGTTTTTAAGTGGTCCTTGTGATGGAGAGGTTTGATAGCATTTTGATAATGTGTATCAAAACTTTGGTAGTGAGCCAAGAAATGTTAGGACTTTGGAAGCATTTTAATGACGTGTATCAAGCTTCAACTACATTGTATTCTTGTTGACTGATACTTCTTGTCTCTTACAACCTTCACCAGAAATATGCATGATGAAGTAGTTTACATTTTTGCAAAGTCTTATTTCGAGACTGAAAAATCATGAAATTAAAATTGATATATTTTGATAACCTTTGATTAATGAATTTAAAATTTATGGCATGTAGGTGTTTTTACTTATGATTTGTCTAAACGACCAAATTTCATTTTGAAGGCATGTTTGATGTGGGCTATTAATGATTTCACTACCTATGATATGTTGTCTAGATGGAAGGTTGGCTTGCCCAATATGTATGGATGCCACTTAGTCATTTTAGTTGCCATTTAAGAGAAACATTTGTGGTTTAATTCTCATCGATCATTCCTACTAGAGAAACATTGTTTTTGTGCCAGCAAAAGACCATTCAAGGGAAATGTCACCCTGTCGCGACCGGGATCGCGACGAGAGGCCGACAGAAAAGATAAATCGTTTCAAAATCCTTTCGAAAAATAGGAAGTCGCCACCAATAATTTTTAAGATAAAATACCGGAAAAACCTTTGTTAAAGCATTGGTCTAAAAATAAAATTCTAAATTCGAAAGTCTTGTTACAGGTGAGGAAGGTATTAGTACCTCACACTGTCCGTTATAAAACGGTTACCTCAAATTGATTCCGCATATTTTAAATAGCCTAGAAATCAATTTAACTTCTTGAGAAAAGAAACAAACAACACAAGAAAAAAATAAGAAATTTTCGAAATGAGATCAATAGGACGTTTCGTCCAAATTAATTTTAAATCGAACAATTTTAATAATAACAGTAAAATAAAACAGAAGATCAGCAGGACGTCTCGTCCAAATTAATCTTGATTTGCAACGAAAATTTATAGATTGTGATAAAATAAAGTTAAATACGATAAGATAAAATAAAGTTAATTAAACAAAATAAAAGACTAATAGGATGTCTCGTCCAAATTAATCTCTTTATAAAAAATATTATTTAAATAAAAGATATTAAAAATATAAGAAGGATTATTTGAATAAAAGATATTAAAATATGAGGAGGTTAACAAGACGTCTCATCTAAATTAACCTCCTTGTAGTGAAATAATATTTTAGAATTAGACAATAGCAATATAAAATTAATGGAGATAACACAAAGGCACGAGAAAATTAATAAAAGGAAAGTAGGTCCGACAGGAATTATTCCTGCTCCTACGTATTCTTGAGCGTACCAAGAAATCAAGGTTATGTAGTTTTTTGGAAATAATTTTTTGAAAATATTTGAATTATTTTTTATTAATTTTAATTTGAATAATGAAAGAAGTTTCATGAGGAAGGGAAAATACAAGGCAATTAAATTTTCACGTGTATACCTTTGAAATCTTATAAAGCATATGTAGGCAAAGTATTTTGCACGACATTGCTTACAAGATTTTGAGACGTTTTATTAAAAAGATATTTATATTTTTTGTATTTTTTGTTTTTAGCATAAAAAAAGAACTGTTTTATTTTTATTCTAAAAGGTATATATAGACTTTAATATTTTTCATTCTTTTATTTAGCCTAAAATAGAAAACTATTTGTTTGATTCTAATAAAAGGGTATTAATATTTTTTAAAAAAATTAACATAAATAGAAATTACTTATATTTTTACTAAAGTTTTAGAAATGGGATGAAAGAAAACCAAATCTAAAATAAATAAAAATAAAATCAATAATATGAATAAAATAATTATTTATTTCTCCTACTTAGGATTTCTAAAAAAAGGTTCTAATAATGATAACAAAATTAATAATAATAACTAAATACTTCTTGTGTTGTTTTTAGAGAAAGGAAAGAAAAAAAATGAGGGAGGATGGGTCCCTTGTCCCCATTACCACTACACACCAAAAGAAAGAAAAAAACAATTTAGGGTTTCAGATTTTTAAAATGTGGAGTTAAGGAAGAGAGGGAAAGGAAGGTGGAAGAGAGAAAGAGTGAACCAACGGGGGAAGAGAGAAGGCGGCCGGCAACAGTGGAGCAGGAGGCGACAGCCGGTCTCGGAGTGAGTGAACGGGGTCTGGACGCGGGGGAGGCGTGGTCAGCTCACAGGGTCAGAGTTCGCGAGTTCCAGAGGCTCGCGATTCGTAGAGCAGGCGGCGCTGGTCGGCGATGGACGATTCACACAGGGAGGGAATGGTCTGGTTCGGGCTCGTGGTCGCATGAAGGAGACAATCAGAAATTGGGCGGTCTCACGTAGAAGAGGCTTCGACGGTGTTGGTTCCGGCAAGGGGCTGTTTCTTCTTCTTCTCACTATTTCTGTTGGTGTTTTATTTTTTGTTATTATTTGTATTGACTGTTGTGTGTTGAGATGGTAAGATGAGAGTTTGATTTTTTTTTTGCTGTTGTTGATGAGAAGAAGAAGAAGAAGAGATTGTGTTTTCTTTTCTTTAGAAAAGATTGTAGTGTGTTCTGTGTTTGAGTGAGGAAGATGAGAAGAGAGGGTTGAAATTTTTTTCAGAAGATTGTTGTGTTTTTTTTTTCATTTTTCTGATTTGGGTGTTATATTAAAAATTTTATTGCCAAATTTGTGTATTGCTTGTAAATTTAAGAAAATCTCAGGTTTCCATGTGTTAGAGTTGCCATTTTTGAGCTTACTTGAAGGTTCAATATTGACATTTGAGAGTTGTCTTCTCAATTGCTAAAAGTGGAGAAATGGGACAAAGGAAATATTCAGAAACCAGAAAATAAAAGTAAAAGGGGTGTTCACACACCTCATTGCATGATTGGCCTCCAATGGTATTGAATAAGAGGAATTAGTGAATTTCTTAGGGATTTCTTGAATGTTACGAAAGAGAAACTGAGAAAGAATCCCAATTTTGGTGAAATTCATAATTGGGTCAAGAGGTAAATTTTCTAGGACTTGCCTTGTTGGAATTTGTTCGGACATAACCTAGATGTCATGCATATTGAAAAGAATTTTTTTGATAATGTCTTCAACATTACGATGAATGTTAAACATGTGCTGATATGTGTCTCCAACATTTTTTAATCTGAAGGGCATTGTTCTGTAACAAAACTTTCCCTATCATTAATGAAAGCAATTTTCTCTTCATCCTCCCCTACACTAAAATTTGGTTGTAACCGGAATAGACATCCATGAAAATGAAAAACTAGTATCCAGAAGAATCATCCATCATTTAGTTAATGTTAGGGAATGGGTACGAATCCTTGGGGCAACATTGGTATATATTTACATAATCTATGCACACCCTCTACTTTCCGTTAGCTTTCTTAACCATGACGATATTGGATACCAAAGAGGAATACCAAATTTCATGAATGAAACTCACTTTTAAGAGCTCATCTGTTTGCTCGCATATCGCCTTCTGATTCTCAGGACCTAGATGTCTCCTCTTTTAGGCAATAAGTCTTGTTTTTGAATATACCACCAACTTCTAGGAATAGAGATTAGGATCAATGTTTGGCATACAAGTTTCTATCCAAATAAAGAGCTGTTTGTATTCTTGGAGAAGCTCTACTAGCCTCTTCTCCACATTGGTCTCAAGCATGTCATTGATATTTACCACCTTTTTGACAAAATCTCCAAGCACTACGGTATGGGTGTGAAGGATTTAGGGGAATCATCCTAAGCTTCTCTCTAGGGGGTCAAGATCTATTATGCTGACTAAGCTAGTTGGTGTACTTTTCTCGTTCAACTTCCTCTTTTCGTGTTGGTTTCCTTTTTACCATTTGAACACTCAGATTATAGCAATGCCAGGCCATTTTTTGGTCACCACAGATTGAAGTCCTTGTCAATGAACTTGATCAACAGATATGGCATTGAAATAATTACCTCCATCGCGCTTAGTGTTGGTTTCCCTAAGATTGCGTTAAATAGAGATTTCACGTTAATCACTAAGATTCATGGCTTGCTAGTTCTAGCATCAAGATCACCTTAAAATGTAATCCTTGTGTTGAGGTAGCCTTTGGGTTATTTGGCCCCGTTGAAGGCTATCAAATCCTGAGTGTAGCTATAAGTATATATCAGTCATACTCATCTTGTTGAAACACTCATAGAAGATTACATCACAAGAGCTTCCTTAATCCACTAAAGGTCCTCTTACACCTTTGTTAGCTATAACGACCTCAATTACCATAGCGCCATCTCCCTTCAGGATGGTGAGATTGTAATCATTATTAGAGAAAGTGATGGAAGGACTCTTGACTCTATCCCGAGAAGGTCTATTATTAGGCTTAAGTCAAAGAGAAATAACCATTCTTAACTAATTCTTATTGGCGATGTTAGAAACTCTGCCCTTGGGGAAACCATCAATGATCATCTCTATCACTTCTTTTTTCTATTTGGTGGGTGGTTTAGAAATTCCTTTTCCTCAATAGTCTCTACAACCTTTGATTTTTCCTTCTTAACTGATGTGACCTTCCTAGGACCTCATCTTTTATCAGCTTCAGAGGATCGGTCCCTTTTCCTTTTCGCACTCCATTCTAGCCCATTATAAGAGTTGCTTCTAAACAGTATTGCTTTAAATTTCCTTCTTTAATCAAGACTTTAATGGTGTCCTTGAGCTGCCTACATTCACCTGTGTTCAGTCTTGATTGCTCATGAAATTCACAATACCTGTTTGGATTGTTAGGCCTTTTGACTAGCGCGGGCTTTAGCATCTTGTATATGTCTAACCCTAGAAAGCCCAGCTCTCTAAAGATTTGGCTCGATCTTGTGTTGAGTGAAGCATAGTAATCAAAATTGAACACTTTATTTTCCTTTGGGACGAGATGACTAATCCTTATCCCGTTCTTTTTAGGGAATCTTCTCCTTCTTAGGCTTTTCTCTTAGAGTCGGCGTAGGAGTTAGGGCTACTATTGGTTTCATGTTTGTAAGGTACATTTCTTGGCCAACATATTTAAAGGCTTTCCCCCTAAATCTTCAAGAGTCTATGGTGGTCCATTTACTAAGGACACAAAAACTAACTTTGGTTGCAAACTCTCAATGGCGATGTAGAGTTGGATTGGCTCTGTCAACTGTAGAACCATCAATGCCTCATTTTAAAACATCTTTAGGATGTTCTTTAAGGATTCTATTTCACCTTGTTTAATCTAAGCCAAGGTGTGGGATATTTTAGATGCATCCCTCACTATGATGAAATATTTTACAAATGCCTCAGTGAGATTGACCCCAAGAACCAATTAACCTTACTGGGAGGCCTTTAAACCAATGGAGGATTTCACAGGCCAAGGTCTTGGGAAACATCCTGCATTTCACATCATTGTATGCTCCTAGAAACAATGAATTATTCATGTAAGCATTCAAATGCCTATTGGGATTAGTCTCACCGGTATAGTTCCAAATGGGCAGTGGATGAGGAATTTAAAGATACTTCGGGATAGGCATATGCATGAGGTGTCGAGTTAATGAAATTTTGAATTTATTGCTGAGAGAACCACCAGAGGCTTGTAGAGTTTGATACCGTGATGGGTGATACTTAGTCTTGTATGTGGGCTCTTAATAATCTCCATCGCATATTAGAATCTTTGAGTATTCTGATGATGTCAAGACATCATGGTGAGAGGGCAAAGGATGAGGTTTGGAATGTTAAGTCTTTAGGTGCACAACCATATAGTTCTCTTAAGGCTGACTTGTCTTTGCCTAAGGTCTTAAAAATTTGGCTAGAAGTCAAATGAGTTCAACATGTGAATTTGGTTAAGCTACAACACCAGGTTTTCTCAAAGTTAACCGACCCTAGTGTATCAACAAAACCCAAGTTGTAACCTAACGAACTTAAAATGAGTGTATGGTCATCAACGTCATCCTTTGAAGTGCCTGAGGCGTAGTGACTTATGTCCAAAGGATGGATTGCAAAAGTAATCCATGGGAAGGATTGCAAAAATAAAAATAACTTTAACCCGTTCCACTAAGTGTGTCAATGATTGTTCTGGTATGGGGGACAGATTTTTGATATAAAGTACTCGACTTATGAGTCTAGTATCTTACATTAGCCCAATAGGAATCTAATATTATATCCATGAGTTCGGTGGGAATCCCAAGGTCTTCTTGTTCCCTATCTAATAGACATCAATATCTAACGTTACGAGATGAAATGGTGTCACCGACAAAAGTAATTTGATGCTCAAGTCAATTCAATATCGATATCGATATTTATAAGGATTGGGTGAGGATTTTGTCTTGCGTGGCCTGTGTCAGTACTTTTCTGTAAAGTGTGGGGAAAGATGACAACTACATACATTCCTAACACATCTGCAGGTGTTGACTCATATGCCCCAACATGTTCCTTAACCTATATCCAGTACTGGATCATATCAATGTCGGCTGTTAGGGTATATATATATATGGGAACTACATTATGGGTTATCTTGATATTACATATAGTTATATGAGTGTTAGGATGTATTTGCGTCATACTAGATGTAGCTCTCAATGTTGATATGGACCTTAAGATACCAGGGCTAGTATTAGGCCTAGATCCGTAATGTTATGAGTATATATGAGTTGGAGTATTAGGGGTTCCCCAAAAGAATTCCTTTATTCTATTGTGAATGGTATGGTCCATCACCTACAGATATCAATCTCATTCTACAATACGAAGTTGTTGAAATCAACCAATCTATAAGTTATGACATAAATGATCCATTTATTTTAGCATAAAATCACGTTAAGTCTATTGTGTACCATATCCACCTTTGTGTGCTAGTAAGTGTGATTGACATGTGGCCATAACAACTAAATCTAAAGGTCATGTGGAAATTAATACAAATAATGAAAATCTTCCTTATTATGCATTTAAAACATCACCAGTAAAACTGTTAATAGAGCTAGAATCGTTGACGGGATTGATGGATGATTATTGGGAGATTAATCTAGTTATTCAATTATAGAAAAGGAATGAATATTGATTAAATTTATATTTATAATTTGTTATTCATTTTATTTTATATTAATTATAATTTATATATATTAATTAAATTTTAAATATTAATTATGTGTTTTTATTAATGACAATTAAGTTATCCTAATTAGAATTAATTAGATAGTTGGTATATGTTTGATGGATTCAAATTTAATTTTAATAGGTTTAAAATTATTTTATAAATATAAGAAAAGAAAAAATATGTTTAGCATGAGACATGATGTCCCACATCATCTTTTGCATTTACAAGTGGCATGTGATTTAATGTCCCACACCAAATTTAACATGAAAGTCGACGTCCCGTATAGCTTTTACATAGAAGGATATGACATGAGAGGCACTATCCTAGTTATTTAACTTTAGCATGAGACATTATGATTTTATAGTCTCACGTTAAACCAGACACTCTTATGGTGCATAAGAACTTATAATTTTTTCTTTTTCTTTTATTATTTTTAAAGTTTAATTATCTTAAAATGATGAGACATAGATGATGATGATTATTTCTCCTATTATAATTATTTGTTTACAACAATTTATGAATGAAATTCTTAAATATGCAAATTATAAAAAGTCAAACTAAAATTGAAATAATCATCTCAATAAATATTATAACAACAAATGAATATATTTTAATACTATTTCAAGATAAAGTTTAAGTAATTAATAAATTTTTGGCATAAAAAATGGTTTATAGATCATGGGAAAAATCAAGTAACTATAGGGTAAAGAATTTATTTGATTGATTGTATGAAAATGTAAGCACTATATTGTAATTCTTTTATTCTGCATTCTGTATTGTTTTAGTTAACTTTTTTATAAAAAAAATAATATACAAGGAAATCCAAAAAAAAGTTTGCCAAGAAGAATTTTTTTTACCATAATTTAGTTTTTATCAAAATTACCATAGAATTTAAAAATAATTAAATTATTTTGGTAAAACTTATTATAGTTAAAAGTTTATGATAACAAGGAATTTTTATTTTCACGTGATGTATGTAAGTTGTATGTGTTACTGGTTAATATTTTATTTTCATTAGTACATAAAAGGTCTATGAACTCGGTTTAAATTGGGCTATGAACTCGGTGGTCAAAACGAGTTCGTTTTAGCCGTATTTGTAAGTTTTGAATGTATGAACACGGTTTGAAACTGAGTTTGTAGGGTGTATCTATAAACTCGGTTTTAGGAGAACTATGTTCATAAATATAAACTATAAACACAGTTCTGTATGGAACTGTGTTTATAGATGCACCTTACAAACTCGGTTCTAAGCATAACCAAGTTCAAAAATTATTCTTAGCCAACCTATGAACTAGGTTCTAGTTTGAACCAAGTTTATAGGACGCTTATGAAATTAGTTAAAGTCAGAACCGAGTTTATAGGTGGTCCTTTTTTCTAATTATAAGCTTTGTTTTTTGTATTTATCATAATCTTGTCGAATTACTAGAATTGTCACAAACAGTAACAATATACAATTAACAGAAGTGTCACTTAAATTACCATCAATATAATAATTTTGTACCTAATATATATGCAAGTTATAGAATTACCAGAGCACATATCTAGTGTCTATTATCCCCTAACTCGAAGAAAATATACAACTTATTCCTCTCGAATTGTTTCAATGTCTTTGGCACTGTATGGTGACCAGTCTTGAAAAACCAGTAATATATAAGTTAGTTATTATATATACAAATATACAAATGTCACTTAATGATTCAAATTTGTTTAAAATTAAAGAATTATATATGAAACTTACGATTGTCCATGCTTCCACTATGTATGCTTCTACTATAGTCTTCATGGTCTTCATGACATAGTACCTGCACTCATGATTACTCATCTGTCTACGATACTACACAATATATATATATATATACACACACACACACAAAATAACAAATTTGTTAATATTTGCTTCAAAATATAAAAATAAAATCTATAAGTATACTTTATAGTGGAAGTGTACTTACTTTTGGGTATAGCCATTATAATTTTTTCTTTGAATTGGCATCCTTCAATCGATTGTATCCATTTACAGCTCTATTGAAAAAATAGAACACCAATTAGAAATGTCTTTAATAACAAATCTGTTTGTTGTTCATAATATTAATTGAAGTTTCGATGTTAACTTACGCTTCAACACACATTTTAAATTATACAGGAATAGAGCCATGAACTAAACAAATATATACAACAATGTTATCTGTTGGATAGATAACCACAAGTCGCCAATGAGCACTGAAATGAAAGGGGATAAGTAAGTACTCAGGATAAGTATGCACACACACATAATACATATAGAGTGTCAACTTACTTGGCATGATATAGCGCTAAATAAACCTTCCTATTTGACTTAGATATCTAACTCTGGATGTAAGCTTGGGTTTGCACAAGCTTGTTACCACTTCTTTGTATGGATTCAAGCTACAAAAATCCATACGTGTCATGTTTCCCCTCAGCCACACATAAGTCATACATGAACCTACAACATACATATACTAAAAAAGATTAGTACACATGAAACAAGTAAATATATATTTATATGTATAAGTACTTACATCTCTTAAACATGTAGAATAAAGATGTTAAGCATGATCAACCCATTAGTTATCTCTGATAAGTCGTTATGATGAATGTAAATAGGAATATTGCTTGTCCTACCGAAGACTTGTTTGTTCCAGGGTACCTGAGTAGGTATGTTACCACAGACTCTCCATAACTATCGTATTGGATATACCTTGGCAAGAGCGAGAACTTCAGACCCCTATAAAATACTTAAGCAATAAGTAACAACTAACAGGTATATATATATATATAGATAGATATACATATTATAAGATAAACTTATATAGTGATTTTGGAATGTACCTAATCATGAACAACCCTCAATAGTGATGTTGGCCACATGAGGAATTGTTGAAGTGCTTGTAAAACATAGAAAACCTTGTTTGTAGGCATGGAAATGACCATATCCAGTGTGATAACTTGCACCACTAAGACCCTTGACATGCCATCCAACAAAGGTTGATTGTAAACTAATGAACCTGTGCTATATTCCATGCCAATGGCAACTAGGTCGCCTACTCCAACAAATAACTCACACTTTTTCCGATGTCGGCACCAATTTTATGACCATTAAGATCTACACCCACACATGAACCCTTCATGCTAATAGGCACCTGTTCAAATATCGGGATAGGGACAGGGTTTGATATGAGAGCTGTGGCCTGTAACTGTTATGTCAAACTCTGAATTTGTTGTGTTTGTGTATCCAAGACCTGTTGTAACTTGTTGAATTTTTCATCATACTTAGAAGTAAGTTGAGCTTTAGCCTCACTTAACCTAGACTCAAACATCTTGTACATGTCAATTGATGAACTAGAAGAAGTAGATGGATCGTACACGCTTCATATAGTGTGGCCTCTACCAGCAAGCCGGAATCTACCAGGGTGCTCTAAGCTACCAATTACAACAATCAGTATATCTTATCGGCCTCCAACAACAAAAGACCCCTACATAGTCATAGCTACTAACTCATCCTACAAAAGATTAAATATTAAACCATAATCAATAATCAGCTTTGAATGTTAAAATAGAAGACTAAAAGTGCTTCGTTAGATATTCTATACTTACAATCTTCTCCATAATTTGTTGTGCCTGTTGAGAAGTATAGTTACCTAATTTCTTTGTACGGGCACGCTTTTATTTCTCATGGCATGATAGGGGAGAAAGAGGATCAACAACTTCAGTGTCAGGTTGGTGTTGACTAGTCTTCTCTACGGTCATCTGTTGCTTAAGTAGACGATATCCTTTGTGACAGTCTGTAAAGATAATCATTTTTTGCTCAAATTTCTTATGCCTTCTTCCTTTTCACCTAATTCAATTGCAAACAAAAAAATAATGAGTTTTAGAAATCAATTTCAAATAAAATGAGATCATAAACAAAAGACCTATATATTACCATAAGTTCTGTAGAATGTAGAGATGCACCAAACGCATCCCATGTCTCATGGTCAATGGACTCCCACTTGTCACCTGGAAACTCCTTTTTGAGCTTTCCCAAAATATATAAAGGCGTAAGTTTGGTCTTGTGGGCCCTTAAATTCTTAGCCACATTAGATAATACCTTCCTTTTTAGGACATCTACTACTGGGATATCCTAAGCATTCCACAATGTTCAAACATAATTCAATTAACATCATAATCAAACTATAATGAAGTGCAACAATTTACATACAAAGTAACCTACCGTAATATCCTCTTATAGTTAGTTTTCAAAATCTCCTCTACGTGATCCCAATGTGGTAAAAGAATAGAGACCCAAGTTTAGGCCAAAACCCCTAAGTAACTACTAAACTTGGCCGCATTCGGCCCTAATGGTATCCCCATATTAAAGTCAATTTCAACATGCAATCACTCTCCCTGATACCTCCTAACAGTGCCACTAGACATCCGTGTCACACCTTTTTCCTCTTGGAAGAGGAATCTGAGCCTTGTGATGCCATATGTATCTATATAAAAGGATAATCATTTGTCAATTATATGAGATACATAAAATACAGGAAATAAAATAATAATGCATTATTAATAACAATTAACATGAAAAAAGATAACACGATATGATATGTGACAGAAAATAATATATTGCATGAACTATGCAATTGATATATTTTTCCATATGCCTTCATGGTGATCATGACCAGTTGCTTAGACTTTATCTATGTCGTCTTTTGGGTTTATTACTGGTATATGTGTTGTAAAAGTAGAGGTATCCAAGATACCTAGACTAAGATCCCCTATCGTGGCATATCCACTATTGGGTCTATTTTGCATAACAATTGACCATCTTTTGTTAGACAGGTCAGTAACATAAAAACTTGTTTCCCTTGAGTCAACGTAATAAAAGGCTCTTTCTTATGGCCTACCTTGCTGAGGTCAACCAAAGTATATTTAAACTCACCAGTTTTTACACTGTGGTTACTATCCACCTATTTACATTTAAACATAGGTACTGTAAAGGAACCGTAACTGACCTCCCATATTTCTTCAATTACACCAAAATAACATAACTCATCCATTACAGGATTTTTCTCTTTTGTAATTAAGAAATGCATCAAATGAACCATTACCATCACCCTACTATTCTACATTGTATTTTTGTCATCTTGTTCCTTTGTATAAAATGAGTACTTGTTCATGTCATACCCACTAAAAGTGAAGATATCGAAGTTAGGTCCCTGAACTAGGCGTTATAGGGTTGTAGATGTGAATGAATCTTTCCTTATAGTCATTTTGAACCACTATATGAAAGTCTTGTTATGTTCGGTTAACACACATTTCTCAGACATTATTGAGTTGTTTCTCTTCACTAACTCTTTGTGCTCATTTAAATAAGGTAGGACTTCGTTTACCCATAAGTTGTAAATCAAGATAAGAATTCAAGTTATCCTTTGTCTAACCCTATATATTCAACAACGTCCCAACAATATTGTCACACATGTTTTTCTCCACATGCACCACATTAATATAGTGTCTTACATTGAGTTCTTTCCAATACGATAAATAAAAGATTATCGACTTTTCTTTCATATCCTTTGCGTATTGTGTCGCTTTTCAAACTTTCCAAGGGTCACATTTATGAATTTGACTGTTTTATAAACTTCATTACCAGTTAATGTTAAAGAAACAATATCAAACTCTTGTGTACAGTTAAAGGCCTTCTTTAACCTACGGTATGAATGATCTACTTTTAGAAACCTTCGATATCAAAGATAAATTGTCTTCCTTCTATGATGAAATGGTTGGTAACAAGTCTCATCCTCACACATAGGATACACTTTATGGCTATTAGTACTATAAACAGATAAGTTGCCATCAGCTGGAAAGTCGTTGATTGTTTAGAACAATATTACAGGTAACTTGAATATCTCATGCCCAAATGCATCCAACACATCAACTCCCTCACCTCGCAACAGTCTCAAGTCTTTAATCAACGGATTTAAGTACACATTAATATCGTTGCTTGGTTGTCTTAGACCTAAGATCAACATCGATAACTTTACATATTTTCTCTTCATACATAACCACAGTGGTAGGTTGTAAATAAACAATAAAACAGGCCATGAACTATGCATTATGCTTGAATTACCGATCAGGTTCATCCCTTTTGTAGCCAGTCCGAGTCTAAAACTTCTAAGGTCATTTACATACTCTGGAAATAGTGAATCAAACTTCTTCCATTATAATCCATTTGTTGGATACCAAAGTTATCCATCAATCAACCTTTCCTCAGAATGTCATCTCATATGCTTCACATCATCTTCATTGGCAAACAAACGCTTCAATCTAGGAATGATAGACAAATACCATAACATCTTTGCAGGAGGCCCTTTGGTGCATACCTCTTCACCGTAATCTTTGTCTTTCTTCTTATACCATGACAACCCCTACCTTGGACATTCATGCATCAATTCATACTCACCTTCGTATAACACATAATCATTTGGACATGTGTGTATCTTCTTATACTTCAACCCCATAAGACACAACCTTTTTAGCCTTGTAGTTACAACTTGACACGATATTACCAACTAGAAGCATTTCTTTCAATAGTTGTAACAATTTAGTGAAACTTTTATCCGTCCACCCATTTCTCATCTTCAAATTAAACAATCGTAAAACTGTCGATAACTTTATGAAATTAGTGCAATTTAGATACATCGGTTTCTCTGAATCCTCATGAAGAGTTTCATACACATGTGTTCTCTTAAAATTTTCTTTACCGACATCACAAATCATCTTTTCAAGTCGATCATCCATATCATAATTAACATCATTGCAAAGTTTCATTTTGACTTTCATTCATCACACTCGGCGTGTCAATGTGTTCACCATGTTATATCCAACGTTTATAGTTTTTTTAGAAAACCATCACATAACACATGTGTCGCGACCGGGGTCGTGGCGGGAGGCCGACCATTAAAAGAAAACTTAAGTTCCCAGATTCCTTCTAGGAATCGTGTAGTCGCCACCAATGTTTTTTAAGGTAAAATATCAGAAAACCCTTAATGTAAAGGTACTAGTCCTAAATTGAAATTTTAAGTTCGAGAGTCTGATTACATGTGGGGAAGGTATTAGCACCCCACACTATCTATTTTAAACGGTTACCCTAAATTATTTAAGTTTTTTTAATAATTCTAATAATTTGTAATTTAAACCTCTTAAAAATGCCATATGAATTTAACATCTATTTAAAAAATAAAGTTATAGTTTTTGATGATTAACAGGACGTCTCGTCCAAATTAATCGGGTTATCATTGAAATGTTATAATTTTACTATTTTTTAAATCAATAAGATATGTTTATTTTTTAAAAAAAATTAGGCCGATAGGAATAATTATTCCCGCTCCTACGTATTCCCCAAGCGTGAGGGAAAATCAGGGTTATGTAGTTCTTTGGTTTATTATTTTAAAAAACATAAAATAATTTTAAAATGTTGAGATTTATGAAAACGTGAGTCAACAGGACGTCTTTTCTAAATTGATCACAAATATTGTATAAAAAAGGGACATTTGGTTTATTGATTTTATTATATTTATTTTTAGAGAGAAAGAAAAAAGGAGAAAAGAAAATTAAAATAAAATAATATAACTAAAATAAAATAAAAAGCCAAGTAAGAGGACAGGAACAAGGAAAAAGATAGATCTATGAAATAAATGACGGAGGAAGTAGAAGAAAAGAAAAAAGATAATAAATCAGAGCCTAAAAATAAAAACAATAAACAAAAAGGCTAATAAATTAAAGCATAAGAAGAAGAAAAAACTTACCTTCTTTTCCGAGTCAAAGAGAAAATTTTAAAACCGCCTCCGGATTCGGTGGTGTCTCTTGTTTCTTCTAAACTGAGACTCCTGTAGAAGAAACCAAATCTTTTCAAATGTGGAAGATCGGTCAAAGCCACAACCATATTTTATACTAAGAAATGGGCTATCTCTACCGTTCTCTTTCACCCCTTCCAAGTGCTACAAGGTGTTGCTTATAAAGTAACATAACAAGCATAGCTCCCTTAAGAGTATTCGATGTGGGACTAAATAAAGCTAACAATTTAGATTCTTTTAGCAACTCCTAATCTTAAAACTTTCAATATGGGACTAAATCTAATATATTTTTATTATCTGTTTCTTTTCTTCTTCTTTTTTCTTTTCTTTTCTTTTTCTCTTTTTCTTTCTTTTTCCCTCCCTTTCTTTTTTTTACCACATACAAAAGGGGATGTTCATACTTTTTTCTTAAAAATTAAATCCTATGTTAGATTGATATTTATAGGAATATATTTTTTATTATATGTATATTTTTTTTTATTATTATTTTTTAAATTTTAAATTGGCCCGGACAAAATTGGGTAGTAACAGCTTGCCTCTTCTTACTTTTCCCTTATTGTGTCGCAGTAAGGGATAAGTAAAGACTGAGCGAACCAATTTTGTCTAGAGCGCCAAGTTTAAAAAATGTCGTGTTTGGTGACAAGGAAATTAAAAGGGTGTCAGCTTCAGCGATAAGAAATTTAAAGGATGTCATGTTCGACGATAGGAAAGTAAAATGGTGTCCCACTCGGCGACTGAAAATTTGAAGGATGCCATATTTGGCGACAAGGAAATTAAAAGGGTGCCAGCTTTGACAACAAGAAATTTAAAGGATGTCATGTTCGGCGACAAGAAATTTAAATTGTGCCTTTTTTAATGATAGAAATGTAAAATGGTGCCCCACCCGGCGACTGGAAATTTAAAAGATGTCATGTTCGGTGACAGAAAAGTAAAATTGTTCCCCGCTCGGTGACTCGAAATTGAAAGGATGCCATGTTTAGCGGCAGAAAATTTAAATAATTCCCTTTTGAGCGACTGAAGATTTAAATCGAGTTTAAAATACGGGGAGAAACCTTTAGAATTGTAGTCTTTATAGATTTTAAGGTTATACTCATACGTGAAACGAATGAACGAGGTGATCTTCTCTTCAGAGCATGTATGCAACGCAGTCCCTGTGATGCTTGCCTGAAGTGCTAACAGATAATAGAGGCATCTCGCCTCTACGACCCTTTTTTTTCTTTTTCTTTTATAAAAATAATTGTCATTGCCTTGTTTTATTTTGTTAAAAACACATGTTTTGTCACATTAATGAAACTCATGTATAAATGCGTATTGAAAATGTAGCAATTTTATTTATGTGGGTTGATCAAGTACGGGAAAAGACAAAGGGAAATCATATGTAAAAAAATAAATATGGTCAAAAGTTTGGTAGTGGGTGAAGTAATGGGGTTTGTAGATCCTTCAGTGAATCCCTGAGAACAGTAAGAATCTTGATCCCATATCACGATGACGAGTTTATCCTTCGATCTTGCTTCCGAGAAAGTAGGTCAACTATAGTCCTCGTGCCCCATTCTGGTTCTGTTCTGCTTGTACGGGGATATTTTAGTTACTTTACCGAAATCTTTACCTTAATTTTTTTCTGAGCCATCTTTTTAGGTTTTCGGTTCACCAGGTCACTCTAATTTTTGCCTAGGCCACCCTTTTAGGTTTTCAACCTAACGAACATATTTTTCTTTTTTATAACTTATTTTTTTAATCAAGGTTGTGTCCTTCACAACAAAAGGTTTAAGCTGATTATACTGAAACAGAACCCGTTTGGCCTTCTTTGATTTACTTTCATCCTTTAGGGGCAGATGTCACTTCAAATAGGCAACTTTGCCCCAACACCATGTACCGAAGGAAATGGGGTAAGCTCTTTTTTTTGACTAAATGAGAAAGGACCATTCTGAGTCTTTTTTTTTGCTTTTGTTTTTGTTCTTTTTTATCCGTTTCTTATTTTTCATTTACTATTTTTTTCTATTTTTTTGACCTTCGAATGATCCCCTCGGTATTTTTGTTGCTCAACATTGTAGACCATTTCCTTGGTTACATTAGCACGGGGAGTAGTTACATCCCCTTAAGGTTGGGGTGTTGATTGCAACAGGGATGAAATATTGTTTTTTGTTACCTTCTTGACTTGATGACATCCGTGCCCCCATATAGAAAGGTGACAGCTTGCTCGATGATCTAGACGTGCCCCAATATGACAATATGAGGACATCAGCTTGCCCCAATTGGTATGTGCATAAGGCGCCAACCTTGATTCTTCTTTTTCTGTTGCTTTTTTTGTTTGTTTGATTTTTTCTTTTTTTGTTCTATTTTTTGGCAAAGCATCTCTTGATTGCGTTTGTATTTATGGGCATCGACAATTTATCCCTATCCATGCTGGTTAATACCAAAGGTTCTTTAAATGATAGATATTCCCCTGTTCATTTCGAGACCTGGCAGTGTTGTCGTTCACATCATGTCATGAAACAAGGTTACCATCATCCTCTGATAAATTGCCTCAATGTTTTTCAAACCAAAGGACATCAACAACTTAATCAATTTCCCCTGTTGTTCTTGACTTAGGGAAATAATACTCTTGACCTTTTTATCCTCCTCTTTTGATGATCTCGATTACCTCTTGATAGTGCCAAATTTCTCTAGCCTCTAGTCTTCCTTACCCTCTTTGTCAGTGCAATCAACCGAATACTCAAAGTCATAAAATGGGATCGCGACCTTACTATTATTAAGTGGACCATTTTGGAATCTGTATTTGGGTGAATGGTCGAATAAGGGATAAAGGGAAAGGGAATCGCTAAAGGGTGCAAAGAAAAAGATATTCAAATACACATTTATTAATGAAATTTTAAAAATATGACACAACATGCTTTGCCTTTATTGTAAAAAGAAACGCTCCCAAGCCTTGGGCATAGCAATGAGAATACCGAGTCATAAAGGCAATTACTTTGAATTAGAAATTAAAGTTGTGGAGAGCTCAACAGCCTCCCAGTTACAAACTTCTGTGCCTGGAGGACGAGTAAAGCTTGCGGCATCACAGGAACTGTATTTAATTACAGTCTCGTAATCTATCTCAACTATGAGTCTTGCTTGAGTTTTGTAAGGGTGTCTCCCTATGATTTCTCCTTCTTTTTCTGTTTTTGTTTGTTATTTTTTGTTTTTTGTTTTTGTTTTTGTTTTTTGTTTTTTTCATTTTTTTTAAAAAATGCGTTAGTGAAGAAGCAAAGAAAAAGAAAGAAACAACAAAGAAAAAGAAAAAAACAAACAGTGATTGAAGCTGTCATGAGCCTTGACGAGCATCCTTTCACCGTTCCTCAAAACGTCTCATTCAAAAATACTAGGTTAAACTAGTAGGATACTTTCCAAGTTTAGATTACTTTCTAAAAAAGGAAAAGAAGAAGAAAAAAGTCAACTTGTGGGCTTGTCATCATTATTTCTTAAAAATATTTTCCGTATCGAAGAATAAGTTACAGATCTCTCGGATCGTCTAATTTTTCTTGGGAAAACTTTGCATAAAAATTTACGATCTAAGGAGCCTATAACTTAAAGAATAAAATTGAACGGGCTTGAGAACCATTTTCCCCATGTCAAATTATTGGGCTTTTCTTTAAAAACATTTGTTAGGAAAAAATCTTTTAAATTAAAAAAAGAAAGGTAAAAGGAATATTGCCTATTATGTACCCTAAACAAGGTTTATCTGAAGGTTTCTTATCAATTCTAAGGCTCTTCTAATAATGTCCTCTCACATTAGGTGGGTATTTTAAATTACCAAAGGCTACTAGAGCTCAGACTCCACCCATGATGTTGACTGTAATGGTAGGAGGCCTACCAAGTGTGGGCACCATGAGGAAGTCACACTTTAGCTGAGGCTCTTATGATGTCAGAAGGAGACGAATGTCTCAAATGACACTGCTACACAACCTCCCTAAGGTTAATAGTTTATTCAGACCCCTAGGTGTAGGGTCCCACTCAAAATATGTGTGAAAAAGTGTAAGTGTAATGTATGAGGGGCTTACATACATGTAACCTACCCTTCCTTCACAAGAAACAAACACAGAGCAATACAAATAAATCATCTACCCTAGGGTTCAATAGCATAATAATATGATGTCCTCTACCCTAAGGTTCAATAATAACATATATCAACAAAACACATGGCATAAAGCATAGCCAAGAAGTTATATAGGATTATTCTAATATACTCAAACAAATTAAACGAGCTTGACTCTCTAAAGTCCCCAGCGGAGTTGTCATGTGTCACGACCGAGATCATGGCGAGAGACCGAATGTAAAAAGAAAACTTAAGTTCTCGGATTCCTTTCGGGAACCGTGGAGTCGCCACCAATGTTTTTTAACATAAAACAATGGAAAAACCCTAACGTAAAGGTACTAGTCCTAAATTAAAATTTTAAGTTTGGGAATCTAATTACAGTTGGGGAAGGTATTAGCACCCCACACTGTCCCATTTTAAACGGTTACCCTAAATTGTTTAAGTTTTTGAATAATCCTAATAATTTGTAATTTAAACCTCTTAAAACTGCCTATGGATTTAACATCGATTTAAAAAAATTAAAGTTATAACTTTTGATGATTACAGGATGTCTCATCTAAATTAATCAAGTTATCGTTAAAATGTTATGATTTTACTACTTTTTAAATTAATGAGATATGTTTATTTTCTTAAAAAAATTTAGGTCTCCCATTCTATGTATTCCCCAAGCGTAAGGGAAAATCAGGGTTATGTAGTTCTTTGGTTTATTATTTTAAAAAACATAAAATAATTTTAAAATGTTGAGATTTATGAAAACGTGAGTCAACAGGACGTCTTGTCCAACTTGATCATAAATATTGTATAAAAAAAGGGACATTGGGTTTATTGATTTTATTATATTTCTTTTTAGAGAGAAAGGAAAAGGAGAAAATAAAATTAAAATAAAATAATTAAAATAAAATAAAAAGTCAAGTAAGAGGACAGGAACAAGGAAAAAGACAGATCTATGAAATAAATGATGGAGGAGGTAGAAGAAAAGAAAAAAAGCTAATAAATCAGAGCCTAAAAATAAAAACAATAAACAAAAAGGCTAATAAATTAAAGCATAAGAAGAAAAAAAAACTTACCTTCTTTTTCGAGTCAAAGAGAAAATTTTAAAACCGCCTCCGGATTCGGTGGTGTCTCTTGTTTCTTCTAAAGTGAGACTCCCGTAGAAGAAACCAAAGCCATATTTTATAGTAAGAAATGAGTTATCTCTACCGCTCCCTTTCGTCCCTTCCAAGTGTTACAAGGTGTTGCTTATGTAGTAACATAACAAGCATAACCCCCCTAAGAGTATTCGATGTGGGACTAAATAAAGCTAATAATTTAGATTTTTTTAGCAACTCCTAATCTTAAAACTTTCAATGTGGGACTAAATCTAATATATTTTTATTATCTGTTTCTTTTCTTTTCTTTCTTTTCTTTTCTTTTCATTTTTCTTTTTTTCTCTTTTTCTTTCTTTTTCCATCCTTTTCTTTTTTTACCCTGTATAAAAGGGGATGTTCACACTTTTTTTTCTTAAAAATTAAATCCTATGTTAGATTGATTTTTATAATTATATATATAAATATATATTTTTAAAAAAAAATTTAAATTGGCCCGGACAAAATTGGGTAGCAACAACATGTTCCCTTAACACTTCCAAGCCTAGCAGGTGCATATTCTCACATTTAACATAAGGGAAAAAGTATCTTCCATTCACATCTTCAACATTTTGAATTATAAACTCTGAAAACGTTTCAACTTCATTCTCATACTTTTCACTTATACATGGTGCATTAATCCAACTTCTATCCATGAATTTGGCCCATTGCAACACTTGAGGTGTGATACTATTCAACACATAATACATCTAGCCGATTAGAATTAAGAAAATCATTGTAAACATATGATTCTTAGGTCGTCAAATAGACATCGTAACATACTAGTGAATGAATATTGTAAACTAATTAAAATTATTGTCCAAAAATTTAGTCCCTAAACTTACGGTCCAAATTAGGAAAAAGTTAATATTATTTATATTTTCATGAAATTCTTAACTAACTCCTTTTGAAAATAAAATAAGGGGTAGTATTAGAAACTATTTTAATTATGAATAGAAAATAAAGTAAAATAAATTTCAACAAGTAGTTAAAATTTAAAAATATTATTTTATATACTTTTTTTTAAAATGTTATTGGCTAACTAAAAACATTACCTATTTAAACATCTTTATTTTGTTTAAAAACTTCAACTCTCAACTAATTGATACATCTTACTAAACATACATTAAGTATTTAAGCTTTCATTAATTTTTCAATTTTTAACTAGGTTTTATTAAATATACATATACACAATCAGTTTGTTCTTACTTATTTTATTGTTTGGATAGGTAAGTATGTTCAAAAGTTTTCTCTAAGAACAAAATTTATAAAATAGGCTAACAAGCCTATATGTCTGAGTATATTAAAAATAATTAATCATATCTTTTAATATAATATTTATTATATAATAATATATATTACAGTAAATTAAGGGGACATTTTGTGAAACACATGGTATGTGTAGAACAGTTGTGGTGTGTGTATAAACTACTACATCAAGGAAGGCATTTTGTTAAACACATGGTGCGCAGTGTGCATAAACCTTCTATCCATGCTACATCCCAATGCATAACCCCACACTCAATACAATGACCAGGAAAAAAAGCACAAATTCAGGAACCCTCGATATAATGACAAAGAAACACATAGAGATATATTCACGCAACAACATATACATAGGTGTTAAGGTATTCGAAGAGTACTAAGCGTTCATATGCCAAGGAAGAAGAAAACACCAACTTCACGCGCAATGCAGGTTCTAGCAGGAAAAGAAGCAATGGACAGAATGCAAGTTCAAGGGATGCACGTACGCAAAATAGGAAAGGTTTAAAGGGTATAAGCAAACACGAAGAGTTTAAGCAATAACACACATTGTCGCAGAATATATGACTTCAAATGAAGTGCGCGGGAGACTATAAACTTGGTTCTGAAAGGAACCGAGTTTATAGGTACCCTAAGAACTCAGTTCCCACAAGAACCATGTTATAGGTACAAGAAATTTGGACCTATGAACTCGGTTCCCTCCAAAACTGAGTTCATAGGTGTACCGAGTTTTGATATCCAATTTGATAATTTTAAAAATGTCACCATGTCTAATTTAATCTCGTTTTTCAGACAACGAGTTCATATCTATGTTTATAGACCCTTTTTACAATAGTATTTATTAAAATTACATGTTATTTTATTTAAAGAATAGAGTCATGAGTCATATTAAGGACTGACCAAGGCTATATATATATAATATTTGTTTATATATATATATAATATTTTTTTTATTAATTTGACCTTCATTAATTTATATGATTTAATAAAACTTCAGCATAGTTGATGTAAAGAAAAAGTATACATAATAATGGTGTTACATAAGTCGAAGAAATATATAGGTGACAACTTTCTTAATCGATTTTTACAAGGCACTCAATTTTGACACTGTAGACAAAGCTAAAAGAATTCTTACCAAATAATCTATGTAAATAATCACTCGATAATCAATATAAGTGTATTTTTTAAAATGTTATTAGTTAAAGTTTTAAAATAAATTTTTATTTAAATTAATATTAGTATCATTTCTATAAATATGAAAAAAATTGGTCAACATTTTCATAATTAAATTTCTCTTTTTTATAACTAACTAATTTAGGGGAGCGGAAAGGTCTATCCCTTGTTAAGCAATTAACCAAGTATTGATAATTTAACCTTTACCTTAAGTATGGTTCAATCTTTATCTTGGGTATGAGTTAATTGTCTCATTCTTCAAAGCCTCAAAACAATAAAGAAATTAATCACTGGGATTAATGGAAAACACTCTGAATAATGTTTATAAATTTTGCTAAGGAACACTGGATTTTAGCACTACCAAAAAATTGTCATTGACCAATATACAAACTTAGAAGTCGTTAGAAAAGTCTTTTATGAGTATAACATTTAATGAATGAAAAATAAAGTGTTGATAAAGATATTTGAGTTTTTACTAACAATTAAATCAATAAAATATATTATATCTGTAATATTAATATGATTCAATTTTATAATAATAAAATTATTTAGTATAATTCCTTAAAGGTTATACTAAAAAATATTATTCTAACCATTTATAAATTTTGTGCGTTAGTAACATTTTTTTTTTGAGTGTATTTAGAATCCTAAATAAAGTGCAATGAAATTAACAAGCGGGCTGCGTAAACCAGTGGTTGTTACCTACCAATGACCATGGAATGTCGTGCACATGTACGAGTTTTGTAAACAAATATAACTAAATATTAATAATATTCGCACCGAGTGCAAGGCTGTAACGTGAGAAATGGGGATAAAAGAAAGGTTGTAAAAATTGGAGGGCCTAAAAAGATATAATATTTAATTTATGGCACTAATGATTGAAGGTTTGGTGTAAGATCAGGAAACACAAGCATTGTTAGCGTAGCAGTTCAGACATTTAAATTGCATCAAAGTCAAATTTTTTTTAGTTTCTATTCTTCCCAACAAGCAGCACACAGATTTTGCTGCAACTTGTTCCTCTGTTTTTTTTTTTTAAAACGCAAACCACCCTATTCTTCTGCATTTTTTAAAGAGGTCCTTTGAAGGAAAAATGTAGGGTGCAAAGTGAAAGGGACATGAAAATGAGCAGAAAAACATGAAGATGTAGCTTTATTGGATAATTAGTTAAGAGTTTAATTTTTACAATACAGTTACATGTAAAAAAAATGCTTTTCATATAAATTATTGGTATAAAAAAGATATTTTTATATTAGTTTATTAAAATAATCGATGTAATAAATGTTACTGTACCAAATACCACACCATTTTATTACACATAAATCACACTTTTTTATTGATGTAAAAATGATATTTTTACATTAATTTATTAAAATAATTGGTATAGTTAGTAAGTGTTACTTTCCCAAATACCACACGGGTTATGTCAATTTTTTTCTAATAAAATAAGAAACAAATACACGTCTAGCTGATTAAGCAACGTTTGATTCGTTTGTTTATTTTATTGTATTGTATTTTTCTAATAAAGAGGAATCAATTACTTTTCCGCCCATTCATTCATTTCATTGGACAAATAAATATGAATATTCAGCACACAGGGTCTGGTTGGAATCCTTAGGTAGGGGCATAGTAATGAGTGTGGGGAAAATTTTTATACTAATAAATTTTCAATTTCATTAACAAAGTTATTAGAAATAATTATTTTTAATAAATTAAACCAATATGTGTTCGGTGTGTCTAAAGAGAAATTTGTTAATTAAAAAACTATTATTTAAATTTTTTAAATTGCCGACACTTTTGTTGTTGAAGTAAAATACGATTTTATTATGAGATGTTTAATAGGTACATGTTTTTTATTTTTGGAAATTATAACTTAATTCTTCAAAAAATTTTAGTGTATTTGTTTTAAAAAATATTATCAGTAAGCTAAAATTTTTAGAAACTTATTTTTATTTATAATTCTCACCAAATGGAATAAGAATCCTAATTCCTGTCTAGTTTAAAAGTTTATAACTTATATATAAACTTAATTAAACATATTTTACATATTAAATTTTCAACTAAAATTATTAGAAACATGAGAGTGATCAGAAGTTGAAATATCTGTATAACTTTTTCAATATTATTTTAATTACACCAAATATATCTATACCATTTCTACCAAATATATTTATAACGTTCTTAAAAAATATAATTAGATTTAAAAATATCTATATGATGAAAAATCTGTTGCAAGGGGGTAAAGAGACTCTTTAAGGCAAAGAACTTTGCCAGCTATAAACAATTAGGGAACTAAGTTCCAGAGGAGGCCAAAATATGAGTTACTGGATGTTGTTTAAGTGATAAGAAATTTAATTCTCCGTAAACTTTCAAGTTTAAATCCTGCAAAATAAATAAATAAATATAAAAAATGTTAACAAATTATTTAAGGGCATTGTTTAATAAAATTAAAATAAAAAATTTTCATTTAAAAATATCACTAAACTCACTTATCTTAATTTCTAAACAAATTATACACAATTTTATACAATAAAAAGTTTTATTGTTTCTCCGTTAAGTAATATTCTAAGGACAAATAAATATTGAAAGCATCAGGGAGGGAGAGTAAATGTTGGTTTCATCTCACTCAATTCAAAATGGAATATAAAATTAAAATACTTTTCTGATATTGAAATATTTGAACAAATGCCCATTCTTATTATTACAATCTCGAATGCTACTTTCATATGTTGTTATAAGAATTTTTTAGAGATTAATTTTTTATCAAAATATCCTTATTAATTTATTAATAAAATAAACATTAATTACGTTGAAAGAAAATAAGATTTGTGAGTATCAATAAAGTTAAGAGAATACTTTTAAAAAACTAGTATAATTTATAGATAAATTAAATGATTTTAATTACATTAATTAACTTTTCTTAAAAACTGAGATTAGTTAAGAGGTTCTTATATTAAAGAACAGAAATAATATATATATATATATATATATATATATATATATATATATAATGAGTTGTCGGTGACTAATCTCTTATAAATATAATAACATAATAGGTATTTAAATATCGGATAACATAGTTAAAAAAATTATCTACTAATTGTGCGGACATTGTTTTAATTTCCACATATTTTGTTATATACTCCGTGTCTCAAATTTTTGTGACGTTAAAATATTAAGTGTTAATTAATGTTTTTAATTTTATCTTTATTTATTAATATTTTATCATACATGTTTATTTGTATATTACATTAATTAATTTTTTAAAATCTCTAACATAATTATCATATCTAACTACACTTATATGATTATATTTCAAACAATTTTAATGGAGATGTTTTAGTAAAAATATCATTTTGGTATAAAAATAATATAATAGTAATCTTTTAAGATATATACGCAAAATTTTAAATTAGAAAAAAAAAGGTGAGACAGGGAAAGTTGAAAGAAAGATGTTTTCTTTGCTGAAATATGTTCCTACAAAATAAACTTAAGTGTCTCCAAAGTGAACTACCTAATTGCGAAGATGAAATTATATCATCGGAGCTAATTATTAATATTTATTATGCATGTAATTTAAGATTAGTTAAATTTAATTAAATAAATAAATTAGAAAAATAACTTTTGTTTAATCCCAATTGAAAAATAAACTTAGCTTTTGAACAAACCTTTCATTTTTCAACTATTTATATATCTATTCATGAGATGAGAAAAAGTTTAAGTTAGTTTTGGAATTCACCGAGATAAGGGAATTTCAACTATTTTATATTAGGTATGTACTAATTTACCACATCATATACACAACACATGTCAAAATAAAATACCTAAGGTCTTTGGATGGTTTTTGGTTTGTAGTTTGTAGTTTTAAGATTTTATAGAAATTAAAACTTGATTTTGATTTTTCGTTACATGTTTTAGTTTTTACATTTTTAAATTTTAAAAAATTATTGTAAATTTTCATAACTTTAATCCTAATTATATTACACTTAAATAATAACAATAATATAATATTGGTAGTGGTAGCAATGGTGGTGATGATAATGGTGGCAGTGGTGGTGATGATGGCATCAATGGGTGGTGGTGGTGGTGGTGGTGACAATGGTGGTGTTAGAGTAGTTGTGGTAGAAACGACAGTGGTGGTGGAGGCAATGGTTGTTTTAGTATGGTGGCGGCGGTAACGACGATAGTGGTTAGAGTCGGGTATATGGGCTCGAGCCCACTGTTCAGCTTGTTTAATCGCTCCTTATGCATGTTATGGACTTAAAAAAACTAACATATTTAAAATGCGGACCCATAGGGAAGGCTCGTTTTGCCTATGGGTTTAATAGACCCAACTTGAAGGTTTGCTGGTCAACCCACATACCTTTCATGATATTTATTTTCTATAAATTTAAATTACTAGATATAATTATTATTTTAAATAAAACCTTAGTAACCCTAATGGTTAATATCTTCTCCCTTCCCTTGAGAATTCCCTGCCCCTTAACAAAAGAGATGAGACCTCACTCCTTAAGTTTCATCTACTCACCTTAATTCATGTCGTCGGTCCTTCCTTTCTTCACGTTCATCCTCAAATTACGGAAAAAAACTTCAACATTTAAAAACTTAGACCCATGGCTTATTTTCTATATTTCTTATGGATGGTTGTTATCTTGAGAAGAAGAAAAGTGAATGTAGAGAGCTTTTATGTTTTTTGTTTTGTTCCTATAAAGGTGAAGGTTGATTATCGTTAGATTTTGATGATGAATTGGTTATTGCAAATGAGCATGAAAGGATTTAGGATGTTTCGTGTGGAGTTTCAACCATTCTTTGTTATTTTTCTCCCAAATATTTTAGAGCAGAAAAAGAAAAAAATTGCAACACGGGCCAACTCGTGATCTTGTGGTCTTGACACAAGCTCAAAAAGGTAGGCCTATTTTGAATGTAGGTTGGCCTATTGCAAGATGAGTTTATACAGGCTGGCCTATTACAAGTCGGGCTGGCTCGTTTACCTAGCTTTGGTGACAGTGGTGGTAACGGTGAAATTGGTGGTGGCAGTGGTGGTGAGGGTCGTGGTAGTTTAAAGCTTAACGTTTAGGGTTTAGGATCGTGGCAGGAGCAATGATGGTAGGGATAATGATGATGTGGTGGTAGTGATTATGGTTGTCAATCTCGCGATATCACTGGTAAACTCATATGAGTTTACGAGTTTAATAGCCTAAACTAGTTAACTCATGTGAAACCCGTGCTTGATTAAACTTTTCTGAACTTGTGTGAACTTGTGTAATCTCGCATGATCTTGCAAGTTAAATCGCGAGTTTGATTTAGAAAAAAAATTATCACTTTACCCTAAAATGGTGTTATTTTAAACGTCTAATTAAAATTTAGGATTACAAAACCCTAAACAATCATTTTTTCTCTTTGAAACCTCATTGCCCTTTTCTTTCTAGTCTTTTCATCCTTCGAAACATTTCATCATTCCTTCAATGAGACTGCCTACATTTGAACATCATTTCCTGAGTTCAACCTTCATTGCTTAACCTTCATTCGAATACTTTATCTCAATCATAGAATGAAATTCGGATACTTTCATGCCATATAGAATGTGGTCATAGAGTCATAGCCTAATGATACATTAATGAAAATATGAAATTCATTTCATGTTGTTAACTTTTTCCGTGTTCATTTCATCGTAATTTAGCAATTAGCCATTGAAGTATGAATGCAAAGATATGCATATGATTTATGATAGTTTATTTAGAATTAACCACTAAGGTATATTATTTTTGGTGTTTTATGATAGTTTATTTAACTAAAGAGATACAAATGTTATTATTTTAATAAGAAGTAAACTTTTATGAGTTTACGAGTTAACTCACAAGACGAGTCTATAAGACCCAAACGGTTCTACCTAAACTCTTGAGTTTGACAACCTTGGCAATGATGGTTACATTAGTGGTGGGGATGGTGGCGATGACAGTCGTGGTGGTGACGATGATGACTGACAGTAAAAGGGGTGGTGGTTCAGGATTTAACATTTAGGATGATGGTGGCAACAGTGTTGGTGGTGTAGGTGGTTGTAGTGGGAGTTAGGGTTTAAGGTTAGGGCGGGTTTGGCGATAGTAATGGCGACAACAGTAGTTTTAGGTTTAAGATTTAGGGTTAGAGATTTATAAACATTAAAACAAAAATAAAGAAATAATTTGTTCTTATTTTTAAACATGACTAAAATTTGTTTTAAAAATGAATTAGAACTCGACTTTACACATTTTTTATTGAATAGATTTTGTTTTCGAACTTGCTTTAAAAAAACAAAAAACCCGCAACCACCCTCAACTAGTCTTAATTATTGTAAACCTGACTGAGAATAGTGCTTGAAAAATTAAAACTATACGAAGTTGACAATATAATTTATTGTATATTTTAACTACTTACTTTGTTCCTATTTATAAGACAAAGAAAAAAGTGTTGACAAAATTTATTTTTCTAAAAATATTTAATGTTTTTTCATATTTATCCTTATTTTAAAAATTGTTACAGTTAATATTAAAGTAAAATTTAAATTTAAATAAACATAATATTAACATGTTCTAATGTTTTTTATATAAAAATTAATATATTAATATATTTTTTAATATATATGTTTTGATGTTAACTATGTAAGAAAGGGTGTATGATTCACATTAGGCATCCTCCAAAAAACCGCAACATATAGGACAGCCTCCCACCTAAATTATTGTGATTATTTGAATTTGAATGGCAAAAATGCATTGAATACATCAACGTTTTGTTTCTTCTCCTCCGTCGACCCTGCACTCATCACCGTCGAACTGCCAACACACAACACTGTCGTTTTGATCCAACCTACATGGGATTCCATCGTCAACATTTTCAGCTCGATGTTGCCCTACAATTTCTCAACATTTTCATTGGTAAATGTGGGAGAGGAAAACTTTATTATATTAACATCTTTTGGGTTGGGGCTATCTTGTAATTAACTTCACTATTTTAGGTCACGGTTTCTTAACATTATACCAATGCTTTCATAGGAGATTAATTATTCCTCCGCTAAAATGTCTTTAAAATTCTTAAGAATAAAATTAACTCATTTTGATCGTAATCTTTTAAAATATATTCTATTGGTTTTAATTTTTATAAATTTAAAATTTTTCATAATAATTTGTATGATTAAATATTGATAATTTTTTACCCCTTAAATATGACATGTCATATGTTATTTTAATATTGTTGTTAACATATAACATAGATAATGTTGGTTATGTTGTCACTAAATTAGATGGTTTTTCAAACTTTATAATAAAGTTAGTCGTTAAATTAGATGGATCATGCATTTTAACTTTTGAGATTCTAAAATCTCAAATTAGCTCACTCATATTGTAAATGTTATTTATTTTAGTTATTTAAAACCATATTTTTTATTGTCATTTACACTTAAAAATGATTAAGTTGAATGTCAGTATTGTAAAGTTAGTTACTAAATTAAGATTTTAAAATTTTAGAGACTAAAATGTATGACTTATATAATCTCAATTAGAGTTGAAAATGAGTTAAATTGAGTCAAACTCAGTCTAGTTTAGCTCGACTTAATAGGATTTGGTTTAATTGGAAACTAGTTGGATACAAACTTTTTTCAGCTTAAATTTTGTTTGATTGGAGTTTACAAACAATTTAGTTGATTTGTTAGCTCGTATTTCTTGAATTAATAGCTAAAAATAGTTTGTTAATGGCTCATGTATTCTTCTTTGTATATTTTAATTTGACTAAAAAAAGTTAGATTTTGTCATCAAAATTATATGAAATTATATTTATAAATTAATTATAACTTCAATCAAGTAAATTTATTTATACATCTTATATATATATATATATATATATATATATATATATATATATGTAATGAGTTGGTTCATGAACCAAACGAGTTAAATTATATGAAGTTAAGTTTGGCTCATTTAATAAATAAGATAAAGTTTAACTCATTTGGTTCATAAACCAAGTTTAATGAGCTAATTACCGAGTTTCGAATATTCTTTGAATTACTTTAGTTCATTAACACCCTTAATATTAAAGACTCACTTGAAGGTTTCCTCGTTTAAATAGCTACAACGAAAACAAAAAACTAAGGACTAAAATTAATATATTTAAATGAATTCTAATAATTACAATTATGAAAATTAGTCATCACTGGTTGGTTCGATTAGTTGTAGGAATGATAAAATTGGTTAGGTTTGTCAAGTTGGCCTGTCAAAATTGCAAAAAATGGTAGGGCAAACAAAAAACACAACTCGTTATCCATCAAGGCCTGACCCGCTTGGCCTATCAACTCGATAGGCAAACACCTTGGCGGGGCGGGCTAGTCGACAGGCCCCCGCTTAAGGATTAAAATAATATAAATATTAATAATAAAATAATTTATACTTTATTTTATTTTATTTTCTAAAACTAGAAAAAGTCAGGTCTCTCACTACTTATACTATTCTTTTAATAATATTCTCTTTAATTTCTTTTAAAAATATATTTTTATATTTTTTATGGTTCTTATATTAATTTGATGTATTTTTTTAAAAAAAACTAGTGAGTCAGCGGGCCAACTCACCATCTTTTCCTAAAAAAATAGATTTTCTTACTTTGGCAAGCTAGCCAACTAGCTACTTGTTAAGCGGGATGGACCTTATTTTTAGGCTTTTTTAGTTTAGCAGATACAGGTAAACCCGTATTTATGTTTGTTTAATTAAATAGAAATGAAAGGTTGTATGCAATCCATGATTATGCATTTTCTCTTATAACATGAATGGTTCATATGAGATAGTGCCTAGAGGGTTTAAGTATAAAACCCTAGCTGTCATGAAAAATAAAATTCAAAAGTTGAAACCTAACCATTATTGTATTCTATTTATTTGTAAAAGGACCTTTTACCTTTATGCCCTCCAAACCATGCTGATGGATATACTAATTTGAAAAGTTATTCTTTTTATTTCACTCTTTCTATCTTCTTCCTTCACTATTTCTCTTTTTTTTATGTTTGCTCACAAACTTTTTGGCCCTCTTGATTACAGAGACTTCTTTCATCTTGTTGTGTATTGTGGTGTGTACAAAAGTGTTCATCCAAGACAAGTGGGTGTTTGAAAACTTTTGGATGTTAAGTTAGTCTTAAGGTTTTTAACGATTTTAGAGTAATATTTATAATTGGGAAAATGAAGCAAAGAAGAAAGAAAATCACGAATGAGATCTTTATGTTTAGAATCTCAGGGGCTTGGGTTTTATCTTATGATTTAACTTATTGTCCCCTAACCTTTATTCTTGAATAGCTTGAGTTATCAATTACCAATCACTCAAGTCATGCTAATATTGCTACCACAGTTTGATCATAAAATGGTAATAGGCCACCCTTTAATAAATTACCCTTGATGCTCATGTAAGCTAACTAATAGTAAGAGATGCATGAATGAACCAACTAAGTTTGTGGACCCCCTCACCCCTACTAATTTAAAGTTTAAAAAGGTAAAACCAAGTACCTAGGGTTACCCCTAAAGACTCATATTAGTCCTTGAGCCATTGATTAGTAACTAGTAAGATTATGTTATGAATCCAAAGAGTAATTTAGTTATTAAAAAATAATTTCTATTTTCTAATAATTTTTATATTTATTTTAAATATTTTTAGTTGTCTTTTAGTTTTCTTTGTATAAGTTTCTAATGGTTTTAGGTCATTATAATAATTAATGAGAGTTTATTTCAAGTTTTAATGTTAGGAATTTAAATAGTCACTAGACATTAGCGAGAATTTCATTTAGAATTTCAATAGTTTATTAAAGCTTATAAATAAGATCTAATATAAACCAAATCAATCAAGTTAAGTTTAAATCAAATTGAGTTTTCTCCTTTTGAGAAAGTTTTTCTTAGGTTCTTAAATGAATAGCTCTTTGATCTTATTAAGAATTTTCATTCTTGTGGCGATTTCCTTAGGCTTATCAATATTTGATTGTGGTGCCTTTCTTTCATGACTTATTACTCATATTCTCATCTATTTCTTAGGTATAGCGTCAATATCCTTCTCTAAACTATTTACCAAAAGGCATATCATCCTCTCAAACTGAATTTCAAGGCGATCTCCCTCCTGTTCACGTTAGATTGACTAATTATTAATAAATTAAGATTCAAATTAGAACATAATTCCTAATATGCAATTTATTTCAAGGACTAAAGCATTAATTAATATGCAAACAGGGTGATTTGGGCCGCGTACCGAACCAAAGACTTCAACACTAGACTGTGTCCAAAACCATAAAGACGCATCCATATGAAACTCATAATGATACCAGAAGACCCCGATAGAGACCTTATCCCATAACCGGTGTCCTTGTAGACTGGTGTCATGGCGAGCCTAGCAGATTTGTTAGGGGCACACTAGCAACTAACCTGCAAAGGGTGTTAGGAATGTCTATATAGGTGTCAGTTTTTCCCGTGATACCCATGTTCGTACTGGCACAACGCCACTAGGGCTTAACTACCACCCATCTATATAAATACTCCTCATTTATGACCCACCAAGGACAGTTGCATTCTTTAACTTCCGCTTGAGCTCCGATATTAAATATTTAAACTGGCTTGAGTACCGAAGTGTCCTTACAGGTTACATCATCTTTCACCCTTCAACGCATTAGACTAGTGTGATAATCAGAGATCAAATATAGAGAATCCTAACTCCCTACTGGATAAGAAGAGATAATACCAGATCCATACTGGAGCAGTGTAACATATAAGAGAGACATGAGACCGATGCCGACACCAAAAGTACTATCACTATACCCGATAGTTCAGGGGGTTTTTCACAAACAATAATCAATCATAAAAGAATAAGGTTAAAAGGATTTGCATCATAAGGCTTCACCTCAGCTCCAAGGCTCGGGAAATTAGTTATACATAATCATAAAATAAAACATGTAATAAATTTCTAAAGAAAACATAGTCTCTATTATAACAAGGATGAGAAAAACCTCGAGGTGATCTTGCTCAAAGAAGGTAGATCTACACTATGATGTAGAAAAAGGCAAAAAAAGAACTTTTGATTCTTCAATTGTCATAACCTGGGGCAAGAATCCTGTTGAGCACCCTTGGAAAGTGAAAAATGGTTACAGAAGGGAGAGAAAATGTTTAGATATGTCATGTTTTAGAGAAGTAAGTTGTAATCCTTTTATGGACATTAAAAACTCTAATTTTATAGAGATAATGGTCCGATCGTAGGTTGTGCTTAGTAAAACATGGGTTCTTCTTATATTAAAGGCCCATCTTAATCTCCACACATCGAGCATGGGTTGTGCTCTAAATAATAATGTCTTTCTTTCTTTACTTGATTTGTTTAGCCTCTTTTTGGTCCAAAATCCACAAGTTTGGGATCCAAGCTACAGTCACAATTCCTTACCCTATAAATCAGATAATTAGCTATTTAAACAAGAATTAATATGTGACATCCTGGTCACTGTTGAGGGCGGGGAGTGATCGCCGGTGCATAGGCTCCTAGCAGGCTTCTAGTGGGAGGGGCACATGAACAAACCAAATACATACCAGAATGAGAGGGATCCAAAGACTGTATAGGTATGGGACTATATAGTCGAGTATAGCTTAAAGAAATGAATTCGTACTACCTATACCAACAAATGTATTAGCCTTTTCGGTGGCCCATCACTTAAAGGACTCCAAAGTTAAGCTGGAGTAATTCTGGGATGGGTGACCTCTTGGGAAGTTCTCGGGAAGTGTGTGATTGAAGACAAAGCACACTAGAAAGGTCTCGTGTTGGTTTGTGGGAAGAGTCCTTCATTCCTGAAAAGCGGTCGGGGTGTTACAGGTTACAGTGGTATCAGAGCATGGCCTCTCCTAGTACAGTATGGTTCGGGGACGAACCAGGCGGAA
This sequence comes from Clitoria ternatea, assembly GCA_037962975.1. Lineage (NCBI taxonomy): Eukaryota > Viridiplantae > Streptophyta > Magnoliopsida > Fabales > Fabaceae > Clitoria > Clitoria ternatea. The sequence goes on along the minus strand of CM075670.1, from coordinate 19,594,608 downwards.
GCTGGTGGGCATGTCACATCCCGGTCACTATTGAGGGCGGGGAGTGATTGTCGTTGCCAAAATGAGAGGGATCCAAAGACTGTATAGGTATGGGACTATACAGTCGAGGATAGCTTAAAGAAATGAATTCATACTACCTATACCAACAAATGCATTAGCCTTTTCGGTGGCCCATTACTTAAGGACTCCAAAGTTAAGCGTGCGTAACTTAGAGTAATTTTAGGATGGGTGACCTCCTGGGAAGTTCTTGGGAAGTGTGTGATTGAGGACAAAGCACACTGGAAAGTCTCGTGTTGGTTTGTGGGGAGAGTCGTTCATTCCTGAAAAGCGGCTGGGGCGTTACAGGTTACATAATACATCCACGCATCAAAATAGCATAAAAATCATACATATAAAATGGAAAACTAATAGTTTATGAGTCGTCTTCTATCATCACTATCTAAGATATGCTCTTTAAAACAAAGTTTTAGTTGTTTAATATTTTAAAACTTAAAACTAAAAACCACCTTGATCGGGGTCTAAACAAGTAAATGGTTATTTTTAACCTTTTGTCTAGAGTTCAAATCTCAAGAAATGAAATTTTGGGAAAGTTTGGTAGGAGAATTTTAATGTTTATAGTAATTATATTTGGTTAGAACCTAAATATGATGAACTAAACCTAAAAAAATTAACTCACAAGAAAATAGTTATACTAAAAAACATATCAATATATAATCATTCTTAATGTATGTTTTATGATGGTTCAAAGTCAGACTTAGAAAGGTGGATTCAATAAGTCAAAAACTCTTATCACAAAAATTAGAACCAAATAAAAACTTATAATTAGATGAAGCAAAAGAGTAATGAGGAAAGATTAACACCGAGAGATTATACTGGTTTACTTCCAACACAGAAGCTACGTCCAGTCTCTTCTAACTTGAAGGATTTCCACTATTGTAAAATCTCCTGTACAATAACAATATCAGACTAGTGCCACAAGTATTCTTGACTTCAACCACTTCTGGCTTAAACCCAAGTATTCTTTCAAAAGCCTCTTCAGGCCAACAATGTTTCCCACACTAACAGATTCTGACAACATTAGACTTTGCAGATTGTTTCTGAATAGAAAATTAACTCTTAGAACTTAGTGAATGACAGATATACTAAGAGAATTATACACTAAGTTTTAACACGAGACCAAGGTTTGCTAGATGCAGAACAAGTAAAAAAGGTCTATGTCTTACAAGAGAAGAATGAATACAAAGAGAATTTTTTACTCAAGAGAAATATTGAATGATTGCTTCATAAGTTCTTTATTTTTGAAGTTTAATCTTCCTTGACATATATAGAAGCTGGAGGATATGACCGTTGCTACTTCTTGATAGGAGATATAGTTGTTGGAAATCTTTTGAAGGTATTTGCCTTAAGCTTTCGGGTACCATACCTTGGCATTGTTACAGGTTCATGGGTCTAGTAGTAGACTTCTTTAGTTCTTTCATAAAAATGGTTTCTCATGTGTTTCCAATGCATAAGACCATTCTTATTTTACTTCTTGATTGAGCAAAACATCAGAAGTTAACGCCAAAAAGGCTTTTTGAAATATTATGACATTATTTGTGAATATGCTCAGTTATCTCTGATTATGCGCAGAGGTAGGTACGCTGACATTTGCTACTGAGCTTGATTCTTTTCCTTGCGTTCTTTGATGATAAACACGCATATGTGATAAGTGTATAAATCCTAATACATCACTTAAATAGAATTAAGAACATTGAGAATATTTCTATGATCTTTTGAGTGAAAACGTTCCAATCTTCAGCAGTGTGCTTCTACTAAACTTTTGATCATTCTACCATACTTTTTATAGTGCTGGTACTCCCCTTTTATTTTATAGCCTAATACTTGTATCCTGAAACACTTAGACACACAAATTAGTACAAACTTTACTTACTAACAAAAATTCTTGATCTGTGATATTAACAAATCTAAAGGTAAAAAAAACTGTGGTCTGGCCAAGATAACTTAAGAAAATTCTTTTCATCCAAATTTTTCTTTAACAATCTCCCCCTATTTGTTGATAGCAAACATCAAGTCTTTTTCATAAGTGAATTTTATGATTTTGGGAGGATAAATTATCAGGATACGTATAGCAAAAATTCAGAGATCAACTTTTAGAATTCGCAAAATCAGACAAAATCAAGTAGAACAAGATGTTCTTCATTAAATGATTGCAATGATATACAACACAAAAAAATCAGACAAGTTCCATACAAGGAGAAGTATTAGACTAGTGGACTTGTCATTACTCAACATAAAAAGACTTCTAATATATCCTCCTTTTGATATCAATAAAAGGAGGAACATTACCAAGATCCCAATAACAAATCTCGAGTAAGAGAAGAGCTGAAAATAGGAGATGTAGTAGAAGAGAGAAGAATGAAATACCGAGTCTGAACAACCAAAATGAAAGGCAAATTAAAAGAGATAAGAGATGGGCGGTATTGAAAAAGAAGATTGGGAGAAAAAGAATTATAGGAGCAAGAGCCTTCTTCATGAATAGTCCAAAGATAATGGCACCATAAGGCATCAGCATGAGCTTCTATTGGTTTCGAAGCAAACAAGATTCTGTGAATGTTGGCTTCTTGAAGCTGCCTGGGCTGAAGGTGACCTTTGTAGGGAAGCTTATACTTTGGAGGCATCAGATTCTTCAGTCTGCCCAGAGAAATCCATTTAGTTGGCAGTGGCTTTCAAAGGACAATAAACAAAATCGTTTTCCAAGGAATGGCAACAGGGAAATTCCTGATTGTAACATCATCCAGAGAGGCTAAACCATGGTTTAAGTCACGAGCAACTAAGCCCTGTTAAGCAATAAGCACTTGATGCATAACAAGATCATCATTAGAGAACAAGTCTCGGTAGGCTAGCAAGCGTTTGGGTGCTGATGGCATGATGTAAAATTTACGAGGATTAAAGTTGGGATTTTGGACAATGAAGAGGTCGTGAGGGTTCCTATAGCCAGGGTCAAGGACAGGTTTATAAAATGTATAGGTAGGCAAGGCTGGGTGAGGAACAAACAGAGGGGTAACTGAGACTTATTTTTGGCAGTAGATATGGCAGGGTAGGGAACAATGGCTAGGGAGGATGAGGTCTGGGTCTGAGGTGAAGGCTCAATAGTGATAGGAAGAGGTTGAGGAGAGGGAAGAGAGATAGAAGGATCAGACAGGGTAGGGGATAGAGGATTAGACCTTGTTCTCTTTGAGCTTCCACTAGAGAAATAGTCTGATCTCTTCCTCTTCAGGGAGGCCCTGAAGACTTGTTCATCACTTTTGTAAATGCCAACAGTTTTATAAAATTGGTTCATCCAATCAAAAATATCCCCACTTGTATACATCAGAGACTAAGGTATGCCTCAAATAACAACAGATGAATCCAAGATAGGTGACAAAGCCAGGATACCCACCACACTACATGAGAGCATCATGATTATCTGTCATAGTCTTCTGATAGTCATCACATATCTCAATGAATTTGCCACTCTATTTTATTGTACTTCAACCAGAGATAGAGATTTCTGGATGCAGGGAAGTGAACACAAAAACAAACAGCTTGAACACTTCATCACTAGTTAACTTCTTCTGCTGAGAAAACTGAGGCTGGAATGAAGGTTAAGGTGGTAGGGTCTGTTGAGGTTTAGGAGCCATAACTTTCTTTTTCTTCTTAGACCCAGACTGTTGCACATCAGGTCTGTGTTGTAGCTTACGAATAGGGATGTGATCATTAGAGTCAGAAGACTCTTTAACAGATGTAGTGACACATGGCTTGAGTGGATCTGAGGCTTGAGTTGGGAAAGAAGGAGGGAGCATTTGACAAGGTTGCACATTCAGAGGAGAGTCTGCATCACTTGAATCACCAAATGATTCATTAGACATGTCAAGAACCATCTTTCTAACCTTGCTAGCAGAATACTTTCTCTTGCTACTGAAACGTTTAAGGGCAGGATCAGCCTTCTGCTTGGTTGGTGCAGAACTCTTCTTCTTGGGTGGAGACAATGGAGTATCCACGGTCTGGTCCAAAAGGGAGTGAATGATGGTAACTTACTGACCAAAGGGTATGGGGTCACCAAGACACTAGTAGTAGCAGTTTGTACATTCTCTAGTGTAAAAACCTTCATAAGTACAACAGGATAGGGGATTTTGTTCTACTTCTTTCCAATGGAAGAGATTAAGTAAGTCATAATGAAATTAGGTAAACTTACTTTCTCTTTTGTGAGCATGTGGTACATGTAGAATCAGTCCAGAGAGGAGACAACTTTAAACTTGAAATCATCTGTAAAGACTTCTCCAACCGTAGGACATCTAGTAACAATAGCAATAACATCTTCAGAAATCTTGATTGATTTCCCTTTGAGCTTCCCTAAGACGATAAATTTTGACTTATCAACAGAAGTAGTTCTCTAGAACTTCAGAACGAGAGCTGGGGAATAAGGCTCTTGATCATTGCAAAATTTGGTCCAACCAATGCCATTAATCTCTTCAGAGATATCTCGTCCATCGAGCTTGTGTTGCCTCATGTTGAACATAGAGAACTCAACGATATCTAAAGCCTTGAATGCCATATCTCAGGGGAAGAAGAAAAAAGAAGTTTTAGGGTTTAAGAGAAATGAAGATAGTTTTCAAAAGAGTTTTCTAAGATGAAAGAGTTTTAGTAAAAAGGTGGGAAATGCAAATAAAGAGACACAAATATATAAAGAGTGAAAATTGGCCACTAAAGTGGAGAGAGAAAACACGTTTAAAGGACAGTTACACAAAAAGGTAGTAACTGTTGCCACGTTGTACGAATAGAGAGAAAAAATAATAATAAATTATTTTTTTAAAAAATGTCTCCCAAAAATAATTAGAAGACAAAGTGTGAGCTCAAACAAGTCAAATATCAACTATAGAAAACAACAGACTTTTCATGCACTAGACTCTTCATGTAATACTTCTCAAATTTAAATTGTGCTTAATAAAAGCAAACCTAGTCTCAGCCAGAGACTTTGTGAAGATGTCTGCCCATTAATGGTCTGTGTCTACAAACTTTATGTCCAGAATTCTCTTTTGCATATAATCTCTAATATAGTGATATTTCACTTCAATGTACTTTGCCTTAGAATGTTGAATGGGTCCTTTGATAGATTGATTGCATTTGTATTATCATAAAATACAGGAATTTCTCCTTCTTTGATTGAATAATCTTCAATTTGATACTTAATCCAAAGAAGTTGAGAACAACAACATCTAGCTGCAGACATGTATTCTACTTCAGCTGTGGAAAGTGCAATTGAATTTTTCTTTTTGCTTCCCCATGAAATTAGACTTTTTCCCAAGAAGTGGCATCCACCACTTGTGCTCTTTCTGTCAACTCTATCTTCTGCAAAATCTACATCACAAAAACTAGATAGAGAAAATGAGTTTATTTTTTTATAGAACAACTCAAGTTCAGTTTTGCCAATAAAATATCTCAGAATCCTCTTCACCACAGACAAATATGATTTCTTGGGATCTAATCGATATCTTGCAATAGACAAACACTGAACATTATGTCAGGTCTGCTAGATGTGAGGTACAGAAGTGAACCTATCATTCCTCTATACAAGGTCTGATTCATTGATGTATCAGACACATCTTTATTTATTATGCAGTTAGGATGCATAGGATAGATGAAAATACCTTTTTAAACTTTTTAGGAAACTCCTTGGTGTACTTTTGCTAATAGATGAAAATACCATCATTAGTCTATTTAATTTACAAGCCTAAGAAGAACTTGAGTTCTCCTATCATACTCATTTCAAACTTTGCTTGCATCATTTTAGAAAATTCTTTACACAGACTATTATTAGTAGCACCAAACACAATATCATCCACATAAATCTACACAATAATAAAATATTCTCGAGAGCTTTTTCTTGAAAAGGGTTGTGTTAACTTTTCCTTTAGTAAGGCCTTTTGAAATCATAAAAGAGTTGAGTCTGTCACACCAAGCTCTTGGAGCCTATTTTTGACCATACAATGTTTTACTTAATTTGAAAACATGGTTAGGAAGAGACACATCTTCAAAACCAGGAGGTTATTTTATGTAAACTTCTTCTTCAATGAACCTATTTAGAAAAGCACTTTTAACATCCACCTGATATAATGTTATGCCTTTAAATGCAGCAAATGCAAGAAGTATTCTGATAGCCTCAAGTCTAGCTACAGGTGCAAAAGTTTCAATAAAGTCTATACCTTATTATTGATTGTAGCCTTGTGCTACAAGTCTGGCTTTGTTCCTGATGATTTTCCCATCTTCATCGAGTTTGTTTTTGAATACCCATTTTGTTCCAATAATGCATTTATTTTTGGGTCTAGAAACCAATGTCCATACTTTGTTCCTTTCAAGCTGATTTAATTCTTCTTGCATGACAATGATCCAATCAGTATCTTCCAAAGCTTTTGTAATGTTCTTTGGTTCCACCTTTGAAACTAGAGCAATTGATGATTGATTTTGAAGACTTGATCTGGTTCTAACTTTAACTGCTTGATCTCCAATAATAAGGTCTTATGGATGGTATGCCTTGAACTTGCAGTGTCTTTGCTTTTTTGATTCATCAGATGACTGACTCTACTTAGGCTCTTTTTCATTTTTAGTTGGTTTTGGTTGACTAGGGTCTATTTCTTTCATTTCAGGCTTAGGTTCTTATGGTAGTGTACCTGTTTCATCAGAATCTACATCTATCAGTCTCCTATCAGTCTTTTGAAGATCATCAAATCTTACATGTATAGATTCCTCAATGACTTAAGTTCAAGTATTGAATACTCTGTAAGATTTTGAAGTGGTTGAATATCCCCCAACTATTCCTTTGTCACACTTTGAATCAAATTTTCCAAGCCCTTAATGTTTAGAATATAGTAAGTGCATAAAAAATGGTGAAAATATGAAATGTTGGGTTTCCTTCCTTTCCACAATTCATAAGGAGTGTTATTTAGTATAGGTCAGATAAGGATTCTATTTTGAATATAACAAGAAGTACTCACAGCTTCTGCTCAGAAATATTTTGGAAGGTTGTTTTCATAAAGCATGGTTCTGGCCATTTCCTGCAGGGATCTGTTTTTCCTTTGCACCACACCATTTTGTTGGGGTGTTCTTGGAAAAGAAAAACTATGAGTTATATCAGATTTATTATATAATTTTTTGAAAATTTCATTTTCAAATTCTCTGCCATGATCACTTCTTAATGTACCAATACAGATTCCTTTCTTATTCTGGATTTTCTTACAGAAAATCTTAAATACTTTTATAGACTCATCATTGTGGGTTAGAAAGCATACCCAAGTCATTCTTGTGTAATCATCAACAATGCGAAACCATAGTTTTTTCCTTCCATACTTTGTACTTGGGATGGACCAAATAAATCCAAATGTAACAATTGCAGAGGTCTGCTGGTTGAAACAATATCTTTATTTTTAAAAGATGATTTATGTTGTTTCCTTTTCTGGAATACTTCACAAGGTAAGGAACTGTTAAAAGGAATCTTTGGCAGTCCTTTAACAAGACCTTTCCTGTGAAGTTTTGAAATATGTTTTAAGCTTATATGACTAAGTTTTTTATGCTAGATATTTTTCTTTTGAATTTGAAAATAGACATATTACATCTGATTATTGAGTTCATTCAAGTCAACCTTGTATAGGTTGTGATGTCTGTTTGCATCAAAGAGTGTGGTTCCATCATGATTAATGATAATACGCTTACTTTTGTCAAAGGAGACCTTGTACCCACTATCACAAAGTTGACTAATGCTTAGTAGGTTATGTCTCAGACCTTCAACAAGAAATACATTTTCAATAACAGGTGAAAGAATTTTACCAACTCTACCAAACCCAATGATTCATCCAGTCTGGTTTCCTCCAAAGTTAACCGTTCCGCCTTTAAACTGATCCAAGTCTAAGAACATAGACCTTCTTCCTATCATATGATACGAGCATCCACTGTCCAGATACCAATGCTGAGGCTTTGTCTTTATCTTTAAGCATATCTACAAATGGAATAATTAATGATTTTGGTACCCATACTCTCTTGGGTCCAACATTGTTAGTAATCTTTTAATTTCTTCTTTTCTTTTTCCTGCAGTCATTGATTAAGTGACCATGCCTCTTACAATAATTACACTTGACATGTTTTTGAATTTTTGAAGTAAATGAAGAGAATGTAGGTTGTTGGAAATCATTTTCTTCTACATATCCTAGATCTGGCCTTTTTCGGTTACCATGGGATTTTCCCAATAGTATGTTTAAATTTTTAGTACTGTTTACAAATTTACTCAGGTCTGAGGTAAGAGAACTGACTTGCTTTTGTAATTTAATGATTTCTTCATTCCGAGAGTTGCAACAAATTTTAGATTTCTCAAAATCAGCTTTCAAAACAGTATTTTCTTTTTAGTCTGCTCAGTTCTTCCAAATGTATCTTCTCATTTCCTTCTATTTCTTTCAAAGTATTTATGTTAAGGTTTTCTTCCTTTGGTTTCAAAATTTGATTTCCAAAATTAGTAACAGTGTCAACATGTTTCATCTTCACTTTTTTGAAATTCTTCAAAAGTTTTGAGAAATTAAACAATATATCATAGTTTTATTTTAGTTCAGAATAGCTTACTTCTTTGGTATCTGAATCACTGGAGCTAGCTTCAGAGTCTAATTCCTCATCAGCCATGAGACAGATTTATGTTGATTCTGTCTCTTCTTCAGACTCTTTAGAGTTTGATGATTCATCGTTATCCCAAGTTATCAATCCTTTTTGTCTTTTGAAAATCCTTTTCTTCTTTTTTCTAATCTTTATTTAGGAGAGGACATTCTACTTTTATGTGACTTGGTTTCCTACAGTTGAAACATTCAACGATAGACTTGTCAATTTTAAATTTCAATTGACTTTTACCTTTGTAATCTTTCTTTTGGAATTTTTCAGGTCTAAACTTCTTCTTTTCTAGCAGTCTGTGGAATCTCTTGGTTACAAGAGCTAATTCCTCACCAATGTTAGCTTATGATGCATCATAATCTTCATCAGAACTTGAGGACTCCTCAACCTTCAAAGCTTTGCCTTTTCTTCTTGATTCGTTAGACTTCAAGGTAATGTTTTTAGAGGACGAAAGTTTATTGACCTCCTATTGCTTTAGCTTTAGCTCATGCACTTTGAGAACTCCAAGCAACTCATCCAGAGAAAAAGTGCTTAGATCTTTAGCTTCTTCTAGCGCAGAGCATTTTGCATTAAACCTTTCAGGAAAACTTCTAAGAAGTTTTACATTGATGTCTTCTATAGAGGGAGTAGTACCAAGAGCTTTGAGTTCATTGAGCAGAGTTTGGAATCTTCCAAATATTTGATCTACAAACTCATGTTCCTCCATCTTAAAGGTATCATATTGTTTAGTAACATTATCTTCTTAGATCTTTTAACATTAGATGTGCCTTCATAATTACGTTGGAGAGCATCCTAGACTTCTTTGGTTGTCTTATAGCTAAAAACTTTATTGTACTCAGATTTGCTGAGAGCACAAGTAAACAAAAATCTGGCTTTGACGTTTATCTCCATCTTTTTGATCTTACTTGTTGACCATTCATCTTCTGATTTAGGCTTTCCTTCTTCATCAACAAGAGAATCATAATCTCCATTAATAATTATAGCCCATATACTATACTGGGTGGATTTTATGAACATTTCCATTCTATCCTTCCAGTAAGGATAGTCTTCTCCAAAGAAAGCTGGAGGCCTGCTGATTGAACATCTTTCTGCTATCAACTGATTACTTTGAGAAGTTGCCATGGATCTTTAACTTTTTCACTCGGAGGAGTGATCAACCCAAAAGATATTTAACCTTTTTACTTCCAACACAAAGGCTACGTTCAGTCCCTTTTAACTTGAAGGATTTTCACTATTGTAAAATCTCCTCTACAATAACAGCACCAAGCCAGTGCCACAAGTATTCTTGACTCTAGCCACTTCTAGCTTAAACCCAAGTATTCTTTCAACAAGCCACTCATGGCTCAAACCCAAGTATTCCTTCGAAAGCCTCTTCAGGTCAACAGTGTTTCCCACACTAACAGATTCTGACAACACAGACTTTACAGATTGTTTATGAATAGAAGAGTAACTCTTAGAACTTAGTATATGACAGATATACAAAGAGAATTTTACACTAAGTTTTGACATGATACCAAGGTTTGCTAGAGGTAGAACAAGTAAAGAAGGTCTATGTCTTACAAGAGAAGAATGAATACAAAGAGAATTTTTTACTCAAGAGAAATATTGAATGATTGCTTCATAAGTTCTTTATTTTTGAAGTTTAATCTTCCTTGACATATGTAGAAGCTGGAGGATATGACCGTTGCTACTTCTTGAAAGGAGATATAGTTGTTGGAAATCTTTTGAACGTATTTGCCTTAAGCTTTCAGGTATCATACCTTGGCATTGTTACAGGTTCATGGGTCTGGTAGTAGACTTCTTTAGTTCTTTCATAAAAATGGTTTCTCATATGTTTCCAATGCATAAGACAATTCTTATTTTACTTCTTGATTGAGTGAAAGCTTAGAAGTTAGCGCCAATAAGGCATTTTGAAATATTCTGACATTATTTCTGAATATGCTCAGTTATCTCTAATTATGCGCAGAGGTAGGTACGTTGACATTTGCTGCTGAGCTTGATTTTGTTCCTTGCGTTCTTTGATGATAAGCACACATATGTGATAAGTGCATGAATCCCAATACATCACTTAAATAGAATTAAGAACGTTAAGAATATATCTACAATCTTTTGAGTGAAAATGTTCCAATCTTCAGCAGGGTGCTTCTACCAGACTTTTGATCATTCTACCAGACTTTTTATAGTGCTGGTAATCCCCCTTTGTTTCATAGTCTAAGACTTGTATCCTGAAACACTTAGGACACAAAATAATACAAACTTTACTTACTAACGAAAATTCTTGATGTGTGATATTAACAAATTTGAGGGTAAAAAAAAATTGGGGTCTAGTCCAAGATAACTTAAGAAAATTCTTTTCATCCAGTCTTTTCTTCAACATTATAGAAGATAATAAATATTTATTAATTTTAATCTTACCAAAGTATAAATGCAAAGTTAGTGTGAGTGTTTTTGACTAAAAAATAAGAAAGGAAACACTAAAACAATAAGAAAAACCAAAATTAAAATTAAAGTGCATAATAAGTATTAATATTTTTAGGTATAACTCTTCATATTTTAAAGTATAAATATGAATCTTGATAGGAGTTTTACATTTAGTGACTAAGAAAATTCAATGTGATACTTAAACAATTATGCACTCTCACTTAATAGATTAGTCTTTTGGGTTTGACACTCTCATGTGTTTAGGTCCTATCAATTGATACTTTCATTAAAAAATGTTGTATACAACAGAAAGAGTTATGTATTGATAAAAATAGGTAAATGGAACCGTAAAAAGAGAAATGACTACCATTATTAATAAAATAAAAACTTACATAAAAATATTCTTAAAATAGTCGATAATAATAAAAGTCCTTTATTGAATAAGAAAATCAATATAATACTTAAACGATGGCTTTACTTAATAAATTAATCTTTTTGGTTGTTAAGTCCTTATTTACTTAGTGACATCTCAAATCCTTAAACGAATGTTAATGCATAAAAAGAGAGAAGGAGAACACACTATGAAGTATAAACCCGTAGCAAGAATATGCGTCCCTTTTCGTGACAGACGTGGCATCCTTATCGTTTTGCAGATATTTCTTTTACGTTTTTTTAATTAGATCTTTGCTAGGAAGTGATAGTTAAGAAATTTTCATATGATGCAAGAAAGAAGAGAACAAATAAAAAATAATTATTTCGAGGATTTTGCTCTTTTAATATATATATTAATATGAATTAAAATCTAATGATTGTGATTATGTTAATACATATTTTTAAAATCATAAATTAGTAAATTCACAAATTTATTTGAAAATGAATATTATTCTTTATCTTATAAAGTATATGTGTTGGTATAATTGAGAAAGCATTTTTTACATATTGAAATACCTACATTACTAAATAGGTTAGGTAAAAATATGCAAATATTATTTTTGCTGATATTACTTTTCTCTTAATTAGGATTCTTATCCAATCATACTTAGTTTTTGTCTGCTGACTGGTCATTGAGTCACTATGTTGACTTTAGTGAGATAAAGAGTTTCATCTTCTATATTTTTGTTGTCTAATTATTTGTCATTTCACCAATTAAACTAAAATTTTATTAATAAAAAAATTTGTTGATTTAATAGAATTTTAACTATTTTAAACAATGTAAAAAATTAATATTAATTATTAAAAAATTTATTTTATAATTTTGTTTCCTTTACCCATTATTTATTATGTTATAAGATAACGTAGGCATAAGGAATGACCCAACTAAATAACAGTTGTAATTAGTTTTAAATTTTTACTCATCTTCTAGTTTTTCACAAATTAGATATATGGGTTTATTATTAAAACCCCAATTCCTATTATGCTTGGCTAGGGGAATTTATGAGAAAAGAATCATCATTTGAAAATCACAAAGACTATATTTATGATAATTTTAGGGCGAAAATAGATATAGGTGAACTCTGAGATGTATTAAATTGAGTGTATAATGCACATTCACTACAAGAAAAAAACATGGATTTGTTGTGGTTATTTTACACATATTAATGGCAGTTTTAACTGTCAAAAAGTATTTATCAGTGATTGTCAAACCACCATTAAAAGGATGTCTGGTTTGTAGTTAGGAAAATGAAGTTAGAGAAATAGAAAAATCTAAAGGTTGATATTAATCTTTTACGTCGTTCTAGACAGTTAAAATTCTGTTTGACCATAAAATGATATTTCTCCTTAGGCCCACCTCCTTTCCGTTGACAGAGGGGCCCAAATTGTCTAGAATTTTTTTAACAGTTGTCTTGAGCAACCCCGCCACTAATGTACGACGATTTGTTTAAGGTAGTTATTTATTTGATAAATCAACACAACTACAGGAATTGAATGAGAAATTTAAATATATCATTTATTAGTGGTTAAGATAAATAAATAACCATGTTAGAAATATAAGAAAATAAATTTTGATAATTTAATCAAAATTAAATGAATTTCGGCAAGTTCTAAAATTCAGCCATTTATATAACTAAAAACTTTCTTTCATGTAACAAGAAATATAGATAAAGTTACTGATGATTAAACAAGAATAAAGGATTACCAAAAAAAACAAGAATAAAGGTAGTTGCTATTGGATTAAAAGAAGTTACTTAGATCTGAAGAAAGAAATCTAATCGGAGAAAAGAAACGTGCACTTCTTCTGTATATGTGCCAAACCAATTAATTAATTGTATCTCGCATGGAACGAGAAAATTAACTTGAAAAAAAAAGTAACAAAAGAGCATAAAAAATTATTCAGTTGTTGAAACATGTCAACATTTATGAAGTATGAATTTATTTGTCTGCAAAAATATATTTCATCGTGTCATACTTGGAACTTGGAACACTCTTCCTCCACATCGTCTTTAATGTCTGTATCAAAATCTGGTTTAGTCAATATTTGATAAAAGAAAATTGTTAAATAAAACATCTTATATATCGACTATAATCAGTTGAAATATTAAACAACATGTGCTAATTTGTAGGTTAATGATATGATGAAAACACAATTTTTTAAATCAAAATCCTAGTTTGCTACACACTAGCATACACAAAAAGCTCTGTGAATGCATATTCCTCCCAAAAAAACATAATGAAATGAAATTAAAGTAGTGAGATGGGAAGTACCTGAAATGGAACAAGGGAAAGAGAGAGGAGTATCGATCCACACACATAAGCACCAGCTCATTAACAGAGCCAAAAGGAGACTCATAGTGTTCAGAGTATCAATTGCAAGAATAAACAAAGATATAATGATTAAACTTGAAAACTTGACAGTAATTAATATACATAGTAACAAAAAATGTGTCCAAAACCAATGAGCAAACTGTAAAATTCAAAAACTTCATAAAAAAAACAATCTGAACCAACACCAAAGTAAGAGCATATGAACTGAACCATATAACAGAATAATGATATAATACCACACACTGAAATAGATAGATAGATGCTGAAATTGAAGATTATGAAAGGAGAAATATACAAATTGGCAAGAGAAATATAACCATATAGTCCTTGCAGTTCCACAAATGACCATCAAGTCAGCAAATTGATTCTTGTCCCTGCAATTCAACATCACTAAACATTACACTAGCCAAACAAATACACATTATGTAATAAAACTATGCACAAATAAACTTAACCGCTAGCAAATACTTGAAGGTAATACATAATTGTTATAAACAAGTTATAGTGTAGTAATGAAATTAAAGCACAAAGGAGCTCACAAATATCATGGTAAAAACAAAAAAAAAAAATTATGAAAATTTATATACTTTTAAAACAAAAGAAATTAAGCTCAACATGCTTCAAGTTTGCCATGCCCCGATTTTGGCCTTATTCATGTACTGATTTATATATAAATATAAATATATATTTGCACCTTTCACAGCTTATGAAGCTAAACATACATCTAAGAATTAACTAGTATACGTGAAGCCATGAACACGTACAAGATTAAACATTTAACACAGACATAAAAATAACTCATACCATTTCCAATTACAAACATCAGTCGGTATCAAACAATAGCATTAAGCTCAAATTCAACTATACTTGCTCATCTAGTTCTACAATTTAAATTATTAAAAAGAAACATACTTTGTTTTCAGGAATCAGTAATGAGGATCTCGATTAGCACAATCACTGGTCCTTGAATTTAAATAAAAATCCTTTTTCCTGTTTGCAACAATAACATAAATTTAAGCATCTCAATTTTGACACATAAGTTCAGTCAAGTGGGGGCTGCAATGATTCAGAAAAGATTTTAAAAAGGGGATCAAACTATTTAACTTACCAAACAGCTTTGTACATACCTTTCTTCAACAGCTTAATCCCTTGCAATTGTAACATTAGCAGTTTAGGACCTCTACATGTTTTCTAAGAACCTGTTAAAATTTGTAAATCCTTTATAGTTCCAACTTATAGCTTTAGAGAAAAAAAAACATTATTACTTAGAAAAGATGAACCACGTCTTCACATACGTTATTTACTATTATACCTTTTAGAATTAATTTTGTTTAGGATCGTGTAATCTTTTAACCAAAGATAGTATTTAAAGTCAATTTTATTTAGAGTTAACTAAGTGAAATTACAGAATTAACAACATTTTTAATACTATAGTTTTATATAATTGTTATTTTTTATCTGTAACTATAATTTCTTATAGAGGTATGCTGATTCAGTATGGTTGTGGCATTAATTGATGATTTTTTTTGGACAAAATTAATTGAACTATGATTTTTCATTTCAAAAAATATATGATAAAAAACAACATCAACCAAACCAAACAAATTGCAAGTATTTTTGACATGCGGTTCGACTCATTTTTTCCTTCAAAACCAAACCAAATATCACCACGAACACTATTATTCCTATCTTTTTGTGTTTAGCTTGCTCTCATAAGGAGGCATGCTTCCTCTAGGTTCTAAGTGATTTTGTTCACATGTTGCAATGGTTTCTTCTACAAAGGTCAATGGTTATGCATCAATAATGACGCTTTCTTGTTAACCCTTAGCTATTAATTTCTTCTTATTTGATGTTTCACCTCATTACCTCAATTTCGCATTTCCCCTCAAGAGGTTATAGGTGGACACTGTTCTTATGCATTTCCCTTTCTATTTCTTTTTCTAGGTTTTTACAATCATGTCCCCTTAAGAGAAACCTTAACTTGGTGCTTCGTGTAACGTGGCCAAGATGGAAGAGGGTTGACTTTGAGTTGCTTGGTGTCCCGTCCATCATCAACTTTGATGCCACTTTGAGCTAGTACCAAAGCATCCTCTAACTTATTGTAGATGTTGAATACTAGCCTGTTTACAAAGTCTCCTTTGCTGGGTTTGAGAAGCAGATATGTCCTATCGCACCTCCGGAGTCTTGATCATTCTTTGTGATATGTAAGATGATTTTCTCATGTATTAGGACCGAAACATATTAAATTAAAGTTTATATGCACTTTTGGTTTCTATAATTTAGCATTTGTGGAATTTTAATTCCCTGATCTCTAATTAAGCTAATTAAGTCCTTCAATTTTGTAAAATTAGTAGGAATTAATGCCTATTGTTAACCCTATTCTATTAAACTCTAATGTGGCCAACGAAAAATTCAATTGAACATGACATGTGTACTACCTTTTAATATAGAAAATTAATTAAAATGCATGTAAGCCTAATTTTATAATCTTCACTCTCACATCTGCATCCCCCCTCCTTTTTTTTTCTTTCTAGATACATCCACCACCACCACCCAACTTGATGCCCTCATGCCACTACCACCCCACTCCATATAGAACCTCGTACCCCTACCTAGCCTGAGATCTAACACTTTGAAAGCCCAAAATTGAACAGATTCATTAGAAAACCACCTAAAACCCTAAAAAACTAAAGCTAACTGATTCAAATCCAAATTCAATCGAGAAAAAGTATATCTAAATCCAAGTCTATTCACATGCATAGTGAGAAAGGATTTAGAAAAGATTGAGAAGGAAATCATCTTCTGAGAAAGTGTAAGGGGATGAGGGCAATAACTTGAGGGAATGAGATATTGGGGGATTGTGGGTGGCGGTGGTGAATGGGTGGCGGTGGTGGGTGGTGTTTTGGGATGCCTTCTTTATGAAGATTTGAAAACAAGATGCCATATTTTCCCTCTTCCACCTTTCACTACTTCAACCCTATTTTTGAACCCTATGACAGAACCTTCCACATTCCCTAAACCCTAAACAACATCATAGGAAGGGGATAGAATTAGAATCAGGTGGTGAAACTTTTGGAGAGGGGCAATGGCATCTTGAGTTTTGAAATTGGAAGACGACATCACCTTTAATGGCGCCTTTAAACCTACAAAGCGAGGGATCATAAGATTCATTAAGATTGAGACTTTCTCTTTCTTGATTGTTTATCGCTCCTTTGGGAAGTGAATAATAAGTTAGAATAGGAGTTGTGAAATGAAGGATAGTGAGATTCAATGAGATTAGAGGTGGCAGGCGAGATTAGAAAGAGAGAAAAGGATGGGGAGATGAGGGTGATAGTGGAAGGGGTGAAAGGTAGAGTTGGAATGGGGTAAGGTGGGGTGGACAAGAGTGAAGATTAGGACTAAGGTGACTTTTCTCCATTTAATTTTTATTTTAAAATATTACATTAGACAGTGTTGAGGTAGACTTCCATTGGCTACCTCCATTCTTAACAAAACATGGATAATAATAGTGACCATTTGCTTCTATTTAATTTAGTTAAGGGATGAAATCCTAGAAAAATAGATGGGGCCAATTCCAAAAATTGGATAATAGGCGAGGTAATTTATATTATTGAAAGATAGATGGCTAAGTTCAGGGGCTTAGAAGTTAGAATATATTGGTAGCGTAAACTTTTTTACAGTAATAATTAATAATGAATTGACACTTTATGAAAATTATTAATTTTTGCGGTATTTGTATTTAAATTATATTTTTCATGTACTTTAACTAGTTGATAGTATAAAAATATTTACATTATTTTTTAAGTCAAGCCAAGAGTAGTGACTACAAATTAATCCTTTCAAAAAAAAGATCACTCGTATAAATACTATATTAAAATTAACTTTTAAAAATATACTACATGATTTAAATAAGAGAAAAGAGTATTATCTAAATAGAGTTCATTTTCCATAAAATTAAAAGATTGCTTGCAAAGAAGATATATATATATATATATATATATATATATATATATATATATACACCTACACCTATGGTGTTAATGTTGAATTTTCTTTAAATTTCCTCTCAATATATAACTCAAAAAAAATTAAGTAAGTTATTTTTTATTTTGTAACCCCTGCATGTTGATCACTTTCAATAAGTGGAAATGTTAATGTTTTTTGGGGGCTTTTTCTTTCCCTCAAATTAATAAATAGAGAAATATTAGAATGGTGATGTCTTAATTGAAATAGTGGATAACCTCATCTTATTTTTGGTGGCTACATTAATGGATTTATGAACTTTATAATCATTTAATGGTCACAACGGGTACGGTAGACACAAATAGCTAAAAGAAAGATAAACCAGGAGCCCACAACTATAGCATTACCTAAACTACTTTAGAGTAAATGAAAATATTGATTTTTATGGGGCTTTTTCTTTTCCCTCAAATTAAAATATAGAGAAATATCATAGTGATGATGTCTCAGTTTAAATAGTGGATTGTCTCGCCTTTTGGTGGCCACTTTAATGGACCCACTAACTCTATGTTATGGTCAGCTTGCATGTGGATCCAGGGAGGCAAATAATTAGGTTGTATACCTAATTTTGCATAGCCTAACTACAGAGTGTTAAGCTACTGAGACTGATGACTTCAAGTAATTACATTGGTAGGCAAGCCCATGTGAAATCGGGAGAAGGGGGACATTTTAATGTACCATGGGCAATTGAGAGATAGAACAGAAGGAGATAAGGTTTATAACCTTATGATTAGAAAATGATAATGAATGGGAATGTCACTATATGAGAATTATTATGAGAAATAGATGATTTGAAATCATGCTGATGGATCAATAAGGCAACAAATATAAAGTTGCATAAGGAAACCGGTGGAACCATTTATATAATATAGATTGAGCTAAGCTCTTAATGAACTTTTAGATGACAAATAAAGTGACATATCTGCAATGGATGATTTAAACGGTTGAATTGTGACCTTCTGGTGATGACTACTAAATTGGCAAGATTAGGATATGAAGCGAAGCGATGAGGAGCACAATGGCAATTAGGACTATCAGGGGTGATACTATGTGTTGACGAATGGATGTAAATGGAGTGATGATAATGGACACACAGAGATGCTAACCAGGATGGAATGGAAACTTGATTGATGGTCCCTAAGCTGCAGTGATTTCAGGGACGAAATCTACGTCAACGAGTGGTGGATGTAACATCCCTGATATTTAATATTTGGAAAAAAGTGAAATAAATATCTAATCAAGTTTAAATTAAGGGAAATAAGAATTTTGGGATGAATACATGACTTAAAATGAATTTTAAAGAAAATAAAGGATCAGAGCCTGACGCCTAGCGTGGCTGTGGCGCATAGCATTAGGGAAACTTAAGTGACCTGACGTGTAGCGTCAGTGTCGCGAATCAGAATTTAAAGATGAGAAAATAGAGACAAAACGCGTAAATGGCTAGGGTTCTTTTCTTCATCCTCTTTCTCCCTTAAGTTCTAGGAGGCCAATTCAGGGCAGTTTATGGTGAATTCTTAAGGTTAATTATGTGGTGGAATTGGGACTAAGGTATGCTCATGTGAACCACCAATTTTATGTTCTTCTCATCCCCCTTTCCCCTTTTTTCTCTAGCCGCGAGAGATTCATGCATGGGTCTTCCATTTTCATATATTGATACCAAATAGGAGCTTGAGGAAAAATACATGACGTGGTGGGTATCCCAGAAAGGATAACGGGGTTCTGTTTCAGTAATTGTAGGTTTCTAATGAAGGGTCGAAAGATCGTTCGAGGCGATGGAGCTAGAGACTAAGGATTGGAAATGGAAATGAGTTTTCATGGACTTTGGAGGAACCTGGCAATTGATCAAAAGCTTCGGAAAGCTCGGAATCAAGGTAAAGGGGTGTGCTGGGTTAAGGTTAATATAGAAATGTAATTACGCAATTGGCGTATAGGAAAAGGAGTATATCATAGTCGCTTTTAATTACTCTAACTTAATTCAGACGGTTTAATATGTGAAACAGAAGTACACGAAGTTATTAAAGTAAAGAAAATAGAATAATTAGTAAATTAATAAATGATTAAATGGTATGATAGCCTTATGATAATGTGAGGTTTGAAAAATAAAGAGGTGAGGGTGAATTAGAAACCTCGAAGACGATAGATATGAAATAGAGGGCAAGTAAGTAGGTGACCGGACATGTGGGTTCATGATGACTATAAAATTATAGAATATCTTATATGGAATAGGTAGACATGATAAACTAACATGATATAGGATGAAGTATGTATATGGTAAGTTATAAAATAAAATGCGAGGTTAAATGACTTAGGCGCATTTATAAAACTATACATAAATGTGAGATGAATGACTAAGAAATCCTAAATGATAAAAGCATGAATTGTAATTGATATTATATATAAATGACCTTTGCTTGATAGTGTGATTCAGTCCGACAACAAAGGGTTAGGTATTAAAATGAATAGTCTTGGTAAAGAGTTAATGTAGAGAGAGTTCTAATTTAATGGAACAACTATAAATTCTGAATGAATGTCACGAGTTGATGTAAAATTTAGAATAATGATGGGTTTTAGGTAATAAGCAAGATGAAGTGCACGGTAAGTTGATGGTGATATTATATATATGTGTGTGTGTGTGTGTGTGTGTGTGTGTGTGTGTCTATGCATGAGTATCACGAGCACAATTGATTAATGATAACTTTTGTTAAAAGGTGTTGGTGAATTAAATATGATGGTGATCTATGTTGATGATTAATGACGAAGTGGTGATACAGATATAATGATGAAATAAAGTTAGTAATGATATTGATGATTAATGATATTGATGATGGTGATCTATGTTGATGATTAATGACGAAGTGGTGATACAGATATAATGATGAAATAAAGTTAGTAATGATATTGATATGTACATGTATGTATGGTGTGATCGTATTTTGTGAAGTTGTATAATAAATAGTGTTGTTATGTTGAACTGACGTGGTATAGTTGATAATTGAGATTGATAACTCTAGTTGAATATTGTTGAGATAATATCTGCCAGCTATGTGATTTTAATTATGCATAACTCGATGAAATGATGACTGCAGAAGTATTATAACATGGCGTAGAAGGGTCGGGTCTGTGTGGCCGCCCTATGAGATGATTATATGTCAGTTTTTGACATTTATATGTGAGATTGATAATGTTATGCCATGCTGGATGTGATTGATATGTGATTATATGGTGGAGGACGATCGACGATATGTGTTACCCTCATTTTCTGGCACTCATGGTTTCTGTGCCCAATTGAGCTACCCAGTGGTTGAGGGGGAGTCAAGTAGGACTCAGTGAACCAAGCAGGGTTCACGGGGTGTCAAGTAGGACCCTCAGCTGAAGGTCGATCCTTTTAGTATCTAGATACTAGAGTGTCATATTATTTAAGGGTCAGTTGTGTTTATATGCTTTAATATGTACTGATGTGGATATGAGTGACAATGTGATATCTTGGACACTACTAAGGGTAGGGAATGATGGCACGTTCAAGGAATGGCTCCTGACAAACTTTTAGTGGAATGAAATAAGTGATTTATAATGGTTTGAGTTAGTGATTTTGAAAGAGCCAATGTGATTTAACTTGATGGTGATGAACTGGTAATAATAATAACTGAAAGGTAATAATGAATATTGTTGCTAAAATGGAAATGTAGCTAGATTACGCCTTCTCCTAGTAATTGTGTATTTCTTCATATATTAATGCTTAATTCCAGTCACTTACCCTATGTATTGTGGTTTTAGTGACTGTGGCAGGTTATGGATGCGCACCGCGGAGACGAGCGCTAAATGAGACCAGGGCAGAGAGAAAATTTATGTAATGATGGTTATGTATGCGTATTTAGTTAAAAATGGTAAATGTATATATATGTTAAACTGTGAATTCTAAGTAGGCGATTTGGATTTGGTATTCGTAGGTGTGATGGTACCAAGTAGCGCAGAGCTATTTGGGTATTGACCAATGGTATATGTGCGATGCCTGCATATTGAATTATGATGTGTGATAGTGTAGAATGGTGATATGTTATGTGTGATTTGATGTATGGCACGGAGCCATTGTGTGAATGCATGAAATGGGCAGGTATTGTGATGCATGAATTACTTGATGAATGTGATTATGTATCCAATGACTGATTTGAGAATGATTAGTATAGACAATGCGCAATTAATGTCTTGGTATTTATGTTGTAGCTGATGTAAATTGTGAATGATGGGCACGGAGCCAATATCATAGGTGTGATGAATGTCATGGACAGGTTCTGTAATAAGACTATGAATTGTGGTGTGTTGTGATTAGGAAGTAGATAACCCATTGACAAAATTGATGATTGTTGAATATAGTGGACATAGGCGTTTCATGTGAAAATCTGGAACTCGGTAGATAATTTTGATATCTGGCGAGTTTTTCGACCCCCGAAAGGAGCCAATAGGTTTCCTAGGTCGTTTAGGAACTGTACATGTAGGCCATGGACCATTTGGAGTCCATTTGGGTAGTTTGGTGCAAGGGTTTTGCACATAATTAAGTTAAACCGTGTTTCGGGCATAAATCACGCATATGATAGAATTTTGGCAAGCGGAAAGCGCCAATAATTCTGGAATGGGGAAAATATGTGGCTTGGGAAGTTTCGTGGCAATCAGACCTGAAACGGACCAATGGAGTAGGTCGGAAGTTAGCCGATTGGCCTAAAGTGTGCAGCAGCAGGTGCTGCTACTGATACTCTGACGTTGAGCGTCAGCCTGGCACGTAGCGCCAGGGCTGTGAATAGAGTCAGACGCGTAGCATCAGACCCTTGTTCCAGCTTTTGTGTTTCTTTGGTCTTTAATGGCTTTTTAGGGTTTTAATTTATAGTATATTTTATGTCTTCGTCCTTTTTACTGAAAATGTTTATTTTATAAGCAAGGGATAATTAAATTAATTATTTGTGAAAATTTTATTATGAATTTTAATGAACTGAAAAAGGAAGAAATAAAAATAAATGTAAAATGACCTAGGACATCACACTATGCAGGTGTACGACCGGTATGCCCCTAGTGGATCTTGCGGTCTCTTCCTCACTTCAATCACTAATGACTCTAGTTAAAGAGATATGCCATAGGAGGCTTGTGTGTGAATCAATCTAGTGTCGCAAGTTTCCTGCCAGGAGGTGTCTCACACCAACAGACACCATCTTCGAGCCAGTGTCGACTAGGACAATATTAGGCTCAAATGAATTTTCAATTAAAATATATTTTATTTACCAACAGATGGTTGGTTTAAGTGGTTTACGCAAGGTCTCAAGTTCGAGACATTTAGAGAGGGACAAACTTTGTTGGGAAAGTTAGCCTCACAAGACACGTTACCATCAACTTCACTTTTGACACTAAGCTTCTCAATTAAAAAATAGAAAATGCTAACTAGTGCTTTAGTGCCCTAAGGATACTAATTAAGGAACTAAAAATAAAAAATTTTCAATTAAAAACATCATTTATCTACCCATATTGATTTCTAAGTAATCTCAATACAATTTTTAATATAAAATTTTTATTTTTGATTCGACAAACAATATTCTTCGTGTATTTGTTATTAGGACCCCTAAAAATTATCTGCAATACTTAGTATTTTATTTTCAATTAAATATTCTTTATCAATTATAACTTTTATCATTATTATTGTTTGGGGTTATTTCAATATTATAAAACTTGTATTGATAATCAATAATCTATAGGTTATATTCACATGACTTGCTTGATATTCAAAACATTGGGGCATTTGATGTGGCAAGGGAGCTGGAAATTTATCTTTTGCTCTCGGGTTTGAATCCCTCTCACTGCTTTTTTTAATATATTAAACCTAGAAGGTTAAACCGGTTGACTTCCTATAGCAGGTCAACAATTTGTGACCATTAAATGGTCTGGTAAAAAAATGCCTATGAGTAACCCACCATTACCTTTCTCCCTCACCAAAAGTCATAAAATTTTGGGTTGAAAAAGTTTAAGGCCCTGGAAATATGCTCATCTTTGATTTTAATCTTCCTTCTTATAAAAATTTAATTTTTAAATAATAATTATCATTATTGATTGATAATGGGTCCATCTAATCATATTACATCATCAATTATAAGAATTTTAAAATGTGAAAGTAAAGAAAATGTAACGAGAATCATTAGATTTGGGACAAAATTACTCTTAGCCAAATTTTCTTTATATCAAATATGAGAGTGAAAAAACATGTTAAAAATTATACATCCTACCAAACACTGTTAATAATAAAAGATGCAACTATAACTTTGTTTTCTTTTGTGAACCTGTGGTTTAGTTAAATCTTTTATTTAATTGATAAAAAAATTAAAAAAATAAAAGGTATTATCCTTTTGGGCTGAATAAAAACAAAATAATTTTATTTGAAAAAAAGTAAAAGAAAAACAGATCTAATTAATAAAAAAAATTATATCATGTGATGCATCTGAAAGGTGAAGTTAGTAGTTTAGTAATGTAATATAGGTTGCATATGAATAGGGAACCTTTGGGGCTTTAACTTCTTTGGCATAACAAAGAAAGATGGGTCTAAAAGTAATAGTGAAGTTTTGTTATGGTTTCGGGCCTTCTGGTTCATTTAGGCCCTTGGGTTACTTTTGTTGGTCGATGTGATGTGATATGGAGATTCTTTTCTCTCTGCCACAAAAATATAAATTTTCCATCACACGACCATTCCGAAATTCAGCTCCAGCAAAGGGGGAAAATATAAAACAAGACGTGAAACTATTATCACTATATATTTTGTTTTCCGAAGGGACCCACCCGCACATAAACATCAAAAATTGCTTGTTGACGTATATGCCGTCCATTCCCTTAAAATTATGCTATGTACATGCAATGATTTTACCTATCATATCCCAAGGTTAATGACGTCCTTTGCTCATTCAACTTCATTTACTTTTAACATGATTCAATTTTTGAATTTAGCTTAACCCTCCGATTCATTCATCTATTTGAAATAAATAAATAAATAAAATATATGTATTTTTTATGTTTTAACTATCCCGGGTCAACACATCGTGTTGGTGAGATGAGTAAAATTGATCTAAATTTTGGATGAGTAATGTAAATCAAATTTAAAATAGATCTATTTTTATTTATCTTTTTATAACACAAGTATATGTAAACTTACAATGAATCAAGCACCTCTACGTACATACGGAGGCAAGGGTGCGGAGCTAACGCATACGGGAAGACAAGCAATCAAATAATGAGTCGTAGTATACATTTGATTAGGAGTTGAGAAAATGGAGTTATAAAAATAAAAAAAATCTAATGGTTAATAATGATTTTTTATATCATTTAAACCACTTAAAATTCTATTTGACCAACGATTTTTTTCATTAGTCAAATTTCAATTTAACTAATCTCAACCACGGAGACGTAATATATTTATCTCCATAATACAAACAAACAGAGCTTAAATCATGGTGAAAATGTAGGCAATATCCTAAAGATTCCGATCTGTGGGTCCATGTACTACAACATATATTTGGATTAGCTTGAGTCCGATTCCACCCACAAATCATGACGTTGATGGTAAGGTCCCCATGTCTCTTAATATAAAGTAACTTGCTTGGTTGTCCTTCTTCCTCTTCAAATCAAATGGCATCTCAAGTACACAACTTTTTGTTTAATTAGACTATTGGATTAGTTTTTTAAAAAAGAAAACCAGATATTATCACGTAATTATTCGCGTATCACTGTGTTTACATAATTTTACTGTTTAAATGTATATAAACGTAAATGTAAAATTGAAGTGATTCTTACAGACGAACGAAGCAAATTTCAAAGGATTAATTTGATGGTCGAGATCAAAGTACAAAAAAATATTCCCTAATGAGTGGCTGAGACTCTACCTAAAATTACCTTAGCAAAAGTATTATGCTTGGGTATAAGTGGCCTCAAGCTGTTCATCTAACCAGAGTAAAATAACAAAGAAAGTGTAAAGAAGTTAAACTTTCAATCAGGGAAAGTGGTCCCACCCAAGAAAGATCAAACAAGGTTGCTGCTAGCAGTTGTCAAAAACCACTTTCTGAAGCTACACCTAATTTCTGAAAGTGCAGGTACGCGGACACCATTAAAGGAATTCTCTCATTACATGCACACGTAACATTCGCTTAGTGATGTTGGCCACAAAAGTGTTTCGTACGGTTCAAGGATGGCGGTTCCCGCAGCAAGGGAAAAGCCTCCTACTCCATAAATTTATTTTTAGGGTTCAATACAGGTCGGGTTACATAGATTTGGTTCTTCAAAAAAAATTAAAATCATTAAAGTTAGTTAGCTTGAATTGAAATTGTATAAAATATTTACAAGATCCAATCCAAATTAATTTGATTTAAATTGGATTAATTTGAATCAGATAATCAAATATTCAATTGATACATAGCTTGATTTAAAAACAAGAAAATTCTAAATGAAATTTGATGAAAATACAAATCAATAGCATCATCATTACATATGTCCATGTTTAAACAACGTTACACACCACCTACTTAAACTCAAAAAATATAGTGCATCACCACTACTATAATCAAAATAAATCAATACCAGAATCAACAAATTTAAGAACTATCATCAGAAATAAAATAACATGAAAACAACAACAGTTCAATCTTAAGTCAGTGAAAGTTCAAAACAAAACATACCTACATTGGAGGAAGGGAAAGACGAAAGACCCAAGTAATGGAGGTCAAAGCCACTGGGGTGGTAAGGTGAAGGACTGAGGATGACGAAACATCAATGACGGTGAGGGAAAGACCAATAGTGATTATTGCAGGCCAAGGCGATGACGGAGACTAACGGTGATTAGTAGGGATAGAAACAAGGAAATGACAAGTTAAAAACTTAGGGCATGAGGATACTCAAGGAAGAGAAGAGGGAATTATGGAGAAACAACACACTTTAGATTAGGTTATGATTTTTAAGTTCTAGTTAGGTTAATTTGATTTTAGTGTTAGTAAAATACACACACGAAGGTTGCGTCAAGTGGTTGGGTAGTCAAGTTTACATGTCTAACACTCAACACCCAAACCAATTACCATAAGCTTATTAGTTTGCATTAGGCACTTTTGATCCGATTAATAAAAACATCTAATCTAACTTATTTGGATTTGTTTGTATTTTAGGATTGCATGAGTTAATTTAATCCGCTGCCCAACCTTATTTGTTTCCATGACATGTTTGCTAACACATTATGCACAAAGCCGAGTTTAAATGAAGGAAGGGGAAGGTCTTGAGAGATTTGGGGGGTGGGTGGGGGGACTTGTAAGATACACATTTTTTTAAAAAATCACTCATTTTTTTTTATTTTTTTTTTGGACCGAAAAAAAATCACACTCATAAAAGGAAGAAATTTCCAATAAGTCTTCCAAAAACCAACTCACAAGTAAAAGTATCCTAAAAAAACCCATAAGTACTCAAGTTACTCTTTCTCCCACACAAGCTATGCCCGGTTTAGGGTTTACCAAAAAAAAAGCTATGCCCGGTCAAAACAGACTTTTGACCCAGTATCGAACCTGCAGGCCGAGCCATGATGAAGCTCCCAATCTGATGGCTTATACAAGGCCCATTACCCATAATGGCAGCGGAACTCCAGGCCCGGCAAACAGATCCACGGTCTATCAACACTTTGGACTCGTCCAGGACTAGCCTCACAGTAACAGGCCCAAATCCAAGATGTATTCTTTGCAAGGAACCCTCGTATCTAATTTACCAAAAAAAAATTCACCAAAAAAAACCACTCATGTCTTCACTAAGTTGAACGTGTGACACGCAGGAGGTAAAATTCTTGTGACGTGTAGCACACATGGTAACAATACCCCACACAGGCAAGGCCACAAGAAAAACGTCAGTGGCGATGAGCTGAGACTGCTAAACAATGGTTTTAGCAATAGTAAGTACTCAATGACGATGATTACCAATCCGAGTTTCAGTACGAAGAGAAGTAGAGAACAGGTTTATGTATTCATGTACGAAACAGTCTCGACAACCTAAAAGCCCCAATCTCTCGCAAGATAAAAAGGATAGTCTATGCACACTGAAAATGCATATTTAGGCTAATTACTTTTATGTAACGGACAATGGATGTAACCCCGGCTATGTGGCTTCCCTGTCATGTAAAATTTTTTGTAACAGTTCTATCCCAACAGTTATATTTGACCAGGTAAATATTAACCTCTAGTCGTGGGAAAAAAAATGAGCCTGATTGTTTACACTAAATCATTTAAGGTTCATGACCAAATATATTGAACAGGTATCAATGTTCCAAAATACAAAAGCTGATTGCAAATTAAAGTGCAACAGAGGTAGTTATTCACGTTATCCTACATAATTACTTTAAACAGCCAAAAATTTTCTTTTTCTACAATTAAATTTCTGATGACTAGAATTTACCATATATCATGTGCTCAATAATATATTGAAAGTGTTCGATGGTGCTGCAGAGATGCACACTGAACACCAGAAGCCCAGAGCCACAGATCCAGCTCCACACTGAGCACCTAGATTTAATTTAGAGAGGCTTTTCAGTTTCAAATAAGATGAACAAATTATGCACGAAACACATGACAATAACAACCAAAACATGCGACTTTTCTTCATGTATAATGTTTCATGAGAAGATAGTTAAGCAAAAATATTTAATTAAAAAAATATACAAGTCAATTATTATATATTAAACATGTATTAAAAAGGGGCCATATGTGAGAGATACTCCACATTGAAAAGAAGAACTAACCTGTCTTCCTGATTTTACACTTATTAGCTCCCTCATTTTCTCCACTGCATGTATAGAGCAAGCCCGCAATTCAACTTCCTCTTCAGTCCCTGGACCTATTTCTCCACTGGCCGCAATAGTATCGGCCAGTGTTGGACTATATTTTAAAATACCAAGCTGCTGAAGCACAGCTGGGACAATGTAGTCTGCCATTATAGTTAGAGAGCCGATGTCTTTAAACTCACCATATCCTTGGCCCCCAAATGCACCCCATAAATCTGCTGCAAATATCTGAGCTCTTTTATATAAAAACACCTGGCGACCTTTGTACACTGAATGGTCTCTAAAACCTATAACCAATTAATATTAGAGTTAATGAACGAAATTTGTAACACACAACCCATAGAACTTAGGTAATCAAGCTAAGAAGAAAAAAAGACTATACCAGGAAAATGACGTGCAACAAGAGCGACAAGATTCACAGCTGATTTTCCACAGCACTCCACAAGATTGGATGCTTTACCATCGAAATTTCTTTCCAATTCAATCCCAACCTAGCAAAAGAAGTGGGCATTATTACACATTATGGCTACCAGACTTCCAAGACATGCTCATCATCGCAGCTAAGTTCACAAAATTAAAAAAAAAAACCTAACAAAAAGAAAACCGGCTAGAAACAGACAAAATGACCATACTAGGATTAAAGATAACGTCAGTAATGATTTGGGTTACCTCATGAAGTAACCTAACACGTTCATCTTCCAAAGGAAGGGGTCTAGGCCACCTCAAAAGCTCACGTAACTGCGGACCTATCAATATGAACAATTTTTTTCATTATGCTGTTCGTAGAAAAGTATTTCTTCAATGGAAGCATTGAAACAAGTTACTAAACCATATGGCTACCATAAACAGAGATGAAGATGTCTTTTGAAAATACAATAACTTGAACACAAATCTAAGATATGGTTCTCTTATATGAACAAGAACTGTAGTCTGACTGTTGCTAGAGCTGAACCACTTTTAAACAAGAACTCATGCCAAGCAAAGTTATTGCCGTTCACCTAGTATCGTAAAATGACCAAAGACTAAACAATGTTCTGTTCTGTTCACTGTTAGGACTTGGCTACTTTAAAGTGATACATATTATTATGCGCCATTACTTGTCCTACAACATACTATAGGCTGGTGTGTATTTTACATCTACCCTTAAACAACGTTAATTGTTAACAAACCTTAGTTTCAACTGATAATAGTAAAACCAAAAGCTAAATTGAAAGCGTTCTTGCCACATGTCATTTCATTCAAATATGTGCATGAGACTATGGGAGTGAATTTGGAATTTATCAATTGTTTTAATTTGTACACAGGCAGTAGTACAAGAACCAAGCAGAATTACCAGTATACTTTTGTAGACGATCGGCATCAAATGCAGATTTATCATTTTGAAGAGCTGCCTTTAGCCCAGATGCCAAATGATCATAATTCAAATCCTTATCTGTCAGCAAACGAGGAGATATTTACCATTGAAAAGAACAGAGATGATGGAAAACTTAAAAACCAGGGATAAAAAATACATGAGCAAATTACATTTACACAATTACACTACCTGTGGTTTAACAAAACACCCAATACCCCTCCCCTTTTGATTCTATACAAACCCACCCTCCATTTATACAACAACATGCAATCATGTACGTACCTTTCCTGTTAACACAGACCTTCTGAATTTCTTATACAGTTATATCAGTGAAGGGTGGTCAAAGTAATGTCAAAACATAGATGGGTATCAAGTGTAATTTCATCAAATATTAGGGGGTAGTGGGGTACAAGCGCAACATACTCAAAATAGGCATGTTAAAATCCAAGGAGACCATCCACTAATCACCACTTCATGTCTTTATCAATTACAATGTCAACCGGACAAGTCACCTACTGATCTTCATAATACCCAATACCCAATTAAAAACAAAAACAAAAACCATAATTTTATTAGATAAAGTGATATATAATTGTTTCTCATCAGCATACCATGGGAAATAAAGGAATAAGAAATTCTATAACCACTTAATCTCCGTATTTTAGAGAATAGCTGGCAGAAGCAATTTATCTTAATGCCTTTTCATTCCTTTTAAACTACAACAAAGTAGGGTATGTTCGAAAGCTAAGGTATTTTACAAAGCAGGGCACTCCAGACACGCATCACTAACTTTTGGTAACATAATAAGCAAATACACAAGAACCCAAATGCTATTGACCAAACCAAACGTTTTAAAAAGCAGAACATCACAGTCACAGATACGGAAATTCAAATTCGACACCTCTTGCACATTCACCAAACCATTTTCATATCTACCAAGTATCAACACCAAGTTCTGCACGTATATGAGTATATCAACTAATTCATCCTATAATAATGATGATACAAATGCTTCTTAAACGAAATCTCACTAATAAGAAGCCATGTCTGCTTACCTTCTAGCTAAATGCATTCGGAAAAACTCATTTCAGTTTAACCAGTAAAATGCCACTAAAATATTACAGATAAATTAAAACGCCAAAGTAGCAAACTAAAAAGAAAGTGGATCGTTTACACCCTAATTAAGGCACCAAAGAAAGCCTGTAATTGATTTATTAAAAAATTAATTAATCATAATCCTTCGACATTTTGTACAGAAACTTGCATGCAGCATTTGAGACAGCAAAAATGAAAAAAATAAAAAGAACGCAGTGTACCAGGCCAGAAGCAAAAATTCAAAGCGTCCAACACAAACAAGTACTGAACAGTGAGTGGTCCATTATCAAAATAATGAATCCCTTCGAAATCCCACTCAACCTTGGGAATGGACTCGATGGTGCTCACCACTTTCTCAATTCCTGAAAAACGACAGCAACAAGGATAAAACGCATTTTCGGAATGCACGACACGAGTTGAAGCATTGGAAAACAAAACAGTACCTGCAGAGTCGACGAGGACGTGAGAGGAACGGCTAGCGACCCAAGCGGAGGTAGCCCTAACGTCGTCCATGGAGCTTTCGAGAAGAGGAGCGCAATGCGGCGTGAGAGCGTTAGCGTGTGGTGGCGAACCCTAAACGAAGGCGTTTTGAAAAATGAATAAATATATAGGGTGAGTGACAGTGTGCGTTTTGGTTTTACCTGCTTTGAAGTTTCGCGGGTTTTCATGTGGAGAGACAGGGTGGTTGTTGGCGTCATGTCCATGGAAAGCTTTTGGGCCACGAAACACCCCATTTCAAGTATCCGGAGGATAAAGTTCCCATACCAAACCCAATGAAATCACGTGATCAATGCCTCACTGGCCCACCCTTCTCTCCCACGTTTTATATCCGCTATCTGTATTGTAATTTGTAATGAATACTTACAGTGTTATTTATCTCGTATAATATTTTAATAATTGTTATAATATGAAATAAATGTCAAGAAACTAGTTTAATTAGCTCAGTAAGTACTCTGGTACAAATTGATTAGTGTAAAATATATAATATGAAATAGATAAGATGCCTTAAATATTTAGTGCAATTTAAAATAAATACTGTGAACGTTTAATTTGCTAGTATAAACGAAAAGTATATTGGACTATGGTATATGTTTAAAATGTTTTATTCGTTGATACAACGATGACGTAACTGGTTTAACATAAGTCCATTATGTACAAACAAAAGTGTATAATAATATATTTAAAATAGAGTGTAATTTCTATACTATTCTCAGTAAAAAAAGGTTTTCCATAATTGGCTATCTGCATTTTAAAAAAAACTTTACCTTGACACTCAGTATTTAAATTAGATTCTTTAAAATATTACAATCACAAAAAATATTTAGTAGTACTACTTCATGATTTTGGAATAATAAAAAATATTTTTAAAATGTAATTGCTGTACTATTTTTTTTCCCTCTAGTATCTATTATACCGGAAGTTTGAAGAGTAATGTCTAGCTTCAACGTCTGCACATTAAATGTAGGAAACAAGAAAAATAGTTTCCTTCATTTACATGAATTAAGAGTCCAGAACTACATTTTTAATTTGCTATACCATTTAGGATTCATTACAAACAAAAACGCATTAAAAATGTTTTTTTTATCAAGGGGTATTATTTGGAGATTCAATTCGAACATAAAACCCTTTAAACATAACTTAGCATGACAACCACTAGAACAAGTAATTCCTTATTATTAAAAAAGAAATGTTATTAGATATAACATTTTCTATTTCTTTACTAGTTTTTTATACATTCAATAAAAAAAACTTATATAAATTTTAAAATATTTTAATATATAAATTATATATATATATTACACATTAATATATATATTAAATATTAAATATATTTTATTTATTAAATATTTAATAAAACATTTAAAATATATATTAATATATTAAATATATATTTAATTTATTAAAACATTTGAAATACATAAATTTAAATGTATTAAAACATTTAATATATATTAATATATTAAATACATTTAATATATAAATTTAATACATTTAATATATAAATATATTAACATATAATATATAAATGAACGTTAATATATTAATATATAATTTATATATTAAAATTTAATATATTTTAATGTTTAATATATATATATATATATAATTTATATATTAACATATTTTAAAATTTATATAAGTTTTTTTATTGAATGTATAAAAAACTAGTAAAGAAATAGAAAGGGTTATATCTAATAACATTCCTCATTTGACAATAAGGAAGCACATGTTACAGTGATTGTCATGCTAAGTTGCGTTCAAAGGGTTCCAGATTTGACTTCTGGTGCCATTTGTCGCAACACTTAGACATCTCATTAATCATTTGCGTGGGAAGTGGAGATGTCAAAGCGAGTTGAACCCGGTGAGCTGGCCTGCCAACCCGCTTAAAATGGGGCAAAACGAGTTGACTAAATTTATTCCGTGGTGGGTTCAAAATTGACCCACCTCGTATTTTTACAAGTTTTTGGCGGGGCAGGGCGGGTTGACCCGACAGGTTATATAATATTTTATTTTAAAAAATAATAATATAATATAAATAATATCTTATAAAAAATTTATTACCTATTTTGGATAATGCACTTTACTAGTTTGATTACCTATTCGATTTTTAGTATTAGTGATGATTTAATACTTTAATTACCTATTTTAGAGGATGCATTTTACTGTTTGATTCTTTGTATTAGTGGTAGTTTAATAACTTTAATCGCCTATTTTTAAAAAATGAATTTCACTAGTTTAATTATTAATGTTAGTTTGATTTTTTATTTTGGACAAATATTAAACTTTTTATTATTGAATATTATTGAAAACTGAAATGTTTAGTTCTTATTTATTATCGTTAATTTATTACGAGGAATGAGATTATTTCATTTTAGTATATTATTTTAATTAGTGTTTGAGTTAGAATTATTAATATAATTATATTCAATTTTTGTATTTTAGTGGTATACTACTTTATTTTTTAATTTAATTAACTTTCTCTTATTAAAAATAATAAGTTAGTTGATTTTTGTTGCTACCGAATTTTGTCTGGTTTGCCGTTTCAAAAATGAAAATAAAAAGGGTAACAAATTTTAAATCTTTTGTCTAAAGGACTCTTAAAAATATGTGTGTTATTAAACAATTTTTTAAAGGGAATAATAAATAATAGAAATAAAAAATAAAGAAAAAAGAAAAAGAAAAAACAAATAGAAAACAGACTAGATTTAGTCCCATGTTGAAAACTCCAAGATTAGAATTTGCTAAATTTTAAAATTTGTTAAGTGTTATGTAGTCCCGCATTGAAAATTCTTATGGGAGCTTGCTCAAGTGACTATATAAGTAACACCTTGTAACACTTTGAAAAACACACAAAAGTTATATATACTTCCTGGTACGACCGTAAATATAACTTATTTCTGAGTATACTCTGTTATTTGATATTTCCATGGAAGTCTCAGTTTAGGAAAACTAGAGACGCCACTAAAATTTTTTTTAGTTCGTAAAAGAAGTTATGTTTTCTTTTTCTTTTTTAAGTCTATTCTATTATTTATGTTGTATATAGTTATCTTTTTGTTATTTTCATTTTATGCTTTAATTGGTTTTTTTGTCATTCATTTTATGTGTATTTAATTTTTATTTATTTATTTATTTAAAAATCTTTAAATTTATTTGAATTGATTTAAAGAATGTACATATAACTTGTAAGTTTGTTCTCTTAACATATATAGTATAAACAATTTAATTGATGTTGTGTGATACATTGCATCAATAAAGTTGTTCTAAAAATCATATAAACAATTCTATTGATTCCGTGGGATACATTAAATCAATAAAATTGCTCTAAAAATTACCTGAATAATTTTATTGGTGTAGTGGGATACATCATAAAGTTACTCTAAAAATTTAATAAACAATTTTATTGATGTCGTGGATATATTACATTAATTAAAGTTGTTCTAAAAATCTAATGAATAACTTTATTGGTGTCACGGGATACACTAAATCAATAAAGTTGCTCTAAAAAATTATATGAATAATTTTATTAACGTCGTGTGATACACTACACCAATAAAGTTATTACAAAAATCATATATGCATAGTGGGATAAATGATACCGATTAAATAAAATCACCAACCCTGATTCCCCATTGCATTTGGGAACACAGAGGAGCAAGATCAATTCTTGTTTGGCCTATTTTCTTTAAAAATTAATTTCCCTTTTATGTAAATATTTGTTTTTTATTTTTTATCATTGGGTCACTTTTAAATTATTAAAAAATAACTACACAATCTAATTAAGGTAATGTTCCTTTGGAACACACAAATAAGGTGCTAATATCTTCCCTATTCATAACCAAACTCCCAAAGCTAGATCTCAAAAAGGGTTTTTTCAATATTTTACTTTTTAAAATAAAAACAAAATCTTGGTGGCGACTCCACACCTTTTTATAATTTGTTTTCAAAAAAAATAATTTGTTAGAATCGTTATCGGTTGTTCACGTCGTGATAGTTTTTATTAATTTCTATCATTTTTAAACGGACCAATCATTAACCAACATCTTATTAATTTTTTTCAAATACTAAAAATAATTTTACTTTTTAAAGTTTTTAAAAGTTGGCAGGCTAACCTGCCTCGTCCCGCTCCGCTATCAAAACAGGGCAAGTTGAAAATTTCAACCTGCCTTTGATAGGCGGCCAAACCCGCCCCGCCCTCAAGGATTACAAGTCTCCCCACATCATTTCTAGTATTTTGTAGAAATTTTACAATTTTAAAGTTGTGCTGAATTATGAAGGAAATAGTTGTTGAGATAACTAAACAGTTGGTATCTTTGTGCTAGACAAAGTTGCTCACAAATTAGATTTGAGTTGAGCCAAAAGGCTAAGTACTCCATCAGATTTAATAATGTCACTTTTAACTAAACAAAAGGATCAATTGTACAACATATGGATTGCTCTTGACATTTGCTTTTGCGGCTGTAACTTGGTCACTTAAATTACTTTTTTTCCTTTTCTTATTCAGAATAAATTTTAGTAAATAATCAAATTTAGTACTTTCTATTCCATGTTCTAATTGTTTGGCTTACAATTGAAATAACTTGATACACATTATGAAGATAAATCAATAGTTATATTTTGTTATAGCATAAATTTTAATATTGTTAAATAGAACTGATAATTTTTCACTTCCTTATCCAACCATATTTGAAGTTAAAATAAACATCACATCAGAAAGCTCCAAACCAATATTTCCAAGGATAATATTAGCACAAAAAGTTTAACTACAATACTGAGTCATGTTCAAAAATACCCTTTGCATTTACATCAATAAACATACTAGCAAGTGAATCCCCCATGCCATCCTTTGTTTCACTTTCATTTCCCATGATGTTGAATGCCTTAAGATTAATGGTTAAGACAGGCTTAGCTAAACACTTTGTCGCACTAATGTAGGAGTCTTGAGTGAGACAAATACCACTGTCTTTGAGCAAGAATGAAGTTTACCATTGGTAGATGATGGAGGCAATGAATGCTAGCAAACCTCTGATGAAGATTTGTTGATGGAGGCTTCCCTGGATCCATGATTTTCTCCTTCCTAACAACATATAGTCACTTTATCATTGATTTGTAATGGTCCAGTCAACAAATCAATGTTCATATCAAGCACATGATAAGGATCTTCTCCGCCAACAACATCTGCTTCTACTGTCTTTGATCATCTGCAGAAGAGTATTACCAAGCCTTGGTTAAAATTGATGATTCAAACAAATTACAAGATTTGGATTTAGACTGGTTGATGAATGTAACAGAGGGAGAGAGAGAAAAGCAGTTTTCTTATTTTCTATGAAGAAAGGTCTGAGCCTGAAAAAAAATATTTATGTTTTTCATATATTCAATTCCATGCATGCCAAAACTGTCAGCCACTTAGATGCCAATTTAAGCCTAATCAAAAGAACCTTAAAATCAAAACTATAACAATCAAGTAAAAATCAAGACAAATCTTCAATTGAACTATTAGTTTTATGTAACATTTAAAAGCATTCTCATGTTTGGTTGAGAACCCATACTTTTAGCTTATTTCAATATGTTTCTTGATATACCTTATCAAAATTAGCTCTTTTTTTTGGTTTATTGCAATTAGTTTCATGATATAATAATATCTTAAGCCTTGTGTAAAAAGAATTTATCAAACAAACATTTCATTAAGCTGTGTAACGAAACAGACTCCTGATGTGAAGACCAAAATATTGTCTACCAAATGCACTTAACAGAGAAAGAGATGGTGAATATATGTCATATCAACAAGTGACCAAGCTCAGTGTTTTATTGAAATTATTGATTTCAGAACTATATTAGATTTTTATGTTAATCCATCAGGTCTTCTTTTAACTGACAAATCTAATCATGGTCAGTTTCTATTATTTAATGTATAAATTGATTCCTCCATCCCATCTTTTTCAACCTGATTCCTCAATTCGCATGGACGTAGACTATATTTAGGATGATTAACTACCCATGCCTAAGAAAGGTCATTTCATAAAGCATTTGAATTTATAAAAAGCATTTCACCACCACTAGTTTGTTTTCCCCACCTGAGGAGGACTCTTGGAAAAACTAGAAGGGCATTTGTTATAAAGCAGTTAATTGTCATAATGAATATGGAACAACAGAAACAAGCACATCATGGTTTTTAGTTCTCACCCCCAAGCCAAGACTCAATACTTTTATAATTAATATTAGATGTTTGGACAGAGACATTTCCAGCAGGTGGGTTCTCAACTTGACTTTCCATCCCCTTTGATGCTTCCTCTCAATTAATATAAACTTGTCAGATTTCCAAGCACACTCTGTCACTAACAGGGTAGAATTCTCTTAAAACCTACATCAGTAGTACATCAAGAGCAGAGGGAGAATAGATAAGACTGCAGAATATTATTTGGATTCAGGTCCACGTTTATAAAGTAGGGAATTTAGTGTACAAACTAACCTCAATCCCCTTATGAGATATTTTGATTGATTGCCTCTTTATAGAGATGGAAGAAACCATTTTGAACAATGATTCAACATCAAGTAAAATCTGTGAAAGGACGCAAGAAAAAAGGTTCAATTAACCAAATCAGTCTAGATCTAAGATTAATTCACAATCAAAGAGAGGTAATAATTTGCATCTTAAAATAGCACAGGTCCTCTAAATTTACATTATCTAGAGCCATCCTAATAATATCACTTTTACTTTCAGCCAATTTGTAAATAACCTCTGCATCAGGGCTCCCAGGACGAAATTTCAACTTAAAAGTGATTCAACAACCTAGATTAAATTGTAATATGATAAACTTGGGAGATTTACTTGCTGAACTAGAACTCGAAGACGTGCAAGCAAAGCCATAACTGTCAGATAAAATCCCATAAAAAAGGACCAAGCAAACAAACAGATATCTCACTGTTAACAAAAAAAAAAACATCCCATTGTCTACGCCAAGAGTTAAAACACAACTTAACATAATAACCATTGAAACAAGTGCTTTCTTATTATCAAATGAGGAATGTTATTAGATATAACTCTTTATATTCTTTTACTAATTTTTTATACATTCGATAAAAAAACTTATATAAATTTTAAAATATTTTAATATATAAATTATATATATTACACATTAATATATATTAAATATATTTTATTTAATAATATTTAATAAAACATTTAAAATATATATTAATATATTAAATATATATTTAATTTATTAAAACATTTGAAATACATAAATTTAAATGTATTAAAATATTTAATATATTAAATACAATTAATATATAAAATGAACGTTAATATATTAATATATATAATTTATATCTTAAAATTTAATATATTTTAATGTTTAATATATATATATATAATTTATATATTAAAATATTTTAAAATTTATATAAGTTTTTTTATTGAATGTAAAAAAAACTAGTAAAGGAATAGAAAATGTTATATTTAATAACATTCCTCATTTGACAATAAGGAAACACCTGTTTCAGTGGTTGTCATGCTAAGTTGTGTTTAAAGGGTTCCACGTTTGACTCCTGATGTATGCAACTTTTACAGGCAAAATTTCTCTTCCCACCAATTTTGCATGGGCCTCCTTGGTGTGCGAAATGGAATAAATGATGTGATATTTTTTGTCCATACAAACAATTATTTTTTTAACTATCCTATTTTCCAAATATTTTTTAAAAGCTACATTATTTAAAAAAAACCCCGTTAAATAGTCAAGGAAAGAAACTTTATGTTGCAATTTTAACAAATTACTCATAAAATGTTCAAGAAGCATGCTAAAGGGTCGCAACACTTCTAACATTAATCATAACAAAAATTTCTAAGGGATTGTGTATTTTAGTTTTTTTTGAAAGTATTAAAAGATGGATAAAATAACAGAACAAAAAATATCACATTGACCTTTAGCATGAACAACAATCAAATTAAAATAGGACTTTATGACGGGGAGAATAAGTCAAAGTTAACAATCAAAAGGTACAACATAAGAAGTCCACATCTCAATGAAGATCTATATCAATCAACTGACGTGCAAAGGGCAAATATCAACATCCATGAATATACTAACAGATAGAGCGCAAAAAAAAAAAAATCCAGCATAGATCAAATGATTTAAAATTTGTGTAAGCAAGTGCCTAATGTTGTACAAATAACATCGTAATTACAAAGGAAAAAGCAGAGCAAATGAAACAAAAAAAACTAATAGCATATCATGGATTATACTATAAAATTTGGTAATACCAAGTATCAGCTTGTAGCAACTGTGTGAAATAAAAGAAAAATATTTTATATGCGGATATGCCTAATGCCATGATCAGAGTATGTCCACTGAACTTAACCATGGGCATATAGGATAAATGAGGCAACTAGTAAAATATAAATCACAAAATATCAGTGGCAGAGGATATGATGCAGCTTTTAGTATTGGTTCAACCATCTGTATAAGAAAACAAAACATCAATTAAAATAGGAGAATAGGTTCCATAAAGATAAACAATTCAATGTAAAAAATATTATGGAGCATAGGGAAAATGATTCCAATTATAACCAAACAATGTATTAAATCCTCATAGTCATATTGTATACATGGAAAGAGGACAGCTAATGAGCTACCACAACATAAGCTCACTGATATTAAATTACAAAGTCAAGAAAAACAGAGAAACAAAAATATTTATCTGCAAATTTACCTCTGCTAGTAGGCGTGCAGCTCCTAAAAGACGCTCCAGAAAATTATGTTGTCCATTATCACATTTTCTCCTTTTTAAGCTGTAATGAGACAAGAAGTGGAACAATATCATCAACAAGACAGAACTTATAACATCATATACTGAAGGGGAAGTTTCATTATGAAAATATTTCAAAAGCCATAGACAAATTAAAACAATGTTCTAGTCCCCCTCATTAAGGAATACTGGTACTAATTTTGAACCAGTTGTTGGCAAGGAGCTGTTTGAAATATCAACACAATAACTCTCAACGTATTTGAACATTTAATTCGTTACTATGTCAGTTACAATGTTACATAGCTTAATTCTCCGATAATGAACTCTCTAAAAGACAATCCACCTCTCTAAAAGATGAACCTTCTGTTTCGGTCTATCTCCTTTGATAACAAAGAAACATGATGTTACAAGCTCCTCCACGTTTGCCAATTCCAAAGGCCTTATACATCTGCTCACCTACAAATTACAATACCACCACAAAACCCAAAAGCACATATGAATACACATTTCATACATAAAAAGTGTAAACACACATTTGCCACCCAAAATGATTACTTTTAACTAATAATAATTGGAATATATATATTGAGATATAAAATACAAAATGATTATTAATAATAAATATGCATTTTGATTTTAAAAATATTAATTTTAAATCTTAACGTGTATAAAGTTAATTAAATACATGTTTTAAAATAAATTATATTATGAATTTAAAGTTCCAATAAAATATAATGCAAACAATCATATGTTGATAGATCTTCTAGTAACATAATGATTAAAAAAAATAAAAATGAATATAAGAATTCATGAGTTGACCACATAAGGCAAACTGAATACGCGGAAGCAGCTGATGATATGGTTGGGTATCAATCACATAAGGCAAAATTAGGAATGTGAATATGAGTTATTTGTAGAGCTGACAAAATTGGCTAGTCTGTATGGGCCGACTTGAACCTGCTAAAAAAATGTAGTACGAGGGCTTAAAAATAAAGTTTAAAATTAATAAGCACGAAAAAAAAGCCTGAACCTAAAAAAGCCCAAAAAAAATGGGTCGAGTATGGGCTGACCCGTGAAGGCCACGGG
Source organism: Clitoria ternatea (assembly GCA_037962975.1). Lineage (NCBI taxonomy): Eukaryota > Viridiplantae > Streptophyta > Magnoliopsida > Fabales > Fabaceae > Clitoria > Clitoria ternatea. Next base: position 19,553,119 of record CM075670.1, on the reverse strand, counting down.
CGACCCGAGTAGTTTAAAAAACATAAAAATTATAAAGAGTTTCTCTTTTAGTTAGGATTTTTCTTCATTTCTTTCTACTTTCCATCTCACCGTATGTGTGGAATATAGACTTTTGTAGACTTTTGTTATGAACTTTAATGATAAATATTTATGAAACGTTTTAAAAAAATATTACAAATGTTCGTAGTTGTTTCGTAAAAAAAAATTACGTAGTTTTAATTTTTTTTGGATAGAAATTTAATTTTTTATAAATTTATTTTTTAACTTGTTTTAAAGCGAGCCGCCCAAAGTGGCTCGCGGCCCGTTGAGGGTCGGGTTATGGCCTTTAATTTCAAAGCCCGAATTTTTGCGGGCCTTATTTTGCTCGACCCTAAGTGGCTTGCAGCCCAATAAAGCCCTGCCTATTTAGGGCCGCCCGCCCAAATTGCCAACTATAGTTATTTGTTCCGTCACGCCCCGTTAAAATATGGGATGGGGCGGGTTTGGCCCCCTATCGAAGGCGGGTTAAAATTTCTGATTCGTCTCATGTTGATGGCGAGACAGAGCGGGACAGGTTAGCCTGCCAACCTTTAAAAAAATTTTAAAAATTAAAATTAATTTTAGTATTTGAAAAAAAAATCTACTTAAAAATATAAAATAATAGAAATTAATAAAAATCAATTAACTTATTATTTTTAATTAAAAAATTAATTAAATTAAAAAACAAAGTAGTATACCACTAAAATAAAAATTTGAATATAACTATATTAATAATTTTAACTCGAACGTTAATCAAATAATATGCTAAAAATGAAACAATTTTATTCCTCATAACAAATTAACGATGATAAATAAGTACTAAACATTTAAGTTTCTATTAATATTCAATAATAAAAAGTTCAATATCTATCTAAAATAAATAATCAAAAACTAATACCAATAACTAAACTAGTCAAGTTCATTTTTTAATATTATATTATTATTTTTTAAAATAAAATATTATATAACTCGTAGGGTCAACTCACCCCGCCCCGTCAAAAACCCGTAAAAATATGGGGTGGGGTGGACAATTTTGAACACATCGCGGAATAAATTTAATCAACTTGCCCCACCCCATTTTAGACGGGTTGGCAGGCCGGTCCGTGGGACTCAACCCGTTTTAACATCCATAACAAGAATAAGTTCTTAGTTGACCGATAAAATTAAAATTGGAATACAAATTATAATCAAAATTATGACACCAACAAGTACCATTTGTTGTGCTCCATATGCTTTAGAAGACATTCCATCAATTCCTCGCGCGAGACTAAGCTAATGCATTTTTGGCAATCTTTCATAAGAAGTGCATTGATATTGCTGTTTGCCATAGATGAGAAGATCAGTAATAATTATTGAAAGAGTTATAGTGTACAAGATTTTTATTTTCTCCACAACCTAAGAGAGAAATTCATTATGAGAAGTTATAGGAATGTAACCATTAAAAAAGAAAAAAAAATGCCAAACTAACCTTTGGAAATACAGAGATTTACCGTTTTCAAACTCATCAATAATTATTCTAGTGTTTTTGTTACATTCATCCTGCTTTGAATCATCATAATAAGATAATAGACATTCATCTTAATAGTTCTTTCCACTAAAGATTTCTTTTAGAGAAAAATTATATTTTATTTAGAACTAATTTCAGAGATAAAACAATTCTATATATAATTCTTTCTTGGGTATAAGTGCATCGCTTGCAATTATTCTTTTTTTATTTTTACTTGTATCAATTCATGATGTCAGATTTGTTTTAATTAGTGTTGTTAAAATTTGGTCCCTCTAGATTTTTTTTTGGAGACACTTTCAGCACTTTAGGATTGTTTGATGATACTCTTTAATTGGTTAGTAACATAGAATGAAATAATTTTATCACCTTGTTTGAACCCATCTATGAACATATTTCCTTAGAGTTTTTAAGTTCTAAAGAGGTCTACAATGTAAAGACCATTATACTAAACATAAAATTTAGTATACATAGGTGAGTTACATTTTGACCAAAGAAGTTTAAAACATAAATGAATTAAAGAGCTAACTCAACTATACAAATAGCAATTACATAAGCAACCAACTAAGAGTGAGCGAGAGTGAGAGAATAAGTGAGAATTGTTATAAATAAACTTAAAATTAAGAAGGAAGAAGAATGAGGAATGAAATTTAAGGAGAGTAATGAGATGAGAGTAGAGAAGTTGAAGTAGAAATGAAGTTATGATTTCTCTACAATGAGTAAGAATGATAGGGTATTTATAGGAAAATGGGGGGGGGGGGGGACATGGACATCCAATTATTCATAATACTCCCTCTTGGATGTCCATATTTTATGATATGCCTCGTTAAAACCTTACTACGAAAAACCCAGTGGGATAAAAACCTAGTGAAGGAAAAAGAGTACATCATCCTTTACAAGGTAAATAATTAAATATATAAGTATTTAATTCTCCCCCTCATCAGAACACTTATGTAAGCGTCAAAGACCAATCTTCTGTACTAGTTGCTCAAAGACCTTGGTTGGTAATTATTTTGTAAAGATATCTGCTAGATTCTCACATGATCGGACTTGCTGGACATTTATTTCACCATTCTTTATAAGATCATGAGTAAAGAAAAATTTTGGTGAAGTATGTTTTGTCCTATCTCCTTTAATATAACCCTCCTTTAACTGAGAAATACAAGCTGCATTATCTTTACATAAGATTGTTGTGGTAATTTTCCAGCATGCAAGTCATAGGTTTCTTGAATGTGTTGAATCATAGATCTCAACCAAACACATTCTCGACTTGTTTCATGTAATGCTAAAATTTCAGCATGATTAGATGATGTTGCTGTGATTGTTTGCTTTATGGATCTCCATGAGATTGTTGTACCACCACATGTGAACAAATATCCTATTTGTGATCGACCATTATGAGGATCATACAAATACCCCACATCTGCATAACCAATTAGGTTTGCCTTAGATACATATGGGAAAAATAAACCCATGTCCATTATACCTCTAAGGTAGCGAAATATGTGTTTAATCTCATTCCAATGCCTTTTTGTGGGCAAAGAACTATATCTTGCTAACAAATTGACAGCAAATGATATATCAGGTCGTGTATGACTAGCAAGATACATTAGTGCACCAATTGCACTGAGATATGGTACTTCAGGACCAAGTAGTTCTTCATTTTTCTCTTGAGGTCGAAAAGGATCTTTGCTCACTTCAAGTGACCTTACAACCATTGGATTGCATAATGGGTGTGATTTGTCCATATAGAATCGCTTTAGCACATTTTCTATATAAGTCTTTTGATGCATTAAAATTCCTTCCTTTAAATATTCTAATTGTAATCCGAGACAAAACTTTGTTTTTCCCAAGTCTTTCATCTCGAATTCCTTTTTTAAGCAATTTACAGCCTTTGAGAGCTCTTCAGGAGTTCCGATGATGTTTAAATCATCTACATAAATTGCAATTATAACAAACTCTTTTCCTGATCTTTTCATAAAAAAACACATGGATAAATCGAGTCATTTTGATACCCTTCTTTTAACAGATATTCACTGAGGCAATTATACCACATACGTCCAGATTGTTTTAGTCCGTAAAGAGATTTATTTAATTTAATTGAATAATTTTCTCGAGGATTTGTCTTGTATGCTTTAGGCAAATTAAATCCTTCAGGGAGTTTTATATAGATGTCATTTTCAAGTGAGCCATATAAATATGCTGCAACAACATCCATAAGGCGTAAGTCAAGCCTTTCACGGATTGCCAAACTTATTAAGTATCGAAAAGTAGTGGCATCCATCAATGGTGAATATGTTTCTTCGAAATCAATACCAGGTCTTTGTGAGAAACCTTGTGCAACAAGTCTTGCTTTATATCGCACAATTTCACCATTTTTATTTCTTTTTCTCGTAAAGACCCATTTGTACTCAACTGGTTTTACACCTCCAGGTGTTTGGACTATAGGCCCAAAAACTTTTCGTTTTGCAAGTGAGTTTAACTCTTCTTGCATTGCATCTTTCCACATTGGCCAATCATTTCTTTGTGCACATTCCTTAACAGATTTTGGCTCATGATCCTTATCATCATTTATAATATCAAGAGCTACTTTGAATAAAAAAATTTCATCAACATCGACTTCATGTCGATTCCATTGTATTCCATCCATGACATAATTTTTAGAGATCTCTTTCCTTTTATCAATTTTAGGTACCTTGGTTTCTTCTGGATTTGAAACCTTGATTATATCAGAAGACTCTACTGGAGTCTTTATATCCTCGATTCGACCATCCTCTTTATTTACTTTTCTTTTCTGAGGATTTTTATCTTTAGAACCAACAGGTCTGCCACTTTTTACTTTGGCTTCATACTCATTTGCAATTTTAGATCGTCCTTCAGGGATATCAATCTTTATTGGAGTATTAACAGCTGGTATGTGTGACTTAGTCACTCTTTTTGGATCAGCAAATGCATTTGGCAATTGGTTTGCTAAATTTTGCAAACTAATTATTTTCTGAACTTCTAGTTCACATTGCTTTGTTCGAGGATCAAGATATGAGAGAGATATCTCATTCCAACTGATCTTTTTATCCAACTTTTTATTTTCTCCCCCTAATGGTGGGAAAATAAATTCATCAAAATAACAATCAGCAAAACGAGCTGTAAACAAATCACCTGTTAAAGGTTCAAGATATTTTATTATAGATGAACTTTCATATCCAACGTATATTCCTAACCTTCTTTGAAGTCCCATCTTAGTGCGTTGTGGAGGAGAAATAGGAACATATACCGCACTTCCAAAGATTCTTAGATGGGAAATATTTGGTTCTTTACCATGAACCAATTGTAAAGGGGAATATTCATGATAACTTGTAGGCCTGATGCAAATTAGTGTTGCTGCATGTAAGATTGCATGTCCCCAAGTTGAAATTGGGAGTTTTGATCTCATTAATAATGGTCTTGCAATCAATTTCAAACATTTAATCAATGATTCAGCAAGTCCATTTTATGTATGAACATGTGCTACATGATGTTCAACATCAATCCCAATGGACATACAATAATCATTAAATGATTGAGATGTGAATTCACCAGCGTTATCAAGGCGTATTTTCTTAATTGGATAATCAGGAAAATGAGCTCTTAAACGAATTAATTGAGCTAGTAATCTCGTAAACGCCTGGTTGCGAGTTGATAATAAACAAACATGTGACCATCTAGTTGATGCATCAATTAAAACCATAAAATATCTAAATGGTCCACATGAAGGGTGTATTGGCCCATAAATATCACCTTGTATACGCTCTAAAAATGTAAGTGATTCACTTTCAATTTTCATTGGTGATGGTCGAGTAATTAATTTCCCTTGAGAGCAAGCAATACATGAGAAATTATTAGTTTAGAGAACTTGTCTACTGGACAAGCAATGACCATTTGAATTCTCAATTATTTTTCACATCATAATTGTTCCAGGATGGCCTAATCTTTCATGCCAGATAACAAAGTCATGTTTATTTGTAAACTTCTGGTTTACAATAACATTTGTTTCAACTATACTAATATATGTATAGTACAAACCGGAGGAAAATGAAGGTAATTTTTCCAATATACATTTTTTATCAGAAATTATCTTTGTGATGTATAGATATTTATCTTTTTCTTCATTTGTGGTCTCAATATGGTATCCATTTATGCATATATCCTTAAAACTCAATAAATTTCTTTGAGACTTCGTAGAATATAATGCACTTTCAATGTACAATTTTGTTCCTCCAGGTAACAAAATATTGGCTCTGTCGGAGCCTTCAATTAAATTTATACTACCAGATATTGTATTAACATTTGCTTCTTGTTTTACTATATGGTAGAAATATTTCTCATTCTTGAGAATAGTGTGTGTTGTTGCACTGTCTGCGAGACATATATCTTCGTCGTTCACATGAGCATTCATTCTTCAAATAATAAACAAAAATGAGTGAAAAATATAATTAACAATAATAAATATTTAAGATAAAATTTTATTAATAATGACTAAATTTATAACAAAATACATTACATTAAACATAAAATAATTTATTTAGGGGCATTCCCCTCTCCAACCGAGTGGTCAATTTCTTCTTCAGAAAAACAAGGAAATTATCAACATCAAAGGGAGTATAAACATCATCCATACCAGTAAAATTTGTTTCCATAGTTTTCCCTTTATTCTTAAGGGATTTTTGGTATAGATCAATTAGATGTTTTGGTGTGCGACAAACCCGAGACCAGTGACCCTGACTACTACAACGATAGCAAATATTTTTGGTTTGTTCACTGCTTTGAACATCTTTTCCATTTTCCATACGATCTTTATTTTTCCATACAAATGATTTGTTATCATTTCTACCTCGACCACGACCATGACCATGACCATAACCATATCCACGACCACGACCAATACCATGTCCTCGAGCATTACCTCATCCACGATCGCGACTTCGGCCACGACCACGACCATGAGTATGATGATCGTGTGTTGCTATATTCACTTCTGGGAATGGAGCAGTTCTAGTTGGACGAGATTCATGATTTTGCATAAGTAATTCATTATTTTGTTCAGTCACAAGGAGACAAGTAATCAATTCAGAATATTTTGTAAAGCCCTTTTGGCGGTATTGCTGCTGTAGGAGCATACTGGATGCATGAAAAGTGGAGAATGTCTTTTCTAGCATGTCATTTCCAGTGACGTTCTCTCCACATAACTTCAATCTTGAAGTAATTCTAAATAGTGCAGAATTATATTCATTTATAGATTTAAAATCTTGGAAGCGCAAATGCATCCATTCATATCGGGCTTTTGGAAGAATTATATCCTTCTGATGGTCGTATCTTTCTTTTAAATTATTCCACAAAACAAGAGGGTCTTTAACTGTTAAATACTCATTCTTTAAGCTCTTATGGATATGGTGACGTAAAAATATCATGGCTTTAGCCTTATTTTGACTGGATACCTGATTTCCATTTTTAATCGTGTCTCCAAGACCTTTTGCATCTAAATTGATCTCAGCATCTAGTGTCCATGATAGATAATTTTTTCCAGAAATGTCAAGAGCCACAAACTCAAGGTTGGTAATATTTGACATATTTATTTCTATACAAGAAATTATAAATAAGTTAGATAATACTTCAATAAATATATTAACTATAATTATAATTATAATGATGTTAATAACAATAGACATAACAAGTCAATATATTTTTTTTATTTTATTAAAAAAATAGAATAACTTAAACGATCTGGTAATAAAGATTTAAAATTTTCATAAAATATCATTTAAATATTAGTGACCTAGTGGTAAAGCGATAACTTATCATGTTAAAAGTTTTGAGTTTGAATCCTTATTAATGTTATATTATTTATTAACTCTTTTATTTATCTATTATATTATTTATAAATACTAATGTTAAAATTAAGTACAGGAACACGTGAAGCAATAAGGCAATTATGTAATGTTAAAATAAAGTGTGAAGCAATAATCCAACAAGGCAATTATGTAATGTTAAAATAAAGCACAAGAACAGCCAACAACCCGTGAAGCAATAATCCAACAAGGTTCAATTGTTTCAATTATGCAATAATATTAAAATAATCATGTAGCAATACAATAATTAGCATGTAGTAGTTATAATGCTAATCATGTGGCAATCGTGAAGTTACAGTGGAGTGAAGCAACAATAATTAGCATGAGAAATCAATAAATATTTTAAATGTATGATTTATATATTTATTTATTTATTTATTATTATTTTTAAATTTCTTAAATTGTTATAGTTCTTCAAGAACTATTAATAAATGTTTTCAAAATTCTTCAAGAATTCTGATTATTAATTTTATACATCCTCAAGGATGTTTATAAATAAGTTCTTTAGGAACCTTTTTTTATGATATAGATATAATCTTATACATCCTTCAGGGATGTTTAAAAAGTAAGTTCTTCAGGAACTTTATAATATATATATAAGTAATATAAATTAAAATTATAAATAATAATAATAATCATATATTACCTTTCTTAGTCTTGAATAGATCTCAGTTCGTCAGAACCTCGTGCTGATAACGTGTTATAAATAAACTTAAAATTAAGAAGGAAGAAGAATGAGGGATGAAATTTAAGGAGAGTGATGAGATAAGAGTAGAGAAGTTAAAGTAGAAATGAAGTTATGATTTCTCTACAATGAGTAAGAATGATATGGTATTTATAGAAAATTGGGGGGGGGACATGGACATCCAATTATTCATAATAAGAATCAACAATGAAATTAAACGACAATAAACAGAACATTAAACGTGAGCGAGAATAAGCAAAATGGCACGGGGAAAAAAACAAGCACTAAAATCTTGATGCAACAATTACGTTCGCTTTAGAGTTTGGTCGATGCTACCCTTTGGTGCCCCCTACTACTCCTATAGCCCACTAATAAATAATGCTAAAAATGAATTTTAAAATTCAAGCTAACATCGGTCATGAAAAGCACGACACCACACTTGAGTTCATTGACTTGAACTGTCATCATCACATGTTCTTCTTCTTCTTCTTCTGCTATCGGTTCAAATGGATTGATTGGCATAAATTGTTTTAACACATTGGTATGTGGATTTTCTTAATATCCGTTGTGGCATCCCCTTATCAATTCCTAAAATTTATCCCAAGTTCTGGTAAAATCAAAGTGCATTTTTCGCTTTTTAAACTGTCCTGACAATAAACAGTAGGAACATAAGGGTCACGTCACCCAAAACCCCAAATTTTAACACTAGTATTCGATTACAGGAAGTCTATAATCGATTACATAAGGCATGGTAATCGATTACACCAGAGTTGACAATCGATTAACAGAGACCAACCTATGCAGGAAAACAACATTGCTCTCTGGTAATCAATTTCAAAAAAATAGACCTGCAGAATTATGTAGATTTTGATATTTTAACCAACTTTCACCCTACCTAACTTTCCCATGTCAGCTCCGATTGCTACGAAATTTCATGGGCACTATAATTACCCTTATTCTAGACCTGCTGAGGTAGTATGTACTCAAAAATTTCTTCATATGAACAAGATATGCGCAAACATGCAATTTACACAACTTTGTGCAACTTCATGCACCAAACCACATCAAATGCAATCTAAACTTTCATATCTTCTCACACACATATCACTAATGTCTCTAGGGTCACATTGGTATCCTTCAGGGATTTTGGATCCCACTGGAACTCCATTTCACCCTCCCAGTAGGCTAAATTCACTTATTTCCCTCTGATTCCCTATGTCTTTCACATGGTTAATTATAGCGTCAACATGTCATTGGCTACATGCCATGTAATAATACATATGCATCATCTACTTTACTCATCATTAGTTCATCAATGTCATTACTATGATCCAAACTAACTACACTATGGCTCAATACCATTCACACACACAGAACAGAACTTGACAATATCACACATTAGATAACCACTCATCATAATCATATTGAAACACCATAATAGAAATGCTAACAAAGATACCATCAGAAACAAATATCAATTAAATTTATGCTTAATCTTTATCTCTTTTCCTTGGCATTCCCCGCTCGCTTGGTGCTTCCCTCCGCGGTATCTATGATGTCAATGTACATGATAACAAAAATAACAACAAGAAGGGTGAGTGCTAGAAATCATTAATTAATATAGAACTTAAATTAGAAAAAAGTCACAACAATTGCCTTTCACTACGACTTACTCTCAGTCACCTTCTTTCTCTAATTCATTAGGATTCATTAACTATGTACCTTCTTAATTCATCATTCACATAAGTTCTCATCTCATACATCAAGAGCCATTCAGGCGGTAATATCACTTTAGACATATATGTATATATATACGCCGAATAAATCTCACTTACACAACTTATATTTCATTTTTCCATCTTCAATCACTCAGAGTAATCATACAAATATCACGTAAATCATTTTCTATCCTTCGTCACATAGAGTATAAACCCATTCCACCTTTCATTAATCATTCCCCCTAATTTCTCATATCATAATAATCCTCAATACACATCAATTGCCACAACTCAATCTAACGGGATTATTCATTCACACACATTGTACCATCAATAATTACATTCAGTTTCTTTTTAAGCATAAAAAGCCGCTCAGGCCGCATATAGCAACATACACACTCAGAATATGTCCACATTCATCACAACTCAGTTACATTCAAACTCTCATGAGTCACTCAAGCTATAAGCAACCATATGTTATAAAAACATATATCATGAATTCTTCATCACCCAGAATAATTACAAAGCATTGCATAAAACATATGTATACATATATATATAGTCAACCATCATCACATACAACACAACTGACTCTCATCCAGAGTGTAAGTATGACTTGCTAGTATCTAAATATTAAAAGGATCGACCTTCAGTTAAGAGTCCCATTTGACAAACCCAACTTGGTCCACCAAGTCATACTTGGCTTTACACCTCAACCACTAGGTTCTACTTGACCACTGGTAGCTCAACTGGATCCTACTTGACCATGGGAGCCAAACACGAATGGCGAAATATACTGTCGGTCATCCCAACCACACAAATCATATACATTCATTTTAAATTCTCATTCTCCATAACAAATAGCACAAAGACTTCATTTTTAAGCAAAAAGGGGTGGTCACTCAGACCCAGCCCACATTTTTCAATAACAGGGTGGCCAATTAGACGTAGCCCAATCACATAACCTCATGTCATCAAATCACCATTCAAGCATCAATTCCAAACAAAAGGGTGGCCACATAGACCAGGCCGACATTATACAACCATTCAAGCCAAATAAAATCAACTATACACATGCACATATCAATTTCATTTCAAGTCACTCAAGAATAATTGTTATAGCAGTCATTCAGACATTTTCAACATTTCACTAAACTTTGAATATCCATTCAGATATAATTTTTACTGACAAATATGAATACAATCACAACTATATTTTCTCATATCTATCAATTCCATTAAGTATGTATAGGTATCAATCTTTTCATTCACTACATAGCCACTTAAGCATTTCACTTTCATTTTTAAATAGAATGGTAGTCACTCAGACACAATCAATACCATCATCAACTCTAACCAACCACTCTGGTATAATTATATATATTCAGTGTCAATCAAAATTTCTCTTACAATATCATTATCGTCAATTGATACTTAGAAACTCACCCCAATACTAACTATTTATTAATACTACCAAATTCATCAAAATTTTATCCTTCATAATTGTCAACTTTATCATCTCATATCATCTACGTTAATCAACTCATTCCAATACATAATATAATCATACTATTCACTATTCATTAAAGCTTATCAACCATTTATCATTAATCCTTGCATTTCCTCAATTACACATCATATACGTAATAAATCTCAATTCCTTATTCTCGCTAATTCCATTTTCCTAATCTTACAATTAATGTTAACATCCTTTTTCAAACTCTGATTGAAGTCAATAACTAATTCTAAATTAATTAAGACTTCAGACACTCCCTTACCTTGATTCCAAGCCTCTGACACTTTTTCGTGATGTAGGTTATACTCGATACCTAAAATTCAACCAATCTGAGAAAAGGGTTAATAATTTAGTTTTCGAAACAAACACTCACTTCACCGAAATGACTCTAATTATGATTTTAGTGGTTCCGAGGCTTACCTTCGCTAGTTTCAAGACCCGCTTCCTCTAATGGCTTCCTGAAGCTCGATCGGCCATCTACAATTACCGAAACAAAGAACCGTTAGCTGTTTGCAACACCCATTATTTCAAAAACCATCACCAAGCTCCAATTTATCACAAAATAAAGAATGAACCCCCCCTATGAACCCTCAAATACGGCCTAGAGAAGGCGAAGGGAAAATGTGAAATTGGAAGCATCCATATACTCACCTTGATGCCATGACTCCGAAAACGCAACCAATTTCAAGTTTTGGCGCAAAATCAAGCTCTAATTAGAACCTTGAACTCATGACCATGGAGGAAAAATAAAAATGACGTATTGTTCCTTTCTCTGTCTCTTGTCCACGTGAAGGAGGAAAAAGATGGAAATTTTATTTTAATACCATAGGGCAATTTGGTCATTTTGTATTTTCCTTTTTCTTTTATTACCTTTACTAAAAACTTACTTTTACCCTTTGGTAAATTTATAATTTACCATCACTTTTTTATTCTAAATTTAAATTTATAATTAACCACTCAAAATTTAATTTATCACTATTTAATATTTGTTACCCCAAAATAATTCTTAATTAATTTATGATAATTTAGGAAAATCCTTAATTAAATTTGAATAATTTATTTATAAATTTTTACATAACACTAATAATTAATTTAGTTACCTGGGATGTTATATCCGTGAGGCTAACGAGAACTGTAGCTATGTTGCCTCAAGAACTCGTTAACATTTTTTTGTAAAAAAAGTTGGACCAAAATCATCTTTTTTTATAATTTTAAACTCACTTAATTTAAATAATATTATATATTTAATTGGTTAAATATCTATTTTGATCTCTTTTGTTTCACATTTGTTTCACTTTTGACCCTTAAGTTTTTTTAGCTCCTATATACTATGGTGTTACTTAGTATGAACATTGAAAATGTAATGATATAAAACATAAAGACGTTAATGCATCATGCATCATAAGCATATAGACACATCTTCGGGTGTAGGGATCTCTTGATTGCCAGCTAGGTGGGGGCAGCACTATAATGAGCCCAGACCCTACAAATATGATTGTTACTCAGGAATATTTTCTTAGTTGTGATCACATCACAATTTTCTCAAGGAGTTAGTTATGGTCAACTAAATGAGAAATTGGCTACCTTTATCCTTATATATAACACCGTTTTGTTTGATTCAAGTGTGTTAATTTAGTTAAAATCATTAAATTTGTTTGAAATTTATTATATTTTTTTAAAATTGTCCTTAAGGTAATTATCTTTCTCCATTTAGTCCCTTTACACTTATTACTCAATTATCATGGGAGAGATGAATAATGTTATTAATATATCTCTTTTATTGTTATTTTAATTCAAAGAAGAAGTTATACGTTAATAGAGATATTTTAATAACAAAATATTTAAAGACGGATATAATATAAATAATTAACAAATTAATTAATCAATTTTAACTAAATTAATTAATTTTTTAATAATCATAATTAATTGAAAGAGTCTTAATGTAAATTTTTAGAACAATGGGCTTTTAATATTTGTTTGGTTTACAAGATTGAAGAGTTTTCGTGTTTATTTGCATGTGCAAGATGACATGTGACATTAAACACGCTTTCTAAGAAAATATGAATGTTCATATAGGTGGATGAAAGAAACAATGTCCTATTACTATTTGAATATAATTAAAAAGTTTCTTTGAATGCATATAACATGTTAGAATTTGTGCAATTCTTGTCGTTACCCAGATTAGCTTGCTTTGCTTTTAAATGTTTCCAAAACAATACATATTTCAACAATAAATTTCTATTATGTAAAAATTCATAATGAATCTATTTTTTCGTTATATTCAAAATACAAATTTAAAAGTATGAAACATAGATCACAACTCATTACATGGCAGCAAAACATATTAGTTGCAGATTTGGTGATGAGTATTTCTAACTTTTAAGTCTATGGTATGACAATATACAGTGAATTTATTTTGTTACAGACCTAGCCATAAGCACATCAATTTTATTTATCTACTATTGAAATTCAAATGGCGACAACTTCCATTTCGTTGTTAAACAAGTTTTCAAAATTCATCGCCAACAAAAAATTAGTTTTTTCTTTTTAAGTTTAGTTATGTTTTATTTTGTTGCAGGTCTGTAACAAACGTAATTATGTCATCACTAATTAATTTGATGGCAAAATTACATCACTGATCAATTTTATCCTGTAGTGTATTCTCTATAAAATAATAAGGAGATTTATTTATTTTAAACAATAAAATATAGAGATTTAAACTTAGGATTTTACACAAATTACTCAAACCTACCATCATTATGCGACTCTAGTGAGTATTGATTTAGCATCTTCAAAAGTTAACTTAGTATCCATAAACTAATACTTCTATGTCTTCCTCATTTTCTCCATTGCTGACATTTATTCAAGTCATGTGGTGACATTTACTTGTTAGGTGTCATGCAATGGTTTTAATAAACTGTATTAAAAAATAGTCATCATTAATTTGATACATTGTCATTCATGTAAATAATTTTTTCCCATACAAGTAATAATTATTTCCCCTCTATATGATAATAAAAAAATGGTACACGCTTATAAAGTGGGTTAGTATTTTAAACATAAGATTATATATTGATTTCTAATACATGTAATTTTAAGTTAGGATAAAAACATGTCATGAACAATGTGAACACCTATTTCGGTCCGGCCAGTATTGGATCTAACTGACACCGTCTATAAGCAATAAATAATAGGTGACATCGTCTGATGTCCAAGAAAGGAACACCGGTCCAGGGTTGAAATGACGTCGTCCGTTGTCCAAAAAGGGAACACCGGTCATAGCTATTAAAGTGGTGACATCAGCTTGATCAAAGAATACCGTCTGTGGAACCGGTGTCCCCTACGATTCGATGTCGTGACTCTCATGAACCTAACATCGGATTGGCAAGATCGGTTGCCCATGCTATGACTTGGAATCACACATCCAAGCCAATCCTCAAATCTTGGGAGTGGCAGACAGGGAACGGAAGTGGAAATAATTAAAAATTCCCCACCAGCCGCTACTCCCCACAATTAGTTAGTGGCCAGGCTGGCTCCACTACGCACATGGGTGAGTGAAGGCTTGAGCTGTCCAAGCACTCAACCAGCACCTAGAAGCTCTATAAATACCTCAGTTGAAGAGGCACAAGGGTCGACACTCTGAATACAAAAACCCCCAGAAAACTTGCTCCGAACTTCAAATCCCTGAGCCCCTATTGGAGAACATCTTGACTCCTGAAACTCACGAGCTAAGACATCGGCCCAGGCCCAGTTTGCAGTAAACCTCTCTGTTTCCTGGATATCATCCAGAACACATAAATCACCCTCATCAAGTTCACATCAGCTCTTCCACCAAACCCCCCACACCGTCCCTTCGCTAAACCCTACACCGGTGCCATACTTCGCTCCACAGCTACACCAGCATTACTCCGGCTATTGCTGCTCAAGCCCACACCGGCCCACATCCGCACTCCAGTCCCCAGCGTCTTTTCTACACCAGTTACATTCTGTCGCCTCTTCAGTTCATTTTACCTGCTTTCTTACTGCCTTGTTCTTTTTGATAAATCTGCCCTTTTGTTAATTTAGTTCTTTTGGTTAAGATTGTTCTGTTAATTTATGTTATTTTTACTCCATAACTAATAGCAAAAAGAAGCAAATATTTTTGTGTCCCTCTCGACCAATGTAGAGCTGTTTTTAGCCAGTGTTGTACGGAAGTACTTTCGTCTACACTACTTTCCTAGAACTTGTACACGTGCGAAGAACTTCGCCTTGTATGAGCCTTTACCAAGGACTTCATCCACTATCAACCACTTAATTTTTCATAAAAGCCATCATCAAGAACTACGTAACCCTGATTTCTCGATAACTCGAGAATACGTAGGAGCAGGACTTAACTCCTGTCGAGCCCACTTCTTTTCCTTTCTTATTCTCCCTCTTAGAAAATTAACTAAGCCCTTATCATCTTCATGAAAGTCAATTTAGACGTGACGTCTTGTTGATTTCCTCCCTTTTCCCTGGTCGTCACCACTCTTTATAAAAATCAAATTAATTTGGACGTGACGTCCTGTTAATTTCTTCCACCGACCAACTTTATATCCTGATGGAAAATGACTAATTCGGACGAGACGTCCTGTTAGCATCCTCCCTCCTTCGCACATCCCTCCATTAAGAGTCGGGATTAATATGGACGCGACGTCCTGTTGATCCCTTCTTTCCTGATTCGGTATCTTGACGAAAGGATGGCTACTTTAGGCAATATGACTTGTTGGCTTCCTTCCTCTTTCTACGTTACCCCCATCAAAGCCAGGATTAATTTGGACGAGACATCCTGTTAATCTCGCCCTAAGCTTTTTCATTCATCTCATCTGCCTCCTTTGAAAATTTTTTAGGAAGAAGAAGTAAATACAATTTTAAGGCTATCCATGATGCGCATTTCCAACTTTGGTACTGTTTTTAACAGGCGATGTGGGGTGCTAATACCTTCTCCACTCGTAACCGACTCCCGAACTTAGAATTTCATTTTTATAACCAGTGTTTTGAAAGAGGTTTTTCCTGATATTTTTATCCTAAAAAATATTGGTGGCGACTCCCTGTTTTCTTTTCGAAAGGACTTTGAAAAACCCGTTTTACGCTCATGGGTCGGCCGCACCGCCGCAATCCTGGTCGCGACAGATGGCGACTCCACTGGGGATAACTAGAGAGTCAGGACATTTAGGTTGAAAGCGCACGTTTTTTATGTAGCCTTTTGTTTGTTTTAATTTCTTCTTTTGTTTTATTTTTGTTAATGCTGTATATGCTTGTTTTAATTTTAGTTGTGTTTTGTCGTTTGTGCACTGTTAATATTTTTGCATGATTATTGAACCCTAGGGTAGACGACTTTGTGTTTTTTGTCCTGTGTTTGTTCTTTGTGTAGAATGAGGTGAGGTAAAAAGGTATTGAATGCCTTTTCACACACTACACTCACATTTTTGCACACACTTATGAGTGGCGCCCTATACCCGGGCCCCAAATAAAACCTAAGTTAGAGGGGTTGGTAGCGGTGTCGTTTGGGATGCACTTCCCATCGGGTGATCGTAAGAACCTCAACTAGAGTTTGACCTTTCATGATGTACGCACCTAGTAGATTCCCTACTGTTGCGACCATATCATGAGAAGGATCTTGGCTCTAGTAACCTTTTAGAAGTCTAGTCCAAGCCGCCCAATATGAGGAGACACTTTTAGACAAGCCATAGGGCCTAGAAAAGACCTTCAGAGCAACCCGACTTAGGCCACGAAAGGGCAGACTTTACTTTACCTTACGTCATTTTCAATTCCCTGTTAATCCAGATGGATGAACCATTTACTTGTCAAAGGATTACCTTACTTCAAAAATAATGACTTGCTTTTCTTGAAAAAAATTGGTAATCTTTTGATGGGTAGATAGTTCCCTCTTCATCGTGTACTTCTAAGTCCTGAGTCATAAGTTTCCTTAGTCGTCAAAAGAAGAAGAAAAGGAAAATAATTTTTACTTCCCTCCAACTGGGGCATTAATGACGATTAAAAACTTATGGTCCTCTGGACTTGAACCCGCACGAGTTTTGGTAATCGCTGCTTCCCCAAGTAAAGTTGCTTTACGTTAAATTAATGGGGGAAGCGCCGGTTTCTGAACGTGACTGATTCTTTTTCCCTTTTCTTGATATTCGCAGGAAGCTATTTAGGATTTGACGTGCACCTCTGAGCAAGTAAAGAAATTAACATGGGACATGACAATCGTGGTACAGATGTGATAGAGTTAAGGAAGATACTACATGTTAAGGCCAAGAAGGTTGATACCGGAAGTCTACAGGCTATGGAGAGAAAGTTAAATCTGACTCAAAAGATGGCCTTTGCAAGAAAGTATGGGAAGATTTTAAAGCTTTTAGAAGTTGAAGTACAAATTGAGGCGATCACAGCCTTGGCACAATTCTACGACCCACCCCTCATATGTTTTACATTCTGGGACTTTCAGTTGGCTCCATCCATAGAAGAATTTGAACAAATACTGGGGATGCCTTTGGATGGGCAAATTCCATACCGTCATCTTGATCATCATGCCACCATCACTGCAGTCGCCCGTGTTTTGAGAATTCATCCTGAGACATTGAGGAAAGTGCAGATGAATAGAAATCAAATTCCTGGGTTCACTCGAGAGTTCCTTAAGAAGCATATGCAGACTCTGGCAGATAAAGAGGATTGGGAGACCTTCATCGACACTTTGGCCCTTACTATCTACGGGGTTGTCTTGTTCCCCAATCTAGACAACTACGTGGATTATGATGCCATCGCTGTCTTCCTGGCTCACAAACACAGGCTTGAGAACTCTGTCACGGCTATGTTGGCCAATGTGTACTGCACCATGGATTTTTGCCATACGCAAGGTGGGAGAAGAATTGTCTGTTGTTTACCTGTCCTGTATGTATGGCTCATGTCTCATGCCTTTCATCAGGTCTACAAGGCCGAATGTCCTGTTTTTGATTTAAAATTGTGTTAGTTGGCTATAAAGAATGGGCACGAGTGGGCCAATCACCTTATAGGGCTCACGATTGAGAAGGTCAGATGGTATCCTCAATGGCTGGGGGTCGAGTTGATCATATACAGCTATAAAGGATATCCAAATGTTCCTCTCATTGGCACACAAGGATGCATCAATTACAATCCTGTTATAGCAAAGCGTCAGTTGGCTTATCCTTTACTCGGACCACTAGATGAAGGATTGCTCACTCCTCTCGTTTTGTACTATGCGAAAGGGAATTATGTGGCTACTGTCCGAGACATAGCCAATGCATGGAAGAAGATCCATAAGATGGGGAAAGAATTAGGGGCTCGAAGCCATACCGTGGGATCAGAATACCATGAATGGGTCATGAACAGGGTTTCAATTGTAAAATTACTCTTCAGAGGTCCCTCATACCAGTCTACAAGCATTCCTGCTCCTCCACTTATCATAGAGGACAAGGCCACCCAGGATTTGAAGGCTCAGATAGAGGAGTTAACGGCCAAGAATCAAAAGCTGGAAGAAGACTTGCTGAAATATCAACAAGAATGCACCCTCCAAAGGAAAGAAAATTTAGAAAGTAAGAAGGCCATGGAAGAGATGCGGAAAAAGCGGAAGATTGAAGAAGATTACAGGGTAAAGCAAGATCAGTGTCTCCAAGCAGCCAATTCTCAACTAAAAACAAAAAGCAAGCAAAGTGACGCCATCCTGGCTGAAAAATAGTTTCTCAAAGATATGCTGACACAGTCCAAGGAAAATGAAAGAAAGGCTTTGGTGGAGAAGGAGTTGTTACAATCCTGAATACATAACTTAGAGCAGCAGCTTGACGAGATAATGAAGGCGTGCGAACAGGAGATAAATGATGAGCGAAGGAATGCCATGGATATAGAGCAACGTTGTCAAGAGGCCACACAAGTCTTAGAAACTGAATTGGCACGACAAGACGAAGTCGTTCGTTCATGGATGGATCGCTTCGCTAATCTGGCCTACTAGGCCAATGGAGTTCTAGAGGATCTTCCACTATTGCTGAAACAAGTTGAAGGGGTGGTTAATCCCCTCTCTACTCCAAAAGAAATTTCATCATTTTTGAATTATTGCCACGAAAGGATTTGTAAGATGAAGGCTATGATTGCCCAGGCCAGGAACGACTGAAATATTGTAATCAAACTTTTACAGTGTACCCCATGAAAGTATGAAATAATGAAGCATTTTTTGTCTTCAAGATTGTCTCATGTCTCATGTTAATTCCCACTTTATTGCTTTACCTAGTACTTTTGAATGCGACGTTCTGAGGAACGGTCAGAGGATACGCATCGAATCTCGAATCGCGTCCCACGTAATGTCTTCCTACTTTTATTATTTCTGTTAACTATTATTTTATTTTGCTAACGCGACCCCATGATTCTTTTAGACATTACGGGTAAGCACCCTTACGGGACTAGGCTCAAGAAGAAACTCATGGCTGAAATAGAGTAAGAGAATGAAAACTTAAGAGCCGAGGTCAGTCAATTGAAGGAACAAATGGCCAAGATGGCCAAGCTTCTTGAGAAAAGAGTCAGAAAAGGGGGTTCTTCTGCGGGAGTCGAAGACGCCAGACAACAACCTCCTACCCCACGGCACCCTCAAGGTCCATCTGGAGGACCGAACCCGGCAGCGCCTCCCCTTACTGTCCGCATAAGGAGGCCAAACCCCGCTGACGTCCAGCAACATACCTTTGTGGACGCGGATGAGAATATCATACCCTTTCCGTTATATGGTCTACCGCCGGGTTATTTTCCACCACTCCAAGAGGAGCCCAATTACCATGAGACGATTCCTCATACTGCTCAACCAACCATCTCGCCCGTCCGGGAATTTCAAACTGCTCCGACCCAAACACAAGCTACCCAAGCACAGCCTACCCAACCCATCCACATGGCCCAAGCCACTACCAGACCCCACGCCTTGTTAAACACCGACCCGATATACGTCCACCAGCCATTCGGGAATACCAGTCATCACGTTACTGCAGGTCCAAGTACTACCGTTGTTACCCAAGAGGGAAGGCTAGAGTTCCTGGGAAGGCGATTGAGAGCAATGTGTAACATCCCATTTTCAACACAAATAGAAAATAGATATTAATATATCTTTCTTGAGAAATACTTACTATAAGTTAGTTTATTATTATCATTTTTTAAAATTTTGGTATTTATATTTAATTATTTATTTTTTTAAAATAATAATAATAAAAAAATGAAAATATTCCTGAATGAGAATTTTAAAATGACTTAATTAGTATTCACTACTTAAGAAAATTATATTAAGAAATTTTAATATCTTTATTATTCATCATTTTTATTTTATGTTCTTATATTTATGTTTTTACATATTTAAGATTTAACTCTTATTAGAATTTTAAAATAATATTTTGAAGGAATTAGACTATAGTTCTTTAGAACTTTTTGATCTACATAATATTTATGACTTTCTGGAATTTTTTGAAAATTTTGAAATATTTTAATAAAATAATATATTTTAAATAATTTTAAATTCATATAAAGTTACTTAAAATTAAAAATATTTACAAGAATGTAAAGTTAAATTATAAGAAAATTTTCTAAAATCCATTTCAAGTAGACTTATCTAAAAATTATCGGTTTGAGTAAAATCTTGATTTTTACCAATCGTAAAAAAATTGAAAACGTACTGATAAATTTTTATTAATAGAAAATTTTAGATTTTTAAAATTTAAACTTTATATTACTTATCATAAAATTAGTGAGAACTGATATAATATCACTAAATTTAAAAAAGGATTAATTTTGAATATTTAAAATATACCGAGTGAAAGATTACTATTTGGCTTAATAATTCTGCCGACATTTACTATGCAAAACACTGTGCATGTACGAAATTTTCAAAAGTTGCACAGTAACCAGGTTTTAAATTTCAATAAACGCATAGTACTTTTATATTAAAATAATGGAATGCATAGTAAATTTTTTTCCTATAAATACCGAAGGAATTCTTCTTTAGAATTCAAAATTTCAGATTAAGTTTTCTTAATATAGTAGTGCTAGTGAGATAGTGGTGGAAGTAAGAGAGAGAAATAAATTTTTTTGGAAGAAGGTTCTGCTAAAATTCTAAGGTACGAATACATCTCTTTTATATTTTTTAGGGTTATTTTTATATCGTTTTTAGAAATCTATTATTATACTGGAAATAATATTATTTTAAGTTACTATTCTGTATAGTAAAACACTATTTCAATAGTAAATTACTATTTCAATAGTAAATTACTATTCAAATAGTAAATTACTATTTACTGTTACTATTTATCTTTACTGTTACTATTTACCTTTACTATTCACGTTTTACTATTTACCGCTACTATTCACATTTTACTATTTATTGTTACTATTCACGATTTACTATTTACCATTACTATTTACTGTTACTATTTACTGTTACTATTTACTATTTACTATTCACTATTCACTATTCACTATTCACTGTTCAAAATTTACAATTTTTATTTTAAGTAGCAATCTTAATTTTTATCTCGTAATTATATTAAAATGAAATTGGTATGTTTTAGAACTCGGAGACGAGGCGCGCACGGATTTTCAATAACGAATCGGTATACAAGAGGTAAGGGGGGGTGAGATAAGAATATAATATGAAAGATATAAGAATAATGGGAGGAGTCCCCTACTCCTTTTAAATTTATTAATATTATTATTTTAAAGTAATAACTTCTCAACTTAAAATTTATAATAAATTTAATATATTGTGTAACTTATTCTCAAATATCTATGCATGGATCTGAATTATTATAACTTATACGGATTGGACTAAACCTATGCAAGGACTTGGACTTTTATATCCTATATGGATCGAACTAAACCTATGCAAGGACTTGGACTATTATGACCTGTCTAAACTGAACTATACCTATGCGAAGACTGGATTATATATATGGACTTATATAGACCTGTGCGAGGAATGGACTATAAGAACTCAAAATCAAATCTACTAATTTAAATAACCATTAAAATTTGAATTATATTTATGAGCGATATTTAGTTGATTTGACTTGATTATAATTAATTATATTTGATTTCGATTAATGATATTGTGATTTATAATATTAGACTGTGATTAATAATATACAATTATGATTGATGATATTTGATTGTGATTGATGAGATTACAATACTTGATTGTGGTTGATGAATGATTGATGACCTTGTGATATGAAGTTTGAGCATATAACAAGCATGACGGAAAGTTAAAACTCAGTAAGAATTTTCTTACCTTACTCTTAAATTTTTATTCCAAGAGAAAGTATTTTATAATTATTTTAGTCTTTTATTTCTTCTTAGAAATAATTTTTACTAACTTTATTTTTAATCTCTATAATAAAATCTAGTATTAGAAAGAAGCTATTTTATGAAAATCAGAGGTTGAGATAATTAATTCTTGAATTAAAAATTTTTTTTATAGTTTTAAGTATTCTTAGTTAATGATTTTAAATTATTTTCTTTAGAAATTAGAAGTTTAAAGTAAATTATTTTGGTTTTCCCCAACGAAAAAACTAAAGAATATTTTGTCGAGATTTCTAAAACTCAATCTAGTTAAGATTCAAACTGAGAAAGATTATATAAATATGTGAAGATTTTTAAAAGAAAGTTTTGAGATATTTAAGGCTTAGAAACTCAATTTGGTAAGAACTGAATTTGAAGACTGTACTAAATTATTTCAGTATAACAGAAGTTCAAAGAAGAACTTATGGGAATGTACAGTTTATTATGATGATTTTGTGAACCTTTATGGTATTTAATAATTGAGTTTCTAAAAGTCTTACCCAACTAAATATGCGAGTAGTTCATGCATCATAAATTATTAAAGAGAAATGAGATGTGATATTGCCTGAGGACGGATTATAGAAACCGAGGATACATTAGAGGAGGCTTAATTGCGAGCCTTGGGATGAGAGGGTGTGAAAGGGTGCTTCAGGTGACCTGGAGCAGAGGAGGCTTAATTGCGAGCCTTGGGATGAGAGGGTGTGAAAGGGTGCTTCAGGTGACCTGGGGTCGCTCCCTAGTGTCGGGTACTTTCACAATAAAAACTTTCTCAGTCAGACTAGTCTCTAAGTGTTTCCACGTCAGTTGAGCTGTTCATATGCCATGAAGGCATTTATGTTATTATTATCCGGAATTTATGGAACAGTGTAAACTCCTGGTTGGCCCAGTGCAAACTAAAACTTTAAGGGCCCACATGCATAGAATGAATGAGATGATAGTATTAAAAATATTGCATGACATTCATGTGATTGTGACATTCTATGTGGGTGGTTGTGAATGAATATATAATTGTTATGTTATGAAAACTCTACATTCATAATTGATTATGTATATGATTGTGATTGAAATTATTATATTAGATTGTGAAAACCCTTATGCTTATGTCTTATCTATAAAGTATTATATTCTGTTTCTCACTCCTTCTTGTTTGAATTTTGTGTCCAAAATATATGTTATATGATATATAACTAGCAGTTCAAGATGAAAGGATGAAATTACAAAAGGGTAAATTGGTCTCATCCTCAATCGGATAGGAGAAGAGATGTGACAAGAATAGGATTCAAAATCACATGGTTTGAAGATAAGGAAATAATTGGTTACAATCGAAGTAGAGGTATTAAATTTTTAGTTTTAGTTTACCTTAATACAATATTAAGTTGGATGATTGTAAATCAATGTAAAGGTTAAACTTTAATAAACCTTATTCTTTGGATATGATACTGTAATCTTTGATCACTTATGATTTTCTGAAAGTTCATTTTATCATTATGAATACTTTGAAACTTTTTACTTTCAAAATTCAAAGAAAATCATATGTATATATGTCCTTGTATACACGAGATAAGAAGTGATAACTATGTATATCTTTCTTAAAAAAAAGAGCAAGAAGAATAGATATATGTCTCGTGTATATAAGGGGGTGTTACACAATGGAGGGGACGGATAGATTCGGGATGGGCAGTGCTGCAGAACTCTGTCTAATTCCTGATGTCGTCACCCCTCCCAAGTTCAAAACACCAGAATTTGATAAGTACCGGGGGCTAACCTGTCCGAAGAACCATCTTACCATGTATTGCCGGAAGATGGCTTCGTATGCTTCTAACGATCCTCTACTGATTCATTGCTTCCAGGATAGCCTGGCTGGAGCCGTCCTAACTTGGTATAATCATCTCGAACGGTCTCGCATATACTGTTGGAAAGATCTAGCAGACGTTTTCATACAACAGTACAAATATAACCTGGACATGGCACCGGATAGGGTACAGTTGCAGAATATGACTAAAAAAGACAATGAGACGTTCAAAGAATACGCCCAGTGTTGGCGTGAAGTTACTGCACAGGTAGACCCACCCTTATCAGAAAAGGAAGTCGTCTCCATGTTCATCGACACGCTCCAATTGCCCTTTTATGATAGGATGATTGGAAGCGTTTCGTCTCATTTCTCTGATATTGTCACCATCGGAGAAAGGATAGAGAATGGGTTACAAACTGGGAAGATTGTTCGAGGCCCATCAGGGGCAAGGTCAGTGAGGAAACCATTATTCGGAGAGGGCAGGAAAAGAGATGGAGAGACCAACTCAATCTCTTATAACCAGAAGGGAAACTAGTCAAGACCACATACCCCCATCACCTTTCCACCAATATATCCCAACGTATCACACCCCTATGTGGCTGCAGTTCAAAACCCAAATCCACCCCACTTTCGACCACCTGTTACATGACCGCCAACACCACCACAAGCACCATACCAAACACCCCAAACACCGTACCAACAGCCGCATATAAACCAGCCACCAAATCCAAACCCAAGGAGGCCAAACAATGACAGCACCCAAATACAGTTCGATCCCATCCCCATGACGTATACCGAGCTTTTATCCCATCTCATCGAAAACACTTTGGTAGTACCCTGTCCTCTGAGACCACTTCAGCCACCTTACCCTAGAGGATATGATCCGAATGTACGATGTGATTACCATGCCGGTGCACCGGGGCATTCCACTGAGAATTGCCTGGCTTTGAAGTTTAAAGTGAGGGATCTGATCAAGGCCGACTGGATAAGTTTTTGAGAAGGAAGCCCAAATGTAACAACCAACCCTTTGCCTAACCATGGGAGGCCAGGGGTCAATGCTGTTGAGGCAGATGAAGGACTTATCTCAAAGATTGATGACATCAAAATGCCTTTGGAAATGATTCACTCCCACATGCTTAAGATGGGTTTGATAGAGGGCTCATGGGATGAGGAATACAATGATGATCGGTCCGCGAAGCGACGAGGCTTCCGAAAAACTCTTCAAGAACTCATGGATAGCCACACCGTGGAGATTTGTAGGCGCCAAGGAGGCGAGGTGAACATGGTACAGGATCAGACCAGGTTACAGACTCCAAAGCCCCTGGTCATATTTTATAACAAGAACACGCCTACAATTTCAACTCCGACTCCGACCAAAACTATCATCTCAATGCAACCACCCACTCCATTCCCTTTCAAGAGTTCTCATGCTGTGCCATGGCAGTATAGTACAGATGTGGCCATAACCAACCCTTTGGCAGTTGATTTTACACCATCCTCTTCAGTCACCAATATCGCCAGGGTTGGGGGAATGACTCGAAGTGGGAGAGTATATGCACCTCCTGAGTCAAAACATGACAAAGCTACTGGGGAGATAAAAGCTGGGAAAGAAGAAATTGTCAGCGAAACAAAAAGGGCTGTGACCGAGGAAGAAGCCCAGGAGTTTTTAAAGTTCATCCGCCACAGCGAGTACCAAGTGCTTGATCAATTGAATCATACTCCGGCCAAAATTTCTCTGTTGTCCTTGCTGATGAGTTCTGAACCATATCAGAACACCTTGATAAAGGTTTTAAGTGAGGCCCATGTCAAGCATGATCTGCCCGTGGATAAGTTTGAAGAGATAGTGGGACACATTGTCGCCAATAACTATTTGACCTTTACGGATGATGAAATACCTGTCAAAGGAATAGGGCACAACAAAGCCCTTCATATCTCTGTAAAATGCCAAGATCACTTCCTAGCAAAGGTACTAGTTGACAATGGGTCGTCGCTAAACGTGATGCCAAAATCCATATTGGCGAAGTTACCATTTGATGGGACTTACATGAGACCAAGTTCCATGGTGGTGCCAGCTTTTGACGGAACTCGCCGAGAGGTCATGGGAGAGATTGAACTGCTAATACAGGTTGGACCGTGCACCTTTCAGATTCTCTTTCAAGTCATGGATATCACGCCCGCCTACAGTTGTTTGCTAGGACGGCCATGGATCTACTCGGCTGGGGTAGTCCCTTCCACGCTGCATCAGAAATTGAAATTTGTCATTGATAATAAATTAGTGATTGTTTCCGGGGAAAAGGACCTCTTGGTCAGCAAGCCTATCACTACCCCATACATTGAAGCAACCGAGGAAGCTCTCGAGACCTCATTCCAGGCCTTGGAAATAGCTAACGCCACAAGCATTATAAGAACATCCTTCCCAAATGTACCTCTAACAGTGGCAAGAACCATGTTACGGGAGGGATACGGACCTGGAAAGGGGCTAGGACGTGAACTGGAAGGAAGAGTCCAACCCGTATACCTTCAAGAAAACAAGGACAGATATGGTTTGGGATACCTACCCACGGCCGCCGACAGAAAGAGGGTAGAGGAGGCAAGAAGAGAAATGAGGATGGCTCGTCTCGTTGGTAAGGATCTCGACACCGCAAGAATCCCTATCTGTGACCTCTATCAGAGCTTCCAGAGTGCAGGGATAATATATCCAGATCAAGTAGCCATGATTGAAGATCAGCCCAGCCGTAATATGGAGTTTGTCTATGCTTGTTTACCGGATCAGGAGCTGAATAACTGGGAAACCATGGAGTTCCCTACAATTGTGAATGTTTTGTTGAAGTAATTATATCATCTTACAACTTGTCGGTCCCTCTGCTATACCTAAGGCTTTGAGGACCCCTTTTTTGTAATAAAGGCAAAACTTATTTATTTATTTATTTAATGAACACTGTTTGATTCCAATACCTAGTTTTTGCTTTATTCTTTTAAGCCTTTCACTTGCTTGTTTCCTTTTTCATTCGCTATAATACAACCGAATACAGATCCAAGAACGATTCCTCTGAGAACAGCGAGAGCTTGGTTCTATTTCACGATTCTGATTATCCGAACGATTACGCCTGTGAGGAAAGTGAGGAAGACTTTGAACCTTTACCCAAATTGATGAGGTTAATAGAACAGGAGGATAAAGAAATTCAACCTCATCAAGAAAAAGTTGAAACCGTTAATTTGGGGGATTAAGGAGAGGTTAAAGAGGTCAAGATAGGTACCTTTCTAAATAAAGAATGACAAGATGAATTGATTAAACTGCTCCGGGAGTTTCGGGATGTATTCGCATGGTCATATCAGGATATGTCGGGTTTGGATAACAACATTGTAGAACACAGGTTGCCTTTAAAGCCGGAATATCCGCTGATCAAACATAAGTTGCGACGAATGAAACCAGAAATGCTTCTTAAGATCAAGGAAGAAGTTAAAAAGCAATTCGATGTTGGTTTCCTAGCCGTAGCCAAATATCCGCAATGGGTAGCCAACATAGTTCCTGTTCCAAAGAAAGACGGGAAAGTGAGAATGTGTATGGACTACCGAGACTTGAATCGGGCCAGCCCTAAGGATGACTTTCCTTTACCTCAGATTGACGTGCTGGTCGATAATACAGCTCAACACTCTATCTTCTCATTCATAGATGGATTTTCAGGGTATAATCAGATCAAGATGGCACCTGAAGATATAGAAAAGACCACGTTCATCACTCTGTGGGGAACCTTTTGCTACAAAGTAATATCCTTCGGATTGAAGAACGCTGGAGCCACCTATCAAAGGGCAATGGTGACTCTCTTCCATGACATGATGCATAAAGAAATAAAAGTCTATGTGGACGATATAATTGCTAAATCTAGATCCGAGGAAGAACATATCACTGATCTAAGGAAACTCTTCGAGCGATTAAGGAAATTCAAGCTTAGACTGAATCCGGCCAAGTGCACCTTTGGCGCAAAATCCGGTAAACTGATAGGATTCATCATGAGCAAAAGAGGGATAGAGGTTGATCCTGACAAGGTCAAGGCAATTCTGGAAATACCACCTCCTCGTACAGAAAAGGAAGTCCGAGGATTCCTAGGAAGGTTGAACTACATTGCCCGATTCATTTCCCAAATGACGGCAACCTGTTAGCCAATTTTCAAGTTACTTCGCAAGAACAAACCCGGGCAATGGAATAAAGATTGCCAAACAACATTCGAAAAGATAAAACAGTACTTGTTAGAGCCGCCAATCTTGGTGCCTCCCGTTCCTGGGAAACCACTAATCCTGTATTTGACTGTGCTGAACGAATCCATGGGATGTGTGTTAGGTCAACATGACGATACGGGAAAGAAGGAGTGTGCCATCTATTACTTAAGCAAGAGATTCACTGAATGCCAGATGAGATACTCTTCCCTCGAAAGAACATGTTGTGCATTGGCTTGGGCCGCCCGACGCTTACGGCAATATATGCTCAATCATACTACGTGGCTGGTGTCTAAGATGGATCCCATTAAGTACATCTTTGAAAAGCCAGCTCTAACTGGAAGAATCGCCCGTTGGCAAGTGCTACTGACTGAATATGACATAACATATGTCACTCAAAAGGCCATAAAAGGGAGTGCGCTAGCAGACTACTTGGTGTGTATGTTTTCAGGTTCAAAGATTTTGATAAAGACAAAGGAATCTTGAAGAAACTCTTGGAGAAACAAGAAACAACATCAGACCTGCAAAAACAAGCAAGCTAATCGATTAGGAAGGCAAAGCTAAGCGATTAGATAGCTTCTGTTTTGCTATCTAACTGATTACACATACAAGGCTAATCGATTACAAGGATTCTATTTGTCAACTAATCGATTACACCCTAAACCCTAATCGATTACCAAGATGAAAAATTGATTTAAATGAATCAGGTACTTATGCTAATCGATTGCAAAACTTAAAATAATCGATTACAAGGCTTCTAGAAAACACCTAATCGATTAAAGCATATCAGATAATCGATTATAGGGCTAAACTGTTTTTACACTAATCGATTAGACACAAGGCATAATCGATTACCAAGCTGCGTAACCAAATTAAATGCATCAGGTGCCATCATTAACCGATTACAAGGCAAGAAATAAACGATTACCAAGGTTCTGAGTTACAGCTAATCGATTACAAGGTATATGCTAATCGATTACAGCACGAAAAATACTGAAGATTTTAAAGTGTAATCAATTACAGCTCGAGGCGTAATCGATTACGATAATGCGAAAATTTGGGGAAAGTGATTTTTAGTGGGAAACCAGCTCATTTCTCCATACATCTCAGGCACCCATGGTCTGCAACGGCTAGTAACTCCACCAAGCTCAATCAAGGCTCTATAAATGCATGCTAAACTCAAGCACAACAACAGGGAACAAGAAGCAATCAATCTTTAGTTGCCTTTGTGATTAGTGAGTTTATTTCTTTGTATATTCTAAAATCTTTGAGCTAGAATCTGTATATCCTCTCTTGTTGAGAGTTAGAAATTGTGTGAGCTTTCAATTGCCTATTCACTCTATTGAGAGTATATATCTTGTAAACATCATCACCAAACACCAAGGTTTTCACTCTAGGTTGAGTGGTCACAAAGGTTGGGGTTCAACCTTTGGGTTATTGAAAGATTGTGAGATTGGGTGGGTTACCCTTTGCTTGTGAGGATTGAGTTCTTGAGTGTGGGACACTAGGAAGCTGTAATTTCTCAAAGCTTGTAATCTCAAATTCTCAATAATGGAAATCCTTCAAGTGGGTTGCTTGAAGGCGAGACGTACACCGGGGTGGTGGAATTCGTTAAATTGGTTTGCAAGCTCTTCTCCTTTACTATTTTACATTCATACATTGCATTTAATTAGTTTGTTGTTGATTGATTATGATTTACTTACTTGAGCTTGCTTGAACTAGTTGTTCTAAAGTGTTGCATAACAAGTGCTCGATAAATTTCTTCAGCAATATTTACTACTTGATTTGCATTGACTCATGCACTAAACTTGCCTTCTCTTGCTTAAACTCTAAACTTGTGATAAAAGGACTAAGTTTAAAGGCATTTCAAGCAAAATTTTAAAAACTTAATTCAACCCCCTCTTGAGTATTGAGGCCACTTGAATAACAAGTGGTATCAGAGCTTGACTCCTGTAGATCAAGCTTAACAGCTTCAAGAGAAAAATGGCCTCAACTTCTCTAAATCTTTTCCATGAGGGCGGTGCTACAAATAGACCTCCCGCTTTCAATGGTGAGGGGTATACATTTTGGAAAGAGAGAATGAAAATTTTTATTTAATCTATTGATCTAAGAGTTTGGAATGCCATTGAAAATGGTCCCTTTATTCCCATGCACACTGTTAATGGAAAAAATGTTGAAAAACCAATGGACGATTGGACGAGTGACGAAGAGAAAAAGGTACAGTAT
Source organism: Clitoria ternatea (assembly GCA_037962975.1). Classification (NCBI taxonomy): domain Eukaryota; kingdom Viridiplantae; phylum Streptophyta; class Magnoliopsida; order Fabales; family Fabaceae; genus Clitoria; species Clitoria ternatea. The sequence continues at coordinate 19,522,226 of CM075670.1, read as the reverse complement.
AATTACAAGGCTAAAAATCTTATTACTCTTGCATTAGGACCAGATGAATTTTTTCGAATAATCACATGTAAGTCTGCCAAGGAGATGTGGGATACTTTACAATTAACCCATGAAGGTACTAATGATGTTAAAGACTCTAAGATCAACACATTAACTAGTCAATATGAGTGCTTTAGATTAAACCCTGGTGAATCAATTATTGATGTGCAAAAAAGGTTCACTGTCATTATTAATCAACTTATTACCCTTGGAAAGACGTACACTAACAAAGAGCTCATTCATAAAGTGTTGAAAAGTCTTAACAGGGAATGACAACCGCTAGTCACCGCCATCAAACAATCTCCTAGCATTAATGAAATGTCTCTTGCCACACTATTTGGTAAGTTGCAAGAACAAGAACAAGAGCTGAAAAACATAAAGATGGCAGAAGAGGAAGAAAAATCTTCCAGGAGGAAAGGTCTAGCTCTCAAGGCCACCTCCATAAATGAAGAAGAATCCGAAAGTGAACTCGATGAAGAAGAAGAGTTTGGACTCTTTGTGAAACTCTTCGGGAAATTCATGAGAAGCAAACGCTTCCAAAGGAGCTCCAAAACTCAAGGTAAGAAACCTATCACAAAAGAAAATACTTCCTCACCCAATTGTTTTGAATGTGGCAAGGAAAGGCACTTCAAAGCTGATTGCCCAAACCTTAAGAAGAAAAGCAATGAGAGAGGAGGAAGAAGAAGAGCTTACATCGCTTGGGACAAAAACGATGTAAGTAGCTCCGATGATTCAGACAATGAAGAGGCAAATCTTTGCTTAATAGCCAACCAATTTGAAGAGGAAGATGAGGTAAGTCTCCATGACTTAGATAAAGAATAATTGCTTGATGCTTTTGATGAATTGTATGACAAATTTGTTAAGCTTTCTAGTAAATATAAATTGTCTAGAAAAATAATAGAAACTCTAGAAACACATCTACATGAGCAAGTAAAAGAAAATGAGTCTTTGAAAAAGAAAATTGTTGAAAAATAAACTTGCTCAAGATCATGTGAATACTTCAAGAAATATGTTGACCTAGAAAAGAAAGTCCTAGACTTAAACAAAACCTTAGAGAGGTTTACTAATGGTAGAGATAATCTAAATGTATTACTTGGAAGTCAAAGATGCATATTTGACAAAACGGGATTAGGATATAACACTATCAAGAAAGAAAAGCATTACAAAAACTTCTTTATACCACCTAGAAAATCATCATCACCATTTTCTAAATGTAATCATTGTGGTGTTAAAGGACATAATGCTCTAAATTGCTATGTTAGAAAACTTGGACCAAAAGTGATAAGGAAGGTGTGGGTTCCCAAAGGGACATTACCACAAGCTAACCTAAAAGGACCCAACATAAAATGGGTACCTAGTTCTCTAAACTAATTTTGTTTTGTAAGTATGCTTCAAGGCAAGCAACACCCAGTGGTATTTGGATAGCGGGTATTCAAAGCATATCACGGGAGACATAAGCAAGTTCACATCATTTACTCCCAAAAAGAAAGGAAGCGTCACCTATGGAGATAATACCAAAGGAAAAATACTTGGTATCGAAAATATCGGTAAAAACTCTTCTACCTCCATTAGTGATGTATTATATGTTGAAGGACTCAAACATAACTTGATTAACATTAGCCAATTATGTGATAAAGGATACAAAGTTTTGTTTGAATCAAATTGTTGCATAATTAAAAATAAGCTAAACAAAGAGGTTAAGTTTGTTGGTCAAAGAATTGATAACATTTACATGATTGATATTGATAGTTTATCCTCAAATGATGTGCAATGTTTCATAACTAGAGATGATGAAACTTGGTTGTGGCATAGAAGAATAGCTCATATACATGTAGACCATTTGAACAAACTTGTTTCTAAGGAATTAGTAATTGGTTTACCAAAGCTTAAATTTGAAAACAAATTTTGTGATGCATGTCAAAAGGGAAAACAAGTAAAGGCATCCTTTCAAGCTAAAAACATTGTTTCCACTCAAAGGCCTTTACAACTTTTGCACATGGATCTATTTGGACCTTCCAAAATCAAAAGCTTTGGTGGTAATTACTATGGTCTAGTGATTGTAGATGATTATTCAAGATATACATAGACCTTGTTTCTTGCTCATAAAAATGAAGCATATCACGCATTCAAGAAACTAGCCAAGATTATCCAAAATGAGCAAAATTCAAAAATTGCATCCATAAGAACCGATCATGGGGGAGAATTTGAAAATCAATCCTTTGAAATGTTTTGCAAAAAACATGGTATCAATCACAATTTTTCAGCTCCTAGAACTCCACAACAAAATGGAGTAGTTGAAAGGAAAAATAGATCTTTAGTAGAGCTTGTAAGAACCATGTTAAATGAAAATACCATTGCGAAACATTTTTGGGCCGATGCGGTAAATACCGCTTGTCATGTTATGAATAGATGTTTAATAAGGTCTATTCTAAAGAAAACCCCTATGAACTTTACAAGGGAAGAAAACCCAATATTTCTTATTTTCATATTTTTGGATGCAAATGTTTTGTGCTCAACAATGGAAAGGATAACCTAGGAAAGTTTGATGCAAAATCCGAGGAGGCAATCTTTCTAGGATATTCATCATCTAGTAAATCTTATCGAATCTTTAACAAACAAACAAATACCATTAAGGAGTCTATTCATGTGAAATTTGATGAGAATAGCCATAACTCCCCGAGAAAGGAAGATGTTGATGATCTTGTAGGTACATTCCAAGAAATGAGCTTGGATGAAAAAGAAGGAGTCAACAATGAAGGAGGTACAACACAACTTGTAGAACCACAACAATGGATCTCTTTGAAGGATCATCCCTTGGACAAAGTCATAGGTGAAATGACAAAAGGTGTAAGTACTCGAAACGCTATTAGAAATGCATGTAATCACTTAGCTTTTGTATCACAAATAGAACCCAAAAATATTGATGAAGCTATTATTGATGAACATTGGATGTTGGCTATGCAAGAGGAATTAAATCAATTTGAAAGAAATAAAGTTTGGGAACTAGTGCCAAGACCCAATGATCACCAAATAATAGGAACAAAATGGGTGTTTAGGAATAAATTAGATGAAAATGGCATTATAACTAGAAACAAAGCTAGGATAGTAGCTAAAGGTTATAATCAAGAAAAAGGCATTGATTATGAAGAAACGTATGCTCCCGTAGCTAGGTTAGAAGCCATTAGATTATTGTTAGCCTTTGCATGTTGTAAGGATTTCAAATTGTAAGAAATGGATGTCAAAAGTGCTTTCTTGAATGGATACATTCAAGAAGAAGTATATGTTGATCAACCTCCAGGTTTTGAAAACTACCAATTTCCAAATCATGTTTTCAAACTAAAGAAAGCTTTATATGGTTTAAAACAAGCTTGAAGAGCTTGGTATGAAAGATTAAGTAAATTTCTTTTAGAAAACAAGTTTGAAAGAGGAAAGGTTGACACAACATTATTCATTAAGCACAAAAAGAATGACATACTACTGGTTCAAGTATATGTTGATGATATCATTTTTGGTGCTACTAATGAATCTTTATGCAAAGAGTTTGCTAAGCTAATGCAGGATGAATTTGAGATGTCCATAATGGGAGAACTAACATTCTTCCTAGGACTACAAATTAAGCAAACAAAAGAAGGTACTTTAATTAGTCAATCAAAATATTGCAAGAAGTTGCTTAGGAAATTTAACATGGACAAGGCAAATAATATTGCCACACCTATGGGCACTTCATGCTATTTGGACAAAGATGAAAGTGGTAAAGACGTGGAAATCACAAAATATCGAGGTATGATTGGGTCTTTACTCTATCTTACTACAAGTAGACCGGATATAATGTTTGCAGTTTGCATGTGTGCTAGATACCAAGCATGTCCAAAAGAATCTCACCCTACGGCTGTAAAACGTACAATGAAATACCTTGTTGGCACTCTAAATGTAGGTCTTTGGTATCCTAAAGATGTTGAATTTACTCTCATAGGATATTCTGATGCTGATTTCACTGGATGTAAACTTGATAGGAAAAGAACTAGTGGAACATGTCACTTGCTTGGTAGCTCTCTTGTTTCTTGGCATAGCAAAAAACAAGTAAGTGTTTCTTTATCTACAGGTGAGGCAGAATATGTTACAGTTGGAAGTTGCTGTGCTCAAATCCTTTGGATGAGGCAACAACTTCTTGACTTTGGTGTTACATTAGACCATGTGCCTCTTAGATATGATAATACTAGTGCCATTAATATTTCAAGGAATCCTATCATGCATTCAAGGACCAAACATATAGAGATACGACATCATTTCATTAGAGATCATGTATTGAAAGGTGACTGCATGCTTGAACATGTTGAAACTTCCAAGCAGTTAGCGGATTCTTAAAACCCTTGGCAAAAGAACAATTCATATACATTAGAAGAGAATTAGGAATACTAGATATGTCCAATTGTGTTTGAATAAATGAGTAATTTTGATAATTCCTTGTCCTACAGCATGTTTAATGAGTTTGTAATCAATTGTGGTATGATTCATTAACTCTCCAGCATTCTTGTATGAAATCTACAAAATCTGTGCATTTTTGAACTATCTAATCGATTACAAAGAGACACGTAATCGATTACAAAGCCTCTATTTCGTGAGTAATCGATTACCCTTGCTAGATAATTGATTACGAAGCTTCTGTTCCATGCCCAATCGATTAGATCCTCTAGATAATCGATTACCAACGTTTCAACTTCCTAATAATCGATTACCATCCTCTCCTAATCGATTGTAAAGATTCTGTTTTTAATATAATCGATTACCCATGTGCCCTAATCGATTACTCTATGTGAAAAACGTTCTAACTTCCTCTGAAACCGCGTCCTAATCGATTAGCATCTGCTACCTAATTGATTAGCGTTGGAACTAGAGCAGTCAAAGTGCAGATTTTCGAGGCAAATCATTGGCCCAATCAATCCACTCCTCATTAACTCCTTTCTCTCCATTCTAAACCCTACTTTTCCCTATAAATTCACCTCTCATCACTCTCTCATCTCACACTACCTCTTTTTCCACTCTCCCAAGCTTTAAGAGCTCTCCCTTTAAATCTTTCATTCTCTTCTCCTTCTGCATTTTTGCCATGTCTTCCTCACGCACTATTAAGAGGGTAAGGTCTTCAATGGCCCAAACCAACAACCCTCTTGATTTTTCAAGATTCTTCTCATCTTCTAGAGACCTTCAAAACTTCATCAAAAACTTCTCTAAAAAATATTTTGGTGTGGCTGCTGGAATATTTGACCACCATAGCCTCACCTTCACCCAAAGCCTCCACCATTATAACCTCTTCCCCTTCCTCACCCTTAAGGAAGAATTCTATTATCCTGAGCTCATAAGGGTGTTCTATTGCAACCTTAGGCTTGTGGATGGGTTGCTTGAATCAAAGGTCAAGAATGTGACCCTTAGGATCACAAATGCCCAACTGGCAGAAATCACTCTACTTCCGCTCAATGATGCTGAGTTCGTTAGAGGAGATCCCGAGGACGAATGATATTTCAATGCCATTACTTCTCGACAATCACTATGGAAGGCTACTCGGCCAAGGAGAAACCATAAACTGGTAGGCCACTTGACCATGAACAATCGTCTCCTTCACTTCTTTTTGGTAAAGATGTTGGTTCCTCGTGGTGGGAACTATGCTCTGGTTGAGGAGGAGGATGTTCTCTTAATGTGGGCCATGCACAACCAAAAAGAAATTAATTGGGTTCAAATGCTAAAGCTGCACATGCTCTATGAAAAAGACCAGCAAAAGCTCCCCTACGCCATACTGCTCACCAAAATCTTCAAGGCTATTGGAGTTGACTTGGCTAGAGAATTATCGGAGAAGGTGCCTCCCAAAGCTTGCATTGGCACCCATCATCTCACAAAGATGGGCATAATCTATGTGAATGGAGCTTGGCACTCAAAAATAGAAGGCATTAATGCCAATATTCCTTTTGAAGCTCATGCTGATGAACCTGCCCCTCCTCCTCCTGCAACTCAAGCTGAACCGTCCGCCCCTGCTGACCCCTTTGCCTCCCTTTATGCGCACCTTGACCGTCGGTTCGATAGAATTGAAAACTCTCTTCAAGAGTTCCAAATGACTGAGCAACAACATTTTGAAATTATGCAACAACGTTACGACGAGCTGTCTCACCAAATTTCTGAGCTCCGCTTTTTCCATCCGGATAATTAGATCCGTTTTATTGTGCTTTGTTTGCGTTGTTTTTCATTCTATTTTTTTAATTCTGCAAATTTCCATTATGTAATTTCCCTTTTCTATGAATAAAAGTTTCTGTTTCATTATATCTCTCTATTGCTTTACTGTTTTTTGATGATTACAAAGGGGGAGAAATATTTGAGTTCATCTAATTTGATTGCTAATATTAACAAGTGCTAAAAATTGATTGATAATAACAAGTGATTAACAAGTGGACTAGATAATTATCTCTATGGCATAACTTCTTTTAGATAAGGGGAGATATTTTTTAAATCAAGAGATAACCTGTTAGAGATAACATTGTGCAGAATTTGAATTAAACATGTTTTTGCAGATAATGATTAGAGATAAGTTTTGAAACTAACAATCCTCAAGAGATGAACATTGTTTGTCATCATCAAAAAGGGAGAGAATGTGTATGTTTTCAGGTTCAAAGATTTTGATAATGACAAAGGACTCTTGAAGAAACTCTTGGAGAAACAAGAAACAACATCAGACCTGCAAAAACACACAGGCTAATCAATTAGGAAGGCAGAGCTAATCGATTAGATAGCTTCTGTTTTGCCATCTAAGTGATTATACATACAAGGCTAATCGATTACAAGGATTCTGTTTGTCAACTAATCGATTACACCCTAAACCCTAATCGATTACCAAGATGAAAAATTGATTTAAATGAATCAGATACTTATGCTAATCGATTGCAGAACTTAAAATAATTGATTACAAGGCTTCTGGAAAACACCTAATTGATTAAAGCATATCAAATAATCAATTACAAGGCTACTGTTTTTACACTAATCGATTAGACACAAGGCATAATTGATTACCAAGCTGCGTAACCAAATTAAATGCATCAGGTGCTATCACTAATCGATTACAAGGTAAGACATAAATGATTACCTAGGTTCTGAGTTACAGCTAATTGATTACAAGGTATATGCTAATTGATTACAGCACGAAAAACACTGAAGATTTCAAAGTGTAATCGATTACAGCTCGAGGTGTAATCGATTACGATAGTGCCAGAATTTGGGGAAAGTGATTTTTAGTGGGAAACCAGCTCATTTCTCCATACATCTCAGGCACCCATGGTCTGCAACTGCTAGGAACTCCACCAAGTTCAATCAAGGCTCTATAAATGCATGCCAAACTCAAGCACAACAACAGGGAACAAGAAGCAATCAATCTTTAGTTGCCTTTATGATTAGTGAGTTTATTTCCTTGTATATTCTGAACTATTTGAGCTAGAATCTGTATATCCTCTCTTGTTGAGAGTTAGAAATTGTGTGAGCTTTCAATTGCCTATTCACTCTATTGAGAGTATATATCTTGTAAACATCATCACCAAACACCAAGGTTTTCACTCTAGGTTGAGTGGTCACAAAGGTTGGGGTTCAACCTTTGGGTTATTGAAAGATTGTGAGATTGGGTGGGTTACCCTTTGCTTGTGAGGATTGAGTTCTTGAGTGTGGGACACTAGGAAGCTGTAATTTCTCAAAGCTTGTAATCTCAAATTCTCAATAATGGAAATCCTTCAAGTGGGTTGCTTGAAGGCGAGACCTACACAAGGGTGGTGGAACTCATTAAATTGGTTTGCAAGCTCTTCTCCCTTACTCTTTTACATTCATACATTGCATTTAATTAGTTTGTTGTTGATTGATTGTGATTTACTTACTTGAGCTTGCTTGAACTAGTTATTCTAAAGTGTTGCACAACAAGTTCTTGATAAATTGCTTCAGCAATATTTACTACTTGATTTGTATTGACTCTTGCACTAAACTTGCCTTCTCTTGCTTAAACTCTAAACTTGTGATAAAAGGACTAACTTGTGATGGAGCCTCCAATGCACTGGGACATGGAATTGGGGTCATCCTGATCTCACCTGATAAGGAATTCATCCCCATTTGCGCCCGGTTGTGTTTTGATTGCACCAACAATGTTGCAGAGTATGAAGCATGTTCTTTAGGGATACAAGCGGCTCTGAACATAGGAATAAAGACCCTGGAAGTTTATGGGGATTCTGCTTTTGTTATCCATCAACTGAAGGATGAGTGGGAAACTAGAGACAGTAATTTAGTTCCCTATCATGTTCACATCAAGGAGATGATCAAAGAGTTCGATGAAATTACCTTCCATCATGTCCCGCGGGATGACAACCAAATGATAGATGCTTTGGCCACCCTAGCTGCTATGTCTGAGGTCAGCAGTGAATATGAAATGCCTCTCATCAAAGTGAAAAAATGGTAAGAACCTGCCCATTGCCAAGCCATAGAAGGAGAGCCGAATGGCAAGCCTTGGTATCATGACATCAAAAGGTACCTCCAATGCCAAGAATACCCTGAAAGCATCACAGATAATGACAAACGAACTTTGAGAAGGCTAGCTATGGGATACCTGTTGAGTGGCAACGTGCTATACAAGAGGAATTATGATTCTGTTCTCCTCCGATGTGTTAATACCGTCGAGGAAAACCAAATCATGAGAGATATCCACGAAGGATCATTCAGAACTCACACAAATGGGCATGCCATGTCAAGAAAAATCCTGAGAGCCAGATATTATTGGATGACCATGGAAGCAGACTATTTTGCTTATGTACGGAGGTGCCATAAATGTCAAATATATGTTGATCATATTCACGCACCACCTTTATCCCTAAATATCTTGTCAGCACCATGGCCCTTTTCAATGTGGGGTATGGATGTAATTGGGCCCATTGAGCCGAAAGCCTCGAATGGTCATCGTTTCATTCTAGTGGCCATCGATTATTTTACCAAGTGGGTGGAAGCAGCTTCATACACTAATGTAACAAAGGGTGTTATGGTCAAATTCATCAAGCATGAACTAATATGCCGGTACGGCCTACCAAGTCAGATCATTACTGATAATGGTACAAATTTGAACAACAAGATGATGAAGGAACTCTGTGACAGTTACAAAATCTCCCACCACAACTCCTCTCCATATCAGCCTAAAATGAATGGGGCAGTCGAGGCAGCTAACAAAAACATCAAGAAGATAGTGCAAAAAATGGTGGTGACCTACAAAGACTGGAATGAAATGCTTCCCTTCGCACTACACGGATACCGAACCTCGGTGCAAACCTCGACTGGGGCGACCCCGTTCTCTTTGGTCTACGAAATGGAAGCAGTACTGCCTTTTGAAGTAGAGATCCTATCCCTCAGGGTGATCATGGAAGCCAAGTTAAGGGAAGCCGAATGGATCCAGGCTAAGTATGACCAGTTGAACCTAATCGACGGGAAGAGGTTAACCGCCCTCTGCCATGGATAGTTGTATCAGAAGCGTATAAAGCGGGCATATGCAAAGAAAGTGCGACCCCGACAATTCCAGGAAGGGGACTTGGTCCTTAAGAAGGTTTTGCCAATCTAGAAGGATGACCGAGGGAAGTGGTCGCCTAATTACGAAGGACCATATGTCGTAAAGAAAGCTTTTTCCGGGGGAGCTCTTATACTCACCAACATGGACGGAGGCGACCTGCCAATGCCTGTCAACGCAGACGCAGTGAAGAGATACTTTGCCTAAAAAAAAGCTCGTTAGGTTGAAAACCTGAAAAGGCGACCTAGGCAAAAGTTAGAGCTACTCGATGAGTCGAAAACCCAAAAGGGCGGCTCAGACAAACCAAAACCCAAGGTCTCAACGCGGCGGCATAAACCCTTCAAGCAGGAAACGAAAAATCGAACTGGGGCGTCCGGGTCATTGTCGAATTACGTCCTCAGAAGCAAAATCAGAAGTTGAACATAAAGTCGTGAGAAAGAATCAAGATTATCATTGCTCTCAGGAAATCGCTGGAGGATTCACGAGCCTTCCCTTTTCCATTGTCACATCTGTTTGTTTTACATTGCTTTCATCACCACTGTACATACCTGATGTTCATAAATAAAATTTTTCCTTCTTCCTACATGTGTTCATGACTAATTTCATAAATAGACAAATTTTTACCTAAAAAATTTTTGAAAACGACAAAACACAAGAGTTATAAGGAACAAAATGCATACCAGTGCCAGACCTTACCTCAGACAAGCACGACCAACTCCGCTAGGCAAGCTCACTGAAGCTGAAAGTCGCTGTTATTTTGTCCATGAGTTACTTCAAAGCCAGTCACTAAGGGGGTTCACCTGTAAGTCTTGATTTGTTTTATACTACTCATTTTCCTGTTAAGGGGTAGCCAGGATCCATGATCTAAAAGCGGGTATTCGCTAAAATTCCCCAGCACACCCACCATTCATCCCCAAGGGGAACGCAGACTAAATATTCCTCCCGAGGAAAACCACAAAATGGACTCAGCTCTCCCCAATCAGAATACTTCCTAATCAGATTTAGAAAAAACCTAGTTATCCTCAGTGGAATCACCTTTCTGACAGAACCACAATGGCCGAAAGCCAGCCATGCCTTTCCTCCCCCAGAGGGACAACACTTTTCCCCAATGAAGTTGCCCCTCCGGTAATAGCTGAATGCCAGCCATATCTTTCTCCCCCAGAGGAACTACACTCTTCCCCAATGAGTTCATCATTACCAAAATAGCACCCATCACATTCTTCTCATCAAATAGCTCAAACTGGGGCATCTCCCCAGACTTCTCTTGTTCCAGTCAAGGGGCAGTACCCCGAATCACCAAAAAGCTCAAATCGGGGCATCACCCCAGGTTTGTCTCTTTCAGTCAAAGGGCGATACCCCTAAAACTTTCAATCATGCCAGGCTAGGGCATCACCCCAGGTCTCCCCTCTTTCACTCAAAGGGTAATACCCCAAGATTCTTTCAATCGTCTCAAACTGGGGTATCACCTCAAGTTTATCTCTTTCACTCAAGGGGCAGTACCCCTGAAACTTTCAGTCTTTCCAAAAACTGGGGCATCTCCCCAGATTTCTCTTCCAGTCAAGGGGCAATAGCCTGAATTTCCAAACAGCTCGGACTGGGGCATCACCCCAGATCTCTCTCCCAGTCGAGGGGTAGTACCCCAAATTTCCCGATAAACTCAACCTGGGGCATCACCCCAGGTTTCTCTCTGTCAAGGGGCAGTACCCCTAACTTCTTTAGTATTTCCAGAAACTAGGGCATCACCCCAAGGCTCTAAATCAAGGTTAATTTGGATGAGACGTCCTGTTAAGCCCCTCACTTTTACTTTTCCTGTCAACCGAGAGGAAACACCCTCACTTTTACTTTCCTGCCATCCGAGAGGCAACACCCTCACTTTTACTTTCCTGTCAATCGAGAGGCAACACCCTCACTTTACTTTTCCTATCAACCGAGAGGCAACACCCTCACTTTTACTTTCCTGTCAATCGAGAGGCAACACCCTCACTTTTACTTTCCTGTCAATCGAGAGGCAACACCCTCACTTTTACTTTTCCTGTCAACCGAAAGGCAACACCCTCACTTTTACTTTTCCTGTCAACCGAGAGGCAGCACCCTCACTTTACTTTTCCTGTCAACTGAAAGGCAGCACCCTCACTTTTACTTTTCTGTCAACCGAGAGGCAACACCCTCACTTTACTTTTTCTGTCAACCGAGAGGAAACACCCTCATTTTACCTTTCTGTCAACCAAAAGCCAACACCCTCACCCTTTCTTTCCTGTCAGCTAAAAGGGGAATACCCGGTCAACCACTTTTGGCCGAAACAGGGACATTACCTTGACAAAAAAAAGGAAAAAAAGAAGATCCGATGTTGACACCGACTTGAGGAGGATTTCAATCGGTATTTCCTCAACACCCGAGGTTAAGGATGAAAAGAAGCAAGACGACATCCAAGAATAGTGCCATGACCCCTACGTCGGCTAGGATCAGATGGTTCGATTTGAACTTTGGTCATAAGGGACGATGTCACATTCCTTACACCGGTTGCAACTCAATTTGTCATAAAGGACGGTGTCATGACCCCTGCGTCGGTTAGAATCAGATGCACTTGTTCGGTTTGAACTTTGGTCATAAGGGACGATGTTAAGAATTCAATTCAGTTGGCCTATTAAAGGACGATGTTGGTTTAAATTGAACCATCAATTCTACATCGGTCGAAAAACTAATGGACGGTGTGGTTTTAGTGGTTCAGATCCAATTTTTGGACTTTATGAATGGTGCTTAGACGATGTTATCACAAGCGGTTACTCATTATTCATCGATCACAAGTCAATTGGCATTCTTGGGAAATAAAAAACAGAGGCAGATGTGAAAAATTTACTGAAGGGGGCATTGCGGCCGTACAAAAAGTTTTAACTCCGGAGCCTATCCCGGAACAAGGCTATCAAAGGAAAAAATTCTAGTTCCTAGTGCTTGGGGAGTCCGGCCCGGCGACAGTAGCTGTCCTCTCAGAATCTTCTGACACCATCCTCAGCTCCATACTTTGGCCCGTAGGGAGAGGCAGAGGTTCATAAGGAACATCCTTAGGTTCCACTGCTTGACCCCGGTCCATAGTATATAAATGCCCACCATGAAACTCATAGTAGACACCTATACCATTCAGGTTGAGCTACACAGTGGAATTCTGGTGTACAACCTGACGAACGGCAGAGTTGAAGGCGACATCGGCTAATTCCGAGAATTCAGCCATCTCCTCATCAATTTCACGCCGTTATTGGGCTTGAGCCTCCTTCACAGCAGCAACCTCGGCTACCAGCTCTTTATTTTTCTTCTCCACCTCGGCCCGTCCAGCCAAGGCTTTATCCAATTTAGCCTGAACAACCTTGAGAGCGTCCTCTAAAACCTTGTGCTTAGCCTCAGCCTTATTCGCCCTCTTGGCAGCCGAGTTGTACGCCGAAGTGAGTTCAGCCAAATCCTCCTGGCTCTTAGCCAAGGCAGTTTGAGCCTCCGCTCTTTGGGCTTGGGCCTCTTTCATCTGGTCTAGGAATTGCTTGGCCTCTAGACCGGAGTAGTAAGACTTCCCCAAGGAGTTGAGGACCCTGGCCGCCTCGACCAAGTTGAAGAGGGCTCCCTGGACAACACTTTTCAACTCGGGAGCTGGGAGATCATCCTTTAATTTGAAGGGGATTTGGAAACAAGCCGGTGTCTCCCCGATGCATTGTAAAAACTTCGAGACACTGGAGTTGCAGTGGGGCGCTGAGGTGTCGGCTGGCTGAGTCCAGTCCAAGGCATTATTTACATCAACGGCAACCTCTTCCTCCTCGCGCTGTCCTTCCACCCCGGCCTCTGTCCTCTGGGCCTTGTGCTTCTTGACCCTCGAACCTTAGCCGGAGTGGTTGTGCTTTCTCCCTTTATCTTGGGTCGCGTCAGCTAGACCCAATGCCAAGTTTGCAACCGTGTCCACCGGGATGCTCACAAGCTTGGTCGTTGTGCGCCTTGGGGTCACCTGATTCTCCACATCGGCTGCAGCAGTGTTCCTGGCTTCGGCCGCTTCCTGGAGTTTCTTGAGAATGTCGATCCGAGCCATTTCGCCTGAAAAGAAAAGAAACCATTATCAACACTGGTATATATATATAAGAGGAAATCTACCTAGGTAAGTATCCCGGCGAGACTCCGTCCCGAGGAGGTTTTTGCAAGAAATCTTGGCAAGGCAAGAGTAGCCCTTCAGAGCGTCCAAGACTTTTTTGGACTCTGTCGACAAAACACTCTCACTGACGGAGTAGGCGTTGCTGGTCAGGAGGAAGTGTTCGTGAGTCCAACTGGTGTAGAACTTCCTGGAAAAATCTGAATTCTTTCAGAATACCGGTCTTCCTTAACCTTGACGTAGGAGTGTTTGAAGCTAACTCTGTCCGTCTTGGCTGACTCGGTGTATCTCTCAAAATTTACAACCTTGGCATCACACCGGAGGTTGATAAATCTGAGGCCCCCTCCTTGGTTACCTCGGCGCATCACCCTGCAATATGTAAAGAAGAGGGCGACAGTGGGGACGAAGTGGAAGTACTCCACAAGTACCTCCAGAGATCTCACCAAACCCCAACCATTGGGGTGAAGCTAGCTGGGAGAGCAATCCAAAAACTAGAGTACTCCCATTTCAAACTCCGTGAATGGGAGACGGACGCCGATCTTGGAAAACAGCATCTCGTACATGAAGTGTACCTTGACCCCGGTTGATGGCAGATCCGATCCAAAGTTAGGGGGCAGAAAATAGTAAAGTCATCTTCATGTTCCTCGCCAGAGTGAACGATAACATCTTCTATGGTAACATCGGCCGCATCCTCGGCATAGCGGGAGACGATGTTCCTGGGATCTTCATAACCTAAAAGTATGGGTCTTTGGCTTTCTCCGCGAGCCAATCTATACGGTGTGCAATGACGTTGGTCTCGACGGTGTTGGTGGCAACAACGGGGACGCCGGTAGATGAATTTCCAGAAAAAGCAATAAGGACGGTATGACGGAGGAATAGAACACAGCTGTAAAAAGCCACGTCGTCAGAGAAATAGAGATCGACACTGTTGTCCCGCTCACTAGCAGTGCCCAAGTCAAAAGGTGAGGACGATATGTGGGAGTCAGACAATGTGTTGAACTCCTTCGTTTCCCACAAAGGCAATGTGGAGAAACGATGTCCTGAAACTATGGGCCGGTGTGAAACCCCAGAGGTTGCTTCACCATGGTGACGCTGACCCCGACTCATGACTCCTCCCGACTGATGCCGGGATGTGATTGAAGGCCCTGATAGGACCTCGACGGAGTCACTGCTCGAACCGTTGTCCCCCATACCCTATCTAAGAATGAATGGAGAAGGAAGGTGAAGCTACCTACTGAGACGATGCGAGCTGTCCTTTTAGTACCAGCCAGAATGTTGAACACCGGAGGTCTTGAACGTCAGAGTGGTAGAGCTTCAGTATCAGAAAATAAGTGAAAATGAACAACCCCCATGTTTGCTTTTATAAGGTGAGAACAAGGATCCAGAACGTTCCATATTCTGGCCCAGGCCCATGAAAAGAGGCCCACTCACTTCGACTGTTCGCATTCCGGTCCGAGGGCGCGAAAGGTTGAAATTTGAAAGGACGAATCAAGTGATGACACGTGTAAGGACTCTTAGGTCATTTCAACTGTGAACCATCCTGAGGTTACACCGGCCAAATATCTACCTACACCGTCAGATGCCATATCGGTTAAGAGGCCCCACCTGCCCCCGACAGCGGTGTTCACGTCTTTACTTCCTGTTCACTTCAAAAATATGAAAGCTTCATGTTTCTCGTGAAAAAGAAGTAAAGAGGGGCATCTGTGAACACCTATTTTGGTCCGGCCAATATTGGATCCAACCGACACCGTCTGTAAGCAATAAATAATAGGTGACATCGTCTGATGTCCAAGAAAGGAACACCGGTCCAGGGTTGAAATGACGTCGTCCGTTGTCCAAAAAGGGAACACCGGTCATAGCTATTAAAGTGGTGACATCAGCTTGATCAAAGAATACCGTCTGTGGAACCGGTGTCCCCTACGATTCGATGTCGTGACTCTCATGAACCTAACATCGGATTGGCAAGATCGGTTGCCCATGCTATGACTTGGAATCGCACATCCAAGCCAATCCTCAAATCTTGGGAGTGGCAGACAGGGAACGGAAGTGGAAATAATTAAAAATTCCCCACCAGCCGCTACTCCCCACAATTAGTTAGTGGCCAGGCTGGCTCCACTACGCACATGGGTGAGTGAAGGCTTGAGTTGTCCAAGCACTCAGCCAGCACCTAGAAGCTCTATAAATACCTCAGCTGAAGAGGCACAAGGGTCGACACTCTGAATACAAAAACCCCCAGAAAACTTGCTCCGAACTTCAAATCCCTGAGCCCCTATTGGAGAACATCTTGACTCCTGAAACTCACGAGCTAAGACATCGGCCCAGGCCCAGTTTGCAGTAAACCTCTCTGTTTCCCGGATATCATCCAGAACACATAAATCACCCTCATCAAGTTCACATCGGCTCTTCCACCAAACCCCCCACACCGTCCCTTCGCTAAACCCTACACCGGTGCCATACTTCGCTCCACAGCTACACCAGCATTACTCCGGCTATTGCTGCTCAAGCCCACACCGGCCCACATCCGCACTCCAGTCCCCAACGTCTTTTCTACACCAGTTACATTCTGTCGCCTCTTCAGTTCATTTTGCCTGCTTTCTTACTGCCTTGTTCTTTTTGATAAATCTGCCCTTTTGTTAATTTAGTTCTTTTGGTTAAGATTGTTCTGTTAATTTATGTTATTTTTACTTCATAACTAATAATAGCAAAAACAAGTAAATATTTTTGTGTCCCTCTCGACCAATGTAGAAGCTGTTTTTAGCCAGTGTCGTACGGAAGTACTTCTGTCTACACTAATTTCCTAGAACTTGTACACGTGCGAAGAACTTCGCCTTGTATGAGCCTTTCCCAAGGACATCATCCACTATCAACCTCTTAATTCGGACGAGACGTCCTGTTAGCATCCTCCCTCCTTCGCACATCCCTCCATTAAGAGTCGGGATTAATATGGACGCGACGTCCTGTTGATCCCTCCTTTCCTAATTTGGTATCTTGACGAAAGGATGGCTACTTTAGGCAAGATGACTTGTTGGCTTCCTTCCTCTTTTTACGTTACCCCCATCAAAGCCAGGATTAATTTGGACGAGACATCCTGTTAATATCGCCCTAAGCTTTTTCATTCTTCTCATCTGCCTCCTTTGAAAATTTTTTAGGAAGAAGTAAATGCAATTTTAAGGCTATCCATGATGCGCATTTTCAACTTTGGTACTGTTTTTAACAGGCGATGTGGGGTGCTAATACCTTCTCCACTCGTAACCGACTCCCGAACTTAGAATTTCATTTTAATAACCAGTGTTTTGAAAGAATTTTTTCCTGATATTTTTATCCTAAAAAATATTGGTGGCGACTCCCTGTTTTCTTTTTGAAAGGACTTCGAAAAACCCGTTTTACGCTCATGGGTCGGCCGCGCCGCCGATATCCTGGTCGCGACAGATGACGACTCCACTGGGGATAACTAGAGAGTCAGGACATTTAGGTTAAAAGCGCACATTTTTTATGTAGCCTTTTGTTTGTTTTAATTTCTTCTTTTGTTTTATTTTTGTTAATGCTGTATATTCTTGTTTTAATTTTAGTTGTGTTTTGTCGTTTATGCACTGTTAATAGTTTTGCATGATTATTGAACCCTAGGGTAGCCGACTTTGTGTTTTTTGTCCTGTGTTTGTTCTTTATGCAGAATGAGGTGAGGTAAAAAGGTATTGAATGCCCTTTCACACACTACAATCACATTTTTGCACACACTTATGAGTGGCGCCCTATACCCGGGCCCCAAATAAAACCTAAGTTAGAGGGGTTGGTAGCGGTGTCGTTTGGGATGCACTTCCCATCGGGTGATCGTAAGAACCTCAACTAGAGTTCGACCTTTCATGATGTACGCACCTAGTAGATTCCATACTGTTGCGACCATATCATGAGAAGGATCTTGGCTCTAGTAACCTTCTTATATTTTATTAAAACTTACTTTTTAACGAAAAATAATTTTTTACCAGTAATTTTTTTACCTATTTCTCCTTAAAAATTATTTTTTAAAAATAACTTTTTAAAAAATCATATAAAAATTGTAATAAAATAAAAATTAAAGCATTTTTTATATTTTTTAATATGATAGGTCCAATGGATCATGCTTTGTTTAAAAATTGTATTAAAATAAAATATTAAATAATTTGTTATAAAATAGGGATCTTTTAGTTTTGGTCTTTATAAAGTGTTTTTGTTTATTTTAATATTTTATATTTAGTTCTTATTTTGAAGTTGAATTCATTAATTGTTGTTATAAGCAACCAAATTTCATGTTGGCTTGTAAATAAGGTTCTCACGTGTTTAACTTACCTTTATTTAAAATATCATTTTTTGTTATAAATCTCAACTGTTTCTTTTTTTAACAATTTTAAAAGTAACTTTAACCGTTGGTCGAGAGTCCTATTTAACATAAATATAAACACCAAAACATACAGGCACAATGCATTTTTAGCAACCTCAAGCCTATTCCTACAAAGGGTCACTAATTTTGGCATTTAAATCTATGCTAAGAAGGATTGTAGCATGGATCTTTTCCAACATATTTCTAATACACATGATCCTTAAATAAGGCAAGTGTAAAGCATACTCTATGTCTATGATTATTGTATCTCTTAATTGGAATAGTGCCTATGGCATAATATTACTACCTCGAGTTTTCAAAAGAAAATGAAAAGTTTAGAAACTCATATTTCTTTTGAACATACTTTTATTTCTCTAAGGCTTTGTTATGCAAACTCTGCCTTTCATATTACATTGTGATTCCTTATATAGGAAAGGAATCGAGAAACAACAAACTCGTTAGGATTACAAGATAGGATTACAAGATAAGATTACATGATAATATTACAGTGACATGTTGCGGAATATATAAGATTACACTAACACATGGCAAGCATGATAAGATTACATTGACACGTGGCAGATTAGATGAGATTCTCTTCAGGATAAGATTCTTATCTCTTTGACCTTATTCAACATATTTTTCATAAGATTATGAGCTTCACATAGTCCTTGTAGATAGGTTTATGACTTGGTCCATCGTTCTTAATTAGATCTCCATCATCTGAGGAATTATCTTCAGTTTGATAATAGGCAATGTTATCATCATGGGATTGTTCATCATTAACCGTTATTACTTGGTAATTCTGATAAGGATTTATAACTTTTTAGACCTATTTGATTTCATCTTCTGGAACTACCATGGGTTGATCATGAAATTTTACCCATTTGCTCTTAGGAGGGTATATCATCTTTCATAAATTCTATTTCTCTTTTCAAATATGTTATCCATTTTCAAGAGGTTGATACCATCCCATGAAGGTTTTGATCAAAAAAGAGCTATAATCAGGATCTTTAGTTGTTCTAGGGTTCTTATCATAATCCATGTAGGAAATATGAAAGGGTAATTGTAGATTACTGTTACACACCACAAATACCACATGTCTTCTTATTGGAAAAATTTACCTAGGAAAAGTCTAAAGATATTCAAGAAAGGTTTATAAGGATTAAAGCAAGTAGAAGTTGGAAGAATTTTATGCTTTTGTAAGGAAATGACCCGATAATGGAAAAAGTGAGTTTTGGCAAAAAGTTTTATTTTTACAGGTCCCACTCCTTTCATATATTTAAATTTAGGAGGAAATTGAGGAAATTTTGATGGAGAAGATGACGAGGAAGATGGTATTTTAGTGTTCATCATAATGAGGGGATAAGAATGAGAAGATGAGATAATTGGAATTAGTCTAGAATATGATTATTTTTTCTATAGATATATTTAACTATAAAATTATACCTTGAAAACCACTCTTTGAGTATGAGGATTTGAGGATTATGAGGAGTTTTATTTTTTAATTCTAACATTTTTGAAAATGAAGAATTGTCAAGTTCTACCTCAAATTGATGTCCTCAGAGATGAAAATCAAATTTTTTGATTCCATATTTGACTACAAGAGTTTCTTTGAAAATGATATGACAATGGAGTTCTCCATTTGTAAATTGTCCACTGACATGTCCATAATAAAGTTTTTGTCCTCCAACTTCTTCTATCAGAACAGCTCCCTAGTCATAATCACTTGCATTTGTTTGCAGTATCCTTTTCCTATCTCAAGGAATTTTTAATGATGAAGGATTTTTTGTTGTTTCTTTTAGGAATTTCATGACTTTAGTTTGTTCTTTTCCCCATGGTGGTGCATTTCTGAAATCTTAGAAGTGTAATAAGAAATATGGGGAATGAAGTATTTGACATAATTTAGAATTCCTAAGAATTGTTTTATGGAGAGATTTTCATCAAAAAAGTTTAGAAGATCTTCTGCAAGATGAGGTTGAGGAAGATATTTTCCTTGGGAGAATCTCATTCCCACAAAGTTAACTTCCTTGGTTCTAATTTCAGATTTCTTGCAGATAACATGACTCTATAATTATTATACATGGAGTGGAATTGTTGAAGGAGGTGGTTATGACTAGCATCATCAGGAGAGAATAGCAAAATGTCGTCAATATAGACGAGAACACTATAAAGGATGGACTCAAATACTCAAACCATGGCCTTTTGAAATAATGATGGGGCAACTTTGAGTCCAAAAGGCAGGATAGTCCACTAATAATGCCCGTTTGGAATACAAAATACCGTTTTTGGGCGATCTTCTGGATTGAGGCCCAATTGCCAAAAACCTGATTTTAAATCAAATTTTAAGAAAATGAAGGCATTTTTAATGAAGGTATATAATGAACTGATTTTTGGTATGGGAAATTTGTGATCTTTCAGGAACAAGTTTAGAGGCATGTAATTAACGACAAGTCTCATCTTTGCTCTAACCTGTTTTAATCTTTTATTCACATAAAATGCAGTGCAAGCCCACTCTAATTTTGTGGGTTCAATCAATCCTTGCTTCATCAGTTGTTGACATTCTGATTGTGCCATTTTGAGTTTTGAAGGAGACATTCCAGGGTGTGTTGCTTTGGTATAATTAATGTCTTCATTTAACTTGAAGGGCAAGTTCACATAGAACTCTTCTCTTTTCCATAGTGGTTTTGGATGTTGGAAAAGATCATGGCCTTCAGCGCACAATTTTATCAGTTGATCTCTTATTTCTGCAAACTCAGGAGGGACTTCTACCAAAGAAAAAAGTCTTGGGATTGAGCAGAAAGGCTTGAAATTTCTTTTATGCTTCACTTCATTTGGTAAGATTTGTAATTTTTGATTTTTTTTATCAGAATGTCTCTTCCTATTAGTATATCCTTTTCAAGCATATCTGATCTAATGATTTTCATCCATATTGTGCAATCTGGAAAGATCTTTATTCCAACTCTAGACTTGGTTATTAGATTTATTTCAAAGGATTCTCCATTGGCTACTCTAAAGCTTTGGTTATTGCTTTTCCATTCCTAGGAAGGTAGAATGGCTAGATTCATAAAGGTTGTTTGTGCTCCTATATCAGTAAAGGCAAAAGCCTTTATAGCGACATCATATTTAGATGGAATGATGAATACTTCAAGGTTTGGTAGTGGAGGAAGTTCAGCTGAAGTAATGGTTATATCCTTTTGTACTTGAATTTTTAGAACCAGAAAATGTTCTGGTTCTCCTAAACTTCCAGAGTCTGTTGAACTTGATGTTTCTTCTTTAGATTCTTCAAGAGTGAAAACAGTTTTATTGTTTGGAGAGCCTTGTTTTTCATATAAAGATTTAACATCATCATCTTTTTCTATTGCTAGGGTTTGCAATAACTTGACTACTTTTTCTTTATTCTCTGGACAATCTTTAGAAAAGTGTCATTCCCTCTTGCAGATGAAGCATCTATGGCCCTTGCTTTTTCCTCTGCATGGCTTTTTCTTGAAGAATCAGATTTTTTTCTTCTTTTTGTACAAGAATTTATTTTTCTTTTCCTTTTTTGTAGAATGAAGCTTTGAATTTTTGCAAATGCAATTCTCCTTATCATATTTTATCTTCAAATACTTTTTCTTGCATATGTCTTTGTACTTTTTCTGATTTTTCAACATCTTATCTATCGACCTTTGTTGACTGCAAATTTTGTCTAATGCCACCATTCCCACTTGATGAATTTCTCTAAGGGTCATTTCTATGACACTCTTGTTTGTAGCCTGCAGAGTTCTCCATATTTCTTCTTGAAGTTCTTCTGGGATAGAACTTATATACGTATTTTTGAGACTAGGGTCATTGAAACCATTTAGCTGGTAAAATCTCTAAGATATTCTTTGATAGTGTCTTTCAAAATCAATCTTTTTCAGTGAGCAACACTTTATCTCAAAATACTCTTTTCTTGCTTCTTTTTCTATTATTGATATCTAAGAAGTGGAATTAAAGAAAATGGATTACATCTGATATGGGTTGGTTATGAAGCTAGTCTTGGTTCACTGAACCAATGGATTGATACTATTTTTGCAGTACTCCAGTCATTCTAGCACAGAATTCCTTAACTACTTTGTACGGTTCTTCATGTTGATTATTTTTGCATTCATCTAGGCTTTGAATTTAAGGAATTTTTTTTCCACTGAGAATGAAGGATTCCATCTATTGAGAAGAATGAAGACCCATTGTAAACAGGAGTGTTTATCTCTTTAGGATCTAAATTGTAAGGTTGTGTAGATGTTTCATTATGTTTAACCATTAAGATATGCATCATACACAGTCTCTGTTTCTGTGGAGTTTGGCTCAGTGTTCTGCCAGTTTTCTTCAGAAAAGGCTTGATCTTCTCCTTCAGTGGATTCAAATTCATCTTCTTTACTTTGGGAGTACATTAGTGGTTTTGCATGAGATATTGGTATGGGTGAAACCATCAAGGAAAGTTTAGGTGTCTGGACTGGAGATTCTTTTGACAAAGAATCTTATTTATCATCCTTAGTGGGAGGAGAAACAAGTTGTTCTTTTTTTTCCCAACAGGATCAAACTTTCTTTGGATGAGATCTAGAGGAGTAAAAGGACTAGGGTTTTGTATGATTTGTGGAGCGTATGATGTAAAGTTTTTTGAGGGAGGAAGAAAATAAGGATTTGGATCAAAGGTGTCAGAAATATGCACTAAGAACCTATATAGGACGAATCATTTTGAATAAGGTATTTTTTGTTAAATAGTTTAGCAACCTTTATTTATCCTTAGAGTAATAGGTCATATAAGAGTTGTTACTAAAATGTCCCTAGTTAAGTATTTACATGGGAACATGTAAAGACATTAAGACTAGTGTGTGAGTATACCGATGATCTGATCTCATAGATCCTGGATATAGATGATATCAAGTCTTCACTCGGGTACACATTAAGAGTAATGATGTATTGGATAGACCCACTGTGAGAACGTTGCATGGATCATTACATGAGTGTCATAAACGATTCTCAATGTGATAATGGTATATGTAGTCCTTCGACCTAAAGTCACTACGATTCCTACATAAAAAGTTTGTTGTTTTAATACAATTAAATGTCTTCTATAACAAGAAGACTATAAACGTTATAATTAGGCAATAAATAAATTATGCAGAGGGATACGAGTGATGTAGGTGGAATTTGCCTCCCCTATATGACAGGAGTGATATCTATAGGCCACTTGATGGAATGAGACTAAGGAAATTAATGCATGGCCATACTAGAAAGAATAAATATTGGATATTTATTCAAATAAAGTCTACTCCGCTATCAAGAAAAATAAATTGGGTCGTACAAGGATGACACGACCATGCCTTAGCCCAACTAGGATATCGTAACAAAAGTAGCAAACATATAAAATAATTATCACTTATAGGTTATGTCGATATTAAATAATATTTAGACATAATGATGCATTGTTAGATGTGTAACATCCTGCGTATTAATTAGGGACTAGATTAAGATTAAGTGTTAAGTAAGGTTAATTATAAATTAAAAACTTGACTGCTGACGGGACTGACTAATTGTGACGTGTAACCGTGCAGCAGGCTCTGATCCGCGTTCCCCACTCACTCTTCGCGTTTCTAGGAGTATATGGGCTGAAGCCCTTAACCACTTCTCCATTCACTCCAAATTTCCTCAAGACTTTCCATCTTCTCCTACTTCTCCTCCTTCTTCATTCTTCTTCATTCTTCTTCTTCTCGGTCCCCGGTTTTTCGTAACTTCGCGGCCGTGGTGAATTGGAGAACCCGAGATCCCCACTGTTGGTGTGGAGCAAACGTTCGAGTGGAAGAAGAACAGCTTCCTGTTCCCAAGCTGATTAAAGGGTGCGACTGTGTTCGAGGGGGACTGAACAAGAGAGAGTGGTGGACGAAGCAAGCAGGACAGTGGACCAACGCTGAAAACAGAGGAACCTCTTGGAGTCTCTTTAGTTGGTAGGGGTTATCTTATATCTTAAATGCATGGGTTATGGACGGGTTTCGGGTGTTGATGACTTGTTGATTCTAGTGATTTAAAATGCGTTGATAGGTGTGTTTTGATTGAGTAAGGGATATGTGATGCCCGGATGCATGATGACTAGGAGTTGGGTAATGCATGTCAGTTTCCGTCCATGAAATGCATGTTAATAATCTTGAGAATGTTGAATGATTGCATGAGGAGAATGTGTTAAAGTATTGTTGATGATTACCGTGTGATTTATGGGAAATGCAGGCTACTATGAATCTAAATGCTGACTGCATGTGAGGAAAGATTAACTTACTGAGTTCTGATAATGTCTAATACCGATTGCATGTGATGCATGTATTGTTGAGTAAAAGGTCGAGTGTGTGATATCTGTGTTTGTATGATCATTTCGTGTGTGGTTATATATATGTGGTGCATGAGGTGCATGAGTTAATAGTGTGGAAGTGATTTACCGATTCTGTTCGTAATCTAATGATAATACTTACATGAGATGCATTGGTAAGAATGTTGAGAGCATGTAGTGTGTGACACTACCACTTGAATCGGTAATTATATGCATGAGATGTTGTTAAAGACCTTGAGTGGGACTCAAGGCAAGCCGACTGAGTGGGACTCAGGGCTGCCCGTAACACTGCTATTGACGCTAAGAGTGTTTGTGTTACAAGTGAAGGCAAATGGTTTGGTACCAGTAAAACGGCCGAGTCAGCTGGGAGCAGAGTAAAAGGCTGAGAGCCTATGTTGCAACAATACAAACCAATAATATACGAGTCGGATCCGGTTGAATGAATCTGTGTACATGTACAATCGATGCTGACTGTGACGCGATTGTATGTATATGTGTTAGTGTTATTG
Organism: Clitoria ternatea; assembly: GCA_037962975.1. Lineage (NCBI taxonomy): Eukaryota > Viridiplantae > Streptophyta > Magnoliopsida > Fabales > Fabaceae > Clitoria > Clitoria ternatea. Next base: position 19,497,305 of record CM075670.1, on the reverse strand, counting down.
AGAATAATATGTGCATATAGCTGAGAGATAACTAGGTAGATTCTGATTGAAAGATGCCTTGTGTGTGTTCCGATTGAATGGCACTGTGTATGTTATTGATTGTTGCTATGTATATATATATATATATGTTATTGCATGATTGAGGAATAATCTGAGTCAGTATCTATCATTTAATATTTAAGATACTGACCCCTACTGTGGCTATATTTCAGTGGACATCACACGAGACGGTGAATGAGGGAGGAGCTATATACCGTGTGGAGTGCTTGTGTACTGTGGAAATGTATATATACATGTATATGCTGTATATAAGGTTTTGTCATAGCCTTGGCCGACTCTTAATTTGGTCTTTTGTCTAACTATATCAGAACTGAACTCTCTCGGGTTGAGAGTATGATCATGTGCATGTAAATATTTATATATATATATATATATATTACTGTGTGTTTATCTTGTGCTGTGTGTGAATGTCTAGGTGGTATACGTTGCATTTTACTAAGCATGTAGAGCCCGCATGATTCTGAATAAATAAGAGCTAAGTTAACCCTGTGTAAGGCGTGATGAGTGACCTTCTTCCGAGTGAAGAAAGGTTGGGCCAACTCCGAGTGGAATATGCCCATTAAAATCGCTTTCGAGGTAAGTTGGTCAACATGTTATGGTGCGAGAGATTCCTTAGATACAACCTTCCGATTGAAGGGTATTTAGATGTTTCCGAGTGAAAGTCAACCGAGTGAATGTTTTCCCCGATGGTTGAATTGACCATACGATTCTGAGTGGAGCCTGTAGTAGTGAACTTATTAGAGGGAGTAAGATCGGGATGATACGGAGTAGATTTTAGTTTAACAAGGTCTTCCGCATGTAGAGGAGATAGTATGTATCCCGAGTGGCGAGAAGTTAGAGCATTTCCGAGTGAGGGAAGTTATACAATCCTTTAAGCGAGATTTGACTTAGTGAGGGAGCCTCAGTGTGAAGTAGACTACATTTCCCGAGTGATAGGTGTGGAAAACATTTCCGAGTGATATCTGGCTGAGGAGAGTACTCCGAGTGAGAAAGGAGGTATAGATCCCGAGTGAAGTGATCGAGGGGAGTCATCTCCCGAGTAGTTTATACCTGTGAACTCTAAGGCTAGAATAGGGTGTGTGGAATGAACTTTCGAGGGAAGCGTGAGCGCAAGGACTTTCCCGAGTGAATCTGGACTCTATTCCGAGTGGGAAACTATCCGAGTGTATGCGTCGCTTCAGTGAATAAATCCTCGCTCTAGCGAGTGTAGCCGTTTATGTATTTTCATCCGCTGACTCTCGTAGTTGGAGCTACGTCTTGCTAATGCGTAATATTCTGACCCGGCCTTCTCTTTTCTGAGTCGGATTTCTACTCTTCTTAACCTTCAATTGCTTATTTTGCCCTGAACACCCTGCAATCTTTGGGGAAAAATTTTCCCTGTCTCGGGCTGCTGTTATCTAAACCGGGTTGTTTCAACATGTCACTCTTATTTTATATTAATAATAAAATAGTTTATTATTAATATGATTGAGTATTTTACCTATAGGGTCATACACATAGAGTAAGCCCATTAGAAAATATTTTATTTTAGTTAGATTAAAATAAAACTATTGGGTCTAAATCATTTAGAATGAGTAAAGAGTCCACTCTTTAGAGAGAATAAATTAGGTCAAACCTAAGCCTATAAATAAGAGCATAAGATGCTCATAGGTAGTTCACCCAAAAAGAGACACAAAATATGCAAAAGTTAATAAAAATTCAGGCCGTCAAACTAGCATTTGGAAGGTGTAGCGTTTCAGGTGGGAGTACTTGTGTGGACTCCTAAAGGACAAGGCTAGGACTACTTTGATATTCTTTAAGAGGTAATTCTAAAACGTTTTTTTTAATTTAATGTTTGCCTTATGCTTTGAAACACGAAGTTTTGCAAGTCCAATGAGAATCCTTGTATTTCTGCTACTTATGCCCTAGGGATTCCCTAATAAAAGGAACTTTTTCTGAAAGAAGGTTTTAAGCTTTTAAAGGCAACATACCCTCTTAATTCTTCATATTGGGCTTTAACCTTTCTCAGATCTCTTTCCTTTTCAACAAAGGTTAAATTGATTATTCTCCCTTCATTTTTTGTACTTCTGCTTCAAGTTGAGCCATCTTTTGCTTTATTTTAAAATAGTGATCTTGCAATTTCTTGGACATATTATTTATCTCCTTGTCTAAGGAGTCAACAATCTTGCCTATTTTCTTGTCCATGTTTCGTAAGAACTCATTTTGGGCTACAACATTTTCAGTCTGCCAATTCATCACCTCTTCAGCTTAGGTAATTGGCCTTGTTGATCCATCTGCGTTTACTTCTAAAGGGACTACAAAGGGTCTGGTTTGGATTCTTTTAATTGGATCAACTTTTCTTTCCAAAGAAAGAAAGTTTGTATTATATAAAGCTTAAGTAGAGGAGAACATCCTACATGCTTGTGATATGGGTACTTGTTTAGAAGGTAAATCAACAGGTTTACACTTCTGTGCAGGTAAAGGTTTTGGAGATAGTTTTGTTGGTGGAGGCCATGTAACCAAAGATGGATCATCTGGCGGTGGAAGATACTTATGCTTTCTGAGGATTTTTAAGGCTTCTTCATAGTAAGGAAGAGGCTCATACTTCTTCTTAATTCCAACCCAGGGTCCGTTATCTAGATCAAATCTTCTTTTAGGCTTCTTTAGATATTTGCAATGAGCCTTCTTTTTCTTTCTCCTTCTGGGTTCATCATCATCGTCATCACTGTCGCCACTATCATAATCCATACAACAATCATAATCAGGATCACACATCTCAGGAGCTACGTCTCGTATAAAGTGACCACTTATTTTGTCACTTTAAATGAGCGTTCCATCAGTTCTGAATGAGTAAACGGGAATCTTCTCCTCTTGCTCTCCAATAGTTATCATCATAATTGAAAAAACTGGATTTTTTGAAGACAATGGTTCTTCCTTTTTGAAGATAGTTTTCACTTTTCCGTCAAGGAGTCTCTTGAATGATGATTCAGTAGAGATTATTGGTCTTGACTGTCTTTTCTGGGTTTCGTAGTCACTGATCCATTCCATAAGAATTAGTTTCAGCAACTCTTCTTTGGGAATCTGTCTTGGAACCTGAATGATGGATAAAGTTTTTTCCTCAGAAGTTGCTATCACCATCAAGGCATTTTCTGAGATCTTTGAATCAACGGGAAGATCAAAGAAATGATCTTGAACTCTGAATATTATCTGATGATTCAGAGTTTCTTTAAAAGCATCTGAGTCTTGAAGGGCTCCTACAAGTTGAACTTGTACTTTGAATCTGTGTGGAAGAGTCAGATCTTTTAAGTGAACATTAAAATTAGGAAACATGGTCAGAACCACACTTCCTACATTTAGTGTTGTAAGAATAGTACCAACCATTACATCTTCATAGTGATGGAAAGTAGAGTCTATGAGAGAGACTTTAGCTGTCACCGACATACCTTTTCTTCCATGGAGTGTCAGGATCAAGCGGACTACACCTAAATATAGTGCAATATCCTTCTATCTGCTAGAGTTTTATTATATCTGGGTTTATCTCCAGATCTACATATTGTTCTACCGGGGTGGCATGAAGAGGACAAGAGTCAAGCTTTGAAGTCTGTATTACTTCTTTTACTTCAAGTCTAAGAGTGGAGATAAGTTTTTTTACAGACCATGTAAAGCTAGATTTATGCCTTCTGAAAACATTATAGGGATTCAGAAAAGGAGGAACAACACTTTCTATTTGAGCATCTTCAGGAACAAAGGTGTACTCAATCAGGTTTTCGATCTTATTTGAAAAGGTTTTTTTACAAGATTCAGGAATGCAAAAGGAAATTTTTGAAGAAAGATTGATAGAGCTTGGGCGAGGGTTTACTTCACTCATTTTTAAAAAGATCTTTTTACTCACTTTCAGCAAGTATTATTATACCATATTCACCCGCTTCAAAATTGTATCTTAATCCACCAAAATCACATGGTAATAAGCATTTAACTAATGTGTAATTTAGAGCATGTTTGGTCTCTGTTTTCATTTTTTATTTTTAGTTTTAATTATAAAACTATTATCATGTTATATTTTCAAATATTTGTGTAGAAAAAGTGAAAATAGGATATGAAAACAAGAAATAAAAAAAATTATTTTCAGTATTTTTTATACAAAATTTTGAAATTAGGAAATAAGCTGACTATTTTGTAATTCAAACTTAAAACAATAAATGAAAAAAAAATCAAACATCACCTTAATTACCTGTATCAATAGTTAACGAATTGAAGTTAAGAATATGAACTAAAAACTAAATATTCAACATAAGATGTAAAGAAAAAATATTTTATAAGCGATCAAAATAAAAGACCCTATTTTATAGAAAATATATTTAAGTTTTTTTAAATATAGTATCTCAATTAAGGAAAATACTATACAATAAAAAATTAACTGGGTAAGAAAAAGATTACTGTAATTTTTTTAATGGCTAATTATTATTTTTTTAAGTCAAGGTGGTGGTTAACTATATTTGTTTTTTTTGGGTGAAACTATATTTGTTTTTTCAACATCAACTATTACCTTTTTTAGTGGTCAGTTCCAAGGTACATAGAAAAAGAGGCCACTGAAAAAGTTAACATTGGGCCTAATATCCAAAGCTCAATTATCATTGTTTGTGCTGGATTAGCAATAACATACATTTAGATCTCGCGAAGAAGCATTACATTGACCCAACAAAAAACGAAGGCGCATTACCTGATTGTTAATTAATTTCATGCTGAAACGCCAATGAGACTCACCCACGTAAACACATCTCATGATTATTTTGTGCGAGCTTAACGATAAGATAAGCCACAAATGCAACCTCCTCCCCCATTAAACGACACAATCCTTCTAGCGTAGTATTATATGCCCCCACAATATTTAATTATAGAGTATACAATTTCAAGTTTTTCAAAATTATATTTTTATATATTTAAAATAGATTTAATATATGTATTAAGTATATTAAATTAAATACATTTTATATATTTAGCATATTTTAAAAATGTTCAATTTATATTAAATATTATATATATAATATGCTGTTCAAAAAATATTTAAAGGATATTTAATATATTTAACATATTCTAAAAATATGAATATACGTTACGGGGATAAATATACACACACATTAGTGGAGTCACTAGTGTAAAATAAGGCTTTTATACCGGCTATTTTTGACATTTTACCGGTGTAGATCTAACAGGTCTAAAAAATATGCAATTTTACATTCGGTGTAAAAAAGATTTTACACCTATTATTTATAACATACTCGGTGTAAAAATATGATTTTACACTAGTTATTTATAACATACCAGATGTAGAAATGTGATTTTACGCTAGTTTTTTAACATATCCGGTGTAAAAAATTATTCTCTACACACCCAATGTAAAAATATTTTGTACCTATACTTTTTAAATCAACTGTTGTAAAAACATTCTCTACAAACCTTAAACCGATATAAGAATTATAAACCAAAGAACTAGTATTAATACCAAAGTCGGTCCCCCATATAAGACAAAGTATTGGAACGCCAAGTGGGACACATTAAAGTTATTCCCACTCTTGTAATCTTTTTCCATGGACGCGAATCAACGTCCAGGCACCCTTGAAGCCACCTTGCAAGATCTGACGCACATAAAGCATAATCCCTTAAGTTAAAACATAGGGTTCATGGAGACCCCAGACTCAACACCCCAACAACAAGGAGAACCAAGGTTACTACACAACTAGGCCTTAGCGACGAAGTAATCAAGTAACTTCAGGCGGCGTTGTAGGAGCTCAAGAAAGCTTTGTACAGGTAGTCTAAGAATTGTAATTAGGAACTTTGTAATTGATTTCACATAGTGATAATTCTAAGCGTTTATGCTAGAAGATTGGACTAGATCACAGTGGTGGTAATCGAATTATGATATATCGCAGTTTGCTATTCTCATCCTTGTCTATTTATTTAATTATTTTTACTTACTTATCTTATTTGCGAGTCTATTTCACTTCATCTGTTTTCTTTAAGGATTTGTTTTTTTAAACAAAGAGTTATTTAAAATAAACATTCCTCTAAAACGCTTCCAAAAACTTGCGTTTTGTCCAGACTTAATTCACCCATTAAGTCTGAGGCCATTTTCCAATAACCAATACGTCTTATACCATGGCTTAGATTAAGCAGGGAGGGTGTAACACCCCCTTATATACACAAGATAAAAAAACTTTTAGAAAGACATACATATTTATCACTCTTTATCTCGTGTATACAAGGACGTATATACATCTGATTTCCTTTGAATATTGAAAGTAAAAAAAACAATTGTCTTTCAATATTTGTCCATAATGACAAAATAATTTATAGAAATCATAAGTGATAAATCATTACAATATTATATCCAAATAAAAGAGTTTATCAAAGTTTAACCTTTACCTTGTTACAATTATCTACTTGATATTGTAATAAGGTAAAATAAAATTAAACTATACCTCTACTACAAGTGTGAACAAACATTTCCTAGTCCTTGAACCATCGAGTTTTTGAATCCTACTCTTGTCATATCTCTTCATCTAATCGATTGAGGATGAGACCACTTTATCCTTTTGTAATTATATATCCTTCCATCTTGGACTGCTAGCTATATATCATATAACATATATTTTGGACACAAAAATTCAAACAAGAATGAGTGAGAAACAAAATATAATATATTACAGATAAGACATAAGCATAAGGGTTTTCACAAACTAATATAGTAATATCAGTCATAATCTCATATACAATCAATTATGAATATAGGGTTTCCACATACATAACACTTATATTTTCCTTCATAACCATCCATATAGAATGTCACAATCACATGAATGTTATGTAATGCTTATGCTACTATCTCATTCAGTTTATGCATGTGGGCCCTTAAAGTTTTAGTTTGCACTGGGCCAACCAGGAGTTTACACTGTTTCATAAATTCTGGATAATAATAACATAAATGCCTTCATGGCATATGAACAGCTCAACTGGCGTGGAAACACTTAGAGACTAGCAGACTGAGAAAGTTTTTATTGTGAAAGTACCCGACACCAGGGAGCGACCCCAGGTCACCTGAAGCACCCTTTCACACTCTCTCATCCCAAGGCTCGCAATTAAGCCTCCTCTAATGTATCCTCGGTTTCTATAATCCGTCCCCAGGCAATATCACATCTCATTTCTCTTTAATGATTCATGATGCATGAACTACTCGTATATTTAGTTGGTTAAGGCTTTTAGAAACTCAATTATTAAATACCATAAAGGTTCACAAAATCATCATAATAAACTGTACATTTCCATAAGTTCTTCTTTGAACTTCTGTTATACTGAAATAATTTAGTACAGTCTTTAAATTCAGATCTTACCAAAATTGAGTTTCCAAGCCTTAAATATCTCAAAGCTTTCTCTTAAAAATCTTTATATATTTACATAATCTTTCTCCATTTGAATCTTAACTAGATTGAGTTTTTGAAATCTCCACAAAATATTCTTTAGTTATTTCGTTGGGGAAAACCAAAATAATTTACTTTAAACTTCTAATTTCTAAAGAAAATAATTTAAAATCATTAACTAAGAATACTTAAAACTATAAAAATTTTCTTTAATTCAAGAATTAATTATCTCAACCTCTGATTTTCATAAAATAGCTTCTTTCTAATACTAGATTTTATTATAGAGATTAAAAATAAAGTTAATAAAAATTATTTATAAGAAGAAATAAAAGACTAAAATAATTACAAAATACTTTCTCTTGGAATAAAAATTTAAAAAGTAAGGTAAGAAAATTCTTACTGAGTTTTAACTTTCCGTCATGCTTGCTATATGCTCAAACTTCATATCACAAGGTCATCAATCATTCATCAACCACAATCAAGTATAGTAATCTCATCAATCACAATCAAATATCATCAATCATAATTGCATATTATTAATCACAGTCTAATATTATAAATCACAATATCATTAATCGAAATCAAATATAAATAATTATAATCAAGTCAAATCAACTAAATATCGCTTATAAATATAATTCAAATTTTTAATGGTTATTTAAATTAGTAGATTTGATTTTGAGTCCTTATAGTCCATTCCTCGCACAGGTCTATATAAGTCCATATATCCAGTCTTCGCATAGGTATAGTTCAGTCTAGACAGGTCATAATAGTTCAAGTCCTTGCATAGGTTTAGTTCGATCCATATAGGATATAAAAATCCAAGTCCTTGCATAGGTTTAGTCCAGTTCGTATAAGTTATAATAATTCAGATCCATGTATAGATATTTCAGAATAAGTTACTCAATATATTAAATTTATTATAAATTTTAAGTTGAGAAGTTATTACTTTAAAATAATAATATTATTAAATTTAAAAGGAGTAGAGGACTCCTCCCTTTATTCTTATGTCTTTCATATTATATTCTTATCTCACTCCCCCTTACCTTGAATTGTTACCCAAAATGGATTTGCTTTGCGCCTCCGATTTCTAGAAATATTAATACCAATCTTATTTCAGTATAAGCATAAGACGAAGATTAAGATTACTACTTAAAACAGAAATGATAAATTTTGAATAGTGAATAGTGAATAGTGAATAGTAAATAGTAAATCGTGAATAGTAACAGTAAATAGTAAAACGTGAATAGTAACAGTAAATAGTAAAACATGAATAGTAACAGTAAATAGTAAATCGTGAATAGTAACGGTAAATAGTAACAGTAAATAGTAATTTACTATTTGAATAGTAATTTACTATTGAAATAGTAATTTACTATTGAAATAATGTTTACTATGCAGAATAGTAACTTAAAATAATATTATTTCCAGTATAATAACAGATTTCTAAAAACGATATAAAAATAACCCAAAAAATATAAAAGAGAAGTATTCTTACCTTAGGATTTTGGCAGAACCTTCTCTCCAAAAACTTTTCTTTTCTCTCTCACTTTCACCACTATCTCACTAGCACTACTATATTAAGAAAACTTAATCTGAAATTGTGAATTCTAAAGAAGAAATCCTTCGGTATTTATAGGAAAAAAATTTACTATGTATTTCATTATTTTAATATAAAAGTACTATGCATTTTTGAATTTTTTATTCCAGGTTACTGTGCATCTTTTGAAATTTTCATACATGCACAGTGATTTGCATAGTAATTGTCGGCAAAATTATTAAGTCAAATAGTAACCCTTCACTCGGTATATTTTAAATATTCAAAATGAGTCCTTTTTATTATTAAGTCAAATAGTAACCCTTCACTCGGTATATTTTAAATATTCAAAATGAGTCCTTTTTGAAATTTAGCGATATTATATCAGTCATCACTAATTTTATAATAAGTAATATAAAGCTGAAATTTTAAAAATCTAAAATTTTCTATTAATAAAAATTTATTGATACGTTTCCAATTTTTTTAACGATTGGAAAAAATTAAGATTTTTCTCAAACCGATAATTTTTAGATAAGTCTACTTGAAACGGATTTTAAAAAATTTTCTTATAATTTAACTTTACATTGTTGTAAATATTTTTAATTTTAAGCAACTTTATATGAATTTAAAATTATTTAAAATATATTATTTTATTAGAATAATTCAAAATTTTCAAAAAATTCTAGAAAATCATAAATATTATGTAGATCAAAAAGTTCAAAAGAACCATAGTCTAATTCCTTCAAAATTTTATTTTAAAATTCTAATAAGAGTTAAATCTTAAATATGTAAAAAAAACAAAAATATAACAACATAAAATAAAAATGGTGAATAATAAGGATATTAAAAATTCTTAATATAATTTTCTTAATTAGTGAATACTAATTAAGTCACTTTAAAATTCTCATTCAGAAATATTTTCATTTTTTTATTATTATTATTTTAAAAAAACAAATAATAAAAATATAAATACCAAAATTTCAAAAAAAAAGATAATAATAAACTAACTTATAGTAAGTATTTCTCAAGAAATATATATTAATATCTATTTCCTATTTGTGATGAAAATAGGATGTTACAGAGGGAATGAATCCTTGAAAGATTTTCTAAAGAGATTATCTATAAAGAAACCGCCTTGGTCCCAGGTTTGAAAAAGCCAATCTAGTTGCATATCGCCATAGATAAACTGCAACCCAAGTCACATTTCGCTCTATCTCTGGAAAAAGGAGCGTCATAGAGCTCCAAGAGTTCAAAAACAAGGCTACCAACTATGTCAGAAATGAGATGCATCTCACTATCGTTGTAAGAGATAACCCTAAACTATAAACCCTAAGTACAAGATAACCCTATAAAAGGAAAGAGACAAGGATTTCTCACCCTATCCAAAAGAGAAGATGTTCAATTTTGGCTATTGCACACCCTTCAATTCAAGGCCAAGTCAAATCTTAAAAGAGGTGGTTCTCCTTAGCTTTATTGTATATGGGATAAGGAAGGCTATACTACTTTAGAAACTCGGTAATCCTAGATAAGAGGTTAGTAGAGCTTCTCCTAGAGTACAAGCATTTGTTCACCTGGATCACAACCGATATGGCTGGCATGAATTCTGTTAAAGTCAAAAAGACTCAGAATTCTTTTAAAGATTTGTTGATAACTAACATCACGTCCTCTAATTTAAATAGAGTTTTATCATGTTATTATTTGATATGTCGGTTCAACTATTTCAGGAAAACATAAGGCTTCTGTTACAAAAGATAGGGGGAGTATGTATGTCAAAAATTTAGAAGAATTTTGGTCTCATCAGAAACCCTTTGATCTAAAATAAGAAAAGCCTTGAAGTCTGGAAATTCGCCTTCAAAGAGAAAGATCATTGAATCTGAATGTTCTACCAAACCTAGCTTATAAAATTTTATCTTATACCTTAAAGTCTGAACATCAGATCTTGTTTTTCACATGTGCCTCAAAGCTTCTAGACCTTGCAAAGGCATCTGAATAACTTGCGCTTCAAAATTGTCTTATCATCAACATCTTATGAATCACCAAACTCAGAATCCTCTTCAAAGAAAGTTCCCATACAAGTCTTGCTCAAAGAATCTCAACTGTCAGATACATCCTCATAAGCACATAAGCAAAGATCCACGAAAAGAAGAATGACAAAGCAAGGCAGACTATACTCTATTCTAACAGCGTCAAGTCTTTCACCTATGCCTTATAAATTTAGAGATTCTTTGAATAAAAACTTCCTCTTTGGTGAAACTTACGCTATCTCTACCATGTACATGCTCGTACATATCTCAAAGCCTTCTACAATTATGTGCTCAGAACGTCTCTCTCAATCTGACAAAAGAAACCTTGTTATCTATTTTGCAACACCCTTCTCTTTGAATATATCATCTACCAACGGACTTATATCAATTATCCTCTCCTTGAGGTCTTTGGAAAAATCATCTATAAATAGAACCAATCTTTTCAAAAGAAGATAAAGCAAGAGAGCAAGAATAGAATCAAGCAAGAGCAAAAATACAGAGAACAAAAAATATATGGAAAATAGAAAAAGAGAGAGAGCTTGTTGAAGAAAAGGAAGAAGGGCAATAACACACTAAAAAAAGTGTGAATAAAAAAGTGAAAATATGAATGGGCACCAGACGTTCATATACAAAAGCCCAAGAAAAAGAATGAAACGACAATCTGTTCAAGAAGAAGAAATCAGACCAAGAAGAAATGTCACGAAGAAAAAGAAAGCTCGCTATGTGCATTTATTCTCTCTAAAAAGCCATAGCAACTAGAGATATGCCACCAAACCATATCTCCCCGCTCTTCGAAGAGCATATCATCTTTGGTCATGCTTTCAAGCTTAGTACCTCTAATACTCTTGTTTCATATTACATAGGTACTGAGTCTACTAAATGAATAAGTCTTTCTCTTTCTTTACAAACCAACTTATGTAGTTAGCTAAGATAGAAGGATTCTTCATTCAGCTTGCAATAATTCTTGCAATCCTCTGGTAGTACAGGTCTAGTATGTTGCCAGACTCTATTAGTGTAGGAAACATTGTTGGCCTGGAGAGGCTTTTGAAAGAATACCCGGGGTTTGAGCTAAGAGTGGCTTGTGAAAGAATACTTGGGTCTACCCCAGGAGTGGGTGCTGAAAAATAATACTCATAGGAATCTAGAGGGGTCTGATATGTTGAAGCACGGGTTGTGCTTAAGCTAGGAGTGTCTAGAGTCAAAAATACTCATAGCATGAGTTGTGCTCAAGTCAGGAGTGGTTGGATTCAAGAATACTCAGAAGCACAGGTTGTGCTTAAGCCAGGAGTGGCTAGAATTAATAATACTCAACATCTGATGTAAATGATTTTTACATAGTGGAAATTCTTCAGATTTGAAGGTACTGGATGTAGCCTTCGGGTTGGAGGTGAACCAATATAAATTGCTTGTGTATTGTGTCTTTCTCTCTAATTCTTTAGCTATTAAAAGTCTGGTGCATTATCATTAATATTCTTGATAGTAAAAGTTTGGTAAGTTATGCTCAATCAAACAAAGTATCATGCACTCCACATAAGCAAAAGTTTGGTCTATTGTGTAAAACGCTGTTACGCTAGAATATCACTTTTTGGTTTGAAAAAGTGAACAGACTTATTCAATTCCTCTTCTAAGTCATTTCTCTGAACCATCAAATTCTAACTTCTATTGTCATAAACTGGCGATGTATTCAAAAACTAGACTAGTGACCCAAAAGAAGAAATGTCTAGGACTTGAAAAGCAGAATGCGATATGCGAACAAATCGAAGAGCTCCTCAAGGTAGGATTTATCTGACAAATCCAATCTTCACCCTAGGTCTCCAATGTCATCATGGTCAAGAAAACAAATGGGAAATGAAGAATGTATATAGATCACATGAATCTAAACTAATGTTGTCCCCACACCCACTTCCCAACATCGATAGGATGATGAATGATTTTTTAGGTTACCAATTTCTTTTGTTTATGGATTCTTACTCCAATTATAACTAGATCCCCGATGTGGGAAAAAGACAAGGAGAAAACAATCTTTGTAAATGACAAAGGTGTGTTATACTATACTGTAGTGCTCTTCGATATGAAGAATATCAAGGAAATATACCAACAAATGATTAATAAGGTCTTCGAGCGAATACACACAAGGCTGGTAAAGATGCACGTGGATGATATCATCGCCAAGACGCCAACCAGGAGCGACCATGTCGATGATCTCAAGAAAATCTTTGAGAGGTTAAAGATGTCATGTGACTCAATCCACTCAAGTACACCTTTACAATGTAGTAGGGAGGTTTTAGGGTTTTATGCTGACCCAGAAAGGTATAGAGGCCAACCCTGACAAGTGTAAGATCATCAGGGAATTACAAAGCCCCAAGAATCTTAAGAAGTTGTAATCATTAAATGGCAAGATAGCAATGTTTTCTAATTCATGCCTAAAATGGCACACCATCATTGCCATTATACAAAATTTTAAAGAAGAACAAGAAGTATGAGTGGGGAGAGGAGCAGGAAAAAGCCTTATAGAGTTTGCAACATATGTTGGATCAGCCATTGATATTGGTTAAGCCTAATCCTAGAGAGAAGTTGTTCATTTACTTATCTGTTTCAGACAAAGCTCTAAGGGTGGTCCTAGTAAAGGAAACCTTAGAAGGCAAAAGACTACTGTACTTCACTAGAAATATCCTCCTAGTTGTAGAACTTCAATATTAAAAGATTGAAAAGGTAGTGATGATTGTCATTTGGACATCTCTATATTTGAGGCAATATTTCCATCCAAATCCCACTGTGGTGCATATAAACCTCCTTTTGAGGACGGTGTTGTATAAACCCGAACTCACTAAAAGAATGACCTAGTAGGTTATATAAGTCTCAAAGTTTAATTTGTCTTATGAGCCTAAAGTCGTTATCAAGATCCAGACCTTAGTAAATTTTGTGGCAGAAATGAATGGAGAAAGTCCAAAAAAAACACGGGTGCACTGGATAGTATATGTGGATGAATCTTCTAATCTCAAAAGATGTGGAGCTGGTGTTGTAGTAAAAAATGATGATAGGGTGCATATCGAGATCTCTTTAAGATTCGATTTTAAGACATCCAAAAACTAGGTAGAGTACGAAACATGTTTGACTGGTTTGTGAGGCCACTAACGTTGATGCTAAGATGGAAACACTTTGTAATAATTCTCATCTTGCCATCTCTAAAATCTCAGGAGAATATCAGGCTAAGGATCCACCATCACAACAATACCTAGCTAAGGTGGAGGAACTTGAAGGAAGCCTTGACAAGATTGAGTTCAAACATATCCCAAGAGAAGAGAACGTCGGGGTTGACATCCTGTCTAAACTCGTTAGTGCCAAGAAGGTAGGTTCAACCACGAAAATGATTAAAAACACTCTAACTACATCAAGAATATCAACCATAATCCACGTTAATGTCTTCAATCTCATGCTCATGTTGATGATTCCTAGCTGGCGTTAATTGTCCGGTATATGGAAAATGGCCAATTAACTACTAACTTATTAGAAAACAAGAGGTTTAAGAAAGATTCCCCTAACTACATCACGATGGACGGTATGCCATTCTGTAAAGGCCACTCATGTCATATCTCAAATGCCTCAACGAAGCTGAAACAAAGGAAACCATGGTCAAGGTTCACGAAGAAACATGTAATCATAATACTAGGAGTAGAAGCCTGATGGGAAAATTCCTCAAGGCAGGTTATTGTTGCCCTACAATGAAAAGGGATATAATATAGTATGTTAAGAAATGCGATTCTTGTAAGAAATTCATAAACTTACACCACGTCCCAGTAGAAGAATTGTTGGCATCGGTTGTTCTTTGGCCCTTTCACTAATGAGGATTAGGTATCTTGGGACCCTTCCCAACAACTCTTGGAGAAATTAAATACCTGATCATTGGGGTGGATCATTTCACCAAGTGGATTACGATTAAGGTTGTGGTTCACATTACATTGACCAGGACAAGGAGGTTTGTTTATACAAAAATCATCATAAGGTTTAGCGTTCCCAGAAGAATTATGACCAATAACGCCGCTAGTTCATAAATTGAAAGTTTGTGGACCTCCTTGAGGGTTTATAAATTCAACAAGTCTTCTCTATTTTCAAACACCTTTAGATGAATGGTCAGAACAAAATTGCCAATAAAGAGATCTTAAAAGGCCTTAAGAAAAGATTGGGTGATGCGAAGGGAAAATGAATTAATTAGTTAGGTCATGTGTTATGGGAATACTAGACCACATCTTATTCCTCTATAGGGGAATCCCCTTTTCGACTAACTTATGGTATGGAAGTCATCATCCTCGTGTAAATCAATGGAGTCTTATGTAGATCCAACACTTCTCCCAAGATACCAACAAAATGGATTTGAGAAATGAGTTGGAGGGATTGGTTGAATTACATGATGAGATGTTTATTCTAGATTAAGATATCAAAGCTAAAGCAACATTTTAGTATAACAAAAAAGGTTTAATTCCATCATTTTAATGTTGGGACTTGGTTTCAAGACGTGCCAATATAGGGAGCAAATTTTTCTATCAAGGAAAGTTAACACCCAATTAGAAAGACCCATACAAGGTAACTAGTGTCACTCCCAGAATAGCATACTACTTGGAAACTCTACAAGGAAAGGCCATCAAGAATATATGGAATGTGCAGAATTTATGTGTCTATGACAGCTAACCAAGATCAGTCTACATGTACTCTTTTTCCCACCTTAGGTTTTACCTATGAAGGTTTTAACAAGGCATACCAGAGATATAGTATAATTTACTTCAAAATCAATAAAACTATCTTTCCATATATTAACTTGTTCTTTACATGCAGAGGTGGTTGCTTATATTCCTAAGCCCCAACAAGTGGTGAGGTTAATCACCCAATATGAGTGTGATTAATTAGACCTCAGTAAGTGGTATCCTAAACCCCAACGAGTGGCGAGGTCAATTACCTATTATAAGTGTGATTGTTTAGGCCTAACAAGTGACGTCTTAAGCCCTAACAAATGGCAGTTTAAGGCCTAACAAGTGGCAAGGTTAATCACTTGATATGAGTGTGATTGATCGGACCCCAACGAGTGTTATCCTAAGTCCCAATGAGTGGCGAGGTCAATCACCTGATATGAGAGTGATTGATCGGACCCCAACGAGTGAAATTCTAAGCCCCAACAAGTTGTGAGGTCAATCACTCAATATGAGCGTGACTGACTAGACCCTAATGAGCGACATTTCATCAAAATAACTTTCCCCAAACATAGTTAAAATCAAAGAAAAGTTCACTCGATATAAGGACAATTTAATGTATAAAATCGAGATATGCAATATTTGTTCGGCATTAAACTAAAGCCCACATACAATTTAGTTAACTTCAAAGGTTTTATTATTATTATTATTATTATTATTATTATTATTATTATTATTATTATTATTATTATTATTATTATTATTATTCCAGGGCATTAAAATTGGTGTACACAATAATAATTTCGATGAATCAAATAACTCCTCATCATCATTCCAAGAATCATGGGTTTATTGCTTAAAGTACAATATTAAAAAAACAAGCACAAATATTCCTAAACATGACAAGAAGGCAGCAAGATTCATGACTCAAGTGCCATCATCGATATTAACATCATCCTCATCCCTTTCCCATGACTTTGGTTTATACATAGGACCCATCATCTCTTTCTCCCTTAAAATACATGACTTAGCCTTCGGGAAGGAGCAAGAGATGGAACGACTCATCAATCGACTTGTAGTGTTCACCATTATGCTTCATGACCAATTCATTATCCTGAAATTGGTTAAAGATCCCAATACCATTGGTGTTTAGTGTGTAGCTACGGTTCCAATAAATAACCTAGTGAATGGCACTACCGAAGGCTTCCATAACAACTTGACCAAATATTTAAACGTTCTTCTTATTTTCGCATCTTTATCCACTAACTATTTCTTAAGTCACTCATTTTTAGCACTAAGCATGACAAGGTCGTCATGCTTAGGCTGGAGGTATTAAATGTTTTTTTGTAAGAATTAAAGTCATCATGGGCCTTTTGTTCAGATATCGTTAGTCCCAACACCGTCCCTTCTAGTTGGATGACCTTAGTAAGCAACTTTTGATTCTGGCAATGGACTTTAACTTGGTCCCCTTGCAGCCTCCGCCCCTTATTCTTCAGATTTTATACCTCCACTAAGGTGTCATGTTGCTCGTATAGAGAGTGAAGCACGCTTGAACTTTTCAAACCAAACTAAATGGCACCAGAGTGAACGTACTTTAGCTCTTTTTCGTTCACGTTGTCCTTTAGGTAGAATGGCATCGTAAAATGCTTAGGGTGGTCACTAATAGACTCTAAGTAATGTAAATAATTTCGTCCACTAGAAAGGTCGGATGGGATAGTGATCTTTTCTAAATAATCGGCTTCCCCAGACATCACTAGGATCAGAATGGCCTTTTCCACCTTGATGACTTTCCCTTTACCTTTATCCTTGGACTTCGCGAGTTCTTTCAGCTTGGAGGAGCCACTCTAACTTTTTTCTTTAGCGTCGACCTCTCACTATCATCAAGATGATATTTTTTTTCTCAGGGTAGACCCACCCTTTCAGTGAATCTAGATAACCTTTTCCAATGGAAAACTGACAGTCTTGGCCTTCTTCTTGTTAGGAAGATCCGATTCTTAGCTCCCCTCACAACCTCCATTTGGGCCAACAAGGTATTCGAAGCATCTACCCGTGTGTTACTTGCATGTTGAAAATAACAAAGTTAAAATGTCAAGTAAACAATATAAATCGATATATGAAAGAATGATATAAGGGTTGGGAATTAACCAAGGGACTCTAAGTAATGATTTCGTTCATTCTTTCCTAGCAAACTCTGGCATTTGATAGGAGAAAAATGGGTAGCCTTGGAGACGCCATTGATTACTCGCTTCAACCTAGGAGAAAGTTGATCTTCGATTATTACATAGGCGACATTCACTAGTGGAAAAAATGGATATAATCACGGTTAAAAATGGCCTTTAATCACGGTTAATGAACCATGGTTGTTGCAGCCGTGGTAGTAGATGAGGGCCTTTAACCACGGTTAACAACTGTGGTTATAAATTACATCTAACCATGGTTACGAACAACCGTGAATATAACAGACTATGTATATTCACGGTTATAGTAGAAACCGTGGATAAAGAACATCTATAATCACGGTTGTGTAGCATAACCGTGAATATAAGTAGTCAAAAAAATTCACTTACAGACTATGTATAATCACGGTTATGGTAGTAACCGTGGATAAATAGGGTCTATAATTACGGTTGTTACCATAACCGTGAATAAATAGTGAGGTTTTTTTTTAATATGGTTTCTGTTTTATTGTTTCCCAAACCTGCAATCAGACAACCAACACAATATACAGTATATCCCAGCATATCCAGCAACAATATATAAAAAGAATGGTATGTATATAACATTATTTTGATATGAATTCATAACAACCTAAAAAATAAAACTATATACAATTCAGATGAATGTAACCTAATAAAATATAAACCCTAAATCCTACACTAGATACATATATAAGAGAATAAAGATCCTATATCTAGCTAGCTAACTCCTTTCTTGACTTCAATGAAGTATGAGGCCCATTGGTTTCTAACATTATCTACAAGTGTCTTGGAGAAGTATGACCGGTCCTTGAAGTACTGCAAATAATACACAAAACAATTAGAACAAAAGCTATATTTATTACATGAAATTGATGAAATTGGTAGAAAAGTAGTCCAAATGATGAGACTTACATCTGTCCATCCATCTACTAAATGTTGTTGGACGATGGTCAGTATGGTATGCATGACGTAATAGCCACACTCGAAGGTACCTTCCTGCCTGTAAGACTACAATGGACATAAAATATAGAATAAGAGAATTCGCAACTTAAAAAATATATATTGAAGATTTGAATGAATACTATTGACTTACTTTTGGGTGCACCCACGCAACTTTTCTTCCACTAGACTTAATTCCAAGCAGTCGATTGTATACAACCACCGCCCTACGTAAAAAAAACACAAGATAAGTTAGAATTGTATAGGTCGAAAAATGATGTAATCGAATTTGTACTTATTTATTAGGGATTAACTTACCCGTCTACTATACTTTTCAGGTCTTGTGGAACTGTCCCATGCATAGTATCAAAGTATAGAGCAAGATAAGCCTGGGGACAGATCACCACAAGCGTCCAGTGAGCGCTGCAGTTACCAGTGATAAGTGGGACTTCAAAATGCAAAAATTAATGACAATAATTATGGAATAGAATATTACCCTTTATGATAGGGGCCCATGTATACACCCTTCCAAGACTCAAACATCCAATTCTGGATGTATGCGTGGGTGTCCTCTGTATTGTTTCCTAGCCTCTATATGAAAGAGGGCTCTAAGAAACCATAAGTTCCATCGAAACCCAAGTCCACATAGATTTTTGTCAGAAACCTAAACAAGTTAAGACATGGTTGGCAACAAATAACTTGTATATTGAAAAAATTGGACATAAAATGATATACTTACAGCTCCCACAGCTGAATAATGGAGATGTTCAGCTGTGTCGTCCCCATCATAATCTCACACAAGTCACTCCGTGTAATGTAAACCGGTAGTGAACTTCGACGGCTGAACACCAGTGGCCGCCATGGGACCTGAAGAGCGTCCTCTCCTTGCTCAACCCCGATCTACCATAGCATCCGGATCGGATCGTCGGCGGGGTCTGGCTTCTTCAATGCCGGTTCCTGTTAAACAATTGACAACTATCACAATTTATACCATAATTAACAATATAACAAAATTAGTTAGTGTTTCAGGTTTTTACCTGTACAGGAGCAACCGACAGAAGTCTATTGGGCCACATCAGAAAGTGGCCCACCGCCTGACCAACGGTCTTCACCTCTGGAGTTGCCATTGGCACAGCAGCATCCTCCTCGAGGACGAGCACAATAGAGACCCTGGACATACCATCAGGTAATGACTGATAGTGAACCACAGGGCCTAAGTTGTAGACCATGCCAGTGGCAACTGGCTCCTCCGACCCATCAATGAACAGGTCACATTGATGGGTATCTGCAGGCTCCACCCCATCATCGTCAGGGTCAGCTGTAGTGCACGACCCCTTAGTGCTAACCCTTCGTACCTACATATTTACACATCAAGCAGAAGTTATTCAACAATGAAAGAAAGTGATTACAAACAATAATACCGAGGAAATAGAATAAGGAATCTAACCTGTGGGTCGCTAGCTGGTGCATTAGTCTCCTGGTGGTGGCTGAGTGAGGCCTTCATCTCCTCCCTGAATCGGGCCATCTCCTGGTGGAGCCTAGATATCTCCTCCTGATACTCAGCCTTCACAACAACCACCTTCTGCTCCACCAACTTCTCAAAGGAGGGGGCAGGGTCGGGAGCACCGTAATAGCTCTGGAGGCCTGTGAAATGTGAATGATTAGCCCATCATTATTTAACAGATAACAAAATGAAAGGATACAGTTATTTACAACTTACCTACACCTCGACCAACAACACACACTCTTCCTGGGTGCTCTGGCCTACCGATGGCGGTAGTCAAAATATCCTGCCTACCATGGGCTACGAAAGACCCTTGGGTTGATTGCTCAACCAAGGAATCCTGAAACCAAACAAGTTAGTATTCACTTCCTTCATGTAACATCCTAAAAATTTCATTCTCATGTATAATTATTTTGATTAAGATCATCAATGATATTATCCATTTTATCTCAACTTTCTACATAAATTTGGTTAGGAAAACATCTTTAATTTAATCTTTTACCATGGTAAATAATTTTAACTTTATACCTTAGGTAATAAGTTATTTAACTTATTACCTATTTCCTTAGTTATTAATTTCTTTGGCTTTTCCAATTACTCTCATCAAATTACCACATACTCCACTCAAAATGTGTCATTTTATACATATTTTAATTGTTAGTTAGACTCCGAATTTAGAAATATAGTCAACTACAAAGTTGTTCCTCATTATCTTAGCTTTCCAACAAGACGAAATTTGTTAAAATCCATTAATATATGAGAGAGGTATGCCCAAAATACCAAAACAGTGTCAGAATTGATATTTTACTTCAATCATATCATCTTTTACATATTTTAATGCCTAGTGAGAGTCTGAATTTGAAAAAGTGGTAAACTACAAAGTTGTTCCTCGTTGTCTTAGCTTTCCAACAAGACCATATTTATTAAAATACATTAAGGTATGAGAGAGATATGCCCAAAATACCAAAACAGTGTCAGAATTGATATTTACTTCAATCATACAAGCTACATTATGTAGGTTGCGGAAATGGTCAACAATCTAGCCCATTTTTCTCACCTAAAACCTCCATTATCACCATAATTAATACACATAACATCCCACTACAATCCCATTATGAAAAGCTTGTCCCCCACTTGTCATTTACGTCATTAAATCAACACTACATCTTGTTCCCAAGTCTGAATTCTTAGAACAAGCTAAAGTTATTGAAGTCTCTCTCTCATTTTCTTTCATTTTCTCCATCAAAGTCACTCTTGATCTGAAGCTAGGACAATAAGAGAACACTTTCAACCACTCTAGGATCCTCCATCAAGGTAAGAGGGGATAGGGTTGTAAATAAATATGGAATAGGTAGAATTGTATGCTATTCTAGGATTTCCATATTTATTTTCGTAACTTGTTACTTACTTTTGAAGCTTAAAATGTGTGAATTTGACTTTTATTTCTTCATCCAAGTTGTATATCTATGTGTTATATGAATTTTGAGCTTTGAATGACATAATTTGGATGCCTGTAGCTCGAGTTATTACAAAAATTCTAAAGTATGTCCGTTCTGGAATATGTACCTTCTATTTTGTGAAAATATTAAAATTATGGGAATTATACATACATATTTAGACTTTTATGTCTTCATAAAAGTTGTATATATTTATGTTATGGATCTATAAAAAGTGGTTTCAAGTTAAAAGGATATTTGTAGCTCTAGTTATACCTAAAATATAGAAGTATGTTCATGCTAAAAATTTGCTGACGTGAATCACTGTTTGTATTTTTAAAACTCGGAATTTTGTGATGAGAATTAGTGTTTAGTGTCTTCATAAAAGTTTTAGATATTTGTGTTATGAGTAATTTAGAACTGGTCTCATGCCTAAATTATTTTTGTAGCTCCAGAAACGTTGAATTTACCAACATATGTATGTTTTGTTACTTTGTTTGAGATAGTTTAGTATACTATGAATTTGTGATATTTTTGTTTGGATTTGGAATTTTTGGTCTGCATAAAAATTATAGATAATGGAATTATTGAAACACAGAACTTGTTCTTATTCAAAAATTATTTTTATACCATGAGTTATAGCTAATTTACTAAAGATTGTCAAACCAGTAAATTTTCCAGCAATTGGTGATAATGAAAAATGATAACCTATTGACTATTATATGATTATGTGATGTTTATTTTTGGAATTTAAAATTATGGTCTTCATGAATGTTGTAGATAATTTTGTTATGGAACTACAGAAAGTGGAATTACTTAAAAAGGATTTGATTTGCACACGTTATGCTTGTTTTACTAATGTATGTTGCTGTTGTAAATTTCTGAAATTTACCTATGATGATTATTATGGATGAAAATGATATTTTCCATGTAGGTAATGATTTATTTATGAATTATTGAGGGATTATTGATTATTATGGATGTTATTGAGTGTCCTATGAATGTCATACAGTATGTATATCTTTGTGATGAATAATTATGAATGACTAAATTAATGTATACATGAATGCCTTGTGGTTTATTGAGATATGTTGTTGAACTGTAAATCCATGATTTTGAGAATTAATATATGTGATGTTTCCTTTGAGGACTTGTGGTTTTCCAAGTGATTATGGAAGTATTGATATCATGGTATGTTAAATTGATAAAGAGAATTAAAGGCATTCATGCATCATAAGCATTTGGACGCACCATGGAATTTAAGGGTTCCATGATTACCGGCCCTGGTGGGGGGTTACTCTATGATGAGTTAAAGTCTTATTTTTGTTGAGCACCATGAAATGTAGGGATTCATGGTTTATGCTAAGTCCTACTTGTATACTTCGGTACTTGAGTGCCATGAAGGGTAGGGATTCATGGTATATGCTAAGTCCTACTTGTGTACTTTGGTACTTAAGCGCTACGAAGGGTAAGGATTCGTGGCATTATGCTAAGTCCTACTTGTGTCTCTATGAGACTTTTTACTGTAGTATTCCCACTAAATTAAAATGGATCCAGCATGACATCATTTGGCTAAATTAAAGATTATTAAATGTAAATGACCTTGTTTGGCATATTCATCATATCATAGTTATTTGTTGATTGTGTTTGTGGAATTTTACTTATTTTATATTTATTCTATATTTTATCTCACTCTTACATTATTTTTACAGTGCATGCTTCACAGAATGACAAATGGTGAAATTGATGAAGCTTTTATGTTTTATTGCTTGGACTTTGACTTTATTTGACTTTTAATGTGTTGTAATAA
Source organism: Clitoria ternatea (assembly GCA_037962975.1). Taxonomy (NCBI): domain Eukaryota; kingdom Viridiplantae; phylum Streptophyta; class Magnoliopsida; order Fabales; family Fabaceae; genus Clitoria; species Clitoria ternatea. The sequence continues at coordinate 19,473,721 of CM075670.1, read as the reverse complement.
TATTATTATGTACCTTATACTGTAATCTTCTCTATCGTTTCCGCTATATAAATGTATTATGTTTTATTCGTTCATGACTAGTATGCATGATAATATTCCCATTTATCAATTTTTACGTGACCTTAGAATATAAATTACGAATTTCCAAATGATTCTTTAAACGCGAAAAATTTATTTCAAAAATTTGGGTTAATTAATTGGAATTTGAAATTTGGGTCCTGGATGTCACACTTCACGTAAACCAAAAAAACAGACACTAATACAAGGTGAATACTTAGAATCCGTGAGGCGACCTCCTGAGCTTGTGAGGAAGTGCATCCCCCACTCTTCCTGATCCTGGCCTGCTTCCATTTCTTATGGCGAGTAGGTGGGGAAGGGGGATCCACTATACCAGTATCAGGCTGGCTAGTCTGACACTGACTCAGCTTCTCCTGGGCCAGCCGCTCCTCCAATCTACGGTAACCCCCACGTGACAGTATGTGGGGACAGTCATTCAGCTTCCTAATGCTTTGGGCTTTCGATTTGACCGCCTACAACAAGAAAGAAAAATATTCAGAGTTAGCCGTTTAAATTATACATAATTTAATCATTTAAAAACCAACGTACCTGAAACTAGTCAGAATGCCTAGATGCAACGAAAGCATCCCAAGTCTCCTGATCAATGAAGGCATATTTCTCTTCGGGAAACTGTCCTCGGTCCTCCCCGAATACATACCTATAATTCATATACTTTTAAACTAAGGATTGGTACAATTTGGCAAAGCGTTGATTAAGAATTTAAAGTCCAAATATACCTCCTAGTGAGTATGGATTTGAACGACCTCCATCGCTCAACAAAAATACCGAGGATCTTCCTCCTCGCTATATCATGTGTTGGTATCTCAAAAGAATCCTACATGAAAAGAGTTAGTCCATAAAAGAGTCCTTATTATGAATTACATGAAATAATACACTAAAATAAAACTTAAATGATATCTAAGTTACCAGAATATCACTCCAAATCTGGTTCTTCACCACCTCCTCGACATTATCCCAATCGGGGATAATAATGGACACCTTCGACCAAGCCACAACTCCCAAATAACTGTTAAACTTCACGGCATGTGGTCCTCCAAATCTACCAGTGTTAACATCCATGTCAACACGTAACCTCTCTCCCCGGTGTCGCCTAAGTGCAACGTCTGCCATCCGGGTAACACCTCTACTCTTCCGAGCAGAGGAATCAGTAGCCTGTGAGTCAGACCTAGATCGTCGATCCTGGTCAGCCATGAGTATCAGTCCAAACAAGGAAACACAACTGTCAAATATTTAATATAACATTTAATACAATGAATAATTAATATAACATGTATTTCAATGATTCATTAACATGATTAATACCCTATGAAGATGAAATATTTCCCCACAAGCCTTCATGGTGGTCATGACGACTGACAACTACATCATCTATATCATGTTCCACGATAGATGTTAGAATACGTGTTGTGGTAGATGGAATTTCAACAATATCAAGATTGGGGTTTCCAATGTGTCTACCTTGGATAACAATTGACCACCGTTTGTCAGCTGGGTCAGCAACATAAAAAACTTGCTTCACTTGTGTTGCCATAATGAATGGTTCGTCCTTATGCCCTATCTTGTTGAGGTCCACCAATGTAACTCCTAAATCATCAGTTTTGACACCGTTCTTATTGTCAACCCATTTGCATTTAAACACAGGAACGGTGAAGGGACCGTAATAGACTTCCCATATATCTTCAATCACACCAAAGTATCATGACTCGGCCATGACAGCGTTGTTGTCCTTTGAAGTTGAGAAATGCATTGACTGAGCCATAACCATCACTCCACTATTTTGATTTGTACTCTTTTCATCTTGTGTCCTTGTATAAAATGAATAGTTGTTTATGTCATACCCACAAAAGGTGAGGACATCAAAGTTCGGGCCCTGTGCCAGTCGATGTAATGTCGAGGATGCAGATGCATCTTTCAGAACGGTCTTTTTGAACCACTGCATGAAACTCTTGTTGTATTCATTCAACAACCACTTTTCAGTCATTTTAGGGTTGGTTCTCTTGACTAGCTCCTTGTGAGTGGCTAGATACGATTGCACGTCGTCCGTGTTATTTAAAATATACAAGTGTGATTGAAGGACATCATCACGTGGCATGCTCTTCATTTCTTTTTCCAATCGTTCCTTTCCCATCCAATCTCCCTTCATGATGAGTTGTTGGAATACCAATGCTTGCAGCATGTGACATGTATTCAGTATAAAACTCAATTGCTTCCTCTGCAATATATCTTTCCATAATTGAAGCTTTGGGACGACGTTGATTCTTCATATACTCTTTCAATATCTTCATATATCGCTCAACGGGATACATCCACCGCAAGAACACTAGACCACACAAACGGACCTCTCTCACCAAATGGATGATTAAGTGGACCATTATGTCAAAAAAAGAGGGTAGGAAATACATTTCAAGCTGACATAATATAAGTGATGCTTCCTGTTCCAATACATCCAATTCGTCGGGCACGATTACCTTGCAACATATGGCATTGAAAAACATACACAACCTTGTTATGACATTTCTCATATTTTTAGGAAGAATGTCACGAATGGCGATAGGTAGAAACTGTTGCATCAACATGTGACAATCGAGAGATTTCAACCCAACTAACTTCAAATCTTTCATGGAAACACAAAAGTTGATTTTGGAGCCATAACCAGATGGAACTTTCACACTTCGTAACGATTCACACAGACTTTGCTTTTCTTTTCTGGACAACGTATGACATACTGGAGGCAAATATGTTCTTTTACCCTTTGATTGTGGATGCAAATCCTGACGTATACCCATCAACTCCAAGTCCATACGCAAATTTAAGCCATCCTTAGTCGGGGTATGTTTAAGAGTGTACCAACCAAACTGTCACACACATTTTTTCTCCACATGCATTACATCAATGCGTGTCTTACATCAAGCTCCCTCCAATATGGAAGGTCAAAAAACACTGATTTTTTCTTCCAGTTGTTTTGTGTCGGTTGCTGTTTTTCACACTTACCAAACTACACGTTGACGTCTTTCACCTTTTCATATGCCTGGTGACCAGATAGTGGTTGAGGACCCATTTCAAAATCTTGGGCACCGCTAAACGACTTCTTCAACCTCCGAAATAGATGATTCGCTTTAAGAAACCTTCGATGTCGAAGATAAACATTTTTCCTACCATGATGCAGCCGCACAAAACTAGTCCCCTCCTCACATACTGGACAAGCTTTATGACCCTTCACGTTGTACCCGGATAAGTTACCATACGCTGGAAAGTCATTAATCGTGCAAAATAGCATGACACGTAATTTGAATGACTTCCCGGTAAACCCGTCAAACACATCAACCCCGTCTTCCCACAACCTTTTGAGGTCTTCAACTAATGGAGTTAAATATACATCAATGTCGTTCCCCGGTTGTCGTGGACCAGAAAACATCATTGATAACATGACATATTTTCGCTTCATGCACAACCATGGCGGCAAGTTGTAAACCAAGAACAAAACAGGCCACGAACTATGGGGTGTGCTCAGGTTCCCAAATGGGTTCATGCCGTCTGTGGCTAGTGAAAGCCTAACATTTCTTGGTTCATGGGCAAAATCCAGAAAAATCGTATCCATTTTCTTCCATTGCAATCCATCGGCCGGATGCCTAAGTAGTCCGCCAACAACCCTTTTAGCAGGATGTCATCTCATAAGTTTTGCATCATCTGCATTGGCAAACAGACGCTTTAGTCTTGGAACTATAGGCAGATACCATAACACCTTTGCAGGAGACCCTTTAGTGCAGACCTCATCAGAATCCGCCTCTTTCTTCTTATACCGTGACACCCCACACCTAGGACATCGATGCACCATTTCTAACTCACCCCGGAATAATACACAATCATTTAGGCATGCATGTATTTTCTCATACTCTAAACCCATAGGACACAACACCTTTTTGGCCTCATAGTTACGATTCGGCAAGGTGTTTCCAGCTGGGAGCATTTCTTTCAACAACTTCAGTAAGTCAGTGAAACTTTTATCCGTCCACCCATTTATAGCCTTCAAATTAAATAATCGCAAAACTGTTGATAACCTCGTGAAATTTACGCAGTTTGGATACAACGGCTGCTCAGAATCCTCATACAGAGTCATATATACATGAGCTTTCTTAAAACCTTCTACCCCCACATCACGGATCATATCCTCGAGTCGGTCATCCATGTCGACATCGGTGTCATGCATCGAGCTTCGATTTTCAGTTTGAGAGCTGTTACTTGGCACCACCACATCTTCACCATGCCATATCCAACGCGTATAACTATGCAGAAAACCGTCACACAGTAGATGTTCTCGCACCTCTTCCAAGTCTACTCGACGCAGGTTCAAGCGTTTAACACAAGGGCAAAAATACTTTCCATTCACCTCCACTGCATTCCTCACTATGAATTCTATAAATGATTCAACTCCCCCTCGTAATCTAGACTTAGGCGTGATGCAGTTATCCAACTCCGATCCATACCAACAGTTTACAAGGTGTTATGATCAACCTCACTTTTTCTACAAAGGTGGTGGTCCTATACCCATTCAAGATAACAATTGTTTTTATACGTCATTCATATATACAGGTTAGGAGTTATTTTAAAATTTGATGAAATTTCAGCAGCATTTCGCATTGGTCTCTAAGTACACAAAATGAGAGTGGTCAAATCAAATTCAACCACAACCAAATATGCACCTAGATAACAACACAAAACGCAAATTACCGAAAGTTTATCAAATTTTAAAATAACTCCTAACTTGTACATACTAATGATGTATAAAAAATAATTGTTCATCCCAAACTGTCCAAACGGACAATTCAAGATTCAACACAAACGATGAAATTAATTAATTTAATGACTATTTGTGTCAAATCTCAAACGGGGAACTACGGTTCACTCATGCACAGCAACTTTCATACTAATTAACAACCACATACATACAACAGCAATAAAAATAACATATAAGAGCAACCAACAACAACAAAAATAAAATGTATAATAATTTAGTTAACTTTTTTCCTAAATTAGTATGATGTTTTTAATTTGGGTTATTTTGAAGTAGAAGTATGGTGTTGGAGTATGGATTATGGATTATGGAATATGATGTTGTTTATAAGACTTTTAAACTTTAGACTTTTATTTAGTAATTAGTATGATGTTTTTAATTTGTGTTATTTTCAAGTAGAACTATGGTGTTGGATGATGGATTATGGTTGCGGAGCAACATATAAAAATCTAAAATCTTAATATTGTTATTAATTTTAGTTTTGTTACTTTACGTTTCTTAAATATTGATTTGAGTCCACTAATCTAAAATTTTACTGTTTTAGTCTATAAACTAGTTAATTTGTGATATTTAGTTCATAAAATTTTAATCTATTCTATTGGTCCAATCAATAATGTGAACAATGAAAAAAGTGTATAAGATAATTTATAAGGATTTTTAAAAAAATTACTAAACTTATTTTATTTATCAAAGTTATTTTTATCTAATAAATTTTTAAGCTAGTAAAATAAACTATAAATTAGTTTAATTATGCTACATAAACATAATTTCTATTAAAGGTAATCCTATTTAAACTGAAAATATACATATTATGATGAAGCTAATTTTTAAGAGGATATTCTTTTCATCTATAAATAGTACATGCTTAAGAGAAATCAAACACATACCAACCAACCCATTTGTAATTTATAAAAGTTCATATTATGCAATTCAGTTTGTTCACTTCAATGAATAATATTAAGTTTATCTCATAAATTGATCCTATAAAGTTCTTCAGGGATAATGATATAAGTTTGTGTGATTTATCACACTTAGATTTTATCTGATCAGTCATATAAAATTTTAAAAAAATCATGCCCAATTTGTTGGTTCCTTAAGGTCTACAGCCTTGCAATGGTGGAAGTTGCAATACAAAATAAAAGAACCACCTAGAGGCAGATTAAATACATTACCAATTTTTTAAAAAAATTCATTTTCACAATACAAAATAGAAATTAAAAATATCAGCAGATGAAAATGTAAACAGAGGAGGGGAAACTGTTTTCAGAAAAATGGAAAAAACAGAGCTAAAAAAATAAAGAGAGGAGAATACGAGTAGGAGAGGGGGAAGAGAAGAGATAGAGAACGAAGAGCAGAGTAGAACAGAAACTCACAGAAACTAACCATTTCAATAACATAAACTCATACAAACTATTAACCAACTTTAACATGTTCAGCATAACAGTTTAACAACACAGGCAATGTACATTCAGCTTCAATAATGAAAACACACAGCATGACAATGGGGGGTTCAGGGAACAGATTTTGAGCAGCAAGTGAACGAATGACAACACGTACGCATGACAATGGGGTTTCAGGGAACAGAGGGAACCTACCTGAATGAAGAAACGACGAAGATGCTGAATAGAGAAGGGCACGAAGCTCAGGGAACCTCCAACCTTTGTGCGAGTGGGGAAGATGACAACCAGCGCGAAAGAAGAAGAGAAAGTGAAAAAAGACTGAAAGGCGCAACTTTTGAAATTTCAGAAAAGATGTGTATTCACGGTTCCCCTTGAAACCGTGAATATATTACACATATATTCACGGTTGAACAAACAACAGTGGATAAATGTTAACTCTATCACCACGGTTACGACCCCAACCGTGGATAAATATTAAATCTATAATCACAGTTATAGAAATAACCGTGGACATATAGTACCCAGTGATTAAACCCTAAAACCTGAACTATATATCCACGGTTGGAAATAGAACCGTGATTATAGACATCAATATATATCCACGGTTAACATCATAACCCTGATCATACCCATGAATATATAGTCACGGTTGTGCACACAACCGTGGATATATATTTCAGGTACTATATATCCACGGTTGACTCCTCAACCGTGAATATATATTGATGGGTACGATCACGGTTATGATGTTAACCGTGGATATATAGTTTTCTCTGATTATATCGTTCACCTTATAATTTCAAAAATGCCACCACGCATGTTTTTATCACTGATCCACTTCAACCCGTGAATATATCCCGTTGTTATATCCAATTTTTGCACTAGTGATTCTTTAAGAGGAAGTGTTCATGTGGCCAATTTATGTAGAATTTATAGGATCCATCAATGTTCTCTTAAAACATTGGTTTCTTTAGTCTGACGTAGACCTTGTAGAATTGGCTAGCAGTTTTTGCAAACTCAACAAAGGACTCAAAATTGACAATATCATTCTGATATTAAAATTTGACAAAACTTAATCCACCATTTAGATTAGCTTGCCTTACTATGCGAGCATACTAGAAACACATGGCTATAATGGGCACAAAATGGAAGTGTTTTCCTAAGATTTCAAGGTAATATCAACCTTCAATTGTTTGGATGAAGTTGTAGTACCCTCATCTCAAACGCGTTCAAAGGAAATTTAACGCCTACCTTTGTAAAGAAAATATCATACTGTGTAACGCCCCGGCTGCTTTTCAGGAATAAATGACTCTCCCCACAGACCAACACGAGACCTTTCTAATGTGCTTTTGTCCTCACTCACACACTTCCTGAGAACTTCCCAGGATGTCACCCATCCCAGAATTACTCCAAGTTAAGCACGCTTAACTTTGGAGTCCTTAAGTGACAGGCCACCGAAAAGGATAATGCATTTGTTGGTATAGGTAGTACGAATTCATTTCTTTAAGCTATCCTCGACTGTATAGTCCTATACCTATATAGTCTTTGGATCCCTCTCATCCTGGTATGTATTCGGTTCGTTCATGTGCCCCTCCCACTGGAAGCCTGCCAGGAGCCGCTCCTTGTCCATGCTTATGCACCGGCAATCACTCCCTGCCCTCAATAGTGACCGGGATGTCACAAAGTGCGACCCTGACATATGGGAGATTCAGTCACTGATAGTGGGTGTTATTATTACAAAATCCCTTTTGTGTCTTGGGGAAGAGTGAATAGGAACCTTATTAAATTCCAGACCGTCATGTTCTTCAAAATAGCGAGAGGGTATTGACATTGATTCCTAATGAACCCAGAAATATTGATCCTTGGTTGTTTCAACTATGTAATCTATATGGTCTGTTATCACGTTTGTGTTCACTGGATTGGCCATTATTTGTTTACTTACAACTTTAGATTGGTGGGATCCTTTAAAAGCCATTGGTTGGGCGACATATTGCGGGAATAAGACGCAATGGTAGAAAGGGATGTCGTCAGAATGATGGTAAGCAAAGCTTAAGTCTGTATCCGAGGAGAAGGAAAAGGATGACATTGGCAATGCAAGGTTTAGCTTACTAGTGGAGTCAGATTAAGATGCGAAGTTAGATGAAGATATTAAGGTATCAGTGTACCGATATATGGCCTCACCTAAGAGCTCCTCATCCTAGGAGACGAAGGCATCCTGAAGGATGAAGACTTTAGCAAGGCCGCTATTAAATCCCTTGTATCCATATTCATGAACCTACATATGTTTATTTGTGACATCAACAGCTTGCACCAAAATTTCATAAATGACCATGACAAAAGCTTAGAAAGTATTTGAACTGACTCGTCATTCATGTGACCATCTCCCTATCCTAGACTCAAAGAAAAATTACTTTAAAAAACATAAACTTAAAAGGTCAGGATAGGGATAATAGGGCGAATGATGTGAGTAGTTTGTTTTGTACGAGCTCTGGAAACAGGTATGGAAACTCAATACTCAAGCAGTAGGAGTTTTCGTTAAGCAAAGTGTGAAATGATCGGAATAAGCATGTCTTTTATAGAAGAAGCCTAAAGGACGAAAAAACATGAGACGTTACGATGCAACAATTACGCATGTCATTTCTACTCCAAACAACTACGATACAAAAATTGAAATGACACAATCACTTCTCACTTTATTTTTAAATGTGTGTGTAAAGCCTTGAGAGATAAAGTAAAAAAAGAACAAAAAGAATATAAAAGATGATGAAAAACTTTAAAAAATACTTTAGAAAAGAAGGTGAGAGAATCATATTTAAGGAATTAAAATAAAGTTTTAGTAAAGAAAAACTTTTTAATCTTTTATCATTATAGCATTTGACATATATATTGGATTTAGCAGCTATATTATAATATTGGTGAGAGTGGGAGGCGAGGGAGCTCGAGATCCAAAAGACAAAGATCCCTACTTCAGTAGAAAGCGACAGACCACGGTGTCCAACGGTAAGAGTCCTACCCTTCTCACCTATCGGGAATTCATGTGCCTTAACTTTTTAAAGAATATTTTCCTCACAATACTAATTACTTCAACCTTGTTAGCCTAATTTCCTTCACGACAACATGCCACTCTCCTCCCATACATTCATCACCACCTCAAGGGTTGTGTCCCTCCTTTCTTTATACATTAAACTCATAAAAATACTACTTTAAACAAATTATATTAAATCATATAAGATACTAAATGTTTTTCTCTTGAATTTTTGTTTCACAAAAAAGTTATATATTTTTGGACAAGCCAATTTTAATTTCCATTTTCTGTTTTTAATTTTAATTATAACATTGTCATTCTGTTTCTAATCTTTAAAAATTTACACAGGAAAAAATAAAAACAAAAAGTAAAATAAATTATTTTCAGTATTTCCTATATAAAATTTTAAAAATAGAAAATATGATAAAATTTTTATAATTAAAACTAAAAAATATTAAATAAAAATAAAATACGAAAACAGAAACCACACATTAACTAAAGGTGTCAAAAGAGTAAAAGATACATTCCAATAACACCCAAAAGATTACAGGCACCAACTCGCAAACTGTAAATGACAATTGCACTAAAACTACACGCCCTAGTTAAAATACAAATACAAATTATTTTGTTTTCAAATACTTAAATGATTATTGCATTTTTAACAAATGTTTTCTCTAAGGTGACGTATAACACATTTTAAATAATATAAAATAATGAAAGTATTTTATTAGAAATTATGTTGGATTAATATTAAAATCAATACAAAATACATCATGCATAATTTTTTATATTGTTAAAGAAGTGTTTGGGACAGACATTATAAAATCCGTTTAAAAAATGTATTTAATCGAAAACATTTTCCCTAAAAAAAGATAAACAAGCAGGTCCAATATAAATTACGATTAATCGTAGGATAGAAAACTATTCAATCAACCAACAAATACATATTAGTGAAATAAATCAATATGTTATTGTTATTTTGAAAAAAGTTAAGGGGAAAAACCGGTGTAATATGATCACCATAGATTATTAATTAGGTAATTAAGATTATTTAATTGTGAAATTAATTTTAATTTTATTTATTTATTAACAACTTACACATGATTAGGGGTGAGAATAAGTTGGGCCGAATTAGGTTTTACCGGAGTCTGGACCAGGTACTTAATGCTGAGACTTGTAACTATAACTGAAAAAATAGATAGGACATCCTAAATGGCTTTTTCAGGCTCAGATCAAAAAGACCCATGTTAGTTCGGGCTTTAATTGAAGGAGCCCAAACCTGCCTATATATTAAGACAACCCTTATGATGTTACAAAAGAATGTCAAGTTCATTCATCCCATAGTGGGTGCAAGCTTTTTGTGAGTTAGGCAACAAAACCATCACTAAATCAAGCTTCGCTTTTAGATGCCCAAACCCGCCTGTTTGGCGGGAGGGATGAGCTGGCCCATCAAGGTAGACCCATTTTTCCAGTTCTACTTGTAGCTTGACATAAGTTATATTTTTAAGTCTAACCTAGTCCATTTAAAAGTTTTGTTTAGCTTGATAGATTATATAAAAACTTATTTAAATTATTGTCCATGAAAATACAAATACACATATATTAAATATATCAATGAGTCTATCTTAAACAAATTAATATATATTTAACAGACTAACAACCTACGCACAAAATATATTTAATTATCAATTTTGCATATTATAGTTGATTTATACAAATTTTAATTTTATAAACTATAATTCATATAAAATATAATGCATATTTATAAATTATAATATATTATGTATTATATTTTTTTCTAAAATTATATATAAGAGCTTAAAAAGGCCAATCAACAAGTTAGAATGACATTTTCAAATGCTCAAACCTAACCTATTTAATTAAAAAAAACCTTTTGAAAAGCCTTAAATTGATCTTTATATAAAATAGGTTGGGTCAGACTAGGTCTTCAATAAGCTAAGTTATAGGCCTCCGACGAATAACCTAACTTATTCTCATTCCTACATATGATATATATGAAGAAAGGGTGACAAAATAGGCTAGATCTGTTGGCCTGGTCTGCAAAACACAAGCCAGAGGATGGGTTGGGGCAAAACGCTTTATCAAGTTTGATATATAAAAAAATGAAAAAAATTTCTTTTATAATTTTTACCAAAGGAGTATTATTTTTATTGCGTTATGTACAAATAAATCATTAAAAAATAAGTTTTTGACACTTTTAAAAAAATAAAGGAAGATCAAAAGTGGTCTAACTGCTATCTCACCACCTAAATCATACTAGTCAGATTTCTTGGCCGTTTTCCTTTTCTAGCCTAACCAATCAACTCGTTTCCCACATCTAATAATAAACATGATAGTCTTTTTAATTAATTTATAAAATATAATTTTAAGCTTAAAAATAACTTTATTTTGAGTTTTATAACCATAAATATCTTCTTTTCGGGTGGAGTATAATCACAATAAAAAAATTACCTTTTCGAAAAATATATTTGATGTGAGTTGAATCCGAGCTTATTTGAGTCATAACTCAAATATTTTTTTAAAAAAGAAGTACCTTATTTTTTATGATAGAAAATTTTAAAAACAATTTTTTTAAAACGTATTGGAGTGATCTTTTTAACAACTTATCCTTTTTCTTAAGATTTTCTACCACTCATTTACTTACTCAATAATATTGAAATCCTAAAATTAATTTTTTAGAAAAAATATTCAAACAACTTTAATTTTATTTTATTTTGTATTTTAGTTTTAATCTAAAAGTAATTTTTAGGAAAGAAAAAATTCCAACAAAGGATAAGTAAATAGTTTGTGTATGTGTGTATGCGTGTGTGTGTATATCCCTTGTATTTAGGACGACAATAGAATATGTTGAAAGTGGATACAGGTTTCCTTGACCTCAACCCTATGAAAGTCAGGTCGAGTTCAGAGACCAATTTCAAAGAGGAGGGTTAAAAATCATACAATCCAACCTATCTCCGTAGGTCCCCGTCGGGTTTAGGTAGACTTGTGGATTTTTATTTTACCATATTTTTTTATTTTTTTATTAATTTTAATAACATAAATATATATTGTAATACAAGTCATATATATCTAACGTATTTCAATAAAAGTAATTTTTTTAAAATCTAAAAACGTGTGGGGGTTTGGGACAAGTAATTGCATTCCCAAACCCGCTCTTGTTTCCATCAAAGTCGAATTCGAGGTTGGGTTTCTTATAAACATGGTTGAAACAGATTTCCCCGTCAAAATCGAGGTACACATGGGTCAATATATACGGGTTTAAATTTTATTGTGATTCCTGATTGTATCTCTAATCTTACAATATTATTTGTTTTTGTTGTTTATCTATATATATGTGTGTGATAATAATATAAAAAATCATAGTAGTTTTAATGTAGTTATCAATAAAGAAAAACGAGTTTAATCTCCTCTTAACATTATTTTGAAGAGGTAAACATTCTTAAATATAACTAAAGATCTTTTTTGTTTACATTTGACTGCAGTAAATAGAAAAAGACAATAGTATATAAAAATGCTAAATATAATTAATAGATTAAGCTGGGAAAATTTCAGTGTTTCACAATTCAATTCAATTAAAATAAAAAAAAATTGAATGGAGTATAATTGGTAAATAGGGCTAATGAGTAGATCCGCAATGTTGCGATAAGCGGAGCGTGAGAGCACTCTCGATGTGGAAGGGAATTGGAGACAAGCTTAAGACATATAAATCCCAAGATCTTCTTGTTCGTGGGACATTTGGCATATAATCCGATATTATGGAACAATACCGTGGGGACCATCTAACTCCCATCACAAATATGCACTATAATCCATTATCTTATGAATTTGATTATCAACCCAGAACGGTTCATAATTTAAAGGATTTCTTTTCTTTTTGATTTGGGCAAGACAAAAACAATGTGTACAATTAAATATCAATAGCAACATGGGGATGGTGGCTACCACTCTCACCTTTCCGACTTCCCTCGATTTTAAAACCTTGACATTTCAAGCTTAGCCACTAACTGATCACAAACATACAGAAAATAAAAGGTACCTAATATTTGTAATCTGTAGTCCTAGACTCATCGTTATCAAAAAGAAAAAGAACTATCCATCGCGCTATGTGACAAAATTAATTAAAAGCATGATATAATGATGGGCTAAGCAATGGTTGATCATGATTTTGGGTTTGTTTTTTAATATAATTAAGAGGATGTGATGATAGAGCAAAGGGAATGATGTTAGATGAAAACACTTTAATGTACACTAGAGGAGGAAGCTTAATTAATTAGTGGGAATTCTGTTGCACATCACTAGAGTGGGTTGGGAATGGATTCTATGATTTGATTTTTATAGCGAAGCCAAAATATTCAAATGACCTTTTATTATTTTTGGCTTTGTCTAGTCTATACAATGTGCACGGGTTGCATGCGTTGTCACTTCAAGGATGAAAGAGTTGATCGATGGCCATGCAATGGCACGCATGCACATGGATGATGATGATGATGATGGTGATGGTGGCGCATGATATGGAGGGGCTTTGTTCTTATCCTACTTAGACAAGAAGAAGGGCATCAAGGTAATTTCGAAGTCAAAGTTGACTACAGGCTACGGTCTACCACAGCAAGCACTGGCAGCAAATCCACCAAAATCTTTAGAGTTCAGAAGCACTTTTGTGGTGGCGGGAGAGGATAGTGAAAACTGCTAGCATGCACGCCACAGCTGTCCACTGCTGTCGGTGACTTCTCATTTTTTTTCACCGGATAATAGCTTCCCAAAACAAAACAAAAACAATGTCTCCCACCTCATCAAATAATTTATGTTAATTTTCTCTGTTTCAATCATCTTAACCAAAAATTAAACACACCATAAGCATATGTTTGATAACTAATTGGTTTGTAAACAAATCCTAATTTAAAATCCTCAATGGAGATTCAAACATACCATTGTTAATAATAAACCATGGGTTTGTTAAATATCTGCATGGGTAATAAATAATTTGATTTCAAAAATAAAGTTTTATTATAGGGAAATATAGTTATAACTAATTCTGTTGGGGAGCAAGGAGTGAAGTTGAACACGGCCTTATGTTCGTTTGAACACAACCGTGTGCGTTTGAAGTTCAGAATTAAAAGATATTTATGAATACAACCCGTGTTCGTATGCATTATAGGCCTAATTCATTATTCTCGAAGGGTTTTTATAGTGTTCGTTCCTTGTAGAGGAAAAAAAGGATATAAAATGAACAAAGTGAGATAGCAAGACGATGATTTGAGGTAGTTGTCATCCTTCCACCTTATTTTCCCCTTGTTCCGAGGTCTCGCAAGGAACCTTTATACAGATCATAGAGCATTAAGGAATTAAGGGTTCTTCTTGATCTCATACAGTCAACTTCCTTCCATGTAGATCGTGCATTTGGGGTAGTTTCTTTACTTTCATTATATAGTAGGAATTATACTTAATTTTGTTGTTTATTATATGAACATAAGGGGGGCAAATTCCCTAAGCTTGAACACATTTTGTGTAATTACGAGGGAGTAGTATTTTTGAGTTCTACTACTTCTTCATTATGTTGTTACTTGCACTTCATTAAATTAAGGAATTGACCACTTTTTTATTTAATCAAATCTATTAAGATTGTAGTGGCCATACATTTTTCTAATTGGTTGATCTAAGAATAGGATCAAATGCATTAGTGTGAAGATAAGTACTTGGTATCATACTTTATGCATTTTTCAATCATTGATTTAGTTCACACACCTCTTAGTACTTAATGCTCCCTTTGACTAGGTTGAGTTTTGATCTACAGGGTAGTTGCTTAGCGTGGGTGGTGTTGGCAACATAATTCAGGTACTCAAAATTAATGAAACAATCGCGAGGGGGGTAGGTAGGGGGTGAAACAAAAAGTCATGAGAGCATTTTTAAAACATAAGACTCTTGTGATTTCTTCATAGTTTTGTTTTTTTAGGCTCGCTCTCTTGGTCGTTCTCTTTTCATTCTTACTATCTTTTTCTTATGAACATACTCGTCTTGCAATTGCTTAAAATTCAAAGATCATTGGTAGTAGATGTGTATTTCTTTTCACATGGTCCTTATGGGTTCAACACTTGGGTCTTAAAAACTCCTTGTTTTTACTAACATTAATAGGTCACTTGCCTACCATGGGTGTGAAAGTTTTTCGTGGTCATAAACACCTTTTTGAAAACTTATTTATGTTCACTCTGAAAAACTACAATAAGATTTTTGGTGTCATTGTTAAGGACTATAAAATATTGCCATTCACGAAGTTGTAATTTAGGTGCTTAAGTGTTTTTGTGTTGTTTTGGTTCTCATTCTTGTACCACTTTCTTAGTGCATGTTAACTTGTTATCACTTAACTCCATTAGTATTTGACCCTGAAATTGAAAGGACGAGTAGGGGACTAATAAGGAAAGTGGGAGAGATGATAGCGTCATAATCAACATAATGTACCATGCAAGACCATCTGACATTTACAAATGTTACCTTGAGGAGTGTTATTCGCGTTCCACTTATTGAGACTAATTGTATTATCACGAAGAAAATCATTACTTTGAAGCTGTTGTAAGTTATATTGTAGCTTGACAATTTAAACATCAGATCGAAGAAAGTTTTAATTTTTCTTATAGCTTACCAGGCATTCAACGACTTGTTCTCAAGGGTCCATCTCCCTTGTAGCCCATTGCCAACCTTCTTAAATAATCACATGACAGCCTTTATGTTCTTGCCGAAAGGCTTAAAGTTTCAAGTGAACTCAATTACTTCTATTAGGGGCTAGGTCAATAATTCGAGGGGAATAGTCAAAACTTATCGAAGCTCAAGCTACTATAGTAGCATAAAAAATCATGAAACTAAATTCCCAATTAGCTAACATCCTATCAATTCTCTCCTTAGTAATGATACATCTCTTGGGTTACTTACCCAAATGAATCTACAGCCTTTGATCTACATATCAATTGAGTTACAATCATTTATAAGGTTGGCAAACAAGTTAATCCTTTTTTAAGAGTGGGGGTACTTTCCCCCTTTCTCATAGTCTTCCATACAACACCACATAACCCCTATAGAGAGTTGGTGGGCTTTAAGATATGACTAGGAACTTTTCCTTTGAGAGAAAGTATAAATTAAAGAAAAGTAGGAAAAAGCATTCAAAGTTTTCACGTTAATGGTAACATGAATTACATTAGAAGAAATAAACAAGATATTAACATTCAACGAGTAATTCCAAAGGAAGGTTGGTCCTCTAGACAAACCTTAAGTTCCTACATAAAAAAGTACTTGAATCCTAACTTCCTTTAGATTTGTTGGATTCTACTCTCATTAGCTTCAGTTTCCATAAGGAAAAGGATAACCTGACCTGCATTTCTTCTTGAGCGTAATAAGCTCCCTCATTATCATAGTGACTGCCACACCATAATAATTTCAACTTATGGCTATCATGGTTGTAGGTGGGGCATGGTATGACCTGTTTCCTTAGACTCAATTTCATCAGTATTCTCCTATCCACTTCTAGTAAGCAGAAAAATCTTTGCACTTGTTGTTTTTCCTCTATTTCCTCCGACCAGATCATCCTTATCATCCTTTTTTCCCTTTTTAGACCCATCACCCAATGGAACATTTGACCTAAGGCTTGTTCAAACCTATAGTTAAGAGTAGTTATAGGTCATCTTAAAATCCTATTACCTACATCTTCTTCACCTGGGAGAACCACAAAATAATCCACTTATTCTTATGAAGCATTGATGGATTCCCTTCTTAAAGACATGGTGATGATGAAGACCTCTTTTTTCATCATCCTTGTTCCTACCAAGACTATATTTGTGCTTATATACATCTTCTTAATATTATTTAGGGCCTCATTCTTTAGTTGAGAGGGTGAGGAATGTTTTCTTATTAACCAAGACTATGACTATCTCTATATCAGTATTTGACCTTTGATTCAGTCGGTACCTCCATTGAGCCCCTAAATCCTTTTCTTCTTATTTTGTGATACTCGCCTTAGAAGGGATTTATAAGTGATTATCTTCCTTCATTACAGGCATGTCAATTTCTATACCCAGTTTCACTTTTCCCTATTGTTCTACCTTTTTCATAGTCTTGGGTAGGAATGCCTTAGTTATTTCCCTTTGCTTTGTTCATACCTCTTCCTTCTTCATGTCAGTTAAATCTTACCTCTTTTCTTTCTCAGGATAGTTTAGAGTAGTTAACGCAACCATAGATTTGGCCAAGCCAACAAATAAATAGTGCACTTGGTGAAGTCATGCCCTTATAACTCTACATTTAAAATAACACCCTTGAAGTTTTTCATACTTGATGGCAATTTTAACATCTGACAAGTTCCCCCTTGGAAGTAGGAAGCTTATTGCTAGAGTTTTGTGATATCAAAATTCACCTTTGATTTAACAAAGGTTCTTAGGAAAACCCTTTCCACCATAGGTAACTCCACCTCTAGAACCTCCCCTGTGTCTCTTGTAATCTTTCAGGAATTCTTAAACATTACAACCTCCAAAAATAGGTTATGAATCTGGATCTAGAAGGGTACCTCAGTGAAGTCAAATTTTATGAGAAAGTAGTGAAAAACGTAGGCATGTAAGCTGGTTAGTTATTTCGTTGATTTTGATGCATAATCTGTTAAACTTTGTTTTTTCCATAAATATAAAGACAAATATATTTCTGAGAATTGAAATTCATAGTAAACACCTATGCCACGGGTGCTGGGTTCCACCCTAGGGTTTTAATGTTGGAGTTACCTTACCGCGCTACTAAAAGCTAGCTCGAGTTGTCTTCATTACCTTAAAACACCACTTGGCTTTCCAGGTAGAGGTATAGGTCTTTACCAACGACTGCAGCACCATAATCGATTCAACATTGTTGTAAATTGCAACATGCAACACATCATAAACCTAATCATTAGGAAGATCCTTCTGAAGTCAGATGGGATGTGAAATTACAACAGATTCCCCCTAATTTTCTTAGAGTAATAAGACACATTGGAGTTCATTATCCTTCTTTCATCCTCATCCAGTTGGGAAAATAACTCTTCATTAGCTAGAATGGAACCCTGCCCCACTCTAACATTAACCAAGGTGAGCTTAACCTTGGCTTTCTTTAGCTCTTGTTTGCTACCTCCTTCCTGGGATGCCTTTTTTTTTCTTATCTGATGTCACGGCCGCCTTTAGAGTCAATTGCAAAGTCCTAACTTTATTAGTTGGAATGCTAACCAACTTGGCTAAAACTGCAAACTCTTCTTACTTGGGTAAGGTATTATTTATAGCATCGGACGCGTAAGTGTTACGAGCTTCCCGTTGCTAGCCGAGTTTCACCAACATATTCATTCTGGTTATCTTCTTTATGATCTAAATATCAATCTGGTTAGCATATCAGACAAATGAAGGAATTAAGTCAAGCAAATGTAAGAAGAAACATTATGCAAGTATGTGTCCTCGTAGAGCTTCCCCTATGAGAGCTTTGCAAAAGATCTTGTTGAATTTAAAGAATGATCCAGGGCCTCAATCACTTTTGTTGACTCCGACAAAAGCTTATCCTCACGGACGGAGTAAGTGTAGCTAGTGAGAAAGAAGTGCTCGTGAGTCTGCCCGATGTAAAATTTTTGGGAGAAGTTAGAGTTCTCCCAAAACATTTCCCTCCTTTCACTTTCACCTTCACAAAGACGTGCTTGAATTGGACATCGTTTAGACGACTTTGTATAAGATTAAAAGTTGACTATATTTGGATTGCAGCAAAGATTTATGTAGTCGAGGTTGCCACCTTTATTACCCTAGCACATCACACAAACAGGGATGGCAAAACGGGCCGGCCCGCTCCGTCAAAAAGTGGGTTGGGTTGGCCCCCATGAAAATAAAAGGGCCAAAAGCTAGGGCCCGCCCCGCCTAATGGAGGGCCCAGCGGATTGGCGGGCTAGCCTGCCAAAGTTAAAATTATAATTTTTTATAAAAAATGTATGTCAAATTAAGATAAAAAAATTTAAAAACTAATTTTTTTTGAAAAGATTAAAGAAGATATTATTAAAAGAAATGTATAAGTAGTAAGAGATGTCACTTTTTTTAAAAATTTTAGAAAATGAAAGTATATATTTTAATAAAATAAAGTATAAAGTATAAAGTATTTAATTAGTAATATTTATAATTTTTTCTTTTGGCGAGGGCTCGTCGGGCCGGCCCGCCTAGCCAAGGTTTTAGCCCGTAAGATTGGTGGGCTATGACAAGAGGTGGGCTAAAAAATCTTATCCACCCCGTCAATTTTGATGGGCTTGGCGGGCCAGCCTGATGGGCCTGGCCCATTTTGCCATCCCTACATAGAACAGTAGCAAAAAAACATAACCATGGTAGGGATGAAATGGAAATACTCTTTAATTACTTTTAGGGTTTTTATTAAACCCCAACCATTGGAGAGAAGTTGGCTAGAGGTGTAGTCGTGAAATCTCAAGACTCTCATCTCCAAACTCGGTAAGTGGGAACTTAATGCCAATCTTGAAAAAACCCATTTCGTAAATAAAGATATGTCTTGATCTTGATTAATGGCAAATACAGTCTGTGATGAGCGTCGAGATCACTATAAAGTAATCCTTGTACTCTTCACTAGAGTGGACTTCTTGGTCGGGCACCCGATGTTGTCTTCCTCCTTAAAGTACTTCGATGTTATGCTCAGTAGCTCAGTGGCTCAGTGTAAACCTAAAAGTATCAGTTCTTCACTTTCTACATCGTCCAACAATTCGCTGTGCAACCACATTTGTCCTAACAAGGTTAGTTGCTACTAGTCATTCTAGAATCCCCTTCAGATGCCATTTTCACTATCGTGTGTTTGAAGAAGGGAATACAACTATAACAAGTCACATTGTCAGTCAAAAAACATTCAGCACTAGTGTCAAACCTTACCAGCATAGCTTATAAAGTTAAAGGATGATGTAGGGGATTCTGAAGAGAAGGTTGACGAAGTAAGTACTTTTTCCAAATACTGATCCATCTCCTCCCAGTTTAGGTCTTTTAGCGGATGACCAACGTATATGCACACGCAATTGCAACCTCTACGAGAATCATGCCTCAAATACCCTTGCTGGCCATATGGGTAACAAACAGGTTGATTTGTATCATAATCTTTAGCAAGATGGCCCTCCTGGCCACAATTATAACAAGATCTATTCCCAGAACAACTACTAGAACCACGACGAGAAGAAGAAGAAGAAGTAGTGGCAGAGGATTTGCCACCACAAAAAAACTGCCCCATGTTCTTAAAACTAAAACCCTTAGCCTTCAAGGGCTTCTTATCTTTCTTTTGAGACACCCCCTGAAGTTAAACCTCCTCAGTCAACTTGTCCTTATTCACCAGTGTAGAATAATCATGAATCTTCAAGAGAACAATAACACTACGGAGTTCAATCCATAATCTCGCCTCATATTTTACACATTTACTTCATTATATCCCATCTAAGGAAAAAGGATAGTAAAAATCACAGCTCATCAAACCTTGCAATATACTCAATAACTGTTATCTTTCCTTGCTCTAATTTCAAAAACTTCATCTCCTTTCGATTAGGGAAGTACTTTGCAAGAAACCTCCCGTGAAAATTGGCCCATATCCTGGGTTCACCAACAACATTTCTTTGTAACTTGGTCCTAGACCACCATACTCTTGTTTCATCTTTCAACTGATAGGTAGCAAATTGCACAGTAAATTGCACCTTCTACTCCTCTGAGCATTCAAAATATTCAAAGGCTTGCTCAATATCCTGCATTTATACATGTGCATCATCATAGTTATAACAACCCATATAAGTGAGCAGAGTTCTCTTGAAAAATTTATCAAGAGTCAGTCAGATTCAACCATCCTAATTAATTGAAAGAATTTGGAGAAGAATTTATCCCCTCCATGAGATTTGGACTCACTTGCCATAGATAAAGTTCTATAATAGTCAAATGAACTACCCAAATTATAGAGAAATGTCTTATATATATATATATATATATATATATATATATATGTGTGTGTGTGTGTGTATGTGTGTGTGTGTGCGTGTGTGTGTCTATATATATATATATATATATATATATATCACACCACTGGAGCACCAGGAGAGCTATATTAAGGGACCCTGTCAATAACACATCCAAATAATACACAATACATCCACCCAGGATTTAATTCATTCAACAAGTAGCCATTGATTCACTCAGATGGCATATATCTTATCACCATATTTAATTAATACATTTTTCATATCACAATAATTCATACACCTATTTGGTCCTAAACAACACCGCTCTGATACCATCTTGTCACATTCCCTTATCAATTCCTAAAATTTATCCTAGGGCTGGTAAAAATTCAGAGTAAATTTTTCATTTTTTAAACTTTTCCAACAATAAACTATAGGATTCTAAAAGCTACATCACCCAACAACGCCTAAAACTCCCTTCTGGGGCCCTGATAATTGATTACACAAACCCTGTAATCGATTACATGACCTTGATAATCGTTTACACCAACACAGTAATCAATTACCCGAAAGCATACTATGTAGAAAGAAAACCTGGTTTTTTGGTAATCAATTATGTAATCAATTAGCAGACACCGTGTTCTGCATAATTATGTAGAATTTGGCCTCTGGGCCAACTTTCGCCCTACCTAACTTTTTCGATTCAACAACGATTATTATGAAACTAGGGCACTATTTATACCCCATTCCGGATCTGTTGGTGCAGTTCGTACTCAAAAATTTCTTCATATGAGCTAGATATGCGCTAAAATGCATTTCAACTAAACTTTGAACAATACCATACTCAAAACCTAACAAATGAACTCCAAACCAAACAACGACCATACACGCAAGTCCTAAATGGTCTTAGGAACCTATTGGTACCCTTTGGGAATTCAAATTCCCACCAGATCACAATTTCACCCGTCTAGTTGCTAAATCTCACTACCCTTCATTTCAAATTCCACTTGATTCATGCAATTCTAATCCTCATAGGGTCATATACACTTCACTAATCATTTCTAACTTAATCATAGCTACACATACACACACCATATACTTTATACATTATTACCTCTACCTTTTTAGCCATTCACCTTATATTCACAACCATTAGCTCAACACCATCAAACCATCCAATTGTCTTTCATGCATACAATCACAATTCACCTGCCCATTATAATTTCTCACCAATCAAAAGTGGCTCCATGCCAATCAACACATGAGTTCAAATAAATTATATGCATACATAAATTTGTAATACTCAAGAATTAAACATTCAGTTCTATGGCATAACTAACTCATATTTCAAAAATAACATTATAAGTCTGAGACTTCATCAAGTATCACAACTATAATTACAATATCTTCTCCCCCTTCCTTGCTAGACTTCATGAAGTATCACAACTATAATTACAATATTTTCTCTCCCTTCCTTGCTATAAACTCCTCACTTGGTGTTTCCCTCTAGGGCATCTACAACCTCCCTATCATTGGTTAATAAAAAGAATAAACCACAGCAAGAGTGAGTGCTGAAAATCATAATTAATATAAAACTCACTATATAAGTGAAAAGGTATAACAATAATTTGTAATGTAAACTTACTCTCCTTTAATTTTTGTGATTCTTCCCACCATACTAACTCAATCATATACATAAATTCAACATCAATAATATTAAATCATATCAAAAGCATCACAAGCCCATATGGTTATCCATAATCTTGTACACGCCAATATAATTTTATTTACTTTCAATTTCATGATCTAAGTTAACAATCACCAAGTTTTCATTATCACCATTAGATTCAAATCATGCAGAGCACACCTGACTCTTAAACAAGTATATAGACTCGCTAGTATCCGAATACTAAAAGAATCGGCCTTCAGCTGGGGTCTTACTTGACACCTCTTGAACCCGACTTGGTTCACCGAGCCCTGCTTGGCTCTCCACCTCAATCATTGGGCCTACTTAACCATTGGGTAGTTCAATTAGATCCTTTTTGACCAAAGGAGCCAAAAATGAGGTGTGAAATATACCTTCAGTCGTCCCCAATGATACAAATCACATATATTCATTTTAATTTCTCTTTCTCTTTCTCTTTATTAATTGGCACAAAGGCTTCACTTTTAATTACACAGGGCGGCCACACAAAACTTGACCCATATTTCAAACGTTGGGGCAGCCACACAGACCCGACTCACATTTCAAACACCAAGGCGACCACATAGACCCGACCTAATTATAAAATCTCATATCACCAATAATCAATAAAATATTAACTTTCATACACAGAGGTGACCTTACAAACTGGACCCACATCACATATAATTAATCACATTCACACAACAACTAAGACATAATAAACATAATCATCATACAAATTCCATTCCACATACATTATATACTAACTATCATAATTCATGTATTTTAAAACCACTATTCTTTTTATTTCATCATTCAGAAATTCACTCCCTATTCGTATCATATCATATTATCATTCACTAGTTCACATAATCTTAATATCACTATTTATTGCATAAACATAATTAATTCCAAATTTCCATCAATTACGTTATTTTTCCTTTCGAACCCCAATTAGGGTCGATACCCGAAGCTAATTAATTACGACTCTAGACACCCTTTTTACCTCGATTTCAAGCTTCTACTAGTTGTTCTCGTTGCTGGTCGTGGCCAACAACTTGACAATTCATTGTTCCGGTTTTGATTTTGAGTCCCACTTCGATTAACGGCTTCTCGAAGCTTGGTCCATTACCTACAGTTAGCGAAATGAAGAACCGTTGGCCGTTTGTAACACTCATTGTTCAGAAAGCTCCAATTCACCATAAAACAACAATGAAATCCCCCTATGCATGAGTCCCAAATTCGGCCAGAGAAAGGGAAAGAAAAGGAATGGAAGAATGCAAAATTGAACCTACATATAAGCTTCGTTGCTACGGTCTCAAAAATGTAATCAATTTCAACTTCCGACGCAAAATAGAGCTTCAATTAGAGCTTGGAGTGGCCGGTCATGGAAGACGAAATAAAAGAAAAAGGGAGTACGCTAGTGTTTTCATGGAGAAGAAAAAGGAACGGAAAACTTATAGCCTTATGGGCAAAATCATTATTCCTTCATTTCTTTTTCTATTTTAATTTATTTCCTTTAATAAAACTTTATTTTTACCCTTTGGTAAATTTATTTACCATAACCTCTTAGTCTAGATTTCAATTTACAATTAACCATTCCAAAAATTAACTTATTTAAATTTATCGTTCCAAAACAAGTATTAATTAATTTATGATAATCTAAGAAAATCCAAATTAAATCCAAATAAGTTCATTTATAAATTTATATATATTGTCAATAATTAATTTAATTATCTGGGATGTTACACATTCTCACAACCCAAGTCTATAAATTCCATACATTTATTCCTCATAAACGTACCTTCACCAACCTTTGCTTGAACTCTGATCTTGATTGATCTAATACTGACTTGAGTGTCGAAATGTCTTCGCGAGTAACACCTCTACAACGTGAGATATCAGTGTGTTGGTGGGACAACATAACAACAAGGCCCTTTGTTCCCCATTGGATTGAGAGAGATGATACTAGATCCTCACTGAACCAATGTAACACACTATGAGAGAGCTCCCCTGATACTAATATTGGACACTCTATTCCCATATCGAACAGATCAATATTATATTAAAGTTCCCTTATTCAAAATCAATTTAATTTATTCAATAAAAGCATACAGATATTTATTTAAATGATATATATTATTTTTTATGGTAAAATTTTTATACAATTCATTTTCCCTTTATTTATACATGAGATTACTTTTCTTAAAATAAATTATATTTAAATTAAATAGAATTTAAAGAATAAATTAAATATATCTTTGTGAATAATATCATATATGATAAAATACAACTAATTTGGTATAGGGAATAACAAAGAATAGATTCTTGAGAAATTGTTGTCATAAATTAATTGATCTATTATTTAAAAATTACGCATACATACCAATTGAAAAGATTGTTACAGTAATAGTTTCATGTGTTTTCTTAAGGAAAGAGCCTAGTTAGACACTTTAATATGTGATATTAGTACCAAATAAATTTATAGTGTAAGATATAATATAAAATATAATTTTATCCCGTCATAAAAAAAATAGAATTACATCGTACAAAATATTCTTGAATCTATGTGAATTGAAGCACGTTATAAAGGGAGTTCAAATTGAGATCACCTTGTGATAAGATGAAGCTCACGGGAATGGTCAATTCAGAAAATTGAGAAGAGAATGAATATAGAGATTAAATAAAATGATAGGAAGGATATATAGAAGGAATGGTAAGAAACACACATAATGGTAAGTAGGCCTAGTGTCGGACTCTTACCATACAAAATGCTAAGAAACACACATAAAATAACAAAGTTAATTAATTAGAGAAATGACAACTCTTCCCTCAACCTTTTTCATCTCACTGATTAGTCTCAGCATACATCACACATTGATATGCAGCACCAAAATGATACATCTCTTCCTTTGTCTCCTTCCTCTGCCATGCACGCAAACCTGTACGTACACCCATTCACGGGAGGGGCACTTTCGGGTTTTGGAAAATATATTTTTAGAGGTGACATTTTCAAATTCAATATTGTATAAGTGGATACCCAGTGCACCCTATATTCGACATGAGACAATGCAAAAATTTGCTTCTATATATGCAATGCGATGCCATAAATATTTTATGCATTTATGGGTTGCTCTCCAACGTTGTATACTGTAAAAGGGTCAAAGGTGTAGCTATTTTTTGTCGCCAACCCGGAGAACATGTAGGCTTTAGTGCCTTAAAATATTATACTACTTTTCTTACCGTTTATTGTTTTTTGAGTTCTTGAATGATGGTGACAAAGAATCTTAGGCATGCAGAGTGTCCCTAGTCATCGCCAACTAATTATGCTTTGTTAATAATAAGAATAATAATGTATTGTAGTAACAATAGTTACTTCTGAAATGTATTTCAAGTAATCAAGAACCAAGACATATTTGTGTATACATTGCATAGAAAAAAAGGACTTAATTCGGTAATCGATATCCCATAAACATCCCTCGAGCCACACCATTTACACGCGTTTTCTTTTTGTTTTTTTAGGATACTCTTTATCATCTAACTTTAACATTGATTTTCCTTACAATTTCTTTTTACCTTAACTCATTTTTATCTTGTAAGTTCCATGAAAATTTCACATTTATTTGTTAAAATATTGATTTTAATCTGACAAATATAAGAGGTACCATAGAAAAGTATTATTGTTATATCTCGTTATGATATTAAATCCAAACGGCATGAACTTCTTCACTTGATTAATAACAAGGGTCTTGATGTTATGTTTTTGTTTTGAGATCCTCTTCAAAAGGGGTAGAATATGATATGATATGTAAGAAAATTGTGATACCTAAATTTCATTTATATGCCTAAATCAATTTTTTTATATACATAAAAGGTATTTCTTTTCCACTCTTTTAAATAAAATAATTCTTTTACTAGATGTTGACAAACAAAATGATAACATCAAAGTGAGACATTTCAAATATTTAAAAGATTAAATTGGATGAAACTACAATTGAAAAATCAAAATAAAATTAATCTCAAAGTTAGATGACTTATACAAAACTATTTTTGTTCTCCCTTAGTTAATAATCATGCGTGTTCAACTTGCCAAATTTATTCTTCTATTGTAATATGTTTTTTTAATTAAGCCGTAGCCACTATGCTCCTTGTTAGTTCCCACTGGCCAGACAATGGTGAATACGCTGCTTAAGTGTTGTCATTTGTTTAACCCTAACCCCCTTTCATGCTTCAGTGTCGATCGCCAATAGTTGTTGAGAGGATTAACATAAATGTTTATATTTAGACAAAGTTTAACAAACTAATTTTAAAAGATCTCGAATAACTAGTGGTTTTTCCAACCCTAATTTCTCCATGTGGTAGCCAAGAAGAGATTAAGGTCTATTGTTTGGAATCAGCCCTACAACATTGGTTGTGTTTCGCAACCCAGTGATTAGTATATAAATGAAAAAGGTAAGAGGGCATGTACAAAACCCAAAAACTGCATTTCAGATTATAATAATAATATTAATAAGGAAACACGATCTCTACCTTTGATCATCTTCTAGGAGATTTTTCCCTAACTGTTTTCTTGTCTGTTTTCTCAACGTCCAGATAAAGCACCAAAACATGATACGTGTCCAGGACCCACTTCTTGTACCTGTTTAGGCAAATTAGAAACTTGAATCATCTTCTTCGCCATATTCTCTGTCTCTTTAATATTATATAGATTATTTTATAAGAATTTATTGATTATTTATATATATTAATTTATTATGTTAGTTATTTTTAAATCAACATAAAAAATTTATTTTTTATATTGGCTATTAAAATAATTCATCTAAAAGTATTTTTATAGCAGTGTAAAAGATATAAAAAATGAAAAGAATTCAAATCCAGCAAATTAAATCTCGCTTTTAATTGACAATAACAAGTTAAAATAAAGCTTTTTTTTGTATTCTTGTGCTTGTAAAATATATTTGTTTATAAATCTATATTTTGTTTTTTTAAGTTCCTACTTTAAAATTGAATTTGTTAATTATTAATATAAGTAATTAAATTACATGTTAGTTTTTTCATATGGTTTTAACATTTTTAATTGAGTATTAACATATGGCCACATGAATTTATCATGTTAAAATACATTTTTTTATCATTATAGATTTCAATAGTTTTATTTTTTTAATTTTAAAAGTAACTTTAACAATTAAAAATTGTTTTTTTATCTGTCAAAGTTACAGATATATCATAACCATCTAAACAAACTAACTTGTAGTTTAATTACTCATGTAAACAATTATGAAAGTTTAAAGTAGGAACTAAAACCAGAATATTTAATATAAGATAAATTTTAAAATAAATATTTTAAAAGAAAAAACATAAGATCTATATTTTTCAGACCAACAAAAACATATTTAGGTGTTATTTAAATAGTTAAAATTATTAAAGCAAAGACATACGAGATATTTCAAGTGATAATTAATTAAGTTTTAACTTTAATCATTCATATATAATAACATGATCTAGATTTATTATTTTCATAATTTCTGAATAAGAACTATTCTCATATGTGTGTAACATCCCGAGATTTAGTTTGAACGATGTCGTGTGGTCCTGCATTTCTTCTCTCTCGGTTTTTTTCTAGATCATACCTTCTCTATTAATTTAATATTTTCTTATTAAAACATTGAAGAATTAAAGAATTACGAACCATAGCCCCTAAAAATTAAGAAAAATTGAAAGAACAACTCAAACGCTTCAACGAGGTTAACAGTGCAAGTTGATCCTTTACATTGACCCAATATTTAGTATTCGTAAGACTAACAAGTTGTTTGGATGGTGAACTTGGTTGGTCAAATCCTACGGTTAAACGAAATTTTAACTGTCTCGAACAGTGCAAAAGATCTATATCAATCTTTAATTTTTTTTATTTCTCTAACTGAAAACTAAACGGACCCTAAATCAAGTTTCGGAATGGAATATAGCCAAAAGTTTCCGTGAATAAATCATGCATACCCTAATAATCATTTTCTTTTGCACTCGATTGTATGTCCGTTTTATCATCATATTCTTTTGATCAATAAATCAAAACCAATTATTTTTCGACTCAAAGGATATATTCATTGATCAATAGAAATTATTTTTAACAGTAATAAGCCGAACGGAAAAAGGAATGCCGGAATGCTTTTCCTTATTATTCTAAATCTAATGGAATAATCTTGACAAAATTTATTAGACAGGGATAATTAACTTGATTACAAAAATCGTGGTGGACTTTTAGGATTTCGCTTTGATTTGATTATGGTTAATTTAAAATTAGTAGAATGAGCAAGAATCTCATCGTGTCGTTTTAAATTTGTACACTATATTCTACTCCCGAGTATGCATTGCGAAGGTATATGCATGCAATATGGCATATGCCTCTCTGTTCACCATCAATTATTTAAATTTGGAAACAAAAGTTTAATCTTGAAATCCGTAATTTTCTTCTAAATCTAGTTAAGGTTGAAATCATTAACTTTGTTTTAAGCAAATCTAAGCCAATGTCTTTCTTTCAGTATCTGGTTATTATTTAAAATAATAAAAGAAAATAATTTGTCTCAGAACAAGTAGATGGTTCCGTGTCGCGGAGAGCTGTTGTTTTGTGTTTGCCATAACTAGCTGTAAGTTTTTTTTCCTTTTTCTCTATGTTCAAATAAGCAAGTGAGAAAGATTTTTATGTAAGAATTAAATGAGCAAATTTGGTCATACATCCATACAATAGATGAGTGAGATTAATCATAGTGAGTATTTAAAAAAATCATGTAACATTTTAAGTAATTATGTGACTCTTAAAAAATTTTAATCTCAATCATTTACGTATAGTTATACGACCCACACTCACTCCTTTCACTTTCACGTAAGATAACCTTTATAATAATATACATCTCAATTATACCAAAATGTAGTTCCATACTAATGTTGGTCCTCTTGAGCCAACTTAGTAAATCTCTGCTGCATGTTGTTAAAAATACAAGGTTCATTTTAATGATTTTTATACCTTTAATGAATTCATTTTGAGCTTTCCACTGTGAAATTATTTATAAGTGTTTAAGTTATATTTTTTATTTTAATTATAAATCGCTCATTAAAATAAAAAAGATGACTATTGATTAGTGACACATAGGGGTAGAAATTGGTCCATCGAGACAGTGACCCAGCCTCTTTAGAACCTATATAGGTCAAACTTTTAAAAGTGTAGACCTAGACTAGACTTAAAAAAAAAAACCTTTTTAAGTAAACAAACTAGGCTATAGGCTTTCTAAAAAGTCATTGAAGTCCAACAGGTCAGCCCATCTAATTGGCATAACTATTAATTATTTATATATTTATAACATAAAAATAATATATATATATATATATATATATATATTACATATTTACATAATAAAAATTAATATTATAGTTATAATAATTTTTTAAATTATAAAATTTTATTTTATAATTTAAATAAAATAAATTTTATTTTGGATTTAATTAATTTTTCTTTATATGAAAAGTTGTATTTATCTTGCTAAATTTAAAATAAAGTGTATTTGGTTTATTTATATTGATAGGCCCGTTTATATTAATAAACTCGTTTATAGTAATAGGCTGTTAATAGATGAGGCTCAAGCCTTGACATTTAAAGATAGGCTAAACTCAAGTCTTTCAAAACCCGACCTGACCTGACTCATTTTAATCCTTATTCATGCGGAGTTGTGATTGTAAAAATTGTGTACCTTTGTTGATTAAATTCATAGGACCTCCAGTGATAATTATTCATTGAATTGTCTAAATTTTGTATTTTATAATTTAAAATATCAGTAAAGGAAAATGGGAAACCAAGACTCTTGACGGTGAAGGAATACAAAATTTTACCATCAAAAGCTCATCGGTAGAGGAACAAGAAATAGGATCAGCATGATGAGAAACATTCGTGGTATTTGGTGCCAATAATGTCCTAGCTAGAACACGATATTATTTCAACGTTCAGAGATTATTCTTTTATGGTTGATTAAACTCTTCTCACATATTAATAGAAATAACTTTTCTAGTGTGAATAAATTATCAGATTTTCCTTTTTAAAAATGAATAAATTATCAGTTTGTCACAGTGCTTTTGGAGCATAAATGGTAATCAATTGAATGGTTTCAGCTATGCAAAAACTATATGTGGTTAATACCAAAAACAAAATGATATAAAATAAATCTTTGTTAATATATTTTTAAAAGAATTTAAAATTATAAAAATTAATGTTTAGTTTTCAATTGAGTTTTAAAATTATCTTTTAATTTTTTAAACTGATAACAGAAAACAATCACCTGGAATGTGCCTGAATTTACATCATTAATATCCTAATGTAGATATTGTTTTTGGCTATAAATTTTTATTCAACCTACGGATAAAACCAATGAATCTTTCATGTTCGGTTTAGTTGACCTTTTTTTTACATTTGTAATTATAAATACAAAATTGTCTGTATAAGCAATATTTTGAAAGTTCTTAATATTTCTTGGGCAAAATGCTGACTTTTTATTAGGACAAATTTTTGAGTAATCTTGCGACACCCCCTTCTAAATTTCCATGATTCGCCTCAGCATTTGAATAAAAATGAAATAAATTTGTCGCGTTTAATTTGTCCAAAGTCAAACAATGGAAATCTAAAGGTGGTATCAAAAATAAAACAAAAAAATGTGCATAGAAGACATAAAAATATTGCATTCATAACAAAACAACAACAAAAGGCAAGTCTGACGATCTTGGTCAAGCAATATCATCTCGTTTGAGCGAGAAACAAGCAGAAAGCAAGCACAAAATTCTCGTTCAAGCGAGACTATACTCGCTCAAGCAAGAAATATCCAGAATCCAACCCCTGCATCTCATTCAACCCGGGGCATCCACGCTCAAGTAAGAATTAGACAGTAGCCAACCAAGGTATTCTCGCTTAAGTGAGGTCACACTCTCTCAAGCGAGAAACAAACAAAACCTCACAGTCTTAGTCTCGCTAAAGCGAGACATATCTCGCTCGAACAAGAAACTCACAGAACCAACGTCCAAGACACACAGAGTGTAACATCCCGGATAATTAATTTTAAAATTGGTGATTGGTTGAAAATTATAAATAATTATTTTAAATAAATTTCAAATTTTTGGAAAATTGTTATTAAATAATATAATCAAAATTTTAAATAATTAAATGCTATAAAATTTAATAAATTTATTTGATTGGTTGATCATTAAAATTTAAATAAAGTTTAAATTAGTGGTGGTAAATTTAGAAGTGACCAAGGATTAAAAGTGAAAGTTTTAATTTAAGTTATAAAAGAAAAATGGACAACTGGAATTACAAAAGACATTTTTGCCCTTAATGAAATAAATTTCATTTTTCCCTTCCTTCGTCATGATTCTCACAGGCGTGAATGGCAGAGGGCGAGCTTCCATTTCTTTTTTCCATGATCGTGGTTTTAAATTCCAAATTGGAGGCCTATTCAGTGTCGAAACCTCGAATTGATCACATTTTTGGAATCGTGGCTTCGAGGTGAGCATTATAGACCCATCAATTTTGAGCTTTCTTGTAACGTCCTAGGTTATTTTTGCATTTATTTTTATTCAAACGATTACTTCTCACGATAAATTTTTCCTTTTCTTGAAAATTAATCGATATTTAGTGAAAAAGCATTTACTTTTACTAACTTATTCAAGTGACAGCAGTCACAGTTAGATTAATTAAATGAGGTCTAGAAAAGAAAAGCAAATTAATTTAAGCACAACGGATAGGAGAAAGGGAATCAGGGCTTCTCGCTTGAGCGAGGCCCCTACTCGTCTAAGCGAGATTCTGGACTCTCACTTAAACGAGGTTTCTATTCGCTTGAGCGAACACCTTTCACACACCGGATTAGACAAGACATGCAGACGGACTCCCGCAAGTCTCACCCTAAAAATGATTCTGTTAATTAAAGGTTTGTCATAGCTACCACAACAACATAAGTAAATGACAGTAATGTATTTTAAAATGTAGATTTGCATTCATCCGTTCTTGATTAAACATAACTAATTAGTAATACTTAAAAGTTCTCATACACATATATAACCCTATAGAGAGTCACTCAAAGTCACTCGGACCCTGGCACCGTTCTCCCCCTTGGCGCGACTCCATGGCTCCTTCCCCCTCCCTGTCTCTGGTTACTAAAAAAAAAAGGCAAGGGTGAGTGTTTGGCATTGTAATTAATATAGAATGGAACTTAACAAATATACATGCATATTTATACATACACATCAAGAATCACTTGTAAGTAAGCATACCGAAACATAGTGTATTACATACAGTAACTATATTAAACCAACTACACAATTCCATCGCATTCATCACGATCACAACTGACTCTCATACAATCTGACTCCTAGTATCCGGATACTAAAGGATTGGCCTTCAGCTGGGGTCCTACTTGACACCCCGTGAACCCTGCTTGGTTCACCGAGTCCTGCTTGACTCTCCACCTCGACCACTGGGTCCTACTTGACCACTGGTAGCTCAACTGGGCACGAAAACCACGGGATCCGGAAATGAGGGGCTATCATATACCGTCGGCCATCCCATACCACATAATCATTCAACAGTTTACCTTTCACATAATAATATCAATTCCTCATCACTCGGGTAGCCTGCTTGCTAACCCGACGTCACATAACGCTGATCATTTCAACATTAGATATCACAAGATCATAACATGATAAACTCAACCACACCCGATCTTCCACTAATTAATGAACCCAGTCACACATGCACAAGCATAAACACACAACTACATTTAGCAACATTTTCTTTAACCTGTTTACATTACCTCAATGACCTGAATAAGAAGTGAATCCTATTCTAATTAATTATAACCCGAACACCCCCCTTACTTTGGTTCCACGCTTCGATGATCTGTTCTCTGTGTCGATTCCTTCCTCTAAGCACTGGTTTCGCAGTCTCAACTCCGTCACTCAGTCTTCCGTTGCTTAGCCTACTACCTACGGATCATAAAGTACAGCTCGTCACTTCAACGCCCTTAGTTCATGGACTGCATTTGGGCTCACACTCACCGGAGGAGTGGAGAACAACCACGAATATAGCCATGCATGGCTTTAAACAGCCAAAGAATAAAAGGAATAAGGGAATCACAATTGGTACGGATAAGTAGACTCACCTTGAAGCCTCGATCACAGGAATGAGAATAAATTGAAGTTTGGACACAAATGGAGTCCCTCTCCAGCGCATGCAAATCAGCGTTAAGAGAGGAGAGAAAAACGAAAGAGAAGGAACAGACCAACAGCAAAGGTAACTTGTAAATAATGAAGAGGGAAGGAAGAGAATCTCCTTATATATATATAACTCATGGGCAAGATCGTCTTTTCCTTTATTTTATTTGTATTCTTACTAAATTTAATCAATTTCACTATATTAAACTATTGCATAGTTATCAAATCAATTACACGTATTTATTCCCTCAACGTTTAATTATTCATAATTCTCTAATATTTCGCAAGAGTATAAGCCCAATATAAATATCGGCCCCCGATGTCCTAACTTAGTGTTCATTCCTCGGAAATCCGAGCTACAACCTAAGAGGTCGGATATCTCATCCGTGCTCACCTCTAGGTTACCTACATCCGTTGTTTTAGTCATTATGAGGTTAATCCGGGCTATGACCCCGTGTGAGGTGCTCTCCTCACAACGGTTGGACCAGACCACCTAACTCTGTCCGCTCTTCTCCTACACTCCCGATCTTTAACTCTGCCTGCTCGCGCTTCTGAGACCGATCTCGACACCGGCTTTCTTATCTCTGGCTAAGACAGAACAAATATTAAATAAAACTTCTAAAACATTTACTAATCATTTCCCATTTCTTATAATTCTCATTAAAACATCAGGGATGTTACATTTCTCTCTCCCTCTCATTTTCTCTCTCTAGCCGAGTTTGGCATTGCATATGGCAGTTCGGTTTTTGCTTCCTCTTAGTGAATGGAAGCTTGGAAATGACTCTTATGGTGATGGGTGATTCAATTTTGCAAGTTCCTCTTCTTCCCCTTTTCTTGGCTGCACCCTGCATGCATTGGGGGTTTCCGGTTTTCATTTTACTGCAATGCGGAGCTTAGTTATGGTTTTGGACTTAATGGGCGTGATAAATGTTTAATTAGAATTGTATTTTGATGGGTCGTAGGTGTCAAATTGAGTATCGGAAGGTCGTTGAACATCGCGGGTGTCGAAATCATGGTTAAATTCATCACATCACATACATCATGTTAACTTGTTCCAGACAATCATACTCATAATTTTTCATTCCAACTCATGAATCACATTCTAATTAAGCTTATTACTATATATGCTCTATAAAATGCAATTTTTCATATAAACCTTCATTCATTCATCAAATTTAGAGGCAATCCACAACTAGTTTATCATTCATACATTGACAAGGTCATAATCGAAAATGAGCCATACACACAAGGGTCTTATTTTCCTACATGACCTATAAAATCAACTATCATCAAGTTAATTACAAAATAAGCATATACACACTATATGCCACACAAAATGAATATACATGTCGACCAAGGCTCATCCACAGTCCTTTCCATATTTACCTTCTTCAATGCTCGTCCTCCAAAAGGTAGGATTTAGATCATACTTACATCAACCTTAAAAATGACAACTAGGAGATGAGTAACATAATCTAAATGTATCAAAGTCATACATTATGATGATACCAATACATACTCACATATGATATATTTCACAAGAAACATCATAGTTACATTCACATGCTATATCATTCATAGCAACATATTACATACCCGAGAAATACAACCACAACATACGTAATTAAATCATTGGTATTCTTAATAGCATCATCATACACACAATGTTAGTATCTCATTTCTTTCCTCTTTGTATCTCAATCATCCATTGCCATCACGGGCTTCCAATTAGGCATATCTACAGCTATATGCAAATGTTCTTAAAGCTAATGCATATGCATAAGGGATTATCATCAAATGCGGATCCGAATATGGGAAAAACAATATCAAATCATTTGTGGGATAAACATAGGTGTGCTACTATACCCCTACTGCAGTATTAAAATGGGTACACTTATATCTCAATTCATGCATGCTTAACTATATACTTTTACTGGTACCAAACTGCTCTCGCCCTTATGTAGTACTAGTCACCCCGTGACTTACGGATCAACATCGTGGCCTTATTTGCCACAAGTGCTACGGGCCCCTCCCGAACACACATCGAGAGAGCCGTGTCCCGTCAGACACCGAGGTAACTCGCTCACCATAGAGCCGTCCGCCCACTAGGCCCGCCACATAGGGTGCCTCGTCACCAAACTATGGACAGCTTCGTGATTCACAGAACCAATAGGGAAATACAATAATATACCCGTGCACTGGGTCGCCCTTCCACTGGGCCCGCCTAGTGGAACCCCTAACATTCCACATAGACAGCAATGATATGCCATGGATGCAATGCAATGCAAATCAAGTGCATTTTCATACTATGCATCCTAAATGCCACTCCACA
The DNA here is from genome assembly GCA_037962975.1 of Clitoria ternatea. NCBI lineage: Eukaryota > Viridiplantae > Streptophyta > Magnoliopsida > Fabales > Fabaceae > Clitoria > Clitoria ternatea. Next base: position 19,437,195 of record CM075670.1, on the reverse strand, counting down.
ATCAACCATTCACCACTACCACTTAGTGGATTTCAATATCTTCAAGCTTTACCCATCCTCGTTGGACTCATACACATCGATAGTTAGTGGCAATCACATTTATCAATTCATACATACACATTTGGGATATTCACATCATTGATTTCAATTCGCAACATGGTCTCAAACCATCATGACATATTTCAACAACATAATATCATATTTACTATCCCAAACACATGTCACATAACATCATCCATTCTAAATGCACACCAATCACAAAATCATCACATCATCCATTTAAACAATCACCGAACACAAACATATATACATATTTTCACATCAACAATGGATGAAAACATGCATTTAGAATAGTTACCCCCTCCTACCTCAAGAGAAGTAGTAGTCAACGCGGTCCGATGGTCCCGCCTCGTCAATGGGGTTATTTCCTACATTTCAATATATCACACAATCAATTTTCTATTCAAACTACCAAGATTCAAGTGCATATTCATTTACTTGGTGTTTATATCACTTTAAATTCTCAAACCACATTTATTTCATTAATTCCACCACAACCACCATGGGTTAGGTGCCTACATTTATTATTATGCATTTTTTATATCAAACCCATTAATGGGTTCCCACATTAATGGTTTCCAACAACCATTAAGCTTCATTAATGGCCATTCACCATTTATAGCCTCATTTTACCTCATCAATAATATTTACTTAACACCATAAATGCTTCTCCACCCCTATTTAACATTTCCCCCAAACCCTAGGGTTAGGGTTTCTTTAAAACCCAACAACCATCATCAATGTCCGTCATCTTCCACTACATTAAATACCATTTTTGTGTACCCCATCATGCCCTCATAAAACTCATATTAATTACACCCCACCTTAGGGTTTCTTATCTTAAATGCTTCCCACTCATAACCCACATGCATTAAACTCTCTCCCAACAACCATTACCCAAAACCTAGGGCATAAGGCTCAAGAAAATAAAGGAAGATCCTTACCTCAAGCCAAAAGAAATAAGTTCCAAGAATAGGGAAGGAAGAACACGAAAATGAGAAGAGAGGGATGAGAGTCTTATAGCTCCCAAGCTCCAAATGAAAATGGAAGAGAAGAAGAGGGCCACCACTTGCATAGGGTTTTTGGAAGGAGAAGAAGATGGAGAGTGAAAGGGAAAGTATGAGGAGAAAAAGAGAATGGGAATTAGAAGAAATGGCAACGTAAAGTGTAGAGAGGAAGTAGAGTTTTTGTGTTTCATTTTCATCTCCTCGTTAAAGATTCTCCGTTTTAGATCAAACAGGATCTTCGTTCGGGCTTAATACTTTATCTAAAAATTATTTCGAATATGTAATCGGATTCCCAATAATATTCTTAGTAGCTCTGACCAATATCATCCCAATCGAAGATACTTGGTCCGATACCTATATTTTAATCGGGTCAGTTTTAAGCTTATTTGGTCCCAATAAATTACTAACAGTCCCCAAGAATCTTAATTTAATTATTTCTAATATTTTGGTATATTAAATAATCCACATTCAATTATTCAATTTTTATTTCTCCTAATTAATTCTTTATTTTGAAATTTAGGGTGTTACACAAGTAGCAGCTATTATAATAATATACTAATGGGTGTTTGTTTAAATGTTGAGGTTAATCAAATCTCGGTTTAGTTTCCATCCTTGGCATTAATCCCCGTTATCATATCACATTCAACATTTTAATAATATCATCATCATATATCACACAATAAAATTCTCATCATAATTATCCTTGATTTGCAATATAAATCATCATCATTTACTATTGCGTCATTATATAATATAATTTCCATCATTATTAGCACTCATCTCTTACAGAATTTCACATTACCAACATGTACCGCATTGTTAAATCACAATATACATAACTACATCACTTATACCATACTCATAACTCATTTACAACAATGGCATATAGGTACTATATTCAATACCCACGTATTCAAATTATACCCCCTTCCATGCCTTAATTAACAACACCAATAGGATGGTATTCACATCCAAGTTCGCCTCTTAACCAACATATCAAAATGCATTATCACTCGATAATTATAAATTGAGCTTGGAACTCACCAATTTAATTTAACCTAAGTTACATGAAGTATAATTAGCTAAGAATTAACTTATATTGATAGAAAGATTAGGTTTCAGAGGTTTAGACTTATCAATCACACGTTGACAAGGTTCTGGAAATGAATTAAAACCCCTGACAGCACCTATAAGTCCAAAACACCCTCTGCAAGACCAAATTCAAAGAAATTGAGGTGGATTTTTGAGAAATTGGAAGGAACACCCAAATTGGGTTCTTAATCCTTACCTTAATTTAAGCGGAGAAAGAGAAGCTTGGACTCCGATTTGCATGTACGTAGGGCAGAGAAAGTGAATTCAAAGGAGCTTTGCCTTGCCTTAGCTTGGAAGAAGATGAAGAAAAATAAATAATAGGACTGGTGGAGGAGGGCACGACTAGAAGGATGTATGTAAGGGAGAATAAACTTTCTTTTCTTTCTTTTGTTTGTGAGAGGGACAAAAGAGTAATTTTATTCATTTTTACATATAGTTAATCAATCCAATTGATTATTCACATATCAACCATTAATCATTAAATTTAAACTCAAATGTTACAAAAAAATATTATATTTATATTAGTTTTAACTAAAACCGATGATCAATCCAAGTTAGTTGAAAACGTAGGGAACAAAAATTCAAAAGGACTCCAAATGGATTGAACCCATAATTTTAAACAACCAAATCTTTATTCCAAACCACTACACCACTCTTATAAAAAAAACACTACACCACAAACGTTTACTATATATAAAGTAATATATATGAATCAAAATAACTATTTAAAATGAATCAAAATATTTAGTTAAAATTTATATATATATATATAATATAAATATATAATAAGATATTATAATATTATGTTGATTATATAAAATTAAACATACATTTATTCATTAATTAATTAATATGAGATTTTTATTAAAATATTATATTATTGTATTTTCTAATTTTTATTTTATATAATTTTAGTTTTTATATATAAAAAATTTATACCGATAGTTTACCTAGTAGCTTATCAATTAGAATAATGACCTAGTGTGTGTTCAGCGGTGTTCTTTTTAAGTATTTATTTTATTGATTTTTGTGAAAAATATTTTTTATGGTTGAGTATTTTTTTTAAGTATATTTTAATTTTTAGATTATTTTTTGTATAATTATAACCTATTAGATTACTTTTTAAAAGAAACTAATCATAATTAAAATCTGAAATTTTTATGTTTTAATTATAAAAATATATATTTACTTTTTTTTATTTTCCCCTTTACACAGTCTCTCAATTTCATAATTTTTATATCTATTTCAATACTTTAAACTCAAAAATATTTTTAATATAATTCAAACAAACAATATTAATGATTAAAATATATTTACCAAAGATACGGATGTCCTAAATGAGTGAATTATTGTGTAAATTTAACAACCCTAGTTAAAAGGTCGTCAAATAACTTGCATGAGTTGTCGTTGAGGTAGATGTTAGATGTTTATAATATAATATAATCTCCATGCATTGTCATGAATTAGGAAATAAAAAGTTATAGTGTGTTTTATTTCATATGCTAATACGTCATTCAATTTGACATAGTTATAATATATCACTAATTTTATCTTTTGAAATTATAGGTTGTTTGTATATGCCACATGTCATGTCAGTGCATGCAATTTTATTACATGGGAATTCATATTGCGACAATTGATGTTTACAAAGCTGCTTTACTAATTAATATTTATAATTGTTAATTATTCCATTCTTTTTTTCTTTATTCAAGTTTTAGCAACTTCTTAATTTTAGTCTTATATATAAAATTAATAAGTAAGTCTGGGTGATTCCATCTATAATATTAGTAATTTTATAAAATTTAATTATATTTTTCAATCCCTGTATCATATTTCTTTCCTAGTATGGCATCACAATCTCAACCAACGGACCAAACAGAATAAAGAGGGTAATGATATTATTTTGGTATGAGTTTAGATCAATTTACTCCATTTGGTGAAATTTTTCATAAACTAAAAACTTTTGTTATCGTAATTAAGGAGTTAACAGATTGGTTAAAACTGGTTATTGACAATATTTTTAACTTGATTAAAATAAACGTAGATCTATATCATTTTTTAAAAAATATATTCGGTTAACATTATATATTTTTCATAATGTCACGTTAATAAATAAAATCAATCAATACAATAACTTATCAAAAATACATCTTTTTTAAAAACTAACTAAACTGCGTATTTTGTGGTGTAATCTTTTTTTAAAAATATTTTTTCATACAAATATCTTTACACTATGAATTGTTTAATTATGAGCTATTATTTAAAAAAGTTTCCTAACTTTCATAATAAATATTAATCAATAACATAAATATATTTGCGTGGATAGTACATCAAAATTAAATCATTCTTACGTAATAAATATTTTTCATCTTATTGTTATGTTCACTTTATTTGTCACGATCCAACACATGATGAAATCATCGGGTGTCTTTTGTCGTGATGTTTATATCGCGAGTCTTACACTATTTTCTTGGTATTATTGTATAACAGGCTTAAAACAATCGATCAATAATTGTTATTGTTTAATATGTCATTTTGGGTATCAGTTATTTAAATCTTACTAAATTTTAATAGAAAGAACTCTTCTATTTATAATTTTTTTAAGAATCAAACAAAAAATTTATTTAATCATTATAAAACTTGAGTATAAGATATACTCAATATAATATACAAGTCTGAACACATCGGTTCATATCTTTATCCCTCATCTCAATACGAAATAATACACATTACCGACTTTTCTACCTAACAAAACATGGATAACAAAAAGAGGCTTTCTGCGCATTTAACTACAATCAAGCTATAACTTAGACAAAATATCTAAGTTTAATTTATGATCAACAAAAACAACTTTATTTTTCTAAGAACCAAACCATAGTAAACTAAATGATACTCCATTTTTTTAACTTTATAATAATCTTTAAATTTAAATATAATATTTCAAACTACATTATTTATATATATATATATATATATATATATATATATCGCATTAAGTATAAGCTATTGTCATTATCGTTTGTTATTATCAATGGCAAATTATATAATGTACGGGTATATTTCTTTTGCAGAAATTAGTGATCAAACCGCTTGATGTGATCTAAATTGACAATTTTTTTCTTTATCAATCATTATATTATACGTATACACCACACTTCTCTCATGTATATATTTTTATATACTCAATTCAGATTTTAGACATAATTATTATGATGCATAAAACTCTTTATAGTAACTTTTAATGTATTTCGTGAATTTTGGATCCCAGAACACGTATTAATCTAAAACAGCACCTTACCGACCAATCTCCCTACTTCCTGGTATCTTTTTATGTTGGGTTGATCTTTATATTTTTATTAATTTTTTGTTTTAATTTTTGTATTTTTGTTAATTTCTGGTTTTAGTCATAAGTAATTTTTTTATTGGTTTTGATGATTATATTATTGATACTGTTTCTCCGAATTGGAATGGGGTCTCACGGGATCCTTTCTCCTCTATTTTAAAAAATATCTAAGATATTCTAATTTTTTATGAGTTTAATAGATGATAGTTGTACTTCCTTATTGTGTTCAAGGCTTCCATTTTACCCATTGTATAAATAGGGCCTTGAAGTCTCCTACATTTTGAGTAATAGAACTTTAATTTTTCTAAAATAATTCTTTAGGGTTTTATGTTTTATGTATTCAAAGTGAACAAATACGTTGAAATTGATTCTTAATATGTTAAAATTATTTCTAAAATGTAACACTATTAAATCAATAACTAAATAAATAAATAAAAATATTATGTCATATATGTCTTATTTTATTTTTCTAACTTACTCAACTTTTTAAAATTGATTCTATCTTATTTTCTGTCAACAATTTTAAGAAACAATTTTAACATATTTAATAATATACGAACGAAACCAATGAAAAAGGTAATGAGTGATCAAAACCAAAAAATTATAAAATGATAAGAATATTTAACTTTTTTTTATCTTTATCTTTTTCTACTCTTTATCACCTACCATATCTTTGATTCATTCACTCTTCCTTTTATATTGTAGCCACATAATATTCTCTTTAAGAAAACCACTTATGAGTTGATCACCATGAAAATTGGGGATAATTTTTGCGTTTGTTTTACATCGTCATCCCTACACAGGGTGGAAGAAAGGATTGGACATGGAATCAAATAATTTGACTTTATAGAAACGGCTTTCAAATAACCCGCAAGCCAAAAGACAATCTGTCAAATTTGCAGGAAATAATGAAAGGTTTGCTCAACCTTTTTCTTGACAAAGACGGCATAAGATATATTAAAGAATATTGGGTGACAGGGTTGCCTAAGTTTTGTTCTTCAGCTCAAAAAAAAAATAATTATAATAAATGTCTTAAAAATTAACGCAGTGTGTTTTATATGAAAATATGCAACTCATTCTCTTTGAAGAAAGATACGTCACACACGCATGGTTAACATTTTTTCTCCATTTCAGTATTTTAAAATACAAGTAAATAAAACAACTAAATGTATATATATACTCCCGGCCGAAAGAGTTTGTGCCACCATAGTATAAATGTTTATGGTTTGGCTATGATGGTCTCGAATAAAAGATATTTATGGTTAGATCAATAAAACAATTATAAATATATATAATAAAAAACATGTTCTAAGTTTATATATTCGAATATATTATACATATGGGGTAGAATACACATTTACGATTATTTATTGGTAATTATAAAATTATAAATTATAAATTATATAATAAAAAATTAGAAATTTACCAATTAAATATATACATAATTTTACATAATTAATTTTAATTCGTTAATCATAAAATTATTAATTTATAATTATTAATTATAAAATAAATAAGTTAGAAATTCCTTATTAGAAATTAGGAGTATGCAAATTTGAATAATGCATGTGTTGTAATTTAATGGAGTTTTCGTAACACGAATTTTGATGTGGACTATTTGTGGATGTATGATAGAGTGTGTTTCCATTGGAGAGGTTTAAATAGTGAGTTTATTATATGGGTTAGAGAGTCCATTAATAAGTGGTTAGAGTTTAAGGTTTAATGTTTAACCCTATGTAACATGAAGGTGCTGTAGGATTTTGAGCAAAAGTGAAGTAACATTTCACCTATACAAGTTTAGTATCAAACCCAACTAGATGGCTAGGCGAAATATAAGAGAACCATCATATCCCAAGTCACGGATAACCTTGACATGTTTAAGGTTAATGTTAAGCAACAAACTGCTCATGTTATAGAACCACATCATAAGCAAAACATGACAAAGGTAGCCTCAAAATTAGTTTATAATATTTTTATTTTTTTTAATATTTAACATTAAGATGGTTGGTGTCAGAGATGGTCGTCAGCAAGAGATCACTATGAGAAGCTGTTGATAATAGGTTGGAAGAAGCACAAGATGCTGAGACTAGGTGATTAACGTGCACACATGTAAGTCAACTTATTACCATTTGAGACAAACGTGACTTTGTCATTTGAATGATGCAAACTTCTAGATGGAGGGGGACACCTAGGACGCTGACATTGATTACATCCTAGATGAGGCCTCCAATTCTAGCTTGAATGGTGATGCTGATCAGGATTAGTGACAAGATTACCTCCAAGAGTCAAATGTTCCTGAGGACTTGGTAGCTAGGGACCCGGGTGCTGGTACTTCGGATCTTATGTATGTTTTGAGACTCCGTGCATGTGATAGGTCTCTTTCATGAAAGAACGCCTCGAGGAAGATTATACTTACCCCTAAAAATAGGTAAGCCATACTTTTTATTTAAATTATTGGGAATTTAATTTTTTTATATATTTTTTAAAACTGACAAATAATTGTTTTAAACGTAGTACCTTCATACCAAAAAATGTACTACGAAGCTATGATATGCAATTCAATCGTACTTCCGTAGACCATGGAAAGACTAATCCTTTGTTCCAGAAGATGTGATCGAATAATAGTGAAGGAATTGGTTAGTAAGTTACTTTTATTTGTTATTTGTTAATGTTTATATTGTTTTTTTAGTATTTTCTATATTGTTTGTCCACTATAGGAGTCAGTGACTTTCTCTCCTGAGCACAAGGATAGGATGTCACATTCGTGAAGGTCAGGAGGACATGCCTTATGACATATTGGGGAAAGCCCATAGTAGGGGTCTTAATCATTGGACCCTTACCCGTCCCTCATGGATTAGGGAAAAGGCATAAGATTGCCTACTACCTGAGTATGTTAAGCCTAAATATGAGGTGGTTCATGGAACACGATGAGCAGTGAGACACATACTGACATTCCCAATTATTGCTAAATTGTTTATCTCGTTGCCTATTTTATAATATGAATTTAATAATCCTTAAGTTGTTTAACTATTTGTTTTATAGGAGAAAATATGTAAGCTCCACATCAGCCCAACTTAGTTATTTCTGATGACCCACTAAAAACAATTAGGCCAAGGGGACTACGTTGATGAATGCCGGTGTCAGAATTTGGTAAGTTATAGTCAACTTTAATTTATTTGAAATTTAATTAACTTTACATTATTCATGTTTTTAAATGTATTAATGAATAGGACAAGTCAATAGTTGTCTAGCTGAGCTCAAGGTTGTAAGTGAGCCTTTTGAGATGGGTATTAGGATTCAACTATGGGTTGACGTTATTGGCAAGAGCAACCAAGATAGCCTTTATGATGTTGCTTTATTAGCCTCTAACGTTCATCATAGGTTTTCTTTGATGACACAACCTTTCCCTTCCATCAGCGTTTCATCATCACATGCAGATATAGAGATGGCGCAGTTTAGGTTCAATTGGAAGATGTCAGAGGTCAACTAGCGTTGTATAGCTAGCCTTATGCACAGATTAGTCAAATGAAAACACACTTCGACCAGATTCAAGCACAGATGGTTGTCGTAGCTCGAGCGTAATAGGGAGAGCCGTCCAAGGGTACCCATCAATATTTTGATGTTGTATTGGACAACCAGCCCGTGTTTAAGGAGGAGCACCCCCTCCCCCATTGCCATTTTTATCACCACCATCAACGTCGTCATGAGCCCCAACACCAGGTGATCGTTAAAGGGTGCATCCCCAAACAACGTTCTCCCCTAGACCCAACAACGCCTTTCACCACCACTCTTTCCATGGACACTAATTTTTAGTTTTTGTTTTAGTTGTATTTTATTTTATTTTATTTAAATAGTACATATATGTATTTTTTGTTATTTAGTATATTTGATTTATATATTTCTCTTGTGTTAATAACAATAATAATAAAATAGGGACACATTTGGCTACGGATTGGGATGTCTCACACCCTATTCAGCACTCCAAAGTGGCTTGAGACATCATGTCCCACGTCAGGCTTAACATGGGGAAATCAGTGTCCCACGTGACTTTTGCATGAAAGAAAGTAGCGTGGGACGGAACCATTTGGTTCTGACATGGGAAATCCCGGCTTTAGCGTTGGACATATGCCCCACGCTAAATTCAAGTTTTCTGGTAGTGTGTTGAAATAACGGTATAGAAATATTGAGAATAAATAAATTACATTCTCTTAGAATTTTATTTTAATTAACTTGTTATTTATTTATTATATTTTGTTTTGTTTTTTTTAATTACTTCAATGAGCTAATTGGGCTAGAGAGAGAATAGCCAATTTCATTTGGTGTTATTTGTGCATTGCTGTTTCACATGAAAAAAACAAAAATCTTAAAGAAAATGATTGATTGAGGTGGTTAATTCCTGTAATAAAATGACTAAATTGGACTAAAACTCTGATTAAAAATAATGGTGGGAGGTCGTTAGAAAGTGTAATTATGAGAGTTACTTATAGTTTTTGTAAGGCAACATTCATAACTACACCATTAATATATAACAGTGTAATTGTAAAATGCTATCATGTTCTAATTTAATTTAAAATGTCTAAAGAGAAAAAATACCCAGAATAAGAAATTAAGTGTCATGAAATTTAGTGAACCAATTCGACCAAAAACCAGATTCATAATTGGTATGAATTGAACAACAAATTAGACATGTGTAACAGTAATATTAAAAAAAATAGACTAAATTTTCATGTTTTCAGGATTTAAATTGACCATTTAAAATTCTCAATAAATGATAAAACAATAAACAAATATAACAATAAAAATGATTGAAGTAATTAAAATAAATAATAAAATATTTTCACATTAAATAAAATATGAAATTATTTGGTTAAACATCACATATTAAAAATAATGTTAAGAATAAAGATAATAATTAGATCACACAATTAAAGAAAATAAATAAATAAATAATATAAAAAAATGAAAAGGCAAAAGACCCCCTTAATGCATGAGTGGAAATAAAGGGAATCAGAGGGACTTTTTACACCGGACATAAACAGGTGTAAAAAGAGGAAAACAACTGGTGTTAAAGGTATTTTGGAATAGGGAGACTTTTTACATAGGATGCAAATCAGTGTAAAAATGGTGAAATAACAGGTGTTAAAGGTACACCTGACACCATCTATTTTCCCTGCATTTTAAATTTTTTCAACCTTAAAACCTATTTAAATAACCTCTAAACACCACTAAAATTTGTGGACACCTTCTATATACTAATTGTGACTTGCTTCAATTAACGGAACTTAAAAATATTGAAAATTAAAGAAATTATATAGAATTTTCAATTGTTGCCATTTTAGGACAAATGACCTTACCAAACATGCGCATTTCAATATGCTTGAACTGAAATTGGTTTACACGCATCCTAATTGACGTATTGATCATATGAAAGCTGTTCGGAGGTTCCAAAACCCCCTGGATCAACATATAGTTATTCTAGTTCCTTAAAAATGCTAAATTTTCATGCAAATCACATAACCATATTACTAAATTTCTATTCAAATGAAAATCAATCAATTTACACAAGTTCTAAATGTTTTATAATGTATTTCAAACCTGCCCAAGGTTCAAATACTTCACAATTCACACAAAATCACTATACTAGTTCTTCATTTCATTATAAAGCTTATAAATCCATCATTTCTTTTCTTGTAATTTAATCCAATGCAACTTAACCATTATATAATCAGTCCCACTCAATCACAGCCATCATTTAAAGTGCAAAACTTGTTCAAAGAGTTAGAATCATCAAAATTATGACTCTATGCCATTTTTACATCAAATATACACATGTTTACATATAAGCTCAACTTTCAAGAGAATTATGACATTTCAAACTTACGCTCAATACCGTATGCATAACCTGCCCATTATGCATTTCAAAACACTCTAAGCATCAATATAAATTTGCTTGCACATCATACAATTATCCATCATCAAAATTTCAGATTCCTTCATAGCTTAAACATCCAATAAAGTTAGATTTTTAAATGATATAATTATTCTAACTTGTGTATTTCATTAAAATCTTAGGCTTCTTGCACATAAAACTTTAGCCACTTATATACATCAAAATGCTACTTATCTACATAAAAGTCAACCACCAAACATTCATTGTATAATTATCAAAATACATAAATGTAGAGCTAGCCAAGACGAGACACAGAAAGCTATACAAGTTGAACTATATTCACATATTTATATGCATAAGTGCTGATCCACATTAGGATCTTAAACATCAATTTTTCTAACAGCTTTACTTGTCTCCATTGTTTAAATTCACTGTTTAAAAATGTTTGTAGGGGTGAGCAAATATTTTTAATGACAGATGCTAAAATAGATAATCATCATCACATAATATATATATATATATATATATATATATATAATATAATATAATTAATCAACAGGGCATATTATTATCCATTTCAACTACTATTCGGATCATATTTCTTATCAGAAACCAATCACAATTCAATCATCCTTGGCTGCTACGCAGCTCTCAATATCAGACTCATGACAATGTATATGCATAAGGATTCGACTCAGAAACTGATGGGATTCTATATTGCAGTCTAAATTTTCAGACATATCTCGATTATTTTTACAAGTTTACCAAACCGCTTACCTGTTTAAGTAACACCGGTCACCAAACCCTGTGACAACGGCAATCAAATACAGTGTTGCAGGCCGACCTTAGAATCCAATCTAAAGCGTCTGGTGAACCTGCAATAACACCACAGGGTCTTTGCCTATCAACAGGCCGCCCTTCCATCTGGGTCGATAACACAGCCCCCGTACAGTTCTATGTGCGTCCTTTTATGTAGATGCTATGCAATATACATCAATTAATCACAATCAAGCTATCTTCAGCTTATCAATGCACTCCAATGCATTTCTCAACATAATTCTCATTCTAAAACCTTTTCATATATTGCAATCAAATGCAAATCAACATATCATCATTTAATATCATTTCATTAGCATAAATTTCCATCCAATACTATACATTACTCTATCTTTTAGAATCATTCACATGAATAAAAATTCAAATTCACCAATCTATCAAATTTCATTCATTCTTTCAATTTCAACAATCACAATAATGGGAATGTGATACAACTAATTTATCCATTAATTTTCAGCAATCACACATTTTCAAATAAATATAATTTCAAGTATCAAAGCATTCCCAATCTACTTCATAATTTATACATTCGAAATATAATACTCCCGCTATCTGGAATCCAATTTCCAGCTGTTCAAAATGCAATTCGATCACTTTCCAGATTTAAATCAAGTTTGAACCTAAACCAAACAACCATGAAAATTCTCTGATTAATTAATTATTCACTGAACGACATAATTTTAATTCATCTCTCAATCTATCGGTGACCCAAAATGCAACAACTAATATTAACTTAAAAGAATAGTAAGTTTTTCACTTGCTGAAATAACTCATCGATTGTCGAAATTTGGTTTAGAAAGACCATAACGTTGTCCACGATTTACATAAAGGGTTCCTAACTTATGAAAATCAAAGGGGTAAGCTCAAATAGGTGGAATAGAGCTAAACCGAAGCAATGAGTGGTTCTAAAGTTTAACAAAACTGAGAAGGATTGAGAACCCCAATATGTTAAACGCTGTCAGAAATTCAAGACGATCTCGAAATAATTCCTAAGTTACGGAAATAACACAACTAAATCCAAACTTGCAAAAATGGAACCGATGGAGTCATGAGTCACACTGAAACTTACTTAAAATTGAAAATCGAAAAAACCCAACCTTTCAATTTATTGCCCGCACACGATATAGGTTTTAAACAACCTTAAAATGCCAAAATTTGAAGCAATTGAGGAGTGGGGTTCAAGGAAGATCAACAAGAATGAATTGACCCATAACCCATACATTGAAATCAAGTGAAATGGAGCTCCATTGGTCATGCAATGGTTGCCCACAGAAAAGAGAAGGAAGGAGATACTAGGTTCTTGTCTTAATTTAATGAAGATTGAAGAAAAGATGATGGGTATGTTGGAGGAATGTCACAGGTCACATGGAAATGGAGCAATGCATATGTTTTGTTCCTTTTCCTTAAAATGTGCATGGGAGAATGAGAAAGAAGTGAAAGTGAAATTGAAATTAAAATTTAGGGGTATAAAGGTAATCTCCCATGTTTAGTTAATTTTGAAACTAATCAGATAACTCCCGGGGTACCTGAACGTACCCGATAAATTCCAAAAAATTAATTTAATCACCTCGGGATAATTTAACAATCTCAATTTAACTATTTGAGTAATAAAATTAACCTAATAATTAAATTTAGGATGTTATAGTACCCCCTTCTTCAAGAAATTTCGTCCCCAAAATTTAAAATATCATTTACCTCAATAAAATAATTCAGGATAATATTGCCTCACAACCACCTCACGCTCCCAAGTAAATATGGTACAATTACCTTGTTGCCACGCTACCTTCACCAACGGAATATCCTTACTCCTCAGGCGTTTAACTGATATATCCATAATGTGAGTAGGCTCAGCAGGCATGGTCAAGTATTCTCGAATCTCAACATCATTATCAAGAATCTTATGTGTAGAGTCATGCAGATATTTCCTCAACTAGGATACATGGAATACATTGTGAAGGTTTGCTAAATGAGGATGAAGTGCAATTTGGTAGGCCATAGAACTAACCTTTTTCAAGATTTTATAAGGTCCAATGTATCTCAAGCTCAATTTTCTACTTTTAAACATTCGATCAATACCCTTATAAGGAGAAACCTTCAGGAATACACGATCACCAACCTGAAACTCAAGTGGTTTCCTCATATTTTCATAATAACTTTTCTGGCAATCCTGAGAGGCCTTTATCTTTTCTCTGATCATCTAAATTTCTTGAGGTTCGCTGCACAATTTCAGGCCCCCAATATTAAGCTCCCACTGGTCTCCAACCAACAAAGAGGCGCTTGACACTTCCTGCCATACAAAGTCTTGAATGGAGCTATACCGATGCTATTATAGTAACTATTATTATATGTAAATTCAATCAAAGGAAGATGTTGCTCCCAGCCACCACCACGCTCCAACATATAGGACCTCAATAAGTCCTCCAAACTCTGAATGGTACATTCTGGTTGCCCATCCGTCTAAGGATGATAGGCTGAACTCAATTGAAGCTTCGAGCCTAACTCCTGGTGCAAGCTTCTCTAAAACCGGGAAGTGAACCTTGAATCTCTATCTAACACAATGCTAGATGGAACACCATGTAGCTGAACGATCTCGCTGATATATATCTAGCTAGTCTCTGTAACGGATACCTCAAACTACTAGGCAGGAAATATGTAGACTTGAGCTGACAAAGGTGATGGCTTTGCTACTCGGAAGGCAGTGTATAGAGTTAAAATGCCCTGCCCCTCGTGATGTGTCAACTCTGTTTCTGGGGAAGCCACCAGAAACAGTATAGATAATTGTTTTTCCATCATTCCTTACATTCCCTGGCTTGCGGGATCAAGAACGTTTAGGCTCCTATCTGGGGAATTCAGGCAGTTGTAGTTCTACTTGTCTTGGAGACTTCCTTTCTCACTTTCACCCGGTTTCTCACAGTGCCTCTTTTCCATAATCAATAAATGTCTCCAGGTATCCTTTTCAGATGAGGTGCTCAATTTGGTTCTTGAGTGACAAACAATCCTTCATGTTATAGGGCAAAAGGCCCATGAAACTCATAGAATTTTGTCCTATCAGAGCCCTTTGTCTGCTCCCTTTGGGGGAAGTTTGAGTAACATGGTGTTGTAAACTTCATGCATGATCATGTCTAACCTGCTGTTTAAAAGAGTAAACGTATCGTATTTTAGGTTAGGGTAGGTTACATACCTTGGTTATTTGTTTGGTCGGAGACTCTTCTTTCATGGCTTCGCTTTTGTGACCCCCTGCTTGGAATTTCCTACCCGATCAGCCTCTCGTTCCTCCATGTTGACGTACTGTGTAACTCTCTACTTGAAATCATCTATATCATAGAATTTACCTAGGTGTAACCCTTTTTGGATTACATGGAGGGCTACTTTCGAGCTTAGGTCCCAGATCTAAATGGCTTGTTCGTTAAAGCGGGCCATGAATTGTTTAAGTCTATTTCTTACCCTACTTCAGATTGACCAAACTGTGTGATGTCTATTGGACTGCTTGCCTAGTGGCAAACTAGGTGAGGAATTTCTCGTCAGTTCCGTAAAGCATGGCATACTTCTCAAGGGAATGTTTGAGAACCGGAGAAGCACAGACTTAGTAAGGGTTGTAGGGAAGGTTCCACATAGCAGGGTGTCAGATGCCTTTGAGATGAGTAGGTTAGTTGTGAATATAATGAGATGTTCTTCCGGGTCGCTTCTCCTATCGTACTTTTCCATTGTTGAAGGCTTGTAGTGAAATCATGTAAGGGATGTCATTATATCCTTCGTGAATGGGTGAGTGAAGTAGTGGACCGGGGGTTTTGGTCTGTCTTCCTTTAGCTTTGTGGCCTGAGTGTTCTGATAATTAGAGGCTTCCATGTCCTCTGATCGGTGGTTTTTCAAGTCTTCATTTTCTTTTCTCAATTCCTCCAATGTGCGCTGTAGGGTTTTGACGGTCAAAACCTCTTCCAATTGGTTGTCCCTGTCCTAGTGTCCTCCTTGGTTCCCCTAAGGATCTCCATCGTCTCTGTGGCTAGGGTTGTTGCATGTGTTCACCATCTTTTTATTCTTTAGAGCCAATCCTTCTCTCTATGATAAGGGAACCATTTTACCAAGCCCCACGGTAGATGCCAAAATATTTACTTTAGGTCTCTAAAGCCAAAGCCCTAGAGAATTACTCTAGGAAAATTAGGGTTTTTTACTGAAAAATGTCACCTAGCTATAATGGAGGCTACGAGTCTTATTTACACAATAGAAAAATAGGGCCTTGACTTTAGAAAAACTACTATGAGATGATGATCATCACCTAAGATAAGGGGGAATATGAATATTGAAGATATCTTTCCTAAAAGAGACGAAGAGAAGAGTTTCGTGGGGCTTCCTCTTGATTCAAGGAGAACATATATGTTTGTATGTGTGTGTGTTTAAAGAATTTTTTAATATATGTATCTTAGTTTTAGGTGTGTGTATTAACATAAGTAAAGGATGAGCACATATGAAATATAAATTAAATGTATAGTTAGGTCTCATCTTTTTAAAGTGTTTAATTTTTGTTTTTTTACTAAGGAATTAATTATGCCATTAGGAGTACTAACTGAAAAGGTGCGCTTGATAGCTGGGGTGTTTATAAACCGATCCAATTCAATGTTAACCACAAATCAATTCAAAACAACTGATATCCAACTAAACTAAAATTAAACTAACAAAAAACTATAAAAACAGGAACTTTTTTGTTAGGTTGGATAAGATTTTGGATCTATGCTTTAGAACTATTCCAATCCAATCAAAATTGAACTTTTACTTATATATAAAATCTTATTTATAAAACAAATTTGTCATATTCATATTTATGTAATTATATGTTCAGAAGACTGTATTAACCATTTATCTTTTGTATTTATTTTTAAAGTTATATTTTTTTATTTTTCACGAGACATACATCTTAATACTTTAATGCATTTAGAAGTTTATTATTTTTAATATCAATTTAGACTTAATTTTATATCATATGTATTTCTTTACCTTTTGTATTCACGTTAACATTTACTAATAAAGTAAAATTTATTTACTACCTATAATTAAATAACAAATATAAATATAAATCAAACTATCCAATCCAATCCAAATTTCATTTCATCAAATTGGATTGGATCTAAAATATTGGATATGAAAAACTATCCAATCTTATCCAAACCAAATTACAATATAATTTTATTGTCGGATCGGATAACTAAATACTCCAAAATTGATTCAATCCAATTCGTAAACAACCCTACTTGATAGTGTTCAAACCAATCATCTTGCATGTCCAAGCAACCTGCTTTACCACTAAATCATAAATTTCATTCAATATATCACCTTGCACAGTCAAGCAACCTGCTCTACCACTGAATCATAAAATTCATTCATTATATATGTGACAATTTTTCACTTATATTGGATAGCATAACATGAATAAAGTGAATGTGTATGACAAAATATAAATTCATATTATTTTATCGATTCATTTTAAATAACACATATTTTTAAAATGAAATATATTTAATATTTAATACATTAAATACATATTAAAAATACAGTAAATATATTCAATATATTAAAAATATAATTAATAAATCAATAAAAATACATTTAATAGAAATATATCTAGTAAAAATATATTTAAAAAGTACATTAAAAATATACTTAATATATTACATATATTAGTTTTTACTTTCGTAAATTCAACTCATATAAAAGTATGAATTATGACAGATTAATAATTAAATATATTTTTAAAAGACATATAAGAATCTATAAAGTAATTTTAATTTATATTTCACCATACACACTTACTTCAATGAAGTAAAATAACACTAAAAGATGTTAAAAGTCATTGTATATAATTAAAAATTGTTGTATTTTGAAAGAGTTTATTGACAACTTATAGAAATAATTTATAAATACTCATAAATTATTTTTGATTTATTTTAATAAGCTACATAAAACTTGTTAAAATAAATTATTTTCAACTTATCTTGATAACTTTTTAGATCAAATTAATAGTATAAATTCTCATTTTAAAATAACTTATTAAGATTTTAATTAAGCATTCAACACATCCTTGGTAGTAAACCATGTTACCTAAGTGTGCAAGGCAACAAGTTCAAACCTTGTTAGGTCAATGTGTACCACACTAAAAGTCTCACCTTGAAATAAATTCAAAAAATAGTCAACCAAACTATGCATTCAACCTATGATATCTATAGATAAGGGTGGTGTAGTGTAACCAGGGACTATTCGGAATTGGTTAAATTTTCAACCTAACCATATTTACTTTTAAGTAAACCAAAAAAAGGATCAATCTAACCTCAACGGTGAATAGACTCACATAATTTAAGAAAAATGAAAATTCTTTTTTTTTTTGTTGAAAGTCAACAAAATAAGAGCAAATCATCAAAGTTTTAAACCAAAATCCAATCTCTAGATATATAGGATCACTTAATTTATAATTTTAAAAATTAAAATTTGATTATAAAATTTTCCGAAATTTTATTTTATTTATCACTATAGGTTGACTTATAGTAATATTTTTAATTTTATTTTCAGAAAATTTCTGAAATTTCTGAAATTTTAAAATTAAAAAGTTGCCGTAGTACATAAATTGGTTACGCAAAAATGTGTTTAAACGAAATCTACGATATTTTTAATTAAATAATCATTTTCACATTTTTATATATTTTTAAAATAATTTTCGCGACACGACACATCAACTACCTTTTTAACATTTTCATTTTCAAACAAAGCATTATGCCTTGCGTTAGATATATGATTAGTTAATAACTAATTACTAGTTTGTTGTTTCCTTATTCCCTTACCTATATATAAGATATGTAACGGAGCTTAATGTATAGAGAAATAATGGAGGAAAATTACATCATGTAGCTCCATTACATGGTTTATATGAAGACAAGGAAAATGACAAACTAGTAACTTTCTAAAAACAACACAAAATTGATGACTAGTTAATAAAAAATCATATCTCTAACACTTTGTACAATGGTTAATAATGCACAATATTTTTTTTTCTTTTATGAATTTAAGAATGTATCAATAAAGGGTTGAAGAATAATCTAATAAAAACATAAAAATTATTAAAGTGAGTATTCTCTATGAACAAAACTTTTTTAAAACACATACAATAAAATTCAAATATCAAAATCTTAACCATCCGTCAACTATATCAAAATTTATTAGTCAATATTAACCTTGTCTTGAAATATATAGATTTTCATTATTTCACTGCACTTCAAGACGATACGAAATAGGTTTCACTTTCACGTCAAGCCAACAATACCCTGCACTAAAATATGTGTATAGTATTTAGGTATTTTGTTTGTCCTTTTTATATAAGGTAGTATTTTTTATAATCTAACTTTACATAAATTAAAAATATAGTTAATTTAAGAGTATTATAAAAAAAATATAGTTAATTTAGTGAATATTTTTATCTAAAATGATTTTTAATATTAATCGAGAGAACAAATATTTTTATATTTCATTAATATTAATAGTCCCATAATAAATATGTGTATTACTATAAAAGAGTAATAAATACTACATCGTAGGTGAATTTGAAAAATATATGAAGTAATAATTATAATTTTTTAAAATCTTATAAAGGTATGGGAGTTTAATAAAAATAAAGATGAGAGAGAAGGAAAAGAAGAGAAAGAGGTTATTCAACTTCTAAATTTCTACTTGTAATTAATGTCAAATTACCTGTTTATTTAAAGAAAAATGATTGGAAATTAATTATTGAATATAACCCAAAATTTTGGTGACGTAACCACTTATTCAATGACCAATCATTATCAAAACGGTTTTCTGGCTGCCAAATAAACTCCCTTTGCTGCTACGAAACAGCCAAACTGAGGCAATTACTAACATGTATGCCAATCTATCACTGCTAACGCAGGTCCTCTGCTCCTAACCCTCAAAATTGCTTCTTTAAAACCCTAAACATTAAAAATCGTATTTTCCATTATTCAATTAAATGATGTGAATATTTTTTTAAAATGTTATAATATACATTTTACAACGCCATAAGCAACAAGTTAAGTTAAGTTTATTTATTGTTTATTTTATTAACTTAGAAGCTTTTTGAATAAAATAATCTTATTTATTAAATGAGTTTATTTTAATAGATTATAATGTTTTTTAAAAAATACTTAAAATAGAGTTTGACTTTACAAACTGAGTTTATTTTTATTTTTATATTTTTATCCTTATTCATATATATTCAACCCCTTAAAAAGTTTAAAATTAGCATCAGTTCCCTAAAAAAATTTTTAGGATTTAGCCCTTAAATTTTTTTTTTTGAGATTAAGCTTTGATATTAACTTTTCTTTAATTAATTGTTGATCCAATTAGTCATCTCAAAATTGACACATGTAGTTTTTTTTTGTTTAAATATAAAATAACCCTTAAAAAACTTTAAAATCAATATCAACCCCCTAAGAAAATTTCTTTTAAGATTTATCCATTGAATTTTTTTTAAGATTAAGCCTGTTAACTTTTTATCAGTTAAGTATTGATTGAGTGTTTATTTAATTTTTTAACAAAAATTATCAATTAAGTTGTATCCATTCTCTTTTTCTTCTCTCCCTTTTGTATTATTCAATTTTTTTTTCCTGTTGTCTTCTCCTTCTTTTTCTTCTTCCCTCAGTTGTCTCCCCCTTTCTTCCTCCACCCCATGGTTCATTTAGTGACGTCATTGATGTAGTGCAGAAGATGCAAATGCAAAACCAGTCAGAACCAATCATTACCTATTCCATTGTACTGTTCATCTTTGGCATCGCAGCAAACTTATGTTTGCATGCAACAAGGGAAGAAGAAAAAGGAGAACAAGGCAAAGAGAGATGTGGTAAAAAGAAGAGTAACAAAAAGGGAGGAGAACAAGAGAATGAATATGACTTAAATGACCATTTTTAAAATTAAACTAATACACATGTAAATGTTAAGTCAATACTTCACTGATGAAAAGTTAACATGAGACTTAATCCTAACAAAAAAATATATTTCAATGATTAAATCTTAAACAAATTTTTTTTAGGGGTTGATCTTAATTTTAAACTTTTTTAAGGGTTAATTTTATATTTAAGTAACAAAAATTACACATGTCAGTTGCTAGAGATTAACCACCTTACCACTTAGTAAATGAAAAGTTAACGATATAGTTTAATCATAACAAAAAAAACACTTCATAGGTTAAACCCTAAAAAAAAATATTTACAATGATTTTTATTTTAAAAAATATCAATAAAAGGAGTTATTATGTTTGATTACAATTATAAATTTTTTTTTTCATAAATTGATATTTTGCTTCAGTGTTTTCAGGAGTTTATTTAGAGAAGTGGTTCAAAAAGAGTTTCTTCAAATAAATATTTTTTTCCAGCTCGTAAATTTTTAAAAATATTTAAATAAATATCTAAAATATTATATGAAGTAATTTTAATTTTAAAAAGTATGTTATTTCCTTAGTAAATTCAAACAAGCCTAGCGTCCCTGTATATTAATAATAAAAATATAGGGTTGGAGGCCTAAGTGGTGGTAATATGGTTTGGGTGTAGTGATAGGGCTGCATCGAAACTTCAATCGGAAAGGAATAAAGTGATCCCAGCCGTCAATTGGAAGCAGATGATAACGATCAACACACCATGAAAGCCGCTTTTGCAGATCACTGCTCCAACAAACATGTTATGCTTTTCTCAAAACGGACGGAATCCGTTTTTCCACGTCTCACCCGTTTTTCAGTATATAAATAAATAAATGGCTAAATACACCTTTTGGTCCCTTATCTCTTAAGTTATTTTTAGATTGATCATTTATTATTTTTTTATTTCAAAATAGTCCCTTAACTTTCTAAAAATGTGTCAATTTGGTCCTTTTTAAAAAAGTTAGGGGACTATTTTCAATCAAAAAAAGGATCAAATTGATACCTTTTTAAAAAGTTAGAGGACCATTTTGAATTAAAAAATGATAGGGGACCAATCTGGAAATAACTTAAGAGATAGAGCACTAAAAGGTGTATTTAGCCTAAATAAATATTGCACCCGTTTCGTATTTCTTGTCACTTAATTTATGAAAATATTATTCTCTTTTTTTAAAAGAAAAATGTTATATGAGTTAAATCTTACTTATTACTACCTCCGGTTCCAAATATAAGCAAATTTTAGTGGAATTTTTTGGTCCTTTAATATAAACAAAATTAGACTTTCCCAATATCATTAAATGTTTATTTACCAAATATGTCTTCATCATATATATTTTCAAGGCCACTAATTCTTTATGTAATAAATGATACTAAGGGTATTTTAGAAAATTAAATCAAATATGTGGTAACATTAATGCAAATAACTACCTCCAACTACTATTTTTAATATGTGTGAAATTAGGTATATTTGCTTATATTTGGAACCGGACATAGTATATTTTATTTACAAAATAGCCTCTCCATCAGTAAATATTTAAATTTTGAACATTGTATTTTTAATTCCGTATTTTACTAGCACTACTATTGTATTATAGTAGATGATTATAATAAAGGATGTTAAAGAGAATTTGACACTGATTTTGGTGAAAATAATATACATCACTTTAATTTCTTTATTCCTGTTGAAAAAAAATTCTAGAATGATAACTAATATAGAATGTAAGGAGTACTTCATTTGTTTAGTCATTTTTTACACAGTTGAGTTCTTTTTTTTTAAAAAAAAATATTCTTTAATATAAAACCCTCTTTTAAATTTTTATGTCATTAATTATTTTGACTAAAATACTTCTATTAATGTATAGTTTTTCTTGTAATCAATATGACAATAAATGAGATATATCAATTATATTATTTATCGCTCATATAATAATTGGGTACAACAAGTAGAGAAATTAAATGAAAAAATTGAATGATGACTTACAATACTCTAATGGCAATTTTAGAAAACTATAACAGATTGTAAACAAATTTAATAATTTTAATTAAATTAATTAACTTTTAACGTGTGAATTAAGTAAACGAGTTTTATATGTAGGTACTGAGTAATATTTTTTTAATGATATGCCTATGCCTTAGAAGTTATAATTTTTTGAATCTAACTTCTAAGTTTTCATTGTCTTAAATTTAGCCCAACCCATTTTTTTTAATCCTAAGAGGCTAAGAATTAACACAAAACAAAGAGAAATGGTTCACAAAAAATTATCATTTATAATCTACTAGTATATTTTATACAGAAGATAGTTTGTTGGAGCATTTCATCAATCCTACCTACAAATAAATTAAGTTTAGATGACACAGCTAAATATAAAATGGAAATTATATATTATTCATCCAGAATGATTTTAGGGGTTTATGGAAGCAATTGGTAGAATTAAATAGAATAATGCATGGTGATGGTAACGCATGCAAAGCATAATAACGCGGTTATGGTAAAAGGAGAGTATGGCATCCACATGGAATATGCATGTGCATGATGATTCCACATGATTATAGTATATGCATACACATTATTGGGCGGAGGAAGTAGGGGAAAGAGACTAGTATTAAAGGTAATGATTACAAATGGGGTCATGATGGCAACGCGTCCTTCCGTATAAAATAAATGATTATAATTTTCAATTAATAAGACGAACATCTCCACAATACTGCGCAGCCATAGCCGCCACTTCCTCATCCCCCTTCCCCTGCTTTCCACAATGAATATTCATTTCATTTCTTTCCAATTAATTAATCAAAATTACCAGGTGTTGAGAGGAGAGGAGAGATAGATAAAGACGTATTCGGAATTATTTAAGTATTTTATAAATTATAAAAGGAGTAGATTCTGGAGAGAGAATTTTTAATAAAAATAAAAACAAAACGCATACACATAGTATTTAAAGCCCGAAGAGGCTTGGATTTGTACCTTGCGATGACAACTTCTTCTGAAGAATAGAAGCATAAATATCTAAATTAATAACACCTAGCTTCTTTTATTTTATCTCTCTCTTTCCTCTCAGTTATTTGTACATGTATGTATAAAATTGGTGCGATACGAAGAGTGGCTGAGAGAGCATTAACACTTGGGCTCTGCTTCAGGTCTCAAATATCGAAGTATCGGGAGCTTATAGCACAGTGTACACGTTACTAAATACTAATCAGCCTTGAAAAAGCTGCGATTTGCTCACTCTAAGAATCGTCTCTATATAAACCCACCTCTGGCCATAGCTCTTCACAGTTTCCATTTCAGGAGTCTGAGTGAGTATGAGTGAGGAGTTGAGACCTATGATGGTTGTGAGAGAGTTCAACCCAAATAAAGACAGAGAGAAAGTAGAAGCAGTTGAAAGATTGTGCGAGGTTGGACCCAGTGGCAAACTCTCTCTATTCACCGACATGCTCGGTGACCCAATCTGCAGGGTCCGCCACTCACCTGCTTTTCTCATGCTGGTATATATTACCAAACACTTCCCACTTCACTGTTAACTATTAAATAATCAAACAATAACTTTTTTGCCTTCAACAGGTGGCGGAGATTGGGGACGAGATAGTTGGAATGATTAGGGGTTGCATAAAAACCGTCACATGCGGGAAAAAACACTCCAGAAGCGGAAAACAAACTTTACAACCCAAACACGTTCCAGTGTACACGAAACTCGCCTACATATTAGGCCTCCGTGTTTCTCCTAATCAACGGTAGGATCATATCTTTTTCCTTCACAGATTAGCGGTTGCATTTACACAATACTTAATGCTGATTATGCACTGTGTTTTCTGTTTTCTTCAGGAGAATGGGAATAGGTTTGAAGCTGGTGCACAGAATGGAGGCGTGGTTCAGGGATAACGGCGCGGAATACTCGTACATGGCAACGGAAAACGACAATTTAGCGTCCGTTAATTTGTTCACCGACAAATGCGGGTATTCAAAGTTCCGTACTCCGTCAATCCTTGTCAACCCCGTTTTCGCCCACAGAGCAAAGGTGTCACCAAAGGTCACTATCATTCCCCTCACCCCCTGCGACGCCGAGGTTCTCTACCGTCGCCGTTTCGCCACCACGGAGTTCTTCCCGCGAGACATTGACTCCGTTCTCAACAACAAACTCAGCCTCGGCACGTTCCTCGCCGTCCCGAGTGGGTCCTACAGCGCCCAGACATGGCCCGGCCCAGATCGATTCCTGTCGGACCCACCACACTCTTGGGCCGTGCTCAGCGTCTGGAACTCCAAAGAGGTTTTCACGCTCGAGGTGCGTGGCGCGTCGCGCGTGAAGCGCACGCTTGCCCAAACAAGCCGTTTTGTGGACCGGGCCCTGCCGTGGTTGAGGTTCCCCTCGATGCCGGATTTGTTCAGGCCTTTCGGGTTTCACTTTTTGTATGGGCTTGGGGGGGAAGGTCCGGAGGGAGTTAAGATGGTTAAGGCCCTGTGTGGGTATTCGCATAACCTAGCGATGGAGCATGGGTGTGGTGTGGTGGCAACGGAAGTGTCCACGCGTGAACCTTTAAGGTTTGGGATACCCCACTGGAAGATGCTGTCTTGCGATGAAGATTTATGGTGTATCAAAAGGCTTGGTGAGGATTACAGTGATGGTTCGGTTGGTGACTGGACCAAATCTCCACCCGGGTTGTCCATTTTTGTTGACCCCAGAGAGGTCTAATGAGTCAACGTTTTCTCTAATTATGTGTATACTAATTTCTAAAAATGTAGTGTTATCTAGTTAGAGTAATGAGTTGAAGGTAGATGTGAATTTTTGTTCTGTTAACTTGAAAGAATATCCCACCCACCTTTTGTTGTAGCTTTTTTCGTAAATGGATGTGGCTTTTCGGATCCCTTTCCGCCCAAACGGAACCTTCATTTCCAGTGTTCTTTACCCATCACCTACTTTTTTATTCTAATACTTATTACCTTGTTATTAAAAGGAATAAGGTTTCCTAATTTTTATTTTCTTAAAGATAGTGTTTACCTTTACAAAATATTGCAATCTATGACTATGATAATAATGCTACACTTTTATGACAATAATGGGATATGGCTTCGGGAGGAGATGGATGTGTGTAATATGAACTCGTGTGTGAATCCCAATATCCTTTTTGTTGTGTTTGGGCATGTCATGGTGCTAATCTTTTTCTTGAGCAACCTTTTGAACCCAATTTATTCTTTCCTCTAATAATATGCCCGCAGGCCAGGATCTTATCCCACCACAATTTTGTCCATTAGTGAGTTCTTGGTATATTTCTTAACATAATTTTACTCCTACAACCACCTTAACTTCCAATTATTATTGTACAGTTTATTCTAAAAGGAGAGCAGTGTAATAAGAAAAATATAAGAGTATGAAAATGTTTATTAGCTTCACTAGTGAAATAATTCCCATCAAAATTAATTATGTTAGTGTTGATTTAATGATGATTTTCTTTATAGAAAACGAAGGGAGTAGTAGGTTCCTCCCGTTATGGTAAGTCATTTTGGGGTGTTTCATAGGTATTTATGGTAAATATGGGCCGTATTCTCTCATTGAATAGGAATTCATACATACAAGATAAAGGCTATTTGATGGTTTATTCAATTTAATTATATTATTTATTTTGTTTATGATATATACCCAAATTTATCTTTCACTTTTTGTTTATGTTTAGACTTAACAATTGTTTTAAAAGTTTTTTTTTTTCTTCTCTAGGTTTCTTACCTATGTTACGCATTTTATTCAATTAATAATTTCTATAAAAAAACTTGAAATATTAAAAAAGGGGTATTGGTAGATCAATGATGTTATTTGTTACTTTAAAATTCTCTTTTTATTTTTGTATGATATAAATATGGTATATTCTTTTAAAAAAGGTAATTATAAAAATTTACATAAAGAATGAGATAGTAAGATATCAGTAGAGATAATACAGATGGTTTGTTTTATACGAGCTAGGAAAGTGATTGAAGGAACATCAAATTTCGTATATCAAAGCCCTTTTTAGATAACAAAGAGTGGTGAAAATGATGAAGATTTGGGTGGCAAAAGGGCACTAACCAGCGGACATCATTATGAGGTAATGCATATGTGGCCTTTTGCATACCGAACAACGTTTACGTAGAAATCGAAGCGTCATAATCAATTATGGAATGCACATGTATCATTTTAAACTCAACCATAAAAAAGAGATTTCATCTCAAATCAATAATAAGTCACATTGGTTAAAAATTTTAAAATTGAAAATTGTTACATTGATGCCCTTTGAAATGATACAGAGCATATGTATACCAATCGATTAAAGTAATTATAAGTCACTTCAACAGACTGAGAGGGCAAATGATCTAAGGCTGATATCGGTGCAGGTATTTGCAGGCCTATGGACCTGCCATAGCTGTTTGTACTAAAAACTTCCTCCATATGACAAAATTATGCAAAAAAAATGCAATTCGCTCATTTTTATCCAACTTGGACACTTAAACCATACCAAAAACACTTCAATTCACTAATGAACCATTCACATAAGTCCTAAATACACCTAGAAAGTTATTGACACGTTTTAGGGGCTCCAATTCCCACTGAAACTCCAAATTGTCTATTCAGTTGGCTTATTTAGCCTATTTCACCCTAAAACTCTATTTCTTAGTCTTTTAACTTGTAAATCAAATTTACAAATCATTATTTCATTACTTCCAACTCATTATTATCAGTCTTTATCAACTAAGATAATGTTTCCGTTACTAACACATTAATCATACCCAACTTCATATTTATCTAAGTATTTAAATAACCATCTATATACCAATCAAACATATTTAACCAATATAATCACTTCAAATCATTCCACATCAAATATAGGTAGAAGACTTGCATCATTTAACATATATACATCCAATCATGTGGCTCAATGTCATACCATCACACACAGACATTTCCTGGGCATCACAATTATATGTGTATAACTTTCAAGTTCAATCTTAAACACACATCATTGCATCAAGCATTCATCACCCGGGTTATATGAGCTAGGAAAGTGATTGAAGGAATATCAAATTTCTCTTAACAAGTCTTTTTAGATAACAAAGAATAGTGAAAATGATAAAGATTTGAACCTTTTTATTGCCAAGTCTTGGGTGGCAAAAAGGCACCAACCAGCAGACATCATTATGAGGTAATGCACATACAACCTTTTGCCTACCGAACAACGATTACATAGAAATCGAAGCGTCATAATCAACTATGGAATGCACGTGTATCATTTCAAACTCAACCAAAAAAATGAGATTTCATCTCAAATCAATAATAGGTCACATTGGTTAGAAATTTTAAAATTAAAAATTGTTACACTAATGCCCTATGAAATGATACAAAGCGTATGTATATCAATTCATTAAAGCAACTGCAAATTACTTCAATAGACTAAGAGGGCAAATGATCTAAGGCTGATATTGATGTGGGTATCTGCATGCCTATACTAGTAGCTACAATATGAGCACCATAGTATCACTTCTCCGCTGAACCCTTAATGATCAGTGTCAATTACAAGCCAATATTGAATAAAGGTTCAGGGGAATACCGGTCAACACCCACAAATGTGTTAGGAATATCTATGCCTATATCAGTTTTTTCCACACTTTATGGAAAAATACCGACGCAAGTATTATGACATAGCTGCCACTTGACTTTTATAAATACAACTCATTTACTATGCATGGGAGATACGTTCAACCTAACCCAAGCGTTTAAGTTTCAATATCGATATCATACTGACTTGAGCGTCAAAGTGTCTTTAAATGTAACACCTTATTTCGCTCCTTAAAGTAAGACATCACTGTGTGTTAGATGGAATACTACAAGACTTTGTGATCTCCACTAAACTTAAGGAGATAATATCAAATCCAAATTGAATTGGTGTAAAAGATCGTCAATCAAAGTCTAGTACCCCTAATAAAGAGATCATATTCAAAATCCAATTTAATTCAATAAATAATTGAGCTTTTTGTAATTTTTTTATTATTTCAGCTTTTAGATTATTCATTTTGATTTAATAATTTATATTTGATTGGATGGTTTATGAACGTGAGGAATAATATTAGCTAAGTGTAGTTAAAAAAGTTTTCAACTTATGTTTTTAAAAAACGACTTAGAGGTTGTTTGGTTGGGAGTTTTAACCAATGGAACTCTGTTGAGTTGAAGAGAAAAATTAATCCGACGGTCAAACAGAGTTTTGACTATTTCAAACGACGTAAAAAATTAATATTAACCTTTATATTTTTTATTTTCATAACTCTATTTTTCTAATTGGAAACCAAACAAACCTCCTCTAAAACTAAGTTATATTCTTCGAAATTAATTAATAAAGATAGAAAAGAAGTTGAAGTCTTGAGAAGTGATGGGTTGACAGGACAGAGAAATAAGTACATAAAAAAGAGAATTTGTTTGGATTTGTTTGGTTTTGTTGGCAACACTATTATTATTTATTAACTTAGTTTTGTGGGGACGAAAGAAAAGCAACGCGTGAAAAAAATGGTGGTGAGGGAGTGAATGGGTGATGGATGGCCACGTGGGCAAAGTGAAGGCAACACTATTAAACTCCACTGTGGGACTCGCCGACTGCCTTCTTTGTATCACCAACTAACCAATATCATCCTTTCTTTTTTCGGCATTTTTTCTATTTATTAACTAATTCATTTCCTAATTTAAACATACTTTAATAAATAAAATTATTACTTTTAAATTTTAACACATCCCTTTTCTTTTCGCAATTGATCTTCAATAGTATCAAATAAAATACATTCATTATTTTCATGGGTGAACTCTAAATACATAGTTGTTACACGGATTTTTTTTGATTCTTGAAAGTTGTAGTTCGGGAATTTTATATTCTTATGTTTAATGTAATTATTTTAAAATGTGTTACTGGAAAATTAGGATTTTTAAGAATTTATTTATATTAATAATTTTTACTAAATGGGGTGGGAATTCATTTAAACTTTTCTTGCATATTGAATTTTTATTCAAAATTATTAAAAATTCGATAATGGTAAAATTTAAAATATCTGTATAATTTTCCAAAAAAAATTTAATCATACCAAACATATTTATAACAAAAATATATTTTTTAAATAATATAATTCCTGAAAACATAATTCTTTAAAATATAAAAAAAATACTTGTGGACCAACACGGCCTAAAGCTAATAATTTTAGTTACGTTTTATTATCGGTAAATACCTTGTAATAGGTTTAGGAATCTTTTTATGTATTATGATCTGCTGATAGAAAAAACATTTTAGTCAATTTCATTCTGAAGGAATTCGGGTGAGAAAGTTAGATTTCTAATTAAATATGATAAATGCAAGTTTGATTCTTCCTTCTTCTTCTTTTTTAAATTATTTATATCTTAATGAAATTCTTAAGAATATTGAAATTTTACCAAGCATTTTTCAAAGAATCTTCTTTTATGGTTAACAACGAATATACTCTGCACTCTAAGCTGAAAATAAGTATTTTAAAAGTTGTTTAAGGATAAATTATGTTATTGGGAAGTATGAGATTATATTTTCTTAATGATGATAATTTGATACATTAGATTATGATATTGTATTTTTCCTTTTGATGATATATTTTTGGGGGTTGCCATTCCCATTGACATGTTTGCCCCTACCTTTTTAGGTTAGTGGGGTTGCCATTGATTTAGTTATTGTTAAGACAAGACTGGTGGGAAAGAGATAGCTATAAATTGTTTGTACCTGAACTAATTTAAGGAAAAGATAACATGGTTATTTAAAAGTCAAAGGAACTCGATCAAAAGGGTAGATGGAGTTGACCACTTACCTAGCAAACCTACTAGCATTATAATGCCAAGTTCTCTTCTATAAAATATATTTCATAATAAAATTCACTTTAATTATTATTATTATTAAATATTTAATGTACATAATCTCATTCATTATTAAAAATTTACGTGAGGAGAACATTTTTGATATATAAATATTTAGTGAGATTAAAAAACATATTTTTAAAAAATAATGAGCAGAGGATAAAAATGGTAGTGAAAGAAAGGTTGGTGACATTAATTTTTGGTTACACCTGTAAAATAAAAGTATGGTTGGAGATAAGCTGGTAACTAGAATTAGTAATTTGACAAATTTCTTCATTTGGGTAGCTTTCTTAGGGCCTAACCCAATTGGATAATTGAAGGGCCTACCGATTTGCTTCACGCTACTAAGCTCACCCTCCAGGCCTAATATTTAAACAATACCAACCATAAAGGAAACCACCTCTCTCTCTCTCTCTCTCTCTCTCTCTCTCTCTCTCTCTCTCTATATATATATATATATATATATATATATATATGTTTTTCAAAGTGAAATTATTCCTAAAAAATTTATATGACTTTTTAAAAAACTCTCATGTTTAATCTTAATCATTCATTGCATGGTTATGCGGCCTAAATTTGTTCCTCTTACTCTCATGTAAGAGAGTCTTTCTCATATGATATATCATCTATATATATATATATCATGAATAGAGTTTTAGACTAATTCAACTCAATTGATAAAATAAATGAGTTTAAACATTAAAAAAAATGTATGTCTGAATTATTTTTAGGTTTTTTAGTCCATATTTAATAAAGCTCAATGTTCAAGTAATCATTCTTTCAAATCTTTAACCTGATGGGGTAAAGTTTACTTTTTCTGTGTTGAGTCAGCTAAATACCAATTAGATAGTTTGTTTTGGTAGTTTTAATCAGAATAAAATTTTCTGTAAAAAATTTGTAACTCTTCTCTTTTAAAGTAATTTTTTAAAACAGAATTAGGCTAAATCCTCTTTACAATAAATATAGTAGCACCAAAACCCATATAACTTTTAAGTGTTAAGTTACTAATAGTGTGAAAGGGTGTGTTTAAATATTAAGTGTCTGTTTGGTTAATAGTTAGAAAAATAAAGTTATTAAAATAAAAAACAATCTAAAAGTTAATATTGACCACTCACATTGTTCAAAACAATTAAAACTCTGTTTGACCAACAAATTTTTTTTTCTTTTCTGTAGTTTGACTAATTCTGACTGCAAAGTCGTTTGGTTTCATGTTGGGTTGGTCAAACCTAGTTGGACCAACTTAAAAAAAAGATCATACAATTAAATGAAGTTTTAACTGTCTCAAACGATATTAATTTTTAGATTTTTTTTTATTTTCATAACTCCATTTTGTGAAATGCAAACCAAATAAGCACAGTGATGCACAATTGTAAGAGGGTGTAGTTTCAGAAGAGTTAGGCCAAGTATATTTTTCAATAATCACGCTAACGAATTTTAAAATACACGAGCGTTGGCAAATATCAATGTTGGTAACTGGTAAGATTCATTTATCTGTTACGCTTAGCTTTATTGTCATATAAGATACATGCGTAAAATATTTCATGTGTGATGTTATGGAATTGTTTTCATCATGAATCTTAATAAGTCTTTTATGAAATAAATAATATCTTAAAATTTTATAATTAAATGTTTCTCACATAATAAATTAACATTTATTCTATGAAGTGTATTAGTTTATAGATCACTAAAGATTCTAACCATCACTCTCATGATTTTGAGATAAAATCACACTTGTCCTTTAGGGAATAGGAACTGGACAAAGTCCATAAACTGTGTTCTAAACGAATGTAGCACGCGGAAACACCCCAAAGTCTAGATAATTGAGAGTAACAAACATTTAAGCTCAGCATAAATAATTTACATAATTGAGAGTTAGTTATGTTCATGTGCCTTGAGTGATTATTCAATAGTTTCATTTGAAATAGAGAGTTTTAGGTAAACTTTGCTTGCTTAAGTTTCACACATGTTAATTATTTTGTTTCCTAGTATAATATATTTAGTCTACACTGGACAAGTACCTACAATTGAATAGTTTCTAGCCACATGCCTTTTCATTCAACATTTCAAACAACCGAAGAATAAATTAGTTTAAGCAGTTGTGGATAAAGGTGTAACTTACTAAAGCATTAGATAATGGTACTATGTATAATAATTTACCCTATAAATTAAGCCAAAGTGAAAGTACTTGCATGTGTTGTATAATTTTATGGTTGACTGAATATTGTGTTATGTAATTGTAAAAATAGAAGAAATATTATAAATTAAAATCTCGTTTTAATTCAATATTCAATCATTCGTGTTTCACGATTATTAAAAATGTCAAACTCAACATTCCCACAAGTACATTTTCTTTTTCTTCCGTTCTTGATCAGCCACTGCTTGGGGACAAGATTTCCATGTTTTAAATTGTCTATGCATAGTGTTAGGTTCAAAAGTCTCCACCTGCATCTGTAATTATCTAATATGAACAATTTTTTAAAAGAAAAAGGAAGAGCAATGAACAAGTGATCTCTGTCATTATCGTCAAGCTTAAGCCAAAAAAAATACTCACTCGTCTTTTTTAGTTTGATAAACATGTTTAGTTACAAAACCATTATAAATGACAGATTCATTGTTTTTACACTAATATGAAAGAATATTAAGTTGTTGACAATAATTAATTATTTATGATTTCCACGAATCTCCAGTATTGTAAAAGCTGATTCTAACTATGCGTGTTAATACCGATCATTTCGTCTTGATTACGTGATATTTTTCCAATTAAGACAAGGTTATGATCATATAAATAGAACCAAGCGAAATTAGATTATGAGTGTGCCATAATTAAACGACGTACACTATTATTGGTATTAGTCAATTAAGCGTTAGGCAAGGTTGGAGCATGGTAGTGTTACCTAATTGTCACAAATTAAACAACTTTGGTGTGAAAGCTCACTCTTCGAGTCGCATTTTAGAGTTTAATAATAAGATATAAGCTAAGGGTCAGGTCAAAGACAGAAGGAACCATGAGGGAAAGTGATTACCCCTTTGTTGTAAAAAGCGAGAGACAAAGAAGATTGAAATTTGATATTTTAATCGTTTAAGAGGTGTCTTAGTTTAATTGACTGGACAAAGACTAAACAAAGTCAGAATTGGGCGGTATTAATTTATTTATTTCAATAAAAATTAGACTGATATTAAAATATCACAGCAACTCACACATTTACTTAACTAAAAAAATTTAATAATTCTTATTTACTTCTAATTCCAACATGTCATGCACACCTACATCGATATACCAGTAATACTATCTGTTTTATGTTATACTATCCAAGACTCATATCGGTCTATTACCATATCACTCATACACTCTACAAGATCATCTAACACCACCTTCATCATATCAGTACAACAACCCTTTACAAATATAACCTCATAAATGAAAATATACAAATCCATTCCCTCATTTATTGCTCTTTAGAGTAATCTCGTCCCATTAACTCCGATATCTTAATTCTCACTTAAGTATAGGAGGTGTCCTATAGGACATACCCACATTTAATCTTACGTGTCATTTGTGTAAATAAAATCAGATATATGAATATACCTTGAATACCATCTTATTTACATACCGGATTTGGTTGTTTCACATCCTGAACAAATTAACTCCTCATTTTATTTAGTAGAAATAGGAATAATCACAAAGTTGAAAGAAAAGTGATGTGTTCTAAAAATAACAAATTCAATAAAATAAAATAAAAAGTTTAATTAAAATACACTGTAATTATAAAGATTTTTCACGTAGTTATGAAACCATGATACGTGTAAAAAAATTATTGATTTATGTAAAAAAATAACTTTAAAAATAATTTTCAGAGTAATTTTTAATTGATTAACAACGTATATATGTCAATTAAACTCAAAACAATTTCCTGAAGAATAGAATATTTGAAACATAACGATATAGTTATCTGAGTTGAACTTAATATGAAGAATTTTGAGCACGATTACACAAAACATGTGCCAGCGATACTAAGTTCAAATACGAGTTGCTCAATTAATTTTGTTGAGAAAATTTAGCTATTTTAAGTCCAGAGAAAAATTTTAGGTTAGCATTCAATGGTTAATATTAACGTTATTCAGATTAATAATTAACTCGATGAAAATAATAGTTTAATAAGTTGTTGTTCAGACTAATAAATTATTGATTGAATTGGTTTAAACCGGTGCACAGTGACAGTGTGATTACCGAATAGCAGGTTTTAGGAGCAGGTCATGCAGATAAATTTATAACACTTATCATCATCACGTTCTTCATCGTCAATCTCTTATGAAAAAACCAGAAACCTTCCTTAAAAGAGCATTGCCTGGTTGAGATATGGTGAAAGGAATTCATGGTCTATAAAAGTGAGGGTTCTCTAGGAACAATGGAAAATAAATGTAAAAAAGGACGGGGGACAGTGCGGTTAGGAAAAAAGTGGTTCAAAAAGTGAAACCTCTGACGTTGAAATGGCAGGCCACCAGTTAAGTTTATGAGTGCTAGTTGACCCAAGAAACAAAGTTGGATTGCAAGAATGAAAAACAAAAATTGTGTGTTGTAATACTTCGGGTTTGGTTTAAGAAAATATCTTTTGTTTTTATTTTTATTTTTACTTTTAATTATAAATGTCACATTAATTAATAAAAATTCAAGGAAATTTCTCTTCAAAAAATTTCACATTCATCCTAGAATATCTCTACATCGCTTTATGAGTCTCTAATAACATATCCTAGGTTTGGGTGCTTCAAATAGCTCAAAGAAAATTTTTCAACACACTCGCTCCCTGCACACTACACGATAATTCGCGTCAAATCAGAGTTACACAACTCTAATCGAGATGAATCTAATTGGTATACTTCTGCAATATAAATACCTACAATTGTTATGAAGGACTCGAGGACCAATTATGCCCTTAAGACTGCCTAGTTCACGAAATTGTAGAATCAACCCACCTGAAATTTTCAATATGAACAACCAGTAGTATTTTGGGCATAACTCGGGCTATCGACCTCCGATTGACGTGATTCTGGCGACAAAATGATTACGACAAAATTATCTAAACCTTTCATGAAGGAAGCAAAAACCAAATCAATTCTCGCTTAAACGAGATTTCGCTTAGAGCTTGAGCGAGAATTGATTAAGAGGTAAACCTGTATAAAAGTTGTTTGTGGGTTGTTCTCTTCACCCTTCTAAGTTGCTTTTATTTTCGTGTTTTCTACTTTGTTTTTGTGAAAACTCATTGGTGTCTGAATATTTGTTTTGCGAAAAGAATTTGTCAAAGTTTTTATACACATTATTCAACTCTCATTTTAGTATGTATCTGTGTTACCTTTAATATATAGTTCACTTAAAATCAAACTTAAATTATTGTGCATATAATAATTAAAGTCCAATCGTTTGATCAAGTTAAGGGTGTGAAAACCCTAACTTAGGTATCAATTAAAGAAGAAGCGGAAAATAGAAGTGGACATAATTCATGCATGAATTTGTTGCTAAAGAGGAAACACAAAGAAAAGGGAGCTGAGAATGAAAACTAGGACAATGACAAATAGGTTTTTAATAGAGTTGTTCCTCTAACATTCAAAAAGGGCATGCTAACATTCTTTTATTTAATTGATTTTTATATTAGCCTAAAAGTCACATAGGATAACATTATTAAGTTCACTAATGAAGCAATAAATAGAAGCTAGAAGGTAATAAAGAAAATGTGCTATGAAGTTGTTTGATGTCTCAAGCATTCAAACACTCTTAAAGACCAATCTCAAACTGTAACACCCTGATTTCCTATTTCAAAAACAGGAGTTAATTTTCCGTGATTTAAAATAATTAAAAGTAGAAGGAATTCAATATATAAAATGCTAAGTAATTACCTCGGATTATTGAATAACCGATCTCATATATGAAGATATGAGAACGATATCAGAGTGCACCTCGGACGACCGGACTTAAGGCCGTCACAAGGGAAAAAGTGGAAGATGAAAATAATTTTCAAAAGTGATTAAAAATAGCTACCAAAAAGAGGATGAAATATACCACATCGGTTTGTTTAACAACAGAAATATATTTTCATAAATAATAATAATGTCATCCATACATTATCAAGGTCATTAATGAAAATTAGCCATATACATTCGGTCTAATTTTCCTACATGACCTCCTAAAATCAACTGTTATCAAATTAATTTCAAAATAAGCATACACACCGTATGCCATACAAAATGAATACATATATGCCGACCAAGGCTCACCCACATTTCCCTTCATATTTACCTTCTCCAATACTCGACCTCCAAAAAGAGTAGGATTCATCTCACCTACATCAACCTTAAAAATGGCAATAGGGAGGTGAGTAACATAATTCAAATGAATCAAAGTCATACATTATGATGAGATTTATACATGTGTGCATTACATTCATTTTCAAGATAACATCACACACATGACACATCATACCACCTCAACATAATACATATCCAAATAAGCATATTCACAAGGCAATATCATATATAACGTATTCTTAGCGTTCTCAATAATCATCACACATATAATGTTAGCACCCCGGCTTACTTTCTCTCTACTCAACAACCATCCATCGCCATCTCGGCTATCAACTAGACATATCTCGGCTATATGCAAATGCTCTTAAAGCTAATGCATATGCACAATAAAATTATTTTCAAGTGTGGATCCGACTGTGAGAAAACAACATAATCAATTGTAGGACAAGCATAGGCGTGCTACTATGCCCCTACTACAGTAGTAATATGTGTACACTTATATCCAATTACATGCATGTTCAACATCATATTTTACTGTACCAAACTGCTCTCTTCCATCTGTAGCACTAGTCACCCCGTGACTACGGATCACCAATATGGCCGTACTTGCCAAAGTGTTACGGGCCTCCCCCGAACACACATCAAGGGAGCCGTGCCCCGTCGGACACCGAGGTAAACTACTCATCACAGAGCCGCCCTCCCACAGGGCCTGCCACATAGGGTGCCTCGTCACCAAATTAAGGGCAACTTCATGATTCCCAAAATCACTAGGGAGTAACAACAATATACCCGTGCACTGGGTCGCCCTCCCATTGGGCCTACCTATCAGAACCCCTAACATTCCATATAAGCAGCGAATGATATGTCATGGATGCAAATGCCAATCAATGCATTCTCACACTGTGCATCCTAAATGCCACTCAATCAATCATCCATTCACGACCACTTCTTAGTGGATCTCAATATTCCCAATCTTTACCAATTATCATTGGAACTCACACACATCGGCAGTTAGTGGCAATCACATTATCAATTCACATATACAACATTGGGATATTTCACATCATTGATTTTAATTCAAACATGGTCTCAAACCATCACAATATATTTCATCAACATATTCAACATAATATCTGATTCGGTCTCTGTACCGATACCAAAGTATGAATATAGCTTCACCCGTTCTGTATACAATACAGACTCAGCAAATACAATATCAGACATTAAAATCAGTCTTCACTCACACTGGGATACCGAATAATTATACCGGATACATACAGTACCGGCATAAAGCCTCAGCCTTCTACTAACTCTAGTAGCTGATCCCACACTGGGTCATTGACTCCGGCTCAATTCAGTGCAATAACACATTTATCATCCAAATACATGCCATGTAACATCAATAATTCTAAATGCACTCTAATCATGGAATCATCACATCGTCCACACAGGTAATCCAACAAGCACAATCACATACACATATTTTCACATCAAGAATGGATGAAATCATGCATTTAGAAAAGTTACCCCCTCCTACCTCAAGAGCAGTAGTAATCACTGCGGTCAGAAGGTTCCGCCACGTAGCTGGGGTTATTTCCTACATCACAATATATCACACAATTAATTTCCTATTCAACCACATCGGCCTAATGTTCATATTTATTTACTTGGTGACATCTAGCATCTTAACTCTCAGTTCCATTTGTTTCACTCATTCAGCCACCACCACCACGGTTTAGGTGTCTGCATTTATTATTTTGCACATTCAATGCCAAACCCATTACCGGGTTCCCACATTAATGGTTCTCAACAACCATTAAGCTTCATTAATGGTCATTCACCATTAATAACAGCATCTCACCTCACCAAAAACAATTATTTAACATAATAAATGCTTCTCCACTCATATTTTGTATTTTCCCCAAATCTCAGGGTTAGGGTTTCTATCAAAATTACCCAACAAAACCCAATATCCACCATATTCCAATAATCCTCATAAACTCAATAACCCTCATCTATTCAACACTAAACCATAATCAAAATCATTCCTTAAACATTCAAGCCTAGGGTTTCCATATTTCTATTAACACCCATAACCTCCAATACCACCATTTCAAGCTCAAACATCATAAAAACCACAAAGTGGAGGAAGAGGGGTTCAAAGTCTTACCTCATTCCCTAACCATGGCCAAAACAAAAATGGTGAAGAGGATGGAGGAGATGACCCATTATTGACTCCCAAGTGTCTTTCAAGTTCCACGAATCCATGAAAACCCAAGCTTTTGGGTGAAAAATGATTATGGAAGATGAAGGAGATGGTGGACTTTGGTAGGGAAGTATGAAGGAAGAAGAAAAATTAAAAGAAGAGGGAGAGAGAAAAGAGAGTCCACAGAAATGAAGGAAGGAGGAGAGGAAAAATGTTAAACATTGGAGTTTTACTCAATGGATAAAAGAATGCATCAAGTCACTTTTACCAATGGTTAATAATTCCCCATTGTCCAATGGGTAAAAGACCAAAAGAGAGATGGGAGAATGCAACGGTGGAAAGGAGAAGAGAGATTGAGATTTTTGGTTTTTCTTTTAATTCTAATTGACTCGTATATCATACGTCGTGTCCAAATAAGCATCTTCTCGACACCAAAAATTATTTCAACTATATCACCAAAACCACAATAATTTTCCAAGCCTTCTAGACCCATCAAATATCTAATTTGACTAAGTGGGTCCCATATCATCCGTTAAACCATCTAGTTTCAGTAAATCTAAATTTACCGATAATTCACCTCTAATGTTTAATTAATCTTCCCACGATTATTTGACCATAAATAATCAATTATCATTATCCAATAAATTTATTTTCTTTAAAATCCGGGATGTTACACAAACACCCTACCGTAGAAGGCAATGAATACAACCCACAAGCCAAATACATTTTCAATGAAGATTGTATATGTTTTGATAGAGAATATTTGACATAACCTCCATATATCACTTAGAGACAAACTCAAGATAAGAGCAGCATCCAAATTAACAACCTACAAAATTAAAATTAGATGCAAAAGCTGAAATGAAGATTGAAAATGAATAATATTCTTTTCGTACAACCAAGAACTTTTACAATTGTTACATGTACTAGGACCTTTACATATTTCTCAGAGTGTCCCTCTTCTCATGAAGCCTATATAAAGGCTACATTTCAAATAACGACACAAACAACTATTGATTATACATAAAAGTGATAAGCTAGGAATTTTCATCTCTATAAATCTTTCTATAAAATTTTAAGAGCTTAGCATTGTCTTAATTCCACAACACTTAGTTCACATTCTAAAAGCTCAGGTACCTAATATAACACCCTAGATTTTTAAGAAAACAATTTATTGAATAATGATAATAAATTATTTATGGTCCAATAATTATGGGAGAATTAATTTGACATTAGAGATGAATTATCGGTAAATTAAAATTTACCGGAACCGGGTGATTTAACAGATGATGTGGGACCCACTTGGACAAATTAAATATTTGATGGGTCTAGAATACTTAGAAAATTATTGTGGTTATGATGGTACCATTGAAATAATTTTTAGTGTTAAGGATATAATTAATTGGACTCGACATATGACATTAAATGGGGAAAATACGAGCCAATTGGAATTAAAAAGAAAATAAAAATTCCCTATTTCTTTCCTCCACTCAACCGTAGCAATCCCTTATCATTTTTAACATCTTTTACCCATTGGACAATGGGGAATTATTATCCAATGGTAAAAGCAAGTTGAGGCACTTTTTTAGCCATCGGACAATGTCCAATTTTGCTAAATTTCCTCCTTTCTTCTCTCACTTTTGGTAGCTCTTCTCCAGGCCCATTCATCTTCATTTTTTCTTCTTCTCTTCCTCCCTCCCATGGCAAAAAACCGAACCACCACTTTCTTCTTCCATTTCTTGCCCAAAATTAAAACTAAGCATGGATTTATGAAGCATTTATGGAACATTGGGGAAATGCTTGGAGCATCATCTTCTTCCTCTCTCCCTATTTTTCGTTTGGCAATGGGCATGGAGGTGAGGTAAGGTTTTTTACCTCTTCATTATTTCATTTATGGTTTTGGGTTGTTGGGTTGAAATGATAATGTTAGAAACTTGGATTGCTAAGGAAAATGATGAACCCTAGGTTGGATGGCTAAAGAATGTGATTATTGATAATGGTTTTGTGATATAAATGGATATGGATTAGTGGACCTATGATGAATCTATAACATCCTTAATTTTTAAAATAAGTTTCAATAAATCAAAAATATTTTACAAATAA
Source organism: Clitoria ternatea (assembly GCA_037962975.1). Classification (NCBI taxonomy): domain Eukaryota; kingdom Viridiplantae; phylum Streptophyta; class Magnoliopsida; order Fabales; family Fabaceae; genus Clitoria; species Clitoria ternatea. The sequence continues at coordinate 19,395,544 of CM075670.1, read as the reverse complement.
TTCAAATTTCCAAAACAGAATTTGAATTAAATAATTTACAGTATTCATTTTAGAAAGTTGTCCGGCTCTTTTAAAACAAAAATAAGTACAATTAATTATATAAAAGCACTCGGTATTCATGAGCCGGCCAAGGCTTCCACTAAGACAAACTCCGAGCTGCATGAATATCTTCACATATCATGGTTGAGCCCTTCATTCACTGAAAAATAAATGTAGAGGGTGAGCATAACATATCAAATAACAGTTATTGAATTGGATAAAAGTCCAATTAATAACTATAAAACCAATACTGAATACACTCGACAATTCTAACTCACTCGGCAATTACATCAAATTACTCGGTAAAAATTTAAATTTCCACTCGACAATTTTAGCCATTTTACCACTCGGTAAATATAACATCACTCGGTAAGCATAGCAAACTGCACTCAGCAATTCAAGCAAACTACACTCAGCAAACAACAATTTAATCATTCTTCAAAACCGAGACATATACATATACTCATCATAACAACATGTTCTCTCAATAACACATAAAACAGTGTATGTACATGCTCAACCAAATGGATCCATATCTTTCATTATCACTTGACCAACCAAAATGGGGTCATTATCAATTTTGTGTTGCAACACTGGCTCCCCGAGCCATAATTCAGCTCCTCACTGATTTGGCCATTTTACAGGTACCAAACCGCTCTGCGCCCATAATGTAACACCGAGTACCACTCCCAGAGTGATAGCGGTCCTCTACTCAGTGCTACGGGCTAGCCTTGAGTCACACTCAAAGGCGTCCTTGGTATATAGGAACCACTCCATCACAGTTCATATTCAACATCACACATGCATTTCATGCATATATATAAATATCATGAAAAGTTCATGAATCATCAATCTCATATCAATATCAATAATATGAATGGAAAATATCAAACATAAAACATCATATAGTTGGGGTCTCATAACAATTCATACATATATCATATATAGCATATCAACAACACCCCAAATCCATTCATAAACCATGTATTTGAGATGTACGCTCCCCCTACCTGGAAATAAAGAGTTCCAGTAGCTTTAAAAATTATATCCAGTCACTGCTCTCAAATACCAACTGGAATTGCACTGCTACATCAGTCCAAGCTTTCCTTCGTAAAGAGAAGAGAATGGAGATTTGATTCCTTCATTTACTAGTTCCAGTGAAGATTGGAAGTATAAGAATGATTTCACTTTCAACAACTTCTCTATTAATCCAATAGCAGAAATATTTATATACCTTCCACATGAAAGAGACGTGAATAACTTGAAGTACTCTGTCACACTTTTCTTTAATAATTAATGAAGGGTTAAGATATTTAATGAAAAGGGTACAACACATCAAATTGGGTCCCAAACTTAGAAAATATCTAAGAAAGGAATCTGCTGGAAGGTAGAAGAACATAATGACGTGGAAAGCATCCATTAGACCTGATCCTCGCTTGAGCGGACCACTCTCGCTTGAGCGAGAATTACCTAGTAACCAATTTTCCATGCTTTCGCTCGAGCGAGACTCCCTCCTACTAGCTACTCGTTCGAGCGAGAATTGTCCAGTAACGAATTCCACTGGCATTCGCTTGAGCGAGGAACCTACTCGCTTAGGCGAAATCTAACCAGAGGCTGTCCTTCGATTCTGCACTCGTTCGCTTGGCAAGGCTTCCCAGCACTCGGGTTTTTACTCGGTAGTTCAATCAAAACCGACTCATCTTGCTCGGTTATACCTCTTTCCAAGTCAGAGTCTTATTTCTTTCATTATTCAGAAATTTCTCCACTGTAAGGTTACTCGGAGTTCGGAGTCCATTTCCTTTCTCGGAAATCATTCCTCGGGATTACTTACTCAGAAAGCTTAATCAATCAGAGTTGAAGTCTTTGTCCAGAAGCACTCTTTCTGGAAAGACTTACTCGGAATGTATCACTCGAAAGTGTCACAGAAACACTTCACTCGGCAACTTAATCGGAAACGTTCCTCTCGGAGACGTTTTACTCGGATTTGCTTTACTTGAACGTGTCTCAGTCGGACACAGCGTCACTTCATTTGGAAATGATTCTCTTAATGATGTTTCACTCAGAAACATCTTAACTTCACTTAGAATTAACCTTCTGTCTTATTTCACTCGGAGTTAGATTCATTTCACTCGGAATCTGATTCATTTCACTCGGAAAATCTTATCTCATTCATTTTCTACTTGGAATTTCATTCAAAAATTCTTCTCTAATCCTTTTTAAGTTATTTTTATAAAAATCATAAAAATCGGGATGTTACAGAATCAATGAAGATGGTGAGTGTTAATTATTGTTGGGTGATTTGTATGAAAAACCCTAAGTATGATAAATTGGGGATTTTTGCCAAATTGATGGTCTTAGTGATTTTGATGCCTTGGGAATGAATTTATATGAGGAAATGAACATTTAGAAGTATTGGGATTGATTATTGATGTTGATAAATTTTGAGCTAAGTTGATGTTATGTGAATGATGATATATGCATGTGAAATCTAAATCATAGGATAGATGACCATTGGGAACATTGTGTGTTGTTTACATTGGTTGGCACTTTGATGATGATAACATGCTTATGATGAAATGTGAAAATGGTTGGAATTGATGGTTATCAATTTGTGTAGAATCCTTAAGAATTGATAGAATTGAGGCTTTTGGCCTAGATGAAGAGATTGATGATTTTGTTGTCATGAGAGTGACTTTTGGGTTTAGAGATGATGCTTGGAAATCATTGGTGTTAAATTGTTGAGGTTTCAATCTTGAGATTTGAGGAATTGAGTTTGAGGATTTGGATGTATTATGAATAAGGAATATGATCTTGTTGTTGTTGGGTGTGGTTAGCCCCTTTGATATCTAGAGGATCTTGGTTTTGAGAAAGAAATTCCCGAAGCCTAACACAAGAATGTGAATTGGTGTTTAGACGAGTCTAGGACTTGATACGATCCCCATAGGATGTTAATAATTTATTAACATTGTAATGATGCCTTATGATGGCTTATTAGTGGCATACATGTATATGTGTGTTTATGATAGGATTATGTTCCGGACAATGATGCGAAACGATCGAGGCGTTTGGATTGCGGTTCTTTTCTCGAGGTAGGAGAGGAGTTAGCATTTTAAATTTGCATGAGTGAACAATTGTTGAATTATGTATACTAATAAGCTCATGCATTGCCTTGCCATGAATGTGTTGAATGTTGAATTGATGATGTAATGAATGATGGCTTGCCTTTTGTTGAATGTTAAGAAAATTATGTATGTGTATATATATATATATATATATATATATATATATATATGAAATGAAAATGAGTGCTTAATTGTCCCTTGGTTAGACATGAATTAAATGTTGATGAAAATTTATGAATGGATGAGTTAATTAAAGTGTAGAGGATTGTTTTGTGATGATTATGTAGCCAAATGAGTGAGGTAATGATATGGAATGTTGTTAAACCTCCCTTAGATATTTAAAGGTTTAGAACTGAAAATAGAGAGGCATGGTTTCTTGAAATAAGCCTAAGTACATCATTCAATATAGGTAAAGTGTTAAATTAGGTCAACTATTGATGAGGAAGATATTGACATGAGAAAAAGAGTGAAAAACTTAAGGTTTGGGCGTGTGGGGATGACCTCGCTCAAGCGAGTTGGGATCTCGCTCAAGCAAGAGTCCCCTGCATCAGAGGGGTGGCCTCTGGCCTAATCTCGCTCAGGCGAGAAGGAGTCCCACTCAAGCGAGACGCGTGCAAAATAAGGAGTGAGTTACTGGACGAATCTTGCTCAAGCGGGTGTGGCCGCGCTTGAGCGAGCGAGGGAAAAATGGTTTTGGGTAAATCTTGCTTAAGCGAGTGGAGAGGCAAATGGAATCTCGCTCAAGCGAGCGAGCCTTGAATGAGGCACTGGATGATTTTCGCCCAAGCGAGAGTGAGTCGCTTGAGCGCACACGAGGGTCTGATGCTGAGACTCCACTCGCTCAAGCGAGTGGCCCAGTGATGGGGAATCTCGCTCAAGCAAGTGGGTGTATATACGTTGTTGAGAGTCCTTCGCTTACACGTGAAAGGGCTCGCCCAAGTGAGCTATGTGGATCTCGCTCAAGTGAAGGTGAATCTCGCTTGAGTGAGTTGCCCAGAGTTTCATTTCATTTCATTTTCTTGTTTTGGGCTTATGATGGATCCCTCCCTTTATATTATGAGGCACTTGAGGGGATGCATATGGGGGGGATTTGACGATGGTATGATGTAGTGGGGTTTGAAATCAATTGATACACTTGGGATGATAAGTTTATACCTATGATATATCATGAAAAGGGAAAGGTTCATCAACAAGAGTAAAATATAGTGAATAATAATGGAGGTTTGATGATGGGGATATGAGGTATACCCCTGGATGATTCTGAAACCAATGAAAGAGTAATTGAATGACATGGTATGCATTTTAAATTGATAAATTGGAGAAAAATACGATGTTGATTGTTGAGAGATGATGAAGTTAATCTCTTCCTTGCATAAGAAAAATGTCCATTGAGTTTGATAGTTGTTATTGATGATTTGTTGTATACCATTGGGTGATACAAGTGCGATCTTATGTGTGTGGTTTGAATTATATTAATGAATTATTATGAATACCACACCAATATGTGTGTATGTGTGTGTGTATATATATATATATGAGACAATGGCGATGAATAACGAGATGAAAATCCACTAAATGAATGTGTGGTAATATTGATGAATATTACGTAATGTTGTAATGTCGTTGTGGTTGATTGCAAGTATTGACAGGTATGAATGATATGAAATATGTTGAGATGATAATGCCACATATAAAACTTGAAAATAATGGCTAAAACCAACAATGATAAAATCCACTAAGGTGTGTATGGTGGTGTTGGTGATTATGATGGTGATGATTGATGAGTGGCATTTAGGATGCACAGTGTGAGAAATGCATTTGATTTGCATTGCATTGCATCCATGGCATATCATACACTGTCAGTAATGAACATTAGGGGGTTCCCCCGGTTGGCCCAGTGGAAGGGCGGCTCAATGCACGAGCATTCTTGTTGTTTTCTCTATGACTCGGTGTGAGTCATGAAGCTGCTTTTAGTTTGGTGACGAGGCACCCTATGTGCCGGGCCCAGTGGGCGGGTGACTCTGTGATGAGCAAGTACCTCAGTGTATGGTGGGGCATGGCTCCCTTGATGTGTGTTCAGGGGAGGCCCGTAGTACTTTTGGCAGTTGAGGCCATGTTGTTGATCCACAAGTCACGGGGTGACTAGTGATACAGATGGGCGATAGCGGTTTGGTATCAGTAAAAGATGTTGATATACATGCATGCTTTGAGAAATATGTACACATTATTCTACTTTAGTAGGGCATAGTAGCACGCCTATGCTTGTCCCACACTTGGTGTTTATTCCCAAAGTCGGATCCGCATTTGTTGTCTATTCCATTGTACATATGCATTAGCCATAAGAGCATTTGCATATAGCATGAAGATATGCCAAAAGTTGAAGATGATTGATGATGATTGAGATTGTGGTAGGGTGTTGATGAGATGGGTAATTGAATACCTAAAAGACTACATAAAACTTTATAAATGATATGAGTATAATAAAAAGATATCGAATATAACGATATGTGTGTTATGGCCCATGATAATGTAGGGCGTATTTATTTATGATTGATGATAATGACGATAGCCCATGGTGGCTTTGAGAAAAGACCTGAATGGTCAATGTTGATGATGTTGGCCCATTGTGGGTTGTGATAGATGTGTATATGATTGTTTTGCTATGAATTGATGGGTGAATACATGATATGTATATTATGAAATGAATAGATTATGATATTGTCGATGTGTTTAGCAAAGCATATACGATGTTGATATGCATATGCACATAATCTCAATTGTATTCATATCATCATTTGAAATGTATGACTCACTCTCCTGTGTGGTCTACTTTTTAGTATTGATGCAGGGATGTCATGGGAAGAGAATATTTTTAAAGTAAAGCTTTTGTGAAGGTAAAATAGTGGTAATGGAATGCCTTGGCTGACAGCATTTGTGAACTATTTCATTATGAATAAATGTATGAGGTTGTTGATAACTACTGTTATTGGTGGATATAATATGAATAGTGTATGAGTGTTGATAATGTATGACTCTATGCATGAATCGAATATGGTCAATTGTAAATTATGGGAATGTATATGAGTTGATGATATATGACTTAGAGGATTGAATTGATTATGGTCAATTATGAAATGTAAATATTGGAGATGTATGTTGCATGATTATATGGATGGATATGTATAGATATATTTAATGCATTGTATGTTTATGATTTATGTGTAAGAGTGGATGTGGCCTAATAGGCTTCTGTTGTATATTTGCATGCCTTACCGAGCCTTTTTTCATATCTTCATATATGGGACTAGGCATATGCCCAGTATACACATTCTTCTTCTGCTGTAAACTCTGTTATTTCGTATACCGTTACGGGCAAACTGTTTACCGATCCAGTTATTGATAATTAAATCTAACACTTTGATTTTCTGTGGTTCGAGTCTTAATGTGGTCGTGGAGGTGTTTTGAAATTATTTCGAACGTGAAAAATTTATTCATATTTTTATTGTTTAATTATTTAGATTACATCTAGATTCGAATCAAGAAAATCGGGGTGTTACACCTAATGTCATTTTAAGACTTAGATTACTTTTTAATTATTGTTTTTTCTAGTAGAGCCTAAATATGAGGCTTGTCTAAGAAGAATACTCAAGTAATTAGCATGAAGAAGTTAGGTGTGTCAAAAAATACTTTTCTTAAACAAAGACTGGGTTATATTTATATGTTTTAAGGTGAATCAGGATAAAATATTTATATGTTATTTATGATTGCCTAAAATCTTTTAAGTAACTTATTTTTATCGGTTTTTGAAAGACAAATTTTTACAAAAACTCCGACACCTAATCTAAAGTCGTCTGAACTTTTTTGAAGAAAAACATTTACCAAAGTTTTCAAAATATACTTTAACCCCTTTCTAGTATGTTCATGTTCTACCTTCATTTTGGTGTATTATATTTATTTTACTTTTTAGTTGTGAATATTAATTTGTAAACGGGATAATATATGTACCACAAAAATGGGGTCCTTTATTAAAAAAATTCCAGGAACATAAAAAAAAATGGTGCTATACCTTTTACACCGGTTGAAGACGACAAGCAATGTAAAATGTAATTTCAACATTGGTTAACTTTAAAAGTTTACCTTTTATATCGATGTGGAATCGTAAAATATTGACAACCGGTGTAGAAAGATTATTTTTCACTAGGATCTCATAGGCAATTTCAAAAAATAAGGATTTTTGAGCAAATAAGAAAATATCACAGTTTACATGCTATAACAAGTAGAAGTGTGCTGTTTTTTTTTGGTAAACAGAAGTGTGCTGTTTTTGAACTATGAGCATTCTTTTTTTTTGTGTGTCAACAGGGCTTCATCAAACAAAAAAATAGCCAAGCCGAAACAAACAAAGCGCAAGACAAATTAGAAATTAAAGCCGAAGCCCGCTTATTAGCAATCCCAGCTCTAGATCCATCCAGGAAAGTGAGAAACCAAGAAACATTGTTTTCTTCATAAAAGCCTGTTTGTAATCATGGATTCAACAGGCCACACCCACAAAGAGCCTGTTTCTAATGGATTTTTCAAGTCACTTCCTACCCTGCACAAATACCTCAAAAAATCGCTGTCATTATACCCTTTCCTAATTAGTCTCTTTAGACCAATATTTTTAGAATCAAACAAGTCATTAACGTTTGGTTTTCTAACTAGGTTGATCAAACCCTGGTTTGACCAACCTAAAAATAGATCCTATGGTCAAACGACGTGAAGAACCTTTTAAATATTTTCATTTTCTCAACTCAGTTTCCCCAACTGCAAACCAAACACATAATGGTTCAAGTCAACCATGGTTAAACCATAATTAAATTAATAATTATAAAAAATTTACTCATACTGGTTACCTAGTTAATTTACGATTCAATTGATCAAACCGATCAGTTCAATTGGATTTTGATAACAATGTTGTAGAAAACAAATAATTGCTAAATGTTTCTGGAGATTTGTGTCAAGACTAATCTATGAGGTGGAAAAGTCTCATGATAGTTACTCAACCTAAGACTCTCCCACTTATGTTCATAGTGATTTTCATTATATTAACCCTGAGTTGATGAACTTTTTTCATGTATTGAAACACCAATTGAAATAACTTAAGTAAATGAGGAAAACCCAACTCAAAAAAATATCATTAAGTAAGAGAGTTTCATGATTTAAGTATTATGAATATAGAATATCACCTTATAAAAACTAACAAGATTATTTTGACACAACACCCAGTAATTAGCTTGAGGTTTAACAAACAACAAATTAACTAGTGATGAAGGAGGGGCTTGCAAAAGCTCTAAGATTCAACGAAAATAATCTTTTTAACACCGTGGTTTAAAAGTAATAAATCTACTATTATTTAAATCAAAGTGTCCTAAAGCATCAAATCTTCAATTATGAATAAGCGCTGGGAGTAAACTGTGGCTAACCGTTGCTCCTCTTTCATGCTTTTTGTTTTTGACCCTTTTTGTCTGTCAAGTCTCAACTATTAGATGACCCCACCACCTCCTTTGGGCATTGTTCCTTCTTTTAGAATAGAACAAAATATAAAACAAACGGTAAAAGCTGCATCACCCATCAGGTGGACCACAACTGAAAAAAGATAAGAGGCTAAAACGTAAGGTTACCACACATTTTGATGTTGTTTATTTACATATGGTAAAAGTTGTGTTATCAACAAATTAGTATAAAACTCCCATGATCCCAACCTGGCTCCGGTACTTGTTCAGTAGTCATTTGATTCTTACGTGGGATTATTAAATTGAGATTAACTAAAAATAAATTTTTAATTTGTTAAAATGTGTCTCAAAAAACATGGAATTTACATTAACTTCGAGATTCCACTCAGTCTAATAATGACATTATTAACTAGGTCACTCAACCCAAGGAGATAGTTTTACAATCTTTTATAAGATATCAATATTGTAAATTATTAAAGATATTATCATGATATCCTACTAGATTGGGATTATCTTACAGGAGATTATTAAGATATCTATTAAATTAAAATTATTTTATAGATATTGGGCCAGACTTATTGTTTCTTCCTTCATTTATAAATAGGTCATCAAATACTTAGTGTATTCAAGCGTCCACATTCTAATAAGATAACCTTAATCCTGGACTTGTCTATAGGGTTTAGGCATCCTTAAAAAACACTAACTAGATGGTATCGTCAAATACTGTTTGAATAACTCATAACCAAACAAGTAAGTGATCATAGGTCACTTTAGTGGTGGAAAATTTGGTAGTTAACAAAGTTTCAATCCAAATGGTTTAATGACATTCCAACACTCGCACGCTTAATCCTTAATGTGCTGTAAAATGCGAAAACAATTCAGATCATAAACTGAAGGACATCTCACAAAATAGAGGTAATATTTGAAAACAAAGTATTTAGAGTAACATAGAAAACACAAAGTATTCGAGCAGAAAAATTAAAAGAAGTACAAATTCACAGAAAATAAAATTTAAATGAACTCTGTACAGGCAAAATAGGCATCAATAGTTAATCAGTAATGTTGAACAGAACTAAACCTTAGTTATCACTTAACACTTTAAAAACATCGTGAGAAACAAAACAAGTAAACAACTAAGCCTAAGCTCTTTAAGTTGGTCCACCATACATTGCTATTTTCTAACTAAAGACATAAATTATCTTAATTGTTCCATACAGTTGCCAGTGAATCAAAAGCAAAGTCACCTTAACATAAAATCCTTCATACTAACTAACAGCAAAAGAAAGTCGCCACTCGCCAGCACCACTCTTTCACTCAGCTGAGAATAAACCGACAGTGAAGGAAACCTGAAACCAATATCACTATATCAATGATAGAAAAGAAAAAGGAAAACAATAGTCCCATGTCCAAAGTTAGAGAGATTAGAGAAAATAAAAGACAATGTTAAAAAAAAGTGCATGCTTACTTGGATCAGAATTGATCAACATAGCCGTCCCTCCAAAGCTGCATGTCCCACCATGTCTCTTATGCTTCTGCCAGTAACTGTTGAAGGCAAAAGAAGCATGAGCAACCACAGTGTCAGGGTTGTAACAGTTTCCCTGGGGAGTAATCTCCATACAATCAGCACCACCTTCTCCACAAGCATAGTCCAAAGCCTCTTGAAGTGTTTCTGCAGGAACACTAGGCTTAGCCACACACCAAAGCTTCTGGACAGGGATTATTTGTGGGTAAGGTGAGCCATTGGATATTGGATTACAAGGGGGCAAAGTGGAACCATGAGGGGGACTAGCTGGAACAACAAATGGTGGTTCTTCCGGGGCAAAATTGGAAGAAGGCATTGGAGGGGGTGAAGAAACTACTTGAGCCAAAGGAGGCAAAGGTTTCTTCACATTAGCAGGAGAGGGGTGACCAACAGAGAAACCCAATGGGGGTTCTGCTATTTCTGGCATTGGTGCTGGCCTTACAGGAAATGGACTTGTTAGGCTAGAATGAACAACTGAAAGCTTTCTTGCTTTGGTTTTTGGCTCTTTTGGAACAATGGCTACAACATTTATGTTTAAAAATCCAAGCTTTTTCAAGTGGGGAGATACCAAGTTCAAATTTTTATCAGAAAAATGAGAGAACCCAGAACGTAGGATCACAGAAAATGTTGAGTTCACACTTTGGAGAAACTCTATGAAGGGTTTCACCATTTCCAAATCATCATTGTAAGAAACTGAGTTTGGACTCAAACAGTTCAAATTAAAGGCAACAGAAACTTTAATGTCTTTCTCCAAACCCCACCTCTTGAGTGAGTGATGCACATTTTTCAGAGAAGGAAGAACCACAGCGTGATTCTGGTGTTGGTCTTGTTGTTGGCAGAAGGAAAGGGTTCCTACAACAATGGTGGTGATTTCTGAGGCAGGGTAATGCGCAAGAACGTTGTGCCTGAGCCATCTTTCTGCCAGTAAAACGCTGCTGGAGACCCCATTGAGGTTTCCATCACTCACAGAAACGGCTATGGGAAGCTCACCCTGTGATGAGGCTTGTAAAATGTCATCAGTTGTCTCACACAGGTGTAGGAACTCAATGGATTCTTGAACACTCACTGCATTGCAAAACAGAAAACAAAAGGCAAAAAAAAGATGAGAAGAAACCCACATTGGCAAAGTTGAGAGCTTTAAGAGAAGAGAAGATTCTAATTGTTGTTTTTGTTACCTGTAAGACCCAGCAAAGAGAGAATTAAAAGAGGAAACAACCACCCCATATTCAACATTTTTGAAGAACAGAGCCACACTGAACAGTACTTAAAATTGAAACACTGCTTGGTAATTTCTCGGCTTTCACCCTTCTTAAATGGGATGAGAGCTTTTCTAAATATTGCAGAGGACGGCACCGAACCTAACCAGTAACGTGTATTGCAATATTTTTTGTTGCTCCCTCCGTAGTTCATGAATTTCCTTGGAGTGCTTATCAAATGATTCCCTCTAACAAAATATATTAATGGCTTAATTTTTATAAAAAATATTATAATTATTTTATTTTTATTTAAATTTAAATTTTATATAATTTTAATAATAATTTAAAAAAAAAATAAACATAAAAATATTAAATATTTATAAATAATAATTCACTCGATATTTTTAATACTGTTTTAAGACTCGAGCTCCAAATTATATGTTTAAATTAAAATAATTCATCTCAGCTAATTTATTCATTTGTTAAAAAACAAATACTGCAAACTGTTTTTTCTAATTTTTTTAATTATAGGTATTCTCCCAACATTAAGTGGTATTAACATGTGAAAGCTAATCTTATGATCTGATTATTTATAGAAAAAAGTGTGAGAAAAAAAATACGGGAAAGAAAATAATATGGAAATAAATATTGTTCGATTGATTAGAAAATAATGTAAAAATTATAAGATTCTTTTTTTCCTAATTTTGGTTTATGAAAATGTAAGAGAAAATTCTTATAAAAAATATTTAAATTACTTAAATAGCCATTAACATTCTTAACTTTCATATTTTATTATTATAAAAGCATATAAAGTTTATTGTATTTACATCTATTTAGATTAAAAAAAACAAAGAAAATATTGCTATTAATGGAGTACAGAAGTGTACTCACACCACTGTGGGAACTGGAAGCCAGCAACATATCATGAAACCAACGGAAAAAAATTCAATTCATAAGTTGCTATAAGATATGCGGTTGGATAAACGATCGGTTAATATTGATCCCTCGTAATGTTGATTTAAAAATTATATTTTGGGTTCGTCAAAACAACCCTTTTCACACCAAATATAATGAGGTTAATTTTACTAATGGTCCTTTGAAAAAATAATTTCATGTACTAATACAAAAGTAAACAAACACAATCAATTTTCTTACACTTATTTTTTCTCAACCTAAATTTTTCTCAAAGAATCACACCAACCAAACAGTGTGAGTCAAGAATTAATCGTTAAGTTTTCTTTCGGAAAAAAATATTTAATATGAATTGATTCCTAGGTTTTTTCAATAATTTTAATATGCTTTGTCAATTAGACCTAATTTATTACTTAATAATTAGAAGTAAATTATTACTATTTTTTTAAAATTTTACTAGTTTGAAACTTTAAAAAAAGTTAAAAATAATTTTTATGTCATTATTTCTTAGTTATATGAGATATATTCAATTATGTATATTGTGAGCATCTAACGCTTAAATTAATAAAAATCCAAAAAAAATTTCAATTTATCACAACCCCAAATTGACCGTCCAAAAGTACCAACAGTGATTAAATTAACCCAAGGGGGTTTAGGTGAAAGTTAGATGGAGTTTCAGTGTAAAAGAAAGCAAAAATAATGCATTTCCATTTCTAGTAATCGATTACCGTCAGCACAATCAGCAAAATACAAAATTTTACATGTTGGTTAACTTTTGGTATACCTATTTTGCCCGTTTCAACTCTGATTGTTACGAAACTCCATGGACACTATGTTTTCCCTATTCTGGAACTGTTGGTGTAGTTCATTCGCCAAAATTCTTACGTATGGCCAAGATATGCGCAAAAATGCAATTTGACTCTTTGAAGACTTTAACATGCAACATAGGCATCAAATCTCAATGAAATTGGTCTATTCCAATTTACACAAGTTCTAAATCACAAATACAGCCTATTGGAACTATTCAAAGGTTCCTAAACCTCACGGAACACAATTTGGCCTATCCAATTCATGATTATGCATATCATCACAATTTTCAACTTTATGGTACCAAAAGCATTTTCAATACATTCACTATTCAAATGCAATGCAATATACACAACTCCTGCCCATAATGATCATCCAATGTATCAAGCATATCAATGTACAGTTTCTGGACATAATGCAATAAGTACCATTCATATGGGACCATCCATGGTCAACCACATCAACCATCAAAATAAATCATTATCAACATCATTTACATATACCTGGATATCAGAATCATAATCTAGACTTCCAATGAAGTAGCTACCTAAAATCCACTATACAATATACATCATCATCAAAATAAGTTATGCAAAAGATGAGTCGGTCAAGGTTTTACCAACAAAAGCTATACATCATATATACATGTATATACATCAACTCCTTCCAAGGCTTGGTGACTCCTCACCATTCCTCACCTCGATCAAAATCCACTGAAAAGAGAACCACAATATAGGGGTGAACATGTCATATGTTAAATGACAACTATTGAATCAGATTTCAACCTGACAACTATAATCACCTATCAAATTCTACATAACACATTAATATATAATCTTTCCAATCATAATTCATTGTCACCTAACATAAACTCACATTACCACAATACATTCAAACATATCAATTACATCACGTAAGCTATCCAAAGCCTTAGAATTTCTCAAACACTATATGCAAATGAATATGCATGCGGATCTGACTCTAATGATGGTAATTACACTGCAGTGTATAAATTTTTATAACTTACATTTATTTTCATTTTACTGGTACCGAATTGCTCGCCCATAATAGAACACCAGTCACTCTCAGTGACAACGGCAACTCAACTAGGTGTTACGGGCCGACCTTGAACCCAATCTAAGGTGATTGTAGATCCCGAAGGAAACCACACAGGGTCTTTGCCTATCCCAAGGTCACCCTTCTATATGGGTTGGCATCACAAGCCTCTTGCAGTCCTGTGTGTGTCTAAAATATGCAAATACTATGCAAACACAAGATCAATGATTCCAAGACCACCTGATTACCATCACCAAGGGCCACCACTTGGTTACCATCACCAAGGGATATTTATTTCAATTCACCATTTCGCATAGCATGCAACAATTAGAAATTTCACAATCAATATACATCATTTGCTAAGCTACCTCAAGCTTAATTAATTATCCTCAACATATTCATCATCATTGCAACATAATAATCAAAGCAACCTCATGCCATAATATCAACAACATTAAATCAATTCAACATACTCAATTATTTCATTCCTTTTTATTGCAACCTCATGCAATTAATATCACATCATATATGAATGGAACCCACAATCATAAAAAAATCATCAATCCTTAAAATGTCACATCAAAGGGGTATAATGTCAATCAAAATATTAACTACACAATTCACGTCATCATTAATATCATCAATTTCTCATAAACATCATAATCAATCGAATATAAATATGCAAATATACCTATATCCGTCCATAATTTATGTATTTAAAATATAAATGTTTCTCCTACTTAGAATCGGCGATTCCAAAAACCCAAAAAGCTTTCCAACACGCTCCAATTACTTTCTGGTCACTAATTTCCAACTTCAATAATTCCTAAGACCAACAATATTTATTTTTAATAACTAATACGTTATTAAAATCAAATTTTTGTGCCACAAATTATCAACGCATAATTATTCGATAAGCTACAACTTAGCAAAATGCGTTGACGGTTCTGATACTCAATTCTGAAAATATCCCCAAGCTGTCCAATGTTCCAAATTAATTCAAACACCACCTAAAGCCATGGAATTAGCAAGAATAAGGTTTAAATTCGAGAAACAGAGTTATACCAAACAACGAGTGGTTCCAAAGGTTACCAAAACGAAGAGGATTAAAAACTCCAAAGATACCAAAGCTGCCCACAACTTGAAATTAACTTAAAACCACCTAAATTTATGGAAACAACACCATTAAGATCCAACCTTGTGGGAATGGAACAATGGAAACCATGGGCACCTTTGAAACTTACCGAATATGAAAAGAATCAAAAACCCCGAATAACCCAACGCTTCCCACACATGGAAATGACTCCAAACAACCTTAAAATGCAAGAGATTGAAGGAATTGAGAAATGGGGGGGTTTAAGAATCGCTCAAGGACCAAAGTGGGTTTCAAAGCTTACCTCTTGGAAATTAAGAAATTAAAGCTCCTCCCATGAAATATGAAACAACCCGACTTAAATAAAACAAAATCCGAGACAGGGGAAATTTTTCGCGTTCACAAAGCAGTCAGGATAAAATAATACAAACCGAAGTCAAAGGAACCAGAAAACCGATCAGAGAAAAGAGAAGATCAGGTCAGGATGCCACACGCTGGCAGGACCCAGCTTCGGTTAAACGAAAGCCAGCGGATAACGCTTGAGCGAGTTATACTTGCTGGAGTGAACCCTTATTCGCTGAAGCAAGCCCACGCACTCGGGTAATTCCATCACTCGGAATCGGGACCTATGTTCACTCGGGAACGGTCCCCTTCGGGTCATGCTTCACTCGGTAAACTCTTACTTAGCCAGATCCCCATTTCAAAATGGTTCTCCCAACCATTCCTCTCGGAATCTCTTAACTTTCCTCGCTCGGGAGTAGCTCCCCTCGGTTATATTTCACTCGGGTATATCTTAACCTTTCATCGCTCGGGTGAGAGTTTCTAGGCTAAGTCTCACTCATTAATACCTTAACTTCCCTTCACTCGAAAGAGGTTCTATCGGTTGTGTTTCGCTAGAAAAACACCCTGACCACTTCCCCTCGGAAGCGGTCCTCACCATCATATTTCACTCGGAAAATGCTCAACCTGCCTTCAATCGGGAGAATTTACTAGATTAAGCCTTAAACGGGATATTACAGCATTATTCACTCGGAATATACCACCTTATTCACTCGGAATATACAACCTTATTCACTCGGAGTATACAACCTTATTCACTCGGAGTATACAACCTTATTCACTCGGAATATACAACCTTATTCACTCGGAATATACAACCTTATTCACTCGGAATATACAACCTTATTCACTCGGAATATACAACCTTATTCATTTCACAAAGAGCATCCATGCTTATCAAGTGCATCTCATGCATTCATATAAAATCACAAACAGAATCAACACAACATTTTCACACCACATGCATTCGGTATTCACACTGGTTCACAACATATGCACTCGACATTCACAATA
This sequence comes from Clitoria ternatea, assembly GCA_037962975.1. Taxonomy (NCBI): domain Eukaryota; kingdom Viridiplantae; phylum Streptophyta; class Magnoliopsida; order Fabales; family Fabaceae; genus Clitoria; species Clitoria ternatea. The sequence goes on along the minus strand of CM075670.1, from coordinate 19,378,955 downwards.
ATATCCACATACATTACATGCAAGTGAACATGCATTCATGGACGAAAATCAACATACACTACACAACTCACAGTTATCACAAATCCGGGTGCTTCACAACAACCACTCAACCACAACATATCAATCGTCACATTTCAGTTATAACACAACACAGTAAGCAGTTTCACCTGGAACCCTTCCATAAACCATACATTTGAAATGTAAAACAACCCCTACCTGGAATGAAGATTCCAGAAGCTCCTTGAGCTTTCAACTCCGATCGGATGCTCTCCGATCGCTTCCTCTCAATTAAGCGACCATGCTTCCAGTCGTCCAACACAGCACTCTGCTTTGGAGGAATCCCGAGCCGTTCACTCTCTCGAATAGCTTCACCTCCATGACACCCAACGCTGTGTAGGCAAGAACATGGAGGATCCCAAGCCTCCAAGACACAACGCTGTTCTCTCACTCGAACAATCCACTCCTCACTAACAATGAAGGACTTCCAGACTTCCAGGCACCCAACGCTGTCCCACTTCCCACTCGAGGTTCTACTCAGCGTTCGAGTGGAAGAAGAAGAAGAAGGAGAAGAAGACGTTTGCTGGAATTTCAGAGAGAACAGAGACAGCACCTCTGCATGCACAAGAAGGAAATGCTCTACTCTCACTCTCAGCATTTTCCAACTTAGCGTGAATAATAATGAGTGAGAGAGAGAGACCGAACCCCTTTATACTATCAAGGGCACATGCGTCATTTTCCTGGCCTCTTTGTATTATTCAACCATTAGCTTTAATCTGCAATTAACCTTAATCAGCAACTAATCTTAGTCGGTAACTAAATCTAAATCAGGATGTTACAAAATCCATGGCTGCCATGAAAAGGGGAAGGGAGTGGAACACCAAAATCAACCTTAATTTGATGAAACCCAAAGAGGAAGGTGGATTTTTGAGATGGAGCTGCAGGAGGAAGAAAGGAACAAATGACAATCTGTTTTTCCTTTCATGCATGCAGCAACGAGAGTGGGAGAATGGACTTTAGAAAGTGAAATTGAAATTTAGTGAAAGTGGGGGTATTTTGGTCCTTTAGCCCATTTAGCCGGTTTATGAAATTAATCAGGTATCCCCGGTTACTTAAAAAGTACCCAAATTAATTTCAAAATTAACTCAATCATCTTAAATTAATTTAACACTCTCAATTTAATTATTTAAACAATAAAATCACTCAATAATTACATTCAGGATATTACATATATATATATATATATAATGTATTATATTATTTCATGATAAATGGTGATAATATGATTTTTTTAGGTTAATTACGAGTATAGAATATATTATATAATATGATTGCTGATGATATGTCACAGTCTTAGTTTATATTGTCTATCACGACTTAATGGTGTGATATAATATGATTATATTTATGTTATATAAGTACTAATATTAATGTTATGTAAATATTAATATTATTATTAATATTAATATTAATATTAATTGAAGCTGTCTTCAGTCCTAAAAAATTATAAAACAAAAGATTAGTGACAAATTTCTTTTTTCAGGGGAGGAATTGTTTCCGCAAATTTGGGATTATCAAATTAGAATAAAATTATATTTTTAAAGATAAATATTTTTCAACACGAGCTCAACATATTTTATTTTAATTTCACTTTGTGACAAACGTAATGTTCCTAATTTTTTACAAAGTCGTATAATTGATTGAGGAAATCTAAGAAAATAATGTGATTAAATTTTAAGATATATAAACATTATTTATATTAAAAAACACTTTTCCCATCCAGAGTGAAAGGGGAAATTAATGAACAAAAGGTTTTCTAACTGGATTTTATCTTGGATAATAATAAAGACGAGAATATGCTAAGTCATTTATTGGAGGTCTATTTAAATATTAGGTCTTTGTTTGGATATAAAATAAAATGAAAGGAAAGGAAATAAAATGAAAGAAAGTAAAAGAAAAGAATTTGAAAGAAAAAAAAATTATCTTAGTTGTTTGATTTGAAGGAATGTAGAAGAAAAGAAAGTAAAACAAAAAGATAAAAGATAAGAAAAAAATGATAATATTATAAAATGACATATATATCCTTTTAAACAAAAGTTATACTATTTTTTTATTTGAGTTTGATACTCATACCAGTGTCATAAAATTGATACACTGGTATAAAATAGGGCTTTTACATAAGCCGTTTTATATTGATTATAGTTTAACCGGTGTTAAAAATAATATAGTGTCAATTTTATAAATATTTAGTAATTTTACACCGATTATTTTATAGGATTAATGTATAAAATATTATTTCCACCAGTCTAAATATTTAACCGATGAAAAATAGTGACTTCTTCATCCATAGTTTACATTTTACACCAGTCAGTCCTAATTCAGGATCGTAACAAAATAAAAATTAAAAGCCTTAAATCCCTTCAAACACCCTCGTCTCTCATTCAAATACTCTTAACCCTCTCTTCAAGCCCGCCTTCTCGACTCTTGTATGTGACGTTCCTGCCTAAATTCCTAGAATTTACCCCAGGGTCTAATAAAATTAGAGAAATATTTACCCCAGGGTCTAATAAAGTTAGGGGTTATAAAAGTTGGCTCAAAGGCCGAAATCTATAAAATTTTGCAAGTCATAACCAATGCATTTTAGTTATACTCTCTCAATTCCACTATCAAAACCTATCAAATCTCATCTAAATAGCAATTTCACTTCACATTGAAGGATTTATCACTTGACATTGTCAAGCCCCTAACACCGTCCCACGCGTTGAGGGGCAAATGGGGGTGGTACCTGCAAAGTCTCTCTGATACTTAAGTCAGTTCGAATTCTAACATCGGAGCTATGTCGGGTCAATGAGATGGGTACCAGAGAGCTTACCACGTATGAGGGTGTTTGTTGTTATTTATAACAATGGAGTGTCATTATCGTGCCTCGTTTTGTGTGCTACATCACGTGGGACTAACAATTCTGCAGGTTATGATCGGTGTTGATTTGGTATTGTCTTCTCGTGACTCCGGTCTTTATGCCACTCAAAGGGGCTATGACTCTGGTTGTTGGAAGTGTGATGATTCTCCCTATGCCGGTGTTATGAATGGGCCGATGTGATGAATCAGCTCACGCCTTAAAAGCATATGGGTCACATCGGCTACTCTGGGGATATATTGGGCCCAGAATAGAAGTCTTAAAGTGATTTCTGGAAATATCACCAGTCTTACGCGTTGTAGAGAAAAGGAGGGTGTCACATGCAAAGACACCCTGAAGCTCAAGTTAGTAGAATATTCAGATAATGATATCAATGCTTAAGCATAAGTTAGGATCTAGAAATTCTACATTTCCTCTGTTGATTCATGGGTATTTATATCAGATAATAGCAAAAATGTCGATTTGGCCAAAAGGACATTTCGTACGATGTACCAGTATGATTCTAATCTTTGTAGAAAAGCTTACATATGACGCAGGCACCCTTAACAACTGTATCTTCCTATTTATCATTTTACAGGTTCCTTTCTAGCATGTTGTTACATAAGTGAATCTCGATCCTTAGTATCGAGAAAGTGACTCATATCGGTATTAGATCGTGAGTCTCATACACGATGTTAGAAGCTGGTGTTATGTCACAACTTTATGTGAGATGTCGATCATGCATGACGGTTCTGGGTGTAAATTACCATCGTGCTCGTAGACCGATATAGAGACTAGATCAAATTTATAAGTGGATCAATAATTAAGAATAAATAAAACTTAATTTACATAATTCTATTCCTATAATATTTATATAAGATAAGATAATTATAAAATTATAAAGAGATGTTTCTTTTTTTATTCTATTTTTATATAGTTAAAAAATTATTTATATCATAAGACGGAGGGGTATTTTTACATACATCTGTTGTGAGTCACAATGTAGAATCAGATTTCTTCATACATCCATTGTGAAACAAAATGTAAAATCAATTTTTTATCAAATAGATTAACTTTTAATTTTTTTTATTTTTATAATTTTATTTTTTTAGTTGAATACCAAACACGCACTTAGTGTGTGTTTGGTTATCCCCCTAACGGCGTCAAGTTAACCCAACTGCGTTTATTTTTCCGTTAGATGGACAACATGGCGTTTGGTTACACACCCTCCTCCGTTCCATTACATGGACCTTCATTGGTGGAGTCTTGCGTGCGTGCAAGTTCCGTTTGGCAAAGGTAGGTTCTGGCTCCCTCCTGCCAACAGAAGATGGTGAAATGTCAAGGTTGGCCCTGATTTTTGGGTTAAAAACAGAGGCCAAGGGGGAGGGGTTCACACGCTGAGCCTCTCAATTTCAATGAAAAGGAAAAGCTTCAGACAGTGAGGGCGCGGTGATGGTGGTTGACGTTGGGAGGCTCGCGCAAAATAGGTGGCTAGCGTCAGTGGGATCTGTTCAAGGGTTGCGCGGTTCAGGGAGGCCGGCATCATCGGGGGAGCGACAGATCAGGGAAGAGATCATGCCTGGACCGATCGGTCTCATCGTCGAGGTTCACGGTTGGACGCCGGGAGGATGACAGTCGGTATCAGAGAATGTGACTGGCCTCAGGGGTGTTCTGCTCGGCAGCGACTGGCGATGGCTCCAATGACAGCAGTTTCTTCTTCCTTTTTGTTGTTATTGTGGTTTATTGTTGATGGCTGTTATTTGATGGTTTTTGATTAATGGGGTTCTCTGATTTGTAAGTTGGTGGAGATGATGAGGATGAAATGGTTCTTTTCTTTTGATTTTTATTGGTTGGTGTTTTTTTTATCTTTTGTGGTTGTTGAAGAAGATAGAGATGAGATAGTGAAGTTCTTTGTTTTTTTTATTTGATGAAGATGATGAAGAGGATCAGGATGAAAAAATGAAGTTTGATTTTTGTTCTCTGAGTTCTTTTGAATTTCTGATCTGTGTCCTCCTTTTCTTGTTGTTCAATATAGGGTTCCAATCACCCCATGTTCTTGGTGGAGTTACAGGTTATGGATGGGCAAGCCATTGTGGGAAACCAGAGATGGGGGTGATAGGTTTTTTATTAATTAGAAGTATCCCTTTTTTTAAAACATTTATGTTAGGCTTTATTTTCAAAATTAATTTATAATAATTAAACATTTATGTTAGGCTTTATTTTCAAAAATTTTGGCCATGTATCGACGACTAGCTATAGGATGGCGAGAGAAGTATAGTTGTAAATAATTTACTAATTAATCAACAGAGAGGAATAATATTTATCAGTAATGGAATAAGTGTTAAGAATAATATTTAACAAAAATTATAAAAAGTATTGAGTGTTAAGAATAATATTTATCAGTAATGGAATAAAAAATCAATACAATTTTAAAGGTTGTAGACACAAGCATTGTATTTGTTGAAATATAAAAAAAATATAATTTTTTTAGGGTTGAATAACAATAATATATTTTGTTAAAAAAAATACCCTAATTGGTTATAATATCATCTAATCAGTAAAAAAAATGGTCTTTGTTAAAAAAATTACTTCATTTATTTAAAAAATAATCTATATTGTTAAAAAAAATTATTTTTTTTAAAAATAATCCAATTATACATAATATTATCTATATATATACATATTTTGATTTAAGATATATTTACATTATAAGTATATATACATATTCAATATATTTTTTATTAATACTTGATCTGTCCTGAACCGGGGTCTAGGATCTGGTGTCGGGACAGCCTCAAGAGTTGAAGATTGAATGAGATTGAAGACCGGTTGTGTGTATCCGGTCTCTATGATCCGTCCTCTCAGTGTATAAAGGTCGGTCTTGTTGTCCTAGAGATCCTTCACACCGACCTCTCACGTTGGTGTGGGCGACAGGTGGTGTCACCTGTGAGGATTCTCCGATGCTCAAGTTAGGAGAGTATAAGATGAACTCTATGATACTTAAGCACTATAATAGTGAGAATGAGAGTAAGGACAACGTAACCTGGCATGTGTATTGGAACATGTTATTTATAGTTGAGCGTGGAAGATGAATCGTTGGGTGCAAGTGGGCCCATAGATTCTGATAACGTGTATAAAGAGACAATCCGAGTGGCCCAGTATTCAAGATGTGTCAGGAGGGTAGATGAATTATCAGTGTATGATCCTAATCACCTTTTCCGTAAATTTCACTGGTGATGGTACCCACTTCTGTCAGTGAATGAAAGGGACATATTCCGCTGTGCAGAATACCTTCCTTATTATGATACTGAAGTAGTCGGTTAGAGAACGGATCAGCCACCCGGTGTAGGAGAGCGGATAAGCCGATCGGTGTCTCGGATGTCACCTCAGACCACTTGCCTTATGTAGTCGCAAACCGGACCATTACTTTGTGAGATCGATTGTCCTCTGGGACAGTTAGATGACTTCTTTACTTTAGAGCCGATGTTCGGATTGGCTCAATATACTGTCGACTGGATCATTATCCTGGGATACCGGTTGACTTCTAGGAAGGCTGAGACGGCCTTTTGTCCTTAGAACCGGTATCCAGACCGGATAACCTTGGGGCCGGTATCCAGACCGGATCATTTGTCCCCTAGCTTGTGTGAGGGACTGTAAGTTGCTCATATAAGCTATGCAGTTCTCGAGAGGTCTATATGCCGGCGTGCCCTGCAAGAATACATGTTATGTTTTTACCTTAGTAATACTCGTTAATCGTCAAATATTATCCCCAAGCGTTATGGATTATACGGCTCTGAGTGAGTGATTTCGAGTGGAGATTTGACTTTGAGTGAACAACTTTGAGTGAACATTTGACTCTGAGTGACCGATTCAGAGTGAACATTTGACTCTGAATGATCGACTCCAAGTGAAGTTGGTTCTGGACGTGTTACCTGGGAAGTTCCATTATCTAACCTCCTCGTGCTGTTCGGTAAAAGTATGTCTGATTAAAAAATTCCGAGTGATACTTCCGAGTAGAAGCTCTCAGATTGATTCTTCCGGGAGGAGGACTTCCGAGTGACCATTCCCGTGTGGAAGATCTCCGACTGGTGCTTCGACAGCGCTCGGTTTAATCGTTCCAACCACACTCGGAGTTCGGTTTAGTCCTACAATCCGAGTCTTCATTCGGGTTGGAGATTTCCGAGTGCAACTTTCCTGAGAAGGTGTCCCCGAGTGTGACATTTCTGAGCGGGATAATACCGAGTGAGATATCTCTGATTACCGTGTAGTATGGCACTGAGTGAAGTATTTTCCAGGTGAAACACTTCTGGACAGATAGACTTTGACTTCGAATGAGAATGTTTCGGGTAGAGACTTTCCCGAGTAAATAATTCCTAATTGAAACTCCGAAGTGAGATATTCTTGACTTAAAGAATTCACGAGTCGGACTTCAGTGAGATATTGCCGACTAAAGAATTCGCGAGCCTGATTTTGAGTTTGGAGTGTTTTCAAGTAAGGAATTCTAAGGGAAAGTATTTCCGAGCGAAATCAATAATGAGGATGCCGATTAATTCTTCACGAGTCGGACTTCAGTGAAATATTGCCGACTGAAGAATTTAAGAGTCTAGCATCGAATTTGAAGTGTTTCTGAGTAAGGAATTCCAAGGGAAAGTATTTCTGAGCGAATTCAATAACGAGTATGATGATTGATTCTTCTACAACGTTCGGCCAAGCCTACAGGTCGTATTCGGAGTTCGGTTTAATCCTACAATCCGAGCCTTCAATCGGTGTTGGATTTTACCCATTCACCATCTTTCTTCAGTCGGTGTTGGATTTTACCCATTCACCGTTCTTCATACTCGGTGTTGGATTTTACCCATTCACCGATCTTTGAATGGGGTTCGGTGCAATCCAACAACCCATTTCCTGAGGTTCGGTTTAATCCTACAACTCAGGTCTTCAATGGCGTTCGGTTTGATCCTACTAGCCGTATCTTCAATTGGTGTTGGATTTTACCCATTCACCGTTCTTCACCGACGTTCGGCCAAACCTACTAGTCGTACTCGGAGTTCGGTTCAATCCTACAATCCGAGCCTTCTCCGGTGTTCAGTCAAACTTACTAACCGTACCCAGAGTTCGGTTTAATCCTACAATCTGGGCCTTCAATCGGTGTTGGATTTTACCCATTCACCGTTCTTCACCGATGTTCGGCCAAACCTACTAGTCATACTCGGAGTTCGGTTCAATCCTACAATCCGAGCCTTCTTCGGTGTTCAGCCAAACTTACTAACCATACCTAGAGTTCGGCTTAATCCTACAATTTGGGCCTTCAATCGATGTTGGATTTTACCCATTCACCGTTCTTTACCGACGTTCGGCCAAACCTACTAGTCGTACTCAGAGTTCGGTTCAATCCTACAATCCGAGCCTTCGAAATATGGTTCACCCAGTTGTACCTTCGAAGAGGTTCATCACTAACGACGTTGTTAGGATCATCCGTCCTGAAAGTATCTTGTCAAAACGCAGTTGTGCATCAAATAAAATTATAAAGGCAATAGGTGAACAGAGAGAATATTTCATTAATTATAAATTACAATACAAAAGAGAGAAAGAGAGTCGAGTCGGGGTTATGCCTCGTTAAACCTTTTTTGGTAAAATCCGATCAGAAGAACCCAAGTAAGGAAAAAGTGCACACTGTCTTACCGACTAACTATAGTAGCGAACGCTGTTGCTTCCAAGTGCATTTCGATACCAACGTATTTCAAAGCTTTTCTTCGAAACTCCTCCAACGTCGTCGAAGGACTCTTTGTCAAAGACAAAGCAAAGGTGGATCCAGGTTGTAAGGCTTCAATAACGATGTGAAGCTAAATAGCCTCTGTGAGGTTAGGCACTAAAGCAGCCTCCTTGTAAAATCTCTTCAAAAACTCCTTGAGAGTTTCACTTTATCCCTGCCTTATCTGAGCCAAGGTATGAGAGGTTCTTGGGACGTCTCTGGAGATAATAAAATGGCTTTCAAACGAAGTCGCCATTTCTTCCCAACAGTCTATTGACCCAGAGGGCAAACTTTTGAACCAGCTAAGAGCCTCCTCCGATAGGGTTTGTGGAAACATTCTGCACATCACATCTTCATCGGATCCCAAGTACATGGCCTCATACGTGTAAGCATCAAGGTGCTTAACGGGATCAGTTTCTCCATTATACTTTCCGATGGGAAGTGGTTGGGTCGTTTACAGATGCTTGGGGATGAATACGTTCATGAGCCTCCTTGAGAAAGGGACATTGAGTCGGTATGCCCCAGAGGTCATCGCTGTCTGCCTCCTCTTCCTTGCACTGATTCTGTCCCCAGAATCTTGAGTTTGTTCTCTCCTCTCATAAGTAGGGATCTTAGAATACTGGAGAGTTGTGGACTTCTCTCTCACAGATGCTTGGTGAGTATCCTCTGCCTGAGACATCATTCTGTCTCCAATTCCTCTTCTCTCTCTTTGCAACTCCATCAACTCCTCCCTGAGTTGCCTGATAACTTCATCTCGAGGATCAGGGGTTGCCACTGGTATTATTCTCCTTGAGTGGGTTGCTGGTGATTCGAAAATGAATCTCTTGTCAGCTTGTTGATGGGTCACATCTTCCACATGACCGTCAACGAAGTCGCGTCCATCTTCTTCCATGGTCGACTACTAACTTCTGTAGAAAGTGGAAATAACTCTACCGGGTCCCACCGGGCGTGCCAATGATCTGTCCTGAACCGGGGTCTAGGATTCGGTGTCGGGACAGCCTCAAGAGTTGAAGATTGAATGAGATTGAAGACCGGTTGTGTGTATCTGGTCTCTATGATCTGGCCTCTCAGTGTATGGAGGTCGGTCTTGTTGTCCTGGAGATCCTTCACACCGACCTCTCGCGTTGGTGTGGGCGACAGGTGGTGTCACCTGCGAGGATTCTCCGACGCTCAAGTTAGGAGAGTATAAGATGAACTCTATGATACTTAAGCAGTATAATAGTGAGAATGAGAGTAAGGACAATGTAACCTGGCATGTGTATTGGAACATGTTATTTATAGTTGAGCGTGGAAGATGAATCGTTGGGTGCAAGTGGGCCCATAGATTCTGATAACGTGTATAAAGAGACAATCCGAGTGGCCCAGTATTCAAGATGTGTCAGGAGGGTAGATGAATTATCAGTGTACGATCCTAATCACCTTTTCCGTAAATTCCGCTGGTGATGGTACCCACTCCTGTCAGTGAATGAAAGGGACATATTCTGCTGTGCAGAATACCTTCCCCATTATGATACTGAAGCAGTCGGTTAGAGAACGGATCAGCCACCCGGTGTAGGAGAGCGGATAAGCCGATCGGTGTCTCAGATGTCACCTCAGACCACTTGCCTTATGTAGTCGCAGACCGGACCATTACTTTGTGAGATCGGTCGTCCTCTTGGACAGTTAGATGACTTCTTTACTTTGGAGCCGGTGTTCGGATTGGCTCAATATACTGCCGACTGGATCATTATCCTGGGATACCGGTTGACTTCTAGAAAGGCTGAGACAGCCTTTTGTCCTTAGAACCGGTATCCAGACCGGATAACCTTGGGGCTGGTATCCAGACCGGATCAATACCCTTTTTGGTGATTTCCCATCAAACCATCATTTACCCAACCCAAATTTTTCCCCAACCAAACACAATCACTACTTCTCAACCCACTTTTACCTAACCCAACTTTTCAACATTTGGTCTGACCGGTATACGGGGCCAAAGTTGTTGACTTCCATACCGGTATTGAACCTCTCTCTCTCAACTTTTACATCGTCTCAGTGGGAGTACGATATTATAAACTTGGGTTCAGTGGAAACTCCAAGCCCTTCACGTTAAGGTAACGAAAATCAGTTCCAACTGTTGTCCTCGAGACCACACCGGAGGTTTAAAAAGACATTTTTCTATAAGTACTTTTTTTAATAAGAAGATAAGAGTTACTTCTTAACATAAATAAAAATCTACTTATATATTCTGCTTTTGTTTATTTTTGAAATTTTAAACAAACACATAAAAATTTAAAATAAGTATTTTTTTAAATTAAAAAAGTACTTATCTTTTAGAATAAATTTAAACAAACGAGTCCTTTATCTTGTTGTCTTACTAAACATAAACTAACAACATTATGGGCTAGTTTATCTTATCTTTACCATTTTATCTGTTAACCAAATAGACTCTTAGAACCTTATTAATTAATTAGTGCCTCAAAGATATTGTTTAAGAAGTTGAAGGTAGAATTTTTTTAAAAATATTAATGATATTTTTAAATAAAAACTTTTCATTTTTTATTTTTTAACCACTGTATTTATTTCTTAATTTTCGAAAGGGTTTGTTCATCTTATCCTATGACTGCTTTTAAGTCATTTAAGTGATAAATTTTTATTGAAATATATGTAATAATTACAGCACAAAAATAAAAGTCCAGTGAATGCATTCATTTTCAAGAAAAAAGTACCCCTTGTTGAGGTTTAAATTTAACTTAGGATTGAAGTTAATACAACACTTTTTTTAAAGTTAACTTTAAAACATTATACTTTTATGTTTGTTTCAGTTTTTGATAAAAATAATCTCACTTGACAAGAGTATTATATAGAAATAGAAGAATTAGAATTTGATCACCGTAGAAAACTCCAATTGGGACAATATATTGAGCTTTCCTAAAATCAACATTTTTTAAGAAATTTTTTAAATTTGGCTTTCCAAAATTTATGGAAAAACATTCCCATGCAAAAGATGAGACTCGAAGATTCTCAAGTACCGAGGAAATATATTTAAAATAATATTATAAAAATATTTTCAATACATCATACATGTTCACTTTATTTTCGGGAACCAGCAAGTGTATGTACTAGCGAATTGCACAATGTAATTTAATAATGTTTATTTCATACCCATAATATTACAAAACATGTCAAATAAAACAACAAATATAAAAATATAAAAATTTTTGAAGTCATGGAAAAAATAAATTATATTTGAAAGTAAAACATTTTAATTTCAATATTTTCATTCAAATTTGATATTTTTAGCTTAAATCTCCCAAACAAAGTTGAGATATTAAATTTCATGTTAAATCACTATTCTAGTCTCATCTTAAATTTTAAGTTAGCATTAATGGGGAAAATAGATGAATTCGGTTAAAAAAGACTTACAAACTCAATTTCACTACCAAGTTTATATCAGTCGAGGTAATAAGTTGGAACATTTAAACTCAATTAGCAACCAAGTTTGTAAGTGTTTTTAAATTCAGTTAGCATGCATAACCGAGTTTAAATGGCTAGATGTGCAGTCAGGATTGGTTGGAAAATAACATTATTTGGTAGAGAGGTCTCTAATATGCTATTTTGTTTTTTCGTTTAAAAGCTTTTGACATCTTTTTTCTTAAGCGTCAAATGCCTCTAGAGAAAAACTTTTAGTGTTAGTTCAAGTAAAGAATGTTCTTTTGATGCTGAGCATAAGGCATTCTTAGTAAAGCGGGGTGAGAATGAGGCCAACCTCAACGAAAGCAGAGGGGAAAACACATGCAGGAAAGCTAAGGAGAAAGAACTTTTGGAAGAGGAAGAGATGAAACAAAGGGAAGCGATTGCAATGTTAATACAAGTCATTTAGTTACCATAAGTTCATATCATAATACAACAAGATATCTAACAAAGTTATTTAACATATCTAACAAAAGAAAACCACAACACAAACCATATCTAACAGAATCATTTAGTTTTAATGAGTTCAAATAACAAAGGAAGAACCAAATACCCTGCAGGGAAGTCAATGCAACAGTGCGTACGAGAAAGAAGAAGAAAATATAGGTCCAAAGAAGATGAAGACGGACACAAAGATAAAGACGAAGACGAAGACGAAGACGAAGACGAAGCAACGGTCTAAAGAAGAAGAAACCAGTATAACATTATGACCTTTACTCTTTAATAATCTAAATTAGTATGCATGTGTTATGATTTTCAACTTAGTTACTACTACAACCGAGTTTATATATAGACATTCCGACTTAGTTAAACAAGCAACTGGGTTTATATGTGTACCTAAATAAATGAATAAATAATTTAGAAACCTTATAAACTCAGTTATATGTAAAACCAAGTTTATATGTAGCACATTCTAACTCGGTTAAATAAGTAATCAAGTTTATATGTTTACAGAAATAAATAAACAAATAATTAAAAACCCTATAAACTTAGTTGTACTTGTAACCGAGTTTATAACTTTGTTTTAAACTCGGTTCCCTTATAACCGAGTTTATATCTTTCGCTTAAAATTTCAAAAATGTCACCGCATTATTAATTAACATGGTTCCCTTTTAACCAAGTTAATATCCCGTATTTATATGTAGTTTTTGCATAAGTGTAGATCTTAACATTTTTAAGTTAGTTTATATCTTTTAAAAACAGTTAGTGAGACCTTCTTTGTCCAGTTTTTACTAACTACGTTAATGGGGTTAATGATGTGGTAGACAAACATCACACGCGATCAAGTCTTTATTTGCCAACTGTGCAAAATCATCACACATGTTAAATGTTCTTGATGTGAACCTAGTGAGCAAGCCATTAGTTTGATCCACATTTAATGCACTTTTAAAAAATTTTAATTTTACCCATCAACCAATAAACATTTAATATGTGAGGTAGCCACGTTGTAGGGCCAATGATAAATAAGAATATCCATTAATGTAGTTAGTAAAAATATGGAAGGATGGACCCTGGTTACAACATTAAAAAAAGATATGAGACTTAATTGGCTAAAAAAAAGTTGGAGATCAAACTTAAATTTATTGAAGAATAAGAGACTAGAATAATGATTTAAGTTAAAATTTATAAATCCACATAAAATATCTATTTCAAAGTTGAGACTACATTAAAATTTGAATAATTAATAATGCAAGTAAAAATCATTTAAGATTAATTGGGCTAGCCCACCATGGGTCAATCAGATTCCTAATTCAACCTACCTAAACTTACCTAGTGGCCAACCTAAAAAATCTCAACTCAACCTATTAGTTAGTTAAATGGCTCATCTAATTTTAAAAATGAAGAAAATACATTTCAATAGAATAACCATAAGTTTAGTGTTGAATTTAGGAGTTGAAATGCTATTTTATTAATTTTAAAACGTGTATATTTTATTTCTATATTTATTTTAGACGAGTCAACCCAACTAATCATGAATTCACTTGTTATAGTTGTAGTTTAGGTGAGTCAGATTAATGGTAATCTATAATTTACTGTCATTTATTTTTCCATACCTCACAGGATATGAGTTCCTTTTAATACCATTATTGACAATTTATAAGTATATATGATAATATAAAATTTCTTTACAAAATTAATGGGTCATAATTAAATTCATTGTTCTTTAATGCTCACGAATTATTTCATTATTTATAATGATAAAAATGTCCTTTTAATTGAAAAAATAATTTTGTAGTTATTCCAAAAAACACTTATGCTGCGTTTAGTTCATAAGTTTTCTTAGAAAAATAGAAAATTATTCTTAGAAAAATTTAAAAAACAGAAAAAACTGTTTATTTACAAATTATTTAATTTTTTTATAGAAAAATAGAAAACTGATTTTCTATTTTTTAAAGAAAATCAGAAAATTCTTTAAAAAGGTTTTCTAAGAAAAGTGAAAAAATAGAAAAGACGGTAACTGAATTACAAGATAAGGTAATTGAATTACAAGATAAGATAATTGAATTACAAGATAGAGACTGTTATAACCAAATAAGAATATGAAACAAACTGCTACTAATTCAAAAAGTTCTACTGCTACTATTTTGAAATATATTTAAATACAAACTCATTTGATCTCATTTTAATATTACTTTAAATTTTTGTCACAATTTTTATGTGATGCATATACTATACAATATTGTTATAAATAATATATATAAGACATATCTCAATTAATTTGAATTAAAGAATGTTTGAAAAAATTTTGAAAAACTGAGCGTAGTTGAACAACTTTTTTAGTTTTCTAGTTTTCCAAATTAAAAAACTGTCACATTATCTAAACAAATTTTCAAAATTTTTCTAGCTATTCTAGGAAATGAAAATTTTGGAAAACAAGCGGAAAACTTTTCCTAGAAAACTAGAATAATTTTCTGTAACTAAACTCAGTCTTAACTTCTTTTTAACTGATTTATTCTAGAGAGTTATCCTGGAAAAATTAGATTTGTATTATTCAAAATGTATTATTTGAAATACAGAGGGGCTCTAGGGCAAGAAAGACATTGATCTTAACCCAATATCTAATAGATAAAAATAATCTCTTAAGATAAATGATAGACATAACCTTTTAGAATTGAGGAGTCTCTTAAAATTATAAAATAAAGGGGTCCTAACTAATCTGGAGAAAATCACACACGCATATATATATATATATATATATATATATATATATATATATAATTTTAATAGAACATTGAGTGTTTTTTTAAAATCATGTACTTATATTAATTTTACGGTTCTATTAGTTTAATTAAACCATAAAACCTGTAGGTTTTTTTTTCTATAAAGACACTCACTGCACTTTTATTTTTGAAATGCAATTATTGTTTTAAGAAAATTTTACAATATTGGTGATTTAAATGAGAAACTAATATATACAAAGTCTTTTCTTTAAAAATAGAGGGGTTACAAGAATTCACGAGTAGTCTTGTGTATATTTTTCTTATCTCTAACGTTTTTTCACTCTCCTGTTCTCGGAATGGAGTTATCTCACACCAAAAGAAAAAAGATGCGAAAGATATGGTCTTGGCTTTCTGTTCTGTTCTAACAGTTCTGGTCAACATGGATATATCAGTGTCAGTTCAGAACACCAGTTTCCAGCACTTTTCCAACTTTGGAATCTTAAGGATATATGAGGATTATCATTTACATACTCAATAAAAGCCAAATGTTTAGACATATTTAAATTTAAATTAATTAAAATTAAACGAAATTTATTTCAATTCCCTTGATTTTGTTATTGGTTTTTAGAACGCTTTTACTCTACTCCTTAAGGGGTTTGGAGGAACTATCTCCTTATGTTTATAGTTAATTGTTTTTTTAGGAATTTCAAAATTTTTAAAATAAAATAAGGATTTCTTTAACTTGTGTAATCTTAAATAGATCAAAATAAAATTATTTTAACAAAAATTGTATGAGAATTGTTTAAAAATACGGTGAAAAGACCAAAAGATCCTCGATGCGGTTATATAAATTTTGTAACGTGGTTGTGTATTGGGCCCTTTTTTTATGGTAGTCTAATAGACTAATAATAGTAAGACATTTTAATGGAGGATTCTTTAAGACACCCCCTTTTCCTCTTTTTTAACGTTTTACCCCAATTATTATTTTGTCTTCATTTCATCAAATTCGCCAACACAATTATACTACTAAAAAAATAACTGAACCCCACATATATACCAGCAAGTAGGTATTGTCGTTCCTGCAACACGGAAAGCCGCATAAATATTTATTTTTAAAATATTATATTTAAAAATTATTAAATTCTTTTCTTAATTTTTAACGTCAACAGATTTAATTATTATTATAGGTTTATGATAATAATTTTAATGTATTTATTTCTATTCCTATTATACATCACTAATTCAAATTATTTCAGACAAATTATTTTTACATTCACTGCATCGTATATTAATTTTTCCTTTACCGTGATCTTTTGATTTTATTAAATTAAAACTACGATTCTCTATATGGTAACATTTTTAATGTTTTTTCCAGTGAATATTTTCAATCAACCCCAGCCCATAACTTTTTTTCTTTAATCGTAAAAACCCACGACTGAATTCGCAATGCCTCAATTTCGGTAAAGCCTTCACTGAAACGGTCAAATCTATTACCACTTTCCCTTTTATCTATTTAAACCTTCTTTATGTTTTTTCCCCCATATTTTTATTCTTAAAAGATCATTATCATTTATATCTTCCTTTATTAATAAAAACACACACCTTTTTACCCGACTTTCTATTTATAAAAACTAGAGCTGTCAAAACGGGTCAACCCGATCCACACAGATTGACCCACCATGGGTTGAAAATTTTTTAACCCAACTCAATCTGGCTTGCTTTCTTGAGTAAGTCAAATTTCTTAATCCAACCTAGCCCAACCCACCAAGTAGCTCATGGGTTGGCTCACCTTTTTTTAAAAATAAAAATATGAAAATGCCAAAAAAAATTTCCTCGCATTCCAATACCAAATTATTTTTATTCTTCTTACATTTTCTTCTTACATTCCAGTACTAATCAAAAATAGGAAAATGCCATAATTCATTAATTCATAACCTATATAAAACAAAACTAAATAATTCTATAGTTCAACTTCAAAATAATACTAACTTGTAGGCCAACCCGGTTCACCATGAGCTAAGCCCATCATGAGCCGGGTTGAGTGTGCCGAGCAAAAAAAGCTTTGCTTTAAAAATGAGTCATTTTTTAACCCAGCTCACCTAAAACCCATTTCGAGCCGAGTTGGCTTACGGGTTAAAACACATTTTAACGCCTCTAATAAAAACATGCATCCCTTTCATCTTCTTCTATCTATAAAAACGTACACCACATTTATTTATAAACACCCTTTTTCACATCACTCTTGGTTATTTATAAATGTATACCCTTATTTCTATCTTTAAAAACATACACGCACTTCTTACTTTACATCCCTATTTGAATTTGGACCTTTTTTTTATATAAACCTATACATAGTCTTTCATCACTTTATTGCTTCTTCCCTACTTTTATTCAATCTTTCAACTATATAAAAATTTGGAATTTAATCATGTTGACTTGTGGTTGTTTTGAAATTTAATCATACATGATTATAGTAATATTGGATTCAATCCTCAACGTGACACCTAAATTTAGTTAATAGACCCAAAAGAAAGTCCGCCAATTTTAGAATTCATTTTTTTTTCGTTTCTAAACACGTTTACTGTTTTGCATATAACTAGAGCTATAGAACTTCGATCGAGGTAAATCCAATTAGTATACCTCTGTAGCTAAGATATCTACAACTTTCATGTAGGAAGGAATGACTAATTTGGCTCAGAGAATTCCTGGTGCAGCATTATGCAGACCTTCCCTGTAGGAGAATTCCAATAGGGATGTACTAGAGTATTTCATGTATAACTTGAGCTATAAAACCTCAACTAAGGTGAATTTAGTGGCTACACCTCCGTAGCTCAAATACCTACAACTTTTATGAAGGATGGGAGAACTAATTTGGCACAGAAAATTCCCAATGCGGCATAAAAATTTCAGCAGGGATGTGTTAGAGTATTCCGCACATAACTTGAGCTATAGAACTCTGATTGAGGTGAATCTAGTGGCTACACCTCCGTAGCTTAGACACCTATAACTTTTTTGAAGAAAGGAATGGCTAGTTTGGCATAAAGAATTCCTAACATAGTAAAATTCAAAACTACCATGCAAAAACTATTAGCAAGGACAAAAATGCATATTTTCTTTAAAAATGCACATTTACTTATGTTCTCAAACTACCCAAACCTTGCCCAAACGAGACCAAACTTTTCCACAAACTAGTTAGTATCATTTCTAAACTGCTGGTCCAAGTCCTATGCCAAAATTCCATTCCAATTGGATTTCATACACATTGGAAGGTTTAGACAAAAAAAATGTCTATTTTACCTAACATGTGAAATTCAATTTGGATGGTTTTTTGCACCAATGCACTATACCAATATCTTGCTATGCCAATTTTTTGTTCACAACCTCCTATAGCACATTCCATGTCATCTACCTTAATTCATGTAAATCCTCACAGTACACATGTTTTTAGCATACTAGGTTTGTCATTCTAAGCATTATCATGTATTTTCATATCCCACCATATCAATTCAACATATAAAACATTTCCTAGACATGTAATGATCCTAATTCAAACATATGAAATAGTTCCTAATCATTGCAAGTCATATATGCTAGCTATGCATGCCTAAGTAATTCCTAGACATCACAGTTCATAAATCAAGTATAACGCAAATGGATCTATCCATGGCACCACTAGGCATATCATAAAACATATACATCAATATGTAACCTCTAATGAGGTATCCAACACAACTACACAATTATATACATATAATCCATACTATAATGAGTCAGTCAACACATATACACCGTAAAACATAATCAATCAAAAGCTATGCAGGGTTATAAACCACACCCAAGTGCCATTGGCACTAACCATATTCTCAGTGTCTCACCATTGATCCTCTCGTGCTGATTCCATTGTCACATTAAAAATAATAAGAGGGTGAACAATTTATGTTAAATGAAAAATATTGACTGGGTTATACCATTGCAACATATTCTAGTCAATCAAATACACACCTTGCTATTTAACATCATCATAATGTATCGTTGTTCACACAAGTTAATCATCCTCAACTGCATTGCAGCTTAATTAGCTCATTGCCACTACACTAATACATATGCATGCATATCTAACTTTAATGATGAGATTAATACTGCAGTACTTATTTTACAACACATTTATGTTTAACGTTTTCACCGATACCAAACAGCTCGCTCATTTGCAACACCGTCACTCCAAGTGACTGTGGCATCTCAACAATTGGTGTTGCAGACTGGCCCTAAAGTCCAACTCTGGAGTGGTTGTGGGTCCTAAAAGGAACCATTCCAGGGTCTATATCTTACCATCAGGCCGCCCTCCCATTTGGGCCCCCCCACAAAATCCCTGCATCTTGTGAGCAACTTTATGTAAATGTCATGTTCAAATATTAATATCAACAATAAAACCTTCTAAGCACTATTACCAAAGGTTACCACTTAATTACCACAGTCAAAGGTTTCACACATATTTCATCAACAATATAACATGCTCTAACATGGTTACCATCACCATATACCTTATCATCACCAACATTAGTATTATCATTATAATTTAACTCATATCAACAACAATTAATTTCATATCATTTATATCGCTCAAGCTATCATTCACATTGCATTACAACATCATTTATCAGGCTAACATCAACTATATCAATTCAATCTTCACTATCTCAATCATCGTCATTTTTAATAATTTATCACATAATTCATCACCACATGATTATCAATAATTTCTCATTAATTCATATCATCACTATCATTAACAACATCAATTATCAATATTCCATGATTCATTTGTAAGTTATATAAATAATATCATCATCCGTTCATAATTCATTTATTTAAAATACAATGTTCCCCACCTACCTAGAATCAAAGATTCCATAAAGTTTTACACGTTGCGACTCGATCACGGAATCCGACCTACAACAAACACATACATCGATACTTTCCAATTAATTATTCATTTACCAATTCCAATCAAACTAACTAAATTCTAACTACCCGGGCCAAAACACTATCAAGCACACTAATTAAATAAACAGGGGAAGATTCAACAATTTATACATATTGATTGTTTGTCGATGAGGTCTGGGAAAACAAATTTGAACTTTTGGCCCTACCCGTACACTCGAAATAGTTCCTACGACCATAATTTAAAAGAATTGAGATTGATTAGAGAAATTAAACAACCACCCACTTTGGGTTCTTGAATCCATACCTTAGGTGAAATGGATTTGGAGAAGGAAGCTAACACCTTAGTTTTCCCACGTGAGGGAGAAGAAGGATGAGTCATGGGAACTTGCCTTTCCTTGCTCGAGATTAAGGAAAAAGAAGTAAAGATGAATAGTAGTACAACATGGAGCACAACCACAGTTCGTGAAGTGAGGTGGAGAATGAAGTGAAGTTATTTTTATTTTCTTTTTGTTGTTTGTGAGAAAGGAAGGTGAATTAAGTTTTTAGAAATTAGGGGTAATTTAGTAATTTCACCTATTTAATTAATTCCATAATTAATGTAAAATCCATTCTTGATTTAAATTAAATTTTCAAGTAAATTTTTTACGATTTATAAATATAGTACACTCATAAAAATCACTTCCATATCATTAAATATCAGATATACCTCTCAAGTAATACTATAATTAAAAATAAAATGATCAAGTATTAAGATCAAGTATTCAATCCGCATCAATATATTAATATTAATTAACTAATAAAAGCAGCATTTTTATTGTGTACATATCAAATAATTAGCTTAAGAAACATTGCATGGAAGCTAGGTGGGTTTTCATAGGCTTGCATGAAAAACATGGGTTCTAGATGCCAAGTAATCGATTACAGTATCACTGTAATCGATTACAAACCTTATAATTAAGCACTTGCAAGTTTTTGTCTTTAGTAATTGATTACTAGAATAGATGTAATTGATTACCCATGAGCAAAAGCCATTTCATGCACAAATTACTCTTTGGTAATTGATTACAGCATAGTTAGTAATCAACAAAATAGAATGCAAAAAAACTATAGCAAAAGTGTTGAAATTAAGCTTCCATGCTCCCAAACTTCCCCAAATGGTATCCAAACACCACTAAACTTTCTGTACAATATATATAACCTGATTATGATATAATGCAAATGGCTTCATCTCAAAATTCATTAAAATGAAAAAGGGTATGTTATAAAATGCGTTTAAGGCAATTTAAGGCCAAATAGCTAAACTAAACCTATCAATTCCCATTAAAAAAGGGAAAAGGCATTATGAACATATTTCAACTCATGTATTTAACTAATGGAGCCTATTCAAAGGTTCAAAAACCTCCTGGATAAAAATATGGCCTTCCTTAATCCTTGAAATCACATGTTTATGAATAAAAACCTTGCATGACTAAATTAAACTTCAAATCAACATGTATAACAACTACCTACCTAATTTAAGCATGATACAATTAGCAATTTAGCACAATTAAGATCACAACTAGCTACATAAAACCTGCTTATCAATGTATCAAGTAATTTCCCTGCATTCACACTATCATACATAATGTATCAAGCCTATTTTCATGATATACATGTATATATCTTACTTCTCATTACTAATTCATGCATATTAAATTCCAATCCAAGTTTAATCCAATCTCATCTTAACCACACATAAGTCCATATGCACTTGGTCATCAAAACATAACTTGCCACACATCACTTAACTGCATAGTTATAATCTAGAAGTATGTGGTACGACATCCATCACTCAAAAACATATTTTACATACAAATATCCAAGGCATCTCTATGGCATCATCTCACATTTCCACTCCCTTGAATCATTTGTTCTGCATCACCGTATCCTTGATGATTCACTGGAACCATAGGTAAGGGGTGAAAATAATTCAAAGCAATAAATAAAAATTTCAATTTAAACTATACATATACATAATTACAAATCAATATTCAATACATTTTCAAGACTATCAATTTAACAAATTCAATCATAATAACAATCTCCACCAATTCTCAATCAATTATGTAACTTCAAATTACAAATGATATGTCAAATGCCACAGACTTAAGAAATTAGTCTTTATTCTAAAAATACATAAAATATGCTATGCGGATCAAGCTTTATCATTAAGCCAAATCAAAGTACCTGGGTAACCCAACCAGTGAATCGTGACATTATAACGGTGGGTACCAGGTACCACCAGCGAATCGTAGCGCTATAAAAGGTGGCACCTCGAGAACTACACAATGAATCATAGCGTATAAACGGTAGTCTCATCAGCAAATCAAAGTGTTAGGCGAATCTTAGTGCCATATAAATGCATACAATGTAATGTTATGCAATCCATGCTTGAAATGTGAATCTTAGTGCATACATGTTCGAATACATCACAGCTTAGCTCTACATACATCATTACAGATTTCTCGAGCATAATTATCATCAGAATAATAATTAAACTACCAGAGGAGCCATTCATAATTACCAACAACATCATTACCTTCACCACAACCATCACATAAATATAATTATAATGACAATTTATCAAGTTTTAGCTTTAATTATGCTAATACATATTCTCACATAACAATTGCCATTATTTCAAAAGGTAATATACAAACACATACTGTCATACAATCGCATTACATTATAACCAAGTCCTCTAACTCATTACATTCCTCCAAAATCCAATACTACCAACATAATAATTAATCAAGCATATGAGCCATAATTCTAATTAATCAACAACATCATCCTCAACTGAACGGCAACTTACTAATATACTAGAATATACCAAGAACACAAATAGATCATAAAAGTTGATTCCAGGATAAGAACTTTTATTTAATGCTTGAATAATAACTCCACCCAAATGTAGAAACATACCTCAAAGCTTTTCCGTTTCTAAATTTAATTACGGGTAACGATCGGGCTTGAATAATAATTCCTAAAAATATCGAATAATTATTATAGGCATTTCTAATTCATCCTAAGCACGTTACGAAGCTTAATTAGAAGGTTTGACAATGTTTCAATGAAGAACAATTTACCGAAATATCGATACGCTTTCCAATTTGAATCCAACAACTTTCAATACTCCAAAATTGAACCGAAATGATTCCAAATGATTTTCCAAAGTGCTGCCATAAAAACCCACAAGCAAGAGGAAGGAAATTAACACCATGGGTGATGACTTAGCTATGACTGAATGTGAGGGAGGAGAGGGAAAGTCATGAACTCACCTTTCAAGCTTCTAAAATCAGCACCCAAGCTTAAAAAACTCCAATACTAGCCATGGGTATCCGTGGTTTTATCCTAAAAGAAGAAAGGGAAAGCATTCATTCACATGCTATCAAGGAAACCATGAATGGGAAACAAAATTTTAGCTTCCATTAGCTTACTTTAGTCACAAATTAGATGATGGCATGCAATGATGATGGTGATTCGAAAGCAAGAACAAGGGAAGAAGAGGAAGAATGCATGGTGGTGATGGTGGGTGATGCAAAACTAAGAGAGAAAGGAAAATAAGGTTGCACGGGAAAGAGAAGAATGAAATCAGTTTTTGTGAAATTGAAAAAATTACTTTTTGACAATAACATTAGGATTTGGAACAATTAATTTAGTTTAATTAATTTAATTAGATAACTAAATTTTTAGTTAGTTAAAATTTAATTTAACTAAACCCATTTAATTTACTATTCAATATGTTCAATATTATTTTCTAATATTCCACTCCAGTCAAATTTATCAATTGCATTTGCTAAGTTACCCAATTTAAAAATTTCAAGATGTTACAATTAACCTACTTTATTCCTTTATAATTACAAAATCCCAATTTATTATTTGATTACCAACCACTTATCCCTTAATTTTGAATTGGGATGTTACACTCAAGGTATTGGTTGAAAATAGATCATCAAATGTTTATTAAAATTTGAATTTGATCATTCTTGGAGATTGACTACGATGTTGATTATCGTGAAATTGACATTAAAAAGATATGTGGCAATTATAACCACTCCCCAAACTATTCATTAATTAATAATTCAAAGAATTTGTTTTGAAAACTATATAGTGTTAGGAAGCATGACATAAATATCTTTCGAAGTTTACTTTTCAAAAGAATTAAATTATTGTTCTAGACACTAGTTTGATGATAGATTTCAAAAATATTTTTTTTATTAAAACGTAAAAAAATGTTTGATAATGTAATTGTTATCAATTGTATTAAAAAGTTAAAAATTGGAAATTAAATTTAAAAACTTAAAAAAATAGAAATAACATTTAGATGTTTATAATATTTGTTTTAAAATATAACCTATTCTTTATAACAACTCTTAAATCTAAGATAAATTTTATTTAAAACATTTTTTATCACTCCAACTAATTTTTAAATACTAAATCGAAGATAAATTATTTACTAAATTTAAATATTATTTTTAACTATTATTTAAATAGAAAGTTGGTTATTTATATATTTAATTAATATTTTTTATTTTTAAAATATGTTTCACTATTACATTATAAAAAATTATAAAAAAGAAGTGTAAATAAAATGGAAAGGCAAAGTAAGAAAGGGTTATAGGTGGAGAATCAAAACTTAAATGGAGAATACTCTTTTCAAGAAAGGTATAGATGATTTTCACATCAATTTTTGGAAGTTTCCTAGGAGCCATGGTTACAGATTGGGAAATTGCAAATTCCTTATAAGATAAGGTTTTTTCTTTGTTTGATCGGACACAGAGCGGTTCTCTACAACCAACAACGTGGAGATGTTGATCCAATCGAGAATGGTCATATATGAATATCCTCCTACGTGTTTCATTGCTCTTAATGTGGACGCGGCTTCCATGAGAGCACCAAGTTAGCTGGCTCCATGGATTCATCGGTAAAGTCTTTGTGTTACTAAGGACAAGGTTTATGAAAGATTAATTGTTTTTTCAAATCATGGAAGGTGGGTCACCCCTTCATATCCATGCAATCTTGATGAAGCACATTTGGTGTGGGATGTAATTGGTGGAGCTTTGGTAGTTGAAGCACGTGCTTAGGGAAGATAATGCTTGTGCGGATTGGTTAGAAACTAATCAAACCAGTTTTTATGTTGAAGTTTTGGTATTGCTAAAGGACCTTGGTATTTTTCTTCTGAATGACTGTATTGGTGTGCCTCTTATGTTGCCCAGATACTTAGTACAATACGGATACAATATGACACGAATACGGGAATACGAGACATTTTTAAAAAATCAAGATACGATACGACCTTGATACATCATAGAATTTTTACAAAAAATATATGTGAGATTAATTCTACGCATTGTTTTAACAACCATTCAAGATATTTAAATGATGATCACAAATTACAAAAAAAGACACTTATGATCACACACTAATGAAGCATAAATACATCATATAGCCTTTCCCTAAGTCAAAATATCATAAAAAACTACATCATAATCATTCTCTAATCCAAGTTAGAACCACCAAAATAAACTACATTGGTGATCATATACAAGAACTTCATTGTTGCCTAACACTAACTATTTCAGTCTCATCTATGTCATTCCCATCATCAAGAAAAAACATAGTTTCCAGCTTTGGTTCATCAAGAGACATTTCTGCTAATTCAAGAAATTTAGCACCATTATCCAATGGGTCATGCGTATCTCCATTAAGGTGCCATAATCTTGTTTCTTCCTGAGCATATGTATCACTTTTCCTAGATAGAAGTCGGAGATTGGAATGCACATAAACTAAATCCTTTGCTTTCTTAGGATCCATTTTGTTTCTTTTCAAGGAATGGATAAAGAAGTATGTACTCCAACTCCTTTCACAACAAGAGGAAGAACAAGGTTGAATAAGCAATTTCAAAGCAAGTTTTTGAAGCAAAGGAGTATAAGATCCATGCATTACCCACCACTCTCTCAAGGGTAAAGTCCATGTATCCTCAATGGAATCAAAGGAAGCAAAGTCACCCGCACAAGATAAGAATTTAGAGAATTCGAAGAAAATCTTTCTTCTTTCATCAGCTGTTGGAAAATATCTCTTTGGACACTTGTTCCTTTCTCTATAAACCTCTTTATCTTGATGATGAGGAAGTCTATTTGGAGCTTCACTAAGCCATGCTGCATTATAATACCTATTTTTCATTAAAAAAATTATAACTAAATTAACTAAGAATGTTGTGATTAAAAATAATAATAACTAACATGAAAATTCCAATTACCTTGGATTCAATGAATAGGCTAAACAATGAAGTGGAGTACGACTCTTGTTCCATCTAAGATTGAGTATCTTATGAACCACTTCAAAGAAGTTGGAAACTTCACTTTCCTCCTTTCCTTCATGCCTATAAATGGTTGCCTTCACTTTTTCTATCATGGAATCCCACATTTCATACACTAAATGAAGAGTTGAAGCATCTATGTCACATATCCTAAGCATCTCATGGATAAGACTTGTGAAAGAAAGTATGTAATCTACTTTATCCCACTATAGATCAATCAAAACAAGCTTTTTAACATGTGCAACTTTGTTGACATCATCTTCTCTATACTACTTCATGCTTCACTAATCACTCTATTTTATAGAGCATGTTTCAGCAACTTGAATCTTTTTAGCATTACAATCATTGAAACAAAATGAGTCTCGACAATTGAAAGCAACTTAAGAGTGGAAAACTCATTAAAAATTGCTAATCGCATAAAATGTGTCATTATAAAAGTCTTAATAAAGGATGCATCATCAACCACTTCAATGATCAAACAACATTCATTGTAAGCATCTTCATTTCCATTAATATTCTTTGGCACACATATATTCTTTAAAGTTAAATTCAATGTATGGACCACAAAAGAAGTCCAAAAGATATGATTAAATTCAGCTTCAATCAATATTCCTGTCGCCTTACACACTAGAGCATTATTAGTTATGAGTTGAATAACATTATTTAGTCCAACCTCTTTGATTATATCCTTAATTATACTAGCCATATAATGCTTGTCCTTATACCCTTTGGAACCATCAATTGCCTTAAAAAACATAGGCCCTTCTTCACTAATAGCCATGAAATTAATTAAAGGTCTTCTTTGTGCATCTGTCCATCCATCAACGACCAATGTCACTCCTTTTATGGTCCACAATGACTTAATAGGTTGGAGTAACCTTTTAACATGAACCTCTCATGTTGCAAAAGGCTAGTTCTCAAAGCACTGTAGTTAGGAGGAAGGAAACCGTTAAGATTATGGTTGACAGCAAATGAATAAGAACTAACATAATAAGGATTTTGAACAACATTGAATGATAAATCAACTGAATAAACATTCTTGCTATATATACTCTAAGATAATTCCTATCATCAACATTAAAGGCTTTTTCTAAGGCACCATCACTCATCCTTCTTCTCTTTTGGGGTTCTATTGGAGGCAATTTATTAGTAGGCAAAGACATACTTTTTGGTTTCACCTTATTTTCAGCTTCTTCACAAATAACTCAGCTAAATATTGTGGATTAACTTTTTGACAAACAACAACTCCACTACATGGAATTCTAAGTAGATGTGCTTTCACTTTAGACTATGAACTTTTGACCACATTGTTGTAGAAATTACAGCTCCAAACCTTATTCCCCCCACCATCATCTACCTTATCTTTTATAATGACAAATACCCAAAGAAGAGCATGATCATCTTGAGGAACATCCAAGGAAGAAAATTGACTAGTAACAATTGGGTTAGAGTTAGACCCAACACTAGAGCCCTTTTCCCCTCCACCAGTTTCAACCATTTTCACTAAGCATCAAAACATATATACAAATATAATTAAACAATAAACACAAGAAAATATTGAATCAAGCAAATAGCACAACAGTGGCAGGATGGCATTGGCATTATGCATTAACAAAAAAACAACACACACAAGAAAATAAAGACAATTGCGAAATCAATTTAAATCAACACTGTAAAAATAAAAATCGTTAAAATACTAGCAGTGGCAGGATGATATTGGCAGCAACAAATGATTAAGTTTTTGAATTCAAAAAAATCATCTTAGAGCATTGAACAAACCTCTGAGCAATGGAGTGCAGAAGCTCCAACGTAGTGGGTCTGACTGAACCTTGAAGCAGAGACACGGCTTGAGGAAGAAGATGGGACACTGAAGAAGAAGAAGAACATCAAGGAAGAAGATGGGACGCTAAGGAAAAAGAAGAATGCTGAGGAAAATAAGACACTGAGGAGAAACCATAAAACAAAGCTCTGCTTTAGAAGCTCATGAAACAGAGCACGACGAAGAGGCAAACGAAATCAAGGAAGAAGCTAGAAGACGACGAAGAGGCAAACAAAACGCTGAGGAAGAAGATAGAGCTGGTCGAACGACGAAGGATGAAGGGTCTGGCAGAAGAACCATCCATCAACGAAGCTGGTGGTCGAACGATGAATGAGGATTCGCGTGTAGTGATGAAGAACAAAGAAGCCCTAAATGAAATTGCATATCAAATTAGGGGGAAAGGAGAAAGTGGTTTAACTTTTGTGCCATTTAGCAATTAAAATGTTTAATTTTTTAATGTCGTATCGTATCCTCTATGTAAATCGTATCCAATGTGAGTGTTGCGTATTAGAGTTGTATCCCATCCGTGTCCATTTTTTGTTTCAGTTAAATTTCTTTTTAAAAAATTCTAATACTTTTTGGATACGTATCAGGACGCATTGGTCGCATATTGGTATCTGATACGTGTCTGATACAGATACTTCCGCATTTTGGAGTATCTGGGCTTCAAAGTGTGCCTTCTATCAAGCTTAGTGTTGTTGTTAGTTTTTTCTATCTACTCAAAAAAAGTAAGAAAGAGTTATGTTTTCATAAATACAAAAGGGTACAACAAAGTAAATACCTTATAAATAAATAAAATGGTGAAGAGAGTGTGATTCTATTATGCTTTTATAAGTATAAAATAATGAAAGGGATGTATGCTTTTATAAATAAAAAATAAAATAAAGAGGGTGTGTTTTTTTTATTAATAAGGAGATATAAATACTTTAAAGAAGGTAGGGATCTTTCAGGAATAAAAATTTTAAAAAATCACAAAAGAGAGTTTGAATATATAAAAGGAAAGTGGTAATAACATTCACCAATTGAAACTAGCAGAGTTACCTTTTACGATTAAAACTAGCAAAATACACATGAAATTGGATCAGATAAAAAATATATTTTAACTATTTTGTATAAAGTTTTATTAATCATAAGTATATATTAAAAATATTTCTTTTGATGTCATGATAAAATATTCATTATAAAATATGAAGCTTATGTAAATGAATAATTAGTTATTATTAAAATACAATTGGATTTGGAAAATTTTTATTTCTAAAATATTTTACAAAACCAATTAATGTAATAATATATTAAAAATATTTCATTGTTGTTTTAGAAATAATAAATAATTAAAATTTTTTTATTAAAAACTTTCTGAAAATTTCAAATAATTTTATTATTATCAATTTGAAAATGTAAAATTTCAAAAACAAATTAAATTAAAACACATTTAGTTTATGTTCGTTTGTCTTCTCATGTGTTTTTAAGAATTATGTTTGTATATGAAAATTTTAAATTATTAATTTAGAAATTTAAAATAATTTTTTTAAAATTTAAAAAAATAGTTTTATGAATAAAAAGTTGACAAAAAAATTGATAATTGAAACAAAAGTTTATCACATTTTAACCTTGTGTTTAGGTTCTATTTTATAAGATTCATATTGATCAAAACTTTATAATTGTTTCTTTTGAATCTAAAACTAAGATTTTTAAGTTAATAACAATTTCTTAGAATTAATATTAATTAAATGTTAAATGATAGTCTTGCTTTTGCAAAAATCAAGTTAGATTGATACATCAAGATTTGAAATTTCCAAATAAGCTTTTAAGTTAATAGTTTAAGCTGAATCTTTTGTGAATGTGAGGCCTAAACCCATTTATGAAACACTAAACCAAAACAAAAACAATGAACGGATAAAAATTTTCATGCCTATCCGTCAAACCAGTCATTTAATAAAGTGAACTATAGCAGATATTTGCTTAAAAAGCAACTAAGTCACATCCAACACATATTGAACTCTTACTTCTTTGCTAGCATATGTCATTCTATCATTCAACAATTGGAACGTTATTTTATTTATGTTGTTACTTTGGCAATTTTAAATTGTTTTTACATCCAGCCATAAAAAATTTATTTTTAAATTTATTTATTATATTTTAAATTATCATTATTATTTCTTCTTTGTATTTTTTATAAAATTTTAATAGATTTAAAATGACAAGCTATTTTTTAAAATTGATTTACTGAAAAATATAAACATAATTACCAAACAAAATGACATTGAATAATAATGTAATTCTTTGATTTATAATCTGTTTTTAATTGTAGAAGTAAATTTTTTTTGAATTCAGCGATAAAGTAAAACAAGATTACACTAGCTAGCTCATAATGTTGTTGTTAAAAAGTCATATCTCTAAATATGGGATAACTTCTAGAAATGTGAACAACAACACTTAGTTGCGAACCTTTGATAGAAAGTCAATAACCAGGAAAACATAGTAAATTTGACATGATTATTCAACAAAGAATGGAGATTACAATTACGAGCAATTTGTTGCACATATTATAAAATAAAAAATATGATACGGATGACTCTTGGATCTTCTATTTCTTTTACAAATATGACATCATATATTATATTTTACAAGACTAATTTTATTTCTTTTACATTAATACTATTACATTATTACTACTATATAATAATTATTATTACAATATTATTTTTATTAAACTTTTTTTCTCATTCACTTACATATTTTTCTACCCGTTTAAATATTTATTGTTATATTTATTTTTGTAACTACTTGATAGGGGCATGATACCAATATCAATATTAAAGGGTCCATACTTGTGTGTAAGCTACCACAATCAATGTCAACATAAAATCCATAATGGCAATCCTCAAGATAACTTATGATTGTCTATATCACACAATGAACTAGTATTTTTAATGGATTTGTAAGGGAGTATATCGGTCCATGCCGGTAGGAATTGTAGGAATATATATGTTTTTGTGTCAATTTTTCACGCACTTTGTGGGAAAATGCTGACATAGGCCACACAAGACATAATCTCTTCTCAACGTTATAAATAATACTCACTTATTATAGTTCGACGTACAAGAATGCTTAGCACTTGATCTCTAATATCTAATATCATATTGGCTTGTGCGACGGAGTGCCTTTATAGATGACACCTTATTTCCCCACAACACAAGATACCAGTGTGTGTTGGACGGAGTGATACCAAGACTTTGAGATTCTCACTAGACTTATGAATATAATATCAGATTCATACCAGAAGTTTATCCACTCTTATCGGACATATCACTTCTTTTATTATATTTTTCTTATCCAACATTTTTAGCTACTCACATGAAGTTTTAATTTTTAATTTTTTAGGTATACAAATAAAAATAATTAAATTTTACTCGATCGATACACATTGTTATTGTGGTTAAATATAAATATTACATTTGAGATGTATTTTTAACTAAATATATTACATTTTACATATTTTTTAATTAAATATACTACATTTGACATATATTTTTAATCAAACATATTAGATTTGACACATATTGATTTGGACCTAATACCAGCTAGATACTGAGGGATGCATCAGTACACATAGAAGGGTATCCGATATGACTTAACATTGAATCAATATGACAATACAATATCGACATTGCCCACACATGGTAGTTTCATTGTTGAAATCGCTATGCAACATATTGTAGGTATCCTAGTTAAACACTTGTAGAGGTGTCAGGAATGTCTGTACCTATGTCAGTTTTCCCTGTACTTTATAGGAAAATACTAACACAAAGTATGTCAGAGACAATCCTCACCCAACTCCTAAAAGTTAGAAAATTTTATTTTCCACCTCGATAAAACTTTTCATACATTGTTCGTCCATATTAAATTATAATATTTTAAAAATAGTATCCATCATTAAATGATGATTATTAACAATTGATTTCAATGAGTGTCAGTTATGAGTGGTTGTGTTAACCTTGAGAAGTGTCTACAGTAACAAATTACACCCCGGTCTATCAAAATCCCACTTTCAAGGAAATGGGCAGAGGTGTAGCTACTCGAGGGCAATGAGGTGCCATGGTCCACTCTTCAAGTTTTAAGACATTTTAAAATAATAGATATATAAATGCAACCCATTTAGAAAAAACAAAAAATTAACAATTTTTTATGTGTAGGATGTAACTCAAAATATTTACCATCAATTATGATGACTAATAATTGTATTGTTTTAACAATGAAATAATCAACAACATATAATTTTATAAATTACTTAGAAATTTATGTTTGTTTCGTTAATTAGTAACAACAAAATTAGATATTTATCCACTTCCGTGGATGTCCATAACACTTGTAATAATTTATACCTATTTCGAAACAAAATGAAATATAACTTTCTAAAACACAGTTTATATATATATATATATATATATATATATATATATATATATATATATATATATATATATATATATATATAGTTATCGATAAATTATAAAATGAATGAATATAAAGTTTTTATGACAATAGTATGTTGTTTAGAGCAAAACTTTAGTATGATTTTAGACCTATTTATTTAATTATTTTACTTATATTTTATTTTTTCAATATCTTTATCTTTTATAATAATAACTTTACTTATTTAATATTAATCCGTGTGTTTAAATATAATCTTCTTAATTTATTAATGTGATTAGATAGTAAAATAGGAATATGTCTTGAATTTTGTGCAAAAGTGTATATATATATATAGTTATCGACAAATTATAAAATGAATGAATATAAAGTTTTTATGACAATAGTATGTTGTTTAGAGCAAACCTTAAGTATGATTTTAGACCTATTTATTTAATTATTTTACCTATATTTTATTTTTTTAATATCTTTATCTTTTATAATAATAACTTTACTTATTTAATATTAATCCGTGTGTTTAAATATAATCTTCTTAATTTATTAATGTGATTAGATAGTAAAATAGGAATATGTCTTGAATTTTGTGCAAAAGTGTATATATATATATATATATATATATATATAGTTATCGATAAATTATAAAATGAATGAATATAAAGTTTTTATGACAATAGTATGTTGTTTAGAGCAAAACTTTAGTATGATTTTAGACCTATTTATTTAATTATTTTACTTATATTTTATTTTTTCAATATCTTTATCTTTTATAATAATAACTTTACTTATTTAATATTAATCCGTGTGTTTAAATATAATCTTCTTAATTTATTAATGTGATTAGATAGTAAAATAGGAATATGTCTTGAATTTTGTGCAAAAGTGAATTTACTCTTTTTTTTAAGCAAAAAGTGAATTTATTTTGGTTCCATTAAGTTGAGTAGTGTCCTTTATGGAGGGTTGGCCCTGATGGTGGGTGAGATGGATGACCGCCGGGCTCATGAATAAAGAGGCTCAACTTTAAAAGTTGTTATGTGCATTGAACAAAAAATAAATAAATAAAATTTTTGTAAAATTAAGAGTTTTAAGACATGTCTTAATAATGTTTATCATGATATTTATTAGGGGTGTGAATATGTTAAACTGTCTATTTGAGCTCAATGCTTATTCAAAATTTAGTTTTATTAATAATATTTAATGTCTACCTTTATTAATAAGATTGAGTTAAAACTTTTCAAAAAGGATATTTAGTTAAAAGAAGCTGAGTTTTGACTTAAAAAGAACATTTTAAACCTATAGATCAGTCATTTGTAACTATTATATGATCTTATAAAATAGATTTATAGTATATTATAATTTATAAATACACATTATATTTTCTATATATAAAGTTGAATTTATGAGATTATAAAATATGTTAAAATTAATTTAAATGTGCAAATTGATAATTAATTATATATTTTGTACATGTTGACTTTTTAGAGGTTTGTTTATTTATTTAAGATAGGTTCATTGATATATTGTTGGCATTTTTATTAGTTTAAATATAAATCAAATTTTTATACATACCTTACAATTAACTATCATTGCATTTTTTTAATTTTTTTTAACACTTCTTCATCTTTATGATAATATTATTACGTTAGTTTGTCATCTCTTTTTATTACTATATATTAACAAATAATTAGGTTAAAGTTAATTTAATAATATACTACAATTGTTGAATTACAGTTATGAGATATATTTTAATTTTTATGATATTAAGATTTAAAGTAATATGAAAATTGTTACTTAAATTAAGAAATTTTTTTTATTTCACAATGAAAAATATTTATACATCTTCTAGATCTGATATACTTATTAAGACTAAAAAAAATCAGAAATGACCATGCAGGCGAATCATGTGATAAACTATGGGGTATGTATATGGCAGGCACGGGATTGAAACCCTATCACCTCTCCTTACCTTTGGATCTAGAAAAAAAGAACATTGAGTTGAGTAGTGACTTCTTCCACAATGGAAAATAGGAAATATTGTGTATTCCGGAAGATGACAAGCCATTAGTGGCTTTATGACAATATTGGAGCGCAGTATATAGATTCCATACGTTGAATACAGAAGGATTGGGACATTTGCTTACCCATAAGGCACCATCTTCGTAGACATATCCTATATAGGAATGTATATCAGCTCAGTGACGTGGAAATTAAAGAAACAAACATCAAATACTGTATTTTTCTTTTTTTTGTGAAGAAACATTATACAACAGGATGAGTTGTTTTATTTCACGTGAAGATATCTATTCGTTTTGATATATAAAGATGGAGAGCATGCAAACACTAAATGGATTCCATTCCAAACGTGGGTATTTGCTTAATCAATCGATGAAGATAAATACTCTGCGTAGTTAAGGTTCATGGATATAATATAGGGTCCTAAATATATGATATATCCAATCCTTAGGTTCGGAGGCTTAACTAATTAGTATCCAAATTTAGAAACCTCTTGGCTCTTTTCTACCTACTCTTTGTTTCCCACCAAATTTCAGAAAGATGGAACTAGAATGCTTCATTTCAACAAGGGTTTAAACTTAATTGTACTAATTTTATCATAGACTTTCCTCTACTCAATTTACTTGTTGATGGTTACACGAAATATTTTTAAAATTGTATAAGTTATTCAACATGTGAAGGAATCAATTTAAGTAAATCAAAGTTTAACTAGAGATCAAACTAAAACTATAAAAAATTAACTTAGATTAGTTAGGTGGCTGATTTATAATTTAACTGGTTGAATCAATTGATTTTATCCAATTTTGATAATTATATATATATAATCTTTTCAATTTTTTTTGATAAGTTTCCTTAGTTAATTTGGCTAGATGATCTCTAACTAAAGCAGCATATGATGTTTGTCGGCATGTACGTTAATATGGGATTACATTCGGGAAATGTTCGTCTAACGAAGGGGATGGATATAATGAAAAAAACGTGAAATAATTTGTTATTCATTTCATCAATTAAAGTATTTTATCAAAATACTAATTTAAAATCAGCGGTTTGATGTTTTACTTTCTTATTTTATATATCCACTTTTAAAGAAGTTATATAAATCCAATACATTTATTAACCAAAAGACAAAATGAATTCTTTTTATTAAGGATGTACACATGTCGATTCGATTTGATTTTCTAGAGAAAATTATAAAAATGAAAATATGATCCATATTTAAAAAAATGGGAGAAATATCATTTAATTGAAAGGTGTAGTTACAATACAAGTGGGAAAATGCATAGTTAAGAAGAAAGGCATAACTTTAAGGGTGTGCATAAGGAAGGATAAGATTGTCTTTGCGTAGTGGTGGAGTCCAAATAAAAACAAAAGTGAAAAAGTGGTAAAGAAAAGTGATAAAGCACTTGCCGGGGCGTGTGCATGTCGGTGAATCAAAACAAACGACGTTGTGTCCCCATGCATCACTTTTCTTTAAATTACATTTCTGCCCTTATATTAAGCACTAACGTCATTATCATTATATTATATTATTAAAAACTTAATTAGGAGCATTTAACTAATCATTTACCTCTTCCTTCCCGTCGGTAGTATGGGACAAGGATAACATTCAACCTCACCCTTTCTTTCTCCCTCTTTTGTTCGGTTAAATATCTAAATTGCTCCTTTTATTTTAATACACTTTCAAATTAATTGGCTAGTATATAAAATATGAAACTAAAAAAATTAACATATTAAGATTTAAATTTAGAATCCTATAAATAATGAAACAACTTATTTAACCAATAGACTATAAATAATCTTTATTCTACAATCATCATATCTACACATAATTCATCATATTTTATATTTCCATTTAACATAGTTACACAATCGTAAATTGCATCAATCACAACAATACGAATCATGAGTTGCCCAACAACGTCTCATTCTCCATATCTATATGCAAATGTATATGTATGCAGATCCGACTTTATTGATGGAATTTACACTACAATGTATAAATTTCCTCGACACATAATTAATCCTTTTTACTGGTACCAAACCGCTTGCCCATAATACAACACCAATCAGTGGCAGCGGCAACTCAGCTAGGTGTTACGGGCCAAGGCAGCTGTGGAATTCTAAAGGAAACCACACAGGATCTTTGTCTATCCAAAGCCCGCTCTCCCATTTGGACCGGCATCACAAGCCCTCTGCAATCTTATGTGTGTCTGAAATACAAATGTTATGCCATAACCAATCACAATCATCACGAACCACGTGATTACCATCACCGGGGGCCACCACTTAGTTACCATCACCAACGGTCCATATTTCAACACATCAACACACATAACATGCAACAATCAATTACAACCAATTTACAATATCAATTAGGGTAGCTCAAGCTTACTTAATTATCATCAATGTACACATAATCAAGCACATATAATCATCAACAATTGTAACCTAATGCAAAGCATTCATCACATTATCAATTCCAAATCAATGTACATCATCAACAACTATTGCAATCTAAAGTAACATAATCCATATGTAAACAGAATCCATACATTCAAGAATCCACCCATCAAGACAACTCTTATATCAAAGGGTTTATTACGAATCAAACATTGCCATCATCATAATTTCATCATACATATATACTTTTATCCGTTTATAATCTATACATTTAAAATATAATACTCTCCTTACCCGACATCTTTGATTCTAAAAGCTCAAAATTGCTTTCCTAAAGCTTTGATTCCGTTTCCAATTACTAATTTCCAAAGCCATAATTTTTAAAATTTTTAAAAAATTATTTCTAATAATTCGTACACTACTATATATTTATTTCGGCTAAAGTCATGAATCTTAGTAATTTCGATAAGTTCCGACTTACCGAATAACGCCAACAACTTCTGATACTTAATTCTGCAAGGTCCTAACGCTGCCAAGGTTCAAGATGGTTCCAAAATAGTCCCTAACCATGGAAATAACAAGATTAAAGCTCAACTTTGCAAAATGGAACCAAAGGCACGAATGGGTCATTTTCGATACTCACTGGCAATGGAAGAAATCAAAACCCCAAGGTATGAAATGTTACCCACTCACAAAATGGGTTCCAAACAACCGTTGAAATTCATGAAATTGAGAATTAAGAATTGGGGTGTTTTAAGAAATAAACCAACCAAAGCTATGGTTCAAGAATCCTTACCTCTTGCAATGGAGAAATGGAATTAAGCTTGCTCTGGCCTTTTTAAACATTGCCCGAGGAAGAGGAGGAAAAATAAGGACTTCAATTCTAGCTTGCCTTGGTGGAACTTGAAAGAAATTAATGGAAATAGGGTGGTGGCTACCGCGGGTGACAAGGGAGAGTGAAATCTCTTCTCTTCTCTAAACATGCACGCACGGGGATAGGGGGAATGGAAGAGTGGAGAAAGAGTGAAAGTTGAAACAAGCCTCAATGAGGGTAATTTGGTCCATTTACACGTCAGGTTAATTTCTGAAATCAATCGGGTAGTTTCAAGTTATCCGAAACGTACCCAGATAAATTTCAAAAATTAACATAGCCGCCAATAATTAATTAAACTTTCCTAATTTAATTATTTGATTAATAAAATTAACCAATAATTAAAATCAAGATAGATACATGTGAATATCAATTAATACATATAACATAAAGTTGAACATGTTGATTAAATATCTTTTAAATAATATATTCATTAAATGTAGTCAATAATATTATTAAATATTTACCAAATGTGTTTTAAAATAATTTATTGATAAAAATATTATTAAATATATTTAATAATATTTATAATACATTTTTATAAGATATATTTTATAACATTTTCCCTTTGAAATAAAAAACTATTTTAATAATATAAATATTTTTACAATATAAATATTTTTAAAATATAAATATTTTTATAATATAAATATAGTTAATAATTTCTTAAATATTATAAATACAATAATTATATTCTAAAAATACTATTTAATAATACGTTGTTTGATAATATATTTTAAATATTTTATTTAATAATATGTTGTAAAATCTATTTTTAATAATATAAATTTTATTGAATATAGTTAATAATTTATTAAATATTATTAAATATATTGGTTAGGGTTAAAAATAAAATATTCTGGAAAAAATTATTATATATATTTAAAAATGTATTTCATAATATCTTTAATAATATTTAATAATATAATTTTTATTATTAAGTATTTTTGATATATTTAATAATATTGATAATGTTATTATATATCCATAAGAAATATATTATTCAGAATGAATTTAATGAATATATTATTCAAAGTATATTTTAAAAATATATTATTCAGAATGTAATTAATAAATATATTGTTCTAGAATATATTTATTTTTATGCTATATGTATTAACAATGACAACATGAAGCAAAATTCATTTGTAGCCTAGTGGTCAAATAAACTCTCTTTTGTCTATGTTGATAATTATTAGGTGTGGCTGATGATTCATTACTAACTTGTAATAATACATATTTGATATGGTTGAAAATATAATTTGAGATTGAGAGGATTCTTCTCAACCCTTAGATTATAATAAATTGTATTTTATAAAATCAAAAGTTTAATTATTCTCTTATAATTATGGACCTGTGAAAATAAATGTTTATAAAAGATAATGAAGGAAGTATTAATTTGGCTTAACCATATATATATATTCCTTTTTCAAATCGGAGGCAATTTTGTTTACACTAGAAACATCTAATCCTAGTGGGATTAATTCTCCCAGCTAAAATTTTTTCTATCCAAAACGCTTGAATTCAAAATGTTGTTTAAAAGAATTAAACATGTATTATTTGAACCAACCACTTATTCGTATCAATAGTATTAACGATATTTTAAACAAAAAATTTATTTTTTTAAATTTTTTATCTGATGAAAAATTACAATTAAATGAACCTTAATTATAAATATAAAGTGATCTATAAAGCTTCATTTTTTTAAGTAATGGGAAGGACATGTGCTTTTTGTTACATATAAAATTAAGATACATTTTTGTCTATAGTATCTCGTTAGAAATGTCGTTG
The DNA here is from genome assembly GCA_037962975.1 of Clitoria ternatea. Lineage (NCBI taxonomy): Eukaryota > Viridiplantae > Streptophyta > Magnoliopsida > Fabales > Fabaceae > Clitoria > Clitoria ternatea. The sequence continues at coordinate 19,339,069 of CM075670.1, read as the reverse complement.
GTCGTTGTCGTATCCCACTATTCAAAAATACCTAAATTTAATTTTTATTTGGATTACATGTTACGAGGTAACTGTTATCTTTGTAGGGTGAATTTCGTATTGGAATTTTATATTATAAAATAATAAAATAAAAAGAGAAATACAATAAAATTTTACATTGAATAAAATAGAATATAAAAAATATATACAAGTTGAAAATACCACTAATAACTAATATGTCTTTTAAATAAACTCACATTCAATTTTTTGAGGTATATTTGATGTGCGAGGATTAAAATTGAGAATGTCAAAGAGTATTCATGTATTCCAAACCTTAATAAATCGTGATTAGGGATCCCCATCAATAAACACACTGTCCATCGTAAAGCCCAAGACAAACTTGGACTACACAAACTGTGCCGTGTTGGTGTGTATGGCCAGACTTTGATTCAGCATGATCATTGCTTGTAAGATTCTTTCTCGTTGATTATTTATTATTTATTTATTTTAGTGAAATAGGAGAATAAATTTTTAGGGTGTGTTTGATTTTTCAACTGGGTTGGTTAAACCTCCCAAAAATATATCCTACGGTCAAATGAAGTTTTGATTGTCTTAAACAGTGTGAATGATTAATACTAACCTTTAGATTTTTTCATTTTCATAACTTCATTTCCCTTACTGAAACCAAAACAAATCCTTAATTGAAGAAAGGAATGACTTTCTTGAATCAGTCTAACGGTAATAGGTTTTGGTAGTAACCTTAAATCTAGTTTAACCCTTAAATTTGATCATTTTTATTGTAACAGGGTAGAATCTTGTACATCATAAAAGATTGAAAGAGAAAGATTTGTGTTAGAACCTATGTTATATTTATCTAGAAAATCAACAAGTACCTAATTAATGGTAATTTAAAATCAAAATATTTTTTATTTTTTTGGTATGTAACATTACATAAGTTAAATAAACTCTAAATATAATACATAACATGATGTAATATAATAAAAAATGAAAAGTTAAAGACATGAATTATTATTATTATTATTATTATTATTATTATTATTATTATTATTATTATTATTATTATTATTATTATATAAGTTGTAAGCTTTTAATATATGTTGATTTCTTACCGAAGCTAAAAAAATTAAACATAAAAAAATTAAAATCATTTAATTGATGAGTATTTGATTTAAGTGGTTTCTCAATTAAAGTTTTGGATTTTTTTCCTCATGAAAACCTTTTTAATTTCTCAAACTTTTAACAATATACTTAAAAGACCTAACAATTATCTGTATCAAAATTTATTAGTGGTAAGGTTTTAGATTTTAGGATTATGAATATAAATAAAAAAGTTGTTTCAAAAACTAGTCTGACTATATCAGGTTCAGGCCAAACAAAACTAGCTCATGGAAAAAGTAGGTTGAAATACACTTTTACCCCCTTTCCCCAGTTTTAAGTTTAAAGACATACCCTTTAAAAATAAATAATAGCTTTAGGTCCTCATAAACTTTTTTATCCATATTTTAAGTCTCCACGATTAAATTTTTCTATTCAGTATTATGTGGTAATTAATAAGTCACCTCAATATTACCATGTGCCAACACATGAATTTTTAGAAAGGAAAAATAATTTTTTAAAAGTAAAATAAATAATATTAATGTTTGTGATTTACATTTGTAATCTCTAACAAGCACGACACGTTTTCTAAGAATATCATTGTTTGTGGTTAAGATATTCAACCGAAATGCACAAAATTTCACTTTACTTATCCATTAACAATCAACATACACAAGCATAATTTCATCAAACAATTAGGGATATCAACATTGATATATATATATATATATATATATTATATATATATTATTGAAAATGAAGAATGTTAACTTCTTTTTATTAGATATGCATATTGATCTGGACTAGATACCAGCCCATGGGCTAAAGGGTAATTTCACATGCTTTCCATGATTCTAACCGGTGTTGTGATCGATACCTCGGATACAATAAACGGTATGGGCCAATCTCTCCATACCGGGTAGTCCAGGTCATCACATGGTATACCGGAAAGGGATTTGCCAACTCAACAAACTGTACAAGGTACACTGTTGGAAAAGACGCGCGGAGGCGCCCACGTCATGTGGCAGCTTTTTGCAGAGTTACACTGACACATTCTACAAAGTGTTACCTAACCCGAGAGGACTCATACGTTACTTGCATGCATGCATATAAATACGAAGCTATTCACAACAAAGCACATGTTTTTCCCATCTCATAACTTACGTTCAAATTGATAACACAGTAAGATCCTTAACTGACTTGAGCGTCGGAGTCCTTTTGTAGGTGACACCTGTAACACCCTCTGTTACACCTTAATAAATTCTAGAAAAATTCGTAATTTTTTTTTTTACTAAAGATATGATTGTTAAAAAGAAACTATCGGAATAAATTATATACATTATTTCTGAAATACCTCACAAATATTATTAAAACTTTATAAAGTATTTGTACATTCATCCGAAGAAAATAAACATTAAACATTATAAGAAAGAGAGGAAACTCCATGGCCCAGAAGCAGTTACTTATTAACATTATTTATTCATTGGACCACGGTATTCATACCGAGCTCCCTTTCTAGAACGTGCTTATATCTACTGCTGAAATTCTTCGATCCTTCCCTCTGAACCATCAGTTTAGAATATATGAAACAAAAACACGGAGAAAGGAGTGAGAAACAGAATATAATATTTCCGAATAAGACATAAGCAACAAAGGGTTTTCACAACCGATACATAATAATATCAATCACAATCACATACACAATCAATTATGAATGCATGAATGTTATGCAATATTTTCATCATAACTTATCTATATATGTAGGCCCTTAAATTTTAATTTGCACTGGGCCAACCAGGAGTTTACACTGTTCCATAAGTCCGGATAATAATAATATGAACAGCTCAACTGGCATGGAAACACTTAGAGACTAGTCAGATTGAGAAAGTTTTTATTGTGAAAGTACCCGACACTAGGGAGCTACCCCAGGTCCCCTGAAGCACCCTTTCACACTCTCTCATCCCAAGGCTCGTAATTAAGCCTCCTCTAATGTATCCTCGGTTTCTATAATCCGTCCCCAGACAATATTATTTTATTTCACTTTCATTATCCATGATGCATGAACTACTCGCGTATTGAGTTGGTTAAGGCTTTTAGAAACTCAATTATTAAATCCCTTAAAGGTTTACAATATCATTTCAATAAACTGTACATTTTCTCAGTTCTCTGAATTTCTGTCCCACAGAAATAAATTTGGTACAGTTTTTAAATCTCACGGAAATTGAGTTTCTAAGCCTTAAATATCTAAAAACTTTATCATATAAAACTTTACCTAATCTTTCTCAAATTAAATCTTAACAAAATCAAATTTAGGAATCTCAATTATTTCCAAATGTATTTAGTTATTAAGTTGGAAAAAAAATAAAATAATTTTCTTTTAATTTTTTTTTATTGAAAGAGAAATATTTATTAACCAAAAATACTTAAGATTACAAAATTTTTCTTTAACTCAAGATTTAATTAAATAAATTCTAATAAAATATTTTCTTTCTAAAATAAATACTAATTTTTTTATTCTAAATATTGAAAATAAAGTTAATAAGAATAATTTCTAAGAAGAATTAAAAGATAATAAAATTTAAAGAGTAAGGTAAGAAATTCTTACTGAATTTTAGCTTTCCGTCATGCTCGCTATATGCTCAAACTCCACATTACAATATCATCAATCAAAATTAAACAATATCAATCATAACTAAATATCATCAATCAATCAATCATAATCAAATCATAATCAAATCAATTAAATATCATTAATACATATCATAATACAAAATTTAATGATTATTAATATAGTCAATTTTAGTCCTTTTGGTCAATTCCTCGCATAGGTATATGTAAGTCCATATAATCCAGTCCTTGCATAGGTATAGTTCAGTCCATATGGGTCATAATGGTCCAAGTCCTTGCATAGGTATTGTCCAGTCCATATAGGTCATAATGGTCCAAGTCTTTGCATAGGTATGTTAGAGTTAGTTAAACCGGATATTTAATTTAAAATTTATTATAAATTTTAAGTTAAAAAAAGTTAATATTTTAAAATAATAATATTATTAGATTTAAAAGGAGTAGGGGACTCCTCCCATTATTCTTATGTCTTTTCATATTATACTCTTATCTCACTCCCCCTTACCTTGAATTGTTACCCAAAATGGATTTGCTTTGCGCCTCCGATTTCTAAAAATATTAATACCAATCTTATTTCAGTATAAGCATAAGACGAAGATTAAGATTACTACTTAAAACAGAAATGGTAAATTTTGAATAGTGAATAGTGAATAGTGAATAGTAAATCGTGAATAGTAACGGTAAATAGTAAAACGTGAATAGTAACAGTAAATAGTAAAACATGAATAGTAACGGTAAATAGTAAATCGTGAATAGTAACGGTAAATAGTAAATCGTGAATAGTAACAGTAAATAGTAACAGTAAATAGTAATTTACTATTTGAATAGTAATTTACTATTGAAATAGTAATTTACTATTGAAATAGTGTTTACTATGCAGAATAGTAACTTAAAATAATATTATTTTCAGTATAATAACAGATTTCTAAAAACGATATGAAAATAACCCAAAAAATATAAAAGAGAAGTATTCTTACCTTAGGATTTTGGCAGAACCTTCTCTCCAAAAACTTTTCTTCTCTCTCTCACTTCCACCACTATCTCACTAGCACTACTATATTAAGAAAACTTAATCTGAAATTGTGAATTCTAAAGAAGAAATCCTTCGGTATTTATAGGAAAAAAATTTACTATGCATTCCATTATTTTAATATAAAAGTACTATGCATTTTTGAATTTTTTATTCCAGGTTACTGTACATCTTTTGAAAATTTCATACATGCACAGTGATTTGCATAGTAATTGTCGGCAAAATTATTAAGTCAAATAGTAACCCTTCACTCGGTATATTTTAAATATTCAAAATGAGTCCTTTTTGAAATTTAGCGATATTATATCAGTCCCTACTAATTTTATAATAAGTAATATAAAGCTGAAATTTTAAAAATCTAAAATTTTCTGTTAATAAAAATTTATTGATACGTTTCAAATTTTTTAACGATTGGAAAAAATCAAGATTTTTCTCAAACCGATAATTTTTAGATAAGTCTACTTGAAATGGATTTTAGAAAATTTTCTTATAATTTCAATTCACTTTCTTGTAAATATTTTTAATTTAAGTCACTTATATGAATTTAAAATTATTTAAAAAAATATTATTTTTATTAAAAAATTCCAAAATTCCAAAAAATTCCAAAAAATCATAAATAATACGTAGATTAAAAAGTTCTAAAGAACCATAATTTAATTCCTTCAAAATTTTAATATAAAAATAAAAATAGGGGTGTTACAACTCTACTCCCCTTAGAAAATTTCGTCCTCGAAATTTACATAATCAGTAAAACAAATGAGGATGAGACTCTTTCATCTCAGTTTCTAGTTCCCATGTAGCATCTTCTCCTCTCGTTTCACTCCAAATAACCTTTACAAGCGGAATTGTCTTGTCTCTTAATTGTTTTATTCTTCTGTCACTTATTCTAACAGGTGGTGCATCATATGTAAGATTATCTTTAACTTGTATGACATCAGGTTCAATAACATGTGTAGGATCAGATATATACTTTCGCAAGTTTGACACATGAAAAACATTATGGATATTAGAAAGAAAAGGTGGTAATGCTATTTGGTAGGCAAGGGGACTAACTTTATGAATTATTTGGTATGGACCGATAAATCTAGGAGTTAGTTTTCGAGATTTCATTGCCCGACCGACCCCAGTCATAGGTGTGACTTTCAAGAATACATGATCGCCTTCTTGAAATTCGAGCGGCTTTCTTCTTTTGTCATAGTAACTTTTCTGCCTGCTCTGTGTTGCCTTCATCTTTTCCTGAACTATTTTGATTTTATCCGTGGTTTGTTGTACCAACTCTGGTCCTAGCATCAAGTTTTCACCAGTCTCAAACCAACATAGCGGGGTCCTACATTTTCTTCCATATAATGCTTCAAAAGGTGCCATGCCAATGCTAGCATGGAAACTGTTGTTGTAGGTAAACTCCACATATGGTAAGAATTGATTCCAACTTCCTTTATGCTCTAACACACAAGCTCGTAACAAGTCTTCTAGAGATTGGATTGTTCTTTCTGATTGTCCATCCGTCTGAGGATGATATGCTGAACTCAGACGCAGTCTTGTTCCCATAGCCTTGTGCAAGCTCTTCCAGAATTGTGATGTAAAACGAGGGTCCCGATCAGAAATGATACTTGAAGGAATTCCATGCAATCTCACAATCTCCTCGATGTATAATTTTGCCAGCTTCTCCATAGAGTAACGAATATTGATGGGAATAAAGTGGGCAGACTTTGTTAGTCTATCAACTATTACCCATATCGAATCATGTCCTAATGGAGTTTTAGGTAGAGAAGTCACAAAATCCATGGTAATGCTATCCCATTTCCATTCCGGTATTTCCATTGATTGTAGCATTCCAGGGGGTTTTTGGTGTTCCACTTTAACCTTCTGGCAAATTAGACATGCAGCCACATACTCTGCCACCGCTTTCTTCATTCCAGGCCACCAAAATAACTTCTTCAAATCTTGATACATTTTAGTAGTTCCGGGATGAATGCTCATATAACTTTTATGGCCTTCTTCTAGAATTGCTTTCCTCAACTCCTCTTTGTCAGGGATACACACTCGATCCTTATATCTCAATAATTGGTCGTTTCCCACATTGAACTCGACTTCTTTTCCTTGTTTCAAGAGTTCTTTCTTCTCTTGTAGGAATTCATCCTCTCGTTGAGCCTCTAAAACTTGCCTCAGGAATTCATTTGTCATTTGTCACTTGCATAAGTACACTTCCTAGTCCTTGTTTAGACGCATCACAGTAAACTTCAAAACTTCGATGTGGATCGGGGAGTACTAACACCGGCGCAGAAGTAAGTCGATCTTTCAGCTCTTGAAAACTATTCTCGCATTGTGTCGTCCACACAAAAGGTTGTCCTTTCCGTGTTAGCTTGGTCAATGGGTATCCTAGCTTTGAAAATCCTTCAATGAATCTCCTATAGTATCCAGCCAAGCCCAAGAAACTTCTAATCTCAGTGATCGTGGTTGGTCTCTCCCATTTTAAAACCGCCTCCACCTTGGAAGGGTCTACAGCTATTCCTCCTTGACTAATTACATGTCCTAAAAAGTTCACTTCTTCCAACCAGAATTCACACTTCGACAGCTTTGCATATAGTTGTTTCTTTTTCAGGATTTCCAACACGACCTTCAAATGTTCAACATGTTCTTCTCTGTTTTTAGAGTACACTAATATATCATCAATGAACACCACTACAAATTTATCTAGATATGGATGAAAAATCCTATTCATGTAATCCATGAATACGGCTGGTGCATTAGTTACACCAAAAGGCATTACTAGATATTCGTAATGGCCATAGCGTGTTCTAAAAGCAGTTTTCGTTACATCTTCTTTCTTCACCCTTATTTGATGGTATCCAGACCTCAAATCAATTTTGGAGAACACCGTGGCACCACGCAGCTGATCCATCAAGTCGTCAATCCTTGGCAGAGGGTATCTGTTCTTGATCGTCACCTTGTTCAGTTGTCGATAATCTACACACAACCTCATGCTACCATCCTTCTTCTTAACCAACAACACTGGTGCACCCCAGGGGGATACACTGGGTCGTATAAACTGCTTCTCTATCATCTCTTCAAGTTGTTTCTTCAACTCTGCTAATTCTAGAGGTGACATTCGGTATGGTGCAATTGAAATGGGTCCAACTCCAGGTACTAAATCAATGGAAAATTCCACATCTCTTTCTGGGGGTAAACCAGGGATATCTTCAGGAAAAACGTCAGGAAATTCACACACAACCGGCAGATTTTTGATTTTTGATTCTTGCTCTCCTTTCGTTGAAAGCAATAGCATGAATCCTTGAGCCCCTCCTTTTAAAGAGGCACTCACTTGGTTGGCGGTTAGAAATCTCGAATCTTCAGGATTCAAATTCACTGGTTCTTTAAACATTATGGTTTTATTATGACAATCTATTAGAACATGATTGTCAGACAACCAATCTAGCCCAATAATAACTTCTAAGCCAGAAAGGGGTAAACAGAAAAGATTAGCCTTAAAGTCCCTACCATCTATGACAATAGGGCATTTCCAACAAGCTTTAGAAGTGACAATGGGATTGTTTCCAGGAGTATGTACAAATAAGTCAAATGGAAGTTCTATCACAGGTAATTTTAGTTTTTCTACACAGTCATTGGCAATAAAGGAATGTGATGCACCTGAGTCATACATAACAGTTAAAGAAATCTTATTAATGATACACTTACCTTCTACCATGGAATCAGCATGAGATGCTTCTTCTCCAGTGATTGCAAAAACCTTTCCTTTTGCTTTTGGCCTTCCGACTGCACTGTGCGCGCCTCCTTGAGTATTTATGCTTGTACTTGCACCTTCAGGGTTTTCTCTCTTCATCTCTGGGCAATCCTTGATATGATGACCTGGTTTGTTACACTTAAAGCAAACATAAGTGTTTTTAGGACAATCCCTTTTCAAATGGGGTCCTCCACAGATAAAACATTTAAAATTTGGTGCAGATGTTGGGTAATAGCTTCCAGTTGAAGCTTGGGGTCTGTTAGGAACAGATGCTGCTCCAAACCGACGAAATGGTGCTTGGTAAGGCTTATTCCTTCTGAAATCTCTTCTTTGGTGATGGTGAGGTCCTCCACTTCTTATTTCTCCTGCCTTGTGAATGGGCTCACGACTTTTGGTCATTCTATCCTTATGGTCTTCTTCAAAGATCCTGCAGCGATTTACCAATACAGAAAATTCACGGATTTCCTGCATTCGTATAGCTTCCTTAATTTCTGGCCGCAGTCCATTTACAAACTTTGCACACCGATCTCTTTCATTAGTAGCATCATTATAATGAGAATGAAAACGAGATAGCTCTTCAAACCTGGATGCATACTCTCCAACGGTCATATTTCCTTGGGTCAGCGACAGGAATTCGAATTGTCTTTTCTCTTTAACATCAGCTGGAAAGTATTTTTCCAGAAACATATCCTTGAAATAGTCCCAAGTGATCTCCACGTCGTTGACTTCGAATTGTTTACGCATGTTATCCCACCAATGTTCGGCATCCTCAGATAAGGCATAAGTAGCGAAGACTACCTTATCAGCTTCATTACATTGCAATGCTCGAAAGATCTTCTCTATCTCTCGAATCCAGATTTGTGCTCCATCAGGGTTATATCCTCCCTTGAAACGAGGTGGATTGCGCTTTTCGAATAGGTCCAGTCTTCTCAAGGCATCATTACCTTGACCTTCACGTGCTCCCATTGCATTGATTAAGCGTTCTACAACTCCAGCAAGATCGTTTCCAGCCATTAGTTTCCTGTTTCACAGTAACTGAGATTTGTCACATCAATCACAGTTACTACCAAGTCAGATATTCTACCTATACAGAGTTTACAGACAAAGCAAGATAGACCTTTTCCCCAGGCCTATTGGATTAACTGCTCTGATACCACTTTGTAACACCCTCTGTTACACCTTAATAAATTCTAGAAAAATTCGTAATTTTTTTTTTACTAAAGATATGATTGTTAAAAAGAAACTATCGGAATAAATTATATACATTATTTCTGAAATACCTCACAAATATTATTAAAACTTTATAAAGTATTTGTACATTCATCCGAAGAAAATAAACATTAAACATTATAAGAAAGAGAGGAAACTCCATGGCCCAGAAGCAGTTACTTATTAACATTATTTATTCATTGGACCACGGTATTCATACCGAGCTCCCTTTCTAGAACGTGCTTATATCTACTGCTGAAATTCTTCGATCCTTCCCTCTGAACCATCAGTTTAGAATATATGAAACAAAAACACGGAGAAAGGAGTGAGAAACAGAATATAATATTTCCGAATAAGACATAAGCAACAAAGGGTTTTCACAACCGATACATAATAATATCAATCACAATCACATACACAATCAATTATGAATGCATGAATGTTATGCAATATTTTCATCATAACTTATCTATATATGTAGGCCCTTAAATTTTAATTTGCACTGGGCCAACCAGGAGTTTACACTGTTCCATAAGTCCGGATAATAATAATATGAACAGCTCAACTGGCATGGAAACACTTAGAGACTAGTCAGATTGAGAAAGTTTTTATTGTGAAAGTACCCGACACTAGGGAGCTACCCCAGGTCCCCTGAAGCACCCTTTCACACTCTCTCATCCCAAGGCTCGTAATTAAGCCTCCTCTAATGTATCCTCGGTTTCTATAATCCGTCCCCAGACAATATTATTTTATTTCACTTTCATTATCCATGATGCATGAACTACTCGCGTATTGAGTTGGTTAAGGCTTTTAGAAACTCAATTATTAAATCCCTTAAAGGTTTACAATATCATTTCAATAAACTGTACATTTTCTCAGTTCTCTGAATTTCTGTCCCACAGAAATAAATTTGGTACAGTTTTTAAATCTCACGGAAATTGAGTTTCTAAGCCTTAAATATCTAAAAACTTTATCATATAAAACTTTACCTAATCTTTCTCAAATTAAATCTTAACAAAATCAAATTTAGGAATCTCAATTATTTCCAAATGTATTTAGTTATTAAGTTGGAAAAAAAATAAAATAATTTTCTTTTAATTTTTTTTTATTGAAAGAGAAATATTTATTAACCAAAAATACTTAAGATTACAAAATTTTTCTTTAACTCAAGATTTAATTAAATAAATTCTAATAAAATATTTTCTTTCTAAAATAAATACTAATTTTTTTATTCTAAATATTGAAAATAAAGTTAATAAGAATAATTTCTAAGAAGAATTAAAAGATAATAAAATTTAAAGAGTAAGGTAAGAAATTCTTACTGAATTTTAGCTTTCCGTCATGCTCGCTATATGCTCAAACTCCACATTACAATATCATCAATCAAAATTAAACAATATCAATCATAACTAAATATCATCAATCAATCAATCATAATCAAATCATAATCAAATCAATTAAATATCATTAATACATATCATAATACAAAATTTAATGATTATTAATATAGTCAATTTTAGTCCTTTTGGTCAATTCCTCGCATAGGTATATGTAAGTCCATATAATCCAGTCCTTGCATAGGTATAGTTCAGTCCATATGGGTCATAATGGTCCAAGTCCTTGCATAGGTATTGTCCAGTCCATATAGGTCATAATGGTCCAAGTCTTTGCATAGGTATGTTAGAGTTAGTTAAACCGGATATTTAATTTAAAATTTATTATAAATTTTAAGTTAAAAAAAGTTAATATTTTAAAATAATAATATTATTAGATTTAAAAGGAGTAGGGGACTCCTCCCATTATTCTTATGTCTTTTCATATTATACTCTTATCTCACTCCCCCTTACCTTGAATTGTTACCCAAAATGGATTTGCTTTGCGCCTCCGATTTCTAAAAATATTAATACCAATCTTATTTCAGTATAAGCATAAGACGAAGATTAAGATTACTACTTAAAACAGAAATGGTAAATTTTGAATAGTGAATAGTGAATAGTAAATCGTGAATAGTAACGGTAAATAGTAAAACGTGAATAGTAACAGTAAATAGTAAAACATGAATAGTAACGGTAAATAGTAAATCGTGAATAGTAACGGTAAATAGTAAATCGTGAATAGTAACAGTAAATAGTAACAGTAAATAGTAATTTACTATTTGAATAGTAATTTACTATTGAAATAGTAATTTACTATTGAAATAGTATTTACTATACAGAATAGTAACTTAAAATAATATTATTTTCAGTATAATAACAGATTTCTAAAAACGATATGAAAATAACCCAAAAAATATAAAAGAGAAGTATTCTTACCTTAGGATTTTGGCAGAACCTTCTCTCCAAAAACTTTTCTTCTCTCTCTCACTTCCACCACTATCTCACTAGCACTACTATATTAAGAAAACTTAATCTGAAATTGTGAATTCTAAAGAAGAAATCCTTCGGTATTTATAGGAAAAAAATTTACTATGCATTCCATTATTTTAATATAAAAGTACTATGCATTTTTGAATTTTTTATTCCAGGTTACTGTGCATCTTTTGAAAATTTCATACATGCACAGTGATTTGCATAGTAATTGTCGGCAAAATTATTAAGTCAAATAGTAACCCTTCACTCGGTATATTTTAAATATTCAAAATGAGTCCTTTTTGAAATTTAGCGATATTATATCAGTCCCTACTAATTTTATAATAAGTAATATAAAGCTGAAATTTTAAAAATCTAAAATTTTCTGTTAATAAAAATTTATTGATACGTTTCAAATTTTTTAACGATTGGAAAAAATCAAGATTTTTCTCAAACCGATAATTTTTAGATAAGTCTACTTGAAATGGATTTTAGAAAATTTTCTTATAATTTCAATTCACTTTCTTGTAAATATTTTTAATTTAAGTCACTTATATGAATTTAAAATTATTTAAAAAAATATTATTTTTATTAAAAAATTCCAAAATTCCAAAAAATTCCAAAAAATCATAAATAATACGTAGATTAAAAAGTTCTAAAGAACCATAATTTAATTCCTTCAAAATTTTAATATAAAAATAAAAATAGGGGTGTTACAACACCACCTTTCGCCCCTCAGTATGAGATCTTCATAAGTTGGATCTCCAGGACTCCAAGACCTTTTCTCCCCACTGGAATAAGGATTATAATACCGGATCTCCGCTGAATCGTTGTCCAAATCTAATAGGTAAAACCACATTCGTGATTGGTTGCCACACCGACTTGCTACCCCGGTAGAGACCAGTTCACATACATAAACATGATTTCTACGTAACAATTATGACCCTTTCTCAAAGCCTTACCAAACACCACTCGTCAACAACCATCAATGAACCCACAACCACTAGCCACTATCTTTCCTTTTTAATCCTTTTTCGAACCCAAACAAATCATACATCACGCACTTTAACCTTACAATCTCCACACCACCGCCTTTAATTACCCTCAACCTTTAAACAACCATTGCAAAACACAAACAAACCACAAACCATAATCTTTAGAACCTATGCACTAAAACCACAACACCGACACCACACCTTCCATCAACGTTAAATTCTCACACCATCGAACCCATCACCTACGCTCTAAATGAATGCCACCCCATCAACCCTAATCGCATCGCTGCCCCACGAATCTAGAATCGCCACAAATCGTGTTGTGTTTTGACGCGAATAGACGGAGATTTTCTTTAATTTCAATTTAAAAGGGGGATATTTTTGGGTAATGGGTTTGAAAAGGGATATTGACGCTACACTCAGAAAATAGATGAAAGTATGATTGATAAGTCATTAAAGATAAGTGTCACAATCAAAGGTTGATAAGCTTAAGATCATTACAAGAATGAAAATTCTTGATATGATTAAAAAGTAATTCGTTCAAGAAACTAAGAGAAACTCTTACAAAATAGAAAACTTGGATTTAACTTAAAATTCAAGTTGCTTTTTTTGCTTTACACAATATTCTATTTATAAATTTTAAAAAACTATTCATATCCAAAAGGAAATTAATTCTCACTAATGTTTTTATTATATTCCACCGAGTAACATTAAAACTTGAAATAAACTCCTATTAATTATTCTAATGACACAGGAACCCATAAATGTATTAAAACCACCCAAGAAAATTTAAAAGACCTATGAATAATATAAATAAATAAAAATAAAATGATAAAAATATAGACAACTATTTTTAATATAATAAATTTCCCTTCTAGATTCATATCATGTTCCGTCAACGGTCTGTCGCGTCCCATATGAGTGCCTCTGCTGATCAAACCTTTTTTCCTTTTATCCTCTTTGATTTTGTGAGAGAGTGAGAAATCCCCCTTCAATATCATACGAGAAGAAGCCATGGGAATTTAATTTATCGAAAGAGAAGACGAGGTTTTAAGAGTAGGGAAGAGAAGAGATAATTATAAGGAAGTGAGGCAAATGATTATGTGGTGAAGGAAGATAAAAGGATGAGAGGAGTGAGAACGAAGAAGAAGTGTTGTGAAATTTTTTATTTTAAAATGTAATAACTAGCAACATGTGATACTTCGTTACATCAATATTTAACAGAGAAAATTAAATTAATAGCAAAGATTTAAAACTTAGATGAAAAATTTTATGAAAACGTAAAAGTATAACTTTTTAAATGGGTGTATTTTCAAACTTAAAATTGTTTGTGCCTAGGCCGCTTGCTAACAAAAAATAAAAGGTCACGAAAGTACTCATTTTTTTTAATATTACCACTACATAACCATCATCTTACTTAATATAAGTATTTATTTTTGCTTCAGTAATATAACTATTTATACACTAAGAGGCAGAACATTGCCACGTTTCATTCCTACAAATACTATATTCGGTCCATGTATACTGCCTTCATTTATTACGCGGTAAATTGTTTGTTCTTTTTTATTTGGGATGATTTTTTTTATTGTTTTAATATATTCGGTGTTTTTAAACCTGGTTTGGCCAATGAGGAAGAGTTAAAGTGGGGCATCTATTATTTTTTAAATAAAGTTTCAGATTCAAATCTTATAGATATAATAATGTAAATGTTTCTCATTTAAATAAGATTATTTTAATATAATGTGGTGGAATTATTAATCAAAGTGGTTCAACTCTTATATATAAAAAGATGTATAATTTTTTCACATTAAAATTCAGATTTATACAAAATAAAAATCACAAAATATTAAAAATATGATACTTTAATATATGAAAATATTGATAATAACTAGTCAATGATTAAATATATATATATACATATAGTTTTATATAGTATAAATTTATAATCAAAATAATATCAAAACATTATTTTGAGTAGTATCTCGTCATAAATGTATATTTTATATTTCAAATATATAAATTTTTAAATATATACAGATTTTAAATATATCTTTTAATTTATATTATCGTCCTAAAATAATTAGTAAAATTTATTAAATTACTATTATAAAAGAAAGCACGATAAAAACAGTGGTTATATTTATAATTTTATTTTTATATAAATATTAAATAATAATGATAAATATTCTACTATCGCCCTGATATCTTTTTAACTAGCATGTTAAGATAAAGAACGTAAAATACAACATTTAAATAATGTTTAATAAAAGTATGTGGAATGATTATGTTTTATACTAATAGTATATTTTAAGCTTAATAAAATAAATCGAGAGGAACGTGACAAAGTATTGCATTTGATTTGACAATGACGTAAATTAGAAATAAATAAATATGTATATATTTGAGAAAAAAAATACTAAAAACTACGAGTTGTGCTGACGGAAGCTGTTGGAGCATCAGATCTTACAGCCGAAAGAAGTTTCCTCGCTCTATCTCTTTCTCTCTCTTATTTCGAGCTGAGGAAATTGCGGGAACGAAACGAAACCCAGACATGAATTGGGCAAAACAAAAGGGAATAATAAGCCAAACCCCCCAAAATTCACCATGAAACCTTCTCACTTGCCCTTTTACACCTTCCTCATCACACTGTCCCTATCCAACCCAGTCAACACAGCAAAAGGGGTCAACACAACTCAATTCCATACCGCAAATGAATCCCCCGCCAGGAGAATCCTTCATCAGCCATTGTTCCCAGCGAGTTCTCCACCGCCAGCAGGCGCCGAGGCACCACCACCGCCACCGCCACCGCCGCCGGAGACTCCACAATCTCCCGTCAGCGGCAACATTCCCTTTTTCCACGAGTATCCCGCGGGCCCACCACCGGATCAGAACCAAGCAGCACCGTCAACATCCAACACCACAATCGCGAACCCAACGGCAACGCAGCCAGCAAAGGGTACAAAAAAAGTGGCAATTGTGATCTCCGTTGGGATTGTGACGCTTGGAATGCTCTCGGCACTGGCCTTCTTTTTGTACAAGCACAGAGCAAAACACCCCGTGGAGACACAAAAACTCGTGAGTGGGAACAATCCTCAAAGGAACAACGCCGAGGATTCAACAGCGCCAGCGTCGAGCTTTCTCTACATTGGGACAGTTGAACCGACAAGAACATCAACAACGTTAAACCAACAAAGAGATAGAGACAGAGAAAGAGAAGCCAGTAAAGCAAACAGGTCCCCTTATCACAAACTCAATTCTATTAAGCGATCCGATCGGTACCGTCCCAGCCCTGAGTTGCAGCCAATGCCGCCGTTGGGTAAGCCTCCCGACGGAAACTACCCACCGGGGCTGTCACCGTCGTCGTCTTCCGACGAGGAAAGCCACGAGACGGCGTTTCATTCGCCGCAGAATTCATCGGTCGATGGGTATTACACGCCGGTTTCGCGGCAGAGCTCGCTAGTTAACGGTAGCCCCGCCGCAGGGGCGGCACCTCCGAAGAGAGACACTAATTCTACACCCCACGTTCCTTTCTCCAAGAGAACTTCACCAAAGTCGCGATTTTCGGCTCCGTCGCCGGAAATAAGAC
Organism: Clitoria ternatea; assembly: GCA_037962975.1. Lineage (NCBI taxonomy): Eukaryota > Viridiplantae > Streptophyta > Magnoliopsida > Fabales > Fabaceae > Clitoria > Clitoria ternatea. Next base: position 19,322,439 of record CM075670.1, on the reverse strand, counting down.
ACGTCATCATACCGTCTATAAAGCAGACCCCACCGCCGCCCCCGCCCCCGCCACGTCAGCATGTTGATAAACAAGTGAGTTCCGGTCATTCCAGAAAACCAAAGTTCTCAGCGCCTCCCCCACCTCCGAATTTGAAACACCTTCAGTCAACAACCGACGCTCTTCCCCTCGTGCCCAAAACTTCACTTAATCCTCCTCCTCCCCCTCCTCCACCGCCGCCACCTCCACCGCCCCGAAAATCAGTATCTCCGGCTGTTAGTGTTTCGTCTACCACTGCATCATCTAGAAAGCAGCAATCGTTGTCTCCGGGTCAAGGAGGTGCTGCTTCTGCTGAGAGTGTAACAAAATCTTTGGAGCATGTTGATAAAAGTGTGAGCTCTTCCGAGAGGTTGGAAACCAATGAAACGGATGGAGCCAAACCCAAATTAAAAGCTTTGCATTGGGATAAAGTCCGTGCAACCTCAGACCGTGCTACAGTGTGGGACCAGATAAAATCAAGTTCCTTTCAGTAAGTTCAATTGAATATATACTTCATACATTTTTGGGATACTAGTACAATAGTGAATGAATTAATGTTCACTTCTGTGGTATGGCATTTTTTAAAATAAATAGGTTAAATGAGGACATGATGGAGTCACTCTTTGGCTGCAAAGTCACGAATTCTGCCCCAAAAGAACCTCCTAGGAAATCAGTTCTCCCCTCTGTTGATCAGGAGAACAGGGTGTTAGACCCAAAGAAGTCACAAAACATAGCTATACTTCTCAGGGCATTGAATGTGACAAGAGATGAGGTATCTGAAGCTCTTTTAGATGGTAAGTTACATTTTTATATTCTTTTCAGTTTCCGGGTAGTAATACGACAGGTTTCTAATTTTGGTAAAATATGAAAAACGGGTGATTCATGGTTCCATTATCTATTTCTGATGCCCTGATGAATCTACAGTGTTGGTTAACGTTCATGTGCACATATCCGACAAAAGCATGCAGTATTCGCTTGATTAGATTTTTAACACTACCTACAAAAAAATGCTTCTAAAATACGTTAATATATTCAATGTTTGTATATCATATGGGGCAACCTGGAGTGGGGTATACGTTATACGATTGCAGTTTATGCCAACAATGTAAAGCAAATGAATCATATAAGAAACAAACTACTTAGCTCAAGAGCTTAAATTTGAAGTCATCATCATTGCATCTAAAATCAAGTATGAAAGTGTCTAAGCAGCATCATGCCATGTACATTATTACGTTAAGCAGTGGAATTAGGCATTCAGGATCTGTGAATTTCAAAATGCGATAGAGATCAAATCCAGGCCTTAAATTACAATGCTCCAGTTAGAAAACGCCCTTTAAAAGTATAAAATAACTACTGTACACGTACCAAGGGGAGAAATATGTATGATTCTCAAACTACTTGTCTTCTCTTTCTAAGGAATTATCGACATTAACTTGATGCGCCCATTGGCACCATAGCCAACAGCCTGTCACTGTTACACCAACAATTCTTATAAGTACTTAGCTTTGCCTTATATGAGCTCTAACTGGCATGCCTCCTCTAACAAAGCAATAGCACTCATGTTTTTGAGAGCCATAATTTAACAAATGATATAGCTTCATCATCATACTAATCATACGATTCCTCCAGTGCTCTATGGAGTATTCTTCAGTGAGTGTACCTTATTTCTTTTTACTCTGTCTTTTTCTTTTTCTGCTAGAGGTACTAATATCTAACTCCTAGAGGTCTGATATCAACTGTGGATGAACCAGTAAGTAGTAACTCTCCATTCTAGCCTCCCTACAGTCCACTGATAGTTGGCTGTTATTATGATAAGAAACACTCCAAAAGTATATTGACTTCAAAATTTTAAATGCTATGCATGTTTAGTCTCAATTCATATGTATTCTTAATGGAGGAACCAGATTAATTTTGTGCATCCACCTCAAAAGACTTTAAATAATTCTAAGCCATTCATATCTTAAAGAGCTTCATCCAGAATAAAAAGCTTGCCATCACATTTTACATTCAAGTCATAAAGCATTCTTTATTGGTTAATTGATTGTTTGTAGTTACTACTTGAAGCTCAGTATTTCTTGTTTATACTAATATACTGATCTGTAATACTATACATAATATATGCAAAATATCTGAAGACTTGAATTAAGTAATGTGTTAGGGGTAGAATTAGTTAAGGGTAAATTAGGAAAATATGCTTCTAGAATGTTCTACTGGCCTATATGAAAGACCTAATAGTTTGGTGCTTTCATTGAGTTAGGCTGAAAAACCTAACAATGGGAAACTACAAAGCAATAAACAATTAAAATATGAAAGACATTTTTCTTCTCTATTCATTGGTAATAATGGAATACAAATATAGGCCAGTAGAACATTCTAGAAGCATATTTTCCTAATTCTACCCTAACATAATGTTTTTGGTTTTACCTTGAACCAATTCCTCTTTTTTCACTTTGCAAACATCATGGATGGTATTATTTTTGGATTAAACAGGGAATCCGGAAGGTTTGGGTACTGAGCTATTGGAAACCCTAGTAAAGATGGCCCCTACTAAAGAGGAAGAGATAAAACTTAGGAACTATGATGGTGATCTCTCAAAACTTGGATCTGCAGAAAGATTTCTTAAAGCAGTGCTTGATATTCCTTTTGCCTTTAAAAGAGTTGAAGCTATGCTATACAGAGCCAACTTTGATGCAGAAATTAACTACCTGAGAAAGTCATTTCAGACCATGGAGGTATAGCAAACTTATTTCAATGATTCAATTCCTTGTCATTTTTTTACAAATCATTGGAAACTAACCAGTTAATTGTTAATATCTTTCAGGCTGCAAGTGAGGAATTAAGGAACAGCCGATTATTCCTCAAACTTCTTGAAGCTGTTCTAAGGACTGGAAACAGAATGAATGTTGGCACTTACAGAGGTGATGCTAAAGCATTCAAACTGGACACACTCCTAAAACTTATAGATGTGAAGGGAACAGATGGAAAGACCACATTGCTCCACTTTGTGGTCCAAGAGATCATTAGATCTGAAGGTGCGGGAGCTGAATCTGCAAACGGGAATGCAAAAATGGATTCTAAATTCAACGAGGATGAGTTTAAGAAGCAAGGATTGCAGGTTGTGGCTGGGCTCAGTCGAGATCTTGGTAATGTTAGAAAAGCTGCAGGAATGGACTCAGATGTCTTAAGCAGCTATGTAACAAAGCTTGAAACAGGGCTCGACAAAGTGCGATCGGTTTTGCAACATGAGAAGCTAGCTATGCCAGGAAATTTCCTCAACTCGACAAAGCTATTTTTGAAATATGCTGAAGATGAAATTGTGAAGATTAAAGCTGGAGAGAGAAAAGCCCTGTTCCTTGTGAAAGAAGTTACAGAATATTTCCATGGGAATGCAGCAAAAGAAGAAGCCCATCCTCTCAGAATTTTCATGATTGTGAGAGACTTTCTAAATATCTTGGATCAAGTGTGCAAAGAAGTGGAAAAGATGCATGACAGAATCGTTGGTGGTTCTGGCAGATCCTTCAGAATGCCAGCAAATGCATCGTTACCTGTTCTTAATAGGTACAATCCAAAGCAAGATAGAAGCTCAGACGAAGAAAGCTCATCCCCATCTCCCTAGTATTGTGAATACAGAATAGTCTCTTAATATATTGGTGAAAGTAAATTAATTTTATTACAAATTTAAGCCAATAGCCAGCATTTCAGGATTGGATTTAATGCCATTCATTGGTAATGGTGAAAACCAACCTTTCCCTGAGATCGAACATCAAACACTTCAAATACGGGGAAAAAGGAAAGTGAGCATGCAGTTAAGGATTTCCTGGTTCACATGAATGAGTTGCAAAGGTTGATACGATCCTCATCCAAGTTCATGTAAAGAATAAATAAAATTTCAAATGGGAGATGCAGTGAATGCATCTTGTTTCTTCAACCCCTATACATATTCTATATAGTCAATGTAGGTTTTTGTTAGATCAGAGTTCCACACAGTTTCATGTTGTAGAACGTTTGGATTTTTACCTAAGAGGCTACTTATATGTGTATTTTTTAAATCAATTCTCAATAATTAATTGCAGTTTTGCAGGCGTTCCTGTATTTCTGGCTGCCATTTAAGATTTACATTGCGCTAGATTGCATATTTTTGGAGCAGACCTGGAACCTAATGGAAAAGTAAAACGAATCGCCGGAACATTTTAATAGAATAAAATGAATAACCTGAAATAACTTCGCAGCTAGTTTTCCAATTGAAATATGAATTGGTTAGGAAATTTCAAATATGAACATTACCGGTTTAGGAGATTTCGTAGTCAAAATTTCCATCGGCAAACACAGCATATTCGATTTCTTTCAGCAGAGGAAGAATCTGAGATGAGGATGAGGAAACGTCACCTCGAAAACGGTTTCTGATTGGCATATACTGAGATCACGTGCATTGTATTTCTATATATGCACACTTTACTACCCATTAGCTACGCCAAATTTCCAGTTCTCATGCATTTTCTACATAGCTGACTTACTATTGGGCATAATATAAAAAAATACTTCCATTTCAATAATGGAATCAAAAGATATTTTGATATTGGATGTGGTTATAAAAAATATTATTTAGATAACTTTTTTATTTGGATGGTATAAAAAATATTTTTAAATTTAAAATTACTAAATAAATATGAAATTGAGAAGATGTAAATTGCAAAGAGTAAGATAGGAAAAAAGAATGAGAGTATAGCAGAAATAAGTATTTTTTTTATACTCAACCTAAAAAGACTCAAATTCAAAGTATAATAATCTTTCTTTACAAAAGATAATTTAATAGATTATAATCTACTTTTTACAAACAAAATACTAAAATTTTAACTTCTGGTTGGTTCTCAAGAATGAATAATCATTGAGTCCTTGTTTTTTTTTTTGTAAATAAGTACTTTTATCATAAATCAAGAAAATAAGTAATAAAAAAAAACTTCCCAAAACACACACTTAAACCTTTATATTAATTTATTTTGTTTAGGTGTTGTTGATATTCAATCATTTATAAACTGTCTATTTATAAACTAAGTTTATCCTCTGTCGTTAATGTTTGCATTTCCCTCTATTCTATTTAACATGCCCATTAATGTTAGTGATAGACATTTTTTAAATTCCTGGTCAGTTTTAACGACGATGTATGACAAATAAAATAGTGACGAAGGTATCCCATGTCGCTAATATTTACATTTCCCTCCTTTACTATTTAATGTGTCCGTTAACATTAGTAACATCTTTGGCGATGAGCATCTTTTTAGATTCTCTATCAGCTTTAGTGGCGGGATCGGTGATGAGGTATGGCAAAAAAAAAAAAGTGAAGAATGTTTCCGTTGCTATTGTTTGCATTTTTTCTCTTTCCTATTTAACGTGCTCGCCAACGTTAACAACGTGTAAGATGATGAATATTCTTTAATATTCTATGTCAACTTTGACAATGAGTTTGAGGACAATGTGTGTTTCCTATTGCTTTTGTTTGCATTTCTTACTGTCGTATTTAATGTGTCTGGCAACATTAACGTCAATGACGATGAATATCTTTTTAGATTCTTTATCAGATATAACGATGAGTTTGATGACGACATGTGACAAAGAGAACAACGATGATTTCATACTTGACAAAGAAACGGTGGTTATCAAGCGTAGGAGTGAAGGAATCTATGAATGGGGGAATCGCTGACCATCGGTGGACAATTCATGCTTAGCGGTGATCGTCGTGAACGAAGAATTAGTTACGTGCTTTCAAAACTTATGATTCTCGATTTCCATGTAGCGCAGAACACTGGTGCATGAAGTTTTGTCTTTTCTTCCTTGTTTTTTTAGCATTTTCGATTACGGTAATCAATTTTATAAGAAAAATCAAATGGAAGCTGTTAAATATAATGCTTAATTCTCTCTTCTTTTTCTTTATGTTCTTGGTCGCAAGTCAATTCCGTATGGCCTTCTAATTTGGATTTCAAAGGGATTGACTGTAAAGTGAATGAGAGAAATTGAAAAAGTAATGGTGTCATTGCTAAGAGATAATTCTTGCACGTATTCCATAGTTGAGATTTGCGATTGAAGTGAACAAAGTTACACTCTCCCTACAACAACACTTTGACACATCACGTGAACTCAACAAGAACACCATGGGATGATGAATTACAAACCATTTGTCTATCAGTTTCATTTTCCCCATTTCTTTTCATTACACGTGGTGCGTGGATGCTCATTTGCATATGAATCCCAATTCATTGGATTTTAACGGTGTTATTTATAATTCGTGAAGTTAAACATCTATTTTGACGGAAAGGACCTAATGAGACATAAAAAAATCATAAAAGATTAAATATATATATTTCAGTCAAATACTATAATGGTTAAATAAAATAACAATAATATTTTGTTGGCTTAACAAGTTCTATGTCTCTGAAAAGTTTCTAATGTTTAGAATAAATCCTTATAAAATTTCTAGTACCTCACTCTATTTAATTGTTTGGAATAAAAGCCTATAATATAGTTTTTATTGTCATTGCATTAATATGAGATATTGTAGAAAAATTGTCATAAAGTTTAGATAGTAACACGTTATTAAAATTAATTATTTGTGTTGTATAAAATTATTTAATGAATTATTTAAATATTAAATTAAAATAATTAAAAAATTTAAATGGCAATAAAATTAGAATAATAAATTAGGGTGATTAATTATGAAATTAGATTTAAATTAAATTATGATGGTAAAATATTAATTTAAATAAAATAAAAGAAAATAGAAAAAGAATGGAAAAAAGACAAAAATGCCCTTGTGGCATAAAACAAAATTTCCTTTGTTCTTCCCTGCTCTCACGCGTGAAAGAAAGGAAGCAAAAGCTCTCTCATGCCCATTAGGTGGTGATGCTTAATTGATATCAAATGCCTTGTCGAAACTCAAAATTGATTGTATTTTTAGAATCGTAGAAGCGATGTGAGTATTATGGGAGTTTTAATTTCAAGTTTCAGCCAACTTCTCTAAAAACTGAAAATGGCATAATCCATGAGGGCATTTGGTTTCCATTACTTCTTACATTTTAAATCTTGAAAATTAAACTTTGTGTAGCGGGTATTGACGAACGGTTAAAGAGTATTTGTTTCAGTGTCATTGGGTGACGAACCAAGTTCCAGAGGAACGTTAGACTAAGCAGAGTTTGAAATAGAGGTCGAAAGTAATAAAAGTAAGCTTCAGAACTCTAAGGATGCATTTGAGATTGTTTCGGTGTAATGGGTTTTATTTCGAAGGCCAAAACGTTAATATGATTCGTAAATTCCCACCACTAAAAAAAAACCTGTTAGCAACGGAAAGAATTGGTCGCTAATCCATGCCATGGCCGTCGCTACAACCCTTAGCGACGGCGTCTAAGACGGGACACCCGCCGTTGCTAAAACCTTCGTCGAAAACACATCAGCGACCACAGGTACACCGTCGCTAAACTATTGACCGCATAACGCCGTCGCTAAAATGGTCTCTGCTTCGCTGACTGCAGCCGTCCCTAACTGTTGCCGTACAGCGACCTCAAAAACTCTGTCGCTAATAAGCGACCACCATTTGCCGTCGCTATGTTCTGACATATAGCGACCGACGTGTCCGTCGCCAAATGTGGCCTTCCAGCGACCATGCACCGCCGTCGCTATGGTTACTCATATAGCGACCCGAACATCCGTCGCTGCGGAAGCCATACAGCGACTACTACATCCCGTCGTTGTTTCTGGCCACCCAGCGACCACTATCGTCCATCGCTATGTTTACAATATAGCGACCATCTGTGCGGCCGTCGCTAATTGGAATTTTTTATTTTTTTAAAAAATGGTTAAAAATTTATAGGTTTTTTTAATTTAACTTTAAAAATGTAGATTAATATTTTATATTTTGTATTGGCTGATAAAATTTTATAATTAAATTTGAATAATTTTTTAAAATATTAAATTATTAATAAAAACAAAATAATGGATTAAATTTATTTATCAGATAGGTTGAATTATTATTGATAATTACAATAAGGCTTTTTTATTTGAATTTAATTACCAATAAATATTGACATAATAAATATGTTAATGACAAAATAAATACTAAATGGAATATAATATAAAAACTATAAATCAAATATACAATGTGTATAAATAATAAAAATACAATCATGGTGGTGGGGGATCCTGGGGTGGTGGTGGGGGCGCTTGGGAAGTGGGGGGAGGTAGCCTCGCCATCAACTGCATCAGTAGCTCCTGCTGCTGAGCAAGTTGCCGACGAGTCTCGGCGTGCTGCTCCTCGGCCCGCCGTCGGTCTGCCTCGGCCCGTTGTTGGTCCGCCTCGGCCCGCTCCTCCAACAGCTGCCTCTGACGTCGCTCCTCCTGTAGCTCGTCATTCAGGTTTTGAATTACCTGAACAACCTCAGTCGGGAGACCAGAGGAAGAGGAAGGGGTCTTCCCCTTTTTCGCCAGCTGCGTGCCGACGCCACCCAGTCCAAATACCCTCCCTTTCTTGTTCACACCGCCAACAGCCTCCAAATAGATGGCGTTGTCGTCAGAACAAGATAGGGTGAGAGGAACCTCCCCTTAAGGAGTGGAAGCCACCAGGTCCGCCTCCTTCTCGGCCCTCCTGGCCTGATAAGCCTCCTGTAAATTCAAAAACAATGATAGGATTAGTAAGCTGATTTGCTGATTTGCTGATTTGTAAATTGTAAGCATGTGTCAGTTAAAAGTAAATACCGCTAGATCCATAGTCTTCTGGTTTACCCATGCACCGGCTTTGTTCTTCTTGGTCATTTGCATGACCTCAAACAAAGAAGGCTCCCGGTGCTCCCTCAGCTCCTGTGGTGGACAAAAAACATTGAGATTATTATTTGTAAATATGTGAGACGAATCATATTAAAAACATAAATATACTTACAAATCTTTTCTTGTGCTCGAGGGTTGAAATGCTACCCCCAGTGTAAACTGAGGCTGCAGCATCGGCGGCTTTGTTTGCCCTGTTCCGAGCACTCGCCTGCTGGAACGGGACACCGCCCCACTTCTGGACCATCCCGTCCCAATGGTCCTCCGGGATCCAACGAGGGCGCTCACCCTTGTCCCTCACCTTCCAAAGGGTACTCTTGATGATTTTGGAGGTCTTCGTGGCAAAGACCTTCCTAATCTCATCAATCATACCCTCTGCCCACTGGTAATCACGCTGTAAAATGAAATGAGAAATAAAAATTAATAAGAGGTCTATTTTACAAATCAAATCACAACAAATGAGCTAGGAACTTACCGAGAAGGTGTCAAACCACCTATCTTGGACAACCTTCCCAGCATCTGTCCAAGATATATATGGACCATCCCACTGGGCCTTTAAAATCTTAGTAATCGCTTTGGTAGTGCGACTACTATCAACAAAGCTGTAATGACAATAATTATATCAGGAGTATAACAGACAATCTAGGGAGACTCCCAAAATTTCGGCAGAGTCTCCCCTGTAAATGTAACATTTCCAAGTTTAAATAGTTACCCTGTTACAAACAGAAGAGTGCCCAGTACAATTCAATCTATACAAGTACTAATTAAAGTACTATACAATAAGCCAACAAGTCTTTCCACTAAAGTTTAATATAAAGTACCATACAAATAACATAAAAGTTTTTTAGTTTTAGTCACTTACTCGTCTCCGGCCGGCACGGGTACCAACATGGGCAGAGGGGATGCCGGAGGTGGGGTGGCCTGATGGCCATGGTCCTTCAAGCCACCAACTCCAGGAGTCTGCTCTGGGGTGGTCAGCTGTGGTGGTGATGGAGTGGTCTGCTGTGGTGGTGGTGATGGAGTGCTCTGTTGTAGTGGTGATGGAATGGTCCGCTGTGGTGGTGATGGAGTGGTCTCCTGTCCTGGGGTGGGAGTCCCCAACCGGGATGTCGGGGTCCTGGACCCACCACCCCGACTGAAGGGCAGTCGGCATCCCGTCATCTATGGATAAAATCATGAAAAGAAAGGTTAGTCTCATGATATATATAAACCTATGTATATATGTTTAACAACTACATACTCTGTGTCTGTTTCAGTTTCAAATTCCCCCTCACTTTCAGTGTCACTGTGGTTATCTGTTTGAACAACTTCGTCAGTATCCAGATCAGCCCTAGACCATTTTGATCGAGAGACAAGGTCTTTGTCAATGTGTTCACCCCCGTAGTGGCAAGTGTCTCATCCATTATGACTGGATCAATGTTGAACAACAAATTGGCATCGTTGAGCTCGTGTGGTGCAAGCTGATAAGCGTCATCGACCTCCTCGGAGACATTGTCAGTGATTTGACTTCGGGCCTTGGCCTTGATTACTGCATACCAGTCCCGATGTCCTCCTGGGAAGTCGATGTAATAAACCTGCTCAGCTTGTTGGGCAAAAATGAAGGGATCAAACCCTTTATATCTACCATTCTTCTTGACCTCAACTAAGCCGTAGTTGTTGTCAACCTTTGTTCCAACACTGATTGTATTGTCGAACCAATCACATTTGAATAGAACAATATCTCTTCTTAGTCGTCCAGAGAACGAAACTTCAACAATCTCCGTCAGCACTCCATAAAAGTCTTCTTCCAACTGTCCAGCGGTGCCTTTAACACAAACACCGTAGTTATGGGTGAGCATCCCTTCACTCCATTGAAGAATATTAAACTTGTAGCCATTTACGTAGTAAATAGGCCATTTTTTAACAGTTTTCACCGGCCCCCAAGAAAGGGCTTGGAGTAAAGAATCTTCAATATGGTTGTTTGGGTCTTGTATCTATGTACAACATAACAAGTAGGTCATCGTTAGATATCGGGAGTTAGAAGCAAAGATAATGACGATATGTAAACGGGTCTTACGTGTTGCGCGAACCAATCAACGAACTTGGATGACACCTCACTATGAATTTGGTCATCAGTTAAATCATTTTGCTCAAGTTTTAGCATATCTGTGTATAAGCTATTCAAAGGAAACAAATTTAGATACTATAAAAGCTACGTTTAGAATGTAACATATAACTTGTATGACTTACTCAATAAAGGGTTCCACTTCTGGGCAATTTAGAAGAATGTACAAGTGAGCCGCCTTTCGATCTTTCTCATCAATGCAACATTTTGTGAGCTTGCCCCCCGGGTGACCAGGATAGTTGAAAATCGATGTTTGTTCATCAAACCCTGTGCGGCTGGCTACCCCAAGATTGCGGGGAATTCTACTCATTCTAGTTTCTATCTCCGTCAGAAAATAGAAAGAAGCAAAGGTTGTCATTTCTTCGACTAAGTATGCCTCATAAATTGATGCTTCAACGCAGGCTTTGTTCGACACTTTATCTTTTAAGGAGCGTAAGAATCTTCAACATCATTAACAAGATAGTGTTAAGTTAGAAAATACTATTATAAGAAGTGTTTGCAAGGAAATTAAAGAGTTCTGGCGTTCATCTTTCGAATGGATACATCCAACGATACTGCACCGGGCCACCAACCAAGGCCTCGTACGGTAGATGGATAGGCAAATGCTCCATCGAGTCAAAAAAACTTGGTGGGAAAATCTGCTCCAACTTACAAATCAATACCGGGATAGTTTCTTCCATCTTCACAAGTTTCTCCACAGTTAACGAAGTAGCCGTCAACTCCTTAAAGAAGTGACTCAACTCCACCAACGGCTTCCAAATAGGCTTCGGTAAGGCATGAAACGCGTACGGGAGTAGTTATTGCATAAACACATGGCAATCATGACTTTTCATGCCAAACACCCTGCCCTCCTTCACGTCGACACATCTACTCAAGTTAGAAGCGAATCCGTCAGGCAGGGTCAATCCATTCATCCAAATACACACAGCAATCTGTTGTGGTCTAGTTAAAGCATATTTTGCATGGGGTTTAAACATTCTTCCACGTCCCGCATCCCTCAATTCCAACTCCTTCCTAGAACACCAAATCGAAAGGTCTAGACGACTCTTCTCGTTGTCCTTTGTTCTCCCCTTGATGTCCATAACAGTGTCAAAAATATTCATGAAAACATTATGTTCAGTGTGCATGACATCAATGTTGTGTCTTAACAACAAGTCTTTCCAATATGGCAAATCCCATAAGATGCTCTGCTTCACCCAGTGGTGTTCCTTACCATAACCCGCAAACTCCTTAACACTCTTGTCCCAGATGTAGGGATACTCTTCAACCCTCTGCCAAACCCGTGCACCGGATAACCTACGGGGTGGAGGTTCAGTAACCACCTTGTTCTTCTTGAAAGCGGTTTTATTTCTCCTAAACGGGTGGTCCAACGGTAGAAACTTTCTATGACAGTCAAAGAAACTTGTCTTGCCACTAACAGGGAGTGATTCCCCCCGGTATGTTCCATGCATACAGGGCAAGCAAGCTTCCCAGACGTTGACCATCCAGAAAGCATACCATAGGCTGGGAAGTCGTTGATCGTCCACATTAAAACAGCACGCATCATAAAATTGTTCTTCAAAGACGCATCGTATGTCATTACCCCGACATCCCATAACTGTGATAACTCTTCAACCAACGGTTGCAAAAACACGTCTATGTTCGCCTTTGGATTTTTGGGTCCTGGAACCAGTATAGATAGAAACATGACCTCCCTCTTCATACACATATCAGGAGGCAGATTGTATGGGGTCAGTATGACTGGCCAACAGGAGTAAGCTCTTCCGTATTGACCGAATGGGTTAAACCCATCAGTACATAAGCCAAGTCTTACATTGCGCGGCTCGCTAGAGAAGTCCGGATATAGCTCATCCAAGCACTTCCATGCTTTCCCGTCAGAAGGATGGCAAAGAAACCCCTCTTGTGTTCGGTTCAGAGCATGCCAACGCATGTGTTTTGCCGTGAACAATGAGGCATACAGGCGTTGAAGACACGGTGTTATAGGGAAGTACCACATTTTCTTCCTGGCCGTCTGGATTACCTTCCCTCTCCTTTTAACGGTTTTATAGCGTTCCTCATTACAATGCAGGCATTTTGTGACACTCTTATCTGCAAACTCATTTCTGAACAGCATACATCCGCTAACACAACACTCTATCTTCACACAACCCAACCCCAAGTTTGCCACTTGTTTCTTAGCATGGTACAGGTTTGCAGGCATTCTATGATTGCTAGGCATGGTGGAACCCATCAGATTGACCATCCTATTAAAACAACCTCCAGAAAGATTATAATCTGCCTTTAGGCTTAAAGCAGCTAGGGAGGCGGATAACTCAGTGTGACTGTTGCACCCGTCCCACAATGGAGTTTGAGCCGCCGCTAACAAATCATAAAATCTCTTCACCTCCGGATTAGGATCCTCCTCTACATTGTCAGAGTCTCCATGACTTGCTTGGTCATTATGTTCTAGCATACGCCCGGTGGAGGGTCCAACATGATCCATCACCATTTGTTCTATGTTGTTGTACATATCCCTGTTTCCTCCAACCTCGTAGTAAGACTGTTGAACGGTTACGCCTGATGGTCTACGCGGTAACTGCTCACCATGGTTGTACCAGCAGTGGTATGTTTCCATGAACCCTTTCTCAGTTAGGTGACACATGACATCATCCGCGTATTCAAAACTCATGCATTTGCACCTTGAGCACGGACAACGAATCTTCTGAGTCGCTTCAAATCCAGGCGTGTTTGCCGTAGCGAACGGAATGAACTCCAATAGCCCCATCATAAACTCCTCAGTCACTCGCCGACTGCGATCTAGTCGGTTGTACATCCATCGTCGATTTTCCGGTACCTCCATTTACAATATCTAACAAGCACGATTTCTGTTACTTTACATTTTTAAAATTTTATTTCACTATCGGTTGTGAATCACTCGATCTCTTTGATGTTGCAAATTGGTGGGGCCCTATCCCATTCGGTATGAATATGCAACCATCCGTAACCCATCGATGTTGTATGTGGTCTATCTTGTGTCGTTGATGTTCATTTAAAATTTCGGCAGCATTTCGCATTGGTTCCCGAGTACACAGAGATACGTACGGTATGAAACACCACACGCAGACATGCACCCTGGGGACAATACGAAACACCATAACCGAAATTTCAAATGAACATTCAATGTCTCAAATCATGACCACATACAACATTGATGGGTTACGCCCTACTGGTTACAAATTCATACCAAACTGTCCAACCGGGACAATTCAAGATCCAACACAACACGGTACATCAACCGGTTGTTTTGAAACTTGAACGGGAATCTAATGGGTACACACACGACTAAACCCTACATTTTTAAATCATGAGTTTTATTTTTTAAGTTCCCTAAAAAAGGGAGCCTGTCAAAATTTTAGCAGAGTCTCCCCTGTATACTAGACATTTCCCAAATTTATAAACCACCTGTTACATACAGAAAACTTCCCAGTATAGATAAATAAATATACCATACGCATTATAAATGATATTCAGAGTTATGAACACCAAATCATGTTATCAGTACATAAAACCAATGCCTAATGAGCTCTGCTCTCCACTAACAAACAACATTACACATGCATAAAGAATCATGTTATCAGCACACAAAACCAATGCCTAATGAGCTCTGCTCTCCACTAACAAACAACATTACACATGTATCTTCAAATCATGTTATCAGCACACAAAACCAATGCCTAATGAGCCCTGCTCTCCACTAACAAACAACAATCCACATGCATACACATAATGACAAAGTCAGTGTTACGGGATTACCTCGAGGAAAAAAGTGAGGGAAGAATATAAAACTGTCGACAAACGATCACAGACCACGCGTAACGTGTGCTAGTCTGCATGACAAACCAATAACTGGTTAGACAGTTACAAGTAGCAAGGAAACTAAACAAAGAGAGACACGTAAAGCAAATTATAGATTAAGTACATTGCAAGGAAACTAAACAAACAGAGACAGTCAAAGCAAATTGTAGCTAAGGTGGCAAAAATAAAGCGTTCAATTGGAAAATTGATTACTAATAACTCAATATTATATAAGGTCTATCCCATTCAATGTTAAAGGCCAAGTTCAAGTAAGAAAAATAAGAACACTCTAATGGATTCGGATAGGGGGCTTTAATGGATTCAGGAGGTTGAAGACTGGCTCCATCGAAGATTATTTTTCTGTTATTTAGAACCTAGACTTTAGGAGGAGCTCTCAATTCTTTTCTTTTATAAACTCAGACTGGGACGTGGTTCAGGGGAGGGAGAGAAATCTGAAGAGTAGGAGAGTATGAGGGAAGAATAATCTGGTAAGATGAGAGTTACTGTATTTTTTCTTGTGGATTCTATTATTTCAAATAGAGACTGCCGATAGGTTCTTGAAATTAACTTGATACAAAAATTGTTGATATCAAAAAGTGTGGGAATACATTTGCCTAATTTGGACATGCCCGGCACGTTGACCATCCAGGATGTTAATGTAAAAATTAACTTGACGTATATCTTAAACATCTGTTAAGTTTTGTAATAAAAGTCATAACTCAAATTTGTGGTGAATTAACTTGATGTATATCTTAAACATCTATGATAAATGACCATTAATATTTGTTCTAGGTCACTTTTGATCAATGATGATGAATGACCTGGTGTTCCCGGAAGATTTCTCTTCCTCTTGGGAGGGGGGTTAGGTTTAGGGTTAGGGTTAGTGTTTTGCTCCTGAGAGATGCTTCCAATGGAAATGGATTAGGAAAAGGGGTCACCGGGCATCATTTGCATATTAGAAGAAAAAAAAGGTCAAAAAGGTGAAGGTTTGAGCTATATTAAGAAGTGAGCAGAAGCAAACAGGGAAGTTTCCAAGGTTTTTAGACAGTACAAGGAAAGAAAACAATGGTTTTGTACCTCAGATTTTTATCAAGTTCTTGAGCGTATAACCCTCAACAGAAAGAAGCTGAATTAAAACAAACATCAAAATACAGATCAAATTCCCATACCTTACCAGTAATCAATAATAATACGCAGAATAACTTGGAAGATTGTTCTAGAAAGCAAAAGCAATAAAAACTGACGAATTTAAAAGTCTTGAAAGCAGGACATAATAAGAGTAAAGATAAAATAGAAAGAGACAAAAATAAGATGGGAATTACAATCAAGAAAGGCATAGCCTAACAACTATCCGAACACAAAAGTACAAACAAAGAACACATACGAAATACAAAACCCAAATACATAAACCAAGTGATAAAACCAGAAACCATTAAACCAAAGCTAGAGAAACAAGAACAAGCATAGAAACTCTCTCTCTCACACACACACCAAAACACACAAAAGTCAAGCTGAAAATAGAGTGAGTTGGCAGGAGCCATTAACTCCAAGAAGAAGGAGAAACAAAGAAAAATGAGAGAGTACACACATGTGAAACTTAGTGGCAGAAGAAGGAGTAGCAGCATCGAAACCTACGCAGAAGCAGAGATACCCCCATTAGGGTGGAGTCATGTCAGTTCTATATGAAGCAAACACACACAACAAAGGAGAAAGAAAGTGGAAGTATGAGAGATGAAAGCTTACAAGTGTAATGGGAATGATACACTGATGCTATCCCAATTTTTCTTTATTGTAGTTTCCACTGATGTTTCCTCATTACCTAGTTCTAATTCTAACTCCTAACATAAATATTACAGTCACGTGCATATGTTCACACACTATCCATTGATACACCTCCTGTACCTCACACACATACTACATACACTTTGTGGCATAATTGCCTAGGCCATCCTCACTCAGGGGTTATGTCACTCAAGGGCTAGTCAATTTAATTCACCCAATTTGTCTCCTAATTTCTCCCCTAGTCAGTCCCCAACAAGTACCTCCAACCAACTTCTCCTCCTCTTCCTATCACCAAGTCTATCCATCCTATGCAAACTAGGTCCAACCTGAATAATGTATATAAATTAAATTTATTAAAAACTATGACTACCACAAAACTCTCTCCTGGGACCAACCTACCATGAGTACATATCTTTTCTATGATTGCTTCATTTAATTTTACATTTTTATAGTTAATCCATTTAAAGGTTATACAGGTTACCACTACTCTCCTTAATCCATTTTAGAACATTTGAACAATGACATTAACAACTCAAATTACTAAATTTTAAGATCAAATCCAAAAATTACAACTTAAATAGCTCAAGTTTTATACATCCAAAAATTACAAATCCAGTAAGCCAACAGTGTTCCTAAAATTATAGCAGAATCGGTACAACCAAATAAACCAGGCAAAAGGAAAGGGATTATAGCAGAATCATTACTGTGCTAGTGATTTAATCAGTAGATTCCTCAAAGAATTTACATCCTTGATTTAAACTAGTATTTCAGTAGAAACTAAAGAACATCACAAGGCTATGATTAAAACTAACTATGATACACAGGCAATTCATCAATCAGTACAATTTCCCTTTTGTTTCCATTAACCAAAATTACCCAAGCATCACACATTGTTCAGCTACAAACCAAACAAAACCAATTTTACAAATTCACAGGAAGGAGAGATCAAGACATAGAATCTTTGATATTGGATTGTGCTTTTCATGACTTGAACATCAACTTTTCGATATGATATTTTTTTTGGCAAGAATGTCAGACGCATATTGATGAATGTTGCATGCTTCAGCATCATTATATTCTTAGTATATAATCACAAATTAATAATCAGCCTATTCTACCCACTAAAACAACAGGTTAATGTTCATTTGTTTTTCATCCCTGCTTTATTTTGAATCTTCAGATTTTAGTCTATGTTTTTTTGGAAGGTTTCTTCTACACATAATACACACACACTACAACAGTACTGTTATTACCAAACAACTTTAATGTCAAGCAACAAAGCAAGAAATCAACAAATCAACCAAGCTAACAGGTAATCTACTATCAAATGCAATATGGAACATACCTTGAAGGAGACAGGGAGGAGCCACCAGAGCCACCAGAGACAACCTTTGAGTGGAGGAAGCTTCAAACCTCTCGAGTGAGTGAACCGGAGAAAGATGGTAGTTCGTGAGAGAGAGAAACTGAGTGGAAGGGAGGGAGCCGAAGGGAAGGCAGGGGAGGAGGGGAGGCAGAGGACGGAGGGGAGGCAGGGGAGGCAGGGACGGAGGGAGCGAGGGGTGGAGGGGAGGGACGGACGGAGGGGAGGGAGGGACAGAGTAAGGGAGTCAGAGGGGAGACAGGGACGGAGGGAGGGAGCCGGATGGGAGGAAAGGACGGAGGGAGTGGGAGTGGAAGATGGAGGCAACAGAGATTGGGGGAGAGGGAGACGGCAGGGCTGAGAGAGGAAGCTGTCGAGTTAGGGCAAATGATAGGAAGGGGGAAGCTGTCGAGTTAGATTAAAAACTTAGCGACGGTAAACATCCGTCACTAACGAAGTCACTTCCGTCACTAACGAAGTCACTAACTGACAGAAATAGTGACGACAAACAGAGCGGTCGCTACTTCCTTTTCTTTAAGTTAAAATAATGGAGGGAAAGCCAAATATCATAGCGACGGCTAGCTCCTCCGTCACTAATCCCCCAGAACTCTAGCGACGGCAATCGCCAACCGTCGCTACCTTACCCTTCTTAAAGTAAAAAAATAGAAGGAACAACGAAAATACTAGCGACGGCCACACTTCGCCGTCCCTAATCCTAAGAACTTTAGCGACGGTAGTAGCCAACCGTCGCTACCGTGCCATTCTTAAAGTAAAATAATGGAGGGAAGACCAAAAATACTAGCGACCGCCATGCCTCTCCGTCACTACTAGCGACGACTAACTTCTCCGTCGCTAGTACAAAACATAGCGACGCCATTCTACCGTCGCTACTATTTGGCGCCAACAAAACCCATGGAGGGAAACCAAAAAAGGGAGCAGCTGAAATGATAGCGACCGCACTAGCGACAGTATTTGTAATTTTTAGCGACCGTGTCCTTTTGCGGTCGCTAAAGGAGTCGTTATCATTTTCTTCGGTCCCTTTTCGTATAGGACGTCGCTAACGCGGTCGCTATTTAGCGACGGTAATTGGTGGTCACTAAGGCGAGGTAGCTGTTTAGGGTTTTTTTAGTAGTGTCCTTGAATTTTAGATATTTGATGAAATTGGCATCACGGAAGGAATCCTAAAAGCTCGGAAGTGGGTTAAGGGGATGTACTTAGTGTATGAATTAATAAAAATAATATTAATAATTCCAGCATATAGGAAAAGGTAGGATAGTTTAAGTATGTTAAATTCCATATATATATATATAATGTTTGATATATTTAATTAAATTGTGATGATATTATATTTTATGGTTGTAACTATGTATATTGTTGAGAGTAACAAATGAAGAGTGGAAATGTTGTGTTTAAAATGTGTGAATAAGAAGTTATAATTTATATGAAACTAATGGAATGTTTGTGTGCATTGATGAAAGAAATTTAAGAATGTGATATGAGTTGAGATAAAAGAGAAGTGTATGCCTGAATGGCTTAGTCAGAGGTCCTAGAGTGATAGTTGCAATACCGGGACAAAATGTTGCGAACTATTGGAAATGATGATGATATATAATTGATATATATGCATATTGTTGTGGTGTGGACGGTCGATCAGTATATTTTACCCCTCGTTTTGCCTCCAGTGGTCGAGCGTGGCTTGGTTGAGCTACCTAGAGGTCAGGCAGGACCCACTGGTGAGGTGGGGAGCCAGGCAGGGCTCAGTGGAACATGTAGGGTTCACGGATGGTCGGGTAGGACCCCCAGCTGATGGCCGATCCAATTTAGTATCTGGATATTAAAGAGTTTTATATCATCTTGACTGAGAGTTAGTTGTGCAATTATTTAACCTGTGCCCATGATGAGCTATGGTTGATGATGATAGATAGTTTTGGTGTCACATGAGTGAGAGTGATGTTTGATGCATAATTATTGCTAATATGGTTGATAATTACAAATGAATGATGTTATGTCGATGGTGGTGGATTATGTATGTATGACATGACCAGGAACTGTGAATATGTTGTGAACTGGCATTGAGCCATTGTATTGTTGAATTGCATTGCTATGGACATGTTAATCTTATTTGTGTTTATGGGCACAGAGCCACTTGGTTGATAAGTATACATATATTTCTAGGCAGGTTTTAGTTTTTTAGTGTTGATGTGATTATGTGGAATGATTATCATAATATGATATATGAAATGTTATAGGAGTATTTAATTGAATATGGAATTGGGTATGATTTGATATTAATGTGATAGAAGTTTAGATTTGGTGATTGTACATGATTAGTATTGAATTTTTAGAAGAAAATGACCTAAGTAAGCCAATTGAATATGTGATTTTAAATTCTGATAGGATATGAAGTATAACACCCCGAAATCCAAATAAATTTTTTTCGTAAATAGTTTAAATTTTAAAAAAACAGAATTTTCAAATTAATATAATAAAGCAGTCGGCCTTACATCAACCGGCTCATTCATAAATACATATATTTTACAAATCGGTATACACAGGAGCCGGCCAAGGCTACTACAAACAACTATGTGCATTATGTACAATACACATATATACATAATGCTCCGAACGGCTGAGTGATCTCACACATCATTGCTGGGTCCTATGTCCACTGTAAAAATGACAACAGTAGGGGTGAGCATATACATGTCAAATGATAGTTACTGAATCGGATCAAGTGTCCAATTCATAACCATAAATAAATCAAAATCATAACACATAATCACATCATAGTTTATTCATTCTCATATCATCAAATGATCATATAATCATGTTCTTCTCAATAACATATATCAATGTATATGCATGCGAATCCGACTCTAATGATGGGATTTACATATCATAATATCTCAGCTCCCAGCTGATTCGGCCATTTTACAGGTACTAAACCGCACGTCCATAATATAACACCAGTCACTCTCAGTGACAGCGGTAACTCAACTCGGTGTTACGGACCGGCCTTGAGTCCAACTCAAAGGCGTCTGTGGAATCCGAAGAAACCACCACAGGGTCTGTGCCTTATCATCAGGCCGCCCTCCCATCTAGGCCGGCATCACAGGCCCCCTGCAGTCCTGTGTGCGTCTAAATGCACATGCTATGCCAAATAATAATCAAT
Organism: Clitoria ternatea; assembly: GCA_037962975.1. NCBI lineage: Eukaryota > Viridiplantae > Streptophyta > Magnoliopsida > Fabales > Fabaceae > Clitoria > Clitoria ternatea. The sequence continues at coordinate 19,301,364 of CM075670.1, read as the reverse complement.
CATTATCATAATCATCACGTAAGCATATCATGCTTTATCAATATGCATCCCATGCATTTATATATATCATGAAAAATTCATGAATATTTTTCATATCATCATCATCAATCACATATTCTATAGCATCTCATGCATGGAACTTATCACAAATATAATCATCAAATATACGATCATATCTCATATAAATTCAATATCAATAATATTCACACAGGAATGGAAAATATCATATATCATAATATATCACATACATCATACATATTCGGGATTTCATATTGAAGATAACAATATTATCCCGATTCCGTTCATAAACCATGCATTTAAAATGTAACGCTCCCCCTACCTGGAACAAAGAATCTCCTCAAGCTATATCCAATCACAGCTCACAAATTCTGACTGGAATTTCAGTTCTGAACTCTTCCAAAGCTTCCTTTCTTAAAGCTCTTACAAACTTTCACGTTAAAAAGAAGAATGAAGATTGGTCTCCTCTTTTATTGATAATTTCCAGTAAAGATTGGATAAGAAAAGAATTAAAGGTGATGTTGACACTCTCAAAATTCCCAGCTAATCTAATGATAGGACTTGACAGAAATCGTTCATGAAAAAGACATGAACGAAATAATTAAGCACTGATACATATATAATAAGATATAAGGACAAAACAAGGTAATAAAGAAAGGAGAATAGGACAATAGAGAGAGTCCCATACTTTGAAAAATCAGAAAAGAGAATCTGCTAGAACAGTGACGTGGAAAGCCTCAATAATTGAAGTAATTATCAATTTCGACTTGGTTTCGGTATTTAGGGCATATCTTTCCGAGAAGATTCATCAGAGCCTCTTTTTGCTTAGAATTACTTCATTGGAAGGAAATTCACTCGGAAAGGTTTCCACATGAAACTCTCAGTTTTCCTTCCTCGGAAATGATCCACTCGGAATGTCGCATTCAGACATCTCTCTCAGATATATTTCTGCCCGAGTCAAGCCTTCACTTGCGTCACTCGGAAGTCTTTCATCCGAAAAGATCACTCGTAATTTGAAGACAATCCTCTCGGAAATCTTTCCACTGGAAAGGATCACTCGGGGTCGAAAATAGTCTTGAAGATGAATCCGAGCACAAGCTCTCGGAAACTGAATATCGACCCGAGCATGAATTAAATGGAGTTCACCACTCGGATATTTACTTTCCTCGAGAACTATTCACTCAGAAACGTATCCATTCGAAGTTAAAGTCTTTCTCTGTCCAGAAGTACTCCCTAAGAAAGACTCACTCGGTATGTCCCAATCGGTGCCTTGCCACACGGAAGTCAGAAAGTTCTCACTTGACATTATCCCACTTAGAACGTCTCACTCGGTGCCATCCCTCTCGGAAGTGTCGCACTCGGAGACACCTCACTCGGACAGTTACACAACTCGGAGATACTCGACTCGGTCACTATTCAAAAATATTTCGGCCCGAGAAGTACTCATTCGGAATCAAAGTTTTCCCACTCGGGAGTACTTCTCTCGGAAACGACCCATTCGGAAACGTTTCACTCGGAGACATTTCACTCGGATTTTCCTTACACAACAGCGTCTCATTCGGACACAGTTTCTTCACTCAAGTGATTCTCTCAATCATGCTTCACTCGAAAACATGTTAACCTTCCCTCACTTGGAATCATATCCATTTTCACTCGAAAAGTCTTGTCTCAGGCATGATTCACTCGGAATTTCACTCAGAAATTCTCCACTGATCCTTAATAAATTATTTTCTAACATTCTAAAATTTTGGATGTTACATGAAGTCCTCGGAGGGTGCCAATAGGTCCCTAGGCACATTTGAGATTTGTGCGTATGTTGAAATGACCATTTAAAGTTGATTTGATAAGACTTTGGTATTGGAGTTACATGAAAATAGGTAAAATGCATTTTTCTGCATAACTTTGTGATACAGGGTAATTTTCAAGGACGGACTGTGACAACAAGTCTGAAATAGGTTGCATATAGCGTTGGTAAAGTTTTATAGTATTTAAAGGTCAAATAGGCAAATTAGAGGTTGTGGAAGTTGGCTCGGAAGCTAAAATCTGCATAATAAATTTAACTGTACTGATGGTAATTGATTACAAAGGTCTTGTAATTGATTACCTACGAGCATAAATCAATTCCTTCATAAGTTGCTCTCTAGTAATCAATTTATAGAATTTTGGTGATCAATTACCAGCTTATTTTTTTGAAACTATGTTGATTTAGGCCGAATTAACTCTTGCATTCTTCATGAAAGTTGTAGATAACTGAGTTATACACATTTTCCATTTTGATTTACCTCAAACAGATGTGTGTAGATCAAGTTATGCCTATAATACTACAAGGTGTTTATGTTGAAAATTGTATGCAGAATAGTTTTACATTTCACAAATTGGGCAATCTTAGGGACATAATTGACCTTCGACCCCTTCATAACATTTGTAGACAATTGAGTTACAGAGGTGTACAAATTAGACTCACCTTGATCGGAGTTTTATAAATCCCATTAGACGTAAAATATTGAACAATGTGCAAGAAAAATGCATTTTTAATTTTTTTTTTAAAACTTCCTCATGATGTTTGAATTTTTAATGTGTGCTACATTGTTTAAAGTAAAACCCAATTAAATTGAGGTTAAAACCTCTAATTTAAATTAAGTAAATGTGACAAGACATCACATATTTTTTAGTGTATTAGTTTTAGTTTCATAGTATTTTATTCATTGATTTTAGTCTTACGTCTTCCCTTTAATGATTCAACACATTTTATTAACGATGTCAAATTTAAGAGATTAAATTGATCTTTTTCAAAAAACCTAAGAACTAAAACCAAGGAAAATAAAACATAAGTTTCAAAACCAAAAATTCATGGAGGGACCAAAATTATTTTATCCATAATAATAATAACAATAACAACAACAATAAAAAATATTAATCACTGCCTTAAAGATATTAGTTAAGAAAGAAAAATGAAAAATTTTATTTAAAAATTATTAAAACTCATTTACCCTGATCTCTAAGTAATTTCCACACAAATTCTAATAAAAATTTCAACTTTTACTTTCTTAAACAATATTATTAGTATTCATCTAGATGAATATACGTTTTTCCCTTCTTTTTACTATTATTCCATTCAATTAACCTATACTTATTTATAAGTTAAATTAATTAATCATAAACCTTACTCCCTTTTTAATATTATAAAATGACTACATAACTAGTTTAATCACTTTAGTTTATAGTTTCATTCAAATTATTATTAAATATAGGATTAAATAAAAAATTTCGTCCCTATAAATATAACCAATTTTATTTTTAATTCCAAAAATTTTTCCCTTAAAAAATTTGTTACTTTTAAAAAGTTGTCTTTATAACTACATATTAACAAGATGTCAAATAGCTAACATTGCATGTGAAATTTTACCTTGTATAAAATATTTTGTTCTAAGTTTACACCATTAAATTAAATATGTTAATGTGACTCCAGTGATTCAATTACAAATTCTAGCAGTTAAAATTGCTTTCTTTTGAGGTTCTTAACCATTAAAAACTATATTTTAGGTCTCAAAGTCATGTAATTAAAATTACCTTAACATTTAATAAATTCAACTTAACAATAAAAATTTAAAACAAAATATCCAATATAAGTTAGATATATATTTTTTTCTTTTATAGAAACTAAAACTAAAAGATTTCTAATTTAGAAGAATAAAAAGATATTTAAACTTAAACTTCATGGAGAAAACCATGAGTGGTTTGAATTGTTTTAAATTAATTATCTTGAAACTTGAATATTAAAAATATACATATGTTTACATTTAATAAGAAAAACTTTATGACTCGAATAATTTTGTGTCTATTTGGTAAAGATAAGCTATAACTTATTTAGGACTTATGAGCTTATAATTTTCTAAAGTTATAAGTTTTGGAATTAATAGTTTGGTTATTATTTTTATCTTTATATTTTAAAAAACAACTTTAACCGCTCACATTATTATATTATTGTATTATATATCATTTAAAGTAACACAGTTTAAACTAGTTTTGTCAAACAATTTTATTTCAATAAACTACTTGTAAAACTATAAACTAAAGCTACACAAAAAGTCAATATTTCTAAAATTGTATTGGTCATTAAACTATTGAAAGTATTGATTCAAACAAACCAAAGCTCAAATCATGATTGAATTAATAGTAACAATGAGTTAAACCAGACCAGTCATCTCATTTGTTCAAGTTTCAACCGATTCGACTTGGCCGATTTAATTGGTTTTGATAACCCTACAGAACTTTTATTATGGTGAAAAACCTATGATTGAACATGGAGAAAAAATAAAATAAAGAAAAGGAAGAGAAGAAAAATTACAAATAACATTGCCCTCAACTTAGCAATGAGAACTATATAAAAACAAAATATTTTATATAAGTTAGATGTAAAAAAAAAACAATGTCCAAAACTAAAATTCCTATTTTGATTTATTGGGACGAAAAGTATAGAGTTATTAAAACTTAAAAAAAAATGATGAGTACATCTGAATTGTTTTAAGTTATTCTTTTGAATTTGAATATTAAAAACACAAGTATGTTTAAATTTAAGAAAACCTATTAGGTATGGAAAATTGAGTCTCATCTGTAGGGTTGGTAAATTTTGATAAATGGGCAAGCATCTCAAAAATGGCTAATGGACCAAGCATCTGTAACCCACCTTTAAATAGAGCCCAGTCTTCCTAGCTCATTGATCCATTATGATCAAAATCAAATAATTAGGCTAAGGTTTTTTGAATTTAGGTGAGTCAGACAGATCATCCTGCTAGCATGCTATTAATAGTTCATTTTTATCTTGATTTTAAAATAATTTCCTTTTTTACAAAGCTTGTGGGACAGTCCGCTAGCCCATTGGTTAATGGTGGGATAAACTGACTCATTTTGTCACTCCTAATACCTACCTATGTTTGGATAAAAAGAATAAGAAAAAAAAAGTAAAGAGAAAGGAAAACATGAATAACGAATGAAGCTGCAGAGCACCACAATAGGATTACAACAATGATGCTGGTAAAATGATTTGAGACACCTTATAATCGCACGCACCACCTAGGCAGCGTAACAACAAAGACCGAAATTATTGAAATGAGGACTAAAGCAACAAAACAAAATCTTGGCTGCATCTACGACCACCCACTGAATGGCCCTTAGTCCTCAGATTTCCCTTTAAATACAACAGAATCACGCCCCACAACCTTTTAAATCCAAAAGTTTTCTGCAAATAAGAACTAGCTAGTATATTGGTAACACTTTAAATACTGAAACATCAAATTAATATCCAAATTTTACCACTAAACTAACTGAAACAATTTCGTAATAGAAAGAATAAGAAAGAAAAAAAGATAAATAAATAAAACAAGGGCAGTATAAGTTAGAAGATAATGTTTCCCTACTTCATATTATTATTAATTATTAAAGGTAAAGAAGAGCAACACTTATTTAAGGGCCATTCTTTGCTAACATAGTACATACATCAAATATACAATAACCTGGTTTTTTATCAACTGCGGTGATCTATAAAGCCATATGCTCATTGCGGCTGAAAGCACGATGCTATCCCTATTCCTCTTGTTTTCAGAATCTTTTCAACCAATATTTTCCACCTAATTTCGTCTTTCTTGCTTTGCCTTGATATTCGCTCCTTAAAGTTTCTGAAATCACAGGAATTTTTACACTTCAGATGGATAATTTGGCTTTGTCAAGCGAAATCTCAATTAGATCTAATTTCTATAAACCTCTCAATAAACATTTAAAATAAAATCAATCAAAGTAGCATAGTTTAGGAGATATGATGAGCTTTTAACATGAATAATATGCTAGTCCAAAAAAAGAATATCAAAGCATGTTCAATTCATCATATGCCTCTTGGTTAACCCACGTGAGACTAGCTTAACACATTGAGTAAGTTTTGATACTACAATAAAATAATTGACCTGACTCATTTCAAAATCAGCTATTGAATTAAGGGTTGTCTTTAATTTTATAAAGAATATTTTGATTATATTTTTAGCCAATATAGGAATCTTTTTAAAGTGGAACTTGTTTTCCAACCATAAGCATTTCATGACGAATTCATCTAAACTAAATCTTAGAAAATACTGTTATTATTAATTACCTGCACAAAGGAACTCTACAGCAATCTGGATCAACACATAGTCGAGAGTGTAGCTCCAATAGCTGCCACATCCTTTTGCAATGAACACAACCTCCTGGTACCCTCAACTTACATCCAGCAAAATGACGTACAAGCAATTCGAGCCCCTTGCAGCATGCTTCATACTTACACGTTTGGTTTGATTTGAAGTCTTTATCATGGGGTCCAATAGTTCGACAACCATCTCTACATATGTGAACAAGAGCTTCCATTGCCTCATATAATTGCCTATAGATATTCCTTTCGTTGACTTTTCTAGCCCTCTCCTTTTTAATCTGAAGATTCAATTCATTCAAAAGCAATTAGACAACGGACTATTCAAGTTTCCATGGTGTAACATAAATAAGTGCCCATTTGTTTCCCTATGGGAGTTACCTTAATTATGGTTAGTTAGAAGTAAGTTTTGGATTCATTCATCAAACATTAACACGTAGAATCAATACTAACCATTAAATGGTACCTCTTATGTAAACTAAGTTACTAAATAGACACTAATATAAACTCTGAGAGAAAAGACAGCCTTACATTTTCTTCTACAATCACTGACTCCAAAACTTCCTTTTCTAGAACTGGGTTGCTCTGCCTCATTACTTTCCATCCTTCTGACTCTGAAACAGCTTTGAAGTTTTTCAGCATCTTACGGTGACAAATAAGGTTTAGCCGAGGAGCATCACACAGTAATGCAAGTTGAAATACGTCAACTACATTATTTATGGTGAGTAAACCCATTTCTAGCTTCTGTTCACATTCACGTTTCAAGTGAGGAACCACAAATACATGTGACAACACCAACAAATGTAGCACGAATTCTTCCATGTCTTCTTTCTCATAGCTATGAATCAAAGGCACAAAAATAATGACAGCAATCAGCACATTTTTGTACAAATACAAACATTAGGACTAGGATTAGAAAGTTTTGATTGGATAAATCGAACAATTGCTTCTAATTTCTTTTGGTTTTGAAGACAGTATTAAGAAACTTATAACAGATTATACACCGTACTTAACCAACTAACCAACTGAATTATAGACTCTCTTGACCAATGGCATCTAATTTTGCTCACAAAATTCAAGACGACATTATATTTCAAGCCACGGTATCAGTGATGTTAATGATTTCTACACAAACATTCAATGATTTTGAGGTTGATAGAGGGACGAAGCATACCAAGAAGAGTACAAGAATCGAATAAAAACTCGAACCGCATCATGTGGAAGCCCGAAGATTGAGATTGTTCGCCATCGACCTTGACGATTTGCTTTCCTCAGCATGCCCCTCAACACGGGAGAAGCCATGGCCTATGAATATAGTATGAAGTGAGTGGCGTTCACAAAAGTTGAATTCAATATATATATATATCATAAATCCATGATGATCATACAACAATAACTTTTAGTTTTGAACTCAAATTAAAGTCAATCTGTTTAGCCCCGGTCTCAATAAGGTCTGGTGTGGGGTCAAACCTACAAAAGCTGCAATTTTATTGAGCTTAAACATCATTTCTAAGGTTCCGATTAAATTCGAATTTTTAAACTCAACTCAGCATAAGCCCGACGCAAGTTGACGGTTAGTTTTGACAGCTCTATATCTAGATACCCGGAAGTAATATATATATAGCTTGTATTGTGGTACTAATTGGTTCAAGTGAAATGAAATAATGAACTTACAAGAATATTAGAATGAGCATAAACAAGGCCACCGTTATCAGTATTAATGCAAACATCTGCTTTAAAACCTTGATAAAAAAGACGGTCCCACAAATCTCGTGCTGCTGGAGAGACATAGCTGCTGTGCCTTGTTGTTGATGCTGAATTATGCGGCCAGGTGCACGCACAAGAACCACATGTTGTTGCTGATGATGAACGGGGCAAAGGGGGTGGTACAGGGCTGAAATTCTTAGTCTGCTCGTGAGATATACAACACTTGCTGTCTATGTTAGCCATCAGTTTTGCTTCTCTGCTGCATAAACAAATTTTAAATCATGAATGAGACACCCCATTCTAGGTTCAATAAGGGGATATGGATTCGGTACGTTCAGATTTATCAAATTGGTCATTTCTAATAACTAATATAAAATATATTCTTTATTAAGTTATTCAAAACAAAACCCCGTCCAAATTCATAAAAAATCTTAATTTTTTCTATTCTTGATTTAACAGCTGGCTTTATCCTATTCTAACCTTTACAAAATATGGTGAGCACAGCAATAAAACATTCAGGCACTATTTAAATAATTAAGTTTGAGATAGTTAAAAGTTATATATGCCAGAGCATTTAATAGCTTATAATTATTTAGATTTATTTCATTAAGTTTTACGCTTAAATTTTTAAGTATAAATTCTTAATTAAAAATAATTTATTCTCTAAATTCTTAAGTAATTTCAGTATCTAAACATACATGTATAACAAATAACTTCTATAAGTTATTTTGATTTATTTTAACAAGTTATTTGATGTACCCCATCAAAAAGTTATTTTTAACTTATTTTAATAAAATTTACAATTAAATTTTTAATATAAATCCCATTTAAAAATAATTTATTACATAAGCTTTTAATTAAATTTCGTATTTAAACACATGTATATAACAAATTATGAGTAGAGGTGAGAATATGTTAGAAAAACATATCACCTAATCTATCTACGTCTTTTATAATTTGTAGATAATAAATATTTTATTTTATTTTGATAAAAACTTCTTATCTTTAATTTCTTAACTTACATCTTAACACACTTGTTAATATTTCTAAAGATATAATAACAATGTATAAGTAAGTTTTTAACTGTCATTTAATGTAGATTCATTATATACTCCTTATGTTCCTTTTTATTTTTTTTATCTGTTTACTTTGGTTTTTTTTAATACCGATTAAGGAATACATTAAATGAGTTCATTCTCTCTTGTTTTTCACTAAAATGTTCTTTCTTTTATTATAGTTAATGATTAATTAATACTTCCGTGTCTCAATACATTTGATAAAATAACAAAAAATCATAAGGTATAATAAAAAATAAACATTAAACATTTTCTTAGATTTGTAATTGGACAGATAAAATCATATGGACTATTCCGTTAGGTTTTGGATAAAATTTTACACTTTTGTTAAATCATAAATTATATAATTACCTTTTTATGTGAAAGAAAATTTAAATGGGTTTTGTCTTAAGGATTTACCAAGATTTACGAGGATACGTTTAAAGTGTTACTTACAGATCACCGAGTGAGTTCTTACATTGATATTTGGATCGAACTTTATTGGCAATTACTATATAATTATTCTCACCAAGAGGAAATTATACAATTATTTTATATATTAGCATGAAAAAATGGAGTCAGTAAAATCTTTAATTAACGGTTGAGTAAAGATTATTTGATTACAGCGATAATTGATTGTTGTATATAATTATATGTATTAATTAGATGAAAAGTGATTTATATTAGGTCCTTTAAAATAATTCAAGTTACATGTTTAATACAAAATGGTTCTTGAAATGGGATGATCAATTTTCTTTTGTTTTTTCTTTATTAAAAGTACAGTTTTTTTATTGATCCAGGGGAACGGTTGCAGGGCTTGAACCCGTTGCTATTAAAAGTACAGTTCAGTGGCACTTTTTTTGAGGTCTTGATTCATTAGCTGCCCAACAGGCCTGAGGCCCCAAAACACTACACTAACATACTTTTGGACCAAAAAAATCTGGCCCATCACATCAGTTTCCGATTATGGAAAATAAATTGAAAAAGATAAAGTAGGCATACCTAAACTGTGGTGTTTATCAAGAGTTTTAGAGAGATATTATGTCAATCAATCGACAATCCCTTAAACCACTAACCAAGAAAAATAATAACACCATAAGATTCAATGAATTCATACCTATAAAGTAAACATCTAAAATACCATACCCAACACTTGGATCTTCCATGCTAAAAACCCCTATCATTTCCAAAGCCCAGTAATAGCAAATTGCATGGTCTCAATTCATCTCACAAACTGCTCACACCAGTAACAACAATGTCTTGGGGTTGCGATTAATTGAAGTTTTAGAAAATAATCAGGACTTGTCAAGAACCGAATAAATTAACAAATTTATCAACACGATATATGATTTAATCAATTTTCCAATCGTATAATGAAATAAAATTCGCACCCACAAGCACAGATCAAAATCAAAACATAAACTCTTGCGATGTGGGGAATAGAATGAAGAAATGTTAAGCAAAATAATGATTTGATGAAACAAATTAAGATGAATGAGGTTACCTTGAATTGTTCCTATGAATGGAAGGAAGCACTTCCTCGGAAAGAAAAAGACAATGGGGTCGAACTCTCCTCTCTCAATGGCACCACCTTGTTCAACGTCAAAACGACGACGTGTGGTCCTTGCCCAGATAATGTGGTGATGCAAAAGAAGAAAAGGAGAGCCGAGAGAGAGAGGAGAGAGTTTTGAGTCACCCTCTTCTCTCTCTTCCTCCATACCTTACAAATATAAATAAAACACCGAATCTATGTGTCACTGTCTTGCTTCTTGCTAAAAATATCAACAACAGAAATCAGAAATCTGGAAGTTTTTATTGAGACCAAATCGTATCTTCGTAGCTCTGTTGTACCTTTATTTTACATATAAATTCGTTTTGTATGCAATTTGAGAAATAAAATTATAAAAATAAATAAATTTTAAATTTTTTTATATTATTTAAGATAATCAACATTTTGTTTTATCATAAAATTATTTTTTTAAGTTAATCAAACTAAAATTTAATTAACCATAATTTTTAACTAAATAAGACTACAGTTGGAATCACAATGGTCACTCAGTTTAAAAAAATCTCTAGTCAGGTCCTCTTGTACTGAGTAATAATCAAGTGGTTTACCACCAAAGATTAATTTACAAATATTGGTAAATATAAATAAAGTATCATTAAATAAAAATTATTTTACTTCCAAACTGAAAATTATGCAAGTTTAACTTGTTATTTTAAGTTTAAGTCTTATAAAATATAATATTAATAAATTTTGATAAAGAAAATTTTGTTGTTTATAATAGTCATACTTGACTCATACATAAATAGGATATACTAAATGAAAAATAAATAAATACATAAACGTTTTTACTGTAAACCAAATATTTAAGTAATAATTTTACATAAAAATAAAAGAGCAATAAATGCATCCATTTAAATAAATGGTTGTTTTTACTGACTTAAATTTGCCTCTTAAATCATCTCCATTAAAGATGAAAAAAGAGTGGTGCGTGTAAAAGCTCGACTTAAGGAATATTAGTAGAGCGAGTGATATTAGGGGTGTTCGCCGGTCGGGTTTGGGCAGGTAGCGCGATAAATAACTCAACTAATATTAACCAAATGTAATTTATTTCCAACAAAAACCGACCAAATAATCTTACGTTTCATCGGGTTTTGGGTGAACGGTTTCGATTAACAATAATTTCAGTTTAAACTTGTAATGAATTAAATTTTTTTATGGCTAAAATCTATTTTTAAAACTTTTTTTACTCATTTCCCCTATTAATTCTATGGAAAAAATGAACATATAAGTTTTTACATAACATCAATGCATAAATTTATATCAATTTATACTTAATTAAAATAAACATATAGGTCTATAATGGGTTCGATCGAGTACGGTTAATTCGGTTGATAAACATCTAAAACTGTACCCGTTCAAACTTAACGTTTCTTTTACCCGCTTACCCACCCGAAACTAACCAAACTCAATTTTTTTTTGATTTTTACATTTTTTGATCAGATGGATAGTTTCTGTTCACCCCTAAGTTACACCACCTGTATCCGTTACCACCTGCATGTACTTGTACCTGTCACTAGGGGTACAAGGTACCCATGATACCTAATAACATTTAAAAATAATTATAATAAAAAATAACATATAATAATGTAAAAATCAATATTATTAGTATTACTTTAATATAATTACAATTTAATGTATTAAAATTTCTTTTAAGAGATTTTTCACATTAAGTCTCAAGGCCATCCTTCGCAACCAATAAGAGATTGCTACATGGCATCTTAAAAATGTAATTATAATCTTTAATTCAACAAACTCTTAAAATCTTTTGTTATTTAAAAAATAAAATTAGTTAGATATTGTATTTTGGCCCTCCTTTTATTCTAAATTCTTAAATTTTTACTATAATTCTAATCCTTAGAACCTATCAAATTTAAATCAATTTTTCCCGTGAATCAACTTCATCTTCAATCTTAATCTACGTATGTTTAGTTTCAAATATTTCCTCCTATTTCAAATACTTCATCTTCAATCTTAATCTTTACTTCCCAATTTCAAATCACGCTTAATACCTTACCCCTTCTAGAATCCTCTTCCACTAATTTACTCTTTTTTTCTCCTTTGCCTTTCTTCACCCAATTATTTTCTTCGTTACATAAATCGAACGAAGAATCTGTGGATTCCCTTTGCGGAGATCTTCCTCATTCTATTTCTTTCGCTGTTCTTGACCAATTTCCCTCTCCACGTTCGATACCTGTTGTTGACAAGGCTCGACAATGGGTGTCAGGCTTGTGAATCCCTTGACGCCTCTCCTCGACAGTGCGCACTTGTGTGTTTCCGGCGTTGGTAACCCATCTTCAAGTCTCTTCCTTTCTCCGTCGTTCGCTTATACTGGCTCAAGATTTCTTGTTATGCCCCTTCTGAAAAATCTGAGGGGTTCTATGATGCTTAAATATTTTCCAGGTTTTGTGGTAACTGACTCCTTTAGTTCTCATGATGCCACTCTCTGGTCATATGCTTATAGACCGGATCGTGTGGCCTGTCAATTTGGCTTTGACCAACCAAATTGTCTCATGACTTTGGATACAGTTCCTGTATAAATGGCAATGAGGCTTCTTACCTTTAAAGATACTCTTCCTTCGGCTATCTCTACGTTACTGTTTCCTGCTTCCAGAGCTAGTCGTCCTACCAAGTCATGGTTGATGCACACCCTAGAAGAATTTGAAGATTCTCAATTGGATACTTCGTGCTCTACTATCAGAATATTTATCAAAGATCCTTATTAAATTACCCCCTTTCAAAAGGGGTCAGCGTACCAAGGTATACGGTCCCCTCTAACTACTTTTATTACCTTGTAATTGTCACATACTTTGCTCTTTCTCATTGTGTTTTTCCTTATAGATTTCTTCGAAATTATGGATTGTAATTCTAAGAAAAAAAAGAAATGAAGCAATCATGGGTGAGCTGCACTCCATTTTTTTCTTCTGTGCCCCTAATTGTTATAGCTTCTTCAGGTGCTGTGGTTGGTGAGGCTACTATGACTCCTAGGCGTTGCTCTCAATGCCTTCTTGCAAAAACTTTAATCCGTTCATATCTACTCTAAGTCTCAAAGTCTCAGGTCCTTGTTGACATCAATAATGGTTCTTTTGAGCACTGTGGTCCTTTTATAAATAGGTCTTCCTTTTCAAAGGATTTGTCTCATATCATATCCTTTTTCTGAAGATGAGATGAATTGCCCTCCGTTGGGCGATGCAATAGAAGCTAATGGTACACCTGTCTCTTTCTATTTATTTTCGGTGCTGTTGTTTATAATTTCCCATTTATCATGATAATGATATTGACACCGGTCACAGGAAGAGGGATTGAATTATAACCTTCAAAATTTTTTTAGGTTAATCACAATTAAGGCTTCTGTTGATGTACCTCTGAAAGATAATAATGAGTTTAATAGAAGAAGTTAAAAAGGTTTTCTCTTAAATGATTATGTATGAAATAGGTGGTGTGTTGAAAGAAAACCTTAACAAGGCAGAACAAATACAGTTCACAAAGATAGATTTAGTTTGTTTGAAAACCTTAGCTCAACAGGAGTTTAGTTTTAGTTTACTTAACACTTTAGGTTGGTATTGTTCATGTTACCAATACTAAGGCTCTATCACTAAAAGCAGCTTTGGAGTCATTATTTGCTAAATATGGATTAAATTTATCAAGAGTACAGGGATACGATGGAGCAAGTAACATGCAAAGAGAATTTAATGATCTCAAAAGTTTGATATTGAAGGAGAATAGTTTTGCATTCTATATTCATTGATTTGCTCATCAACTTCAACTAGCTCTTGTTACATTAGCAAAGAAACATGTTGAAATGGTTTTGTTTTTAATACAATTTCTGATTTGTCTAATGGTACAGGAGCCTCATGTAAGGACCAAGATATTTTTCGTGGAAGTCAAATTGCAAAAGTGAAAGAAGCATTGGAAAAAGGAGAAAAGTCTACCGGGCATGGATTAAATCAAGAAACTACAATTAAGAAGATTGGATATACTAGATGGAGCTCACATTATGGTACATTACTTAACCCTATTTCTTTGTTATCTCCTATGGTTGATGTGCTTGAATTGTTGAAGATGACATAAGTTTAGATAAAAGAGCTGAAGCATGTGCTTTGTTGAATTCTATGCAATCTTTTGAATTTATCTTTATCTTAGACTTGATGACAAATATTTTGGTGATTATCCATGAGTTATCTCAAACATTACAAAGAAGTGATCAAGATATCGTAAATGCAATGAAACTAGTATCAGTGTCAAAGCATATGTTGCAAGCTATCAGAGATGATGGTTATGATTTTTTGCTCAATGAGGTTTTATTATTTTGTGAAAAGTATAACATTGTCATCCCAAATATATGATACCTTTCAAATTCAAGATGGGTCAAGATTCAAAATGGAGAAGGTTTCAAATTTACATCATTTTAAAGTTGAATTATTTTTTCAAGTGATTGATCGACAACTCTGAGATGCATTTTCTACTTTTGACAAGGAGAAATTAGTTCATTTACCTGAATTTTATCCTTTAGAATTTTCTCCTATGGATTTTTTGGCTCTAAGTAATCAACTTGAAAATTATTTCTTAGATGTATCCTATGATAATGTTTTTTCTGCATAAATTGGTCTACCTAATTTTTTTTATAAAACTTGTGAAGACAAAAAAACATGTTGTATATCCATTGGGAGGGATACTTGTTAGAGTTAGCTTTGATACTAGTTGTGACAACTGCAACAATTGAAAGGGTTTTCTCTACTATGAACATCATCAAGAATCGAATGCCAAATCGCATTGGAGATGACTGGTTGAATGATTGTTTATTCACTGACATAAAGAAATGTTTTTAATAGTTTTGAGAATGATTTAGTTATTCAATGTTTTCAAAATATGAAATCTCGTAGAGCACAACTATAGTGTACATTTGTCTTTTTAATGATAATATTTGTTTATTTTACATATTTGTTAGAGTTAGCTTTGATACTAGTTGTGACAACTGCAACAATTGAAAGGGTTTTCTCTACTATGAACATCATCAAGAATCGAATGCCAAATCGCATTGGAGATGACTGGTTGAATGATTGTTTATTCACTGACATAAAGAAATGTTTTTAATAGTTTTGAGAATGATTTAGTTATTCAATGTTTTCAAAATATGAAATCTCGTAGAGCACAACTATAGTGTACATTTGTCTTTTTAATGATAATATTTGTTTATTTTACATATTTAAATTTTGCATATATACATTACCCCACAATGTAAATTTTCTAGGTCCATTACTGCATTGAGAACTTTTCTTTTACTTATATAAATACTCCTTATAAGAAGTGAATAATACATATTTTCCTTGTTTATTTTCTCTTTTCTTTGTCTTTCTTTTCTCTTCTCTATATCATTCTCTATAGTCTTTAATCTCTATTTATATTATTTCATATTAAATTTATTTAACAAAAGCTTTTTTTATAATAGAATTATTTTACTTTATTTTATTCAGTTTACATGAATATGATTAAAGTTAATCTTGGTTATTTGATCTCTTTTGTCTTAAAATATTTATATTTTATATGATAGAATAATATGAGATGTGTGTGTGTGTGTGTATATATATATATATATATATTATCTCATGTATATAAGAAAATAGTTGTGGAAAATAGTTCATAATGTGCATGTCGATGACCCTACTAATATTGATAAGAAATATTTTTAAATTTCACAAATTTTATGAAGACAAACTAATGTTTTGTAAAAAAATTAAATTAAGTGTAACCATACTTTCTTGGGCTTAAACATATTTGGGTTTTTTTTATTAATGGTGCCTTTGGTACCATTAATTATGAATTTGGGGTTATTTTTTTAGATATTACATGTCTGGTGCACAATTGTGTGTCGTATAAGATAGAGACGACACCATTGTCGCTTTTGAGGGAGATGACACAGCCATAACGGGCCACGTGTGCATGTCATTTGGAGCAGGTACGATTTTGGTATGGTCCATGTGCAAGAGACGACACATCTAAGTGTAGTGCACTGGCCGAAAACGACACACTCCATGTGGTGCATTGGCCAAATACAATTCTTCCATTGATATACGAAGGTATGATGCGGAGTCCACCAGGTTCAAGGTTGAGGATAGGATGAATCTAATCACCAAAAATGTGGCTTTGTATGGATTCTTAATCTAAAGGAACAATGATGTGAGTGTGACTTATTTCAAGCATACAAGTACCTGTGTATGCATGTCATTGCTGCCTGTAACGCTGTTAATTTGAATTATTTTCAATTCATAGACAATGCGTACTCATTGCATAACATTTCAAAGGTGTATTCAGGCCACTTGTATCCGATTGGAGATGTTCAGTCGCTCCCTAAGATTAATGACAACCATATCATTCTCGCAGATGAAGACATGTTACGTGGCAATGGGCGACCTAAGTCGACAAGAATTAAGAATGAGATAGATTAGGTTGGTTCTCAAACCCGTCCTAAATGTGGATTGTGTCGACAACCAGGCCACAATAGGTCTAACTGTCCAACAACAATTCAAGGTGCATCTAGTAACTGTAACACATGACCATTATTATATTCTTTCAGTTTACTATCCATGTGGTTTATCC
Source organism: Clitoria ternatea (assembly GCA_037962975.1). Taxonomy (NCBI): domain Eukaryota; kingdom Viridiplantae; phylum Streptophyta; class Magnoliopsida; order Fabales; family Fabaceae; genus Clitoria; species Clitoria ternatea. Next base: position 19,284,251 of record CM075670.1, on the reverse strand, counting down.
ATGATTTTACAAGTTCATTTATACTGTCAATTACTGTTTTATTTACGTGCAATATATCAATAACGATAGTAAGCATAATCATAAATATGTCATATAATAATAAAGTTTATTAATACAAATCATACATAACATGAACCATAAAACACTAACATCGGTGGGGGTGAGCATCTAGGGACAGAAAACAAGGTCTCGGTACTCCACGATTGAACCTAGGAGGTAAACAGCGAACATTATCAACCTGATCTTTAAGATTCACCGACGGGGTCTTCTACTTGTTGATGAGCCTGCACAGTTTCAGACGCAGCTGTGTTTGGGTCTAACATTTGAGGTACAAAGCCGGATGAACTACCTATGTCAAGACCCTAGTAATCATGTTGAGGTGCTGATGGAGTCATTAAAGGTTAAACATGGGGGATGGTGTTGGTTTTGGTGATTCCGGTATGTAATGGGACGATGACGGCTGACCGGATTGGAAACCTTCCCCAAAATCTGTGAAGAAGGATGGCACCTCAAACAGTGGGTTCATGTATTCATTTGTGTTCATGGGCTGCTACGTCGACTATGAATGATAATAGTACGTCAGTCAGGGTGATGGTGGAGGCTGCTGTGAAGGAACAAAGTATTGTCCCGGCTGTTGAGGAGGTAAGGATGGTATAACGTAACGTTCATTTGGCTCTCGTAATCTCTGGTGAAGTATTCCTTTGCGTTTCACCTGATTCCCAGACATATCTACGTTAATCTCCACAAAGGGTCCTTCCTCTGTAGGCATAGGTGCATGTACTCTAGCCTCCATAATTCTGTCCTTCTCATTCATTGACATGAGTATGTTTTTTGTTTCCCTCCGAATAGAATTGAATCTGAAAGCAGAAGGCTCTAATGGGTTGTGCCCATCCGGGGACGAAAGGTATTGTATAACCTCTAGGCTGTCATACTGAAATTAAAAACACATACATTAATTACAGAAAAATACATTCATCAATAATTAAATAGAAAAATGCATTTGTTAAAATCCTTACAGAAGCTCCCCTTGCAGCCCCTTATTTAGTGACCCATCTTCGAGTGTGGGTCTTGTACCATCTAAAATATTGATGGTTCGCAGACATCTCGCCAAACAACGGTTAACCAGACCATACATGTGCCTCTCTATTATTCCACAGTATCACTAAAGGCTCTAAGATGTTTGACCAATTTTCTTCAATCTTGCCCTTTAGAGTAATTGCATGCAAGTCTTCACGCTGAGAAGGTTCTCGGGGAATATGTTGCTCCATTCCGAATTGCCTAAGAACCCTACCGGGTTGATGCCACTTAGCAATTTGGAAACAATGCAAAGGGACCACCGATCTCCATGTATCTTGCCCATGCTTGCATATATCAGGAAGATCATTAAACTCCGTCATAGCATAAGGTAGCCAAATAAACTACAAAAAAAATCACAAGTATTGAAAGCAAGCTCATGAATAATCATTATAAGCGAATTGAACCAAACATTTTCTAAACAATATGGAGAATTACATACCTTATTCTTCTTCTTCAGACCGTCAAAGGTCGCTTTGTAGTAGTCCAGCTGATAGGAATTGTGCTTGTTACCATCTGACTTTACCCATCTACCAGCATAAAGAGAATCGTTGCCCTTGCATCTGGGCATGATAGAGCAACTTGTGGGATTCGCTCCTAAGCCTATAATTGCACCAACAGTGTCAAGCCATATAGTCAGTAGCGGTGCATAACTACTTGTATAGATAACCCAACTGCATACTGGCTACATCTATCCAGATCCTCAAGCAAATGTAAGTAGCTGAGTGGCACTCTACTTGAGGATTGATCATAAAATATACAACCACCAATCAATCTCAAAATGTAAGCATGAGCGAATCTTTCAATTGCCTCTTCGCTACCCAGATGTTCATCGACGTTCCCAAAATTGTCTTGAAGCCAAGAAAACCTCAAACAATGTCCGTGTAACATGCTACGAGGTGGTCGTCTACCGAATTGTTCTTTGACATATCTCTGCCAATCATCGCAACCCGTTAGGGCTACAACAACAAGTCCATCAATGAACATCTGTGTATGTGTGGCTTGACAATGTTGGTGCAGTTGTGGCTTGGGAGCGAATCCCACAAGTTGCTTCACCCTGGCCAGATGCAATTGGTTCTCCTTATGCTGGTAGATGGGTAAAGCTAGATGATAACAAGCACAATTCCTATCAGTTGGACTACTACAGAACGACCTTTGACGATCTGAAGAAGAATAAGGTATGTAATTCTCTATATTAAGTTTAGTAAATGTTTGGTTCAATTCGCTTATAATGATTATTCATGGGCTTATTTTCAATACTTGTGATTTTTTTGTAGTTTATTTGGCTACCTTATACTGTGCTGGAGTTTAACAATCTTCTTGATATATGCAAGCGTGGACAAGATGCATGAAGATGTGCCTTTGCTTTGTTTCCAAATTGTTGAGTGACATCAACCCGATAAGGTTCTCAGGCAATTCAGAATGGAGCAACATATTCACCGAGAACCTTCTCAGGGTGAAGACTTGCATACAATTACTTTAAAAGGCAAGGTTGAAGAAAATTGGCCAAATATGTATGGTCTGGTTAACCGTTGTTTGGTGAGATGTCTGTGAACCATTAGTATTTTAGATGGTACAAGACTCACACTCGAAGATGGGTCACTAGATAAGGGGCTGCAAGGGGAGCTTCTGTAAGGATTTTAACAAATACATTTTTCTATTCAATTATTAATGAATGCATTTTCGGTAATTAATGTATGTGTTTTTTGATTTCAGTATGATAGTCTAGAGGTTATAAAGTACTTTTCGTCCCCGGAGGGGCACAACCCATCAGAGCCTCCTGCTTTTAGATTTGATTCTATTCGGAGGGAAACAGAAAACATACTCATGTTAATGAATGAGGAGGATAGAATTGTGGCGGCTAGAGTGCATGCACCTATGCCTACAGAGGAAGGACTCTTTGTGGGGATTAACGTAGATATGCCTGGGAATCGGGTGGAACGCGAAGAAATACTTCGCCAGAGATTACGAGAACCAGATGAACAGTACGTTATACCATCCTTACCTCCTCGACAATCGGGATAATACTTTGTTCCTTCACAGCAGCCTCCGTCATCACCCTGGTTGACGTACTATTATCCTTCACAGTCGACGTAGCAGCCCATGAACACAAATGAATACATGAACCCACTGTTTGAGGTGCCACCCTTATTCACAGATTTTGGGGGAGGGTTCCAATCCGGTCAGTTGTCATCGTCTATTACATATCAGAATCACCAGAATCGACACCATCCCTCCATGTTCAACCTTTGATGACTCTATCAGCATCTTAACATGACAACTAAGGTCTTGATATAGGTAGTTCATCCGGTTTTGTACCTCAAATGTTAGATCTAAACAAAGCTGCGTTTGAAATTACACCACAACAACTAAACATCACTTTCATCATGATTCTGAGTAATTAACTCTCATCGGAACGTAAAACAACCACCGAATCACACCAAAATACGTCTGATCATAATTTCTGCTTATCCAACAACACCTAAAAATTCACAATAATTATTTTAATAACCCCAGGCTATATAAATATGCATTTTGAAGCTAACAACACCAATTCAAGATATTTTTGGTAATTATTAACTTATCGGGAAGCGACCCACAAGTTGTCGACCCTCTGAAACGATTATGGAACTCTGAAACCTTGTTGTTTTCTTTTGAATTTAAGCTCTAGGTGCTACGTAACACAAACCCACGCATAAAACATAATTTAGAGATAATGGGTCCATGGTCTTCCTTAGCCAAAAGGGAAAGAGAAGTAGGAAAAGGGTTTGTGTCCTACCTTGAAAATTCAAAATCATGAAATTAGGGCTTTAAGCTTCATTCCTATCTACCATGACAGCTTACGGCCAAAAAAAAAGGAGAAAAGAAAAGCCCAAAGTTAAATGCATGCACATGAAGAAAAGTTAAACCACAAGTGCCTACCATGATGAAGCCCAAGTGAAATTGAGGGGAAGGAGAGCACGGGAGGCAAACAATGGCAATTACGGAAGGTGAAGCAAGATAAAGCACAAAAGAAAGGGAGCTGTACAAGTGAGTGAGGGACATATGTAACATCCTTGTTTTTAGTAAGTAGTCTTAACCTTGTAAATTTTGAAGTATGGAAAGTTCTGTAAGTGATAATAAGTAAATAAAATACCCTGCAGGTAGTCAGTAATATCCCAAAAATATCATTCTCGTGTATAATCATTTTTTTATCTAGACCATTAATGATATTATCCATTTTCTGAGTGAATCATGTCTGAGATAAGACTGTCCGAGTGAATAAAGGAATCTGTTTCCGAGTGAGGTATGACCGAGAGAACTTCCGAGTGAAGGAAGGTTTAGATGTTTCCGAGCGAGGTATGACCGAGAGAACTTCCGAGTGGAGTCCTGGCCTCGGAGACATTTCTGAGTGAAGTATGTCCGAGAGAACCACTTCTGAGTGAAAGGGGCTATGACTTCGAATGAGCATCTTTCGGGTAAAGACGCTTCCAAGTTCCATACTTCCGGGTGGAATGTCTCCGAGTGACTCGTTTCCGAGTGAAACGTCTACGAGTGACTCGTTTCCGAATGAAACGTTTCAGAGCGAAACGTCTTTTTGGGATATTACAGACTACCTACAGGGTATTTTATTTACTTATTATCACTTACAGAACTTCCATACTTCAAAATTTACAAGGTTAAGACTGCTTACTAAAAGCAGGGATGTTACACTCTCCTCCCCTTTTTGGGAATTTCGTCCCGAAATTCAAAGTTGAAATAATTGAGGGTACAATTTTCTAATCTTTTCCTCAATTTCCCAAGTAGCGTCCCCATCATCTGACTGACTCCAAACTACTTTGACCAAAAAGATTTCCTTGCCTCTTAGCTGTTTTAGACGTCGGTCAACAATCTTAACTGGTGATGCTTCAAAGGTAAGGTTTTCTTTCAGAACAAATTGATCAGGACTCAGAACATGATCAGAGCTTGGTACATATTTGCGGAGTTGGGAAACATGAAAGACATTATGAAGGTTTGTTAGCTCGGGTGGCAGGGCAATACGGTACGCATTGGTTCCTATCTTTTGCATAATCTGATAGGGTCCTACGTATCTAGGATTTAACTTCTTGGCCTTTAGAGCTCTTCCTACACCAGTGGTAGAGGTAACTTTGAGGAATACATGGTTTCCTTCCTCAAATTCCAATGGCTTCCGGCGTTTGTCGTAGTAACTCTTTTGTTTATCTTGTGAAGCTTTCATTGCCATTTGGATATTTCAGACTTGCTCTTTAGTCTTTTGAACAATCTCTGGTCCAATTATCGTCTTTTCACCTGTCTCATACCAACACAAAGGTGTACGACATTTTCTTCCATATAGAGCCTCATAAGGGGCCATTCCGATGCTAGCGTGATAGCTGTTGTTGTAAGTGAACTCAGCAAGTGGAAGATATTCTTGCCAACTTCCCCCATGTTCTAAGACACAAAGACGTAACAGATCTTTAAGAGTTTTGATTGTCCGTTCTGATTGTCCGTCTGTCTGTGGGTGATATGCTGAACTTAACTTTAGACGAGTTCCTAGGGCTTGTTGTAGGCTTTTCCAAAATTATGATGTGAAACGAGGATCTCGGTAAGACACAATTGCAGTGGGTGTTCCATGTAATCGTACGATTTCCCTGATATAGATCTGGGTGAGTTTCTCTAGAGAATACTTCGTATTGACAGGGATAAAATGAGCGGTCTTTGTTAATCGATCCACGATTACCCAAATAGCATCATATCCCGTTGATGTTCTGGGAAGTCCGGTTACGAAGTCCATAGCAATCTCATCCCATTTCCATTCTGGTATCTCCAAAGGTCGAAGGATCCACACTCGGTCGTTGTTGTTCTGCCTTTGCCTTCTGACATGTTAGGCAAGCTGTTACATACTCAACGATATCCCTTTTCATTCCTTGCCACCAGAATATTTTCTTTAAGTCCTGATACATCTTGGTTGATCCCGGGTGGATACTGTATTTACTTTTGTGTGCTTCATCTAGGATGGATCTTTTAAGATCTGTGTTGGCTGGAATACAGAGCCTTTGTTGATACCTGATCACCCCATGTTCATCTTTGCTAAATTCTGAGTCTTCTTCTTTTGTCTTTCCTGCTAGACCTTATAATTCCTGGTCATTGGCTTGAGCTTCCTTGACTTGTTCCAGAAAGTCATTTGAAATTCTTAGCACTCCAACCATAAGGCTTCCCCTTTTTGGTGTTACTGCCAAATTCAGATCACGAAATTGTTCAATAAATTCCATCTCTTTTGTCATCGTATATGATAGGCGTAGAGCCTTCTTGCTGAGTGTATCGGCTACAACATTTGCCTTTCCAGGATGGTATCGGAGTTCAAAATCATAATCTTTGATGAATTCCATCCACCTACGTTGTCGCATATTCAGTTCTTTTTGGTCGAATAGATACTTTAAGCTCTTATGATCACTGAAGACTTCAAAGCATGTGCCATATAAATAGTGTCTCCAAATTTTTAAGGCAAACACAACTGCAGCGAGTTCTAAGTCATGTGTAGGATAATTAACTTCATGTGGTCTTAGCTGTCGTGAGGCATAAGCAACAACCTTTCTTTCTTGCATTAGAACACATCCTAGTCCTTGTCTTGACGCATCACAATACTCTTCATATGGCTGGGCAGGATCTGGCAAAATCAAGACAGGTGCATTAGTGAGTCTTTGGCGTAACTCTATAAAACTGCTTTCACATTTGTCGGTCCATTCAAATGGTTGATCTTTATGTGTCAACCTAGTTAGAGGTGTTGCAATTCGAGAGAAATTCTCGATGAATCGACGACAATATCCAGCAAGTCCAAGGAAACTGCGAATTTCTGTCACATTCTTGGGTTGTTCCCACTTTAGTACAACTTCTACCTTTGTAGAATCCACTGTAATTCCCTCTTTAGAGATGACATGCCCAAAAATTTTACTTCAGTCAACCAGAATTCACATTTTGATAACTTGGCGTATAATTGTCTTGCTCGTAACGTATTTAGAACAATTCGGAGATGTTCTTCATGTTCTTTATGGCTCTTAGAGTAGACGAGAATGTCGTCAATGAATACCACTACGAATTTGTCCAAATATTTATGGAAGATCCGGTTCATGTAGTCCATAAAGACTACAGGTGCATTGGTAACTCCAAAGGGCATGACAAGATACTCACAGTGTCCATATCGTGTCCTGAATGCTGTTTTGGGTATATCATCTTTCTTCACCCTTATTTGATGATAGCCTGATCGCAGATCAATCTTTGAGAAGATAGTGGCTCCTCGTAGTTGGTCCATCAAATCATCAATCCTTGGAAGAGGGTATCGGTTTTTGATCGTAGCTTTATTCAACGCACAAACGCATACTGCCATCTTTCTTTTTGACTAGTAGAACTGGTGCTCCCCAAGGTGAGACACTGGGTCTAATCATTCCTTTCTCTAAAAGTTCTTCTATTTGATTTTTGAGCTCACTGAGTTCCTTGGGTGACATTCGATAAGGAGCAATAGAGATGGGTCCCGCGCCCGGTATAATGTCAATACTGAATTCAATTTCTCGCTCTGGAGGTAGCTCTCGTATATCATCAGGGAAGACTTCTGGAAATTCTTGAACAACAGGAATCTGATAAATTTTAGGGAGTGTCCTTGCTTTCAGTATCAGTAAGGATCATGTATACTTGGACTTCTTTTGTTGGGATTACCTTTCCTGAGCTAACAGGATAAGAATCAGTGACTTGGTCACATTCAGACGTAGTAGACCCGAGAGAGATGGATCTATTATGACAGTCAATAAGGATATGGTTGGCAGCAAGCCAATTCATCCCTAGAACAATATCTAGATCAATCAAAGGTAAACATATTAGATCTACTTGGTAAGTTTTCCCTTCGATGTTGAGAGGGCATTTCAAACACATGCAGGAAGGGCAAATGGGCTTATTGGCAGCAGTCGTGACAATCGTCTTATTGGGCAAAGAGGTTGTAGGTAACTTTAAATGTTTTACACAATTCTCGGATATGAAAGAGTGAGTGGCTCCAGAATCATATAATACATTTAACAGAGTACTTCTTATAAGGCATGTACCTTGCACAAGGTCGCTCCCTTGTGATATCTCCGCACCATTCATGGTGAATACTCTAACATTTCCTCCCTGTCTTCTAGCCGAGTCATTTCCGGGTCTTCTAGGATTATTGTTTTGATTGGAGTTGTTGTTGCGGTGAACATTCACTATCCTCGGGGCATTATTTGCAGAGGTATTTGTAGCAGGTCCTCCATTCCCTTGGCCTGTTGGTCGTACTATCTGCCTTTGAGTCATCTGTTGATGGCTGTTTGTATTTCTGTACCAACATTCAACATCGCGATGTCCAACCCATCCACAAACTCTGCAGATTTTACTTATTTTAGTATAATCTACTGCCCTATGTGGTCCTTCGCAGATATAGCATTTCAAGTTCCGACTGTTCCCTTGATCCCTTGAAGGAATTCGGGTTGCCGAGTAAGATGGTCGGAAATATGGTCGATCTGCTCGAAAATCTCTTCTTTGTTGTCGGTCTGGCATATGTCGTTCTGGACCATAATTAGACGTTTCAGGTCGTCAAAGGTTAGAGATATTCTCAAAGATGCGACATCGGTCAATCAAGTTAGAGAATTGAGTGATTTGCTGACAACATATAGCTTGACGGATTTCCTGTCGTAGCCCTCCTTTAAATTTTACGCATCTCGACGCTTCTCCCATTTGGGTGTAGTAGGGACAACATTTGGCCAATTCATCAAACTTAGAAGTGTATTCCCCAACTGTCATATTACCTTGTTTCAAATTAAAGAATTCCTGCTCCTTCTGCCTTCTTATGTCTTCAGGGAAGTATTTGGCGAGAAATTCTGCCTTGAATCATTCCCAAGTGATGGCATGTCCATCAGTTGTTAACTTGATTCTAGCATGGGTCCACCAGTGCTCTACTTCCCCAACCAATATGAAGATGGCAAAGGTTATCTTGTCCTCATCAGGGCATCGTATAGCGGTAAAAATCTTTTCGAGGTGCTCAATCCATAATTGTGCTCCTTCTGGATTGAAGCCTCCCTTGAATTGTGTAGGGTTGTTTCTCTGAAAGTCAACTAGTCATTGGTTCTGCCTAGTAGAGGCATGAGGTATTTCTTGTCGTTCTATTACTTCTACGATTCGAGTAAGAAGTTCCTCCATGACATGATCATTGTTTCGGCGAGCCATTAGGAAGTTGCTGAAAGAGTATCAACAAAAGGGTTCAGGGTATATGTTATGTGGAGAATTCCACATAGGAAATTTTTGTCTTAGGTGTTTTATAGATTGCTCAATATTTCTATCAGAGTACGTGGAAACCTAGGGGTCTACTTCTCAAGCTTAATGAATCGACTATGTTCTGATACCACCAATGTAACACCCTCGGTTAAATAAGATAGACCCTTCTATAGGATCATCCTATTTAACTAAGAAGTTAAAAGTTTTTAAAAAAAGTGAATATTTTTTTTGTTAAGCAATCCATAAAACACCTAAGACAAAAATTTCCTATGTGGAATTCTCCACATAACATATACCCTGAACCCTTTTGTTGATACTCTTTCAGCAACTTCCTAATGGCTCGCCGAAACAATGATCATGTCATGGAGGAACTTCTTACTCGAATCGTAGAAGTAATAGAACGACAAGAAATACCTCATACCTCTACTAGGCAGAACCAAGGACTAGTTGACTTTCAGAGAAACAACCCTACACAATTCAAGGGAGGCTTCAATCCAGAAGGAGCACCATTATGGATTGAGCACCTCGAAAAGATTTTTATCGCTATGTGATGCCCTGATGAGGACAAGATAACCTTTGTCATCTTCATGTTGGTTGGGGGAAACAGAGCACTGGTGGACCCATGCTAGAATCAGGTTGACAACTGATGGACACGCCATCACTTGGGAACGATTCAAGACAGAATTTCTCGCCAAATACTTCCCTGAAAACATAAGGAGGCAGAAGGAGCAGGAATTCTTTAATTTGAAACAAGGTAATATGACAGTTGGGGAATACGCTTCTAAGTTTGATGAATTGGCCAAATGTTGTCCCTACTACACCCAAATGGGAGAAGCGTCGAGATGCGCAAAATTTGAAGGAGGGCTACGACAGGAAATCCGCTAAGCTATATGTTGTCAGCAAATCACTCAATTCTCTAACTTGATTGACCGATGTCGCATCTTTGAGAATATCTCTAACCTTTGACGACCTGGAACATCTAATTATGGTCCAGAACGACGTATGCCAGACCGACAACAAAGAAGAGATTTTCGAGCAGATTGACCATATTTCCGACCATCTTACTCAGCCACCCGAATTCCTTCAAGGGATCAAGGGAACAGTCGAAACTTGAAATGCTATATCTACGGAGGACCACATAGGGCAGTAAATTGTACTAAAGGAGGTAAAATCTTCACAGTTTGTGGACGGGCTGGACATCGCGATGTTGAATGTTGGTACAGAAATACGAACAACCATCAACAGATGACTCAAAGGCAGATAGTACGACCAACAGGCCAAGGGAATGGAGGACCTGCTACAAATACCTCTGCAAATAATACCCCGAGGATAGTGAATGTTCACCACAACAACAACTCCAATCAAAACAATAATCCTAGAAGACCCGGAAATGGCTCGGCTGGAAGACAGGGAGGAAATGCTAGAGTATTCACCATGAATGGTGCGGAGATATCATAAGGGAACGACCTTGTGCAAGGTACATGCCTTATAGGAAGTACTCTGTTAAATGTATTATATGATTCTGGAGTCACTCACTCTTTCATATCTGAGAATTATGTAAAACATTTAAAGTTACCTACAACCTCCCTGCCCAATAAGATGATTGTCATGACTGTTGCCAATAAGCCCATTTGCCCTTCCTGCATGTGTTTGAAATGCCCTCTCAACATCGAAGATAAAGCTTGCTAAGTAGATCTAATATGTTTACCTTTGATTGATCTAGATATTGTTCTAGGGATGAATTGGCTTGCTGCCAACCATATCCTTATTGATTGTTATAATAGATCCATCTCTCTCGGGTCTACTATGTCTGAATGTGACCAAGTCACTGATTCTTGCCCTGTTAGCTCAGGAAAGGTAATCCCAACAAAAGAAGTCCAAGTATACATGATCCTTACTGATACTGAAAGCAAGGACACTCCCCAAAATTTATCAGATTCCTGTTGTTCAAGAATTTCCAGAAGTCTTCCCTGATGATATACGAGAGCTACCTCTAGAGCAAGAAATTGAATTCAGTATTGACATTATACCGGGCGCGGGACCCATCTCTATTGCTCCTTATCGAATGTCACCCAAGGAACTCAGTGAGCTCAAAAATCAAATAGAAGAACTTTTAGAGAAAGGAATGATTAGACCCAGTGTCTCACCTTGGGGAGCACCAGTTCTACTAGTCAAAAAGAAAGATGGCAGTATGCGTTTGTGCGTTGAATAAAGCTACGATCAAAAACCGATACCCTCTTCCAAGGATTGATGATTTGATGGACCAACTACGAGGAGCCACTATCTTCTCAAAGATTGATCTGCGATCAGGCTATCATCAAATAAGGGTGAAGAAAGATGATATACCCAAAACAGCATTCAGGACACGATATGGACACTGTGAGTATCTTGTCATGCCCTTTGGAGTTACCAATGCACCTATAGTCTTTATGGACTACATGAACCGGATCTTCCATAAATATTTGGACAAATTCGTAGTGGTATTCATTGACGACATTCTCGTCTACTCTAAGAGCCATAAAGAACATGAAGAACATCTCCGAATTGTTCTAAATACGTTACGAGCAAGACAATTATACGCCAAGTTATCAAAATGTGAATTCTGGTTGACTGAAGTAAAATTTTTGGGCATGTCATCTCTAAAGAGGGAATTACAGTGGATTCTACAAAGGTAGAAGCTGTACTAAAGTGGGAACAACCCAAGAATGTGACAGAAATTCGCAGTTTCCTTGGACTTGCTGGATATTATCGTCGATTCATCGAGAATTTCTCTCGAATTGCAACACCTCTAACTAGGTTGACACATAAAGATCAACCATTTGAATGGACCGACAAATGTGAAAGCAGTTTTATAGAGTTACGCCAAAGACTCACTAATGCACCTGTCTTGATTTTGCCAGATCCTGCCCAGCCATATGAAGAGTATTGTGATGCGTCAAGACAAGGACTAGGATGTGTTCTAATGCAAGAAAGAAAGGTTGTTGCTTATGCCTCACGACAGCTAAGACCACATGAAGTTAATTATCCTACACATGACTTAGAACTCGCTGCAGTTGTGTTTGCCTTAAAAATTTGGAGACACTATTTATATGGCACATGCTTTGAAGTCTTCAGTGATCATAAGAGCTTAAAGTATCTATTCGACCAGAAAGAATTGAATATGCGACAACGTAGGTGGATGGAATTCATCAAAGATTATGATTTTGAACTCCGATACCATCCTGGAAAGGCAAATGTTGTAGCCGATACACTCTACGCCTATCATATACGATGACAAAAGAGATGGAATTGATTGAACAATTTCGTGATCTGAATTTGACAGTAACACCAAAAAGGGGAAGCCTTATGGTTGGAGTGCTAAGAATTTCAAATGACTTTCTGGAACAAGTCAAGGAAGCTCAAGCCAATGACCAGGAATTACAAGGTCTAGCAGGAAAGACAAAAGAAGAAGACTCAGAATTTAGCAAAGATGAACATGGGGTGATCAGGTATCAACAAAGGCTCTGTATTCCAGCCAACACAGATCTTAAAAGATCCATCCTAGATGAAGCACACAAAAGTAAATACAGTATCCACCCGGGATCAACCAAGATGTATCAGGACTTAAAGAAAATATTCTGGTGGCAAGGAATGAAAAGGGATATCGTTGAGTATGTAACAGCTTGCCTGACATGTCAGAAGGCAAAGGCAGAACAACAACGACTGAGTGTGGATCCTTCGACCTTTGGAGATACCGGAATGGAAATGGGATGAGATTGCTATGGACTTTGTAACTGGACTTCCCAGAACATCAACGGGATATGATGCTATTTGGGTAATCGTGGATCGATTAACAAAGACCGCTCATTTTATCCCTGTCAATACGAAGTATTCTCTAGAGAAACTCACCCAGATCTATATCAGGGAAATCGTACGATTACATGGAACACCCACTGCAATTGTGTCTTACCGAGATCCTCGTTTCACATCACAATTTTGGAAAAGCCTACAACAAGCCCTAGGAACTCGTCTAAAGTTAAGTTCAGCATATCACCCACAGACAGACGGACAATCAAAACTCTTAAAGATCTGTTACGTCTTTGTGTCTTAGAACATGGGGGAAGTTGGCAAGAATATCTTCCACTTGCTGAGTTCACTTACAACAACAGTTATCACGCTAGCATCGGAATGGCCCCTTATGAGGCTCTATATGGAAGAAAATGTCGTACACCTTTGTGTTGGTATGAGACAGGTGAAAAGACGATAATTGGACCAGAGATTGTTCAAAAGACTAAAGAGCAAGTCTGAAATATCCAAATGGCAATGAAAGCTTCACAAGATAGACAAAAGAGTTACTACGACAAACGCCGGAAGCCATTGGAATTTGAGGAAGGAAACCATGTATTCCTCAAAGTTACCCCTACCACTGGTGTAGGAAGAGCTCTAAAGGCCAAGAAGTTAAGTCCTAGATACGTAGGACCCTATCAGATTATGCAAAATATAGGAACCAATGCGTACCGTATTGCCCTGCCACCCGAGCTAACAAACCTTCATAATGTCTTTCATGTTTCCCAACTCCGCAAATATGTACCAAGCTCTGATCATGTTCTTAGTCCTGATCAATTTGTTCTGAAAGAAAACCTTACCTTTGAAGCATCACCAGTTAAGATTGTTGACCGACGTCTAAAACAGCTAAGAGGCAAGGAAATCTCTTTGGTTAAAGTAGTTTGGAGTCAGTCAGATGATGGGGACGCTACTTGGGAAATTGAGGAAAAGATTAGAAAATTGTACCCCCAAAAAGGGGAGGAGAGTGTAACATCCCTGCTTTTAATAAGCAGTCTTAACCTTGTAAATTTTGAAGTATGAAAGTTCTGTAAGTGATAATAAGTAAATAGAATACCCTGTAGGTAGTCTGTAATATCCCAAAAAGACGTTTCGCTCTGAAACGTTTCATTCGGAAACGAGTCACTCGTAGACGTTTCACTCGGAAACGAGTCACTCGGAGACATTCCACCCGGAAGTATGGAACTTGGAAGCGTCTTTACCCGAAAAATGCTCATTCGAAGTCATAGCCCCTTTCACTCAGAAGTGGTTATTTCGGACATACTTCACTCAGAAATGTCTCCGAGGCCAGGACTCCACTCGGAAGTTCTCTCGGTCATACCTCGCTCGGAAACATCTAAACCTTCCTTCACTCGGAAGTTCTCTCGGTCATACCTCACTCGGAAACATAACCTTCACTCGGAATTTCTCTCGGTCATACCTCACTCGGAAACAGATTCCTTTCTTCACTCGGACAGTCTTATCTCAGACATGATTCACTCGGAAAATGGATAATATCATTAATGGTCTATATAAAAAATGATTATACACGAGAATAAAATTTTTGGGATATTACAGACTACCTGCAGAGTATTTTATTTACTTATTATCACTTACAGAACTTCCATACTTCAAATTTTACAAGATTAAGACTGCTTACTAAAAACAGGAATGTTACAACATACGCGAGAAAGAGAGAGGGATCCGTCAAGAGATTGTTTAAGAAAGAAAGGAAAAATGAGAAAAGAAAAGAAATTAAGAAAAAGGGAATTAAAGAATTAGAATAAAAATAATTAAAGTAGAATTTAAGAGAGGGAAAATTAAATAAATTAAGTCTAATGAGTTTAATTTATGTAGAATAATTATTCTAATTTTAGGCTCTTAAATTTACCCCTATAATTTTAATTCAGTATGTTACAAATGTAACATTTCTATCATCATCTATTTATAATCAGATGTATACATGACAACTTAATTGTTATGAAAATATAATTCAATAAAGTAAAATAAAATATAGTTCATTAATTATGGAATTGGTCAGCAAAATAAAATGTGACAAAGTATAAAATTTTGGTTTGTTATATCTTAATTATCATTTTTAAATAAAAATTTAATTCACTATTAATGTTGATGTTATCTATGAATATTTGGATTAAATAATTATCAAATGTATAAATCATTGCTTCTCGATTCTCTTATTTTCTATCAAAAATATCACTTTTAATTTCATGATTTTAATCAAATCATCATTATATAATAATAAAATGTTGAACAAAAAATTACATAAATAATAAAAACTATCATGTTATATTTATATTAATTTGTGAACCTTTCGATTAAACTAATAAACTAAATTATATAGTAATTCATTCAATTCGTCTCTAATAATAATAATATATTTATTGAATTTGTCTAATATTTTTCTATATTCATTAAAAACATTTTGAATTACTTAAAATGTTATTAATTAATTAGTTAATTAATATACAACAATTCCATTTAATTTTTTGACAATATAATAAAAATAAAATAAAATAGTTAAATTAATGATAATTGATATATTTTAATTCACAATCAATCTTGATATATTAATGTGAATATTTAGATTATAAAATAAAATAAAATATAAATTTATAGTTATTCATTTAATATGCCCCTATTAATACAGTATATGTTGAATTTGTCTAATATTTTGTCTTTATTCATTTAAACCGTTTTATATTTCTTAAAATGTTATTAATTAATTAATTAATTAACATAATAAAATGTCAAATTAATAACGACACAAATTTTATGAGGGATATGATTACCAACAACATGAATACAAACCTAGTAATTTGAATGAGGAATTAAAAAATATTTAAATTGTCATTAAATCGAACGACCAAAATTAATGCATGTAAAACAAACAGAAGATTGAGATTGCTCAAGACTTATCGGATATATATATATATATATATATATATATGTATGTATAGAAATATATATATATCGATGATTAAATATATTTAATAATTTATTTAATTTTAAATTTCCCAAATTTATTTGATTTTAAAAAATTTATTTGTTTGTTACCTAATCTTGTTTATTTGATTTTTAAAACACCATAATTTTATTGGTGGTTATCGTTAGACGTAATAATAAAAAGAATTAATTTTTATTTAAATTTATATGTGATAATTTTGTTTGTTAATATAAAGATCCTTATTGATAATAAGATCATGTTAATATCCTTGATACAAAGCAAATCAATATTTATCAATTATATGATAATAAGAATTAAAAAGTAAATTTAAAAAAGGAAAGGTTGACATATGACAAATTTTGAATGTAGTGAGATTTTATGAAACTATATTTTAATACACACACACACACACACACATATATATATATATATATAAAGATATATAGTAAACTGGACATAAATATTCAACAAGGTGGAATATTACAGCTGCAAACTAGTTATTCCATATATATTGTGAAATTTAAAAAATTGTGACCTAGATGACTATTGGGTCATGTTGATATCTATATGTGTGTATAGCAACCCTAGAGTTAATGATTACGAATGCTTAGGCCTAAATGGACGTGAGATACATGTTTTGCCAATAATTACACTGTAAGAATTATGCCTACATTTTATAAAGCTAGATATAGGTGGATAGCAACTAAGCCTTTATATAAGCTAAGAACAGATCTAAGACAACAAGTAGGAGAAGCTAAGATGAATATAAATGATATAGAAGAAGATGTGTTTGCACATATAGCTAGACCTGCTTTACATGATAATCTTAAGGCAATATACACTCTAAAACGAAGATTAGTCTTACTATCCCGTGTTTAGAAATGACTGCGATAAAAGAATTGAAAAATATTATAAAAAGAACTAATCAAGAAATCAAAAGGTTAGAACAACAACTTAAAGGACCAGTTTCGTTTGAAGAATATAGAGTTTACTCAAGACGACTATATTTATTAAAATCGTTAAATCAAGATAACTAAAAACAATTAGAAAAATTTATAAGATAAAAGTAAGAACTATTAGATAAAACTCTTGCCAATAATTATTCTACACTTTTACTTTAGATAAAGAAAACTCAAATACTTCTTAGGCTTAATCTTTAGAAAAGTTCTGTGAGTATTTGTGGTCCCGGTAGTAAAACCTAGTAAGGTCGTGAGTCCGTTGGTCAGCAAAGAAGTGAACATTCTAGAGATCTAAAATGGCTAGTTTATTAAGAACTTTGAGCGATCTAAATCTAAAGAAAAATGATAGGATAGTTATTAGAGAGAGTGAAGATCGACCTAGTTCCTTAACTTTGGCTACTTATAATAATATTACTACAAAAGAGCTTGAAATAGCTAAAATGGAAAACTCGTTTCATAACTGGTCAATCCCCTTAATAAAAAAGGATCAAGTCTATAAACGACAAAATTTATGGAATTTTAATCCTAATGAAGAAATACATATGTTAAAATATAGCTATCCTGGTACAGAGACAAATTTAGAGCGAAACGTTTTAGAAAAAGAAATGATTGATAAACACATAAGTAAAGGATTTAATTTTATTCATCTAGGATTAATCCAAGTAGCTGTAAAACCAAATTACATGTTAGAAATTGATTCCCCAGTTCTAATAATATTGAAAGATAAAAGAATAAAAAGAATTGAAGATTCATTAATGGCAGTATTAGAAACTAATCTTTATGATGGACCTGCCTTCTTTAATTGTTACCCTAACTTCTCAATGGATATAAGAAATGAATATACTCCCAATGCTATAAAACTATATATAAAATCCTCAAATGTAGTAAAAGAAGACGCTAGTCCATACAATGTAATATATAGAGTCTATTATAAAATTTCTAAAATTAATTATAATTTTAAAGCCTTAAAATCCATTGATAAAAGTGAAACTATTTTAATTGAAGCAAACCTAAGAAAGTATTAAATAATTACACCACCCAAAAGAATAACTCATAAAGATATTAACAATCTACCAGAAGAATGGAAAATTGAAAATATATTAAAACCAGAAAAGGTAAAAAATACATTAATTAGAGAAATAGTAAAAGAAGGGTCTGATATACGAATAAGAATGAATCGGTCCTTAACTTGTAAAAGAAGTCCTCAAGCTCTTAAATCAGAATCCTCTAGGGTTGTTATCTAAAGGCCTAAATATTCATAATCATTAACTCTAGGGTTGTTATCTAAAGGCTTCTTCTCCCCCTACTTATAGACAGGCTCTGATACTAGTTTTACCAGCTTGGAGGTTGATAATCTATCTGTTGATTTAAATCTTAAAGTCATTATGTAAGTTATAGGCTCATAAGTAAGTTTACTTGATAAATTAGGTACAGGCAACATGGCTACTCCTTTAAATTTAAATTCATGTACAGGTTTTCTATAAAATTCTGGAAACTCATTATGAAATGCTTCAAGATGATCATCAATATTAGGAAAATTATTAAAGTTATTCATTTAAAAATTCTAAAAATTAAAAGATAATGCAATTAAATAAAAGATAAGAACTTTAAAAAGGAAGTTACTTACAATATTTCTGGAGAAAAGAGTACAACGATATCAAATAGAATACAATTTTTTGAGGGAAGAGAAGACTGAAGAAATTTTTACAAAGAACACAAAGAGAGAGAAGAGGATGGGAGGCGATGCTCTGCCCCTTCCTTTCCTCCTTATTTATAATACAAAATAGGGAATCTTAATAATGCGAGGTCATGTACTGATCCTTATCTTTTACTGTGACTGTCCCTTTGCCGACACTTCTTATTGGCGGGAGCTTCTTTTTACTGTTTGTTGTCGTCTTCTGCCAACACTTTTGATTGGCTTAGAAGTATTGTTGGTGTCGTTTTCTGCCGACACTTCTGATTGGCTTAAAAGTATTGTGGTAAGAGACTTAATTTTATATCTTTTATCAGTATTATAAATAATTATTTATCTTTACATTAATATTGTACATAGAGATTTAACTTATTCATACATTCCGTAACACATATCTTCATTTTCCTGGAGCTCATTTTGTGATAATAACTCTTCATCTATTGGAGGGGTTGAAGACCCAGAGGAAGAAGTAGTTTTTGCCTTCCCCAATGTTCGTTGCCATTCCTTTACAGATGAAGCTGCTGCTAGCTTTGCCATAATTTTTTGTTTCTCTGCCAAGAAACTAGAAGTTGATCCTGCCTCTAAGGCTGGAGAGAGTGGGATTGGAGTATTAATTTGACATAACCTTATCCATTCTTTTACCTTTTCTTGAGATACTAGTGTCGTGTTGAATTTCGTCCACCATTTAGTTTTAACAGTTCTACTTAAAATCTGTAGTTTAAACAATTCTTCAGTGGTCATGGTACTCCCATAATAATATCCACGTAATTCCTTGGCTGGCCACAAAGGAAATTAATCGATATCCTTCAACAAAGGTGGTATTTTCTTTAAAATACTGGTAACTTTTTAGCATTTCTAGAGGGAAGTTTTGAATCATTGGTCCTAATTCATAGAACCACTTTAGAAACCACCGTGGGAACTTTAGGGAGATTCCTTTCTTAAACCATACAAACCAAGAATGAGTGTCTGGCCTAATCCAAAGGAGATTATACCAGGCTTTGACATAATCATGGTAAGTGAAACTTTTTGGTAAGAAATCTCTTGAGAACTCTTGGTGTTCTATGGGATGATTTCCCCAATCTTTTTTAGACATTACTTTACAAATTTTGAACTTAGAAAAAGAGATTAGAGTTTCTTGCTCTTTATCAAAATGATGTTCTAACTCAATAGATTTAGTATCTACTAAGATGAACTCATAAAAGGCTCGCTTTTTCTCTTCTGATTCAAGAATAAAATGATATGGATAAAGATTGGCCCTGGCCATTTCTTTTGGACTTAATCTAAGTTCTTCCTTTTCTGGTAAAAGAATAGGAAGTTTAATGAGTTATAAATGGTCCTCTTTTAACAAGATCAGAAGGTCTTATCAATGTGGAGTTTTGAAGTGAAGGTCGTATTCCTAACGGAGAACTTTTAACGATTTGTGTCTTTACTGGGGTCTGTGGACTTAAGGTTATTTGAGAAGTAGAAAATGAGAGAGGCAACACTCTTTTAGGAGAGCCATAACTGTCACTAGTTAAGGCTACAGCTTTTCCTTTTCCTTTGTCAGTCATGATGGGGTTCCTGAAGAAATTCTCGGGTTAAGTAATCAGGTAGTGAATTCTTTTCTCCCTTAATATGTTCAATGGTAAAATCAAAACAGGAAAGTAAAGATTGCCATCTGGCAAAAATATGTTTAGAAATCAAATTTTGATCATCCTTTTCGAATACTAAAGATGCAGATTTGCAATCAGTTCTTATTAAAAATCTTTTTAAAAATAAATCATCTTGAAACTTTAATGTACATAAAACTATAAAAAGAATTTCTTTTTTAACAGTTGAATATTTTTTTAAGCTGAATGCCATATTTCTGAGTGATATCTTACAATTTTTTCTTTAGAAGATCCAGGAAGTCTCTGTTTTAATACCCCCCATATCCTTCCTCATAAGCATCTGTTTCTAAAATGAGCTCTGCTTCTGGGTTTGGTATCCCTACACATGGTATTTTTCTTACTAAGGTTTTAACCTTTTTGATTATCTGAGTCATTTCATCATTCCATAATGGGGCATCCTTTCTTAGCCGTTTATATAAAGGTGCACAAATAGTATGAATATTAGGTAAAAATTCTGCTATATAATTTAGGCAACCTAAAAATCTTTGGAGTTGTTTTTTATCTTTGATTTCGTCAGGGAATTTATCTGCAAATTCAATGACCTTTGAATTGGTATGATAGTTTCTTGGTATATCTCATATCCTAAAAATCTAACTTTTGTTTGGAAAAGCTTAATCTTTTTAGCTGATACAACCAATCCATTTGCTTTTATAATCTCGATAAATTTTTCTAAATGCTGAATATGTTGATTTATAGTTTTTGAGAATATAAGCACATCATCTAAATATACTATGGAGAATTCCATATAGGGGTAAAATATATTATTCATAATATTTTGAAACTCACTTGGGGCATTTTTTAATCCCTGAGGTATAACATTCCATTCATAATGCCCGAAAGGTATTACAAAGGCTGTTTTATATTTATCTTCTTCTTTTATTGATATCTGATAATATCCAGATTTTATATCAAACTTTGAAAATATCATTGCCTTATTTAATCTTTTAATTAAATCAATTTTATTAGGTAATGGATATCGTATCCATTTTAAAACTTTATTTAATATTTTATAATTTATTACTAATCTTGGAGCCCCTCTCTCTTGTTCAGAGGCGTTCATTACATAGAATCTCGAACAACTCCAAGGAGACTTAGAAGGCTTTACTAGTCCTTTGTCTAAATATTCTTATATTTTCTTTCTACAATATTCTAAGTATTACTGATTCATGTTTATTGCTCTTGCTTTAGTGGGTATTTTGGCTTCGTCAAACCCGTCTATATATGGAAGTGTGATTTCATACCTTTTTCTATTCCAAAAAGCTATAGGATTTACCTCACAAATCTTTTTTTCTATAATTTTTTGTATGTTATTAATAGTTTCTTTTATTTTTTGAGTCTTTAACTGATTCTCTATTCGTTTATATTTTATTTCTTTATTAAGCATTTGTATTTGCTTTGTTTTTCTAGTTATTAGATGTATTTCTTTAACAGCCTTTTCTTGTAAAATATTTAGTTCTCTAATTTTTGGGGGTCTTATAAACTCAAAACATATTTCTCGCCCTAATGCAGTTTAGACTAGTCCGACTTCAGTAACTTTAAAAGGATAGAGTAGAGTCAAAAAAGGGGTTCCTAGAATTAAAGAATTTGTCATGTTTTTAACTAGTACAAATGAAGTATTGTAACAAAATTTTTTCTTTACAAATTTTTACATTTGAGAGTTTATATTGAATATTCATTTTTGTTCCATTGGCGCTACTTACTCCTTCAGTAGTTTTTTCATAATATTGAGTAGGTATTAATCCTTCTTGTATACAATTTATATCTGCTCCTGAATCTACTAAAGCTATCATATCAAAGATTTGCTCGTGAACTACTATTTTTACTTCTACTAGCCATTTATGGGACGTAATTAGACTTAGCAGATTAATATATCCAGGGCCTTCTGCTTGGGAAGTACTAGCTTAATTTCTTGATTTTTTTAGAATTTTTTCTCCTTCTAATTGAATTACTCTATATTCTAGGGTAATTTTTGATCTTTTAATTCATTAATTTCCCTTTTTAATAACCTTACCTCTTCTTGTAAATCTTTTATTGAAACTTGTGAAGCTGGTGTTTTAAATTTTTTAAACACATCTCTCATTTCTATAGGCTCTACTACTTGTTTTCTATGTCTTTCATCTTTAGAGACCAAATCATTTAATTGAGATATAAATTATGTCTTTAAAGGGGAATCTTTAAGTTTATCAATAATAGATATTAGGGTAGACGTTTGATCTTTAGTTATTATGTTAATGCTTATTGTGCAATTAGAACAGGAACATAATCCTGGGCCTAAACACTCAGACCTATTTAAGTTGGGTCGAGGATGTTGAGTTGCTACCCTTTTTGATTCTTTTCTTTTTGTTCTTTTTCTTTGGGCGCTAGGTGCTAAAATAGGCTCTATTCCATACTGTGAATAGAAAGGTTCCTACTTTTCTTTTATCTATAGCACTCTCTTAATTTTATTTTATAATTTAAAATCAGTGCATACTTGTATCCCTGTATCTATTATACAATATGTAATTGTCCATAAGATAAAAATTTATAATCTATTTCTCCAAAATCTCTTTTTATAGTCATTTTAACCTTTTCTAAAAATAGACGAGGGAGACCAAATATGAACTTTTCTTTCCATATACTTGCCCCTCCATCTTCTCTTAACGTTACCTTAGATAAAAAGGTATCTTTATACCATCTATAATGTGACATAGTTGGACATCTAAGATTTAATAATTGAGTCGACACTCTTTCTTTAAACTTATGTGGATCTTCTATAAATCCTTGAACTATTAACATAGTGGCTTCTTTTGGTGGTATTCCTTTAGACTTATAAGTCGTGCAACACATGGCCATGTTATTTATCATATCTAGAATAGTTTGCTCACTTAGTCCATCTATATTCCATTCTACTAAATCTATTCCATTATAGTTCATATTAGTTAGTTTTCCCTTTCTTCGAATTGAACATCAACGTAGGTTAGCCGAGGGTAATAATTTCTGAAAGTAGGGTAAGTTCTGGATTGGTGTCCTATCCTTATTTTATTAACTATCATATGGTCTTTTTCTATCGTATTTACATTGAGATTTTTAATTTGTTCTTTGAGTTTTTCTATTTCTATATGAGTTCTATTATATTTATGTATTGGATTTTTAATGATGAGGTAGAGGTACCATTTATACCTGTTTCTCTCCTAGTTAATTGCTTACTCATAGTGTTTAAAACTGTATTTGATAAATTTAACTCTTGATGTGTTTTTTTAATATCCTTTTTATCTATGGAGGTATTTTCATTTTCAACTTGCTTAAAAGGAATTCCTTTTACTTCTAGCCTAGTCGATACCGGGATCTTTATTCCTTCTAGAGGAGGATATGCCGACTCTATATTAGTATTATTTATTGTTTTCCAAGAGGTAGTTAACTTAGTTATTGGGCATATTAGACCTTTTTTATTCTTGTTATAGTGAGTAAAGAACCAATCAAAGAAATATCTATTTATTTCGGTTTCTTCTAGTTCTTTATAAAATAGTTCTCTAAAAGATATTGTTTGTTGTGTAGAAAATGTGGAAAAATACCAATCTCTTAATGGTTTATTATACTCTGCATTAAAGTCTTCTCTTATCCAATCTTTATCTATAACAAATTTATTTTCTCTTTCCAAAGTATTTAACACTTGTGATCTAGTAGATGAATAGTTTGGAGAATCTGACTTGGTCGAATCTTGATACATAGGTTTTTCTACATTAGGGGAGTCATGCATTATTCCTCTTATGTCTAAATTTATGGTAGATCCATCTACAGAGTGCCTAGAGGATTCTGATTTAAGAACTTGAGGACTTATTTTATAGGTTAAGGACCGATTCATTCTTATTCGTATATCAGACCATTTTTTACTATTTCTCTAAGGAAAAGGAAAAACTGTAGCCTTAACTAGTGACAGTTATGGCTCTCCTAAAAGAGTGTTGCCTCTCTCATTCTTTACTTCTCAAATAACCTTAAGTCCACAGACCCCAGTAAAGACCTCAGCACAAATCGTTAAAGTTAAAGTGAAAAACATTATTTTCTTGTCAAAATTAGGGTTATTTTTGTCATTTTAAACTTCAAAAAGCTATGAGTTGATATTTTTATATTCATCTTTCTTCCCTTATTTTTTCCTCTAAACTATTCATGTTTCTTTTATTTTTTATAAACCTCTTCGTGACACAGAGTCGTAAAGTTAAGGCATTAATCTCTTATTCATTTTCCTTCCCTCATTTTTTCTCCATCGCTACTGTTGGTCGTTGAATCTTGCCACCGCTATTCACTGGCTGTTGCGCGTCTATTGATTAGAAGTGTTGTTGGTCGTAATTGAAGCTTCCGTTGATAGTCACTGTTGGTCGTGATTAAAAAATGTTTCAAAACTTTGTTGCCCCTTTACATCTTTATATGTCTCTAACACCACTATATTCTCCAATATCCAATGCGCCATACATAGTTTTTATTTCATAACAATATAAAGTAACTTTTGTTGATTCGAATCAGCAGAATGTTACAAAGTATTATTCTGTAATTTATGTTGGTTTGAATTTTAACTTTGTCAAAGAAAGACAATGTCCTTACATTATATTTATCTCTTTATTCGAGCTGATTGAATTTTGTGTTCACTATTATAGCTTATAGTGTAACAAATTGGTCACATGAATATTTTTGTTGCTATTATTTGTTGAATTTTGCCTTCATGTAGGATTTTTTTAATCAAATATGTGAGAATATGATCTAAGGAGGTTTTTTGTGAAGATTTTTGTTATTTTGTAGTGCCTTTTCTGTTACAATGCCTTACAATCATTAATTATTTTGTATTTTAATAACAAAAATCATAATCTAGAATAATGATACAAATATTTGTATATATTAATAAATATAATCAATCAATAATGCAATAATATTTTCTCTTGATCAGATTATTAAAAGATTAATATTTATATAAATAATTATAAATGATGGATTCTTTATATATATCAATCATGATTTTATAAATATATTATTCATTATAAACTACTATACTATATTTTTTAAATAAATTAATTTTAATCAATATAATATAATATGTTGATATATATTATTAAATATAATCAATCAATAATGTATTTATATTTATTTTTGATAAGAATATTAAGAGATTAATATTTATATGAATAATTATAAATGATAGATTCTTTATATATATTAATCATGATTTTATAAATATACTATTCATTATAAACTACTATATTGGTCCGTCCGGAACCGGGGTCCAAAGCAGGGGATCGTGGCCGGTGTTGGAAGGTGAAAATGTGGAATCGGGGTCCTAGAGGACCGGGGTTGTTGGATTGAATCATCTCTGGGTTGTACCGTGGTTCCTTGAGCTCCTCACACCGGCCAATCGCGTTAAGGGCGAAAGGGGATGGTACCTGCAAAGACACTCCGACGCTCAAGTCAGTTCGGATTCTAACATCGGAGCTATATCGGGTCTAAAAGATAGGTCCTAGAGAGCTTACCGCTTGTGAGAGTATTAGCTGTATTTATAGCGAGGGAGTGTCACTATAGTGCCTCGTTTCATGTGCCAGATTAGGTTCATACACGTGGGTTCCTTGCAGGCTACGACTGGGTAGGTTACTATGTCCCCTAACTCCGGTCAGTAGGCCACTCAGAGGGGCTCTGGCTCCGGTCATAAGGGGTTGTAAACCAGCCGGTGTGATGAGGTACTCTCCTTTGGACGTGGTGTTGTCCTCTGGATGAGGTGCTGTCTCTGGACGAGGTGCTGTCCTTTAGGGGCCCCACCAGCCTAGGTGAGGACCATGGACTGCCTGTAATCCATTACTTTGGGGGTCGGGTAACAATGCCGGATCATATACCATATTTTAAAATAAATTAATTTTAATCAATAAAATAAAATATGTTGATATATATTAGTAAATATATCAGAATATTAAAAGATTAAAATTTATATGAATAATTATAAATGATAGATTCTTCATATATATATATATATATATATCAAATTTTATAACTATACTATTTATTATAAACTACTATACCATATTTTTTAAATAAATTAATTTTAATCAATATAATATAATATAATATATTGATATATATTAGTAAATATAATCAATCAATAATGTAATTATATTCAATGTTGATAAGAATATTAAGAGATTAATATTTATATGAATAATTATAAATGATAGATTCTTTATATATATATATATATATATATATATATATATATATATATATATATATATCAATCATGATTTTATAAATATACTATTCATTATAAACTACTATACCATATTTTTAAAATAAATTAATTTTAATTAATATAATATTATATATTGATATATATTAGTAAAAATAATCAATCAATATTGCATATATATATTTACTCTTGATTAGAATATTAAGAGATCAATATTTATAGGAATGATTGTAAATGATAGATTCTTTATATATATCAATCATGATTTTATAAATATACTATTAATTATAAACTATTATACCACATTTTTAAAATAAATTAATTTAAATCAATATAATATAATATGTTGATATATTAAATAAATATAGATATCTTAATCAAACAATTTTATGTTTATTAATTTTATTTCAATATAAATATATTTAGCCATGAATGATTTTTGTAAACTACAATTAATATGATATATAATATACAATATCTTTATCGTTGTCTTCACGTAGAATTTTTTTAATCAAATATGTGAGAATATGGTTTAAGGAGGTTTTTTGTTAAGATTTTTATATATTGTAGTGCTTCTGTTGCAATGCATTATAATAATTGATTTAACTGATTTTTTGCCTTTAGTGTTGACTATAAAATTGGCTGCTTGTGGTTCATATGAATGTCTTTATTTCAATAGTATTGTTTGGTTAATATATATCTATTATTTGGTAATAAATAGAGTCATTGAATCAAATGGCTTATAATTGGATTATGCTTTTATAGTAGGTGCATTGAATGAGATTTTATAATGATTTATATGCATGTTTTCTTTGAGTTGTAGTCTTTATTTTCAACTACCTTTGTTGTGAGATGATTTTTAATTAAAAAATCATGTTAGAGGCTATAAATTTAAAAATTAATAATGTGTTTATTGTTTACTCATGACACACATATATTATTTTGTATATGTATATCAATATCTATATAATATCATCTTGCATAAATGTTGTGTTGAGAAAAACTCTGGTCGAAAATATAAGTTTTAAGTTCTGTCGGACCAGACCCCAGATTTTATATATTCCTGAATTTGTTTATATCATTCATCAAATATTTTCGCTAAAGGAATAAAAGTTTGAACTGTTCATAATATTTTTTTAATGCCTAAGTAATTTTAGGATACGAAGATTAGGCTGTAAAAACAAAGGGGAGCGTACATGTTCTAAAATTCTGGTAGACCAACAAAAGTCTGATAGAAGCATCCTGATCAAAGAACTCTTTTTCAACGTTCATAAATTCTATTTTGGTGAGTCTTTGGGAGTAATGAGCATATCATATTTGTGTGCTTATCATCAAAGAATAAAAAGAACAAGATTAATATAAGCAGCAGCAGCAGCATACCTACCCCTGCGAATTCTAATCACAAGTCAGAGATCTCATCAGGACATCTCAGAAAGCAACCAATCGCTCAATCAAGAATTAGTTCACGAATGGTTTTATGCATGGAAATGCATGAAAAACTATTCTCGTGAAAATATTGAAAAATGATTCAGACCTCTCTCAAGCCTAAATTTAACTTCAAGGTCTGATAACAAGAAGCTTAAGGCAAAATACCTTTAGAGGATTTTCAATGTCTATATCTCCTTTCAAGAAGCAATAACGGTCACATCCTCCAAGCCTCTATAAATACCAAGGAAATTTGAACATAAAAAAATATACTAGAAAAACTTAGAAACAATTTCTTCAAGTTATTATTCAATCTCATTTTTGTTCATTTTGTAAGGCAAAGACCCTCATTACTTTCTAGTTCTGCCTCTAGCTGACTTAGGTCTTGTGTCAAAAACTTAGTGTTCAACTTCAAATTATCTATTATCTATTCACTAAGTGCTGAAAACTTTTTTTTATTCTTTCTATTCATAAAAATCTGGTGTGTTACCAGAACGAGTTTGTGTGTTGGAAAACACTTTGGCCTGAACAGGCTTTTGAAAGAATACTTGGGTTGAGCCAGGTGTGGCTTGTTGAAAGAATACTTGTAGGACGGGTCTGGTGCTGTCATTATAAAGGAAATTTTACAATAATGGAGATCCTTAAAGCTTGAAGGGACTGGACGTAACTTCTGTGTTAGAAGTGAACCAGTATAAATTGTGTGTTGATCTCTCTCATTCATTACTTGTATTTAAATTTGGTTTAAAGTTTTGGGAAAAAGAGTCTAAGACTTATTCAACCCCTTATTTTTAAGTCTGACTCTGAACCATCATGTTGTTTAACATTTCTTTTATAAAGATAATTTTTTATTGTACTATTTTATCATATTGTATGATCCATTACTTTTATTTTTTATTAACTCTAATTTTAAATTTTTGTTTTACGTTTTTCAAAATGCTAAATTTCATCATTGTTGTTTATGAGTGAACAATAAAATTCAAAATGTCTGGAATTGTTCAAAATAAAAGAAAACGAAAAGAGGTTGCATTGACCATTCAAAGCATAAGGGTTGGTAATGACAACATAAATATTGAGAATGGAATGCTCAAATGAAATTTATAGAAAATATGTTGTCGAGTAGGGAGTTCCATTGTCAAACATTACAAATGGTATGTCATATCTAACAGTGCACGGTAAATTATGCTATCTCATTTAATTTATGAATTAAATTGCAACAATTAAATCCTTACATTTTTAATGCAGAAAATAGTGTTCCTCTGATTTTGACTTCAAATAGTATGAGAATTAAAGACATTGTACCCCAACTTCACGCAAGATGAAAACCTCTTAAACCACTTCAATGTTACAAATGGTATAAATTTATGAACTTCCAATTAACTAATTAACTAATGAAACATTACTATTACTACGTATTTAATTTAATATCACTCAATCTAATTCTAACCAAACTATTTTGTTTTAAATCCTAGTTAATAGATTGTCTTCCCAAAAAAGCCACTTAGATACATTTAGCCAACAACTAACTGGCACATCATCCCATCCGCCAGGAAATGACAACGAATTTCATGCAAGAAAATTTGTATTAAAATCAAGGCTTACCCCACAGTTTCTTATGATTGAAAACATTACTCAACAATCCATAATCTCAAAATAGGTTGATGTCATTATGTTATCAGGTATTTTTACGTTTATATATATATATATATATATATATATTTCTAACTATAAATTCTGATACGAATAGATTTCATTTACAATTGACATTGATGTTGATTCGGTCTCAATAATGGTACTAGGGCAAGGACGTAACTTCATCCGTCCTCACTATGCTACCGACGCGGCAGGTAGACTTCCGGACTGTAAACCCCATATCAGGCGCTCTCCCTATACCGGGATGTCCAGGTAAACACCTCGCATACCGAAAAGCATCTACGTCACTCGATAAAAAGTATAGGGTACAACTACCAAGGGACATTCATAGGAGACACGGCTCCTCTTGCATCGTATGTCAGAATCGTACGCTGTATAGTGTACTATTTGTCCCTTGGCCCCACCTGCACCTGCGATACATTCTCCATGCTCACCTATAAATAGTCAACTCTCATACACAGAAAGGGTGGTTCTTATTCTCTATATACTATTTCATCGCTCGATCTCTCTTAATTTGTATCCTCATACTCGTTACTGACTTGATCGTCGTAGACTCTTCGTAGGTGGCACCGTCTTTCGCCTACTTTCAACGCGAAAGCTTGGTGATAAGGATCTCCAGGACTTCAAGACAGGTACCTCCCACTGAGATATTGGATACCAATACCGGATACCCACTGTACTGGTGTAAAGACATTCTTTGTAGTTGATTCTTGTGGCTGGTCCCACATCGAATCTTATACCCCGGATCAAACCAGTTCATTGGCACGCCCAGTGGGACGCGATAGAGTTATTCCCACTTTTCATAGAAGATCAATAATCTATCATGGAAGGAAATGGTAGAGACTTTCAGGAGGGGCATGTGGAGGATGTCACTGCCCAGGAGTATCAAGTTGGGAGACGTCTAGCCTTTGAGTCCCCTGTAGGGAGCTCACAAAGGATGATACCTGTTGGAACCCCAGACCCTCGTGATGAGGTTATAAGGCAGCTCAGGGAGGAGCTTACTGAGTTAAAAAGGGAAAGGAGATAGGTGGAGGAGAAGGTGGTGTCTCAGGATGAGAAGACCCACCACACTGTTGGGAGAGAGAAGTCCATAACTCTCAGTATTCAAAGATCCCTACGTATAAAGAGAGGGAGCAGTCCTAAGACTCTGGCGAGAGAGTCAGTGGAAGAAGGAAGGAGCCAATGGCTGCAGCTCCAGGGGCGTACAGACTTAACGTCCCATTTTCACGAAGGTTGATGAGTGTACCTATTCCTAGGCACTTGCAAATGACCTAACCCCTCTCCATTGGAAAGTACATATAAGAGACAGACCCTACTAAGCATTTAGATGCTTATACATATGAAGCTATGTTCTTAGGGGCAGAGGAGGATGTCGTGTGCAGGATGTTCCCCCGCACACTGGTTGGCGAGGCCCTCGGCTAGTTTAAAGGGCTTCCCTCAGGCTCTATAGACTCCTGCTAGGAAATGTCAGCAGCTTTTGGAGATCATTTTGTTATTTCCAGGGATGTTCCCAGGATATCTCACACCCTCACTCAGATAAAGCAGGGAGAAAACGAAACTCTTAAAAAGTTTTTGAAGAGATTTTACAAGGAGACCGCCAAGGTCCCCAATCTCACAGAGACCATTCAGTTGCATATTGTCATTGAAGCGTTACAGCCCATTTCAGCATTTGCCTTATCTTTGGCAAAGAACCTGTCGTCATCGTTTGAAGAATTTCAGAGGAAGGCGTCCAAGTATGTTAGGATTGAGATGCATTTAGAAGCCATAGCGGCAAGGGTCGGGCCACCAGCTCTAGTGTCCCAGCCAAAGAGAGAGAAGGAAAAGACGAGGTCAGAGAGACCTTTCCAGAGGGACAGGTTTAAGAGCCCTCAACCCCATCATCAAGAAAGGTGCGTAGCGGCCTTTAGCAACTATGCCCCTCTAAATGCCAAGACTTCTCAGATTTTGAGAAAGGTCGAATGGCCCACATTGAGTGTGTATGGCATAAGGAGGCCGGCCCTGATAAAAAGGCCTTGAAACCCGTGTAAGTATTGCGATTTCCACAAAGAGGTGGGCCACACTACGAATAAACGCAAGCCCTTGAGGAATGTTGTGGAGACCCTTATCTGAGAGGGAAAGCTAAAGCAGTACCTCTTCAAGGAAAAGGATTTGGATGAGCTAGACCGGATGAAAAAGTGGGATCAGGATCACGACGATGATGGCAATAATAATCATGCTCCAACCAAAAGATTTACCGTTGCTAAAAAATAGAAGGGTGTGGTCATCAGTGAGGCTGCTCACTAGGACGACATGCCCTAACAGTAACAGCAAGGCTAGCGTGAAGTAGTTGATATGATTGCCGGAGGGTTCGCTGGGGGTGGAGCCTTAATCACTGCAAGGAAGAATCATCACTGCATGATTCTCTCAGTGCAAGGAAAGCCCGGGGATAACCGTCCACTCAGAGACGGTGTGGTGGCGCCGATGATTTATTTTTCCGATGATGACTTTGGCCCAACCATACCTAGAGGAGACGATGATGTGGTCATCGTAGCTGTTATCACGAACAAGGACGTCAAGAGGATCCTTGTTGATCAGGGGAGTTCCTGCGACGTTATTTTTTATAGCTGTTTTAAAAGAATGGGTTTTAATGACTCTGACTTACAGTTTTACATACAGGAGCTAACAGCTTTTAACGGAGCAAAACAGCCTATGAAAGGCTATCTTGACACTCTGGTGTCTTTCGAGGGCGAGCCTGGAGCTAGGATAGTGAAGTCCAGGGTGCTAGTGCTTAATGTGGAATCACCGTACAATGGCATCATAGGCCGCCCCATGTTGAACGCCATGGAAGCAATTGTCTCCACGCTTCACCTTCTTATCAAGTTTATCAACAAGGATAATAAGGTGTCTTCTCTCCAAGGTGATCAGGAGATGGCCAGGTACTGCTATAACCTGAGCCTGAATAAGGTGAAGTTGGAGGCGTTCAACAAGAAAAGGAAATTGAATGACGAAGAAACCGTGGTGGGATCTGTTAGCTTGATTGACGTGGACCTCAAGGCAGAGCTGAAGATTGATCCGCTTAACCCTTCAAAGCCCACATCGGAAGGCGGCTCCAGGGATGTCGTTTTGGGGGATTCCTCAGAGAAGATCACGCATATTAATGATAAATTAGAAGCTATGATGGAACAACGCTTACTTGCACTCCTTCAAGAATTCAAACACCTTTTTGCATGGACAACCACTGATATTCCTAGGATGAACCCTAATTTTTGTTGTCATAAGTTATCCGTCTATCCAGAAACAAGGCCGGTGGCCCAAAAGAAGAGAAGGTTGGGGCTTGAGAAGCAGAAGGTAGCCTATGAGCAGACAGAGGAATTGCTAAAGGCCGAATTTATTAGAGAAATCTGGAATTCCTCATGGCTCTCCAATGTGGTAATGGTGCAAAAGGCCAATGGTAAATGGAGGATGTTCACTGACTGTGTAGACTTAAACCGTTGCTGCCATAAGGATCCATATCCTCTCTCAAACATCGATCATATGGTGGATGATTCATCTGGTTACCTGTACCTGTCCTTCATGGGTGCTTATTCGGGGTACAACCAGATTCTGATATGGAAGGAAGATCAGGAGAAGACAACTTTTGTCAATAACCGTGGTGTGTTCTGTTACATTGTCATGCCCTTCGGTCTGAAGAACGCTAGGGCCACATACCAGCATATGATCAACAAAGTTTTCAAAGGCATGCACACCAAGTTGGTGGAGGTGTACATTGATGATATTATTGCCAAGACCCCAGCTGAGGGTGATTATATTGAGGATTTACACCAAGTTTTCACGCGTTTGAGGCAATACAACATGAGCCTAAACCCATTGAAGTGCACTTTCGCCGTCCTTGTTAGGAAGTTTCTAGGTTTCATGTTGACTTAGCGTGGTATTGAGGCTAATCCGGGCAAGTGCCAGGCAATTCAGGACTTGTAGAGTCCCAAAAGACTGAGAGAAGTCCAGTCCCTGAATGGGAAGGTAGCAACCCTGGCACGATTCATGCCCAAAATGGTGCACAGATCACATCCCCTGTACAAAATCCTTAAGAGGTCTAAGAAGTTTGAGTGGGGGCAGGATCAGGAGAAGCGTTTTAGGAGCTGAAGAAGGTTTTGTCCAGACCTCCTATTTTGGTTAAGCATGGCCCCAGAGAGACACACATTCTCTACTTGGCAATTTCTAACGAAACTTTAGGGGTTATGTTGGTGAAAGAGACCCCGGAGGGACAGAGGCTAGTTTATTTCATAAGTAAAACTCTACAAGAAGCTGAGGGCCAGTATCAGAAGATTGAAAAGGCTGTCCTCACAGTTGTCTAGGCCTCTCGTCGCCTTAGGCCGTATTTTCCATGCGCACCCCATTGTAGTAAGAACGGACCTTCCGCTTCGCTCTATGCTGAGCAAACCGGACCTCGTAGGCAGGATGATCAAGTGGTCTATCCAATTCTCTGATTTTGATGTTTCTTATGAGCCTCGAGGTGCCATCAAAGCCCAAGTGTTGATAGACTTCATTGTGGAGATGACTGGGGCAGATCCCTATACTTAGGTATTCATTGGACGGTTTATGTGGATGGCTCATCAAATAGCAAGGGATGTGGTGCAGGCGTAGTGGTTGAAAGTGATGATGATGTGCATTTGGAGATTTCCCTGTGATTCAATTTCAAAACCTTAAATAACCAAGCTGAATATGAGGCTTGTCTCACCGGGCTCAGCAGTAATTGACGTCGGAGCTTCTGAAGTAACCTTTTGCAGTAATTCACAACTGGTGATTTCACAAATTTAGGGTGAGTATTAAGTCAACGAGCCCCAGCTCCAGTTGTACTTGAATTGTGTGAATGAGCTAAGGAGAAGATTCTTAAGGTTAGAGTTCAAGCACGTGCCTAGAGAGGAGAATACCAGGGTGGATATCCTCTCAAGACTTGCAAGCACGAAGCATCCTGGGAGCACTACTACCATGGTGCAAAGTACTTTGATGTCGCCCAGCATTCCCCTAACCCCATCGCTGAACGCAATAACGTATCGTGCCTTCAACGAGGATTCATAGGTAGTTCCTTATGTACGATACCTGGTAAATGGACAATTACCCACTGATGAGTAGGAGAAACTGAGAGTAAGAAGAGAGTTGCCCTATTTTACAATGGTAGATGGGATGCTTTTTCGAAGAGGTTTTTTCGTGCCATACCTCCGTTGTTTGAATGAAAACGAGGTACAAGGGGTGATAGAAGAAATGCACGAGGGACAATATGGGCACCACTTTGGCGGCAGAAGCTTAATGAGGAAGATTTTAAGAGTAGGCTACTGGTGGCCTACGATAAAGAAGGACTCCACAGAGTTTGTCAAGAAGTGTGATCCATGCCAGAGGTTCGCCAACCTTCATCACACCCCAACTAAGAAGCTTTTCACGTTCGTTGTGCCATGGCCCTTTCATCAATGGGGTTTAGATATCTTGGGCCCGTTCCCAACGGCACCTGGGGGCATCAAGTACCTCATTGTTAGGGTAGACATCAAGGTATGTCTGAGCTTGTAGAACGGTTTTGGAAGCTCAGTAGGCATGGGACCCTCGTACTTCAAAAATGGAGTCAAGAAGGAGTTACGAGGAGGAGTGTTGGTTACCAGCGGAGTAGAGAACTTCACCGGTGGTTGTTGTTGGGTCTCTTGCTCAGGGTGGGAGGAGTTACCGGCCTCAGTGACCACCTTCTTCCCTTTTGTGGTGCTAGTCATTCTGGTATCCTCTACGGTCTGTTGTTTCTTGGATGGATTTTCAGAAGAGGGTTTCTGCTTCTCAACATCATTTTTTATTTTCTTTCTCTTTTCCTTGATCTTTATCTCCTTAAGCTGACTAGAGCCAGCCTGTCCTCCTTGATCAGAGGAATTTCACCTGCCGCTATATTCGTGAGGGTGACGGTCTCAGAGAGTGCCTCAGATGAATTCTTCTTCGGCTGTATAAAATTTTATAGAGTTGATGGGCTCCCCTCAGTAATCATGGATTTGAGTTTAAACATCTCTGGAGATAGTTCTTCTATTTCCCCTGCATAAACAAACAAGAGTATGGTTAGGATCGAAGACATCCAATGTTGGAAAAGCAAGTACATAGGAGTAGGGGACTGTAAATTACACAAGTATTCGTTGTGGATGAAGTCTGATCCTAAGATGCGTTTGCAGGAGAACACCTTGCACGTATGCAGTGTATGCTTCGAAAGCGAATAGCACAGTCGCTGATCTGGAAGAAAGCTCGTGTTGTTTTGTGTAGTAGGCTTGGGATATGAATAAGAAATGCTCGTGAGTCCAGCTCACAGGGAATTTGGTAAGACCGTCATCGTTCTTCCAGATGACCACCTTGTTGGGCTTTACCCAGATTCTAGTGTAGTATGGTTTGAAAGACCGCCCATCAACTTTGGCTGAGTCGGTGTAAGCCTCAAAATTCACAAAGTGGGAAAGGCTCCTCAGTGTGACGAAGCTCAACCCGCCTTTCTTGTTCGACTTTCGTACCACTTGGCAATAATAGAAAAACATTTCCACCATGGGTACGAAGTTGAAGTGCTGCCCCAGCACCTCTAGAGCACGGATCAAGTTCCATCCGTTGGGGTAAATTTGACCAGGGGTGCAGTCTAGAAACCTGAGCAACCATTTCAAATTCCATCAGAGGGAATCGCACTCCCAGTCGAAGGAAGACAAAGTCATACATGTAAACATAGTGGTCGTCTAGTACTGTATGGCAGATCCTGCCAGTTGGGTGGGGTGCGAGCAACCAATATCGCTCTTTTAGCCGCTCCTTAACCCGTACTCGGAACCGCGATTCCAGTTGAGCTCCATCTTCCCTGGCATGGCAAAATGCCATTTGATGAATTTCGTCCGCCACCCAGCAATAAGGATATTGTGTATAACACCCCCTGATTTTCTACACTCGAATCCCGATGTAATCGTCATAATTAATAAAAATGCGAACAAATTTTTCGCGTTTAAAAATATTTCCAAGACACCACCATGATCACATCGAGACCCGAATCACAGAAAACCAAAGAGTGAGATTTAGTAACCTATAACTGGATCGGTAAATAATTTTCCCATAACGGTATACAAAAATAATAGAGTTTACAGCGGAAGAAGAATGTGTATACCGGGCACATGCCTAGTCCCATATATGAAGATATGAGAAAAGGCTCGGCAAAGCATGCAATGGCATATGGTAAGCCTAATATACAACCATCATCATTTTACATAATCACATAAGCATGCAATGCCTAAGATATAAGTATATACTTATCTATATGGTCATGCGTCATACATTCCCCAATATTCATATTCATAATAGACCATAACCAGCCCAACCTCAAATTCATATATCTTCACTATTAGTACATCATCCAAGTGTATATTTATTGTCACAGTTCGTCCATCAAAATCAATAATTAACAACATCATACTATTCATCATATACATAACACATTAAATTATAATGCTGCAGGCCAAGGCATTCCTCTACAACTATTTACCTTCCCAAAAACTTTACTTCATAAACGTCCTCATCCCATGGTTTTCCTGCATCAATACTAAAAAGTAGACCACATGAGAGAGTGAGTTATACATTTCAAATGACGATATGAATACAATTGAAATTATATGCATATGCATATCAACATCATGTATGTTTTGCTAAACACATCAACGTTCATCATAGATTATTAATTCAATAATATATACTTATTTCATACTTATTCATCAAATCATAGCAAAGCAAGCATATACACATCCATCTCACCACCACAATGGGCCAACACATCATCAACATAGACTATTTTGGTCTTTCATCAAAGCCACCATGGGCTATCATCATCATTATCAATCATAAACAAATACGCCCTTCATCACATTGGGCCATAACATACATATCGTCATATTTAACATCGTTTCGTATATTCATATCATTTATTATTTTTATGTGGTCTTTCGGTATATTAATTTCTCATCTCATCAACACCATACCATCATCACAATCATCATCATATTCTGGCATATCTCCATGCTATATGCAAATGCTCTTATGGCTAATGCATATGCACAATGGAATAGACAACAAATGCGGATCCGACTGTGGGAATAAACACCAAATTATGGGTCAAGCATAGGTGTGCTACTATGCCCTTACTGCAGTAGTAAAATATGTACACATATCTCAAAGCATGCATGCATCTCAACAATATCTTTTACTGGTACCAAACCGCTATCGCCCATCTATAGCACTAGTCACCCCGTGACTTACGGATCAACAACATGGCCTCACTTGCCAAAAGTACTACGGGCCCCTCCCGAACACACATCGAGAGAGCCGTGCCCCGTCGGACACCGAGGTAACTCGCTCACCTTAGAGCCGCCCGCCCACTGGGCCCGCCATATAGGGTGCCTCGTCACCAATCTATGGACAGCTTCGTGACTCACCCACCGAGCCACAGGGGAAAACAACAATACGCTCGTGCACTGAGCCGTCCTCCCACTGGGCCCGCCTAGTGGAACCCCCTAATATTCCACATAGACAGCAATCGATATGTCGTGGATGCAATGCAATGCAAATCAAATGCATTCTCACTCTGTGCATCCTAAATGCCACTCATCAAACATCATCATCATAATCACCAACACCACCATACACCTTAGTGGATTTCATCATTGTTGGTTTCTTAGCTATTGTTTTCAAGTTTTAATGTGGCATTTTCATCTTAACATATTTCACAAATATTTCACAATATTTAACATCATACACGCAAGTCGATGCTTGCAATCAACCACAATGGCATTTCAATATTACATAATATTCATCAATTTTATCACACTTTCATTTAGTGCATTTTCATCTCATTATTCATTACCAATGTCTCATGTATACTTATATATGTATATATATTGGTGTGGCATTCACAACATTTTCATTATTATATTTCATACCATACATACAAGATCATGCTTGTATCACACACAATGGTACACAACAATTCATCAATAACAATATACACCTCTTTGTGCAAGAGAGTGCTTAACATCATCATCTATCATTATTTAATGTCATTTAATTATCCCTTCATTAATTTCAAATTCGCTCTAGAACATATCTCATAATCCTACCATCAATATCTCATTATCACCCTTTCATTATTCTATTTCAGGTGGTAAATACATCACAATTCATTATTCTATCTCAGGTGGTAAGTACATCACAATTAATTAGTCCCCATGTACCAATCAACCTCAATCACCACCATGTTATATCGTCATCACATTATCCTTCATACATCCCCTTAATCGTCTCATGTTTATCTCATAATACCAAGAAGGGGGGTCTAACATAAGCCTGCCACCATTAAAATTGAGTAAATTCCATTCTGGTGGAAACTCGCTCAAGCGAGATTCACCTCCGCTTGAGCGAGATAGGCCAGACTCGCCTGGGCAACAACAGCATGGAGTGATGGAGCGAGCCCATAATTTCCTTAAGCGAAGAAGCTTTACGCATCATACCCGATTCTCGCTTAAGCGGACCACACTCTCGCTCGAGCAAGAATTATCCAGTAACTAATTCCCCATGCTTTCGGTCGAGCGAGGCTCCCTTCAACTAGCCACTCGCTCGGGTGAGAAATGTCCAGTAACGAATTCCACTGGCATTCACTTGAGCGAGGCACCTACTCGCCTAAGCGAAATCTGACCAGAGGCCCTCCTTCCTTCCACACTCGCTCGCTCGGCGAGGCTTCACAACACTCGGTTTTTCACTCGGTGAAATTATTCCAGAACCGATTCCTCTCGTTTGGTCCTTCACTCGGCTAAATAATTCCAAGGCCGACCATCTCTCGCTCGGTCTTTCACTCGGCAAATTACTCCAAATCCGACTCAACACCTGATCGGTCTTCACTCGGTAAATTATTTCAAAACCGACTCATCTCTCGAGCGGTCTTATACTCGGCAAACTAATTCCAAGACCGACCATCACTCGCTCAGTTTTTCACTCGGTAAAATTGTTCCGAAACTGACTCATCTCGCTCGGTTTTCTACTCGGCAAAATCAATCCAAAACTGACTCATCTCTCACTCGGTCTTTCACTCGACAAAACTATTACAAAGCCGACCCATCTTTCGCACAGTTTTTCACTCGGCATAATTGTTCCCAAACCGACTCATCATTCACTCAATTTTTCACTCGGCCTAATTGTCTCAAATACGACTCATTCTCTTACTTAGTTTCACTCGGCAAAATTATCTCAAAACGACTTTTTTCTCTTTCTCTCGAGCAGGGCTTTCTAGCACTCGGTGGAATTATTCCAGAACTAACTCCTTTCTCGCTCGACTCGCCTGGGCGAGTAACTCCCTCGCCTGGGCGGATTTGGGCCAGAGACCAATTCTCTGAAGCAGGGGACTCTCGCTTGGGCGAGATCCCATCTCGCTTGGGCGAGATTACCAGAACTTATGCCGAATCAGCAATTCTTACAACTTAACACATGAAATCTCACTCTAGGCCAACTAATTCACCACCAATACATCATACACATCACATGAGACATATAAGACTCTCTCTACCCATTCATACTCAGAAAATCCTCATTCCAACTCATCAATTATTCTTACTTATCTAGTCTTACGAGGGGAAGATTTTAACTACACCCCACATCACTCCCTCATTCATCTTTCCACATAATCACTTCAAAACAATTCTCTACAATTCATGTAGTTCATCAATTCATAATTTGTCACCATCATTTAGTTCATGTTCAACTAAGGGACCATCAAACACTTATCATCAACATTATATAAATACATATATTTTCATAACAATCAACATAAGCCAAGCCATCAATCATCACTTCATTAAATCAGTCATATAAGACATTCATGGCAAGGCATTGCATGAGTTCAACATATACATAATTAACAATGAATTCACTCATGCGATTTGAAATGTAAACTCCTCTCCTACCTCGAGAGAAGAACCGCCACGCAATTACGCCGATCGTTCTGCATCATCATCCGGAATACAACTCTATCAATAATTACACATACACATGTAATCAATAAACCGTCACAAGATATCATATCTCTTAAACTCATGATCAAGTCCTAGACTTGTCTATACTCCAAATTCATATGCCCATGTTAGGCTTCGGGAATTCCTTTCCCCAAGGCAAGGATTCTCCAAGTCTTAAGGGTTAAACAAATCCAACAACATCAACACTTAAGATTAATCCCTCAAATCAACATACCTATATACATGCATATATCTTCATTTGCAACTCATGACTTAGTTCACCATTTTATCAACATCAATATTTAGCTCCTATCCCTTAAATATTCATTTCTACGTATAACATCATTCCAAGGTACCAAAACCATCAAAATCATCAAGTGGGTCAAAATCCCCAAATTATTAATACTTAGGGTTTCTTCTCCAAAATCACCCAACAACCATCAATAATCTCTATCAATCTTCAATCCATTTTATTTTATCATAATGACCCCATCAACCTCTAAATCTCACTTAATCATAAGGCCCTAAACCAAGGGTTTTATTTCCAAACATTCAAGCCTAGGGTTTCCATTTCCACCCACATATAAGGTTTCTAACATCACCATCCTCAACCCATTAACCCCAAAACCATAAATAAAACAAGGTGGAGGTGAGAAATCTTTACCTCAAGCTTAAGCTCCACCAAAACAAAAATGAAGTGAGGAAGAGGGAGATGACCAATGCAAGCTCCCAAGCTCCATAGATGCCTCATATTTCCAAGCTCAAGTTTTAATTTTTGGCAAGAATGGAGGTGGAGAAGGTGGTGGACGATTTTACCATGGAAGGAGGAAGAAGGAAGTAAAAGTGAAGAAAAGGTGAGGAGGAGGAGGTGTCACCGAAAAATGAGAGAAGGGAGAAGGAATTTGAGTAAAAATTGGACATTGTCCAATGGTTAAAACCTTGCTTTGTGCCATTTGTCCATTGGGTCATAAAACCTCATTAACCATTGTATAATAGCATGAAAAGTTGAAATGGGAAAGAGAGAAGAAGTGGACGGCTGAAATGAAGAGAAGAGAGAAAATTTTCATTTTCTTTTTAATCACATTTGGTTCGTATTTTCCCCGGTTATTATCATACGTCGAGTCCAATTAATTATTTCCTTGACACTAAAAATTATTCCAACTATACCACCTTAACCACAATAATTTTCTAAACATTTTAGACCCATCAATCATCGAATCAAATCAAGTAGGTCCCACATCATCTGTTAATCCATCCGTTTCTGGTAAATCTTAGTTTACCGATAATTCACCTCTAATGTCTAACAACATCTCCCATAATTATTTGACCATAAATGATTAATTATCATTATCTAATAAATTTATCTTCCTTAAAATCCGAGATGTTACAATCCACCCCACCAAAAAAAAACTTCGACCTCGAAGTTTAACCTCGGCATATATTGTAACATCTCCAAAAATTTCAATCTCATGTATGATCATCTTTAATCTAGATCATTAATGATAAGTTTAGAATGAAAGTTTATAAGTATGACTGTTTGAACAAGTTTTATATGCCTCACATGTTGTATATGAGGTGATGGAAGTGATTAGATTGGTCTTGAAAGTAATTTCACGTATTGAGTTGTAAGAATTTTCATTTTCTGTCTATGTTCTGGTATTCTCACTCAAGCGAGAAGGGATCTCGCTCAGGCGAGAATCCCCTGTATCGATATAATGGTCTCTAGACCAATTTCACCCAGGCAAGTGAGACTTCCGCGTAAGCGAGAAGCATGTTATGCAATCAGGGGAGTTACTGGGCTCAAGCGGGCATGGCCGCGCTTGAGCGAGCTAGAGAGGAAATTGTCACTGGACATTTTTCGCTCAAGCGGGTGTGAGTTGCTTGAGCGAGAGTGTGAAGTCTAATGCTTGGACGGTACCCGCTCAAGCGAGTGACAGGTATTGTTGTGCCTCGACCGAGCAGGACGAGTGAATGGTGAGCAAGTGAAATTCTGGACGAAATTCCACTCGAGCGGGAACCTTAGAAAATAATTTCATAATGTGGTGAATTTTTGAGTGAAATTCCGAGTGAAATAGGTCAGAAATAAGACTTTGCAAGTGAATAAAAGATCTGTTTCCGAGTAAAGGTTATGTCTTCCGAGTGAGCTACGTCCGAGACAGAGAGACTATAACTCCGAGTGAGTAATATTTCCGAGTGAAGAGTTCCCGACAAAGGAAATATCCGAGTGTTAAACCCTTTTATTCTATTCGTGCTCGGGTGTCTTAAAGTTGCCGAGAGCTTGTGCTCGGGTCTGTCTTCGAGGTTGCCTTCGACTCCGAGTGATATTATCAAGAGAAAGATTTCCAAGTGACGCAACTCCAAATGATCTTTCAGTTGTAATAGTTCCGAGTGACGCACATCTGAGAGAAATAATTTCGAGTGAAGACTGATTGACTGAATTTGAAAGAACACTTTCGGGCAGAGATATCCGAGTAAGACATTTCTGAATGAGATGTCCCGGTGAGACATTTCTGAATGAGTCATTTTCCGAGGAAGGAAAGGCTATATCCGAGTGTTTCAAGCAGAAACATGTCCGAGTAAATTCCCTTCCGAGTGGAGCAGTTCTGAACGAAG
The DNA here is from genome assembly GCA_037962975.1 of Clitoria ternatea. Taxonomy (NCBI): domain Eukaryota; kingdom Viridiplantae; phylum Streptophyta; class Magnoliopsida; order Fabales; family Fabaceae; genus Clitoria; species Clitoria ternatea. The sequence continues at coordinate 19,240,958 of CM075670.1, read as the reverse complement.
AGACTCTGATGAATTCTTCTCAAAATGACCCGGTAGTGGTCTAGTCGGCAAATATACTGACCCGGTAGTGGTCCAGTCGGCAAATATATTGACCTGGTAGTGGTCCAGTCAGAAAATATACTGACTCGGTAATGGTCCAGTCGGCAAATATCCCCAAAATACCGAACCAGTGTCAGAATTAATCTTTTACACCAATCATGTCGTTTTATACATATTTTAATATATCTATTTCAATCATACAAACTCCAGTATGTAGGCGGCGGGAAATGGACAATAATACAGCTCATTTTCTTATCTAAACCTCCATTATTACCACAAACAACGCACCTAACGTCCCACTACAATCCTATTATGAAAAGCTGTCCCCCCACTTGTCATTGCATCATTAAATTAACGCTACCTTTCGTCCCCAAGTCTGAATTCTCAGAACAAACTAAAAATTAGTAAAGTCTCTCTCTCATTTTCCTTTCCTCCGTCAAGTCACCTCTAATCCAAAGCTAGGACAGTAAGAAGATAATGTTTTTCAACCAACCTAAGACCCTTCATCAAGGTAAGAGGGGATAGGGTTGTGAATAAATATGGAATGGGTAGAATTGTATGCTGTTCTAGGATTCCAGATTTATTTTCCTAACTTGTTGCTTAATTTTAAAGCTGAAAACGTGTGAATTTGATTCTGAATTATTCATCAAAGTTGTAGAACTTTTTGTCATGTAAATTTTAAGACTTGAACCGACTGATTTGGATATGTATAGCATGAGTTATAGTCAAAATACTACAGCATGTACGTTCTGGAATACGTATCTTCTATTTTGTGTATATATTAATATTCTGGGAATTATACGTACGTTTTTAGACTTTGATGTCTTCACAAAAGTTGTAGATATTTATGTTGTGGATCTATAGAAAGTGGTTTCAAGTTAAAAGGATATTTGTAGCTCTAGTTATGTCTAAAATACAGAAGTATGTTCATGATAAAAATCTGCTGACATAAATTATGAATTGTATTTTTAAAACTGCGAATTTTGTGATGAGAATTAGTGTTTAGTCTCTTCATAAAAGTTTTAGATATTTGTGTTATGAGTAATTTAGAACTAGTCCCATACCAAAATTATTTTTGTAGCTCCAGAAACATTGAAAATACCAACATATGTACGTTTTGGTACTTTTTTTGAGATGGTTTAGTATACTGTGATAATGTGATGTTTTTGTTTGGAATTTGAAATTATGGTCTTCATGAAAGTTGTAGATAATTTTGTTATGGAACTACAGAAAGTAGAATTACTTAAAAAGGATTTGATTTGCTCACGTTATGGTTGTTTTTCTAACGTATGTTGCTGTTGTAAAATGCTGAAACTTACCTATAATGGTTATTATGGATGAAAATGATATTTTTTTATATGAGTAATGATCTATTATTGAATTATTGAGAGATTATGGATTATTATGGATGTTATTAAGTGTCCTATACATGACATACAGTATGTATATCTTTGTCATGAATAATTATGAATGACTAAATCATTGTATACATGAATGCCTTGTGGTTTATTGAGACATGTTATTGAAATAGTAAATCCATGATTCTAAAAATTTTTATATGTGATGCGTCCTTTGAGGACTTGTGGTTTTCCAAGTGGTTTTGGAAATATTGATATCATGGTATGTTAAATCGATAAAGGGAATTAAAGACATTCATGCATCATAAGCATTTGGATGCACCATGGAATTTAGGGGTTCCATGATTGCCTACCCTGGTGGGGGGTTACTCTATGATGAGTTAAGCCTTATTTTCGCTATGAGCCATGGAGTGTAGGGATTCATGGTTATGCTAAGTCCTACTTGTGTACTTCGGTACTTGAGCGCCATGGAGTGTAAGGATTCATGGTTTATGCTAAGTCCTACTTGTGTACTTCGGTTCTTGAGCGCCATGGAGTGTAGGGATTCATGGTATATGCTAAGTCCTACTTGTGTCTCTATGAGACTTTTTACTGCAGTATTCCCACCAAATCAAAATGGATCCAGCATGACATCATTTGACTAAGTTAAAGATTTATTAAATATAAATGAACTTGTTTGGCATATACATCATATCATTATGGTTTGTTGATTGTGTTTGTGTAGTTTTACTTATTTTATATTTATTCTATATTCTGTCTCACTCTTACATTAATTTTTACAGTGCATGTTACACAGAATGACGAGTGATGCCATGAATGAAGCTTTTATGAATTATTGCTTGGACTTTGACTTCATTTTAATTTAACGGGTTGTAATAATATAATGTACCTTGTACTGTAATATTCTATATCGTTTCCGCTATATAAATGTTTTATGTTTTAATTGCTCATGACTAGTATGCATGATGATATTCCACATTTAGCAACATTTACGCGACTCAGAATTTAAATTACAAATTTCAAAAAATGATTCTTTAAACGCGAAAAATTTGTTCCAAAATTTTGAAGCGTCACATATATCATAAGGCCACACTTCGGCCACACACCAATAGAGTCTAATGACACTATAAAATGATATCGGACTTTCCGAAGTCCAGTAGAACATGATCATTATCATCCCTTTATCCAAGTATAAACTTCATATATCGAAAACCAGTCACCACTCATCGGTTTTTAAGTTTGTTTATCACAACTCTTATATTCTTATCTAGTACCACCGGATAGATTCCATACATTTACCATAAGCAGTTACAATACTACACTTGCCCGGTCTATGTGTTACTGCATCCGACATACAGGAAGGTATCCCAATCCCGTAGTGGTTACCACAAACACATGAGATCGGTGCATAAGTGCACGTTGCCACAAACACATGAGATCGGTGCATAAGTGCACGTTGCCACAAGTACCTTCATGATTTATTGCTCACATTATTCGTATCAATTCAAATAATATTCCTTCACACACGAGACTTCCTAAGAAGTCACACAAGCCCACGAGTAATATACTCGCATTATATTTTCATTTAACCATAATCCAGCGTAATTCATGCCATACAATTCATCAATTGTCAGCCATCATAACCATATATGGACATATCAACCATAGATTTCTAATCATCATAGGGTAATCACCCCACCATTGGACTTCATTCATCTCGAAGTCTTAGTCAAATAACTTAGAAATCATTCGTCTAAGTCTAACATCGTCAGTTTTAATTCGATTCAAGCCTAAACAAATCACCAAATTCACATAAAAATCTTCCACACTAGTGGGTTTCCTCATTTATTATAGCCATAGTCCATGTACTGGACATAAGATTCACATTGTGTCATATTGGTGTGTGGTTTCTATCACCAATATAATTTATCTCAAAAGCAAAAAGGGAGATATCTATAGGATTAAACCCCATTTACCAGCTCATGATCACACACATCATCTCTACCTCACATCATAATCCACAATTTATCTAATAATCATAACATCAAGGGCACATAATTTAGCCCAAAGTCATATCATAAAATTTTCATCATGGCCAATGCTAAGTCATACCCCAAATTCAACGTCATTATTCATCAAATACATAGGGGTTTACGTCTTCATTTCCAATCCATTCACACATCGGCTCTAGCCTCAACAATTCATTTCATAATTTATTTCATTATGGTCCAATCATTTACAAAATTTGATTCTCTCATGAGGCTCAAAAGTTCAAGGGTCACGTAGTAACCATTGTGGAATACTTCCACCACAAATAAATTCATTTAACATAGCTCATAGAAGCATCATAGAGCCTAGACCACCAGAGGGTCAAATTCCAAAAAGGTTCGATCTTACTAGATCACATTGGTTATTCGGGGTTACCACACGTAGTGGGTCACAATTAAATCAATCATCCACCCGGTTCATAAACATGAAACCGAGTCCAACCCCAATCTGGGCCAACACAATTTTATATTCCATGAGCATTCCATGGGTATAAATCACCTCTTAATTCATACAAGAGGCCTAAGCAAATAATCCAATTTTAATATACATGCATATCAAGGTCTCAACATCTCATACTTTATTACCATATCAATTCACATTTAATATCCCCTATCCGAGATCAACACACGGCATAGGTCCATCCTCAAATCAACTCATATTCAATATATCATATCCATGATCACACATGGTACAAATTTATCATCTATTCAAGTCATACTCAAATATCAATATTCAAATGCATAATATCAATGTATTCGTCACTCGAAGGAAATAGTGTAAGGAACTTGGCCGGACTTACACAAACAACCACATCAATCACATTGAGGAATTCATCCATATACTCAATCTCATGATTCATCAAGTTTTCCAATTGAGCAACTATGCTCCACAAGTATATCATACAACCTCAATGAAAAAGGCATACTCCCATAACATCAATCATATCTTCTGAATCGTAATCTCATAAAGTGTCCTCAATGAGCATCAATCACAGCTCAACTTTAATAATTCACAATAATCCTCAATAAACAATAATGCCCTTATAATCAATTCACAATTCCTAGACACTTAGTCCTTCATATGTCCACGTAGGGCAATCAAACATAATATCATCCTCAAGATAATTACCACTCTTAGATCTATATAAAATAACCATATTTCAATAATGAGCATCACGCTCCATTAATCACCATAATCGTCTCTCTATTGAGCAATTGTGCTTCAACCATCCATAACATCAACTTTAATACCAAGCAATCATGCATTGATAATAAACAAGAATTCTAATTCAGAGCGAAATACGCTCTGATACCAGATTATAACACCCCCTGATTTTCTGCACTCGAATCCCGATGTAATCGTCATAATTTATAAAAATACGAATAAATTTTTCGCGTTTGAAAATATTTCCAAGACACCACCATGATCACATCGAGACCCGAATCACAGAAAACCAAAGAGTGAGATTTAGTAACCTATAACTGGATCGATAAATAGTTTGCCCATAACGGTATATAAAAATAATAGAGTTTACAGCGGAAGAAGAATGTGTATACCGGGCACACGCCTAATCCCATATATGAAGATATGAGAAAAGACTCGGCAAAGCATGCAATGGCATATGGTAAGCCTAATATACAACCATCATCATTTTACATAATCACATAAGCATGCAATGCCTAAGATATAAGTATATACTTATCTATATGGTCATGCGTCATACATTCCCCAATATTCATATTCATAATAGACCATAACCAGCCCAACCTCAAATTCATATATCTCCACTATTAGTACATCATCCAAGTGTATATTTATATTCACAGTTCGTCCATCAAAATCAATAATTAACAACATCATATTATTCATCATATACATAATACATTAAATTACAATGCTGTCAGCTTAGGCATTCCTCTACAACTATTTACCTTCCTAAAAACTTTACTTCATAAACGTCCTCATCCTATGGTTTTCCTGCATCAATACTAAAAAGTAGACCACATGGGAGAGTGGGTTATACATTTCAAATGACGATATGAATACAATTGAAATTATGTGCATATGCATATCAACATCATGTATGCTTTGCTAAACACATCAACGTTCATCATAGATTATTAATTCAACAATATATACTTATTTTATACTTATTCATCAAATCATAGCAAAGCAAGCATATACACATCCATCTCACCGCCACAATGGGCCAACACATATCTATCACATCGCCACAATGGGCCAACACATCGTCAACATAGACTATTTTGGTCTTTCATCAAAGCCACCATGGGCTATCATCATCCTTATCAATCATAAAAAAATACGCCCTTCATCACATTGGGCCATAACATACATATCATCATATTTAACATCGTTTCGTATATTCATATCATTTATTACTTTTATGTGGTCTTTCGGTATATTAATTTCTCATCTCATCAACAACATACCATCATCTCAATCATCATCATATTCTGGCATATCTCCATTCTATATGCAAATGCTCTTATGGCTAATGCATATGCACAATGGAATAGACAACAAATGTGGATTCGACTGTGGGAATAAACACCAAATTGTGGGTCAATCATAGGTGTGCTACTATGCCCCTACTGCAGTAGTAAAATTGTACACATATCTCAAAGCATGCATGCATCTCAACAACATCTTTTACTGGTACCAAACCGCTATCGCCCATCTGTAGCACTAGTCACCCCGTGACTTGCGGATCAACAACATGGCCTCACTTGCCAAAAGTACTACGGGCCCCTCCCGAACACACATCGAGAGAGTTGTGCCCCGTCGGAAACCAAGGTAACTCGCTCACCATAGAGCCGCCCGCCCACTGGGCCCGCCACATAGGTTGCTTCATCACCAATCTATGGACAGCTTCGTGACTCACACACCGAGCCACAGGGGAAAACAACAATACGCTCGGGCACTGAGCCGCCCTCCCACTGGGCCCGCCTAGTGGAACCCCCTAATATTCCACATAGACAGCGATCGATATACCGTGGATGCAATGCAATGCAAATCAAATGCATTCTCACTCTGTGCATCCTAAATGCCACTCATCAAACATCATTATCATAATCACCAACACCACCATACACCTTAGTGGATTTCATCATTGTTGGTTTCTTAGCCATTGTTTTCAAGTTTTAATGTGGCATTTTCATCTTAACATATTTCACAAATATTTCACAATATTTAACATCATACACGTAAGTCGATGCTTGCAATCAACCACAATGGCATTGCAATATTACATAATATTCATCAATTTTATCACACTTTCATTTAGTGGATTTTCATCTTATTATTCATTACCATTGTCTCATGTATATATATATTGGTGTGGCATTCACAACATTTTCATTATTATATTTCATACCACACATACAAGATCATGCTTGTATCACACACAATGGTACACAACAATTTATCAATAACAATATACACCTCTTTGTGCAAGAGAATGCTCAACATCATCATCTATCATTATTTAATGTCATTTAATTATCCCTTCATTAATTTCAAATTTGCTCTAGAACATATCTCATAATCCTACCATCATAATCTCATTATCACCCTTTCATTATTCTATTTCAGGTGGTAAATACATCACAATTCATTATTCTATCTCAGGTGGTAAGTACGTCACAATTAATTAGTCCTCATGTACCAATCAACCTCAATCACCACCATGTTATATCGTCATCACATTATCCCTCATACATCCCCTTAATCGTCTCATGTTTATCTCATAATACCAAGAAGGGGGAGTCTAACATAAGCCTACCACCATTAAAATTGAGTAAATTCCATTCTGGTGGAAACTCGCTCAAGCGAGATTCACCTCCGCTTGAGCGAGATAGGCCAGACTCGCCTGGGCAACAATAGCATGGAGTGCTGAAGCGAGCCCACAATTTCCTTAAGCGAAGAAGCTTTAAGCATTAGACCCGATTCTCGCTTAAGCGGACCACATTCTCGCTCGCGCGAGAATTATCCATTAACTAATTCCCCATGCTTTCGCTCGAGCGAGGCTCCCTTCAACTAGCCACTCGCTCGGGTGAGAAATGTCCAGTAACGAATTCCACTGGCATTCGCTTGAGTGAGGTACCTACTCGCCTAAGCGAAATCCGACCAGAGGCCCTCCTTCTTCCACACTCGCTCGCTCGGCGAGGCTTCACAACACTCGGTTTTTCACTTAGTGAACTTATTCCAGAACCGATTCCTCTCGTTTGGTCCTTTACTCGGCTAAATAATTCCAAGGCCGACCATCTCTCGCTCGGTCTTTCACTCGGCAAATTACTCTAAATCCGACTCAACACCTGATCGGTCTTCACTCGGCAAATTATTTCAAAACCGACTCATCTCTCGAGCGGTCTTACACTCGGCAAACTAATTCCAAGACCAACCATCACTCGCTCGGTTTTTCACTCGGTAAAATTATTCCGAAACCGACTCATCTCGCTCGGTTTTCTACTCGGTAAAATCAATCCAAAACCGACTCATCTCTCACTCGGTCTTTCACTCGGCAAAACTATTACAAAGTCGACTCATCTTTCGCCCGGTTTTTCACTCGGCATAATTGTTCCCAAACCGACTCATCATTCACTCAATTTTTTACTCGACCTAATTGTCTCAAATACGACTCATTCTCTTACTCAGTTTCACTCGGCAAAATTATCTCAAAAGACTCTTTTCTCTTTCTCTCGAGCAGGGCTTTCTAGCACTCGGTGGAATTATTCCAGAACTAACTCCTTTCTCGCTCGACTCGCTTGGGCGAGTAACTCCCTCGCCTGGGCGGATTTGGGCCAGAGACCAATTCTCTGAAGCAGGGGACTCTCGCTTGGGCGAGATCCCATCTCGCTTGGGCGAGATTACTAGAACTTATGCCGAATCAACAATTCTTACAACTTAACACATGAAATCTCACTCTAGGCCAACTAATTCACCACCAATACATCATACACATCACATGAGACATATAAGACTCTCTCTACCCATTCATACTCAAAAAATCCTCATTCCAACTCATCAATTATTCTTACTTATCTAGTCTTACGAGGGGAAGATTTTAACTACACCCCACATCACTCCCTCATTCATCTTTCCACATAATCACTTCAAAACAATTCTCTACAATTCATGTAGTTCATCCATTCATAATTTGTCACCATCATTTAGTTCATGTCCAACTAAGGGACCATCAAACACTTATCATCAACATTATATAAATACATATATTTTCATAACAATCAACGTAAGCCAAGCCATCAATCATCACTTCATCAAATCAGTCATATAAGACATTCATGGCAAGGCATTGCATGAGTTCAACATATACATAATTAACAATGAATTCACTCATGCGATTTGAAATGTAAACTCCTCTCCTACCTCGAGAGAAGAACCGCCATGCAATTACGCCGATCGTTCTGCATCATCGTCTGGAATACAACTCTATCAATAATTACACATACACATGTAATCAATAAACCGTCACAAGATATCATATCTCTTAAACTCATGATCAAGTCCTAGACTTGTCTATACTCCAAATTCATATGCCTATGTTAGGCTTCGGGAATTCCTTTCCCCAAGGCCAAGATTCTCCAAGTCTTAAGGGTTAAACAAATCCAACAACATCAACACTTAAGATTAATCCCTCAAATCAACATACCTATATACATGCATATATCTTCATTTGCAACTCATGACTTAGTTCACCATTTTATCAACATCAATATTCAGCTCCTATCCCTTAAATATTCATTTCTACGTATAACATCATTCCAAGGTACCAAAACCATCAAAATCATCAAGTGGGTCAAAATCCCCAAATTATTAATACTTAGGGTTTCTTCTCCAAAATCACCCAACAACCATCAATAATCTCTATCAATCTTCAATCCATTTTATTTTATCATAATGACCCCATCAACCTCTAAATCTCACATAATCATAAGGCCCTAAACCAAGGGTTTTATTTCCAAACATTCAAGCCTAGGGTTTCCATTTCCACCCACATATAAGGTTTTTAACATCACCATCCTCAACCCATCAACCCCAAAACCATAAATAAAACAAGGTGGAGGTGAGAAATCTTTACCTCAAGCTTAAGCTCCACCAAAACAAAAATGAAGTGAGGAAGAGGGAGATGACCAATGCAAGCTCCCAAGCTCCATAGATGCCTCATATTTCCAAGCTCAAGTTTTAATTTTTTACAAGAATGGAGGTGGAGAAGGTGGTGGACGGTTTTACCATGGAAGGAGGAAGAAGGAAGTAAAAGTGAAGAAAAGGTGAGGAGGAGGAGGTGTCACTGAAAAATGAGAGAAGGGAGAAGGAATTTGAGTAAAAATTAGACATTGTCCAATGGTTAAAACCTTGCTTTGTGCCATTTGTCCATTGGGTCATAAAACCCCATTAACCATTGTATAATAGCATGAAAAGCTGAAATGGGAAAGAGAGAAGAAGTGGATGGTTAAAATGAAGAGAAGAGAAGAAATTTTCATTTTCTTTTTAATCCCATTTGGTTCGTATTTTCCCCGGTTATTATCATACGTCGAGTCCAATTAATTATTTCCTTGACACTAAAAATTATTCCAACTATACCACCTTAACCACAATAATTTTCTAAACATTTTAGACCCATCAATCATCGAATCAAATTAAGTGGGTCCCATATCATCTGTTAATCCATCCGTTTCCGGTAAATCTTAGTTTACCGATAACTCACCTCTAATGTCTAACAACATCTCCCATAATTATTTGACCATAAATGATTAATTATTATTATCCAATAAATTTATCTTCCTTAAAATCCGGGATGTTACATTGTGCCTAGAGCTTTACCCAGTCTATTCGATGTGCCACCACGTTGGACAATCCTTCGGTGGTCTTGAGAATTATTTACTGACCGGATGAAGTCCCCTCGCCAGCCATTTTATGAATGGTGTGATTGAAGACTTTGGCATGACTATAAAAAGCTATATCGTCAGAGAGGTAACAGTCAGCATTCACCTCACTCTCGGAAGAATGATTATCCCTTGAACTAGAGGAGGATTCAGAGGGGAGTAGGACCACCCTCCCCCTTGGGTAAGACGCTCCCTCTCTCTCTTAGCGATACGTCCCGGCTCTAGAGGGATTCACAGGAATCCTTCCTCCTCGATAGCCTGAAGGCCTAGCGAGGACTCTCCCTTCTCTATAACTAAGGCCAGTGTGATTCTGCCTAGTGCGCATGGTGAATGTGCTAAAAATAAAGAGAAAGTTAAAAGAGGGAAGGAAATGAGGTTACCTAAGAGGTTGAAAGGCTGAAGAAGATGAGTAACTCTGTAGAAATCACAGTTACGGCTCTCTCAAAGAATTTTAAGCAGAGGTTTCCTAAGTGTGGAAGAAGGAAAGGTTTTCAAAGACTCCTCAATCCCCCATTAATAAGTATGAAGGGGGCACAACCACCAGGTAGAAGAAGATGTCGTTTGTCAAAAAACACAACTCTTCAAGGATTAAACGACGTCGTCGTTTCGACCCCTATATGCACGAAAAGTGAGTCGCTTGGCATAAAGGTGGAATCGAATAGGCCCAAAATTCAAATTTCAGGCCCAATACCCACACCCGTGACTATTAACAAACCACATGATTGGAAATCATCATTATTCACGTGTTAATGGTAGTAAATGCTCATCATTGATGGTGTCTCAAGACATAGAGGTTACAAAACTTAAATGCGAGGGTTATAAATTTCAAAAACTCTTAGGATTCTCCCACAAGGCAAGACGTTGTCTGAATCTGTTGTTTCACATCCGTATCAGTCTGGTATCCATACCTATAGTATCCATACCCATCAAATGGGGACTTCAGACTCTTAAGAGGTATCAACATCCGCAAGAAGACAGCTTAGCTTATATGAGCAACTCTACCAGTCCCTCACACAAGTTAGGGGGCAAATGATCCGATCTCGATATCGGTACCAAGGCAAGGACATATATTTATTCGTCCTTACTATGCTACCGACGTAGCAGGTAGACTCCCAGACTGTAAACCCTGTATCAAGCGCTCTCCCTATACCGGTATGTCCAGATAAACACCTCACACACTGAAAAGCATCCACGTCACCCGACAGAAAGTACAGGGTACAACTGCCAGGGGATATTCGCAAGAGACGCGGCTACTCCCGCATCGTATGTAAGAATCGTACGTTGTATAGTGTACTATTCATCCCCTGGCCCCACCTACCCCTGACGATGCATTCTCCATGCTCACCTATAAATAGTCAACTCTCATACATAGAAAGGGTGGTTCTTATTCTCTATATACTGTTTCATCGCTCGAGCTCTCTTAATTTGTATCCTTATACTCGTTACTGACTTGATCGTCGGAGACTCTTCGCAGGTGGCACCGCCTTTCGCCCACTTTCAACGCGAATGCTTGGTGATAAGGATCTCCAAGACTTCAAGACCGGTACCTCCCACTGAGATATTGGATACCAATACCGGATACCCACTGTATCGGTGTAAAGACACTCTTTGTAGTTGATTCTTATGGCTGGTCCCACACCGAATCTTACACCCCAGATCAGACCAGTTCAGATGTAAAAAGTTATTTAAATTTAAATGTTTTATTAAATTATCATAAAATAATATTAAGGTGTCTAAAAGTAATAATCATAACTTGTGATTTATTCATGTATTATAGAAAACTTTTAAATATATATATCAGAATTATGTTGTCTACTATTAATCAAATAATTTCTCATATATTAAATTCCTTTATAAGGTGATGCAGAGACTAAAATCCATAAAGATGAAGAAATTGATAGTGAAGTAAATTTTGAACCTATTGTTGAATCTCTTACAGGTATATTTATTATATAAATTCCTATTTTTATGATTTAATGTTTTGTATAATAATATATATTGCAATTTTTTGTAGATTATTTTGACCTAGGGGATCCAACATGTGAGTATACATTTTGTGGAGCTTTACAATGGTATTCAGAGTGTGTGCAAAAGTCACACTCTAGAATTTTTTAATACCATTAATTCATCTAGTCTTCTAAATAATGTGTTAAAGTTAAAAATTGATGCACCAATAATGTTGTTGAGAAACATTAATCAGTTTTCAGGTCTCTACAATGGTATTAGGCTAGGAGCCTATGTATTAGAAACAAAAGTCATTTTGGAGTGATTATGGGGCATAAAGTACTCATTCCTAAACTGTCATTAACTCCTTCAAATAATAGAATTCCTTTTAAGTTCTAGAGAAAGCAGTTCCTGTATCATTTGCAATGATTATCAATAAAAGCCAAGGTCAATCTTTGAAGCATGTTGGAATTTACTTGTCATGCCCAATTATATGTTGCAGTTTCTGAAGTCACTAGCAGAGGAGGATTGAAATTACTCATAACTAACGATGAAGGGCATATTAAAGAAGTCTTCCAAAATTTATATTAGGTTGCTCCTAAAATCTTTTCATTTAAAATTATTATTATTTATTATATTATATATTAATATTATTTATAATTATTAATTAATAATATTTTTATTATTTGTATTGTTCAAATCTTTTTATTTATAATTGTCTTCAATTAATGACTATCATATATTAATTTCCTTTCTAACTTTTCAACTTTTTTTGTAGGGTATTCAAGAAACTTCTTTCAATGTCTACTTATAATTTTTTATATAATTGGAAACTTCATATTTCTAGACCAATATTATTTTGTATGTCAAATGTTATGAAGAAACTTACTAAATTATCAATACCTCAAGTAAATTTTTTGTTATTACATCTTTTCAATGAATTTTACTATTAAAAATAATTATTATTATTAATTTTCCATATATTCATAGATAGATCTAATACTCCACTCTCTATCCTTTTCCTCATATTTTTGCCCCGTGCATCACAGGGGTTCCCCACTAGTTTAAAGTAATATCGTTAAATTTTGGATTCGTTTAAGAGAAGTCTCTTAAATTTTAAAGAATTTTATATCTAAATAAAAATATTAATTTATTTTCAATAAAAATATATTTTATTTACTAATAGGTGGTTGGTTCAAGTGATACAAGTTGACATTCTCCTTAAGTAAGGTATCAAATCTAAGTTAGCTCACTATAAAAAGTTAGCTCCACGATGATGTGGGTGTTCAAGACTGGAACATAATAACCTTTAGTAAATAAAACATGTGGCTAAACAAGTGTATATGTATATATGGTTTAATAACTAAAATTCAATATATGCATAATAAAATATCATGTGTTTCTTTTAGTATAATAATAGAGTTTACCCAAATGATGACCTTAACTCAAGCACTGCACGATAGGTCTTCTAGGGTTAGTCATCAGTATTACGATGTTGCACTGAACGACCAGTCTATTTCGAAGGAGGAGTGCCGCCACTAACGTAGGGCTCAACACTAGCACCGATGTCATCATCATCAAGCCCAACCAACTATCTAAGCCCCCACCCCAAGACCAGCAACGCCCCCTAGGCCCAACTACAACCCACCACCGCTCTCACCATGGACATTGAGTTTATTAGTTTTTTTGTTTTACTTATATTTTATTTTATGTAAACACTTTATATATGTATTTATTGTTATTTCTTTTTATTTGACGTATTTTATTTTATTATATTATTCTCATGTGATGAAATAATAATAAACAATATTAAATATTAAATAATAATAACAATAAATAATTATTTTATAATAAAATAATAAAAGGTAGGATGTGCTAGGTTTAGACTTGAGCGTAAGACGTTTATGTCCCTATCTGTGTTGAGAAATGACATGAGACACTTAACCCTACGTTAAGTCACAACATGAGAGTTGGAATCCTATGCAGATTTTACATGGGAAACATATCTCTAGCCTAAAAATTTTAGCATAAGTTTTTTTTTCCGTCCTTAAACATGGGACTGTATATTTCTTGTAGTGGTAAGGGGTGTAAAGGCTTATTTGTATACATTTTTGGTTAAGAGGTATTGGTGTCGCTCTTGGGAATTAATGAGGTCACAATAATAGCATCCATGGACATTCAATTTGATAATGGAACAGTAGTTACTAGCAACACATAAAAATGGAAAGGAATAATGGTGGTGGTTGCGAAATGATGAAAGCCAACACTGAATAGCTTGACGAAAGGGGATGATGAGATTGATGAATGTTGGCCAAACACAACATTCAATTAATAATTTGCTGAATGCTAGCAATGCAATACACATATATCACACACCCAGTCACATATATATGCATTACATTTTAATAAAAAGAAAATCCAAACATTCATGCACAGTACATGTCTCTGTTGCAATCGAAAAATGTCACGCACTCACGATATGATACAAACTGTGATCACTTGTCCATATTCATTCTGTATCTTTGTGTGAGTGTGTGTGCAGACCAGGCCATTCAGTGACACATAATAGCGATTGAATTGAATAAAAGCAATGGTCTTGGAACCATGATTTTCCCCACCCCATTCTGCATCTGTAAGCAAGAGAAGAAAGAGCATCATAACCGGTCAAACAAACTTGCTGACCATCTTGGGCTTGCTGATGTTTCAGAGTCAAAGGTTCTAATAGCTAGTCTTCCCATCACTAATACCTAAGCTTAACACACACAATCTATAAGCTTAACACACACAATCTATAAAATACTACTAAAATAAAATAAAGATATTTAACTATAACTATATTTATTTTGGGAGTGGTGTTATAAAGGTAGGAATGTGAAAACAAGTCGATTTGTCATTAATTTATTAAAAATAAGATGAAACCGGTTTAACCACCTATTAGAAATTAAAAAATCTTATTTTAAGAGGTTGTTAATGATGAATTGACCTATATAAATCGTCAAAATAAAATAAAAAAAATTAAAATTAACAACTAAAAAGGTAAAGCACGTAAAAAATTAAATACACTTAATAATAATAACAAACAAGAGTTAATTAACTTGTTTTTAAGAAACAAAAGATAAAATTTGTTAAATTAGAGAAAAAAAAGTATATTAAAATGGAAAGTTTTGAATATAATTACACTAATATCAACTCAACACTATATAGTTTAAGACAGGTTTATGGTTTGATAAGTCTAATATTCCTAACCTATTTCACACATCAACCTTTAAAGTTCAACCTATCTATCATTAATTATAGTAACTACTTACCTCTCTTACTAAACACCTTAACGGGTGGGATACCTGATCAAAGATTTTAAAATTGTTTCATATCCAACAATAGTATGTAACTATTGAAACTTAGTTAAGAGATTAAATGTTCTCTCAAGGTTTAATTAATTATATGTTGTGTAATTAATAATATCATATGGTATGTAGTAGTACAATATTGGCAGTGTTATAGTATTCTATTGTGAGTGGGTGGCAACTTAGGATAGCCGAGTGCAGGAGCGTTTTCTTCATCGCTCTCCCTTCCTTTTATAAAATCTTTTACACTGGATGTGGTCCAGCCTTTCACACGTGAACACGCTCCTCCCCTGCTATTTTATTCACGTGTGCTATCATACTTCCATCAATTCTGGCCCCTCCTTATCATTTTTCCCTCCAAATTAATTCTTTCCCTTCAATATTATTAACCATTTTAGGTGCTAAGGTGAATTACATGCATTTAGATTAATTGCAACTCTTACCCTTTATCTTTATTATGTTACCAGCATATGTAATCTAGCATATTTCTAATTGAAATCATGTACAATAGGTGACAAGTAGTTAAGTAAACACTAATTGGTTAAGATGTAACCATGTGCCTGCAATATATATACATGCTTGCAATTTGGTGATGATGATGACAATTCACTATTTATTTTGAGGAGACGAGCAGTGTGATCTTATCTGGCAGTCAAAGACTGTAAAAGATGGTATTCCACCAGTTTTAATGGCATCCTAGATTTTGGATCTTGTGTCATTTAGTTTAATTTAATTCTAACATTAACTAGTTAGTTATTTAAGTTGCTATATGTTAGTTTTGTATTAAGAAATATACTAGGACCATAACATCTAGTCTTTATTTGAAGAAAAGATTCACTGTGCTATTCTGTTTCATCTGTATTGGTGCATAATCAAATTCCCAAATAGGCAGGGTTTCTGATTATCTGATTAAGAAAATGGTTAGGCATATTTTTTAGAAACAAAAAAACGTGAAGACTTCATGGCAGGTCAAGTCCACGTAGTTTTTCCATTTTTGCACCTTTAAAAATTTCAATGACACCAAAAGAAAACAAGAGGAATAGCTGAGGATAGCACCACGGGCTCAATCTCAAAACCATCACCACTGTGCATACAGTGATCTAAATTCTAAAGCACTCACTGATAACAAGAAAAAAAAAAACACGACAGAAAGGTTAATTACTTGAATGGAAGAAAGCTACAAAAAGAATATTAGTCATCTCCATAGCTATAATAGCATAACTAGGCAAGTAGCTATTACATTGTATCCACACTGATTATGAGATTTACTTGAAAGTTCAAACATTGTAATCACACTAGTATTACTCAAAGATGTAAAACAAGGAAGCAATGTTTATTTATTTAGTGACACAGGTCTATTTGTTTGATCATATTGGTTGGGTTATGTAGGAAATGGGATGTGCCTATAGGCGGGGAGCAAAATTATAATTGCACATTGTCTTTACTAATAACATGTAACATACGTTAATAAATATGATATTATATTTTTTTATTTTTATAAATCTTTGGTCATAAACCACATAATATGTTATCTGATATCATATTCGATGCTGATGGTTAAATGTGGACATTAAGTGGCTGGTTTAGTACACTATGTGCTTGTTTATGTCTGAAACCGAAAAAGAGAGACAGGGAAGGCCAACAAGTGAGACCATTGATAATAATGTACGAATGGAACTTGGGGGACAGGTAAGGTCATGGAGCTCATGGTTTGTGGTTTATGATAAGGCTCTTCAAAACTCATTTTATTTCTAATAATAAAGTAACAATAAAGGGTCTTTCACCTCTTAATATAATTTAAATATTCACTCAAGTTTAACTATAAACACACTATTAATTGCAGGTTTTAAAGATACGCTCACTTTATGGTAGCTTTTTCATAGATTACAATTCATTCCACTTCTTAATGGATATTCTTCTAACAAATTCTACTTTAGAATGCTAGATGATGGGTAGGATTGAGCTTTAGTCTATTCTTCTTTATCGAAGGCTAACATAGACAATCAGAATGTATAGTAATACATTATTGGCAAAACACTAACCTGCTATAATGTAACACGTATTCAATTCAGAAACAAGAGAAGGCTTAGCCAAAAACTATTATTATATGACATTATGTATACTATATTCAAACTTAAGTTGAGGAGGGCTATTATAAATGATAAAATTCTCTCTATTAACATTTAATAAAATTGTATTTTAATTGATTTAAAAATGAGACAGCTAAAGTAGGATAATCATATATCAGTTGATCTATCTGCTTGATAGTCTATTACATGTTCATTTGTTTCTTTTTCTATTCGCATTTGTTGACAAAAATAATTCACATAATTAGAAAAATAAAAATTAAGGGCAACCCAAAAGAAAAGGAAAAAGAAAGAGGCAGATACAAGGTGGACGATGATGAAAACTAAGACCAAATGAAACCCTTTAACATCACATGGGACAAAAGTGACCATCCTACAGCTGTCCTAAACTATAGGGTAAACCCAAAAGTGGTGTAGTATGTACCATAGTACTACCCCATGGACTCTTAATATTAGGAAGTCTGAAATCTCCCAACATTTGGAGAGATTTTTGGTATGGCCTAGTCCTAAGCCACCACCACACTCTTTTTTTTTTCCTTCTCTCACAGGCACACACTTCACTTGTTATGTCAAGTGTGTATAGAGTGTACCCAATACCCATACACACAACACAAAGCTAAAAACCCCGTAACCGCTAAT
The DNA here is from genome assembly GCA_037962975.1 of Clitoria ternatea. Lineage (NCBI taxonomy): Eukaryota > Viridiplantae > Streptophyta > Magnoliopsida > Fabales > Fabaceae > Clitoria > Clitoria ternatea. The sequence continues at coordinate 19,222,572 of CM075670.1, read as the reverse complement.
TAACTTCCCTCTATATCTCATCTGCTTTTTTTGGCGGCACCAAAACTGCTTCTTCCCACTCTCCCTCTTCCACTCTTCCTCAAATCACATCACACACTCTCTTTCTATAGATTTCCTAGTATTTAGCGGTTAGATTCTACGACAAGTTAAGTGAACTTGGAGAGTTTTTGTTCATCATCACACACATTGAAATTAAACAACAGAATGGGAAGCTCTGGCACCTTCTTTTCGTTGTCTAGCCTCATGTGTGAGGAAAGCCAAGTTAGCTTCTTTGAAGACCATGATGAAAACTCATGTTACATTTTGGAGGATGAAGAAGAATACATTGAGTATTTGCTCAGACAAGAAACAGGATTTGGATCTCAGAATCACTTTTTGCTCTCTGATGATCATAACCCCGGCAGGTTTTGGTTGAAGAGTGCCCGTGTTGATGCCATTGATTGGATTTTCATTGTCAGTTTCAATCTCACAAACCAAGCATTTTATTTTAATTTGTTTTCATTATATAATAACCTTCCTTCATTTGCTTTTAGTTGTTCTGTTTTTGAAACTTCTTATTTTTTATTGATTAATCAGACACAAGCAAAATTTGGGTTCAAAGTTGAGACTGCTTATTTATCTGTCACTTACTTTGATCAATTTCTTTCAAAGCGATCAATTGATGTAAGTCTTAGTACAACTAATTAATTCCTTAAATTCCAATCCTCTCTCAGATTTTGCTGTTTTTCTTAATTTCTGGTATGATATGCAGGAATCAAAACCTTGGGCTGTTAAGTTACTATCAGTGGCATGTTTATCCCTTGCAGCAAAGATGGAAGAACAAAACGTGCCACCTTTATCTGAATACCCAATTGATGAATATCGCTTTGAGAACAAAGTTATCAAGAACATGGAGTTGCTGATTTTGTCTACTTTGGAATGGAAAATGGGATCAGCAACCCCTTTTGCTTATTTGCATTACTTTGTTAGCAAGTTCTGCCCTGGATCCAGACCAGAAACAATAATCAACAAAGCCACCGAACACATTGTAACCATTGCCAAAGGTGATTTTCCATAATACAATTGTCTTATGAAATATTATTATTATTATCATCATCGTCAAGATTATATTAATGTGAGTTTTTCCACGCAGATATTACTTTGATGGATCAAAGACCATCTATAATTGCCTCGGCTGCTATATTAGCAGCTTTTGATACTACATTAACAAGAAAAGCTTTGGATCTTAGAATAAGTGTAATCTCATCATGGGGAAATATAGAAAGTGTGAGTTTACCTGGTGTGCATTCATGAATGTTATTGTGCTTGTTATTTGGATAGAGAATTGAAATAAAAGAACATAACATAACACAGAACAAAGTTTGATGATGTTTTTCTCTATTTGTATGCAACAGGGACATGTGTTTTCCTGTTACAATCTAATGCAGGAAAAGAGGGAAAACAAAGTTAAGACCCCTTCATCGAATTTATTGTGTACCCAGTCGAGCTCCACGTGTGTTGTTGAGAACTCATCTGACACTTGTTCGGGAGCTAAGAGAAAACTTAGTTTTGAGGACACTGAAAATTGTCAAGGACAAAAGCTACATCGGTCTTAGCTAGTTTCCACCTCGGAAGTGTTTTGTGATCATCTGCAGAGGAGAAAATTGATTGGTGTTTAGTGATTGGATTATAGGATTTTTATTTTTTAAATTTTTACTACTGAAAAAAAAAACTTATTCTTGTTAGTTATAGGTCTAATGAGTGTCATCCACCATTTTTGTGGAATGATTTGGTATTGATGATTGGGGTTTTATTTGCCGGTACCCAACAAAAAGTTACAGCAAGTGACAACAAAGAAGATAGAGAGAGAAGGAAAAAAAAGGAAGAGTAAATAAATAAAAAGTGGTTAGCTTTATCCTACAGTAAGTTTGAAGCTTAGAAAATTCCAAGAGTGATTAGATGGTTGTTTGGTTTCCATATGAAGATATCTAAACATGATTGATGAGAAACAAGTTTTTAAATTATTGATACAAAGTTGGATAGTATATCATACACTGATATTTGGATGGTATTTCCAATGAAATTTCATTTCTATAGTTGGTGACCAGATGGATTGAATGAGGTGAATGAAAAATGAGTAAAAGCCACAAAGTTATATTGAAGACTACTTGTCCATAGTGATTTTGGGCAGTGTTTGCTTTCTTGAGGTGCTCCTACTACATTTCTACTTTTTTTATGAAAAAAAAAAACACTCATGCATTTCTTTCTTTCTTTCTTTAGTTCTTTAATTTCCGTCTTTTTGGTTATGACGGGAATTATATATTTTGATGTATGTATAGGATGATTGCATATTAGCAAGCCTACCCTGTTGATGGGGGGAGCTTGGGATGCTTTCTTTGTATGTCTTGAGAAAGGCTGAAAGCCATGGAAATGGGGAATGGTTTTGTTTGATTTGATGTATCTGTGTAGCATTTGGGTTAAAGGTTGTAAAAGTTGAAGGTCACTATGTGTTTGCTTGGGACATGAGAGGCTTCTTTTCAGCAGAGCTTGGAATTGGCAAACTTTCCTTTAATCTTTAAGTGTCACTTTGGGACTGTGTTTTAAATGAATTTATTTAACATTTTTAACTTTCTACAGATTAAGAGATAAAAAAATAGAAAGTTTTAATTAAAAAATATCATCAATATCTGATTACATTGATTTTTAAATAATTCATGTACAATTTTTAATAAAATAATTATACTTTTAATATTTTATCTTGTATAAGGTTAAAATGATTAAAAAATATATCATTAATATCCGATCACACTAATTTTTAAATAATCCATATATAATTTTTAATAAAATAATTATACTTTTAATATTTTATCTGTTAAATAGCTTAGACAAAATATTTATTTTCTTGATTTCCATAAAAACTACTTTTTTTAATTTTACAAAAAGTAAATTATAATCTATTAAATTATTTTTTACAAAGGAAAATAATAATAATGAGAATATGAATTTTTTATATTTTAATTATAAAAAGTATTTATTCTACTGTATATTCATGTTTTTTACTTTATCTTTTGCATATTCTCAATTTCACAATTCACATATTTATTTTAGTAATTATAAACTTAAAAAGTACTTTTTTTATATAATCTAAACAAAACAAATTATCTAAATAATTTTTTTCACAACTACATCCAAACATTAAAATAAATTCTAACGTAATTGATTCAATATTAAAATAAATACTTATTAAAATAAAGTATTTTTATACATTTATCAAATATAAATAGTTGGAAAGTTACAACAGAATCTAAATAGGGAAGGAGGGGCATGAGTAGTATAACATATGTATCCATACTCATACATAAAAGAATGGATACAAGTATATCTCGAATAGAGGAGCAGGTATTTTTAGATATTTATTTATGTTCAATATTTTAAATTTAAATAAAAAATATCATCTGATATGCTAAATATAATATAAATTACTATTCCATAATATAACTAAAAATTTATATATTAAAAATATTATGATAGACTAATATTAAAAATATTTTATTATAAAATAATAAAATATTTAATATTTAAATATTTAATAAAAAGTAATTATGGATATTTATATATATACTCATTAGGATATAGTGTAATACTCATAGCTGTCCGCGTAGAAAATATGCAGTACCTATTGTGAATATACTCGTAGACCGCATGTATCTACAAATGTGGACATGCTTGCTATCTTGTTTTGAATACAATGATATTTAACTTTCATTAATTATTTTTTTTAACTATTAATTATCACATTTTCTATATCTTCTCTTTATTTTTATATATTCTTTTCTTTTTATCTCTCTCCTAAAAAATATCAGTTACAGTGATGTACAATTATTAGTTTTTTGAATGTACTTTGAGGTTTAGGAATTGTTCCTTTCTCCTAAGTCATGAGGCATTTGGTCATATCCTAAATAAGGTCTAAGCGACCCTATTGAGAAATATTTGTGATGTGAATAATTTTTTAATCCATATTAACAAGAATTCTAAAGGGTACTTTTAAATAATTAAAACTAGAAAAATTATATAAGAAATTATGTTTAGACTGCCTTAAAATTTTGGGGGGCAACATTAAATTTTAAATAAAGATGGAAAAAATTCTTTAACTCCTCGTTAGATTTTAAGTTGGTTTTTTAATTTCGGTTTGGGTCAATTTAGTCATTTAAGTTTTAGATAGATGCCAGTCTAATTTTTTGTGTATTAAATTTTATGATTTTATGTATACAAATTTGAGTTTCTTCCTTAATATTTGTGTTCATATTATTTTCTTTAAAACAAAATGGTTATTTCATTAAATTCTGCCCAACAAAATTAAGATTTAAACTGTAACATTTCCAAAACTTAAAGACTAATTGCATCAAATCAAATATGCAATTTTCGCCAATAAAGAATTTACAATTTTTGTTCGTTAACTAATATTCTTAGGTACTTTGTTAACATCTCCCTTCTTTTATTGGTATTTTTTATCTTACATCTCAAAAAAAAACTATTGAATATGAGTTATTTATTTTTGTTAATTCAAATAAGTGACATATATAAAAACCAGTGATTAAATTTAAATGGTTAATATTTAATTTATCTTAAACGAAATTTGAATCTCTGGATAAAAAAAACCACCACTGAAAAGTTAACCCCCAATAAAGTAAATGTTTTTGGTTTAATTTGAATTGCATTTTCCAACATATGCTTTTGTTAATTAAACTAAAAAATAAGTGATTCATATGAACGAAGCATTAATTAAAATATTGAAAAGATGCCATTGTCTTTATTTTTAGACATTATACTCTGAGTGTTTGAAAGCATTGTTGTTTTTGGATTGAACTTGAAGCTTTCAAAGCATAATTTCGATAAAACTATAGAAAACATTTTCTCAATGATAAATCCAAACCAACTTTCTGATAAGTGGAAAGATAAATGGTAGAGTGAGAACAACATACTCATCTCATTGTATCTATCCTTCCAAGAAAGTATCCTTTTGTATCATTTTATGTTTGTTATGCTGAACTAGTATATATATTTTCTGTATAGAATACTGTACTTTTAGTGTATATTAATTATCATTATGGATGAAAATTAAAGATTAGCTTCAAGGAACTCAGCTCAAGTATGAAATGGATTTAAAATCAATAACTAGCAAAAATCAAGCTCCTATAATGGATCTATTTGTTTGATTCACATATATGCCTGACAGCTTTGAGTAGTGACATCTATAAGTGGACAAAATTCAAGAAATATTGTTCTAGCTAGGTAACTATTAATTCGGGTACACATCACACATTTTGTTGAGAGTGCTAAAAGTTTGCTCCTATATGGCCCATTCTATCATAATGCAATAAATATTAGAGATCTTGGTGTTGTATTTGGTTAAGGGTGGAGGGAGAGACATGGAAGATAAGATTAATGGGAAATTGGTGTCAGAATCTCAATCCCCTCTTATTGTGGGTTGCACACTTGTCCAGTCTGGCATCAACCTTAACAAATTACCGTGTGTACCATACTCTGGTTCACATGGACACTTTAACTAGTGATGGAGATTCTCTCATAAGCCACTGCACATTCGTTGGTTAAATGTTGCTGTTAAAATTGCAGACATGGTCGGGTTTGCCTAGAGGTACTGACACATAACATTTCTAAAGAACAGAATTTCACATGACCAATCATAGCTAAATAATTTATAAGCTACCACAGACATCAGAGAATCTTAAGTTCCGTCCTCACTAAACAATTTTATCAAAAAATTTGAAAGACTTTAATTGTAACTAATTCTGTTGTAGGAATGAATAAATGTTAATAATAAAAATTATAAGCACTGACACTGAAGAGTGAAGAGGCTCACCGAGATTGATAAAATCTTCTTTGCATGACATGAACATGAAAATAACAGACAAGTACGAAATCCACCCTTCATTGCTCTTCATATAGGTGCATCACATTGATTAAGACAACTCACCAATTATTCCATGTTGAATATTCTACAAATCAAACTTTTAGCCTAATGCGGTCCAAATAATTAAGGAGGAAATTAAGGAGATAGACAGTGAGAAGATATGTATATGTAAACACATTTAGTGCAACAACTTGAATGATAAGGACTATGATCACATTGGATGTCACACGGTTTAATGTCAAAAAATGGTTCCATTTAGATAAGTGTCACCAGTGTCACGGAATAGGTTGCAGAGATGTGTTTGTTGGACCACGGGAACATTTAAATCATACGGCCAAAGGAGTTTTTGCTCTTATGTGTGACATAAGAAAAACGTTCTTGTCTTGTTTTATTTTTTTCTGCTTTTTATTTGGACAATATTATTTTGTCTCATTTGAGTTATAAATGATTCGTGGACAAGAGTGTAAGGTAGAGCAAAGGGACCAATTCATCCAGATTTTAGCCTCAAAATGACAATATATTACCTGGAAACACGTTGTCTGTCTCTATGAGTGTCGCAGGTATCTTCATCATTCTTCAAGATCCTTTTCCTCGGAGACTCTCTCAGCAATGTTGACCTTTATGAAAAGAGGAAAATGCATGTGATTAAACTTTTATCCATAAAAGATTCAAATTCAAATGAGTGATTTGTTGAGCTTCCGCAATTCAATTTACCTAGATTTTCTTCACACATGAGAAAAGAAGAATAAGATAAATATTTTGTTTAATAGGCTTTAATGACTAATTAATATTTATAAAAAAAATGAGTGCAGTTCATATTAAAAGTTTACTTTAATTATATTATATGAAGATATTTTATAATCTATATTGTAAATGATGGTTTGGTTCTAATTATTTTGGCTGTAATTGATATTTTTATAAATTATATGAATATATGTTTAATTTGAATAAGAAAAAAATTCTAGCAAAAAAAAAAATACTTTCTAGTCTTTAACATTGGTTGATTGTAAGCATACAACAAGTGTTAAAAACCAACATTACAAACTCATCATGATCCTGGGGTGTGGGATTCTTAAGGGGAAAAATTTATGTTAAAGCTTTTAGGTGTGGAACACGTCATTCTATGTTAATTCTTCTCATGTTAATTACTGTAAGATTATGACTCTCACGCCCTCATATGGTGTAAGACATAATGTCTCCTATCATTTGTGACGTAAAATGGGAATGAGACATCATGTCTTATGCTTAATTCCTAATCTACTTTATCTTACACTTTTTATAATAATTTATTATTGTTATGATTAGTATTATTTAATATTTATTCTTATTTTAATAATTATTATAATTATTTATTAGTATTAACATATGCGAATAATATCAATAAGATGAAATACATTAAATAAAAAGAAATAACAATAAATACATATGTAAAGTGTTTAAATAAAAAATACAAGTAAAATAAAAAACTAACAAACTCTATTTGTTCATGGCAAAAGGGGCAATGGGTTGAGTAAAGGCACTACTCGATCAGGGGAAGGGGGTTGTTGGGTCTGGGTGGTCTACTGATGACGATGTCAACGCTCTTCCTCCTCATCCATTGAGATAGATTGGTCATCAAGGGTAGCATCATGACTACCCTTGGACGGCCCCCTAATGTGAGTTGGTCAAATTACGCATACAATTGACTATATTGTGTTAGCTGACCCTTGATGTTCTACAGCTCCCCCCGAAGGCATGCAACCTTTGGGCCTGCGTATACGTACTCAACGTCAGAGGAAGGGAAAGGTTGCGTGATCAAAGAAGACCCTCCGATGAACATTGGAGGCCAAGGAGGCGGTGCCATAAAGGCGACCGTGGTGCCTCCCACCAACAATCTTCGTCCAGAGCTGAATCCTTACAAGTACCTCAAGAGGTTGACCTCTAACCTCGCGCTCAGCTAGGCGCATATCTCATTAGTACACTAAAACTATGAATAATGTAGAGTAATTAAATTTAAAGTGGAATTAAAGTTAACTATAACTAATAATTGTTTGACACGAGCGCTCATCAACAAAGTCCTATTGCCTATTTTTTCCCGGTGAGTCACCAAAAACAACTCAGCAGGGCTGACAAGGCGCTAGTTAAACAACTTAATGATTATTGAATTCATATTGTAGAAAACAAATAAATGGATAAGCAACTTGCCACTAATTCAACAATGTTGGCATGTACCCGTGGTGTATAGCAAACCACCCGTATCGTTATTCTGGTTACACGTGTTGTGCTCCCGAACCACCTAATTTTGACCTTTTTCCACTCAACAAGTAGGGCAACCCATACAACCTCCATGACCCACGTGGAATGGGTATTATCCCGATGATCAAGGCCCTTTTACGGGTTTTTCCCAGTATGTCATTAAGGTGTGCCTTCCCAACCTTCACAAGTGTAACCTTCATCACATCCTCGTACTAGGTGCAAAAGTCACATCCTTCTATAATTGACAAACAATATATAAAATATTTTAAATAGTAATATAAACATTAGCAAATGACAAATAAAAATAACTTATCAACCACTTCCTCTACCATTGTTTGATCACATCCTTAGGAATGAATGTTTAGTCCTTCCACGGTCCATGGAAGTGCGATTGGATGACCTTTCTTAGCTTGGTAGTACCTTCATTCTTCGGTTTGAAGGTACCACTTAAAAAAATAATTATTAATCTCAAAAATAAAAAAATACTAAATATTAAATTTAAAATACATAAATTTAAATTTAAAGTATGTGAAAGCCTTTCCTAATTTATTCAAATTTTCAAAGAAATTTTTCACGTTTTACACTTGTAATACAAATATAAATCCACCCTTAAAGTAACAGACATCATTGTAAGTGCACATGACAATTCAAAGGTGATGATGAGCAAAAATACTATATAGGGCCAAGTGTATCTCATGCACACAGAAGCATAAACCTTGTGAGAAAATGTCTAGAAGAAGACAAGAGGTGGAATGGTGAAGCACTAGGCATATAAGACCAGAGGGGCTAAGATCATGGCACAAAATACACAAAAATTACACTTAGTGGATTCCACTGGCTGTGGATGGTTCTGTCTCCCAACACTAAATTTCACAATTTGAAAACAGTGGGTTCCACGGGCTGTGGAAATTTCTCACAGGCCGTGGATTGCCCACTAATGCCATTTTCTTCCATTTTTCAAGCCATATGCCATGGGATCTTGGTCCATACCCTACCTAGGACTTTTGGGACACCATCTCACCACTCTCAATCTTAGTTTCTTAACATAATTTCTATCTTAAGGCACTACTAATAAGAGCTAGCAATTATACTTCACGCTACCTATCGATTTGGATCCTAAGGCACTCATTATGCAGAATTTTTCTGTATAATTGCTCTTTTATTCAACAACCATATACCTTAAAACACTCGAATGAACTCCAATTGTTACAGGACCTTACCACTAACATACAAGCACTAAATTGGACTTGTAGCACCCAGGCTTTGACAACTATATCCTACATACCTTACTGATTCCAAACTCTACTCACTAGTTATGCAGAATTTTCTACATAATCAATCTTTAAACCAACAACCTACCCCTTATTTCACTCAAATGGAGTCCAATCCTTACTAAACATCACACACCATATCTACCATTTAAACGTGAGTTGTTGCAAGTGGTCTTGACTCAAAATCCCAAGAATTGAAGAACTTATGCGCTAAAATGGGTTTTATGTAATTTTGGGCCAAATGACCATCACAAACACATCAAATGCAACTGCCTAGTTTCTAATTCATTATAAATAAGTCTTGAATATACCACATGGCCAATAACATCAAACTAAAGATCCAAAAGTCCTTTTATTCAAAATATAGGTACTCTGGTTCCTTACATAAACAAGTTTAAGCATGAAGGCACTACATGACTATGCGATTTTCCAATCTCATACACATCATAACTTGTTCATATCCTTTATGCATCATTTAAATACTCACAAAAATGATCCAAACTATTAAATGATTCCACAAAACCTGCCATTCACCAAATATGTATGATTCATATCAATTCTACATTATTTGTAAAGACTAACATACTTACTTCCATCATACATAACCATATATACATATCACATTAATAATTTGGCATTTTAATTCATTTTTCAAGTTGCTCAAATGCCATCTATCAGCCATATGCAATGTAGTCAACCAAATGCACAATTCATATGATGTCCAATTACCTATTTACTTTCAAAAGCTGGAAATTTGATAACATCGCTCCAAAAACACAACCATTATCCACAGATATAAAAAGTACATATACTTTAAAAACACTCCTATGGCATCTTCATCACACTTCTCACCTTCAGAGTCACATTGTTGGCTCACTGAAACCACAAATTGAGAGGTGAGTACTACCCAAAGCAATAGATAACAATTCCAAACAACATTGTAGGTAAAATGTATATATGGTCATATATTGGTTTATATCACCCACACAATTACATCAACTTCCAAAACTCATATCATATTTTTCCATCAGATGCACCTAATATCACCACCAATAATGCAATATGTTCATGTTATGTCATGGTCTTTAATCCAATTTCTCAATGCATATAAGCATGTCATGTGGATCCACTTCAACAACAAATATAGTAAGTGTCAGGATAACCCACTTAGTGAATCATAGCACTATAGTGAGGGATATCTGGGTAACCACTCAGTGAATCATAGCACTATAATCGAGGGTACTCAAGAACTGCATAGTGAATCGTAGCACTATAATCGAGGGTACCTGTGACGCCCCGTATAATTTTCTGAATAAATTTTTCACGTTTTTAAAAGATCATTTTAAAATTCATAAATTAAATTCAGAGTTCACGTAACAGTTGATAATTGCGGAATATTATCATACATACTAGTCGTGAATGATTAAATTCAAGAAAACATTTAAGTAGCGGAAACGATTTAGAAAATAACGGTACATGATACGTTATACTTATTACAGCCCATAAAATCAAAGTCCAAGTAATAATTCATATAGGCATCAATCATGACATCACTCTTCATTCTGTGTGGCATTCACTGTAAAAATTAATGTAAGAGTGAGACAGAATATAGAATAAATATAAAATAAATAAAATTGTACAAACACAATCAACAAACCATAATGATATGATGAATATGCCAAACAAGTTCATTTAATAAGTCTTTAATTAGTCAAATGATGTCATGCTGGATCCATTTGGTTTGGTGGGAATACTGCAGTAAAAGGTCTCATAGAGACACCGGTAGGAATTAATACAGTCATGGATCCCTACAGCCCCATGACCAACACATCAGTAGGAATTTATACAGTCATGGATCCCTACAGCCCCATGACCAACACATCGGTAGGAATTTATACAGTCATGGATCCCTACAGCCCCATGACCAACACATCGCAAAAATAGGGTTTTAACTCATCATAGAGTAACCCCCCACCAGGGTAGGCAATCATGGAACCCCCTAAAATTCCATAGTGCGTCCAAATGCTTATGATGCATGAATGCCTTTAATTCTCTTTATCATTTAACATACCATGATATTAATATTTCCAAAACCACTTGGAAAACCACAAGTCCTCAAAGGACACATCACATATAATAATTTTCAGAATCATGGATTTACTGTTTCAACCACATGTAATAATAACCACAAGGCATTCATGTACGTATATATATATTAATTATATCATTCATAATTATTCACCACCAAAATATACAACTGTATGATACTTATTAAAACGTAACAACATCAATAATAAATCATAATCACTCAAGAGTTTAATAATAAATTGTTACTTGTAGAGAAAATATCATTTTCATTCATAATAACCATTATAATTAACTTTCAGCATTTCCAACAGCAACATACTCTAGTAAAACAGTCATAACATGAGCAAATCATAACCTTTTCATGTGATTCCACTTTCTATAGCTTAATAATACAATTATCTACAACTTTCATGAAGAACACAATTTCAAATTCCAAACAGAATTACCACTTATTCACGAAATATCACACTGCCTCAAGGTGAGTTTTCCAAAACGTACATATATTAGTAATTTGAACGTTTCTGGTGCTACAAAAATGATTTTGGCATGAAACCAGTTCTAAATTTTGCTTAACACAAATATCTACAACTTTCATGAAGACACCAACCACTAATTCTCAATACACAATTCCCAGTTTTAAAAATAAGATACGGATTTCAAATTAACAGAATTACAGCTTGTACATACTTCAGTATTTTAGGCATAACTCAAGCTAAAAAAATCATTTTGACTTGAAACGACTTTTTATAGATCCATAACATAAATACCTACAACTTTCATGAAGACATCAAAGGATGATTATGTACGTACAAGTCCCAGCATATTAATATATACACAAAACATGGGATAAATATTCCACTCGGACATACTGTAGTATTTTGGCTATAACTTTTGCTACACATACTCAAATCAGTCGGTTCAGGTCTCAAAATTCACATAATAAAAAGATATACAACTTTAATGAAGACACTGATCACTAATTCTCACCACAAAATTCCCAGTTTTAAAAATAAAGTTCATATCTCAAGTTAACAGATTTATAGCTTGGACATACTTTAGTATTTTAGGCATATCTCGAGCTAAAAAAATCATTTTGACTTGAAACTACTTTCTATAGATCCATAACATGAATATCTACAACTTTCATGAAGATATAAAAGGCTGATTATGCACATACAAGTCCCAGCATATTAATATATACACAAAACATAGGATAAATCTTCCACACGAACATGCTGTAGTATTTTGGCTATAACGTTTGCTATACATATTCAAATTAATTGATTCAGGTCTCAAAATTTAGATAACAAAAGGATCTACAACTTTCATGAAGAAGTCAGAGTCAAATTCACACGTTTTAAATTTCAAAAATAAGCAACACGTTACGAAGTTAATTCTAGAATCCTAGAACAGCATACAATTCTACCCATTTCATAGTTATTCACAACCCTGTCCCCTCTTACTTGGTTTGCCGACTGGAAATGGTCTCCTTGCTGTCCTTGCTCCTGTTCGAAGGTGTATTGAGGAAGAAGAGTAAAAGAGAGGAAGAAGGTATACTAGCCTTGTTCTCTGAAGGTAGGTCTGAGCAGAAGCAATGTTAATAATGTAAGGACAAGTGGGGAACAACTTTCCCTTGAGTGGATGTTTAGTGTTGTTAGTGCGTTGATAATGGGAATTAAATAAGAAAGTGGGCTTATAATGGTCCACTTCTGGCCGTCCTACACACTAGAGGTGAATAATGGGTTTAGATGCATTAAAATATGCATAAGAGACAAGAAAGGGGTCAAAAAGTTACCCCTGCGCTGAATACCGACTGGAATCCACTCGGTTAGCCTCTAAGCCGACTGGAATTGCCAGTCGTTGTGAAGAAGAAGGGAATTCGAGTCCCTCTCGCTCAAGCGAAATCCTCTCTCGCTTGAGCGAGTGCCATATATAACACTGGCAGAAGGAAGTTTCGCTCAAGCGTTTCTGACTCGCTTGAGCGAGTCATACTGTCCTCGCTCGGAATTCCTCTGAAACCGACTCAAGTACTCGGTTTCTCACTCGGTAGAATCTGTCCAGAACCGACTCCCACCTAATTGGACACTCACTCAGAATTGTGTCTTCTTGAAAACTCGGTCAGATTTCTCTTCCTTGGAGGTAACTCAGTCGGAGTTGACTCGGACACTCAAAGTATCTCACTCGGCAGAACCTCTTGACACCGAGTCAGCTCTCAATCAGTCTCTCACTCGGCAGTTTCAAATCAAATCATTCTTAGCCGACTCACACTTACATAGTCTATCACTCGGCTATTTCTTCTAATTCCGAGTCATCACAAGCAGTCTTTCACTCAATTAAATCTTCCAGACCGATCCACACTCTTTGGTTTGTCACTCGGTAGATTACTACAAACCGATTCATCTCTAAATTGATTACTCACTCGGTATGTCATCCCAAAACTGACTCCTCATCAGGTTGATCCTCACTCGGTTAATTCATTCCAAAACCAACTATTCTTAATTTTTACCGTATATCCTTAGCAGGTGCCATCCCACTCGGAATTACACACTCGGAGGCACTCCACTTTCGAGTTCCACTCGGAATTACTCTGCCCTTTCATCATTAGGAGGAATTCACTAAGCCATCTCACTCGGACTTATTCGAATCTTATCCACTCGGAATATGTATAATATTTTTCACTCGGATATCAACACTTAGGAATATAGAAGTATTTCCCACTCGGGTTTCACTCGGTTAATCATTACTTAGTCAAGATCAAACCAACTTCTTCAACTACGTTTCACTCAGAGTCCATCAGGTCCATTACCACTCGGAAAAAGGCCCATACATACGAGTCTCACTCGGAATTTGGCTTATATACATGAGACTCATTCGGTTATTCATCTCTTGGCATCACAGACTAACCTTCCTTGAATTGTTCTTCACTCGGAAACCTTTTAAGGCTTTCACCAGAAAAGAAGCCATATGCATAAGTTCCATTCGGAAACGAATTTTCCTTTGCTCTCCTCTCGGAAATAAAGCACTCGGGAAACTTTCACTCAGAATGAAAATACTTAACAATATGACTCAGAATTGAGTCGTTGGAGAAATACTTGACTCAGAAATAAGTCCTTCTGAGATGTTTGACTCGGAAATGAGTCATTTAGATATAATTGACTCGGAATTGAGTCTTTGGAGAGTACTTGACTCGGAATAAGTTTTTCTAAGGTGTTTGACTCTGCAGTGAGTCATTCCAGGGTGAGTCACTCGGATTCTTTTACCTAGAAGTGGTTCTATCAGTCCACTTCACACAAAAGTGTCTCTGGGGCAAGGATTCCACTCGGAATAAACCCTCTCGGCCATGTTCCACTCGGAAAACACAACCTTCACTTGGTATTTCCATTTTTCACTCGGAATTTCTCTTAGTCACTCGGAATTTTCTTTTTCACTCGGAACAGGGTGCCTTTTTCACTCGGACAGTCCTTTCTAAGGCATGTTTCACTCGGAAAATGAATCTTATCATTAAAGGTCTATGTAAATCCTATAATTATACCCAAAAATAAAATTTTTGGAGTATTATATATCATCCATAGAGTGTTTTATTCATTGATTAACACTTATAGACCTTCTATACCTCATAATTTACAAAATAGGACTATTATTTAAAAAAATAGGATGTTACAGTACCCAAGAACTGCACAATGAATCATAGCACTATAAGTAGCAGCATCAAAGATAACATGTTTGAGAACTACCAGTGAATTATAGCACTGTATCGGTAGTCTCCTGGTGAATCAAAGCACCAAAATGCATATGATGTCATGAAATGTAATAGTGCATGAAATGTGCAAATCTTTACGTAAATATATTCATCATGACATCACAATATAATTCATATATACTATGTATTTACTCACATCATCAATCATATCAGCATGCCTCAACATTATACTAAACTGACAGTCATTGTCCAACATTTACTATTATACACATGGTTTAATATCCAATCAATAAAGTTAAAAACATCAAACGATCACCCATATGATTATCAATATCAACTATATTCATATATCTACCCCAGGCTAAGCTATCAATTATGGATCATTCCATAAACAGGATAATATCATAAAAATAATATTTTGAAACCTCATAACTACACGATAGGCAATTCTTATCTATCGTTTGAATAGCAAAACCCTTTCGTACGTTAAAAACGTACCTGAACTGGTTTCGGCTTCATTTTTCACTCTCGATCAACAATCCACTAATTACACGAGCCCTAAAACCATATAAATTCAAGATTAATCACACTCCGACCCACCGTTTGGCTTGAAATAATTTACCAATATCTTTTTGTCTAGTTTTAAACCATCGAAACTCACCGAGAACGTCAATTACTCGTTGTACACCACGCGTTTTGGCTTCTAGGCAGCAATTGAGCTCCCACAACAAATCCTAAAAATATTGAATAGTTACATTAGGCATCCCAAAGTTGTCTTAAGCATACCACTACGCCTACGTAGAACAATCAATACCATTTCGGTAAAGTACAACTTACAGACTTGTTGTAACACCATGGAGCCAACTTGTAAATTTCAAGATAATTATCATTACCTTATAAAATTTCTTGGATAACTTATTTTCGCCTGGGAATTATCAGGTGATTCACAACCTGATTCCAGAGGTTATTGATAAAATATCAAGAGTGTGAAACTTTTTACATAACTAACTTCATTTCATTATACATAATATCAAAGTTTCATAATATTATATTTTACAACAGGTACCTAGATCTTATAAAATATAAAGACATAAATACTAAAACATAACATATGCACACATAATACAACCAAAGTAGCTATGCAAGCAAGTATCAGCATCCAAGGTCTTCATAGTTTTTCCATATCAAGCATCATCCACTTTGTCACACTTCTTCCTGATTAACCACTAAAAGATTGCCACAAGTAACATAAAGAGTGAGATAAAATATCAAATAAATAGAAATTAAATTAGAAAATACACAAACACAAGTAGGATGCTATGCGATGCAGATGCCAAACAAGTGTTTTGTATTATTTTTACATTAACATTTTTTCGTTCTTTATATGAAAATGCATGATGGATCCATTCTGGTGGGAACATAGGCAGTGATTTCTAACAATAATATTTTTACAGATATCCAACCGATACTGTGCCCCATAATGCAACACCAACATTGGATAACAATACAATCATATCAATAACAAGTGTTACGGGACCCCCTTAAGGACACAGACGATCGTGGTATAAAACCACCGCAGACGTCTGCTGCTCACAGAGCGCGTTCCCCTACCGGGAACCCCTTCAAAGAACCCCCTGCGGATTCTTTGAATGGCCAATGCATATGATGCATGAATGCAATAGATTTAAATTAAATTATCAAATTCCTTTATATAATTAATCTTAACAATAAAATTATTATAACAATCAAATAAGTATATTTTATATATAACTCAAAGAATATGGAAACACATTTTCCATAATATTATATTATAACCCAAAGAATATGGAAACACATTTTCCATAATATTATATTATAACCCAAAGAATATGGAAACACATTTTCCATAATATAAAATTGTACTACTAAAATAATTTAAAAACAAGAGTTTTCTTCCTTTTAAATATGTTTAAATAAACTTCTGAATTTAATTTAATCAATTATATTTATTTATTTCAAGATAAAGTCTTTAGGATAATAAAAATCCAATAATAATAATAATAATTCTGATTTTTATTAAAAAATCATTATTTTAAGTTTTTAATCATATTTACAAAAATACCACTGGTTTTATTTACGAAAATATCATCGTTCTAATTTATTTACAAAAATGTCATCGTTCTAATTGATTTACAAAAATGCCACCGTTCTGATTTATTTACAAAAATACCACCACCCGTTTTTATTTATGAAAATGTCACCACTTCCAGTTTTTAACACCGGTTGAAAATATCCGCTGTTAAAAGGTCTGATTCTGCAGAAAGGAAACAACAGCTTTGTTTTTGCTGGTTTATGACTTCTAATTGTAAAATTAAACATACCAATTGATTTCAAATCATCATACAACATTAGAAATATATCATATATCATATTCCAAACTAATTAACATCAATTTCACAACTTAAATTCAAATTAAATTAAAATCTAACTATATGAGTTTATGAATAATTAACAATTAAACAAGCAATTCTAACTTAATTTCTATATATTTAATATCTCATCTCCTCTTTCTTACCTCAATTGAAGATCCCTAAGCTTTCCTTGTGTTAAACTCCCTTGTATTTCCTCAAATCTTTAAGTTTGAGTAATTCCTTATTATGCAAAATTGAAGGGCTTTAAGATATGGAAATGGATATCTAGAAGCTTGAAGAAGATGATGAAGGGTTATAGGATTTATGAGGTATTTTGGTTTGAAGAAATTTGGAGGGTTGAAGTCTTATTTATAGGCTTCAAATGGTGGTGGAAATGAGGCGGTGTGTGGAGGAGGAAGAAGAAAGAAAGAAGAGCCTTTGGGAGAGAGAAGATATTTTTGTTTTTATTTTATTTTATTTTATTTTTAATTAAGTAATGGGTCCCTTAATAATTCTACGTTTTATTTTCATGTTTTATTTTTTTGTTTAGTCTCATTTTAAATCCAATTTACGAAATAAAAAATATCCCTGTAACTAGAATAAAATTTCCTATTTTCTAAATTTCATTTTTTATTTTTTTGAGAAACTTTAATTTTTCACTATTTAATTACTAATTCAAATTTAATTAAAAATTGGGCTGTGACACTTGCCGCTAAATTTTTCGATCGTACTACGATAACTTTCGATGCTTCAAAATTGAGTCGAAATGACTCCAAACGCTACCCCTCACTGCTGCCATATAGAATGCACAAGAAATAAGAAAGTTTCAACTCCAATGGTGACGTTTATAGTGAACCGCACATGAGGGGAAATAAGGAATCATGTTGCTAATATCTTTAGACTTCAAGGACCAACACCGAAGCTTAGCAAACCCAAACAATAGTTATGGGTGCCCATGGATTTAGCCCTAAGAGAAGAAGAAGAAGCATTCACGTACAAGAAAGCAAAAAGGGAAAAACAAAATTGAAGCTTCCATTACCTTACCCTTGCCACGGATTGATAAAGATATACAATGATGGTGATGGATTGGAAACAATTACAAGAAAAGAAGAATGCAAGGCACGGTGGTGAGAAGAGAACGTGAAATTGAGGAAGAAGAAAAGAATAATATATGTTTCTAAATCACATAAGGACTTTTAAAATCGAGAATAATGTGTATCACATCAATTGGTGCATCAATTGATTCTATAATACTCTAATAATAATGACTAATTAAAGAATGATATAAAAATGAATAAATTTATGATATAAATAATAACAATAATAATGGTAATCTACGTATATATATAATTTATGATATATTTATATTAAAATAATGATATAAAGATGAATAAATTTGTAATATATAAATATAATTATAATAGTAATATCAGTAATTTACACATATATAATTTGTGATGTATATATAGATCTATAAATTTGTGGTTAATTTTTCTATTTCAATCAATCATATATGATCAGTCCTGAACCGGGGTCTAGATATCCGGACTCAAGTCAATCACAAGTAGTATGCAAATACCGTGCTGAAGACCGGATGTATGAGTATCCGGTGTAAATATCCGTTGTCCTTGCGTGAGGAGAGCGGATTGGGCGTTCTGGAGATCCTTTACACCGACCTAACACGTTGATGTGGGCGAATGGTGGTGTCACCTACAAAGATTCTCCGACGCTCAAGTCAGTGATAATATTCCAAGTAAGGAATGTATTTCAGAGAGTAATCCTTTTTAGATTAAGTTCAGAATCCCCCCCTTCATTGATGAAGAGAGTTCATATACCTGATTGGCTCGTTTTACGAGGACTCGTTAGTGGAGAACCACTAACTTCCATTAGCATTATTTTATTGCGCACTTACCAGCATGATTGGGTCAAGTGGCTATTTTATATTGAGCGTAGAGTGTATAGACCAGAATTAGGGGACAAGTGGACCATTCCCGTGAGCAGATTTTGGCTCGTAGTGCAGGGAATTATTGATCGGTCCCCGTCGCAATGCCCTTTGTCCTTTGTGGGGTGACGTGTATAGTATCCGGTGTGTGTGGTGTTATCCGGACTAACCGGTATAGGGAGAGCGCCTGATACGGAATTACAGTCCGGATGTATACCGAGGACACCGGTCATACTTTGTTTGACTGTCAAAGATGCTGAAATACACCTTGTAGATCGGATACCGGTATTGAGACCGGATCATATGTCCCCTAGCTTGTGTGAGGGACTATGTAGTTGTTCACATAAGCTACTCATCCTACGAGAGGTCTAGATGTCGGTATACCTATGTTCAAAATATCTTTGCAACACCCATTAGCCTTTAATATTGTCCCCGAGCATTATTGAATGATCAGTTCCGAATGATCATTTAACTTCGAGTGAGTAATTCCGAATGAAAAGGAGGGAGCTTTGACTTCGAATGAACACCATTCGGGCAAAGACGTTCCCAAGTATGATACTTCCGAGTGAAGGGAAGTTAAGATGTTTCCGAGTGAAACATGAAACAGAGAATTATTTCTGGCTTCCTCGTGGTATGGCACCGAGTGAAGAATTTCTGACCTCCACGTCGCATGACGCTGAGTGAAGGATTTTCAAATAGGCCAATTCCAGGAGAAGTACCTTTTGGTCAGAGGAAGGCTCTGACTTTGAATAAGTACGCTTCGGGTAGATATATTCCCGAGTGAACAATTCGAGTCCGACTTCGAATTTGAAGTGTTGTCGAGTGAAGAATTTCCGGGGGAAATACTTCTGAGCGAATTCGAAGTTATGCTTGGAGTTCGATTTTAATCCTACAATCCAAACCTTCGACTGGGGCTCGGTTTAGTCCTACAATCCATGTCTCCAATGGCGTTCGGTTTAATCCTACTAGCCTTCTTCAGTCGGTGTTGGATTTTACCCATTCACCAATCGTGTCAATTTACTCAGGATGCAGCATGGCCTTGAAAAAGAACCAGCTTACTACGCCCAAGCCTTCAATGTTTTATGAAGAGTAAAGCATTCAATAATCCGTTCAGCGTGATTAATATTGAGGTCGGATTGAAATAATTGCCTCAGAAAATTAATCAAATCATTTAAGATAAATAAGTTTTAGAACGGAGAAATATATACATGAATATTGTCCCCAAGTATAAGTTTGTTAAGGGATTGGTACCTGTCATGGGGCATTACCCTTAATTCCTTTGGGGAGAGAAAGAGCCGATCCGTTGTTAACAAAAGTGGTGTAACAGGACAGATGATTATTATTAATTCGTGTTACTCTCACTGGAGAGAACGATGTCGTCCATTGTGAGAGTATTATTCCGAGTTTGGGGAACCACAAAGATACATGAAGATGATGATTGAGTCTTCCCTCATAAGGATGATGATGGGAATTTGTCTATGCCAGGAATTACATCATCACATCACAGAATAGGTGATAGAGAACATCTGTTTTGGGGAAATACATCTCGAACGTAAGAGTACGAATTTCAAAAACTTCCATCACAAGGATGATGATGGGAATTGTTCATGCCAGGAGTTACATCATCAAATCACAGACTAGGTGATTGAGATCATCCGTCCTGGGGAAGTACACAACGCCAGGAGTTACATCGTCAAATCACAGAATAGGTGATTGAGATCATCCGTCCTGAGGAAGTACACAACGCCAGGAGTTACATCGTCAAATCACAGAATAGGTGATTGAGATCATCTGTCCTGGGGAAGTGTATCTCAATCGTAAGAGTACGGATTGAGTCTTCAAAGACTTCCATCATAAGGATGATGATGGGAATTGTCCGCGCCAGGAGTTACCTCGTCAACTCACAGAATATGTGATTGAGAGCATCCGTCCTGGGGAAGTGTATCTCAATCGTAAGAGTACGGATTGAGTCTTCAAAGACTTCCATCATAAGGATGATGATAGGAATTGTCCGCGCCAGGAGTTACCTCATCAACTCACAGAATATGTGATTGAGAGCATCCGTCTTGGGGAAGTGTATCTCAATCGTAAGAGTACGGATTGAGTCTTCAAAGACTTTCATCATAAGGATGATGATGGGAATTGTCCGCGCCAGGAGTTACCTCGTCAACTCACAGAATATGTGATTGAGAGCATCCGTCCTGGGGGAGTGTATCTCAATCGTAAGAGTACGGATTGAGTCTTCAAAGACTTCCATCATAAGGATGATGATGGGAATTGTCCGCGCCAGGAGTTACCTCGTCAACTCACAGAATATGTGATTGAGAGCATCCGTCCTGGGGGAATTAGTCTCAATCGTTCTTCTTCAACCGGTGTTGGATTTTACTCATTCACCAGCCTTCAAATAGGGTTCGGTGCAATCCTACAACCCATTTCCTGAGGTTCGGTTTAATCCTACAACTCAGGTCTTCACCGACGTTCGGCCAAACCTACTAGTCGTACTCGGAGTTCGGTTCAATCCTACAATCCGAGCCTTCATCGGTGTTCATCCAAACCTACTAACCATACCCAGAGTTCGGTTTAATCCTACAATCTGGGCCTTCGAATGGGGTTCGGTGCAATCCTACAACCCGTTTCCTGAGGTTCGGTTTAATCCTACAACTCAGGTCTTCACCGACGTTCGGCCAAGCCTACTAATCGTACTCGGAGTTTGGTTCAATCCTACAATCCGAGCCTTCACCGGTGTTCAGCCAAACTTACTAACCGTACCCAGAGTTCGGTTTAATCCTACAATCTGGGCCTTCAAATGGGGTGGTTCACCCAGTTGTACCTTCGAAGAGGTTCATCGCTAACAACGGATACATTGTTAGGATCATCCGTCCTGAAAGTATCTTGTCACAACAGTGTTGTGCATCGAATAAAATCATAAAGACAATGGGTGAATCATTTAGAGTATTTCATTAATTATGAATTACAAAAGAGAGAAAGAGAGATGAGTCAGGGTTATGACTCATTAGACCTTCTTGGTAAAACCCGATCGAGAAAAACCTAAGTAAGGAAAAGGAGTGGAGTGCACACCGTCTTACCGACTAGCTGTATCAACAGAAGGCCCTATTAATTTTGCTGGCCTGATCCCTAATCAATGACCTCTCGACGGCCTTGATGTTGTTGTCGGGGCATAGTGTTTTGTTGTGCAGGCTCACCAATCACAACTCCCTTTTGTTTTTCAGAAGCAGTAAACCTTCTGATCGGAGTGGGATGATCGTCATCATCTTCCTCGTAATCTCCTCCCCTTTTCTCAATCTGGTCCAGTTGATCAGTAGACCTTTCTTTGAGAAGGTATTGTTTGAGTTTACCCTCTCGGATCAGGGTCTCAATAGCATTCATCAGAGCCTGACATTCGTCTGTTGAATGGCCCTCTTGCTCATGGAATTCGCAGTATTTCCGAGGGTCACCCTGTTTGCGAAGCTGGGGCGGAGTCCTGACCCCGTACGCAATAAGGGTTGGCCATCCGATCTCCCTAAGAATTTGAGATCGTTCAGAATTTAGCGGAGCATAATTGTCGAATGCATGCATCTGTTCTGCTTAACGCTGTGGAGCGGAGCTATCGAAGGCATCGCCACGGCACGGTCTTTCCATGGGATCCGATCTGGATCTGCTCTTATCACTCCGTTGTAACGTTGGGGATTTCCCTCTCGCCACTGTTGCTTCCAAGTGTATTTCAATGTTCACATACTTGGATGCTTTCCTCCTGAATTCTTCGAAATTCACTGGAGGATTCTTTGCCAACGACAGGGCAAAAGTAGAGCTTGGCTGCAAAGCTTCTATTGCTATGTGCAATTGTAGTGCTTCTGCCAAGTTTGTAACAGCAGCTGCTTCCTTGTGAAATCTCTTCAAGAAGTCCTTGAGAGTTTCATGTTCCCCCTGCCTAATCTGAGTCAAGGTATGAGATGTTCTGGGAATATCACTGGAAATGGCAAAGTGGTCCACAAACGCTGTTGCCATTTCTTCCCATGAGTCAATGGAACCTGATGGTAGCTTCCTGAACCAGCTAAGGGCATCATCAACAAGAGTCCGAGGGAATATCCTGTACATGACATCTTCATCTGCCCCCAGGTACATGGCTTCGAGTGTATAAGCATCAAGATGCTTAGTAGGATCAGTTTCACCACTGTATTTTTCTATAGAGAGAGGTTGAGTAGTCTGTAGGTGCTTAGGGATGCGTACACTCATAAGTCTCCTTGAAAAAGGGACTGTGAGCTTATAAGTTACTGGAGAGGCTGTCATCAGCCTCCTCTTCCCTTTAACAACTCTCTTATCATAATCGTGGATTTGTTCCTTCCCTTCAAATGTGGGGATATTTGAATACTGGGGGGTAGAGGATTTTTCTCCCTCGGTTGTGTGATGTTGTCCCCTTGATCAGAGACATGGCTCTCTCCTCCACGCTCTTTCTTTCACGTTTCAATTCCATCAGTTCCTCCATCAACTTTCTTATCATCTCATCCTTTAGATTTGGTGCTGAAACCTGCACCATTCTTCTTGAACTTTCCACAGGCGACTCAAGAGCTAAGTGCCTGTTCACTGGTTGTTCCTGGACAGTGATGTCTTCTACGTGCCCATCTGGTTGGTTTCTCCCATTCATGATGAGTGTGATGGAAATTGATCAAAGATTGTGGGACTACCAAATTTACAGGTCCCACCGGGCGTGCCAATGATCAGTCCTGAACCGGGGTCTAGATATCCGGACTCAAGTCAATCACAAGTAGTATGCAAATACCGTGCTGAAGACCGGATGTATGAGTATCCGGTGTAAATATCCGTTGTCCTTGCGTGAGGAGAGCGGATTGGGCGTTCTGGAGATCCTTTACACCGACCTAACGCGTTGATGTGGGCGAATGGTGGTGTCACCTACAAAGATTCTCCGACGCTCAAGTCAGTGATAATATTCCAAGTAAGGAATGTATTTCAGAGAGTAATCCTTTTTAGATTAAGTTCAGAATCCCCCCCCTTCATTGATGAAGAGAGTTCATATACCTGATTGGCTCGTTTTACGAGGACTCGTTAGTGGGAAACCACTAACTTTCATTAGCATTATTTTATTGCGCACTTACCAGCATGATTGGGTCAAGTGGCTATTTTATATTGAGCGTAGAGTGTATAGACCAGAATTAGGGGACAAGTGGACCATTCCCATGAGCAGATTTTGGCTCGTAGTACAGGGAATTATTGATCGGTCCCCGTAGCAATGCCCTTTGTCCTTTGTGGGGTGACGTGTATAGTATCCGGTGTGTGTGGTGTTATCCGGACTAACCGGTATAGGGAGAGCGCCTGATACGGAATTACAGTCTGGATGTATACCGAGGACACCGGTCATACTTTGTTTGACTGTCAAAGATGCTGAAATACACCTTGTAGATCGGATACCGGTATTGAGACCGGATCAATATATATATATTATGACATTATATATATCCATAATATATTGTACATAAATTTTTCCATATATAATTGATTTATATGTGTATACATATAACAAATATTAATACTATTTGTATGAACATAAGTTAATTTATTAATATATATATATATATCAATATATAATTTGATTAATATATGTTACGATTTGTAAAGATTTATACGTAAATAAGTTGATTGATTAATACATGAAATAAGTTATTTAATCTATTTTTAATACTATATTTGTTTGAAATTTTGTTGATTTTTTAAAATATTCTTATACTTATATAAGAACGAAATTGGAATCTAATTCACTTCTTACTTTTCAAATTTGTTATATTTTAATGTCACTTTATACTCTCTTCTCATTGGGTAATATGTTTCTTAATTCAATAATTTTTTAGATTAATTTTTAATCTTTATTTCAAACATTAGTATTTAGTTTTAGATATTATATAGAAGAACAAAATGCCTTTTAATATCCATATTAGCTTTTATTTTATGCAGTAACTTTCATATTATATTTTATATATTTTAAATAGAATTTTGATTAGAATAGTTGTTTTTTTAAAAAAGTTGAACAACAATATCCTTTAAAGACAATTTATTAGGAACAACAAAACTCAGAAGCTATGGCAAAATGGGGAGTGCAGGACATTCATAGGACTTGTGGATTTGGCTTGCTTGGATATTACCACATATATAGTGTTTTATTTTTATTTTGTAATTAGATCTACATTTTGTTTTTGTTTTTTTCATGTGGCCAAAAAATATATTTTGGCCCTCCAGATCCGCCCATACACATACAAGCTACATTTTATTTCTCTATTTATATATTTATTTGATATTAAATATTCAACAATATTAATTAACAAACACAGTATATTTTAATATTCAAAATATTTATTTTCAAAAATTATATTCATAAATTAATGTAAAATATTTTTATTATAATTATTTTTGTTATTACTTTTCTTATTTAACAAAAGTATATATATATATATATATTTCTAATTAGTTAATTAAAACATTGTTTACTGATGCAGAGAAGCCAGAAGTGGCTGTGTTTTTGAGCAAAGAGCATAAACTGCACACGACTCGGTCATGGGAGTTTCTTGGACTGCAGAGAAATGGTGTCAACACAGCATGGCAAAGGGGAAGATTCGGTGAAAATACAATCATTGCTAACATTGACACAGGTCAAATTTAACTTTACCACACTCAGAATGGAGTCAAAATTCCATTTTACTGTGATCTCAAACATCAATCATTTCAAATTTTAAATTTAAAATGTGATTTTGTAAAAGAATGACAATGTCAAACATCGCCAAAGCCAATTAACGAAGGCCTGGAGGAACATATCATCACCAACGGAAATGAAAATTTGAAATTGAAGTTTTCCCTCTCGCGAAGCCGTGCCACAAAGCTATAGTAGAACAAGACGGTGAATGTAATGTGATGGTTGTTCGTTGAAATTCGAACAATGGAGAAGAAGCTTCTTTCATCTCTACAATCCTCCGCAGAAGAATTCATATCCTTAGCCACGAAACAATCCCTTAAATCTTCAAAATCCACTTTCAAAACTCTAATCCATTCCATCAAGCCCTCTTCTCCCCTCTCCTCTTCTCTCCCTTCCTCTCTCCACGACTCCATCATCGCCTCCGTCCACTCCTTCCAGAACCTTCTAGACCCAAACTCTGCAAAACTCTCTTCCCCTCGCACCCCTCCCTCTAAGCGCCTCCGCCGCTCCTCCCGCCATTTCAGAACCCCCTCCCAAAACCCACCCGACGAGAAGCACCAAATTCTTGAGCGCCTCCGAATTCTTGTGCATATCACGGTCCTTTGCGTTTCACACCCCAAAAAACCATTCCCCCCCTCCGATTTTCTCCCCTGCGTCCGCGCCCTGCACGATAATCTGATCGTATTCGAGTCCGATTCGGTTCTGTCGTCGGCGATTGAGGGTTTGTGCGAAGAATGGTGGAAGGAGGATTTGCCGGGGAAGGAATCATTGATTTCACAGAGTCTTCCGTTTCTTCTGTCGAGGTCGCTGACCTTGAAGAAGAAGGTCGATGTTCACAGGGTTTACGTGCTCCGGGAGGCATTCGCTCTGTTTGATTTCGATGATGAGAGTATTGAAGATTTGAAGCTCTTGCTGGTTCGGTGTGTGATTTCGCCGTTGTATTTGAAAACCGAGGACGGGAGGAAGTTCCTGGCGTTTGTCTTTGGGTTAAGCCTTCAGCTTGGGAGGGAATTGTTGGCGATGATTCGTTCGCAGATACCGTTTGGAAGGAAATCGATGCTGGAGGCTTATGGGGACATTTTGTTTCGGGTGTGGAAAGTTGCGCAAGGTAATTCGAGGAGTGAAATTGAGAATGGGTTCTTACAGGATTTGATTGAAGCTGCTATACATGCTAGTTCTGGGGCTTTTGCTTCGTATATTAGGAGGGTTTTGGGAGCTTTTATTAACCAGAGGACAATGGATGGGGTTGAGAAAATGCTTTATCGACTTGCGGAGCCTGTCATATTTAGGTCTCTTCAGGTAAGTGTATTGTAAAACGGAAAACTTTTCATGCACAAGGTTCTTTTTATTTTGTTATATGGTGAATTCGAATGTTGGTTTACTGAACGTTTCTTATGAATACTGGGTAGTATTAGGGTGCTGAGGTCACTAGCCAATAGGAAAGTGTT
Source organism: Clitoria ternatea (assembly GCA_037962975.1). Taxonomy (NCBI): domain Eukaryota; kingdom Viridiplantae; phylum Streptophyta; class Magnoliopsida; order Fabales; family Fabaceae; genus Clitoria; species Clitoria ternatea. The sequence continues at coordinate 19,194,890 of CM075670.1, read as the reverse complement.
AGGGTGGGACTCATGTGGTACTTAAAAAGTTCATCAAGATAATTGTTACTTTGCGATGGTGTTGTATATGCATTCTCTTGTTTGTAGCAAGTGTAGGTATTTACCACACATGCTGATATGCATGAGTACTCTTTGTTGTAAACGGCCTCTATCATTTGTAGATTAGGAAAGGGCCAACATATGACTGCTTGTGTTTCTTTGGAGGAGAATGGTTGATAGGGGAGGGGAAGGGAAGGGCCTTTGTAAAAATGCCTTGTTTGATTGACTCTGAAATTTAGAGCAGAAAGAAGGGGCCAATAACTTATTTAGAAATGTAGTTGTAACCTTATATAGTCTTCTTGCAAAAATAACTTTTAAACAAGTTTTCAGACCAGATCAAGCTTTTAAAAAGGTTAAACCAAACCAAAGTATAAGCCTATATGCTATATCGGGTAATAGACTAGGTTTAGGCTTTTGATTTTGGAAAAATGTTAGACTTAGAATCTATAGCTCTAACTTGGCCCAATTTATTTATACTCTTATAAGGGGTTTTGCTCCATTAAAGTCCTTTTTTCCATTATGCTTAGGGGTGTCCAATTTCGCTGTTATCCGTGTGAACCCGAGCTACCCGATTTTAAAGGTAAGAACGGGTCGGTTTGTAACGGGTTTTCGGGTAAAAAAAGGTCATTTAAACGGTTTATTGTGACTAAAAACGGGCGGGTTCGGGTTAAAAAAATTAAACCCGATGATACCCATATCAACCGACTGCTACTAGAAATATCATGCAGTTATTTCTCTTTATTGATTTCTAGATATATTGACGATACTTTCTTTAAGATTAGTCTTTGTGTAGTCAACCTGAAGTCATACATGAGTTTATCATCAAATTATCATATTCTAAATGCATGTGTTAGATTTGAATACTTAATAACTTTTAAGCTTTTTTCTGGTACTAGTACAATCTATGATTAGAAAAAAAACAATCTAATAGAATTACTTCCTACTACTTCAATGCTATGTCACTTTCATATTCCATTAGGCTTTAATTCTAAAACGTGAAATACATCATTTTTATATACAAGTTTTTGCTAACATTATTTTATACGTAAAAAGTGGCAAAAATTAAAAATTAAATTTTCCTAAGAAACTTAACCGAAAAATCCGACCGAAAAAACCGAGAACCGCACTTAACCGAACCCGACCAAACCGATCATAGTATTGGGTGAAAATGGGTTATTATTTATGTTTCATGGATAACAACGGGTGGACTCAAAAGTAACTGAATCCGACCGAACCCGACCGATGGACACCCCTAATTATGCTCATTTAAGCCTAACAGGTTTTAGGGCTGCTATTACGATTTATAGTTTTGTTATCTATTAGGGGTCCTCTTATAAATAAAGTTTCTAAAACAGACATTTTGTTAGCTTTCTAGCCGTGAGTTTTAATCAGTAATAGTTGTGATATCTTATCCACACCAAATTATCCTTAGTCTCTGTTCAGAATTTAACTTTTGACTTTTTTTGAAAAATAGGTTGCAAACTCAAATGTTCGTCAAAATGCTTTGCATCTACTTTTGGATATGTTCCCCCTTGAAGATCCTGATGCCACCAAAGAGGAGAAAGATACTTTGCTTGATAAGCAGTTCTTTTTATTAGGAAAGCTACTTATGGATGATTGTCCAGAAGTCAGATCAATTGCTGTTGAGGGTTGTTGTCGTGTCCTTCATTTATATTGGGAAGTTATTCCTTCACCAATCATAACAAAGATATTAACACAAATATTTGATGATATGTCTCATGATGTATGCAATGAGGTCAGGCTTTCTACATTGAATGGAATCATTTATTTGCTTGGCAACCCCCACTCTCACGAAATCCTTAAGGTGCTCTTACCAAGACTGCGGCACCTAATACTGGACAATGTCCTCACAGTACGAGTTGCTGCAGTGGATCTTCTACTCCATCTAAAGGATGTCAGAAATTTTCAGTTTAACAAGGTTCACATATTCTTAAACTCGGAATTGTGTGACAAGTTCCTGTATTTAATGTATTTCATAGTACTATCTGCCTATCTGTTCTAATTGATCTCTTCTTCTGTTTGTTATATAGGTTGTGGAGCTAGATTTGCTATTGTCTGCCCTTGCTAGTGATCAACCTTCTGTAGCTCAGAAGATAACAAAATTACTTCTACCCTCTTATTTCCCCTCAAATGTACCCATTGAGGAGGCATGTAAGCGCTGCATTACACTTGTAAAAAGGGCTCCAATGGCTGGTGCAAGATTTTGCCAGTTTTCCATCTTGGAAGGAGCATCTAGAACACATCTTATGGAACTAGTCAAATTATTCTTGAATATGGTTTTGTCACCAGATAAGCTGGATGCAAATCAGGTTGAGGGTTTTCTTGTTGCTACTAGCTACATTTGTGATAACTTAGCAAGTGAACCACGCTATATAAATGCTCTCAAAGAGTTCCTTGCTGGTGAGAAAGTGAGAGGTCTGTTAACTGTGGCACCTAAAGGCCAAGCTCAATCTTCTTTATTCAACATTGTCTCCACTCTCTGTACAGATAATGTTCCGGAAGTTCTTAAAGAATGCATGGCTGTTATCAGAAACTGCAGTGATTTACCCAAGGATGTTGACCGCCAATCTGAAATGAGGTCTGCACATAAGTTGTTGACTTCACTGGGTGGTTTTGATGATATGTTTGAAGCCTTAACAGCCCTCTTGCATAAGGCTGCCTATCGTTGCCACATTAAATTTGGTGTAGACATACCATCTGTCTGTCTTTCTTTTTCTAAAAGAAAGAAATCTAAATCGTTTGGAAATTTTTCAATTAAATCAAAGATGACTCAAAAAAAGCTATCCTTTGAGGATGACTATTTAGTAGCTGTTGGTGTAGCATGGCAAGTAAGTGATTTGCTTCTGAATGAAGATGCCAGAAAAGCTATTTTGAAATCTCAAACTTTAGAGATGTTATTTTTTTCTCTTAAGCTGATATCTGAGGTCAGCATTGTGCATTGTGGACATTGTGAATACATGGATATAGCTCCTGTTTTAGCATATACAGCTCTTGCCCTGCAAATGACTGCAGATAATTTTGGCAGAAATGGTGGCATACAGAATGGTGATACAAAGAGGAAGAAAAATAAGATTGGTTCTTCTACATTGCTGTCAGAGGCAAGTAGAACCTTTGCATTTTTCTTTCTTGAATATTTGCATGTTCAAAGTTCATCTACTGACTTTATTGCATCTCTGACATTCACAGTTTTTTATTTTGTGCATTTTTTTTAATTAATGTGGTCTATTTCTGTTTCATAATTGACTTGTATGTTAATGCCACTGATTTTCTTTGCTAGTTAAATGTTTGCCTCTCATTTATTTTGTTTCTTTGTATTTATAATAATTGTATATCATGAACTTTGAAAGAAATGAATAATGTATATGGTTAGCACTAAAGTAATATTTCAGAAAGTTTAAAAATGCATTCACTTGGTGAATTTAAGTGTGGACCAATGAATTTTGAACTTTCTGGAAACTGCAATTTCAAGAAAGTTTACAAGTTCCACCTTGGAATTTGATTTTTTACCTTCATCTTCACGTGCCCTGTTTTATTGGTTGATGTTCATTTTCTTTTAAAACTAAATTTCAAACATCTGGTAAAATAAAAATATGTTGACTTCTACTTATCCCTTGAAATTTTCAGGTTTTCAGCATTGATTATTATGGTATAATATTCATATCTAGCGGACTTATTCATTTCAGTTTTGAGAACTTCCACTGCATCAATAATTTGATATTGATATCATTAACCAATTTGGTTTTAGATATGGCTTGTCCAATTTGTTTCCCTCTTTTTTCTGATACGAATTTTCTTTACACAGAATGTCTTGGAACTGACAATAGAGCATGTGCTCAATTGTCTAGAAAAACTGTTTGGAACTGGTGACATGAAAAACCATAATGTGGATTCATGCAAGTTGCAGTCTTCCAGTAGAACAAATCAAAAGTCTAAACAAAGGCATAGGTTATCTCCTACAGATGTGCATTGCCCAAGTAACAGTGGTGAGTAAATACATATTTATACTGCTTTTCATGTCTGATAATGGATCGGTTAGCTTTGGACAAATAAATATAAGCAACTAGAGGGCACGGGGCAAGAAAAAATGTAGCTCCATCAGAATATAAGAGGTCGATCATCTTTGAATTTTAAGAAGTAAAAAAGTGATTTGATATATGGTAAACAATTCGATAAGTTAATTGGGTCCAGACTTATGGGTATTATGCACAGATTTCTTATAGTTTTTGGTTCTAACCACTAACGGTTTTTCCTCTTTTGACCATCATATTTTAAAAGAATTATTAGGCATTACTTTCATAGAGGAATAACACACTCTAAACTGTTAATCATGACTCCTCGGTTTCATTTTACTTGGACATGGTAATGCTCGCTTTTTAAATAAAATTGTTAATTACAAATGTTGCTATTCGAAAATGACTTTGTTTGCCAGACACATTTTCCATTAAGCCCTAGTTTGGGATGATTTTTAATTTTTTGTTTTTTTTTTAATCAAAATGATTGTTTTTTTAATGCTTAAATCAAGAAGATAATTTGAAACCTCATAACTGAAAACTAAAATCTAAATTTTATGGTTTTAAAATGTAGTTTTCAAACTGTTATGAAGATTAATTAAAAAAAGAATTAAATTTATTTAATTTGAACAAGTTTAATTTTCAAAATTACATTTCAAAACAAAAAAAAACACTCATGATCATGGTTAGGCCCTAAATTTATTTCATGGTAAAAATAAATTAATGTTTTCTTAATTTTCTAAATTAAGAAATATTTTGGAACAAACTATAATTCACCACCACTAACAACAACAACGGTCAGGAGTCTGGACAGTGATATCTTACAGAAGGAGCAAAATATGCAAAGTTGTTATTTTGGATTGTTGGGATTTAATTATAATCCCAATATCTCAAAAAAAAAGTTTGTCATAAATTTATTAAGGCTCAATATGCATTTACAATCGAGTCATTTGATAAGATTATCTATATATATAGGATTGACTGAGTATGTGCTTTGTGTACATTTTGGGAGTCAATGCTTCATTGTTTTCATCATTTACTTAGCCTGGAGTAAAGTTCATTTTTCCGCAGAATGAAAGGAACTTATCCATTTAGAAACCTACTTTTTGTTATGGTGTTTGTGTTCTGCCCCGTGTTGCTACCTGATTATAACTTTAAACAAGCTCTATATTTGTGCGTGTATTTTTTTGTTCCACATTAATGGTCTAAAAACATGTGTATAGGATCCACATGTGATGAACCCCAACGAGTGTTTTGTATTGTGAAGATGCTTACTGCTGTTCTCAAGTTCTTGGCTGACATCACTGCTATGTGGTTTGCTCCTCACAGCCATGGATTACTCTTAAATTACACATCAAAATGTATTCAACATATGGTGTCTTCATTGGACCAGCTGTATCATAACCAAATTCAATTTAAGGAAGATGATAAAAAGCATCTCAATTTTTGCCTGAGAAGCTCTTTCACCTATGCAACAAAAGTACTCAACATGACACTCACTGATTCTGATGGATCTTCTATAATTTTCAAAACTTTTGGTCTTGCCAATAACTTGCTTGATTTAATCATTTCAATTGAGTCATACATGGGCTCTGGGTATGCATCACGTGTTGTTGCAGCAGCAAAACCTTGGTTGCCTGATGTGCTTCTGGCTCTGGGATCTATTAATATTCTAAAACATAGTGACTCCGGTGATGAACATTCAGATGCTTCCAAACAAATGAAGTTGTATTTTCCAAAATGGCCCTTGATTGTAGCCAAGACTGAGCTCCTCAGCGTAAATGAAGCTGAAGATTATGAATGTTCTCAACCAGAGAAATTCTCAGCATTTAGTAAGCTTTTGGAAATGTTGATTGTATTACTGAAAAAGAATCCCAGTGTAATGGATACAGTTGGGGTTATTTTCCTGGTTTCGTCAATTGTTGGGCTTGAACAAAAAGACTTCGGGCTAGCATTGGGACTCTTGCGGTTTGTATGTTCTAAGTTGTTCAAACATGATGACAGGGATTGGGGTGACATGATGCTATCTTCTCTGCAAAAAATCTTTCGTAAGATAGAGAGGGAAATTGCAGAAGAAAATGATGAAGATGGGTTAGAAAAATTAAACTGTGCAAAGGAGTTGATTGAACCTCTTTGGATGTATCATCTGTTTGAAACTGGAAGGGTGACTGTTACTGATGAATAGAAATGTGTTTTTTACCTTGCTTTTTGCCCCCTTTGTAGGAATTTAAAGTGTTTTATCAAAAGCCTAGATGCTTATGTACATACTTTTACAATTGGCAACAATAAAATGTAGTTTGCCATCGGGTCCAAGCTTGTCCCCCCCGGGTTGGGTTTTGTCTGAACACTGATGGAGTTGCCAAAGGAACCTCTGGCCCAGCTGGATGTGGTGGATTACTGCGGAATCATCTTGGTGGTTGGATTGGAGGCTTCCCCAAGTTTTTGGGCAATTGTTCAGCTTTTTGTAACGGAATTATGGGGCCTGTATGTGGGTTTGAAGCAGGCTTGGAACCAGGGAATTCAATGTTTGATTGTCCAAATGGATTCCCTATCTATTCTGGATCTTATCAGGGGGCAAGGCAAAGGCAGTGGCAAGTTCAGGTGATTCATGTTTATAGAGAGGCCAACTATTGTGTAGATTTTTTGGCCAATTTGGCTTGTTCCCAAAATCAGCCTTCTCTGGTCTATCAAAACCCTCCTCCAGGGATTTCCCAACATCATCTCACTGATATTAGAGGAGTTCCTACTCCTAGGATGATCTCTGTGTAATTTCTTTTTTGGGCTTAGGCCTCTTCAGTGATAAAAAAAAAAGATGTGGTTTACCACATTGCTGTTATGAATTTCCCAGTAAGAGTATTCATACTCTTTGTCCCAAACGTTTGCTGTTTTTATATCATGTGTTTATTTAGTTGGCTAAGAAGTGTCATCAATAAGGAAAAAAGGTTAGGATTATAGTTGTTAAAGTGGGTATGCTTGCTAGGCTAGTCCATAAAAGACCTCTTTGTTTTACCGTTCATACTTGATTGAGGTTAAGCTCAATGAAAGTTTGGTTGTTTTGAATGTTGTGCATGATTTAATATAAACTATTAGATATTTTAGTTTTTACAATTCTATTTTTAGAACTAATTACTAAATGGGGGTATAAAATGGGTAGCTTTTAAGTATTTAAATTAAAAACCTGAATGATTTAGGTCTGTTTAATCTGTTTTAGAAAAGTCTACATAAGAACTAATTTTATAATAGTCTAGTCAGATTTAGGTTATATATAATATTTTTTAAAAGTTATAGACATTCTTCTAATTTGATTGATACTTCTAGATTTGTTATTTATACATATATAAAGACATTATGTCAAAGCTAATTTTATTTTATTGTATTAATTTTTTATATTGATTGTTAACTAGCTATATTAAAATATTAATGATTATTCTTCATAAATTGTATTAATATTAAAAGGTATTGATATTTTTTTTGTAATATATAAGAAAAATATGTAGTTTTTTTTGGACAATAAAAATATGTAGTTTGATTTTAATTATTTTTCATCACTTTTTTTTTACTTTAGGCATATTCGCTTTTTTTTTTTGTGAAAGGCATATTTGCTTTGTAACTAAGTAATTTTAAAAAATAAAAAAAGAATGCAGGTATCCTGCATAAGCCCACAACCCCATCCGATTCTTTTAACATTTTAGGCCTGTCCCTATGCGGGTCGGATTGGAGAGTCTCTTTAGCCATATCTAGCTATGATGGTGGAGATGCTTGCAAGTTGCTTGTAATATTGCAATTTGCCATCTATCTTTTAATTGGGTTAATGCGGCGGGATAAATCTTTAAGGAAATACCACTTTTGAAATAAAAGGACCAATTCACAATCATCACTATAGAACATAATTAATCAAATGGAATTTGTAAATAAAAATTGAAATAAATCAATAAAGGCTATAATGTACTAATTTATCCACATAATGTTTTTGGAAGGCAAGAGTGGACCGTTATCTACAGCAACACTTTCACATCATTCTGCTAACCTAGAAAATAAACAAAGTATTAATAAAATGGTTAATAGTAGTTTGTCAGCCGCTTGTGGGATAACTGCTTAGAGACTCCAGAGATAACATCGCTGCTCCATTTCTGATTCTAACCCAAGAATCAGACAACTAATGATAACAATTGTTGTCTTTTTGAGGAACAGTTACCCATTCATGTGCTTCAGACAGGGATCTTCTTTAACCGAGCAGCAATAGGCATGCCCAGAAATCCAACAAATAAGCAAAAGAACCATTGTGTCAGAGTGAGAGGTGTTGTATTTGCAAATGTGCCCAAATACTCAACTATTATGATTTGGAAGAAAATAGTAGCACTGATCACACCCACAAAAACATAGTTATCCAATATGCCTTTAAAAACATTTATTTTCTCCATTTCACGTGAGTTTATCTCATTGAAAACCTGCAGAACCAAATCAACAATATTTATTAAGCCATCTTATACTTGGAATATGTAATATTTGAGTAATAAGTATTCCTAAGCAAAGTTACCTGACAGAACACAAATGTGTTGAAAATAAGGGTGTTTAAGACCAGATCAGAGTCAGGCCCATCAAGCCAAAAGATTGATTTTCCTCTTGACTGAAGGAACCATATCACCATAAACTGATACAAAGATTGTCCTAGGATATTCCTCCACATGACATTGCTGATGAAATTTCCCTTCCTTCCAACAGGTGAACGCTTCATCAAATCATCATTTGGAGGTTCAGTAGCAAGAGCTAGTGCTCCCAGTGTGTCCATAATCATGTTCACCCACAAAAGTTGAACAGCTGTGAGGGGTGCAGTTCCTGAAGATAGAAAATGTATATGTAAGATCATAAGATAAATGATAAGGAGAAGAAACTGCCGTGAAAGTCATAGGCCTTTATCTGTTTTGTTTTGCAGTAACAAAATTAAGCTGATTTTCTAACCTGTTAAGCATGCTGATGTGAAGTTTACTATCAATGCAACCACATTAACAGTTAGCTGGAACTGTACGAATTTCTGAATATTTATATAAACTGAACGTCCCCATTTGGCCACGGTTACTATTGTGGAGAAGTTATCATCCAGAATTATGACATCTGCACTTTCTTTTGCAACCTGTACATATTAGAAAACTAAGAATTAAAGGACTAAAATTTCACAAAACAGTTCCTTTTCTTTAGTTTGGTTTGAGATTAATAAAGAAGGAGTGGCTGGTTCACAAAGGGGAAACACTGCATAGCAATAGCAAATTGCACTCACCTCAGTTCCAGCAATGCCCATTGCAAGTCCGATGTCAGCTTCATGAAGTGCTGGTGCATCATTAGTTCCATCACCAGTTACAGCTACCACTTCCCCAAACGTGGTACGCAAGTGTTTCACCAATGTATGTTTGTCTAAAGGTGAGGATCGAGCCATAACCTGAAAAGAATGAAAACACTATGTTACTGAATGTACCAACCTTAAATCATGTGTTTCATTGAGTAGTACTACTGAACTGAAGATATCAAAATGTAATGCATATACAATGCTTATTGCACCTGAATTTTTGGAATAAGTTCAAGCAACTCTTCTTGACTCTTCTCTCTGAATTCTGGACCTTCAATGGCTATGCCATCATCAGTTAAAATCCCACATTCCCTGGCAATAGCTTTTGCAGTGTTAATATTGTCTCCTGTGACCATTCTCACTGTTATTCCAGCTGAACGACATACCGCTACAGATTCCTTGACACCAGGACGAACAGGATCTTTGATACCAACAATTCCTATACAAGTGTATCCAGAAACAGGAATAGGGTCTTCAGCAGAGAACCCATTTCCCAGTTCCATGTATGCAATGCATAGAGTTCTGAGTGCCTCACTTGCAAATTGCTCTATTGTAGCCTTAAGATGGTTGGTTGATTCTTCATCAAGGGGAACAACCTCACCATTTGAGTTGAGCATTTTGTCACAAGCAGCAAGAATTATTTCAGAAGCACCTTTGCAGTGTGCTCTTAAGCGTCCACCAGGGAGCTCCACCACCACACTCATTTTCTTCTTAGTAGAGTTGAATGGCTCAACTTTAACAAGTTTACATGCTTGTCTCTCATCTTGAAAATCTCCACCTAGTGATAAGCCAAACTCCAATATTGCAGTCTCAGTTGGAGTCCCTAGAATCTCATGTTTTCCATGTTGGTTAACAACAACCTCTCCTCCTGTGTTGTTGAATATAGACTGTAGCAGCAATTTCACTGTAGATTCAGGGAGTTCAGAGCAAAAACTAGAAGCCTTATTGCTCACTTCCTTGCTTTTCAAGCAAAAGCATGTTTTCACAACAGTCATGTGATTGGTTGTTAGTGTACCAGTCTTGTCACTGCATATGGTTGTGGCTGATCCCATGGTCTCACAAGCTGCCAAGTGTCTGACAAGGGCTTTGTCATTCATCATTTTCTTCATAGCAAATGCAAGGCTCAGTGTCACAGCTAATGGCAACCCTTCTGGAACAGCAACAACAACAATGGTAACTGCAACTGCAAAGAACTCCAACATCTCCAATGCATCATCTCCATTCCAGCTCCTTAAGCTTCCTTGTTGGAGTTTATGGCTAATGAGTCCTTGCACCAAAACTCCAAAAGTAATCACAGCAAAGAATAGGCCTATCTTCCCAATAATGGTTGCCACACCATTCAATTTCACTTGTAATGGTGTTTCATCATCTCCACCTTCACTGAGAGTAGCCATCAACTTACCCCATTGAGTCCTCATCCCAACACTTGTGACCAACATCTTGCATGATCCATCTTGAACTTTGGTTCCAGAAAGAAGAAATGGATTTTCAGAGCTTACCATCACTGGCTCACTCTCTCCTGTCAAACTTGACTCATCAATCAACACAGAAAATCCTGAGACAAATAGTCCATCAGCAGGGACTTGGTCACCAATGGCAAGATGCACAATATCACCAGGAAGTAATTCATATATTGACATTTTCTGCCTGTATCCGTTTCTTGTGACCTGAATGGAAATTTTCTTCTTCTCCTTGTCTAAGTCCTTGAATTGCAATGATTGGCGATAATCACTTGTTGCTGTCACAAAGACAACCAGTAAGATACTTGCAACAATACCAAGTCCATCATGAGCTCCCTTCGGCCATCCTTCGGTTGCAATGCCAACTATAAGAGACACCAAAGCACAGACTCCAAGTATCATTAAAGTCATGTCATGAAGAGCTTCCCAAACAAAGACCCAGAAACTCTTAGCTTCACTTTCAGTAAATTTATTGATTCCATATATCTGCTGTCTCTTATTTAGCTTTTCAGCATTACTGCTAACCCCCTCAGTGGTAGATGTAGAAAGCTTCTCTGCAATGCCATTGACCCCACCATGTTGTTTGAATTTCTTTACATCATGGCCTTCTACAATAGACCCCAATTCATCACCACAGATTTGAAAACCTGCAGCTTCAACTTCTTCAGGCACTTTGTAATCACTCAGTTGCACACCTGTTGAAAGGATCATTATTGAACATATTGATACTTAAATTTATAGGCTAGGAGGATAATGCTGAAGAAACTTACTTTGGACAAATTGCAATGCTGCTTTGGAAACCAAAACTGCAACTCTCAGCTTTTCCTACAATAAGGAGAGAATTATCATATTGTATATCGGTTTCTCAACTCTCAAGTCCCTTACAAAGAAAAACAGTTTTTATACAATCAAGGGAAAATAGAAAAGAAAAGAGTATATGAACATGGATGAAATGCTTGAGAGGAAATAAAAGAACATGAAATGAAACTTATATAGATCAAATGTGAGTGTTGATCATAACCAACTAGCTCCAGATGTTTCCATAGTTATCTCAAGAATTTTATTACTAATAGCTTGGTGTAATGCTATTTATATCTTAAATCCAAATTATCCATAAGGAATGTAGCAATTACAGAACTCCAGAGTTGCCAATTAATTTATTTTGTATTATCGTGTCCTTCTATAAGTAATGTGGCAACGTTAAGCTCAAGCTCAATTGGCATACATACTTATATAGGTAAATCAACTTAATTTGAAAACTGGTTAGACTGTGCTGCATTCATGGGAAGATAGAAAAGATAAAACGCACGAAATATATATATATATATATATATATATATATATATATATATATATATAAAATATAAACAAAGACATTTCATATATAACGTATTTAATTAGCTATTCAGTTTGCTATGTCACGTGTATATCCACACGTGCAAAAAAAATTAACAGCAGAAGTGCAAAAACTTAATACCCATTAATTTGTAAGGATTGTTTAAAGGTAAATAAATATTTTTTATTGTATTAAAATAAACATGAGCAGGTGTCCTGACTCCTGCGGAAAAAATCTGAATTTTAAATAATACCTATTTTGATTTCTTCCAACTTCCAAATACATAACTCTCTTCTGTCCTAACTAATTTTTTAACGATGAAGGTTTTTATGTATACATCTACTCAACTAACTGAACTAAATCAAATGTTTTAATCATAAAAGTGAAGTGAGGTGAAAAAACCTGATTGGTACGACGCATAGCAGCAGCTTCCTCCCTCTTGGAGAGATTGGCAGTGAAACGAAAGCGTCTTTTGGGGTTCTTGACCACCCCACACAGTGTCCTCCATCTTCTAAGAGCTTCTCCAGAGGAGTTCTTTGACTTCACTCCTCCAAAATTCTCATTTAAATAATTCTCCATCATTCTTAGTTCTTGAATACCAAATGAAATGAACTCTTGGAAGGAGACCCTTATCACATATAAAGAGTTAAGAGTATAAGCAGCCTTCTTGGAAGTTAGGCACCAAACTTCGTGGAAAGAGGTGGGTGGGTGGACCACGGTAAGTGGCAATTTGGTACTAGTACTAATACTTCTCAAACCTCCTCGACACAGAAATTGGTCCTCAGATTAGAACTTGTTGTGGATGGAATTGGCCTTGGTACCGTTATTTTGAGTTGCTGGTGGAGATTCTTTTATATGGCTTTTCGTCTATGATTCATGATAAGATCATGGAATTACTTTATTGTTGTGAATTACACACGCTATTCTTTATATCGAATGATTTCGCGTACGGTCGCAAAATGTTCTATTATTGTTATTAATTAAAACGCGTAAAGGACGTTTTCAGGATTATAAAAGTGAAAAACACAAAACGCGTAAAAAGACACCAACGACTAGGGGTAGCCCCCCAAAAAAGACGGGTCGTCGCCAAAAACAAGTTTTGCTTGGAATATACAATCCCAACGTACAGTGGTGGCGTCTAATATACCGTATGTATGGGTTCGGGTACTTGTACTTAATATTAGATATTAGAATCCATTTTGGTGTCATTCAGTTCAATTTTAAAATAAAAAATAAGTTAAAGTATATAATTTTGGTTTTGCTAAAATAAAATATAAAAATTAAATTAAATTATTATAATTTAGATTGATTTGATTTATATAGATTTAAATATTATAATTTGTTTGGCTTAATTAAACAAGCCATCATATACTCTTTCTTTTTTGTATTTATAAATCTCACTATGTTATATTATGTTATCATACTTCTCACTCTATAATTTAAATTTACTTATTTTACTCTTAATTGTGGTAAATTCCATGTTCTTTTTTTTAGTTTCTTTTTTATCATTGTAATATTATATCTCATTTAACAACTATTTACTCTTATTTAACATAAAGGAAATGATTGAGTGAAATTAAAGTGGGGTCTCAATCGGGAAGAATTGGAGTAATGCAAGAGAAAAACATATATAAATTGTTTAAACTTACTTTAATGTAGAGTTAATAAATGGACCTTTCTTAAGTTGGTCCAGTTCAACTCTAAATCGGATAGATTTAAGCATCTAAAATCACAGCTTAGTAAGAAATTTTTTTGTTCGACCTACAAAAAGCCCACATCTAATCACGGACAAAATGAGTTTGATCTTTCTCTTATAGAACTGTAAGAGTGATAAAAAAAACTTGAATTAATAAAGTTAGGTCGGCCCACTTACAAAAACAAAAGGTTTTTAAACACCTTAAAATGAAACCTAAATCATCATGGACCTTTTTAACCTCAAGCAAAAAAACCTAACCATGTAGAATAGTCCACCCATTTTACCAACTATATTTTAAGGGAAGAAGAAAAGAGGAAAATAGAAATTAAAAATTTTCTAAAATCTTGTTATACCTCTATGTAGTCCAAAACTCTTTAGAAAGAAGATTTAATGATATAGAACTAAGCTTGTTGTATTAATTATCTAAATACTGATTACTTTCGCTAAAAGTACATTTGGCATTATAGTAGAATAGTCGTACATATAATTTTTTTGGCTAACCTGGTCATATACATTACATATAATTACTTTATTGATATATGTTTCAAGGAATTGTATTTCTACTTTTATCCCCCTCTCCTAAATTTGCTAACAGAAAAGCAAATTCATTTAATATTTAATTGAAAGCTCACATTACTAGGATATTAAATAACTTATATCCTCACAAAGTAATGAAATCTATAAAATTTATGGGTTAAAGATGAATACAAAACTATTGTAGAATTTATTGTAAAACTACCATGATTCAATTCAATTATAATTTGTAACCCAAATTTATAGATTAAAGATGAATACAAAACTATTGTGGAGCTTGATTCTAAAACTACCGTGATACAAATATAATTTGTAAACAAACACACAAGTTATGGATTAAATACAAAACTGCTGTGGAGCTTGATTGTGAAACTAGCATGATACATCTATAATTTGTAAACACAGACACACAGACCCACCTCTTTCACTTCTCCATTCACCTTCTATATGAACATTTCTCCTTTTACCCTTTATAAGGTCATTTCATTTTCTTCATTTACCCTCTCTCACACACACATATCTTATTCTCTTTTCACAAAAAAATAATGTTATTCATATAATAAATTTTTATGCGCTTATTTTTTCACTATTTCTTTCCATTCTCAAACATCTTTATGCAAAAATTCTTGTGGAAACTTATGTACATTTTCTAAAATTTTTAATGTTATTAATTTATCAAAAGGTTGACCTATCACTACATTAATATTGACATAAATAATTAATTTTTAAAAATATATAAAACATCATGATATTTATCACTAAAGAGAATTTTTTATCATTCACAATAAAAAAAAGTGTCAGTGGGTAAAAAAGTCGAGGTTTGAATCTAGACCAAGACACTTTATATTATGTTATTTGGGGATGGCAATATGGGCTGGGTCCATGGGCTAACGGGTCGGGCTGGGTCAATCTTTGAAGCCCGTTTTCCTGAATTAATATATATATTAATATGTTATATATATAATATTAATATTTGGTTGGTTGTAGTTTTGATTATTTGATAAAGAATTAATTTTTATGACTATTTATTGTTTCCATTTAATGAAATAAATTAGATTAATTATAAAAACTTTGATTTAAAAAGGTGAAATTTAATTTTTATTACTAATTTTTCTTTAAAAATATTTAAAAATAGTTTAAATTTAAAATAAAAAAGAGCTTGTATAATTTTTAGGGATGGCAATATGGGCTGGGCCCGTGGACTGGCCCGTTTGGCTCGTGAAAATGGGCTGGGTTGAGCCAACCTTTGAGGCATGTTTTCCCGTTTTGGTCCGACCTGTTTTAGCCCATCAAAAAACGGGCCCGTCACGGGCCTTTATTAAAATATATATGAATATGTTATATATAATATTAATATTTGGTTGGTTGTAATTTTGATTATTTGATAAGGAATAATTTGATGACTATTTATTATTTCCATTTAGTAAAATAAATTGGATTAATTATAAAAACTTTGCTTTGAAAAGGTAAAATCTAATTTTTATTTCTAATTTTTCTTAAAAATATTTTAAAATAGTTTAAATTTAAAATAAAAAATAGCTTGTATAATGCTATTCAAAAAACGGGTTGGCCCGTTTTGGCCCGCGGGCCACATAGAAAACGGGTCAGGCCAATGTTTTGGCCCGTTTTCCTATTTTGGCTCGGCTCGGCCCGTAGGCCCGTTTTGCCACCCCTAATGATTCTCTTAAAAATGGGTTAGCCCACGGGCCACATAAAAAACAGGCCGGACCAATGTTTTTGACCTGTTTTCCTATTCCGGCCCGTATTTAGATGGGCCTATGTGGGCTTTGACCCGGCCTGTAGGCCCATTTTGCCACCCCTAATGTTACGTAACAACTATACTGTCTTGAATTCTACCTACTGGAAGATATGATAAGAAAAGATTAAAGTTTAATAACTATTTTGCATTATGAAAATTACTGATATTGTGAAGAAAAAAATTAGTATTTTCCCCTATCAAGAGAAAGCATAATAACATCGATGGTTCTTGGTTCTTACATAGTAACTTTAGTTCTTTATATATATTGATCTGTCTTGGAATCCGGGGTCGGAATTGACTGTCTTGACCGGAATCCTAGTTTAGTTTACTAACTGAGGTTACCTCACGTGCTCTCAATTTTACACCGTCTCAGTGGAGTACGGTATTATATACCTCAGTTCAGTGGGAATCCGAGGTTCTTCGAGTAAAGGTGGTAATTGATGTCTTAATCTGTACTGGTGCTTCAAGACCACACCGGAGGGGTACCTACAGAATATTCTTCGATACTTAAGTCAATACGGTAACTAAGGTAATTTAAGGTTACGGAGGTAACTTACAGGAATTAGATCAGATCTCTTTAGTAATAAATGAGTTGTATTTATAGTGTTGACCTTAGTTTTGGAAGTAATTTGACTAACTTCCTAACTTACTGTAGGTACAGTGTCTGCAGGGTCAGGTTGCTCATACCTCTTCTGACTGGTTGTCGGATTGTCAGTCATTAACCAGGGTTAAAGGGGAAGATCCGTAATTAACATATGATTTCGGACTCCGGTCGTAACTTGCCAATTCTTATTGGTGACATGGCGTAATGCATTTGGACCTCGTCCATTACTGTAACCACCCCGGATCATATATATTTCATAAAATAGCAATGTCACGTTTTTAATATCATGGAGGATACCCATCATATTGATTAAATATGATATGAGAAAAAAAATATACATTAATCTATTTAGCTTTTTATTGTATATCCTAAAATTTATGGAATTTTTTTTACGGAGATATCCTGACTGATTCATCTGAAATGTGATTACAGTAACAAATAGCTAGTAATATCAAAACTTGATAACGTTAACATAATTCAAACAAAACAAAAATTGGCAAAACACAATAGATTAATTTTAAACCAGGACTTAGAATTTACACCGAGTAACTCAATCAATTTAAGGATAGTGGTGTATTATTTTTAATCGAGATTATTTATCATCAGACTAAACTCACATTTAAGTTGAGCTCGTACAAAATAATTCTCAGGCAACTACGAAATATGATTCCAGTCCCATAAGGGGGAACATGGATTTGGACACCACCCAGTGCGCACACATTTGGTTAAAAAAATAAAATAAAATGAATTACTACTATATCACACCTCATGACTAGAGAATGATATATTATTATCGATGTTTTAAAAAATAGACTGGTGATTGAATCAACAAAAATACTGATTTATGGTTCATTGATTCAATTATGATCGAATATATGATAATAAAATATATTTTTAATATAATATAGTATATTTTATGATATATTAATAATAAATTATATAAAAATTAAGTCAAGTAAAAATTGAAAGTTGTATAAAAGAGTCATTATATATTTTTTAAGATGACATTCATAATAAATATCAAACAGTAAAAAGTTGAATGTAAATATTTTTATATACCCTTTTATTTATTTAAAAATATCTTATAAGAAATATTTTTCAAATAAAGAAATGAAACAAAATTTAACGCAAACTGATTCAACTCTAGTTTTGTGCACCGGTTTTCAACCGGTTATGAACTTTTCCGATTTTCTCACTTGGTCGGTTCCGAGTCTAACTGGTTGAACCAGTTCCGATTCGATTTTTAAAACCATAATTATTATAAAAAAAATATTAGGGTTGATAAAGTGAGCTTATGGGACGAACCTTGCTTAAGTCTGCCTAAATATTGGTTGAGTCAAGTCCATGCCCACTTAAATACAGGAGATCCAGGACGAGCTAGAAAAGGGAGATGGGATAAAAAAATCAAGCTAGACACTTTTTAGGTGCCACTTTCCCACTCTTTCTTTTCTTATTATTAAAATTTTACTTTTTAATAAAAAATATTTTGTTTAAATGATTTTTTTAATGACCTATTTCCCTTTGCACCCATTAAATTTTAAAATAGTATTTTCTAAAAAGAACTCATACAAAAAATATTAAAATAACTACTAAATTATTATTTATTTATTTTTATTAATATGATGGCCCCAACGAACTATCTCATCCCTTGATTTACTTTAAATTCATTTTTTTGATAAATCTAAATGAATCATACACAAATAGGTTAAGAGATTACAAAGTTTATCGGACTGACATTTAAACCGATTTTTTATAGAGTGATCTAACGAATTTGATATTCGTAACAAATATACATATGAAAAATAACATTTGAATTTTGAACCACAATGACAGAATAGAAGGACGACCATGCGCCCACTACCCGGCAAGGACATAGGTTTTATTTTATTACCCTGGAAATCAGATCAAAGGAACCCACGCATCATATTCGCTTCCAAAATCAACGGCTGAAAACGATTGATCCGACGCAACCATTCAGATTCGCGATACTTAATTGCATTATTTCACACATTCAAAATAAAAACGTGAACAAACCAAGCGACATCACCATTTCCTCACCATCACACCCTCTCTCTCTCTCTCTCTCTGAAATTGAAAATGAGCAAGGGACCAGGACTCTTCACCGATATCGGCAAGAAAGCCAGAGGTGAACGAAAACGAAACTCTCTCTTATTGAATTTCATGATACTGTCTTCAAGCGAAAAGCTAAAATAAAAATTGACTTAATATATTTTTTATTTGTTATTGCTCGTAGATCTTCTCACTAAAGATTATAGCTCCGATCAAAAAATCACCGTTACCACCTACAGCTCCGCCGGAGTGGTAAGCTCTTCCAATTTCCACTGCAATCAATTTATTTTATTTTACATTCACCGTAATTGCGTTCTTCTCTGAGGTTTTGTGGTCAAGATCTAGCGCCATTATATACTCCTCAATACAAGGTTTTTGATTTCATTACCTCTTGTATTGATTTGTTTTTTTTTATATTATATTATATGAATCGTGAAGTTGCCTCCGAAAAATTATTTATCTCGAATTGGTTGATTTTATTTGTATATTATGCCTGTTCCACATTTCGTTGTTCGTGCGTTAAGTTAATCCGTATCGTATTGACAAGTTCATTGCTGCAATAATGGAAAAGGAAATGTAGGATAGTAGATGTGCGGTTACTTGCTTTGCTATACTCAGATTCTTCGGTCTGAATTTTGTTTCGTAACAACCTCTTTCCAATACATGATTGTTTTAATCAAAATGCTAATTTATAGGATACCGATTGGGAAATAATACCTTAGGAGACAGAAAACTAGATAGATCGTGTAGGGTTAATTGGATTACATGAAGGTGCTTCCGAAAGGGTTTTGATGTTATATAGCATGAGCTGGAGGCAAGCATAACAATCGGTGCAACAAATAGCAATTCCATTGGATTGGAGTTTGGAGTCAAAAAAAGAAGAAATGTAGATCAGGCAGTGAAATCTATTCAGAAAAATAATTTAAGAAGGGATATACTCTCAATAGTCATTGCTGATAAAAGTTATCTTGCAGTTTGTGTCATTTTCATGCCTTTGGTGCACTAATGGCTAATGACACATTAAATAACTCGGTTGACCAAATTCAGTTTTCGTAATCGGATACCAAACAAGTACTCAGTAGATTTGAAACACAAATGATTAGTGCAGTTGTTAATCCTGTACTTGTTCTAGCCTGTTGCTAATTGCATGGTTATTGTTTGAAGATTTGAGGATAATGGATACACATTAATAGATCAGAAAAAACATACAATACATGAACACAAATTTATGCTTCAGTGTTCTTGTGAAAAAATATATTTCTGAGATTTACTTCTTGCAACAGTTTTATTTTATTTGGAGGACATCTATTTACAGTTCTATGTTTGTGTGCATCTTAAATTGTGTTCTATTGTATTTTTTGGTTGTCATGGTTCATTTTGCCATTTCCATGTATGTGCAACGGTGCACATGGGCATCTGAGATCATTTGCTAGGAGCAAAACATGCATAATGTTCATTTCAATATGACTTCTTTCTTCTCCTTTCAGGCCCTTACTTCAACGGCTGTGAAGAAAGGAGGACTCTCAACTGGTGATGTTGCAGCACAGTACAAGTACAAGAATACTCTTATTGATGTTAAGCTTGACACAGCATCATCTGTGAGTTACTTTGTCTGTTTTGGTTATAATAGTGTATGTTCTCAGGTAAGTTATCTTATTTGCTTTCTATTTTTCTCCCCAGATCTCCACAACCCTCACATTTGCTGAAGTTCTTCCATCCACCAAGACTATTGCTTCATTTAAAATACCGGATTACAATTCTGGCAAGGTAGGTAAACTTGCATCTTCATTTTGGCTGGGAAATTCACTAACCGCTGGACAGTGTTTCTGAATATTTGCCCAATATTTCTTGGCAGTTGGAGGTTCAATATTTCCATGACCATGCTACCTTAACAACAGCTGTTGCCCTGAACCAATCTCCTGTCATTGATGTATCTGCTACCATTGGTACCCCAAGCATTGCTATAGGTGCTGAGGCAGGCTATGACACTACATCTGGTGGTTTTACTAAATATACTGCTGGGATTAGTGTCTCGAAACCTGATTCATCTGCTTCAATAATCCTGTAAGCCTCTATTTGTGCTCCAAATATCTAGCCTTAGCAATCATGTTGAAAGCTAACAAATTGATATTGAAAATGTTCTTTCCAATCAGTGGTGACAAGGGTGATAGCATTAAAGCATCATACCTCCATCATCTGGACCAATTTAAGAAGAGTGCCGCTGTCGCTGAGATCACAAGAAAGTTCTCAACAAATCAGAACACTTTCACAGTGGGAGGGTCTTTTGCTGTTGACCATATGACACAGGTCAAAGCAAGGTTCAACAATCATGGAAAGCTTGGGGCCCTCCTGCAACATGAAATCATAGCAAAGTCAGTGTTGACCATTTCTGGTGAGGTTGATACCAAGGCCCTGGATAAAAGGGCTAGGTTTGGGTTGGCCATTGCCCTCAAACCTTGAGATTTTTCTTCATTCTTAGAACTTGTGAATGGAATTCCAAACTTCATTCAATTTTTTTGGTGGCCCTTGAAGGGAGGGCAAATAATTAGTTCCTCATATGAGCGTTTATTGTTTCTTGAATAACTTGGAATCCACGAGCGGCTTCTGTTTCTCAATTTTTTGTTGATACTCGCTTTTCCTAATGCCTTGTGTAGTAGACATCCGGGATCTGGAAGTCCCGGTCTCTTGGAGCATTTTTATCAAAGTGTGTTTTTCTCAAAATTCTATTTTCAATGTTGTTGTCACTTGGTTTTACATATATCTAAAATACTTCAGTTGTCTTTATGACTGATGTAGAACATATTGGCGTGGCTGTGCCCTTGAGTTCTGAGTTCTTTTTGTTTTCTTTTTGGGTCGAGAAGTTCAGTTAACGCCACAGCCAATCAACCATCTCGTTACAAGCTCGCTATCGTGTGGGTTTACATTTTAGTCAGCAGGTTGTTTCAACAGAAATTGTGAGAGGCAGATGGTTTGAGATGCAATCTTTGTACATTGTCTTTAAGTATCCATTCGCTCCTAATGTGACAACTTCTAGGATTTATCAGATCATTGTTAGATGAATTTGGGATCAGAACTTGTAGAGAACAAAAGTGTTATGTGACTCAAGAAGAAGGAAATTTATTCTACACAAGAGAAAGATGTGTCTTAAAAAACTCAAGAGGGCATGCAGTTTTTAAAATAGATTAGATGAGATCTTGTAGACCACTCCACTTTAACCAAATCGTATTAAATTCATATATTTGTGATCAATTTAAATAACATATTAAACTGCTAAATTGACATTAGAATAAGATAATGTCTAAAACGGTTGAGATATTTGCTTAAAGAGCAAAGATAAGCTAGTAGATATTTAAATGTTTAAATAATAAAATAGGCTAAATTATTATTTTAATTCATTATTTTTCACTAAGTTAGATACCTCTAAAGGAATATTTACTAAGAAAATTCTCA
This sequence comes from Clitoria ternatea, assembly GCA_037962975.1. Classification (NCBI taxonomy): domain Eukaryota; kingdom Viridiplantae; phylum Streptophyta; class Magnoliopsida; order Fabales; family Fabaceae; genus Clitoria; species Clitoria ternatea. The sequence goes on along the minus strand of CM075670.1, from coordinate 19,172,570 downwards.
ACGTCATTTTTTAGCTAATTCCAAAGTATAAGCTATGATTCCATTGTAGATTTAACGATTAAATTTTGTTTGATTAATCTCTGAGAAACTGTACAATCTGTGTAAATATGTAATATAAGCACAAGTAGATTGTCTCATTTAAATTTGAAGTTCATAGTGTCATTTTTAATCTCAATACCATTACTGCAGATATCTCAACCCAATGCTCATCATTAGGATTTTGAATATATTTACTTAACCCTCCCACTACATAAGTTACGTCGGTTTGAGAAAAGTTCATCAAATACAATAGACTCCAACGATCTGTATATAATCATATTGACCATAAGGTCACTACATTTGTTTAGTTGGATATTACCATCATAAGGGTACTCATTGAAATATCATTAAATAGCCCAAACTTCTTTAAAAGTTTCTCTATGTAATATTGAGATACTATAATTTTCTTCACCCTTATGATTTTAAACCTAATATCACATTTGCTTTACTCATGACCTTCATCTCAAGTTTACAAGAAAATTATTTGGTATTAAATGTCACATCAACACAAGTATCAAAGATAAACATGTCATCCAATTATAAACATATCATCACACATTTATTGTCTACCAATTTGGAACAGTTTATGATATGATTTACGACGGCATTTAAGTAAAACGGTTTTATTTAAGTAACTTTTTGTTACTTTCACGTTGAAGTAAAATCAATTATGATAATAATCCTCCAAGACAGTTTTATAGAGATCATCTAAAACATCATTCACTATAAAACTCACTTTTCTGATATTTATCATCCTATCAAAATAAAATTCATGTTACTTCAAAATTAATTTTAACACTATCAAATTTATATCAATATAAAATCAGTTCTATCATCAAATAAGTAAACACATAAGTACTTGATTCAAATATAATTTGATGCACCATATCAAACTATGTACACCAGTATTATGTGTTTACAAGTTACTTGACAAAAGTAAATCATCTTTTTATTTAAAAAATCCTTAGGCAAAGTTGACTAAATATAAACTAGAAAGTTGATTTCAGCAACTTAAAACTATATCCATGTAAATTACCATAGTTTACATTCCTCCTTTAAGCATGGCAACATAAATTCAATCAATCAAGTAAAACTAATATAATTCAATATTTTAACACGGACTTTGACGGGTGATGAGAACCATTAATTCAATTCAAATAACTTAGACCACTTAAAATAATCAAGGATTGAATATATCAGATGTAATAGTTTAGCACTTGTTCAGTCATGCACCGTAGCACATGTGTACTAACTTCTGATGTGAAATTTAAAGGTACGCTAAATTTAAATATACATCTCAATCACGTTTCATGACTCAGAATAAAGTGTATGAAAATCAACTTTACCACAATCTAAAAAAATCAGAAACCAAAATCACCTGTATGGAAACATCACTCCATGAATCCCTTAATGCTTCTTTTGTTTTTCTGAGATGCAATTGGAAAACATGCGAAGTGGAATTACCACAAACATTCGATGCTTCAACAAGCAAATCTCATCACAAGAACTGCTTGATAACTGCATATCAAATCTACCAAAACAGTATTCCAATGTTTAGAGAGTATGTTGCCCAAGGTCACTCCATCAAGCAAACACCTCCTCCAACTTCACTCATTACATACTCAAGACAGTGCTAACACTTTACACTATGAACAAAAATACCATTTCAAAATAAAGCAACTCAGCATATTGTTTCACCTATAAGATATTGGGGTGCATTTGGATTTTGGATACATAACTTATTTAAAAGTTAATGCAACAAGTTACTTTAAACTTATTTAAACGTTTTGCAAACAAATAAGCTCTTCCAAAGGCATCCTTAGTAAATTAGCAAAACCAATCAGATTTCATCGCCCAAATGCCATTTCTATCTTCAATCCCAGCACAGCAAGAAACATAAACACTAACAATGTCAAACATTTCATTAAACTAAACAAAACAGAGGTATCAAACTACTCGAACCATCAAGATCCAAACTCACAAGACCCTCAAATTACCAACCAAAAAGAAAGCATAGCATAACTGAATCCAAGTTCAAGTATTAAAAGTAACATTAATAGTAAAACTATAGAGAAATAAAATATAGAGAAACTAATCAACGGTTTGCATGATATCCTCGGGAGCGAACTTGGTACCCTTTTCCTTGTCAGCAGCAGCACGACCTTTAGCCTTACGATCGAGTAGGGACTTGCGGTCCTTATCCATTCGGAGTTTGGTGATGACAACCTTTGAAGGGTGAATGCCAACGTTAACAGTGGAACCGTTAACCTTCTCGCGGGTAATGCGTTCGATGTGGATGACCCACTTGCGGCGATACACCTGCACAACCTTTCCCTCTCGCCCCTTGTACGTTCCCCTCACCACCTGAACCTCGTCGTCCTTCCGAACCGGCATCGACCGTACGTTGTATTTCGATCGGAGGTCGCTCGACAGCGGCGCGCTCATCAGAACGCGGCGGACGCTCGACGGCGCCGTGAAATGAGCCTTGCGGCTCTTGCGCCGGCTACTCGAAACCCTTGGGTTGAACTTCATCTTATCTCTCTCTGTGTTGCCTCCTTCCTTTGTGACGGCAATGAGAATGAGAACGAAAATGTTTAGGGTGTTCAGTTTCAATGGGCTCCTTTGTAGTGTTGGACCGGGCCCTACTTCTTCTGCCAATCTAGCTTAGCCCAATTTAACTATCTATGACTAATTCAGTGATTCTTTTAACACTCTATTTTCTCAATTCCAACCCGTTTTTATTTTAAAATATTTTATTCTAGAAATGCCCTGTATTTCTTGTCCTTCGCCTCCATGATGCACCCCCTTGTTTTCTCAATTCCAAACCACCATGGCCCCAAGAGTGATTCCCTCCCTCACCGATTTTATAAGCAAATAGGTTAGATATTAACCGATGTGAAAATTTTGATTTATAATATATTTTTTAAATTGATTTTCAATAGAAACTGTTTACATACAGAAAGTAGACACAAAATCTTAGAAAATTCCCCTAAGAATTAAGTTTATTATATTTCTATAATGTCATTTAGCTTACATCTACGCAAATCATATTTATACCTAGGTTACCGCATGGGTCCGGCCCAATCGAGGTAGTCAACTCTCTGTCAACGTGGAGGAAAGAGGGGATCGTGGGACCCGCCCCAATCCCGTGGGGGGAACAGAAACTAATTCAAAAAAATTATTTTAAATCAATTATGTAATAATTAATTTAGAAAGATAATTTTTTATTAGTTTCTAATGAAAAATTATTTTAAAATTGTTTCAAAACATAAGAAACAAAATTGAGACAAAAAAAGTTTGAGATCAATGGAGTCCTATCAAATATGTATTTTAGCCTTTTAATATATATATTAACCTTAGGTTAACACAATTATTTTATTGCATAAAATTTGTATGTAAAATTAAATAACTATATATATATATATATATATATATATATATATATATTATGTTAAGGTAAGTAGCTCAATTAGTTGAGTAGAGTGTGTAAGTTGTTGTAAGCATTTTAATACAAGTTAAATTTCTACTTAAATCAAGAAAAATATACAAAAAAAATACACTTAATTTTTATAAAAATTAAATTGACACATATATAGAACTCAAAATTGAAAAAGGCATAACATTAGCCTTATAATATATATCATCATGATTTCTTAACTTCATATAATTCAATCATAACAATAGGTTTAATTCACAACTCGCATACAACTTTATTTCCACCACATAAACCACTTAGGCTATAGATAACAAGGTACATATATAGAAATATATTGATTCGCTCTCAAACACAACCACATATGCTCAATCATTTTAAAATACAATTACATTTTCATAAGTCACGAGCCACTCACGCTACAAACAATAATATACATATCAATTCTCCCTTGATTTCTTCAAATACTCACAACATCACATAATGCACTAGCTACCATATATCAAGCACACAATGACAACTGACTCAATCTTCTTCCTCTTGAATTTTATACCAATTTTTATTGAATTATATAAAAAATTCTCTACTTTTCTCATAAGATCCTTCATAATTAAGCCATGGAAGAAGAGTAAAAACACTAAGCATGGACACTACAGAAATTAATGAATATTTTTGGACTACAAATGTAAGAAAAATCTCACATTGAATCAAAATTAAGTCAAGGTTTAACTCAGTTAGTCGATCAATGTGCATTAAGAAACCTCTTTTCTTATTTTTGATTATTACCTTACATGAACACACAAAAAAAATTGACAATATATAACTCACGTAAATAAGTTCCAATCCTATAGACCCAATTTGTTATTGGCCAATGGCCATAGTTGATGGAAATCTCTGTACTATTGTTATTTTCCCTACTAACCCAACAGAATAAAGCATAACAATATCTTTTTCATCAGTATATACATATATAAATGTCATTTGAATCCATCTCCCTTGATCGTGCCCTGCATATACATATATAAATGTCATTCAAATCTGTTGACTTTGACGCAACATTCATATTGATTTATCGACTATGAAATCCATAAGAAAACTCCTAAAACGTTGATTTCTCAATCATTCTAAGAACTTTTCCAACATTATAAAGAGATGTTTAAAGCATTCAACACATTGGTAAGAACAGTGACCATTGGGATGATAGCCCTCACACAAATCACATTTTAGTAGGTGGCTGCTGGTGATGTACAAATGAAGAAAATGAATGCATAACATGCAATTGTTGTAGCACTTTTGCCATCTGCATGTCAGAGCTTCTATTTGCTGTGTAAGAATTTTATTCTAAGCAAGAATGACATCTGTTGTATTCAGATCTAAAATCCCCTTCCTTGAAACCTGATGTTTATCATGTTGAGCCTGATAATCAATAGATAATAATACTTCAATGATCCTTATGGCTTGATCAACATCTATAGTCATCATGGTTCCTCCTGCTGCAGCATCTAGAATCATCTTCGTGTCAGCTCTCAAACCATTATAAAAGATGTTGAGCTAGGCTATATCTTTAAAACCATGATTGAGACATTTTCTAAAAAGACATTTAAATCTGTCTCATGCTTAACAAAATGGTTCTTCAGGTCCCTGTCTGAATGTAGAAATATCTTATTTGGCTTTAATAAAGTGGGAGGGTGGGAAGAATCTATGCAATAACTTTTCTTCCACATCACTCCAGTTGTTGAGATTTTGGTTAGGATATGATTATAGCCATTCTTTTGCTTTACTTGCTAGAGAAAAAGGAAACAAATGCAAATAAGCATATTATAAATCACCTTATTCAAGGCTTATAGTCCCTAACAACTCATAAAATATGGACAAATGCATATAAGGATCCTTATTTTCCATCCCTGTAAATTGATGGGCACTAATGAGGCTTAAGAAGGCCGGTTTCATTTCCAATGCTCTTGTATTATTGGGAATAGCTATGCTTGAGAAGTATCTGGGACCTTGTTGCGTGGCATAATCACTAAGAGTTCTTCTCGGTAGATTGTTCTGCTGTCCTATCATTTCTGATTGGGGCTGACGTGTTGTTGTTGTTTCTAGATGAGGTGTGGCAAAAGATTGTCCTTGTTCCAAACCTTGCTTCTTTTTCTTGCTTTTGCTCTTGTTTTTCTTTATAGTCTTTTTAATCTCAGGATCAAAAATAAGTTGATCTTTTGAAACCTATCCTCTCAATAACATAAATCACAAGCTTTTCACAAAGGTTAAAAGAGGATAAGAATTACAATAACAAGAAAACAAACAATTTATACACACTATTAACAACGCCAAATAGTTGAAAACTAGAATTCCAAATTAACACCGCCTCCGACAACGATGCCAAAACTTGATATAGGGTCCATGGCAGGTTATCCACTACCCATTGTAGTAACAAATTAAAATCGAATATCATTCCACTAGGGGTTGCTGATATTTAGAATTATTCGTTTAGAATTGTAGTTGGCGTAAATGTAAAATGCTAATTGTGATTATAATGCATAAAAATAAAGATTGCTAAAATTAACAATACTACTTATGGTAAGTAAATTTTAGTGGAATTTTTTGGTCCCTTAATATAAGCAAAATTAGACTTCCCAATGTCATTAAATGTTTGTTTACCAAATATGTCCTCATTATATTTTCAAAGGCCACTGATTCTTCATGTAATAAATGATACTAAAGGTATTTTAGAAAATTAAATCAAATATGTGGTAACATTAATGCAAATAACTACCTCTAACTACTATTCTTAATATGTGTGAAATTAGGTATATTTGCTTATATTTGGAAACGGAAGTAGTAACAACAAAGTAGTAAAATATATTGAACGAAACCAATTAAAAGAAAATTGGGATTGAATTTATCTATCTACCTTGACTGTACCCTGCGTATACATATATAAATGGCATTCGAATCTATTGACTTTGACGCAACATTCATAAATCATTCATATCGATTCCTCGACTATGAAATCCATAAGAAAACTCCTAAAACCAAGGTTGTAAAAACTGGACCGGACCGGCCGGTTCGACCGGGAACCGGTCACGGTACTGGTCCGGTCAAGGGAAAAAACCGATGGATCTAGAACTGGTCAAAACCGATTGAACCAGTCAGAGTTTTAAAATTATTTTTTTTTGTTTTTTTGGCTATTTTTTAAAAGAATTCCATTAAAAAATATTTTAAAATAAAATAAAAAACTATTTGAATATAATTTATTATAAATACATTAATAATTATATCATATCATATTAAAATATATATTCTATTATCACCATTTCGACCACGGTTGAACCAATGAACCGTGAACCAGTGCTTTCACCGGTTCGATTACCAGTCCAGTTTTTAAAACATTGCCTAAAACGTTGATTCCTCAGTCATTCTAAGAAGTTTTCTAGCATTATAAATAGATGTTTAAAGTGTTTAACACGTTGGAGGCTATTCCTAACAACTAAATGTATCGAGTATTTCTTTCAGATCAGTTTTTGAGAATCATTTTTCAATAACTCAAGAAAAACTAAATCAGACGCTATTGATCAGATAAAATCAAACATTAAATGCATAATGAAATAACAAAGATCAATGGAACGAAAATACCATACATATATATATATATATTGCTGAAGTATGACGAGCTCGAATCGATTACATCCAATCCCAAAAAGAGTTTAGCTACGCATGATAGCCATTACAAACTATGAAAATGAGAAAAAGATGAAGAAAAGTGGTTTCCATAGCTTTCAACGTAAGATCCTTGAAACTTGAAGTTTGTCGCTTCTTTTTTTCAAAAGTGAGCTTGTGTCTGATGCTTATTTTTCCTGAAATATTGTCAATCTCGCTTGAGCGGGATACCTTTCTTCACTTTGAATGAGTCTTTGGCAGGTGTTCTGTTCTTTGTAGTCTCGCTCAAGCAAGACAAACTTTAATCATCTGCCTCATTTTTGCTTGAACGGGCAAAGCCTCACTTAAGTGAGATATCTTTCATTGCTCTCTGCCTTGTTTACGCTTGAGCGAGTGAAGCCTCGCTCAAGTGAGATTTGAGTTTTTACAATTTGTCCATTCCTCTCTTGAGCGAACAAAGTCTCGCTTTCGCTCAAGCGAGGCTTTCGCTTAAGCGTATTAGGTCTCGCTCAAGTGAAAGGCTCCAAAAATCTCTAATTCTTGACCTCTTCAATCTTTTTCTTTATTTCTTCCTCATTTTCCTATAAATTACACAAAAAATATAGGGATCAATGACAATTAAACCCACAAGACCAAGGCATGCTCATTCAGATTCAAAATATCATTATTTTATTACATAATTATCATCCAAATGAAAGAATTCATAAAAATTGTCCAAATAACATATGAAATTCATGCATAATGGACATGTATCGAGGTCGTTTCTTAGTGTCGGGTAAATTCACAATAAGTTTTTCTCAATCTGACTAGACCCTACATGTTTATCAAGGTTAGTGAGGCAGTTCATTTTGCTACGAGGGTAGTAATTATATGATGAATCTAGATTTTATTTGAAAATAGTGTCAACTTCTGACTGCTCCTAATGAAAGAAAACTAAAGGCCCACATACATTGCATTATCGTCATTAAAAAATTTAAGAAACAAACTAATTAATTATGAAAAGAAAAGAAAAGAAAACAAAAGGGAAGTATTGAATCATACACAATGTTATCATGTTTATTGGTGTGCATGTAAAAGTTATATGTGACAAAATTTAAGTAAATCCAATTATTTGTGAAAACCTATTATTTATGTATGCTTTGCATAGGACTAGTATTTTATGTTTCTCACCATTTTCTTGTTTATGTGTTTTGATGATCCAGATATATGAAATAAGCAGACTTTTGTCATGGTCGTTCACCATCCAATATTGATATTAGAATTAGACCCCTGACAACCAGAGCTAAAGAGACAACGACATCATTGAATAGGGCATGTACACATTTACTATAGAATAGTCACCATAAGATTATCCCAAGCTTTAATAGGTATACTTGATCTGATAGGAGCCCTTACCATTATATTTCAAGCGAGTTTGATTTTTGTTTCATGGTATGACCCTTTCTTACTATTATTCCTCCATTGCCACCTCCTCCAGTTGATCTAGAAAATGCATATAAAGAATTGTCAGACAATGTTTCTATTGTAAAGGATGACTAGAGCTTCACGAATAACCATTAGAGGGTTGTAGATAGTTTAAAGCTTTACATTTTGCCAAAGACTATAACTTTTTGTCTCATATACATTAGTAGTTTTTTTGTGGCATGATACAACTATTCATGACCATGGAGTTTTCTCCTTATTGGTGGATACCTTTAGTTGTTAATGTTTTAGTGAAGTCTAACTTAAACACACTCTACTAAGATGACTATATATAACTAAAATATTACATACACAAAACTTTAACTTTTTACAATATATATGGACACAATGTTGTGTTACGTACTGTTTAATAAAATATGATATGTTGATTTTATTTATTTTATTGAGTTAGCATTTTGGTAAGATTTGTGAAAATTAATATTTTAGTATCACATTAAATTTTCTAAATAAAATATTTTGATTAAATAACATTTTACAACTATTTCAATACAATAAATGTTTCTATTTTACTAATCTTAATCTTAATTTGATTTTTCTTAAAAAAAACTAGGTCTTTTTTATATTTTATTTATGTAATGACTATAGTAACCGGCAGTGTTACATAAAACACTTTTTTTCTTCTTGGAGTCACGATATGACAGTCAACCTCAATATACATTGTTGGCTCGTGAAATACTATATTAAAGGCAATGTGTCACACAAGTTGACTATCACAATATAACAAGGCTAAATTGATGCGATGCTTTGTGAAGAAGGTTTGTGGGGGCAATGCATAAATTGGCTGAGCCTGGTTATAGTAGGTAGAACAGTTTTTCAATGAGTCTTCCATGTCCTACTGCATCAAGCTAAAGCTCTTCATCAACCAATTTGACTTTGTGTGGCTTGACCACAGGAGTAAGAGCAAGCTTGGCTGCAAGATAATCGATGTTAGCAAGGAGATCCAAGAGATGTTTTCTTTGAGCTGATAGAGTAATGTCTAGATGAGTTTTTGTGACCTCTAAACCAAGAAAATATGTAAGAGGACCTATATCTTTAATTTTAAACTAATTATCTAGTTTCTTCTTAATAGATTGAATTTTAAAAAGGTTATCACTAAGTCATCAATAAGGGAGAGTAGCTCATTTAATTTTACAAAGGTTATAGTAGTATATGATTTGTTGGGAGTTTTTTTTATATATATAGAGGTTTGATTTTTAGTAATATATATATATATATATATATATATATATATATATATATATATATATATATATATATATAAATTTACACTTACGCTTTTATAAAAATTAAACTGACAACAGAAGTAGAAACGTTTTGAACGACAGATTCCATAATTGACCTTTATAAGGGAGATTAAATTGTTTGCCATCGGTTATTACATTACATTTGATTGGTTTACTCACGAGAATAAAAAGGATCTATTTGACTTTAACTGCTCGTCGTTTGGTGACTTCGTATTGCGTAATACACTAATTCTCCTCACATTCACTGGGCATGAACCATCTATTATGCCTAAAAAATTGAACTATGGTAAATAAATAAAAAAGCAAGAAAATTTTCCATGAAAAAAAAATCAGTATGTGTTATGAATTTCTTTTATAAATTTATGATTTTTCAAAAACAACTAAAATTGTTTGGTGAATATATATAAAAAATGAGTTAACTTTTTAAAATGTAGTTTATGATTTTTTAAAATGTGTAAGCTTTCTTATTAATTGTTTAATTATTATTTTTACTTTTATATATGTTTTCTAAATAACAGATTTTATTTTTTACATAATTAAAATATTATATATTTTTAAAATCATTAAACATAGTTTAAATTAATTTTACCAAACAACTCTATTAAAAATTTATAAGCTAAAAAAATTATAACCTATAAACATAACTTATACACCATAAGTTGGTTTTTATAAATGAATATTATATATATATATATATATATATATATATATATATATATATGAACTGGTCTGGACCGGGGTCTAGGATCCGGTATGGGACCAGCCTCAAGAATGCAGGTGTTTTAGGGTTCACACACCGGAACAGTGTATATCCGATGTATTTATCCGATCTCTCAGTGGGAGAGGCCGGTCTTGTTGTCCTGGAGATCCTTTACACCAACGATTCGCGTTGTAGGGGGGTGAAAGGTGGTGCCACCTGCGAAGATTCTCCGACGCTCAAGTTAGAAGAGTGTATGAACTTAATGAATAATTAAGCGTAGTAACAGTAAAGCGTGAGATAGAACAACGATACCCTGCATGTGTGTTGACATGGGCTTCTTATAGTTGAACGTAAGAAGAATGAGTCGTTGGATTCAAGTGGGTCCCTTAGCTCTGATTGCGTGTATATTGTGTCAATCAAAGTGGCTCGACTTTCAGAATGTGTCAGGAGGGTAGGTCAATTATCAGAGTACAATCCTCTAGGGAGAGGAGAGGATAATCACCTTTTCCGCATAATCTGCTGACACGCCCACTTACTTTCTGAAACCATTGATGTGACGTATTTTGCTACAAACAGTGTCTTCGTTGATAAGTTATCAGGGACTCTTCTCTTACTGTGATTGAAAAGCCAACAATTACATAAACACCCTGTAAAGATGAGCATATAACCGCTATGGAGAAAATGAATGATATTGTCGTGGAGTGAGGGCGGACGGCCAGACAACGGATATCCGGTGTGGAAACATTGAACCAGGACACCGGTTATCCTTATATGAGGTCAGTCTGACGTCACAAGTATGAGGGCCGGTATCTAGACCGGATCAATATATATATATATATATATATATATATAAAAGAGGTTTTATATGAATAGGAAATTTGAGTGTTTTTTTACCTTGGGGTAAAAATAAGATTGAAATCAGGAGAGGCAAATTAAAGGGGACATTTATGAGTGATCACATGTGGCATTAATACCCTTGACAAACCATATTTATGACCTCCATGGAAACACACACAAACACAGTGTGTTGAAAAGCGTGAGGAGATTGAAAGGAGGCACACAGTCACAGATGAGGAATTGGAACCAATTCGGGGTTATTGAGACCATCTACGAAGAAGAACGCGAATTCTCTTCCACCTCCTCTTCTCCTCCCTCCCTTCACTCCATTGTAAATGCTTGGTACCAAATCTCTCACCCCTTTACTTTTTCTTCTTCTTATAACCCTGTTTTAAAATTCTCCCCCTGAATTTAAAATTAAATTATCGATTCATTCAGGTCTCTGGATTCCGGATGTGAAACCGACGTGTCGATACTTGTTCAGGGAACCTCTTTTCGTCTCCACAAGGTTTGTATTGTTGCTTCGTTTTTTGTTTAATTTACCTTTCGATTACGTAAATGCCTTTTGTTTTTTGTTTTCCGTCAAAGCTTCTTAGATGAAAATAATTTCTGCACCAACTTCGCTGCAAATGCAACCACTAGATTATGACCTGTCCTCTTTAACTGTCCTACACTATTTTTTCTAATACATGTAAAACTATGACTTGAATATGGAATTTCACAATCCCGAAAAGACAGTTTCACGTGACATTATATTCTACTTTGCAAATTTGGGATTGGTGTGAAAAAGTGACTTGTAGATATTATTCACTGATAACATCAGAGAAAAATGTAATTATCTATTTCAAATTTATATAGAATTTGACATGATTAAACATTTTACTGCAAGTGGCAAAGAATCCCCTTACTCATATTAAAAGAGAGGTATGGCCTACCAACCAGTGTCTGTGAATCCATCCACCCCTCATTTTTACTTTTGGTTAAGGAAGTGATAGAGATTTCTTAAATGAAAATTTGTTACCTGAGTAGTGTCAACCCATGCATTATACTCAACAACCCCGTTGTCCATCGTTGAATGGCAAGTGACAGTACAAATTAACCAACGGAAACAGGCACAGCTAGTATAGTAGCATGTTCTTATAATTGAAAAACACACACGTGACCTTTTTACAGTGGAATGGATCAAACTCATCAGAACAGAGAATAATAGTCATTTTTCTGAACATAAAGAAAACAAAACGAACCCCACCAAATTTTCATAATATTTTTCTTTTTGTTCATTACACAAGAAAAGGATAGACTAAAATTCTAATTTTTACAAACACGTTAATTTTGCAAAGCATTTCACTTTCCGTAACGCTTTTGTGTTTGTCTGAAAAGCTTTGCTTTTAAACCCCAACAAAAGGGGACATTCCTTTAGCCACATAAAAAAATGTGCATCGCTTTGTTTATTTGTTGTGATCCATTACATTCATGATAAATGACATGTCACTTACATACATACAAATCTTAATATTCGCTGTTCGCGGCTTTTAGGATCGTTTGATATCACGAAGTTCATACCTCAAACGGCACCTAACGGCAGTTTCCAATGTCACTCTATCCCCGCCGTTAAACATAACGGCTGAGACTTTCGCCGCGTTGGCCGAATTCTGCTACTGCCGCAGAGTGCAGTTAACGGCCGGTAACGTTGTGGCGGTGAGAACGGCGGCGGAGTTGCTCGGAATGACGGGGGAAGAGAATCTACGTGACGTGGCGGAAGCGTATTTCGAGAGACTGGTTGTTGGCGTTGACGCGCCCCTAGTTCTGCGTTCGTGCGTGGCTCTGCTTCCGGATTCCGAAACGACGGCGTCGCTTGCGAGTAGATGTATTGAAGCGATGGTTTGGGAAGTAAACGACGTTGATGATGGTTTTTTGGATGTCGTTTTAGAAATTCGGCCTCGGGATTTTGTAACGGTTGCTTACTCCCTCAACAGACGGCTACCGAACCATGACGTTCTGTACAAGATGGTTGATCTTTATCTCAAGGTACGCCACGTGTCATTTAGTATCATTTTTGTATACGTGTCATCATCTCATTTAACGGAATTGCAAAACAACTTTAGACTTGCACTTTGCTTACGTCATTTGCTCCGATTTGTAAGCGCGTCAGTTTAGGCTCTATTGGTAAAATCAGGAACTAATTTCTCACCGTAAAGTTTTTTTTCTTCTCTGAATGATTTAATTATTATTAAGTTAAACACATATCTTAATTATATTATATTTAATAATTTAAAATTATTTTTTAATATTTTTAAAAAAAGCAATACTTGGCTTAGCTGATATTTTTTAATTGGATTTTACTTAATAATTAAATATTGATAAGGGAATTTAACCAAAAGTTGCTGTAAACTCATTTTGATTTTTATTTAAGCAAAAAATATTTTTCTAATATCATATTTTAAAATAATATTTATATGAATTTCATAAATATGAATTTTAAAAAATCAAATAAATATTGAAGGTTTTTAATTTATGATGAAAAGGAAGATAGGAGAAATACTAATGATGTGAAATCGGGAGATAGTAAAAAGATTAATATTTTTTTATAATGTATACTACCGTTTAAGAAATTAAGAAATATTTTTATTTAAAATTAATATAAATATATAAATATTAAAAAAATATTTTAATACCCTAATTTTTATGAAAGACATTATAATATTTTATTTTTATCTTTATCTAAATTTAAATTCTATTTAATGTTAATAGTAGTATTTTTTAAAACAGGATCTAAACATAAGAAAAAACACTTTTTTATGCACAACTAAAACATTTTTTTTATTTATCTTATTAATAGTAATTTTAAAAAGAAAATTGTTCTTATTTATTTGTTATTTTAAAAGTTTTAAAAAATATCTATTATTTATTTTTTATTATATGCTTGCAGTTTAAATTAGTGACTATAATGAAGATATGAAATACATAAGAAAAGAGAAAAATACAAATAAGAAATTAGATAATAAAATAATATATTCTAAGATTATTTAATAATTTTTTAATATGTGTATTTTTTAAAAATTTAGTCAGAATAACGGAGAAGTAGTTATAACTTTTTATTTGAAAATGAATGTATTTGTTATTATACTTTTTTTTTTGAAATGATTCCATTAATTTTCAATAAAATAGTTACCACCTCTTTTTAGCTTGAACTCAACTCTTATGACCGTGGTGATTGACAAAACCCTTCAATCTATAATATTAGATTTAAAAAAAAAATTCATCAAATTTTTTCTCTTGTGATATGAATATGTCATATTACCTCCATTAATTAAATTGGTCCTATCAACCAATGCCATGAATATATTGTTTAAAGAATTGAATGTAGAAATCTTTTTTAATGTGATTGTTTAAAAATTAAGATATACAATTAATTTCTTAATCTAAGAAGTTAGATAATTGAGTCCTATAAAAATAGAGAATAAAAATTACTGTATATTTATAATCTTTAAATATACATTTATTTGTATAATTAAAATATGAGTGTATATTTCTTCATTCAAAATTAATTTTTGAAATTCGTAACGGACACATTAAAAACTTTAAATGTTATATGACTGCTTTTATGTAGTATTTTAATGATTAACGTACGTATTTACTTTAAAACTATTTGTTTTATTTTATCTATGATATCGCTGATTGAGGAAATATACATTTGCAAAATTACAATCACGGGGAAAAAAGTATTTATTTGTATTGAGAACAAGCAAATTACAAACATAGGAATTGAAACTTTGTATCTCACAGCAATTGAATGGAATATTAGGGGAGAAATGCATGTTTTGTTCGTTTAATTTTCTTTCGCTTCTGTTTGATCTTTTAAACTTTAGAAGTATTCTAGTTTGTACGTTAAATTTTATATTTTAGTCAGCATAATTTAAGAAAATAATCATTTTATTTGAAAGAAAATAAAAATAACACATAACAAAAATGAAACCCAAATTTAAATAGTTAAAATCATAAAATATACAAAATAATTAAAGTAAGACATTTTTATATCTTGAAAGACTAAACTGAATCAAATCAAAATTAGAATATTAATTTAAAACATGTACAAGATTTAAACTTGTACTTCTCTGATAATATCACAAAATTATTTTTTAGAAAGATCACCTCTATTGAAATACATTAGTGTATTTCTTAATTTCTATTAATCATGGAGATTTAAGTTTAAAAATTTTATTTGTACATGTGTACAACAAAGCGAGATGAATAAAAATAAACTTGAGATAAAATAGATGGCGAAGCAAAATATAGGGGGAAATGTTATGAATCATTGTATGCTTTTCCTGTCCAAATTTATAACAAAAATGTGAAACTATAGTAATATATTGTTGACATTTGTGTTCAGGAAAACAAGTACGAGAAAGTAACAGAGGAACAGAGAAGCGAAATATGCAATTCCATAGATTGCACGAAGGTCTCCCCTCACACCCTGGTGGATTGTGTTCAAAACCCAAGAATGCCACTGAGATTCATAGTACGAGCAATTCTTGTAGAGCATCTCAACACTCGTCGCTCCGTCGCCGCCGCGGCCACTACCTGTGGCCCCCAAGTGGAACGAACCTCACTAAGGGAATTTCTCCAGCGAGACACGGCTCATCGCCAAAGGGCACAACTGAAAGAAGCTATGGATTCAACGTACTCTCGTATTCAAAGCCTTGAGAAAGAGCTTAGGGGCATGAAGAAGATCCTTATGGACCATCATGCTGATGAGAGTCACATCTTGAACTCAGAACGTTCACTTTCTGCCAGCTTTCATTATGTCCCTACAGCTGCAGCAGCAGCACCACTTGAGAGTAGTCAAATACAAAGAGGTGGAAGAGGCTCTGTTTCGTCTTCGGGTTTTTTGCTAGACAACAATAATAACATTCAACTTGGTAGGTATGATTTGTCTTTAAGATCATGTCATGATGAGAGGAGAGACACTCAGAAGATGTCAAGGGGTTTTGGCCACAGGTTCATAACTGGCCTCAAGAATGCGTTTCGAATATCTAATAATTAAAGGAGTTACTACAAAACAGAGGTTGCTCCATCTGCATACAATAATTCACTATCATCAAGGCTGTATATACGAGGTGTCGAGATCGTCTCTCACTGTGACTCAAGAGTTATATTTCAAAAGGTTAGCTTTTCTTTTGTGCTCAGGGCCTTAATTAATTAATTAGTTGCTATTTGTACCCATTGGACATTGTTATTTTGTTTATTCTTCTTATTAATGTTGTTTAAAATTATTTGAACCTAACAATTAACTTCATTCGTTAAATTTGTTAAGGTATGTTTCCCCGCTGTTATATTTGAATTATTTTTTTTAATGAATTACTCGTCTCTCGAGTTTTAAGAGATGTGCTGGGTAGAATTTGCAACTTGTTTTCTCTCTAATTTCATACATGCCTTGAGTTTTTTTTTATATTTTTTATTAACTACAGTATAACAGCTTTTACAGCCATCGGAAGTTCAAATAATCCGTGATAATTTGTAGTAATTTAAAAAGTCTAACATAGGCCTGTATGATAGTTTATTCAAATAATCCATTAAATGACTTATCTTTTCAACACCAAACTATCTCGTCTAGTGACATTTTTGCAAGCGTAAAATCATTCTTTCAAGAAATTAAATGCCCGAAAGTGGAAACTAGACCGTCTTTTCGTGCTCTCAAAATATAGGTTCTTAGTTCCATCGTCATGCACAATGAAGGTTCTAGTCAGTTGATTTTCTTTTCTTTCAAACTCTTGTCTTCTTTCTTTTTCTTCCTTTTTCTTGAAGTATTGTGATTATCCTCTAATAAGTTGGGTTTCTTTTTGTTATATGCTTGCCTTCTTCATTTTTCTCCTTTATTTGAAGTATTGTGATGGCAGCACAGGAAGTAGACTTGGGTTAAGCAAATGAAAGGAGAAAAGTTTGGGTTGACTAAATTAAGAAGAAAAAGACATTTCTCGTATGTATCTAGAAAGTCAAGACGTAGTTTAAGGTACAGTGAGAACGTAGGTTCGATCTGCGCGATATTACCATTACTTCACTGATCCATGTTTGGCGAACATGTCAAACGGAGTTCTCCGTTAAGTAGAAACAAATTTTTGATCGTACGGGTTAATGAAGTTTTGATTGTCTCTAACGATATGAAAAATTAATATCAACTTTTAAATTTTTTACTTCAACTCAACTCCGTTTCCCCAAATACAAACCAAACACCCTCTAAAGTAGCATTCTACTGTCTAACTCTAATCCCTTTAGTGAAAATTAAACTTCTCCTAATTGTCATAGGAAGCAATCATTCCAGGAAATGATGACCTAAACTCTAAATTTTCATTTATCTATCCCCCAACCTATCTTCCTAAAGCAAAACAAGGAACATAAAAATAAGTTCACCGTTTAAATCAACATAGCATAGAAAACAAGTTTTGTTTCTTTTTGATTTCAAGAGAATTCGTTTCAGGCAAGGGAAAAAAAGGGGCGTAAGTGAAAACAAAATACATTCATTAAAAACATGGCAATCAAGCATTCAGACATGAAACTCCAATAAAACTTGTCATTCAGGCATCCAAAGAGAATCTAATGCAACTTTGCATAACCACCTCATTAGATATAATAAAACCTGGCATTTGATAAATGTATTTGTTGTTATTTCCGGTATGGTGTTTAATCATTCATTTTAATTAATTAATTAATACATAATTTGTAACATTGTCATAATTTTAAACTCAAACCTTTTTTTATGTGTTTTAGTAGGTTTTAAAGGCTTTAGCAGAGAAAATAAGTGAAAATGAAAATGAGTTTCATTTCCACTCAACCTCAAAACCAGTGATTGTAAATTATTAGTTCACCATTGGGTTGATATGAACTTTTGATTTTTAGGACATCTAGCTAGTCACTTTGAATGGTCAGATTTTGTTTTAGAAGCTAAGAGTCTTAAATACACAAAACAACAATAAATAAAGTTTCAGTCAAAAGATAAATTTTGGGCCCATATATGAGGAACAACTCGAGCCATTTGCACAAAATTTTAGACGACGGCTCAAGCGTCGGAATGGCCGCTCGAGTGCTAAGATGGCCTCTCTTGAGTTGTTGAAAGGCAAAAGTTCACCCTTAAGGTCATAAAAAGGGGGTTTTAGATCAATTTTCAGGAATCTTTGGTCCATGGAGGCTCGAAGCAAAGTGTGGGGTATCATTAACACCTTGGGGAGACTTTAAGATAAGAGATCTCTTCTAGTTTTCATTCCTTTTCTCTTGCTTTCCATTGATATATGTTATTTTTCTTTGTTTTTAGGGTAGCCCTTATAAAAATGTGTGACTAAATCAATTTTTTGTTGGATTTATGTGTAATCTACTCCCTTTTTAGTTATATAATTAAATACTTTGCACGACTTGTGTTTTTAATCACTTTAGTATTTTGTTTTACATGCTTAATGCGTATTTTGAATGGAAGAACGACCTATAGTATTTGGAGTTTTTTTGAACATGTTGATGAATAAAATTCTCAATAATTTCTTTCTCTAGGGATAGAGTTGAATTTAATGGTTGTTAAGATTAATTCTTAAAGCAAACATTATCATCAATTGTTAGAGGGATATTTAATTAAGGATAGAGTTTAAGATTTATGCTTTAAGGGATATCACAAATATTTGGCTTGATTAATTGTGTAAATATGTTAAGTAGAATAACATATGCTTGGGAGAGAGGAAGATAAATTTGATTCATGGTGAAGAGTACTTGCGTTTTAGTAAACAACAAAACAATAATTTATTTTTATTAAATCATGCAGTGAACTTCTTGACCAAATTTGATTCATGGTGAAACAAACACAAATAGTAAATGACATTTTGTGGCGTCCCAAATTACAAGTTAAAATTTTTGTGAATAAATTTTTCACGATGCATAATTACATCACCACAACATAATAATGACGTCACTCTTAAAAGGAAGTCACTTGCTTACCATGAGACCTGCATCACAAGTCTACAAATGGTCCACATAGACGAGTGAGTCACACATTGGAAATGATGGATACATTACAATTGTGATAACATATACATGTGCATACAAAACCATATACTCCCCAAAGGAAACCAACTTGACAATTACACAATACATAATCTATATACTCCCCCAAAGGGAATCAATAAAGTACAAGAGCATGTTTATTATGTCACAATCACATGTATATATAATCATATCTAACATATTCAAAAATGTCACCCATAAACAATTGAACATATATCAATCAATAATCAATCACATATGTTAGACTATTTCTCTCACTTTCTCATCAATACTTATTTGCCACACATGGGCATTTCTTTCTCATCGGTACTCATTGGCGTATCACTAACTATACGCTAAACGCATATGTTCATCACAGTAATATCAACAGTAATAATTGTGACGACCGGCATCAATATTACATTTATTTATATCCATTTAATCATTTTTCACCATAAATTTTTCACGTTTACTGGTAGTTAATTAAATCCGAATGTAAAACCACATTTATTCTTCTTAAACCGACTTAAAATACTAATCGATAGGAAATAAATCAGATGATAAAATTGAATTAATTAAATAAGCGGAAGAAAGAAACAAAGTCGGGAGTCACTCGCTTGAGCGAGACCCTGATTCGCTTAGGCGGAACCCGAGAAGGTCGCTTAGGCGAGTTCCGACTCGCTTGGGCGACTTCTACACTTTAAACCTGAGTGAACAACGGGACATGCAAGGAAAATTAACAATTCGATTTTACTCGGAAATGGGTCCACTCGGTCATATCTCACTCGGAAACCTCTTAACCCTTCTTCACTCGGAAAAGGTTCTCTCAGGTATACCTCACTCGAAAACCTTCTAACCTTACCTCACTCGGAAGAGGTTCTCTCGGTCATGGCTCACTCGGAAACATTCAAAACTTTATTCAGAAAGAGTTCTCTCGGCATGCCTCACTCGGAAACATCCTAACCACTCAGAAGTGGATCTCTCGGTCATGCCTCACTCGGAAACATCCTAACCACTCAGAAGTGGATCTCTCGGCCATGCCTCACTCGGAAAGGGCGAGGGATACATACGAGCGAAAGACGCACAGGATCAATTCCTTCCGGCCCTCGCTCGGACAAGACTGAATCCGCTCGGCGAGATTCGTCCGGTAATCAACTTTACTACAGCAACGTAAATTCACTCATGAAAATCAATACCGATCACATAGTAACATAATTCTTATGCACCTTAGTCAACATACACAAGCAACATAGTATGGCATCACATACTCAGAAAATTCATTATACATTACACACAATTCATTTCACAATCACTCGGTTCCTTGGCATCAATCCTCCGCTTGGCGCACCTCCAGGGCTCTGACCTCTTCCCTGTCACTGGTTACTAAATTGGAAACCACAACAAGGGTGAGTGTTTGACATCATAATTAATCTAGAACAGAAATTAACAAAATACTTATATATAAACTCCGTGCGATTACCTTATCCACAATTGCAAATCACACTCGGCAATTATAGCCAATCACACTCGGCAATTATAACAATCCACACTCGACAAGTATCACAATTCATACTCGGCAAATATAACAATTCATACTCGGTAAGTTTAACAATTCACACTCATCAAATATAACAATTCAAACTCGGCAAGTTTAACAATTCACACTCGGCAAATATAACAATTCATACTCGGCAAGTTTAACAATTCACACTCGACAAATATAACAATTCATACTCGGCAAGTTTAACAATTCACACTCGGCAAATATAACAATTCTTACTCGGCAAGTTTAACAATTCACACTCGGCAAATATAACAATTCATACTCGGCAAGTTTAAAAATTCACACTCGGAAAATATAACAATTCACACTCGGTAAGTATAACAATTCACATTCGGCAAATATACCAAGTACATACACATCATCATAATACTAATAATTCATCAATTGTCACCACTGACTCTTAGACAAAATTGACGCCTAGTATCCGGATACTAAAGGATCGGCCTTCAGCTGGGGGTCCTACTTGACACCCCGTGAATCCTGCTTAGTTCACTGAGTCCTACTTGACTCTCCACCTCAACCACTGGGTCCTACTTGACCACTGGGTAGCTCAACTGGGCACAAAAACAACGGGAGCCGGAAACGAGGGGCTATACATACCGTCGGCCGTCCCATACCACATAATCACATATCATATCTCATAATCATTACATATCATCAACAAACAACAGATGCAACTACCAGAAACTGGCATGTGCTCACAATACAGGGCGACCGACTTGTCAAGCCCATCCATCACATTGCCACTGGGCGACCTACTTGTCAAGCCCGTCATCACAACGCCACTGTACACTTCGAGTATCACAACATCAAGTATTTCAAACTCAATCATCGCAAGCCACACGCGATCCTAAACCAATCGGTGTCCATATTCATACATGCATACACATACAACTCATCCAGCAACATTTCTTACCATGTTCACAATCAGTTCAACGACTCGGACCTAAAATATGTCCTATTCTAATTAATTACAACCCGAACACCCCCTTACCTCTATTCCAAGCTTCAACGATCTGCTCTTGGTGCCGATTGCGTCCTCTAAGCGCTGGGTTCAAGGTTCCACCTCCGAATCCAGCACCAGCTTCGTCAATCAGTCCTCTGATGTTCGTTCTGCTACCTACGGGGGTCGGAATGCAAAACCCATTAACGTCATACCACCCTCTGCTCTAAAGACCATTTTCAGGCTCACACACCCAAGAGGAGTGGAAAACAGAACCTTACTCCGCCATGCATGGCCATTCCGTTTAAAGGAGTGAAAATGAAAAGAGACGAGATAACTCAAATTAAAGAGTCCATCGTACTCACCTTGAAACCACGGTCACGGAAATGTAGTTATCTCAAAGTTTCAGCGCTAGATGGACCTTCCCTCAGAGCATGCAGCTCGGCAGCGTGAGGAAGAAAAAGAAGAAAAGAAACAGGAGAAGAAGAAAGAAGTAGGCTCGCATGGATAATGAGGAAGGAGAAAGGAAACCTTCTTTATTTAAGGCTCAAGGGAAAAATGGTCACTTCCCCATTTCTTTTATATTTTCTTTGAAAGTTTTAATTAACTTTTACCTCCTTCTAATTTTACCTCATTTAACCTTTTTGTAATTAATCAACCAAATAAATTTATTTATTTCCACACTACGTAATTATTTATAATTGCCTAATAATTCATAAAAATATCAAATGAATCCCTAAAACAATTTTTAATATTTTTCACTACTCATAATTTTACTAAAATATCAGGGATGTTATGTAACACCCCCTTATATACACGAGATAAAATTTTTTTTAGAAAGATATGCATATTTATCATTCTTTATCTCGTGTATACAAGGACGTATATACATCTGATTTCCTTTGAATATTGAAAGTAAAAAAAAAATTGTCTTTCAATATTTGTCCATAATGATAAAATAATTTATAGAAATCATAAGTGATAAATTATTACAATATTATATCCGAATAAAAGAGTTTATCAAAGTTTAACCTTTACCTTGTTATAATTATCTACTTGATATTGTAATAAGGGAAAATAAAACTAAACTATACCTCTACTACAAATGTGAACAAACATTTCCTAGTCCTTGAACCATCGAGTTTTTGAATCCTACTCTTGTCATATCTCTTCATCTAATCGATTGAGGATGAGACCACTTTATCCTCTTGTAATTACATATCCTTCCATCTTGGACTGCTAGCTATATATCATATAACATATATTTTGGACACAAAAATTCAAACAAGAAGGAGTGAGAAACAAAATATAATATATTACAGATAAGACATAAGCATAAGGGTTTTCACAAACTAATATAGTAATATTAGTCATAATCTCATATACAATCAATTATGAATATAGGGTTTCCACATACATAACACTTATATTTTCATTCATAACCATCCATATAGAATGTCACAATCACATGAATGTTATGTAATGCTTATGCTACTATCTCATTCAGTTTATGCATGTGGGCCCTTAAAGTTTTAGTTTGCACTGGGCCAACCAGGAGTTTACAATGTTTCATAAATTCTGGATAATAATAACATAAATGCCTTCATGGCATATGAACAGCTCAACTGGCGTGGAAACACTTAGAGACTAGTCAGACTGAGAAAGTTTTTATTGTGAAAGTACCCGACACTAGGGAGCGACCCCAGGTCACCTGAAGCACCCTTTCACACTCTCTCATCCCAAGGCTCGCAATTAAGCCTCCTCTAATGTATCCTCGGTTTCTATAATCCGTCCCCAAGCAATATCACATCTCATTTCTCTTTAATGATTCATGATGCATGAACTACTCGCATATTTAGTTGGTTAAGGCTTTTAGAAACTCAATTATTAAATACCATAAAGGTTCACAAAATCATCACAATAAACTGTACATTTCCATAAGTTCTTCTTTGAACTTCTGTTATACTGAAATAATTTAGTACAGTCTTCAAATTCAAATCTTACCAAAATTGAGTTTCCAAGCCTTAAATATCTCAAAGCTTTCTCTTAAAAATCTTCACATATTTACATAATCTTTCTCAATTTGAATCTTAACTAGATTGAGTTTTTGAAATCTCCACAAAATATTCTTTAGTTATTTCGTTGGGAAAAACCAAAATAATTTACTTTAAACTTCTAATTTCTAAAGAAAATAATTTAAAATCATTAACTAAGAATACTTAAAACTATAAAAATTTTCTTTAATTCAAGAATTAATTATCTCAACCTCTGATTTTCATAAAATAGCTTCTTTCTAATACTAGATTTTATTATAGAGATTAAAAATAAAGTTAATAAAAATTATTTCTAAGAAGAAATAAAAGACTAAAATAATTATAAAATACTTTCTCTTGGAATAAAAATTTAAAGAGTAAGGTAAGAAAATTCTTACTGAGTTTTAACTTTCCGTCATGCTTGCTATATGCTCAAACTTCATATCACAAGGTCATCAATCATTCATCAACCACAATTAAGTATAGTAATCTCATCAATCACAATCAAATATCATCAATCATAATTGCATATTATTAATCACAGTCTAATATTATAAATCACAATATCATTAATCGAAATCAAATATAATTAATTATAATCAAGTCAAATCAACTAAATATCGCTTATAAATATAATTCAAATTTTTAATGGTTATTTAAATTAGTAGATTTGATTTTGAGTCCTTATAGTCCATTCCTCGCACAGGTCTATATAAGTCCATATATCCAGTCTTCGCATAGGTATAGTTCAGTCTAGACAGGTCATAATAGTCCAAGTCCTTGCATAGGTTTTGTTCGATCCATATAGGATATAAAAATCCAAGTCCTTGCATAGGTTTAGTCCAGTCCGTATAAGTTATAATAATTCAGATCCATGTATAGATATTTCAGAATAAGTTACACAATATATTAAATTTATTATAAATTTTATGTTGAGAAGTTATTACTTTAAAATAATAATATTATTAAATTTAAAAGGAGTAGGGGACTCCTCCCTTTATTCTTATGTCTTTCATATTATATTCTTATCTCACTCCCCCTTACCTCTTGTATACCGATTCGTTATTGAAAATTCATGCGCGCCTCGTCTCCGAGTTCTAAAACATACCAATTTCATTTTAATATAATTACAAGATGAAAATTAAGATTACAACTTAAAATAAAAAATGGTAAATTTTGAATAGTGAATAGTGAATAGTAATAGTAAATAATAATAGTAAATAGTAAAACGTGAATAGTAACAGTAAATAGTAAATCGTAAATAGTAACGGTAAATAGTAAATCGTAAATAGTAACGGTAAATAGTAAAACGTGAATAGTAAAGGTAAATAGTAGCAGTAAAGGTAAATAGTAACAGTAAATAGTAATTTACTATTTGAATAGTAATTTACTATTGAAATAGTGTTACTATGCAGAATAGTAACTTAAAATAATATTATTTCCAGTATAATAACAGATTTCTAAAAACGATATGAAAATAACCTAAAAAAATATAAAAGTGAGGTATTCGTACCTTAGAATTTTAGCAGAACCTTCTTCCAAAAAAAATTATTTCTCTCTCTCACTTCCACCACTATCTCACTAGCACTACTATATTAAGAAAACTTAATCTGAAATTGTGAATTCTAAAGAAGAAATCCTTCGGTATTTATAGGAAAAAAATTTACTATGCATTCCATTATTTTAATATAAAAGTACTATGTATTTTTGAATTTTTTATTCCTGGTTACTGTGCATCTTTTGAAAATTTCATACATGCACAGTGTTTTGCATAGTAACTGTCGGCAAAATTATTAAGTCAAATAGTAACCCTTCACTCGGTATATTTTAAATATTCAAAATGAGTCCTTTTTGAAATTTAGCGATATTATATCAGTCCTCACTAATTTTATAATAAGTAATATAAAGCTGAAATTTTAAAAATCTAAAATTTTCTGTTAATAAAAATTTATTGATACGTTTCTAATTTTTTAACGATTAGAAAAAATCAAGATTTTTCTCAAACCGATAATTTTTAGATAAGTCTACTTGAAATGGATTTTAGAAAATTTTCTTATAATTTAACTTTACATTCTTGTAAATATTTTTAATTTTAAGCAACTTTATATGAATTTAAAATTATTTAAAATATATTATTTTATTAAAATAATTCAAAATTTTCAAAAAATTCCATAAAATCATAAATATTATGTAGATCAAAAAGTTCAAAAGAACCATAGTCTAATTCCTTCAAAATTTTATTTTAAAATTCTAATAAGAGTTAAATCTTAAATATGTAAAAAAACAAAAATATAACAACATAAAATAAAAATGGTGAATAATAAAGATATTAAAAATTCTTAATATAATTTTCTTAATTAGTGAATACTAATTAAGTCACTTTAAAATTCTCATTCAGAAATATTTTCATTTTTTTATTATTTTAAAAAAAAACAAATAATAAAAATATAAATACCAAAATTTTAAAAAAATGATAATAATAAACTAACTTATAGTAAGTATTTCTCAAGAAATATATATTAATATCTATTTCCTATTTGTGATGAAAATAAGATGTTACATGTTACAATAATGCCAGTGGGGATCCGACTATGGGAATACAACAAAATATGGTAATTATACGTAAGTGTGCTATTACGTATATATTGCAATATAATAATGTGTGCATATATCAATTCCAATATATATCTTTTTTTATCAATACCAAACCGCCTTGTCCATATGCAACACTGACAACCACCCAAAGTGACATGTGGTATAAACCCGACCATACTTACCAACATGTTGCAGGAATACGTGATCCATAAAGTAATCACCATGCGTATGCTCACTCATAGAGCCGCCTCACCATTGGGCCTCCTCCAATCACTATTGTGAGAAGCTTCGTGATTCAACTAAGGAATCACTAGGGCAAATAATAACAATGCCCATGCGCAAGGTCGCCTTCCCACTGGGCCTCCTCGTGGAATCCCTAACATTCCAGACCGAGATTATCATACCCTCACTCTCAGTGGGTTTCTAAACTCATACTCAATAGTTAGTGACACACAATTATCAATCGATTCATACTTATTATAAAATAATGATTAACAAGGCATCGTCACGCTTATTAATATATTTCACATGGTATGCATAAAGCTCAATACCCAACTCAAAATCAACATCGTCACATATATATTTATCAACTCATATAGCACACCACATATATTCTAATGTAATTAATCATATATTTGCCAACACAGATCAATTATCAGCAATCCACATATGTAATTTAAGGCAAATATGGAATATATCTTTATATATATATATATATATATATTATTAATAAATATGTATTATGCATTTAGAATATGGAACTCAAACTCTCCTTACCTTAAGATAAGGAATCCGGGAAATTTGACGGTCCTACTTTGTCAATCGAATAAATCTCTACATTTAATTAAATGTAGAAATACCTTAATTAATCTACTCAACCCAAATTACTAAATAATAAAATTTATATTTAGCTTTTAAAATTTTCTAATATTGTTTTAGGTTTATACTTTATTTTTTCGTTAGGTTTTGAGAATTCTTTTCCCTAAATAGCCCATTTCCCACCATTTTATAGGCCAAAGCTCGAGCGTAGGATAAGCCTAACAAATCGATAAATGTTATTTTAACCTAATGAGGTTTCGTAATTTATTTTCTATATCTATTATATTAAGGGGGTTTACCCACTCATTACAGAAACTTCTAAACTTTAACCCCCACCCACAAATTCACGCATACTTTTGTATTTTCAACGTAACTTAAGCTACGGTTGTCGAATTTAGGTGATTCTGGTTTTAAAATTTTTGTAAGACATTTTCCTATAATTTTCATGAATGCGTCAAAAATTAATTCCAAGTAGAAAATTCCCATTTTACCATTTTAACCACTGATTTGCGTGAAAGGTGGTAACTTTGTGTGTGCTTCCCTATTTTTAACATAACTTAGGCTATGGGTGTCCAATTTAAGTGATTTTGGTCTTATAATTTTCGTAACGAAATTCTTCATAACTTTTAGGCAGATAGCACAAGTCAGTTTTGACTGCGAAAAAAGGTCTCTGTCCTATATTAAAAATCTAGAAAACATAATTTTCATATTTTAGCCATAACTTTTGCTCTAGACGTCGGATTTAGGTATTCTTTGGCTTGTTGGAAAGTGGAAAGAAAAAGAAACAACTTTTATGTTGATTTTTTCAAAAACTGGACAGATCGTCCCCATGCAAGCAGACTAAAATTCCAATGAGCTTAAACTTTTTCCAACATGCGTAATTAGAAAAGAAAAGACCATGCATGTAAGGATTGAGAATCGTTTAGCTTACCGACACCGATTTTGCACCGATCAATGGTTGAGATCTTTCATTTCAGCTTTGATCAAACCTTTGATCGAACATTCGGTCAACGATGATGAAACCTTTGATCTTTTCGATGATCGCAGCTATGCTCGTGAGAGGCTCTACGGAAGGAAAAAGGAAGAGGGTGAGGGGCTAATTTGGTGGTTCACGGTGATGGAAAATGAAGTGAATTGGTGAAGCAAAAATGGAAATGGAACAGATAACCCGAGGTGGAAGAAGTTTGCGGAACAAGAAAATGAAGCTAGGAAGGGAAGTTAAATGATGGAATTGGAATGGTGAGATTGAAATGCAAGACTGAAATTGAGAGGAAGAAGTTCCATAATGATGGCGAAGGATTGTAAAGAAGTGAAATTGAAAAATTTGAAGGGAAAGAATGAAGTGTGAAATGTTGAAGCATATGGCCATTGAATGGTTTATACATAGCATGAAGTTGCCATGTGCTAAGGAGAGGAAGATATGGGTGGCACGCGCATGGTGGTGAGGTGGCAAGGTATAGTGATGCTTTACCGTGAGTGGTGGCGGAGGTTGGTTAGTGAAAATTGGAACTAAACGAAACTGGGGCACACGGCTAAATTTACGGATAATACAACTAGTTATTTAGGACACAACTTGAATAAATCAGGGTACAAGATAATGGTTATGGGTCTTAGAAAAGAATTGAGGAGTGTCATGACCAATCAACAAAAATTATATAGATAATTGAGTCTTCGATATTTTTCGACAACTATTATCAGAAAATAGAAATAGACACAAATAATCTCAATTAATTTCTTGACCGAATGGGTTGTTCTAAAGTTTTAAATATTTCGATCATTGAATAATTAATTAATTAATTTTAACCGTCAAAAATAAATCGAGTACCCAATTTATTTTCCTAAAATACCCTAACTAGTCAAAAATTGAAGTGGTATATATTTTATATGATATGATATTCTTATAGTTTTGAGTTAAATAATATTGTTTGGTGCATTAAGTATATAAAAATATTTATTTTTATAATAATAATATTTATCGATTGATTAAGTAAAAATTATTAAAAATATATTAGTTGATTAAATTTAAAATTACAAGAGAAAAAAATATTTGATTTGAAATTGTTTGAGTTTTATTTGATTTTGAAAAATATTATTTAATTAAAACAATGATTTATTTACTTTATCATTGCAAGAAGTAAAAATGATAGTTATTATCAAGAGGTGCGAATATAAACCTTATAAGCTAGTGTTTTAAATAATATATCATTACATAAAAAGTTGATGCTTTATATTAAAAAGCATAAATATATCAAATAAAATTTACTAAGAATACTAATTTTCAAGTAAAAAGTTGATGCTTTATGTATATTGGAGACGATGGCCGAAAAGAGAACGGAAGCAAAAAGTGAGTGAGTGTGGTTAGCAGTGCACACAATGTCCACTAAAATCTCAATTATTGGTAATTGCTAAGTGTCTCATCACTTCAACTTAATTATTTCATAAAGGCCCAAGAATGTACAATTTCTTTGTCCACATCCAATAACAAAACACATCTCAAGTTTTATCACAAATTGCAACTCTTTTGACTTTTTCAAAATTTAATAAATGTACTTCTTTGTCTTCATTTGCTATTGAAGAATAATTGGAAAAAAGGTGGCCATACAAGTTACGGAATGCTTTAATTTTTGAAAGGAGAAGTTTAAATTACATACACAACCAAACCGAAATTGGCTTAGGCGTCACACACCGCAACGTTTAACACTGTTACTAAGTAATCTATTTGGTAATTAGTTACAAAAAGAATGTTTGGTAAATCATATTAATCAAATGATTGATGCTGATTCTAGATATCTTTTAATAGTTTATTCAATTACGTTTTTATTGAACATCATAACACTGCATTTATGTTTACTTTAAATAAAAAAATTTCCTTTTATTATTTTGTATAAATTTACATAAAATAACCCTACTTTTCAATTCAATTTGATTAAAGGAATCAAAACCTTATTTATATATAAGCATAAGTATTTGTTTGATAATCAGATTTAAAAATTAAATTGTGAAAATAAAATTAATAATTAATATTCATTTTATATATCGGTTAAGATAATTAAATTTCTATAAAACTAATAAATTGTTTTTACCTGATTCTGATTTCATTGACACACCAACCAAACGGAGGAAAAGTGTACACTAGTGTAGTCTGTAGATATCAATTCCATCGTGATTACTGAGGTGGCAGAACGCATTACTTTTGAACATCCCACGCACCATCCACAGGAAAAAAATTAAGTTCATTCCCTGATTAATGTCAATTTGATATGTAATTAAAAAAATAAAATTATAAAAATATATTAATATTAATATTAATTTTATTCGAAACTCTATTTAATCGTAACATTAAAAAAAGTCAATACAAGAATTGACCAAAACAGTAAAAGACCAAACACCCCGTGTGTTACTGTCATTTTCCACCTTAACGTGCCCACATTGGATACGCAGTCCAGCTTACTGCTTCCGTTTTTGTTTTCATCAATCAAATTAATCTCCTCCCATTAATGTTTATATCAAGCACCGTGCTTGATGATATATATATATATATATATATATATATATATATATATATATATATATATATATATATAGATTTATTTACTTAGTGACACTATGTATCTTTTATTTTTCAATCACATGTGCCAGCTCCTAGCTGTAACTGAAAACCGTTACAGAGGCCGAGACTCCGCGGCTCGTACACATCTCTGGATTTCTTCCATTCTCTTGAATTGATTAACAAATATAATATTTAATTATTTGATCGCCTAATTAGGAATTTCTCTTGCGGTGTCGGAGATGAGCACTACACAAGCACTGCGTCCACCGGCGTGTAGTTGTGGAATGTTCCAGAACGTCGAATGCAGGCCATTGGCGGTGGAGAAGTTAGGGTTTGCGACACTGTGCGGAATGAAAATCAATGGCGTTGGATTAAACCGAAGTCGAAGAAGCTTCTTGAAGCCGATAATGGCGAAGGAGGACAATGGCGCGTCTTTGATTGATGACGGTAATGCTAAATGCCAGGGTGCTGCAGGGAAGAAGCCGAATAGTTTCACGCCTTTCACTAATCACTCTCCTGTATTAACTGGTACTATCTTTATCTTTAGATTCTCAGATTCTATCAAGATCTGGAATCTTGATTTTTCCTTGCTTTATATTGTTGTTACTGTTATTTTCTGTTGTTTGACAGTGAGAGTTTGATTAAGTTTCTAATCATTATTGATAATGAATGCCAACTTTCACATTATTGTATGGTGTGATATCTTCAACTTTAAAGACTATTCGGTAATTTTTAACCACATGAACATTTTTCATCTTTGCTCAGCCAAGCATTATTTCTTCAGCGATTTTTCTAAAGTGTGCCAAAAATAGAAAGTTTTCATTTCGAATTAATATTAATGTAGCTTTCTCTTAATGTTCAAAGATCGTCCAATATAATTTCCAATAAAAAAGTTTCCGTTTTTGATATATTATCATGGGCACTAAGTACCATTAGAAAAACTGTTTCTTGTTGAGGATTGAATATTAAATGTTATTAAAGAAATTTTTTCTTCAATAAGGTTCAATATTCAACCCCTCAACACTACTTTGAAAGGCTAATATTATGGATGTTAAATGATCTGATGTAGTATTATGTAAGACAGTATTAATGGTTTTTATGTAAGATAATATTTGTGCAATAGTTGTGCCAAAGATTCTCTTTTGCTAAAAGGTCAACTTAAAATTGGCGTACCTGTTCACCCGAAGCTTTTATTGCTATAAAACATTGAAGTGAGTTTTTATGCTTCTGGAGAGATGGAGAATGAAAACATTAGAATAACAAATTGATTAGGAGAAGATCTAATCCTTGGTGAAATCTGAGTTGATATGGTGAAAAGGCTACCAAGGTGATTGTCCAAGAAACGTTATTTCATGAACAACAAGAGAAGTGGTAATTGAGTTACAGTCTTATTTCTCTTTGCTGTTACTATTTGAAATTGAAAATCTCATGGGGTTCATTAAATTACTTTTTGACCTTTTTTGTATATGCTGCTTTACGGACCTTTGATAATTTTCTTAAGACAAAAAAAAAAAAAAAAACAGAACATTTAATAGCTAGCTTCTAATTTCAGGTGATATGAATGTGATTATGATAAAAGAAAAATGATATTCAAATCTTTAATTCAGTTATCATCTAGATAGGTAAAAATCTCAGCGAGATGGCAAATATTGGGAATTCCATGAACATTTTGTGGCACAAAAGTCCAATCCAAAAACACGATAGACAGCAACTACTTCAGCAAAGAGGCTGCGTCATTTGGTTAACTGGTCTCAGTGGTTCAGGTTTGTCAAATGCAGTGAAACTTTAAATATATAGTAATTGTTTGTTTTTGAATGCTTGATTTAGTTCATCGTCATCAAGCTGACATAAGCCCACCATTGTGTGCGGTAACAGTCCTGACTTCCTTTTATCATTCTTATATGCCTCAAGAATTCCAACGGTGTTATTTTTTATATGTAGTTTGTTATTTTTACATTATATGCACAAGCAGATATAGTGAGCATCCATTTTGGGATGGCTACTTTTCCATAACGTCTCATATTTATAACTAAGTAGTTAAAATGCTGCATTGTCTCTTGTCTACTATGTTCCATTCTCTGCTACTTTTCTTCCCTTTAATACAGTCTCAACATCTTTTCTCTTACCTATGCAACTGTAGTTGTTCATTTTGTCTGATAAAAATGGAACGATGAAACAAAAGCCAGTCAAATCAATGAATTTTCTTCGCCTTTGAAAGCTTTTAAAATTACAGTATGGCCTTGCATGAAGCAGGTTGATGTTCGTTTCCAATTATAATTGTCTCTGCTGTAAAATATCTACTGATACTGAAGCAAGAAGATGGAATAAATTATGTTTGTTTCTTTAAAACATCAGGATACTCAACTTTTTTTTCTTCTAGGTAGTAGATACCAGCTCTACCTCTGTCTGAATAATTAGGGTCTTGACAATGATTTCAGGAAAAAGCACTCTGGCTTGTGCTCTGAGTAGAGGCTTGCACTTGAGAGGAAAGTTGACTTATATCCTTGATGGGGACAACATTCGACATGGTCTCAGCCGCGATCTTAGTTTTAGAGCAGAAGATCGGTCAGAGAATATACGAAGGATTGGTGAGTCACCATAAGAGCATATATACTTATCAAGACACGAGTTCTTCTCCTAATCTTCCACATTTTTTTGCCATATTTATTTATGAAGATTCAAACATCATGATTAATAATTTTCAGGCGAGGTAGCAAAACTCTTGGCAGATGCAGGTGTTATTTGCATCACTAGTCTAATATCACCCTACGGAAAGGATAGGGATGCTTGCCGAGCTCTACTGCCAGAAGGAGATTTTATTGAGGTACATTCTTATTGTGGTGAACCAAATTATGCAGGTAGTTTGCTTAGCAATAATGAACGACAAGATGGTATTGTCACCATCTAGTGGCATTATTAATCAAGAAGAGGTTCTTCATTGTCAATGCAATCTTTACAACCCTCAACCACGTGTGTTACAGGTTTTCATAGACGTACCCCTACATGTGTGTGAAGCAAGGGACCCAAAGGGACTTTACAAGCTTGCTCGAGCTGGAAAGATTAAAGGTATCTTTATTTTTCACATTATTGCTTTTGTCTCAAGTAGGTATCTTCTTGTTATTATGATTGAGTACCTAACAATCAAGCAAGTTCTGGAGTTGTTATTTAACTGTACTAGCTTCACCAGTTAAGCGATATAAATTGTGCCTTTTTCTCTTTTCACTGCTGATCAAAATGAGCATCTCTATTGAATTATCTAATTGGAATTCTGCAGATTTCACGGGGATAGATGATCCATATGAACCACCATGTAGTTGTGAGGTCTGTATTTGTTATGTTAGACTGAGTGCCTGTTTATTTGATATTTCAAACCAAGTTTACACTATTTCCGATTTCCAACGCATAAAACCAAGTCGTTGCATAATTTTCTAAAGCAAATTCTTTTCAATTTGAGTGAATGGAGGTTGAAACATGAAACTAATAAGATCTTAACAATAGCAGTTGTTAATATGAACAAATTTTAATATACCATATTGACTTACTATGAGAAAATTTTAGTTCTCTTCGAACGGGAATCGAACTTTGAAGGGAAAAATTGACCTTATAAAAACGATGTCAGAGTAATACAACCTCTGAAATCCCTTTAAAACTTCTATAGAACTTTCATTAAATTGACTACGCTTTCTCATTCCCTTGCAGATAGTATTACAGCAAAAAGGAAGTGAGTGTATGTCTCCAAGTGATATGGCAGAAATAGTAATATCTTACTTGGAGAAGAATGGATACCTCCGGGCCTGACATTTCTTCATTGCCGTTTTATTTTCTTCATTCTTGTTTGTTGCACACTTGCACGTATAATTTATGTAAGTATGTAACAACTTGATGCACACAAAAACCTTCTCCTTCCAGCAGCAAGGAAATCACCGTTTCCTATCATCTGCTTCCATCTTGATCTGGTGGCAAGGCACATGAAGATTGCTCCTTGCAGACAGTGTATTTACGACTCCTTTGTATTGGTCGGTAGGAATAACAGAGGTGGATCTATGAGGAAGGAGCTGTGTTGTTTGGTATTATGATTATGGTATAGGAAAAAGCTGTGATCATAAATTTAGTGTATGTGATCCGTATCTTTTAGCAAATAGATGTTTGTTGTTGAATGTGGAGTGCCTATTTGTTAGTTATCCTTAGTGACATCAGTCGAAACTCATAATTCGCAACTAGTCACCGGTAATATTTGGTCTTGGCAGTTCTTGTCCTTGACATTTTGCCAACCCGATGCTGATAAAAGGTATAGTTTGTCAAATAATTCGATGTCTCTTTCATTCCGTTCTCTTAAATAAACAATACAAGTATTGAATATTCTATTTTCTAGTTGTCTATTTTAAATTAGGAATATGATTATACACCATAAATAAATTGATGTGATACAATATATAATAAGAAATAATAATAACAAAATATTTCTACATTAACATCTCACCCCCCCCCCCCCCAAATTGATGTGGTTTGTCAAGAAGCACCAATTTACTAACGATGAAGAGAGATAATATGATTATCCAAAGCTTCCTTAATAGAATAATAACTCACTTCAATATGTTTAGTACGCTTATGAAAGACTATACTGACAACAATTTGAATAGCACTAGTGTTGTCACTATGAAGAGGTGGTGTATCTTTTTTGAGGGAATCCAAACTCAATCAAAACACCACAAAGCCAAATAATTTCTACACAAGCCATCGACATGGCCTGATACTTAGATTCAGTAGAGGACTTAGAGACACAAGGTTGCTTTTTACTTTTCCAAGAAATCAATGCAAGCCTAAGAAACATGCTCCATCTAATGACGGATTATCGAGTATGAGGACGACCGGCCTAATCCATATTCAATCGAGTTGGGAGACCTCCCAACAAGAAAGCATAGGCCACGAGTAAAACTACCTTTCAAATAGCGAATGATTCGTCAAACCATAAACCAAATGATGATGAAGAGGAGTGCATATAAATTGGCTCACTTGTTGGATTGTAAACGTTATGTTAGGGCAGGTTATACTCAAGTAATTGAGACTAGCCACCGATTGTTGATATAGTAAAGGATTAGACAAATGATCACCCTTATCACAATGATATTTCACATTAACCTCTAGAGCAGTATCCATCAGCGTAGTAGGTGAAGCCTGAATTAAGTTATTAAGTCCTCGATATATTTATGTTGATGGAGAAAGATACCTTACAAATTCCAATAAACCTCAAGACCTAAGAAATAGTGAAGATCACCAAGGTCTTTCATATGAAAGGAGGCTTTGAGCTGCTTTTTAACATGGTGGATGAATGTCTTATCATAATTTAGTAATGATCATATCATCAACATGGATGAGAAGAAAAACAATACCAGTTTCTTTGTAACATCCCGAAAATTAATAAAAATATTTAATTGGGAAGAATAAATAGAGAATGATTGTATATAAATTAATTAATGCCCTGGAAGGTTGGAAATAATTAAATTGACAATTTTTATGACTATCAATAATTTATTATAGCTTTAAAAGCTGAAATTAATACTCAATTAAAATATGGGTGTCGGACCAAGTATCTCCGATTGAGACATTGTTGGTCAAGGTGATAGAGGATATTATTGAGAGTCTGAATATATCTTTAGAGTAGTTTTTAGATAAAGTATTGGACTCAAACGAGGATTATGTTTGTTATAAAACAAATGGATTTTAATGAAGGACCAAAATTTAAATGAAAACTCCTCCCCTTCTCTTATTTACCCGTGGGTTCCCTCTCCCTCTCAAAACACTCACTTCTTTTACTTCTTCTTCTCCCAACTTCTTCTTCCTCTTCTCTTCCAACGCTTATCAAACCCAAGTATGTCTCTTTCCTTCTATCATTTTTGTTTCCCCTCTTCAAGCAAGGAGAAGGCCGTGGTGGTGAAAACTCTCCCATCTTCCTCTCCTATTTTCGTCATTCTCCTAGGGGTTCTTGCTCTTTTGCTTAGGTAAGCTCTCTCCTTCATTTCTATAAGCTTTAGGCCCTAGGTTATGGATTTTAGGAGTGTTGCATGAATAGGGTATGATTTAGAAGCCATTCTAGACAAGCCTTAAGGTGGGGTGTGAGATTTTATTGTGATATTGTGAGGATCTATGGTGGTACACGAAAATGAGTGTGCATGGGATGAAAAATGATAGGTATAGATGATAATTGATGGGTTTTGGTGAAATCCCAGCCTCTAAAATTAGGGGAAATGAGAAATATGAGTGGATAGGGGTCTACCCATATTGATTGGGTGATACTGATGATGAAAAATGAGAATGATGATGGGAAACAATTATGCATGTGGGAGCTCTTTGATGATTATGAGTTTAGAATGCATAAGAATGAGTATAAGCACTTAGACCATGATGGTTATGGTGAGTTTAATGAAATAAAAGTGATTTAGAGTGTAAATGATATGAACACCATATATTTAACCAAAAGTATTTAAATCTTGGTGGTTGAGATGGAAAATAATTATATATGGTATGTTGTGTAATGTAGGAAATGACCCTATCGGTGAAGCAGGACCTTTGGACCGCGTTGACTACTACTTCTCTTGAGGTAGGAAGGGGTAACATTTCTAAATGTATAATTTCATCCATTATTGATGTGTATATATGGATATGTTTTCCCTAATATGACTTAGGTGAATATCTTGATGTCTATGTGATTGAAATGCATTTGGAGTAATTTGTGTTGTGTGATAAATGTTTGGGATGATTGATGTTTGAACTATGGCTTGTGATTGTTTGCCTTGATGCCAAAATTATGATTGAAATGAATATAATGTATGAACATCCATGATATATGTGTGGAAGAAATTGATGAACCATGATTTCCACTAACAGTTGATATGAATGAAATCCTATGATATGTGATGATTGAGATTGATAAGGATGTTGAAATCCACTAAGTAATGATGGAGAGTTGTTGGATGTGGAGTGACATTTAGGATGCATATAGTGTGAGAAATGCATTGATTGACATTTGCATCCATGCATATCATAAGCTGTCTATGTGGAATGTTAGGGGTTCTAATAGGCGGGCCCAGTGGTAGGGCGACCCAATGCATGGGTAGTTTGTAATATTCCCTAGTGATTTATTGGAATCATGAAGCTATCCGTAGTTTGGTGACGAGGTACCTTATATGGCGGGCCTGGTGGATGGGCGACTCTATGACGAGCGAGAATCCTCGTGGTTTCTAATAAGAAACGATTCTCTCGATGTGTGTTTTGGGAGGGGCCAGTAGAACTTGTGGCAGTTGTAGCCACATTATTGAATTTGCATGTCATGAGGTAACTAGTGCTACAAGGGGCGATAGAGGTTTGGTACCAGCAAAAGTTTACGATTATGCATGCAAAAGTTGAGATATATATATGTACACATTTACTATTGCAATAGGGGCATAGTAGCACACCTACGCTTAACCCACATATTGTATGATATTATATCCCATAGTCAGATCCATATTTGACATTGATTCATTCGTGCATATGCATTAGCCATAAGAACATTTGCATATAGCCGGTGATATGCCGAGTATGTTAGTCCTTGAGAAAATAAAGTATTGAAAGGGAACGATGGTGTTGTGAACTAACTCAAGTGAATGACTGTGATATTTGATAATGATGTTATTGATATGGTGAAGCTTGCTGCATGAGTGAGAATTGTATATGTTATGCATGTGTATGTACATATTATCATAATGTATGAATTAACTCATTTGGTTTATGTTACTCACCTCCTAGCTGCCATTTTTCAAAGGATGATATAGGTTCCATTGGTGACCTACGACTTTTAGAGGTAGAGCATTTTGAAGGAAGGCAAATATGGAAGTAGGAGCCTAGGGCCGTGGCGGACGTTATATGTAAATGCTAAACGCTTATATGGATATGTAAAACGCTTGTATGTTTTGGTTGTACAACTATTAAGTTGGATATGTGACTATTGGGGTAGGTCCTATGGGAAAATTAGCCCTACACACCTTGTATGACATGTTTATAATGAATATGTACTTTTGAATTAAGTTGATTGATGATAAAAATGAATTAATGATGATGTATTCATGATGTATGTTTGAAATCGGGAAGTGGATATGTCATATTCCCACGTATCGATAATTAGACCATGTAGAGTATGCTAAAAGGTCATAATGTCCATTTGGAACTTGTATGCATGTGTGATTGTGGCCAAATAGGCCTAAATACCAAATTGGCATATGGTAGGCTATGGCAAAATATGCTTAAAATGACATTCTTGTATGTGATGATCTAGGATCCAAATTCATAGGCGGGACTTGGTGGTGCAAGTCCTAATTAGTTACCTAAATGTGTTTAAAATGATGGTTTGGGCCAAATTAGTAAATAAAATAAATTGCCACCCCTTGAAGTTTGAAAAACTTAAGTTTTTGGACAAAAACTGATAAATTCGCTCAAGTGAGATGAATCTCGCTTAAGCGAATTGGTTGAGTATCAGATATATGGTTGCTGGCCCAATTTCGCTCAAGCAGGTATGACTTTGCTTGAGCTAAATCCTTCAAATTGGATTCTGTCACTTTTTTGCCCAAGCGAGTGTAGCCTCGCTCGAGTGAGTTCTTGTGGCAATGGTTCTGTGGAAATCTCACTCAAGCGGGTGATAACCAACCGCAAGCACATGGGGTATCGTAGTAATAAAAAGATCATTCCCACAAAGATTATGCCTAATTACTAGTTTTAACAGTGATTCAATTATCTAGAAAATTTGTTTAACAATGGAAAATTTTCAGTAAATTAAATAACAGAAAAAACGTGACAAGAAATTTAATTCTTTTTGGTTTCAAGATCAGTGAGGGACTCTTGGGAGTTAAGGGGTTCTTATGCAACGTACCTATCCAAATTAGATCCTTTCTTAATTATAGCGTTCTGATTCTAAGGGGTATTTTCCTAGATTAATTAGTAATCTCTTCTCGGAACCTTACAAATGCACTCGATTACCAAAAACATCGTTCAATTTGCTATTTGAGTTCATTAAGCACAATGAAAATCCATTAATTCCTCAAACAATTTCACATACTTTCGTAACCAAAAATCGCAGGTTCAATTTCATGCTTTGTAACAATCGCTAATCTCTCGATTATCTGATAGTCTAAAATCATTTACGTTCATCTCTGAATCATTAAAAGCAATAAGAACTCATTAAAATGAATAAAAAACATGATGCCATAATTATGAAAGTCAGGAACCTAGGTTTGATACATCACACAATTACTCCCTAATCCTAAAATTACAATTTAGTTACCCATAAACAAGATTACAACACAAATCATATCTATAAACATCCGCAACATCAGAAACAATCCCTAAACAAAAGAAAAGAAAGATTCAAGAAACCTGAGAAGAGTTCTCACTCTAAATCCCTAGAAATCCCAACCCTTTGATGTTGTTGATCCAATAATCCTTGCGTTTTTCTTTTCCAAAACCTTATCAAAATCTCTCTTTTTTGTCCTTGGTTCCCTGTGAAAAAAGTGTGTTTAGAACTCCCCTGGTTAACTGCCCAATATGCCTTCTAAAAATTAGGAAACTGGGCTTCGTAGGGACAACCATTGGCAGTGGTTGGGGGTCTGATGGTCCAAATCTTCCAGAACGTATTTTCTTCAAGGTACCTAATGACAACCACGACCAGTGGTGGGGAACCACGGCCAGTGGTGGGGAACCACGGCCAGTGGTTGTCTTTGACTCTTTATTAAATTGGCCACAGTGCCAACCACGGCCAGTGGTGGGAGACTGTGGCCAGTGGTGGCCATTGCTTGATGAATCCTTACAAAAACAATGCCAACCACAGCTAGTGGTTATCTTTGCCACTTGATCCTCTTCATTCCAGTGCCATCCACAGCCAGTGGTTGTAACCACTGGCAGTGGTTTGTTATAACTTTGTCAAATCACATTGCTAAGGTTCCCAAAAACTTCTACTTGCATCCAAGTTGCCTGTTCTTATCAAAATAAGCCTAAAACTCAAGAACCCTACAAAAATAGAGACACCTGAGTAATATATGCGGAATGGAATTGAAAATCAAGGGAATCGAGAGGAAACATAGACAAATTTGACTAAACCTAGACCTAAAAACACCCAAAAATAAGACAACATGTATACTTATCAGTGTATAGATCTCGCTCGAGCGAATTAATGGGATTTAGGTTCTGGACGTATTTCGCTTAAGCGGTAGTGGTTCGCTGAAGTGAAATGATGGGTCTCATGCTATGGTATGCTTCGCTCAGGCAAATCCTAATGCGTTTAAGTGAGTTTGGGGGATTTCACTCAAGCGAGTTACAACTCGCATGAGCGAATTATGAAAATTTGATTTCTTCACTTCCTTCATAATTTGGGGGCCTTGTCTCATATCTTCATATATGGGACAAGGCGTATGCCCTGTATACGAGACTTTTCTGTTGTACACTCTGTTATATCGTATACACATTGGGGCTATTTATTATCGATCTAGTTTAGTAAAAACTTTAAACTCCCACTCTTCATTTTTTGTGGTTCGGGTCTTGATGTAATTGTTGAAGAGTCGAACCTCTTTTAAAACATGAAAAATTTATTCACATCTTTATTGAACTATTTAACTTGATTACATCGGATCCAGGTTATGGAAATCGAGGTATGACATTCTGTACGACGGATGAATGGGGGAGAATCATATTAACTCTGAGTAAAAGAGAATCCAAGAATAGTGGATCAAAACTTTTCAAACCATGCCTAAGGAGCCTGTCGTAGGCCATATAAAAAGCTTTTGAGCTTACATATATTGGTAGAGAAGAAAGAAGAAAATAAGCCTTGAGAAGGACTCATAAATATCTTCAATCAAATTAGCGTGGAGGAAAACATTCTTTACATCCATTTAGTATAGTATACTTAAATGCATGTGAGTAACATGTAGTAACAACAAGAGATATAGGTCCAAATCCATACCTATCCGATAGATGAATGACTCATCTTGATTGACATTGTGCTAACGAGGAAGGTTCGGGTAGTAGAGTATCATCATAGGGTGTTACAGACCAACGTTTGACATACACATGACTTGGTTTGAGGAGTTCTATAGGACAAGAGACATT
Source organism: Clitoria ternatea (assembly GCA_037962975.1). Taxonomy (NCBI): domain Eukaryota; kingdom Viridiplantae; phylum Streptophyta; class Magnoliopsida; order Fabales; family Fabaceae; genus Clitoria; species Clitoria ternatea. Next base: position 19,130,528 of record CM075670.1, on the reverse strand, counting down.
AGAAAGTTTAGGAAGAGCAACAAAACCATTAGAGGCTGAATAAGAACTTTGAGAATAATATTGATGGTGGAAAAAGACTACATTACAAGAAATACAAAAACAAGAAGCAATTTAATCATAACACAAAAATCCCTTGTGAGTGGTACTATAACAAAAAAAACACTTGACATATTGTGCCCCAAGCTTATGACGATTAGGAGGAGGTAAATAGACAAAACAAACACAACCAAATGAGTAAAGATCATGATAATCAAGATGAGAATTAAACAAAAGAAAGAAAAGAGACTCAAGGCCATGAAATTAAGAAGGAAGATAGTTAATCGAAAAGACAACCGTTGATAATGCTTGAACCCAAAATTTAAATGGAAGAAAGGCTTTAAGGAGCAAGGATCGTGTGACATCAAAGCAAATGACAATTTTCCATTTTGCAACGCCATTTTGTTGAGGTGTATAGGGGAAAGGTGTTGAAAAATGATGCCATGTTGTTCCAAGTACTCTAAAAATTCATGAGAAAGATACTCTAGGCCAGAATCAATGCATAAAGTTCTAATTTTGGCATGAAATTGGGTTGTAACATAAGCTGAAAATTGTCTATACTCATCAACAAATGCCATAAAATATTCATATTAAGTATAAGATAAAGCAGGAAATACACCTCAAACATCATTATAAATACCACCTCTGTCTCTTATTATAAGAATCTTTAGAGATATTTCTTTGGTCCTTAATATAAGAACCTCATCAAAAAGTCAATAGCGTTAATTATTTTTCACCAAAATACCCTTATTAGTCATTAATGAAATAAGTATTAATTAAATAGAAAGAGAGTAAGATTTGTGAGTACCAATAAAAGTAAGAGGCTACTTTTGGAAAACTAGTATAATTTATAGACAAATTAAATAACTTTAACTACATTAACCAACTTTTCTTAAAAACTGGAATTTAGTTAAGAGGTTATTATATTAAGAGACGAGGTAGTAATATCAAAGCAAGTTTACACATTGATCAAGAAAGACATGTTAAAGGAATATTACTATTACGTAACAAACCATTTTTGTGTTAAATGTGACAATATGACAATTTCAGTGCCCCAACTTTTTATGCCACACCTCAAACGTGGTTGGGACATTATTACAAGCAAATAACAAGAAACTAGGAAGAGTAAGCTAGAGTAGAAAAAATCATTCTACCTACTTTAGGGCCTTTAGTGATCATTTTTGACGACACCTATTGAACAACCAGCCCGAGAAAAATTAAGATTACAATTATTATCCACTGATTGCTCAACTGAAATCAAATTGGAAGTCAATCCAGGAGTTACAAAGGTCACCAATAGTATATATGAAAAGGGTGTTACCATAAGCAATCTGAATTGTTTGCATGAACCCTTGCCTTTACTTTAAGTAGAATAGGCAACTCTAACAGTGTCAGAATCATCCATTCCCCCTGGGCGGAGTAGTTCACCAACACAAACATCTAATGAAGGAAAAAGTTTCATGAGAAATTGGTCACGTTTGCCACTCTCATAAATTACTTGAATAACAACCAGCGATTCCTTAGGAACATTAGCATGCAAGATGGATGAATGTTCAGTCCCAAGATTAACAAAAACAGAAGAGAAAACAAAAATTGTGTTGAAATAATATACTACATGGTATAGAAAGATAATTCTATACAAATTTATTACTACTTCTCTTATTTAATACAAATACATTCTTTCTTTCTAAAAAGAAATAGGCCATGTGATAAAATCATTCAACATTTTTTAGGTCATCTAATTCTATTCAATTTATTTAATATGGTACAACAAGAATAGCATATCACATTAAAAATAATAACTATAGATAAAAAGTAGAGTATGGTGTGAAAATATAAACTTTCATCCGTAAAGTATGGTGAAGGTTGTGGTGTACTTTGGCTAAATGGGTTCACGGTAGACCAAACAATATTAACCATTAGATGTTAATCAACGGTTGAGATTTAGTAATGGTAACCTGTTGAATAGGTCATAATTTAAAATTTGTACTATTTTCATTTTTCTCCTGAAATCTTATTAATTATTAATGTTTCTAGTTTTAAAATACATTATTAAAATTGTTTAACTCAATCACACAATGTAATTATCTAATCACATCATTATGGAATATATTTTTTACAAAAAAAATGTTGATATTTTTAGTCCTCTATCGTCTTCATCTTCTCCTAGGGTTTGGTATGGCTCCACCTAACCCCAACCTCGAAGCATGATTACCGTCTCAGCTTTTATCTCCTTGTACTGTCGTATTCAATTTTTAGGCTTTGGAAAACTGAACCTAGAAATTGAGTGAAGTGAAGAGGCACATAGAAATTGAGTGCAGTGTTGCTCGTTCCATTATGGCCTTTAGAATCCTACTATGCGGAAACGTTTTAGGTCGCCTCCACCAACTCTTCAAGCACGTCTCATCGGTAACCCTCTCTTTCTCTGTTCTTTTCTAGTTTTTAGGGTTTCTTTTTCTTTTTCTTTTATCACAACTTGTTGCATGCATGGCACTGAATCCATTTCACGTCGTTTCAGGTGAAGAAATCTGTAGGTCCATTCGACGCGCTTTTATGGTGGGTTTATCGAAGGTAGACGAGTTCATGATGTTCATTTCCCTGACTCACCCGATCAAGTAGACGAGTTAACGATGTTCATTAAAATTGGGTCCCACATCCCCCTCCCCCTCCCCACTTACTTCATCGGCGGGCCCCTAAAATTCTCTCCCAAGCTTCCAAGGTATAATTACTTTTATCAAATTTTTTGGCGATTGGAAAGTAATATTTTTGGCGATTGGGAACCAAATGCCCTAAGCGTATATTACATCTTTAATAGCATGAACCCTCTAATGATTAAAGGACACAATGAAGTGACCTATCATATTTATAATGCAAAATGCAGCTTGCCTTTGAAACCTTGATGTTCTAATGATGATGATTTGTTGCTGTAATTACACAGGTCTTGGCTAGCAAAACCAAAATTTATATGGTACTTCAGTACGTGAATGGAGGTGAGTTATTTGACAAAATTGTAAGGAGCATTTCATTGTTATAATTTGCATACATTATCAAAATAATGCAATGACAATAACTGAGCTACTTCTCTTCATAGGCATCTAAAGGTAAACTTACAGAAGCTGATGGTAGGAAGATTTCCAACAATTGATTGATGGTGTGAGCTACTGCCACAATAAAGGTGTCTCCCACAGGGATGTTAAGGTTTTCTCTCAGTCATCTTAAGAACTTTTACAATATTGTGGAGCTATATTTGAAAATGTTCAGCCTATGGTGACTAGAGATATGACCAATTAATTATGAGTTAAGTTTTAGAATTGTGTAGGGTGTGATATCCAAATTTAAGAGAAATTATGCTTCTTGTTTATCAATTATTAGGGTCATTTTCACACAAAAGTTATTAATTGGTGCAGCTGGAGAATGTACTATTGGATGCCAAAGGGAACATAAAGATCACCGATTTTAACCTCAATGCTTTGGCTCAATATTTTAGGGTGAGATACCTATGAACCGTACCTCATGGAAACTTAATATTTTTCACTCAAAAATGGAAACTTTAGAAATTCATTTATAAACATGTTTTTAAAAAGTAACACAATTCCTTCCTTCAACATTGAAATGCTTATTACAGCTAGTTGCTTCAGTTTTCTACTCAGATTTATCTATAATTGCAGCTTTGTTAATTGATCTGAGTAAGATAACACTTGTTTGATTTCAAAGTTTGAAATGAATTGGAAAGTTTGATAAACTTCAAGTCTTACTGCATGAATTTTGATTACTTGGTCTTTGAAATTCATGATCAATACAGATTAATATTCAAGGATAAATATTACTCTTTTTCTCCCAATCAACATTTTGGTAGTTGAATTGTGTGATTAACTATATGAAAATTTTAGGCCGATGGGTTGTTGCATACAACCTGTGGAAGTCCAAACTATGTTTGCCCAGAGATTCTCGTCAATAGAGGCTATGATGGTGAAACATCAGATATATGGTCATGTGGTGTTGTGCTATCTTTAAAGATTATGGCATGTTTACTTTAAAAGTCAATATATCAAAATTGATAATTAATTTGTTAATGTTTTTTTGTAAGCAAGATGTAGTCAAACACATCGTCTTTTACTGAATTTGCAATCCAAAGTGTGAAAGCATATATTATCTTTTACTCAGAATCCAATTTAATTGATTTGAATATTCATACATGTAGTGCACAATTGCACATGCACTGGAGAAAACAAAATATCTAGATTTAGATATATATTGGAAGAAGTTTGAGGATAATACTGGTTTTAGATGGTTAGGATTAGTTGTAAGTAAAACCAACGTCAACCATTCATGGTATAAGGTTGAGATTAATTCATCTCATATTACTTTTGCTAACAGGAAATTTTAATTTTCCTCTACTCTTTGCTGCATTTTTATTTTGTTGAGCTAACATGGAAGTGATTTGGCCAGAAGATTACCTTATGTTGTGTTAAGAAGCCCTGTGGTTTTCACATAAGATGATAAGGGGAGACACAAAAACCAGGACCCTTTTTCCCTTTGAGGGCTACATAATTTGTTAAGGCACGAAGAACAGGACCAAACTGTACACTATTGCCTATCAATGTGTGAGGCCTTATTTTTCGGTGTCGTCTTTCTCTACTAATGTAATGTGAAAATTGTGGATACTAACAGTGTTATTAAATAGCGGTTATAACGGCGTTATAGCGTTTTTTTGTGGCAGTTTCTGGAATCGCCGCTATTCGAGATAAGAAAAAACGCCAGAAATAACGGCGTCAGCTATTTTGCTTATGATGCCGCTATTCCCCCGTGATAAAGGTTGCGTTATGGCGTCCCAAAACGGAAATGGCGGCTAGCCCATATTTTTTTTGTTTTTTTCCTAAATGGGCTGGGACTTAGGCCCATTTTCCTTATCACCCTCACCATCTCTCCCCTTCATTCACTCCATTCACTCCCATCATTCCCGACCCAACCCCAACCCTCACTGTTCGCCGTCAACCTTGACTGTGTGACCACTGTGACCATCGCATGACCACTGCACGACCACGACTGCCTCCTCTTCGTCCCCATATGCTGTCCTCTCCTCTCCGCGTGCTCTGTTCTCTTCTCTGACTAGTCTGTGTGCTCTGTTCTCTTCACTGCGTGCTCTGCATCTTCTTCCCCTCTCAGTTCAGTCTCCCTCTCTACTCCCTCTCAGACTAGTGAATCAACTCTCTCCCTCTCAGGCCTTGCATTTTAGTGTCAGTTTCCTTCTCTCAGTCTCCCTTCCAGACCTCAATTTTAGTCTCAGTCTCTCTCTCTCAGTGTTCCTCTCGGTCTCTACTCTTTCAGGCCAGCATCCACTGTAACCTCCTCTCTGTCTCCCTGTCAGTCTTGCAGGTCCAGGTCTCCTCTTCTAGCTCCTTAGATGGCAACAAATACCCCCCAAACCAATGCTGCAGCCACTGGAACTGCAAGGAACACTAGGACAGATATTGGGTGAAAATATTGCACCATTGTGAACGACGGTGACACTAGTGTGGTTCAGTGCAAATTTTATGGAAAGGCGATGAAATGAAGGATTACAAGAGGAAAGAAGCATCTCATGAGAAAGGCGGGTAATGTTGCACCTTGCCTAACTTGTCCAGTGGAGGTTAGGGAAGAACTCTTGGTTGCTGTAAATGATAAAAAGAAGACTAGAGAAGCTATGAAAAAAATGGTGCAAGAGATTATTGATAATGATGGGGAGGAGGATGAAGTTGTTGTTGCAGACATTATCAAAGGATTAGAATCTCAATCCCAAACCCAATCTGCCAGCAGTGTTGCATTAAATAAGAAGGTCAATTTGAAGGGTCTCATTGATCTCTATTGTCGGCGACAGGAATCCGCTATTGCTAGAAATCAGAATGAAAGTTTAAAATAAACAAGTATAAGAGATGCTTGTGATAAGGAGGCAACATCAAAGGTACATCAATACATCGCCCGTTTTTGGTACCAAGCTGGGTTGTCTTTCAATATGGTCAAGTTGTAAAGCTTTAAGGACATGATTACAGCCATTGGAGCGTATGGACAACATCTACGATGTAACATCCTAATTTAAAGTTAATTACCAACTGAGTTTAAGCCACTAATTAAGGGTTAATTTCAGATTAAGTTGATGGGTGACTAATACAAAATGGCCAGAGGAAATGACACATGTACCCCTGATGATATATAAGGAGTTCAGCCTCTCTCCTTCGTTCATTTTACGCGCGTTCAGTTAGAAAGGATTGAGAGAAAGTTGAGAGCTTTCCTTTGAGAAACAGAGACGCTGTTCTATTTCCCTTCCCTGATCCTTCTTCGTCCCCTTCATCGTCTTCTCTCCTTCTTCCCTTCTCCCACTCGAAGCTGTCAGATTCTTAGTTGGGGAGACTGCAGTGTCAAGTGCTTCAGAGATTGTTGTGGTAGCCTACTGTTGCTGAGACAAACTACTCGAGGAAGAAGATAGCTTTGAGCTTTCACAGCTGAGATCAGAGCAGACGACTGAATACGAAGGCTGCTAGGAGAAGGAGTGACCGAAAAGATGATTGGTCAATAGTGTGGCTGGAGGGGGCTCCTGATTCACGTTAGTAGGTAGGGGGCGCTTTACATTTCAAATGCATGGTTTATGGACGGGTTCCGGGTGAATTTGCTTTAATGTGTTCTGTTATGTTTGATTTGTGTGTTGTGATTGAGTAATAGTGCATGCAACGCCTGAATTTGTGATAGCTGAGATCTGTCTAGTGTTGTGGTGATTCCGTCCATGAGTACTTGTCGATATTTCTAAGAAACCCTGAGTGAATGCATGTAAATGTGAATGTCATTACGATTACCGAGTGCATGAGATGTGGGTTGATATGTTGATTCCCGTTTGGAATCTTATGTTGAATTGCATGTTGATAATTATGAAAATGTTATATGAATGCCGATTGCATGAGAGGTATATCGATCTTATTGATAATGCTGAATGCATAAAATGTAAACTTGGTATGTTAACCACGTTTGGGATTTTTATATTAAAACATGAAATGCATGTAATGGAACGTGGTTACCGATTGCATGAGATATGTGAATGCAGTGCTGAATCCTGGTGATTGTAATGATTGCATGAGATACATGTGTTAAGTGGTGTTAACGAGTGAAATGGCACTATTATACTGATGAATACATGTGAAATATAATAAAAGACCTTGGGTTGGACTCAAGGCAATGCCGAGTGCATTAGCGTTGGACGCTTGATGAAAAGACCTTGGGTTGGACTCAAGGCAAGCTTACCGAGTTGGACTCGGGGATGCCCGTAACACTTTCATTGTCGCTTGGAGTGACTGTGTTACATGAGAGGGCAAACAGTTTGGTACCAGTAAAACGGCCGGATCAGCTTGGAGCTGAGAAAAGGCTTGGAGCCTATGTTGCAACAATAAAAATTAATAATGAATAATCGGATCCGACTGAAATGAGATATGCACACTTATAATTGTTGTTGAGCTCAACGTGAATTGTATATGTGTGATTGTTAATGAGAATATCGTGATTCATACAGTCTTGTATTGAATTGGGGTGAATTCCGACTGGATGAATACAAGTGTACAGATACTGTTGTTGAGTGCATTTTGATCGTATGTTGTTGTGAATAATATGGATTATATAGCCATGTGTGGATTGGATAATTCTGATTGAATGAGTTGTATGAATTTTGACTGATTGATGCCGAGTGAGTGGCAATATTGAATGGCAGTGTATGTTTATGTTAATTGTGAATTATACTGTATAGTTGAGAATGTAATGACTAATCCGAGTCAATAACTGTCATTTTATATGTAAAAGCTCACCCCTGCTGTGGCTATATTTCAGTGGATGTTGCTCGGAATGGTGATTGATGGGAGAGCACCAATTCCTGTGCAGTGCACCGTATAGTGGAAGTGTACATATATGTATATATTGTGTAAATAGCTTTATTATAGCCTTGGCCGGCTCTTAGTGTAACGTTTTGTTTAAATGTGTAGGAATTGAACTCTCTCGGACTTGAGAGTGTAACTATATACATATATATAATGCTAAGTGTTAACTTTGTTCAGTGAGTAATGATGAAGACGAATGTCTAAGTTGTATACATCTATAATTTGCCGAGCAAATAGGACTTGTATGATTCCGAGTAATTGAGAGCGGAAGTAAGAGTGTGTGAGGCTAAATTGGAGATCCTCTTCCGAATGAAGAAGGGTTAAACCAATTCCGAGTGAGTGATGTTTATTAAGACCACTTCCGAGGAAAGGCTGGTCAATGTGTCATGGAGTGGGAAAATAGTTGAATGCACCTTTCCCGATTGGAGAATGTTGAACACTTCCGAGTGAGAGTCGACCGAGTGAATTTCTTCTAAGGGTAGAACGGTCAAATGGTTCTGAGTGAAACCTATCTTAGTAACTTATTCCGAGGGGATAGGATCCAGATAATGCCGAGTAGAACTTAACCTAATGAAGTCTTCTGAGTGAAAAGGAGACAGAGTATTCCGAGTGAATAGGCTGTATGTTCCGAGTGAATAGGGGTTAGAGTAATTCCGAGTGGAACTTGATTAAGGAGATCATTTCCAGGGGACGGAAGGTCAAGGTATTTGCCGAGTGGAACCTCGTCGATGGGACTTTTCTGAGTGAGACATACTATATAGACTCCGAGTGGATGAGGTTATAAAATCTTTAAGTGAGACTTGACCTAGTAAAGTATTTCCCGAGTGGGGAAGGGTTATGGACTCCGGTTGGAATTACTGAGGGAATCATTTTCCCGAGTGAAGATTTAACGTTTCCGAATGAAATACGATTGTGACCTTCCAGAATAGAAATAACATTAAGGATATAGCTAAGTATGAGTTTACCGGGTGAAGCCTGACCGAAGGGACTGATTCCGAGTGAACTGAGGTCCCTAATCCGAGTGATGGAAATTCCCGAGTGCATGGGTTCACTTCAGCGAATAAGGGATCGCTCCAGCGAGCGAAGGCTCACTCATGCATTGTCTTCCACTGGCGCTGTTCGTTCGAAACTGGGTCTTGCCAGCATATGGCATCCTGACCCGGTCTTCCCCTTTCTCTAGTCGGTTTTTTGTTCCCTTGTCACCCGTTTGATTTATTTTACCCGACTACCTTTCGAATTTTTGGAAAAATTTTCCCCTGTCTCGGTTTTGCCTTATTTTAGTCGGGTTGTTTCATACGACCTCCTAGTTTTCATGAGATTAGAGTGTCACTCCTCACAAAGGAAGTAGAGTACACAAATGAATTAATGAAGGATCACAAAGAGCAGTGAGTGACTTTTGGTACAATGTTCATCAAGTCTATTGATGCTTCTAACTTTGTGAAGACCGAGGAGAAGCTGTTTGAATTACTTGATGTTGTTGTAGAGAAGATTGGAGAGAAAAAATAGTGCAAGTCATAACAGACAATGGAAACAATTATGTTCTTACTAGGAAGAAGTTGTAGGAAAAAAGACCAAAGATTTTCTGGACTCCATGTGCAGCACACTGCATAGACTTGATCTTGGAGGATATTCGCAAGATCCCAATCGTTAAGAAGACACTTTCAACGGGCAATCTCATTGGTGGGTTTCATTTATAGCCATTCAAGCACTTTGAGCTTGTTGAGGCAGTTTACAAATAAAGAGAGCTAGTGAGACATGCAGTGACTCGATTTGTGACATCCTATCTTTCCTTAGAGAGGATCTATCAAGAGAAGGTGAATCTTAGGAAAATGTTTGTTTCAGATGAGTGGAATACAAACAAGTTGTCATTAGAGGCCAAAGGTAGGGAAGCTTGCAAAACTGTACTAATGTCAAGTTTTTAGAGGAACCTTGTGTATATCTTGAAAGTGATGGCTCCATTTATGAAGGTTCTTTGCCTTGTGGATGGAGAAAGAAAGCCAGCTATGGGATATATTTATGAAGCAATGGACAAGGCAAAGGAAGCTATTATGAAGTCTTTCAAAAATAAAGAGATAAAGTACAAAGAAGTTTTTCAGATCATTGAGGAAATGTGGAATTGCCAGCTTTATCGCCCATTACATGCAGCTAGTCACTTTTTGAATCCAGAGTTGTTTTATACTAACCCTAGCATGGAGTTTGACAGTGAGGTTATTAGAGGGCTGTATGAGTGCATTCATAAGTTGGTGGTAGACCTAGAGGTGGAGCAAAAGATAATGTTAAAGCTACATGCATATAAAACTACAAGGGGATTGTTTGGTAGTCAGCTTGCAGTAAGTATGAGGAACACAATAGCCCCAGGTAAAATCAAAGCAATAATTACTTTGCATATAAAAGTGTTATTGTTAAGTTAGTAAGAAGTAACAAACAGAAATTTTTGCTTTGCAGCTCAATGGTGGCGACTCTTTGGTTTTGATGCTCCTTGTAACACCCCCTTATATACACGAGATATATATCTATTCTTCTTGCTTTAAATTTTTTTTTAGAAAGATATATATATATATATTTATCACTTCCTATCTCGCGTATACAAGGACGTATATACATCTGATTTTCTTTAAATTTTGAAAGTAAAAAGTTTCAAATTATTCAGAATGATAAAATGAACTTTCAGAAAATCATAAGTGATCAAATATTACAGTATCATATCCAAAGAATAAGTTTATTAAATTTTAACCTTTTCCTTGAATTACAATTATCCAACTACATATTGTATTAAGGTAAACTAAAAGTAAAGATTTAATACCTCTACTTCGATTGTAACCAATCATTTCCTTATCTTCAAACCATGTGATTTTGGAATCCTACTCTTGTCACATCTTTTCTCCTATCTGATTGAAGATGAGACCAATTTACCCTTTTGTAATTTCATCTTGAACTGCTAGCTATATATCATATAACATATATTTTGGACACAGAAATTCAAACAAGAAGGAGTGAGAAACAGAATATAATACTTTACAGATAAGATATAAGTATAAGAGTTTTCACAATCTATAATAATTTCAAACACAATCATATACATAATCAATTATGAATATAGAGTTTTCATAACATAACAATTATACTTTCATTCACAATCACCCACATAGAATGTCACAATCATATGAATGTCATGCAATGTTTTTAATACTACCATCTCTTTCATTTTATGCATATGGGCCCTTAAAGTTTTAATTTGCACTGGGCCAACCAGGAGTTTATATTGTTCCATAATTCCGGATAATAACATAAATGCCTTTGTAGCATACGAACAGCTCAACTGGCATGGAAACACTTAGAAACTAGTCAGACTGAGAAGGTTTTTATTGTGAAAGTACCCGACACTAGGGAGCGACCCCAGGTCACCTGAAGCACCCTTTCATCCCAAGGCTCGCAATTAAGCCTCCTCTAATGTATTATCAGTTTCTATAATCCGTCCCCAGGCAATATCACATCTCATTTCTCTTTAATGATTCATGATGCATGAACTACTCACATATTTAGTTGGTTAAGACTTTTAGATACTCAATTATTAAATGTCATAAAGGTTCACAAAATCATCCCAATAAACTGTACATTCCCATAAGTTCTTCTTTGAACTTCTGTTATACAGAAATAATTTAGTACAGTCTTCAAATTCAGATCTCACTAAAATTGAGTTTCCAAGCCTTAAATAGCTCAAAACTTTCTCTTAAAAAACTTCACATATTTACATAATCTTTCCAAATTTGAATCTTAACTAGATTGAGTTTAGAAATCTCGACTATAGAATATCCTTTAGTTATTTTATTAGGAAAAACCAATTTAAATTTCTGATTTCTAAAAGAATATATATATATATATTTTAAAATCATTAATTAAGAATACTTAAAACTATAAAAATTTTCTTTAATTCAAGAATTAATTATCTCAACCTTTGATTTTCATAAAATAGCTTCTTTCTAATACTAGATTCTATTCTAAAGATTAAAAATAAAGTTAATGAAAATTATTTCTAAGAAGAAATAAAAGACTAGAATAATGATAAAATACTTTCTCTTAGAATAAAAATTTAAAGAGTAAGGTAAGAAATTCTTACTGAGTTTTAACTTTCCGTCATGCTTACTATATGCTCAAACTCCATATCACAAGGTCATCAATCATAATATTATCAATCACAATATCATCAATCATAATCAAATAATGTCAATCACGATCAAATAATATCGATCACAATTAAATATCATCAATAATAATTATAAACAAATCAATTAAATATAATTCAAATTTTAATGGTTATTTAAATTATTAAAATTGATTTTGAGTCCTTATAGTCCATTCCTTGCAAAGGTCTATGTAAGTCCATATAATCCAGTCCTTGCATAGGTATAGTTCAGTCCATATGGGTCATAGTGGTCAAAGTCCTTGCATAGGTATAGTCCAGTTCGTATAGGTTATAAAAATCCAAGTCCTTGCATAGGTATGCTAGAGTTAGTTAAACCAGATATTTAAATTAAAATTTATTAAAAATTTTAAGTTAAAAAATTAATATTTAAAATAATAATATTTTCAAATTTAAAAGGAGTAGAGGACTCCTCCTATTATTCTTATGTCTTTTCATATTATACTCTTATCTCACTCCCCTTTACCTATTATATATCGATTCGTTATTGAAAATCCGTGCGCGCCTCGTCTCCGAGTTCTAAAACATACCAATTTCATTTTAATATAATTACAAGATAAAAATTAAGATTACTACTTAAAATAAAAATGGTAAATTTTGAATAGTGAATAGTGAATAGTAATAGTGAATAGTAAAACGTGAATAGTAACGATAAATAGTAAATCGTGAATAGTAACAGTAAATAGTAAATTGTAAATGGTAAAGGTAAATAGTAACAGTAAATAGTAATTTACTATTTAAATAATAATTTACTATTGAAATAGTAATTTACTATACAGAATAGTAACTTAAAATAATATTATTTCCAGTATAATAATAGATTTCTAAAAACGATATAAAAATAACCCTAAAAAATATAAAAGAGATGTATTCGTACCTTAGAATTTTAGCAGAACCTTCTTCCAAAAAAATTTATTTCTCTCTCTTACTTCCACCACTATCTCACTAACACTACTATATTAAGAAAACTTAATCTGAAATTATGAATTCTAAATAAGAATTCCTTCGGTATTTATAGGAAAAAAATTACTATGCATTCTATTATTTTAATATAAAAGTACTGTGCGTTTTTTGAAATTTAAAATCTAGTTACTGTGCACCTTTTGAAAATTTCATACATGCAGAGTGTTTTGCATAGTAAATGTCGGCAGAATTATTAAGCCAAATAGTAATCTTTCACTCGGTATATTTTAAATATTTAAAATTAATCCTTTTTGAAATTTAGCGATATTATATCAGTTCTCACTAATTTTATGATAAGTAATATAAAGTTTAAATTTTAAAAATCTAAAATTTTCTGTTAATAAAAATTTATTAGTACGTTTTCGATTTTTTTACGATTGGTAAAAATCAAGATTTTACTCAAACCAATAATTTTTAGATAAGTCTACTTGAAATGGATTTTAGAAAATTTTCTTATAATTTAACTTTACATTCTTGTAAATATTTTTAATTTTAAGTAACTTTATATGAATTTAAAATTATTTAAAATATATTATTTTATTAAAATATTTCAAAATTTTCAAAAAATTCTAGAAAATCATAAATATTATGTACATCAAAAATTTCTAAAGAACCATAGTCTAATTCCTTCAAAATTTTATTTTAAAATTCTAATAAGAGTTAAATCTTAAATATGTAAAAACATAAATATAAGAACATAAAATAAAAATGATGAATAATAAAGATATTAAAAATTCTTAATATAATTTTCTTAATTAGTGAATACTAATTAAGTCATTTTAAAATTCTCATTCAGAAATATTTTCATTTTTTTATTATTTTAAAAAAATAAATAATTAAATATAAATACCAAAATTTTAAATAAATGATAATAATAAACTAACTTATAGTAAGTATTTCTCAAGAAAGATATATTAATATCTATTTTCTATTTGTGTTGAAAATGAGATGTTACACTCCTCATTTGCAACATCTATCCATAAAGATCTTGAGATTAACTTGCAGTGCATCCGGTTGTGAAAGAAACTGGAGTGTCTTTGAGCAAGTAATTATTATCATCTTTGGATTATTTTCTAAGAGTAAATTTACTACATTATTTTCTTATCATTTTTTACTTCTAAATTATGCAGATTCATTCTAAAAAAAGGAATAGGCTTGAGCATCAAAGATTGCATAATTTAGTTTATGTTAAGTATAACCAAGCACTCAAACGGAGATACAACCTTAAGGATAAAACTGATCCAGTTTGCCTTAATGAGATTGATGATTGTAATGAATGGCTAGCTGGAGAAATGGATGATGGAAATCATGATGATGAGAGGGTTTTGAGGGAGATGGTTCTTTGTTGTGGAGAGATGTTTATCAAATTTCAGGGATTGGAGAGCCTAGAGTCTACACAAGGCAAAGGAAAAGATCAAACATCTGCTTTAACAGTGTTTAAAAGGGGTAGAGGTAGTGGTTCTTCAACAAGAAAAGGAAAAGAGAAAGTGGTTGCAGTAGAAGAACAAACAGAAGCTGAATTTGATGATGACTTAGAGGAAGAAGAATTGGAAGATATTGTTTTCGACAGCTCGGAAGGAGAAGAAACTGAAGGATTTTCCTTAATTCCTCACAATGAGAATAATTATGTTGAAGAAGAGGAAGGGGAGGAAGATGAAGATGATTAGATTTCTAGGCCTTTTCTACATCAAAATTGTTGTTTTCCTTGTCTTTTATCCTAGGATTTATGTTTTATGCATTATTATTAGGTTGACTAAAGACTTATGATGTTTTCTTGGCTTTAAGATGATATTATGGTAGTTTGTTTTGCTTCTATATCACATTATACAACTATATATATATATATATATATATATTGTATTATTTTATTATGTCCGCTATGTAACCACCATAGGCCGTTATAACGGCCGCTATGACCTTTATAAAGGTTTTTTGGCTTACCGCGATAAGCGGCGACCGCTATGTGATTACCTTGGATACTAATTAGGATGGTAAGAAATAGCTGGTGGTAATATTTCATTCAATGAAAGACTTTCTATTTTAATGTCATCTTATCCATTTTTACTGAAAGACTGTTCTGTTTTGTTTTCAGGTTTTTCTCTGATAAGTGCAGTTTCCAGGTAAAACATTTATTCCAAGCTTTCCTCTATTTCCTGTCTATAGTTTGCATAAGATTCCTAATACTTTTCCCAAAGGCACAAGTTTCCATTGACCCTCAGCTCTGTTCACGGTTAAATTTAACCCATAAAAAAAAGAAGACAATCATGTTGTAAAAGAGTGTCAACTGTAACTTTGGAGCTATCTCTCTTCATCTTATCTTAATATTAATTAACCTTTAATGGTTTTTTTTGTTTCATCAACATTTTATTATTTTTAGGGAAATGTTAACCATTATCTTGGGTGCATTGGTTAAATAAAAAAATCATTAATACATATCAATATTGATTTTTAAGTAATTTCAATCTTACTTTCAAAAAAAAAATTCATCTTCAATTCCTTCAATAATTCAATAAGGACACTTGTGGATCCTTGTTTTAAAGATTTACATAATATTTAAATTTTAAATTGATCCACATAAGCATTTTTAAAATTAATTCGGTGGCTAACATTTAATTTTGTTAATAAATATATAACTTAGTTCGAACAAAAAATAATATATTTTGCATCGTTAATATTTCATGAAGATTAAAAAACTATTTTAAACTTTCGCCTTCTCTAATTATAGATAGAGGATTAGAACAAAAATTTAAATGTCCAAAATGATATATGGAAAATAAGTGATGGTTGAAACAAACTGCAGATTAGAATTTTTTTTTTGGTAAATAAATATAATTGAGTCAATCTAATTAAGAATTGATTCTAATTGAATTAGATATTAGATTTCCTTGATTACCTTGTCATATAAATTTATATATTATTGTTGTTATTATTATTATTATTATTATGATGATGTTTTGTTTTTTTCACATTCTAATCTTAAGAGCAAGCTTACAACTTTATCATACCAATTTATTCCTAAATGATTAAACCTAATAATATTATTTTCTTTTTTCTTGAGTTTCCTTATTTGTTAAACATGTCGTCATATGTTAACATTACTCCGCTTCGTGATTTTTAATTTTTTTTCCTTTTTCGTTTAATTAGATATCTTATGTATTGCAGTTATATGTATGGTTATCTATGGTGTATTCGGGTAGGAGGTCATCTAATGTTCAACAATTTGGAACTTATTCCCAAGATGATGTTGATGCCTTGCGACCAATTGCTGAGGAACCTGAAATTGCTGATTTGTTCTTGACATATCCTTCAATTTACGTGCACTTTTTTTGCTTTATACTTTTATCAAATTTTTTGGCGAGGCAAGTAATCTGTTTCTACTTGTTCACTTGATTCGTTGTTACTAACGAGTGGCCAACTGGGGTCACCAATGGAGCTACTGCTTCGGACATTCCTGCTAGACTATCGGATTCAGAAGGCAGTTATTCAATTGTGTCGAAGTTGGTACAAGAGATCAAGCCTCGGTAATTGTTAGATAAAGAATTAGATACTGCCAATGGTTCCTTGTTCAATTGAGCAACTTTTGTGTTCTACCATGTTTGTTATACCTTCGATTCACTTTACTATATTTGTTATACCTATTATTAGATGTGTTAATCTGATTGGATTTATTCGTTCATCCACCCTACTCAACTAACTGAATTAGTCCCCTTTGACCAATAACAATATTATTGAAAAATTGACAAAATTTACTGATTGATTAACTCTTAAAATTCTAAGTTGACAAATAACTAGAAACAAAACACATTCTCTATAAATGGATAATTAGAAACTAAGCATTAACTACATATTATTTTCTATTTTTTTTATCAAGTTTACCGATTGAATATATTGACCTGACTTGTAGTTACGTTAAATTAATAATTGATGACTCAATTTTCTAACGTATGCCTGATAATGTATATTAAGTTCACTAAACAAAATATAATTAATTTTACTTAAGCAAATGTTTGCGTTAGAATTTTATGCATGTAAAAGAATTACTAAATTTAAAAACTTTTCTTGATCTGATATCGAGGAAGATAAAATTATTACATAAGATAATATTTTCTTTATTGAGATATGGTAAAGTCAATGGTATCTTTGCCTTTATTCTTGCTAGTTGAGTCAATGGGGGTTGCTCTATTCATGATTTTGGATCAACTAATGAAATATTAAATATTGCTTTATTGGAACAGGATATTGTGACTGAAAGTGATGAGTTCAGTTGTTGTATGGGAGGGTTTAGAATCAAAGCTTTGGACTGAAGATCAACTTTTTAAACAATTCTCGGACTGAGGTGACTTGATTGTTTGAATCCTACTTTTGTTTTGTTGTGTGTATCTTTTTTCTTAATATGTCTGTTGGAGTTGTATGTCATCACAACATGTTTTTCTTACACTTACAACTATTGAAATTCCCTGTAAAGGCTATTTTTTGTGTGATATTTCAATGAGAAATTTTAGTGGACCTTTGTGAATTGTGTTAGTGAGCAATTGCAATATACCGTGTGATCTTTAGAATAATTAAAAATAAATTTCTGTTATCTCAATTTAGCATTATATTATTTCCAGGCATGAAGGAATATTCAAATTCATGCTTTACCATTAAAATAGACAAAATTGTGTTTATGAACAATATGTCAAGTTACAAAAAAACAGAAGCAAACTGTTACACCACATAGTAATGGGTGTATTCAAAAAATAATAACAACATGCCTCCCATGTATATAAACATAAATCAACAAAAAAATAATGACAATAGATGAATCCTCATCTAAGCATATCCTAATGCAGCCTCTTTCATGTATTTCCAATTTTCCTCGACCTTTGTTTTGATTGTGTTGTACAGTTCATTGTGAGGACCCAATAAAATCCACATTAGGGTCTTCATGCGCAGTTTGTTTTCAGGCATATGAATTTAAATATAATTTAAATTAAACATAGGAAATTATAAATGATATGTACTAAAAATTGATTAAAATTCTCACCTGACACCTGACATTAAGGCTGAAAAAATTCTCCATCCCTTGCCATTTAGCAACCCAAAGAGCCGAATCAATGCTGGAATAAATTGATAGATATTCATATAATTAAAAATAAAACTATGGAATGAATTAGTATTTTGAAATTAAACACAACATATAAATAAATTAGTAACAACCCATTGGTGCTTAGGAGTAGGCCTCTTCCTTCTATAATCTCCCAATCATGAAGGTCAGTGTTCTCATTCAAGTAGTTACTGGGGTACCAAGCAGAAGACAGCATTTGATTCAAAGTCTTGCACTAAAATAGAGGGTGTAGAAAATGGTAGTCACCACATAATATATACCCGTATCTAAAATAAGTAGGCTATAGTTAAATGCTAGACGTCTTTAAGGGTAATACCATGTTAGTAATTGTACTTTTCCTAATCTTTGCTTTGCTGGTTGTGAGGTTTGAATCCAGATGGTAAACTAATTTCTCTTTGATAAAAGCAACCATTAAGTACCATTCATTGTTTTTATCCTTGATGGGCACATAAACCTGTAATGTTGTTAGCTTAACTGAATAATATGACCAAAACACAATTATAACATACTCACGTATGTCAGGCCTTTGAAAACATCCTCCTATGGTTATTAATTAATTGAAATACAATTGAACTTGCTTGTATTTAAATTTTAAATATATTTTAAATAATGTATACCACGGATGAAGAAGGGAGAGACCAAATATTCGCTTCTGCGCAGTAAACTTGTGCCCAGGTTCCTTTGATAGCCATCAACTCAATAATTTGTACATATTGAAAATTTTAAGTTCTATATCAACCGCAAGATGAATTGAAGTAAATAAACTTTCATGATAAAATATACGATGAATTAACCTTATCATCAACTTTGTTTCCAGGAATTAGACATTCAAAATCCCTTCTACATGCAGTGATATTATCGAACCTGAATAGTAGTTCACTGCATTTTAATAAACAAGAACAAAACCACATATTAGTAATATTTTAAATTTACATCAAAAGATGGAGTAAAAGATGGACATACCCAGGGTCCTTGTCTGGATGGAATACTAGTGCACAAATTTCTACCTCAGGGTCACTCAAATGCATATTTGTGGTGGGTCTAAACTTACATATCATTCCCTACAACCAAAGTGATACAGATGTTTAATGCTTTAGGTGTGGTTACTTTAATTAAAAGATAGGCTTCTAAAAAAATAGTAACAATTATAATTATAAGAAATAAACAGTTACGTGTAGTACCATGAATAGGATGGAACCAGGTGGTAATTATCTTTCATCCATTTCATCATTTTCATCTTCTTTGGTTGATTGCCTTTGCTTGTTATCAGGTGTGGTGAACAAAGTTTGCGCCACATAAGTTGTGACTTCTTGCCTTTTCCCTTTAGAAGCTGTCTGTTATATTATAGAGTATACAAGTTATAATAAATGTCTACATAACCCTTACTAGTATGAAATAAGCATTTACATGTCAAATTCTTGTCTAACCCTGTCGAGTTTTTTTTAAGATTGTCAGATTGACTTTCCACTTTTCCTTTTTAACGAATGGCACAATCTTCCTACATGGAGTTGTAGCAGCCCTCTTGGTTGACATATTTAGTTTAGGTGTCATAGAATTCATGCTTGAATTTGCTTTATCTTTTGATACAACACCTAATAAACCATGTTCATCATCTGATATGTTGTACACTTCACTATCTTTCCCACTAATTATGTATATTGATTTGGGCTTCTTAGATGGTATATCATCTGCCCATTTTTTGTGATCAACTGCTGTTTGGTTAAAACACCCAACACTGTTTGTGTTGTTTGATTTTCATGCTTCAGTGGTTCTTTGGTTGACAACAACTCTTCAATCCTCCTCACTGAAGACATCAAGTAATATATGTTGTTGTCTATTACATCCAACCTTTTACACAGCAGCTGATGGCAAAAAAAACATGAAAAATATTATTAAAAATAAAAAAGGTCATGACATTAGAAATAGACCAAAGATATTAGATTCAACTCCAACAATTGAAGAATGCATGGTTATATTTCACTAATTAGTGTTGCTGGGCTGATTTGTCATATATAGAAACTGGGTCAAAATGTTACTTTATTTGGGTCAAAGTGCTAGTTTTTTTTTTTTGAAACCATAGTACTACTTTATTTGTGTAAATAAAAATGGATATGCTATTGGACTTCCTACCAACAAGCACCGCCTGCATAGACAATCCCTTTAAACAATGTAACTTTCAAGTAATGACAATCCACTATAAATTAGTAATGCAATATTGAAGCAATGTTGACGTTGAACATTCATAAATTAACAAACAAATGAACACCATTTAATTAAATATTCATTTTTCAGTAGATATTTTTTTAATATTCAACATTGTTTTAATATTAAAAAAGTTGATAGATTACATATTTTAATAGTGAGAAATTTTTATATATGTAAATAACTAACTAGATTATATAATCATATTGAAATAATGTATTTTTGAAACAAATAACTTACTAATCATATTGAAATAATGTATTGTTGAAACAAATAACTTATTGTATTTTATTAGTGATGGCTTTTTAATTTAACTTTTCACAAGTTAGATTTGTAATTAAAAATGGAATCACAATTTCGTTTTGCAATATTGAAATAAAAATGACGTTTAACAATCCAATTATGATTCTCTACACCAAACCTATCAGCCAAGCTAAACCATCTTTTTTAAAACTCACCGATTGGACAATCCCCAGACATATATTTCTTAAATTCAGTGGTAAATTTGGCCTTTTTGATATTACTTGTTGCATTTCGAATGAGATGTCAAGCACATAACCGGTGATGTGAATCTGGTAGGACCGTGCGTATTGCTTTCCTCATTGACTTTGTAAGTGATAACTGACACTGGTCGTTTACCTTTCATTGCTATAAGAAACTACTCCAACAACCAGATGTAAGTGTCTGCACTTTCATCCGTAATCACAACAAAGGCAAAGACTGTAGTGGAGTTATGATGATTAACACCAGAGAAAATCCCCAAATGACAATAATACTTATTTTTACCGTAAGTAGCGTCAAATGCGAGGATATCCCCTAAAACGGCGTAATCCAATCAACTCAACCCATCACACCAGAACAGGTTTTGAAGCCGACCCTCCTCATCCACTGTATAACAGACAAAAAAATCTTTGCTGGCCATAGATAATTGTCTCATATAAGCAATAACAGCACAAGCATAATTGTTCTACAGTTTCCTTTGTTTGTCAATTCTATTATACATGTCCTTCTTAAGGAATCCCACATTTTCAAATCCATCACATTCGTTACTGAAAGAGCAATAAATATTTGGTGTCCTTATTCCCGCTGACCTCATGACATTCCTCGATGCGGTGCAAGCATACCATGAAACTTCTCTTTTAACATGTCATGATTGTGAACATCCTGGAAATGTGTAACTTCCCATTTCAACGTGTTGGAGTTGATCCAGACTTGCATTTTAGGCTCGCATCCACACCTTGTCTCGGGTTTGGCCTTTCCCAATCGGTCAACCCTATTCAAATGTTTCCCTTGCCTAAAGCCCTCCTTGTTACAAACAAAGGTCTGCATAACTACTTCACCATGCTTATTTTGTTGTAACTTGCTTCGTCGTGCAGCAAATCCCTTACACCTCCCGTACCAATTATAAAAAGAAAATAGAGTCTCAATATTTGGAAAACACAGTGTCCTTACACACATTCTTCCAATCAATTTTGGTGAAGTCAAACAACCCTCCAATATCAATGACTCCAACACCAAACTCCCCCTTATTAGAATTATCCTCATCGCTGTTAGCATATATTGAATCCAGCCCCTGTAACACCTAAATAAATTGTATATCAATTAACCATAACAAACTTAGCAAAAAGCTACAATAATCTACGTATTTTGTATGCTAGTTAATTTTAACAGCTTTCCTCCATTCAAATGATGTTCCCACATTAAGCAAGGACGGGTGGTAACGTAATCCAACCTAAGCAACACTAGCAACAGCAAACCATTAGTGACAACTATACAATTTCCAACTTATAACCAGAAGTATTTCTATATTCATGAATTTTCCCGATGCATGATTAGCATCATGCAGCTCACATAAACCTTTAAAACATTATTTCGTGCTCTCACAAACCAAAGCTAAATGGAAAACATTATCATAGGTTACAGCAATACACTTTTCGCAACCCAAAAAAAAGTAATATACACTTTCTAGCACTCTTTGTTGTTAACAGTGGATTGAAAATTATGAAATTATGAGTGAGACTAGTTAAACAGAGAGAAGAGAACTATTGGGATTCTCACACACACCAAATCATTGTCTGAATCCGTTGTATGGGCATCACGAGCACGGTATCTTTATCCTTAGAACGGATCGATAAGAAAGATATCAGTACGGTGTGTGTACTTACTCGTAAATACGTCCAAGAGAGACCCTGGCATCAAGACTCTTCAAAGGCAATATAGCTTATCTGAGCAACTTAACAGTCCCTCACACAAGCTAGGGGACAGATGATCCGATCTATATACCGGTGTCCAGACTATGACGTCATCTTATCCATTCTGGAAGGTAAACATGATATCACAGGTTAACATCCGGACTGTAAAATACCGTGCTAGGCGTTCTCCCTTCACCGGTTTGTCCATGACAACACCTCGCATATCGGATGGATATCTTTTCTGCTCCCTATGCTCGTCCTCCACATTAGAGATACGAGGAGCAGTTCTAAGTGGCTTTGGTAAATGCCCGATCATTCCCATGACTTACGCCAGAATGATGCTCTGCGCAATGCACTCTCTGTCTCACAGCCCATACTTATGACCTCCACGCCAATCTTATATATATAACTATTCACCCATACTCTGACAGATTAGTGCCTGCTCCACCACGCAGAACCTCGTTACTTGGAGTGAGTGGATTCCTTAAACCGGCGTACCTAAGCGTTATCCCCTCATACCGAAAAGTATCCATGTCACCCACTAGAAGATACCAGGTACAAACACGTAAGGGTATTTGCAGGATACGCGGCTCTCCCTGCGTCGTGTGTCAGAATAATACTCTGAGCATAGTGTTATTTGTCCCTTGCTAAACCTAACCCTTTATTATCCACGCTCACCTATAAATAGGCCTATTCCATACTCAATACGAGGACTCAGTTACATGATCCTTACTCTCACTGTTACATTGCTTACTGTTACCTTACTCATTAGAATCCTCATTCTGCAACTGACTTGAGCGTCGGAGAATCTTCGCAGGTGACACAACCTTTCGCCCACATCAACGTGTAAGGCCGGTGTGAAGGATCTACAGGACATCAAGACCGGTCTTCTCTCACTGAGATACCAGATAGACATACCGGATACTCACAGTACCGGTGTATAACCTTAGTCACCCATTGACTCTCGTGGCTGGTCCCACACCGAATCGTTGACCCCGGTTTAGACCAGTTCACCAGGTATAAAAACTAGTTATAACTTTTATAATAATTACTAAATTTCGTTTGAGTGTGAAGCAAAAAGGAAAGAGGGGAAAATATTAAAAAAATCAAAATCTAAAGGAAAATATTGTTCGAATAAATAAATATGAAAGAAAAAAATTGAGGAAAAAATTATCAACTTGCTTTAGTGTATGAAAAAGAGAGTAGGAAACTAGTAATAAATATTAATAATAATAAAAAAGTAGGATAATAAATAATTAAATATTTAACATAACAATTACAAGTTTTATTATATTTTAATATTTAGTTTTTTTAAAATATAGTTAAGTATGTGAAATGTCAATGTGAACAGATTAACTTAATTTTGATACATTACTGGCCTGCTATATTTGTTTATATCTATCTATTTTAAAAGGGAATAATTAAACTAAAAAATAATTAATAGTTTCAACAATTAAAAATTATTTTAAATCTTCAATACAATTATAACTTATTTTTTTATTTTATTCCTGATAAATATATAAGTTATATGAAAATTAAATAAAGAAAATATAGTCAAATAATATTAAATAAGGTTTTCTTAAAAAACATAAATGAAATTTTACATAAACCATTTAATTACAATTAAATTAATATTTTTATTATTTCAATCATTCCCCCTTATTTAGAGTTATGTTGTTTTTGTAAAAAAAAGTATTAGCTTGTTTCAACCTAAAAACATGTTTTTTTAACATTTAAATATTTTTCACGATTAAATTCTTTTTTGAAAACATCATAAAAGTAATTAAATAATTATAAAAACATTTTAAAATTAATATTTTTCCCTGTTATCACTTTCCCTCAAATTATATGGTTATCAATTTATATATTTTTCATTTTTGTCAAAATAAAATAAAGACAAATATTTTTGCAAGTAAAATTTTATTTTAAAAAGTTACATTTATCTCTAAATGTACAAAAATCATAAAAGACAACCATAATGAAAAATAAAAATATTTATACCTTTAATTTTTAAACTATACATAGTTTTAAATTTCTAAATAATTAATTACAATAATTAAAAAAAAAAAGCCTGTATCGTTTTTGAATTGAAAAAGAACCAACTAAAACATAAACCCGGCCCAGCCAACGATCGTGTTCAGTGTTCACAGCGGCGTGAAGCGAATAACAGAGTCAATACAAGGCGGTGGCAAGAGAAGAGAAAATCGAGCCGCGGTTTCTCTTTCTGAAAATCGCCGGAAATTGAAACACGATCTTATAGGTAGCCGTGTGAAACGCTGCAATTGAGAACGGAGCAAGTAATTTATTGTCAGGGTGACAGTGATTAAGAAGAACCCTAAAAAATGGGGAAAAAGCAGCACAGCAAAGATAGGATGTTCATCACGAAAACGGAGTGGGCCACGGAATGGGGAGGCGCCAAATCCAAAGAGAATCGAACTCCTTTCAAACGCCTTCCTTTCTATTGCTGCGCGTACTTCTCTTCTCTATACCATTAATTTCACTCTTTTTTTTCTTAGTTTTTTCCTTTCACTGAATTTTTCATTGATTCTTGTTTTTTTCTTTCTTTTGAATTTAGGCTTACGTTTACGCCGTTTGAGTATCCAGTTGGCACAGCTGATGGCAGTGTTTTCGATGTTATGTGAGTGTTTCTCAGTTACTTTGTATTTTGAAGTGTGGCTTTTTTGCTTTTTATTTTGTTGTTGTTTGTTATTTGAATGATGAATTGGTTTTGCAATTTGGTTTCAGGAATATAACTCCGTATGTTATGAAATATGGTAAACATCCAGTCACTGGAGCTCCCTTGAAGCCGCAGGATCTCATTCCACTAACTTTCCACAAGAATTCTGAAGGTTATCACTTTTTTTTTTTTGCAATAAATTTGTGTTCTATGAGATTTTTGTTTTTTAAGTTTGTTGTTTCGTTTCATCGGGATGTTTTATTGACGGTTGTGGATTGATATTTGAATTGATATCTTATTAGTTGATTAGCAACGCTTTTAGTTCTTGTCCACAGTATAAAATATGATAAGTTGGCATTGAGTTATCATTGTGATTGGTCGATCCCTTGATTGTACTATTGGAGAGGTGTCTGGGTTAAAACATGACAGTGGAAATTTTTTCTAGTCGTTAAATTATTGCTAAAAATTTAAAAACTGTGTATGTGTAAGCTGTAATATTGACTAAAATAATTTAGTTAAATGTAGGATTTCCTGGCCTGTTGGTGGATGAAGGAATAGTTTTGGTTGCATTTTTCAAATGGTTTACCCAAGATATTTTCTTAGTCAAGTTTTACTACTTGCTACTTTGCTACATTGGCAATAACTGAGTTTATTAATTAGCTTGCTGGTTAGCTTCTCATGAGTTGCATATGTAGGCGATACTTTATAAACTGGCTGGCTTGCATTTTAGTTTAGGTTGGGATGCTGTGCTTGCCTGTAAACAATGTAAATAAACCTAATTCTTTGATTATGTGAATTCGCTTGGTATAGATCTGCCCAATTCCTTGATAAATAACTTCATCAAAGAATGGAAGCGCCCAGGGACCTTCTTCTGATATACTTGGAGAATTTTCTCTTATTTTTTCAAAGTTCTTTTGCTTTGTGTGTTGAATTGATATTTAGGTGATCTCTTGTCCTGCCTCTCTCTTCCTTCCAATTTCTTCTGAATATGCAGTTTGTAACATTGAGCAGGAGACATGGGATTTAATACAGGGAAGAGAGTAGTGAATTTTGCATCAGTCTGAGTTTGCTACCTGTTTTCCATGAAAACTCTGTTTACGTTGCTAACAATTGTACAGTACACTTAAATGTAATGCAACTGCATCAACTTTGTCAAGTGTGGTGACATTTTTGTTCCATAGGTTTTGTGGATTAGAAAATATGATATTACTATTTACTAGGAATTTAGGAGAGACCAGATTTTGGTAACCTTTGTCACACCCCAAACCACGTGAAAAGAAAAGGAAGATAATTGAAGTCACTTCTCTGTTACTTTGATAGGTTTTGGACCAAACAAAAATTGAGAAATCCTAATACAACAAAATTGATTATAAGTTTTTTTCCTGAACAATAGAGATCCCTGGTTCCTTACAAACCAACAGCAAAGATGTTGACTCTAGAACTACTGGATGTTGGACTGTTGACGGATTGCCAATATATGTAGTATTTTAGTTTTTAAAATTACATTAGTGTTACTCTTGTGGAGCAGTGTCATTGCTCAAAACCAATATTTCTCATGTTATATACTGATTTATAGTTTGTTTCTACTGTTTGTGGGAATTGGGAAGGATGGACATAGCATTAGCATTTATGGTTGTCCTGAATGTGCTTGTTATGCATTCAGTTTGATAGTTGTTTAGTATTGACTAACCTTTCTTTGTCATTCTGCAGGAGAATACCATTGTCCAGTGCTAAACAAAGTTTTCACTGAATTTACACATATTGTGGCAGTGAAGACCACAGGAAACGTGTTCTGCTATGAGGTTTGTTTCCCAGGATCCTTAATATTAACAACACTAGTTTACTTGTGTAGATGGTATTTATATTTATGTGAGTCATGGGAACAGGCTGTTAAAGAGTTAAACATTAAGACAAAAAACTGGAAGGAGCTCCTCACTGATGAGCCATTCACTAAGGATGACCTTATAACCGTTCAGGTAAGTTGAATTTGAATGATCAAATATTCCCCATCACTTCATCTTTATTTGGCTTAATATTAAGCATCGGTGTTTGCCTGTGCACTCTTTGCAGAGTCCTAATGCACTTGACAGCAAGGTTCTTCTGGAGTTTGATCATGTTAAAAATAATTTGAAAGTTGATGATGAAGGTATGCTGCAGCTCCTTTTCATCTTTTGTCAGTGTTGAATCTCTAATTAATCTAGATGCTACTGCTTTTTTGTTGTTGTTAGTATTAACTATGACACCTTGAGCTTTTTCCACTTCAGAATTACAGAAAATGAGTTCAGATCCAACTTATAACATAAACATGTCGGGTGATATCAAGCAAATGCTCAAGGAGCTTGGAACTGAGAAAGGAAAGGAAACTGCATTGCATGGGGGAGGTGGTGGCAAGGCACAAAAAGAGAGGGCTGCAGCACTTGCTGCCATATTAGCTGCAAGGTCAAATGTTAAAGAAGATTCCAAGTCAAATCCAAATAAAGAGGCTGGAGCTCCTCAGCCATTTAGTATTGTAGATGCCGCATCTGCTTCAGTACATGGCAGAAGTGCAGCCGCTGCTAAAGCCTCATCAGGTGACAAAACTGCAGCTAGAATAGCAATGCACATGGCTGGTGACAGAGCGCCAGTTAATGGGAAGATGGTGAGTTTAATACATATACCCTCTTTTACACCAATTCTACTAGATCTAACCTTTCCACCAATGCATATTGTGAGCCCCCCAATGCATAATTAAATGCTTCTTTCCATGTACTGCATGAAGATGTTTGAGATAAGAGATATAAAATAAAATAAAACCATTCATGTGTGTTCGTGTAACAACTTAAACTTATCGGTGAATAGTCACATGAATGTTTGTATATTGAAATGACTAGCTCAAGGGGGGAGGATTGCCAAAGTCCTATGAAGACTACTTTGGTCATATTCCTTCCAAGCTGATGTCGGAACCTAATTCTTGACACCCCTGAAAAGCCAGCTCACCCATCACGGATTAGACATTTCCTGGTAACTCAACATGAGAATTGGATACACTCTGATATCATAGTAGAAATGAGAGTAGACTAGACCTAAAACACACCCCAAAAACTGGCTCAAGGGGGGAGAATTGCTCAAGTTTTATAAAAACTACTTTGACCTATTTGTTCCTAGCCAATGTGATATCTTAATATATTAAAGAATAAAGATATAACATCAAACCCGTCATGTGTCTTTACCTCAAACCTTTAGGTGCTTGGTGAAGACACATGAATGATTTTATATTACATCTCTGACAAAAGAGAGGGCAGTAATTACTATTCTAGATATTGTCAACTTCGGATGAATTTTAATGTACACTATTTCAGGTTAAAAGCCGTTTCACAACTGGTGCTGCTTCCCGATCTTTCACTTCAACATCATTTGATCCAGTTACAAAGAACGACTTTGAATATGTGAAAGTTGAGAAGAATCCAAAAAAGAAGGGATATGTACAACTGCATACAACACATGGTGATTTAAACATTGAGCTGCACTGTGATATAACACCCAGGGCATGTGAGAATTTCATCACTCTTTGTGAACGTGGATATTATAATGGAGTGGCTTTCCATAGAAACATTAGGTATAATGATGATAACCTTTGTCTTTCTTGCTGAAGTAAATCAAGTTTCGCATTTATGATGTTCTATAATCCATTTTATGCAGGAATTTTATGATACAGGGCGGTGATCCTACTGGTACTGGTCGAGGAGGTGAATCAATATGGGGGAAGCCGTTTAAAGACGAACTTCACTCCAAGTTAGTTCATTCTGGAAGGGGTGTGGTAAGCATGGCAAACAGTGGGCCGCACACTAATGGTTCCCAGTTTTTCATCTTGTACAAGTCCGCAAATCATTTAAACTTCAAACATACAGTTTTTGGAGGAGTTGTCGGTGGCTTGACTACACTAGCAGCAATGGAAAAGGTTCCTGTTGATGATAATGACCGGCCTTTGGTGAGTCATGTTTTCTTTCCATGTAGATGCAATAGATTGTCCTCCTGCTTTTCTCGGTTTTATTCTTCTCAAATGCTTTGTGTTTAAACCTGTGTAATTACAAACATATGATCACAAAATATGGATCTGCTTTAAAAAAAGTTAGATTCTTCTGCCGCTGTACATATTTTGTTATCTTTTACGTTTAGATGTTCTCTACCTTTGCATCTGTCCATAAGCTAGTTTGGACTTTGGATTTCGTGCATTAAATTTTCTTTTGTAGGTACTGGGTACTACTGTTACATATTGTATAATACGTGGGAATACAATATTTTTCACTTCAATTTGTAAACATTGAGGTTTATACTATTAACTCGAGTACAGTATAATTATTGTTTCTTGAGCTTGTCTGCTGATGTTGGCTAGTTATCAAAGTGTTTGAAGAGTTGATATAATAATTAATATTTAACAATGCTCATTGGGATATTTGATGTAATCCAAATGATTCACGGCAAACAATGCTTAATGTTCTATGTATGTTTCATCTTGCAGGAGGAAATCAAGATAACAAGTGTCACAGTTTTCATCAATCCTTACACGGAACCTGATGAGGAAGAAGAGCAGGAGAATACCGAAGAGAAGAATGCAGAGGATGAAGATAATGTTTGTTCTAGAGTTTTTAGGATTATCCGTTCTGGTTATTTTTTTTCACCTTTGTAAGGTTTTAATTAACTAACCATGTGGATTTTCTTGGCTTATCTTTCAGGACAAGGTAGGTTCATGGTATAGCAATCCTGGGGCTGGAACATCTGAGTTAGGAGGTACGGGGGTTGGTGGTGGTGTCGGCAAGTACTTGAAAGCTAGGAATGCTCAAGCTATATCTGCTACTGCTACTGTGGACACTGGTACAGCGGTTGTAGCAAAGAAAAGAAAAGTGGGAGTTGTCAGCAATGAATTTAAAGATTTTTCGGCATGGTAACAATCCCAATTTCGTACAATTTGTAAAAAGAAAATGTAAACGTTTCTTGTAATCAATTATCTTTCCATTGGGGAAATTAACGGAACAGAGAGGTTTTTTTTTTTTTTTTTGCACGCCATTCAGGATTTGTACAATATAGATAAAATAATTTTGGCTCGAGTGTGCTTTCCCTCTGTTGCACTGTGTTCGTCCCTGCATTGTCATATAAGTTCTTAATTTGCTAATGGATTTGATAAATTTTAATGGTGTGTACCGATTGGATTAAATTGGATAGTTGGGTTTCCGACTATTGTATGTTTTACGTAATCCTCTATAAAAAAATAAGGGGAAAACAATGATGGTGGTCCTGGAGGTCTGACTATGTGCCTTTGACTAAGTGACTTTGGGTATCAGAAAACAACATAAGCATAATGATAAAATAATGAAGCTTTAGTTGATTGGAATGGGTAGTGGGGTATACCAGATGCCCAAATAGATTAAAGGTGAGTCTTGATTTGATTGGATTGGAGATTATCCAAATTCATAAAATGTTCTTTCTACGCCTTTTACAAAGGAGGAAGTTTTTCATGTAATAAAAGAAATGCCCCTACGAATAGGGATGGCAAAACGGGCTGGCCCGCCCCGCCAAGTTAAACGGGTCAAAATTCAGGGCCCATCCCGCCTAAGGCGGGGCCGGCGGGCTGGCGGGCCGGCCCGCCAAAGTTAAAATTGCAATTTTGTTTTAAAAAAATGTGTCAAATTAAGATTAAAAAATTAAAAAAATAATTTTTTTAAAAAATTAAAGAAAATATTATTAAAAGAAATATATAAATAGTAAAACATGTTACTTTTTTTTTAATTTTAGAAAATCAAAGTATATATTTTAATAAAATAAAGTATAAATTAGTAATATTTATATATTTTTTTCTTTTGGCGGGGGCCCGTTGGGCCGGCCCGCCCAGCCAAGGTTTTGGCCCGCCAAATTGGTGGGCCAGGCGGGGCGGGCCTTCGCGGGAGGCAGGCTAAAAATTATTGTCCGCCCCGCCAAATTTGGCGGGCTTGGCGGGCCAGCCCGTTGGGCCTGGCCCATTTTGCCATCCCTACCTATGAATGCCCAGCCGACAAAATCCAGGGCTATCCATTAAGCATGGGTCGGTCAAGTTCAGGTCGCAGATAAAAAAAACATGAAATGCGGACTCTTTTGGGCATTAATGGTTGGACTTGGATTTAATTTTTTTGGCCCATCAGTGTCCAAGTTTGACCGAATAAGGAAAAAAAACTCAAATAATATTTTAGTGAGCCGGGCCCAGTCCATTTCGTGTAAGAGGAGGGGGAAATTGGAAAAGGGAAAGAAACCCTCATTTGTGAAAAGTTAGAAACCTTAAAGCTCTTCTCTTCTCCGAGTTCTCTCGTTCTTATGCTATGGTTGCGGTTGCGCACAACGTCATGCCAACGTCATGCCTTCTTCTTCTTACTGTTAAGATCTCGTCTGCTGACATCCTTGATTCTCCTCTCCCTCCTTTGCGACTTGATTTCCTTTGCGACACCTAGTCCTCTCCCTCTTCTGTCCTTGATTTCGTTCTTGTTGGTTGGTGGTTTTGTGAAAGGTCACACAAGTGAAATGTCAGAATCTCCAACACCCTGATTCTTCCATTTCCCCCTGCATGTGTGGTTTTATTTTTCCTTTTTAATTTCTCTTTGTAAAGGCTTTACACTTTACCGTGTTTTTTCTATTTAATTTCGTGTTTTTTCCTTTTTCTCCCGTTTCATTTTGATTGTTTGGTATAAGATACATGGTCCATTGCTTGCTGCCAACATATCCACATTTCACTTCACTGTGCATGCTTGGTTTTGTTGTGGAATCTCTAAAAATCACATTTTACCTCGTCAAAGTACGTCGTTGTGCTTCTTCTTTTTTTCGCTTTCTCTTCCCCATTTATGACTTATGTTGACCAAAAAGAACTGTTTCTAAATCCCACTTTACCCCCCCCCCCCCCTTTATCAGGAGAAAAACAAAAGATAGACAAAATCATGTTTTGAAGAAAATTTTGTTGAACTATTTTCACGGCTCATAGTCAAAAAATTTATACACTCTGTTCGATCATTTAAATTACTCTCCTTTGATAAATTTTGTTAAATTTAATAAACATGATAAATTTTCTAGAATATAGGAAGAGGAGTTATTATTTAATTTTGATTGAAATGTAATAAAGTAAACACACTAGTTATGATTTTGTGTTTCTAGGTCTGTTTTGATGTGTTGAAGAAAAAGGATTAGGAATTTAGGATTCTTTGAATGATGTAATATTGATTCCTTATACTTGATACATACTGTTTTAGTTCTGGACTTTTATTTTGGATAATTATTATATATATATATATATATTAATATGCACAAATGAGTCACCTTTTAGATATAGATTTAAGGAGTTAATATTGTTGTTGATTATGTTACTAAGTATGTTTCTTTATGTTTGTTTTTTTTTGTTTTTTGGATGAGTATGTTTTTTATAATCAACAAATAGAAATAAAAATTTAAAGTTATATTCAGCAAGTTAAAAGGTTCAAAGAAAAAATAAAATAAAAAAGGTTTGAATATTGCAAAGGCCCAAATTGAAAGAGGAAGTGTTATACTATATTGGTTGAAAAATGTATGAATATTGCAAAGGCCCAAATCCAAAATCCGTCCAACAACATCCGAGGCCCGATCACCCGCCACCCGAAAAATTCTAAAGTGTACTCGGATGAAAATGGGCCATAATTTGATAGGCCCGGATTTTTTTGGGTTCTTTTTTTTGGGCCCAAACGTGACTGGGCCGACCAATGCCCGACCCTACTACGAAGGCTCAGCTTCCTTTTATAAAAAAATATTGAGGTATTTTTGAGGTGATGTTTCAATGTTGGTTGAGTATTTCACATGAAAGGGTAGACCAATTCATTATAATCAAACCATAAAGGAACCAAGTTGATTCGGCCTATTAGTTTTTTTAATGTGCTTTTTAAAATTGTCACTAAAATAATTGTTAAAAGATTGAATTTGATTTTGGAGGATTTAATTGATGAGACCTTAAGTGTTTTTGAACTAGGTGATTAATTACTGATTGAGCTATTATTGCCTTGGTATGTTTCCAGTACATGAAGAAGGTTATGAGTTACAAGGGATACATGGTTTTGAAGTTGGAAATGTGAAAAGCATATGATAAGATGATATGTGCCTTTCTTTTATCTATGTTGACTAGCATTTGCTTTCATGATCATTGGATTTAGTTTATCTTTATTGTTTCTATTGTCTCTTTTGTTGTTATGGTAAATGGGGAACCCGACAGAAGTTTCATACCTTAAAAGGGCCCTAAATAAGGAGATCTTTTCTTATTTTATGTACGAAGGCTCTATCTATTTTTTTTGGGAAGTCTATGGGGGTTAAGACTTTGCATGACATTAAAATTGTTGGTGTATGCACTATGAGACTTTATGCTTTTTCATTTGTATCATTTTTCTACTTATCAATTGAATAAATATTTCAGTTTAAAGTTGTTTTAAACATATTTATCCTTGGAGTAATAGGTCATATAAAAATTATTCCTAAAATGTCCCTAGTTAAGTATTTACATGGGGACATGTAAATACACTGAGACTAGTGTGTGAGTGTACTGATGACCTGATCTCACAGATCATAGATATAGATGATATCGAGTCTTCACACGGGTACACATTAAGAGTAATGATGTACTGGACAGACCCACCATGAGAACGTTGCATGGATCGTTACATGATTGTCATAAACGATTCTCAATGTGATAATGGTATATGTAGTCCTTCGACCTGAAGTCACTACGATTCCTACATGAGGAGTTTATTGTTTTAATACAATTAAACGTCTTCTGTAACAAGAGGACTATAAAGGTTGTGATTAGGCAATGAACAAATTATGCAGAGGGATGTGAGTGATGTAGATGGGATTTGTCTCTCCTATGTGACAGGAGTGATATCCATAGGCCACTTGATGGAGTAAGACTAAGAAAACGCATGGCCATGCTAGAAAGAATAAATATTAGATATTTATTCGGATCCAGTCTACTCCGGTATCAAGTAAAATAAATTGGGCCGTACAAGGATGACGCGACCAT
This sequence comes from Clitoria ternatea, assembly GCA_037962975.1. Taxonomy (NCBI): domain Eukaryota; kingdom Viridiplantae; phylum Streptophyta; class Magnoliopsida; order Fabales; family Fabaceae; genus Clitoria; species Clitoria ternatea. Next base: position 19,096,227 of record CM075670.1, on the reverse strand, counting down.
GCCTTGGGCCCAATTAGGATATCGTGACAAAAGGAATAAACGTATTAAATAATTATCACTTATAGGTTATGTTAATAATATTCGGACATAATGATGCATTGCTAGATGCCGCTCTTATTTTATATTAATAATAAAATAGTTTATTATTAATATGACCGGGTATTTTACCTATAGGGTCACACACATAGAGTAAGCCCATCAGAAAATGTTGTCTTATTTTAGTTGGACTAAAATAAAGCTATTGGGCCTAACTCATTTGGAATGAGTAAGGAGCCCACTTTTAGAGAGAACAAATTAGGTCAAACCTAAGCCTATAAATAGAGCATAAGATGCTCATAGGCCGTTCACTCAAGTGAGACACAAAATTCGCAAAAAGTTGCAAGAGCTACACGCCGTCAACCTAGCAGTTGGCAAGTGTTGCGATTCTGGTGGGAGTGCTCGTGTGGACTCCTAAAGGACGAGGCTACGACTGCTTCGGAGTTCTTCAAGAGGTAACCTGAATAATTTCGAAATTTGTTTTTTTTGCTTTGAAACACGGAACCTTGCAAATCCTATGGAATCCCTTTAATTTTTCCGCTGCTCATGCTTAGGGATTTCCTAACAAAAATATCTTCACCTGCTCTTGTGATCTCACATATTTTTTTAGATGATTCTATACTTTTCCAAGAACCACTATTGAAGAGATAAGGATGAGACACTTTATTCTGAGAATATGAGTTAGCTCTGGGTTAGGGTTACTTTTAGGCCTTGAAAATAAGAACAATTGCCTATGGCCTATTATTGATAGAGAATCAAAATAAATAATATTTTGGTTATATAGAGAAAAAATCAATAATTTTAAATAAAGTAATAATAGCTTGGTGGATAAAGTGTTTGTGTTTAAAGTTAATAGTTGAGAGTTTAACCCCTTCTTAGCACAATAATTTTGTTTTAAAGTTTTAATGATATGCATTCATATTTGGACATTAATTAAAAACAAAAAAATAGATAATTGATAAATCATAACAAAAAAAGAATCTATATAAAAGGATAGAAATTAAAAGAGAAAATCACTTGTCTATTAATTTTTGTTATATAAATTATTTTAACAATTTATTATTTTCCTTTCAAGTCTTTGTTAACTTTATTAACGTTGATATTAATATTGTAACATTCCTGGTATTTTAATAAAGATTATAAAGAGTGGAAAATATTAGCAAATATTTTAGAGATTTATTTAATATTTGATCTGCTTGAACCGGGGTCAAGAAATTCGGTGTCAGACCAGTCTCAGACGTGAGGACCAAACGGTGTTGAAGATCGGTTGAACATGGGAGAACGGTCAAAGGTGTACTGTCTTGTAACTGATGCTTATCCGGTGTGCCCGGTGTGGTCTTGGACTAACCGGTGTGAGGAGAGTGCCTAACTCGGAATTATAGTCCGGATCAACCTCTTATAATGACTGAGGCAAACAGATATACGTAACCAGGATGTAAGAACGGATGAAGTGTCCGATCCCTCAAGCGTTAGCTCGGATTACCAAGGTGGGGACACTATGCCAGGATACCGGTTGGCAGGTATCCAGATCGGGTTAATACTCTTATGAAGTATTAGATAATTATGGATGATTAGACGTTGTGAAAGTAAATAAGCATAGTTGGTTGGTTAATTATAAAAGGGCCCAATGTGGTGAAATTAATCAAAAACTTTTAATAAGAATGCAAATAAAGTAAGGGGAAAAGGCTGTCTTGCCCATGAGCCTTGTATAAAAAGGAAATTCTCTCTCTCCCTCTTCATTTTTACGAGAACTACTTCTTCTTTTTCTTCCTTGGTCTGTTCTCCTTCTTCTTCGTTTCTCCTCTCGCGTTGCTAGGTTGCATGTTCCAGGAGAGGATCTCATTTGTATCGAAACCAAGTGTTGGGCTCATTTCTGTGACCGTGGCCTCAAGGTGAGTCCACTGATCCATTTTGTTTGTGGGTCCTTATCCCTTCGTTCCTCTAGTAACCGTGTGGCCATGCATGGCTGTGTGTGGGCCTGTTCTCTACTCCTCTGGTGGGTGTGAGCTCGATGGAGGCTCTTAGAGCTGAGAGTGTGAAGCTAACGGGTTTGTATTCTGACCCATAGGTAGCAGTGAAGGTTCTGGTGCTGCGTTCGGAGGAGAAGCTGTGAACCCTGTGCTAAAAGGGCGTAACCGACACCAGGAGCAGATTATAGAAGCTTGGAACCGGGGTAAGGGGGGTGTTCGGGTTATGATTAATTTGAATAGGACTTATTTCCCATCCGAGTCATTGAACGGTATGAACAGGGTAAGAAAATGTTATTGAATGTTGTTGCGTGCCCATGTTTGTACGTGTGTGACTGTGTACACCGATCAGTTGAAGATCGGGTGTGTGGTTGGGATAATCATGTCATGAGCTTGAAATATTTAATGCTGAGTTGTATGTGTATGCATGTATGTGTGTATGGCTTACAATGGCATGAAATAAGTGATGGTTGTGGTAATCGGTATGTTATGTTGAGGGGCTTGACGAGTCGGTCGCCCTACGCTGTGAGCACAAGTCAGTTTCTGACAGTTGCAAGTGGTAATCGGAATGATATGTTTGTTTATATGATGGAATGTGATTATGTGGTGAAGGACGACCAATGGTATGAACTACCCTATTTTTGGCTTCAGTGGTCAAGTCGGACCCAGTTAAGCTACCCAGAGGTCTTTGACCCAGTGGTTGAGGGGGAGCCAAGTCAGGCTCAGTGAACCAAGTCAGGTTCACGGGATGTCAAATCGGACTCCCAGCTGAAGGTCGATCCTTTAGTATCCGGATACTAGGTGTCAAAAATTTATCTGAGAGTCAGTTGTGATAATTGATGAATTATTGGTTGTGATGTGTTTGCCGAGTGCAGTCTGTTATAATTGCTGAACGAATGGTTATATTTGCCAAGTTCAAATTGCTATAATTGTTGAGTGATTTGATGTGATTACCGAGTGTAATTTCACATATTTCCGAGTGATTGTTATATTCACCGAGTGGTAAATTGTTATACTTGCCGAATGTTACTTGTGAAAATTGTCGAATGAGAACTGTCATAACACTGAGTGTGAATTACCATAATGCCGAGTATTAATGAGTAAACTGCCGAGTGAAAATTGATGAGTATGATGTTGTATCTGCCGAGGGCCAATCTGTTGTATTTGACGAGTGTAACTTGTTGTATTTGCTGAATGAGGTTGAATATAATTGCCGAGTATGAAGTATTATAATTGCTGAGCATGAATTGTCATGATTACCGAGTGTTAAATTGGTCATAATTGTTGAATGAAAGTTTAAGTCATTGCTGAACGATTTGAGGTAATTGATGAGTGTAATTTCATATCTTTGCCGAGTGGAAAATTGATATATTTTCCGAGTGGAAAATTGATATATTTGCCGAGTGGAAAATTGTTATATTTGCCGAGTGGAAAATTGTTATATTTGCTGAGTGGAAAATTGTTATATTTGCTGAGTGGAAATTACTTGCTGAATGTTACTTGTTAAGATTGTCGAAGGAGAACTGTTACACTGCTGAGTATGAATTACTCTAAAGTCGAGTGTTAATGGATATATTGCCGAATGTGAGTAAAGTGCCGAGTGTGAGTAAAAGGCCGAGTGTAATGTACAATCTGAAGATAAAGAATCGGATAGAGTTTGTACTCATATTTTATTCCGTTCTAGATTAATTATAATGCTAAACACACACCCTTGCTGTTGTTTTCAATTTAGTAACCAGTGACAGGGAGGAGGTCGGAGCCCGGGAGTCGCGCCAAGCGGGAGGTCGATGCCAAGGCCGAGTGAATTTGAATAAATGGTGTAATACATATATATATATATATATAATGAGTTTTCCGAGGGTGGAACTAAGTGTGAGTTGATGTGTTAATGGAATGAATGTGAATTTATGTTGTTAGATGATTGGTAATAATTTTCATGTGTTTGTTGTAGCAAAGCCGATTACCGGGCGAATCTTGCCCGAGAGGATTTATTCCTGTCTGAGCGAGGGCCAGTCGGTTTGATGTCCGTTTTATCTCTGTAGGAATTCCTCGTTCCTTTTTCGAGTGAAGAATAACTGAGAGACCCCCTCCTGGGTGGAAGGTTAGAATGTCCTGAGTGAGATTGGCCGGGAGAATGTTCCGAGTGATGAAAAGTAGAATGTTTCCGAGTGAAAATTTGACTGCTTCCGAGAGAAGGTGAAAAGGTTTCAGAATGAATTGTGGCCGAGAGAGCTTCTCCCGAGTGACGTAAGGATGAGGTATTTTCCGAGTGAGAGATACCTGGAGAAACTCTTACCGAGTGAAGGAGGTTACGTTATCCCCGAGTGAACGGTGACCGAGCGGACCTTTCTGAGTGAAGCGTAGGAATGAGTCAAGCGTGGTATGCCCGAATGAATGAAAGTTAAGTGTTTCCCGAGTGAAACCCTTTTGCCGAGTGAAACTCCGACTTGAGTATCCCGTGTGCGTCCTGCTCGCTCAGGTTTAACGTGTGGTATTCGCTCAAGCGAGTCGGCGCTCGCTTAAGCGAATGACCCCCTGTCTTCTTCTTTTTCTTATTCTCCTGCTGCTTTCAACTCTACTTTATTAAAGGATGTGTTTCCGATCGGTTTTGTTTATACTGAGTATGATTTTATTATTTGGAATGTAACTAAAAGAAGTAAATATTATTTTACATCAAGGCCGAGTGGGTTGTTTATCGAGGGAAGTAAATATTATTTTATATTAAGATCTAAATTTTTATTAAATGTGAAAAATTTATTGTGAAAAATGATTAAATTAACCTAGGATGTTACAAATATTTTGTTAGTTTTTATGTTATAAGGCCTTAATTTTTTATTGTCATTGTCAATTGTTTAATTTTTTTATTTTTTATTATTTTTTAAGGAAAACAAAGGAGTATTGTTCATTATTTTCTGGCTTATTATTATGGTTTGCACCAGGATGAAATATGTTATTTATGTGTTCATAATTTATAATGATTTTGTTAATGTTTGTTTGATTATTTAACAAACTTTCTTCTTTAATAAAAAAATTACTAAAGAACCTTCATCTTTATGTCACCTAGGGCCCACAAACCTTCATGACCGATCCTGTTTTTGGTCAAAAAGTTACCATGAACAAATCTGAAATCTTATATAGCTGAAATGTTTGTAGTACTAGAGTTGATGATCAAAAGCAATTATTGGGAGTTTAGGTGGTGAAGATATATTCTAGATATTTAGGTTTTCCTACTTTGATTAGGAGATATAAGTCTCAGGTGTTTTATTTTTTTTGAGATAGAGTTTGGAAAAAAACTAAAAAGGTGGAAAGAGAAGGCTTTATCAAGGCTCATATAAAATTGGTAGTTCAAGCAATTCCTAATTATATTGTAATGTGTTGTTATGAATTACCGAATTCAGTTTGAGTATGTTGAAGGCATGATTTTAAATTTTTTTAGGCGTGGTGGTGTTGATAAATAAACAAGGATACATTGTAAATCCTTGAGGAATTGACAATCAGATTCTAATTGATTAATGGCCAAACTGGTCATCTTTTGAAAGTCAAATGGTGAATATTTTAAGGAGAATTCTAATGTCCCTCCAGATTTTGGTCAGCCATTTTCTGAAACACTACAAGAATTACTTGGCAAATTTTTTGACCTTTAATTTAATCAAACGGTGGCCAGTTGTCCTTGTACGCACGGGAAATGAGAAAATGAAATGGGTGGAACTGATTATGGGAGGCTAACCATACTTTTGGAAATAAAAATGTTTAGGGCGTTTTGGTCAATTTCACAAGCACATGGAGCAGGGAACTGTTGCTAAGGGTTAGAGAGAAAAACTGAAGAAATCTTAAAAGCTTGGCAATTTGGTGTTGGAAAAACAAAAGATCAAGCAAGGTAAATCGTTTAGGTGTTGTGGAGCTCTCCCTTTCGCATCGGTTATTGAGGCCTTAGACATGGCAAATGAGGTATGCACTAGGTTTTTTCTTCGAATGGGTTTACATTTATTGAAATAATACTTGGTAATTTCTTTTTTTAAAAAAATTATTGAACGAGCGAATATTGAAAAATATTTATGGAACTTTGTTGTATGTTTTTAATTGTCATTTATAGAATTTTGTTAGTGTAAGTTATTTATGGAAAATATTGAGGTTTATCAAAGTTATTTTTTGTTTTGTTATTAAATTTATGTTTTATGGAAAAAATTTAGATTGTAAAAAGGAAAGTGGAACTATGTGTTTGATTATGTTTAATTAGTAGGAAAATATGTAAGATTAGATTTTTATGAGTCCAGTTATCATTACAATGATTTTTTAATTGTTATTAATTTATGTTTTTGAGAAAATTTGTTATAAATAAAGAAAATTTTATTGTTATTATTATGAGTCTTATTATTATTATTACTATTATTATTATAAATTTAAAAGTAAGTTTTTCCCATACTAAATGTAAGGCAATGTGGAAGAAAGCATGAGTAATGAAACATTTGTTGACTTGTTAACAAAAATGAAAGACATTTCACTGATACAAGTGAGATATATGTGTTTTGTGGATGTAGAGGAAGCATGCATGTTCTACAATTAGTATGGGAAAACAAATGGGTTTAGTGTAAGGAAAAACAAGAGACGAAAAAATAAGTATGGAGAATTAATATGGAAGGAGTTTACATGTTCAAGTGAAGGGTTTAGGCGGTTAAGACTTACCAATTTGGGCAACAGACAAAGAGATCATTGACGTAAGACTAGATTTGGGTGTCTGACACAAATGTAGGTACAATTTGATTCATAATATAAAGATTTATTTGTGACTATTTTCTATGATGACCACAGTCATTGTTTGGAGGGGGACAATTACAGTGGGTTGTTAAGATCCCATCGAAGAATGCCAGATGCCGACGTGACTCAAATGGAAATTATGAGGAGTAGTGAGATTAGTACAACGAAGGTGCACAACATATTTGTAGCATAGTCTGGAAGGTATGATCTTGTCAGATTTAGACGGAAAAACATGTATAATGAGATATAAAAATAAAGGCAATTGAAGAAGTAAGAAGTGGCTAAGGCGGAGAAATTTTTGGTTACTTTGAATAAGGTTGATCCGTACCTGTTTAAAAGTCATAAGATTAGTGATGATGGAAGATTGCTACATTTGTTTTGGTTTGATGGAACAAGTCAGAAGGACTACTAGATTTTTGGTGATATGTTAGCGTTTGATACGACTTACAAAAGAAACAAATACAAGTATCTGATTGTTATTCTGAGTGGTATGAATCATCATAAACAAACATGTGTGTTTGGTTGTGCTTTGGTATCAGATGAGAGGATCTTGACATATGTCTGGTTGCTGGAACAGTTTCTAATTGCAAGTAATGGTAAGGCGCAAAAGTGTGTCATTACAAATAGGGATCAATCAATGATTACTAACAAAAGATTTTTTTAGTAAAAAAAGATTACTAATGAAAATAATAAATTCAAAATTTTCCTATATAATCATTATTACAATTTCTAATATGATTTTAATTAAACAGATGCCATTCACACGACGTGGGACACTATCATTTAATTAAGCAATGGAAACCTTTTTAACATAACACGAAAGTTACACATGGTTGCACAACAGTAAATGTAACATCAGATAACAAGTTGGCCACGAATGACCACTTTTGTCCAACAACTAAAATTAAAATCATAGCACAACGAGAAAATAGTCGTAAGTTACAAACACTTCTCCTTCAACAATTCTCATTCAACAATTAGAGCTACTCCAAACCATCTAAATAACATTGTCCACGTACTCCTTCACCTCATTACCAGGGCTCATCACACCATAAGTTGTAGTTTTCAAACTCACTATTGGATCGTTTAGCTATTTTACACAGGAAATTGGACTAAGTTACATAATATTTAACATTTTAATGACATTATAAAAAATTTCTTACCACTTCAATCATGTTTTTTTTAAAGTGAGTTCCCATGTTGAGCTAGTCAAGGACCTAAACAACAAAGTTTGTGCTTAACCCAACATTAGGTATTCCCTTTGGCTCAACAATTTTTCAGTTTTCAAAATTTGTTCCATTTTCAATCATTCCTGGAATAAAGTAATCAGAAGCTAGAATTTGACTTAGCATGCGATCCTACAAAACAATTAACCAACTTAATGAGTCTATTAACTGTATAAGAATTTGACTTATGTGTCACTTACAATTGTTTCCACATTCTTCATTCAGAAGGGATCCGTGTCATTAGTAGGAAATATGTATAATTTATAAATTTCATGGTCTTTGATATTAACCACCATAAGATACCAATGATAGTCTTCCTTGATGGGAAAATAGATTTACGCTGAAAAAAATAAGTTCAATATGTAAATTATGTTTGTGTGGTTAATAAAACATATGCTTGTGAGTTAGACACGGTTCATAGACTCTTGTTTATTTATATTATTGCTTAACCAAGTTAATAAGGGAAAACACAAAAATAATAAAATAAAAAACCAAGCAAACAAGTTAATGATTGTGCTCACAGTAAATGAGGATGGAAGACCCACATAGTAATCTTGTCGTTTACTCGGTTAGCGTATGCATAGTTAAGTGACACCATACAAAAAGTCTACAAAATTATAATTAAGCGTAACATAAAGGATTCATTAGACGTTGACTTATTTTGTTGGACCATACTGACCTTTTCAGTTACAGTGTTGCCAGGGACCAAATACTACAAGTCTCCACGGTGTAGCATAAAGTTATTGGTCGAGAAAATGATATCACTATCAAGTTTTTAAGCATACATACTTTAATTATTATAACAATCAGCGATAAATAAGATGTTTGGGGAAGATAATGTTCATAACTACTTACCTACTGTCTAAAGTGGTCCTAAAAATATAGTACGCAGCCAGGAGTTCCTCTTTGCTTAATCCATATTCAGATGTGATCTTAAACTTACTTTTCAGATGCTACGTACAGTTACAGAGAAAATAAATATTAGAAATAAAAAACAAGTATTTATAGGTAATTTAAGTTAAACAAAAGAAATAAAGTATAGATGAAAAAATAAAGAGATGACCTTGGGCATGATATGACCAACAACCCTTCTAGTCACGGAGATTGTGGACCTCGGATCAGATGGAACCAAACTAAATATTGGTAGGGAGGTTTGAGTTATTTGCATACCCCCCTTTTGGGATCAACCTTGGACGAGTCGATAAAGGGACCAAACGAGAGCATATTTCATTCGAGGACCGTGTATTTTTAGAACATGGTTAAGACATTGTAGTCCTTTTCCCCTAACTCGTGGTACGAGTTACTCCCTTATTACAAAAAAACATGGATAACATTAAAAAATACACATTTATAAAACTTTAACACATATTTTTTTAAGTTATATTACCTGTAAGCTTGTTGGTGTATAACACCTTCCTCCAGATGAGGAGTTTACATTCGGGACATTCATATTTATTAATGGACATTTCCCTTTCTGTTGTGTTTCAACCTCATCTATATCCAACAACGCCACCCCATGGGGTGACACATCAACTAGGAAACTTTCTACGTTGAATTCCTCAACGTCAACCACCTTAGACTTACCCTTGTTTCTCCCCTTAGGATCCTTAGCATCCACCTTTGTTGATGGTGCTTGTGTAGGTTGGTTATGGTAGGTGTGTAGGAAATTATACTTCCCATACACATAAGGCAGCATGGCTAAGGACATTCACATGTTATTTACTTCTGTTTTTAACTAGTTGATTTGTATTTCAGATTGAGTTTGACAGTCAGCTAAGTGTTTCATAAATGCTAGGATTTTATCCACTAAGGATGTAGGCATAACATGCCCACTGATTCCAGCATTATGAGGATTACCAAAACTGTCCATTGTAGGCTTGGGTTACTAGTGAGTTTGTTTGTTCTATAAATAGATGGCTTTTAATATGTTTAGAGTTCCAATTTAGATGTGTTACATTAATGCAGAGATTAATTGCACAAACTCAGGAAAATGATGATATCCATTTTCCAATGTCGCGTAAAGAAAATAAAATCTAAAGCTATCGTAATTGACAATTCAAATTGCGCCATGTCACAAGCTTTAATCAGAAAATGTCTTGTAAACAACAGTACAATTAAATTCAACCCAATACTTTTTTAAAACTTTAACTTTTAGATGTAGTTTTAATTTTAAAAACTCCACCATGTAATAAATACAACTCCCTCACAGTACAATTATTTTGTAACGCATACGAGAAACCTACAACTAACACTAGGGGTGAGCAATATCCACCCATCCGACCAGAAACTGTGAAAACCAGGAATAAAAAACGAGTTCGGTCAGGTTTGGACGGGTAAACGGGTAAGCGGGTAAAATAACCGGTTAAGTTTGGGTAAGTTTGGGCGGGTACGGTTTTAATTTCTCCCAACCGAATTAACCGTACCCGACCGGTTAACTTTGGTTTAGGGGTTGGGTTTTTCATTTTTCAGGTCCAACTTTAGTCATTAAATGGTTAGCTTTGTATAATTAAAGTTATAACAAGCATATTAAAGTTACTTAATGGATATTACAAGCATATTAAAGTTATATAGTACCAGAAGTAAAATACAACGTGATATAAATTTATTTTTAGTACCAGAAGTAAAATACAACGTGATATAAATTTATTTTTATTGTCTATATATAATCTTTGTTTGTTAATTTTATTTTATTAATAATTTTGAAAATCGTCATAATTCTATTAATTAGTTGTCGAATTTTTAAAAAACCGGTAATAAAGAAATTTGAAGCTTAAATATATAAGAAATATATAATATTAAGAGCATATATATTATTATTATTTATTAAATGAGAAGTCAAATAAGTAAAATTAATTATAGGAACTATATATATGTAGTACATACTATCGAATTAATGAGAAAAATATGTAAAAAAAGGTTTAAAAAGTAAATTTTAACCACAAAAAATTTCAATTTATTACAAGATTAAATCGAAGTTAACCATCCAAACTTAACCGAAACCGTTCAATCGAAACCCGATCAAACCGTAGGGTCATTTGGTCGGGTTTGGTTGAAAATAAATTATTTTCGGTTAACATTGGTTGAAGTTTTCGTCAATCGAACCCGGTCGAACCCGACCGGTGATCACCCCTAACTAACACGCCTCATATGTAATATAAAAATATTTCTTAATTTAAAAAAACACTTATTTTAAACACTTGTTTTAAATCACTTCTTTTAAAATGCTTGTTTTTAATCACTTTCTTAAATCACTTATTTTAGCGGTGTTGATGTTTCATGTAGTTTTATAACTAGTTTTAGCATAGTTGTTCGTTTCAAAGAAAATACTTTAAAATTTGTCCAAAGCATAAAAAAATCACTTCCCTATTGCAACCTTACCCCCAGGGTTGACACCAGCTATGAATAGACTCCGATCAGACCTACCAAGCAGAGAATGAATAAATACAATTAATGCCACTAGCAAAAATCAACAGCCCAACATTAATTATATTTACCAGAAATCACTAACACTTAAAATTTAATTTTCAACTGAAATTTATTTTAGCTAAAAACAGAAAACAAATACAATTAAATTAATGCCGCTACTAAAAATCAACAGCCCTAACTTTAATTAAGTTTGCCAAGAATCACTTACATTTAAAATTTAATGTTCAACTGAAAAGAAATTTACTTTAAAAATTCAAATTTATTCTGTCAAAAATTAAATTTTCAACAAACGTTATTTTGCTTACATATGTCTCATATTGTCATTATTACACGCACTACACCTTACCAACACAAATGAATCGTCGCGCATTTTTTGGCTATTACTGAACTAAATCATTTTACTTAAAACTCCCTCACCCATTAAACCGGTTCCCATCACACAATCACTCCTATTCAATTAACCAACGATCTACATACTCCCACTCCACGGTCAAAAAAATTTTCCATGTAATTCTTGCAATGTGTCAGAAAATGGCTAACCAAAATCCAGGAAGACATTATAATTCTCCATATTTTAACATAAAAAGATGAGATGAATTACTGAATTTAGTTTATAAGCAGGTTGAAGGTATCAATGAAGCACCTGGTATTGTCACTAGACCAAGCAAGCTCTTATTAAAGTCTGGAATTCTTTTCTTTATAACTATAGTTTATGTTATTAACTTAACTGGCTTGATTTTTTTCTATCCAATCAAAACATTATATTTTGAAAATTATTTATCATCTTTAAATCATCATTATTATTTCTACGCGGAAGTCAAATCACGGGTGACAAAAGATTTGTACCCACTACCTATACATTCATTAACTGAGCAGATACGAGTATTACATGATTTATTACACGGGCACCTATATCAATATTTATTTCTTACTACCTCCGGTTCCAAATATAAACAAATTTTAGTGGAATTTTTTGGTCCCTTAATATAAGCAAAATTAGACTTTCCCAATGTCATAAATGCTTGTTTACCAAATATGTCTTTATCATATATATTTCCAAGGCCACTAATTCTTTATGTAATAAATGATACTAAGGGCATTTTAGAAAATTAAATCAAATATGTGGTAACATTAATGCAAATAACTACCTCCAACTACTGTTCTTAATATGTGTGAAGTTAGGTATATTTACTTATATTTGGAACCGGAGGTAGTATTAAATATATTTAAATATTTTTTAACGATATAGTTTTTTAATATTGTTCCATGATAATATCTTAAATGTATAAAGTTGTAATTGTATTATGCATATCCATTGATATTATATCTTTTTTTATACTAATTGATATTATATTATACTAAAATAATATTATATTAATACATTCTATCACATTTTATTCTTCATTATTGTTCTTCTTCATTATATACCTACTCAGCCTTGTTGATATCCCTAAGTCAAATAGTTTTTACCTGTTAAGCATCATAAATACCATTCCTATTGATGTTTTTAATGTTTGAGGATAAAGATAAAAATATGTTTAAATATTAAAATTTTTATTTCATTTTATAATGATATTGTTCCCCTGGATCGAGAGGGCCCCCCACAAGATTCCTCCCTCTATTCTTGGAAAATATCTTAGATATCCTAACTCTCTATGATTATAGCAGATGATAGTTGTTGAGCCTAAATTAAAGCTTCCCCACCCCCTTATTTTACCGTTGTATAAATATGGTCTCAAGGCCCCTATGTAAGGTAAGTTACATATTTTCAGTAATAACTCCTGGAATAATTCTCTAATGTTTTGTGTCTTACGTACTCAACAAATATCATTTTTTAAAAATTTCCCATGACATCACACTAAAATAATAATTATATGATATCTTCCTCTTCATTATTATTTTTTAATGGAAATATTAAATATTAATAAATACTTTTAGGTACCTACTCTCCTACGTTGCTTTTATACCTATGAGTACAGGTACTAATAGCAAGCTACCCACAAGGAATAAAACACAACCTACTCAAATTTGAGATAGAATATAAGGTATACTTTTAAAATTACCGTCATTAAATTAAAATTTATTCAAAGATATATAGACCATTAAGACATCTTAATAATCTTGTTTTTGAGTGGGAATGTTTTATTCCTTGGTAACATTAAGGTAACAAAATTTTAAAATTTTGTTCATAAAAACATTCTTAATAATTTTTTATCCATGAGACATAATTTTATTACATTCTACCAAACATGAGAAATGTAAAATATACCTTATCTCGAACACTCCCTAATTGAATATTGATTTTATAGGTACTAAAAAAATATACCTTCAATATTTTTTCCCATAAAACAATATATACTCTTTATATTTCTTTAAATAAGATAAAAAAATTGTTTTAATGGTCTATTTATAAAACAAAGCTCACTTACATAGAAATTGTTATGTCCGGTGTGCGGGGGTAATATACTCCTCGTGCATCCGGTGTCAAATGTCTCACTCTCTTACTCTTTTTACACCGTTCCACTGGGCAACCAATGTTATGTCCGGTGAGCGAAATTAATATACTTCTCATGCAACCGGTGTCAAATGTTTCACTCTTTCACTTTTTTACACCGTCTTAGTGGGAGTCCGGTATTATAAGCACAGGTCTAGTAGGAACAATATACCTTCAAGTTTAGATAAGCTTCCGGTCAATTCTGAATCGAGGTAATGGGACACACCAAAGGTGTACCTACAAAAGGGGCTCTGATGCTTAAGTCAGTATGTGTATAACAGAGTAATAAGAGATTACAAAGAGCTATTAATGAGAGTAAAATGTTGTAACATGTGTGAATTAATGAATGTCTTCTATTTATAGAAATTCCCTAAGTGTAACTTGTGATTTAACCTCTGTCAGCGCTACAGTTCTTGCTCAGAAGCAAGTTGCCCACTTGCACCTGACTTCTGACTCAGTGTCAGCCTTCCTAGTCAGGGTCAAGTCTGTGAATTCGTACCAAAGTTTAATTATTATTCCGGTTTTAGGGTACTCCATCCAGTATTTGATCTTGACTTAGCATTTGTTATTACTGTTAACGTGACAAATGTCACTAACCTTTAGGGGCCGGTATACACACCGGATCAAAAACATTTAATGTTTTCCCCAATGTTTAAGTCTCAGTTTCTGAAGTCAAGATTACCATGAAGTGGTTTGGTAACATCTAAAGATGAAAGTTATTGATGTACAATAGGTTAGGACCATGCTAATGTTTAAATTGAAATCACTAAGTTTTGAATTCTCTTTAAGAAAAGTCTCCTAAGTTATTGATGTACAATAGGCGACGTAATTTGTGTTCCTCTTAAAGGTAATGCTAAATTTTCAATTCTAAAATGTGTTCTTTTGTTGTTGTAACTAATGGATTACACATACTAGTGGGACTCATTTAAGAATCATCAATAATAATAAAAAATTATTGCTACGTTGAAGATAAAGGTGTTTAAAAATCTACCTATCAACAATCAACTACAAAACAAATCAATCAAAATTGTAAATCATAAAAATTGTTAATCACATCAACTACAATTGCAAAAAATCACAGTTCAAATGTGATTCGGTTTGGCCTGTGGTTCTCCTTTATATACCAAACCGAACAAACATACACTTAAGTAAAGTTGGACTTCTACATCTCATATCATGAGTCATCAAGTGTTCCTGAAAGCTAAAAGTTAGTAAATTATGCATATACGAGTGTTATTTGTTTTATCTTCCGCATATAATATGTCTTCATTTTCTTTTAAAAAATCTAATTTGATCAGACATGGTTGAATGCTATATTTTATTTAATATGCCTTATACATTTTTCATATGTGGAGTTAATACTAATAAACCCAAATTTTCTTCTGTTGCTTCTAACTTTTAAGTTTGATTATATAATTTGTATTGATGACATTGATGCCTTTCTATGTTTGCACCAATTGCAAAATATATCTCTATATTTACTAATAATAATGAGGTTACTTGTTATGATAGGCTCATTTTTGTATTTATTGATAACGTGTAATTATCTTTATTGAATTTTTAGGTGCTAAATATTCAAAAGGGAAGTTTAAAATCACATTAATTGAAATAATCCAAACTGCAATAACTTATTTGATTTAGTTTTTAAATTTTATTTCAACCAATCCAAGTCAAACCATACATATTTTTTTATTATACAGTTCAACTTTTTTTTTCAAAATCGAATCGAACTAGAATGCAAGCATGCCTAGTTGGAGATGTCTTTAGAAACTTTGTAGTATGTTCCATGACCGTTGTGTATTGCTTTCAACCATTTTCCACACTTTTTAGGGGTTTTATGAACTAATCAAGTTCTTTTTGTAGGGAATTTCTTTTAATCGTGCTTAGTAATCAGTTGTTTGGCGTGAGGTTGTCATTCTTAAGGGCACTATAAGTCATGTTGCTAGTTTTTCATGGTCTGATTTAGCATCGTCCAAAGGGGTGAAAAATTCAGGATACACAACATCAAATTACATCTAAAATATACATTATGATGATTTTGTGCAAATATACACAGGGGCCCAATACATCTCATTGTTGTCTAATATAGATGATAGAGGCTATGGGGAATCATCCTTGAACTTCGGTTCCTTGATTCATCCACGACAATGGTCTTACTTTTCTGACCCTGTCCATCACACTGGAACTAAATTGTTACAATCCAACACCCATCCCATTCACTTCTTCAACCCCAACCCATTATACCTTTGAGCGCGATACTGGCGTCGGTAATGCAACCTTATTACATGGCCCTATGTGACGTCCTACGTCAATTTATATTTATTTCTACCCGTTTAATTAATTTCACAATAAATTTTTCTTGATTAATTAATTTAATTATACCTTAATTCAAAATAATATTTATTTTCACTAAACAGGTTCAAAATAGTAATTATATGGCATCACAAAACTTTAAAACCCAATTAAGTTTGAAAGAAATCAAAAACCTGAAACAGGGGCCTGACGCTGCGCACCAACCCCACGCGTAGCGTCAGCCTTGCCCTGCGCACCTCACGCTACGCGTCAGCCTCACGCGTAGCGTGGGCATGATAGTAACAGCAATAGGTGCTGATACACATTTTAGGCCAAACGGCCAACTTCTAACCTACCCAATTGGCCCATTTTAGGTCCGATTGCCACGAAACTTTACGGGCCACATGTTTTTCCCATTCTGAAACTATTGGCGACGTCCGTTCGCCAAAATTTCAACATATGCGCAAGTTATGCATGAAATGCAGTTTAAATCATCTTGGTGAAAAACCCTTGCACCAAACACCCTAAATGGGTTCCAAATAGCCTAAGGCCAATACACATAACTTCTAAATATCCTAAGGAACCTATTGATGCATTCTGGTGGTCCCGAAACTCGCCGGATTTCCAATTCACCCAGTTCCTTATATTCTTAAAATCAACTATATGCATAATTTGTTAAATTAATCCTATTCATCAACCAACGTCAATCACATAGCACACACATCAATCATGCATCAATACAACACCTGCCTATAGCATTCCACATTCACACGTCATTGGCTCCGTGCCATAAATTCACAATAATTTATGCATTAGCCAACAACATCCCTAACTCACCCAGATCGTCATCATATTACACATTCCATTCTCATTCTAGCACACACACACACACACATACACACACACACACACACACACATATATATATATATATATCACAAACCTGCCCATACCACACAACGGCTCAGTGCCACATGATGCACAACATAAACTAATACCACATAACATCATTACCCATCCTCATCAATAAAGTAATATAATTCAACATCTTACAAATCGACACACAAGTACATAACCATATAAATATATTTCTTCCCTTGTTGCTCTGGCCTCATTTAGCTCTTGCCTCCACCATGTGCATCCATAACCACAATACAGGGAGGGTGAGTGACTGGAATTAGAACTAATACAGAAATAAATATCAAAACGAGAAGAGGATAATCTTATAGCTACGTTCTATTTTTATCAATAGTGTTCCTTGCTACCTTTTCATTACCACACTTTCCTTACACATAAATCAACACATTGTTTAGCCTCAAGCTCCTATGTTCATTCTCATCCGATAACCAACATCACACATTACATACATTCTAATAGCTCAATCATCATATAATATTACAATCATCATCATAAGCATATAAATAAGCCAAAGAGTGTAAAACACAACTGACTCTCACATAGATAACATGACGCCTAGTATCCGAATACTAAAGGACTAGTCTTCAGTTGGGAGTCCGACTTGACATCCCGTGAATCCGAGTTGGTTAACCGAGCCCGACTTGGCTCTCCACCTCAACCATTGGGTCCGACTTGACCACTTGGTAGTTCAACTGGGCATAAAGACCACGTGAGCCAAAAAATGAGGGGTATACATACCGTTGGCCATCCCATACCACATAATCACATATCATATGTCATACATCATGGCATACCATTACAAGCATCATATGCAACTGTCAGAAACTGACATGTGCTCACAACATAGGGCGACCGACTTGTCAAATCCACCAATATAATGTCATCTCACATAATCAATCATATAGCATAAACATATAATCCTTCACTGGAAGCCTGTCAGGAGCCGCTCATTGCTCGTGCAACACACCGGTAACTACTCCCGCCCTCAACAGTATCTAGGGTATCTCATACATAATATGTAACTCAACATAATCAAAACATCATCAATCGCATACACAAATGTTAGAAACTGACATGTGATCACCACTCGGGCGGCCTACTTATCAAGCCCATCAACACAAACCATGTTGTACCTTTTCTTAGTCACTATTTCATTATTCTTATCATGTTACGCCTCACTAAAATAATACACACCATGCCACACATAGCAGATATTTATCATAATTCATACTCATAAATCATCTTATCACACATACAATACAATAACCCATTATCTCAATTATCGAATATTTCACATCATACAACAAACATCACATGTTCAACATACATATCATTGTAATCATCAATTTAACATAGGATATCACATTGTTCATTTCCATCGATCTTTACACGATTCTAATTATATTAATCATCAATATAAACCATCATTATCTTTAACTTACCGACACATTACCTTATTAGTTTGTCCTTGGCTCACCATACCAGGGTCATTCTCATGCTTTAACTCAACAATATATATATATATATACATATTTCTACAAGGATGATTATCAATCATAGTGATACTCATTATTCTCACACCCAAACATATACATATACATATGAATATCATCCCATTTGATCATGACTTTTCATCAAGTTATTCATCATGGTTTTTGACTTTAGTCACATAATCCTTATATTATTCTACTATCATTCATGCATCTATACTACAACTTATCAGTCTCCCCCACTCACTTACCTCACTTTCTAGTTCATCAACTACCATATACATAGTTCATAATTCACATATTTTATATAGGCTATTCTAAAAGTTCCCTAATCATCATATATCAACATATTCAATTTCTTATTCATTCATTCGCTGATCCTTTACTTATTATTCTCTAATTCTTCATCGATAAATTCCTAATTTAATTTCTCATCTTAATTAATTTAGAATAATTACAAGCAGTTATGATATACCCATCTTCCATATGTCAAGCATATAAATTTAATTTCTCTATTAATCTTAATCCAGCACACCCCCTTACCTCGATTCCGAGCTTTTCAAAGCTTCCAATCAATCGCCGGGTTCCTCCGAAGTCCATTAAATCTCTAAGATTTAATTCAAAGAAGCTTCCATAAATATTATAATTACTAAAACTATAATCCATAACCTTAAAATAGCTCTGAACCTCAATCGTAAGTTATCGAAGCTTACCATGTCTAATTTCGATCCTTGTTTTCGAGACCCTCCGCATCAAACGACCTTCCAATCATTAAACCCGAACCTACAAGCGTCAAAATACAAAACCCCTTAGCTTTTCATCATACCCATTGATCCAAGGACAATAATTAAATTCTCTATCATTGCAAAACATAAATCATAGCTTCCCATTAGCATGCTGTTAGTCCTCAAATTTTCAATAAAATCTAAAATAAAAATTTCATAAAAATTATAAAAATTAGTTTAATTTGTTAGAAAATTAGGATTTAAATTCAATAAATGAATGTTGTTGGAAATAATCTGCCCTTGATCAATTTTCTCTAGTTTTGCAGTGAAAAAGTTAAGAAATCAAGAGAAAATTACACTGGAGGAGCTGACGCGTAGCCTCACCCCACGCGTAGCATCAAGTGCTATTTTTGATGCTGACGCTACGCATCACAGCCACGCGTAGCGTCAGTGCTGCGTGGTCTCCACTCCAACTTTTGGCCAACCACCCCACTTGGACCCAATAATGGGCACTCCACTCAGCCCAAGGGCCACCCCAATCAGCATAAATGGCCAAAAACTCGTGGAAACATGTCCAAGTGGCCAGGCATGATCGAGATTAATTATTGAAAGTGGCCATTATCAAGTGTTTAATGGAGGCTGAGTCAGGGATCTGACGCGTAGCGTCACAGGGACGCGTAGCGTCAGCACCCTTGCTCAGCCCTATAAATAGGGCCATCCAACACCATTCATAGCATCCCATTCCATACACTTCTCTTCTCTTCTCTCTTGTGCTCGACTTTGAGTACTTCTTTTGTGAGTTGTAGTTCTAGAATAGTTTTCTAGATACTTGAGTGTGTTTCGGTGTATTGTGATCGTTGTATCGTGAAGTTTCCATCGTCTTCTTCGTAATGTCAAACTCTGTAAGTGTTGTTTTTACTTTTACCATGTGTAACTAATCTGTTTATGTTAGAATTGGTGAACTAATCTATTGAGTATAATGTTGTGAATTCGACCTCTGCATGTTTATGATTCAAGTCCATGTTAGTATTTCAACCTTTTATTAATATGAACGTCAAACGGGAGAATGATTTTCATGTGTATTGAAACTGGTTTTATTAGTGTAAATGTCAAACGGGAGAATGATTATTTATGCCGTATTGAAACTTGTTTTGACGAAAGTAAAAAGTTGGAATACCCTTGGTATCTCAATTCTATAGGGGTTGTTAACCATTGTTGCCATAAGGCCAGGTCTTAATGCAAGTTTTTACTGAGAAAGCTCACGAGGGATCGGACTTTACGGTGAATTCTTAGAATTTATATCACGAGGGATCGGTTATAATGATTTTAAGCTGCAATGACATGAAACTTGATGATTAAACATGCATGTTTTGAGTTCCTCATTGTTATTCTAGATTAGGGATCCAATTTCCAACATAATTTGTTTATCTGTGTTTATCTCAAGTATCTTACCTATTCTAGGTTACAACTCAACTTTTTAGATAGATTTTATTTTCCTTTTATCCTATGAATCACTCAACCATGCTATCTTGTGAATATTGTATAAACTGTACATAAATCATTCTTTTGTTCATAATTTCCTTCATATTTACTATAGTAAGTAGAAGATTACTGTTGTTATTGGACTTTCAATCCCAGTGGAACGATATCTAAATTTCAAAAACTACAAACGATTGGTGCGCTTGCCAATTCACAAAGCCCGGTTACAACCGACGGGCCAACAAGTTTTCTGGCGCCGTTGCCGGGGATTGAATTGTTTCAGTAAAACAGTAAAATTTTAATTACCGTGGTAAATATTTTTTTTTTACTTTAGATAAATTTTTTTTATTTCATTATCATTATTACACTAACTTTCTTTGTTTAGTTTGTGTATGCAAACTCGATCTACCACAGGTAAAATTTATTTTGATCCTGAGATAGAAAGGTTTGTAAAGAAAATCAAGTCTTTGAAATCTAAAACACAAACTAATTCTTCTTCTACTTCAAAAATTTTTGAAAATTCAAATATGGCTGCTGAAAGGAGAACATTGGGACAGTTTGCTGCTATAAATGGTCCACCCCGAGTTTCAGGAATGTTTCAAGGACCAGTTTTACTAGTGGAAATTAAACCTGCCACTTTAAACATTATTCAAAACAACCAATTTGCTGGTTTAAATCATGAAGAACCATATGAACATTTAACTGTTTTTTATGAGTTATGCAGCACAATTGGTTTTGAACCCAATCAAGAAGAGTCTGTTTACATGAGACTCTTTCCTTTTTCATTGATTGGGAAAGCAAAAGAATGGTTTAAATCTTGTCCACCGGGTAGTTTTGCAAACTGGTCCGATGTTGAAAGAAAATTTTTGGAAAGATTTTATTCTCCTTCAAAATATTTTGAAGCAATGACAGCCATACACTCTTTTGCTCAAAATAATGATGAATCATTAGGAGAAACATGGGAACGATTCAAGGCACTCTTGAGAAAATGCCCAAACCACAATCTGAATGATGCCGAAAAGGTAAGAATCGTTTACCATGGTTTATTGCCTCAGTTCAAGATGATGTTAGATGCTTGTGCAGGTGGTTCTTTAATGAACAAGACTGTGGAGGAAGCTATTGGAATATTGGAATCAATGTCCATTAGTGACCATCAAGCTAAACCAGCAAGAGGTAATAAACAAGGTATAGTTGAACAAGGAGTAAACGATACAGTGTTAATTCAACAAAAATTGTTGATGCAACAAATTGAGACTATGAGTAAACAACTTGGAAAATTGCAAGTTACCCATATACCACCACAACTCCCTGCTCAATTAAAACAATGTGAGTATTGTATGGGCGAACAACCATGTGGTTACTGTAGAAATGAGCAAGAACAAGTTAATTCCTTGATTCATCAGAGATTACCTATAGGTAATTCCCTAAATCCTCTTGTAAATTCTTTTTCTAACAATTACTTACAGGAAAGGCAAAACTATGGCTGGAAACAAAATGTTAGACCCTTCAACAATCAAGGAGATTACAATGCTAGGTTGACCAAGGCTGAAGAAAGTATTCAACAATTGATGCAATACATGGAGACAATCAATGTCGCACGTAAAGCATCAGATCAACAGTTAAGCCAGCTAGTAAAAGAAGTAGCCGACATCAAAGAATTCAAAGCGAAAGAACAATGTAAGCCTATTTTTACAAGAAGTGGTAAGGCCGTAGGTATGAATCAAGAAAAAGAAAAAGAAGAAGAGAATGAAAAAGAAAAAGAGAAAGAAAAGGAAGAAGAAAAAGAGAGTGAAGAAAAGAAAGAAAAAAATGAAAAAAATCAAAAAAATCAGTATCTTGGACAGACACCCCCTATCCAAGATTTACCATATCCTCATCCACCATCAAGAAAAGATAAAGAGAAGGAATACAAAAGATTCCTTGAAATCTTTAAGCAGTTACACATAAACATTCCATTTTCTGAGGCATTAGAACAGATGCCTACATATGCTAAATTTATGAAAGAACTGCTTACAAAGAAAAGGAAGTATGATGAAGAGATTGTAGAACTTGAAGCAAGCTGCAGCGCTATTCTACAATACAAGATGCCAGAAAAATCCAAAGATCCTGGTAAATTCACTATTCCTGTCTCTATTGGGGGAGTAAATATCGGTAAAGCTTTATTAGATTTAGGGGCGAGCATCAATCTAATGCCCCTAAGTATGATGAAGCGTATCGGTGATCTTGATCCACAGCAGACAAAGATGACTCTGCAATTAGCTGATAAATCCATCAAGAGACCTTATGGGATTGTAGAAGATGTCCTTGTAAAGGTTGACAAGTTCTACTTTCCTGTGGATTTTGTGATCCTAGACATGGAAGAGGATGCTGATGTTCCTCTAATTCTGGGAAGACCATTCATGAAAACTGCTCGAGTACTAATTGATGTGGACAATGGGAAGTTAGCAGTAAGAGTGCATGATGAGGAAGTAAATTTTGATGTCTTCAAGGCAATGAAACATCCCAACCCAAAGCAAGATTGTTTCAAAGTAGACGTCCTTGATGAAACTTATCTCTCCTTATCAAAAGGTATGATTATTTCTGACCCATTAAATAAGTTATTGACTAACTCAGTTGAATTTTTGGATGAAGAAGAAGAAAAACAGATTGAAAGATATCTTGAAGAATTTGATCACGGGAAAGAAATTTCCTTTGAATCAAGAAAGATTGAAGAAATCCAAGAATCACCTACTGAAGAGATCCAGAAACCTGAATTAAAAGTGTTGCCTTCCAATCTGAAATACATCTTTTTGAAAGAAGGTAATTTGAAACCAGTTATTATTAGTAATTTGTTGAGTGAAACAGAGGAAGAAAAACTAGTGGAAGTATTAAAGAGCAATCAAGAAGCAATTGGGTGGACGCTTGAGGATTTGAAAGGTATCAGTCCATCATACTGCATGCACAAAATTTTATTGGAAGATAATTTCAAACCTATTGCTCAACCTCAAAGACGCCTCAATCCAACTTTGAAAGAGGTAACCAAAAAAGAGGTTTTGAAATTGTTGAAAACAGGTATTATCTATCCAATTTCTGATAGTACATGGGTAAGTCCTGTTCAAGTTGTTCTAAAAAAAGGTGGTATGACAGTAATTGTTAATGAAAAAATGAACTAATTCCTACAAGAACTGTCACCAGTTGGAGAATGTGTATTGATTATAGAAAATTAAATCAAGCAACAAGAAAAGATCATTTTCCATTACCTTTTATGGATCAAATACTTGAAAGATTATCTGGACAGGAATATTATTGCTTTCTTGATGGTTATTCTGGATATAATCAAATTGCTGTTGATCCTCTTGATCAGGAAAAAACTGCCTTTACATGTCCTTTTGGCATATTCGCTTACAGAAAAATGCTATTTGAATTATGTAATGCACCTGCTACTTTTCAAAGATGTATGTTTGCTATTTTTGCAGATTTAATTGAAAAGAGCATTGAAATTTTCATGGATGACTTCTCAGTTTTTGGAAATTCATTTGAAACATGTCTATCCAACCTGGACACTGTACTGAAGCGGTGTATTGAGACAAATTTAGTACTTAATTGGGAGAAATGTCACTTCATGGTGAAAGAAGGAATTGTACTTGGTCATAAAATTTCTTCTAGAGGCATTGAAGTTGACCAAGCCAAAATAGAGGTAATTTCTAAACTCCCTCCTCCTGTGAATGTAAAAGGTATTAGAAGTTTTTTAGGACATGCTGGATTTTATAGAAGGTTTATTCAAGATTTTTCAAAAATTGCAAAACCCTTATCAAACCTTCTAAATAAAGATGTTGAATTTAAATTTGATGAAGCATGTCTTAAAGCTTTTAATTCCTTGAAAGAAAAATTGGTTACTGCTCCTGTAATTGTTGCTCCTAATTGGAATCTACCCTTTGAACTTATGTGTGATGCAAGTGATTATGCTGTTGGAGCAGTTTTAGGTCAAAGATACGAGAAAGTTTTCAAAGTCATACATTATGCTAGTAAAGTTTTGAATGAAAATCAAATAAATTATGCAACTACTGAAAAAGAATTACTAGCCATAGTGTATGCTTTAGAAAAATTTCGATCTTACTTGATTGGCTCAAAAATAATCATTTTTACTGATCATGCTGCAATCAAGTATCTTTTAACTAAACCTGATTCAAAACCTCGGTTGATCAGATGGATTTTGCTCCTTCAAGAATATGATCTTGAAATCAAAGATAAAAATGGTAGTGAAAATATGGTAGCTGACCATCTTTCTAGATTAGTGAATAATGAGGTTACTGTTAAAGAAAGAGAAATTTTGGAAGAATTCCCAGATGAAAAACTTTTCAAAATAACACAGCGGCCATGGTTTGCTGACATGGCCAATTTCAAAGCAGCAGGAGTTCTTCCAAATGATTTGACTTGGCAACAAAGAAAAAAATTTTTTAGAGATGCTAGATACTTTGTTTGGGATGACCCTCATTTATTCAAAATTGGAGCGGATAATTTGTTACGACGTTGTGTGCCTGACTGGGAAATAAAAGATGTGTTGTGGCATTGTCATAAATCACCATACGGAGGACATTTTAATGATGAAAGAACATCTGCAAAAGTTCTCCAATCAGGTTTGTACTGGCCCTCTCTTTTTAAAGATGCTCACTTATTTGTTCAATCTTGTGATAACTGCCAAAGAACAGGTAATGTTGGAAGAAGGCAAGAAATGCCTCTTACAAATATACAAGAAGTTGAGGTATTTGATTGTTGGGGAATTGACTTCATGGGACCTTTTCCTAACTCATACTCAAATCAATACATTCTTTTGGCAGTAGATTATGTTTCAAAGTGGGTGGAAGCAATATCTACTCCCAATGCTGATACTAAAACTGTTGTGAATTTCTTGAAGAAAAATATTTTTTGCAGATTTGGGACACCAAGAACTTTAATCAGTGATGGTGGTTCACACTTTTGCAATAAAGTTCTTCAGAAAGTATTACAACATTATGGAGTAAAGCATAAGGTAGCCACAGCATACCATCCACAAACCAATGGGCAAGCAGAGATTTCAAATCGGGAAGTGAAAAGGATTCTGGAAAAAACTGTGTCATCTTCCAGAAAGGATTGGTCACAAAAACTTGATGATGCACTCTGGGCATACAGAACTGCATTTAAAACACCAATTGGTCTTTCTCCTTTTCAGATGGTTTATGGAAAATCATGTCACCTCCCAGTTGAAATGGAGCATAAAGCATATTGGGCTTTAAAATTCCTCAATTTTGATCAAAATGCAACAGCAGATAAAAGAAAGCTACAGCTTCTAGAGTTAGAAGAAATGAGGAACAATGCCTATGAATCATCCAGGTGCTACAAAAGTAAGGTGAAAGCTTACCATGATAAAAAGTTAAAGAAAAGACATTTCACACCAGGTCAGCAAGTTTTATTGTTCAATTCAAGATTAAAATTGTTTCCTGGAAAATTGAAATCAAAATGGTCAGACCCGTTTTTGATTAAAGAAGTCAAACCATATGGAGCAGTGGAAATTGAAGATCCAACTTCCAAAAGAAGTTGGATGGTAAATGGCCAAAGGTTAAAACTATATTTGGGTGGTGAAATTAACAAAATTACCACCAGTTATCTTTTAACTGACCTTTGAAATGCAGGAATGTCAGGCTGGAGACATTAAATCTAGCGCTCAATGGGAGGCAACCCATTCTTTTCTCGTTATTTTTAATGTTTTTCATTTATTAAAAAAAATAAAAATAAAAAAAATAAATGAATCAGATTTTCGTTAGTAAGTTAGTTTATACACTTAGAGTTTTTACACAATAAAACCAATTTTGTTAAAATCAATTTTTGATTCTTTATAACTTAGGAATTTTGATAAATTTAATTACAATAAGTTTATTAACCATCAAGCAAAATTTCAAATAACCCGGTGAGTTGAGAGATCCTTTTTACACACTTGAGGGTTTTAATCGACATATTTTCAATTCGAATTGATTTTGCTTTAATCTATGATGTGTGTTGTTGTACAGAGAATTCGGGAAAATGATCAAGGCACATTTATTGGTGAAACGAAACCTTGGGCCAAACAGCTTACCTTGGTAAAAAGTCTTTTATCCTTTGCAAGCCCATTTGAGCCTAAAATAAAATTCTTTGGTACCCTTAAAACCTAAATTTATTTTTACCATTCCCTATACTTGATTGATTAAAAGAGCAGTTGAAATAAATGAAAAATATTTTGAGTGTTCTCACAAAAATGGGGAGTGAAAATAAGCAATTTGATTCTTTTCAAAAAGAAAATATGGAAAAGAAAAGTCAAAAATAGTGAAAAGAATCAAGTTGGGGTATTTATTTTTCATCAATAAAAAAAAATAAATAAAAAAATAAATGAGAGTTTGGATCAAGAGAAAGCCTAAGGATTGTAAAATGCTCTTTTATGATTTCAGGTTTTTGAATTCCAAGAAAAACCATTGATTCTTGTAAACCAAGCCTCATTACAACCCGTGAAAAGACCTTGTGATTTCCGAATTAATTCTGTATAAATAACCAATGATTAGATGACAAACAAAGTTAAATTCGTTTGATTTTATGATTGATTGAGTGAAATAGGTTACCAATTGCATAGAGATAAACACTTGTGAGGTAAGCCTGAAATTCTGCTTGATTGTTAATAGAATATTGTAAATAATTTTATCATTAAACCTTTGTTATATTTGATATCAGTTTTTGATTATTACAAAATAGTTGAAATTGTGTAATTATTTTTTGTGATAAATTTTCGGACTAACTTAAAAATTTGATTTCAAATTTTTATTCTTATTATTTTTCTCTCTTGCTCGAGGACGAGCAATGTCTCAAGTTGGGGGTATTTGTTAGTCCTCAAATTTTCAATAAAATCTAAAATAAAAATTTCATAAAAATTATAAAAATTAGTTTAATTTGTTAGAAAATTAGGATTTAAATTCAATAAATGAATGTTGTTGGAAATAATCTGCCCTTGATCAATTTTCTCTAGTTTTGCAGTGAAAAAGTTAAGAAATCAAGAGAAAATTACACTGGAGGAGCTGACGCGTAGCCTCACCCCACGCGTAGCATCAAGTGCTATTTTTGATGCTGACGCTACGCATCACAGCCACGCGTAGCGTCAGTGCTGCGTGGTCTCCACTCCAACTTTTGGCCAACCACCCCACTTGGACCCAATAATGGGCACTCCACTCAGCCCAAGGGCCACCCCAATCAGCATAAATGGCCAAAAACTCGTGGAAACATGTCCAAGTGGCCAGGCATGATCGAGATTAATTATTGAAAGTGGCCATTATCAAGTGTTTAATGGAGGCTGAGTCAGGGATCTGACGCGTAGCGTCACAGGGATGCGTAGCGTCAGCACCCTTGCTCAGCCCTATAAATAGGGCCATCCAACACCATTCATAGCATCCCATTCCATACACTTCTCTTCTCTTCTCTCTTGTGCTCGACTTTGAGTACTTCTTTTGTGAGTTGTAGTTCTAGAATAGTTTTCTAGATACTTGAGTGTGTTTCGGTGTATTGTGATCGTTGTATCGTGAAGTTTCCATCGTCTTCTTCGTAATGTCAAACTCTGTAAGTGTTGTTTTTACTTTTACCATGTGTAACTAATCTGTTTATGTTGGAATTGGTGAACTAATCTATTGAGTATAATGTTGTGAATTCGACCTCTGCATGTTTATGATTCAAGTCCATGTTAGTATTTCAACCTTTTATTAATATGAACGTCAAACGGGAGAATGATTTTCATGTGTATCGAAACTGGTTTTATTAGTGTAAATGTCAAACGAGAGAATGATTATTTATGCCGTATTGAAACTTGTTTTGACGAAAGTAAAAAGTTGGAATACCCTTGGTATCTCAATTCTATAGGGGTTGTTAACCATTGTTGCCATAAGGCCAGGTCTTAATGCAAGTTTTTACTGAGAAAGCTCACGAGGGATCGGACTTTACGGTGAATTCTTAGAATTTATATCACGAGGGATCGGTTATAATGATTTTAAGCTGCAATGACATGAAACTTGATGATTAAACATGCATGTTTTGAGTTCCTCATTGTTATTCTAGATTAGGGATCCAATTTCCAACATAATTTGTTTATCTGTGTTTATCTCAAGTATCTTACCTATTCTAGGTTACAACTCAACTTTTTAGATAGATTTTATTTTCCTTTTATCCTATGAATCACTCAACCATGCTATCTTGTGAATATTGTATAAACTGTACATAAATCATTCTTTTGTTCATAATTTCCTTCATATTTACTATAGTAAGTAGAAGATTACTGTTGTTATTGGACTTTCAATCCCAGTGGAACGATATCTAAATTTCGAAAACTACAAACGATTGGTGCGCTTGCCAATTCACAAAGCCCGGTTACAACCGACGGGCCAACACATGCATGGTTCAGTTTCAAAGAGGGAAAGGAGGATGAGAAAAAGAAACTTGAAATTAGGAGTTCTATGTGCCTTACCTCGTTTCCTCAATACCATTACCATGATTAATTGGAAATCCCACCAACGATCCTCCATGAATTGAGCCTCTAGGGTTCAGAGCGAAAGGGGAAGGAGAAGAAGAAAGTTTTAGCATGCCTCGGGTCTGTCTCAGTTTCAACTTTTAATTCTGACTCGCGATGCTGACGCTACGCGTCAACTCATTAATCCGCACCTAACGCTACGCGTCATAGCCACGCTACGCGTCAGGGCCCCTGATTCTATTTTCCTTAAAATTTCATTTAAATTCCATTTCTTATTTCCTTCATTTATCTTAAACCCAAAACACATTTTTATTTATTTTCCCTTTATTTAACATCAGGGATGTTACACCCTAGCTAACCACTAAACACACCATACACCCCACAATATGTAACCACACAGATTTTTGGTGCTTTAAACGTATCACCAATTTCTCAACCTCTTTAAATAAAAACACCGACCAACCCTCCTATATCATTCTTCCAAATTCGTCCACTTAAAGTATAAACCAATTTAGCCAGCGGTTTACCCTTAGGTTAATGTACATCAATATCCCAGAGTGATACTATGCCATCCATTACCCATACTGGAATACGATAGAAAGACTAACCCATGGAAGCATTTAGATGCTTTCACCAATGAGATGAGGTTTATTGACTAATGCTAACGATGATCTCGCATGTAGAATGTTCTTACATATGTTGAAGGACGAGGCCTGGGCGTGGTTAATATATTTACTGCCTTTGTCAACCGATACCTGTGATGATTTACACAACATATTTTTTAGGCACTTTGTCATCTCTAGAGAGATGCCCAAAACTTCTTATACCATGTCTTAGGTGAAGTAGGGAAAGAACGGATAGCTTAAAGACTTCTTATTGCGATTTTACAAAGAGTCAGGATTAGCCTCGGGTCTCACTCTCACTATTTAGCTCCACATTACCATAGAGGCGATATACTCCCGTTCACTTTTTGCCTTGTCACTAGCTAGAAAGTCGTTGATGTCTAGGGAAGATTTTAGGTTTCAAGCTTCTAAATATGTCAATGAAGAGCTGCACCTGGGAGGTGCCACCTCATACAATACAATAGTTAATAGAAAAAGTTTATAAGGGCGAGAAACAAACAAAAAAATTAGGGGTTTAGGCCCAAAGAACGAAAAGAAAAGGTCTTCTTTGCAAACTATACCTTTTAAATGCAAGCCAATATCAAATCTTTAAGGAGCTCGACCTTGTTGGTTTCGCCAGAGTTGAAAAACCATTCCCTTTGAAGCTCACCATTGATTCTGCTAGCGAGGTTTTATTATATGATAAATTTGTGTGCTAACAGGGGCTATCATGCACCACCTTGGTTGTGGAGTTGGTGATGAAGCCCTGTTTTTATCTGTATTTTGACTCTATTTGGACCAGATACAGTTACATTTTAGTTAGTCGATGTTAGTAGGTCTTTGGAGACTGAAGTCAGACCTAGTTAGAGGTAGATCGTTAGGGAAAAATATCATATTAGAGTAATCCTCGTTTTGAGTAGAGTTGTTTGTAAAGTACTCTTGAGAATTGTGAAGATACAATCTCACCCTGTCTCTTTTCTCAAGGTACTACGGTTTTTACTTATGTTTTCTCTTTTGATCATTCATGATGGTGAATGTCATAGGCTCTTTTGTGATCTTCATCATCAAGAGTGAGTAGTTTCTTTAGACTCTTGATGTAGGAGTAATCCTAATTAGAGAACTATGTAACCTATTGATTTATTTATTTGAGGTCTTGTTTTGATTAGCTTGTATTTTATGCTAGATTAGTTAATTTCTTATAAAAGAATTGTTACAACCTTAAAAGAGATAATTAATATCGTATGAGTAATTTCAACATTTGAACCATAGTGACTCATGAGCCTGAGCAATTTAACATACATAAATCACTTAGTATTCATAGATTACTAGTTCGATAACTGAGATGGAACAAAACTCCCAAGAGTGTTTTTCCATAATTAAATTTACATTGTTTAAAGTGCTTTTTTCTAGTTGTCTTTATTTTAATTCTTCAAATCAAATTATTCCTTGCTCAAACTAAAGTATAAAGACTCAACCAATACTCAGTGATACATTTTCTCTGGAATCGATATTTTTATTATACGATAAAACATGTGTGCTTGCCGGCGATATCATGTGTGTATGAATCAAAACCAAAATAAAGATAACATCATAACATAACATTAACAGACTAAGCCCAACTTAAAGAAAAAGATTCAATCTTTACTCCTCCCTCAAAATGTAATCAACTTGCCAATGAGGAGAGGGTGTGAGAGAAATGTGAAAATGAATAAAAAAAAATTAAGGCATAGGTTTTTGTTTTCTAAATGATTTTTCTAAATAGATATTAATAAGATGCATTATGTGACTCTGAATCATCTAACTACACATCCAAAAGTTGTAATTTGAGAGTCATTGAGACACCAAAATTGCATTCATCTAAAACCCAAAAATCCCAAACCAAGTCAAAACGTAGAAAGGTCGAGGCTTATTATGCACTTGACAAAATGAATGAGTTCTACAAAAAAAGGCCTAAACCTTTGGGGAAAAGCTAGGGTTTAAGTAATGTTTCATTTTGTGGGAGTGAAAAAGGATGGAAATAAGGTGGAGAAAGCCTTGGAAATCTGAGATTGGATTTTGCATTGTCAAAAAGAAAGGTGCTTGCTCTATTATGCAACTTTAGGGCTTTACAGTCTACATTTTTTAGTTCTCACCAATCATGCTTTCTTTTTTTTTCTATCTCAAGAAAATGGAAGGTGCCACATGACTTTACCACAACGTGATGTGCACCGCGTGGAAGTCAGAAATGATGGTGAAGCGAGGCGTAGAGAGGCTTTAATGTAGATGGTAATGGTTCCGATGCTACATTATGTCATTGTTGTGGTGACACATAAGTGCAATAGTTGTGGTCCTGGCTCATGTGTTGGTGGCCGTTGAGGTCATGGTTCAGAGGATATCATATACGTATAATTGTATTAATACATATCATAATACCATATATACAATTAACATAGAAATAGTAACTTGTTTTAATCTACACCCTTGTTATTATTGTACAATATATCAACGTGGTAAATTATTTTGCCCATTCATGGTCATAAAATAACAAGGACCATTTCAGACAAAACCCTTGAAAAACAATTGCCACATTTCATAATTTTTTAATTTTTTCTTATTAAAGTGGAATTCAAAAATTGTGTAAAGCCTGTGGCATATGTTACACTCTGCTTTCAATACTTTATGCCTACGCAACAACATAATATCAATACACCAAAAAAAACTTTATCTTTCAAATGAGTAAAAACAAGAACTATTAAGTAGAGTAGTTGATAATGTTCTAAGTTGATAATGTTCTAAGTTGACATATGGTCTCAAATTCAAGTCTTCAGCAACGTAATTTCTTTAAACACTTAAAGGTGGTTATCGAGATTCTATGGATAGAAATTCATGGAAAAGATTTAGAAGTTTGTTTTATCACTTAACTTTCCCAAAGATAAAATGTTTATTTCTATTAATTTGAGTTATATTGTAATGTTTAGTTCAAATAAAATATTTCTTGAAATATAATGTAAATTTTCAAAAAAATACCCTTAGGTGATAATAAAAAAATCCCTTAATTAAAATATTAAAACTCTAAAAGAAATTATGAATATTGGATAAATTAATTTTTTATAACTGTTCAAATAAACTTATAAGGAAAGTTTCAATGATTTTATATCAAACTTCAAGAGGGAAATTTTATTTTCATATATTACGGTGAGAATATAAATTTCAAATTTTATTCATAAAAGATTCTCAGTTATTTTTTACTCTTGAATTTTTTTTATCTTGTGACAAATATGTAAATATTTTTCTTACCGAAAATGTAAAAATATTTTGTGTAATGTACCCTAAAGTTTTATTAAATACAAAATTAAAATAAGTAAATGATCAAATATGAAAATGACGAACTATAATTAATAAATGTATATTAATAGTTTTAATCTGTGCTACAGTCTAAATTAACTAAAATTAAAAAGTATTATGATTGAGGCACAGACATACTAACTATATCCTTCCTTAATTATAAATGCTTTTTTAAAAAAATATAAATATAAATAATAAAATAAGTTTGGAGCTTATAAGTTCATATATTGCTTTAAGTAGCATTTCAAAAAATACTATGAACAATTAAAATAAGTTGGTTTATCTTGTTTTTTATTCAATTTTAGATTAAACAGTTAGTTTATTAAACATATTTGAATTCAATATCAATTTTTAGTTACTAATTTTTAAATTTTAACTAGTTTATAAATTTGCAGTTAGTTGGTGTGCTAGCTTTTTTTTAAAAAAAAAAACAAACCCTAAATGGTTAAGGATGAAAGAAAGAGACGGATCCCTCCGCCATTTTAGGGGAAACAAAAAAAAAGAGAAAATGGAAAAAGTTGGAGAACCTTGTCTCATCCTGTCTGTGATTAATACCTCAAGGAAAATAAAGAAAGGCCACAACAAAATGAATTAAAAAAATAAACTGGATTTAACTCCCTCTTACATAAAAATTAATTAAAAAGTGAAAAATTGTCTGAAGTTATGTTAAGATTGAGCATGTAGCTAAAGAGAATAGAATTATTATCTTAATTAAAATCTCAAATACTCATAATTAGATATTTGTGATTGGGTGACCAATAAACTCTATGATCAAGTAAAAAGTGGAGCGAGCTAATAGTATTCAAATTATTTATAGCAGGCATCTTAACGAAGAGTTCAGATTAAAAAATGCGGATTTTTGCTTGCAATTGGCGAAGAGAAGGAAATCAATTAACTTCAGAAGCCACCAAACATTGACACCTCCACGGCAGGCAAACGCGTTCTCTAGATAATATATAATTTCTTATTAAATAAAGTAGGCAAACGTGGACATGCCGAAAGAAACCCTTTCCATCACCACACCAAATAATCAATTCTCCATTCAACTTGAATTTTCATAAATGATAATAAAATATCACTATATTTTATACCAGTGATCAAATCTTCATACATATATACATATATTCTGTTCTTCTGCGTTTGATGGGGCCCATTGTGCTCCTTTTAATGAAAGAGATTCTGATTTTTTTTATTTTAGCAAGATACGATTATACCCACGTTATTTGGGTCTGAATCAAAGATCTTCTTTATTTCTATTTTTCTTTTAATGTTGTATAAATGTAATCTGGAAAAGCTATGTAATTTAAGGAATGTTTTGACCAATACAACTTTAATATACCTAAGATAATTCTCTAGAATTTTTATGCTTGTTGTAAACAATCAAATAAAAAAATAAACTGCCACCGTACTATATCTCATGATTTCTCCATATGAATACTTCTTCGTGTAGATTCCTCCGTAAATATATGATGTACAATAATCGCCGACGTGGTTTATAAAAAAAATATTAATTAATTAATATATTAATTTGTAAATGAGAGTAGGGAAGTAATTTTATTCTAATGAATCCAATCCATCAAGGATAATTGTAGAGTGAGTTAGACCAGCGGAAAGTTAATCATATACGCGTTATAAGACAATTTAAAAAGGATAAGAGAAATGGCGAAGTATTATTTTTTATATTTTTTAGGATAATTAGTCTTAGTGTGTAATTAGGATGGAAACCACCTCCCCTTAACTATGTCTTATTTTTTTTATCTTACCAATTAAAATACATTGCATCAATTAATTAATTATATTAAACTTTTATCTCATTAATAAGTGTATTTTAACTTCTGAAATTGTTAAGATTAGTTATTTTTTTGCTAAAATACTTTTTCAGCCCTCTTAGAGTTTAGGGTTTAGGGAAAAACCTCTCAAAAATTTACCATAGACTTTTGGGGTTTATGAAATTAAGAAAATGTTAACCTTGACTGTTAACTGATAAGGTGGCTAACGTCTGTGCCACTTCATCAGTGACACACGTAATATGATGTGGCTAAAATTAGTTAAACGTTAGTTTGAACAATTAATTAAGTTTTAGTTGAGTTAAGTGATAATTAAGGGAATTAACTTTTTTTGTAAAACGTGCATTTTGAGAAGTTGAGTGGCATTTCCCTCGTCTTTTTTTCAGTTTGACTCTTTCTGTAACCTTCATGTTCCTTCGTCTTCTTCAAAAGTGTTAGTATCGTGCATGTTCAAAAAATTGTGTGGCTGAAAAGGTCGTGTGGGAAGTCGTGTTGGACATCAACAAGTACAAAGAAAGCATGGGTGTTTCGAGTTTCTAGGTACGTTTTTTAACTGTTGTAGTGTCGAACCCTAGTATATTTTAAAAATGTTGGGGATGTGTGTATTTGGGATAGGGTTAGGGGTGTGGAAGGACCACATGTTGATTGTCTTTTGGGGGTTATAGTTCCCTGATTAAAAAAAACATAACTTTAGTGTTTGTGTACACTTTACGTAGGACTTCACTTAGTGCACTTACTACTTTACTAATTTCATTTTGTTTAGGTATGAGTTTTACTGTTGTGATACACCATAAGGGCAAATTTGAAGAAGGTCTACCAATTGTTTACATTAATAAGGAAATAGATGCGATTCATAATATAGACTTGGATAGATGGTCTTTTTTGAGGCATGGTCACTGGTCTAAGACCTTGGGTACAAAAGGGAATTTAAATTGTGATGGAAATAAAACATGAGATCTGAGTACAAGAGTGTGACATGGGACACACATGCATTGGAAATGGGTGAGATTACAATTAATAACAAGTGT
This sequence comes from Clitoria ternatea, assembly GCA_037962975.1. Classification (NCBI taxonomy): domain Eukaryota; kingdom Viridiplantae; phylum Streptophyta; class Magnoliopsida; order Fabales; family Fabaceae; genus Clitoria; species Clitoria ternatea. The sequence continues at coordinate 19,060,187 of CM075670.1, read as the reverse complement.
GAGGTTAACTTGTATGTTGAGCATTGTGTGGATGAGGTTGAGGTGGTTGTTGGTCTGACAAGGACAAAAGAGGTACTTGTCCAACAATCAATGGTCCAAGAAGGTGTGACTCAAACCCGAAAAACCCAAGATACCTAAGAAACCCAACAAGCTAAACAAGGTACAGAACTGGGAGAACAAAGTGTATGCCTGCTCACGGCCCTTATGTGAGTCCCACAAAAGTAGTGACCAGGAAAAATTATAAGAGTGAGTTACAGAGGTTGAGGAGTTTAAGGTCTAGTGAAGTGCCTACTAAAGTGCCAACTGGTGTACCAAGTGAGGGACCAAGTCAGGGTCCAAGTGGTAGGCCAACTAATGGGCCAAGTGGTGGACCAAGTGAGGGGTTTAGTAAAGGGCTAATTGGTCCAACAAGTGAGAGACCAACTGAAGGGCCAAGTGAAAGCTTTGTGTGTAGTTTGAACACTAAACAGATTAAGGTTCTAGGGGTAGATGATTTGCTTGAACCTGAGTCAAGACCCAAAGGCACTGCAGGGGTTAATACTTAATCTTCATAAAAGGAAAATTTTGGAAGTAACACTAATGAGGGGGATGAGTGCGGGACATGTTTTAGAGATAAAGACCTTCATGGTCTAGGGGTGATGATTATGGAGACATAGATGATAGCTATAAGACTGATGAAATGCATACTGATATGGATACTGATAAGGAGTGTTTAGGTCAAACCGAGGCACTTGATGAAGAGAAAATGAGGGAGAAGTATAAACTGAAAGTTGATATGGAGTTCTAGTCTATGGCTCAGTTTAGGTAGGCCATTAAGGAGTACAATATGTATAAAGGGAAACAGAGACAGTTTGTGAAAAATAAGCCTGAATGATGTCGTATGAAGTGTATAAACAAAGACTGTGGGTGGAATGCTTTTAGCAATAAGGTTGGGAGGACAAACATTATAATGTTGAAGAGTTTTGGACCTCAGCATAGTTGACCTAGAGATTTTGACAACAAAAACCAGAATTTAACATAGGTTTCCAAGATGCTTTTAAAGCACTTGATGGTAAATCCTAAGATTTCAATGGCTTAGATCATTGAAATTTTCAGATCTCAAAATGTTATGCAATTATCTTATTGGTATGTGTACAATGGGAGGAGAATTGCACTTGATATCTTGGAGGGTGAGGCTAGTAAACAATACAGCCTGTTGTGGAGTTACAGTGCTGAGTTGGAGAGAGTTTCAAGTGGCAATATATGCAAGTTACAAGTGTGGTTCTGACATTATACATCTGGGGTCCTCCCTTCATTATACAAGAGGGGTTCTGACAGACCGAAAAAGCTAAGGAAGAGAGACCCATATGAAGAGGATAACTTATCAAGACGCCCAAGATTTGCAGGCCAGTACCATTACGCAAACTGTGATGGTACTGGTCCTAACAGAATAATATGTCCTAATCCCCCTGCTACAAAGGTAAGATGGGGTTATTTTGGCTTTACTCATACCTATATAACATGTACATTCTCCATAACAACTTCATTCCATTATTTTTCAGAATACACCTACACCAAACCCTGCATATACTAAGTCTAATATTGGTGGTCAATCTGATGCACCTGATCCCACAACAACAATATCAACCATGGGTAGAGGAAGAGAAAGGGGAAAGGGAACTTATACTGTGACACCTGAAACCCCAGTCCAGCCAGAGACCACATATGAGCCCTATGCCTTCCCAGGAACCCAGCAAAGCCACAACAACAATTGAACATTTTACTTTTTCTTTTCATTCTATTGAATATCCTAGACCTTATGTACTAGGTTGGAACCTGATTAATAGGTCCTTGTTAACTGTGAATATATAACATGTTAATTTAATTATGTTCAGGTTTCATTTAAATTTGCAGTTATGTTGAGCATTTGTGTGTATTGGGTTCCTTTGTTTTCATTTAAATTTGCAGTTTCATTGTGTTTCCATTGCTTTCACTCAAAACATAAACAACAGAATGAACAAACTAAATCAGTTTGAACTTACCAAAACCATAAAATTGTTCTTTCTATTAGGGTATTTGTTTATTACAAACCATAACAGCATAACACAAAAGACTCATACAAACCCTACAACCAACAAAGGCTAAACCCTAAACCATACATTAACATGAGCTAAACCCTAAACCCTAAATATTATAGGGTTTTTTCTATACCCTATTGAAAACAAAATTCCTCTTCCAAAAAATCAAAACACATGTTTTAACCCCTGAACCCAACCTTCATCCCCCATACCCCATTAACCTATTTCCCCTCAATGTTTGGTTGTTAAGAATAACATCATCATGCTCAACGTAATGGCCTAGGAAACAATAATGCTAACTGTCAACAACATTGAAGATTTTCTCTTCTCAGCCACCAATTTAGATTTCATTTTTGTATTTTTCATCTGAAATTCCTCACGCATCTTCTCCAAATCCAACTTGCAGGTACAACCCTCACTCCCATCAATGTGAGCAGTAGGAGCCCACTTGAAAAAGCCACAATCCTCATGGCTCTAAGACAAATACAAACCATAAAAAAAAACCCAGCTATGAAAACTCTTAACGAAAATGATGACATTCTTTCACTTACCAAAAAAATGGACACCTCCAGAAGGTCCTTCCATTGTTCTTCTTTGTTTTTGAAATGAGAAATACAGGGTTTTTCCCACACCTACACCGAACATGTTGAATCTCTATGAATAAGGAAGACCCACTTGAAACGTTTGACCTTGTCATCTATTTTCACGCACAGATTGAGAAGTTAAAGACGACTGGGATTAATGTGTTCCCACCTTGTTAATTAGGATTTTTTAATTTGGGGAAGACTATAGCTTTACACGTCAACAGTCATCTAGACATACGTCCAATTAATTAATAATATCACATTACACGTGTCACTGATGTGGTGACATGGATGTTAGCCACCTCATCAGTTAATAGTCAAGGCTAACGTTTCTTTAATTTCGTAAACCCTAAAAAATTTTAAGGATCAAAAGTCTAGGTAAATTTTTAAGAGGGTTTTTCCTAAACCCTAGACTTTAAGAGGGTTGAAAAGGTATTTTAGTTTTTTTTATACTGATTATTTTAATAATTGGTGTAAGAAAACATTTTTATATGAGTTATTAAAATAATTAGTATAAGATAATAATTTTTTATACCGTTTATTTTCATAATCAGTATAAAAATATTTTTTAATTAGTTATGGAAAGAATCGCTATAAAAAAAATGATCTTAAAATTTAGAAATTTGAAATGCATAGTTAGTGAAATAAAAATTTAATACTGTAATTAATTGATAGTGACACAAAAAAATGAAATGAGAAAAATGAGTTTAATCGGCATTCTTAATACCTATAATTCAATCCATCAAACACGGCTTATATAAAGTAAGAAGGCATGCCCTAGAAGGATGAGAATAGAGAAACAGAAATATAATATATGTAACATAATAATGATGTGTGGGATTATGTAAATAGCATAGAAAAGGAAAAAAAGTTGGTGGGAATTTTGGCAGGGCTTGGAGAGTGATTTAGGAGGCAAAGAGTGAGAGTTTCCCCTTCTCTCTCTACCCAATTGGCATTTTGTTATCACGCCTGCTCCCACTCTCTCTCTTCTTCTCCCTACCTTTTTCCTCTATCATCACAATTCTATTCTAAGCATTCTCCATTTCCCCTTTTATTTTTCAATATATTCCAATACCTCCATCAAACTACTGTCTCCCTCGTAAATTGGTTATCCACTTTAACTAATTATAATAGTAGCATTGATTTTATATTCATTAATTATTTCTACTACAAATCAAACAACCTTTTATTCCCTTAATCTCCTTAGAAAAGAGCCCATATAAAGGAAATAGCAGAATGAGAAAAGGTGAAATCAATTTTACCATAATAATACAAAATTAAACCTTGAAATTAGCGTCTTATAACTATAAGGTAAAACTACCCATATTGAGCTCACTTGGTGTTGGTGGTGGGTCCATCCTTCCAATGAATGGAATAAATTGATATCCATTTAAAAAGGCGTAACGTGGAATTGGTTTCTTTTGCAGCTCCATGAGAGTGAAACCTTAAATGGATACGTTGTATAGGGTAGTGAGTTTTCAACCCCAACCTGATCAATCCACAACCACCACAACCACAACCACAAGTAGCTCACAGCACCCACAAGAAGACGAAGAAGAATGCTTAAACTTTTTCATGGATGAAGAAGACTTATCCTCGTCTTCTTCCAAGCACTACTATCCCTATCAACCCCACAACCCTTCTTCCACTACTACTACCACCACAACCAGTCCCACACCTGATTTGAACTTCAATCTTGAATTCTCCGGCAAGTGGGCCCAGAACATCCTTCTAGAAGCCGCGAAAGCCATTGGTGACAACAACAGCACGCGCCTCCAACAACTCATGTGGATGCTAAACGAGCTCGGTTCCCCTTACGGCGACACCGACCAGAAACTCGCTTCGTATTTCCTCCAAGCCTTGTTCAGCCGCATCACCCAAGCCGGCCTCCGAACCTACCGAACCCTAACCTCAGCCTCGGATAAAACATGCTCCTTCGAGTCCACAAGAAAGACAGTTCTCAAGTTCCAGGAGGTTAGCCCCTGGACAACCTTCGGCCACGTGGCGTCCAACGGCGCCATCTTAGAAGCCTTAGAAGGAGAGTCAAAGTTACACATAGTTGACTTCAGCAACACCTATTGCACCCAATGGCCAACTCTCTTTGAAGCGTTGGCCACTCGAAACGACGACACTCCTCACCTCCGTTTGACCTCCGTCGTCTCGGCTTCCTCCGTTCAAACCCTAATCACTGAAATCGGCGCTAGAATGGAGAAATTCGCGAGACTCATGGGCGTTCCGTTTAAATTCAACGTGGTTTATCACACCGGTCAACTCTCCAACTTGGATTTTAGTGAGTTAGACGTTAAAGAAGACGAGGCTTTGGCTGTTAACTGTGTCAACACGTTGCACTCGGTAACCACGGTTGGGAACCACCGTGAAATGTTTATATCGGCGTTGAGGAGGTTGCGACCGAGGGTGGTGACCGTGGTGGAGGAGGAAGCGGATTTGAATGCCGGATTGGAAGGGTGTGATTTTGTTAACGGTTTTGGAGAGTGTTTGAGGTGGTTTAGGGTTTATTTTGAGGCGTTGGATGAGAGTTTTCCGAAGACGAGTAATGAGAGGTTGGTACTCGAGCGTGCGGCGGGGAGGGCGGTGGTGGATTTGGTGGCTTGCTCGCCGGAGGAGTCTGTGGAGAGGCGGGAGACGGCCGCACGGTGGTCGAGGAGAATGCGTGGTGGAGGGTTTGATACGGTGGCGTTCAGTGAGGAGGTTTGTGATGATGTGAGGGCGTTGTTACGAAGGTATAAGGAGGGGTGGTCGATGACGCAGTGTTCCGATGCCGGAATATTCTTGACGTGGAAGGAGCAGGCGGTGGTTTGGGCCAGTGCATGGAGACCCTTGACGTAGATAGAGGAGGGGAATCACTTGACGTGATCGCACGTGTTTCATGTTCTTTTAGCACGTGCCGCTGGCTTTTGTTTTTTTTTTGGGGGTTCAGTAATTAATTAATGGGTTTTTTTTTTCTTTCTTGTTTAGAGCTTGGTAAGGGTGACAATGGAATTATTTGGAGATTATGAGGGTGGTTAGGAGGGAGGGGATTTTCCTGTATTATGATAATTGTTCAAAAAGGACTCATCAACTAAACTGATTTTCATTTTTAGCATTTCCTCCTTATTTTTTTTGTTTATGAAGTGTACGTGTAATATAGTGTGTGTTTATATATATATATATATATATATATATATATATATATATATATTCATAAAAAAATATAATATATATAATTTTTTGTGATTTTCGATGATTAACATGTCATTATGTGTATGAATTAATTGAAATATATTTATTGGTTTTAATAGTACACGGTTAATTATTAATTGGGAAAATGTTATTGATATAGTTATGCAACGGTGAAAATATTAATAATGGAAGAAAATAATGTTAATAATGTTCATTGATATAGAAAAGAAAATAACTAAAGTTAATAATGTTCGGCACTTATGTTTTTTTTTTGAAATTATAATTTTTTATGTTTGATGTGATTATTTTAATAAATATTTTTAAAAATTTAGAAATATTTTATTTAAATCAAATGTATAAGTAATATTTCTAAAAAAATATAATCCTCTTAAATTAAAAATAAGGTTCGCGTAACAAGTACGAAAGGTTAAAAAAGAAGTGTAATAATTTGAATGAATTATCCTAGCGCTATTAAGTGGCCCAAAATATAATTACACAAAGTATTATTATCGGTCTATCTCTTAATCTTTTGATTTTTTAAAGCAATTGGTAAATTAAAAAAATCTAAAAGAAATATAAAAAGAAATTGCGTTGAGTGAGCAACGGTCACATCTAATGCCTTTTTTTTTTAATCTCATTTAATCATGGGACCATTTTCCAGCTAAAAAAGAACTTGTACGACCTTTTCAATATAACTAAGAAAAATAAAAATGAATTGTCAATGATTGTGAAATTATATATTCTCTCATGTATTTGTTGGTCTGTATATTTTTCGGTTTTAATAAAAAAATAATTTATTAGGCTAAAATAATCAATGGTCTCAATCCAAATGTGTAGGTTCAAGCGTATTGATTATTGACTAAGTTCAAATAGGTGGTAGTTGATTATTGATGTATATATTATCTAAAGGTCCAAATATGACCGGAGGCTATCACATAATTGTTTGTGCGCTTAACTAACAATCAAGACAGAACATAATTAAGAAAGCCAATATTCTCTTAAGAACTTGTATTTTACAATATATTTAAGATCACCAACAGTAGTTAGCCCTACCAAAACAATTAAATTCATATCACTAGTAGGTACAAAAGAAATAGGGTTTGGTAATTTGGCGTATGAGGATGATATCAGCTCAGATATTAAGAGTTTAATAATCAAATTAATTTTATTTAACGAATAAGTAATTCAACATCTATAATAAAATTATGTAACCAATTAGTAATTAGTTTAAGTGAAACATATTTGATTCTCTTTAAATAAGATATTACATTCAAATCTTATAAATGAACAAAATCTCTAGTATCATTATGATATAAATATTCTCAGCTCGAAAGGATTAAGATATATATGTGGTGTGGGTAAAAAAATAAATAAATAAATAAACTACATAAAACGAGGTCGTTATCTAGTTTATGGGCAATAGAATCTTAGGACGGCCACCAAGTTGTGTTATTGCTTGGAATATCATTAAAAGGTGTATAGTCATTAGTGGGTTAAAGGTTTTAGTGGCCAGCACGCTCTCTTTGAAATGGTCTTCATCTTTATTTTATTTTTTTATTTTTTATTTTTTAAAATTTTCCCACAGCCTCTCTCTTTTCCACACCCTCTCTAAACTATATCATCTTTGTATAAGGCACATGTTTTAGCTTTACCCTTTATATGGCCCCCACAAAAACAGAGCTTTTTGAGGGAGGTAAGATAAAGGGGGTTCATAAGAGAGTCCTTTTTCCAATGAAAGCCAATAAATTGGTTAAGTACATAAACAATGAAAAGGAAATAATATGAATAGTGGGTTCATCTTTTTAGGGGTTGCATGTCTTGAACTTCTGACGAGACTTGCCCCCTCCACGTTAACATGTATCCATTCTCCACTCTTTAGCAACTTTTCCTCCCTGATTTTAAAACATTTATAGATGCTTTCTTTTGGTGTTTTTTTAAAGGGAGTTTGATGCTGGCCCATACCTTCTTCTGCAGATTTAAGCTTTAGTTTCCTTTTCTATAGCAATGACAACGACAAGCTCATGTCTTTATGTTTTTATGGGACCAAGTTCATGTAGAAAGCTAACTCCAGTGCATTAATTTCAAACCCCCCCATAGTACCTCAGGATCTCTGTCTCTCTGTCTGTATTAATCCCTTCTTTAATTTTAATTTTTTTTAAAAACCCTCTGTCCGACAATAACGGAAGAAAATTTTTTCCCTGGACAAATAATAATAGAAATCACTAACAAAAAAAATATAAGAAATAAAATGAGAATCAACCCTGTTTTTTGTTTCTGTTGTCAATATAGATTAGATTGATATGTAGAATGTCAAATGATACTTACGTCAAATGGAACACAAATTTAACTAGAGCAGTACTTCAGATGGAACGAAAGTTCAACTAGAGCAGAGCAGTACTACAATAATGTACATCAAAATAACCAGTACACAGTTTAAATACAATTATTAAATTACACATATCACCTTTTTCCTGCTATTTAGTGGTTTTATACAACAATTATTTTTGGGTAAAATGCAACAATTTATGAGAAAATGTTAGGGCCAATAAACAAAAGAAGTGTTAGGGCCAATAAACAAAAGAAGTATTAGGGCCAAGGATCACTTCATATGGGCTACAGATTTTGGCCCAACATTAGGCCTTCCCATGGCCTCTATAGGATTATGAGAGAGGGACCTGATGGTTCCTTTTTATTTTTTTGACAATAGACCTGATGGTTCAACACATCTTCTATTGGCTGCTATAAATATTGAGATTGATGCCACCGAAAAAGGAAAAAAAAAAACAATCCTGTTCGAGCAACAGAAAAAGGAAAAAAAACAAAAGGCTTGCTTTTGCCTAACTCTGCATGTTCTTATTGAAACTAATCTTACACACAATCTGAATACATTGTCTTAGTTACCCAAAAATCTCGCCTTTCTCTGCAAAAGAAATTAATTGAGCCAGAGGTCACGATGCCATGAAATAACCAATTTATCACCCCCAACTCTATGCATGTGAAGCAATTCCAAGTAGGACCAAGGATCCCACCAAAAAACATGAAAATAAAGAATCAACATAGTACAAAAGTACACACTTGAAAAAATCATTTACATAACTAGAAACTAATTACATATGATGTCGTGGCACAACTAATTAACAATGCTGGATTATTAGCAAAGATTCCAATGAAATGTATAATCTATCTCGATATACTTATGTTCCCTCAAAGTAAGCTCAACATACCCTAAATTGAAGTGCCGTGTCAATTGTCATGTCCACTGCATATATAGTTGACTTACGTTTATATATGGGATTCCTCAAGCAGCCTCAAGCAGGGAGCTTTGCCAACATGTGCTTGACATGCAACATGGTATGATATATGCCGTTTACCAAATTTTTGTATATGACAATGTACAAAGAGAACCTATATTATGTGAAACGGTTCCACCCGAGGCAGTTTCCATTTTCTGTGCCAATAGATAGACACTCTTGACCACAATGGGAACTCAAATCCATACTCCAGAGGCTGATCAACAGGTCCTGCCACTATCAAAGGCAACCAAACATATCTTGAGTCTCTTAAGTCAGCTGGATTCCACCGATCCGCCATGAAAATAAATGAACCAGGGAAACCGGGTAGTGGAAGCACAAAAGTGCTCTGAGCAAAGAAGGTTGTGAGCCGGAACATTTTGTTTCCTCCGATGCATGGATTTCCAATTGTTTCCCAAGGCCCCAAAATATAGTCAGCTGCATGAGCCAGTGCCTCATTCGGTGCCCATCCGGTGCAGCCGGATGTGATCATGTAATACGTGCCCTGATGCTTGAATAGAGCCGGTGCTTCTCTGTGCTGTCCCACGAGAATCCTTCTCATCACAGATGTAACATTGAGATAATCTTCAGTAAGGGGTCCGATGTGTAGTTCACTATTGTCTTCAGAGGAGTAGATTATATATGCTACACCGTCATCGTCCTTGAACACTGTCATATCCCGGCTTTCGCATCCATGAGGTCTTTGGCTACCAAGATAATCAAAAGGTCCATCAGGTGTGTCACTGATTGCTACGCCAACAGCCGCTTTCGTATAGTTGGCATCATCAATGTGCATCCACATCACATACTTTCCAGTCTTCTCATTGTAAATCACTTTTGGCCTCTCCAGCACATTAGATGTGTGCAGATCATGTGTTTCATTTGTTTTCTCCGCTGCCAATACAATCCCCTCGTGTTTCCATATCCACAAATCCTTGGAAGAATAGCAACCAACTCCAATAATATCTACCTGGTGAAGAAAGAGATAGCGGCTCAGAGTTTGTAGACAAAGTTATGCATCTAAGTATGCAGCAATGGCTGAAAAGTATAAATTAAAAGAATAAAGGTATTACTTTGGAAGCTTCTGGAAAGTAGCTTATAACAGCAAGATATAGGCTCATAACATGGTCAGAACAACTACTTCAAGATTAAGGAAAATAATTATTTCAAAAAGTTCAAGTAATTGAAAGAGAACTCTTATTTAAGGGGAAAAGGAAACTATATGTTCATAAAGTAGAGGGAGAAAAAGAAAAAACACACATAAAAACAAACCACCAAGTGGTGCTAAGAATATCTTTCATTTAGGTATCTCTTCAGCCGTGGAATAAAAAAACATTCACACACAAGCACTCTATGTAATTTTTATTCATACAAATAGAAATATGAACTATAAAGATATGACTGTCCAAGTTATTTGGACATGATAGAAAATTTTTCCACAGCCACTCCACTTGTGATCTTGCTAGTTAACCTGACGAGCACGTCAATAAGCCAGGATTTATTTACTGTCTTTGTTTTTGAATATAGAAGCCATGTATGTAAATTTCTCTGAATCATGAAAGAACTTGAAGAGATTGGACGCCTAAACATTTTTCTAGGATTACCAAACTGCATGAAAATTTAGATCTCCTGGAACGGAAACTGTTTGTTCTACAATTAGAACTTATAATCAGTAGATTCCTGAGAGTCTTTGAACAAATACTAATAGCCAATAGATTTCTGAACTTTAGGACTTATATGGGTGAAAAGGGCCATGAACCTAGGTAATTTCAGTAGTAACAGGTTTCATCATCTAGGGAAGGTACCATCAAGAATTTTATCTTCACAATTTGTTTCTTTTGTTTCTTTTGTCCAAGGATCTTTACAGTCCATTCTATATTGTGCATCTTCAGTGATCCAAATCCGTTTGGTTTATATCTTTCTAGTGGAAGTCTTTACTTTTTTCCTTTTTTAATTAAATCTCTAAATATGTTTATATTTGCATTTTTTCCAAATTCAAAAGACTCTTACATCTGTTAATATCTCCATCTGTCAAATAGAAAGGTCATTATATATCCCCTTTCATAGACTAACAACAAAATGGAAATTTATGCCAGCTTTAGCATATTAAGAACAATATGAGACCTTCTAAGCATATAACATTTCTCTGCCAAAGACTTCAATCATTTAAGACGACATGTGAAATTGGCTTAAAAAAGACTTGAAGCATGCCGCACATTAAACAATAATTGAGCACAAATTAAATGCATCCACTGAGTAAGCAGATCTGAGAATCAAATATGCATTTATAATCTACTTAGTTCCTCCTAACCAGTTAGTCTTCTTTATGTTTTCTTTGTTGAAACAAACAAATGATGCAACCATGTAAACATTGTGAAACTGGTACAACAAGATGCTGGCCACAATGACAACCATTAACTGTTTATAATAGTAAAAGGATAAGCTAACATAAAATCCTATTGCCGTTAGGGCAATTACTTACTTACAAACAGAACAAGAGTTAACTTGAATAAAGTGAATTACCCGAGAAACTCCTTTACTGTGAACATGGTAGGTGGGCCCATCTTTGTATTCACCATACCAATAGTATGTTCTTGTTCTCTTATCATACAGAATGCCCCCTCCATGGGCTTGAATAGGATTTCCATCAGTATCCAACCAAATTCGCCCAGGGTAGTAGTAATAGCTATCATTCCCAGCATCCTGCATTGGATCTATGGCTCTTTTATGTCCTGGAAAAAATACATGTCTAAGTTGGGAATTTTCATCCAAGAATTCATCAATCAGTGTGGTGGTCCGTTTAGGCCTGCGTTTTGCTGCTCGGGGGGACCTTTTTCCCTTTGGTGGGGGGATTTGAATGTTCTCCTCTTCCACTTCTTGAAGGTCCCGGAATTGGGGATGAAGACTCACGTTCAATTGATTTTCTCCACCATCTTGGTCTGTGTGATGAATATAGGAATACAAATGAAGCAAGAAAAGGCATCCTAACAAACTCAATACCACAACAGAGGTTGAATATCTGCTCACTGCATTGCAACGCAAAGTTGTTGCTTTCCTATACTTGTTCCTTATCCTCATCTTCTCTTCCTTTTTATCTTCAAGATAATGCTGCAATTAACAAAATGTATGTGGAAACCTGATAAAGTGACCAAATAGGAGTTACAAAACAGGGTATAGAATTTCATAAATCATTTTGCTAAAAATCAGTCTAAAAGAGAAACTTCAAATAAACTATACTATAGCCTAATCGGGTTCAACCCCTTTCCAATTTTATAAATTTTACACTATAACGACAAACTAAAGAACAACCAATTTGCCAAGGGGGTCGTAGCTCAGTTGGTTAAGGTGTAAGTTGTTGTAGTTGTAAATTTTCTATAACATGTGTTATTCCAACCGAAAATAAAAAAAAAAACAAATTTCAATGTTCCATTGGTCATAATAAATCACCAATTCACCATGTCTTCCAGGTTTGTTAGAAGTAATTGAAACCACCATCTTTATACCCTACCTCGTATCCAAATATTAATAACTACCATGAATTCATCATTTTAAACGTCAGATCCACTAGGCGAAAATCAACAGCATGAAGTTAAATAAAATATGAATTCCTAATTTACCGTCTAAGAAGAACAAAAACCTAATTTAAGGTAGGGAATAATTAGTAGCGGTGGAACAAAGCAAAGTGTGAGAAAAAAGTGATGAGGGTCACTCACCTGGTACCAGCCGAAGTATGGAAAGAACAGAACTCCACGACATGCGGTTTTGTTGAAGGTCACGGACACAGACACAGTGGCATAACGCGACCACCGAACTAAGCCAAGTACAAAAACAAGGTCAGAGAGAGAAGGCAGTAAAAAAGAAAAGAAATCAATGTGATGATGTTGGTAAGAGTAGTTAAGTTTCGATGCAGTTTGGATCTGAGTCTAAGGTTGATGACATTGATTTGCAACCAAAGCTGTTTTTTCACTGTACTGAACCTCTGAAAAAATTGGAAGAGTCCACGGATATTAGTATTTCGAATTAATAATATATTTATATGGGATGTGATGTGATTTTTAAGGATTCAATAAATAATAATCAGGAATTAGAAGTACACACTCGTAATTTATAAAGAAGATATAAATAAGAGATAGGAGAAAATTCTTCTGAAAACAAAGTCTAACCTTATTTTAAATTTGATAATAAAATTTGTTATAAATAATTAACTTGTAGTGATAAATTCAAAATAAATCAACTTTTAAAACTCCTGAAAAAAGAATTTGAAATATGTTGAGACATTTCTAGAACATCTCTTTTACCATAAATGTTAGATCAAGAATTGAATGGCTTCATTTGTACTACTAGGTTTGCTGATGCTGTTTCCTCGGTTGTGTTTACCATACGGAACCGCAACTTGATTTTTACAAGTTCTATGTCCAACAATAAGAGTGCGACAGTTAGAGACACCTCAGCATTTATGTAAACCGTATTTAATTAGGCGATGATGATTGATGATCTAACACGGCTCTTCTTTTGTGACTTTGGGTATGGTGTGAACACGATAAACATGATTTTATAATCCTTTCATCCATCAATAAAATGAATAAAACGGACTTTGGGTTGAAATTTTTTGTTATTTTGGCATTCATACCTATTTGGGAACATCATTAATAGGACTGACTTCTTAAAGATAAATTTCAAGGGTTTTGATATTTGATATTCTTTTACATTTTTAGATAAGTTCTATTTTTAGGAATGAAAAAAGTGCTTATTTGATTTCTATTTTGATTTTGTTTTAATTACAAATATCATATTTATTGTTTTTAAATATTTGTATAAGAAATACCAAAAATAATTTTTTATTATATTTTTATATCAATTTTTAAAAACTTGAAACAGTATGGTACCTTTGTAATTAAAACAGAAAATAATTAGCATATACTCTCAAGTAAGTTTTAAAAACATGTTTGATTGTCATTTAAGTTTCCCAATAATAAATTTGTATTTTCATCATAATTTTATTGTCATATTTAATTTAAAATAGAATATTTTTAAAAAATACAAAATAATTTTTAAAACTATTCTCACTTAAATATAAAGTTATAGTTTTAAAATTTTACTCCAAGGTTAAAAATGTTTTAAATTATTTTAAAAAGACGTTTTCAAGATTCTTCTTGAGGATATAAACATCTTCTATTGTCATTATTTGATAATATAAAAAAATACCATGTATTAAACGCTCCATATTCTATAAGAGGTAAAAAGAGCATCTCTCGCGGTGAAAATGCTTAACAAGTTGTTAAGGAATTTAAACTTAACTGTAGAGAGGTTCCACATGTACATATTCCATATTTAATAGTAAAAGATCAATTTTAAAAATATAAGATTTTGTAAAAATATTCAAATAGTATTAAAATAGACAAAATGATAATGAACTATATAGAACGTTTAGAAAGTAAATAAATAGATATTAAAATGATTTGTTAGATGTGATATTTTAATAGGTATTAAAATAAACAAAATAATAGTAGCAATTGGTGTTAAGTTATAAGAAATGTATGTTTCTCTCCGATTATACTGAGTTGTTAATAGTGTTGCTTAACGAATGAGAACTCGATTAAACAATTGATATTGAAAATGCTCTAAGTATCTTTATTAAGAAACTCAGTATTGGTAGACAGACATGATCCGATGAAGGTGCACCATGTAAACAAGAGTTCTTAGAACTAAAATAAATAATTTTAAACTGAATTTAAGAATAATAAATATGAGGTAGTCAATTTGTAAGGTTTATGTAAGTTCCATGTATAAGAATTGTTGTTGAGTTGGCAACATTAGAGTTCAAGAAGTTCTCAAATTGAAAATGTAACAAAAAAGATATGTGTATACAGAACTCATAAAAAAATCATTTAATTAATAATAATTAGTAACTTAGCTAAGCACTCTACCACTGAAAATGCTAAATGAATAGCATTAGAAAATGTATCAACTGTTAATTAGTTGTTGTAGAAAATTCTAAATGAAATTTAACTTCATCATTAGCTAATTGCCCTGGTATGGGTTTGCTTAGATTTATAATGAAGTGTTTAAAAAAATGAATAAAGTGAAGTTTTGGGAAGGGAATAAATTAGGTGCATGGAACAACTTACAACTAGATTATCTTTTTGCAGGGTGGACTGTTAATTGAATGGTAGTTTTGATTATATATGGGAATTTACATAATTATCTTATAAGATGACCTGTTATAGTGGGCCAGTCTATAAAAATGATAGGATTTTGAGTATTTAAAATTGAAGCTCAAATTATTTAAGGGGTTTTTTTTACCCAACCTGTAAAAGTCTGTCCCACCGCAGGCTAAACCATCTAGATTTTTTTCTTGTGAACATACAAGGACAGTTCAGAAAAAAGCCCGAACTTATAAGGCCGACCCACTTGCAAAAATGGTTGGACTTGGACACCTTAAATTGAAGCCCGAACCTGAAAAATCCAACACCGTGAAAAGACCTGACCCGTTTAGGGCGGTCGTTCATTAATGGTGATTTAGACACCGGCATACCCATGTCAAACTAAACATGTCTACCCTGGATGAAGGACCCACAAGGAGTTGGGGAATCCGAGGCACTTAACCATCGAACTTCAACCTCATATACTGGTCCAATGTGTTGCGTTATCAATACCCCCCAACAAGCACTGAAAAGTTTACTGACAAAAACATGATTATCACTGGCAACCCCGTATGGCTATAAATACCCCAACATATATTGAATGGGTACTTCATTCTCAACCATCACCTACTTTCATATATTACTCTGACATCACCACCAATTTATTGACTTAGGCATCAAAGATGCCTCGAGAGACATACCTCTTTTTGGTCTTTTAAGCTTTTGTAGGTATTAGAGACAACATCAATTCCACACACATCAGATCCTAGAAATAGACATCAAACACAACCATTTGGCATGTCCGATGGGGCTCATTAAAGAAATTCTCACCCTATGAACTAACACCAACATGAAGTTTGTCCTCCAACACCAGAAGGGCATGTGGAGATAGTCCAGACCTCCATATCCTACAGACTCGTCATTGAGCACTGCCCTCAAGTTCAGAGGCGACTCACTATGGGCAAACCATTTCATCCCATATTATTGGATTAGAAAGACACCATCATTGAGGACTTACAATGAAAACTACCCGCTACAACTAGAAGAATGTACGCCTACGATGAACCTGACACTAGGGTTTACTATACCTTTCCCTCAAACTACATGGAGAGTTTTGACCTTATATATAAGCCCTCTAATAAGGCCGCTCGTACTATGATAAGCCTGTTGAGCTGCAAAGACAATTAAGGAGTGCCACGCGTTGACCCTTGGCAACAGCAACCTAACATCTACCAAACTGAACGCCAATACTAATCCTCATCCAAACAATTACCACCTTTACGCCAGCCCTTAATCCTGATAAAGCCTTGTTACCCTTCCCATCCCACAACCTACACTCAACACCAACCTTACGTACCCTAGTACGTATATCCAAATCCTTATGTCACACCATATGTATCAATAACCAAGGTTATCCCTGATTACACACCTCAACCTCAACCACAGCCTATCATTAATTACTCCTTAGCTACACCCCCAACCTCAATCGTAATCTCATCCTCACATACTTTCCTAGACATACTAGCATCCCACGTTGTCTCGATTCTCTCATTCTTAAACAGCCGGGCTAGCCCTCACCCTTGTCCCAGACGTACTCAGAATGCCATTTTCCAATCAACTCATACCATGGAACAATAAATCCAAAGAAGCACATAGACATCTTCCTAAACAAGATGTTGTATATTGAAGCCACTGATGATGTAGCTTGCAAAGTCTTTTCCCGCATCCTAAAGGGTGAGACCTTGAGATGGTTCAAGTTTTATCGCCATTATCCGTCGATAACCAGGCCACCTTCCACATCGCCTTTGTTAGACACTTCGTCATTGCGAGAGAAGCCCTACAAACGTCCTATTTGTTATCCTAAGTGAAACAAAATCCAGATGATTCCTTGGTGAATTTCTGACAAGGTTTTATAAAGAGGTCAGCCTTGTACTTAGCCTTATCGAGGCTATCCATCTGCATATCATCATGGAGGCTATCTAACCCGATACCTCTTTTCCCTTATCATTAACACACAACCAAGCTCGAACCCACTTAACGACTTTAAGGCTATGGCTTATAAGTGTATCAATAAGAAGATGTACTTGAAGGAGTCTACTATAGAGGGTCCCTTGAAAATCATTGAACACCCTAAAGAGAATCCTTTCAAGAAGTCCTTATTTAAATTATGAAAATAGAAGGTGTTTTATACCAATTACACCCTGCTCAGAGCCCACAGATCTTCAAGGAGTATGATCACCAAGGTTTTGTTAATGTCAGTGTCCTAAAACCTGTCCCCTTTAAGAAGATTGATGAAATCATATTTTACTGTGATTACCACGAAGGTTATGGGCATTCAACTAGTAGATGTCGTCAGTTGAAAAATGTTATTGAAACCTTGGAACAAAATGGGAAGTTAAAGAGATACATAATAAAGGATAAGTCTCATTATGAACACCCTAAAGAGTATAAAAGAAAGTGTGACTGCTTTCTAGACGAGGGTGGTAGTAAAGGTCGAAAAAGGAAAATAATTCAACAAATCACTACTAAAGACAAAAGAAGCCCAGACATCAATCAATCAGATGAAGAGCCAAAGCTCAAAAAAGGGTCATTTATTTAGTAGTTGATATGATAGCAAGGGGATTCATAAGAGGAAGTGATACCCCCACAACTAGGAAGAAGAATTTAACCAAGTTAGTCTCTTAAACAAGGGTCCTTTAACACATACTATCAACTTCAATGATGAGTATTATGGGAATATCGACCGACCTCATGATGATGCTATGGTCATCCATGCCATAATATTAAACACAACAATAAAGCGCCTTTTGTTGATTAGGGCAATTTAGCTGACATACTATTATTCAATGCATTCAACCGAATGGGCTTACACGAGAACGATTTGTTACTATTTCACTAGGACTTAGTTGGTTTCAATGGCTCCAAGACATGTACAAAGGGATTCTATGAGGCTCTGGTCACGTTTGAAGGCTCCAAGGCCTCAAAAAGGGTAAGGATGAGGTTTTTGGTTGTTAACACCATTTCCCCTTTCAATGGCATACTTGGCCAACCTTCACATCACAGGCTCAGTGCAATTGTACCCATCATGCATCTTACCATGAAGTTTGTCAATGACACCGGTAGCATATCTACCATCAAAGGTGATTAGGAAGTGGCTAAGGCATTGTATAACCTCAGCCTAAACACCACAAGGTTGGAGGATTCTAACAAGAAGCATAAATTAAATAAGCCCGGCCCTGCTGCTGCAACCTGCTGTTAGGGAATCCCTCAGGGTCAGGCAGCGGAAACACAAAGGATTCCGAAAAGGGATTGCAAAAACAAATGTCTCAAGGCATTATGAAAAATTAAAATTTTGATTTAAGGTTTACCTCTTGTAGACGCAAAGTGAGTTCCTCGATCAAAGCAATTGTAGCTTCGCCCTTACCACATGAGCACTCCCACCAGAAACCAAAATTCCGAATGCTAGTACAGAAATTCGAGAGTAATCTAATTTCTGAGTAGCAGCCTATCAGCATCTCATGCTCTATATATAGGCTTAGGTCTTAACCTGATAAGCTCTGATTAAACATTGGGCTCCTGACTCATTCTAAATGAGTAAGGCCCAGTAGTTTTATTTTTAGTCCAACTAAAATAAAACTATTCTCTGGTGGGCTTACTCTATGTGTGTGACCCTATAGGTAAAATATTCGGTTATATTAATAATAAACTATTTTATTATTAATATAAAATAAGAGCGGCATCTAGCAATACATCATTATGTCTGAATATTATTTATCATCAACATGACCTATAAGTGATAATTATTTTATATACTTATTCCTTTTTTCACGATATCTAATTAGGTCCAAGGCATGGTCGTCATCATCCTTGTATGACTCAATTCATTTTACTTGATAGCAGAGTAGACTTTACAGAATAAATATCTAATATTTATTCGTCCTAGCATGGCCATGCATTTCGTTAGTCTCACTCCATCAAGTGACCCATAGATATCACTCTTGTCACGTAGGAGAGACAAATCCTATCTACATTACTCAAATCCCTCTACATAATTTGTCCATTGCCTAATCACAATCTTTATGGTCATCTTATTATAGATGATGTTTGATTGTATTAAAACAACAAACTCCTTATGTAGGAATCGTAGTGAATTCAAGTCGAAGGACTATATACCATTATCACATTGAGAACCGTTTATAACACTCATGTAACGATCCATGCAACGTTCTCATGGTGGGACTGTCCAGTACAACATTACGCTTAATGTGTACCGTGTAAAGACTTGATATCATATATCCATGATTTGTGAGATCAAATCATCAGTACATTCACACACTAATCTTAATGTATTTACATGTCCCCATGTGAATACTTGATTCGGGACGTTTTAGGAATAATTCTCATATGACCTATTATTCTAGGATAAATAGTTTTAAAACAATCTTAAAACTGAAAATACTAATTTTATTAATAAGTTAAAATTGATACATTAATAACTCGTAGTGCATACACCAACACCTACAATATGAAAGACCTTGACCTCAGAGCTAGAGCTGGGTATACGGGCCAGCTCGTTCCATAACGGGCTAGCCCGTGTAAGTCAGCCCCATAACAAGCCAACCTGTGTGAGCCCACGTTTTAAATGGGAAAGTTTTTTCAGGATTGCGTAACCCATGGGCTAGCCCACATATATTTTTATATTTTTTACTTTTTTTTGTTTTTAAAATATTAGGATTTAGTCCAAAAGACATTTTTTATGAAACTTAAGCCACATATAATTTAAAATATTTAATCATCCAAAATTGGGAACTTTCACAACTAATTTCTAAAAAATTAGCAACCAATAAAATTTAAATATTAACTTTCTCATATTTCAATGTAAGGAACAATGATATAATATCATCTTAGGTTAGAAGTTCTTCATTTTTTTTAAAAAGTGTAATGTGAAAGTGAAATAGTATGGAAAAAAGGTAGAGTTTATTTACAATAAAATAACAAATTTAAATATAGACTAGTTCACGAGTCCATGGGTTATACCCGTATAACCTACGGGTTAAACGAGCCAAGCCCATGAGCCTGCATTTTAAATGGTCCTCTTTTTTTCAACTAACAACCTATGTAAGAGTAGGTTAAATGGGCTAGCTTGTGGGCTCGAGCCTTTATACCCAACTCTACCCAAAGCAAGCTTTACTAATGATAAGGACTATCCACCCAAACCTTAGTCCAATAGGGGAAACAAGTTTTTCCAAATTGGGGATAAGTATGAGAAAATAACCAACATCGGGGTTGAATTAGAGAACAAAGACATTTTCGCATGCACAACAATAAATGAAAAGGATAGATTTTGACTTTTGTTGTCATAAGCTAACAGTTTACCCTAGAACAAAGCTTGTGGCTTAAAAGAAAAGACGACTTGGCCCTGAAAAGCAAAAGCCAGGTTGCAAAGCTATAGAGGAGTTGTTGAAAGTCAAATTTATTAGGGAGATGCAACATGCCTCCTAGGTCTCCAACATCGTGATGGTCAAGAAAGAAACTAAAAAATGACAAATGTGCACATGCTACATTAATCTCAACAAGGCATGCTCTAAATACTTATACCCTTATTCCAAACATTGACAAACTTGTAGATAGCGCGTCTAACTTCAAACTTCTATCTCTCAAGGACACATATTTGGGGTATAATCAAATCCCAATGTTTAAATATGATAAGGAGAAGATTGTTTTCATCCATGATAACAATAAAGTGTATTTTGCTACAAGATGATGCCCTTTGGGCTCAAAAATGTCTGGGCCACATATCAACACGTAATGAATAAGGTCTTTTACGACATCAATGACAAATATGTTGATGTATATATCCATGGCATCATAACAAAGACATTAGTTGGGGGTCACGTAAAGGATTTGAGCATCATCTTCAAAAAGTTAAAGGACGTAGAACATGGGACTAAATCCTTTAAAATGCACATTTACAATGATGATGGACAAGTTCTTAGGGTTCATGCTAACGAGAAGAGGTATTGAAATTTCTTAATTTTTTATTTTCTCTCACATCTAATTTTTTGAAATTTCTTAATTTTTTAGTTGTTCAATTCTAATTTGAAATTTCTTAATTTTTTATTTTCTTAATTCTAATTTGAAATCTCTTAATTTTTTATTTTCTCACAACTAATTTGAAGTTTCTTAATTTTTATTTTCTCAAATCTAATTTGAAATTTTTTATTTTTTATTTTCTCACATCTAATTTGAAATTTTAACTTTTTTTATTTTCTCACATCTAATTTGAAATTTCTAATTCTTTTATTTTCTTGATCCTAACTTTAAATTTCTTATTTTTATTTTTCAATTTTAATTTAAAATTTTTCAATCCATAAAATAAGAATATGGTACCTAAGCCTTTACTACTTGACGAAATGCCACCACCGACTATCCTCTATGCATCAGACTTGCAGCTCCAAGTTAGCCCCACACTAGATCTCAAGGCATTAAACTAGAACTTCATCTTCTACAGTAGGTTTTCCCCTAATACTTCACTTACATCGTGTTGATTTCATTCACATGAATTTACCTTAATTTTTTGGTGATTTGTCAAATCAACAACATATTTAAAACCCTGGTTTGGGGCCTCTTTCATTTATGATTGTGAAACAAAATTGGGTGCTTGATGCACGTCAACTATTTGATGATACCAATTAAGGACTAGGTATCAATGGTGCATGCCAATTGTTTGATGATAGAAGTTTGTCAACGTTGCCCTTGAAACAGGTTATCTAAGCTTTATTGCAATTTCCTAGTAGCCTTGAGGACAAGACTATTTTTGAAGGGGGAGGCAATGTGGTGAGTGTTATGTGTTTTAGGCCTCATGCAAATGGAGACATTGATTGTACGAAGCCAAATGGACAAGACCTTACTCTCGCCTTTCAAAAATTTTATGAAGAAAGTTTTAACATACAAGAGTGTTTGGGAGTTGGCTCATTGCACTTCAACAAGTTAATCGGTGATAGTAGAATTAACTCTAAATTTTCTTAATTTTTGTTATTACTTCCCAATATTAATAAGTTAAGTGCAAATAAAGTGAGTGCCTATATTCTTATGGACAATTATTTTGAAGGGTTCTAGCAAGACAATAGTTACAACTACTGGGAATGATTTTGCTAAATTGAGCAAGGAAAGTATTCATGTAAAGTTTATATTAACTGAGGAAGTCATCTATGGCAAATAGGGTATTGTTAAATATGAGTTGGATGCTCTTGTTATTAGAGAAACTCATCTATTTATAGAGGCTCCTGAAGTTTGGTGTGAAGGTAACACAAGTTCACATTAGAAGAAAGGTTGAATAGTGTTATTAAAGTTTTGGCAAATTTTTTTCACAAAGACAACTATTCAAACACTCGTCTGAGTTTTCTCAAAAACTTAGTTGGAAAATAAAATAGTTTAGCAAGCAATTCATACACTTGTCTAAGTTTTAATAAACTTAGAAATGAAGGATAAGAAAGATAACAACGTTAATAAAACAATAAAGAGAGATAGCACACAAGCATATATTATACTGGTTCACCTCTCAACAAAGGCTATGTTTAGTCTCTATTCGAGCTAACAAGAATTTGTATTAATTGATCACGAAGCTAAGTGTAATCCGTACATACTTACAAGATCCCAATTATCCTTTCATAATGTAGCCTTCCTAGGCTAATAACCTAAATATTCTTTCTTAACTTAGCCTTTTCAAGTTAATTACACAAATATTCTTTCTTTGCTAAGCCTCTTCAGGCTCTTACAACTTCAGAGAAAAGTAAAAAATTCCTAAGTCTTTGGCAAAGACCTTAGAGATGTCTGAGCTTACAAAACTAAACTGATTGATCAATATGTAAAAAAGAGTGAAGCTCTTAAACTATTTTACAAGAAAAGAATCAAAGTATTTTACGCAACTTGTAAAATACATAAAGAAAGAAGAGAAGCAGATTGTTGGGGGCATTTTGCATCCTTGAAAGATCTTTCTTATATAGGCTTCTTTTGAGATAGATGTTGTGAAACAAAAGAACCTATTCAATGATGTTTGACATCTACACAAAGTTATTGGGATGATTTGAAAAGCATACTTAGTCTCTATCAGCATGCGGATATCTTGGTTGTCTAACTTTCCATTTTGGTATATAAGATGGATACTCATTTTGCTTAGGCATTTTTTTGAAACTATTTGATTGAATGGATAATCTGCTTCAAGTCAAAATGGTTATAGATATTGTGGAAACGTGAGTTTTGACTTGTAGCTTGTATTGACTATCTTCATGTAGGATGTCTGAGTTGAGTCGGGGCGTCTAAGTTGAGTAAACCCCTGGACAACAACTTAAGACTTCTTGTTCCTTAGCTTGTGGCTTGTATTTATCTACAAATATGTTTTAGACAGCCTTAAAACATTAGTACATTAAATAGTGTAATGTTTTTGTCATAATCAGAACTTTTGAGGGGTCTTAAGAACCTCATATGTTCTTTCATGACCTAACAAAGTCATTGATTGAAGATAAATATACTAAATCTCAATCTTTTTTTGATAGCAAAAGAAATGGCTATAATTCAAGAAGAGAAATTTATCATTCTCTTGTTAAGCTCGAAACAAAGCATGAAATCCCAACAAAACTTAACCTTAACACTACCATTTTTGTCTCATCAAAGTTCCTAAAAGCAAGCATTGTTGAGCGACAATTGCATTCATTGATCTAAGTATTGATCAAACTATGTGTATTTACTCCCTTGCCTCGACCTTGTTCCATGGACTTTAGGTTAGGGAAGGTGATATGGTGTTTGTGTTGTCACTAAACACAATCTTGTAGCCAACCAGTAGGTGCTTAATTATGTTATCAATTAGAGACGTTCTCACCATTGTCAACCTTCTCAACACAGCATCAGAAATTATTAAGTAAGTGGTTCATGCGCTAAATTAGTTGTCTCAACACCAAAAGAGCTACACAAGTTGGTCCCAAGTCATATTCCTACAATTCACATGTATGCTTAATCTAATAGGAATCTGTTATTAGTTGAAAAGTTAATAAAATGTTGTTACTGTAACATCCCTATGTTTTCTATTCATAAGTTTGGATATTTAATAAAGTAAGTTTATTATAAGATGTAAAATTAAAATAAAAAGGGAATTTTTGATTTGGGACCTGACGCGTAGCGTCAGGGTAAAATTTGACGTGTAGCGTCAGTGGGACGCGTAGCATCAATATAAAAATTTAGACTTGACACGTAGCGTCAGGGGGACGCGTAGCGTCAGAGTTGCGGGCAGAATAAAGACCCAAGATGACAGCCTGTAAAGCAGAAGTTAAAAACATAAGTTTTGGGGTTCTTCTTCTTCTCTCTTTTCCCTGTGACAATTAAAGGCCAACAAGAGGTTGGAATCTGAAATTAATTGTGGATTAGAGGTAAGAAACTTAAGATTATCGCATGGGATCTTTCAATTTTGAATTCCATGGAGATTTTCTATCTTTATCCATTTTTGGGGAAAACAAGGAAACTTTGAATTTTAAGATTCTAAACCGATTAAAAGTTTCCTTATGGTGTTCAAAAGAAGGATTGAGTGACGAATTTGAATTCCGCTTTATATAGGTTGTGAACGGGCCATTGAAAGATTAGTGGAAAAAGGGGTTTCTCGGAGAACTTGTGGTTTCAGTTGTGGTAAGCTTCTAAAGCTTTAGAAAGTAATTTCTGAGCATATTCCTAAGTTGGATTAAGGTTTGAACGGTTAAAACCTTAAACCTTTTTGTAATTCTATCTTTTAGTGGTTGCGGCGCATTGATCTTGGTGATTGAGTTTAGAGCGTCGACAGTGAGGTAAGGGGAGTATTATAGTATATATTTGATTACAGATTTGTGATAATTATGTTTGAAAATAAATATGTGAAAGTATGAGATTGATATATATATATATATATATATGAGAGAATATATTACTAGCTTAGGTATGCGGTCATATGTTGTATTTGACAATTATGGAAAATAGAATGTTAATAAATGAGATGTGAATTATGAATAAGATGAGAAATAATGTATAAAGTATGCCTAGAATGTGCATAATGGAGAGTGATGAAATATTGAATTATCGTGATATAGAAGATATAAAGTTATGTTTGATTATGTGAATATTATGAATGTTAAGTATGATTATGATATTTAAAGGATGTGGTTTTTATGCCGAGAGATGTGGCTTTTATGCCGAGATGTGGCTTTTATGCCGAGAGATGTGGTGTTTATGCCGAGATGTGGCTTTTATGCTGATATATGGTTCTTATGTTGTGAGTTGGCTTGTATGCCAAAATCATTTAATGATTGTATAATGTATATTCATGATTTAAAATGAATAATGTGTATATGATGAGATATATTGTTATATGCTATATATGCATGATATGTGTTATGGACAGCCAATCGGTATAGATTACCCCTTGCTTTTGGCTCTCGTGGTCCATGTAGAGGCCCAGTTGAGCTACCCAGTGATCCAGGAAGTGATCCAGTGGTTGAGGTGGGGAGACGGTTTATGATACCGGGCTCGGTGAACCAGGATGTGTTCACTGGATGTCGGTGGACTCCCAGCTGGTGGCTGATTCGTTAGTATTCGGATACTAGGTGTCTGATGTATATGAAAGTCAGTTGTGATTTACACTTCTTGACTGATATGCAGGTTATTGCATTGACATGATAATGATATGATTAAAACAATGAATTGTAAAATGATTTGGTTAAGCACGGATGCTTATAATTAATTCATCTCGATGTTGTGAGATATTTATTATGATGTGAACATAATGAATTTGTGATGGATTATGATATGTTTGGTTCATATGAGGAAACTTTAGTGGACCGATAACCCAGGCAGGAGAATGAGATTCTCCAGGTGATATCAACTCTGATTATATAGTTGTATCATTTTTATGATAGATACTCACCCTTACTTTATGTTCACAGTGAATGAACCCAAGGATGTTGCGGATGCTGCGGAAACCAGCACAAAGTGAGCAAGGAGTAATGCTAGAGGAGTTTGGGATGTATATTTTGTATATATTCATATGTGAATATGTTATCTTGTAGACTTGCAGTAGTATGTGTTGCTGTTATTTGCTTGTGATGACTAATGGCACTGAGCCATTGGTATATATAGATAGATATGTGTGTAAATCTGTGGGAGTGTGAACTTATGCATAGTATAATATGTTTGTGGTCTGGGTGATATGATTATGTAATGGCATTGAGCCATTAGATATTATGCATGTGTGATGACCAGGTACTGTTGGATGATTATAGTTATGGCACAGAGCCATAGTGTAGTAAATCATGCATTATAGGCAGGTTTTGTGGATGTATGTGTGCTAAATTGGCTGCTTGAAATGATTGAACGTTATATTGATGACTCAAATAGATTTAGAGAATTGAACTAGTAGCCATCCCTATGACTTTGAGAAACTGGATAGGTGAATTTGAGTTTCGATGAGTTTCAATACCTTTGTAAGGTATCAATAGGTTCATAAGAATATGTAAAAGTAGTATACATTGGCTTTGGATCATTTAAAAATCATTTAGGGTGTTTGGTGCAAGAGTGTTGCACATAAAGTTGTTAAGTTGTATTTCACGCATAACCTGAGCATATGTTGGAATCTTGGCGAATGAACATCGCCAATAGTTTCAGAATGGGGAAAACATATGGACCATGAAGTTTCATGGCAATTGAACCTGAAATGAGCTAATTGGATAAGTTAGTAGTTGGCCAAAAGGCCTAAATTGTGTGACAGCATCAGGTGCTGTCACTGGTAAGCCCACGCGTAGCGTCAGTCTGGCGCTCAGCGCCAGGGCTGCGAATGTATGCTCACGCCTAGCGTGGGGTTGGCGCGCAGCGTCAGACCCCTGTTTCAGGTTTTGAGTTTTCTTTAATTTAAATGATTTTGAGGATTATAAATTGTTTATTTAAATTATAATTTGGGTAATTTTTTTAAGATACATTTTTTTATTGTGATGTAATTTAATTATTAGAAACGTGAAAAAAAAATTATTGTGAAAATCAATAAATTGGGTAAAAATAAATATTATTTAAGGAGAGATGTCTGTTAGTCCTCAAATTTTCAATAAAAGCTTAAATAAAAATTTTATAAAAATTATAAAAATTAGTTTAATTTGTTAGAAAATTAGAATTTAAATTCAATAAATGGATGTTGTTGGAAATAATCTGCCCTTGATCAATTTTCTCTAGTTTTGCAGTGAAAAATTAAGAAATCAAGAGAAAATTGCACTGAAGGAGCTGACGCGTAGCCTCACTCCACGCGTAGCATCAAGAGCTATTTTTGATGCTGACGCTACGCATCACAGCCACGCGTAGCGTCAGTGCTGCGTGGTCTCCACTCCCACTTTTGGCCAACCACCCCACTTGGATTCAATAATGGGCACTCCACTCAGCCCAAGGGCCACCCCAATCAGCATAAATGGCCAAAACTCGGTGAAGACATGTCCATGTGGCCAAGCATGATCAAAATTAATTATTTGAAGTGGCCATTATCAGCTATTTAATGGAAGCTGAGTCAGGGGTCTGACGCGTAGCGTCACAGGGACGCGTAGCGTCAGCACCCTTGCTCAGCCCTATAAATAGGGCCATCCAACACCATTCAACACATCCCATTCCATACACAGCATTCTCTTCTCTTCTCTCTTGTGCTCGAATTTGAGTACTTCTTTTGTGAGTTGTAGTTCTAGAATAGTTTTCTAGATACTTGAGTGTGTTTCGGCGTATTGTGATCGTTGTATCGTGAAGTTTCCATCGTCTTCGTAATGTCAAACTCTGTAAGTGTTGTTTTTACTTTTACCATGTGTAACTAATTTGTTTATGTTGGAATTGGTGAACTAATCTATTGAGTATAATGTTGTGAATTCGACCTCTGCATGTTTATGATTCAAATCCATGTTAGTATCTCAACCTTTTATTAATATGAACGTCAAACGGGAGAATGATTTTCATGTGTATCGAAACTGGTTTTATTAGTATAAATGTCAAACGGGAGAATGATTATTTATGTCGTATTGGAGCTAGTTTTGACGAAAGTAAAAAGTTGGAATACCCTTGGTATCTCAATTCTATAGGGGTTGTTAACCATTGTTGCCATAAGGCCAGGTCTTAATGCAAGTTTTTACTGAGAAAGCTCATGAGGGATCGGACTTTACGGTGAATTCTTAGAATTTATATCACGAGGGATCGGTTATAATGATTTTAAGCTGCAATGACATGAAACTTGATGATTAAATATGCATGTCTTGAGTTCCTCATTGTTATTCTAGATTAGGGATCCAATTTCCAACATAATTTGTTTATCTGTGTTTATCTCAAGTATCTTACCTATTCTAGATTGCAACTCGACTTTTTAGATAGACTTTTATTTTCTTTTATCCTATGAATCACTCAATCATACTATCTTGTGAATATTGTATAAATTGTATATAAATCATTCTTTTGTTTATAATTTCCTTTATATTTACCATAGTAAGTAGAAAATTACTGTTGTTATTGGACTTTCAATCCCAGTGGAACGATATCTAAATTTTGAAAACTACAAGCGATTGGTGCGCTTGCCAATTAACAAAACCCGGTGGTGGACACGGACCGCAGAGGTGCCGTCGCCGGGTTAACAAGTTTTCTGGCGCCGCTGCCGGGGATTGAATTGTTTCAGTAAAACAGTAAAATTTTAATTACCGTGGTAAATATTTTTTTTTACCTTAGATAATTTTTTTATTTTATTTATCATTGTTACACTAACTTTCTTTGTCTAGTTTATGTATGCAAACTCGATCTACCGCAGGTAAAATTTATTTTGATCCTGAGATAGAAAAGTTTGTAAAGAAAATCAAGTCTTTGAAATCTAAAACACAAACTAATTCTTCTTCTACTTCGAAAATTTTTGAAAATTCAAATATGGCTGCTGAAAAGAGAACATTGGGACAGTTTGCTGCTATAAATGGTCCACCCCGAGTTCCGGGAATGTTTCAAGGACCAGTTTTACCAGTGGAAATTAAACCCGCCACCTTAAACATTATTCAAAACAACCAATTTGCTGGTTTAAATCATGAAGAACCATATGAACATTTAACTGTTTTTTATGAATTATGCAGCACAATTGGTTTTGAACCCAATCAAGAAGAGTCTGTTTACATGAGACTCTTTCCTTTTTCATTGATTGGGAAAGCAAAAGAATGGTTTAAATCTTGTCCACCGGGTAGTTTTGCAAACTGGTCCGATGTTGAAAGAAAATTTTTGGAAAGATTTTATTCTCCTTCAAAATATTTTGAAGCTATGACAGCCATACATTCTTTTTCTCAAAATAATGATGAATCATCAGGAGAGACATGGGAATGATTCAAGGCACTCTTGAGAAAATGCCCAAACCACAACCTGAATGATGCCGAAAAGGTAAGAATCGTTTACCATGGTCTATTGCCTCAGTTCAAGATGATGTTAGATGCTTGTGCAGGTGGTTCTTTAATGAACAAGACTGTGGAAGAAGCCATAGAAATATTGGAATCAATGGCTATTAGTGACCGCCAAGCAAAGCATGAAAGAGGTAATATGCAGAGGAAGCCAGGAATGCTCGAATTGGGAGTAAATGATGCAGTGTTGGCTCAGCAAAAATTACTGACCCAACAAATTGAAGTTATGAGCAAGCAATTGGAAAAACTTCAAATTGCTCAAGTAGCATCACCACCCCCTGCTCAATTTAAAACATGTATGCACTGCATGGGAGAACAACCATGTGGTTACTGTGGAAATGAGCAAGAGCAAGCCAATTTCATGAACCATCAAAGAGCACCCTTAGGTAATTTTCCTTTTAATCATGGAAATTCTTTTCCTAACAACTACCTGCAGGGTTGGCAAAATCAGAATATTGGCTGGAGACAGGACACTGGACCTTCCAATAGACCTCCTAACAATCAATTCAAGCCACAACAAACTGACAATGCAAGATTGACAAGAATAGAGGAATCTATTCAACAGTTATTGCAGTTTGTGGAGACAAATGAAGCTGCCCAAAAAGCATCAGACATACAAATGGGTCAGCTTGCAAAAGAGATAGCCGAATTAAAGAGTTCTGGGTATTCTGCAAACACTCAAAACCCAAGGGAACAATGTAATGCTGTTTCTTTTGATATTGTAAAAATTGATTGTAAAGAAAAGAGTGAGAAAAAGAAAGAAGAAGAAAAAGAAAGTGAAAAAATAGAAAAAAATAAAAAAATGAAAAAGAAAAAATATGCAAAGAGATACAGAGCAAGAAACAAACTGTATAACCCTGAAAAAATGTAAAGATCCAGGGAGTTTCACCATTCCTGTGACAATCGGAAATATCAACATTAGGAATGCGTTATTAGATTTAGGGGCTAACATTAACTTGATGCCCTTAGATTTAATAAAACGCATTGGTGAATATGAGCTAAAGGAAGCAAAGACAGAATTACAGTTTGCAGATCGCTCTGTCAAAAAGCCTTTTGGGATTGTGGAAGATGTGTTGGTAAAGGTTGACAAGTACCACTTCAAGGTTGACTTTGTGGTGCTGGATATGAAGGAGGATACTGAGATCCCCCTGATCCTAGGAAGACCTTTCATGAAGACTGCAAGAATCAGAGTAGATGTTGATTTAAGTACGGTTGCAGTCAAAGTTTATGAAGAAGAGGTAAGCTTCAGTGCTCATGAACACCTCAGGATAAGTAATGAGGCAAAAGTTTACCTTTCAACCGAATCAGGTATACCTCTTCCCAATCAATTAAATTGTTTTAAATTAACCGATGTTTTGAAAGATGAAAAATAAGTAATCAAGCATCGGAAAAGAAGAAGAAGACAGGTGATTCCTCAATGGATATTGGGAGACCACCTGATTAATCAGAGGTAATGTCTGGCTGGAGACATTAAATCAAGCGCTCAATGGGAGGCAACCCATTCTTTTCTCTTTATTTTTTATGTTTTTAATATAAAAAAAATCAAAAATATATAGATAGAATTTTATTTTGAAAAGAAAAGGAGTTTAAAATTAAAAAGAAAAGGTTTTTGAAAATCAAAATTTTGAAAAAAAAAAAACAGAACCCACGCGTAGCGCCCATGTGACGCGTAGCGTGGACTCTGAATTTTGTGTCTCACGCGTAGCGTCCCATCCACGCGTAGCGTCAGAGCCCACGTTCAGTTTTTAAAACTGAACCAGAGAGGCCCATCTTAGGTTTTAAAACCTAAAATCCCCTCTCTGCTTCACTTTAGTTTTCAAAACCCTAAATCTTAGAAACTTCCTTTTCTCTCTTCCAAAGTTATTCTCAATCCCATTGCTCAAGGAATCACAAGTAAGTATTCTAATCCCTTCTCTTTAGTTTTGTTTTTAATTTTCGACTTGTAGAAATAAATGTGGTTAGGATTAGGATTAGAAGACCATTGGGATTGATTGCTGTTAGGAATTAGGAATTGAATGGATATAGTGTAGTTTGGAAAGGGGTTGCTGTTGTGCAACCCCTGTTTTTCTTTTTCTGCGCAGCTCACGCGTAGCGTCACACTGACGCGTAGCGTAAGGATGAACTGTGAGCCCACGCGTAGCGTGGGCAGAACAGGCTGACGCGTAGCGTCACACCATGCGTAGCGTCAGCCTCTGTTTTTAATTTTTAATTCTTGCTGTTTGTTTGTTGTTATTTTTTTATTTTTTTTTAATTTAATAAATTTTCATATTTAGTATTTGTTATACTTTCTTGCATAAAAATAAATTTGTATAAATTTTTAATAAATTGTATTTTATTTTGAAAATTATTTGAAAAATATGTGTGTGACTTTCTTTAAATCATAAAATACAAAAATATGTTGTGGTATATTTGAATTCCAATTTTAGAAAAAAACCAAAAATATTTTATGGATTAATGTGTGATTTATTGTTTAATGTGTGTTTAATTTTAAAATTTTTACTTTTTGCAGATGGCACCTAGGAAATCCATTCCCACTGCTGGTCCCTCTAAAAGACAGAGGAAGACCACGGATACCGATACCACCTCTGAGGATCTTGATCCTCAGGGACAGGAGGTGTTAGGACCGAGGGATCCCACCAGATTTCGCACTGATGCGAAGTGGGCACGGTTTCATCAGATTAAGGGCCAGAGACTTATCTAGGAGAGGGTCCTTGATTTGAGTGCAGGAGACTATCCTGAGCTTCAGGATAGAGTACAGCAGAGGAGATGGGGACCTATATTCTCTCTACCTACTGAGGGGGACCCCATCTTAGTAATGGAGTTTTATGCTAATGCTTTCAGGACCCGCCAGGACGCACCAAACATAGGGCAGCAGCGGACGAGTTGGGTGAGAGGCCGGCATATCTCATATGACCGGGACACTATTAGCACCCTATTGGGTAACCCTTGGGAGCCTACTCCCGAGGATGACACTTGTTTCTGGAAAGAAAATAGAAACAAGATTGCTGCTGAGGGAGAGTTAGGATACTCCCTCGAGGAGGTTGCTCATTTCTTGAGCAAGGATGGAATCTTTTTCAACCTGAGTAGGGTTGGAAGGAGTCCATCTAACCTCCTAAAGACCCAGTTGACCCCCATAGCCCAGGCGTGGTCCCATCTCATGCTCCATAATATCACTCCTGTCACCCACCTTTCTTCCCTTCCAGTTGATCGTTGTTGCCTTCTCTATTCTATCCTCCAGGACCACACCATTGACATTGCTGAGCTTATATCCGAGCAGATTCACTATTATGCCCTTGGGTATAAAGTGAATCGCCCCATACCCTTTCCTCTCATCATATCTGCCTTACTGAGGAGGCAGGGAGTCATGGTGCCTTCACCAGAGTTTACTAGTTCTTCAGGGAGAGTCCCTAAAGTTCTAGTGAACAGAGATTATTTTGTGCAGCAGTGCGAGCTTCCACCATTAGAGCAGGAGGCTCAGCCTCGACCTAGGAGGAGGAGACCACCAGTGCAGCCTCCATCTACTGATGCTGTCACACAGGGCTTTGCCCGGATATCACTTGAGCATCAGCATATGATGCAGATGATGGCTGCCACTCATAGAGCTTATATTCATCTTCACGATGAATTTTATCAGTACAGGTTACAGGGAGAGGGAGCACCTTATGTTACCCCGGCCGAGTTTGCAGCACATGTAGCTTGGCCCGGAGATTTACCCACCTACCCTGAGACTGGTGGATCATCTGGCGCACAGGTTGACTCTGATGGCGATGGTGATGATGAGGAGGAGGAGGATGATGATCAGATGGAGGATTGAGGATGCCATCTTATTTTGAGTACATTTATTTGATATTTATATTTACATTCACATTTATATTTTATATTATGGTATTTTATTATTTGTGTGGTGTGTGTTTTCGTAATTATTTGTTTTTGCATATTTTATTCGATAAAAAAAAAATCAATTTTTGTTAGTAAGTTAGTTTATACACTTAGAGTTTTTACACAATAAAACCAATTTTGTAAAATTAATTATCAATTTCTTTATAACTTAGGAATTTTGATAAATTTTAATACAATAAGTTTATTAACCATCAAGCAAATTTCAATAACCCGGTGAGTTGAGAGATCTTTTTAGACACTTGAGGGTTTAATCAACATATTTTCAATTTGAATTGATTTTGCTTTAATCTGTGATTTGTGTTGTTGTACAGAGAATTCGGGAAAATGATCAAGGCACATTTATTAGTGAAACGAAACCTTGGGCCAAACAGCTTACCTTGGTAAAAAGTCTTTTATCCTTTGCAAAGCCAATTTGAGCCTAAAAATAAAATTCTTTGGTACCCTTAAAACCTAATTTTGTTTTAACCATTCCCTATACTTGATTGATTAAAAGAGCAGTTGAAATAAATGAAAAATATTTTGAGTGTTCTTACACAAATGGGGAGTGAAAATGAGCAACTTGATTCTTTTCAAAAAAATAGAATATGGAAAAGAAAAATCAAAAATAGTGAAAAGAATCAAGTTGGGGGTATTTATTTTTCATCAATAAAAATAAATGAGAGTTTGGGATCAAGAGAAAAGCCTAAAAATTATGAAAATGCTCTTTTATGATTTCAGGTTTTTGAATTCCAAGAAAAACCATTGATTCTTGTAAACCAAGCCTCATTACAACCCGTGAAAAGACCTTGTGATTTTCGAATTAACTCTGTATAAATAACCATTGATTAGATGACAAACAAAGTTAAATTCGTTTGATTTTATGATTGATTGAGTGAAACAGGTTACCATTCGCATAGAGATAAACACTTGTGAGGTAAGCCTGAAATTCTGCTTGATTGTTAATAGAATATTGTAAACACTTTTATCATTAAACCTTTGTTATATTTGATATCAGTTTTTGATTATTACAAAATAGTTAAAATTGTGTAATTATTTTTTGTGGTAAATTTTCGGACTAACTTAAAAATTTGATTTCAAATTTTTATTTTTCTTATTTTTCTCTCTTGCTCGAGGACGAGCAATGTCTCAAGTTGGGGGTATTTGTTAGTCCTCAAATTTTCAATAAAAGCTTAAATAAAAATTTTATAAAAATTATAAAAATTAGTTTAATTTGTTAGAAAATTAGGATTTAAATTCAATAAATGGATGTTGTTGGAAATAATCTGCCCTTGATCAATTTTCTCTAGTTTTGCAGTGAAAAATTAAGAAATCAAGAGAAAATTGCACTGAAGGAGCTAACGCGTAGCCTCACTCCACGCGTAGCATCAAGAGCTATTTTTGATGCTGACGCTACGCATCACAGCCACGCGTAGCGTCAGTGCTGCGTGGTCTCCACTCCCACTTTTGGCCAACCACACCCCACTTGGATTCAATAATGGGCACTCCACTCAGCCCAAGGGCCACCCCAATCAGCATAAATGGCCAAAACTCGGTGAAGACATGTCCATGTGGCCAAGCATGATCAAAATTAATTATTTGAAGTGGCCATTATCAGCTATTTAATGGAGGCTGAGTCAGGGGTCTGACGCGTAGCGTCACAGGGACGCGTAGCGTCAGCACCCTTGCTCAGCCCTATAAATAGGGCCATCCAACACCATTCAACACATCCCATTCCATACACAGCATTCTCTTCTCTTCTCTCTTGTGCTCGAATTTGAGTACTTCTTTTGTGAGTTGTAGTTCTAGAATAGTTTTCTAGATACTTGAGTGTGTTTCGGCGTATTGTGATCGTTGTATCGTGAAGTTTCCATCGTCTTCGTAATGTCAAACTCTATAAGTGTTATTTTTACTTTTACCATGTGTAACTAATTTGTTTATGTTGGAATTGGTGAACTAATCTATTGAGTATAATGTTGTGAATTCGACCTCTGCATGTTTATGATTCAAATCCATGTTAGTATCTCAACCTTTTATTAATATGAACGTCAAACGGGAGAATGATTTTCATGTGTATCGAAACTGGTTTTATTAGTATAAATGTCAAACGGGAGAATGATTATTTATGTCGTATTGAGCTAGTTTTGACGAAAGTAAAAAGTTAGAATACCCTTGGTATCTCAATTCTATAGGGGTTGTTAACCATTGTTGCCATAAGGCCAGGTCTTAATGCAAGTTTTTACTGAGAAAGCTCACGAGGGATCGGACTTTACGGTGAATTCTTAGAATTTATATCACGAGGGATCGGTTATAATGATTTTAAGCTGCAATGACATGAAACTTGATGATTAAATATGCATGTCTTGAGTTCCTCATTGTTATTCTAGATTAGGGATCCAATTTCCAACATAATTTGTTTATCTGTGTTTATCTCAAGTATCTTACCTATTCTAGATTGCAACTCGACTTTTTAGATAGACTTTTATTTTCTTTTAT
This sequence comes from Clitoria ternatea, assembly GCA_037962975.1. Classification (NCBI taxonomy): domain Eukaryota; kingdom Viridiplantae; phylum Streptophyta; class Magnoliopsida; order Fabales; family Fabaceae; genus Clitoria; species Clitoria ternatea. The sequence continues at coordinate 19,024,105 of CM075670.1, read as the reverse complement.
CCTATGAATCACTCAATCATACTATCTTGTGAATATTGTATAAATTGTATATAAATCATTCTTTTGTTTATAATTTCCTTTATATTTACCATAGTAAGTAGAAAATTACTGTTGTTATTGGACTTTCAATCCCAGTGGAACGATATCTAAATTTTGAAAACTACAAACGATTGGTGCGCTTGCCAATTAACAAAACCCGGTGGTGGACACGGACCGCAGAGGTGCCGTCGCCGGGTTAACAATGTCACAATTGGTATCAGAGCAAGACTATTCAGGATTGTAAACCTTTTGGGTAGAAATGGTAGAAAGTAGTGAGATTTGTTTATGTATTCATCTGTATGGATGGAATTGTATATGTATGAAAGTGAATTTTCAGGAATCCTGGCATTGTGCTCACTGGTTATCCGTTAGCCGCACTTCCTAGTATTGAGGTATTAATTCTGGACTATGTTCAATTTGTTTGAGTATTAATGGTGTGTTATGTTAATTGTAGAATGACTGGTACTTCTAATTCAACCCCTGAGGGTGACTTCTTAGAAAAGTTTTGTCAGCTGATGGGAAAGGCTGAATCTGGCCCAACCCTTGATAAATTTTTAAAGCGTAATCCCTTAGTGTATAAAGGTGGACGTGATTATGATGAAGCTTATATTTGGCTCAGGGAAATGGAACAAATGTTTGATTATTTTGAATGTACTGAGGAACAAAAAGTGGTATTCTCTACTTATCAGTTGCGTGATGAAGCTAGGGTCTGGTGGACACGTGCCAAACCTCAGATGATCAATGCTAATGAGGCCTTAAACTGGGTTAATTTTAAAAAGAGGTTTTTGGCAAAATACTTTCCTGACAATTATAAAACTAGAAAAGAGATGGAATTCTTACATCTTGAACAGGGAAGGATGTCTGTAGCTGAATATACAGCTAAATTTGATGAGCTATGTGACTTTTATTACCCTTTTTCCTTAGAAGGTACTGAAAGTAACAAAAGTGCTAAGTATGAGTCTGGTTTGAGAATAGAGCTTCGTACTGCTATTGTACCTTTGGGGATTAGGGACTATGCTGAACTTGTTAATAAAGCACAATTGACTGAAAATGTTCAGATGCAGAGGATTTCTTTCAGAAAAGATAAATCTCAGTTGAGAATTAAAGGAGTTGAATTTAAAAAGTAGAGATTTAGTCGAAGTGGATCTTCTTCTTCATCTTCTTCTCCAGTTAGAGGTCGAGGCAGTACTCGTCCTGATAATCGAGTTTGTTTTAAATGTGGCGGAGAAGGACATTTGGCTAGAAACTGTAGATTTGAATTGCCTATATGTTATCATTGTGGTCAAACTGGCCATTTTAGGCCTGATTGTCCTATGAGGCAGCACAAGAATGTACAAGGGGGTAGGGCTTTTACTCCCGCGAATCAGGGCGGTAGGTTTTAGAGGGGTGGACGTAGTGGGGCTTGAGGAGGCCCAATCCGATAATCTGATACCACACAGTCTGCTAGTGCTCAGAATGTTATTACTGGGAGAGTGTTTGCTTTTGATGCTTCTGATGCCATTCATAATGATCAACTAGTGCACAGTAAGTGTTCTCTTTTTGGTAATCTTGTAGATGTGATATATGATTCTGGAGCTACACATTCGTTTATTGCTGAAAGTTGTGCTAGAGACCTTGAATTGCCTATGGTATTGATGAATAATTCTATAATTGTATCCACACCGACTGGTTCCAAGGTTAAGACTATGACTATGTGTGAAGGAGTAAATTTATCCATTGAAGGTCGAACTTTCAATGCAAATTTAATCTATATGCCCTTGAAAAATCTAGATATTATTTTGGGAATGGATTGGTTGTCTGCCAATCAGGTTCTGGTGGATTGTTATCGTAAAGTGATGGTTTTTCCTGTCGAATCCACTCCTAATGATTTGGTATGTTAATATTTCTTTTTGTTATTGTTATTTTACAGGGATATGTAATTTGATTCTTGCTGATATACCTGTTGTAAGTGAATTTTCGGATGTGTTTCCGGAAGATATTCCTGGGTTGCCTCCAAACCGGGAAATTGATTTTGTGATTGACTTAGTTTTGGGTGCCGAGCCAGTGTCACGCGCACCGTATCGTATGTCATCTATAAAGTTAACTGAGGTGAAAAAGCAAGTTGAGGAACTGTTAAGTAAAGGTTTTATTAGACCTAGTGCTTCTCCTTGGGGTGCTCCTGTACTATTAGTACGAAAGAAAGATGGGAGTATGAGAATGTGTATTGACTACCGTCAGTTAAATAAATTGACAGTTAAAAATAAATATCCTTTACCAAGGATTGATGATTTACTTGACCAGTTACGGGGCGCATGTATCTTTTCTAAGATTGACTTACGATCCGGATATCATCAGATTAGAGTAAAACCTGAGGATATTCCGAAAACCGCTTTTCGAACAAGATACGGTCATTATGAGTATGTGGTGATGCCATTTGGAGTTACTAATGCTCCGGCGGTATTCATGAGTTATATGAATTGAATCTTTCATCCTTTCTTGGATCAGTTTGTAGTAGTGTTTATTGATGATATACTAGTATATTCAAGATCCGAGGGTGAACATGTTCAGCATCTCCGCATTGTTCTACAGATTTTGCGAGAGAGGCAGTTATATGCAAAATTGTCAAAATGTGAATTTTGGGTTAAAAGTATTCAGTTCTTGGGGCATGTAATTTCTAGTGATGGAGTTTCTGTTGATCCTTCCAAGACAATTGCAGTTATGAATTGGGAGAGGCCCAAATCTATTACTGAGATTTGAAGCTTTCTTGGTTTAGCTGGGTATTACCGGCGTTTCATAGAAGGTTTCTCTCGTATTGCACTTCCTATGACCAAATTAACTAGGAAAGGATGTCCTTTTGTTTGGACTGATGAATGTGAACAAAGTTTTAATGAATTGAAAAAGAAATTGACTTCTGCCCCTGTGCTTGCTTTACCTGATGTGACCAGAGAATTTGTTGTATATTGTGATGCCTCTAAATCTGGCTTGGGGGTGTGTTAATGCAAGAAGATAGAGTTATAGCATATGCTTCTAGGCAGTTGAGGCTTCATGAGAAGAATTATCCTACTCACGACCTAGAGTTAGCGGCGGTTGTATTTATATTGAAAATTTGGAGACATTATCTTTATGGCTCCCGTTTTGTTGTGTTTAGTGATCATAAAAGCTTGAAGTACTTATTCGATCAAAAAGAATTGAATATGAGGCAGAGGCGGTGGATGGAATATTTAAAAGATTATGATTTTGAATTAAAATACCATCCGGGCAAAGCAAATGTGGTTGCCGATGCTTTGAGCAGGAAATCTCTTCATATTGCATCTTTAATGATAGAAGAATATAAATTGCTAGAGAGTTTTCGTGATATGCATCTAGCTGTAGTAGTTCATTCTCCTGATTGTATGCTAATTGGGATGTTAAAAATTACTAATGAGTTTTTAAAATCTCTATCTGAATGTCAAGGGAATGATACTGATGTAAAATAGTTGATTGATGCCCAAGATCGGGGCAAGAATCTACCTTTGAATAGAGATTCTAATGGGCTGTGGCAGTTTAAGAACCGTATTATAGTACCCTCCGATGGTGAATTTCGAACACAAAGTCTATCAGAGGCTCATAAGAGTTCATTAAGTATTCATCCAGGTGTGATGAAAATGTATCAAGACTTACGGCAACAGTTTTGGTGGCCGAGGATGAAGAAAATGATAGTTGAATATGTGGCATCCTATGTAGTATGCTTAAAGTCTAAAGTGGAGCATCAGAAACCTTCAGGGTTAGCACAACCACTTGATATTCCGATATGGAAGTGGGATGGTATCTCTATGGACTTCGTATCGGGTTTGCCTCGTTCTCGTGATGGATGTGATGCTATATGGGTTGTTGTTGATCGATTAACGAAGAGTGCTCATTTTCTTGCTATTAATATGAAATGGACTTTGGAAAAGCTTGCTAATATTTATGTGAAAGAAATTATAAGGTTGCATGGTGTACCCTCCAGTATTGTGTCAGATCGTGATCCTCGTTTTACTTCTAAATTTTGGAGAAGTTTACAACGTGAGCTGGGCACTGAGTTGAAAATGAGCTCCGCATATCATCCTCAAATGGATGGACAATCTGAACGTACGATACAAACTCTGGAAGATTTGCTTCGGGCATGTGTGATAGAACATGGAGGGAGTTGGGAGCAGTATTTACCTTTGATTGAGTTTACTTATAACAATAGCTTCCATAGCAGTATTGGTATGGCTCCCTATGAAGCTTTATATGGCAGAAAATGCCAAACTCCTTTATGTTGGGCTGATAGTAGTGACGTCCTGGTATTGGGGCCTGAAATGGTTCAATCAATGACAGAACAGATTAAATTGATCAGGAATAAATTGAAAGTTGCTCAGGATCGTCAGAAAAGCTATTATGATGCTAAACATAGACCTCTGATATTTCAAGTTGATGATCAAGTATTTTTTAAAGTTTCACCTACAAAGGGTGTGGGTCGAGTAATCGGTAGTAAAAAGTTGAGTCCCAGGTATATTGGACCTTATCGTATTTTAGAGCGAATAGGCAATGTTGCCTATAGACTTGAGCTTCCTACAGTCTTGTCAAAGTTGCATGATGTTTTTCATGTCTCCCAGCTTCGAAAGTATATTCCTCGAGATGATATGGTGGTTCCAGATGACATTATTGAAATCAGAGAAGATGTGACGGTACCGGCTATTCCTCTTCGTATTGAGGGTTATCAAACCAAACAGTTAAGGAATAAGAATATTCCTTTAGTGAAAGTCTTATGGCAGAATTTCAATGAAGTTTCACACACGTGGGAATTAGAATCTGAGATGTGACAACAATACCCGGATTTATTTATAAAGGTATGTTGATTTTGAGGACGAAATATATTCTTAGGGGGGTGAGTGTAACATCCCTATGTTTTCTATTCATAAGTTTGGATATTTAATAAAGTAAGTTTATTATAAGATGTAAAATTAAAATAAAAAGGGAATTTTTGATTTGGGACCTGACGCGTAGCGTCAGTAGGACGCGTAGCGTCAGGGTAAAATTTGACGTGTAGCGTCAGTGGGACGCGTAGCATCAATATAAAAATTTAGACTTGACGCATAGCGTCAGGGGGACGCGTAGCGTCAGAGTCGCGGGCAGAATAAAGACCCAAGATGACAGCCCGCAAAGCAGAAGTTAAAAACATAAGTTTTGGGGTTCTTCTTCTTCTCTCTTTTCCCTGCTACAATTAAAGGCCAACAAGAGGTTGGAATCTGAAATTAATTGTGGATTAGAGGTAAGAAACTTAAGATTAACGCATGGGATCTTTCAATTTTGAATTCCATGGAGATTTTCTATCTTTATCCATTTTTGGGGAAAACAAGGAAACTTTAAATTTTAAGATTCTAAACCGATTAAAAGTTTCCTTATGGTGTTCAAAAGAAGGATTGAGTGACGAATTTGAATTCCGCTTCATATAGGTTGTGAACGGGCCGTTGAAAGATTACCGAAAAAAGGGGTTTCTCAGAGAACTTGTGGTTTCAGTTGTGGTAAGCTTCTAAAGCTTTAGAAAGTAATTTCTGAGCATATTTCTAAGTTGGATTAAGGTTTGAACGGTTAAAACCTTAAACCTTTTTGTAATTCTATCTTTTAGTGGTTGCGGCGCATTGATCTTGGTGATTGAGTTTAGAGCGTCGACAGTGAGGTAAGGGGAGTATTATAGTATATATTTGATTACGGATTTGTGATAATTATGTTTGAAAATAAATATGTGAAAGTATGAGATTGATATATATATATATATATATATATATATATATGAGAGAATATATGACTAGCTTAGGTATGCGGTCATATGTTGTATTTGACAATTATGGAAAATAGAATGTTAATAAATGAGATGTGAATTGTGAATAAGATGAGAAATAATGTATAAAGTATGCCTAGAATGTGCATAATGGAGAGTGATGAAATATTGAATTATCGTGATATAGAAGATATAAAGTTATGTTTGATTATGTGAATATTATGAATGTTAAGTATGATTATGATATTTAAAGGATGTGGCTTTTATGCCGAGAGATGTGGCTTTTATGCCGAGATGTGGCTTTTATGCCGATATATGGTTCTTATGTTGTGAGTTGGCTTGTATGCCAAAATCATTTAATGATTGTATAATGTATATTCATGATTTAAAATGAATAATGTGTATATGATGAGATATATTGTTATATGCTGTATATGCATGATATGTGTTGTGGACAGCCATTCGGTATAGATTACCCCTTGCTTTTGGCTCCCGTGGTCCATGTAGAGGCCCAGTTGAGCTACCCAGTGATCCAGGAAGTGATCCAGTGGTTGAGGTGGGGAGACGGTTTATGATACCAGGCTCGGTGAACCAGGATGTGTTCACGGGATGTCGGTGGACTCCCAGCTGGTGGCTGATTCGTTAGTATCCGGATACTAGGTGTCTGATGTATATGAGAGTCAATTGTGATTTACACTTCTTGACTAATATGCAGGTTATTGCATTGACATGATAATGATATGATTAAAACAATGAATTGTAAAATGATTTGGTTAAGCACGGATGCTTATAATTAATTCATCTCGATGTTGTGAGATATTTATTATGATGTGAACATAATGAATTTATGATGGATTATGATATGTTTGGTTCATATGAGGAAACTTTAGTGGACCGATAACCCAGGCAGGAGAATGAGATTCTCCAGGTGATATCAACTCTGATTATGTAGTTGTATCATTTTTGTGATAGATACTCACCCTTACTTTATGTTCACAGTGAATGAACCCAAGGATGTTGCAGATGTTGCGGAAACCAGTACAAAGTGAGCAAGGAGTAATGCCAGAGGAGTTTGGGATGTATATTTTGTATATATTCATATGTGAATATGTTATCTTGTAGACTTGCAGTAGTATGTGTTGTTGTTATTTGCTTGTGATGACTAATGGCACTGAGCCATTGGTATATATAGATAGATATGTGTGTAAATCTGTGGGAGTGTGAACTTATGCATAGTATAATATGTTTGTGGTCTGGGTGATGTAATTATGTAATGGCATTGAGCCATTAAATATTATGCATGTGTGATGACCAGGTACTGTTGGATGATTATAGTTATGGCACAAAGCCATACTGTAGTAAATCATGCATTATAGGCAGGTTTTGTGAATGTATGTGTGCTAAATTGGCTGCTTGAAATGATTGAATGTTATATTGATGACTCAAATAGATTTAGAGAATTGAACTAGTAGTCATCCCTATGACTTTGAGAAACTGGATAGGTGAATTTGAGTTTCGATGAGTTTCAATACCTTTGTAAGGTATCAATAGGTTCATAAGAATATTTAAAAGTAGTATACATTGGCTTTGGATCATTTAAGAATCATTTAGCGTGTTTGGTGCAAGAGTGTTGCACATAAAGTGGTTAAGTTGTATTTCGCGCATAACCTGAGCATATGTTGGAATCTTGGCGAATGAACATCACCAATAGTTTCAGAATAGGGAAAACATATAGACCATGAAGTTTCATGGCAATTGAACCTGAAATGAGCTAATTGGATAAGTTAGTAGTTGGCCAAAAGGCCTAAATTGTGTGACAGCATCAGGTGCTGTCACTGGTAAGCCCACGCGTAGCGTCAGTCTGGCGCTCAGCGCCAGGACTGCGAATGTACGCTCACGCCTAGCGTGGGGTTGGCGCGCAGCGTCAGACCCCTGTTTCAGGTTTTGAGTTTTCTTTAATTTAAATGATTTTGAGGATTATAAATTGTTTATTTAAATTATAATTTGGGTAATTTTTTTTAAGATACATTTTTTTTATTATGATGTAATTTAATTATTAGAAACGTGAAAAAAAAATTATTGTGAAAATCAATAAATTGGGTAAAAATAAATATTATTTAAGGAGGGATGTCATAGTTATAACTCAATAGACTATGCCACAATCAGACTATACTGTTATACCTTACAGGACAACAAGTATAAGAAAAATTTGCACACAAGTAAGGGAAACAATAAACAATTTAATCCAATATCTACCTACTTGTGTTAACTTTGTTGCTACCTTACTTTCCTGGCCAAATTGTGTGAGTGAGACTACTAAAATTGTGTGAGTAAGACCACTAAAACTTTGGCTTATAGAACTAACCTTAATTAGCAACATGACTACAATAAGTATGTCTGGCACAATAAAATTGCATGGGTCTTTAATGGATAGTCACCCCTAAGATGTGACATTAGTTTCAGCTTTTGAAGTCTATCTCATTGTTATTGGTGTGGTGAACTCTCATTTGTGAGATTCATTAAAATTAGCCCAGCCCTATTCACTGAAAATATACTCGTTTGGAACTTTAACCCTTGCAATGGTGAGGTCATTGCGTGGTTTGTGCTTTTAGGGGCACTCAAGTCCAACTCCTTATTCATTGGGAAGGTCTACTTCAAGTCGAGGTAACATATGTAGTTAAAGTAATTACTCCCTTAGATCTCTCATATAAGGGGAAAAAAACTCAATTCTTTTGGTATCTAATGTAAACAAATGTTGACTAATTTTACTATATTAAATATTATCATTTCTAAAATGCCTTCATTTAATGTGAGTTTTTAATGTTTTCACCTCTATCTTTATTAAATATAATAAGAACAATTTTAAGAGTCAAATTAACTTTTTTTAGAATGAATTTAAAAAAATTAAATGAGATTAACTCTTAATAAATGTGAAAAAAATTTCCTTTTTTTTTTGCATATATTAAAAATCAGAGAGAGTATATCCTATCTGCGACCTTGAGGTCAAGAATGATATTGAAGGCAACATATGAGCCCATTTATGCGGGCAAGAAAACATGACATGAGGCAACTAGCAAAACTCTATCTTTCATGATTTTCTGTTTGGTCATGTGGCAGTGGGCCATATTGTTGAGAATTTACTTATTAATATTCAGGTTGGTCATGGTTAGCGTAGAATTTGGAATTATTCCTTTTATTTTTCTTGCAGCTTTTCTCCTTTTAACTCAACTTTAAATGAATGAAGCAAGAGTAAAGATATAAGTCAAAGCCAATGAATGGTATACATGGTAACTTCAAACAATCATCAAGCTGCAATATTATATATACCACACTCTTTTTTTTCTTTTTTGCTCAAACATGTAATATTCACACTTATATCAAATTATTTCATTTCTTTACATTATTCCCCAACTTTTGTCTTACCACCTGCATGGAGTGCCATTCTCTTTGTTAATTATTAGGCTAAAATTGGAAAAACGACCAAAAAAATTCCCTATTTACTACACCTACATTTGATTTTTCTACCTTTAAAATTTGTGAATAAAGTTTCCTATCTAGATGTGGGAGTCGGAGAACGTATAAAAAGGGGTTTATCCCAGCTTTGAAAAGCCCTTGCCACACAGGCCAACACCAAGACTACCATAATAATGGAGAGAGACAACATAGAGGACCATAACAACCTAGTTGAAATTCTAATTGGCGTGCATTGATGCAACAGAATTTCAGCAACTTTATTCTTCACAACGGTGCATTTTGACAATCTTTGCAAGTCTGGATATATATCCAGCAAATCCTGGATGGATCTACTATAGGCATGAGCCATGTTGTATGAGGCCTCCGGAACAGATCTCCCTTCTTTTCTGCATTCTTCTATTGTGCCCTCTTCATGACATGTGAATTTTGCAAGAATCTATCCTCAAACATTTTTAATGTCTTATAAGTTTACTTATCTAAATATCATGTCACAAAAGAAATGATAAATGAATAAACTCCCATATCAATCCTTCATTTTTTTGGCATCTTCACTTGTTTATAAAATCAACTTGATTCCTAAACTAAGCAAACCAATGTAAAAGGTTGTTTTTAACCAAGGTAAAAAATGTTTAGAAACCAGGTTGATTATATATGCTCAAAATATAACTCTGTATTTAAGACTTACTTTTGATATATCGCCAACCTGAATGGCATCGTGAGAGCAACTCTGTGGAGTGTAGCTGAAATTTGGTGCTCCAGAAAAAGGGTCACAAATTTTTATGAGTCCTACTGATTCTTCATTTTCTCTACTTACTCCTAGGATTCGGTAAATGACCGACATATTGGAATTCAACTGAAACATTAAAAAAATTATATTATATTGAACAATGAAGAAACCGTTTATGTGCAATTCATTCGGATTCTGAATTTGTGGCAATCACCTGAAGTATGAATTGGTGGATGGTGTAGCCAATTTGAGCTATCAGTTTTGTAGAGAATGATTCCTTAATGCACGGCAACATCAAACCAAGACTACTGTTCTGTGGGTTTTCTTCAAAGTCCTGAAAAGCGGAGCATGCATCATCCGCAAAGCTGCATGCAGATTTTACAGAACTTTGTGACACTTGAAAAGCGAATTCAATGACTTAAATCACATTCCCAAGCATGAAAAATTCTTCTTTACTCACGTTCGAAGGAAATAATCAAAACCAGTCAAAAACCAGCACATGCTTGTCAAGATCCAAAAGCAGAAAATTATGCTGAAACACATGCAAAACACATTTAGCCTTGGCAAAATGGAAAACAAAATATATAATGATGACTTTTCTAAAAATTGAACATTTTTATTAAAAATTATGTTTCAAGGATTTCCAGTACAATTTACAATTACAAAAATTCATTTTTTAATTTGTTATATTATGTAATATTACACAGATTAAAAAATCGGTATAGTAATAACTCTGAAAATGATACTCTATCTTAATCCTTACATTATAAATCCAGGACGCCAATGCAGCAGCATTATGACTGAATCAAAACAGCAAAGTAAGCAGACTATTAATTAAACTAAATTAATCTCAATCAATAGTTTAAGGAAATTAGCCAAACATGGACAATAGTTTAATGCTCATCACCTAGTGCTGCAACCAATGTCACTAAGTTGACGGTTAGAACAACGATATGTGCCACATACCTATGACAGACACATTAATTAAGAGCAAGAAATCAATAAAATTGAAGTAAGAAATAAGAAACACAAGCAGCATAAACAGAAGCCGAAGTTATGCAAAGACGGAACAAGTTAATGCATACGAAGTGTGAGTGGCGTCATCGAATGATTGTCCAGTTCTGTCAACAAAACGACGTATGACACGTGAGTTGCTTCTGAGGTCTTGAGTAGTTGAATTCAAAGTTTCAGATATTTGTGGAGTATATGGAAGTAAAAGGAACTGCATTTGGTTGGTAGTTTTCATGACTCTGCCAATTGTTCTTAGAGCATCTTCTCCTATACCCACCATGGATTCTTTTAGTTTTTCTGTCGTCCGCAAGGTCCTTTGACTCGTGGCGAGAACAAAACTGGATGCAGCTCTGTCATGTCATAGCAACAAAATCACTTTCGTTATTGTTTTTTCTTTTCCTAGTAATCTTCTTAATGTCTAATAGGGTTGGTGTATTGGAAATTGGGGACTTACATGGCGAGGAAAGTGAAGCAGAGAAGTAGGAACAGAATATGGAGATAGTAATGATCGAAACTTGGTAACGAAGAAGAGCCACCGCTTAGACACTTCACTGTCATGAAAATGGCCAAGGCTAGCCCACATAACAACCAAACTCCGCAAAATGCGTATCCATGGACTCCTGTAAATGCCGCAGACTGAAAAGGATCAGAAAGCAATACGCAAAATCAATCTCAAATTATCAATCCTATGCCCCACAACATCACTTCCTTATTTTCCTGTCAAATCAAAATCCTATTTATTTTGTATTATATATTATACATCAATATAAGTGTTTATTTAATATTGATTCTTTACGTTATTTGAGATAATCAAAACTTTATTTGATCATATAAAACCCAAATGAAGAATCAAACATCCCATAATATAATTAAGTTACCATTTCATTTCCACTTAAAAACACCACAACATAATATGATAAACATAATTTTTTATCTGTTAATTAAATAAAGTTAAATGATATCTTAAATAACATATGATACTAATTGTGAGATGAAATTTTTAAAGAAAGTACATTTAGTTATATATACAATGACTTATGAAACAAACATTAGTATTTCACAAATCTATAAAAAATATGGATTAAATCATTAGACAGTTTTACAGGTACATTGTATCACTATACCTAACTTCTGTAGAAATTTGTCTAACAGATTAAATAACTTAATGACGTTGTAATGTGATATAAACTGTACATTATCTATGTTTGTTTATAGTAAACAATAGACATATCACGTATATATGACGAATAATTATCATACACGTGATTTTTTAAAGATAAATAAAGATGCATGATGATTTAAGGAAGGGAGAGATTGTTGAAGTTGAGAATTAAGGGACTCACAGCAACATAATGTTTGTTTCGGACATCAAATTCTCCATTGTAGTCTTTGAAATGTCGCAAAGGGTCGGGTCTGTTGAAGCTTCTTTCATGAACAGGGGACCCTGAGACTGACCATTTTTGTGGAAACAAAGGAACGGAAATGAAGAACAAAAACAAAGGAAGAAATAAGAAACGGTTGAGCATGGTAGAGTTAGTTTTGGTGGGTTTTTTAGCAAAGGGGAAAAGACAACATTTATTTGGTGTCTCAAAATTGTGACAACTTTTTGAGTGAGGGAGTGAGACTTACTGGGTAAGGTAAGAATAGCTTGTGGCATGGTTTTGTGGGGCTATGATGAAGGAAGGACAAATGGTAATGTTAGAGATGGAGGTAACGAATCAGAAGCCGAAATTGTTGGTTCGTCAAATGCAAGGAATTGACCACTTTTAATTCTTTACTAGATGCACTGGTCTATTACAGTATCAATGTCTTTTCTTAATAAGTTTATTTTTTTATTATTAAAATCGGATCGACGGAAATCAATTAATTCAATTAATTTAATTGGTTAAAATATGAATTTGATAGAAAATCAACTTAAACATGTTTTTTATTGTTATAAACTCAATCATAGACTTACTTAAACCGATATATTTATCACATATTTTGAAAATATTGCTTATTTCCCACCCTTTGCTCCCTGTATTTCCGGTACCCTTTTTTCACCTTACGCTAATAAAGTTCATATAATGAATGAACAGAAAATTACCTTTGTTTATATACTTTCCTTTATGAGTTGCACGAGGCACCAGCATCTTAGACTTCACTTGCCTAGCACTTAACAAATTTTTTATAGGAACTAATACGATATTATATTTAACAGGATTAAAAATATACTTAAGTCAGTATTTCACGATGACTTTTCTTAAAATCACTATAAAATTGTTTGCGAGATTGGCATTAGTACTTGCCTATTTACTAATTGCGTATGATGAAATTGTCAAGAGCCAATACTGTGATTATAATGTTTTTAATAACTTAATACTAAATAATATCATATTTATTTTCTATTAATTTAAATTTAAAAGTAGATAATATTTTATTTCTGCCATAAGTATTTATTTTATAATTATTATAATATTATATTGTTTCTATTATTATAACCATTACTATTGCAACATCCCCTTATTAGTTTCCAGAATTCGTTCTGGGTTTGAGTAAAAATAAAGTATATTTTTCACGTTTAATGTCCCCGAAGACAAACAATGGAAATTCAAAGGTGGTGTCAAACAAAACAACACAAAAAAAAATGCACAGAGGCCCAAGAACAATGAATACAAGGTAAAACAACAAGAAATGTCATATCTTGAATTCTCGCTCAAGAGACATCATTCTCGTTTGGGCGAAAAAGCAACAAAATCCAAACAACGACCTCTCGATCAAGCGAGACCACCCTCGCTCAAGCGAAAAACAAACAAAATACAATCCCTTGCATCTTGCTCAAGCGAGAATCAGGCAGTGATCAACTAAAAGTATTCTTGCTCAAGCAATGTCATCCTTGCTTGGGCGAGAAACACACAGTAGCTGACCATTCCAGACTCGCTTAAGCGAGATATGCAAAAATGGCAAATTGGTGAATTTCAAAGTTACCTAACTATTTCATTTCAACTCCAATTACTATCAAATTTTAACACACATATAATCATACCCTTTATGACGTATATGAACTGCCCCCACTCAAAAAATTTCAAAGATGGATAAGATATGCAAAATAATGCATATAGGTCATTTCAAACCAATCATGCTTCATAAATGCCAACCTAAATCCATTTACTTAGCCAAATCAAACGGCATAAGCCTAGAATAGCATAACATTACCATAACACCTGGCCACGTCTGTTTCAATTGCACCATATTATTAATTAATATCATCTATCATGAATCTTGTACACATAATATTCCAATTTATCATTTACCCCCTGAGATCAATTACTACACATCAACACATTATCTTGACTTACCATTACACCCATCATCAAGGTCCTTAAAGATAACACATATTGATCATCTATCAATTCTCATTATTTGCATTACAAAACATGTTAGGTAATATATATATAATCTAAACCCTAAACAATAGAGTTCATCACCCATAGCATTACATTACGTCCCATACTCCGGCATCACCAAGTGGTATCCTCATCATCCCCTTAAAAGTTCACTGAAACTACAAGTAGAAAGGTGAGTACCACTCAAAGCAATAAATAGGAAATAACGCTTAGGGATTGAAACCCATCATTATAAAACCATCACCTTACACTCATAACATCACATCTTCAAATCACAAGTAACCAATGTATTCATCTCACACATACATATTCTCATCAATCATCCATACTTAAATTCAATGAGCACTAGGCTCCTAAAGATCAATATCAATTATCGCCAAAAGTATATAAACACCACAACTCCTTCATAAAAACATAAGTCTAGAGTTTACAAAGGATATAATAGATCTTATGGACTTTGAAAATCATTCTTTCAATACATAAAAAGCATGGTATGCGCATCCGACTTCTTAATACAAATCATAGTATCAAGGATAACTCACTCGGTGAATCGTAGCACTATAATCAAGAGGCATCCGGGTGATCACACAGTGAATCGTAGCACTATAAGCTTTGACACCCTGAGTAACAACACAGTGAATCATAGCACTATAAGTGGTCGTACTTGAGGACTGCTCATTGAATCGTACCATTATAAACGGTAGCCTTATTGGTACTCGAGAACCGCTCAGTGAATCGTAGCATTATTAGCAATCTTCAATGTCTCAAGAGAAACTTTCTTTGATGAATATACTTACACTATTAGCCATCCTCACTTGGCACTTTCCTCTGGGGCATCTGCATATTTCCCTATCATTGGTTACTAAAAAAAGCAAGGGTGAGTGTTTGGAAATCATAATTAATATAGAAATTAATGAAATGAAATAAATACTATGTTACCGTTACCAAGGGCTTTCTTACATAGTATTTCTCTGTCTCAGCTCAATAAACCATAAAGCATGATTACCTAACATGCCATATCATCATCAATAGTACCATTCCACATCCAACCACTCAAATAATGTATTCAAATATATATATATATATATATATATATATATATATATATATATACTGTGATTCATTTTCGTTCATCGAGTCATACACAATTTTCAATTTCAACACATAATATCAGCATAAATGCATACAACATATCTGACTCCCAAGCAGACATATTATGAGTTACTAGCATCTAAGAATTCAAGTAACCCTAAACCCTAAACCCTAATATATATATATATATATATATATATATATATATATATATATATATATATATATATACTGTGATTCATTTTCGTTCATCGAGTCATACATAATTTTCAATTTCAACACATAACATCAGCATAAATGCATACAACATATCTGACTCCCAAGCAGACATATCATGAGTTACTAGCATCTAAGAATTCAAGTAACCAATAAACCAAATAAATATAGAAATACCAATACGACATCACCAAAGATCAAATCATGTAAAACATAACTGACTCTCAAATAGATAATATGACGCCTTAATATCTGTATACTAAAAGGATCGACCTTCAGCTGGGGGTCCAACTTGACAACCCGTGAACCCGACTTGGCTCCCTCCAACCACTGGGTCCTACTTGACCACCGGTAGCTTTACTGAGTCCGACTTGACCACGAAAGCCAAAAGCGAGGGTAACATATACCATCGATCATCCTCAACCATATAAATCACATAATCACATTTCAATTTCTCTTTTCTCTTTAATAACTGGCACAAAGCCTCAATCAGATTAAACAGGGTGGCCACATAGATCTGACCCACGTTCTACCACCAAGGAGGCCACACAGACCATGCCCCAAATATAACACCTCGACGTTTCACATACGTCATATAGTAATCAACACGATTCACATCCTTGCAATTTCATTATTCACATCATACTATAACACAAAATGTGATCATTATAAACTTCTACACCATTTAATCTTACTCACAATACATAATTCCAAACATAATATATACGATTCAATTTATCATGCATCATATACTACTCCATACCATTCATACATTTTCTAAAATCACCCTTTTCTTACTTTAACAATTTGTATTATGTTTTACGCCACTACTAAAACCCGTAAACATAATCATCATAATAAATTACAAAATTTCATTTCCTTTACCATACATGACTTGAATCCTGGATCACACAACTTAGTCCACATACACCACCTATTTGCCATTATAGTTCATATAATTATAAAATGCCATTTTCTATTTTCATCACTCATACCCTCCTATTCATATATTAATTCATATCCTTTATCACTATTAATTCACAATAAACATAATCATAACATCGTATAACTGTTAAAACACACCCATTTTCATCATAAACAATAATTTTCATATTTCAACAACCACATTTCATTTATAAATTATAATCCAATATTTAATCATCATACAATCTAAATTACAGTTACACCAAAAATAGCTCACACATAACACATACAAGTAGATTCATCACACGCCATCAATTAATCAATCAGCTTCGTATATTCTAAAAATCATTTATCCTTTTTTTTATTAATTAACACCATACTATTATATATCACCTCACCATACTCTAAATTCCTAATATTCCATAATCACGCTACTTTCTTTTCAAACCTACTTAGGCAATACTCGATTCTAATTAATTACAACATCAAACATCCCCTTACCTCGATTCCAAACTTCTTTTTATGGTTCTAGATGTGGATCACGCCCTTTGATCAAATCGTTTGTCGTGTCACTCCCGGTTTTGACACCCACGATGTTCAACGACCTTCTGATAGTCAATCTGACGCCTACAAACCATCGAAACACAAATCTAATCAACCATTTATCACACCCATTGTATCCAAAACCATAACTAAGCTCCACATTGCCGTAAAAGTGAAAACTGGAAACCCCTCAATGCATGTAAGGTACGGCCAAGAAAAGGCGAAGAAGTAAAACTCGTGAAATTTGGACCACCCATCACCATAAAAGTCATTTCCAAGCTTTCATTCACAATGAGAAGGCAAAAATCGAACCCCCCAGATGCAATGCCAAATTCGGCTAGATAGAAAAAGCTCAAAATTGATGGGTCCATAATGTCCACCTCGAAGCCACGATTCCAGAAACGTGATCAATTCAAGGTTTTGATGCTGAATGGGCTTCCGATTTGGAGCTTAAAACCACGATCATGGAAGAAAGAAATGGAAGCTTGCCCTCTGCCATTCACACCCACGAGATTCATGAGAAAGGAAGGGAAAAAATGAAATTTATTTCATTAAGGGTAAAAACGTCTTTTGAAATTTCATTTTCCATTTTTCTTTTATAACAAATTAAAAATTTTACTTTTAATCCTTGGTAACTTCTAAATTTACCACCACTTATTTAAACTTTATTTAAAATTTAATGATTAACCAATCAAATAAATTTATTTAATTTAATAGCATTTAATTGTTTAAAATTTTAATTATATTAATTAATAATGATTTTCCAAAAATTTGAAATTTATTTAAAATAATTACTTATAATTTTCAACCAATCACCAATTTTTAAATTAATTATCTGGGATGTTACATTTGGTCAGTTAAATTTCCATTTTTAATTTTTTTAAACAAATATCTATTAAATATTTAATTAGAATGAATCAAACAATTCATACTAAACATATTTTTAGTTATTTTTGTTTTCATGGTTAACAAGGTTAATAATATTTTAAAAAATTGTTAGAAAGAATTTAAAGATTTGTAAAAGATAATAATTAAATATAAAATAAGTTTTATCTTATATTTAAAAATTATCAATGAATAGGTTGTTTTAAAAATGATTTTCTATTTTTTATTAAAATAATGGATGGATAAAAAACAACTTACCAATGTTTTTTTGTTTGTAAAAATAAAAGATCAAAATCAATCATCAAACAAGTCCAATATTTTCTTATATTCATTATTTCCTGTACATGGTTTTGAAAGTAGAAAATAATGTGGCAATTTATAATTAAAACTAAGATAATAATTTTTAATTAAAAATAAAAATAAAAACAATTTTTTAAAAAAGAAATAGCATTGAAATCCATTGTTATTGATCAATTAAAATTACCTCTTAGAATCTATAATTGTCTCAAAAAATCTAATATTTACATTATTAAAAAATTTAGATAACGATAAAAAAGATCTTATAAAAATTAAACATTTTCACGTTGAAGATATAAAACATATGTTTAATATTTTAGAAATGAAAAAAATATTTTGCATTAATTTGAAATACATTGACATTTTTCTATTTTCTATTTCTTTTTTACTTTTAGTTTATTTTCTTTCCTCCTAATTTCCTTTCTCATTTTTCCTTCAAGCCATGGAAAAGAAAGTTTTAATTACGAATTGCATTTCAATTACAGTTAGGTTTTTCTTTTGTCGTCATCAAGTACTTAACAACTTGAGTGAAATGGAGTTGGATCCGGGAAAAAAAAAACTGAACTCTGTTGACTAAACAAAAAATTTAGTAATCTTGGTTGTCGATGGTTTAGCTAAATGCGGCAAACCTTTGATTATGATCTGGAATATCTTGATGAGATGAAACTCTCTAGATAATCTTTATCTTAAGATAATCTTTAATATTATATGTTATTGCTAATTCAGTCTCAGATTTTAAAAACTATAATAATATTTTTTAATGTTATAGAACAATAATAGCAAACAATAAAATATAAAAATCTATTCAATCGGTGCCTTGTAAACATTATTTAAGGAATTAAAAATAAAATTTTCTTATTAAAAATTATGTTGAGATTGTTTAAACTTTAAAAATCAAAGTAGTTAATGATAATTTTTTATAAGAGGACTAATATAAAATACTTTTTATAAATTTGGAAATTAATTTAAAACTTTTAAAATCCAAAGATTAAAATTTCTAACCTGTACAATATAATATTGATGACTAACTTAAATATTTACTCATTTAAATTATTTGGTTGATGAGAAAACAATGACTAATTAAGTTTAGTGAGAGAGTTCATTTTCTCAATCAATTCTAATGAGAAATGTTTTAGCATGTCGTGACTAGGGATGGCAAAACGGGCCAGGCCCAACGGGCTGGCCCGCCAAGCCCGCCAAATTTGACGGGGTGGACACGAATTTTTAGCCCGCCTCCTGCCAAGGCCCGCCCCGCCTGACCCACCAATTTGGCGGGCCAAAAACCTTGGCGGGGCGGGCCGGCCTGACGGGCCCCCGCCAAAAGAAAAGATATATAAATATTACTAATTTATACTTTATTTTATTAAAATATATACTTTAATTTTCTAAAATTAAAAAAAAAAGTAATATCTCTTACTATTTATATATTTTTTTAATAATATTTTCTTTAATTTTTTTAAAAAATATTTTTCTAATTTTTTAATCTTAATTTGACACATTTTTTAAAACAAAATTACAATTTTAACTTTGGCGGGGCGGGCCAGGGCCCGGCGGGCCAGCCTGTTTTGCCATCCCTAGTTATGACCCACGGTTACCAATTTTTTTTCACCACCATTAGAGTCTTTAATTAATTTTATAATAAACATAAGTACTTTATTATGATATATTTATGAAGTTTTCATTGTTTTTATAGTAATCTAGAATCCTAGATATTAGATTAGATAAACCAAATTAATTTAATAGATAAGATAATTATTATAATAAATATATTTTGTTTTATAATATTTTATGATACATCTTCCTTATATAATAAGTGTATCTGGATAAGATATTATGGCAAGTCTCGTTTAAGGGTTTTATAAATAGAGGTTCATTCCACACTTCAGTGTCAAAATCTTTATAGATATGCATGATTTTTTAGGTCTTAGAGTGTACGTAAATCTCGAGGTTAAGGTAATCCGGCAAAACACCAGATTGAAGGCAACTCGTTACATTGTTAGGTTGAGCCTCACAAATCCAAGTAATAACATATAAAGAAAATATAATGTTATCAATTTTATGATTCAATCCAAACTAACATGATCTTAAACTAATTAGCTTGGTTAGATTAGATTTAGTTTTATTGAAAAAATTACACAAATTCAATCTAACCAAACCAATTATTTTTAGGTGGTTTGGTTTTTTTTCCACTCTCAAAGCCAATTCAAACCAACTTGTGTTCATTCCTTCTTAAAATATGGTATTAGTATTGGTTATAATTATACAAGACACAGTTATGAAATTGTATAGGTTATTATCCTGCTTCTTTTCATGCTTATGTTTTAGAAAGTTATTAGACACTAACTTATACCTATATGAGTAATAACTTTAGTATCCATCCCATTCAGTACATATGGTGAAACTTAATACTTATATTTTAGTTAAATTAAATTATTATTTTGTATCATCATTATAAAGCATAATAAGAAAAATATTCAATAAAATTCAACATAATCGTTAAATGTAATAAATATTTAATTCAAAATACATTACCTATTCAATACTGATTCTAAATTATTCAAATTAGAAAAAATTTAAAACTTAAAAACATGTATTTAAGGTGCAACACCCTGGAGCCAACTTGTAAATCCCAAGATAATTACTGTTACCATATAAAATCTCATGGATAACTTATTTTTTACGTGGTAATTATCAAGAGATTCACAACCTGATTCCAGAGGTTACTAATACAATATCAGAGTACGCAACCTTTACATAATTAACTTCTTATTATTATACATAACATCAGAGTTCCATACATATTATATTTTACAACAGGCACCTAGATTTTATAAAATATAAAGATGTAAAATACCAAAGCATAGCATACATAATACAGCCATAGTAGTCACGCAAGCAATCATCAACCTCAAAAGCCTTCATAATTTATCCACATTAAGCATTATCCACTTTGTCACATATCTTCCTGGTTAACCACTAAAGGGTTGCCACAAGTAACAGAAAGAGTGAGATAAAATATCAAATAAATAGAAATCAAATTAGAACATACACAATCACAAGTAGGATGCTATACGATGCAAATGCCAAACACGTATTTTGTATTATACTTATGTTATTATATTCCATTCTTTTATATGAATGAAAATGCATGATGGATCCATTCTGGTGGGAACATCTGCAGTGATTTCCAACAATAACATTTTTACGGATATCCAACCGATACCGCGCCCCATAATGCAACACCAACATCAGATAACAATATCATAATATCAATAACAAGTGTTGCAGGACCCCCCTTAAGGACACACTGCTTAGCCCTTAAGACGGCCGTGGTATAAAACCACCGCAGAGGTTTGTTGCTCAACATAGCGCGTTCCCCCACCGGGAACCCCCTCAAAGAACCCCTCTGCGGATTCTTTGAACGGCCAAAGCATATGATGCATGAATGCATTAAATTATCAAATTCCTTTATAATTAATTGTAACAATAAAATTATTATAACAATCAATTAAGCATACTTTGTTTGTAATTCAAAGAATATGGAAACACATTTTCCTTATCATAATTCAATCACATGGAAACACATTTTCCATAATTTTTATATCATATTTCAAACATATGGAAACATATTTTCCATGACATTTAATAATTCAAAGAATATGGAAACACATTTTTCACATTATAATAATTGTTTAATATCATATTCCAAACCATTTGGCATCAATTTCACAATTTAATTCAAATTAAATTAAAATCTAACTATATGAGTTTCTAAACAATTAAGCAAGCAATTCTAACTTAATTTCTATGTATTTAATATCTTATCCCCTCTTTCTTACCTCAAGTGAAGATCGTTAAGCTTTCCTTATGCTAAACTCCCTTGTATTTCTTCAAATCTTCAAGTTTGCGTAATTTCTTCTTATGCGAAAATTAAAGAGTTTAAGTATGACAATGAAGGTTTTGAGAGCTTGAAGAGGGAGATGAAAGGTTATAGGATTAGTGAGGTTTTTGGTTTAAGGAAATTTGGAAGGTTGGAGACCTATTTATAGGCTTTCAATGGCGGTTGCTGTAGCAAATTACTGTAGCAAATCACTGTAGCAGCTCGAAATGACATGAGGCGGTGGGAAAAATGGAGAACTCTCATGAATTCTCTACATTTCACAAGATTTTTCATGTGACGTTTTACTGTAGCATTTTACTGTAGCATTTTACTTTAGAAGATTTTTATTTTATTTTATTATTCTATTCTACGTTCCATTCTCGTTTAATTCCGTTTTAAGTCAGACTAAAAATATCCTTGTATTCATAATTAAATTTTCTATTTTCTGAGAAACTTTAATTTTTCACTGTTTAATTACCGCTTAAAAATTAGGCTGTTACACTCTCCCCCCGTTATAAAAATTTCGTCCTCAAAATTTAAACGTACCTTGTTAAAATAATTCAGGATATTGACTCCTCATCTTATCTTCTTGTTCCCAAGTCATGCTTACTTCATCTCCTTGTTGCCAAGCTACTTTCACCAATGAGATCTCCTTGCCTCTTAGTCGCTTGACGTCTCTGTCCATTATCTTCACTGGTGTTACTGGAATCGTAAGGTTTTCCTTAACTTCTATATCATCAGTCTTGATCACATGGTCTGGATCAGGTACATACTTTCATAATTGTGAGACATGGAAAACATTATGAAGATTGGAAAGGTGAGGCGGCAATGCGATCTGATATGCCACTTTACCAATTCTTTTCAGGATCTCATATGGCCCTATATACCTTGGAGTAAGCTTCTTGATTTTTAACACTCTTCCAACTCCTTTGTTGGGTGATACTTTTAAGAATACATAGTCTCCAACTTGGAATTCTAATGGCTTCCTCCTTTGATGATAATATGACTTCTGCCGATCCTGTGTAATTTTCATCCTTTCTCTAATCATCCGAATTTGCTCTGTTGTTTACTGGATAATTTTTGGTCCAAGAGTCAGGTGCTCACTTGTCTCTAACCAACAGATTGGTGTCCTGCACTTTCTACCATACAATGCTTCATATGGTGCCATCCCAATGCTTGAGTGATAACTGTTATTATATGTGAATTCGATTAATGGAAGGTAATGTTCCCAGCTTCCACCATGTTCTAATACACATGCTCTCAGTAAATCCTCCAGACTTTGGATAGTCCTCTCTGACTGTCCATCAGTCTATGGATGATAGGCAGAACTTAACTTTAGTCTGGTACCAAGCTCTTTATGTAAACTTCCTCGGAATCGAGAAGTAAATCTAGGATCTCTATCAGACACTATGCTTGACGGTACTCCATGTAATCTCACTATCTCCTTTATGTACACTTGAGCCAATTTCTCAAGTGAATGCTTCATGTTGATCGGAAGTAAATGGGCTGATTTTGTTAATCTATCGACTATCACCCAGATAGCATCATTGTCTCTTTGTGTTTTAGGTAAGTCTGACACAAAGTCCATGACAATGTCATCCTATTTCCATACTGGTATTTCTAGTGGTTGTAATCCACCAGATGGTTTTTGATGTTCTACTTTACTTTTCTGACATATTAAGCAAAATGAAACATACTCAGCTATCTCCTTTTTCATCCTTTTCCACCAGAAATCCTTTCTTAAATTTTAATACATCTCCGTAGATCCAGGATGAATACTAAGCATGCTTTTATGGGCTTTATCTAGAATCATCTTCTTTAGTTCTGCATCCTTTGGGACACATATTCTTCCTTTCATCCTCCATACTCCATCTGAACCTTCTTGTAATCCCAGATCTTTTCCATTATGTTGTGTCTCGATCATTTCTTGGAGACATACATCCAATCTTTGTTTTTCACACACCATCTTCAGAAAATCATTAGTAATTTTCAAAACTCCGACCACCATATTTACTGAAGATTTCTCCTTAACTGCTATGTTTAAGTCTTTAAATTGTTCAATCATTTCTAATTCTTTTATCATTAAAGCTGCCACATGAATAGCTTTTCTACTAAGTGCGTCAGCAACCACGTTGGCTTTCCCTGGGTGATACCTCAACTCAAAGTCATAGTCTTTGAGAAATTCCATCCATCGACGTTGTCTCATATTTAATTCTTTTTGATCAAATAGGTATTTAAAACTCTTATGATCACTATAAACTTCAAACTTTACACCGTATAAGTAGTGTAACATCCCTGATGTTTTAATGAGAATTATAAGAAATGGAAAATGTTAGTAAATGTTTTAGAAGTTTTATTTAATATTTGTTCTGTCCGAGCCAAAGACTGGAAAAGCCGGTGTTGAGATCAGGAGAGCGGTCAGGCGGAGTTAAAGATTGGGAGTGTAAGAGAAGAGCGGACAGGGCCAGGAGGTTTGGTCCGAA
Source organism: Clitoria ternatea (assembly GCA_037962975.1). Lineage (NCBI taxonomy): Eukaryota > Viridiplantae > Streptophyta > Magnoliopsida > Fabales > Fabaceae > Clitoria > Clitoria ternatea. Next base: position 18,999,384 of record CM075670.1, on the reverse strand, counting down.
CCGTTGTGAGGAGAGCGCCTCACATGGAGTCATAGCCCGGATTAACCTCATAATGACTGAAACAACGGGTGTAGGTAACCAAGAGGTGAGCACGGATGAGATATCCGACCTCTCAGGTTGTAGCTCGAATTTCCGAGGTATGAACACTAAGTTAGGACACCGGGGGCCGATATTTATATTGGGCCTATACTCTTGCGAAGTATTAGAGAATTGTGAATAATTAAACGTTGAGGGAATAAATACGTGTAATTGATTTGATAACTATGCAATAGTTTAATATAGTGAAATTGATTAAATTTAGTAAGAATACAAATAAAATAAAGGAAAAGATGATCTTGCCCATGAGCTATATATATATATATATATATATATAAGGAAATTCTCTTCCTTCCCTCTTCATTATTTACAAGCTACCTTTGCTATTGGTCTGTTCCTTCACTTTCGTTTTTCTCCTCTCTTAACGCTGAGTTGCATGCGCTGGAGAGGGACTCCATTTGTGTCCAAACTTTAATTTATTCCCATTCCTGTGATCGAGGCTTCAAGGTGAGTCTACTGATCCGTTCTAATTGTGATTCCCTTATTCCTTTTATTCTTTAGCAGTTTAAAGCCATGCATGGCTATATTCGTGGCTGTTCTCCACTTCTCTGGTGAGTGTGAGCCCAGATACTGTCCATGAACTAAGGGCGTTGAAGTGACGAGCTGTACTTTATGATCCGTAGGTAGTAGGCTAAGCAACGGAAGACTGAGTGACGGAGTTGAGACTGCGAAACCAGTGCTCAGAGGAAGGAATCGACACAGAGAGCAGATTATCGAAGCTTGGAACCAAAGTAAGGGGGGTGTTCGGGTTATAATTAATTAGAATAGGACTCGCTTCTTATTCAGGTCATTGAGGTAATATAAACAGGTTAAGGAAAATGTTGCTAAACGTAGTTGTGTGTTTATGCTTGTGCATGTGTGACTGAGTACATTAATTAGTGGAGGATCGGGTGTGGATGAGTTTATCATGTATGATCTTGTGATATCTAATGTGAAATGATCAGTGTTATGTGACGACGGGTTAGCAAGCAGGCTACCCGAGTGATGGGGAATTGATATTATTATGTGAAAGGTAAATTGTTGAATGACTATGTGGTGAGGGATGGCCGACGGTATATGATAGCCCCTCATTTCTGGCTCCCGTGGTTTTCGTGCCCAGTTGAGCTACCCAGTGGTCAAGTAGGATCCAGTGGTCGAGGTGGAGAGTCAAGCAGGACTCGGTGAACCAAGCAGGGTTCACGGGGTATCAAGTAGGACCCCCACCTGAAGGCCAATCCTTTAGTATCCGGATACTAGGAGTCAGATTGTATGAGAGTCAGTTGTGATCATGATGAATGTGATGGGATTGTGTAGTTGGTTTAATATAGTTACTGTATGTAATACACTATGTTTCGGTATGCTTACTTACAAGTGGTGCTTTATGTGTATGTATAAATATGCATGTATATTTTTAGGTTCCATTCTATATTAATTACAATGTCAAACACTCACCCTTGCTTTTTTTTTTAGTAACCAGAGACAGGGAGGGGGAAGGAGCCATGGAGTCGCGCCAAGGGGGAGAACGGTGCCAGGGTCCGAGTGACTTTGAGTGACTCTCTATAGAGTCATATGTGTGTATAAGAACTTCTTAGTATTATTATCAGTTGTGTTTAATTAAGACCAGACCGGATGTAAACCTATATTTTAAAATACATCACTGTTATTTGCATATGCTTTCATGGTAGCTATGATAACTCTTTGGGTTCACAGAACCATTTTTAGAGTAAAATTTTGGGAGTCCGGTTGCATGTTTTGTATAATCCGATGTATGAAAGGTATTCGCTCAAGCGAATAGAACCTCGTTTAAGCGAGAGTCCGGAATCTCGCTTAGACGAGTAGGGGCCTCGCTCAAGCGAGAAACCCTGATTTCCCTTTCTCCCATCCGTTGTGTTTAAATTAACTTGCTTTTCTTTTCTAGACCTCATTTAATTAATCTAACTGTGACTGCTGTCACTTGAATAAGTCAGTAAAAATAAATGCTTTTTCACAAAATATCGATTAATTTTCAAGAAAAGGAAAAATTTATCGTAAGAGGTAATTGTTTGAATAAAAATAAATGTAAAAATAACCTAGGATGTTACACTTGGTATCAGAGCGGTTCTTTCTAGAGCCGGTGTATGGGCCGATCTAGTGATTGTGATAGTCTTATGAATATTGATTGTATTTCGTTGTATTGAGATTGTGTGTGGTCTGGCATCGTTCCCTTGGCACTCCACTGGCGTAGTATTCTATGAATATAAGGTAAATTTACGATCCCCTGACTGATCTTGGTTATTAATGGTGATGTGTTTGCTCATTGTAGAATTACTAAATGGCCGGAGAGACTAGTTCTGGGGGAAGAGATGATTTCTTCTATAGATTTACTCAGCTTATGAGTAGGACCTAGTCCGGTCCCACTCTGGATAAATTCCTGAAAAGGAATCCTCCGACTTACAAAGGGGGACATGACTATGACGGGGCATACATCTGGATCAGGGATATCGAGCAGGTTTTTGAATATTTTGAGTGCTCTGAAGAGCAAAAGGTTTTATTTGCTACTTACCAACTAAAAGAAGAAGCTAGAGTATGGTGGTCCTGAGTGAAGGTGCAGATGAATGCAGCCAATGAGCCGTTGGTATGGGTGAATTTCCGAAGGAGGTTCCTTGTTAAATACTTCCCGGACAACTACAAAATCCGGAAAGAAATGGAATTCCTGAAGTTGGAGCAAGACCGGATGTTTGTAGCTGAGTACACCAGCAAGTTTGACGAGCTATGTGATTTTTACCACCCTTTCTCGTTAGAAGGGACTGAAGGTAGCAAGTGCGCCAAATACGAAGCTGGACTACGGATTGAGCTCCGTAGTGTAATCGTACCAATGGAGATTAGGGACTACCCAACCCTGGTGAACAAAGCAAGACTGACTGAAGAGGTGCAGTTACAAAGGACGTCCCAGCCGAGAGATAAAAAGCCACTGAAGGCAAAAGGATTCAACTTCAAGAGGATGAGTCAATTCTTCCGGGGTGGCAAGTCTTCTGCTACCTCCTCATCCTCTTCCGGCCGGGGTTCCACTGGTCGATCGGGTAATCCTTCTGGTAATCGTACATGCTACAATTGTGGTCAGGAAGGTCACATTGCCAAACATTGCCAAGCCAATCAGATTGTGTGCTTCCAGTACGGACAACCAGGGCACCTCAGGCCCGATTGCCCTCAGAGGCAACAGTAGGGCAGGACGGATAACCGAACTAACTCTTCTGGGACCCGGGGTTCCAACTTTTCGAGGGGAGGCCGGAATGGAGCTGGTAGAGGGAACCAACAATCGGGAAGATATGATGCCCAATCTAGCGGTGCCCAGAACGCCATGACCGGGCGTGTATTTGCGTTTGATGCTTCAGAAGCTACGAGGAATGACAATTTGGTACAAGGTAAGTGCCTCATCTGTGGTTATCTGGTTGATGTAATTTATGATTCAGGTGCCACCCATTCCTTTATTTCAGAAAGTTGTGTGCGACGGCTTGGTCTGCCAATCAGTTTAATGGAGAACGCTCTTATTGTTTCCACTCCAACTGGTTCCACTTTCTGTGCAACTACAATGTGTAGAGAACTACCGATGCAAATCGAAGCCCGTACTTTTCGAGTAAATTTTATCTGTATGCCATTGAAGGACTTAGATGTTATTCTGGGTCTCGATTGGCTTGCTGCTAATCATGTGTTGGTCGACTGTTATCGGAAGAATATTGTTTTCTCTCAGGAACTTGATATGAAGAACGGGGTGAGCGATGTCCTAACCACGTATGTTGTTTTATTCGCTTCGGAGGGTCGGCATAACCTCCTGCTTAGTGATATTCTGATTATTTGTGAATATCCTGACGTTTTTCCGGAAGAAATTCCGGAGCTACCTCCCAGTCGGGAGATTGATTTCTCTATTGACTTGATTCCCGGGGCAGAACCTGTGTCCCGAGCGCCATATAGAATGTCTTCGGTGGAATTGACCGAAGTGAAGAAACAAGTAAACGAATTACTAGAAAAGGGCTTTATCCGACCCAGTGCTTTACCCTGGGGCGCTCCGGTGTTATTGGTAAAGAAGAAGGACGGTAGTATGCGAATGTGCATTGATTACCGACAGCTGAACAAACTGACAATCAAAAATAAATATCCACTACCTCGGATTGACGATTTACTGGACCAGTTGCGAGGCGCCGCTGTGTTCTCTAAGATCGACTTGAGGTCGGGATACCACCAGATCCGAGTGAGGTCGGAGGATATCCCAAAGACAGCATTTCAGACTCGATATGGGCACTTCGAGTACGTAGTAATGCCCTTTGGAGTAACGAACGCTCCTGCCATTTTTATGGATTATATGAATCGGACTTTTCAACCGTACTTGGACCAGTTTGTGGTAGTATTCATTGATGATATTTTGGTATATTCGAGGTCGGACGAGGAGCATGCTCAACATCTTCGACTTGTTTTACAAGTACTTCGGGAGAAGAAGTTGTACGCTAAACTATCTAAGTGTGATTTCTGGGGAAGTAGTGTACAATTCTTGGGGCATATAATTTCCCAAGAGGGAATCTCAGTTGATCCGACAAAAATTGAGGCGGTTATGGCTTGGGAGAGGCCGAAGTCAATAACTGAAATTAGGAGTTTCCTCGGATTAGCTGGATACTATCGACGTTTCATTGAGGGGTTCTCTCGGATAGCACTCCCTTTGACTCGGTTAACGAGGAAAGGAAACCCCTTCGTGTGGTCGAAAAAGTGTGAATTAAGCTTCCAAACTCTTAAGCGATGTTTAACGACTGCCCCTGTGCTTGCACTGCCCGATATAACACAGGAATTTGAAGTATATTGTGATGCATCCAAATTTGGATTGGGGTGTGTGTTGATGCAAGCTGATCGGGCAATTGCTTATGCTTCGAGGTAATTGAGGCCACATGAGGAGAATTACCCGACTCATGATCTGGAACTTGCAGCAGTGGTGTACGCACTGAAGATTTGGCGTCATTATCTATATGGGGCTCGCTTTGTAGTATTCAGTGATCACAAGAGCTTAAAATACTTGTTTGATCAAAAGGAGCTAAATATGAGACAGAGGCGATGGGTGGAGTATTTAAAGGATTACGACTTCGATTTAAAGTATCACCCGGGCAAAGCGAATGTTGTGGCAGATGCACTAAGCAGGAAGGTATTACACGTGGCTTACCTGATGGGTAGAGAACAGGAATTGCTGGAAAGCTTTAGAGATATGAATGTTGGAATTGTTATGGACGCACCAAATCGAATGACAATCGGAATGTTAAAAATCTCCAACGAATTTCTGGAGTCGATGGTAGCTGCACAGAAAGACGATAAAGAGTTACTGAGGCTGATTGATACTCAGACCCAAGGCAAAAATGTGGAGATAACAAGGGGTAATGATGGTATATGGAGATTCAGGAACCGAGTGGTGGTGCCTGCACATGGAGGCTTCAGGCAGGCGGTGCTATCAGAAGCACACAAGAGCTCTTTGAGTATACATCCGGGAGTGACAAAAATGTATCATAACTTAAAAAAGGAATTCTGGTGGCCAAGCATGAAGAAGGCAATAATTGAGTATGTGAAATCCTGTGTGATATGTCAGAAGTGCAAAGTTGAGCACCAACGACCTCCAGGTTTGCTTCGACCTCCAGAAATTCTGATCTGGAAGTGGGAAGGTATCACCATGGACTTCGTGTCTGGACTACCCCGCACTCAAACTGGATACAACGCGATTTGGGTGATTATTGATCGACTAACCAAAAGTGTGCATTTCCTGGCAATAAATATGAAGTGGTCGCTAGATCGATTAGCTAAGTTATACATTGCTGAGGTCGTACGACTGCATGGTGTGCCCTCAAGCATTATCTCCGATCGGGATCCCCGATTCACTTCAAGGTTTTGGGGGAGTTTGCAACAACAACTGGGTACCGAGCTCAAATTGAGCTCAACCTATCATCCCCAGACCGATGGCCAATCAGAACGGACGATACAGACTCTTGAAGATATGTTAAGGGCATGTGTACTGGAACAGGGCGGATCATGGGAGAAATACTTGCCCTTGGTGGAGTTTGCATATAATAACAGTTACCATAGCAGCATTGGGATGGCTCCATACGAAGCTCTTTATGGTCGGAAATGTCGTACTCCATTATGTTGGAATGAGAACGGCGATGCCCTTCATCTGGGGCCTGAGATGATTCAAGAGATGAATGAGCAAATCGCTTTAATCCGAGAGAAGATAAAAATTGCTCAAGACCAGCAAAAGAGCTATTATGACAATCGGCATAGACCCCTTGAATTCCAAGTGGGTGATTGGGTGTTCCTAAGGATTTCACCGACTAAGGGTGTAGGTCGAATTTTGAAGAGTCAAAAGCTTAATCCGAAGTATATTGGACCATACCAAATACTAGAACGGATTGGTGAAGTCGCTTATCGACTGGATCTTCCCCAATCGTTGACTAACATTCACAACGTGTTCCATGTATCGCAACTTCGAGCTTACATTCCGTGTGATACCATGATTGTACCGAGTGACTCCATTGAAGTGAAGGAGAACTTGACGATGGAGGTGGTACCGATCGGCATTGAAGAGCATCAAACCAAACGGTTAAGGAACAAGGAGGTACCGCTGGTGAAGGTGAAGTGGCAGAATTTACATTGGATAAACTACACTTGGGATTTAGAATCCGATATGAGATGAATGTACCCTCATCTTTTTCAACCAGAACACTGATTTCGGGGACGAAATCTCCTTTTAGGGGGGGTGGATGTAACATCCCTGATGTTTTAATGAGAATTATAAGAAATGGAAAATGTTAGTAAATGTTTTAGAAGTTTTATTTAATATTTGTTCTGTCCGAGCCAAAGACTGGAAAAGCCGGTGTCGAGATCAGGAGAGCGGTCAGGCGGAGTTAAAGATTGGGAGTGTAAGAGAAGAGCGGACAGGGCCAGGAGGTTTGGTCTGAACCGTTGTGAGGAGAGCGCGTCACACGGAGTCATAGCCCGGATTAACCTTATAATGACTGAAACAACGGGTGTAGGTAACCAAGAGGTGAGCACGGATGAGATATCCGACCTCTCAGGTTGTAGCTCGGATTTCCGAGGTATGAACACTAAGTTAGGACACCGGGGGCCGATATTTATATCGGGCCTATACTCTTGCGAAGTATTAGAGAATTGTGAATAATTAAACGTTGAGGGAATAAATACGTGTAATTGATTTGATAACTATGCAATAGTTTAATATAGTGAAATTGATTAAATTTAGTAAGAATACAAATAAAATAAAGGAAAAGACGATCTTGCCCATGAGCTATATATATATATACGGAAATTCTCTTCCTTCCCTCTTCATTATTTACAAGCTACCTTTGCTGTTGGTCTGTTCCTTCACTTTCGTTTTTCTCCTCTCTTAACGCTGAGTTGCATGCGCTGGAGAGGGACTCCATTTGTGTCCAAACTTTAATTTATTCCCATTCCTGTGATCGAGGCTTCAAGGTGAGTCTACTGATCCGTTCCAATTGTGATTCCCTTATTCCTTTTATTCTTTAGCAGTTTAAAGCCATGCATGGCTATATTCGTGGCTGTTCTCCACTTCTCTGGTGAGTGTGAGCCCAGATACTGTCCATGAACTAAGGGCGTTGAAGTGACGAGCTGTACTTTATGATCCGTAGGTAGTAGGCTAAGAAACGGAAGACTGAGTGACGGAGTTGAGACTGCGAAACCAGTGCTCAGAGGAAGGAATCGACACAGAGAGCAGATTATCGAAGCTTGGAACCAAAGTAAGGGGGGTGTTCGGGTTATAATTAATTAGAATAGGACTCGCTTCTTATTCAGGTCATTGAGGTAATATAAACAGGTTAAGGAAAATGTTGCTAAACGTAGTTTTGTGTTTATGCTTGTGCATGTGTGACTGAGTACATTAATTAGTGGAGGATCGGGTGTGGATGAGTTTATCATGTATGATCTTGTGATATCTAATGTGAAATGATCAGTGTTATGTGACGACGGGTTAGCAAGCAGGCTACCCGAGTGATGGGGAATTGATATTATTATGTGAAAGGTAAATTGTTGAATGACTATGTGGTGAGGGATGGCCGACGGTATATGATAGCCCCTCATTTCCGGCTCCCGTGGTTTTCGTGCCCAGTTGAGCTACCCAGTGGTCAAGTAGGACCCAGTGGTCGAGGTGGAGAGTCAAGCAGGACTTGGTGAACCAAGCAGGGTTCACGGGATGTCAAGTAGGACCCCCAGCTGAAGGCCAATCCTTTAGTATCCGGATACTAGGAGTCAGATTGTATGAGAGTCAGTTGTGATCATGATGAATGTGATGGGATTGTGTAGTTAGTTTAATATAGTTACTGTATGTAATACACTATGTTTCGGTATGCTTACTTACAAGTGGTGCTTTATGTGTATGTATAAATATGCATGTATATTTTTAGGTTCCATTCTATATTAATTACAATGCCAAACACTCACCCTTGCTTTTTTTTTAGTAACCAGAGACAGGGAGGGGGAAGGAGCCATGGAGTCGCGCCAAGGGGGAGAACGGTGCCAGGGTCCGAGTGACTTTGAGTGACTCTCTATAGAGTCATATGTGTGTATAAGAACTTCTTAGTATTATTATCAGTTGTGTTTAATTAAGACCGGACCGGATGTAAACCTATATTTTAAAATACATCACTGTTATTTGCATATGCTTTCATGGTAGCTATGATAACTCTTTGGGTTCACAGAACCATTTTTAGAGTAAAATTTTGGGAGTCCGGTTGCATGTTTTGTATAATCCGATGTATGAAAGGTATTCGCTCAAGCGAATAGAACCTCGTTTAAGCGAGAGTCTGGAATCTCGCTTAGACGAGTAGGGGCCTCGCTCAAGCGAGAAACCCTGATTTCCCTTTCTCCCATCCGTTGTGTTTAAATTAACTTGCTTTTCTTTTCTAGACCTCATTTAATTAATCTAACTGTGACTGCTGTCACTTGAATAAGTCAGTAAAAATAAATGCTTTTTCACTAAATATCGATTAATTTTCAAGAAAAGGAAAAATTTATCGTAAGAGGTAATTGTTTGAATAAAAATAAATGCAAAAATAACCTAGGATGTTACAAGTAGTGCCTCCAAATTTTTAAAGCAAAGACAATGGCCGCTAATTCTAAGTCATGAGTTGGGTAATTAAGTTTGTGTGGTCGTAATTGCCTTGAAGCATAAGTAATTACTTTTCTTTGTTGCATTAGGACACAACCAAGTCCCAACTTTGAAGCATCACAATAAACTTCAAAGTTTTCTTGGGGGTTTGGTAAAGCTAGAACTGGTGCAGTTGTTAATCTTTTCTTTAATTCTTGGAAACTTGCTTCGCATTCAGTGGTCCAAATGAAAGGTTTATTCTTACAGGTTAATCGAGTCATGGGTAGAGCAATTCGAGAGAATCCTTCAATAAATCTTCGGTAGTAACCCGCAAGTCCTAAGAAACTCCTGATTTCTGTGATAGTATTCGGCCTTTCCCAAGCTATTACAGCTTCAATCTTCACAGGGTCGACTGACACTCCATTCTTAGATATCACATGGCCTAAGAATTTTACTTCATTAAGCCAAAACTCACATTTGTATAGTTTGGCATATAGCTGCTTCTCCTTTAGTATTTGTAGCACTAAGTACAAATGCTTCTCATGCTCCTCCTTGGTTTTGGAATAGATGAGAATATCATCTATAAAGACAATGACAAATTGATCAAGGTATGGATGGAATATCCGGTTCATGTAGTCCATGAACACGGCTGGAGCATTAGTTACACCAAAAGGCATAACTAAATATTCATAATGGCCATAGCGTGTTCTAAAGGCTGTCTTTGGAATATCTTCTTTCTTTACGTGAATTTGATGGTATCCGGATCTCAGGTCTATCTTGGAGAACACAGTAGCTCCTCGTAGTTGATCAATAAGGTCATCAATCCTTGGTAATGGGTATTTATTCTTAACTGTCACTTTGTTCAGTTGGCGATAATCGACACAAAGTCTCATACTACCGTCCTTCTTCTTGACTAGTAGTACAGGTGCTCCCCAAGGAGATATGCTAGGTCGTATGAATTATTTTTCTAATAACTCATCCACTTGCTTCTTTAGTTTAGTAAGTTCCATTAAAGACATTCTATAGGGTGCTCTAGCAATGGGTTCTACTCCAGGAATTAGGTCAATAAAGAATTTTATCTCTCATTCAGGAGGTAATCCTGGAACATCCTCAGGGAATACTTTTGAGAATTCACAGACTACTAGTATCTTACTTACATCAGGAATAACGTTTCCTTCTGTAAGTGCAAATACCATGAATGATTGGGCTTCATTGTTTAAGGAATATCCTATAGGGTTTTCTGAGGCATCATACTCCTGACACTCCATGTTGTCAGGTGGAAAGATCACGGTTTTATTATGGTAATCCACAAGGACATGGTTAGCAGATAACCAATCCATCCTTAAGATAATTTCCAAGTCCTTTAATGGTAAACATATTAAGTTCACGTTAAAATTTCTACCCCCTATATGTATAGAACAACCTTCACACACGTTAGCTGTCCTAAGATGGTTACCAGTAGGAGTAGAAACAAGCAAATCATATTGCATAGATTTCATAGGTAAATTCAGACACCTAACACATTCTTCAGCAATGAAAGAATGTGTCGCACCAGAATCAAATAAAACTGATAAAGTAGTATTGTTAAGAATGCACTCACTTTGTACTAAGTCATCTGCCTGCGATGCCTCTGATCCACTAATTGCAAATACTCTGCCAGCTGCAGGTGATTTATTCTGATTATTCACTAGCTGTCCATTTTCTCGTCCTCGACTAGTTGTGCCTTTGACATTAAGTCCTCCGTGACCATTGGTATTACGTCCATCTCGAATGTTGGCTCCTCCTCTGTTGACTCCATTGTTGTTGTTCTCAGTTTTAACATTCACAGTGTTAGTGCCTTGGTGAAGTTGTGGGCAGTTAGGATGAATATGTCCCTTCTGGTTGCATTGGAAACAGGTAACATCTGTCTGTGTACAGTCACGGGTTCTATGATTTCCTCCACACTTGTAGCAGTTCCATGTGATTGGCTGGTTCATGCGTCCTCTAGATGATGAAGTTGATCCTCCTCGAAATCGATTCTGATTAAATACTCCTCTCCTTTTAAAGTTCACTAGTTGAGGTCTCAATTGTTTACTGCTTTTCTCCTGCTCGATCCTAGCCCGATGGTTTTCTTCAAAGATTCTGCATTTGTTGATTAAAGTAGGAAAACTCCTAATCTCCCGATGTCCTATGGCTTCTTTAATTTCTGGCCTTAAGCCATTTTCAAATTTGACGCATTTAGAAGCCTCAGTTTCTGGTTGTTGGAAAGGAGGATAGAACAATAACAATTCCTCAAATTTGGTAGTGTATTCTCCGACAGACATATTCCCTTGCTTTAATTCTAAAAATTCTAATTCCTTTTTGCTTCTAACACTAGCAGGGAAATATTTCTGGAGAAAGCTTTCCTTAAAATTCTCCCAGTAGAGTAGCCTACCGGCTTCCAGTAACCTATCGCGAGCGAAGATCCACCAATTTTCTGCTTCCCCTACCATCATATAGGTAGCATATTCTACCTTCTGGGCTTCAGTGCAAGGTAAGGATCGAAAAATATGTTCCATTTCTTTAATCCACAGGTAAGCTACCTCTGGATTATAGTCTCCTTTGAATTTGGTAGGTTTCCTTTTCAGGAAACGGTCAAGTCCATGGGTTCCTTCAGCTAACCTTTGCTGTTCCTGTCTTTCAAGGATCTCAGCAAAGCGATTGAATGCAGCAGCCATAGCATCATCATTCTGACGTCTAGCCATATCTTATCCTATAGGTACAACTGCATTCAGTTATTGAGTATCTAATATACTCAGAGTTCTAACAATTTTTATGTTATCTAACTAGTAATTATACTAAACAGAAACATACAAAGAGCACACATAACACATAAGCACATAAATTTCAAACAAATAGCAATCAAGGTTTACACACTTCAAGTTATCTTTCTTTAATTTCTAGTTACTTCCTAAGGTTTTCTTTATATTTTATAAACCATTGCTCTGATACCACTTCAGTTGTAACACCCTGGAGCCAACTTACAAATCCCAAGATAATTACCGTTACCATATAAAATCTCATGGATAACTTATTTTTCACCTGGTAATTATCAAGAGATTCATAACCTGATTCCAGAGGTTACTAATACAATATCAAAGTACACAACCTTTACATAATTAACTTCTTATTATTATACATAACATCAGAGTTCCATACATATTATATTTTACAACAGGCACCTAGATTTTATAAAATATAAAGATGTAAAATACCAAAGCATAGCATACATAATACAGCCATAGTAGTCACGCAAGCAATCATCAACCTCAAAAGCCTTCATAATTTATCCACATCAAGCATTATCCACTTTGTCACATATCTTCCTGGTTAACCACTAAAGGGTTGCCACAAGTAACAGAAAGAGTGAGATAAAATATCAAATAAATAGAAATCAAATTAGAACATACACAATCACAAGTAGGATGCTATGCGATGCAGATGCCAAACACGTATTTTGTATTATACTTATGTTATTATATTCCATTCTTTTATATGAATGAAAATGCATGATGGATCCATTCTGGTGGGAACATCTGCAGTGATTTCCAACAATAACATTTTTACGGATATCCAACCGATACCGCGCCCCATAATGCAACACCAACATCGGATAACAATATCATAATATCAATAACAAGTGTTGCAGGACCCCCCTTAAGGACACACTGCTTAGCCCTTAAGACGGCCGTGGTATAAAACCACCGCAGAGGTCTGTTGCTCAACAGAGCGCGTTCCCCCACCGGGAACCCCCTCAAAGAACCCCTCTGCGGATTCTTTGAACGGCCAATGCATATGATACATGAATGCATTAAATTATCAAATTCCTTTATAATTAATTGTAACAATAAAATTATTATAACAATCAATTAAGCATACTTTGTTTGTAATTCAAAGAATATGGAAACACATTTTCCTTATCATAATTCAATCATATGGAAACACATTTTCCATAATTTTTATATCATATTTCAAACATATAGAAACATATTTTCCATGACATTTAATAATTCAAAGAATATGGAAGCACATTTTCCACGTTATAATAATTGTTTAATATCATATTTCAAACCATTTGGCATCAATTGCACAATTTAATTCAAATTAAATTAAAATCTAACTATATGAGTTTTTAAACAATTAAGCAAGCAATTCTAACTTAATTTCTATGTATTTAATATCCTATCCCCTCTTTCTTACCTCAAGTGAAGATCGTTAAGCTTTCCTTATGCTAAACTCCCTTGTATTTCTTCAAATCTTCAAGTTTGCGTAATTTCTTCTTATGCGAAAATTAAAGAGTTTAAGTATGACAATGAAGGTTTTGAGAGCTTGAAGAGGGAGATGAAAGGTTATAGGATTAGTGAGGTTTTTGGTTTGAGGAAATTTGGAAGGTTGGAGCCCTATTTATAGGCTTTCAATGGCGGTTACTGTAGCAAATCACTATAGCAAATCACTGTAGCAGCTCGAAATGACATGAGGCGATGGAAAAATGGAGAACTCTCATGAATTCTCTACATTTCATAAGATTTTTCATGTGACATTTTACTGTAGCATTTTACTGTAGAAGATTTTTATTTTATTTTATTATTCTATTCTACGTTCCATTCTCGTTTAATTCCGTTTTAAGTCAGACTAAAAATATCCTTGTATTCATAATTAAATTTTCTATTTTCTGAGAAACTTTAATTTTTCACTGTTTAATTACCGCTTAAAAATTGGGCTGTTACATAAGGCATATAAAAAATAAAAATATGTACATTAATACTTATAATTGTACTTATTCTCACATTTAGTTGAAGTAATTCCTTATACCTTATCACGTACATCATATCTATTGTTGATAATTGTTAACGTGCCTATTATCATCATCACTAACCCTATTGAGTTTGGTTATTTAAGAATTCTAACAAACTTAGTGTGCATTTGGTTTCCAGTTGGGGAAACGGAGTTGAGAAAATTGAGAAATTTATGTTGTGTTTAGTTTATAAGTTTTCTTAGAAAAATAGAAAATTATTCTTAGAAAAATTTGAAAAATAGAAAAACTGTTTATAAATTATTTAAATTTTTTTATAGAAAAATAGAAAACTGATTTTCTATTTTTTAAGAAAATTAGAAAACTCTTTTAAAAGGTTTTCTAAGAAAAGTAGAAAAATAGAAAAGACGGTAACTGAATTACAAGATAAGGTAATTGAATTACAAGATAAAGTAACTGAATTACAAGATAAAGACGGCTGTAACCAAATGAGAATATGAAACAAACAGCTACTAATTCGAAAAGTTCTACTACTATTTTGAAATATATTTAAACGCAAACTCATTTATTCTCATTTTAATATAACTTTAAATTTTTGTCATAATTTTTATGTGATACATATACTATACAACATTATCATAAATAATATATATATATATATAAGACATATCTCAATTAATTTGAATTAAAAAATGTTTAAAAAAAATTGAAAAACTGAGTGCACTTGAACAACTTTTTTAATTTTCTAGTTTTCCAAATTGAAAAACTGTCACATTATCTAAACAAGTTTTCAAAATTTTTCTAACTATTCTAAAAAATAAAAATTTTGGAAAATAAGCAGAAAACTTTTTTTCAAAAAATTAGAATAATTTTCTGTTACTAAACGCAACCTTAAGAGTTGATATTGATCTTTCACGCCGTTTGAGACAGTCAAAACTCTGTTTGACCGTAGGATTTAAAGGGTGTTTGGTTTGCAGTTGGAAAAACAAAGTTGAGTTGAAGTGAGAAATTTAAAGGTTGATATTAATTCTTCACGCCGTTCGAAACAATCAAAACTTCGTTGACCCGTAGGATCAAAGTCCCCCTTCAACTTAACGGAGAATTCTCCGTTGGCATGCCGCTGCTAAACATGCTCTTGATTGGATAACCAAATGGACCCTTAAACTGAATGGGTTGTGTCAGATAATTTATTTTTGAAAAAATTTCTTCATAACTTCTAGTTATTTGTTTTGAAATGAAATTATCTTCGCTTTATTTGAAAAAATAATTATCAGAAAAAAAAACAAATTTAAAAGATTGAGTTGTATTATTACGATAAGTTAACCATTATCCAGCTCACACTTGGCATGCTTACAACCTGCCTTTGATTGGTTATGATGACTTAAGATATTCATAATTTCGCTGTCGGGGACGTCTTCACTCACGTCCACTCGCGGATAGCGAGTGATGCACCCCACGCTCTTACACATAACCCCGCATTGCGGTTTCCACTGGTCTGTGTTTCCTACGCATGACAAACGAGCGTGAGTTAACTTCCACCTAATTCCCCATCATCATCGGTATGGGCATTCGTGGCAATCCACCACAGGTGGGTCTAAATAAAGATCATACGTAGTTAAAATCCCGTGCATCGCTGTCTTTTGTCATCACAATGGAACCCGCCGTAATCAACGGATGTGATTGAGTGGGTCATCGAGGACCGTTGGATCCCAGAACAACCCTAAAAAAAAAAAGAAATAAAGAAAGGAATGTGTTCTGTGTTGGATATACGAGTGTTGTAAAGTTTGGGAAGGGGGGAAGAGTTGTGTGTGAGAGAGAGAAAGGTGAATTGAATCCCTCTCTCTCTTTTGGAATCGTAGATCTGATTTATTTTCTTTCAATAATTTTGTGACCAGAAAATTGAGTAGAACGAAAAAGCTATGGGATTGTGGGAGGCTTTTCTCAATTGGCTTCGCAGGTAACACTTTTCCTCCTTTCGATTTTTTCTTTTGCGGTCATCGGGACTTCGCATTCAACGTTATGGTAATCGTCTGCTTTTATTGGTTTTTTTTTTTTGTGAAGTTGAGTCGTGTGGATGGTTTGAAATGTTTGTTTTGTAATTCTGTTTAAAATGACGTGACATTTTTTTTAATTATTAAGAAAGAGGATTTGTTTGTGTTTGTTAGGATTTCGTGCGTTGATTAACGATATCTATCAAGGTGTTTGTTCAATGTGAATATTTGTCTATTTTGTGCGTGATGTTTCAGGATTTTTTGAATTCTTGCAACCTCCTTGTGATTCTTTTTATCGGTTTATTTCAAATGACTTGTTCTCGATTTTGAAGCTTCCGAATTTTGGATAAGTCTCGGGGGCTACAGAATTGGGAATTTGTGTGTAAATTTGAAGAGGAATGGTGTTTAGTGTCATGATTTTGTTGCAATTAATGAGATAAAAAGCGCAGACGGAAATCAAGCCACTGTTGAAAAAACAATGGAAGTAATGGAGATGGAAAGAAAATCAACCTGTTGACTTTGTTCGTCCAACACTCTCAAATTCGTTTTTGTGTGCAGCTTTGTATTTTTTGGAATGGTTTTTTATTGGACTTGGAAGTTGAATTTTATGTAATTATGTCTATGCATGACCTGAAGTTAATTGATCACTTCAGTTAACTATGTTGTGAATTTGATTGCAGCCTTTTCTTCAAGCAGGAAATGGAGCTATCTCTGATAGGGCTTCAGAATGCGGGAAAGACTTCCCTTGTAAATGTAGTTGCTGTAAGTACAATAATCATGTTGACTTTCTCTTGGAAACTTATTGTTTAATTTATATTTTGAGATTGATTCACACTTACAGATTTTTTCTTGTATCGTTGTTTATAGACTGGTGGATATAGCGAGGACATGATTCCCACTGTAAGTTACTTCAACAAATGCTTTCCATTGTTGCTTTCTCCTCTATTCATTTCATTTTATGGACTTTTCTATCAAGGTAATAATTGTTTGATCAATTTATTGCTCTCTGATTCCAGGTGGGATTCAATATGAGGAAAGTGACAAAAGGCAATGTGACAATAAAGTTATGGGATCTAGGAGGGCAACCTAGGTTCCGCAGCATGTGGGAACGTTACTGCCGTGCGGTTTCTGCTATTGTGTATGTAACAGACTCTTTATCTTCTAACTTAAAAAATTCTTCTCTACCTGTGTGTGCGCACATGTGAATGTGTTTGTCGTAGGAGCATTTCTACATTCATGCCCTGTTATAGACACAAATTTAATGGATAAATGTATATATGCACTGATGTATGTTTCTGGACTATTGGTAATCAACTTATGCATGTACATGTACAATGTTGTTCACATATTTGAATCTTGTCTACTGATCAATTTGATGTCTATCCAAAAGCCTAACTTTTCCTGCTTATCAATGTGTAAAGTTGTTCAATCATTTTCATAGTAGTTCCATTAACCCCAGATTATACCCTGTTTAATCATAATTATTAGTTGAATTATCATTTTCTTCCCGTAACCCAAACAAGCCTTTGTTTTGTTTTTAATCAATTGCAGTGCTGCAAAACCACTTGTCAGTTAGATGACTGAGTAAAGATCTCTTCCCTGCTGTATTTATTTTTTATACTAAAAGAAGTGTAGAGATTTCTCATACAAGCTGGATTTTATTAATGCCTTCTACAAGATATTTACCAGGCAATGAGTTGTAAATTTGTAATTAATATTGCTTATATTGGTTAGAACAATTCGTACAGCAAGGAAGTGAGTAGTTTATAGCTTCTTGAAACTTTGAGCGGATTTGGTTATCCTTCTATGGAGAGTTCTGGCTGCTGCCTAATCTAAGGAGACCTGGCTGGTTATATTTCAACGCCATTTTCACTACTTGTGTCTAAATTTGTAATGCTGCTGAAGTATTCTCTGCCTCTTAGATCTAGTGCACTTTTGTAACTGGATTACATGGTCAAGTTCTCAGACTTAAATCTTTTCTCCTTTTACATTTACAACTCAAGCTAATAAACATTATTCGACTTTATGAAATTCAGCAAGTTCTTATAATCTCTTCTGCAGTTATGTTGTCGATGCTGCTGATCCAGATAACCTTAGTATATCAAGAAGCGAACTTCATGATTTGCTGAGCAAACCATCATTGAATGGTATCCCTTTGCTGGTGTTGGGGAACAAGATTGACAAGGCAGGGGCCCTGTCTAAACAAGCATTGACAGACCAAATGTAAGATCTGTCACTCTCATTCTGGTTGTCTAGGAGTAACAAGGGAGGAAATTATCCCTAGAAAGTTATAGATTTTTTTTTGAAACATTGAAAGTTACAGAATTAACTCATTTAAGAATTGCATCTTCTTCCATTTTCTGTTCTATACCTTTATATTATTTTAGTGCTAAAAGATGCTTTCTGGTGTGCAGGGATCTGAAGTCAATTACTGACAGAGAAGTTTGCTGCTTCATGATCTCGTGCAAAAACTCGACCAACATAGACTCTGTTATTGACTGGCTTGTAAAGCATTCCAAATCAAAGAGCTGAGAACCTACTTTCCGCTTTGAACTCTAATGTAATTTATCGGTGACACATTTCTGGATTTAATAGAAGCATTACTTGCCTAATTCGGTTGCTGATTGGTTTATTCTTTCCTTTTGTCAGATGCTTTGATATGTAGTATCATTCTTGTCCGTTAGGGAATTAGACGGGATGATGCCATACATGGCGAGGGTTACTTTATGAGTAAATCATTTGTGTATCATGGTTGTAGCTATATCATTAAAAGTTCACAGAACTGCATTTGCAGGAGGAATGATCTTTTTGTCTTTGTAAATTGGATTGAGTATTAGATTCTTTCGAATGATCAAGCAGTGTGTGGTCTTGTGTTAATTCCATGATTCTGCCAATCATGTACAAACTTCTTAGTTGGCATTCAGTTTAGTTCTTTATCTCGAAGTGGTAGGTAAGTTGGAGGCTTTTTATTTTTTACATTTCGAACGCCCGAATAATTTTAGGTAAAAAAATCATATTTAAATAGTTTAACCGTTTTATATTGCATTAGTTTGTATAATTTTAAGCTCTGTTTGAATTGTAAAAACATTTTTTGTTTTCATTCTTTGCTTTTTAGTTTTAATTACAAAATTATTATTTTTTTTCTGTTTTTAAAATTTTGTATAGAAATTATTGAAAACAACTTTTTGTTTTTGTTTTCTGATTTTCTTTAATATAAAATTGTTAAATTCAAGAAACATAATGGTAATTTTATAATTAAAAATAAAAATAATAAATAATAAAAATTGGTAATTTTGTAATAAAAAATAAAAAAAAAGGAAATGTTCTCACAATCCAAATAGTATTTTATATTTTCAAAATTTTCTTGTTGATTGAAGTCAATGATGACTAAAAATAAAAAAACAAATTACCCTATCTTTGTGTAAAATTATTTTTCTCTTGCGACATAATCTTTGGATTTGATGTTTAAGTTTCATATTTATTTTAATCTTACTTTAATTTTAATCAAAAGTAAGATTAAATAATAATGAAATTAATTTAAAAATAAAGTTGTTTTGTCATGTATGTATGTATACTATTGTTCTAAAAATTGTATCGGTAATTTTATCAAAAGATATTTTTATTGGTTTTTGTACTTGTTTAGCCAGTTAATTTTGTGTCTGTTTGGTTTGTAGTTAGGGAAACGAAATTATAAAAATAGAAAAATCTAAAGTTTAATATTGATCATTCATGTCGTTCGAGACTTTTTTTTTGGTTAATCAAACCCCCCATTTATTGGTTTGACCAATTTGATATCAGTTGATTACTAACCGGTTCTAGGTTTAGACGTGTCAAATTGTTGAAGGACAAATTTAATATAGGTTGGAGAGTAATTAAAACTCAACATAATTAATTATAACTTGCTTAATTCCCTTGAGTAAATATCAATAAAACAAAAATGATATTTTCACTCTCACACAAGAAATATAACTTACTTAGAAAAATAGTAAATACATTAATTGGTCTCTCACTTTCGGAAAGATCTAATGCGTTGTGACGTTAGTGTCACATGTTTAAACCACGTGGATGTAAACCACTTTGTTTTGGACAGGTTTGTAGCTTAGGGACCTAAACATGTTTTTTTTAATATGTAGAGACTGTTATGAATATTTTATTTATATATGGGTGTCTCCAAGGTTTATAAATAGAACTTATTGCATTGAATAAGAACATGTTTCTTCTTATAAATTATCTCTTTCTTTAGTCATACTCTTTCTCATTTCTTTTTCTAATTATCAATATTTTGTAATGTTATGAACATAAGGTTCTAATCAATTGAGTATTTGATCAAGTCTTCAAAAGGTAACATATGACTATTTTTTCATAACATTTTAATTCATGTATCTTGTATTTTATTTTGTCATCGTAAAGAGTTTCTGAAGATTTTATATTTTAAGCATTTTTGCACGGCGCATAAAATTATTGATCATATAAGTTGATCATTATTGATACAATAATAATCATATTACCATATGCATGTTCTAGAAGAACTTAAAAGAACTCTAAACGAATTCTTGAAATATTATTTGTAACGTAGTTTTTGAAATTTTACACTTTTATATTGTGATTAAACTATTTATTGAACTATAATAACAATATATTAAGTAGCAGAACTAAACTAGTGCATATGGATATTTCATTGTTGTGCATATGGGAGCAATAGTGTGTTTTTTCAAAATAACATAGTTTCATTTAGTTGGAAAAAAATTTGAAATCTACCTCTCATTGAAGCACATATATTTAAAATTATGTAATCCATTTAGTAACTAATTATTTATTTGGTATAACATAAAAACATAGTTACCACCTATATTGAAATACGTCAACGGAGATTGAGTGAAGGACACAATACACTTATTTTTGGTGAAATGAAGGTTTATAACATGTCAACCAAAAAAAATAAATATGTATTAGCTCAATCTAATCAATTTCATATAAATAAATCAACCAAATCGTTTTTCAAATGTCAAAATAACATGGTTTCGATTAGTTAGTTGATTTTTTTTTTGAAATATACTCCTCATTGAAGCATAGATATTTAAAATTATGTAATTTTGTGTTATGAAGATTTAAAAAAAAAATTGAAGGAATAAAACATATGAGTTATAATGTGTATTTATTTACTGATTTAATTAATACTCTTTCTAGCATCTTTTACAGGTCCTTAAAATAAAAAATAGTGTTACTTTTTATAAACTTTTAAAAAATTAAAAAAAAATTATTATATCTTTTTTTCTAATTTACCCATAAGAATTTTGTGACACCCAATTAATAAAAATACGAGGAATTTCGTTTTTCCGATTTTTAGCGAACCAATCCGGTAGCGTGGAAACTCAAAACGTATATATAAACATACAATTTGTATTAAATGATTATTTTTAATACATAAGGAGTCGGCCAAGGCGATACTATACTAAAAGTTGTATAATTATATACATATTTATATAGGTCTCCAAGACCACGATGACTCCAACCGAGCAATCACCGAGTATCGCCTCGGTCCACATTCACTGAAAATTAACCACAACTTAGGGATGAGCATATATATATATATATATATATATATATATATATATATATATATATATTAAATGACAGGTATTGAACCGGATTTAGTCATACTAATATCAATTACCTATCCAGTTCTACCACAATTCATTCACGAATATAAACATCATCATTTACTATCATTTAACAAAGTTTGCAATACCTCAATTGCAAACAACACAACAGTACATATCATGAGCTACCAATAGCTTCTCAACCTCAATAATTATATGCGAATGCATATGCATGCGAATCCGACTCTAACGATGGGAATTACACAACATAATAATATATCTCAGCTCCCAGCTAATTCGGCCATTTTACAGGTACCAAACCGCACGCCCATAACGTAACACTAGTCATTCTCAGTGACAGTGACAACTCAACTCGGTGTTACGGGCCGACCTTGAGTCCAACTGATCGGAGGCGGCTGTGGAATCCTAAAAAGCCACCATAGGGTCTGTGCCTTACCATTAGGCCGCCCTCCCATCTGGGCCGGCATCACGGGCCCCCTGCAGTCCTGTGTGCGTCTAAATGCAAATGTTATGTCAAATAATGATCAGTTATAAATAGACCACCTGATTACCATCATCAGGGGATATCACTTGGTTACCATCACCAAGGGTTTCATCTCAACAGAGCAACAAGCATAACATGCAGCAATCAATAATTAATTATCAACACAACATACTTAGAAAATATTAACCGAAGCAACAATAACAATTAAGGGGTATATTGCGAGTAACCACAAATAACATCATCATGAAATTCATTAAGAATCAATCAATATAAACAAACACATATACCCCTATCACTTCATAATCTATGCATTTAAAATATCACGTTTCCCCTGCCTAGAATCCTCGATTCTTGAAGCTCGAGCGCTCCTCGATCGCTTCGAGTCAATTACTGACTTCTGGTTTCCAAAGCCAGAATTTCTAAATTAATAATAATTATTTTTAATAATCTACACGCTATTTAAAATTATATTTCAGCACTTAGATAACGTTTAGTTTGAAGAGTAATTAATGTGTTATAATAATAATGATAATAATAATAATAATAATAATAATAATAATAATAATAATAATAATTAGGCGGCATAGCCGACCATTATATTCATTAATATAAATAAAAAAATTTAAGTAAAAGAAAATGTTAAGAGCGACGACAGAGCCAGCCATTATGCTCAATAATATAATAACATGATTTAATAAAAAATATTTATGAGCGGCGACAGAACCAGCCGTTATGCTCAATAATATAGGTTAGTAGAAAAATGTTTATGAGCGACGGTAAGGCTGACAATTTGCTCAATAATATAAGAAATAAAATATTATTTTATATAGTAATAAAATTCCTAAAATTTAAAATAATTATTTAATATAATAAAATTATTCATAATTACCCAAAAATTATATAACTTAAAATTCGACCGTTGGATCGCGCTGGAACTTAAAACTATGAACGTCAGATAATAAAATAACCTAACAAGATAATTTTAAGACTCAATAAGCCGAAGAAAAACTCCCCTTACCTCTTGATGACTTTCAGTTTTGAAGAAGAAAAGGAGTGGCTTGCCGAAACTTCACTAAACGCCTCCAATCGTCCGTCGATCGTCGCCAATGCTTCCCGATCCTAGAGAAACGTAACATGAGTGGTTACGAAAGGAATAGGTGCCTACGGTTTTGGTCTCCAAACAACAAGAGAACACCATTTTATTTTTCCAAATAAAACTGATTTGGGTCAAAAGAAATCAAGAAAAGATAAATGTCAGAACCTACCTTAGAGGAGCTTGAGTATCTCACGGTTTTGAAGCTCTAAGCAAAGGGATGGAGTTTGATTTTAGAAATCCATGGCATGCAAGAAAATTGAAAGGAGGTAGCTGTATGGTTATGGGTTGTCACGGTCATGAAGAAGCAAGAAGAAGGGGAGAGTTGCTGAATTTTAAAATTCAAATGAGGAGGAATTGGTCTTGGTTGCTGGCCGAGAAAGAAGAAGTGAAGAGAATGGAATTATTAGGGCAAGGAATGTTATAATTACAAGGAGGTTAGTATTTATTATAAAGTGAAGGCAGCTGGAATTGAAATTTGAGATGAAGAGGATTTAATTTTGGTTCCTGGCCGTGAATGGAGCAAGAAGTGGAGAAGTGAATGAATGTTATAGATTTGGTGGCCTCGGTAAAATTTTTAAAGTGTATAAACATATAGAATACAATTTGTTTCAAGGGGTGAGATTTATAAATCACTTGCTTGAAGTGTGAATTTGGGCCCGTGAAGTGATTCTGGAATGATAAGTAATGTGGCCATTATATGAATATATATATATATATATATATATATATATATATATATATATATATATATATATATATATATATATATATATATATATATATATATATATATATATATATACATGCATGGTTGTAGAATGAGATGTCATGGTATCATGACATTAATTGGATGGTTAATAGGCAAGCGGTGGGCTTGTTAAAGAAGGAAGAAAGAAGGCGTGACACCTAGGGGGCAGGTGTCAAGGAGGTGGCGCGTGGTGGTGTTGGCCGGAAACCGGTTGCCGGAAAATTAAATTGTTACCCAATAATTTTAGGCGTAAGATTTTTGGAAATCAGAAATGAAAGGTGTTAAAAATAAATATGGAATAATTCGTGGGGCCAGAATATCAAAAAATGCCTAACCTAAAACTTGTAGATCTTCTTTTTCCCTTCGATTTGATATATCATTTGTGATAATCCAATATCGATAGCCCGAGTTATGATCGAAACGAGATAGGATATTGTATTCGTTTCTGAAACAGATAGGGCTATAGAAATAAATTTGTAGTTAATTCTCCTTTGAGAACTGGCCTTCATACCCTTAATAAGAATTGTATTTTTCTTTGATACGGATCCATAGAAAAAAGAACAAAGTGATTCTCATTCCGGAAGAGGGTGATATGCCCATTTTTTTGAAACCAATCAACATGGTGACGTGATGAACAAGGGTCCTCAAAGATCTTCAAAACTGTATCAATGTAGGAAGATCTATCTCTTGATGTCTTCATAGAAAATGTATATAATTTTGTTACGGAGATTTTGACACTAAGTTTGTGTGAATCGAAGGTTGTATGAGAAAGTTATGAATTTATGAATGAACCATGCGCAAGGTAAAAATGCGAATATCATGGTTCTAAGATGGATTTATTTAATCCTTGAATTTGAGCATGACAGAGTGAGAATTTGAGGTCGAGCCTAGAAATAGAGATTGAATATCTCTTCGAAACGAAGTGAACAAAACTAGAATCATCCCAATCAAGCATCGTTTGAGAAAGTTAGGCTTGAAACGCTAAGGATGCGCAGGAGAGGAACAAGTTACTGAACCTAATAAGTTATTTTCTAAAATTTTCAAACTTAGGATGTTACAAATTTAATATTTTTAAACTTGTATAATTAATATAGGATAGTGAAGTTTGGCTTTAAATAAGAATACAATTAAAAAGAGAGAAATATTTTTTTTTATAAAATCAAAATAATAATTTCTCTTCTAAAATTATATGACTGTGAAATAAGAACTTATAAAAAGTATCAAAGAGAATAATTCATTAATATGACTAGTAACTTACCTGTTTTTTAAACAAACTTTTATAATCTTAAGAATATCATTTATACTTCATTTTCATTTTATTTTAATCCCTTCAATTTTATTTCTCCATATTTCGTTACTTCCCATTTTTTTAATCACCAAAAAAAGTATAATGTCATGGAGTTAGTTTTAGTCCTTTAAATATTAAGATTATGTTTGGCCTTAAGCATAAAAGCTATTTTTAAATTGAAGTTAAAAATTAAAACTTTTTGAAATAAAGTTAAAATTGTCTGGTATGTTTTTTATTTTTAACTAAAAAATAAATAACTGTTTAAGATTTAGATTATAGTTTTATAAAAAAAAAAGAGAGATTATCTTCATGGTTGTCAAAACCAAATTGGTCAAACTGGGAATTAGAGCTTTGACTAGACCAGACATGTTAACAAATCGGTCTCGTATTAAACCGGTTAAAAACTGGAAAAACCGGTTTAAAACTAGTAAAAAATCAATTTTCACTTCATTCAATTTAAAAAAGGCATCTTTTGTATTTTACTTGATTTGGACTAATGTGTTTTAGAATTTTTAAGTATGTTATGGTAGAATGTGTATTATTTTGAACTTTTTTTACTATGTGATGTTTAAATTTTGATACACTTGTTGACTTTTTTCCGAATCTATTATTTTGATCTAATTGACTATTATTATATATGTAAAATAATAATAATTTATTACTATCAGTTCGACCACGGTTTGACCACTACTCTTAAACCGGTGTAAAACCCTGAAACCAACTTGCAAATCCCAAGATAATTACCGTCACCATATAAAATTTCTTATTTTTCGCAGGGTAATTATCAAATGATTCACAACCTGATTGCAGATGTTACTAATATAATATCAGAGTGCGTAACCTTTTACATAATTAACTTATTATTATACATAATACCAGAGTTCCATACATATTATATTTTACAACAGCTACCCTATATCTTATAAAATATAAAGATAAAAACACCAAAACATAGCATACACATACACAATACAACCAAAGTAGCTAGGCAAGCAAGCATCAGCATCAAAAGTCTTCATAGTTCTTCCACATCAAGCATTATGCATTTTGTTACATATCTTCCTAATTAAACACTAAAGGGTTGTCACAAGTAAAAGAAAGAGTGAGATAAAATATCAAACAAATAAAAGTTAAATTAGAACATACATAAATAGAAGTAGGATGTTATGCGACGCATATGTCAAACAAGTGTTTGTATTATTTTTATATTATTATTTTCCGTTCTTTATATGAATGAAAATACATGATGGATCTATTCTGGTGGGAACATAAGTAGTGTTTTCCAATAATAATATTTTTACGGATATCCAACTGATACCGCGCCCCATATTGCAACACCAACATCAGATAACAATGTAATAATATTAATAATAGGTGTTGCAGGACCCCCTTAAGGACACACTGCTCAACCCTTAAGACGATCGTAGTATAAAACCACCACAGGGGTTTGTTGCTCAATAGAGTGCATTCCCCCACAGGGAACCCCTTAAAGAACCCCTTGCGAATCCTTTGAACAGTCAATGCATATGATGCATGAATGCATTAGATCTAAATTAAATTATTAAATTCCTTTTTATAATTAATCTTAACAATAAAATTATCATAACAATCAAAATATTATGATATTTTATCATATTTATAAGCATACTCCATATATCATAATCCAAAGAATATGGAAACACATTTTCCATATTATACTATTTATTAATATATCATAATCCAAAATGGAAACACATTTTCCATATTATAAAATTTATTAATATTATAAAATTGTACTACTTATTATCTAAAATAATTTTAAAAAACAATAATTTTTCTCTTTTAAATATGTTTTAATAAACTTATAAGCTTAATTTAATCAACCGTATTTATTTATTTCAATATAGAATCTCAAGGATAAATAAAAATCTATTATTTAATTTTAAAATAGTAATTCTAATTTATATTTTAAAAAATACCATTTTTTATCACATTTATAAAAATACCACTGGTCTTATTTACGAAAATGTCATCGTTTTAATTTATTCACAAAAATGTCACCGCTTCTGATTTATTTACAAAGATGTCATGCTTCTGATCTAATTACAAAAATGTCATCGCTTCAAGGTTTTTAATACCGGTTGCAAATATCCGTTGTTAAAAGAGGGTCTAATTGTAAAAAACGAAATAACACTTTGTTTTATCTATTTTTTACTGTTTCTTATCACTTTTAATTATAAATTAAACATGCCAATTGATTCCAAATCACCATATATCATATTCTATATCAATTAACATGAATTTCACAACTTGATTCAATTTAAATTAAAATCTAACTATATGGATTTATAAACCATTAACAATTAAACAAACAATTCCAACTTAATTCCTATCTATTTAATGTCTTATCTCTTCTTTCTTACCTTAATTAAAGATTCCTCAAGTGCTAAATTGTTTTGCCTCTTTGTTTCTCCTCAAATCTTTAAGTGGGTGTGGTTCCTTAATATGCAAAATTAAAAATCTTTAAGAGATGGAAATGGAGATTTAAAAGCTTGAAGAAGATGATGGAGGGTTATGGGATTTGTGAGGTATTTGA
The DNA here is from genome assembly GCA_037962975.1 of Clitoria ternatea. Classification (NCBI taxonomy): domain Eukaryota; kingdom Viridiplantae; phylum Streptophyta; class Magnoliopsida; order Fabales; family Fabaceae; genus Clitoria; species Clitoria ternatea. The sequence continues at coordinate 18,971,614 of CM075670.1, read as the reverse complement.
TTCTGAAGAAATTTGAAAGTGGAAGGTCCTATTTATAGGCTGCTTAAGGCGGTGATGAATGGCGGTGCACAAAAGGATAGGAAACTTCAAAGAAAAATCTCGGGAGGCGGAGGGGATTTTTCTTCTTTCTTTCTTTTTTATTATTAAGGGGTTCTTTAATAATTCTACATTCTATTGTCGCATTCTGTTTTCATTTAATCCAATTTTAAATTTGATTTACGTAATAAAAATATCCCTATGACTAGAATTAAATTTCCTATTTTCTAGAATTCATTTCCTATTTTTCTGAGAAAATTTAATTTTTCAATGTTTAATTACCGATTCAAATTTAATTATAAAAATTGGACTGTGACAACCGGTGCCTTCACCAGTTAAATAACCGATCAGTTCTGAAATATTAATTATATTAATAGCATTGACAAAATGGATAAGTATAACTTAAACTTGTCCAATACAAGTTAAACTTGAACTCTAAATCTAGAGCTTGAATAAAATTTAGGTATTTTTAACTTGACATAATGAAACTTAATATGGACTTAGCCCAAAGCCTATGTAAAAGTCAAGCTATTTTAGGAGCTTTGGCATCTCTTTCATGCTCAAATTAAATTTAGGCTTTTTGGTTTAGTCAATCATATAGTAAAGTTGTTAAAAATGGATCGAGTTTGATGGCCTAACTCGGCCTAACCCGTAAAATAAACGGGCTTAAAATTTTCTCCCGACTTTTTAGCTAAAACCTAGTAAAACTTTAATACAAGCTTAACGCGCAAAAAATGGGCTTTATGGGTTTAGGTTGGGTTTGATCCTTTTTTAATCCTAAATTTAATCAAAACTTTTTAGTCTAATTTGGCAAAGGCTTGCTACTCACATTGGGTAGTCCATTACATGTTACATAGTCTACTTTGACAACTTTATCATATATATAGAGCTAGTAAAATGGCTAAGTTTGAGCTTATTCTATAAAGTCTCATACGGGCTAACCTCAAAAAGTAATGTTTTTTCATGCTTGATTATATCTTTTTTTTTTTGGTCATAGATTATATCTTTTGAAGCTCAAATTGAGTCCGCTTTTTTTTGGATCATTTTGTCATAGCCCACTACCCACATTTAACAACAAAAGTAAGGAATAATAACAACAAAGGTTGAAAAGTTCATATTAAATTTGGGTTTCAAAAACAATGCTTAAACTTGATGAAAATCTAGTTGTGTCTCGCAGACTTATATGGACCTTTACCGGTTTAGTCCATATTTGACTCAAATCTTTAAAGTTGAAATTATTATAGGAATAACTGAATTTGGTTATTTTTGGGTTGGACTAAAAAATCGTATAAGCCGGAGAAAAGAAGAAAAGAAAGCCGGGCGAAACCCATGCTACTAATTTTTGTTAATCTTTACCTTTTTATTATTATTTTATATTACAAATCAAATATCGTTGAATATATTTATTAACAAAATTATTTTAAATGACGAACTAAAATACTCTACTAGTTCAAACTTTTTTTTACCAAATTCTACTAATTCAATCATAATTAATGAGAGATAACCAGGTGTAGAAAATCATAAGTTGTTAACATAACGCGGCATCACATTCATAAATTGCATTTAAATATAAGCCAAATTATGCCGTAATAATCAAAATAATGTTGTCTAGCTTTTAAAAATAAAAGGTTCTCTCTCGTGGATGTTCTGAAATTTCTGATTAAAAAATTAGTAAAATAAATTCTTTATTACAAAAAAAAGTAGAATGCACTGTTAACATATTTTATGTATATAAAAAATTAGCCTCGATTAAGTTTCATATCTGAACAAAAATCAAATTAGGATTCCCCTGGACAAATACAAAAACACTTAGTGTTTACTCTCTGGTGGTGTTTGGTAAGGGAATTTTTGAACTTTTTTATTTCCTTATTTATGTTTGGTATGAGATAAAAGAAATATTCCGAAGAATATGAGATTCTTGAAAAACTTAATTATGAAGGAATTAAAAATTTTAGTTTTCCATTTCAACAGGTGGGTATCCTAAACATTCCCGAGAATAAAAAATTTTAGGACAAAGATGTCCCTGTGTTCTTCCCAAATCCTCATAAAACAAAAAGATATTTGGGTAAGTTTTTTTTAATATCAAACATGGGAATCGGAGAAACTAAAAAGATTTCTGAAGAAATTCTTTTAATACCAAATATAAAAAATAAGTTACCCAGGAAACACATTCCCGGAAAACACATTTCCGGAAATCTCACTTAAAAAAATCCCTTATACCAAACACCATCTCAATATTTTTAGGGTGAACGATTTCAATATCTAGTCAAAATTTAATTTCGACTCTCAAATATTTAGCTATCACACACAAGTTAAACTCATTAGTACCCATGTCACTTTTGTTAGTAGTAATCCTAATTTAGTTTATTTGATAGGGTGAAAATTTAATTACCTCAGTTTTTTAATTAATTTATTTTTGAACATTCTTTAAAAACGGTTTCAGCTTCATCACCTTAAACCTATTCTCATAGCAACAATCTCTTCCTCATAAACCCTCCAAAATTGCCCCAGCTCTCATCACCTCATTACAAATTGTTTTAAATGTTATTTTATATGGTTCATGTGATGTGACAAGTTTTGATAATGTTAAATAACCTTCAGTTAAATTATCAACTTACAAATTGTTTTAAATGTTATTTTATGTGTGCTTTGAGAGGTTTTGACAATGTAGTTGAACTGGTCTGGACCGGGGTCTAGGATCCGGTGTGGGACCAGCCACAAGGATGCAGGTGTTTTTAGGGTTTGCATACCGGAACTGTGTATATCCGATGTATTAATTCGGTCTCTCAGTGGGAGAGGCCGATCTTGTTGTCCTGGAGATCCTTTACACCAACGATTCGCGTTGTAGGGGGGCGAAAGGTGGTGCCACCTGCGAAGATTCTCCGACGCTCAAGTTAGAAGAGTGTATGAACTGAATGAATACTCAAGCGTGATAACAGTAAAATGTGAGATAGAATAACGATACCATGCATGTGTGTTGATATGGCCTCTTATAGTTGAACGTAAGAGAAAAAATGAGACGTTGGATGCAGGTGGGTCCCTTATCTCTGATTGCGTGTATATCGTGTCAATCAAAATGGCTCGACTTTCAGAATGTGTCAGGAGGGCAGGTCAATTATCAGAGTACAATCCTCCAGAGAGAGGAGAGGATAATCACCTTTTCCGCATAATCTGCTGACACGCCCACTTACTTTCTGAAGCCATTGATGTGACGTATTTTGCTACAAACAGTGTCTTCGTTGATAAGTTATCAAAAGGCTCTTCTCTTGCTATGAGGGAAAAGCTAACAGTTATATAAATATCCTGTATCAATGAACATAGAACCGTTACAGCGAAAATGAATGATGCTGTCATGGAGTGAGGGCGGATGACCAGACAACGGATATCCGGTGTGGTAACGTTGAACCTGGACACCGGTTTTCCTTATATGAGGTCAGTCTGACGTCACAAGTATGGGGGCCGGTATCTAGACCGGATCATCTGTCCCCTAGCTTGTATGAGGGACTGTTAAGTTGCTCATATGAGCTACACAATTCTCGAGAGAAGTCTAGATGCCGGTAGTACATTCTTGTAAGTCTCTAGGAACTCGGTGGCGTCCGCTCTACTAAACAAGTGACCGCCCTCTTCGCGTTGTGTACAACGGATTCAGACAGCATAAAAATAAGCAGCGGAAATCCCAAGAGTTTTTGAAAATCGAAACTCTCGGTATTCGAAAAGTGGTTGGTAGGCATTAAATGCACACAGCATGATTAGACAATAAATGCGTTTTTTATGCAAGAGCCATCATTGCCCAAGAGTGTAACCGTCGATTGAGCTTATTGGGCCTGGATTCAAACTGAGTGGGGGCCCATTAAGCGAAAACGTTTGCTGAAACGTTACTGTTTTCGCGCCCGTTTGTGGTGAAGCGACGGAGTCGTTTCAATTTGAAAGGGTTGCGTTTTGAGGCAAACCTTGTGACCTTCGATGAAACACTGTGTTTCTTCGTTACCTATAAAAGGAACTCTTAGCAGATTTAGGAATCCACCCTTACTCTCAAACTTAGTGAAACTCTGCTCAAATTTCCTTGGAATTTCCTTGTCGTCTTCAACTTCTCAAAGATCCTCCTTCTTTAGGTAACCTTCCTTCCCTTCAACTCCTTGCAATTTTAATCATTCTATTTCCATCATGCGCCCTAGAGCTGGACACGCTGGTCCTTCAAATAGAGGGAGGTTTGGCTCTCGTGCCCCCCTTAGCCACCGTGGTGGGAGGATTCCAGCGAATCCTCCTGTGGCTGGGCGCCATCGCTCAAAGAGAGCCGAAGCTTCTTCCTCACGAGCGTCTTCTTCATCCCGTCGCTCTGAGGTTCCCCTTGGTTCGAGGGCTACCAGCCGCTCTGATGAGGGGTCAAGTGCTGAGGGTTATCTCTCTGACGATGTTGCTTTTTATCACAGCACCTACGCATTCCACCGCGCCTGCACAACCATGGATCTTCCAGGACGTGGAAAAACGCCGTTTCTCCGCTCTGCTGAAGGGTGTGTCAACGTTGTGGCACACCGGCTTGATTGGGAGAAACTCAACAGGGAAAAACCTTATTGCTGGGTGGAAGAGGAGTTCTTAGAGATCCCTTCGCACCATGCAAGTGAGGAGGAGCGCACAGTTTCTTTCCGCTGTAAGATATACTCGGATAAGAAGTATAAAGCACGATACGCTGTGATGGCTCCGCATCCTTCTGAAAGAATATGCCACAACGTCCCTGACGCGAGGTCGGTTTACATGTACGACTTCGTTTTCTTAAAGCTGGGGGTGCGCTTTCCACTGACGGATTTCCAGATGGCCGTCCTGCGTTTCTTAGACTGTGCCCCCTCACAATTACATCCCAACGGTTGGAGTCTTGTCCGGGCTCTGGAAGTCTTGGGGGAGCATTTTGGCTTCTCCGCCACTGTGGCCAAGCTGTTTTACTATTGCCAAGTGGTCCGCCGAGCTAATAAGAAGGGCGGCCTTGGGTTCATTACACTCCGTAGTGACTCAAGGGTTGTAAATTTCAAGTCTTATACGGAATCCGCAAAGGTAGATGGGCGCTCCTTCAAGCACTACTACACGCGGGTCCGGATTCAACCAAATAAGCCGGTCTTCTGGCGAAATAAAGAGGGGTTTACCAAGTTTCCCCTTAGCTGGACGCACGAGCATTTTCTCCTTATGAGCCGTGCTTATTATACAGATGAGAGTGAACTTTCCCCTCATTCTGTTGAGGTCTTGAGCGCCCTGCAGACGGCCTCAAAGACCCTCAAAGGGTTTTCCAGCCGTCTTCTCCTGGCCGAGGAAGACATCAAAAACACCTACCTCCGTAATATTCGCTCTTATTCTCCTTGTGTTGTATGGTTATACCGTTCTAGTTATTTTCCTTCTTGTATGCTTATTCAACTTTTTTTGTTTTGCAGAACAAATTGAAAAGGCCTGCCCAGAAATGTTGTCGCTAAGGTCCATGATGGCTGACGACGACTCCTCTTCTGAAGAAAATGAAATCCAGGCGAAGAGGAACGCCACCAAAACTCCCCTCATTCCTCTGACTTCTGCAGTAGGAGATGAGGTTCCTCTCTTCGACGAGGAGGAAGCCGAAGAAGCAACTGAGGCCGCTGGAGCGGGTGGCGAGGAGGCCGTCCCAGAGAAAAAGAAAAAGAAGAGGCATCTTGTAAAGAAGGCCGATCAAGAGAAGCCCTCCTCTGATGACCCTGTGAAGAAGCGTCAGAGGACGGCCGAAGAATCCGAATTAAAGAAGAACAAGGGAAAGGAACCCGCTCCTGAGTTCTCTGCACCTTCTTCTCAAAATGCTTCAGAGCCGGATTCTGGGAACGGTCCTCCTCCGGCGTTCGATCCTCCGCGTGACTCCTTCCTTTCTCATTATTTGTGGTTTCAAGGATCTATGCCTCCTACTCTCCCAAAGGCACGGTATTGCCTCCGCCCTTCCCTCGACGCTGCTGGGGTCCGAGGTGCTTGCAAGGCTGGGCGTTGGCAACTCGATGAACTGTCTGGCCTGCTTGAGTCCCTGAGCGAGAAAGCTGATTATATGGATCAGGTTGAAAAACTTGAGACCGAACTCGCAGTGAAGGAGAAATGGGCAGCCAAACAAGCTGAAGCTCGCAGGGGTGTGGAATCGGAATTGGAAAAAACTAAAGAAACACTCCAGAGGAAAACGGAAGAGGCAAGCAAAGTTCATTTTGCGAATAAGGCCCTAGAACGGGAAGTTGCCGACCTCCAAAATAAGAACAAATCCATACCCCTCCTTGAAGAAGAATTACAACTGGAGAAGAAGAGATCGGCTAAGCTTGCTGACGATCTCAAAGTTATGGAGGATGGTCGCAACAAGGACCTTGGGGAGTGGGAGTCTATTCGGAAGGAGATGCAAGCCCAAATTGATGAACTCAAAAAGGGTGGTGCGAGTGCTGGGCCTTCAGAAGATGATTACGCCAAGGTTCAAAGAAGGCTAGCTGCTGCAAAGGCCAAGGCTGCCAAAGCCTTGGATATATGCAAAAATGTGGCGTATGAATCTTTCGGCCTGGCCCTTCGTCAAGTCTACTATCGTAACCCTGGAATAAAGCTGAATTTGTACGGATTAGATCCGTTCTTTGAGTTCCATGGGGGAAGACTTGTAGAAGTTCACAAGGACGGATCGCACCACGAGCCCCATGCATCTCTGTACGAACTGCCTCCTCTCCCAGAAGGCCAAAGTATGGAGCCTACCACGTCCACTGCTGCCTCTGGAGCTGAAGCACAAGAAGGTGCCCAAACTGGAATGGAGGACAGAGCGGAGAAGGGAGGAGTGCTCACTGTGGAGGATCAAGCACCGGCCCCTTAATTTATGCTTTATTCATAGCTGTGTACTGGGATCAGCTCCAGTTTTAACTACCTTGTAACCTGAATAATTTCTTTATTCTTGGAAATAAAATTCACTGTTGCTTTTCTTCAACTGCTTGCGTCGAATGTATGATTGTTGGATAACTTAGTGTTGTACCAAACACTATTGTTTTTAATGCTTTACGAATCCGTTCTGTGTGGTTACCAAGCTGCTTAACGCGTACTTATCACACCGGATTAAGATAACAAATAGTAATGAATAAATAACAATTAAGTTAAAGCACGCCCTGTCCCCAGGTGTAAGTTCATTGGGAAGGGAGAGTTTATCTCAAAATTACCTTTTAAATTCTCAAAAGATAGAAATGCTTATCTGTCCTCGAAGATGTGGAGCGGGTACATTAGCTTTCAACCGCTCTGGGATGGGTATTCCACAATTGAGGACGGATATTGCCTTAGAATCTTGTATAGCTTTGGCAAGGGTAAGCTTTATGCCTTTCTCTTGAGGTTCGGTTTGGTCCTACACCTCAAGTCTTCACACGGTGTTCGGTTCGATCCTACTAACCGTACTTGGAGTTCGGTGCAATCCTACAATCCAAGCCTTCAACACGGGGTTCGGATCAGGGCTAATCCTGAACCTACTGCGCCCGTTACTCGGGGTTCAGCGCGGTTTTCTCTGTGAACCGGCCTACTGCGCCCAAGCCTTCGCATGGGGTTCGGTTTGTGGCCTTGAAAAAGGACCAGCCCTACAACCCATGTTGTCTTCGAATGGGGTTCGGTTTGTGGCCTTGAGAAAGGACCAGCCCTACAACCCATGTAGTCTTCGAATGGGGTTCGGTTTGTGGCCTTGAGAAAGGACCAGCCCTACAACCCATGTAGTCTTCGAATGGGGTTCGGTTTGTGGCCTTGAGAAAGGACCAGCCCTACAACCCATGTAGTCTTCGAATGGGGTTCGGTTTGTGGCCTTGAGAAAGGACCAGCCCTACAACCCATGTAGTCTTCGAATGGGGTTCGGTTTGTGGCCTTGAGAAAGGACCAGCCCTACAACCCATGTAGTCTTCGAATGGGGTTCGGTTTGTGGCCTTGAGAAAGGACCAGCCCTACAACCCATGTAGTCTTCGAATGGGGTTCGGTTTGTGGCCTTGAGAAAGGACCAGCCCTACAACCCATTCCACCTCAAGGAATTACATCGTCTGACTTGGGGGGTCTCCCTCCGTTCTTCGAGGAATTATCACATCAACTACAAAATAGGTAGTTGCGTTCATCCGTCCTGAGGTGTATGCGTATTAAACCACGGCTTTAAATCATAACACATAAGAAAAGTGAGAATGATAGGGCGGTGAGAGTGTATTCTTATTAAAACTGAATATAGATTACACAAAGAGCATCGTTGGGGCTATGCCTCGTTAAAACCTTCTTGAGAAAACCCAGTGGGAAAAAACTCAAGTAAGGAAAAAGAGTACACGCCGTCTTACCAACTAGCTGTAATACACTCGTAAATTCTGAGTGTTCCATTTGTTGCGGATTGGGGTTCCATCAAGTTCTTCCAATCGGTATGATCCCTTTCCAGTCACCTCCGAAACTCTATAAGGTCCTTCCCACGTTGGTGCTAGCTTTCCTTGGTGAGCGAACTTATTCCCCACACTGGCCTTTCTCAGAACAAGGTCTCCGGTGTTAAAAGCTCTGTACTGGACACGTTTATTGTACCGGAGTGCAGCCTTTGCTTTTATTGCCTGATCTCTGACGAAAGCCTTTTCCCTCAACTCTTGGAGGACATCCAGCTCTGATGCTAAGTTGGCGTTGTTATCTTCTGCTGAAAAATACTCAACACGGGCCGATCTTGTTTGTAACTCAACTGGGATCATCGCCTCAACCCCGTACACCAACCGGTATGGGGATTCGTTAGTTGAAGAATGAGGCGTAGTGCGGTATGCCCATAGAACATGACATAACTGGTCAGTCCATCCTCCCTTCGCTTCTCCCAGACGCTTCTTTAACCCCTTTAGCACCTCTCGATTAGCTACCTCTGCTTGCCCATTGGTCTGGGGATGTTCAACAGATGAAAATATCTGGACTATCCCCAGTCCTTCAAGTAAGTCCGTGAACTTTTTGTCTGTAAACTGGGTGCCGTTGTCAGTCACAATCCGCCCTGGCACCCCGAAACGAGCAATGATATTTTCGTACATGAAACGTCTTGTACGTGCAGAAGTGATATGCACTACTGGTTCTGCCTCGATCCATTTGGTGAAGTAGTCTACCCCCACAATCAAGTATTTGATACCTCCTGGCGCAGTGGGAAACGGACCCAGAATATCAAGGCCCCATTGTTAGAACGGCCAAGGCACAGCAGATGAAGATAACTCTTGGGCCGGTGTATGGTGGAGATTGGAGAATTTTTGGCAAGCGTCGCATTTCCTCACGAAGTCTGCGGAATCCTGCTTCACAGTGGGCCACCAGTATCCAGCCCTAAGGACTTTTCTCATTAGGCTTCGGCCTCCAGCGTGGTGCCCACATTGCCCCTCGTGTACCTCAGTCAAGACCGCTTGAACTTCGTCTTCTCTTAAACATGAAAGATATGGGACAGAGAATCCCCTTCTGTAGAGAACACCATCGACCATAGTAAAATATGGCAACTCCCTCTTTACTCGTCTCCTTTCCTTCTCGTCAGTGGGAAGTTGACCATCAGCCAGATAACGAATATAGGGGATGACCCAAGAATCCTCATATGGATAACTCACCATGACGGCATTCAGAGAAGGATACATAGGTATACTGGGTGATGTCAAAGTGCTCTGAACCACCGTTGTTGTGCTACCAGGCTGCTTTGTACTTGCCAATCTTGACAAGATATCTGCTCTGGTATTTTCTTCCCTGGGCACATGCTTGAACTCTAAAACTTCAAATCTTCCCTTCAGCTCATTAACACAATTCAAGTACAATTGAAGTTGTGGTTCCTTCGCCTGGTACTCTCCCTGGATTTGCGAAATCACCAGCTGAGAATCACTGCAGAGGGTAACTGCTGATGCTCCGATATCAATTGCCGCACGGAGACCGGCCAAGCATGCTTCGTATTCAGCTTGATTGTTGGAGGTCTTGAAATTGAATCGGAGGGAAATTTCTAAGTGTACGCCGTCATCACTTTCTACCACCACACCTGCTCCACAACCTTTGCTGTTCGACGAACCGTCGACGTAGATGGTCCAATGCGCTCGAGGGATGGCCGGGTCTGCCCCAGTCATTTCCACTACAAAATCAGCCAACACTTGCGCCTTGATGGCTCCTCGAGGCTCATATGAAATTTCAAATTCAGATAGCTCAATAGACCATTTTATCATCCTTCCAGCGAGGTCCGGTTTGCTGAGCACTGAACGGAGTGGCAAATCCGTTCTCACCAATACTGGGTGCGCATGGAAATAAGGCCTCAGCCGTCGTGACGCTCACACAACTGCCAGGGCGGCTTTCTCAATCTTCTGATACCTTCCTTCCGCCCCCTGAAACGTTTTACTAGTAAAGTACACCGGTCTTTGCCCTTCAGGGGTTTCTTTCACCAAGGCCACGCCTAGAGCTTCATCGGATATTGCCAAATATAAGATTAACGTTTCGCCTGGATCAGGCTTAACAAGAATTGGTGGGCTCGAGAGAACGGCTTTGAGCTGCTGGAAGGCTTGCTCTTGTTCCTCTCCCCATTCAAAACTCTTGTGTTTCTTCAACGCCTTATACAAGGGGAGGGACCTGTGCGCCATCTTAGGCATGAAACGAGCTAAAGCGGCCACTTTCCCATTCAATGACTGGACCTCCCTCAAACATTTAGGACTCTGCATGTCCAGGATTGCTTGACATTTCCCGGGGTTAGCTTCAATGCCTCGTTGAGTCAACATGAATCCCAAGAATTTTCCTGCTGGAACGGCGAAAGTGCACTTTAAAGGATTTAACCTCATGTTGTACTGCCGAAGCCTAGTGAAAACTTGGCGTAGATCTTCAATGTGGTCTCCTCCAGCGGGCGTTTTGGCTATGATATCATCGATATAAACTTCGACCAGCTTTGTATGCATCCCTTCAAAGACTTTGTTAATCATGCGCTGATAGGTAGCGCCGGCGTTCTTTAGTCCAAAAGGCATGACGGTGTAACAGAAAACACCGCGGTCGTTGATAAAGGCAGTCTTCTCCTGGTCTCCCTCCCACATCGGAATCTGGTTGTACCCCGAATAAGCATCCATGAAACTGAGATATTGGTAACCAGATGAATCATCCACCATGCGATCGATGTTGGGCAGGGGATATGGATCTTTAGGGCAGCAACGGTTAAGATCCACATAATCAGTACACATCCTCCATTTGCCGTTAGCCTTCTGCACCATGACCACATTAGAAAGCCAAGATGAATAGCGTATCTCCCTTATAAAACCTGCCTTCAACAACTCCTCTGTTTGCTCACAAGCCGCCCTCTGCTTCTCCGGTCCCAACCTCCTCTTCTTCTGAGACACCGGTCTGGTTTCAGGATACACTGCAAGTTTGTGACAACAGAAATCAGGATCCATCCCCGGCATGTCTGCTGCTGTCCATGCGAAAAGGTCTTTGAATTCCTGCAAAAGGGCTAATAAGCGTTGCTCCATAGCAGACTCCAGCTTATCATTGATGTGCGTGACCTTCACTGGGGAATCTCCCAATACGACATCCCTGGAACCACCATCTGGTGTGGGCTTAGATGGATTGAGTGGATCAATCTTCAATTCCGCTCTGGGGTCTAGGTCAATAAGACTGACAGACCCTGCCGCTGTTCCTCCGTCGTTCAACTTCCTCTTCTTGTTGAATACATCCAACTTAACCATGTTGAGGCTCAGATTATAACAATATCGAGCCATCTCCTGATCTCCGCAGAGTGAGGACACAGCGTTGTCCTTGTCGATAAATTTGATCAAGAGATGAGGGGTGGATACAATTGCTTCCATAGCGTTCAATGTTGGACGGCCTATGATACCGTTGTACGGGGATTCCACATCAATCACCAAAATTCTTGACTTGACCGTTCTTGCACCGGGCTCCCCTTCAAAAGAAATCAAAGTGTCGAGGTATCCCTTAGTGGGTTGCTTAGCTCCGTTAAACGCTGTGAGTTCTTGTGTGTATGGTTGTAAATCTGCATCACTGAAACCCATTCGTTTGAAACAATTATAAAAGATAACATCACAAGAACTTCCCTGATCGACGAGGATCCTCTTGACGTCCTTATTGGCTATGACGGCCACAATCACTACTGCATCATCACCTCCTGGAATTGTTGGGCCGAAATCATCATCTGTAAACGACACCGTCGGGGCTGTCACTCCGTCCCTGAAAGGGCGGTTATTCCTTGGTTTACCCTGGACTGACAGAATCATCCTATGGTGGTTCTTTCGTGCTGTGATTGATGTTCCTCCTCCCGCAAATCCTCCAGCTATCATCTCAATCACCTCTCGTCTGCCCTGTCTTTGCTGCTGGGGCATATTACTTTGTTGGGCACCTTTAGCAATCACTACCCCTTTCTGCTTCTCAGCCGCAGTGAACTTCCTTACTGGGTTACGTGTATTATCATCTTCATCATCAGGATCTCTATTCCTTTTCTCCATCCTGTGAGGCTCATCCATAGATTTCTCCTTAAACAAATACTGCTTCAACTTTCCTTCCCGAATGAGAGTTTCCACCGTATTCTTTAACGCCTTACACTCATCAGTGTTGTGCCCTGTCTGCTCATGGAAAGTGCAGTATTTACGTGGGTTACCACCCCTCTTGGCTGGGGCTGGCTTCCTTATACCAAAGACGTTCAGAGTTGGCCAACCAACCTCCCTCATGATTTGTGAGTGCCTGGTGTTCAACGGAGCATAGTGATCGAACGATGATACGCGCCTATCTCGTGGATGCTGACGAGCATTCACAAAGTCTTCTCTAAAGGCATGCTTCTCGGGCCTCGCTCTCTCCTTTTCTCTCCGTGGCTGCTGAGCGGGTGCAGAAGGCTTTACTCTTGCTGCAGTTGCCTCTAGATGCATCTCTATGCCCACATATTTGGAAGCTTTCCTTCGAAACTCCTCGAAGGTTGTAGGTGGGCTCTTTGCCAAAGATAGGGCAAAGGCTGAACCTGGCTGAAGAGCTTCCACTACAATATGGAGTTGTATGGCCTCCGTGAGGTTAGGGACCAACGCAGCCTCCTTGTAAAACCTTTTCAGGAACTCCTTAAGAGTCTCAGTTTCTCCCTGTCTTATCTGGGCCAGGGTGTGAGAAGTTCTTGGGATATCCCTGGAGATGACGAAATGGCTTTCGAATGCAGCAGCCATTTCCTCCCAAGAGTCTATAGATCCTGAAGGCAAACTTTTAAACCAGCTGAGAGCTTCCTCCGTCAACGTCCTTGGGAACATTCTGCACATGACATCTTCGTCTGCTCCCAGATACATAGCTTCATAAACATAAGCATCCAAATGCTTAGTGGGGTCGGTCTCTCCATTATACTTCCCAATCGACAATGGCTGAGTTGTTTGCAAATGTTTTGGAATGACAATACTCATCAACCTTCTTGAGAAAGGGACACTAAGCTTGTATGTCCCTGAAGTTACCACCGCCTGCTCCCTTCTCCTGATACTAACTCTATCACCAGAGTCCTGCGTCTGCTCCCTCTCTTCATATGTGGGGATCTTCGAATACTGGAGGGTGGTAGATCTATCCCTCGCTGATGCATGGTGAGCCTCCTCTGCATGAGACACTACTCTGTCCCCAGCTCCTCCTCTCTCTCGCCTCAGCTCCATCAGCTCCTCCTTCAGTTGCCTGATAACCTCATCGCGAGGGTCAGACGTCTACACTTGCACCATCCTCCGGGTTTGAGTTGCAGGGGATTCGAAGACGAGTCTCCTCCCAGCCTGTTGATGGGTCACATCCTCCACGTGACCTTCCACGAAATCTCTCCCATCACCTTCCATTGTGCCAACCTAACTTCTGCGAAAATGGGAATAACTCTATCGGGTCCCACCGGGCGTGCCAATGAACTGGTCTGGACCGGGGTCTAGGATCCGGTGTGGGACCAGCCACAAGGATGCAGGTGTTTTTAGGGTTTGCACACCGGAACTGTGTATATCCGATGTATTAATTCGGTCTCTCAGTGGGAGAGGCCGATCTTGTTGTCCTGGAGATCCTTTACACCAACGATTCGCGTTGTAGGGGGGCGAAAGGTGGTGCCACCTGCGAAGATTCTCCGACGCTCAAGTTAGAAGAGTGTATGAACTGAATGAATACTCAAGCGTGATAACAGTAAAATGTGAGATAGAATAACGATACCATGCATGTGTGTTGATATGGCCTCTTATAGTTGAACGTAAGAGAAAAAATGAGACGTTGGATGCAGGTGGGTCCCTTATCTCTGATTGCGTGTATATCGTGTCAATCAAAATGGCTCGACTTTCAGAATGTGTCAGGAGGGCAGGTCAATTATCAGAGTACAATCCTCCAGAGAGAGGAGAGGATAATCACCTTTTCCGCATAATCTGCTGACACGCCCACTTACTTTCTGAAGCCATTGATGTGACGTATTTTGCTACAAACAGTGTCTTCGTTGATAAGTTATCAAAAGGCTCTTCTCTTGCTATGAGGGAAAAGCTAACAGTTATATAAATATCCTGTATCAATGAACATAGAACCGTTACAGCGAAAATGAATGATGCTGTCATGGAGTGAGGGCGGATGACCAGACAACGGATATCCGGTGTGGTAACGTTGAACCTGGACACCGGTTTTCCTTATATGAGGTCAGTCTGACGTCACAAGTATGGGGGCCGGTATCTAGACCGGATCAGTAGTAACAGAGGGTATTGGTTTCTTTGTTTAAATTTATTTTAAGAGATAAAATATTTGTTTAATTAAAAAAGTACTTATTTTACATTTTGTTATCTTTGTTTAAAGTTTTAAAAATAAGCAGAAGTTAAAAATAAGTTGATGTCTACTTATTTTAAGAAACAACTTTAGTCAGTTTATTAAAAAAGTGCTTATAAAAAAACACTTTTTTTAAAAAACTTAAACAAATTGGCCTATTGTATTTTCATAAGTAGTCAACTTTTCCTTTAATACACCTATAACATAAGCCAAAAAAAAAGGGAGTACAGACATAAGATACCATAATACAACTTTAAAACTTTAGAGTATTAAATAAATAAACTTATTCACTTATAAATCTTTTAACTTGTACATATTCATAATAATAATATATTTAACTATTAAGATTTTATGTTCTGATTTACGACATACTTTCCCACAATATTTCTCTTAAAAAGGTCAACTTCGTAATCTAAACTTAACTATTTTATCTTAAATTGAGTATTATCACCTGTATAGATCATCCTAAACACTATTGTATCGAATTCAAAATAAAAATGAATCAAATTTCATTTTGAATTAGTCCTGCAATAATTCTCAAAACCTCTCCTTGATCTGATATAGTGTGATAATTGTTTTTTCTTATTGACCAACAAATAAAAAAAATTCGTTCCACCCTATGAAATATGCAATCGTATTGCCATTTTTACTCATTTATTATCACATTATGTTGGATGAAAGCATAACTAAAAATTGTTTTTTATACCACAACCTGTAGACCGAATTCTTAATATATCTGATAATCTATTTTAAATGTATTGATTAATTAAAATTATAATATCTTTGAACTATTATATAAAAATATTAATATAACATTTTATTTAAGTTTTAATAAAATAGTTAAAATATTTAATTCATAACTTATAATTAATTAATTATTTTAAAAAATAAACATTTTAAACAATTCAATAATTAATTCAAACTCTCATTTTATATATAACTTACCATAGTACTGGGATTTAATTTTACATCCAGAATTCAAATATTTTTACATTTTATATAAATTTATGATATAATAATTATTTACAATAGCTACATATATATAGTAAAAATAATAATTATATACATAAAAAGGAAATTATAACATCTCAAATTTTATTATTGATTAATTTTTATTAAGTAAATAATTGATTAATTTGTTAAATTAAATCAATTAGGAGTATGTTAAATTTCAAAATTTATCTTGATAACTTTCAAGTAATTTAAAATTATCGGATCGATTTAAAAAATTAATTAAATGATGTAAAATTACCAACTTATAGGATATTTGGTGGAGGGGTTATGTTAAACATAACCTGGTTGATAGAAAGGAGAAAATATGCTCGGTGAAACAAAAATTTAACTATATTTATATTTAACAGCGTTAGAAATTAATATCAATTTTAAATTTCTTTTAACTATATTTAACGGCGTTAAAAATTAATATCAATTTTAAATTTCTACATTTTCCAGCTTAATTCCAAATTTCACTTTCTATTCCTCAATTTCTCTTTCCAACTCTCGTGCATGTGCTAAGGTGAAAAAACAAAGGCCATTTTCTTCTTCTCTTTTCCCACCCGCGTGTACCATCATCAACTCCACCTTCTTCTCCATTTTTCCATCAAGTTAAGGCAAGGATCAAGATCCATTTCCCTTCCCTTCTTCACGGGCAGCACTAGGAAGTAGTGGGTTCTTCACATTTTCCATTTCCAAAGGTATGATTCCATGAACCCCATTTCAGTTTGGCTTGCTTCTTGAATTCCACTCTCCAATTTCTTCAATTTCATGTGTTTAGTGAGCATTGGAGTCATTCTCAAGTAGTGGGCAACATTAGAAGGCTAGGATTCTTCAATTCCTCCATTGTCGGTAAGTTTCGGAATGACCCAATTGTGGCTTTGGTTCCAATTCTTGAATTCAAGCTTCAATTCCTTTATTTCCATGGTTATAGGTTGTTTTCAGACCGCTTTGAGGTAGTGGACAACTTCAAAGCTTTGTGAAATAAAGTATCAGAACCCGTCCGCAACTGTTCGGTAAGTCGGAGGCTTCCGAACCTTTGTTGTTTTCAGAGAGACGGACAACTTTGTTGAATTTTTTGCTTCTTTTTCTTTCCCGTTGTGGGTTTTTAAATGCTTTTGTGGATACCTTTTCCTCACTCCTGTTGTACCTCTCTTAATTTTTTCCTTTAATATAATTTCTGTACTTTTATTCATATTGATAGCTTGTGATTGAAACCTCATTTGACATTCGTGGATGAGATACATTGTGTCATATCATAAATTGCAGTGCATGATGATTCAACAATTCATGAAGGATTGATTGATGGATTCTGAAGGAAAAAAGTTTGGAGGAGGTAAAAAATTTGTTACATCGGTGCTCTACATTGTCTGTGTTATTTTATTTGATACAAATCTTTGGTGGTTTTATATTGTATTATTGTATATGTTATATATGCCAGTTCTGTTTTCTTATCTGCATGCCATTGACTACTGTACCTGTTATCCAATTGGCAATACTTTATTAAATTTTCAATGTGTTAGTATTATTGAGTTGAATAGTATCTCAATATCCTC
Source organism: Clitoria ternatea (assembly GCA_037962975.1). Classification (NCBI taxonomy): domain Eukaryota; kingdom Viridiplantae; phylum Streptophyta; class Magnoliopsida; order Fabales; family Fabaceae; genus Clitoria; species Clitoria ternatea. The sequence goes on along the minus strand of CM075670.1, from coordinate 18,954,314 downwards.
TTTTAGCAGAATTTCAACTCTGTCAAATATCACCACTTTATTTTTATTTTTCAAATTGAAATGAAACAAGAATATATTAGGTAACGAGTGACGAAGACTCTGAATTTGTTAGAAGTTTAGAATTATGATATAAAATACTGATACGGTTGATGAGATGAGATGGCAGATTTTTTGTCCAGCTGAACCCTGAAGGATAGCATGAGGATGAATTATTATCTGATTTAATTTTGGTGAAATTGGTGTTTCCTTTTATATTTTGGACGCTGGCACAGCCGCACAGACATGGGTTTGTCATAAGTGTTTCCCTTGACCAAAAATTTGATATCAATGTATATTGATTGCAGTGTTATTAAATAGCGGTCGCGGGTTATCGCGGCGAGCCAAAAAAACTTTATAAACGCTATAGCGGACGCTAAAACGGGTTATGGCGGACACATAGCGGACACTATAAATAAGACCATAATACTATAAATAAAATGAAAAAACATATCAAAATATCATCCAAAACAACATCCAAATCAATGTTAAACAAACATAATGTCATAACTCATAAATAACTCAAAACATCAAGTCATGAAAACATCTAAATGTTAAACAAACATAAAATAATCATGAGAAAAAACAATATAGTCATTCTTCTTCATCCCCTTCTTCTTCATCAATATAGTCATTCTCCTTGTGGGGAATGTTAGCAACAAATCCTTCAGCTTCTTCTTCGGATGGGTAGTCATGAAGATCCAGCTCCTCAAAATCCTCCAATTCATCCTCGGTGTCTTCATCATCCACAAATTCTGGTTCTTCTTCAACTTCAGCCACTTTTTCTTTTCCTTTTCTACTTGAAGAACTTGCCCCTCTACCTCTTTTTGATTTAGACACCACAACTGATTTTGGTTGCCTTTTTTTGTTCTTTCTCCTTGTGTATGTTCTAGGCTCTCCAATTCCGGAAATTCTATATACATCCCGCCATCTTAGATCATCTCCTTCATGGACCCTTTCATCTTCATCCTCTCCATCCATGTCTCCCACTAACCACTCATTAGATTCATCAATCCCTTGAAGGGATATTGGGTCAATCTCATCACTAATGTTGCGTCTTCGTAGGAGTGCTTGATTGTACTTCACAAACACCAAATCATGCAATCTTTGGTGCTCAAGCCTATTTCTTTTTTTAGAATGAATCTACAAGATTAAAAGGGAATAATAAGAATAAATGTATAAATTTAAAATTAATTTATAAGTAAACTTCAAGTCATGTTTCAGACTTACTTGCTCAAAAACACTCCAATTTCTTTCACAACCGGATGCACTACAAGTAAGGTTCAGAATCTTAATGGCAAGGATTTGCAAATTAGGAGTGGTAGTACCAAAGAGTCGCCACCAATTAGCTACAAAGCAATGGTCAATCAAATTGTTAGCACTTAACACCTAGGAAACGACTAATTGACTATAAATTGCATAGTCTTTTACCTGGTGCGGTTTTGTTCCTCATGTCTTTCGCCATAGGAGTGCCAAACAACCCAGCTGATGTTTTATATGAATGCATCTCCGTCAAGATTTGTGATTGCAACTCTAGGTTTCCCACCAACCTACCCATGCAATCATAAAAGCCTTGGATTATTTCAGCATCAAACTCCATACTGGGGTTGGCATAAAACATCTGAGGGTTCAACAAGTGACCGGCTGCATGTAATGGCTGATGAAGTTGACAATTCCACCTATCATCAATTATGGAAAAAACATCAGTGTATTTTTTCTCATCTTTTTTAAAAGATGTCATAATTGCCTCCTTTGCTTTATCCATGGCTTCGTAAATGTAGCCCATGGCCGGCTTTTTCTCACTATCAACAAGCCTAAGCACCTTCACCAATGGTGACATTACTTTCAAAATGTATACCACATTCCTCCAAAAACGAGGCATTAGCACGGTTTTTGTTGATTCCCTTCCTTTTGCCTCCCTTGACAGCTTGTTTTGTTGCCATTCTTCACTAACAAACATTTTTCTTAAGTTGGTTTTCTCTTGGTGGATACTCTCTAATGATAGGTAAGATGTAGCAAATCGAGTTACCGCATGCCTCACAAGCTCCTTCCCGTTGGTATACTTTCTCATCAAGCTCAATGTGCTTGAATGGCTATAGATGAAACCAACCAATGCAATAGCCCTTTTGAGTGTCTTCTTGATCAGTGGAAGCTTTCCAATGTCCTCCAACATCAAGTCAATGCAGTGGGCTGCACATGGAGTCCAAAAAATTTTTGGATACTTCTCCTCCAACAATTTTCCAGCATGAACATAGTTGCTGTCGTTATCCGTTATGACTTGGATAACTTTTTCTGGTCCAACCTCCTCCACAATAGCCTCAAGCAATTGAAACAACTTCTCCCCGGTCTTCACAAAATCTGAGGCTTCAATGCTCTTGTAAAACATAGTCCCAGCTGCAGAATTCACTAAAAAATTAATGATTGACCTTTGCTTTCGATCAGTCCATGCATCAGACATAATAGAGCAGCCAAACTGAGCCCACTGCTCTTGATGGCCTTTCAACAACTCCTTTGTGTACTCCTTCTCCTTTCTTAGAAGTGGCACTCTGATATCATGAAAGCTCGGAGGTGGTAAATGGGGTCCAAAATTGCCAACAGCTGCCAGCATATCATGGAAACTTTCCAACTTAATCATGTTGAAAGATAGACCGGCTTGATACCAGAACCGGGCAATATACTGATGCACTTTTTTCACAACCTCCTTATCAACCGCTTCCCTTATGTTTTGCTGCCTCATTTTTTCCTTTCGATTTTTGGCAACAGCTGATTCAGGCCGTTTGCAGTATAGATCAATTGGACCCTTCAATTCAGGCCTCTTGTTTGCTACGGCACTACTATCGGTTTGGGATTGGGATTCAGTTCGGTTTCGGGATTCTAAGTCTTTCAATATCTCTTCTTGTTCATCATCACTTGCACTATAGCTTCGAAGGTCATCCACCACTCGCCTTACCACAGCTTCCCCCTTCCTCTTCTTACTTGTCATCGCAGCTTTCAACTCTTCTCTAACCTCAACCAGACAAGTCGGGCAAGGTGCAACATTTCCCGCCTTCCTAATCAAGTGCTCCCACACCCTTGTAATACCTCCTTTCATCACTTTTTTGCAGAAATTACACCGAACAACGCTTGTATCACCATCTTTCACAGTGGAACAATACTTCCACCCAATGTCACTTCTATTGTTGTTACCCCTTCCATTTGCAGTAGTGGCAGTGGCAGGACCATCAATGGGGTTGGTATTTGTTGCCATTTAGTGCTGTATTAGACGAACAAAGGAGAAGAAGGAATTATTCAGCAAATTCCAAAAACAGAACCATGACATAGGTGCTGTAACAGCACCATGACACCATTGACAGCAACAAAACAGCAGCAACAAAAAGAAAAATAACAGAGTATGACACCAGCAACAAACAGCAGCGTTGTATTTGTTGCATTGCAACCAGAAAAATAAATACACAGAGTATGATGAAATGAAAGATTAAATACATAACAGATTTTTAAAAAAAAATTCATTTTCAGCGAACAGAGGAGAAAGAGGAGAAAGGAGAAAGGAGAAACTGTTTTCAGAAAAATGGAAAAACAGAGCTGAAAAAAAAACAGAGGAGAAAGAGGAGAAAGGAGAAAAATAACAGAGAACAGGAGAAAAAACCTGTTTGAACGAAGGAATGTCGAAAAAAACTGTTGGAACTTGGCCGGAAATGGTCGCCGGCGAGCCTTGCACAGTCGTCGCCGGTCTACGTCGCCGGAAATGGTCGGAAATGGCCAGAAACGGTGGTCGCCGCCTCTCTTTCGCCGGAAAACTCAACGGAGATCGCTGGGTGCTGGGCGCGAGGGAGGAGAAGTGAAAGGAGAAATGGGAGGGAATGTTTTCGAACTGAGAAGTGGAAGGAGGAAACCAAAAAATGAAACCCTAACCCGGAACCCGTTTCGTGCTGACCCGGCCCAACAGGGCCCAAACCCGACTTCCATGGAAAAGCGCCGCCTTGACCGCTATTCACCGCTACAGGCGCGACAACGTTATTCACGTAGCGGCCGCGATACGCCAAATAGCGGTCACCGCTATTTCGGCCGCTTTTTTCCATTGCGTTTCGTGGTGAGGCTGCAAACCGCTCCGCCATGCCGCTATTGCGCCGCTATAGCGGCGATTTAATAACACTGATTGATTGTATAGTTTTGCACAAGGAAGATAAAAAACTATGCATTTTACTCTACATAAAGAACACATATTTTAATGGGATCTCATAATTTGATATAATTTTTTTGATTTAAGTGCTTTAAGATGATTATTTCCTGGTAGATGGCTGAGATTATTGGATGATATGCAATTTAAAAGTGTAGATATAAGATGCTCTTAGCATCTGTTCAGGATTTTGAGTCATATGTAAAATGTACCTGCAGTCACCCCTATTACAAATATAATACTACCTCCGTCCCTTAATATAAGAACCTCTTAACTAAATTCCAGTTTTTAAGAAAAGTTGGTTAATGTAGTTAAAGTCATTTAATTTATCTACAAATTATACTAGTTTTTTAAAAATACCATCTTACTTTTATTGGTACTCACAAATTTTACTCTCTTTATATTTAATTAATACTTATTTCATTAATGACTAATAAGGGTATTTTGGTGAAAAAATAATTAATGCTATTGACTATTTGATGAGGTTCTTATATTAAAGACCAAAAAAATATCTCAAAAGGTTCTTATAATAAGGGACAGAGGTAGTAATTAATTTCTGGTGTTTATTTCTATTGGATATTAATGCTGTGTTTTTTGATCCATTAGGACCAAGGGAATTGACAGGTGCTGCAGATCTTATAAGCCATTTCAAGTTATTACCCCATCATGAGTTTTTCTGCAAGAGGCCACTCCCTGTGTCAATTGCGGACACACATTACCTTCACAATGTCGTAGGGGACACAGAAATAAGAAAAGGAGATGGGATGCAATTGGATCAACTTGTTCAGAATACATCTTCCTCCAGAGATACAAGTGCTCGGAAACAGCCCTTTGACCTAGACATTCTCAAGGAGGCTTTACAACTAAGGGAAACTGCTCCCATCGATTTGCCTGCTGTAAGAAATTTTCTGTGATTTTGGTCATACTTAATTTTCTATTCTTGCTGAAACTAATTGATTTGCAATCATTCTTTTTATCTCTTGTAAAAAAATAGTTGAATGTGTTTTTTTTTACTTATATAATGCGCTTATTCTTTGTTTTTCCCCTAATAGGCAGAGAAAGGGATTCCAACTATTACTGGAAAATCAAAAAGTGATAATAAAGATAAGGAGAAGAAGCATAAAAAGCACAAAGACAGGGATAAAGATAAGGACAAGGACAAAGAGCATAAGAAGCACAAACATCGTCATAAGGACCGAAGCAAAGACAAAGACAAGGAAAAAAAGAAAGATAAAAGTGGGCATCGTGATTCCAATGCTGATCACTCAAAGAAACATCATGAAAAGGTTAGAAATTTTAGATGGCTGTATCTAGACTGTTCATATTGAGAATTAAAAGTGTTCTAGAAGTCTGTCATAACTCATAACCCATGATTTCTAATTAACTCAATAAAATTAGCTTTATGAAATTTTCATTGGTGTTGTGATGGTGATTTTATTGTTTTGTAATTTAAGATCTGATGATGGACATATGTTTCATTTGATGTTAGCATTTTAAAGGGCTTTACTTCACTTACTATTTTGACATGTTCCATACATCTAGTTCTATTTATAATTTTTTAAACTCAATATATTGCAGAAAAGGAAGCACGATGGAGATGATGATGTTAATGATGTTCACAAACACAAAAAGAGTAAGGTAATACAACAAGAACCTTTGTCTCAGGATAGGTTTTTGATGATTTTTTATATATTTCTTTTTTATACAATTTTATGTCCATCTCTTCTTTTTGTTGATCATGTCCAATCTTCAATGAACTTACCTATCCAGTTTCTTAACTTCATTACAGCACAAGAGCTCAAAAATCGATGAATTGGGGGCAATAAAGGTTGCAGGCTAGATGGTTTCGTACTGTAGTTCACTTTTTTTTCCTGAATTGGTTGTTGTCATTTGTTAAGGGGCCTTTCACTTGACTTTATCAGATTTCTTAAGGTACTTCATTCTTTTTTGAATTTCCCTCTTATTTTAATTATTAATTATGCACCTTTAATTCCTTTTATTTGATTCGTGCTTCAGTTGTTCACTTGATTCCTAGTTTTAAGTGTCTGGTAGCCATCATGCACTATTTAAACACAAATTTCTGAATTGAGCAGCAAACTTCTATTGTCAATTTAAAATGCTGTAGTTGGGAAGAGGGGTAGGGGAAAGTGGAGAGCTGTTGTCTATCATTAAAGAAGAAATTTTAGATATGGTTATTGTGATTTTAAATTTTTATCATCATACATGAGATATAGTGGTATTCATTGTCTTTGCTTTCATTGTCTTTTAGTCACTGACTTATTTTTACATCTCCCATCTTGGAAGCTCTATGCCATGAAGTAATGTGCTGTCCTAAAACCTGCCTTATATGATTTCTTTTTCTATATTAGTTTCACCACTTACATACCATGTCAATCAGTGATAAGTGATAATAGAGACTATGTTTAAAACTTTTGAAAGTATTAAGAACTAAAAAGAAAAAGAGAGAGAGAGAATTAAAATAAAAAATTAGCTATATTTACAGTTTCTACATCTCACATCTTGGAAACTTTGTCATTAATGTGTGGTAATTAGGGGTGTTTTAGAGTTCGGTTGGTTTTGTTTTCATACAAAATCAAATTTGGATTGTTTATGGGCCTATTAATTTTTTCAGTTATTTGGTTATGGTACCAGTAATACATGTGTTGTAAAAAGTGAATTGTGGTGGTATAACAAAATACATTACAAACCATTCATAGTCATCCAGTGCCTATGTAATGACCTCAATTCAGAATAACCAATTGTCTGATGCATGCAAAATCACATTATTATTGTTATTATAAAAAAATCATAATTATATCCTATAATGATGGAAATAAGGAGAGAATTGGTTATTATATGGTGGTATAACAGGAAAAATCATACTTGTCAATCTCGCAATATGTGCAGTTGCGTTGTGTTTTGCCTTAGCAGCCATTGCACCCTGCATTCATAGGTGGGGATCCTCAGGGTTTCGCAGAGCTATCTGCTCCTGTTAAAATTTTGAAATCCCCTTTTGGCCTACGGATCAAAAGTGTTTTGTTTGTTTTTTAAGGGCAAAAATGTCTTTTGGGTGTGTTCCTAATCCACTTCTTTTCCACATATTCTCTTCTTTACCCTATTTGGAATCCTTCTCCTTTCTCTCTTTTCATTTTGTGACTGGCCATGTTGGAGTCACCCATCTCTGGCAATTTTCCTGGCGAGGTCTTCTCCTTTGTCTGCATTTCTGGTTCTTTTACGAGATTTTTCTGTTCATTGTATGTGTAATTATGTACTTATGTATAGATTATACATCTATATTAAAACATTTAAAATTGAAGCCATCCTGTTATCCGCTATGCTGCAATATCATTTTCTTGGGTCGGTCGCTATGTGCTACCATCCGAGATTTATAAACATCAGATAAACAGTTATAAACATATAAAGGCGTGGTTTGGTTTTAACAACAGTAATTGATAACCAAATTGAGCTGCAGTTAAAAACATGGTTTCTTTGCTTCTGTTTTTTAGCTTGGTAAGTTTTTGGTTTATTCAAATTGGTTAGTTGGTTTGGAAACAGTTTGGTTTGGTTTTGAACACCCTTAGTTGAAGTGCTACCCTAGCAACTCAACTCTCATGAATGCTCTTAGAGGGTTTACTTTCATGAATTCTCCATGTCATTAGAAAGGTTCATATAATCACCTATTTCAGGGTAGGTGACTAGGTATTGTTGATGGGATGGCAGTTAAAATCATGATTTATGTTGTAAAAAGCTATGATTTTATAATGTTAATCGCATGCAACAATTCAAATTGAACTTGAAATTGTAATAAAAGTCAAAATTCAATTTGGATTGAAAAAATTTTCAATTCTGAAATTTTGCACACTATCATTTGTCTTACCTGACCTGTTTTTATTTTTTCGTGTGACCTGTTTGTTTTAGAGTAGCCAGTTTGGATTTTTGAAGAGAAATTGCTCCTCTTTGGTGATTGCACCCTAAATTCTTGTCCTCCATTTCGAATTTGCTTGTGTAATTGTTCTCTTCCCGGCCCTGCATTATGCCAGAAGCAGTTCGAAGTTATCCATTCTCTGTTTTGAAGCTCTCCCGTCTCTGTTTCAAAGTTCTTTCTTTTCCAAATTTGCATTTTATGATGCCATTGGCGTTGCTCTCTCGCATGGAACTTCCCTGTTTTTAGGCTGGTTCTTTGTGTTCAGATTTCAGAAACATGATAAATGTGATGTGTACTTGTATTTAAGTTTTGTGTGACTCATTAGGCATTACTATTGGTGTTTAAGTTAGTTAAAAACTTGATGTGTTATGTAAGTGTTTAGAGGTGTTAAGTTTTTACTACACGAGTTATGAATGCTATTATACTAGTTTATTCAAGTGTTTTTATAAAATATGAATTTTGAGTTTATATGTGCATATATGCATAAAATCTATATAACTGAATTTTGTAAAATCTTACAGTTCGATTTACGATTTTATTCCCTTTTTTGATTTGAAATAAAATCTCAATTTTAACTGCCATTGTTGATGGCTTAGTATATCTGACCTCTTTCATTTTCTTGCAGGGTAGCTAGTGATCTGACTAATGATTATCATTATGGTGAATTCACCTGATGAAGGACAAGGATGCAGGTAAAATTTGCTGAAGATAAACTTTTCTCTTTTGTATAATAACATTTACCTTATACAATTGCCAGTAATTTGCAAAACTTTGGTCCTTCCTTTTCCCAGTTTTTGGGCGCACTGGATATCTCAACATGTATGCGTTATTTTGGTTTTTGAAAAAAAATTATTTTGTAGTGTTCTAAATCAATTAATAGTTTAATCTAGAGCTAACAGCTTCTTGCCTAGGATAACTAAACTAACCATGAGGGTTTATGTATATCAATATTAGTTGCGTTCCCAATCCCTATCATGTATCTAACAGCTGAATGCCATGAATATTGAATGTATGGCTTAGCTTGAAGCAAATCCCTATCACATTAGTTACACATGACAATCACTTTACAAGGTTTTCTCAATTACCTTTGAATGACACGAGAAGTGCCTCTCTCTAATGAATGGCTACTTAAGATGTGTCTCTTAACTCTTGTTTGTGTTTTATGCCGAAGTACCATATTTAGTATTGAATGAGATCCTCTGTCCACTGATGGATGGTTGGTTTAAGTGATATATGTTGATTCCACTTGAATAATATCTTGGGTTTGAACTTTGTGAAAGAAAAAAATCTCCGCGGTAAAAATTAGTCTTACTAGTTACTATGATGTATATGTTTCCAGTGTGAACATGGTTATTTTTGGCGGATAATACCTATGATTAAACAAAAAAGAAAGAAAGGACTATGGGTGTAGAGATGTCTTCCCTGATCAATGATCAGATATTTCTGTTTGTACTAAATGAAGTGATTTTCTAACTACCTGCCAGCTAGGAACTAGTTTATAGCCAAATTGAATGCAAGTATAAGTTGCAAAACATGAGCACATGCAGTATCAACTTTGTTTCATGGGTCAAGTGCCTTAAAACTTAAAAATAATGTTAAGGAAGAAATAAATTAAGTTTTTTTTAATATTAGAAAATAAGGTGAGATATTGGAAATTATGGTGGAATATATTCGTAATGTTTTTCATTTTTTTTCCTTTGGATTTCATCTTCGTCAGTTTTTTAAAGCGTTTTGATATTCTATTTTATCTGGGTCAATAAAACTAATGCCGGTTTATTGAACAAATGTATTTTGGTGGACTAAAATGTCCATGGTGAGGTTTTAGGGTTAAACTCAATCTTTCGTTACCTATCTTAGAATCTGTTTGGTTTTTACTTGAGAAGAAATAAATAGGTCAAATGAAGTGTTTTGAATAATGTGTCATATTAAAATCGATGATTAAATGACCAAGTCGGTTAAACTTGATTTTTCTAACTGAATACTAAATATACACTCAATCTGTTCCTTGAATGTTGTGAAAAGAATGAAATTCTATTTATAAAATCATTGAAGATAATGAAGATTTGATTGCGTAAAACGAGAGATGTATATGAAAGTAAATGTTCATGTTAGAATAAAATATAGTCACATGATACTTTACATGACATTCGTGTTGAATTTTAGCCGACACCATCCAATAATTGTCAATGACAGGAGACATTGGAATTATGAAGTTATTTGGGTATATTATGGACTAACTTGATTGACTAACCGGAAACAAATTTAAGAACTTACTCAAATTATATATATATATATATATATATATATATATATATATATATATATATAAATTATAATTTATAACACATATCTCCCTGGATATACATTCTTTCTTAAAAATGTAATAATCAGTCACGTAAAATATTAATTTGTGTTTGAGCTTTTTTAGTGATTTCTCTTAATTGAAAATAGTGTAAATTATAAAGGAAAAACTATAATTTTATATATATATATATAACAAAGAAAACTACTAAAATAATTTGTACAAAAGGAAATTATAATAATTCTATGGCAAATCAAATGAATAAAGCTATTATTGTGGCATAAAAATATTAGCTTTTTTTTTTATAAAAATACTAAATATTTTATGAAAATATATCATATTTTATTTTTCATGCTATATCATATATACGAATAATAACGTTTTATTTTTCATAAAAATGATCTCAATTAAAAGTTTTTTTTATAATGGGATGAGCTAACAAAATTAAGTCTAAGGTGTCCATAAATTGAAAGTAGGAGAATAATCCTTTTGAAATGGTAAAAATCACTTAAATAAGTCCGGTCTCTCCCAGTATAACATTTCCTATATATATACAACGAGTTCAAACCTTTCACAATATGCTTAAATGACCTAATTATTTAGAAACTGTGTCAATTTTTGTTTATCTATATATTCTTTTAAAATAAAAACAATCTAAGTTATAAATGTAATAATCAATTAAATACTATACTATATATTTTATATTTAAGTTTTTCAAATATTCCTCTTAAGTAGACGTGTAAACAATAACGATTTATTTATTTTGAAGGATTTTATATGGAGGAAACTATTTTAGGTGAAAATGAGTAAACTACACTGTACATATACATAGGTATTTGGTTGAGTATATTTTATTTGTGAAAAGAATTTTTATTTTGTGGGTCCCGTAGAAATTACAACCCCTTTGAACATTTGGAAGGAAAATAAACAGGTTTTTTGATAAAGACTTTCTTGTCCTTGTCACTCTCCCTTCTCATCACTAAACACCAACCTTGGGGCCTAGTTTTTATTAAACTTTGTCTTCCACTATAGGAGGAAGACATGTATTCATTTTTGTAAATTAACATAAAAAGGGCACTTATGTCTTAAAAAATTAAAAAACATAGTTTTTTATACATTTTTTAAAAATTATCCTCTATTTCAATCCAACCAAACATAATTTTCTCCTTGAGTTTCAACGCATAATCTTTCCATGCATTTTGTTTCACTCAATTTATTTCCTCTTTATTCTCCTCTTTCATCCAAACAACATGTAAATATTTAATATGCAACAATCACCAAATATTTAAAGACCCCAAGATTTGTTAATAATACACATCAAGACATTTAATTAAGTAAAGTCTGCCTATGTGTTATCTAACCTCTCTATTTGAGTATTTCAGATTACAAGTCTGCAATGCATATGCTATGAAAGAAAGGGGGAGTCCATCACTTAAAAAGTCTGCCTTGAGCCATGCAAAATATATCAAATCAAGTCCGCGTGAGACTAAAACAGTTACCATCCAAGTCTATCTTAGGATAAGTCTGATTTAAGTGTGTCCTTCCAAACTATGGACCGCTGAGTCGTGTTCCTCATAAAGTTTCACCTCTCAAACTCAACACGCACATTTCTTCAAGACCTCAGACTTTAGACTCTTGATATACATAAAGACGTTACTCTAAATTTGCATCTGTCTACACAAAGATATTTTTGAAGATACCCAAGAACTAGATCTTTTTCAAACTAGACTGCTCTTATCACTGAAAAATGAAAGACAAGCTTGTTCAAGAACCAATGCTCGCATGGAGAACAAATCGAGGAAGCTACTCGCGCAAATCAAAAAGGTAAAGAGGATCAATATTTATGTCAGAAAGCATCAGAAAGTCAACCATGCCTATTTCTGCACGAATTTATGATAGAAGAAAGACTACAAAAGGACTTTTGCTTTGAAATACTCGAGGTACTTTATTTCAGTGTAACTTCTAAAGATCCTCGATTCAGACCTTTTGTCCTATTCTCATCTTTTGAGTTTGCATGCTTTAAACGGCTACCTCTCTTTAACGAATCATCAGGGGTCATCTTCATTAGCCTATAAATATGAAGAGGCTTCATACTTTGAAGAAGTTCGTGAGATATAGCGTGAAAACATCATCCTACAAGCAATAAATTTAAAGTTTTCTTCTCAAAAAACAAAGACTTTCTTTGCATCTCTACTTCTTGCAAACTTAGTCTTTATTTTTCTACTTAGTGTATCTGTTCTTTAAGATTCATTATCTTGTACACTATGTTATCAAAAACACAAACACACTCTCAAATCATAACCTGTGTAAAAGTCTGATGTGTTGTCAGTCTTAGTTTCATTTGGGAAACACTATTTGGCCTGGAGAAGTTTTTGAAAGAATACTTGGGTTTGATCCAGAAGTGGTTTGTTGAAAAAATACTTGGGTTTAAGCCATAAGTGGGTGGAGTCAAGAATACTCGAGACACGGGCTGGGCTGTGTTGTATAAAAAGACGTTTTTACATAATGAAAATCTTTCAAGTCTAAAGGTACTGGACATAGCTTCTAAGTTTGAAGTGAACCAGTATAAATCTACTGTATGTAATCTCTCCTTCCCTTATCTTTTTAGTCTGATTCAAAGTTTGTTGCCTTTCATGTTTGAAGAAGTTTTTATCCCATAAAAAGAGTCTCAGACTTATTCATCTCTCTTCTAAGCTAACTCTGAACTATCAGATATATATACATATTGTTCCCCCTGACAGAGAGGGACCCATAACACTCCTTCCTTCTCTATCTTAGGCGGGAATGTAGAAAACACTTGCTCTTATGTCATTATGGGTCTGGACCTAAGGCCCCCACGTACTATTTTTCCTCTCACATGACTCACTGTATAAATGGTCTCGAAGCCCCTATTGTAATTAAGTGACACATTTGAGCTAATAAACCCTAATCTTTAGAGTAACTCTCCAGGTTTTTTGTGCATTTTAGTTTTAGTGTGAACATTTTGGTGCTCACCATAGGGCCCAGTGAAACAGTTCCCATTCACAAATCCTAATTCCCAGAAAACAATGGTGACAACTTATAAAATCATAGCCGCCATGAAGAAGGCAACACCCAACCACCCCGGTGGATAAGGATGATCAGATCCAAAAGCTTGGGAGTATTATAGAGACATTGCAGTGCACAGTGAGGAATTACGAAGGGGGATGAGGATCTGTGTGCACGTATGGTGTAGGAGCGAGAAACCTAAAGCTATCACAACACTCAAACCACCAGACAACGGGCGGGTGGCTGTGATACGCAATCTACAAAAGAAACAAAAAAGCATGACCCCGTGAACCCCTACGCATCCCATCCATTCACAGAGGATATCGACCCCTCAAAACTACAAGCCGCCCGCAATGGAAAGATACAATAGGAGAAGTGATAATTTAACAAATCTTTTTACAAAATTATTACTACCAAAGTCTTCCAGCAACTAGTACAGAAGATTGGTCTTCGACGTTTTAGACATTGTCTAAAAGAGGGAGAGAATTAAATACTTGTTTCATTTAATTTCTTTTTCCTTCATTAGGTTTTATCCCAGAGGGATTTTCTTAGTAAGTTTTAACGAGATACATTCCAAAATATGGACATCTAAGGGAAGTGTTATGAATATTTTATTCATATATGGATGTCCCCAAGTTTTAAAAATAGAACTCATTGCATTGAATAAGAACATACATCTTCTTCTAAATTCTCTCTTACTTCAATCATACTTTCTCATTTCTTTTTCTAATCATCAGTATTTTATTATAGAGACTAATTTTATAAATCATATTTCTAACTTTTTATATTCACAAACACGGATATAGGACAAGACCTGGATATTTTTATATAGGACCAACCTGCTTGTTGTTTTTTTGTTTAGTTCAATTATGTCTAAGATTTTTTTTTACTTAGTGGTCCCTAATTTTATTTAAATGTATGTTTTTCCTTTTTTGGACATACGTAAGTGATGTTCGATTATGTTAACTTGAAAAGTTGTTGTTGTTGGTCCACCTTGTGTTAAACATATTACATTTTTAGTAAGAATAAATGAAGCAATCAACATGTCAAAGACACTGTATCCATGATTGAATAGAATTAGATATTAATTCATCATAAGAGTAATTCTACATTACATACACCATAATGTGAGGGCTAAGTTATATTCCTAATAGAGTAGGACTTCAAAGTACTAAATAAAAAATATAACAAGACTTAACATACCGTCCTTATATGATTCATTCCAAAATAAAACATAGCTAATACATGTTTATATATAAAAAAGTTTTTATTCTAATCAAGCCTAAAGATTTTTCTTCTTTAACCTTGGATTGAGTATTAAACTTATAAAGTGAACCTAGTTTGGCTCACCTAGTTAAATAAAATTATAAAAATCAAAGGAAAAATAAATATATAAAAAATATTAAAATATAACCTTTCAAGTTAGCTCACGAGTTAACTCACATACTTGACATTTTTGTTAATTCCTTTTCCATGAAACTAAGTTATTTTATTAAAAAAACATTTTTTGGAAAAATTAAAAAACATTTATAATACAACTCGTGAGCCAACCCATTATGGATTGAAACAGGTTGACCCAGATTTTTGAAGGATTAAGTGAATTAACTCACCTTTTTAGGTATTTTCTTATAACCTCTCTCCAAAGACTCACACAATCGGGTTGACCTACACATTGCAAACAAAATTAGCGCCTCTAATGGTTGTGAATAATTAAAAAAAAGTTTAGAACTATTATGAATATAATAATAAATATGGATGTCCACATTATGCTATAAAAGGGCATGAGCCCTTCATGAATTTGGCAATGGAAGTGAATAAACTTTGCGTACTTCCTCTTTATTCCCCTTCCTCTTCTTTTCTTCTGAAATTTATTCCTCTTTCTCATTTTGTTCCAATATTTAATAACACGTTATTAGCACCAGGTTCTGACCAACTGAGATCTAGTCAAGACTAAGAGAGGTAATATATGATTATTATTATTATTCTTTATAATTTTAATTTATATGATTTATGTATATATATTATAAAAGTTCCTGAAGAACTTACATTTTAAACATCCCTGAAGGACGTATAAGATTATATCTATATCATAAAAAAAGGTTCCTGAAAAACGTATTCATAAACATCCTTGAGGATTAATATTCAGAATTCTTGAAGAATTTTGAAAATATTTATTAATAGTTCCTGAAGAACTATAACAATTTAAGAAATTAAAATAAATAAATAAATAAATAAATAAGTTTAATTAACCACTTCTACATTATGCAATCAAGGAAATTTGTTTACCTGCTTCACGTTTTGTTTGCTTTTACCTAGCCTTTGTCTTAGCTTGCTGTACACTAATTATTGGACTTTTACCTTATTGTTATGAAATAAACAAAATTATGGATGAAGATGAATGGGAAATGGAGAATAAACGAGAGTAAACTAGAGAGGAGAATGAAGAAATTAAAGAAGATGAAGAAGATATGTGTGTTATTGAGTGAGGTTTTAAGTCCTATTTATAGGACAAAGAGGGGGGGGGGGGGACATCCACCAATAATATATTCATAATACTCCCCCCTTGGATGTCCCTACTTTAGAATGTGCCTCGTTAAAACCTTACTAAAAAAAATCCAGTGGGATAAAAACCTAGTGAAGGAAAACGAGTACAACATTCTTTACAAAGTAAATTTATGGATAAAATAAATAATTAAATTATAAGTATTTAATTCCCCCCTCATTGGAACGCTTATGTAAGTATAGAAGACCAATCTTCTGTACTAGTTGCTCGAAGACTTTAGTTGGTAATGATTTTGTAAAGATATCTACTAGATTCTCATATGATCAAACTTACTGGACATTTATTTCACCATTCTTTATAAGATCATAAGTAAAGAAAACTTTTAGTGAAATATGCTTTGTTCTATCTCCTTGAATATATCCCTTCTTTAACTGAGAAATACAAGCTGCATTATCTTCACATAAGATTGTTGGTGGTAATTTTCCAGCATGCAAGCCACAAGTTTCTAAAATATGTTGAATCATAGATCTCAACCAAACACATTCTCGTCTTGCTTCATGTAATGTTAGAATTTTAGCATGATTAGATGATGTTTCTATGATCATTTATTTTATGGATCTCCATGAAATTGCTGTACCACCACATGTGAACAAATATCCTGTTTGTGATCGACCATTATGAGGATCAGACAAATACCCTGCATCAGCATAACCAATTAGGTTTGCCTTAGATACATATGGGAAAAATAAAACCATGTCCATTATACCTCTAAGGTAACAAAATATGTGTTTAATCCCATTCTAATACCTTTTTGTGGGTAAAGAACTATGTCTTGCTAACAAATTTACAACAAATGATATATCAGGTTGTGTATGACTAGCAAGATACATTAGTGCACCGATTGCACTGAGATATGGTACTTCAGGACCAAGTAGTTCTCCATTTTTCTCTTGAGGTCGAAAAGGATCTTTGCTCACTTCAAGTGACCTTACAACCATTGGACTGCTCAATGGGTGTGATTTATCCATATAGAACCGCTTTAGCGCCTTTTCTATTTTTGGTGCATTAAAATTCCTTTATTTAAATATTCTAATTGTAACCTGAGACAAAACTTTGTTTTTCCTAAGTCTTTCATCTCGAATTCCCTTTTCAAGCAGTTTACAGCTTTTGAGAGCTCTTCAGGAGTTCCGATGATGTTTAAATCATCTACATAAATAGTAATTATAACAAACTCTTTTCCGAATCTCTTCATAAAAACACACGGACAAATCGGGTCATTTTTATACTCTTCTTTCAACAAATATTCACTAAGACAATTGTACCACATGTGTCCAGACTGTTTCAGTCCGTAAAGAGATTTATTCAATTTAATTGAATAATTTTCTCGAGGATTTGTCTTGTATGCTTCAGGCAAATTAAATCCTTTAGGGAGTTTCATATAGATGTCATTTTCAAGTAAGCCATATAAATATGCTGCAACAATATCCATAAGGCGTAAGTCAAGTCCTTCACGGATTGCCAAACTTATTAAGTATCAAAAAGTAGTTGCATCAATTACTGGTGAAAATGTTTCTTCGAAATCAATACCAGGTCTTTATGAGAAACCTTGTGCAACAATTCTTGTTTTATATCGTACAATTTCACCATTTTTGTTTCTTTTTCTCGTAAAGACCCATTCGTATCCAACTGGTTTTACACCTTCAGGTGTTTGGACTACAGGCCCAAAAACTTTTCGTTTTGCAAGTGAGTTTAACTCGTCTTTCATTGTATCTTTCCACTTTGGCCAATCATTTCTTTTTGCACATTCCTTAATAAATTTTGGCTCATGATTCTTATCATCATTTATAATATCAAGAGCTACTTTGAATGCAAAAATTTCATCAATATCGACTTCATGTCGATTCCATTGTATTCCATCCATGACATAATTTATAGAGATCTCTTTATTCTTATCAATTTTAGGTACCTTGGTTTCTTCTAAATTTGAAACCTTGATTATGTCAGGAGACTCTACTGGAGTCTTTATATCCTCGATTCGACCATCTTCTTGATTTACTTTTCTTTTTTGAGGATTTTTATCTTTAGAACCAACAGGTTTGCCACGTTTTGTTTTGGCTTCAGACTCATTTGTAATTTTAGATTGTCCTGCAGGGATATCAATCTTTATTGGGATATTAGCAGCTGGTATATGTGACTTAGTCACTTTTTTTGGATTACCAAATGCATTCGGCAATTGGTTTGCTAAATTTTGCAAACTAATTATTTTTTGAACTTCTAGTTCACATTGCTTTGTTCGAGGATCAAGATGTGATAGAGATACCTCATTCCAACTTATCCTTTTATCCAACTGTTTATTTTCTCCTCTAATTATGGGAAAACATATTCATCAAAATGACAATCAGTAAAAGGAGCTATAAATAAATCACCTGTTAAAGGTTCAAGATATTTTATTATGGAAGGACTTTCATATCCAACATATATTCTCAACCTTCTTTGAGGTCCCATCTTAGTGCGTTGTGGAGGAGAAATAGGAACACATACTGCACTTCCAAAGATTCTTAGATGGGAAATATTTGGTTCTTTACCATGAACCAATTGTAAAGGGGAATACTCATGATAACTTGTAGGCCTGATGTGAATAAGTGCTTTTGCATGCAAGATTGCATGTCCCCAAATTAAAATTGGGAGTTTTAATCTCATTAATAGTGGTCTTGCTATCAATTTCAAACGTTTAATCAATGATTCAGCAAGTTCATTTTGTGTATAAACATGTGCTACAGGATGTTCAACATCAATTCTAATGGACATACAGTAATCATTAAAAGATTGAGATATGAATTTACCAGCGTTATCAAGACGTATTTTCTTAATTGGATAATCAGGAAAATGAGCTCTTAAACGAATTAATTGAGCTAGTAATCTCGCAAACGTCTGGTTGCGAGTTGACAATAAATAAACATGTGATCATCTAGTTGATGCATCAATCAAAACCATAAAATATCTAAATGGTCCACATGAAAGGTGTATTGGTCCACAAATATCACCTTGTATATGCTCTAAAAATGTGAGTGATTCACTCCCAATTTTCATTGGTGATGGCCGAGTAATTAATTTCCCTTGAGAACAAGCAGCACATGAGAAATTATTAGTTTGAAGAATTTGTCTGTTGTACAAGCAATGACCATTTGAATTCTCAACTATTTTTCACATCATTATTGTTTCAGGATGGCCTAACTGTTCATGCCAAATAACAATGTTATTCTTATTTGTAAGCTTCTGGTTTACAATAATATTTGTTTCAATTGTACTGATATATGTATAGTACAAACCAGAGGAAAATGAAGGCAATTTTTCCAAGACACATTTCTTATCAGAAATTAACTTTGTGATATAAAGATATTCATCATTTGTAGTCTCAATATGGCATTCCCCTCTCCGACCGAGTGGTCAATGTCTTCTTCAGGAAGAACAAGGAAATCATCAATATGAAAGTGAGTATAAACATCATCTATACCAGCAAAATTTATTTCTATTGTTTTCCCTTTATTCTTAAGGGATTTTTGGTATAAATCAATCAGATGTTTTGGTGTATGACAAACCTGAGACCAATGACCTTGGCTACCACAATGATAGCAAGTATTTTTAGTTTGTTCGCTACTCTAAACATTTTTCCCTTTTCCTTATGATCTTTATTTTTTCAATGATGATTTGTTATCATTTCGACCACGACCATGAGTATAATAATCATATATTGCTACATTCACTTCTGGGAATGGAGCAGTTCCAGTTAGACGAAACTCATGAATTTGTATAAGTAACTCATTATTTTGTTCAGTCACAAAGTGACAAATAATTAAGGTAAAATAACTTATAAATCAACTAAACAAGTTAAAACAAAATTTCACATAAATGGTCGAGTAGTGAAAATTTTAAAATTTTTATGAAATTTTATTCAAGCACTAGTGGTTTAGTTGTATGGTAGTAACTTAACATGGTATTGACTTGAGTTCAATTCCTTATTAATACATGTTTTCAATCATTAATTCCTTTATATAATAAAATATATTATATTAATTATTTAATTCCCATACAAAATTATTAATTGTAATTATGAGTTAATTAGAACATGCAAGTAGCCATTTAGCAATGGAATTTAGGAATCTACTAAAAGTAAAATATGGAAATCACAGTAGGTATAAAATAAAATAATATAATATATTAATAATCTTGCGCTAATGTACTAGCAATGTACAGGTCCATGTAAATCATAAAGTAATTGTAGCAATGGCATATAATGTATGTAATAATATAAAACATATTAGCTATTAGCTACAAACGCAGTGCTATATATGGCATTACAAATAAGGTGCAATTGAATATTAGATCTAGTGGATGAGATAGCAATTGAATAATATTAACGCATATAGAGTGGATTAACAATCAGTAGCTATAAAGCAACTTAATCAATTAATCAATTTACACATATAGAGTGGAATGGATGAGATAATAATTAATCAAATGGAATGGAACAGCTAAAGCTATGGAATAATAAAATAAATTTACTAGTAATCATTTAATATTATAAAATCTTATAAAATTTTAAAGTAAAATAAAACAGGAGCATAAAATCTTAAAGCAAAGCAAAACAGTAATATAAATTAGCAATGCAGAAAGTATTATAATTCTTCTGGAACTATCAATAAATATTTTTAAGAATTCTTCAAGAATTGAATTTCAGGAACCTATATTTTTTTATTTTATGATATAGATATAATTTTATACATCCTTCTGGGATGTTTAAAATATAAGTTCTTCGGGAACTTTTATAATATATACATAAATAACTGATCCGGTCTCAATACCGGTATCCGATCTGCAAGACATATTTCAACGTCTTTGTCAAGACATCAACGTGTAACCGGTGTCATCGGTATACATCCGGACTGTAATTCCGTATCAGGCGTTCTCCCTATACCGGTTGTTCAGGATAACACCATGACACCGGACAACACACACGTCACTATGCTAAAGACAAGGAACATTGCTACAGGGATCGATCAATAATTCCCTGCACTATGAGCCAAATTCTGCTCACGGGGATGGTCAACTTGTTCCCTAATCCTAGTCTATATTCTCCATGCTCAATATAAAATAGCCACTTGACCCAATCATGCTGGTAAGTGCGTAATAAAATAATGCTAATGGGAGTTAGTGGTTCCCCACTAACGAGTCCTCGAAAAACGAGCCAATCAGGTATATGAACTCATTTCATTAATGAAGTGAGGGATCTTCTTCAACTAAATCTTTGAACGACTACTCTCTGAAATACATTCCTTACTTGGAATATCATCACTGACTTGAGCGTCGGAGAATCTTTGCAGGTGACACCACCATTCGCCCACTTCAACGCGTTAGGTCGGTGTGAAGGATCTCCAGAACGCCCAATCCGCTCTCCTCACTCAAGGACAACGGATATTTATACCGGATACTCATACATCCGGTCTTCTGCACAGTATTTGCATACTATTTGTGATCGACTTGAGTCCGGATCTCTAGACCCCGGTTCAGGACAGATTATTGGCACGCCCGGTGGGACGCGATAAAGTTATTCCCATATCCTTTGAAAGAGCAAGTAATCCACAATGGAAGGCGAAACACAAGATTTCGTGGAGAATCAGCCTGAAGGCAGAGCCAACCCCAACGTCTTCAGGAAGCTCAACTTTGATTCTCATGGGGGCAGCTCAAAAAAGATAGTAACAGTGTCTAATCCTGAACCTCGTGATGAGCTGATTAGTCAACTCCAAAGGGAACTCGCTGAATTGCGAAAAGAAAGAAGGCAAAGCGAGGATAAGGAATCATCTCGCACACGACACACTCCCCATACAACTGATGGTAAAAAATCCACCACTCTCCAATACTCAAATATCCCTACGTTTGAGGGGAGAGAACAGACTCGTGATTCTGAAGATGAAGCTTCCCGAAGGAAGAAAGAGTCAACGACAGCATCCCCAGTGTCTTACAAGCTAAAAGTTCCTTTTTCAAGGAGACTTATGAGCATCCACATCCCCAAGCACCTTCAAACTACTCAGCCACTTTCCATCGGAAAATACAATGGTGAAACTGATCCTACTAAGCACCTTGATGCTTATGTGTTTGAAGCCATGTACTTGGGGGCTGATGAAGATGTGATGTGTCGAATGTTCCCTCGAACGTTATCTGAGGAGGCCCTCGGATGGTTTAAAGGCCTACCTTCTGGATCCATAGATTCTTGGGCTGAAATGGCAGCTACTTTTGAGACCCACTTTGTCATCTCTAGAGATGTGCCCAGGACATCTCATACCTTGGCTCAGATTAAGCAAGGTGAAAACGAAGGCTTAAAAGATTTCTTGAAGAGGTTTTACAAGGAAGCAACCCTGGTTCCTAACCTCACAGAGTCTATTAAGCTGCATATCGTTATTGAGGCGTTGTAGCCAGGATCAGCTTTTGCTCTTTCATTAGCAAAGAGCCCTCCAGCAACTTTTGAGGAGTTCAGGAAAAAAGCCTCAAAGTACGTGAGTATAGAGATGCACTTGGAAGCCATAGCTGTAAAGAAAAAGCCATCAACACCACCTTCCCAAACCCATAAGGGTAAGGAGAAAACGAGGTCAGAACGCATTGAGAGGCCATTCACCAATCCTAAAGTTAATAACCATTCTCTCCGACCTCGAGAAAGGCATGTTAATTCCTTCAGCCATTATGCACAACTATCTGCCAAGCCATCTCAGATTTTGAGAGAGGTCGGATGGCCAGCTTTCAGCATATATGGCATCAGAAAACCAGCCCCTATGAAAAGACCAGGAAATCCCCGTAAGTACTGTGATTTTCATGAACAGAACGGTCATTCCACTGATGAATGCCAAGCTCTAAAGAACGCAGTTGAAACGCTAATTAGAGAAGGCAAGTTAAAGCAATACCTGTTCAAAGAGAAATCCTTTGACAGAGTAGAGCGGAATGAGAAAAGAGAAAGGGATCCAGACGATGGGGATGACAATAACTGTAATCCGGTCAGAAAATTCTCTGCTTCGGAGAAACAAAAGGGTGTGATGACTGATGAAATAGCACACAAAGATAGCATGCCTCAGCAACAACGTCAAGGTCAGCGTGAAGTCATTGACATGATTGCTGGAGGATTCGCTGGAGGAGGAGCTTCAATTACAGCTCGTAAGAATCATCATAGAATGATTCTATCTGTGCAAGGGAAAGTCAAAGACAATCGCCCTTACAGAGGTGGGATTGAAGCTCCAACAATCTCTTTCTCCAACGAGGATTTTGGCCCAACCATTCCTGGTGGTGACGATGCTGTGGTCATCACTGCAGTGATAGCCAACAAGGACGTCCGAAGAATCCTTGTTGACCAGGGAAGTTCCTGCGATGTTATTTTCTATAATTGCTTTGAAAGAATGGGTTTTAAAGACTCAGACTTACAGCCTTATACGCAGGAACTAACAGCTTTCAACGGAGCAAAGCAATCGACTAAAAGGTATCTTGATACCCTTATTTCGTTTGAAGGCGAACCAGGGGCCAGGACGGTTAAATCCCGAGTGCTGGTGATTGATGTCAAATCACCATTTAACGGCATCATAGGCCGCCCCACACTAAATGCGATGGAGGCAGTTGTATCAACCCCACATCTCCTTATCAAGTTCATTGACAAGGATAATGCTGTTTCATCTATCCGGGGTGATCAAGAGATGGCAAGGTACTGCTACAACCTAAGCCTCAACATGACAAAGCTGGACGCCTCCAATAAAAAGAGGAAACTCAATGATGCTGGAGCAGCCGCTGGATCTGTAAGCCTTGTCGACCTGGACCCTAGGGCGGATTTGAACATTGATCCGTCCAACCCATTAAAACCCACACCGGATGGAAGTTCCAGGGACATCGTCTTGGGAGATTCTCCAGAAAAGATCACCCATATTAATGACGAGCTAGATACAGAAATGGAACAGCGACTACTAACGCTCCTGCAAGAATTTAAAGACCTCTTTGCATGGACTGCAGCAGATATGCCTGGCATAGACCCTGCTTTCTGCTGTCATAAATTATCCGTCTATCCAGAGACGAGACCGGTTGCCCAAAAGAAAAGAAGATTGGGCCCAGAGAAACAGAAGGCAGCTTGCCAGCAAACTGAGGAATTGCTGAAGGCCGGATTTATCAAAGAAATCCGTTATTCCTCTTGGCTCTCGAATGTGGTGATGGTCCGTAAGTCCAATGGTAAATGGAGAATGTGCATTGACTATGTGGACCTCAACCGTTGCTGTCCAAAGGATCCTTATCCTCTTCCTAATATAGATCGGATGGTAGATGATTCCTCTGGTTATCAATACCTGAGTTTCATGGATGCTTATTCAGGTTACAACCAGATTCTGATGTACGAAGAGGATCAAGAGAAGACAGCTTTCATAAATGATCGTGGTGTCTTTTGCTATACAGTTATGCCCTTTGGCCTCAAAAATACTGGGGCAACATATCAGCGCATGATCAACAAGGTTTTTGAAGGTATGCATACCAAACTTGTTGAAGTGTACATTGATGATATAATAGCCAAGACACCGGTTGGAGGCGATCATATTGAAGACCTACGCCAAGTATTTACCCGCTTGAGAGAATTTAACATGAGGCTAAACCCAATGAAATGCACTTTCGCTGTCCCTGCTAGGAAGTTCTTGGGTTTCATGTTAACTCAACGTGGTATTGAAGCCAATCCAGGGAAGTGCCAAACGATTCTAGACATGCAGAGTCCAAAGAATCTCAGAGAAGTCCAATCCCTGAATGGCAAAGTAGCAGCTTTGGCACGGTTCATGCCTAAAATGGCTCACAGATCACTCCCTCTATATAAAATACTAAAAAAGTCCAAGAAGTTCGAGTGGGGACAGGAACAAGAGAAAGCATTCCAAGAGCTTAAGGAGGTGTTGTCCAAACCTCCCATTCTCACAAAACCTGACCCCGAGGACACGCTCATCCTATACTTGGCTATTTCAGATGAAGCTTTGGGCGTTGCCTTGATAAAAGAAACTCCCGATGGGCAGAGACCGGTCTATTTCACTAGCAAAACCTTACAAGGTGCTGAGATCCGGTATCAAAAAATTGAAAAGGCCGCCCTCGCTGTTGTTTGGGCCTCTCGACGTCTACGTCCGTACTTTCACGCCCATCCAATCATAGTGAGAACGGATTTACCACTCCGCTCTGTATTAATCAAGCTCGATCTCGCAGGGAGGATGATCAAGTGGTCTATTGAACTCTCTGAGTTTGATATATCCTATGAACCTCGAAGCGCTATTAAAGCTCAAGTCCTGGCTGATTTTATTGTGGAAATGACAGGGACTGATCCAGATTCCCATCGTGTCCATTGGACCATTTACGTTGATGGTTCATCGAACCAAAGAGGCTCTGGAGCAGGTGTAGTTCTAGAAAGTGATGACGGAGCACACCTGGAAATCTCCCTTCACTTTAATTTCAAAACATCCAACAACCAAGCTGAATACGAAGCTTGTTTGGCCGGACTGAGAGCTGCGATTGACATCGGAGCTTCTGAAGCGACGCTCTGTAGCGATTCACAACTGGTGATTTCACAGATCTTGGGAGATTATCAGGCTCGCGAACCTCAACTCCAATTATACTTGAACTGTGTCAAGGAGTTGAGAGAGAAATTCTCGAAAATGGAATTCAAGCATGTTCCACGCGAAGAGAATACTAGAGCGGATATACTCTCCAGATTAGCAAGCACCAAACGACCAGGGAGCACCACTACGCTGGTTCAAAGCACACTAACGTCGCCCAACATTCCTCTTTTCCCTTCTCTAAATGCCATAATGACAAACTCCCTTTATGGAGACACATGGATGGCCCCCCTACATCCGTTATTTGGCTGATGGACAGCTACCTACGGATGAGAAGGAAAAAACAAGGATAAGGAGGGAATTACCATACTTCACCATGATCGATGGTAATCTTTACAGGAGGGCGCTCTCCGTGCCCTATTTGATTTGTCTCAAAGAGAATGAGGTGCAAGATGTAATGGAGGAAGTGCATGAAGGACAATGTGGACACCACGCCGGAGGAAGAAGCTTAATGCGAAAAATCCTCAGGGCTGGATACTGGTGGCCCACGATGAAGCAAGACTCCATTGACTTCGTCAAAAAATGCGACGCTTGCCAAAAATTCTCTAATCTTCACCACACACCGGTGGAAGAACTCTTCACATCCGCTGTTCCATGGCCCTTCTACCAATGGGGATTGGATATTCTGGGCCCCTTTCCAACTGCTCCTGGGGGCATCAAATATCTCATTGTAGGGGTCGATTATTTCACTAAGTGGATAGAAGCAGAGCCGGTGGTACATATTACTTCAGCCCGAACTCGTCGTTTCATGTATGAAAACATTATAGCATGATTCGGGGTCCCAGCACGGATTGTCACAGATAATGGCACCCAATTCACGGATAGAAAATTCACAGATTTGCTCGAAGGGTTAGGAATAACCCAAATATTCTCATCCGTTGAACATCCCCAAACTAACGGCCAAGCTGAAGTGGCTAACAGGGAGGTGCTGAAAGGACTAAAGAAACGCCTTGGTGAAGCCAAGGGCGGATGGACAGACCAGTTATGTCACGTCTTATGGGCATATCGAACAACGCCCCATTCTTCCAGCAATGAATCCCCATATCGCCTCACATACGGGGTAGAGGCAATGATACCCGTGGAATTGCAAATTGCTTCCACTAGGGTCAAATACTTATCTGAAGAAAACAATAACGCTAACTTGGCATCAGAAATGGATGTCATACAAGAACTCATAGAAGATGCATTCATCAGAGATCAGGCTATCAAAGCCAAAGTTTCTCTCCGATACACCAAACGAGTCCAATCAAGGACTTTCAACATCGGAGATTTGGTTTTGAGGAAAGCAAGTGTAGGGAATAAATTTGCTCATCAAGGCAAATTAGCCCCAAACTGGGAAGGCCCATACAGGGTATCCGAGGTTGCTGGCAAAGGCTCTTACCGCCTTGAGAACCTTGATGGCACTCCAATCCGAAATAAGTGGAACACCCAAAACTTACGCATCTATTATAGCTAGCTGCTGGAACGATACATACTCTCCTATCCTCATTTTAAACTGAATACTGGAGAAATTATTTTCCCAGCTACGCTTTCATTGTAATTCTTATTTTTGATTTAATAAGAACCTCTCACAACAATTTAACTCTTTCGAGTTTTTCTTATGCTGTGATTTTTAGTTTATCCGGTGTACAGAAGCATATTCAGGACGGATGATCTCAACTACCTATTTTGTAGTTGACGATGTAACTCCTCGAATATGTGCAGAATACAAGAGCATACTCAGGACGGATGATCTCAATTATCCGTTCTGTAATTGACGATGTAACTCCTCGAGTATGTGTAAGAAACTGAAGGCCCGGATTGTAGGATTAAACCGAACTCTGGGTACAGTTAGTAAGTTTGGCTGAACACCGGTGAAGACCTGGGCTGTAGGATTAAACCGAACCTCAGGAAATGGGTTGTAGGATTGAACCGAACCCCATTCTAAGAACGGTAAAAGGGTAGAACCCAACACCGTATTGAAGGCTTGGGCGCAGTAAGCTGGTTCTTCTTCAAGACCACGCTGAACCCCAAGTAACGGGCGCAGTAGGTTCAGGATTAGCCCTGATCTGAACCCCGTGTTGAAGGCTCGGATTGTAGGATTAAACCGAACTCTGAGTACGACTAGTAGGATTGACCGAACGTCGGTGAAGAATCGTCATTGGGTAAAACCAAAGACCAATTGAAGAACGGTTAGTAGGATTAAACCGAACGCCAAATATGACATGGATTGTAGGATCAAACCGAACTCCAAACACAACAAGTAAGTTATACTGAACTCCAAATTAATACTCTCTTTTGAAGTTCTTTATTAGCTTTAAATTCTGAGTCATCAATTCTTCAATTGAAACCTGACTCATAAACTCCGACCCAAAAATAATTCATTCGGGTACGCCACAATCTGAGGCATATTCACCCAAAACCTTTCAGTCGGAAATATTTATATTCGCAATCATCAAATAGAGGAATTTCTACTCGAAATCCTCACTCTTAAAAACTCTCACGTGAAAGCATCACTCAGAGTTTGCTCAAAGTACTGATCACCCAATAATACTAGGGGACAGTATCAACAATTTAACGAATATCTTGAGCAATGAACTCTTAGTGAAACGTTTTCACAATTATTTCCCCTCAGGATTAGCATTACAAGCCGTTCCCATGACAATAACATGTTCACTCACAACGGCGGTCCCTATTATGATATTTACGACCAAAAAGCTTGACTTTTAAGAAGCAAGACATCTTTTACCAGGCTTTTATACCAAATTATTCATACTTGACAAAAGGAACTCTATCTTTTTTGTCAAACCAAGTCTTTGGCTATCAAAATGCCTATGCATGAAAACGATAGTTATACGTCTCTATCCGTTCTTCATCTTGCATGTAAAAATCCGGAATGAAGGTTCTACGTTCATACCCGATCCTCACTACTTAAGTCCGGAATGATTCAATACACATGCAATCCCTCTATTAAAGCTGTTTTCTACTAAACAAGTATATAAAGGCAAATAGCTCTTTTATTGATCAAATGGAAATTACATGAAGAAATTCGTTTAGTAATCCGGAGCTGATCCCGGAACACAGCGAATTTGAATCAATAAAAAAAAAAGAAAATACAGGGAAGGCATTAGTTCTTCTGACTTGTATCTCCTTCCTTCCCTTTGCCTTTATCTCCGGTCTTGCCTTCGTTAACGCTAGAGCTTGTTCCTGTACTTCTGAGCTTCAGGAGAGAAGGTCCCATTGATTGGCCTTCAGGTAAAGGAGCAAACTTGTATGGCATGTCAGGCGGACTCTCATGACGGTTTTCAACAATGGCCACCAGTTTCCCTTGGTGAAACTCATAGAACGGATCAATACCATTCAAATTAAATGTCACCTCGGGATTCCGGTATTGAACTTGACGAACTGCCAACCCGAAAGATTCCTTGACTGCTTGATCACACATATCTACAGCTTCAGCCAATTCTGCTTTCAGGGTTTTGACTTTGTCAGTCGAATCCGCCAACTTTAAGAGCAGTTCCTTCTCCTTACGCGACCAATCTTCTGCTCCTTGAGAGTAGACAATCTTGGCTTCCTTAAGCTCCTCTCCCAGCTTTGAAGAGTGTTCCTTCTCCGTACAAAGACTGGCATGGAGGTCGGAATTGATTTTCTTTTGGTCAAGTACTTGGACCTCTAGCTCCTTGGCAAGGTACTTTAGTCTGACAATTTCCTCATCCTTCTTATATCCTTCCTCTTTGGAAGCCTCTAATCTACTTTCTAAACGGAGGATGTTTGCCTTATCCTTAGCAGCAGCAATGCTAAGGTCGTTAACCTTGCCAACCAATGAACTGAGCCTTTCATTGTCTTCCGAAAGCTTACGAACTGACTTCAGAAGACCGGATAACTCTGCCAAATGTTTCTGTCTGGCATCGCAAGCTTTGATTACTTCTTCACTCTCCAATGAAGGCCTCAGCTTGTACAGAGATTCAGGAACGCTCTCAGGAACAGAACCCTCATATACAAGGTATTGAGCAAGACCGGAATTACCTTCAGGAGGGCAGGGAGCTTTAGGTGCAAAGTAAGTTGTTATTGGTTTTGCACCAAAAGTAATCACGTTGTCAGGGGCATTCGGAGTGTGCCCTTCCACCTTTTTTCCTTTAGAAGGCTCCGGATCAGCAGCCCCTTTCGAAGTTTTTGGTTTCTTGGGAGAAGGTTGAGGGTCTGAGGTCTTGGAGGAATCACGCTTTGTCCTTTTCTTTCTCTCTCCGACCTTCACAACCGCAGCCTCAGAGGCCGGCTTCTCAGATCCGCCCTCTAGCAAAGGGATATCATCACCAGCAGACGAAGTCAAGATTATAGTCTCAGCAGTGGCCTTTTTAGAGTTCCGTTTCGCCTGAATGTCGTTCTCAGCCGCAACAAAATTCTCTCCTGCTTTGAGTCCTTTCAGCTTATTCATCTCTGGTGACTTGGTCTGGATTTTAACTGCAAAACCAAATAACGCAATTAGAGATCAAAGATTTCGAAGCATGATATATAAAAGCGTGAAAAATGGCAGGAAAATTACGTAGATACTCCTCGCGGGTAGACTTTGATCCTAGCAAACGCCTACAGGAGAAAAATTGGTGCGAGGCGGTGTAGGATTGGAGAGCGGAAAGAACAGAAACCGAAGATGCGCTCAATTCATCTTCCTCAGTGTAGTACGCCTAGGAGGTTAATAAGAAATGCTCATGCGTCCAGGCCACTGGGAATTTTGGAATCCCATCTTCGGTTAACCAAAAAACTGGTTCGTCAGGGTGGACGCTGATCTTCGTAAAGTAAGCTTTGAATGAATGACCATCAACTTTGGCGGAGTCAGTGTACGCCTCAAAGTTGATAATCTTGGAAAGAGTCCGGAGGGATATCAAGCTCACTCCCCCCTTCTCCTTGTTCGCACGGCGGACCACTTGGGAGAAGTAGAAGAGCATAGCCACCGTTGGTTTAAAGTTGAAGTGCTCCCCAAGCACTTCAAGAGAGCGGACCAACCCCCATCCATTGGGGTGAAGCTGCGAAGGGGCGCAGTCCAAGAATCTCAGCACACCCATCTGAAGTTCGGTTAAAGGGAAACGGACTCCCAGGTAATGAAAGATAAAATCGTACATATATACAGAACGGTCATTTGGGACGATGTGGCATATCCGTTCTGTTGGGAGTGGTGCGTATACCCTATACCACCTTTTCGTTTCTTCTTCCGCATGGAGTGTGAACCTTGGTTGAATCTGGGGTCCTTCCTCATCTGCGTGATGAGAGGCCAAGTCCTTAAATTCACTAGACACCCAGCAGAAAGGTCATTTAGCCTGAAGTTCTTCCCAGTTCAACCTTGAAACAGCAACGCTGTAAAGACCTCCTGTTGTCTTCACAATGGCATTATCTCCGGAAGTTCCTTCTCCAGTAGCCATTTGAATCGTCTAGACCGAATTCTTTAATCTACGATAAGAAATTATGTCGTCAGAAAGTTGATAATCATTACTCACTTCATCTTTTACAAAGCGACTACAATCAGAGGACGACTCTGAGAAGGGAAAAGTCACTTTCCATAGTGAGTAAGATCCCCTTTCTGAGCGACATGACTCAGCCCTAGGAAGAATCACAAGGATTCTTCCCTATGACTATTAGGGTTACGAGAAATTATTCTCCCCCTAAATGAACCACATTCTCTTCAAGCAGGAATAACAGACCCAAAATAAGACGAGGTTTACAGGGGAAGAAGAAATAATTACCTCAGGTAATGATGATGAAGATGAAAAATGAAAAAGGTCTCGTAGAGCAAGCGACGAACTTCCTTACGAAATTTTTACAGAATGTTGTTAAGAAATCAAAAGCGAGTGGAACCCAGAATCCACTAAGTGTTTCTTTTATAAGAAACGAAAAGGTTCGGTTGCACACTCTTGAAGTTGTGTCGTTCTCGACTAAACGCATTGGTTCATAAGTGAAACGACACAACCGTTCCAAATTCATGGGCGCCAAAACAATAGCAATTCGACGAATGGCCTATCCACTAGGCCCAA
Source organism: Clitoria ternatea (assembly GCA_037962975.1). Lineage (NCBI taxonomy): Eukaryota > Viridiplantae > Streptophyta > Magnoliopsida > Fabales > Fabaceae > Clitoria > Clitoria ternatea. Next base: position 18,922,683 of record CM075670.1, on the reverse strand, counting down.
AAGTCTCGAAGACTTTAGGCCCATTAAGCCCTAAACGACGGTTATTGAGATTTCCATCTCAGACGCAATAATTGCTTGCCCACGTGATTAAAAGCATTTAATGTCTAATCATGCAACGCAATTCACGCTTTACAGCCGTTACACGAACTTCAAGAGCTTTCAATTCCAATAAACTCTTGAAATTCTCATACAACGAATCTTTGTCTAAAATCCGTTGTGACAACATCAACACACCGGATCTTTTAATCTGAGAACGGTTCTTTGCAAAATAATAATAAATGCTAAGGAACTGTTATACGCGTAAGCTTACCGATATTCAGACCTCTCGCAGGTTGAGTAGCTTATGTGAACAACCACTCAGTCCCTCACACAAGCTAGGGGACATATGATCCGGTCTCAATACCGGTATCCGATCTGCAAGACATATTTCAACGTCTTTGTCAAGACATCAACGTGTAACCGGTGTCATCGGTATACATCCGGACTGTAATTCCGTATCAGGCGTTCTCCCTATACCGGTTGTTCAGGATAACACCATGACACCGGACAACACACACGTCACTATGCTAAAGACAAGGAACATTGCTACAGGGATCGATCAATAATTCCCTGCACTATGAGCCAAATTCTGCTCACGGGGATGGTCAACTTGTTCCCTAATCCTAGTCTATATTCTCCATGCTCAATATAAAATAGCCACTTGACCCAATCATGCTGGTAAGTGCGTAATAAAATAATGCTAATGGGAGTTAGTGGTTCCCCACTAACGAGTCCTCGAAAAACGAGCCAATCAGGTATATGAACTCATTTCATTAATGAAGTGAGGGATCTTCTTCAACTAAATCTTTGAACGACTACTCTCTGAAATACATTCCTTACTTGGAATATCATCACTGACTTGAGCGTCGGAGAATCTTTGCAGGTGACACCACCATTCGCCCACTTCAACGCGTTAGGTCGGTGTGAAGGATCTCCAGAACGCCCAATCCGCTCTCCTCACTCAAGGACAACGGATATTTATACCGGATACTCATACATCCGGTCTTCTACACAGTATTTGCATACTATTTGTGATCGACTTGAGTCCGGATCTCTAGACCCCGGTTCAGGACAGATCAATAACATAAGATATACAAATTAAAATTACCAAGAATAATAATAATAATCATATATTACTTTTCATAGACTTGACTAATACCAGTTGATCAAAACCTCATGCTGATAACGTGTTATAAAATAAACAAAATTATGGATGAAGATGAATGGGAAATGGAGAGTAGAAAAGAGTAAACTAGAGAGAAGAATGAAGAAATTAAAGAAGATGAAGAAGATATGTGTGTTATTGAGTGAGGTTTTAAGTCCTATTTATAGGACAAAGAGGGGGGACATCCACCAATAATATATTCATAATACTTATATAATTTTATAGCTTTTGTCATTATTAGAATGCTTGCACTAATTTTGCTAATTTATATTCATGCACTAATTTTGATGTTTGCTTTGCTTCACAAATCACGTACTGCACTAGCAAATATATTATATTAAATGAATAATTGAGTTATTTGTTGTATATTGAACAATTGAGTACCTACTTCACAAATCACGTTATTATAGTGCAAATATATTATATTAAATGTTTGCTTTACAATTAGCATTGAACAATTGAATTATTTGCTATCACATTAAATTGCACCAATTTTAATTGTTGGAGTGGGTTATATAATTGCTTTGCTTTAAATAATTAATTTTATATTACTAATTAATTAATTTTATATTCATAATTGGTATTTATAATTAATATAATATATTTTATTTATAAAGAAATTAATAAATAATATACACATTAGTAGAGAATCAAACTCAAGTTTATTTCATAATAAGTTATCACTCTACCACTTGGCCACTACTACTTGAATGTTATTTTATGAAAACTGTTATATTTTATTATTGGATCACTTATGAGAAATTTTATTTAAGTTGATTTATAAGTTACTCTATCTATTTAAAAAAACTATTACTCTCGTAATTAAATAAAAATAAAAATATATAAATATTTTATTGACTTGTTATGACTATTGTTATTACCATCATTAATAGACAATTATTGTTAATATATTTATTGAAGTATTATTTAACTTGTTTGTAATTTCTTGCATATAAATAACTATGTCGAATATTACTAACCTTGAGTTCGTGACCCTCGATATCACTAGAAAAAATTACTTATCATGGACACTAGATGCTGAAATCTATTTAGATGCAAAAGGTCGTGGAGACACAATTAAAGATGGAAATAATGCATCTAGTCAAAACAAAGCTAAAGCCATGATATTCTTACGCCACCACATCCATGAGGGGTTAAAAAATGAGTACATAAAAGTTAAAGACCCTCTTGTTCTGTGGAATAATTTAAAAGAAAGGTACGACCATCAAAAAGATATAATTCTTCCAAAGGCCCGTTATAAATGGATGCATTTGCGTTTTCAAGATTTTAAAACTATAAATGAATATAATTCTGCACTATTTAGAATTACTTCAAAATTAAAGTTATGTGGAGAAAACATCATTGAAAGTGATATGTTAGAGAAAACATTCTCCACTTTTCATGTATCCAGTATGCTCCTGCAGCAGCAATATCGTCAAAAGGGCTTTACAAAATATTCTGAATTGATTACTTGTTTCCTTGTGGCTGAACAAAATAATGAATTGCTTATGCAAAATCATGAATCTCGTCCAACCGGAACTGCTCCATTCATAGAAGTGAATGTAGCAACACACGATCATCATACTCGTGGTCGTGGTCATGGCTGAAGTCGCGGTCGTGGACGAGGTAATGCTCGGGGACATGGTATTGGTCGTGGTTGTGGATATGGTTATGGTCATGGTCGTGGTCGTGGTCGAAATGATAATAAATCATTTGTATGGAAGAATAAAGAACGTATGGAGAAAGGAAAAGATGTTCAAAGTAGTGAACAAACTAAAAATATTTGCTATCGTTGTGGTAGCCAAGGCCACTAGTCTCGGGTTTGTCGCACACCAAAACATCTGATTGATCTATACCAAAAATCTCTTAAGAATAAAGGGAAAACTATAGAAATAAATTTTACTGGTATGGATTATGTTTATACTCTTTTTGATGTTGATGATTTCCTTGTTCTTCGTGAAGAAGAAATTGACCACTCAGTTGGATAGGAGAGTTCCCCTAAATAAATTGTTTTATGTTTCATGTAATGTATTTTGTCATAAATTTAGTCATCATCAATAAAATTTTATGTTAAATATTTATTGTTGAGACAGTGCAACAACTCATACTATTTTTAAGAATCAGAAATATTTTTACCATATAGTAAAACAAGAAGCAAATGTTAACACTATATCTGGTAGTATAAATATAATTGAAGGCTCCAGCAGAGCCAATATTTTGTTACCTGGATGAACAAAATTTCATATTGAAAATGCATTATATTCTACGAAGTCTCAAAGAAATTTATTAAGTTTTAAGGATATTCGCATAAATGGATACCATATTGAGACCACAAATGAAGGAAAAGATGAATATCTTTAAATCACAAAGTTAATTTCTAATAAGAAATGTATATTAGAAAAATTGCCTTCATTTTCTTCTGGTTTGTACTACAACTATATTAGTACAGTTGAAACAAATGTTATTGTAAACCAGAAGTTTACAAATAAACATGACTTTGTTATCTGGCATGAAAGATTAGGCCATCCTGGAACAATTATGATGTGAAAAATAATTGAGAATTCAAATGGTCATTGCTTGTCCAGCAGACAAGTTCTCCAAACTAATAGTTTTTTATGTGCTGCTTGCTCTCAAGGGAAATTAATTACTCGACCATCACCAATGAAAATTGGAAGAGAATCACTCATATTTTTAGAGCATATACAAGGTGATATTTGTGGACTAATACACCCTTCATGTGGACCATTTATATATTTTATGGTTTTAATTGATGCATCAACTAGATGGTTACATGTTTGCTTATTATCAACTCGCAACCAGGCGTTTACGAGATTACTAGCTCAATTAAACGTTTGAAATTGATAACAAGATCATTATTAATGAGATAAAAAGTCCCAATTTCAACTTAGGGACATGCAATCTTACATGCAGCAGCACTTATTTGCATCAGGCCTACAAGTTACCATGAGTATTCCCCTTTACAATTGGTTCATGGTAAAGAACCAAATATTTCCCACCTAAGAATCTTTGAAAGTACGGTATATGTTCCTATTTCTCCTCTACAACGCACTAAGATGGGACCTCAAAGAAGGTTGGGAATATATGTTGGATATGAAAGTCCATCAATAATAAAATCAATAATAAAATATCTTGAACCCTTAACAGGTGATTTGTTTACAACTCGTTTTGCTGATTGTCATTTTGATGAATCTCTTTTTCTACCATTAGGGGGAGAAAAAAATAGTTGGATAAAAGGACCAGTTGGAATGAGATATCTCTCTCACATCTTGATCCTCGAACAAAGCAATGTGAACTATAAGTTCAGAAAATAATTAGTTTGCAAAATTTAGCAAACCAATTGCCGAATGCATTTGGTGATCCAAAAAGAGTGACTAAGTCACATATACCAGCTGCTAATACTCTAATAAAGATTGATATTCTTGAAGGACAATCTAAAATTTCAAATGAGCCTGAAGCCAAAACAAAACGTGGCAGACCTGTTGGTTCTAAATATAAAAATCCTCGAAAAAGAAAAGTAAATAAAGAAGATGGTCGAATCGATGATATAAAGACTCCAATAGAGTCTCCTGACATAATCAAGGTTTCAAATTCAGAAGAAACCAAGGTACCTGAAATTGATAAGATGAAAGAGATCTCTATAAATTATGTCATGGATGAAATACAATGGAATCGACATGAAGTCGATGTTGATGAAATTTTTACATTCAAAGTAGCTCTTGATATTATAAATGATGATAAGAATCATGAGCCAAAATTTGTTAAGGAATGTCCACAAGGAAATGATTGGCCAAAGTGGAAAGATGCAATGAAAAACGAGTTAAACTCACTTTTAAAACGAAAAGTTTTTGGGTCTGTAGTCCAAACACTTGAAGGTGTAAAACCAGTTGGATACAAATGGGTCTTTACGAGAAAAAGAAACAAAAATGGTGAAATTGTGTGATATAAAGCAAGACTTGTTGCACAAGGTTTCACACAAAGACCTGGTATTGATTTCGAAGAAACATATTCACCAGTAATGGATGCAACTACTTTTCGATACTTAATAAGTTTGGCAATCCGTGAAAGACTTGATTTACGCCTTATGGATGTTGTTGCAACATATTTATATGACTCACTTGAAAATGACATTTATATGAAAGTCCCTGAAGGATTTAATTTTCCTGAAGCATACAAGACAAATCCTCGAGAAAATTATTCAGTTAAATTGAATAAATCTCTTTACGGACTGAAACAGTCTGGACGCATGTGGTACAATTATCTCAGTGAATATTTGTTGAAAGAAGGGTATAAAAAATGACCCGATTTATCCGTGTTTTTATGAAGAGATTGGGAAAAGAGTTTGTTATAATTGCAAATTATGTAGATGATTTAAACATCATCGGAACTCCCGAAGAGCTTTCAAAGGCTATAAATTGCTCGAAAGGGGAATTCGAGATGAAAGACTTGGGAAAAACAAAGTTTTGTCTTGGATTACAATTAGAATATTTAAAGGAAGGAATTTTGATGCACCAAAAGACTTATACAGAAATTGTGCTAAAAAGGTATTATATGGACAAGTCACACCCATTGAGTAGTCCAATGATTGTAAGGTCACTTGAAGTGAGCAAAGATCCTTTTCGACCTCAAGAGAAAAATGAAGAACTACTTGGTCCTGAAGTATCATATCTCAGTGCAATCAGTGTACTAATGTATCTTGCTAGTCATACACGACCTGATATATCATTTGCAGTCAATTTGTTAGCAAGACATAGTTCTTTACCCACAAAAAGACATTGGAATAGGATTAAGCACATATTTCGCTACCTTAGGGGTACAATAGACATGGGCTTATTTTTCTCATATGTATCTAAGGCAAACCTAATTGGTTATACAGATGTGGGGTATTTGTCTGATCCTCATAATGGTTGATCACAAACAGGCTATTTGTTTACATGTGGTGGTACAGCAATTTTATGGAGATCCATAAAGCAAACGATTACAGCGACATCATCTAATCATGCTGAAATTCTAGCATTACATGAAGCAAGTCAAGAATGTGTTTGGTTAAGATCCATGATTCAACATATTCAAGGAACCTGTGGCTTGTATGTTGGAAAATTACCACCAACAATTTTATGTGAAGATAATGCAGCTTGTATTTCTCAGTTAAAGGAGGGTTATATTAAAGGAGATAAAACAAAGCATATTTCACCAAAATTTTTCTTTACTCATGATCTCATAAAGAATGGTGAAATAAATGTCCAACAAGTCCGATCATGTTAGAATCTGACAGATATCTTTACAAAATCACCAACCAAAGTCTTCGAGCAACTAGTACAGAAGATTGGTCTTCCAAAGGGGAGTATTATGAATATAATAATAAATATGGATGTCCACATTATGCTATAAAAGGGCATGAGTCCTTCATGAATTTGGCAATAGAAGTAAATAAACTTTAAGTACTTTCTCTCTATTCCCCTTCCTCTTCTTTTCTTCTAAAATTTATTCCCCTTTCTCATTTTGTTCCAATATTTAATAACAAGAACATGATTTAGAACATCCACTAAAGTACGGAGTCGATTATCTGTGTTCTTCGGTTTGATACGTAATAACAGTGTGAAGGTAAACATCAGATAAGAAGATTAAGGACTAAACATACTTCTTGTTAATTAAAAAATAACAAAGTTAAGAATACAATTGTATTTTAGGTAAAAAAATATTATACAATTATAAGACAAATTTCGCTGTTTGAGATTAAGAGAGAGAAGATAAAAGGCTTAGTAGTCTAGTTGAAGCCCAATTTGAGATTGAGAGTACCGTCTTGCTTTGGCACTGATGAACAACTGGTAACCCTTAAAATGTGGAAAAAACAGTAGAAAACTAAATGCTAATTTAAGCTACCATGTTGTTACCAGATTACTACCTATAGTCTGCAGAAGCGCCTAATATCGTGGAAAAACCAAAAGAAAATAGAGCTAGTTTGAAGCAAATTTTCCACCAACAGTTATTCCACTTTTATTTGGTAAAAGCTCCTTCATATAATACTTGGAATTGCGAGACAGATTGATCATTTTCCTTTTCCTTTCTGGAATACAATCAATTGAACATTCTGAAAATCCACGCCTCACAAACCTGTCAAAAAATTGGCAATCCTTTAATTTAGGAAATACAGCCATAAAAAATAGAGCACTAAAATGAAGGGCATAATTTATATATATCACAAGCAATCCATTCAGGAATTTTCATGTATAGTAGTGCATCAATTTGTAACCACTGCACTTGAATGCTCATTTTTATCAACAAAATTGGTTTTTTTTTTCTACATGAAAAGAACTTGACGAATTCTAGAAATGGAAAAAGAGAAAATAACATTAAATTGCCAAATGGGCTGACAAACCATAAGCTGTGTCCAGGAATCACTGAGTATGCAACAAGAAGCCATTAAAAGTGAAAAATAGTTGCAGACAAGGATTACATGATATGACATGCATTAGGGATGTTACTTACCAATCTGCTGTACGTGTTGTGAGCAGGAAAAGCATATTCAATCCAAGAGAAGATGCTTTGTTCTCTATATAATCTGCATATATGTAATCATATAATTAAATGTACATTGTGAAAACAAGTGGCAAGCAGGGTTACAGAGCAACAGCATCCAATGATTATCATACAACCCCATAATAATAACATCAAGAGGTGAAGCCTACTTTGCATCTTGACGCAAACAGACTTTCAAATTAAAATTATCATGAGTATCAAAAAATACAAAATAAAAAAAATTATTGCTCTTATTAAGAGCTTATTAGATATAGTTATTATCTTCAATAATACATTTATTCTGGTGCTTTCAAGCTAAACAGTTAAAGTAAAAAGATTGCAGTCTTAATCATAATAGGCATATGCAATACGACTTTTAATTTCTACTGACAAACAAGGCTTCATTTTATTTTAACATTGCATAAATCTGCATAAACACTGAAAAATATCCATGACATCGATACATTCCACAAATTACAAGAGTCATCAACCAAAGAAGGAATAGCATACCAAGCAATTTGTCACCCTGTCCTTGGCCACGACAATCAGGAGAGACTGCAATGCAAGCTACCTCTCCACACCTCTCCTCAAAGAAAGGAAAAAGAGCAGCACAAGCGATTATTTGACCCTCTCTTTCCACAACAATGAATGAATCCAATGTTTTTAGCAGCTATAAACAGAGAATGGAAAAAATATGAGAGGTGTCTGAATAATTACCACATTCTGTAAACTGATTTATCTACAGCACAGAAGATATAGCTAAGAAAACCTCTTCATCAGTCCGCTTAACCAATATGCCAGATGCCTCCAAAGGCTGAATAATTTGTTTTATACCAGAAATATCTTTAACCTCTGCCTTCCGAGTGCCTTCATAAAGATCACTGCAAAAAAGTTCATTGAAAGATAAGTAAATGAAATGTGAAGACCTAGAGAAATAAGACTAGGTAAGAAAAAAAAATGAAGGAATTTTTTTTTTTGCTGAGTATAATACCATCAACAATATGCTGCAGGTAATGTATTGCTAGGCATGTAGGTAACCCGTAAACATATCAATTTTGGTACTAATTGAACTTTTTGGCAGTACAATATGCTTACATAGAAATATGACAAGGGGTGCTTTTTTATAATTATATAACATGTGTTCCCTTTAACATTAATATAAAGGGTTATTTCAAGTTTTCAACTAATGCTCACGAACCCATGCTCAAAATAATTCACAATTATAAAAAAAAAATTGTGGAGGGTGACTGCCCAGGTTGCTTACCTAGCCACCATAGTTCCCATCCCATCTCTTTTAAACAATTCCAGCAACAAAACTCCACTAATAGTTCCATCCAACAAGTGAACTCTTTGAACACCGCCCTGACAAATGGCATGTGGAATTATTAAGCAACATACCCAAGAAACTTGCACCAATGAAATGTTTAAGCATAGTAACTATTTCAAGTTTTCTATGAGCGACTTGTATTTTGAATCTCACTGCAGAACAACCCCACCCCAACATACAATTGCAATATTAGAAGTGAGTCAAGGCTCTAAGATCCTTCCCTATAAATTACAGTAGCAGATACAAATGTACAACATATGTATACTAGATCTGGTCATGATTTGAAACATGTTTTTCACAACTGCCCATATACCAATATAGACTTTAAAAAAGCACAACTAATGCAGTTGACATGAATAATAAGGTGAATCATGGACTCACTCTGCAAACAAAAGCTGCAGCAGCCAATTCTGACAAGTAACCATTCATTCGACTTAACCGCTCTTGCCCACCAATAGCAAAACCTTGCTCACTAGACCCTAAGCCATTTCCATTCTCAAAACCAACACCATTATGGAAGGTAGTATTATGCCATTCAGTAAAGCGTCCAAGAGGTGGAGATTTGACTATCCCATTAAAATTGTTATGCTCAAGAGAGTTGAAACTTTCTTCATCAACAGCTTTCACATAGTTAGCAGCTGCTTCACTTTGCTCTGCCCGTTTACGAATTAACATGTCTGCTTCTTGAAGAGGCAAGAAACGAATTAGGCGCCCACTCTCATCAAGTATTGGACCATCTATAAGGCATATTAGCTTGTCTGCTCCAATAGCCAAGGCACAAGCTGTTGCAACTTCATATGTGCTGGAGAGAAAAAGTGAAGTTAAAAATCATAAATATCCAGGATTCAAGCATTTGTCAGACTCATCATTTGGGTGAGGGGGCACCATATTCATTGTTCAAGTCCAGCAACCCTCACGCATCTATTCATACAAGCCAGAGAAGCAGGTGATGCACACATGGTTTCTGCTGTCTATTTCTTGTTTTCATTAATATTATTTTTCTTTTCCTATTGGAAGATTAACTCATTCAAATAGTGCACAGTAGAAAATAGAGAGAAAGAACATATTGACATTTGTGAAACTATGATTCACAAACTAACTGAACTTTGCGTACCAATAAATTTATCAGTATTTAATCCTTCACATTTTACAAGAAAAAAATATTTACAATCAGCTATTTTACCAACTAATGAATTGTATGCATGATGAATCCAACTCTTCTTATTCTTTCCCTAAGCAACCAAATTCTTTTGTGCTTTTACTCCTATCAGAATCCCAATGAGAGGCTGTTTCAACAAATCTCTTCACAAGTTTAGTCTTAAAAAGTTACCTAGAAAATTTACATATTTTCAGCTGGGGAATTCAGGTTCTTAATATAAGATATGAATAATTAAAAATTACAAAAAAATAAAAACAAAACAACAGCATGAATCTGGGCACGCAAAAGTTATACTAAGGTGTAGAAAGTAATTGACAGAATCAAGCTCCAAAGCATACTTGCAATTTAATACTTCTCCAGAGCTGGAGTAGCCCAAGTTGGTTAAAATAACTACACAACCACCATCAAGTCTCTCACGCATGCGAGACACGTCTACCTTTTTAACTTCCCCAGTTGCCCCAAAATCAACTCCTTTGACCACCCCTCTTCTCTGCCAAAAAATAAAAATAACAAGATGCTCTAACAGTTGAAAGGGAGGAACAATTTCACAAGACCATCATCACTGTATAGCAATGACTAAGTCATAAAGTCCGAACCTTGGCTGCAAGAAAGTTACCACTGGCAACACTGACACCGACTTCATGCAAACGGCTATTGTCGCCATGTCGACGAATATTGCATATGGAAGGTCCAGGAGAAAGCTTTGCTTCCATCATCAACCTTATTCCCCCAGCTGCTTCCATTGCAGCCGCTAGAGATTCATCATCAGTTATCCTATACCTACCAACGTACTTAGGCTGGCTCCCTACAAAAACAAGAACAAGATCAATTACAATGACACCAAGCTGTAGTTAAGGTAAAACAAACAAAAAAAAAAACACTCATTTTTGCTAGAGGAAGAAAATAAAGAAAACAAAAAGACACTCCTTTTTTTGTGTAACCGCACATGAATCTTCCATAGAAGGTAATTCTGTTACCAGAGATGTTTACATTATGGTGGAACCATCTATCCCATTAGAGTTTTTTTTTTTTTTTTCAATCTACAAGATTGAACTTGATACCTTAATTAAAGGAAATTAAGTATGCACGACTTAAACCCCTTAATAAAAAGATACTCATTTTCACTAGAGAAAGAAATCAAGAATACAAAAAGACAATCATTTTGACTAATAGGAAGAAACCGAAGAAAACAATTATCAAGACAAACCTCTCTCATTCAAAAGCTTGTCAATTTGCACATGGGTCCCCGGAACAAGAACAAAGCGGATTCCAAGGTGATGAAGGAAAGCAATATCCTGCAGGAAGAAGCATGTTTAAATGCAGGGGACTAAGCTAATTGAAGAATGAAAGACGAAAATACTAATAAAAACACTTCGAAAATTTTGAAGAATGAGAAGTGCCTTGAGAATGGGATCCAAGAAAGAACTAGAGACAATTTCACCGGAAATAATGACAACGAAGGTGCTTCCACGGTATGCCCACAAGTAAGGCCAAGCCTCGCGAAACGAACGGACGAATTGCTTATCCTCCATGGAGGTATTGTAGCTCTCTTCCTCTCTGCTCCCATTCAACGCATTGCAGGATACCTTGTTTCGGTGCGCCCGAAAAGAAGGGGGTTTGAGTTGCAGGTTTCGTTTCGGCTGGTAGAAGAAGAAATGGCGGCGAGAGGAAGAGCATCGTTTGTTAAAAGGAGATATGGAAGAAGAAGAAGATGATGATGATGGCGATGACAGAGAAACTGCCATTGATTCCGAAGAGTGAACAAGTTGCTGGTGGCGCACACAAATTGATTCTTGCCGATAATCTTGAGAGTTTTGTCTATTCCTCTGGTTTCCAAGTTCGAAATTATACCTTTCCAAATTTAAGTTTTTTTAATTTGTGTTTAAAAAAATATTTTTTATAAGTATTTTTTTTAATAAGTAAATATAAATAACTTCTTAAAATAAACAAAAATCTGTTTATTTTCAGTTTTTGTTTATTTTTAAAACTTTAAATAAACACATTAAAATTTAAAATAAGTATTTTTTAATTAAAAAATATTAATCTTAAAATAAGTTTAAAAAAATGAGTTAATTATATAGTATAATTATAAATCATTTGCCTTGAAAATTTATTTATGATAATTACCAAAAACAATACTATTTTACTTTTACTTTATATTTTTGTTTTCAAATTTGTAATAAGAAGAATATACCATATTGTGAAATTTTTTTATCTAGCATAATTTTAAAAAATAAATATTAAATAATTTTAAAATACATAATTTTATTATTTAACTTTCTATTTTATTTTTTACTTTTACATATTAGTCGTGGCTATATATTTTAAAAATAAATATATGATAAGAAAAAATAATAAATATATTTTTAAAATTCTAAAATGATAAAATTAAAAATTAAAATTATGTCAAATAAAAATGAATGAAAAGGAAATTTGAAAAATAAATAGAACTAGTAAATAATAATCTTTGATAAGAGGGGAATCTGCTGCTAATAACTAGTTTATTACACTATTATTAATTATTAATGGTTAAACTAGTTTATTACCACTTTCTTTGAAGAAGCCCTAATTTCAGGTCCATGGTCTCAATGGGATGGTTCCAACTATCAATAATTGAAGCCCTCGGAGTAGGGACCAGTTCCCAGCGTAACTTCAAATCAGCACCCGCATCATTTTCTTATAATAATCATACATTTATTTTTCATATAATTGGAGTAATTTCATAAAATAAAATAAAAACAAATTTGAAGTAATTTTAGTTAGAATTTACTTTTTCCACGCTAACCATGATATCCTCAATAACTAGAGATTAATTCATTCCAAATACAAAAATTATTGAAATAATTTTTTTTATTCTCAATAAAATCTCTTATGATGACTGGTCTTAGAATTATTGAATAAAATCTCTTATTAAAATGAATTATTGAAATTATATATAATTAGGGATGGGATAAGTAATGCTGAATTAGGTTTTACACGACTTGAATTTGACTTATTACTTAAGTTTTTTTGACTCTAGTATATAGTTTGATATAAGTCATATTTTTAAATTTGACCTAATTAAAAACCTTATTTAGTCTAATAATTTATATAAAGCTCGATTTAAGTTTATATTGATGAAACTATAAACAAATACATATTAAATAGATTAATGAGTCTATTTTAAATAAATCAATTTGTCTTTAAAAGTCTAACAATCTAAATTCATTAAAAATTAAATTATCAAATGATTTTAATGAAATTTAATTTTATAAACTATTATTCCTAAAAAATATCATATATATAAATTATAATATATTACAAATTATAATTTTTATAAAAGTATATACAATAAAAAGGTCAATTCAATAAATTAAGAATTTTTAAAAAAAGTTTAAACCTAACTAATTTTTATTAAATAAACTTTTTTAAGAAATCTTAATTTAATTTTTATATTAAATAAATTAAATCAACTAAAACTTAGACAGCATGAGATATTCTTGTCGGAAAGGAGATAAAGGATGATCATTTTTTTGGCGGAAAATTAAGGAAAATAGTGTATTTTTTCTCATTGCATATTTACTTCTTATTATAAACAATAATATTAATTACTTGTTTTGTTAATTAATTGTAAAAATAGGGTTATAAAAATCAAAAAAATTAATAATTAATATTATTTTACATATTAATTGATGAAATCAAATTTTTATTAAATTAATAAACTTTTTTATTAGCTTAATCTCATTTTAATTGACATAATAATCAACCAAATAAACCCTAAATAGAAGTAGATGTAATTAGAATATGAATAATAATATAAATACAGACGACGTTATCGTCCTAGTTGGCTGCGTAAGACACGTTACTTGAACACGTGAAACCAAGAGTGACGCGTGGTTTTATAGCTTCTGTTTCTATCTGAAAATTGTTTTTGATAACGATTGTTATATGTTGATTGTGATAAACTTCACCAAAATAGATTTAATTGTTTTTTATCAAACGAAGTTGATAGTGTTTCATTTTTCTAGCATCTCTATCGTGCTATTAAATTTAATTTTTTGATCAACCAAAGTTCATCCATTTTGATTGCATTCAATTGTTTCATCTAAAAGGTTTTTTTAAATGCGAGAAATTCCCTTATTCTCTAGACAAAAAAAAAATCTTTGAAATTGTATGAAAAAATGTATACAAGTGTTTGGGATTAAGCTAATATAACATGTTTGATTATATATATTATTTAAATTAATTTGTTTTTAAATTTGCTTAATTGATTAAGGGGGTGTTTGGTTTGCAGTTGGGGAAACGGAGTTGAGTTGAAATGAAAAATTTAAAGGTTGATATCAATTCTTCACGTCGTTCGAGATAATCAAAACTCTGTTGACCCGTACGATTAACAACCTCTCACTATTCAACAGAGCTTTTCTCTATTTACTTCCGTTGGCTTCTTCCACCAAACATCACCTAAGATCGGGTGTTAACTTGAACTTACGTATTGATTTTCTTTCCAAGTGTATGGAAAATCTCTTTTCCTTTTTCGTACTGTGGTTATTAACTAGCGACGATCTCTTATCATCACCTGATCACTTGTGAGTGACTTTGGGTCGTTTGGATCCAAACCTTGGTTGGTCAAACCGACCAACCCTAAAAATAAATTTTACAGTCTTGAACAGCGTGAAAGATTAATATTGATCAGGTCTGGATACCGGTCCCTACGGTTGTGACGTCAGCACGACTGTTCCAGGGGGACAACCGGTATCACATGGCAGTTTCATCACACTGGATATCCGCTCTCACTTCATCGGATACTTCATCCGTCCTCACTTCCCCGTCACGTATAACTGTTTGCCTCAGTGTCACAATGAGATAACAGGGGTTATAACTTATCAGTATGGATACTCTGCACAACGGAATGTGCCAATATCACTTGCAGAAAGGAGTAGGTACGATCGCAGGCGTGATGTACGGAAAAATGTGATTATCCTCCATCCCCGTGTCAGGATCGTACACTGATAATTGACCTACCCCCTGTCACACTCTGAGCACTGAGCCACTCTGATTGACACTTTGTACACGGTATCAGAACCTATAGGCCCACCTACATCCAACGATTCATTTTCCACATCCAACTATAAATAGCATATTCCAATACACATGCAAGGTTACGTTGTTCACAGAGTTCATATACACTCTTCTAACTTGAGCGTCAGAGAATCTTCGCAGGTGACATCACCTTTCGCCCACACCAACGCGAAACTCTGGTGTGAAGGATCTCCAGGACAACGAGTCCGGTTTCTCCCACTGAGAGGCCGGATTACAATACCGGATACCCACTGTACCGGTGTATAAATACCAAAATACATATACTTTTGTGGTTGGTCCCACACCGAATCGTAGACCCCAGTTCAAATATCAACTCTTAAATTTTTTTCATTTTCCTAACTCCGTTTCTACAACTGGAAACCAACGGACCCTTTGTAAGTAATGGCTATTCATAACAATGTTACGTTGTCACCTTCGTGGGATAACTTGTATCTCCATTGCTCACTGGTTATTACCAAATATATTCATAACTATTATAAATAAACTAAAATTCTAAAGATATGAAGGAAGAAGAATGAAGTGCAGAAATTGAAGAGTAATAAGAGAAGGGAATTGAAATGAATGTGTGTATCACTTAGTGAAGGAAATGAGTCCAATTTATAGGCTAATGGACATCTACTATTCACTAAAATATTCATAATACTCCCCCTTGGATGTCCATATTTTAGAATGTGCATCGTTAAAACCTTACTAGGAAAAACCCAATGGGATAAAAACCTAGTGAAGGAAAAAGAGTACAGCATTCTTTACAAAGTAAATTCATAGACAAAATAAATAATTAAATTACAATAATTTAATTCTCCCCCTCATTAGAACATCCATGTCTAACGCATCGAAGACCGATCTTTTGCACTAACTGCTCAAAGACTTTGGTTGGTAATGATTTTGTAAAAATATCTGCTAGATTCTCACATGATCAGACTTGTTGGACATTTATTTCACCATTCTTTATAAGATCACGAGTAAGAAAATTTTTGGTGAAATATACTTTGTCCTATCTCTTTTAATTGTAACCCTCCTTTAACAGGGAGATACAAGCTGTATTATCTTCACATAATATTGTTGATGGTAATTTTCAGTATGCAAGCCACAAGTTTCTTGAATATGTTGAATCATAGATCTCAACCAAACACATTCTCGACTTGCTTCATGTAATGCTAAAATTTCAGCATCATTAGATGATGTTGCTGTAATCGTTTGTTTTATAGATCTCCATGAAATTGTTGTACCACCACATATGAACAAATATCCTGTTTGTGATCGACCATTATAAGGATCAGACAAATACCCCGCATCAGCATAACCAATTAGGTTTTCCTTAGATACATATGAGAAAAATAAACTCATGTCCATTGTACCTCTAAGATAGCGGAATATGTGCTTAATCTCGTTCCAATGTCTTTTTGTTGGTAAAGAACTATGTCTTGCTAATAAATTAACAGCAAATGATATATCGGGTCGTGTATGACTAGCAAGATACATTAGTGTACCAATTGCACTGAGATATGGTACTTCAGGACCAAGTAGTTCTTCATTTTTCTCTTGAAGTCGAAAAGGATCTTTGCTCACTTCAAGTGACCTTACAACCATTGGACTGCTCAATGGGTGTGATTTGTCCATATAGAACCGTTTTAGCACCTTTGTTGTATAAGTCTTTTAGTGCATTAAAATTCCTTCCTTTAAATATTCTAATTGTAATTCAAGACAAAACTTTATTTTTCCCAAATCTTTCATCTCAAATTCCTTTTTCAAGCAATTCATAGCCTTTGAAAACTCTTTAGGAGTTCCGATGATGTTTAAATCATCTACATAAATAGAAATTATAATAAACTCTTTCCCGAATCTTTTCATAAAAACACTCAGACAAATCGGGTCATTTTTATACCCTTATTTCAATAAGTATTCACTGAGACAATTATACCACATACGTCCAAATTGCTTTAGTCCGTAAAGGGATTTATTCAATTTAATTGAATAATTTTCTCAAGAATTTGTCTTGTATGCTTCAGGCAAATTAAATCCTTCAGGGAGTTTTATATAGATGTCATTTTGCTTCAGGCAAATTAAATCCCTCGGGGAGTTTCATATAGATGTCATTTTCAAGTGACCCATATAAATATGCTGCAACAACATCCATTAGGCGTAAATCAAGTTTTTCACAAATTGCCAAACTAATCAAGTATTGAAAAGTACTTGCATCCATCACTGGTGAATATGTTTCATTGAAATCAATACCAGGTCTTTGTGAGAAACCTTGTGCAACAAGTCTTGCTTTATATCACACAATATCACCATTTTCATTTCTTTTTCTCGTAAAGACCCATTTGTACCCAACTGGTTTTACACCTTCGGGTGTTTGGACTACAGGTCCAAAAACTTTTCATTTTGCAAGCGAGTTTAACTCGTCTTTCATTGCATCTTTCCACTTTGGCCAATCATTTCTTTGTGCACATTCCTTAACAGATTTTGGCTCATGATTCTTATCATCATTTATAATATCAAGAGCTACTTTGAATGCAAAAATTTCATCAATATCGACTTCTTGTTGATTCCATTGTATTCCATCCATGACATAATTTATAGAGATCTCTTTATTCTTATCAATTTCAGGTACCTTGGTTTCTTCTGGATTTGAAACCTTGATTGTGTCAGGAGACTCTTCTGGAGTCTTTATATCCTCGATTCGACCATTCTCTTTATTTACTGAGGATCCAATAGGTCTGTCACGTTTTATTTTGGCTTTAGAATCATTTAGAATTTTAGATTGTCCTTCAGGGATATCAATCTTTATTGAAGTATTAACAGCTGGTATGTGTGACTTAGTCACTCCTTTTGGATTAGCAAATGCATTTGGCAATTGGTTTGCTAAATTTTACAAACTAGCTATTTTCTGAACTTCTAGTTCAGATTGCTTTGTTCGAGGATCAAGATGAGATAGAGATATCTTATTCTAACTAATCCTTGTATCCAACTGTTTACTTTCTCCCCCTAATAGTGGGAGAACAAATTCATCAAAATGACAATCAGCAAAATGAGCTGTAAATAAATCACCTGTTAATGGTTCAAGATATTTTATTATAGATGGACTTTCATATCCAACATATATCCCCAACCTTCTTTGAGGTCCCATTTTAGTGCATTATGGAGGAGAAATAGGAACATATACTGCACTTCCAAAAATTCTTAGATGAGAAATATTTGGTTCTTTTCCATGAACCAATTGTAAAGGAGAATACTTATGATAACTTGTAGGCCTGATGCGAATAAGTGCTACTGCATGCAAAATTGCATGTCCCCAAGTTGAAATTGGCAGTTTTGATCTCACTGACAATAGTCTTGCTATAAATTTCAAACGTTTAATCAATGATTCAGCAAGTCCATTTTGTGTATAAACATATGCTACAAGATGTTCAACATTAATTCTGATGGACATACAATAATCATCAATAGATTGAGATGTGAACTCACCAGCGTTATCAAGGCGCATTTTCTTAATTGGATAATCAAGAAAATGAGCTCTTAAACGAATTAATTGAGCTAGTAATCTCGTAAATGCCTAGTTACGAGTTGACAATAAGCAAACATGTGACCATCTAGTTGATGCATCATAAAATATCTAAATGGTCCACAAATATCACCTTTTATACGCTTTAAAAATGTGAGTGATTCTCTTCTAATTTTCATTAGTGATGGCCAAGTAATTAATTTCCCAAGCAGCACATGAGAAATTATTAGTTTGGAGAATTTGTCTGCTGGACAAGCAATGACCATTTGAATTCTCAACTATTTTTTGCATTATTATTGTTCCAAGATGGCCTAACCATTCATGCCAAATAACAAAGTTATTCTTATTTGTAAATTTCTGGTTTACAATAACATTTGTTTCAACTGTACTAATATATGTGTAGTACAAACCGGAGGAAAATTGTAACACCCCCTTATATACACGAGATATATATGTATTCTTCTTGCTTTTTAAAAAAAACTTTTAGAAAGATATACATATTTATCACTCTTTATCTCGTGTATACAAGAACGTATGTACATCTGATTTCCTTTGAATATTGAAAGTAAAAAAAACATTATCTTTCAATATTTGTCCATAATGACAAAATAATTTATAGAAAATCATAATTGATAAACAAGATTACAGTATTACATCTGAATGATAAGTTTATCAAAGTTTAACCTTTACCTTGTTACAATTATCTAACTTGATATTGTAATAAGGTAAAGTAAAAATAAACTATACCTCTACTACGACTATGATCAATCATTTCCTAGTCCTTGATCCATCGAGTTTTGGAATCCTACTCTTATCATATCTCTTCATCTATCTGATTGATGATGAGACCACTTTACCCTCTTGTAATTACGTATCCTTCCATCTTGGACTGCTAGCTATATATCACATAACATATATTTTGGACACAAAAATTTAAACAAGAAGGAGTGAGAAACAAAATATAATATATTACAGATAAGACATAAGCATAAGGATTTTCACAAACTAATATAATAATATCAGTCATAATCTCATACACAATCAATTATGAATATAGGGTTTCCACATACATAACACTTATATTTTCATTCACAACCACCCACATAGAATGTCACAATCACATGAATGTCATGTAATGCTTATGCTACTATCTCATCCAGTTTATGCATGTGGGCCCTTAAAGTTTTAATTCTGCACTGGGCCAACCAGGAGTTTACAATGTTTCATAATTCCGAATAATAATAACATAAATGCCTTCATGGCATATGAACAGCTCGACTGGCATGGAAACACTTAGAGACTAGTCAGATTGAGAAGGTTTTTATTGTGAAAGTACCCGACAGTAGGGAGAGACCCCAGGTCACCTGAAGCACCCTTTCACACCCTCTCATCCTAAGGTTCGCAATAAACCTCCTCTAATGTATCCTCGATTTCTATAATCTGTCCCCAGGAAATATCACATCTCGTTTCTCTTTAATGATTCATGATGCATGAACTACTCGTGTATTGAGTTGGTTAAGACTTTTAGAAACTCAAGTATAAATTATATCTTCGGGCCTACAACATAGCCACCCCGATAAACTGTACATTTCCATACTCTTAAATAAGTTCTGCCTCACGCAGAAGAATTTCAGTACAGTTTTCTTTATCACTCACAAATCAATATTATTGTGATTTGAGTTTCAAAGTCTTAATATATTCCAAACCTTCTTTAGAGCATTTATAGGAAATTAATTTACTTTAGACACAAGTTTGAATTATCGATCTTTTTCCATCTTAAATTATAATACTTCAAAAATATATAATAAAGTATTTTTGAAATTAAAAACTCTTATTTTCAAAAGTTTAAAATGAAATATTATTGAAGTATCTTATTTCCATTTGAGAATCAAATATTTTCATATATACATATATGAATATATTATTTTCGTAAAACAATTTTCTTTATAACAAAAAATTATTCTAAAATTTAATTAAATAATTTATTTTGGAGGAAAAAGGTAAGTTATAGAAATTATATACTTTTATTGAAAATTAAGAAAAATTTGTTAATAATAATTCTGAATAAACATTGAGAAATTATCATAAATAATTTCTTTTAAAGTAATACTGTAAAGAGTAAAGAATAAGTATATTCTTACTGAGTTTTAGCTTCCCGTCATGTTTGCTATATGCTCAAACTCCACTTCACAAGATTATCAATCACTCATCAATCACAATCAAGTATTGTAATATCATCAATCATAATCAAATATCATCAATCACCAATATTATCAATCATAATCAAATCAAATAAATATCATTCATAAATATCATAATTTAAAGTTTAATAGTTATTTAATTTAATAAACTTAATTCCAAACCCTTATAGTTCATTCCTCGCATAGGTCTATGCAAGTCTATATAATCCAATCCTTGCACAGGTTTAGTTTAGTCCATATAGGTTATAAAAGTCCAGATCCTTGCATATGTATTTCAGAGTAAGTTACACAAGATACTTAAATAATCTAATCCTCGCATATGTGTTTGAATATGTGTACAGGTTCAAAGATTTTGATAATGACAAAGGACTCTTGGAGAAACTCTTGGAGAAACAAGAAATAGCATCAAACCTGCAAAAACAACGCAGCTAATCGATTAAGAAGGCGTAGTTAATCGATTAGATAGCTTCTGTTTTGCCATCTAATCGATTACACACATAAGGCTAATCGATTACATAGTTTCTGTTTGTACACTAATCGATTACACAATAACCCTAATCGATTACCAAGATGAAAAATTGATTTAAATCTATCAGGTACTTATGCTAATCGATTGCAAGACATCATCTAATCGATTACAAGGCTACTGGAATGACACTAATCGATTACAGTGAAGACATAATCGATTACCAAGCTGCGTAACCAAATTAAATGCATCAGGTGCCATCACTAATCGATTACAAGGCAAGACATAATCGATTACCAAGGTTCTGAGTTTCAGCTAATCGATTACAGGGTACATGCTAATCGACTACAGCACGAAAAACACTAAAGATTTTAAAGTATAATCAATTACAGCTCGAGGCGTAGTCGATTACGATAGTGCCAGAATTTGGGGAAAGTGCTTTTAAGTGGAAACCAACTCATTTCTCCACATCCCTCAGGCACCCACGAGCTGCAACGGCTAGGAACTCCATTATGCTCATCTCCAAGGTCTATAAATACAAGACTCCTTCAAGCTACTAAGAGCATCAATCACATCCATAAAAGGGAAATCAATTCTTAAGTGTTGTGAGTCTTATTCTTGCATAGTTTCATTTTTCTGAAACTTAGAACTTCAACTTGTATATTCTCTCTTGTTGAAGAGTTAGAATTTAAGAGAGCATTCACTTGTATATCTACTCTATTTAGAGAGTCATTATCTTGTAAACACTACCAAACACAAAGGTTCTTCACTCTAGGTTGAGTGGTCACAAAGGTTGGGGTTTAACCTTTGGGTATTGAGAGTTTGAGAGATTGGGTGGGTTGCCCTTGTGCTAGTGAGGATTGAGTTCTTGAGTGTGGGACACTAGGAAGTTGCAATTGCTCATAGCTTGTAATCTCTAAACTTCAATAGTGAAAATCCTTCAAGTGGGTTGCTTGAAGGCGAGACGTACACCGGGGTTGGTGGAACTCGTTAAATCGGTTTGCAAGCTCTTCTCCCATACTCTTTTACATTGATATATTGCATTTGATTGGATTGTGTTAATTGATTGTGATTTGCTTATTTAAGCTTGCTTGAATTAGTTCCTTTAAAGCAGTGCACACCAAGTGTTTGACAAATTATTTCAGCAATATTCACATATTGTTTTGCTTTATCTCTTGTACTATACTTGCCTTCACTTGCATAATCTTTAAACTTGTGATAAAAGAATCAAGTTCAAAGGCATTTCAAGCAGAGTTTTAAAAACTCAATTCACCCCCCCCCCCTCTTGAGTATTGAGACCACTTGAATAACACATATATGTTATAAAAGTCTAGATCCTTGCATATGTATTTCAAAGTAAGTTACACAAGATACTTAATTTAAAATTTATTATTTTAAAATAATAATATTGTTAAATTTAAAAGGAGTAGGGGATTCCTCCCATTATTCTTATGTCTTTCCACATTATATTTTTATCCCATTCCCCCTTGCCTGGAATTGCTACCAAAAGTGAATTCGCTCTATGCCTCCAAGTTCTAAAAAATATTAATACTAATTTATTTCAGTATAGGCATAAGATGAAAATTAAGATTACTATTAGAATGATAAATAGTAATTATGCAAAGTAACAGTAAATAGTAATGGTAAATAGTAAATCATCAATAGTAACAGTAACTAATAATTTTTTTTAATAGTAACAGTAAATAGTAAATCGTGAATAAAACGATAAATAGTAAATTTTAAATAGTAGCGGTAAATGGTAAATCGTGAATAGTAAATTTTGAATAGTAGCGGTAAATGGTAAATTGTGAATAGAAATGGTAAATGGTAAATTTTGAATAGTAACAGTAAATAGTAAATTTTGAATAGTAATGATAAATAGTAAATTTTGAATAGTAATGGTAAATAGTAAATTTTGAACAGAAACTAAAAAATTTTGAATAACAATGGTGAATAATAAATTTTGAATAATAACAGTAAATGGTAAAGTATGAATAGTAATAGTAAATAGTGAATAGTAACAGTAAATCGTAAAAATAACATAGTGGTAATTTATTTTTACTATAGTAACTTATTCATAATAGTAATAGCATATTAATAGTTTACGAGTACTAAAAAGAATAATCTAGATAATCATAAAAAGAATATAGAAGAAAGATGTTATTACCTTACACCTCCGACAGAATCTCTTTTTACCAAAAGAATTTACTTCTCACTAATTTCTTATGCACTATCTCTCTAGATTCTCTCTCTAATTTTGGTGTGGAAATGTTGTAAATGATCCATCTATTTATAGGAAGAGAATTTTACTATTTAAGATTACTTAATTATTTATTTTACTATTTATGATGTAAGTATTTACTAACCGGTCACTATTTATGATGTAAGCATTTACCCACCGGTCACTATTCATGATGTAAGCATTTACCAACCGGTCACTATTCATGATGTAAGTATTTACCCACCGGTGACTATTCATGATGTAAGTATTTACCAACCGATGATGTAAGCAATAAGTAAGGGATGATGTCGTAGTGGCATTTTGGTTATTTTCTCAAATATTTATTAAAAAATTCAAAATTTTCAAAAAATCATAAATAATGCATAGATCAAAAAGTTCTAAAGAATCATATTCTAATTCCTTCAAATTTTTATTTTAAAATTCTAATAAAAGTTAAATCTTAAATATGTAAAAACATAAATATAAGAACATAAAAAAATTGTGAATAATAAAGATATTAAAATATTTTAATATAATTTCCTTAATTAGTGAATATTAATTAAATCATTTTAAAATCTACGTTCAATATATATATATTTTTTTATTTTATTATTATTTTATTATTTTAAAAAATAATTAAATATAAATACCAAAATTTTATAAAAATATTAATTGTTAAAAATCAACTAACTAACAGTAAGTGTTTTCTCATTAAAGAAATATTAATATCTATTTTTTTATTTGAGTAGAAAATAGGATATTACAAAAATGAAGGCAATTTTTTCAATATATATTTCTTATCGGAAATTAACTTTGTGATGTAAAGATATTCATCATTTCCTTCATTTGTAGTCTCAGTATGGTATCCATTTCTACAGATATCCTTAAAACTCAACAAAATATAATGCACCTTTAATATGCAATTTTGTTCCTCCAGGTAACAAAATACTGGCTCTGTCGGAGCCTTCAATTATATTTATACTACCATATATTGTATTAACATTGACTTCTTGTTTTTAGTATATGGTAAAAATATTTCTCATTCTTGAGAATAGTATGAGTTGTTGCACTATCTACGAGAAATATATATTCGTCATTCACATGAGCATTCATTCTTCATTAAATAATAATAAATAAATCATGAGTGAAAATATAATTAACAACAATAAATATTTAACATAAATTCATAACAAAACAAATTTCATGAAATATAAAATAATTTATTTAGGGGCACTCCCTTCTTCAACCGAGTGGTCAATATCTTCTTTAGGAAGAGTAAGGAAATTATCTACATCAAAGTGAATATAAACATCATCTATACTAGTCAAATTTGTTTCTATTTTTTTCCCTTTATTTTAAGGGATTTTTGGTGTAGATCAATCGGATGTTTTGGTGTGCGACAAACCCGAGACCAATGGTCTTGGCTACCATAATGATAGCAAATATTTTTAATTTGTTCGCTACTTTGAAGATCTTTTCCTTTTTCCATACGTTTTTTATTTTTCCATAGAAATAATGATTTATTATCATTTTGACCATAACCACTACCATGAGTATAATGATCATGTGTTACTACATTCATTTCTGGGAATGGAACAGTAACAGTTGGATGAGACTCATGATTTTACATAAGTAATTTATTTTTTTTAGCCACAAGGAGACAAGTATAATGATCATGTGTTGCTACTTTGAAGATCTTTTCCTTTTTTCATACGTTTTTTTATTTTTCCATAGAAATGATGATTTATTATCATTTTGACCACAACCACTACCATGAGTATAATGATCATGTGTTGCTACATTCACTTCTGGGAATGGAACAATAACAGTTGGATGAGACATGATTTTGCATAAGTAATTCATTTTTTTAGCCACAAGGAGACAAGTATAAATAAAATTTCACATGAATAATCTGGTAATGCAAATTTAAAAATTTTCATAATATACGACCTGGGTTCAATTCCTTATTAATGCGTATCTTATTTATTATCACTTTTATATATAATAAAATATATTATATCAATTATAAAATGTCATTCAGAACAATTAATTGTAATTATGAGTTAATTATAAAATAATATAATATATCAATAATCAAGATTCACATGGTATATAATTTAATAAGAGATTAGCAATAACAAACAACGCAAAGGTGAGCAATAATATTTAATTCCATGAGTTACACGCAAATAATATTTAATTCTATGAAGTAGCAGTAAAAGAACATGTATTATGCGTAGTAGGTGAGTAGAATAAAGAGCAAACACACTAGGTGAGCATTATTGGACAATATTTAACTTAATAAATAATATAGCATCTCCTAGTGAAGTTACACGGGTATGAAGTAAATCATGTAATGCGGGTACCAGGGGTATAAAGCATAAAATTATATATGGTATTAATATCGAATAATTTTATCTTATTTTATTTTTTAATTTTATCGAATAAAATTATAAAGCATAAAATAATACAGTCATATAATCACGCACCATATAGTTATAATGCAGGCGCAATTGAAATAAAATAATATATATCAATGGAAAATGTGGTTCATCATCATGAATGAAGGCAATATAGCAATGGCAAATGGTTCAGCACTGAGAAGTAACACTTAATCAAATATTAACAAAATGCAACAGTAATAAGTAACGGAAATAATTCAATATAATGAGCAATAAATTAATTATTTTTTTATAGACTGTTATAGTTCTTCAGGAACTATTGATAAATATTTTTAAAATTCTTCAAGAATTCTGAATTATTTGACTATTAATTTTATACTTCCTTCAAGGATGTTTATTGAATAAGTTCTTCAGGAACCCTTTTTTTATGATATGGATACAATCTTATACATCCTTCGGGGATGTTTAAAATATAAGTTCTTTAGGAACTTTTATAATATATTCATATATAACATAAAGTATATAAATTGAAATTATCAATAATGATAACAATAATAATAATCATGTATTACCTCTCGTAATCTTGATTGGATTTCAGTTAGTCAGAACCTCGTGCTGATAACGTGTTATAAATAAACTAAAATTCTAAGGATTATGAAGGAAGAAGAATGAAGTGAAGAAATTGAAGAGTAATAAGAGAAGGGAATTGAAATGAATGTGTGTATCACTTAATGAAGAAAATGAGTCCAATTTATAGGCTAATGGACATCTACTATTTACTAAAATATTCATAATAATAACACTATTTTTTATTAATGTTTTCCCTTTAAAAGTTGTTATTAACTCGACTCAAATAAATAGTATTTTATGTTTGCTAGCAGCTTTTGTTGTCTCTCAATTTCAATTTAATAAATAGGGAAATTGTATCTGATATTTTCCTATGTCAACCAAAGATTCAATGATGTTTTGCAACTTCACGTGTTTCCGCCTATGCAGACTCATGGATATAGAATGTCAGTTTGGGTAGAACATACAAAAACAATAGAAGATTATGTATCAAGTTAAAAGAAGACATTACACTCAAAAAAGAAGATATTACATATAAAATAATTAATATCAATGTAAAAATATTTCAAGAGAATGAAATCTTTACATAATATATAATCTATCAATATTTAAATTATTTGTTATAAAGATGGAAATTTTATATTAAAGTATATTAGTATTTAATTATAAAAATAACTATGTGAATGACATTGGAAAAATTAATACCTGTAATTCAAAATAAAATTTTATTTATAACATTTTATAGATTTTTTTTACTTCTTAATATTACATTCTTCAACGTAATCCTTTCATATAAAATTCATCAATGACTTTTCCTGTTAGAGTGAAAGATGAAAGAGAACATTCTTAATAAGTGAAGGGTAAAGAAGGAAAAAAGGTATATGAGTGATGAAGGAAGAGGGGATGAAAGGGGGAAATTGAACTGGTGGTGAGAGTTAAAATTTAAGATTTTATTTTCCGTCAGAAGCATTATTATATATATAAGAGTTGAGATTGAGATAGTAGATCGATATTGTTGTAAGTTGTAACTGCAGGAGATGTTAGTATGTAAAGGAATCAAAAAGAAATATCGACAGAAAAGGTCAACTAAACCAAAATAACTTTTTTTTAGAAGATTTTACCTTAATTAAAAAAAAATACACGATTGTCTTCAGATAAATTATATAAACTTAAGAGGCATTAATTATTATTGTAGCTACAAGTGCTACATTTTCTTTTTTCAATTTGCTTTTCTTATGTTTTGAAATGATTTCAAAATGATTTTTTTTTATTATGTTATCTTTTAAATTTAGTTATTGAAAAAATAATTTAAAATTCAAAATGATTCTTTTGATTAACTTAACTAATATAAGTTATCTTTTAAATTTAGTTATTGAAAAAATAATTTAAAATATATATTTTAAATCAATTTTGTTGTAAACTATGTAAAGTCTTGATGTAATTGGTTATGTAGTAATCAATTTAAAAAGACGAGTTTTTGTAACTAAGGTAACAAAAAGGACTAAATTAAAATCGTTTCAAAACAAGGAATTTAATAGAAACGAAAAACAATATAGGACCAAGTTGAAACCTAGAGAAAATAAGTTACTACACATATATTTTAGTGCAAATTAATATAATATGGTAATATAAGTTATTTTCCACGTGTTTTGAGATACATACATTAAAAAATTAGAAACGTAAAGTTTATATTCAAAATTAATATTAATATTTTGTCAAAAAAAAATTAACATTAATATATTTTTCTTATGATTTTCAAGATAAGTATGTATTTAGAGGATTAGATGGTTGTCACTTGAAAGAGCCATATGCCATTGGATGCCAATAATGGCATATTCCCATTTGCAATTGCTGGGGTGGAAATAAAAACCACATGGTTCCTTGAATTGTTGAATACAATTTTGCCGAACAAACTTGAAGGGAAACCTACTCATTCTCATGACTGTTAGACAAAAAGTATAATGCATAGAATTATAACAAATTCAAAATTTGGAGTTACTATTCGTTTATTTCTTAATCTATTAGTTTCGTTTAAGTTTGGTATTGTCGTAAACTTTTGTAGGGTCTGGATCAAGCTACTGCTATTGCTGAGGACATCACAGGTTTTGTATGCACTTGTATTGCATAGCAACTTCAGGGGCCCATTCTGGGGATGATGCTGAGGACTTGCACCCAACATGAATTTGAAATTGCAATGAAAGAAATACATAAGGTGAATGTTGCAGCACATGGGTGATTAACATGTCACTGAGCATGGCATTCCTTTGACCATGTCCCCAAAAGTAATCACATAACAAACAACCTGCCCAAGTGCTTTAATCAAAATACAACATTTCACTTCAAAATCAACAGGGATCACTACTACCCTAAACCCATATAGGTCTAATAGTATTAAATATTGATAAACCCTAACAAATGAATAATAAAGGAACAAATATACAACTACAATCACTAATCACTGCCCCAAAGCCCAAAATAAATTATTCAAGTTGTCCACCCTTTTCCACAAGGCTTCAATTCCAGCCTTCACTATAGTATAGCCATATCTGCATCTTAGTGATAACTTTCATTCATTGTTGACTCCTCTATTTCGTGTCTCCTCAGGGGAGGAAGAAGAAAATAACATGTGAAGGAAAGGAAATAGAAATTGAGTAAGGGAAGAGGTACAAGGTGCGATGGAGAAGACAAAATTGAGAGGAATTGAGGGAGAAAATAAAACTTCGCCTCATCTGTTCCAACAATTATAAAAATAAAAATTTAATAGTAGTTATACAAGGACCAGTTATAGTTAAAACTACCTCTAATTGTAGCCGTAGGATGGTCGGATAAAAAACACTTCAACAAACCTTTCCAGAGAAACCACCAGCACGGAGAATGAATATTTACACCCTAGAAAACATTACTTATCACAAGAAAAGAAAAAAAAAATACATTTAAATTTCTCTAATCTACATTGCCTTTCTTCTTAACCTCCTGTATAAGAAAACCAACCGTTTGACCAATAGGCAAGAAATCCTCCAGGATTTTCCCACCTACCTCAATCAAGCTTTCATGGATTTGTGAAGAACGCTAAGGCGGTTGGCTCAGGACCATAACTGCCAACCACGTCGCTGATCCTTGCTAGAGTTGGGTGTTACACTTATCCTACCTGCATTGGTGGTCAGCCATTTACTGAAATCAGGAGACGCAACAAGTTCTTCCATAGCTTTTTCAGTGGACTCCTTTGTGAACGCATTCCATTCTGCAGCTGAATATTTTTTTCTCTCTGGTGTATCGTGTATGATGGATGGGTATAACCCCTCTGTCAGAGTTTTGGGCGAAGGTGTCCTAATGAAACCTGAGGATGTACATGTTTATCATGTTAGGCACAACTTATGTCAATGCTTTCCTTTTGTCCCTAATCAATCAGGAAACTGAAAAACAAACAAACAAACCTCGGCCAGAAGATTTGCATGGGGACAAAGTGAAGCCTTTCAGTTGATGCTGAAAAGGTGTATGGTCCTCTTCACTTTGCATCTCGTACATATACTCATCATGTGAATCATCAAAAGGTGATGAATCAGGAACTTGAGATCTCCTCCTGTTCTTCTTGGGTGATTTAAACAAACTCCTGCAAAATTTTTCACAATAAATACATCCCCAAAATCAAATAACATATTGGACCAATAATTATAAGAGGAAATTCTCATGATCACAGAATGATGTATACTTTAATGGAAAATGGGTTCAAAAGTATGTAATTGTAAATCCCCAAATCAATCAACAAGTAGAATTTCAAACATTCTACAGAATCTTGATTAAAAACACAACAAAGTAAAATATTGAAAATACAAAAGAACCCCCCCCCCCCCCCCCCCCCTTGAAAATTAAAAATTTTGTCCTTCTATCCAAAAAATTGAAAAGAAATTCACTGTTAAAAATTACAGAGTTCGACAACTACAGGAAGTGGACTAACCTGCGCAAACGACGAAGAAATCTCAATCTATGCATCTTCTTCACCAAGGGGAAGAGTGATCCACATGATAATGCTAATGTTCCAAATAGAGGATCCATAGAACTCTGGAAACATATTTTATCAAATATGCACCCGTGTGCTTATCTGAAGGCTGAAGCATCAATAACATAACAGAATCGAGAAGGTGGAGATAAACAAGAATAAATAAAAACCTGAAGAATCATAATGGCTGCCAAGATCCTCATGGCCCATGCAACAAATTGAGCAGTGCTAATGTCCACTGTTCCATCTTCAGTCAGGACAAGCTTGTGGACCACCCAGAACCCCAACCAGGCCCCAACTATTGCAACAAAAGTCAGCAGAAATATCGCCAGCTGCAGTTGACATTGCATAAGTTGAGTGTTCAAAGACCCATCTCACATATATTTATACATGGAAAAATGATCAGATAACAATAACAATAATATTAAACAATGAATACCAAAGAAACCAGGAAATCTATTAAAAATATAATGTTTTCAGAGTAGTGGCCACTAGCTATGTTTGAAGAGATAAAAATAGCACCATATTCAAAGAAAGCATAGATGTGACTTACAGGATCAACTTTTTTTTTTTTGCTTCATAGGATTAACTAAATTTAAGCAATAATATTTGAAATAAATAAAAAATATAGAGAAAAAAAGTAAAATACTTGATGTAGAATAATAAGCCATGTGACTTGCTGAGAAGTAGTGTTAGAAAAGGATGAAAGGTAGACTCCTCAACCTCAAGTGAGGATTCAAATTTAATATACAACTAGAATTTATTTATTTATATAAGAGATTTGTGGGAATGAAAGAACTTGGCATTTCGAAGGTGCGACTTTGCAGAGAGAATGGTTTGCCCATGTAGGACAAAATATTCAGTATGTAAATAAAAGAGAAAAAACCACTTTCTTTCCTTTCATAAAGTACCCAATGTGGGACTTGTTTTTATTGTTTCATTTTTTAAAGGCCTAAAAGATAGGAAAAAACATAGATCAAGTTCCTTACATCCTTGACAATTTCTCCAATTCAATGACGAGACATTAATACTTATTTAATATTTTGCATCTAAGTTTCCAACATTGACCTTAGCATTCCTAGGTTTCTGACCCCTCTTAATCCTTCTTTGAGACCAGCCATGTTGTGACATGCCTCTTCCCAGGGACATCCAACTCAACAGATCAAAATTAATTTGTCTCCAATTCATGTAATAATATGGTGACATGATTTTGTGGAAACAAGAATAAAAAGTCTAAGTCTAATTCTTTGACCGTTTTACTTTTCAAATGAACTTAAAAAATGGATAAAATGGAAACCTGCAGAAGTCTTTTGCTAAGGATTTTTTTTAGGCTATGCATTCTTTCATGCTAGTCATTCAAATTTTTACAGACAAAATAAGTGAGCCCAACCAGCACAACCATAATTCTGAATACATATTAATAAATGAAATAATTTTTTAATCAGCAGAATGGATGTCTAAGCAAATTAGTAGAAAGCATAGAGGTGACTTACATACAGGATTATACATCTCTTCACCAACTCCTAACTCCGTAAGTATAGAACGAACTAAGCTAGGGATGTATCGGAGGAGAAAAGTCCCAAGACCAACCTGATTTAATAAAGGTTGAAATTATCTTATGACCATTCATTATAAATCAAGAGAAGTGCACTGAGGATCCACTTACAGCAGATGAATATAAAAATATAGCAAGTGAACTCTTGCGACCAGTTGGTAGAAGTTTCATTCCCTGTCAAACAGAAGAGGCAATTCCATGTTAAGACAAATGAGACATCAAGGCATTAATTAGTCAGAGAGCTGAAGTTTTAATCTCATTTCTCAACATCCAGCAACCACATTAGACTTTTTAATTTAGATAGCTATAAAACTTATTAGTTGTTCTTCTCTTTTCTTTTCCAAGAAACACAACAAAATATTCCTCCCAATATACCTTAAATGATTAAAATTAAAATAAAATAAAGAAAAATATAATGAATCACTGAATTAGACTACACAATTTTAGGTATCAACAATGTCTATGTTGCCATGACCATGGACCAACCAAGATGAACAAAAAGAAACATGGCCTAAGAGTGGTTTTCTTGAGAGAGAGAAAACTGGGGTTGAAGATTTGATCAATGGCTCGAAAGAAAGATTAATCCTAAAGAACATATATGATTGAATATAAACATTCCAATTTTCTACAGAAAGAGGAGCAGAAATAAGTTACCTGATAAAGAATAATCAATATGACAAGAATTACACCAATTGCCATCGCACTGCCGTAATAAAATGCTAATGACATGCTTATAAAGGATGCCGAATTCATCAGAATAATACCCAATGCTAATAATACAACACGATATACAAAAAATTCTGCAAAGGAGAAAAGATATTATTAGTGCTGGACATTACTAGTAATTATTCTTAAAACAGGATCATAGAACTTCAAGGAAAGTGTAATTCATCAATGACAAATACAACATCCATGCTCATATTAGCTTATTGTGAGAAAACAATTGCCTTGTATTTTTTCTGCAACATCCTAAAACAGATTTGAAAAAAAAAAAACAATTATATCCCCATAAATAATAAGGCGAAACAAACATGCACATAAAGCACTTACCTTCTTCAATAGAAACCTCAAAATTCTCCAGAGTGGAACCAGCAGTTCTTATGTCTAAGAGCTTGTGGTCAAAAGGAGACATTGATCGAGCCCAAGAACCCTTAGCAACTTTCTCCCACTGGCCATGTGGGCACATCCCCACTGCAATAGATGCATTCCTGAATAAAACAAAGAAATGCCTCTTAAAATTCTAGTTTGATACAGGACAATCAGTGAGAAAGTGAAGTTATAGGCCTTGTTTAATCAAATTCAGACATGAGGTATAAAGAGATCATCCTCTAAAGAACGAATGAAATGATCATCATGTTTCCTTATCAATACAATAACTAGAACCAATCACAAAGACAAAATAAATATTCACTATATACTTAATAAGATGCAAAATGATAGATACATACACCGTCATCATGCACATGTAGATAATGCATGCACTTGTGCAAATACTCACCTATGAAAACAAACCTCTATGTTTGGCAGGCGAACATTTGAATTTGTAGGAAACACCTTCACTTTCAAGGAGTGGGCAAATTTCCCCAGGTTTCTAAATCTCGACAGTCCATCTATATGAACTCTTTCGACAAGCACAGTAGTACCAGGCTTGGAACCCGGGGAATTTCCAACAGGCAAGCCATGGGATAGCTGCAGTGTGGTATTTTGAACAGGAGCTGCAAAAAGAAATAAACAGAGCAACGAGTGAAATTTCAACTTCAACATGCACAATGTAAGACACCTGATTAACTTATACATAACAACAGCAACCCAAAATTCCAACAATATATAAACCACAATCTCATAATTTGACCACAAACCTTACTTGAACAAACGATTTGAAAAAAAAAATAAGTAGAACTTTGTGTGAATCAACAAAAACGCGTGAGGACTCAATTTAAAATGAAGTGTAATTGGCAGAAAATTGCTAGAGTTCTTAAGTTATTGTGACATAGGAAAACTTAACGATGAAGAAAACAATGTAGACATGCTTTATTGAAGTTGTTCGAAAAGGAAACATAAAAAGCATAATGGTTGGCATGACGAGGTTTCAGTGTCTTTCTTAAACCAATTTAGGGTATCTTTCTTCAATCTAAATTCTTTACACCATTTCATATAGCAAATTAGCTTAAATTTCGGACATATTATCCTTGACTATGCGGTTATTATGCTTCGGTGACGAAACTATATCGAATGAGTAACAAGTAACAGTGTGACAAAACCCTATATTTGAATCCAAAAATTAAAAATAAAATAAAGTAAAACGGAGGAGAAAGGGCGAAGAAGACATACATAAGGAGCGTTGATCGGAGAGTACCAAAACTGCAGAGGCTAAAAGAAAGAAGAGGCGAATAATGGAAGCAAATGGTTGGGTGTGGGTACGCGTCATCGCCATCGCCATCGCCATCGCCATTGCCTGGGTTTGGAACTCAGGGCAACGACGAATAAGAAGTGCGCGTTCAAATTCATAAAAACCTTGAGGTTAATTCTGCAATTTCTTATTGGGCCTCAATTACAAAATTTCTTTCAGTGGGCCGGACCCAAACATAACAAATTGTGATTCAATTAGTAATTTATGCTGAGATCATGAAAAGAGTTTTTTCTATCAAAAAAAAAAAAAGAGTTTCTAGAGTTTTCAATTCAATCTCTGTGAAACATGATATTAAAAAAAGTTAATTACGTGGATATTTTTATGAGAATGTTGTCACAATATTTTAAAAGCTAATAAATCAAACTCATATTTGTTTCAAAGGGTAATCTTAAGTAAGTTTAAATAATTATAATAGTTAACTCGTCTTATTAAATAATTATTAAAATTAAATAATTTTATGATATTCTGAAAAATAATATCACGATCAATAATATTTTATGGTGAAAAATATGTACTTGTATTTGTTAATGAAAAACAATGTCATTCAAAAGAATTGAATTAAAATAAATTATTTAACTATACAAATTACTTCAATAATTTATTTTTTTTACCGTTACATAGTTTTTTCTTTGAATACATACAACTTTTCTTCTTGTCTTGTCTTAAAAATACATTTTTATTTTTATATTCTTAAAAGAATTTTTCTAATTAAATTTCAATTGAAATTATACTTGAACTTTAAATATTAAATATTTATAGGCTGCAGCAAAGTAAAAGTATGTTATTTTTATTTTTAAAGAGGAAAAATATTATTTTTATTTTAATAAAAATTAAATTTTAACACCATATGAATCGATTTATCCTTATCCTGAAATGTCAATACCATAAATATAAAGCAACGATATGCACATTTACTCCTATTTTCCTTTGCATATTCTAATGGATGAAAAAAGTTTAATGAATCCTTGTAATATATATCCGAATCCTTAATTTTCAATGCTGATTTTTTAGGATTTATCTTATATATTAAGACGTGTAATAGAATATAATTGTAAGATAAACTATATATATATATATATATATATATATATATATATATATATATATTCTATATTTTTCCTAGTGTTCATCCTTCACAGAATTATAAGAATGGAGAATTTAAATACTTACAAATTTTTTATTAGAGTTAATACGATAATTGTTTACAAAAATGATCAAAATAAATAATTTTAAATTCTAACATGATCCCTGGGTCAAATTGGGTAGTGTGTCGGTCGGTTCATAGACCATATAGTTAATTAGT
The DNA here is from genome assembly GCA_037962975.1 of Clitoria ternatea. NCBI lineage: Eukaryota > Viridiplantae > Streptophyta > Magnoliopsida > Fabales > Fabaceae > Clitoria > Clitoria ternatea. Next base: position 18,886,750 of record CM075670.1, on the reverse strand, counting down.
TATGAGATCGAGTTTTAGAACATGGGGAAAAAGGGGGACATGTTCCTCATTCAAGGGGTGACGATTACGAGGAGAGAGGAAGACATCGGTCAATATATAGAGCAGAGAGGACGAGAAAAAGCTCAAGTATTATTAAGCTTGGGAATCCTTCTCACTACCAAGGAATTTTCCAAACCAAATTTTAAGTGTACACTACCAAATACAAATACATTGTTATCCATGTTAATCATTGTGTTTATCTCTAGTTAATTAGTTAGATGTTAGTTTTCTTTTAATTAGTTAGTGTAGCTTTACTTTTTCTTTCCCTGAGCTCATATAAGCTTTTCCATGTATTTTCCATCATTGAGTGAAGTGAATAAATTTCGGTATTATTTATTTGTTTTGTTAACTAAGTTTTTCTCGTTTCCTTTGCATCGTGTGTAATATCCTAAATATAAAAATTTTGGGAATAAAATTATTAGGTCTGATAATTCGTATAACTCTTACGGGACGCTTAGTATATTGGGCGTAACTTTCTCTAACGTTTTCGGAATCAAGCCGTTCTTGTCCTCAATTTTCTGTATCAAAAATATCTACAACTCTTATGTTGATCACAAAACCTAGTTCTCACTCCCTTAATCCTAGTTTTTAAAACAATGTGCTGATTCACGAGTTACCAATTCAGCTTGACCCTTTCGCAGTGTTTTTGGTATTTCCCTTTCGTACGACATCGACATTGAATGATTCTTTTTTTGAAAATTTCTAGACACATATATCTACAACTTTGATGAAAAACTTGAGAGCTAATTCCTAGCCTATTTCCCCCAATAATTTCTCTAAAACATTGATCACAAATCCGTAATCACCCAGAACAACCTTTAGTAATCGGAGCATATCTCCCGCTCCAGATATCAGATTTTTGTGTCATAACTCGTTTTAAAGAGGAAGTAAAGATCTAAAACTTTAATATTGAGAACTTCTCCTAAATCCTAAAGGAACAAAACAAAATTTCTAAGCCAATAACTTACCTTATTCAGCTAACACATCATCAGCCTTACATTAAAGTGACTAACCAATGAACAGTTTACATAAAATTCCACTTTCCTAAGCTCTCATTGGCTAAGAAATTTCACTAACCCTCTTTCTAAAAAAACTTGCTAAGCAAGCAGAAAATTTTATTCATTTCTCTACTTGTCTAACAGTCATTGTCGTGACACCCCTTTTGATTCTCTCTAAAATTGCAAAACACTTCTATACCAAGTCTCACCAATTTCTTGCATTTGGCTTAATCTCTTTATTCCCTCTCCTAGCCATGGCATGCATGTTATTTTCCCTTATGATCTCTTGCCTTTTTTTGCTAAGAAAACATCATTTTCTTTGTCTTTCTCGTCACCATAACACACTTTTATCTTTCTCTAAAATCTCCTTGCCATTTTCATGAAAGGTCCACCATCACTCTTGCTTCTTTTCTCCATGCTACCACCTATTTTCATCAAGTTTTCATTTCATTAATCACTTAGCAAGCCTCAACCTCTTCCTTTTATGCATGTTGGACCGTGAGCAAAAAGGGAACAAAATTGGAGCACCATTGTCTTGCCTTTAGCCGTGAGCATCACGAAGGTAAAAGGGGATACTTTGCCTATTTATTTTTTATCCATTAACATGCATGCAATGTTGATATTGTCACTTGATAAGTTTAGCCTTTGCATGTTGATTTTTAAAGTTTTAGATACATGATCAAGGCATTTAGCGTTTTTGGTGATGTTGTTAAAAGCTAAAATTTGATGGTGTTAAAAGCTGAAATTTGATGTGTTAAAAACTGAAATCTGCCATTGTTAGGTTATAAACAGGGAGTTGTTGGTGTTGAAAGATTAAACCAGAAAGTGTTATAAGTATAGAAAGAATAGATGTTAAAGGTCTGAAATTTGATGGTGTTAAAAGCTGGCTGCAAGTGTTAAAATTGAATCAGGCGGTTTTAAAAGTTGTAGTTATAAGAATTAAAATATGAATTTTTTTAACAGGTGTAAAAGGGTCAGATTTTAATGGTGTTAAAAATAGCTTTTTAAGAAGTGTTTAAGGCTGAATTTTTATGTTAAATTTTTGAGTAATAAATTTTAGTAATTTGGATCAAAAGGGAATTTTTATAAGTTAACCATGGACTAATTAAATTAAGAGAAGTCTATTGGATAATTTTATATAAGTACCTAAATGTTAAAGTTTTAGAAAGTCTTAAATGAATTAAGAACTTTTAAGCAAAATGTTTTTGAATATTTGATCGCTTAAGAACAAAAGAAAATTTTATAAAGGTTAAAGAGAAAACTTGATTTTAACAAAAGGGATACTAAAATTTAGAATTTATGTGGATTGGTTAATTAAGCACCAAGAATGTGATTTTAAAGTAGCGTGTAGATTATTAAAAATAATTATTGTTAATTTACAAATTTATAGCTTTGGAAACCAAAAATCGGTGATTGAACTGGAGCCTTTCAAGCTTCAGAATCAAGGATTCTAGGTAGGGGGAACATTATATTTTAAATGCATAGATTATGAACGGATGATGGGATATAAGTTAATTTATGAATGGATTGTGGTTGTGTGATTTATTGATTGTGTTATATCCTTTTTGGATGATTGTTTCTGATATGAATTGATGTCTTGGTGTCATTCATATATGTTGTGATGATTATAGTGATGATTTGCATTAGATTGCAATGGTTGTGATGATAAGAAATAAATGATTTTAATAATAAATCTGATGGCTATTAATGATACTAATTGATTATGTGAATATAAGCTTGAGGTAGCTTAATTATGATTGTAAACTGATTGAAATTATTGGTTGTTGCATGTTATTCTTGTTGATATGTTGAGTTAAGATCCTTGGTAATGGTAACTAAGTGGTAGTCCTTGATGATGATAATCAGGTGGTCTATTGATGATTGATAATTATTTGGCATAACATTACATATTCAGACGCTTACAGGACTGCAGGGGTTCTGCGATGTCGGGCCAAATAAGACAGCAGCCTTATGGTAAGGCACAAACTTTGTGGTGGTTTCTTCGAATTCCACAGTCACTTTCGAGATAGACTCAAAGTCAGCCATAACACTTGAATTGAGGTGCTATTGTCGCTGAGAGTGACTTGTGTTATATTATGGGCATGTGGTTTGGTACTGGTAAAACAGAATGTATTATATGTTGTGAAAATTTATAAACTACAGTGTAAATCACATTAGTGGAGTCGGATCCACATGCATATGTATTTGCATACAGATATTGAGGTTTAAAGGTTGTTGGACAGCCAATGGTGTGTATTGATGTAGTTGATTGCATTTGAGGTAATGCAATTGTATTAAATAACAGTGTGTGTGTGACAATGAATATGATGAACTGTTGATTATACATGGAGCTGGATATTTGATTGATGAATTGTGTTGAATCTGGTTCAGTACTTGTCATTTAACATATATATGTTCACCCCTAAGTCATTGTCATTTTTCAGTGAATATGTGGACCAAGGCGATGCTTGGTAATTACTCGGTTAGAGACGTTGTGGTCTTGGAAACCCATATATATATATATATATATATATATATGTATATATATAGTGTAGCTTTTGGTATGGTATCGCCTTGGCTGGCTCTTTTAATACATATTACATATGTTTTGGTATAGTAAAAATAGGTAACTGATTACCTTACTAGAGGTTTAGTAGTTGTTTTATGTGTAAAAATTAGTAAATTAAAAGTATATTACGTTATTGAATTATTTATTATGCCTAGGAATTTTCTTGAGTATCATATAGCGATATCTATACGTGTTTAGGGCTTTCGCACGATCTAATTGGTTCACAAAAAATCAAAAAAAAATCCCTGTATTTTTATTAAAAGGGTGTGACATCATGCATTTTCAACTCAGGTGATTCACTCACCATGAAGGTTATGGAGTGTGACACATTATCACAGCCTCTTTTTTAAAGGGCTTTATTGCGTGTTGATACTATGATTTTGTTTGTTTCTTCATTTTTTTCTCGATTCATTGAATTTGTCTCTTGGTCAATTGAATTCTTGCATTGGTACTCATGTTCTTAAAGATCTGCTTTAAGATTCTCTTGGATTTGTTTTCTTACATCAGCGACAAATTCTACCACTGATTCATCAAGTATTTATTCCTTGTATGCAAATGAAAATCTTAGCACTTCAACTTCTTCATTTCCTCTATATGGGTAATAATGACTTTGAGATTAAAGAATAATATAAAATTTGTTGATGGTTTTTTTACCTAAATTTGGGATTGAATAAATGATGTACAACGTTTGGGGAAGGTGTAACATAATGGAGCTATCTTGGATTATATATTCTTTAGAGTGTTATATTACCCAAAGTGTTCTTTAGATGGACACAATAGTTGAGGAGTGGAAAAACCTACGTCATGAGAACTATCAGGGGGATGTTTTTAGAATCTCTAAATTGCAAGAGGAAATTTATAGTTTAAGTCAAGGTGAATTGTCCATCACAACCTAGTTCACTCAATTAAAGGGGCTATAGAAAGAATCAGGGAATTTCCAACCTATTCTTAGTTGCACTTGACAAGTGAAGAGTAACTATCAGTTGGTTCTTACAACCAAGAAAAATAGAGTGTGGGATTATATGATTTGGTTTTTGAAAGGGCTTAATGAGAAATATTTTGTTATGAGATTACATAATGTTTATGAACTCATTACCAACATTAAGTAAGGTTTTTCTTTGATGATTCAACAAGATAGACAATTTGGTTTCTCGATTCTTAAACCTCAAGCCTTAGTAATTCTTGATGGAGGTTCTAGAATAGGTAACCATAAAGGAGGCAAAGGCCAAATGAATAACTTGGAAGGAAAAGGACAAAGTGGGATGGGCTATAGTAGTGAAGTGTTCTCTTGTTGTGGAAAGATTGGATACACCATTAATTCTTGCTATAAGAAATATGGATACCCTCCACATTTTAAAAAAAAACTACATAATAAACAACTATGCAATTGAGGACTGTGACATCCTAAGTCAATTTACATTTATTTTTATTCATTCAAGTAAATTTTTACAATAAATATTTCGCGGTCAACAATAATAATTAAGTCCTAATTCAAAATAATATTTATGTTCCACTAAACAGGTTTAAAATAATAAACAGTCATAATTAAATCAAATAATCAAAGTGAAAAAAAAGAAATTCAATAAACGGAATAAAAGAAGAAAAAAAATGGAATCAGGGGCCTCTCTCTTGAGCGAGGCCCCAACTCGCTTAAGCGAAACTGTGCACTTTCGCTTGAGCGAGATCTCCATTCGCTTGAGCGACGTCCATATCCCATTCCCAGGCGAACCACAATCACGCTTGAGCGATAACATCCATGCGTATCAGACCTCATTTCGCTTGAGCGAGATTGTCTCGCTTGAGCGAAATAGCTCCAGTGACATTACCAACGTGACTCGCTTAAGCGGATTGTTCTCGCTTGGGCGAGATTACTCCAGTACCTAGACTCCCCTTCTTCGCTTGGGCGAATCTTATTCGCCTGAGCGAAGTTGGATATGCAACAACTCTCCTGGCCCTTGCTCGAGCGAAGCTCAATCCGCTCGAGTGAAAATCATCCAGCAACTTCCCATGTTATTTCAATCACCTCTCGCTTGAGCGGGAATCCTCCCCGCTTGGGCGAAATTAACACAGTAGCCATTTCCTCTACCTCTCGCTCAAGCAAGATTGAATCCGCTTGAGCGAAATTATTCCAGTGACTACACTGAAGGTACAGGACACGTTCGCTTGAGCGACAATTCAATTCGCTCAAGCGAATTATGCAGCTTATGCGTAGGAACTTGGAGTATTTACACAAATTAACTTATCTAAACATTTATATGCACTATTCAGCCTACTCTACCCATTCACATACATTCCAATCATGCAATGCACTTCACTTCTGGTTCCATTCCGCTAAATGTACATTAATCATCAAACATTAGATAATTCACCTATTGTATATCACCCATGACTCACAATTTTATGCAGAACCTGTCTATATCAATGCATCAGACACACTACTATTGGCTCCGTGCCAATATACATTAAATCTAGGAAGTTAACACTACTCACATTAATATCACCATTACACCACCCTTCAACATGGATCCAAGGCATTTTGTTCATATTAAAACATAATTCCACATTCATAGGAAACATATGAAGATGACACACCTTGAGTACAATACACATTGTGTACATAAAATACATTAAACATTACACACAGCATTATATTCTTAATTCATTTTACTCCTTGGCATCAATTCTCCGCTTGACGCATCTCTGGGGCTTCAACCTCTTCCCTGTCACTGGCTACTAAATTAAAGAAAACAACAGCAAGGGTAAGTGTTTGGTATCATAATTAATATAGAATAACAATTTAATAACAAGGTACTTATTTACTAGTTCTAGTTTGTATCATTTATCTTACCTCTTGTCCTCAACTTCCATTTACCAATCAAGAATTCAATTCCAATTCTTTATCCCCAATTTGCCAATCACAATCAACAATTATCATGAAACACATTCATATCATCATACAATATTAACAATGCATCGAATAACACAACTGACTCTCATATCAATTCGACGCCTAGTATCCGGATACTAAAAGGATCGGCCTTCAGCTGGGGGTCCTACATGACACCACGTGAACCCTGCTTGGTCCACCGAGTCCTACCTGACTCTCCACCTCAACCACTGGGTCCTACTTGACCACTGGGTAGCTCAACTGGGCATAAACACCACGGGAGCCAGAAACGAGGGGCTATACATACCGTCGGCCGTCCTACACCACATAATCACACATGTATATTCATATTTCTCATATCATATCGTAAGTTACCAGCAACAAAACATATACTCATCAATTGGGCGACCTACTTGTCAAGCCCGTCATCACATTACCACTATACTCATCAACTCATCACAATTCAAATCATATTATCCTCATAATCATCACAAATCACACACAATTTCTATTCATACACATACAATTATCATTTCTTGTATATTCTCATTATTTCCATATTTAATTCAATGACTCAATTCAATTATACTTACCTATTCTAATTAATTATAACCCGAACACCCCCCTTACCTTGACTCCGAGCTCCGTCGACTCGTTCTTGATGTGATTAGCGTTCCCTCGACGTTATGTCCAACGTCCTACGTCCGAAATCAACACCCACTTCACCGTTCGATCCTCCGACGACTGTTTCGTTACCTACGGAGGTCGAAACACAAACCCGTCAATGTTAAACCATCCTCATTACTTTAAAAGCCATTTTCAAGCTTCTACGTACTAGAGGAGTAGGAAACGAAAGCTCATTCCTCTATGCACCACCATTTGGTTTAACGGAGAAAACGAAAGAGGTGCGAAAGCTTAATTTAAAGGGTTCATTGGACTCACCTCGAAGCCATGATCTCAAAAACGTAGTTATTTTGAAGTTTCGATGTGAAATAAGCCTTCCCTTGAGGCATGCAACATACGACAATGAGGGAGAAGAAGGAGAGGAAGAAGACGCTGGCGTGAAATGAAGGAGAAGAAGGTGAATTTTCATTAATTAAAACTCAGGGGCAAAATGGTCATTTCCCTATTTCTTTTATAATTTCTTTAAGATTTTAATTAAGTCTTTACCTTTTACCCAATCGGTAACTTCTAAATTTACCTTCTTCTAATTACCTTCATTTAATCTTTTTTTAATTAATCGTTAAATAATTTTATTTATTTCCACAACATTTAATTATTTATAATTGTATTTTAATAATAATAATTCCTAAAATCTCAATAAATCTAGTTGGGCAATTATTAATACTTTCCGTCAATTAAAATTTTTCTAAAATATTAGGGATGTTACATCCACCTCCCCTAAAAAGGGATTTCGTCCCCGAAATCAATGTACCTTATTGAAAAAGATCGGGGGTACAACCGCCTCATGTCTGATTCCAACTCCCATGTATAAGTTACTCCATTTATATTCTGCCACTTCACTTTTACCAATGGTACTTCTTTGTTTCTCAATCGTTTAACTTGATATCCTTCAATACAAATAGGTGCCACCTTCACAGTTAAATCTTCTTTCAGCTCAATAGAATCTTCAGGTACAATCATGGAGTCACAAGGAATGTACGCTCGAAGTTGTGACACATGAAACACATTGTGAATATTAGTTAATGATTGGGGAAGATCCAATCGATAAGCAACATCACCAATTCTCTCCAGAATCTGATATGGTCCAATGTACCGCGGGTTAAGGTTATGGCTCTTCAGTATCCGACCTACACCTTTGGTGGGTGAAACCTTCAGGAATACCAATCTCCCACCTGAAACTCAAGTGGTCTATGACGATTATCATAGTAACTCTTCTGACGGTCTTGTGCAATTTTCATCTTTTCACGAATCATTATCACCTGATCATTCATTTCCTGAATTAACTCAAGTCCCAAATGGATTGCATCTCTATCTTCATTCCAACATAAAGGCGTACGACACCGTCTTCCGTATAAAGCTTCATAAGGAGCCATTCCAATGCTACTATGGTAGCTATTATTATAAACAAATTCCACCAATGGTAGATATCTCTCCCATGAGCCACCTTGCTCCAGTACACACGCCCTGAGCATATCCTCTAAAGTCTGGATTGTACGCTCAGACTGGCCATCAGTCTGAGGATGATAAGCAGAACTCAACCTCAGTTCAGTACCCAATTCCCGTTGTAAACTTCCCCAGAATCTGGAAGTAAACCGAGGATCACGATCTGAAATAATACTCGCAGGTACACCATGCAATCTTACAATCTCTGCAGTGTATAATCTAGCCAACCAGTCCAATGACCATTTCATGTTCATAGCCAAGAAGTGAGCACTCTTGGTCAACCTATCCACAATTACCCATATTGCATTACAACCAAAACGGGTACGGGGTAACCCGGATACAAAATCCATAGTAATGCTTTCCCATTTCCATATTGGAATCTTCGAAGGTTGAAGTAAACCTGGGGGTCTCTGGTGTTCGACCTTACACTTCTGACATATCAGACAAGATCTTACATACTCTATAATCGCTTGTTTCATGCCTGGCCACCAGAACTCTCTCTTCAAATCATGGTACATTTTTGTAACACCAGGATGAATTCTAAAAGAACTTCTATGTGCTTCAGCTAACACGGCCTGCCTAAAGTCACCTTTTGTAGGCACTACAACTCGGTTTCTGAACCGCCAAATTCCATTAGTACCTTTGATTAGCTCCATATCTTTTCCTCTTGCTTGGGTGTCAAGTAATTCTAGTAACTCTTCATCTTCCTCCTGAGCCACAGCTAAGGATTCTAAGAATTCATTAGAGATCTTCAGCATTCTAATTATCATTTGATTCGGAGTTTGCACAGCAACCCCAATATTCATATCGCGAAAGTCTTCTAACAATTCTTGTTCTTTGCCCATCAAGAAGGCTGCATGTAATACTTTTCTACTTAAAGCGTCAGCCACAACATTTGTTTTTCCAGGATGGTACTTCAATTCAAAATCGTAATCCTTTAGGTATTCCACTCATCTCCTTTGTCTCATGTTTAACTCTTTCTGATCGAACAAGTATTTCAAGCTTTTGTGGTCACTAAATACCACAAAACGAGAACCATATAAATAATGACGCCAGATTTTTAATGCAAATACCACGGCTGCAAGCTCTAAATCGTGGGTAGGGTAATTCTGCTCGTGCGGTCTCAATTGCCTTGAAGCATAGGCAATCACCCTGTCATCCTGCATCAGCGCACATCCTAAGCCAAACTTGGATGCATCACAATATACTACAAATTCTTTTGTCACATCTGGTAGTGCAAGCACAGGTGCAGTAGTTAAACACCGCTTCAGAGTTTGAAAACTCAATTCACACTTATCCGACCATACAAATGGGTTCTCCTTTCTTGTCAATCGAGTTAAAGGAAGCGCAATACGAGAAAATCCTTCAATAAAACGGCGATAGTAGCCAGCCAATCCAAGGAAACTCCTAATCTTCGTCACTGATTTAGGTCTCTCCCAACCCATAACTGCCTCAATCTTGGATGGATCAACAGATACTCCATCCCTGGAAATCACATAACCTAAGAATTGCACACTTCCTTCCCAGAAATCACATTTAGACAGCTTAGCATACAGCCTTTTCTCCCGTAATATCTGCAAAACAATACGAAGATGTTGTGCATGCTCTTCAATGGACTTTGAATACACCAATATATCATCAATGAACACTACTACAAATTGATCCAAGTAGGGTTGGAAGATCTGATTCATGTAATCCATGAAGATAGCAGGAGCAATCGGCACTCCAAAGGGTATTACAACATACTCAAAGTGTCCATATCGAGTCTGGAACGCCGTCTTTGGAATATCTTCCGATCTCACTCTTATTTGATGATATCCGGACCTTAAGTCAATCTTGGAAAATACCACAACGCCTCTCAACTGATCCAATAGATCATCGATTCGTGGTAAAGGGTATTTGTTTTTAATTATCAACTTATTCAGCTGCCGATAATCGATACACATTCGCATACTGCCATCTTTCTTTTTCACCAATAACACCGGAGCGCCCCAAGGTGAGGCACTTGGTCGGATAAATCCCTTTTCTAACATCTCATTCACTTGCTTCTTCACTTCAGTCAATTCCATCGAAGACATTCTATAAGGTGCACGGGACACAGGTTCGGCCCCGGGAATCAAGTCAATGGCAAAGTCAATCTCCCGATTGAGAGGTAACCCCGGAATTTCTCCCGGAAATACATCAGGAAAATCACACACTATGGGAATATCATCGGGATTAAGATTATACCGTCCTTCTGAAGTAAATAGAATAACATAAGTTGCGGAGACATCACTTACCACATTCTTAGTGTCCAATTCCTGAGAGAATACTATAGTCTTGCGGTAACAATCCACCATAACATGGTTTGCAGACAACCAGTCAAGACCCAGGATAACATCTAAATCCTTCAACGGCATACATATTAAATTTACCCAAAAGGAATGGTCTTCAATTTGTATTGGTAATCCTCCACACATGGTGGTGGCACGGAATGTAGAACCAGTAGGGGTGGAGACATTAAGGGCATTCTCCATTAACACCGCTGGTAACCCAAACCGCCTAACACAACTTTCAGAAATAAAAGAATGTGTTGCACCCGAATCATAAATTACATTTACCAGATAGTCATGAATAATGCACTTACCCTGCACCAAGTTATCAGTTCTTGCAACCTCTGAAGTATCAAAAGTGAACACTCATCCAGTCATAACATTTTGAGCACCACTGGATTGAGCATCAGTCCTCCTCGAGTGTTGGCCTCCACGACCACCGCTGTTTCTACCTCCTCTCTGAAAATTAGCACCACGGGTCATAGAAGTATTGGCTTGACTGCTATGTTCACCTTGTTGCTGTCTCTGTGGGCAATCTGGCCTAATATGTCCCGGTTGTCCACATTGGAAACAAACAATTTGACTGGACGGACAATGTTTCGCAATATGGCCCTCCCGGCCACAATTATAGCATGCACGACTACCAGAATGACCACCAGAACGACCTGTAGAACTACGACCCGAAGAGGAAGAGGATGTAGCCGAAGATTTACCGCCATGAAAGAACCGACCCATCTTCTTAAAGCTGAATCCTCTTGCTTTCAGTGGTTTCTTATCCTTTGGCTGAAATGTTCTCTGCAATTATACTTCTTCATTCAGCCTAGCTTTATTCACCAAAGTGGGATAATCACGAATTTCTATAGGCACAATCACACTACGAAGTTCAATTCGTAGTCCAGCTTCATACTTAGCACATTTACTGCCTTCAGTGCCTTCTAAGGAGAAAGGATGATAGAAGTCATATAATTCATCAAACTTGGTGGTATACTCAGCCACAAACATCCTGCCTTGTTCTAATCTAAGAAACTCCATCTCCTTACGGATTTTGTAATTGTCAGGAAAGTACTTAACGAGAAACCTCCTATAAAAGTTTGCCCACACCAACGGTTCACTTGCTGCATTCATTTGTACCTTGGTTCTAGACCACCACACCCTAGCTTCATCTTTCAGCTGATAGGTTGCAAATTACACTTTCTGTTCCTTTGAATACTCAAAATACTCAAAAATTTGCTCAATTTCCCGTATCCAAACATGAGCTCCTTCATAGTCATGACCTCCTTTATAAACAGGTGGATTCCTTTTCAGGAATTTATCAAGAGTGGGACCAGATTCAGTCCTACTCATCAGTTGAGAAAATTTTGAGAAGAAATCATCTCCTTCTCCAGAACTAGCTTCTTCAGCCATAAAGTAGTTCTACAATAACCAAACACATCACCATTAATAACCAATGATCTATCAGGGATAGGGTATTTACCTCATACATATATATATAACATAATGCCACCAGAGTGCCAAGGGAAATGATGCCAAGTTGACCTGTTACAACTTAAATAACACATAAACAATTGCAATACAATATAAAAATAGTCCGACATGGGACTCAAACAATCATCTAACATTGCCCATTTACCCGGCTCTAGAAAGAACCGCTCTGATACCAACTGTGACATCCTAAGTCAATTTACATTTATTTTTATTCATTCAAGTAAATTTTTACAATAAATTTTTCACGATCAACAATAATAATTAAATCCTAATTCAAAATAATATTTATGTTCCACTAAACAAGTTTAAAATAATAAACAGTCATAATTAAATCAAATAATCAAAGTGAAAAAAAGAAATTCAGTAAACGGAACAAAAGAAGAAAAAAAAATGGAATCAGGGGCCTCTCGCTTGAGCGAGGCCCCAACTCGCTTAAGCGAAACTGTGCACTTTCGCTTGAGCGAGATCTCCATTCGCTTGAGCGACGTCCATATCCCATTCCCAAGCGAACCACAATCACGCTTGAGAGATAACATCCATGCGTATCAGACCTCATTTCGCTTGAGCGAGATTGTCTCGCTTGAGCGAAATAGCTCCAGTGACATTACCAACGTGACTTACTTAAGCGGATTGTTCTCGCTTGGGCGAGATTACTCCAGTACCTAGACTCCCCTTCTTCGCTTGGGCGAATCTTATTCGCCTGAGCGAAGTTGGATATGCAACAACTCTCCTGGCCCTCGCTCGAGCGAAGCTCAATCCGCTCGAGCGAAAATCATCCAGCAACTTCCCTTGTTATTTCAATCACCTCTCGCTTGAGCGGGAATCCTCCCCGCTTGGGCGAAATTAACACAGTAGCCATTTCCTCTATCTCTCGCTCAAGTGAGATTGAATCCGCTTGAGCGAAATTATTCTAGTGACTACACTGAAGGTACAGGACACGTCTGCTTGAGCGACAATTCAATTCGCTCAAGCGAATTATGCAGCTTATACGTAGGAACTTGGAGTATTTACACAAATTAACTTATCTAAACATTTATATGCACTATTCAGCCTACTTTGCCCATTCACATACATTCCAATCATGCAATGCACTTCACTTCTGGTTCCATTCCGCTAAATGTACATTAATCATCAAACATTAGATAATTCACCTATTGTATATCACCCATGACTCACAATTTTATGCAGAACCTATCTATATCAATGCATCAGACACACTACTATTGGCTCCGTGCCAATATACATCAAATCTAGGAAGTCAACACTACTCACATTAATATCACCATTACACCATCCTTCAACATGGATCCAAGGCATTTTGTTCATATTAAAACATAATTCCACATTCATAGGAAACATATGAAGATGACACACCTTGAGTACAGTACACATTGTGTACATAAAATACATTAAACATTACACACAGCATTATATTCTTAATTCACTTTACTCCTTGGCATCAATTCTCCGCTTGATGTATCTTTGGGGCTTCAACCTCTTCCCTGTCACTGGCTACTAAATTAAAGAAAACAACAGCAAGGATGAGTGTTTGGTATCATAATTAATATAGAATAACAATTTAATAACAAGGTACTTATTTACTAGTTCTAGTTTGTATCATTTATCTTACCTCTTGTCCTCAACTTCCATTTACCAATCAAGAATTCAATTCCAATTCTTTATCCCCAATTTGCCAATCACAATCAACAATTATCATGAAACACATTCATATCATCATACAATGTTAACAATGCATCGAATAACACAACTGACTCTCATATCAATTCGACGCCTAGTATCCGGATACTAAAAGGATCGGCCTTCAGCTGGGGGTCCTACATGACACCCCGTGAACCCTGCTTGGTCCACCGAGTCCTACTTGACTCTCCACCTCAACCACTGGGTCCTACTTGACCACTGGGTAGCTCAACTGGGTATAAACACCACGGGAGCCAGAAACGAGGGGCTATACATACCGTCGGCCGTCCTACACCACATAATCACACATGTATATTCATATTTCTCATATCATATCGTAAGTTACCAGCAACAAAACATATACTCATCAATTGGGCGACCTACTTGTCAAGCCCGTCATCACATTACCACTATACTCATCAACTCATCACAATTCAAATCATATTATCCTCATAATCATCACAAATCACACACAATTTCTATTCATACACATATAATTATCATTTCTTGTATATTCTCATTATTTCCATATTTAATTCAATGACTCAATTCAATTATACTTACCTATTCTAATTAATTATAACCCGAACACCCCCCTTACCTTGACTCCGAGCTCCGTCGACTCGTTCTTGATGTGATTAGCGTTCCCTCGACGTTATGTCCAACGTCCTACGTCCGAAATCAACACCCACTTCACCGTTCGATCCTCCGACGACTGCTTCGTTACCTACGGAGGTCGAAACGCAAACTCGTCAATGTTAAATCATCCTCATTACTTTAAAAGCCATTTTCAAGCTTCTACGCACTAGAGGAGTAGGAAACGAAAGCTCATTCCTCCATGCACCACCATTTGGTTTAACGGAGAAAACGAAAGAGGTGCGAAAGCTTAATTTAAAGGGTTCATTGGACTCACCTCGAAGCCACGATCTCAAAAACGTAGTTATTTTGAAGTTTCGACGCGAAACGAGCCTTCCCTTGAGGCATGCAACATACGGCAATGAGGGAGAAGAAGGAGAGGAAGAAGACGCTGGCATGAAATGAAGGAGAAGAAGGTGAATTTTCATTAATTAAAACTCAGGAGCAAAATGGTCATTTCCCTATTTCTTTTATAATTTCTTTAAGATTTTAATTAAGTCTTTACCTTTTACCCCATCGGTAACTTCTAAATTTACCTTCTTCTAATTACCTTCATTTAATCTTTTTGTAATTAATCGTTAAATAATTTTATTTATTTTCACAACATTTAATTATTTACAATTGTATTTTAATAATAATAATTCCCAAAATCTCAATAAATCTGGTTGGGCAATTATTAATACTTTCCGTCAATTAAAATTTTTCTAAAATATTAGGGATGTTACAAGGACACAAAATGATAAGTCAGATGACAAGATCTGTGACATTTCTCAAAGGGAGTTGAATGAGAATTCAAGTTTGGGCTTCACTCTAGAGTAGCATACGATTATATTAGCATTGCTACAATATGCAGGGAATCACACTATCAATCAAATGACATCAAATGTCACAACCATGAGGTATGGTTTACACTTTAGCCAATTTTTCAAAGTCCAACTCCTAGATCATTGATACAAAAGCTACACACTATGTGTGTAATTCATTAAGCTCATTCCATACACCCAAACACACTAAGCCAATCTTCAGTAAACCATATGATAGAAGTGAGTCAATTTCTGGAACAAAACATCCTTTACAAAACATTTTTATTTGACATATATTTTATTCAAACCATCCTTCTATGTTTAATTTGATTTTGGTTTCCAAATTAACTAAGACATTATCATGCAAATTCATTTTCTAGTTTACAGATTTAAGAGTGTCATTCATTTAAGATGATTGGTAAAACTAGCTTACATTCAAACCTATATGTGATGAGTCCTTCAACACAACTAATATTCTTTCAAATTTGGATAAACCATTTTCACACTTATGATAGCAATTCCTAGAATCTTAAGTTTAGACATCACTTATATGAGAATATGAGCCACTTATAAAAATTGCACCATTTCATTGTGTGTAATAATAATAATAAAAAACATGTGAAGTTTATTTCTTTAGGAAACAAACGAATTTACCTTTTAGTAGTAGTGATATTGTAACCTCAAATTTTTTTGAAATAATACACATTGATATTTGAGAATCATTCCCTATCACTTTTATTTTTTGCCCTAAGTACTTCCTTACATTAGTTGAAAACAGAAGTATGCATACGTGGATTTATCTAATGAAACAAAAAGGTGAAGCTAGTTCTTTGGTTCGATTTTTTGTTGCTCTTTTTAAGACTCGATTTCATAAGAAAAGAAAAGTATAAGATTTGATAATGGCAAAGAATTTGACATGGTAGAATGGTATGCCAACTGAAACTCTTCTGTTTCTCCCTACACCTTCATTCTTCTCCCTGCACCACATCTTCTTTATTTTTTCCATTTAAAGAGACATATATAACCTCATTTAAGAAAGTTGATTACAACCAAAAAATTATATTCTGCTAGCTTCCAGAAATTGTAACTTGATTATTTCCAGGTATTATAATCTAGTTGTTGTTTTTTTGTTCCAGTCATTGGAAATGTAACGTAGTCCATGTATGTAAGAACTTGATTATATTTTTGCTATGAAGTTGTGGAGATTCCTTGTCCCTATAAACCATTTCGATTTTTTGAGTTTGACTCTAGGGCCACTTCCAACAATAAGGTGACCCTTGCTGGCCACTACCCGTCTTCAAAATTTTAGCATCTAAAAGAAGTTATATATTACAAGTGTTTTGGTGTTATTCTTTCATGATGATGATGATGATTATAATGAGTTGTTAAAAGACATTGTGATACCAGAATATAAGAAAGGCTAAAAAGCAAAAGCTCCCCTCTCTTTTTCTTCTTTGTCTTTAGGGAAATAAAGCTTCCAATTCCATTATTGACTACTTGCAGTTATCTCTTAAGGTTACATTTGCATTATCTGCAAATGTTCAAAGTTCTTCCACTAAAGTTTCTTTCTACCATGCGCCTGCAGATGATGCTCACCTTGCTCTCATCCCTTTTGTAATTCATGTGTGTATAAAAGTAAAACCAATTTTATGTGTTAAGAAATAATAAATCAATATATGTTTCTCATGTTTATTATTCGGTGGGCATTGTTCTTCGCGTATTTCTATGGACAAAAAATAAAGAATAATTCCAAAAGGATAGGAAGCTAGTTACAAAACATATACAGCCACAACTCAACAATATTAATGAAAAAGTAATTACCAAGTGTCGTTTATAGTAACTTATAAAATAAAAATAGATAAAGTCACTATAAAATGGTTCACATTCATCTTGCACTCTTAGAATTCTATATTACTTGCATGTATTGAATGATTCTATTTAGATAAAGTCACATTCCTCGTTAAAAGTCTGCCAGGAGCCGCTCCTTATCCGTGCTCATGTACCGGCGATCACTCCCCCCTCAACAGCGTCGGGATGTCACAGGTTTGTCTTTTTATTGCTGTATGAAGAGAGGTTAGTTGTTCTCCTCATAAGCATACAAAATCTTTGTATTCAGTTTTCGCTAAGCAGTGAGTAAAACTTTCTAAGAGTTCTTTTTCACAATAGCATGAATTGGAAACAATAAAGTTTAACAAGATTTAGGTGTCGTATCTTTTTAGATGTTTAACTTATTTTGAGATTCAGTTTTGAAAAATTAGAATATAGTAAAATTTGTTAAATGAAGTTACTATTCAACTAATTAATTTATTAGATATAATAGACATTTTAAATTACTCAAAATTTGATCTTTGTAATTGTAAGTTTTTTCAATCTAAATATAATTTATTTAACAAATAAATCTTGGCGTAAAAATGTAAAACTGAAACATAGTTACATAGCCCAACAAATTGGAAATGGTCTATTTTTGAAACATCTCTATGCCTACAATTAGGAGCTCAATTACACGCAATAAACTCTAATTGTTTGTTAGCCGATTGTTGATGAATGAATGGAAAGAGAAAGTTTCATAATTTCACGTACCTTCCTCTAGCATTATAATTGTAGCCTGTCCAATGTATATCTATATTTATATTTATATAATTACTTGTATGATTATATTGATTTCTTTTCTTCATAATCTGTGTATTAATTTAACTTTGCAAATGATAAGAAAAGTAAAAATAGTTTTTACTGAAAAATGTTTGACATAATTTTACAGGAATAAATTTTGCTAATAAATATTTTTATATAATAAAAAAACTACAAAATGATCAATTGTCTTAAATATGCTATAATGAAAATTATTTATGCTATATATCTTGTCACCTATAGTTTTGAAAAAGAATTATATATATATATATATATATATATATATATATATATATTATGCTAACTGTCTTATAATTTTATAAATTTTAGATATAGTGATATATTTTTATCTTTATATCTTAATCTTTATTTTTGTAAATTATAATATTTATGAATATTAAAATTATAAAATAATTATGACTATTTTTGTTAGCTTCTCGTTATTTATAATAACTATATTAAATGTTATAACCATTTGATTCAAATATATAATATTCAATGTTAATTGTAACATCTGAAACGAATTATGTGTTTAATTTTATTTAATCAATAATTAAATTAGGAAGGTTAAATTAATTTAAGATGGTTATGTTAATTTTTGAAATCTATTGGAGTAAGTTTTGGATAACCTAAAATTATTCGATTGGTTTCAAAAATTAACCAGACTCGTAAAAGAATCACAATGCCCTCTATTTTATTAATTCCTTTCACTCTCAATTCTTTCCCTTACTCTCTTATGCTTGCATGTTGATGAAAAGAAGGAACCATTGTTTCCTCCATCTTCCACCTGTGGCATACCTCTCACTTCCATCTTCTTCCTCATCAAATTCAAGTCATGGCAAGATCAGTTTGTGTTACATTTCTCCTTCCTCTCCTCTCGAGCAATGTGTGAATGCTTGGGGGTTTCTTCAAATTTAATTTACCAAGGTAAGCTCCATGGAACCCTGCCTCAGTTTGAACAGTTTTTTGAACCTCGATCCTCAAATTCTTCTAATTCCATGATTTCTAGATTGTTAAAAACCCATTTTGTTGTGAGCAGCCTTGGTACCTTGGGGTTTTTTTATTTTCTTTCATTTTCGGTAAGCTCTGATATGATTCATTGCTTTGTTTGGTTCCATCTTGCAAATTAGGGTTTGACTCTTCGATTTCCATGGCCTAGGGATTGTTTTGGAGTTGTAGTGAATCCTTGGTGACGTTGGAGTTTTTCGAAGTCAAGTTTGGTAATCATCGGCATTGATCGATAAATTAAAACTTACTGAATTTGTTGTAATTGGTGATTTATCAAAGAAATATAATTTTAGTAACATATGGTTATTAAAAATAATTATTATGAATTTTAAGAATTATTGGATTGATAAATTTGATATCGTAATTAGAAAGCATTTTAAGCTTTTGGAAATTGTTGATTCGAGGTAAGGGAACATTATATTTTAAATGCATAGATTATGAATGGATAGGGGTATGTATACTATGTTTGTTGATTTGTGATGTTTGATAAAATTAGTATGATGATGTTTGGTTGCTTTGACTATATACCCCTCTTGATATGTTGTTGATGATTGGATGCTAGTTGATTATGATTTGATAAGCTTGAGGTAGCTTAATTAATGTATAAATTAATTGTAAAATATTGTTGTTGCGTGCTATATGTGAACATGAGTTGGAAGGAAAACCCTTGGTGATGGTAACCAAGTGATGGCTCCTAGTGATGGTAATTAGGTGATATGTGGATAATTGATGTTGTGTTACATAACATTGCATATTTGAGATGCACACAGAACTGCAGGGCTTGTGTTACTGGCCCAGATGGGAGGGCAGCCTTTGGATAAGCAAAGGCCCTGTGTGGTTTCCTTTGGGATCCACAACCACCTTGGATTGGGTTCAAGGCCAATCAGTAACATCGAGTTAAGTTGCCACTATTACTAAAAGTAACCGATGTCACATTATGGGTGACTGGTTTGGTACCGATAAAATAGAATTGATTATATATTGTAAAAAATTATACACTATAGTGTAATTCTCATCATTAGAGTCGTATCCGCATGCATATGCTTTTATAAATAGAAACTAAGGTTTAAAGGTCGTTGGACAGCTTATGTGTACATTGATGTAATTGTATTAAATGACAGTATGTGCGTTAGTGATTATGATGAGTTGTTAATTATGTGTGTAACTGGATGTCTAAATATATATATATATATATATATATGTGTGTGTGTGTGTGTGTGTGTGTGTGTGTGTGTGTGTGTGTGTGTGTGTGTGTGTGTGTTCACCCCTAAGTTATGGTTATTTTTCAGTGGATGTGGACCGAGGCGATGCATAGTGATTGTTCAGTTGGAGATGTTATGGTCTTGGAGACCTATGTAAATATATTTGTATAGCTTTTGGTATAGTATCATCTTGGTTGGCTCTGTGTAAATCTTGATGTGTGTATATATGTACACACACATATGCACTTATGAATGATGTTAATGTTGATATATGATGATGTTTTGGATTGGTGAACCATTGATGGTTCCATTATAATAATATTGATAAGTGTTATACACAGGAACTGTGTATATTGCATGTTATGTTTAATGATCATCACGGGCAGGGAATTATGCATATTGCATTGCATTGCATTTGCGGTGTGAATGTGATGAAAAATAACTTAGTACCATAAGGATGATGAATATGATGTTATTTTGGTGAAAACATGAATAATGAGGAACTAAATAGGCCAAATTATGATCTGTGAGGTTTTGGAGCCCCCGGAATGATTCAGTAGCCTTTATATAACCTTTGGAAGTTGTGGGAATTAAAATGGTTCAATTCCAATGGGAATTGATAAGTTAAGATAGGAAGAAATAACCTAAGTCGGCCAAATTGCGTTTTCGTGCATATCTTGGTCGTTTTTAGGAATTTGGGGCGTGGCTTGTTGCTACAGGTCATAAACGATGAGAATAGCTTGGGTTAAAATTTGGTGGCATTTGGATGCCAAATGAGTAAGATATGATGCAAAGAATTTGGTTTAAAGGTTAAAATGTTGATATTTTCACTCAAGTGAGTCAATTCTCGCTTAAAGGAGCCTGTGAATAAAATGGGAAAGAACGAGCGAAAGAACAAAGTCGCCCTTAATGAGTTAGTCAATTTTGATTCTCCCTCTCTAACTTTCTTCCTCACTTTCGCGTGTACATGCAGAGAAAAAAAAACTTCACTTCTTCTCCTCCACCTTCCACTGTGGTACCACCACACTACATCCTTTATCTTCTTCAACTTTCGTCAATGCCTAGCCAGAATTCAAGTTCAAATTTATTCCTCTCTTTACGTAGGTAGTCTTGAAAGTCTTGGGGTTCTTTGATTTCCATTTCAAAAGGTGAGTTCTAAGAACCCATTATTGATTTTGACACTGTTCCTTAAAATACAAGTCTTAATTCTTCAAATTCTATGCTTGTAGTGAGTTTTAGAGCTAATCAAAAGAATGGACAACAATTTAGAAGACCGGAATATATTAATCCATCGATTGAAAAGGTAGAATCATGACCCATTGTGTGAAATGGCTCTATTTCGTAAATTTGAGCCTTAATCTTGTTATTTCCATGGCTAAGGGTCGTTTTGAAGCCATTTTTATGAGTGGGCAACGTAGAGACCTCACAGGACTAAGTGCCGGAACCCACCGATGAAACTTGGATTGAGTCCATAAAGTGTTCGGAAAATGTTGTGAGCAATTAAGATCGAGGATTCTAGGTAGGGAAGCGTTTATATTTTAAATGTATGGATTATGAATGGATAAGGGATATAAATGGGTTATGTATTAATATGATGATTTATTGATAACTGGGTGAAAATTAATAATGTTGATGATTGATCTGATTATGGGTATATCCCCTAATGTTATGATTATTTATATGATCGATGTTTATTGGATGTCGTTCATATGTCCTTGTTTGATAAATAGATGATATGGATAACGTTACATTGGATTGCAATGGTTGATGATGATGTAAATTGATGATGTTATGTGATTGATGGTAAATATAATGATTGAACAAGCTTGGGATAACTTAATTGAAATTATGAATGTTGATTGCAATTAAATGATTTTGTGACATATTATGCATAATTGATGAATTGAAATGTGGACCCTTGGTGATGGTAATAGTACCCAAGTGGCGACCCCTGATAATGGTAATCAGGTTGTTTAATGATGATTGATGGTTATTTGACATAACATTTGCATTAAAAGGACGCACACAAGACTGCAGGGGGCTTGTGATGCTGACCTATATGGGAGGTGGCCTTTGGATAGGCAAAGACCCTGTATGGTTTCTTCTGGATTCCACAACCGCCTTGGACTGGGTTCAAGGCCGGTCTGCAACACCTAAGATTGAGTTGCCGCTGTCACTAAGAATAACCGATATTGCATTATGGACAAACGGTTCAGTATCGATAAAAAAGATTAATTATATTTGTTGAGGAAATTATATACTGCAGTATAATTCCAATCAATAGAGTCAGATTCGTATGCATATGCATTTTTATATATATATTGAGGTTGAGATGCTGGTAGGCAGTTTATGACATTGATTGTTGTGATTGGTGTGTTTGTGATTATGCAATTATGTTAAATGGTAATGTGAATAATGATGATTTATGAGGGTTTGTGCATTGATGTGAATGATTGTAAAACTGGATAGATGATAATATGTATAGTGGTGAAGTTTAGTTCAATATATGTATATATATATATATATATGCTTACCCCTAAACTTTGTGTGGTTTTTTAGTGAACCTAGAAATAGTTAATGAGTGGTGAATGGTCACCAAGTGAGTGATGATGATTGCTTAGATAAGCTAAATTGTATCAGTGTCTTATAGCATTGGCTGACTCTTGATTTTGTGTGTGTATGTATGTCTTGTATAGTGGATAGGTATCTATTAGCCTCATTGGAGGTCTAGGACTTCTTTTGATGCCTAATTATGAATTATGATGACGATATGTAGTAATGTATATACGAATGATGATGTTGATAGACTTGTGTTAATGCTCAGGAAATTGATCGCATGATAGTATAATATTTAGACCATGTTACAGGTAGGTATTGTGATTTCCATAGTGTGTGGTAGATGAATTGATAGAGTAGAATGGCCATGTGGCTTAGAACTTGGGTAATCACATGCTAGATTATGGTGAATTATGCATAAACAGGAACTAGACAGGTCAAAACGAGATCCGTGAGGTTTTGTAACCTCTGGATAGATATTATAATTCATATATTTGATATTTAGAATGTGTGGGGATTGGTTTAGTCCCAATTGGATGGGATTTGAATGGTGAAGTTGCTTGGAAATGACCTAAGTTGTCCTAATCGCATTTTAGTGCACAATCCCTTCGTTTTTAGGAATTTTCTCGTCGCAAGGGTAATGTCGCTTGAGCAAAATTCAACAGATTGAATTTTGGCCCATTTTCATTTAAGTGAGATATTTTTACCCAAGCAATGGGAGGTTTTCACTCAAACGAGGAAAGACAAAAAAATTCTATTTGGTGTCATATTTTAAAATGTTATTTTTAATTGAATGTTACAAAAACTATTTAGTATAACCCTTCTAAGTTATTAATTTATATTTTAATATCTATCAATCTATATTTTTTAAAAAATTTTAATCAACATAAAATTAAAAAATATTTATAAGAAAATTTATATTCTAAAGTATTTAATTTTCTTACATGAAAAATTTACCCATAAATCTATAAATGTCTATTTTACAAAATTCAAATTCACATAAATAAAATTTTGTTATATATAATATAAGTGTTTTTACCGTTATATAATTTTTGTAAATGATATTGTATATTTTTAAAATTGGATTACTAAACTTTAATTGTATATCTATAGCTCCATACAACTGAATACCAATAATACAAAACATTAATTGATGTAAGGTAAAGAACAAATATAGGGTAGAAAAATATTTGTTTTTTATATATATATAAAAATCTTTGTTTTTTCAAATAATAATAATAATGGTAATATTTGATTAATTTCACCCATGGGAAACGACGTCGCAGTTGGAAAAAACGAGGCACGAATGGACTAATAAAACAGAGAAGGGATCGTAATTCGTAGGTGGCATCACAGCATCTCGAAGACGAATCTTCGTGAAGTTCGTGATGAATTGTTAACGTCGAAATTACTTGTGAAGTTGTCATTTTCCCTTTTCGTTACGCAGCCTTTATTTATTTTCTTTTTAATTTTCCTTCATCTTCCCCTCCTTCAATTCCACCGGGTAGGTAGGTACCCCCGATCTCTGTTTTCGCCATGAGTGGCCAAGATTCCAATTGCAAGAACCCGATGGAGAAAGAACGTGCGAGTTATGGAAGGGAAGGGAAAGGGAAAAGGCTATGGAAGAAGGTGAAGTACCAGCTCGTGGAATACCATTCTTTGCCTGGTTACTTGAGAGATAACGAATACATTCTAGGTCATTATCGATCCGAATGGCCTATGAAGCAGGTTC
This sequence comes from Clitoria ternatea, assembly GCA_037962975.1. Classification (NCBI taxonomy): domain Eukaryota; kingdom Viridiplantae; phylum Streptophyta; class Magnoliopsida; order Fabales; family Fabaceae; genus Clitoria; species Clitoria ternatea. The sequence continues at coordinate 18,862,070 of CM075670.1, read as the reverse complement.
TCTTGAGCATCTTCACCATCCACAACGAAACTCTCAATGTTTGGACGTAAGCATTAGTTTTTCATATTCCTCCTTTTTTTTCCTCCGAGAATTTAAACAATTTCTTATGTCTATGTCAGAATTCTGTTTATATATGTATGATCAGTGCTTTCAACTACGGCTGTATCGGAAACCTTAATATTGCGGTTAATCACGGACGAATGCGGTTGATGCGGCCGCAGTTACGGTTGCGTAAAGCTAAAGACCGCAATTTAAAAAACTGTTTAAAATTATGATTAATGAAGAAGGGGAGCTATAACTTGTTCACTTTTTAAGGTCGTCGGTCTGATGAGGTTCATTTAAAGGAGGATATCATGTAGAAAAATGTTTTCAACCTTTTGAGGTTTTATTTTTTTTTAATTGTTAAAAGGATTGTCTATGAGTGAGGTCTATTCATTTTGCTATGCCTTTTTTCCTTTTTCTGTTGTTTTTTCTTACCCTTTCCCTATCTCTCAGTTGGTGAAGTTGAATGAATAAATGTTTATTGCCTTATTATTTGTCTCTTTTGTAAGTATATAGGTCACTAGAGTGACAGAAAGAATTTTCTGTTCATGGAAATTATGAATTTTATTTGGTTCAGAATTTTCTTGTTGTTGACCATGAAATGACAAGATGTTATCTCTTGAAGGCATTTGATCGGGTTCTTCATATTTCTTGCATTGACCATATACACTGCAATGAAAGTTCCCAAGGTTGTAGATCTTAATTCGCTGCAGCATTTTCCTGACCTGCTCAAGAAGCCTGATCTGTACAAATTGCACACTGAACTTTTGACATGCCTCCCTTCCATGCCTGATTTGCACAAACTCAAGGAGGAAATCTCAAGCTGGCATATTAAAGAACTTGTGTATAATTGTTTGCCTGAAAGATTTTCCAGCAGCAATCATACAGATGCTTGTGTTCTGGTAATTGTTCTACAACTGACTACTTGTTTCATTCATTTTTCTTTCGCTTTGTGGTTTGGGAAGAGGAAGTTTTTGTTAAAACTAGCTATCTCATTGATATATTAAGTAAACCCCTAAATTATTCCTCTAGATTCTATTTGTTAGAGACGGACACTTACATCCTCCACTTATAGTACTTAAACGTCTGTTACATAGGTTTAAAACAGTCTTTTACATCAGTTTGCTTGTTCTTTAGGAGTTAAAGTGTCATAAGTTGTTTTTTTTTCAGGGACCAAATTGCTATTTTAAACAAGGGGATGATGTAAGTGTCCAATGCCGAAAATTTGGATGACTAATCTGGGGGTTTACTCTTGATATATCAGTATGGTTGAGTTTGACTTGATAGAGGAAAAATACTGAATGATGGATTAAAGATGTTAATTCAACAATAACTTCGTGTTGCCATCCTTCTTTCAGAATTCAATATATCTTATTTTTCTCAATGGAGAAGTTTTACTTCCCCATTGATTCTTTTTCATCATTTTGTTTATGTTGATGATTGACTAGGCTTAGGGAGCCCATAAATTTTTTATATTTCTTTGTTTATCATGTGCAGCATAGTGTAAAAGAGGACCTGGCGAACATAATAGCACCGCTTATGATTAGACCCATTACTAGGTGGCCATTTTTTGCCTTTTTAGGAGGTGCCATGTTTTGTTTGCTAGCTAGCAGTGTTTGCCATCTCCTCTCTTGTCACTCTGAGCGCATGGCATACATTATGCTAAGGCTTGACTATGCTGGAATTGCGGCCCTGATATCTACCTCTTTCTATCCTCCAGTATATTACTCATTTATGTGTTATCCTTTTTTCTGCAACCTTTACCTGGGGTTTATCACTGTGCTGGGTATTGCTACCATCTTGGTTTCTCTCCTTCCAATGTTCCAAAATCCAGAATTCCGCACCATCCGTGCATCTCTCTTCTTTGGAATGGGTTTGTCTGGTGCAGGACCTATTCTGCACAAGCTTTATCTATTCTGGGGTGAACCTGAAGTGTTTCACACAACAGGTTATGAGATTCTGATGGGAGCTCTTTATGGAATTGGAGCATTGGTTTATGCTACTAGGATTCCAGAACGATGGATGCCTGGGAAATTTGACATTGCTGGACACAGTCACCAATTGTTTCATGTTTTGGTGGTGGCCGGGGCATACACTCATTATCAGGCAGGATTGGTTTATCTCAGGTGGCGTGACCTTCGAGGTTGTTGATGAATGAGCTATGAACATACAGTGCCAGAATGGTCTGCCATTCAACAATTGGTAAGTATCTGCTAATACATTCCTCAAACTGATGTGAATTTGTGATTCAAGTATGGGACATTTATGTAAACCATAGACAATTATGTACACACTTAGAATCCTCAGCACAAATCCGCAATAAAACTTTCATTTGGTCTATTGTTGTGACATAATAGAAACAATTTTATCTCTATTTGTGTGTGCGCACATGCATTTTGGTATTCAAGTTGTGTTAGTCTTGGGTTTGTCCGGGAAGTCAGAATACTAACTAGAAGTTCAAGCGTATTATTCTGGAGATTTTCTAGGAAAATGGGACAAATTATGCAGGCATAGGGAGGGTGTAAAAACGAAATAGATCTCTTTCAGTGAATTCATCACTATATGAGATATTGACCATCGAATGTGAATAGACAATATATACTTTTTATTTAAATTTAAATAAATGGCCAATTGGACATTTGAATAAGCAAATTTTCACTGCATCAAAAATCAAATGCATTGAAAATTTTCCATTGACCTGGCAGTATTATTCTACAGCAGATAATAGGACTAAATTTTTTTAAAAAAATGACAAATAATTTCAATATTTTTTTGAATAAAACCAAAGGATATTATTAAGAGAATTTTGAAAAAATATAAACAAGCAAAAAAGCAAACTAATAACTAGACTCAGTTTTGAAATTTTAATCAGGCCAAATTTCAAATTTGATTCAATAAAAACAAATGAGTTGATTTAAGTAACTCAACTTCTTTTTGGGGTGGAGCTTAACGTTTAGGGTTAAAATGTATTTTTGGTTATTTATAAATTTTTTTGTCTTAAATTGATGTCTTGTATTTTAAAATAATCTTAAAATGATTATTTCCATTTACATTTTAAAAAGCTGATTTGAAACTTTTAAATAAATTTTTATTAAGAATCGATTTAAAATGAATATTTTTTAAATTAATTTTTATATTAACCGATATAAAATGTTCAAATATAAAATATATTTTTTAGCCTAAAGTTTAAGTGCCCATACCAATATTTTTGGTTTGTATTTTTATCAAGTAAATAAAAAACTGGAGTCTTATTGGGCCAAGATTGTGATGGCCCCTCTGAAGCAGAATTGATCGGTGCTGACAGACCTGCAGTCTGCAGTAAATGGTCCGGAAAGAATTGTTACATCATGGACCACGTGTGGCCCAACAATGTGTACGGACACGAACACAATCAATTACAATCTCCACCACAAACTAGCATGGGATGGGACCATAAGTTACATAGCTGATACAAAACAAATGCGTCGTGAAATTCCTCAACAAATTTGTTTTTCTCTCGGAGAGTTTTCACTGGGTAAACTCCTCAACATGTGAAGAGTCTTGCGAATATGATCAATTGAAAAATTACAGATGGGATCGCCATTGCTGTTATGCAAAATGTTTCTCTTCTCACTTTATATTTCTAATTTTCCTTTCTCTACAAAAGTCTCATAAGTTAGGGAATATATACATTTGACTCATCGTTTGTTTTAATATGTTTTTCTTTCTTTAATTAGGAATTAAATTTGTGTAAAAGGTTTATAATAACTAATATTAATACATCAAATTTGTATTTTAGGTTGGTATTAGAATTCAACTCATGTAAGAGGCTCCATTAAATTCATTATATTAATAAAAATAAAAAATATTTTAATAGTAATTCAGTATCTTTTTGTATGATTTTTTAAAAAATGTTTTTTTTAATTGGTCATAGGGAAAAATAGGCCATAGAAAAAAAATATTTTTCATCACAATTATTTTTCAATAAAACACTATTTTTGAAAATAAAAGGAGAGAGAAAGTGGGTTGGCCCGACCCATTATCTAAAAGGGATAAGTTGGGGTTTTTTAACTTGTTTTCATATTTTGAATAGGTCTAGTGTAACATCTTAGGTCGATTTACCTTTTTATTTACACCCGTTAATTATTTCCACAATAAATTTTTCGCGTTTAATAAAAATTTAGATCTTAATATAAAATAATATTTACTTCCTTTAATAAACAATCCACTCGGCCTTGATATAAAATAATATTTACTTCTTTTAGTTACATTCTAAATAATAAAATCATACTCAGTATAAACAAAATCGATCGAAAATAAATCCTTTAATGAAAGTATGTTAAAAGTAACAACCGATCGGAAATGATTCGACTCGGTCTTGATATAAAATAGTATTCGCTTAAATATATTCAAAATAATGATAAGAGCATACACAAAATAATATCCGATCGGAAACACATCCTTTAATAAAGTGGAGTTGAAGGCAACAGGAGAAGGAGAAGAAGAAGAAGAAGAAGAAGACAGGGGGTCGTTCGCTTAAGCGAGCGCCGACTCGCTTGAGCGAATGCCACACGTTAAACCTGAGCGAGCAAGACGCACACAGGAGACTCAAGTCGGGGTTTCACTCGGCAAAAGGGTTTCACTCGGGAAACACTTAACTTTCATTCACTCAGGCATACCACGCTTGACTCATTCCTACGCTTCACTCAGAAAGGTCCGCTCGGTCACCGCTCTCTCGGGGATAACATAACCTCCTTCACTCGGTAAGAGTTTCTCCGGGTATCCCCACTCGGAAAATACCCTATCCTTACTTCACTCGGGAGAAGCTCTCTCGGCCACAATTCATTTGGAAACCTTTTCACCTTCGCTCGGACAGGAATAAATCCTCTCGGGCAAGATTCGCCCGATAATCGGCTTTGCTACAACAAACACATGAAAATTAATACCAATCATCTAACAACATAAATTCACATTCATTCAATTAACACATCAACTCACACTTAGTTCCACACTCAGAAAACTCATTATATATATATATATATGTGTGTGTGTGTGTGTGTGTGTGTGTATTACACAATTTATTCAAATTCACTCGGGCCTTGGCATCGATCTCCCGCTTTGCGCGACTCCAGGGCTCCGACCTCCTCCCTGTCACTGGTTACTAAATTGAAAATAACAGCAAGGGTGAGTGTTTAGCATTATAATTAATCTAGAACAGAATAAAATATGAGTATAAACTCTATCCGATTCTTTATCTTCAGATTGTACATTACACTCGGCATTACACTCACACTCGGCACTTTACTCACCTTCGGCAATATATCCATTAACACTCGGCTTTATAGTAATTCATACTCAGCAGTATAACAGTTCTCTTTTGACAATCTTAACAAGTAACATTCAGCAAGTAATTTCCACTCAGCAAATATAACAATTTTCCACTCGAAAAATATATCAATCCCTCGGCAAAGATATGAAATTACACTCAGCAATTACCTCAAATCGTTCAGCAATGATTTAAACTTCCATTCAGCAATTATAACCAATTTAACACTCGGTAATCACGAATATTCATGCTCAGCAATTATAATAATTCATACTCGGCAATTATATTCAACCTCATTCAGCAAATACAACAAGTTACACTCGTCAAATACAACAGATTGGCCCTCGGCAAATACAACGTCATACTCATCAATTTTCACTCGGCAATTTACTCATTAGTACTCGGCATTATGGTAATTCACACTCAGTATTATGACAATTCTCATTCGACAATTTTAACAAATAACATTCGGCAATTACATCAAATCACTCAGCAGTTATAGCAATTTGAACTTGGCAAATATAACAACTCGTTCAGCAATTATAACAGACTGTACTCGGCAAACACATCAAGTTGCACTCGGCAAATATCATTAATCACACAACTAACAATTCAACAATTGTCACAACTGACTCTCACATGAAATCGACGCCTAGTATCCGGATACTAAAGGATCGGCCTTCAGCTGGGGGTCCTACTTGACACCCCGTGAACCCTGCTTGGTTCACCGAGTCCTGCTTGACTCTCCACCTCGACCACTGGGTCCTACTTGACCAATGGGTAGCTCAACTGGGCACAAAAACCACGGGAGCCGGAAGTGAAGGGCTATATATACCGTCAGCCGTCCCACACCACATAATCACGTATCATAATCATACAATCCGTTTACTGGAAGCCTGTCAGGAGCCGCTCCTTGCTCGTGCTACGCACCGGCGACCACTTTCCGCCCTCAACAGTATACGGAGTATCTCATACATAATATGTAATTCAATATAACAAACATTGTCAATCTCATGCCACACATAGCAATTACTTATCGTACATATACCATTCACATTTCTCATCATATCACGAGTGGCCATTATCAACACATACTTATCACTCGGGCGAACTGCTTGTCAAGCCCGGCTTCACACTGCCACTACACAGATTGTCACAACATCAACCATTCAAAATCATCATTATCATAAGCCACACACACACCCGATCCTCAAACGATCGGTGTCCACAGTCACACATGCATAATCATACGCACACAACATCATTCAATAACATTTTCTTACTCGGTTCACACAGTTTAACGATTCGGATACGAAGTAAGTCCTATTCTAATTAATCATAACCCGAACACCCCTCCTTACCTCGGTTCCAAGCTTTAACAACCGTTGGGTCCACAGTTCCGCCACCGTTCCAGCACCAGCCTCCTAACGTGTTCCACCAGCGTTCGTTCCACCACCTACGGGTTTGGAACGCGAAACACATCAATGTTACAGCACCACTCACCCGATTAAAGGGCCACTTTGAGGCTCACAGCCAAAAGAAGCGGAGATCGGAATAGTACCCCCACATGCATGACCATTCGGTCCAGAAAAGAAACGAGAGGGGTAAGGTGACAATTTCAAATGGTTCAAAGGACTTACCTTGAAACCACGGTCACGGAAATGAGCTTAGCACTCGGTTTCGATGCAAGCAGGGTCCTCTCCTAGAGCATGCAACCAGCGATGAAGGATGGAGAAGACGAAGAAGAAAGGAGAGAAGCAGAGGAAGTAGAAAGAAACGGTGCCTCGCGAGAAAAATGAGGAAAAGAAAAGCAAATCACCTTTTATTCCATACCCAGGGCAACCGGTAACCTCCCCAACCGGTTACCTTCCCCGTCATTTAAGCCAACTCTTCTCTCCCTCAAATCACGTTCCATTTATTCCTTTTCCATTTATTCCTTTTTATAATTAATCCACCAATCAAATTTTTATTTACTCACAGCCTTTAATTATTTATAAATTCCCAAAAATTTCTAAAAGTGTCAAATAAATTCCTAAAACAATTTTTAATATTTTCCCTACACATAATCCTATTAAAAATATACGGGATGTTACATCTAGCCCGTCTTTGGAGCGGGCTTTGACGGGCCCGACTTAACCCGTTTTGATATGTTATGATTTGTGTTACAATTGACATGAGTTATGCATTAGAATTGTTAAAAATTGAGTTTAATGAAATTTAGCGCATGAGTTAGTCATATGAAGGAATTTTGGCGAACAGACTACATTAGCAAGTCCCCAATAGGGAAAATATAGTGCCCATGAAGTTTCAAGTAATCGGAGTCCAAATGGGCAAGTTAAGGGGAAAAGAAATTGGTTTTAAGGTATAGTTTCTGAAATTTTCGCTCAAGCGAGATCATTCTCACTTAAGCGAGATCCAAAGTGAAATTCAAGGTGATTTCTAGGTGATTCTTGCTCAAGTGAGATTGATCTCGCTCAAGCGAGACCCAGAAAAGATATTTTGGTGGATTTTTGCTCCAGAGAGGCATTTCTCGCTCAAGCGGAAATTAGGCTTTTGCTCAAACAAGTCAATTCTTGCTCAAGCAGTATTGGAATTTGCTCTTGCTTCCTTCATGAAAGTCGTAGAGGATTGAGTCCTGAACGTTTTGTCGCTGGAATCGCCTTAATCGGAGGTTCGTAGCTCAAGTTATGCCCAAAATACTATAAGGTGTTCAGGTTGAAATTTTATGCGGATTGGTTCCACTTTTTAGGGACATAGTTAGCCCTCGGTCTCTTCATAACATTTGTAGATAATTGAATTATGAAGATGTACCAATTGGATTCACCTCGATTAGGGTCTCGTAGGTCCAATTAGACATAAATTACTGAGCGTGCGCATGAAGCTAGCATGTTTAAAAAATTTTCCTTAAACTTTTTTACAACATGGTTTGAATTTTTTATATCTACCAAATTATTTAAAGTGATATTGAGTTAAATTGTGTATAAATACATGATTTAAAATCTATTAATTAGGTGGAATGTTATAACATTAATATATTTTTTACTAATTTTGTTAATAAAGATTTGACATATTAACTTTGTTAATATGAATATTTTATATGCTAGATGCCCTTCATGTGACTACTTTATGTGTCAGATACTAGGTATTGCTAGCATAATAACTCCTCATGCCAAATACCAGTTGATGACTCCATGTGTTATTTGCACTTCAATTAATGAATATTTAAATCGAAGAGTTGTTATGTCAACACCTTAAGACATATGTGATGATGTTACACATTTAATAAATAAAGACATGATCATATGTGATGTGTGTTTTTTATATCATGACCCTATTAACAAAATTAATAATGAACATTAAACAGAGGAGATCTAACTAAATTATTTTTAAAGGATAAAAAACTTTACTAATTTTTTGAAAAATTAGCCTAAAAATAATAAGAAATTAAAAATAAGTCAATTTGTTTAAAATGCAGGACATGCAATTCAAATTGTAGACAATAAAATTAGGTGGAATTTAAAATGCAGATGTGTTGTGTATCCGTTCCCGTGGTGCAACAATATCCGGATTCTATTATGTAGCCGTTTTTATTTATACAAGGACCAGAAAAATATATAATTATTATTTATGTAGAGGTACATTCATTTATTTATTTTTCTTTTCTTCTTATATGACAACATCTAGTACTTCTCAACATGAAAAGATTCTCATATATAAACAAAAATTTAAAAAATATATGTGCTTATACTATTCTGTCCATATTCTATTTTATAATTGCCGATTTCATAGGCTAGTTTAGCGCATAAATTCACCAATCTTAATGCTCAACCCGCGTGCGGAGAATTTCCGTTGGAACTTCCAAGTTTTCAGGATACATTTTAATTTATTTTTTTTCATATTGATTTTATAGATGGTTAAAAAGTTTCATACTGCTTTTATTTTTATGTTCATTGTAAAAGGCTTATATAGGAAATACCAAATATAAAATTTTCATTACTTTCATATACAAATATTTAAACACAGAATATAAAAAAAATAAAGTGACTTTTTTTAATATGGAGTTAATAACTTACATAAATAGAAAACATGTCATGAAAAGTACACGGGCCATTGGAGTTTTCATTTGTGTGTTTTTGCCATGGATCAAATTCCCCGGAGCAATATAAGCACCTATTATTTTGTCATTGACCAATTTATGTAATATTGGTTAATTTTGTATAAAAGGGTCCTTTAATTAGTGCATGATTGAAGGCAACAATTTTGTACCCAAAGAATCATTTCGTCGGCGACCAAGTAGTTTCTTTTGAATGAAAAGGAAAAGAAATTACAATGCAACACACTTTAAGCTTTAGCGGTGGATTCACTAATATATTTGGCCGTTTCTTATATATCATCCCATGATTTTCTCTTCATCGTGAGTTTTCTTTGACAGGTTTTCTTTCCATCCTAAGGGTTTTGGTACGTAATTGAGAAAAAAAGATTAAAAAAAAAATTTAAAATTTAATATTAATTTTTTATATCATTCAACAATTAAAACTTCATTGTTCGTAAGATATTTTCTCTTACTTACAAACAGAATCTTTTTATTTAATTTATAGATATTAAAAATGTTAATTAGTTTAATTAAGCGTTGTAAAATTGCAACCATATCGTGTAATTTTGACTTAATTACACTTTTACTCTGTTAATTATGGCGTTAGTACGCTTTTAGTCCATCAATTTTCGAATGCCCAATTTCAATCCCTAACTTAAATTTTTTTTAAGAAATTGTCTATTTATTCACTAGATGATATATCACCATAATCATATATAGAAATGATAATTCATCATCCATGTTGTTTCTATTAATAATTTAACAAAAAAGAATTAACTTAGGAACTAAATTTTAAAAACCTATGTAATTTAAAATTCAAGAATTAATTATAATATTATAAACGCCACACTTTAGATACCAAGGATGCAAGTAGCTCTTTTTTTGTGTGATGAGGTTTTTTTATCTACTCATAATCACCAGATTTGAATATTTTAAAATAAGACGTGTGACATAAGAAAAATAAAAGCTTATCTAGAGTTAACGAAAAAATCAACTTACACTTGTTTCAAACTGGCCAAAACGGCCAAAACATAACTGCAACCTCTTACAATGTCGTCACCGACAATTTTTTTCTTATGATAACAATTTACAGCACATGACATCTTGATATAGAAGAGTGTGGGTTTCTGTGATTTTCCACGTTTTAGATATGAACTAGTGCAGTGAAAGAGTTACCATTGGAATTTCCTTTAAAATAGGTTAGACCATACTAATTTTATTGAGTCTGAATTTATTTTAAAATTTAATTTTAAGGTATGTTTCTTATTTGTAACCTCATATAATCATATTTTTAAGTTTGACCTAACTTATTTAAAAGTATAATTCAATCTGATAACTTATATAAATGTTCAATTTAAATTCTTGTCAATAAAAATCAATAAAATATATTAAATAGATTAATTAGTCTATTTTAAATAAATCAACATATCTCTAAAAGCTAACAAACCTACCTACAATATATATTTAATCATAAATTTTACATATTAATGGTAATATTAACAAATTTTAATTTTATAAATTATAATTCATAAAAAATACCATGTGTATAAGTTATAATTTATTATAATTTTTATTTATTTATAAAATTATATATAAAAAATTTAAAAGATTGATCAACAAGTTAAAAAGATTATTTCAAAACCTCAAATCTCATGTATTCAATTAAATAAGTTTTTCTAAAATCCTTAACATGATATATATTAAATAGATTGAGAAAAATTAAATCAATAGTCCTTTATATATAAAAATGAACAGTACCTATGGGAAAAAAGTTAAACAAAACGCCACTATTTTTTTTTAAAAATGAACCCTAAAAATTTCAAGGCTCAATTTGATGAACTTTTTTTTTAAAAAAAAACGCAAACTCATAAACTAAAGTAAACAAACTTTACTTAATTTTATTGACTATTTTTTTTATCTCTTCAATACATTAATCACTGTGAATATTTGATTATTTATTAAGTTTAGTATGCTAATTTTGAAAGTCTATTAACAAGATCTCTAAGGATATTATTTAAGAAATTTAAAATTAATTTTTAATTGTAAAATTACTCAAAAGTAAAAATGGATGTGTTTTATTATTGTTTTTAAATAAAAGATATTTTTATTTTCTTAAACAGAACATTGATCAATATTTTCCTTAATTTTAATCTTTATATCGGAAAACAAAAAAACAGAGACCAGCTCCATCCCAGCAACTACGTATAACATAAGATGAGTATATAAGATTTTTGTTTAAAAAATGATGGGGTGAAACATCTAGAAAGTGAAACGATGGAGCATTCTTATCAAAATTGAATCAGTTTAATCGGTCTGACCGATTTAACCATGAACCATATAGATGACCAATCTAAGTTAATTCTTTAATACTACCAGTTCAACTTTATTTTAATACAATTTTTATAAACCGATATCTTTACCGATTCAATTTTAAAATCAATGGGGGGAGACTGCTGATATTCCGTATTCCGTTTACAATAGTGGCGACACAAGCCAGTTTATGGAATCACCTTTATGAAAAGGTTGGAAAGAGTCTAAAATATAATATATTTTTGTTGTTCTAAATTATCAATTCACAAAACAATATCACATTAAAAAAATTTACAAAGTGAAAATACTACTAGATCACTTACCCAGCGGACTTATTTAGATACAAGTCATTTTTTTAGAATTAAATATATTTTCCATCCAATAAAATTTCCAACATTTGTAATAACTTTGTTCTTCATTAATATAAAATATTTAGGAATAACCCCTTATTAATTTAATTAGTTTGTTTTAGTATATCATTTTTTCTGTTAATTATAATTTTTTCAATATATTCTCACATATCATATGATATATATATTTGATTATCCTTCATTTTAGAATTTATTAATAAAAATATAATAATATATAACTTAAACGTAACTACAATAAAACAATGTCATAAGATGTATAATATTTTCACATAAAAATTTCTTATATTTATTTTTAAGTTAATTAGATTTAATATTAGTAAATTATGTGAAAAATGTTAAGGGAATAAATTATTAACGGTGATTTTGTAATGTTGAAGTTGAAGGGGGTTGGCGGGGCCCGCATCTGTCGGTCCTTATTCCACGTGTCCATAATACCATGAAATGAATATGAATTACGTACAAGTTCGCAACACAAAAGAAAATAAATTATGCAATTCACCGAAATAATAAAAGCAAAAGTAAAATGCACCACTTTGGAGGAAGACGGTCAGTGTTAGCTTAAGAAAACGTAAATATAGTACAGATATTTTTCATATTACTTTTTTTTTGTTTTACAATTTAATAGTATACGTGGACGACTTAAGAAGAATAGAGTACAGCAAGTATTGAGATTAAACTTTAAATTTATTATAAGAAAAATATAACAAAATCCTTGATAATATTATACCCGAGTTATAATTTCCTTTAATGTTCTCCACTGGTCAATTACATTATACAGTGTCCGTTTAATTTTCAGTTGGGGAAACAAAGTTGGAGAAATAGAAAAATTTAAAAGTTGATATTGATACTTTATGTAGTTCAAGATAGTCAAAATTCTGTTTAACCGTATTTATTTTTGGAGGTTTAACCAACTCAACTTGATATCCAAACGGCACTAAGTTGTGTAATGAAATGGAAAAAGAGAAAATAAAAAAGCAAATGTTGCAATGATACCATGCCCTACTTCACAAAATTAGCAGTGTACGTACGTGATTTCAATTAATGTTCACATGATCATCTTCTCTTCAAACATGTCACTGTCAACAACCAAAGAATGATAACAGTCAAATGCTCCATCCACATTACTATTAGTGATGTTTTAATTATTTGTTTATTTTTAATTAAACTCGTAAGTCTTTACTCTTTGCTTGAGTTCGCCCATGCTCTCTTTTTATATAAACGACAATGCGCATCAAGATGGGTTCACGAAACTAGCTAGAAATCTGGGCCACGTTGAAGCGTAGTGTGTTACTTTGAGTGCAAAATTTGATTGTAGTGAGGAATTCTGCGCAATCCGACGAGTTAAAGCCGCCGCCACCACCACCACCGTTTGGCTTCAAAATGGTAACATGCGAACTCTCTAGTCACCACAATTCTCCCATGGCAAAATCCAGAAACAAAAACTCCTCTATATGGCTCTTCCTCGCCGGCGCATTCTCCGCGTTTCTCCTCGTTTGGGGTTTTTCCTCATTCACCACTCCAATCCCTAACAAAACCCCCAATTTTGAGTCCCTCACCGTAAACCCTACAAACGACGCCGTTTCGCATTCCCATTGCCATTCCCAATCTCCTGATTTTCTCTTCGACCCTCCCGACCTCACCTTCTATGACGATCCTGAAATAGGCTACACCATGGATAACAAGGTTCATGACTGGGACCAGAAGCGTGAGGAATGGCTCAGGCTTCATCCTTCGTTTTCCGCCGGAGCAAAAGAAAGGATTCTGATTGTAACAGGATCGCAACCCTCGCCGTGTCGGAATCCAATCGGTGACCACTTGCTGCTGAGGTTCTTCAAGAACAAAGTGGATTACAGTCGTATCCACGGGTATGATATTTTCTACAACAACGCTTTGTTACACCCGAAAATGTTCACGTATTGGGCCAAGTACCCGGTGGTTCGGGCGGCGATGATGGCCCATCCGGAAGCGGAGTGGATCTGGTGGGTGGACTCGGACGCGTTGTTCACCGACATGGAGTTCAAGCTTCCATTGGAGCGTTACAAGGAGCATAACCTGGTGGTTCACGGTTGGGCGCACTTGATCCACGAGAAGAGAAGCTGGACGGGGCTTAACGCGGGCGTGTTCTTAATTCGAAACTGTCAGTGGTCGTTGGACTTCATGGAGGAGTGGGCGAGCATGGGCCCACAGACGGCGAACTACGAGAAATGGGGGGAGACGTTACGGTCAACGTTCAAGGACAAGTTCTTCCCGGAGTCAGACGATCAGACGGGGCTGGCATATCTGATCGCGATGGAGAAAGGGAAATGGGCGGACAGGATTTATCTGGAGAGCGAGTACTACTTCGAAGGGTACTGGGAGGAGATCGTGGGAAGATTGGAGAACATAAGCAGGAGGTACGAGGAGGTGGAAGGAGGTGTGAAGAGTTTAAGGAGGCGTCACGCGGAGAAGGTGAGTGAGAGTTACGGGGCGATGAGGGAGGAGCATGTGAATGTGGAGGGAGGCTGGAGGAGACCCTTTGTGACGCACTTCACGGGGTGTCAACCGTGTAGTGGCAAGTATAATGCCATGTACTCCGCCGACGATTGTTGGAACGGTATGCGTAGGGCCCTCAATTTCGCCGATAATCAGGTCTTGCGTAAATTCGGTTTCCTCCACCCGGATCCACTTGATACTTCTGTTTCCCCTGTTCCTTTCCATTATCCCCAATCAAATCCATGACCCCAGGTAATCATTACATTACTCAGATTCTCTATATTATTATTAATTAATTTAATTATGCCGTCTTTTTGTCTTTTGCTTTAGCTAAGCCAATTTAATTATGGAGGGATAATTTTATTCTTCCCGGATCCCCAAAAGCATAATGTTGTTGCTTCTTTTGACTAAAGAATTACTACTAGTATATTAATCTTACACCAGCAGCATGCTTTTCCTTTCAAAATCAACCTATGAATATCATTTCAATGCTGCATCTTCCTTTCTCTCTTTTTTATCCTCTAGAAATATACATGTAGGTGAGGAAATAAAATTATAAAACTAAAAAAATTTGAGACAATTAAATCTTTATTTATTTATATAATTTTTTTTATAGTTTTGGAAAATCAAACACCCTTAATTTACCGACAGAAACACGGACTGAAGTTTTCTTGTCCTTTTGATCTACTAGTATTATTTAATACATTTATTTCCTTGGTTTCAAGTTTTCTAGTTATAAAAGGATTATGTATCAAGATAATTAAATAAAAACAAATTTTTTATCTTTTATTAATAATAAAATTTACTCCTTATGTTCCTATTTTCCTTTCTTGACAACATATTTTTATCTATCTCTTACGAAAATTCTTAGGTAACAGTAATTGTGTTTTATTCAATCATACTTTGAAATGATTCTTTAATAAATGCTCTATGACTAAAGAGCGATCATGTAAAATATACATGAAACCATAATAACAAGTTTAAAGTTAACTTTTATTCAAAAGAAAAAGATTAGTAATTATATTTCTTAATTTATGTATTATTTTTGTCTTGATAGAAAAGAAAAAAATAGAGGCAATAAATACAACGCCAGTGTTAGTTTTATTTGTACACCAGATTCGATAATTTATATTAGAATTCACTATTAATTTGTATTAGTAAAATTAAAGAGCAATTGCCGAAAACAAATGTTAATTTTAATTGAAAGTTAACATTAACAATACTTGGTAGCTGGTTCATACTAAAGTGGGTAACACTATGTTTTTATTGTGGTTTTTGGCAGCTAGTTATAATTGGTATATCTTGGTTTTGTTACAAGGGGTTGATGTAAAAAATGACTTGGTGGGTGCGTTAGGTAATGCCTTGGGATTTTGGTTGATATGATGAATGCTTTGCAGAGTTCTACATTCCCTTAATTGTTTAGTTTAGGTTCAACAACAGTTGCTTGTAATTTTCTGTGGAGAGTATGGATATTTCTTGTGTTTTGATACTCTCATATTTAACAATATTGTTCTTATTTATCTTTCTTTTAAACTACTTAATTAAGATATTGTTTCTAAATTTTGTACCTTTTGTAATAGAAATTCAAAACCCCGGTAAAGATCATTTTTTTTTATTTAGACTTTACTCTGTTATTAATATATATTACAAAGAGTATGTCTTACATTATATTTTTAAACAAAACTTTTGCATTAAAAAACGCATTAATAGTGTCTATATGCTATGCTCAAAGGAGGTGTCGCCGCTTGCCACGGTGCAAGTGTTAGCCTTTTCTAAAAAATAATTTGGTTTAAGTATTAAACTATTAACTGTTTCAATGTTGATGAAGATGTCTATAAAGACGAATAACAAGTTAACGCGTTTGTTTATTTGTGCACACTCAGAAGATTTCCTTAATTCAGGCAATTGAATAAAATATATATAGGTAGGGTTCGACGATGTCCATTGTCGCTCAACCACCATGATCATCAAATTATTAGAATCCACGGGATTCAATCAACCCTTACAATTATTATTATTATTATTATTATTATTATTATTATTATTATTTGTTGCAGTATTCGTTCAGACAATCATAGATAGAACCCTTTATTTATTTGGGATTTATCAATTTTGAAGAATGTAGTCAGAAGTGTGGATGAAGATTCTCAAACCATGCCATGCCATGTTTGTTGTTTGTTGGGGAAGCAGTTTCTTGTGGATCTCATTAATGTCTTATTTAGATTACTGCGGCCCAATAATGAAGAGGAATGGATGGGGCATGTGCATGCGTCCAAAACTCGGATCAACGATGGGGTCATACTGTAAAAGTTAAACAAGTTCCCTTTTACTAAACAGTAAACACATGTTTGGTTGTCGTTGCTTCCTTATCTCAAAGTTGATTCTTGTCCACTACTGCTAAAATGGATTTTCTTTTATTCATTTACGTTCTGCATAAAATCCTACTATATTATAAAATATATCTCAAAATTAAAACAGATAACTTCTTGTCTAGCTTTTCTTAGTTTAATATGTCCTGTTTTATTTAGTTTAAAACTACTACTAACATTGTTGTTGCCGTCCCACTTTAATGTTCAAAACACAAATTTCTACTAAAATTATCTTTCCCAGTGATTACTATCAACTTCAAAGTTGCTGAAATTCGACTCATTTACTTTGCGCTTAGGTGAAACGTTCAATATTTTTTCCCCATAATTTGTTCATTATTGTAGCATTTGCGTGCGTTTTTATTTCATATCTTAGGCCTTTAGCTCCTTAAAATGCTATATTTCTGACAAAATTAAGTTTATATTACAATTCTTAACATAGTTTAACAATTTTCATACAAGTAACTTTTTACGATCTTACTCACAAACTATATATATATATATATATATATATATATATATATATATATATATATATATTGCTTATTTAAAAATTATTTTTAATCGATGGTGCCGTAAAATAATAATCACTAAAATTTACATTTCATATAAACCATAACAATACACATTTATTTTTTGGTCGAAAACACACGTTTATGTTATATTAGGGTAAACATGACTATGCTCCAAATGTTTTGAAAATTGCTAACAAACCCATTTTTAAGCTTAAAATTTTTTTGATCAATAAAAGAAAATATTATTAAAAAAGGTATAAGGGGTACCTTAATCCATATACAAAATCAAAGAGTTACAAATCAGTAAGACATAAAAAAGGCTCCTTATACTACTCAAGAAAGCCTCTAGAAAAGTATTTCATTCGAGACTTAAGCCAAACTCAGCTCCTATATTGTAATATTTCAAACATTTTATGTAAACAAACAGATTTATTCCTGAAAATAACATTGTTACGACATCTCCAAATCGTCCAAACATTAACAAACCACACAACAGCAAAATCATGCTTAATTCCCAATCCATTACCCAGGCCCAAGAAACCTTCAAAGTTGCATTTACACTCAACTTGCATAATCGAACAAAAACTCATCCAATCATAACATTTTTGCCATAAGGAATATGAAAGTTTGCAAGAGAAAATCAAATGAGAACTCGTCTCCACACACTCACCACAAAAGACACAAAGCATAGATGAAATGTCCACAAAACTAAACAAAATGATTACCATAAAAATAAGACTTGAAGAAGTTAAGCTAAATACAATATCGATTAACCAAGATGCACTCATTGTTGTCTTGAACTCTAACATCCTTTTCTCCAACAACATGCTCTCTTCCAATTTCTTTCACTTTTTTGTTTTATTTGAAGGGCAATTTCCTTCACTGGCATATTGCCTGACCCTGCAATCTCTCAAACACTCCTTGACACTGACCAAGGTAGGATTTCAGCCAATATTCGAAGTGAGCCAGGAGGCATATCATGAGCTGAGAGCACACTATTATAACGAGCAACCAAACAATCCAAGGAGGTTTTGCCATAGTAAAGCTTTTATGTGAATTGCAGCATTCAGTCCAACAGAGAAACCCCATTCTGTGGCCATAATTGCCTCTGCACAGTTGCATCACCAAAGTAGTCAATCATGTGAGCAATTAATGGCTGAGAGTAAAAATTCTTTGCTCCTTACCTCCTTCCAGTTAGCTTGGAAATGGCCATCCTAAACAAGCATTCAACACCTCCTAGCAGAGCCAATTGGTTGATGTTAGAAACACGAGCCATTCTTCCATTCGTACCTAATACACAGTCCAGTTGGTTTTCTCACATCGAGATTAACTACAGTCACATAGGTAACAGACAACTGTAGTGAGTAAATTTGGGGCGGGTTGTCATTTGGGGCTGAGAATGAGGCTCATTGTCATTGTCTAAAACCTCAAGGATAGAGTGTTATTCACTTCTTTTTTCAAAACCAAAATTAAGCTTGTAAACTCTAACTCAATTAACAATTTAACAACATAGGATGTCAAGAAACCAGAGTCTTCAAGAACAGCAGTTCCAGAGGAAGTTTCTTCTGGTAGCTCACATTACTGTGAAGTACAAATCCCATAAAATGCATGTAGCACAACTTCCTCTTTCTTTCCATATTCCTCTCATCATCTATTTTATTCCCTATATAGATTGAGGGGAACAAATGAAATTACAAAGAAGGCACAATCATAGCTATAAGAATAACTTAACAAGATTACTAGTATTTCTTTCAGGGTGAACCCAAGGTATCTCCCAATCGAAAACCAAAAACTAATCCCTTTGAAGCGGATACCTCTTTTGACATTTTTTTCTATATACACAACAAGATTTACACCCTTGACAACATTGCTTAAAAGACTTAATTATCTATCAACTGTGTATGGCTAAGTTGGTATAAGATTAATAGCATTTACTGTTAGATATTAAATCAAGCTAATAGAGCAATATTTTATTGAACCAACATTTACTTCATGCTTAAGGATTCATGGCGAAGAAATTTTGTAACATGCTTGCTGTGCTGGACGTGAACTAGGGGTACAAACAGTTATAGGTGTCAAGGTCTTATGTATTACTAGCAAGGTGTCAGATATACTACCTAGGAGTTACTTGTATTAGTTTGCCTTTTAATGTCACTTGTTTTATTAGTTTTTTTTATTATGAATTATGCCTATAAAAGGCAGCACCCGTGCATTGTAAAAGATGTACCAAGTTTGAGAATGAAAATATAATGGTGTGGTACCAAATCTCTTCCTCTCCCCTATCTCTTATATATGTGTAGAAAAATGAGTGATATAAGGAAAATATATTTGAGTGTTATATCCTTTCCTCCATGCTCCATGCATCATATGTTTTTTGTTTCCTACAATTGGTATCAGAGCCTAGAGCCTGTTAGATCCTTAGCAGGTCTGAAGTAGATCCAGAGCTGATTCAATTCAGTTCCGGTTAGAAAGAAAGGAGAAAGCTAGTTAAAATCTAGCAAAGTTTTGTGTCTATGAGAAACAAGAGAGTTCTCATAATATAGAAAGGTGTTTGTGAGAGTGATGTTCTCACATTGAGTAGTTGTAAGGAACAAGAGATGTCCTTATAGTTGTGTTGGAAAAAAGATGAGTGTTTGTGAGAAACAAAAAAAATTCTCACTGTTATAAAGTTGTCAGTAGAAAATTTTGAGTCCTTGAGAGGAACCAAAAAAGTCCTCATAGTTGCAAATTTCCTTGTGGCTTTTGTCTACTAGAAATTTGCAGAGTTTGTGATAGAACTCATGATGGGTAGAATATCGTGATTAAAAAGACAGAGAGAAAGGTTGGTAGTGGTAGAAACAGGGGAGGCCCGTGTTAAAAACTTAAAATATAGTTGGAGTACTTGATGAAGAAAAGAGTCAAGTACAAAACAAGCTGAAGAACATGAGGATGAAGGAGAAGCATGGTGGCTGGAGAGAAGAGGAAGAAGCCAAGAGAAAAGAAAAAGAAGGAGCTGAGAGGAAAAGAGTGGAAGCAAGAGAAAGAGAGAAGGGGAGAGAAAACAAAAAATAGAAGAAAAAGAAAAAGGAGAAATTTTTATTTCTTTAAAGACACATGCCGGTGATATTCTGGAGAAATTCAAGATAGAGAATTCAACGCCTGTTTCCACACCAGTTAAAGAATTGACACTGACAAGAGAAGTTGTACCCAAGGTTGGTGGCAAAAAGCGTATAAGCAGAAGTGAGTGTTTCATGGACGGTCCAAGCACCTTGATATTTAGTTTCACAAAATCTGAGAATTGGTTGAAGAAAATGAGGTGGAGATCAAATATTGTACATCCCACTGAAAAACAAGTTGCAGATATTTAAATATTTTCCCCAAACCATTGAAAGTTGAGTTATTTTACAAGTTAAAGAAGATACTCAGAATGACAAATTTGCAAGCTTGATTTAATAGAGCAATATTTTATTGGACCAACATTTACTTCATGTTTAGGAATTCATGGAGAAGAAATTTTGTAACATGCTTACTGTGCTGGACATGAACTTGCTTACTGTGCTGGACATGAACTAAGGGTACAAATAGTTATAGGTGTCAAGTTCTCATGTATTACTAGCAAGGTGTCAAATATACTACCTAGGAGTTACTTGTATTAGTTTTCCTTTACATGTCACTTGTTTTATTAGTTTTTTTATTATGAATTATGCCTATAAAAGGCAGCACCTATGGATTGTAAAAGATGTACCAAGTTTGAGAATAAAAATATAATGGTGTGTTACCAAATCTCTTCCTCTCTTCTATCTCTTGTATGAGTGTAGAAAAATGAGTGGTATAAGGAAAATATATTTGAGTGTTATATCCTTTCCTTCATGTTCCATACATCATATTTTTTTTTTATTTCCTACATTTACCAAGAAAATTTCTAGATTTATCAAGAAGTACAATCATGATTTAGTACAGCTATACAGTATAAAATACATAAAAATTTAAAAGTGGCATTAGGAACTAAACGGTGAACAGGACACTAATCTCATAAATCGTAATACCTTACTTTGTGTTTGGTCCCTCCAAAGAGTCTTTGTGATTGTTGTTATGAGAAGCAGAGGCATTTGGCTTTTCTTTGGCCAGCCTTTTGGCCATCCTCCGGTGCTTCATTTTCTTCACCGACTCAGCACCTAAACGTCAGAAACAACATAAGGAAACCATGAATTTGCTTTAGTGTAGAACAACAAAATAACAAGAGATTGACAAAGGATAGTGAACATGTTGAGCAGCCGCAGAACCTTGCTTAGAAGCATTTGATCGAACAGGTGGAGGTGGGGCATCCTCTGGCACTTGATGGTTGAGAGGCAAGAGTGGCCCAATTAATTTTCCACGACGAAGGGTTTCTTCCTTCATCTTCTTCTTACGAATTCTCTTTCGTTGAGCCCTTGTCAACTTCCCCGTCTCTGACTCCTCTTGTTCGTCGGCACTCGTCGAGGCATTTCCATTATTATGCTCATCCAAAGCGCCTGCATTTTAATTGCGATACCGAAATCGTTTGAAATTCTGTGATTGTTAAAATAATGGGGTTAATTTGGTGCTGAGAACCGTACCTGAAAGAAAATCAGAATCGGAGTCTTGGGTGAGAGATTCGACGTGTGGTTGATGCTAGAGGATGAGAAGGGTTTATTAAACGTTGAATGAATTAAAAAGAGATAATAAAGAATTAGAAGAGATATACTTGTGGAGGCGGAAGAGAAGGAAAGAGCATGTTAACGATGGCTTCATTGAACCTGCGTTTTCTCTCCTCTCGCTTCATCGAACCCAACTGAGATGTTGATTAATTTGTGTTAGTTACCTATGAACTAAGCAAGGACCGATCGGGCGATTCAACTTTACTTACTTTACCTCACCTTTTCAATTCAATCTAATTAAATTGGATTAGTTGTTTTTTTTAATTGGTTCATAACCAATTCAATTAAAAACTAATTGTAATTAGATTCAACATTGAATTTTAGACTTGTAAGCTTGAGTATTTAAGTAATACTAATTTAATTTTGTATTACTTTCATTCTAAAATATAAACAACAAAAAAATTGTCAAAGAATATAAACAAAACTAACTACCTTTAGTTGATTAGATCCATGCCTATTACTAAAATGTTCTTATTTAATACACACTTTAATTTTTAATAGAAATAAATTAAATTTTATTAGCAAGTTTCAATGAAGGATATTATATTAAAAAAGACATACATTTTTAGATGGAATTAATGATATTAGATGAAGTTAACTATTTTTCTTAAAGAATATGGGGTAGTTAGATTTTGTTTATAATTTGAGACTATGTACTATTATTTATTTATTATTATTTTATACTTTGTTTAGTACTATCTAACATGATGTTGATGTTCACGCTATGAAAAGGAATGAAAGAGAACTAAACTCAAGCGGCCAAGCCCAAGACTTCAATTTGTTGACTTAGATTTGTATTTGTGTGCTTGTGGTCATGTTTTGTGGTTATGATTTTAACTTTCATAAAGTTTTGTAATTATGATGTTTGATATGAATCTTATGGTGTTTGAAGTCTTTTATATCTATTTTCATAAAATTTATAACAAGTCATAATTAATCAGATATATCTAATCTGATCCAAACCAACTTAAATCAAATTCGACTAGATCAGATTTTAAAAAAAATTACACAAGTCTAATTCAATTAACTTTGATTGGATCAGATTCTTTTTATTGAAATCTAATCTTCTAATACTTGCTTAGATGATATGTGTATTTATTATTTATATTTTTATTATTAAATAACAGTCGTTAAATTTTACATTAACTACATAGTTTTTACATAGATTATCATTGCTTGTTTTAAAATAATAATATTAAATTATTCATGTGTATGTTGAAAACTTTCATTTTTTTATAGTGATATTGAAAACTTACATGATACCAAACAACTTATTTAAAACTTTATCATATGAAATAATTATGCTAGAGGAAAACTAACCATTATCTAACAAAAGTCAGAGTTATGTAAAACTAATAGAAGCTTGGATTTGTTAGAATCTTACTACAAACTAGTGTAGGTACTTGTACATACAAGAAGTGAAAGACCATCAGGCCCAAAAAGTATATATTTGTGTTTTATATTCTAGTTGTGTGGATAAAAAAAATATCGTACCAAAAAACAAATTATATAAATAGGTAAAGATTACATTTGAAAATATCTCTTTTCTCTATAAATTTATAAATATTTCACGATAAACAACATTAATAGTATAGTTTACAAAAGTATCATCATGATTTTGTAAAAAAATCCTTAATCTTTTTTTTATGTCACTCTTGACAATGCAACATAAAGTTTTTTCCATGGGTGAAAATTGGTAAGGGCAGGTACAATCCAATTGAAGGTAGTGTTTGACTCTGGGACTTGTTGATTGCCATTGAAAACAATACAATCAACGAAAATTATCTTTGTTGGAACTTTCCAGACAATGTGTTAGAAGAAGGAATCAAACTTATTCTTGGACTAAGGACAACATCTTCAACATAGCTCCCTGAAAGCACTTGGCATTGAATCACATGAGCCCCAAATCGTCTGAATTGTAATCGAGTTCCATTACATAAATTATTGCTTTGGTCAATATCCCTTAATAGCATAACTAGAACTCTAACTTTTAATTTGAGCATATAAGGAGGGAGATCAAAGCAATTGATAGCGTTCAGAATTTCATAAGTGAATGTTTCTATCTCAAAACTTAAACATCTCTACATATTAAATATAAACTTAGATAGATCATTTCATCACTTGGAATCATATTCAAGATGTAGTTATTTACTTCATAAAGAACTTCTAATATGGGGCATAATATTGAACTCTGTTGGAAATAAGTAGGCTTTTTTGAATTTTCCAATAAAGGGTTTAGATTCACATGCAAGAAACTATTATAGATCATATGGCTAAGATTGCTCTGCACTGGGTGAGTTGTTGATAGTTTTTGTCCATGATATAATGGACACTGATGGTGCTAGACTTGGATGATGATGATGATTGAAGCTTCATTGCATTGTTAGGATTAAAAGTGGAAGTATAGACGATATCGATAAAGTTGGTGGAACGGAAAACCTAGATCGTAACGTGGGGAATGACAAGGATTTATTTGTTGGAGAAAGAAACACACCTATTATCCTGGAGAATGAGATGAACGAGGGTGGATTTTCAGTAGACATTTCAAATGTGATTCCATGACAGGAAGGAAGAAAAAAGGTGTTGTACGAAATAACCATTGTGTGGTTTCAAGGCGTGATCTCCCTAACGGAAGATTGGAAATGCGACGGTGTTGGTAGCAACATTAGTTTATTGAAAAGTGCTCGCAACATATCGGCCACCCACTTGGAGGAAGCCTTAACCACATCCTATGATGAAGGTGGTGAGTAACTAGATGTGTCAAAACTAAATATGTGTAGATCTAACAACAGAGGAGGAAATGACCAATTGAGCTTCTTCCTTATATTTTTTGTTGTCGTATGTATCATTTTTGTTGCAAGATTTGGTTGTTGAACGGAAATGAGTGGTTGGGGTGGTGTATAAAATATGAGTAAGAAGGAAAAAAATTGCAATGACTGTATATGTGTATGGTAAAAATGTAGGTGAAATGGGAAAGATTTGGGTTGGGTATGGTGAGGTGAGGTAACTATGATGGTTGTTGATAAGGGAAAGATGCTTGAGGTGGATGTTGATGAATATGCTTATGGTATGGGTAGCCATAATAAAAAGGATGCAAGTCATGAAAAACTCTATCACTCTTAATGAAATATATCAATTGATTGGATGTAAAGTTCCTAGGGTTTAATTAGAAATATACATTACAACCATAAAATAAACTAATAAAAGATAAATGATATTTTTTCTTCTTTATTCCATAACAAAATAATGACTTACAATATATAGGATAGATAAAGATAATTTTAGGAAATCTTAATTTATCAAACCTTTTTCTAATTGGGCCTAACTCTATTCCTAACATTAAGCTATACATGAGATAATGTAATAATATTAAATAATTTGTTTTTGCTTTGGAATGATAAGAGACAACCCTAATTATTGTAGGTTGAAATTTCATGGGAGTGGAATTTCCATAATTTCCTCTATGAACAGGTGAGAGGTTGTGATGACCAATCGCAACCGAGATTTTCAAGAGGTCTAACCATCTCCCCCTCAATAGAAGAATCTGCTCATCTCGTTCGTCCATCTTGTTAAGGCTAGCTGAACCTTTGCCTTACTCCATGTTTTCACCATCGTGTCACCTAAAGAAAATAGAAAAAGTTTTACCCAACCTTTATCTAGTGCGCTAAATGTTCAAACAGCCTCGGAGACATCCCTAGAGTAATAACTCTAACGAATTCATACTAATCAATTTGAGTGCATTGATCTAAACTTTCACCCCCAAGTGTTTAGATAGGGATTTTTTAGATAAGTATGTTACAAGAGATAACTTTTTTTGCTAATATTTAAATTACAAATAAAGATAAGCATGACAGGAGATAAGCAAATTTGTTCTTATACACAACTATCCTCTATGTTAAAGGACCAAACGCTTTGAGCGTGATGACCGAGCTGATGAGGTATGACTAATATTTAACCTAGCAAGGATTAAGCCAAACGGTAATCAAATTGAGTCATGCATTTTACTCGTTTGTTGACTAGGTTGAACATCATTTAACTAACCTACTTAAGACTTGACCGGATTAAGTGTTTAGTTGGTGTGCATGATTCAATAGGGAGGCATTTGTTAAGGATCTAGTCTTTAATAAATTAAATGTGTATTTCTCATTCTGGTAGGGGGAAACAATGTAAAATAACACAATTTCCTAAAGTTGGATATTCTATTTTCAAACATCTTTTATGTTGAAGTATTCTTTACCAAAAAGAACATAATATCTAATTTCTGATTTTAACAAAACAGTGATACAAACAAGGAAATAACCATCCATAATTAATCAATTCCCTAAACATAAACTCTCTTAAACTAAAACACCTGTGTCTCTCTTCCACGAACAAGATAGCATTTGTTTCTTAGATAAACAAGAGGCTTGACACTAACATCATTCATTAATCTGAAGTCACACGATAGATCTTCATGGATCCTTCCAATTTTCGGAGGTTGTTGTTTCTGTTTCCGCCTAACACTGCTACCATGAGTAGTATTAATGGAACCAGGCTTGAGGAGTTGCTTCAAATCAGAATCACTTACACCTGATGCAACACTACTAAAGATAAGCTAAGCTAGAGGCATGAATATGAGAAAAATGACCAGAGCACTCTGTCATGCCATACTCGTACATGTCCCTGGCCTTGCTTAGGAACCTTATAAGCGCCCTCATATACCTTTTAAGTTTGCTTTGTTTGTTGTTTCTAAACATTTGTATTCCACTTTATATACATCCAAACCATAGTGAATGTATTCACAATGTACCAAATTAATTAGCAAAATGGCTAGATGGGATAAAATCTGGCAATGTATGCTCAATATAAAAATATAGCTAGTTCAAAAATAAAGGAATTTATTTGGTTTTTGTATGTTTGTGTTTGTAAATAATGGTACCTTGTCTTTATCAATATAATTCCCAACGAATTTTATATTTTTATAACATTATTTGGTAACACTCTCATAATTTGCATCACCATTATCATTTTTCCTCCTTAATCCTTATCCAAACAATAAATTAATAGAGAATCAAGTTAAGAAGATGAACCAAGATCGTCAAAAATCAAGACTCATATATAAGCAAGTTAAAATGAAAATACTAGGAATATGTTTGATGGACAACATAAAAAAAAAGATAAGATATAATAAGGAAATATGATAAGTTAATGACTAGAAAAAGCTCTTATTATTATATCTAGCATTCTTATCATACATATAAGTTATACATATTAATTAAACTTTTTCGATAGATTTGGTCATGGAAATAAAGTTCTAAATCCTACATGTAAAATGGCTGATATCTAGGTAAGTTTTGTTTTGAAAAATCATAGCAGAGATTTTTGTTAGTATATATAACAGAAGAAAATCAATTGCCTAAGAAAAAAGGGAGACGATTAATATATGAGAATTGTTGGCCTGAATTGCAGGGTGAAATTTTCAAAAGTAATAACAAGATTTACTTATGTAGTTAAAACTGAAAAAGACTTTTATATCAAAACCATGTAAACAAGATACAGACTAATTCTACCAGTTAATGCAGTATAAATTATGCATATTTAATAAGCATATAATTTACAAATAGCACGGGCTTGTTGGAGCCAAACCGACATTTTATTGGTAAAAAAATTGACATAATGTATTTTGATTCATTTTCACTTTTTTTTATAAAAAAATATTTTTCTTGAATTTTTTTTAGTAAAGTTTTACATGAATGTTTGAAGAGGAAGAATGTACTTTAAAAAATAAAGTATAAATACGTCTGTCTATTTTAAAACAAAATGGCATTTAAAATTTTAACAATTTTATGATTGATTATACACGTGTAGTTAATTGATTATAATATCAAAAATTAATTCTTATCTTTCAACAATATCTTACTGATCCGGTCTCGATACTGGTACCAGGACAAAGATATAATTTTATTCATCCTTACTATGCTATCGATGCTGCGGGTATACCTCCAGACTGTAAACCCCTTATCAGGCGCTCTCCTTATATCGGTATGATCAGGTAATCACCTTACACACCAGAAAAATATGCACGTCACCCAACAAAAAGTACAGGGTACAACTTCCAGGGGACGTTTGTGAGAGACACGGCTCCTCCCGCGTCGTGTGCCAAAATCGTACATTGCGCAGTGTACCATTTGTCCCCTGGCCCTACCTACACCTAACGATTCATTCTCCATGCTCACCTATAAATAGTCTATTCTCACACTCAAAAGGTTACGTTATTTATGCTTGCTATATACTATTCCATTGCTTAAGCTCTCTTAACTTGAGTTCTCATTCTGTTACTGACTTAAGCGTCAGAGAATCTTCGCAGGTGACACCACCTTTCACCTATCACCAATGTGAAAGCTTGGTGAGAAGGATCTCTAAGACAACAAGACCGGTATCGCCTACTGCGATATCAGACTATAATATCGGATACCACTGTACCGGTGTATAAACACTACCTATAGTTGACTTTTGTGGCTGGTCCTCACACCGAATCCTTGACCCTGGTTCAGACCAGTTCATTGGCATGCCCAGTAGGACCCGTTAGAGTTATTCCCACTTTTTGCAGAAGATCAATAGTCTATCATGGAAGGTAATGGCAGAAATTTTCAGGAGGGGCGGGTGGAAGATGTCATTACCCAAGAGTACTAAGTTCGAAGGCGTCTAGCCTTTGAGTCCCCTGTTGGGAGCTCACGAAGAATGGTGCCTGTTGGAACTCCAGACCCTCGATGAGGTTATAAGGTAGCTCAGGGAGGAACTTGCTAAGTTAAAAGGAGGAAGGAGACAGGTTGAAGAGAAGATGGTGTCTCAGGATAAGGAGACTCACTACACTGTTAGGAGGGAGAAGTCCATGACTCTTCAATATTCGAAGATCCCAACGTACGAAAAGAGAGAGAGAGAGAGAGAGAGAGAGAGAACAGACCCAGGATTCTGGTGAGAGAGTTAGTGTTAGAAGGAAAGAGTCATTCGTTGCAGCTCCGGGGGCGTACAAACTTAGCGTCCCATTTTCGTGAAGATTGTTAAGTGTGCCTATCCCTAGGCACTTGCATATGACCCAACCTCTCTCGATTAGAAAATACACAGGAGAGACGAGCCCTACTAAGCATTTGGATGTTTACACATACGAGGCCATGTTCTTGGGGGCTGAAGAAGATGTTATATGCAGAATGTTCCCCCGTATGTTGGTTGGGGAGGCCCTCAGCTGGTTCAAAGGGCTCTCTCCAAGCTCTATAAATTCCTGGAAGGAAATGGCAACTGCGTTTAAGGACCACTTTGTCATTTCTAGGGACGTTCCCAGGACGTCTCACACCCTTGCCCAAATTAGGCAAGGAGAAACAGAAACTCTCAAGGAGTTTTTGAGAAGATTTTATAAGGAGGCGACGTTAGTCCCAAATCTCACCGAAGTCATCCAGCTGTACATTGTCATTGAGGCACTACGGCCCAGCTCAGCTTTTACCTTATCCTTGGCGAAAAGCCCTCTGACGTCATTTGAAGAGTTCCGGAGGAACGCTTCAAAGTATGTGGGGATTGAGTTGCACTTGGAAGCCACAGCGGAAAGGGACATACCATCAGCTCCGGTGTCCCAGCCAAGGAGGGAGAAGGAAAGAACAAGGCTGGAGAGACCTTTCCAGAGGGACAGGTTCAAAAACCCTCAACCCCATCATCAAGACAGACACGTGGCAGCCTTTAGTAACTATGCCCCTCTAAATGCCAAAACCTCTCAGATTTTGAGAGAGGTCAGATGGCTCGCGCTGAGCGTTTATGGCATAAAAAGGCCGGCCCTGGTAAAAAGACCTGGGAATCCACGCAAGTATTGTGGTTTTCACAAGCAGGTAGGCCACACGACGGATGAGTACAAGGCCCTGAAGAACGCAGTGGAGACCCTCATCCGAGAGGGAAAGCTGAAGCAGTTTCTCTTCAAGGAGAAGCCCCTCGATGAGCTAGAGCGGATGAAGAAGCGGGGTAGAGACCACGATGATAAGGGTGATAACGGTCGTGCTCCTGTAAAAAGATACACTGCTGCTGAAAAAGCAGAAGGGAGTTGTTATCAATGAGGCTGCTCACTAGGACGGAATGCCCCAACAATAGCAGAGAGGCCAGCGCGAAGTGATCAATATAATTACTAGTAGTTTTGCTAGGGGTGGAGCCTCAATCACGGCTAGGAAGAATCATCACCGCATGATTCTCTTGGTGCAAGGAAAGCCCAGGGATAACCGTCTATACAGGGACAGCGTGTTGGCGCCGATGATTTCCTTTTTTGACGAGGACTTTGGCCCAACTATACCTGGAGGAGACGATGCCATCGTTGTAATAGTTGTTATCGCTAACAAGGATGTCATGATGATCCTTGTAGATTAGGGGAGTTCCTGTGACATTATTTTTTGTAGCTATTTTAAAAGAATGGGTTTTAATGACTTTGATTTACAGCCTTACACACAGGAACTAACAACTTTTAACGGAGCAAAGCAGCCTACGATGAGGTATCTTGACACGCTAGTGTCTTTTGAGGGTGAGCCCGGAGCTAGAATAGTGAAATCTAGGGTGCTGGTGATTGATGTGGAATCACCCTATAACGGCATTATTGGTCACCCTATGTTGAATGCTATGGAGGCCATTGTTTTGACCCCCACCTCCTTATCAAGTTTATCGATAAGGACAACAATGTGTCTTCCCTTTGAGGTGATCAGGAGATGACCAAGTACTGCTATAACCTGAGCCTGAATATGGTAAAGTTAGAGGCGTTCAAGAAAAAGAGGAAGCTGAACGACAGAGGAACAGCGCCGGAGTCTGTTAGCTTGGTTGATCTTGACCCCAGGGCAGAGTTGAAGATTGATTTGCTCAATCCTTTGAAGCCTACACCAGAGGGAGGTTCCAAGGATGTCATTTTGGGAGATTCCCCAGAGAAGGTCACGTATATCAATGATAAGTTAGAAGCTGTAGCGGAACAGTGTCTACTTACACTCCTTCAAGAGTTTAAAGACCTGTTCGCGTGGACTGCTACAAATATGCCTGGGATGGATCCTGATTTCTGTTGTCACAAGTTATCCGTCTATCCGGAGACGAGACCAGTTGCCCAGAAGAAGAGAATATTGGGCCCTGAGAAGTAGAAGGCAGCTTGTGAGCAGACAGATGAGCTGCTGAAGACCGGGTTTATTAGGGAAATCTAATATTCCTCCTAACTCTCCAATGTAGTAATGGTGCAGAAGGCCAACAGAAAATGGAGGATGTATACACACGGACCCTATCCCCTCCTCAATAT
This sequence comes from Clitoria ternatea, assembly GCA_037962975.1. Lineage (NCBI taxonomy): Eukaryota > Viridiplantae > Streptophyta > Magnoliopsida > Fabales > Fabaceae > Clitoria > Clitoria ternatea. The sequence continues at coordinate 18,830,661 of CM075670.1, read as the reverse complement.
CGATCGCATGGTGGATGATTCTTCTGGTTACCAATACATATCCTTCATGGATGCTTATTCGGGGTACAACCAGATACCGATGTGGGAGGAGGACCAAGAAAAAATGACATTCGTTAATGATCATGGTGTTTTCTGTTACACCATTATGCCTTTCGATTTGAAGAACGCTGGGGCCATTTACCAGCGTATGATCAATAAGGTGTTTGAGGGAATGCATACCAAGTTGGTGGAGGTGTACATTGACGATATTATCGCTAAGACCTTAGTTGGAGGAGTCCATGTTGAGGATCTGTGCCAAGTGTTCAACATTGGAGGCAGTACAACGTGAGGTTGAACCCATTGAAATTCACTTTCGTTATTCCCGTAGGGAAGTTTCTGGGTTTCATGTTGACTCAGTGAGGCATCAAGGCCAATTCGGGCAAGTGCCAAGGAATTCTGGACATGCAGAGTCACAAGAATTTGAAGGAGGTCCAGTCCTTGAACGGGAAAGTGGCAGCCCTGGCAAGGTTCATGCCTAAAATGGCGTACAGATCCTTCCTTTGTACAAGATCCTGAGGAAGTCTAAGAAGTTTGAGTGGGGACAGGAGCAGGAGCAAGCTTTTTAGGAGCTCAAGGAGGTTCGTCTAGACCTCTTACTTTGGTGAAGCCTGATCCTAGTGAAACACTCATTCTGTACTTGGTAATTTCTGATGAAGCCTTGGGGTGGCATTGATAAAATAGACCCCAGATGGACAGATGCTAGTATATTTCACAAGCAAAACGTTGCAGGGGTTGAGGGCCGGTATCAGAAGATTGAGAAAGCTGGCTTCGCTGTTGTTTGGGATTCTTATCGCCTCAGGCCGTATTTCCATGCATATCATGTTGTGGTAAGGACGGATCTTCCGCTGTATTCAATCTTGAGTAAGCCAGACCTCGCAGGGAGGATGATTAAATGATCCATTGAATTGTCTGAGTTTAACATTTCTTATGAGCCTCAAGGCTCCATTAAGGCCTAGGTTTTAGCAGATTTCGTGGTAGAGATGACTGAGGCAGATCCAATAGTACCTCGTAATTATTGGACGGTTTATGTGGATGGTTCATCCAATAGCAAGGGATGTGGTGCAGGTGTAGTAGTTGAGAGTGACGCTGGTGTGCACCTGGAGATCTCCTTACGTTTTAACTTCAAAACGTGTAATAACCAAGCTGAATATGAAACTTGTCTCGTCGAACTCAGAGCAGCGATTGATATTGGAGCTTCCAAAGTAACCCTTTGCAGTGATTCATAACTGGTGATTTCAAACATTCAGGGTGAGTATCAAGTCCGCGAGCCTCAGCTCCAATTGTATTTAAACTATGTGAATGAGCTGAAGGGAAGGTTTTCTATGTTGGAGTTCAAGCACGTACCCAGAGAGGAGAACACTAAGGCTGATATCCTTTCAAGACTTGCGAGCACAAAGTAGCCCGGGAGCACTACTACCGTGGTGCAAAGTACGCTGATGTCGCCCAGCATTCCCTTAACACCGTCACTGAACGCGATATCGTATCATGCCTTTGACGAGAATTCATGGGTAGTCCCTTACATACGATACTACATCGATGGACAATTGCCCACTGATAAATTAGAACGGAGGAAGTTAAAAAATGAGTTTCCTTATTTTACGATAGTGGATGACATGCTCATCCGAAGAGGATTTTCCAAATCTTACTTTCGTTGTTTGAACCAAAAGAAGGTACAAGGTGTTCTGGAAGAGGTGCACGAGGGACAATATGGACACCATGCAGCGGTAGAAGTTTGATGAGGAAGGTTCTCAGGGCAGGCTACTGGTGGCCCACAATGAAGAAGGATTCCATGGAATTCGTCAAGAAGTGTGATCCATGTAACATCCCAGATGTTTTGATAATAGAAAATAAATTGGAAATGAGTAAATTATTATTTGGCTTATAATGAAAATGGTATATGAAATGTTAAGTGGGGAAAAGCAGTTTTAAATGAAATTTTAAGGAAAATGGCATCAGAACCCTGACGCGTAGCGTGGATGGGACGCGTAGCGTCAGGTGTGATTTAGTGAGCTGACGCGTAGCGCCATCGTCACGATCTGTTTTATAACAGGGTCACACAGAACAGAACCTGTAAACCCTCTCTTTCATTTTCTCTCTTCTCTGAGGCGATTTGGCTAGGGTTTTGAGGGAAACTTGGATTCTTGGTGGTTTTAAGCAATTTGGAACCAAGGTAAGGCATCTAGGGCCTCTAATCTTTAGTTTCTTCTCCTCCTCTTCATGGAATCCGAGTTTGCATGTGATGATTGGGGTTTTGATTCTGAGTTTCAGTGGCTTGTGAAGCTTGGGTAATGAGTTTGGAAGTATAAGGAAGGTAACGTACTAACTAATTTGATGTTTCGGTGACCATAGGTGCTGGAACGAGTGTTAGGCAAGCGATTGACAAAGAGGACGTCGGAAGCGAAAGAGGAACAGTGAATCCAGCGGCTGTAGGACGCTACCCACCCCTTGAGCAAACTGTCGGAGCTCGGAATAGAGGTAAGGGGGGTGTTCGGGTCATAATTAATTAGAATTGATATGAAAACAGATTATGGGAAGTTTAAGAATTTAATAAGAGTTGTCATAAATACTATAAAGTAAATGAATATAGTAGTTGTGAATATATGAGTATGTGAAATGAGATTAAATGGTTGAATATGAAAGAAATATGTTGATTGAATTGATTATATAGTGAAATAAAGATTGGAATGATGAAAGTAAAAGATATGTGTAATATTCCCACTTTGAGTGGTGTATGTATATTTGATTATGGATAAAAATGTGGAATTTTGAATTATTGATGATATATGCAATAGCATTGTATGGATGGGTTTGACAAGTCGGTCGCCCTGTATTGTGAGCACATGCTAGTTTCTGGTAGTTGCACATGTGGTTTATTGATGATATGTTATGATTATGAGATATGATATGTGAATATGTGGTATGGGATGGCCAACGGTATGTATACCCCTCATTTTCTGGCTCCCGTGGTCTTTGTGCCCAGTTGAGCTACCCAGTGGTCAAGTTGGACCCAGTGGTTGAGGTGGAGAGCCAAGTCGGGCTCGGTGAACCAAGTCGGGTTCACGGGATGTCAAGTCGGACTCCCAGCTGAAGGCCAGTCCTTTAGTATCCGGATACTAGGTGTCAAATTACATGAGAGTCAGTTGTGACTTATGTGAATCGTATATTGATTGATGATGGAAAATGAATTATGAATTGAAAGTGTAATGTGAATGAATGAAAGCATGGCTTTAGTAAGTTAAAGATTGATATGTATGTGTGTAGTTGTATTGACGTGGATAAGTGCAGGAAACCGAAAGAGATTATGTAATAACAAAGAGTAGTAGGTATTGTTAAGTTCAATACTTCGTTCTATATTAATTATGATATTCTAAACACTCACCCTTGCTGTTGTTTAATTTTAGTGACCAGTGACAGGGAGGATGCTAATGCTGCGGAGATGCGCCAAGAGGAAGTTTGATGCCAAGGAATGAAGATGTATATAATGAATGTAATATTTTGAGTGTATGTGTTTAAGTGTGTAATAAGTAATGTATTAATATGGTGGGTGGTAGATGATAAAGTATATGTGATGAACTTGCCATGATTATGCATGTTGTGGTTTGATGACTATTTGATGAGGATGAATTATGGCACGGAGCCATTGACATGTGTGAATGTTGAATGTGATGGGCAGGTGTTGCATTGATGCATGATTGCTATGTGTGCTATGTGATTGATGCTAGGATGATGATTGGATGGATTTAGATAAGTTAGGCATATAGTTGGATATTGAATTTTAAGGAACCGGATAGGTGAATTTAAGATTCGGTGGGTGTAAGAAACCCCATAATGCATCAATAGGTCTTCCATGACATTTAGGATTTAGATGCATTGGCTTTTGGTCCATTGGAATCCATTTAGGATGTTTGGTGTAAGGGTTTTGCGCCTAATTGGGTTAAAATGCATTTCGCGCATAACTTGCGCATATGTTGGAATTTTGGCGAACGGACAGCGCCAACAGTTTCAAAATGGGGAAAACAGGTGGCCCGTGAAGTTTCGTGGCAATCGGATCTAAAACGGGCCAATTGGATAGGTTAGAAGTTAGTAAAATGGTTTAAATGTGTAACAGCATCAGGTGCTGTCACTGTCATGCCCACGCTACGCGTGAGGCTGGCGCGTAGCGTGAGGTGCGCAGCAAAGGGCTGACGCTACGTGTGGGAATGGCGCGCAGCGTCAGGCCCCTGTTTCATATTTTGACTCTTTTCTAAATTGGAGGCACTCTAAGGTTTTGTCACACTACATAATTATTATTTTGAGTATGTTTAGTAAAAATAAATATTATTTTGAAATAAGAAATAATTAAATTTTATTAAATGCGAAAAATTTATTGTGAAAATTAATTAAATGGATATAAATAAAGGTAAATTGACGTAGGACGTCACAATCCATGCTAGAAGTTTTCTAACCTTCATCACACACCGGCTGAGAAACTCTTTACATCCGCTGTGTCGTGGCCTTTTCATCAGTGGGGCCTGGACATCCTAGGCCCATTTCCAACAACGTTCGGGGGCATCAAGCACCTCATTGTTGGGGTAGATTACTTTATGAAGTAGATAGAAGCGGAGCCAGTGGTGCATATTACCTCAGCTCAAACTCATCATTTTGTTTACGAGAATATCATAGCATGGTTCGGTGTGTTAGTACGGATCGTCACTGATAATGGCACTCAATTCACTGATAGGAAGTTCACAGAACTGCTTGAAGGGCTGGGAATAGTTTAAATCTTTTCATCTGTTGAACTTCCCTAAACTAATGGCCAAGCTGAAGTGGCCAATAGAGAAGTGTTGAAGGGATTAAAAAAGTGAATTGGTGAAGCTAAGGGCAGCTGGACGAACCAATTGTGCCATGTCTTGTGGGCATATCGCACCACGCCCCATTCCTCAACTAACGAGTCCCCGTACCGCCTTACTTACGGCGTTGAGGCAATGATACCGGTGGAGCTTTAGACCGCGTCAACAAGAGTAGAGTATTTCTCTGAGGAAAATAACAATGCTAATCTAGCATCGAAGTTGGATATTCTCTAAGAACTCAGAGAAGAAGCCTTCGTCAGAGACCAGGCTATCAAGGCAAAGGCGGCCCTCCGCTACAATAAACGCGTCCAGCACAGAGCATTTAACATGGGAGATCTTATGCTAAGAAAGGCCAGTGTAGGAAACAAGTTTGCACACCAGGGCAAGTTAGCTCTGACATGGAAAGGCCCTTACAGAGTATCCAAAGTAACTGGCAAGGGCTCTTATCGACTTAAGAACCTCGACGACACACCTATCTGCAATAAGACGACATGTACTCTTTTTCCTAACTTGAGTTTTTTCCCATTGGCTTTTCTCAAGAAAGTTTTAACGAGGCATGACCCCAGTTACGCTTTATTTATAATTCATATTCAATCTAATGAGAAATTTATCAATCACAATGATATCTTTATTTCTCTTTCAAGTTTATGATTTTTAGTTTTATGCATGGTACGCAAGACAACCCTCAGGACGGATGATCGTAATTACCTATTCTATAGTTGATGATGTAACTCCTCGAGTGGTTAAATGGGTTGTAGGATTGGACCTTCTTCAAGGCCATACCAAACCCCATTAAAGATGGGTTGTAGGATTGGACCCCCTTCAAGGTCATACCGAACCCCAATGAAGATTTACCCTTAGGACGGATGATCCCAATCACCTATTCTGTGATTGGCAATGTAACTCCTGGAGCGGCTAGATGGCTTGTAGGATTGGACCTTTATCAAGGCCATATCAGATCCCATTAAATACCATCTCAATCACCCATACTGTAAATGGGCGTGAAGATTCATCTTCTGGGTGGATAGTCTCAGTCTTTCATTTTTGAAGCTGATGACATAACCCCACGAGAAACACTCCGATTGTTCTAAAAATCACACAAGTAAGATACGATATTCGTTTGACGGTATGCTTCCTTAGAAGGTATGACCCTATTAACCCGTTCTAAGTTTGAGTTCGAAGAGCGACTAACAGATGTTATGACTTAAAGTTAAATAGCCCTACCAAAGAGCCTAAGAGGTGAAGGTCGTTTCAAGCAACAAGCAGTTTATATTGTAGGAAACGTAGAAGCAAAATTGAAATCTCATTAATAAAGTTCAAAAATACTGCAAGTATATTGAAAACCGGAGTTGATCCCGGAACACAGCATAACAATTCAGGAAAAAGATACAAGGCTAAGAAAGAAGAGCATCATGATGAATCTTTTCACGCTCTGGGCTATCTTCTGGGGCCTCGTTCTCCCCTTCAGTTTTTTCTCCAGGGTTCCTCTACCTCTAGCATCACCACCTCTCACCCCTTCTTCTTCTACGGCGCCCTCGGGACCAGGAATGGTCGGAAGGGGCTCCATGCTTTGACTTCTAGGGAGAGGTGGCAGCTCATAAAGAGTATTAGCAAGTTCCTCATGCCGCCCATCCTTGACCGCAACCAGTTTTCCTTCGTGTAACTCGTGGAATGGATGAATCCCATACAAGTTAAGTTTCACGTCAGGGTTGCGATAGAAGATTTGACGAACATTCAGGTCAAAGGAGTCATACGCCACCTCGATGCAGATGTTTACAGCTTTAGCCGCCTTAACCTTTGCGTTAGCAAGGCTTTTCCTCAACTTGACATTCTCTTCCTCCAGTGACCCAGTTGTGGCACTCCTCTGCTTCAGTTCCTTGATCTACGTTAACAACTCTTTCTCCCTGGCAGCCCACTCTTAATTGATTTTTAGTCGCACGGCCTCAACAGCCGCTAGATCCTCACCCAGCTTGACAGATTATTCTTTCTCTCTTTTCAGCTCTTTTCTCAGTTAAGAAACCTTCTTCGCCTCCTCCTTCAGCTCAGTCAAGCTTTCCTCCAACACCTCCGCGGCTAATTTTAGGGCCGAAATCTCGCCAAACTACTCATGATTTTCATTTTTGAGTTTCTTTAGTTTTTCCTCTGCAATTCTCAAATTTGCCTGATATTTAGCCGAAGATATAATAATTTCTTTGACTTTAGCGTTCAGCATGTTGACCTTGTCAAGATTGTCAACCTTTTACTTAAGGAGTGAAGGAGGCCAGACAGTTTGAATAGTTGCCAGCGATCGGCCTGGCAAGCCTTTTCAATATCAGAAACTTCCAAAGTGTGGTGGAGCTTGTACGTTGGTTTTGGAAGTGTTGCCGGCATAGGCCCCTCATAGTTCAAAAAGGGCGACAGGAAGGAGGTGTTTGGAGGGGAACTGCGTACAAACAACATAGTAGTACCCACGCTGGGAGTTGACCGGGTTTCAGCTTCAGAATCAGATGGTCCCCCTTCCGCAGTAATGACCTTTTTCCCCTTCTGAGCAGTCGTCATCCCTATCTCTTCTAGAGTCTTTTGCTTCTTTACTACCTTGGGAGAGGACGGCTTTGATGCTCCAACATCTCAGTTATGTCTTTTCTTTTTATTTTTCTCTTTCTCCGGTTCTTTTTCACTCTCCGATTCAGGCTGCGCCCTGCCAGCTTGCTCGACGTTCTCTAGTAGTGGCACCTTGCCGGTAACAACAGATTTTAAAGGGATGGTTTCAAACCATGCCTTAATGGCGTTCTTCTTGGACTGGATGTTATTTTCCTCGCCAGAGGAGTCCCCATCCCCCAGTAAGCCCTTCAATTTGTCCATGGTGGCGCAACCTTCAATTTCCCTTGCATAAGTAAGAAAAGATGTTAGCACCAGATATAATGTATGTCGGTATCGAAGTAATGAGATATGATAATAAAATTTTACTTAAGTATTGTTCACAAACGGTGTGGGACCCCAGGAGGCATTTATAAGAAAATTTCTTGTAAGCCTCAGTGTATGCTTCCAGAACAGCTACCGCCATTACAGAATGTAGAGATAGTTCACTTTCCTCCGTGAAGTATGCTTTGGATGTCAGGAGAAAGTACTCGTGGGTCCACTCAATTAGAAATTTTGTGAATCCTTCTTTAGTCTTCCAGGAGACTGGTTTATTGGGTTGGATGCAGATTCTGGTATAATAATGTTTGAAAGACCTCCCATTCATCTTTGCAAATTCGGTGAAGGCCTCAAAGTTCACCAAGTTTGAGTCACATCGGAGGGTGACAAAACTTATGTCGCCTTTCTTGTTGATCCGACGTACCACCTAGCAGTAGTAAAAGAGCATCGCCACTGTGGGTTTAAAGTTGAAATGGTCGCCCACGACCTCTAGTGCCCGGATTAGACCCTATCTGTTTGGGTGCACTTGAGATGGTGCACAGTTTAAGAACCTCAATACCCCATTTGGAATTCCGTAAGAGGGAAGCGGAATCTGAGGTAGAGAAAGACATAGTTGTACATAAATACGGATCATCCATCTGGCAGGAGGTGGCAAATCCTATCAGTTGGCCGGGGTGCTAGCACCATAAACCGCTCTTTCAGACGCTCTTTCGTATAAACCCTAAAATTTAGGGATAATCTTCTCCTGTCATCTTTGGAGTATCAAGACGCTATCTCACGAATCTCCTTTTCCAGTCAGCAATAAGGGTACCTCGTATTGACTTTTACCCAGTCCAGCTGGTGTGCTACAGTGTTGACACATCCTGCAATGGTCCGGTGAATGGGAGAATTCCAGGAAGTCCTTTTGTTGGCCATTATGCCAGTTGTAAGGTTGAACGAGTCTGTGTTACAGTAAAAAGTCATGTCATCAGAAAGGTAACATTCAACAATCACTTCGCTCTCAGAAGGGCGGCTAGCCCTAGAGCTGGAGGAGGAGTCAGATAGGGGCAGTACCACTCTCCGCCTTGAGTGAGAAGCTTTACCCCTTTCCGAACGGTGAGACATGCCCCTTTGAGGATTCACAGAGATTCTTCCTCCTTGGTAACCAAAGGCCCTTTCAGGGATTCTTCCCCCTCTATAAGTGGGACCAGCGCAGCCTTGCCTAGAGCCCATGGTGAAATTCTAAAATGTAAAAGAAATTGAGAAAGGGTGAGAGTTTGGTTGCCTATGAAGGGTGATGAGATTGATTGAGGAAGGGTAACTTTATAGAAGTCACAACAACAACTCTCTCTCAGAAGAAAATTTTAACAGAGGTTTCTTAAGTCTCGAAGCAAGGTGGTTTCTGTAACACCCTCTGTTAGATAAGACAAATCCTTTTTGTAGGTTCATCCTATTTAACTGAGTGTGTTAACAGTTTTCAGAAAAAGTGAATATTTTTTTTTATAATGGCAGATCAGTGGAAGCAATAATGTATATATCACATAGTCATTCACAAACTGTAAGTAATTGTACTCTTAACAAAATGGGGCACGCAGGCACCCTTAGATATTATACAGTGATTCGGTGTCTGATTATTAATCATAAATATTCTATCCTTAATGATTGTTCTCAATGGGTTCAGCATATTGCTGATCTTCACATTCGGGTTCTTGAGTTTCTAATTCCTCTGAAAAATGGTCAACAGTAAGGGTGAGTATAACCCAAGACCCTGTAGGTTACCTGGTGCGGACATAATCCAGCTAACAAGTAATAACATGTAATCATACGATTCACATTTCAAAGATTATAACAATCAAATATGTCATCAGGGAATGCATGAGTTTGTTCCATTATGATATTTCTTGATTACATTTCATGATGCATGTGGGCCCAAGAAATTATTTCTTCTTCTCTGGAATATCACCATTCCGATTCTCTAGAGCGATCAGGGTCCGCCCAAGCTCTGGTACAAATGAACTCATTGGTTCTCATCATTGATATATATATATATATATATATATATATATATTTGAGACTTGGATCCCTACGATCATGGTCACACTCCGTCATTTAGTCAAAGTACACCAGAATTATTCGTCTCACCCGGCTATCAGGGCGCGACTCTGATGCCATTGGGTTGCCGTTCCAGTTGTACTCCCAAGATTCTTCTACTGAGATCGAACGTGAGTGTCCTTCACTGTACCAAGTGTATGCTCTAGAGGTTTTTCTTCTTCAAAAATATTTTCATGATGCGAAATGCATTCTCTTTCATCTTTTGAGTCATGGGTATTTATGTGATTCCAGCCTCATCATATTCGTTCACAAGCTTTTGATTTAATGGATCAAACGTTGCAGGTTATTTTGATAAAATACATCATTCATAACTTAGTTGAAATTATACTTGTATAAATAATAAAATATAATTCATATTTATTTACTCATAGTTAATAAAATAAGATATTTATAGTTAATAAAATACCGAGTAGAAATGAGTTTTCCGATTAAAACACAAGTTATGTCCAAGTGGAAATGTTGATAACCAGACTTTCTGAGTAAAACTTGGATAAATACCGAGTGCAAAAGTTAAGATTCCGAGTGAAAATAAGCAGGATTTCCAATAAAATCAAACTGAGAGGATTTTCTGAATAAAACAAATCTGAATCCGAGTGAAATCAATTTGAAAGAGTTTTCTCAGTGAAGTTAAAACATTTTCCTGAGTAAATCATAATGAAGAAAGAGCTCTCTGAGTGAAATAATTATTTTCTGAGTAATTTCTGATTTTAAAGAGATTTTATGTGTGAAAAGATTATAAATCCGAGTAGAATCATACTGATGAAGTTTTCTGAGTTAAATAAGATGTTTCCCGAGTAAAAATCAAACTCGGTAAGTTTTCTTGAGTGAAATAACTGATTTTCCGAGTGAATTAAAAATGAAATAAGTTGAGTGAATAACTGTTTTCTGAGTGAAATAAGTTTTAAATAAGAAACTTGTATTCTTCAGATAACCAATCGGATTAATATATAACTGGTCATATCACTGTAATTTCTGAGTGAATTTGTGTATTCTTAACTGCTCTGGTTGATTGGTACAATACCGAGCTTAATATCATAGTATCCGATGTCAGTTCATATCTCTTCACTGGAGTCCTCATAAATACCCATGATACTTTTAATATTTTTACAGTCCAGCATCAAACATATACACTTATTCATTCGTATTAATCAATAAAATCAACAGGTTCACTGAATTCTCATGGTCAATAATAAACAACGCTGTAATTAAACATGTTCAATACATTATATATATAACAAACAATTAAATCACAACAAACCAGATCTGTCCTGGAGAGGTAAGGAAACACATTCCTTAACCCTTTCCTTTCACTCAGATTCCCCCAGAATACCCGAGAATATACCCCCCTTACCTCAATGAAGTTCCTGGATGAAAAGAAAGAGGTTCCCTTCACTGTCCTGCTTCAAATCCGAGTGAAACAGAGGAGAGGAAATTGAGAGAGAACGAAAGAGATTGGTGCTGGTACGTAAGAGAAAGAGAAAAGGAGGAAGAGGAAGAAGTTCTTAATTTTTGGTTCTGATAGTTTGGCTTGGAGATGCATTGATTTAATAGTTGGAGGAGACAAGTGGGAGACATCAATTGGAGGATTAGGTGTGATAATGGAAACTTTTGACTCACTCCACTGTCAGCTTTGCATTAAAGGGGTTAGTGGTATATTAAAATATATAAAGTGGTCTGAGTATGGTAAAAAGGTGTTCGGTGTTGGAGTTTTGAAGAGGGCGGTATTGAATATGTGAGGGCGGAGTGTAGTGTACGGGCGGAGTTAAGAGAGGGCGGTGTGGAGTGTGAAACGGTGTGCTGTGTGAGGGCGGTATGGAGTGTGAGGCGGTGTGCTGTGTGAGGGTAGTGTGGAGTGTGAGGCGGTGTGAAGTGGGCGGTGTTGAGTGTGAAGTAAGGAAGAACGGTGTGTGTGAAGGAGTTAAGGACTCCGTCTGTGTAAAGAGGGCAGTGTTGTGATGAACACCGGCTCAGAGCTGTCCGGTGTGAGCTCCTGCTCTAAGGACGACCTATTTTAGCTAACTGGTGTGGAGTGCTGACATCGGATCGCTTAAGTGAAATCCGATTCGCTTGAGCGAGTCCGCCCTTCATGGCTCGGAAATCTTCAAAAACTGATTCGTTTTTCTTGGTCCTCACTCTTGATTATTTCTTCTTAAAACATCTAGTCGGATTTCTCCTCTCTAGGTCGGATTTCTTCTGGATTCAATCGGATTCTTTTTACTCAGGATTTCCATTCGGTAAACAACCTATTCTTATTTATTTCATACTTAACTAAATCATTCCTTAGCCAACTCAACATCAAATCACTTTTTACTCGGTTTTCATAACACCTTAGGCTTACTCGGAAAAGGGTATCCATATTCATTCAGTTTCCACTCAGAATTATAACATCCTTTATTTCAGAAGTCAACACTTTCTCCACTCGGTCCACTCATATTTCTCCCTCGGTTTGAACCAAATTCTTCAACTACAATTTCAATCGAAGCCTATTAAGGTCATTACCTCTCAGAAAAGACACACACGTATGAGCCTCACCCGGACTTGGTCCAGTAGAGTACTTCTCACTCGGAAGAGGAGTCATACTCATAGACTTACTTGGAAATGGCCCTGCCTACTACAATTCACTCGGAATGGGTTCCCAAATACCATTTTCCGCTCGGTATCTACTCAATTATCATTATTCATTCATCACCACTCATATTCAAGCCAAGTAATGCTTTAACCATACAATATATATATATATATAACCACTCGGAATCCATCACTATTTCTTCCATCAACACCTCCCAAATAATTTTAATAACTCATTTCAGTCGGTAGAAGCATCAACTTAATATAAAACACTTATGCATTCATTCACTCGGAACTCCTCATCATTCACTCGGTTTTATTTCATGCTTAACCACTCAGGTAAAACTTATTAAGTTAGGTTCCTCTCGGACTCATTTCATACTTAGACCCTCTAATTACACATTATTTAATCTACTCGGAAATATCATCACATTAAGTTCAACTCAGGCTTGTTCTAATCCCATCCACTCGGATTTATATATGGATCATTCATTCGATTTATCATATACTTAGAAATTTTCCAATCTAAGCCATTATAACCAATCTTCCCTCGGATTTTATACTCGGGAATATCCAAATTCATTCTTATACACACATTTCACTCAGTATTATTTTCCACTCGAGCATATCTTACTCGGGAATATTCAAACCCATTCACTCGGAAAGGCTACATATTAAGTCCTACTCAAAATGGCTTTCAACCTACTCGGATTGCTATCTTCTATCTTATTAGGGAGGTCTGACTTGGACAACTTCACTCGGATTGCATCAGTTATATCCCTGACTGAGTCTATTCATTCGGTATCGTAGAAATTGTCACTCAAGAAAGAAGCAATTGGCAAGGTTTGACTCAGAAATGAGTCTCTCAAGGGTATTTTCACTCGGAATATTCACTCAGAAGTGGTTCCCTTGAACCCACTTCACTCCAGCTATCTCTAAGACCAATATTTCACTCGGTAGTATCCTTTTTAGTAATGTTTTATTCGGTCAACCTAACTTTACACTCGGAATTTCATTCCTCACTCGGATTTTCTTTCTATCACTCGGAATTGCTTCCTGTCACTCGGAACAGAGTCTTGTTCACTCGGAATGTCACTCTGTCACGCGGATCAGAGCCTTTTTCTCTCGAAATTTGAATAATATCCTCAAAGGTCTGTATAAATTCCATAATTATACCCAAAAATAGAATTTTTGGAGTATTAATGACCCTATTCAAGGTATTTACTCACTTATTCTTACTTTCTGACCTTCCACACTTCAAAATTTACCAAATAAAACTGCTACTAAAAACAGGGATGTTACAGTTTCCAGAAGTTCCCAAGTCCCTTTTTTATAGGTATGGAGGGGGCATAACCAACAGACAGAACAAGACGTCGTTTATCAAGAAACGCAGCTTTTCAAAGTTTAAACGACGCTGTCATTTCGACCCTTATACTTGTGAAAAATGTGACGCCTAGCATAAAGGTAAAATCAAATGGGCCTAAAATTCAAATTTCAGGCCCAGTACCCATACCCGTGGCGGTTAGCAAACCACGTGACTGGAAATCATCATTATTCACATGTTAATGGCAATAAATGCTTATCATTGCTGGCGTCTCAAGGCGTTGAGGTTACAAAACTTAAACGTGAAGGTTACAAATTCCAAAAACTCTTGGGATTCTCTCACGGAGTGGAATGTTGTCTGAGCCCGACATCCACGATGTCAAGACGACATTAGAAGCATGTGTTTCTGGTCTATATCCATATCCATCAAATGGGGACTTTGAACTCTTTACCGGTATCAACACCCGTAAAAAGACAGTTTAGCTTATATGAGCAACTTTACCAGTCCCTCACACAAACTAGAGGCAAATGATCTGGTCTCGATACCGGTACCAGGACAATGATATAATTTTATTCATCCTCACTATGCTACCGATGTTGCGGGTATACCTCCGGACTGTAAGCCCCATATCAGGTACTCTCCCTATACCGGTATGATCAGGTAATCACCTTACACACCGGAAAGCATCCACGTTAGCTGACAAAAAGTACAGGGTACAGCTGCTAGGGGACGTTCACGAGAGACACGACTTCTCCCGCGTCGAGTGCCAGAATCGTACACTGCGTAATGTACCATTTGTCCCCTCGCCCCACCTGCACCTGACGATTTATTCTTCATGCTCACCTATAAATAGTCCATTCTCACACTCAGAAAAGGTTACGTTATTTATTCTTGCTATATACTATTCCATTGCTTAAGCTCTCTTAACTTGAGTTCTCATTCTGTTACTGACTTGAGCGTTGGAGAATCTTCACAGGTGACACCACCTTTCGCCCATCACCAACGTGAAAGCTTGGTGAGAAGGATGTCCAAGACAGCAAGACTGGTATCACCCACTGTGATATCGGACTATAATACCGGATACCCATTGTACCAATGTATAAACACTACCTATAGTTGAGTTTTGTGGCTGGTCCCCACACCGGATCCTTGACCCCGGTTCAGACCAGTACACTTACTATATTTAATTTTATTGTAAATGAGTAAGTTTTGTCCACTTTACAACTCATAATAATCATATTATTTAATTATTTTTTAGGTGTAACTCATGGTATCTACGAATCACGGTAATTGCTTTTGTCATTGACTTATTAGCCCCTCAATGAGTAAAGTAACCGATCCAAAAGTTAAAAGTTATTTCATACTTTTTGTTTAAAGAAGGATAAGTTCCTTCTACCCAACCACACATTTGATTTAATTATCATTTGATATTTCATATATATATATATATATATATATATATATAAATTAAAGGAATCTATTAACTCTAGTTAAAGAAAATACCTTTACTATGTAAAAATCTTAATCATTCCTTTCTTTTTTAAAAAATATATATCAACGGTATAAAGAGAATTTATTATGTAAAATAAATACTTTTACCTAATGGAAAATAAATTTTGACAAAAAGTCTCAAGGAAAAAAATATATTTCCCATATTGAAATTAAAATTAAGTCTTGATGAATTGATGAATATATTTAATAGGAACCACACGATATAAAGATAAATAAGAAGAACTAATAGTGATCATTCAATTAAATTAAAGAACAATATTAATTTAAATTAAAATAATACCATGTATTGCTATTTATCTTATCTAAATTGGTAACTTTTATCTATTTTGATATCATATCTATTATCTAATTTAATATTCATTCTCAACCCAAAAATAAATAAATCGTGCACAATTAAACATGTGTCAAAGTTAAATCACTTAGATCACCATATTTATGAACACTTTATCGTCTTTTCCTATGAAAAAATTAATAAAATGACAATACTTTTTATTTTTCAAAATAATTGAAAACAAATATAATTCACATTGAAAATACCATTAGTAAGAAAATACTTTCATTGTGTTATATATATTGCATGAGAGTACCAAATATCCATACACACATTAAATGCATAAGCTTTTATTTATAGAAACTATATGATGAAAGAATATATGCGTGCTTTGGTTGACTATAATATGATATTTGATGCATATATAGTACGCAGGAGTACCAATTATATTTGTTTTCAATTATTTTGATTTTTTTATCATTTTATTGACGATGAAGTTTTTATAACTATAGTGATCTCAAATAAAAAGAAATAAAAGGAAGAACAAGCAAACACAATTTAATTTTGGCATATGTTTTTTTAAATTGGGCATGATTAAAAAATTTTTGAAGGTAGAGAAAGAATATTAAATTAGATAATGGATATGATATAAAATTAGATAAAAAATATCAAATTAAATAAGGTAGAGAATGATACATGATATTGTTTTTAATTTAAATTAATTCAATCTATTAACTTGACCGAATGATCATTATTATTTGTTCTTATTTCTTATTATATCATTTAATTATCGTCTGTTTATGTATGTATGTGTGTGTATATAGACGACGTATCATATAAGAAATGTTGTCTTACGTAAGGGTGAGAGGAAAAAATCTGAACCGTTTAGATCTTATCATGAATGGTCAAGATTAAAATACATTGATCATGTGACTTTTTTTAAAAGTTGCATTACTTTTTAAGGGACAAATTTGGACCATACAACCATACATGGATGATCATGATTAAAAAATTTCTAAAATTATATGATCACTTAAAAAGTTACATGACCTTTTAAAAAACTAACATGACTAATATATTCTAATCTTAACATGATCTAACAGTTTAAATTTATCGTTCTCACTCTCACCTAAAAGAACCTTTCTCATAAGATACATAGTCTATATATATACACGGGATATATCTTATGAGAAATGTTCTCTTAAGTGAGAGTGAAAGGGACAAATCTGGTTGTATAACCATACCCTGATGATCATGATTAAAAGTTTTTCAAAGTTACATGATCACTTAAAAAGTTACATGATCACAATTGCATAAGTTCACTCTGACCTTCCGAGATTGAGAGAATGACTCATATCGATAGTGAGTCATGAGCCTCATGCGTGATGTTGAAAACCGATATTAGATTTTACTATTATGTGAGATATCGGTCTTACATAACGGCTTTAGGTCAAATGACCTTTCTATCCATAGACCGGTATTGAGACTAAATCAATATATATATATATATATATATATATATATCAACTTAACCAAAAAATGGGTTTGAAAATTCCCAACTTAAAACAATTGTTGTAGGTAATTTCCATATTTAAAAAAAGAATTTTTAAAATAAAAACTATAAAAAATCAAATTTGATGATTTTGAAATATAGCTTGTAAATGATTTTAAAATATTTTAAAACAATTAAAATAATTTTATTCAAATAAATTTTGTTTTTTAAAGTGCATTTTAAAACTATAAACTAAAAACTCACGGTATTCCTGGAGCTTAATTTACTGCAAAAGTCCTTTTTTTTTTGGTCAATAAAGTCCTTTTTTTTTAATCCACATCTAAACAAATTAGTAAACACTACCCTACGAAACTTGTTTTTTGGTCCAGGAGACTTTACAGAAGCGGATGCCGATAAATGATTAATTTGGGCCGGTCCATTATGGGTGTCGCGTGGGTGGGTGTAGCCGTTTATATGTATTTAGTTTTTCTTTTTTCCCTGAATCTTTATATTTATGAGAATCCTCAAAATATAAAAAGTTTGTTTAAGAGCACTTACTTTTATCAAACTAGATTTTTATATGTGTGTTGTGCAGAAATATACTTCTGTTTTTTTATACCATTATTTATTATTAATAATATTTAAATTATTCTATACTCCTCATATAGTCTTTAATATAAGAAATCTCATATTTATTATGAAAATTAGTTAAACTCATTTAATTTTTTTATATTCAAAAAGTAATTTAATTCTTAAAATTGAATTTCCTATATTTAATAAAGATAAGGTTTAAAGAAAATGAAAAGTCGCATTAAATGAAATTTTAAAATGATACCACTTGGCGTGTTCGAACTAACTTATTTTTTATTTAAAGACCATTTTTATGTTAAAGTTAAAAATAAAAATTTTAAAAATAAAGCATACGTTGTTTGGTAGTCATTAATTTTTTAAAACAAAATGGTACTAGTTAAAAGTTATTTGGTAATTTTTTTAAAAACCTTTAATTTTATATAAAATTAAGCTTTTATAGCTTCCCGCACCAATTTCATTCGGTTTCCAATTCAAAAATATCCTTTAGGTGCAAAAAAAATGTGGGTACGAAGTTAGTTTCTTTCCACAAGTTTTTTATGCGCATAATTAATAATTAAAATTTAATTAGTATATTAAACAACTTAATTATTTACCAATTGTACCGTGTTGCGTTGCTTTTTCTTTTAATTTTAAATATGAAAGACGTACAACTCAAGACAAGAGGACTCCATATTGGCCAGCGAGATAATGAATTTAACGCTTTAAAATATGCATTTAGATAAACAATTTTAATGAAGATTAATTTAATAGAAAAATTATAACACCTGAACTTATATTATAAAGGTTTAATTGAATAAAATTAATTCCTAAGTGATGTTATGTGACAACTACTCTAAACAGTTTGGTCATATTTAATTCTTCATAATTGGCCAACACAACCGATGTTTACTTGTTAGTGTTTGGGGGGCATGCTCTTTGAATTGTCATCGTTAGATTTTCTTGACTACATGCGAAATGTCCAATACTAGCAGGGGTAAGAATACCCTCATCTAATTAAGCTTTACTAAGTTTTGTATCTGCTATGTTATTTAATCAATAGTGAAGTTTATACCTTAATAAGATGTTATATTTTTAAATTTTACCTAACCTATTTAAAAGTTGAATTAGATTTAGTCTACCAATCCATATAAAAAATCGATTTGAGATACTATCAACTAGACATATATTAAATTCATCAATGAATATATCTTAAATAAATTAATATATTATTAAAAGCCTAACAATCTAAACACTATATACATTTAGTTATTATTTTCTATATTAAAGATAATTTTAATGAAATTCAACTTTATAAACTATGATTCATAAAAAATATCATATGTATTTATGAATTATGATATATCACAAATTATAATTTTTATAAAATTGTGTACAATGTTTAAAAAAGTCGATCTGACAAATTAGAAACACTTAAAAAAACCTCAAATTCTAACCTATTTAATTAAATAGACTTTAAAAAAAAATTTAATCTGACTTTTATATTAAATAGACTTTACTAAATTAAGTCTTAAATAAATTACATACTCTCAACCTAAATACCCAGTATTAAATGAGGTGTCTCCCATATGGATCACATTACTAACTACTAATGGACATATTGATACAATTATAATACTTCAAATTTCAAACTGTAGCATTGCAAAATGGAATTACTAAGATATATTCCAACAAACAAAACATGTAAATAAATAAATAAAATATACGGCAATGTACGTTGCGATGCACCCATGGCGGGGTGAAACAATATCTAATCCATTAAAAAGAAGGATTATGAAAATATTAGAAAAATAATAAAGGCTAGGCTAACTCAAAAACTATCTTATAAATTAGATTTTTTAAAATTTATAAAATATATACTAATTATATTATTAATCAATAAGACTTTTAACATAAAAGCATCGTGGAAGTGGTGAGCGTTGTTAAAATCTCCCCAATTTGAACAGTGATATTGGATGTGAGACCTGGAACTGTCCAAACGAATTGAATCTACAGTTATTTTTGGCTTGCAAAATAGGTGGATTTAGAAATATGATTTCAAAAATCGACTGAACTGAAGCCTATTTAGATGGGTCAAATGAAATTGGATGCAGATAAAGATGGTAAAAAATAATATTTTGGGAGTTTTGAACAGCATATTTTAAACTTGTGATCCATAGGAGGAGAAGAGTGGAGGATGAGAATAGGGATACTAGTAATGAGTGTTGTGGATCATGTGACTGCGTATACTATGTTGTTTTTTAAGAAAAAGCATGGTTGTGTTGGGGTAGATCATGTGACTACCACAGTGTCTGAAAGTTGAATCCCCGATAATAGATTTGGTCTATTTGGTTCTAAGACCTTGGATTTTAAAAATTGGAAATTGCACTCACCTCTAGATCGAAGAGCACTAAAAAAACCTATAAAGATGGATCCAGTCTGGAGACATAACACCATCTAACGCCTTATTCAATTTCAATAAAGGGAGTAAAATATTGAGAGTACTGTACCTTTACCCACCCAATTCTTTTATAGCTGCGGAAAGTGATTAGTGGTCTAATGAAAGTAGAATTAGGGAAATATTTAGTGATAAAAAACAGTGACAGAGTAGGCAGAGTCACGTGTCAGTGTCCAATTGGGTGTGTGTGGGGAAAGGTAGTCAAAGCAATAGCAAAGACCGGATAAGCAAACCGATGCGTACAGTCAAAGCAAAAACTGTCACAGTCCAATGCTTTGCTGGCATTTTACCCATAAAATAGAAAAAGGAACCCCTTTTTGGTGGCCCTCTCCTTCCCGTTTTATAATTGTAAATCCATGGTTGGGTTTTTTTGGAGACCGCGGATTGTCGTTTTTCTATATATATTTTTTTCATTTTTCAAAAAGATATTCCATTGAGATGTGCCCTTCAACTTTATTTATTTATTTATTTTTCTTTATAGGGGTCCACTATTTGGGTTTTATAAAAGTATTTCAGTTTTTACATTGGACCCGCACCGGTTATTCTTTCGTCCCCGTGGGGTTTCAAACTCCCCTGCCTTTCTCGCTTCGTGCCACCTACACAAAGACCATTCTACCCTTCACACATTATCATTATGATATAAGCTTTGTCTTTCTTCCAATTTTACGCCCTCCAACTACCTTCTCTAAGTTTTCACCGGTGTGTATGATAAATATGATGATACCATTTATGAATATATTTCATCTAACTCTAGTAAAATTGTTCATTCATTAATAGTTTACTCGTATGTGCAACCACTACCCTAGTCATGACATAAACTCCTAGTAAAAGGGAAATGTAGTACGTAATTAACCATGGTTTATAAAATACGATAAACGAGGAATGCGTGTGTGCGACAAAAGCATTGGGAGAAAAATAAAATTATCCATCAGGTCAGGAACAGATGAAAGGGATATTAGCGTAATTTTGCTTTTGGGACACATGATAACGATAGAGACCTTCGTAAATCGTAGAATATAATAGTAATAATTATTATAATAAATATTGTCATTATTATTAAAAAGTAATAGTAGTAGTAGTAAAGGGGGAGTTTACGGCGACACATTAGATGAGTGCACGTGTGGTGCGAGTGCCGAGAGTCTTTGTTGACCGGTTACAAGGCGTAGTTTGCCGGTAATCAGTTTTTATTGTAAAAATAAAAAAGAAAAGATTGAATAATTAATTAATTATTAGTTATTAGTATAGTAGTTGATGAAGTGCCCAAAAAGAAGAGGTGAAGGAGCGTTTGACAGAGCGAGGAATGGCTTTTGTGTGGTTCTTTGTTCCAAGAAACAGTGTGAACTGTGAAGCCAATGGTGGTACGGTGAAAGCCATTTCCTCTTTGTGATCTGGGTTCTCAATTATTTCATCTCCAACCCAACCCAACCCAACCCACCCGTCTTCTTTCAACTGTTTGTCAGGTTTTATTTTTTCAGTTTACTCATTTCTCAAGTCCTAGTTGTAGTGGTACGCACTGTTTGGTCTTTAGATTCTTTTTAAGCTTCAGCATCAAAGTGTAGTAAGATGGTCGATTATATGTTCATGATGTGAGATGTGATGGTCATTATTCATTTTTTACCACAAATAACGAAAAAAAAAGAGAAAAGGCCCAATTTGTACAGTGATTGAAGCTCTCTTTCTTTCTCTCTTCAAGAGTGAGTGCTTCTCGTTGCAGTGATTTTTGGGTCGGATTTTTCTCTCTTGGGGTTTCGAAAAATGCCGATGTTTCAGCCTTCTAGAAGGGACGTGGTTGTTGCCGGGTTCGAGGGTGGCGGCGACGGCCAGATTCTAGATCTGGACACCGCCGTCAAAGACGGTGTTCTCGGTGGCGTCGAGGGTGGCGTCGTGGGTGGCGGGGTGGGTCAGAAGTTGGATCTGGGGAAGATGATTGAAGAGTTGGAGTTATGTGAAGTGCCAAGTGTCTTCATTTGCCCAATCTCTTTGGAACCAATGCAAGACCCTGTTACCCTTTGCACTGGCCAAACCTACGAGAGGTCCAACATTCTCAAATGGTTCAGCTTGGGGCACTTGACCTGCCCCACAACGATGCAAGAGCTTTGGGATGATTCCATCACCCCAAACACCACCCTTTACAGGCTCATCTACACCTGGTTCTCCCAGAAGTACCTTCTCATGAAGAAGAGGTCGGAGGATGTTCAGGGAAGGGCTTCTGAGCTTCTCGAGACTCTGAAAAAGGTTAAGGGTCAAGCTCGTGTTCATGCCCTCAAGGAACTTCATCGTGTTATGGTTGCTCACGCCACTGCCCGGAAGACACTCGTTGACGAAGGTGGTGTCTCTGTTATGTCTTCTTTGCTTGGCCCTTTTACTTCCCATGCTGTTGGCTCCGAGGTTATTGGTATTCTTGTTACTTTAACCCTTGATTCTGAATCCAAAAGGAATCTCTTGCAGCCTGCTAAGGTTTCGTTGATGGTGGATATCTTGAATGAGGGTTCAATTGAGACCAAGATCAACTGCACACGTCTCATTGAATCCTTGATCGAGGACAAGGAGAAGGATTTTCGATCACAGGTCATCTCGAGCCATAGTCTCTTGGTTGGGTTGATGAGGCTTGTTAAGGATAAGAGGCATAGCAATGGAATCTGTCCTGGGCTGAGCCTCCTCAGAACTATATGTTTGCATAAAGAAGTTAGGAATTTGCTAGTGAGCATTGGTGCTGTGTCTCAATTGGTCGAATTGTTGTCTGGTTTGGAGCCTGATTGTTTGGAGTTAGCTCTCTGTGTTTTGGATGCGTTGGCGTCAATACCCGAAGGCAGAGTGGCCTTGAAGGATTGTTCCAACACCATACCCATCATGGTGAAACTATTGATGAGGATCTCAGAGAACTGCACCCAGTATGCTTTGTCAATCTTGTGGTCTGTGTGCAAGCTTGCACCTGAGGAGTGTTCATCGGTTGCTGTTGATGCCGGGCTTGCTGCAAAACTCCTCCTTGTGATTCAAAGTGGTTGCAATCCTATATTGAAACAACAGTCTGCTGAGCTTTTGAAGCTGTGTAGTTTAAATTATTCAGATACTATCTTCATTTCCAAGTGCAAGCTCACCAGAACTATTCAATGATATCATGGACTTCAACTTGGTGGTGTCTACAATTTGTAAATTTGTGGGGCAAGAGTAGTAAACATCAGTGGCATCTCGGCCCGTGGAAATTCAATAAACCCCAATACCTGACATGGGGTTGAGGTGCAATTCTCTCCTGTATATACTCTTAGTATTTTGATTCCAACAATTGATTTGAATGAATGAAGAAGAAATGGATGTGGACATTGATATACCCTTGCTTCAGTGCCGTTTGCTTCTGTGGGTTACTTTTTGTCCAATGTTTTTCCAATAAGCCCCCATGAAGATGATACTGAAATTATAATACTGCTTTGGGGTTATATATATGGATATGATGTAGAAGTCATGCTGTTGTTGGATAAAGATACTTGTTAGGAGAGTGATCATCACACAGCCAATATGGAGCCTGCAATTTCAATTGTAATTGTTGAGGAGTTGCTTTGCTCCATGCCTTACTTTTATTGTATCTTCTTCCTTGTATCTTTTAGGGGCCACCAATTTTCCATTAGAAATACTGGGAATTTTGCTTTTGATCTCAAACATGTAGAGAGACAGGAGGGCCTGTGACCTTCAATTTTTATGTGTACAATGGAAACAACCATTTAATTTTTCATTTTTACTCCGCAGTTCAATCTCTCTAATTTGTGATATCCATGTTGCGATTAATTCTATTATATATGTATCTTTGGCTTTTTAATTGCCCCTTAATTCGATGCTATAGAAATGACCTATCAGGGGAGGGAACAGAGTGAAATAGTGTTTTAGAGATGATGGCAGGTTGTACTCCTCAACAGATGAGCCTCAAGCTTTACAGTATTTATGAATGACTAGACGTGTGGGTGAGTGCACACTTTTGCTTACCCTTTTGTGGTAGGATTTGAGGACAAGGACCCAATGTTACTACTCACTGAATCACCGGCTGATTGAAAAGGAAAGATAAGAAAGCTTAGAGCTTTCACTGAATAGGAACGTTGAATTGCAGTTTGGCTTTAGGAATACCTACAAATCAGAGAACAGCCTCGCTTGGCTAAGCCTAACTGTCCACGCTAATACTGCTACTATGCATGAAAAGGGCCACACTTGAAAATAATGGCCACATTAAAAT
The DNA here is from genome assembly GCA_037962975.1 of Clitoria ternatea. Taxonomy (NCBI): domain Eukaryota; kingdom Viridiplantae; phylum Streptophyta; class Magnoliopsida; order Fabales; family Fabaceae; genus Clitoria; species Clitoria ternatea. Next base: position 18,806,396 of record CM075670.1, on the reverse strand, counting down.
GTTGCTCTTGCATGATTAAGATGTGATGGTAGTAGCTTAGATCAGCATGGATGGGTGATATTATGAATGTGCAGGTAAATCTGCTATAAATTTGTTACTTAAACAATCGTTTGTACAAAGAAATGTTTTTAGATTACTCATTAAACCGGTGAATTGATCATTAAAACCGGTGAAAGTATTAGTTAAGCAAATTGTAATTAATAAATTGATTGGGTTGGTAGTAATAAAGAATTAATCTAGATAAATTACTTTGTTAATTTACAGTTTAATTTATCTGGTCAGTTTGGTTTTGATAATCAAAATAGTAGTTGGAAGTATAAATATATGATGAATCTTCTTAAAATACTTTTAGTATTCTTTAAAATATATATTTTAAAGGCAAATATTTAATAATGTCATAAATGGATAATTTTGCTTGGAACCGAATGCAAGAAAGCGAGGAGCATCCTCAGTGTACTTATTCGGCTTCCAAACGAATTTTGACAGCCGAGTATTAGCATCAGATATTTATTTAGGGTGTTTGATATCAATCAGAGTCAATTTCTATTACAATAACACATTCCTAAATAAAATTTATGGTTGAGGTTAATTTGGACACATATTTCAGTAACATCTAATGGTTGAGTATATAAAATCTAAAACAATGAGACACTTACCTTGTGTTTGGACTCTGGAAGAAGAGAAAGAGGGGAAAGAAATTAGACAGGAGAGAAAACATGAATATTGATGGATTTTATTTTGTTTGATATAAACGAAAATGAACAGCAGGTAGAAAGAAAATTTGACTACTAGAAATTAAAAAAGTTTAAAATGTTCTCTTATTCTATTATTTTTTCAAAGTTTTTTCTCTCATTTTTTTCTCTATCAAATTTGAGGTAAGAATCTAAATATTGGACGGTCTCGGTTCTAGGTTATTAAGACATTGTTCTTCTTATAGAGAAAGCCACCATTAAGCTTAAAAACATGTTCGTTGGGTTCCTAGCTACGCCGACCTAAATGTGGTTAACCGAAAACAAGTTTTAACTACTTGTTTGATTAGTAAACTTTTAATATGTTTGTCAAATAAAATTTGTGATTCAAACAATTTGAATAAAGTTATTGACCATCTAGTTTGAGTTATCAAATAGATATTAGGGTTTAATAAGGTCTCAAATTATATGTGAGAATACTAAACACTATTAGATGACCTTCAAAAGAAACCTATTACTAAATAAACACTAATTAAACTAATTCAAAAAAAATTAGATACAACCCTTATATATCCATATTTCATTCTCCCACGTATCTTCTCAACATCCTTTTTATTTTTTCTCTCAATTAAATCATTTATTCCTTCTTTTTATTTCCTCTCTTTTAGTTTTTTTTATATTTCCTATGTCTCACTTCCTTAATAAATAAATAAATAAGACTGGGCAGGGTGTGTAGTACACTTTTCTATCTTTTTATAAGAGACCATTTAGAAGATTTTAGGGATTTTTTTCATCCGCGACTTCAAACGTGGGAAATCTCATTTTTAAGGGAATAAAAAATGACAATTAATCTTAATTAAAAGTACTTGTGAAAATTAGTAAGGAGTAATTAGTAAAGGTGTTTGTGTTTTTTATTCTCATATTTTTTTGTGTCAGCTATATCTATAATTATTTAAACGAGTGTTTTAAAAATATTAAGGAAATAAAAATAATTTTTTTTAATGTAAAAACATCTTTAAAACTAACTCATCCTAAATTTTAAGTAATATCTATACAACTTTTAATAAAAAAATATTTTTATTTTATCAAAGAATATCCTCAAAACACTTTTAATATAATCTTGACCAAAAATAATCCGAATCCGAAAAATGTAAAGACATCAATCGAAGTGGGCCCGTTTGCTTTATGATAAATTCTTTGAGTGTGTATTTATTAACGAGAAGTGTGACATAAAAAATAAAGAGAAATTCTTGGATACTCTCTCTAAATTCAGGGTTTCAATACCGCTAACCATGTGTCATATACCACATTTAAAAATTGTGTGTGATTTAAATAATTATAATTGATACCCTTAATCATGTGTGATTTAAGCAAGTAGAATGGATGGACATGATCGTGTCAAGTAATCGATCACTCGTAAATAGTTAACGCATTAAAACATTTTATAAGTAATCGATCGCTAAAATTTGAATGTAACAAGGCTTGATCACGCAACACATTAGAGAGAAAAGAAGAGTCTTACCACTAAACTATCTGACACATTTAAAAAATATGATGCAACTATATATAGTTATAGGCTAAATACACCTTTTGGTCCCTTATGTCTTAAGTTTTTTCTAAATTGGTCCCCTATATTTTTTTTAATTCAAATTAGTCCCTGAACGTTTTAAAAACGTGTCAATTTGGTCCTTCCGTTAGAAAATCACTTGCTAACATGGCATGTCCGGACACGTGTCCAAATCTTATTAGTACACGTGTCACCACCAGAATATAGGACACATGTCAGATTTTGATTGGGTGATGCTTAAATTCGAAATTAAAAGAAATGACACTCACATACCAAATGCATTACCACTAGGCTATATGTGACTTTCATATTATATATGGCAATATTGGTACATAAAGGTAACATTTCAATATCTTCTAAATATAAATTTAATTATTTTTGATAAAATATTTAAAAATATATTTAGTTTAGTTATTATTAATAAAATATATTTAATTTTATTATTATAAATAAATATTATATAAAAATATATTTAATTTTATTATTTTTATATATAAATTTAATTATGTTTTATAAAATATTTAAAAATATATTTAGTTAAATATAAATTTATTAATAATAATTAAACTAAATATATTTTTAAATTTTTTATCAAAAATAATTAAATTAAATATATTTTTAAATATTCTATTAATAATATATTTAAACAACATATTTGTAATATTTAATTTAATTATTTTTGATAAAATATTAAAAATATAATTTAAATTACATATATTTTTAAATAATATTTTAATAATAATAATTAAATTATATATATTTTATTAGTAATGATTAAACTAAATATATTTTTAAATATTTTATCAAAAATAAATAAATTTATATTTAAAAATAATTAAATTAAATATATTTTTATATAATATTTTATTACTAATAATTAAATTAAATATATTTTTAATAATAAAATGAAATATATTTTATTAATAATAATTAAACTAAATATATTTTTAAATATTTTATCAAAAATAATTAAATTTATATATAAAAATAATAAAATTAAATATATTTTTATATAATATTTATTGATAATAATAAAATTAAATGTATTTTATTAATATTAACTAAACTAAATATATTTTATCAAAAATAATTAAATTTATATTTAGAAGATATTGAAATGTTACCTTTATATACCAATATTGCCATATGTAATATAAAAGTCACATGTAGTCTAGTGGTAGTGCATTTGGTGTGTGAGTGTAAGGGTTTGGGTTTAACTCCCATCAAGTGCTATTTCTTTTAATTTCAAATTTAAGCATCACACAATCAAAATCTGACATGTGTCCTATATTCTGGTGGTGACACGTGTACTAAAAAGATTTGGACACGTGTCCGGACATGCCATGTTAGCAAACGGCATTAGTGATTTTCTAACGGAAAGACCAAATTGACACGTTTTTAAAAAGTTGAGGGGCCAATTTGAATTAAAAAAAATATAGGGGACCAATTTAGAAAAAACTTAAGACATAAGGGACCAAAAGGTGTATTTAGCCATAGTTATATTATATCTGTAAAATGTATATCCGTTAATAAAATCTATCTATGAAATAAACATTTTTGTTTTTTCTTCATTTTGTATAAAAATTAAAATTAATGAACGAAAAGGGTGGGAATATTTATTAATAGATATACATTCTACGAATACAATATAACAATATATGGTTATATTACATCTTTTAAATGTAACCTAGTGGTGAAACTTTTCTTTCATCTCCTACTCAAATCGAACGCTTTAGATGTTATCTTAGAATCTAAACAAAAATGATGATTTGAAAAAATATGTGGCATAGACAGAGTTGACATGTGGCTAAAGACTAATACACATGGTTAAAGTTAGTTGACACGTGACTAGGGACATCCATTCCAGTTGCTTAAATCACACATGTGATTGTGGGCATCTATTCCTCAAAAAACTCATGATATACGCCTTTAATTTGTTGAGACTCATCTTTCATCTCCTATATATACATTAGGTATCAAACCTTGTTACACTTAAATTTTGAAATATAGATATTTTAACATGTTGACTATTTATGAATGACTAGTTTGACCAATTACTAAGCGCATTAATTAAGGGCTCTAATGCTCCTAACCCCCTAGTCATGTGTCAATTGAATTTATGCCAATGTATTAGTCTCTAGTCACGTGTCAACTCAATCCATGCCACATATTTTTCCAAGTCATCATTTTTATTTGGATTCTAAGATAGTATATGAAGCATTCGATTTGAGCAGGAAATGGAAGAGGGCCTCACCATTAGGTTACATTTAAGAGATGCAATATAACTATATATTGTTATATTATATTTATAAAATATATATCCGTTAATAAAATTTATTTGTAAAATAAATATTCTCACATTTTTTCATTCATTAATTTTAGTTTAAATTTTTATACTAAATGAAAAAAGACAAAAATGTTTATTTTGTAAATAAATTTTATTAATAGATATATATTCTACAGATATAATATAACTATATATAGTTACATTATAATTTTTAAATGTGTTAAATAGTTTAGTGGTAAGACTCTTTGTTTATTTCCCATGTGTTGTGGGATCAAGTCTTGTTACATTTAAAATTTTTTAATGCGTACTATTTATTTTGACACGTGGCTAAGGGCATCAATTCCACTTACTTAAATTACACATAATTTTTACACATGGCATGACACGTAGCTCAGGGTATTAAAACCCGCAATTTAGAGAGGGTACCCAAGCAAAACCCAAAAATAAATAAATTTGTACTATCTACTATTCTAAATAAAATAAGATTTTAGGAGAATTTTAGTCATAATATATAAAAGGGAAATTATATATTTTTAATATCATTAAATATTCATATATTAAATATATGTCATTTTTTATATATATTTTCAATATAAAAATTCCTTATAAAGTTTTAAGAAACTATATCAATATTGATAACATTAATGTAAATAATTATTTTTCTATCATTATTTTAATATGTGTAAATTAATTATTTTTATTTATATTTTAAAATAAAAATGATATAAATATAAGAGTTTATCTAACATATGCAACTTTGTAAAGGTTAAGAGATCAAAAAAATAAAAAGTTTCCATTTAAAAACATTATTGATACTTACACTAATTTCTAAACAGTTTACTTTAATTTTTTTTATCTTATATAAGATCATGTAGGTTAGATAAACCTATAAAATAAAACAATGATTGCATTTTTTAAAAGAGAAGCAACGTTTCCACTGCCACGGTGATGATAGACATACCTATTCTTTGGCAGTTTAATACTACCTCCAATTTCAAATATAAGCAAATATACATAATTTCACACATATTAAGAATAATGGTTGGAGATAGTTATTTGCATTAATGTTACCACATATTTGATTTAATTTTTTAAAATACTCTTAGTATCATTTATTACATAAAGAATTAGTGGCCTTGAAAATATATATAATGAGGACATATTTAGTATACAAGCATTTAATGACATTGAAAAAGTCTAATTTTGCTTATGATCCGTCCTCGACCGGTGTCTAGGATCCGGTGTCGGGACAACCTCAAGAGTTGAAGATTGAATGAGATTGAAGACCGGCTGTGTGTATCCGGTCTCTCTGATCCGGTCTTTCGGTATGTGAAGGTCGGTCTTGTTGTCCTGGAGATCCTTCACACCGACCTCTCGCGTTGGTGTGGGCGACAGGTGGTGTCACATGCGAAGATTCTCCGACGCTCAAGTTAGAAGAGTGTAAGTGAACTCTATTAATACTCAAACAGTATAATAGCAAGAGAGAGAGTAAGGACAACATAACCTGGAACATGTATTGTAACATGTTATTTATAGATGAGCGTGGAAGATGAATCGTTGAGTGTTAATGGGCCCACTGGTTCTGATAAGGTGTATAAAGAGTCAATCCGAGTGGGCCAGCATTCAGAGTGTGTCAAAAGGGTAGGTGAATTATCAGTGTACTTTTCTGTCACATGTATGGAGGATAATCACCTTTTCCGTAAATTCCGCTGATGATTGTACCCACTCCTGTCGGTGAATGAAAGGGACATATTCCGCTGTGTAAAGTGCCTCTCTTGTTATGACACTGTGACAGTCGGTTATCAGTGACCCGGTATAGGAGGACGGATAAGTCACCCGGTGTCTCGGATGTCACCTCAGATGACTGGTATGAGAGAGGTTTGCTGAGTGTGCTGTAGACCAGATTGGTATTCTTAACACCGGTTGAACACTAGGATGACTATAATGACTTCTCTTTAGGTGAGACCGGATCAACACGTCTACCGACTGGACCATTATCCTGGGATTCCGGTTGACTTCTAGGAAGGCTGAGTCGGCCTTTTGTCCTTAGAACCGGTATCCAGATCGGATAACCTTAGGGTCGGTATATCCCGCTATACAGGGTATCTTCGCTGATAAGCTATATTAGCTCTTATCTCATAGTGATCCTGAGGCAAACGGTTATACACATCGTGGCGAGGACGGATGAAGCATACGATGAAGTGAGAACAGATGAGGTGACAACGGATAACCGATGTGGCACTGTCTTCCTGTAACACCGGTTCCCCCTCTAAGAGGTCATTCTGACGTCATACTTTAGGTACCAGTATCCAGACTGGATCAGCTTATATTAAGGGACAAAAAATTCCACTAAAATTTGCTTATATTTGGAATCGGATGTAGTACTACTGAAGATTATTAGTGATAATCGTGTTTAGAAAATCACAATCCACCCTAAAGCAAGATTATAACAAAGGAAAATATATGTTTTAAATTAGTCCAGAAACAAAACCCCTAAAGTGCATTTAAGGTATATTTGGTTTTCATAGTATATTTGAGGTTCATTTAGAAGACATTCTTACAAAAAGGTACCTTATTAAAAAAAGGTAATGTATTAAATGTCATGATTAGAGGGCTTGAGTAATAATATGTTGAAGATTTCATAGAATTTTTATATGTCATGATTATAGGGCTTAAGTAATAATATTTTGAAGATTTCATATGATTATAGGGAACATAAATGAATACAAGAGCAAATTTAAAACAAATACATTTTCTAAAGTAAATTTTGTTTTGGAATAAGATATCTTGAAAGCAATTTTTTAAACTAATAACTAAACATTACTAAAAGTAGAAATTTTTGTAAGGTAATTAATAAAGAAGAAAGAATATAATGATACACAGATTTTTAGAGTTAGTTATAACAAAAATAAAATTAGATGGACTTAGACTTAGACTTTAGGCTCAAGTGGGTTGTCCCTACCTTACTTTCTCCTCCACACGCACATGCTAGAGGTTGAAAACTATGACTAACTACAGCTTGGACAAGAGATCATGGAACATGCAAGGTCCCAGGGCTTTGGTAAGAAAATCATCAAGTTGTTCATAGCTTGACAAGAATAAATTGTTGAGTCTAAAAATAATTTGAAAATCTTTGATTCTAAAGTGATGTGATAATTTCATTTGAGTGTGAATAAAAGTAGTAGAGAAACTAAATAAGGAATTTTCCAGTAAAATCAAATAAATTCATAATGCTTCTTAAAATAAGGAAATGAACACATAATGCTTCTTTAAGAATATAGATTACAAACGAAATCAAGAATAGGGCAAATATGGAAGAACATGTTGCCTCAAATTAGGGCCTATCAACAAAAGTTCTCATATCATCATATACCTTCACCCATGCTCTGAAGAAAATGTCAAAAGGTTAACCTCAAAATTTAAAATCAAATATGGAAGTCTAACCTTTAAATTTGAAGAGTTAAAGAATTAGGTCAAATGAACTAAATTCATGAAGATTAACTAGAATCAAAGAAGAGACGATTGCTAAGGACATAAAACCTTAAGAAATGCTATGTGATGAAGATTTAACATAAACTAGAGTTGAATTTGAATAATTTATTTTGAATATGAAATTGACTAGAACAAATAATCCTAGTCTTAACTTCAACTCCAGAATTAGAAATTCGTAAGCATATTTTGCACCACTTAATACACACACATCAAGTAATGGATCTCGATAAGTTATTGATGAAGAAACAAAGTCTCAAGATCAAATTTATAAAAACCCTAATACTAGGTTTAGTCACTCTCACTAAATCTAAATGGTTGAATCAAGTTAGGATCCTTTAAAAGTTTTTATAATGAATGTATATGATTTGGTCTATCAATTTATGGTAAAAGACCATATTAAGGTTTTCTAAATCTAGAGTCTCTAGAATCATACTAGGGTTTCATGAATTTGAAGTCTCTAGAACTATACTAAGTTTTCCTCCTACGAGATCCATGTTAGCCATACCTTTTGACCTAATGAAAGAAAAGTCTCACAATGACTATTTCCTACATCCTTTCACCATATAAAGGTTGAAATCAATAAGAAAAGTAAAGTATAAGAAAAGAGAAAATCATTCAAACGTACAAGTAAAAACTTTGTATATTCTATTTTTATACACTTTGTAAAGAGAATTCATTTCATTATATTTTATCCAAGTTACCTTCTGTGGAATTGTCAAACACTTTTTGTAAAAGTTTATTTTTTACAAGTTAAAGGACTTAACTTTGAGATATAGAGATTTAACTTTGAGAGATGAAGTCTTTAGTTTTTTAGCATTCTTTGTATTTGAGTTAAAGTGTATAAGTCTGAAAAGCACTTTTTGAAATTTGTTGTGGTTTTACGGTTTGAAAAAACAACTAATTTTTAAAAAGTATTTTATGTTATTCAAGTGGCCTCAATACTCAAGAGGGGAGGTGAATTGAGTTTTAAAACTTTTCATTGGAATGCCTTTGAAATTGATTTCTTTTTCACAAGTTAAATAAATATGCAAGAGATAGAAAGTATTATGGAGGAAACAATGCAAAATAAGATGTAAATATTGCTTAGGCAATTTATCAAACACTTGGTGTACAACACTATAATACTAGTTGTTCAAGCAAGTTTAAGAGAGGAAATCACTATCAATAATAACAATCCAGCCAGATGTAGTATGTAAATGCAAGAGAGTAAGGGAAAAGAGCTTGCAAACCAATATAATGAGTTCCACCAACCCGGTGTACGTCCCGCCTTCAAGCAACCCACTTGAAGGATTTCCACTATTGAAGTTTATAAATACAAGCTATGAGCAATTGCAGCTTCCTAGTGTCCCACACTCAAGAACTCAATCCTCACTAGCACAAGGGTAACCCACCCAATCTCTCAAACTCTCAATATCCTAAAGGTGGAACCCTAACCTTTGTAACCACTCAACCTAGAGTGAAATTTGGTGTTTGGTGTTTGTGTTTACAAGCAATATACTCTCTCAATAGAGTTGATATACAAATGGAAGCTCACATAATTTCTAACTCTCACAAGAGAGGATTTACAAATATAAGCTCTTAAGTTTTAGAACTTGAAACTAAACAAAGAAATAGAACTCACAAGACACAAGATTTGATTTCCTTTTGATGGATTTGGATACTTTGAGTAGCTTGAAGGAGTCTTGCATTTATAGACCTTGGAGAGGTGCCCTAAAGTCTTCAGAGCCGTTGCACAACATGGGCATTCGAGTTGGAATGGAGAAGTGAGCTGGTTTCTCACTTAAAAACACTTTTTCCTAATTTCTGGCATGATGGTAATCGATTACGCCTCGAGCTGTAATCGATTACACTTTGAATTCTTCAGTGTAATTCAGTTGATAATCGATTAGACCTTCTTGTGTAATTGATTAGCTTGAGAACAGAAGCCTGCTAATCGATTGTTTAATACCTTGTAATCGATTGTGAGTGACACTTGATACATTTAATTGTGTTTCATAGCATGGTAATCGATTATGCTTTCCATGCAATTGATTAGGGTGTAAATAGAGCTTTCATAATCGGTTAGTCCTGGTCTGGTAATCGATTAGTGACCTTATAGAACCTTGATAATCGATTGTGGTAACCTTGTAATCGATTAGGAGATGTACCTGATATTTTTTATTCAATTTTTCACTTGGTAACCGATTATGTCCATTGGTGCAATCGATTAGCTTACAAACATAACTTATGTAATCGATTAGTCTTGCTGAGGTAATCAATTATGTCTTGGACAGAACTCTTATAATCGATTATTGTGGATGCTGTAATCGATTAGTATACACGTTTTTATAGGTCTGATGCTGTTTTCTCTGTTTTCATGGTAACTTGAGTCTTTTGCTTTGAGTCTTTAATTGCTTTTGTCATTATGAAAATTATTTAACCTGAAATACATATTCAAACACATTCTCCCCATTTTTGATGATGGCCAACAATGTTCATCTCATGAGGGTGTTAGTTCAAATAAAAATTATCTCCAATGATTATCTCTAAAATTATCTCTAAGATTATCTCTTAATCATTGTCTCTAGAGTTATCTCAAAAATTATCTCTGGTGTTATCTCTTAAACATAATCTCTAAAATTATCTCCCCTATCTTAAGGAGTTTATGCCATTTTTAAAAAGAACATGAAAATAATCAATTTATTGTTTTAATCACTTGTTGTTTTTAGCAAATTCTAATTTTAACCAGTTGTTATGAAAATAGTTTCAATTAATCTAGATGAACTTCAATTATTCTCCCCCTTTGTAATCATCAAAAATAAATAAGGCAACAGAGACATAATTGAAAGGAAATTGTATTCATTTGAAAAGGAAAGGTACATTAAGAAAATTTGCAGAAAGAAAAACATAATCAAAGATATCCTAACAAAACATGATAAACTGGGATCTAATTATCCGGATTAAAAAAGTGAAACTCAGAAATTCTATAAGAAAGCTCTTCATAGCGTTGTTCCATGAGTTTAAAATGCTGCTGCTCGGTCATTTGGAACTGTTGAAGGGTGTTGTCAATTCGTTCAAAGCGCTGGTCAAGGTAAGCATAAAGAGAGGTAAAGGGGTCAGCCGAAGGGGAGGGTTCGCCTTGAGTTGCAGGAGTGGGATCAACAACAGGTGAGGGAGGATTGATAGAATGATCTTCTTCAAATGGACTGCTGCCATGTGTAACATCCTGATTTTTAGTTAATTGCCAATTAGGCAAATTGTTGAATAATAATTATAATAATAATAATAATGCAAGAATGACCAAGGTGCCCTTGGTGGCTTTAGAGGAACTTCGATCCTCTCTCTCCCTCTCTCTTCATTTACGTTGAGTGTGATTTGATGGATGATGGGAATGCATTAATTGATGTGGGATCGGAATTAATGGTGTTGTGATGGCTGATGGAGAATATGACCTTTGATGGAGTGTGAGAGCTAAAGCTTGGCAGTGTTGATAAGCTTCGGTTGCAAGTTTCCCTATCACCTTTCTTCATTTTGCTTGGTGCATGTTCTGATGAGAGAAATGCTCCTCATTCTCTCTAAAACTCTCTGAAGCTTCTGCTTCTTCTCCCTCGCTGTTCATCTTCTCTTTTTCTTCATCTTCTACTTTTTCTTCCACTCAACACTTAGAAGAACCTCGAGTGGAAGGTATGAGTGGAACAGCGTGGTTGAGAGAGATCTGTGTGGTGGTTGAGAGAAAAGCATGGTGATGTGTGTTGTGGAGGCATGGATCCTCCTTTGTTCTGCCTGAACGTGAGGATGCTTGGCTGCATGGTGGTCCTCCATTGTTGGTGAGGACTGAGCTGTTCTTGTGGTGGAAGTAGCGTTTGGAGTCCTCCACTGAGTTGGGTGAGGACGATGATGTACCTTGAAGGCTGTGATGCTTGAGTGGAGATTGTGGCTGGTTCTCCAAGGCTGAGAACGTGTTGCTGGGAAGATTGAAGGCTGTTTGGCTCTTCCCAGGGTTGAAAGCCGAGCAGAGTGCTGTTGTTGGTTGGGGCTAAGTCGTTCTGTGTGAACGAGTGGCCATATGATTACTGGAAGCTTCATTCCAGGTAAGGGGGGCTTTGCATCTCAAATACATGGTTTATGGACGGGTTCCGGGTGGTTTGCTTTAATGTGTTGTGTTATATTTGAAATATGATTGAGCGATATGTTGTAGCATATGCAACGCCCGAATATTTGTATTATTTATGACCATGGTGGTCTGTATGATGTTATTATGATTCTGTCCATATGAAGCATGATGCATGTTGTGGTTATGTTAAATGTATGAGATGCATATGATGAATGCCGAGTGCATTTGTGTGGTTTGTTATTGGTCCCTATGTGTGTGATGGTATGATTATATGCATGTGATGCTTGATATTGATTATGCGTATGCTGAGTGCATAGTATGGGGACTGTTATGATAATTCCGAGTGGAATGTGATATGAGAAAGCAGGGAATGCTTGTTGTTGAGAATAATCCGAGTGGATGGCATAGTGATTGCCGAGTGAATGAAGTGTGAGTTATCATTTGATTTATTGTGGAAATACTGAATGCATATAATGTTGAACGCTAAATACCGAGTGGGCAATCAGATGAATATGTGTTGAATGTAAATGCATACGTGTTGAATATATCACCTTGCGGGGTGCCACGAAGGGTATATCCCGGAGTGAAGAGGACGTTATCCTATTTTGAATATGATGAAAGACCTCGGGTTGGACGCGGGGCAGTGCCTAGGGCACTAAGCGTGAAATGAGACGCTTGATGAAAGACCTTGGGTTGGACTCAAGGCAAATGCCGAGTGCATTGGCGTTGGATGCCGAGTGAATGAGACCGTATGCATCTGATTCGCCACTGGAATACGTTGGACGCCTATTACCGATCGACAATCAGATGAAACATGTGAGAATGATGATTAAGTCCTTGAAATGGGCTCAGGCACACTCCTTGAGCAAGGCTCGGAGTTGAGTATTATTGATGGTGCTTAGAAAAGATTTGGGGTGAAATCCGAGTGGATGAATTAAAATATTGTAATTGAGGAGGTTGTGCATTATAGCCGAGTGAAATGGGTGAATCCTGATCGGAGGATGATGTGTGATTGTTTATATTGAATGGCAGTGTGTATGTTTGATTGCTGATAGATGTGATGTTGCATAATTGAGGATTCTGTGATAAATCCGAGTTAGTAACTGTCATTTAATATGTAAAGCTCCCCCATACACCATTTTTCAGTATGTGCAGGTCAGACTGGAATGATGTGATGGCCTTAACCCGAGTGTTGGGTGTTTATGATGAGGCTGTGTATATAGTGTAATGTACCAAGTATATTTTGATGTATTAAAGCCTTGGCTAGCTCTTAATAAAGATGTATAATGAATACAAATATATATGTATGGAATCCGAGTGCATGAATATATTTATATATATGGTTTACATTGATAACTTGTACTTGTAACAGATCATAAGCGTTGGTGAATGAAAAATATAAAGACAATAAGTATCCGAGTGTATGTTATATGTACATAGGTGTGGTGATATAGGTAACTTACACGGTTTTGATTGAGAAGTGTTGTTAAATTACTTGGTGAAGTATTGATGGATAGAATGATGCCAAGTCTATGAGCTCCGAGTAGAATATTATGGTGAGAACCCATTCTGAGTGGAATATAAGAGGCTTAGATACTTTTCCGAGTGAGTCTTATGTATATGACTCCATATCCGAGTGAGACTCATATGTATGGGCCTTTTTCTGAGTGGTGATAACCTTAATAGATTCTGAGTGAAAAATGTTATATATATTTCGAGTGAATGGTATTATATACATATCGAGTGAATGTGGGTACCTGTTCCGAATGAATAATATAATATGTATTCTGAGTGACTAAGTATTGACTTGGTGAATTTCTCCGAGCGTTGAGGAGGTTGAGTAATCCTGATTGGATTTGTGGACAAGTTTACATTTATGTGAATATCTATATATATATATATATATAAGTGTTTTATGTTGATTTGATGCTTCTTACCGACTGGAATGTGTTGTTGAATTATTTGAGAAGTGTTGATGGATGAAATAGTGTTAAGTTAATGATTCCGAGTGAGGCTATGATGTTTGGCTTTCCTTTTTCGAGTGAAGAACACTTAAATGGATTCTGAGAGAAATTCCCTTTGATGAACTCATTGTGTAGGCTTTGATGGGAGAATTTCCCGAGTGATCATGGGCCTAAATATTACCGAGTGGAAAATATGAGTAAACCTGAGTGGGGAAGAGTTTGGGTATTTCCGAGTGGGAAATCTGAGTGATCCTCTTCCGAGGAAAGAGTTGTTGTAATGGTTGAGAATGGAATATATTCTAAGTATGTGGTATAGGTATAATCCGAGGGAATAAGATTCTATATCCCGAGTGGTTAGATCTGAGCAAGTCCGAGTGGGACTTAACTTAATGGTTTCCCCTAGTGAATAAGATATCATATGCCGAGTGAATCTGGCTGGAACATTCCGAGTGGAGTATGGTTGTGGAGACCCCTTCTGAGTGAAGGAAGGTCTATGTGTTTTCCGAGTGGGAGAACTGATGATATACCGAGTGATGGGTGTTGGGTACATACCCGATTGTGTTGAAGATAAGTACACCTAGTGGTGTTGATTGGAAAATATTCCGAGTGAGGAAGGTTTATGGATTCCGAGTGGAATAGTTATCATTTACCGAGTGGATTGTATATGTGACCCTTGTGGATAAAAATAAATGACTAAGTATGATATGATGGGTCAATCCCGAGTAAATGGAACTCTGGATCCCGAGTGATCGAATACCGAGTGTGGCTTCTCGCTTCAGCGAACAAGGTATTCGCTCCAGCGAGTGTGCATGCTTTGGAAGGCTTTTTGGGTTGGTTCGCTTAAGCGAATGGATGTTTCGCCTGAGCGAGTTGGGCTGCCTCACTCAAGCAGAATTGGATCTCGCTTGAGCGAGTGGGCGCTGATTTGGGCTTCGCTTGAGCGCTGTTTGACTTCCGCTGTATGCCTTCTTGGTCGATTTTTAATTTCCCCTGCCTTCCATTCCCTTATTCTTTTTGGACCCGGTTCCATTGGCTTAATTTTGGGAAAATTTTCCCCTGTCTTGGGTTTTAATTATTTATTAAATCTAGGTTGTTTCATTTTGGTATCAGAGCATCCTGGAGAAATCTTGGTTGTTATACCATGAATTCGATCGCTCTTAAAGATCCATCTACCAGCAACACATACCATGCCCATTTTATTGAGATGGTGAGTGCCAATGCAAGCTTGGGAGGGTACCTTCTCAGGGAGTTCACCGGCCATGTCCACACCAAATGCTTTGAAAATTTTTGTGAGAAGAATGGCATAAAGCAGTTTGTGTCGCTCCTTCGATTTGAGCATGTGGAGCTTGAGAAGTTGGATCCAATTGATCTCCTTTTAATTGATGATAGCCCACATTAACAGAACATCATCTTCTTCAACTAGTGCATAATTACCTCCACGGGGAACAAGAAGCTTAACCATGAAAAAGTGAAAGAGACGGTTATTGAGAGTTAAGTGGCCTACTAGTCTGTGATTGTTGAGTGGACGGTTGGCTTTCCAAAGAGATTAGCGTGCAGTAATTGCATTGAAATCCCACTCATCTTCTGGATTTCCACTGGCAAATTCAGCATCAGAGAGGGGGATTTGGGTGATTTCAGCAAGATGGTTATTTGTGATCTTTAGAGTCACATTCTTGACTCTAGACTCTAGCATTCCATCAACAAGCTTAAGGTCGCAGAAGAAGATCCTCATTAATTCGGGATAATAGTATTTCTCCTTGAGAGTGAGGAAGGGAAGAAGGTTTTAGTGGTGAAGAAGTTGGGTGAAGGTGAAATAAGGATTCTCAAAAACTTGGGCATCAATGTAGTGGGGAGTTATGATATCTTTCTCTGAAAATTTCCTGATGAAGTTTTGGAGGTCTCTTGGAGTGGAGAAAAATCTAGAGAAATCAAGGGGGTTGTTGGCTTGGGCCATGGAGGATCTAGCTCTTTTCACATTCCTAGAGGAAGACATGATGATAAGAGATGAATGAAGAAGAAATTTAGGAGAGATTTGGGAGAAGGAAGAAGGTTTGAAGGTGTAAGATAGAGTAGGTGAGGGAAGGGGTATTTATACGGTTTAGGAGGGAAAAAATAGGGTTTAGAGGAGGGATTGGGATTGGGTGAAAAGTTGTCACATGGATTAAGCATTTAATTTGTAATTCTGGTGTGAGGCTAATCGATTAGGCTCAGAGGCTAATCGATTAGTGTGTGTTTCCTGGGGAATCTGAAATGATTTTGCACATGGGTAATCGACTATGTAATCAATTGCATTAAAAACAGAAACTTTGCAATCAATTAGGATGATATTGTAATCGATTATCTGGAAGACAGAGCGTCAGTAATCGATTGGACTGAGGTTCTAATCGATTTGGCATAAAACAGGGAGATGGTAATCGATTAGATATCAGAGTGTAATCGATTATATACGAAACAGAGAGTTACTAATCGATTAGATGAGGCTTCGTAATCAATTAGTGAAGCCCAGAAATACTTAAAATTTTACAGATTTTAAATAAAGACACTTGAGACTCAATATATCATGCCTCAATCAATCACTTATTCATTAAAGTATACTATGAATTAAGGAATCATAAAAAAATTTCAATATTCAAACACAATTAGAAATATCTAGGATTCCTAACTCTCTTCTAATATGTATGAATTGCTCTCTTGTAAGTGGCTTTGTAAAGATATCCGCTAATTGCTTAGAGGTTTCAACATATTCAAGCATGCAATCACCCTTTAACACATGATCTCTAATGAAATAATGTCTTATCTTTATATGCTTGGTCCTTGAGTGCATGACAGGATTCTTTAAAATGTTAATGGCACCGGTATTATCACATTTAAGAGGCACATGGTCTTATATAACACCAAAGTCAAGAAGTTGTTGCCTCATTTAAAGGATTTGAGCACAGCAACTTCCAGCTGCAACATATTCTGCCTCAGCTGTTGATAAAGCAACACTTACTTGTTTCTTGCTATGCCAAGAAACAAAAGAGCTACCAAGCAAATGACATGTACCGCTAGTACTTTTTCTATCAAGTTTACATCCAGCAAAATCAACATCAGATTATCCTATAAGAGTACATTCAACACCTTTAGGATACCAAAAACCTACATTTAGAGTGCCAACAAGGTATTTCATTATTCGTTTTACAGCAGTGAGGTGTGATTCTTTTGGACATGCTTGATATCTAGCACACATGCAAATGATAAACATTATGTCTGGTCTACTTGCAATAAGATAGAGTAAAGATCCAATCATACCTCGATATTTAGTAATTTTCATATCTTTACCTTTCTCATCTTTGTCCAAGTAGCAAGATATGCTCATAGGGGTGGCAATTTTATTTTCCTTGTCTATGTTGTATTTCCTAAGCAACTCCTTGTAGTATTTGGATTGACTAATGAATGTACCTTCTTTGGTTTGCTTAATTTGTAGCCCAAGGAAGAATATAAGTTCTCCCATCATGGACATCTCAAATTCATCCTGCATTAACTTAGAAAACTCCTTGCAAAGTGATTCATTAGTGGCACCAAAAATGATATCATCCACATATACTTGAACCAAGAGTATGTCATTCTTTTTGTGCTTGATGAATAATGTTGTATCAACCTTTCCTCTTTAAAATTTGTTTTCTAAAAGGAATTTGCTTAACCTTTCATACCAAGCTCTTGGAGCTTGTTTTAAACTATATAGTGCTTTTTTTAGTTTGAAAACATGATTTAGAAATTGATAGTTTTCAAAACCATGAGGTTGATCAACATATACTTCTTCTTGAATATATCCATTTAAGAATGTACTCTTGACATCCATTTGGTACAATTTGAAATCTCTACAGCATGCAAAGGCCAATAATAATCTAATAGCTTCTAATCTAGCTACGGGAGCATGCGTTTCTTCATAGTCAATTCCTTCTTCTTGATTGTAACCCTTAGTTACTAGCCTAGCTTTGTTTCTAGTTATTACTCCATTTTCATCTAGCTTATTCTTAAATATCCATTTAGTTCCTATTATTTGGTGATCATTGGGTCTTGGCACTAGTTCCCAAAGTTCATTTCTTTCAAATTGATTTAGTTCTTCTTGCATAGCCAACATCCAATGTTCATCAATAATAGCTTCATCAATGGTTTTAGGTTCAATTTAAGAGACAAATGCTAGATGATTGCAAGTATTGAAAGAGCGGCGAGTACTTACACCTTTGGTGATATCACCTATAGTGTTGTCCAATGGATGGTCTTTAGAGGTGACCCATTCTTTTTGTTGAGTTTCCACACTTTGTGTTGTGTCTCCTTCTTTGTTGTCCTCTTCTTCGTCATCCAAGTTCAATTCTTGAAGAGTACCTACAAGATCATCAACATCTTCCTTTCTCAGAGAGTTATGGCTATTTTCATCAAACTTCACATGAATTGATTCCTCAATAGTATTTGTTTGTTTGTTAAATGCTCGATAAGATTTACTTGGTGATGAATATCCAAGAAAGATTGCCTCATCAGCTTTTGCATCAAACTTTCCTAGATTATCCTTTCCATTGTTAAGCACAAAACATTTGCATCCAAATATATAAAAATAGGAAATGTTTGGTTTCCTACCTTTGTAAAGTTCATAGGGGTTTTCTTTAGAATAGGCCTTATCAAACATCTATTCATTACATGACAACCGGTGTTAACCGCATCAGCTCAAAAATGTTTTGCAATGTTATTTTCATTTAACATGGTTCTTGCTAGCTCCACCAAAGATCTATTTTTCCTTTCAACAACTCTATTTTGTTATGAAGTTCTAGGAGATGAAAAATTATGACCAATACCATGTTTTTCACAAAATTTCTCAAATAGTTGATTTTCAAATTCTCCCCCATGATCGGTTCTTATGGATGCAATCTTTGAATTTTGTTCATTTTGGATAATCTTGGCTAGTTTCTTGAATGCATGATATGCTTCATTTTTATGAGCAAGAAACAAGGTCCATGTATATCTTGAATAGTCATCTACAATTACTAGACCATAGTAGTTACCACCAAAGCTTTTAATTTTAGAAGGTCCAAACAAATCCATGTGTAAAAGTTGTAAAGGCCTTTAAGTAGAAACAACGTTTTTAGCTTGAAAAAATGTCTTTACTTGTTTTCCCCTTTGACATGCATCATAAAATTTATTTTCAAATTTGAGCTTTGGTAAGCCAATTACTAATTCTTTAGAAACAAGTTTGTTTAAGTGGTCTATATGTATTTGTGCTATTCTTCTATGCCATAACCAAGATTCATTCTCTTTAGTTATAAAGCATTGCATATCATTTGAAGACAAACTATCAATATCAATCATGTAAATGTTATCAATTCTTTTGCCAACAAACTTAACTTCCTTGTTTTGCTTATTTTCAATTATGCAACAATTTGATTCAAATAATACTCTATATCCTTTATCACATAATTGACTTATGCTAAGCAAGTTATGTTTGAGTCCTTCAACATATAACACATCACTAATTAAAGTAGAGAAATTTTTACCAATGTTTCCAATACCAAGTATTCTTCGTTTGGTATTATCCCCATAAGTGACGCTTTCTTTTCTTTTAGGAATGAATATTGTGAATTTGCTCATATCTCCCGTCATGTACTTTGAACACCCACTATCCAAGTACCAATGAGTGTTGCTTGCCTTGAAACATACCTACAAAATAAGATTAGTTTAGAGAACTTGGTACCCATTTTATGTTGGGTCCTTTTTGGTTAGCTTGTGGTAATTTCCCTTTGGGAATCCACACCTTTCTTACCACTTTTGGTCCAAGCTTTCTAATATGGCAATTTAAAGCATTATGTCCTTTAGCACCACAATGATTGCATTTAGTGAATGGTGATGAGAATTTTCTAGGTGACACAAAGAAATTCTTGTAATGCTTTTCCTTTTTAGTGGAGTTATATCCTAAACCAGTTTTATCAAACATGCATCGTTGATTTCCGAGTAATACATTCAAATTATCCCTACCATATGTGAATTTCTCAAGAGTTGTGTTCAAATCTAGGACTTTCTTTTCTAGATGATCACATTTAACAACGTATTCACATGGTTTGTTATTGGAACAAGGTTGAGCATTAGCTACTTTTTCTTTCAAGCATTCATTTTCTTTGCTAAGCTCCATGAGATGCATTTCTAGAGTATCAATTGTTTTTCTAGACAATTTATATTTGTTTGCAATTTTAACAAATTTATCATACAATTCCTCAAATGCATCAAGTAATTCATCTTTGTCAAGTTCATGAAGACTTACCTCATCCACCTCTTCATGGTGGTTAGCCATTAAGCAAAGATTTGCTTCTTCATTATCTAAATTATCGGAATTACTCACATCGTTTTCATCCCAGGCAATGTAAGTTCTTCTTTTTCCTCTTTTCTCTTTGTTTTTCTTCTTAAGGTTTGGGCAATCCACCTTGAAATGTCCTTCCATGCCACATTCAAAACAGTTTGGTGAAGAAGAGTTTTCATTAGAGGTAGGTTTCTTACCTTGAGGTTTGAAGCCCTTTTAGAATCGTTTGTTCCTCATAAATTTTCTGAAACGCTTCACAAATAATCCAAATTCTTCTTCTTCATCAAGCTCACTACCGGATTCTTCTTCATTGATAGAAGTGGCCTTGAGAGCTAGACCTTTCTTCCTCTTCCGCCATCCTTAGTTCTTTCAACTCTTGTTCCCGTTCTTGTAACTTACCGAATAGTGTAGTAAGAGACATTTCATTGATGCTAGGAGATTGTTTGATGGTGGTGACTAGAGGTTGCCATTCCCTGGTAAGACTTTTTAACACTTTATGAATAAGTTCTTTGTTAGTGTAAGTCTTGCCAAGAGTAATGAGATGATTTATAATAAGAGTGAATCTCTTTTGCATATCAACAATTGTTTCTCCAGAATTTAATCTAAAGCTTTCATACTGACTAGTTAAGGTACTAATCTTAGAATCTTTGACATCACTTGTACCTTCATGGGTTATTTGTAAGGTATCCCACATATCCTTGGTGGATTTACAAGTAACTACTCTAAAAAATTCATCAGGGCCTAAAGCTAAAGTGATTAGATTTTTGGCTTTATAGTTATATTGGACTTTCATTTCTTCTTCACTAGTCCAATCATCCATCAATTTTTCTACTTGTTTACCATCTACAATATGCATGGGTATGAAAGGACTATTTTCAATTGCATTCCAGACTTTAAGGTCAATAGATTATACAAAAATTTTTATCCTTTCTTTCCAAAAAGCATTGCCTTCCCCATTGAAAGCAGGAGGTCTATTTGTGGCACCACCCTTAAGAAAAAGATTTAGAGAATTAGAGGTCATTGTTCTCTTGAAGCTGTTAAGCTTGATCTACCAAGAGTCAAGCTCTGATACCACTTGTTATTCAAGTGGCCTCAATACTCAAGAGGGGGGGGGGTGTGAATTGAGTTTTAAAACTTTTCATTGGAATGCCTTTAAAATTGATTTCTTTTTCACAAGTTAAATGAATATGCAAGAGATAGAAAGTATTGTGGAGGAAATAATGCAAAACAAGATGTAAATGTTGCTTAGGTAATTTATCAGACACTTGGTGTGCAACACTATAATACTAGTTATTCAAGCAAGTTTAAGAGAGGAAATCACTATCAATAATAACAATCCAGCCATATGCAGTATGTAAATGCAAGAGAGTAAGGGAGAAGAGCTTGCAAACCAATTTAACGAGTTCCACCAACCCGGTGTACATCTCGCCTTCAAGCAACCCACTTGAAGGATTTCCACTATTGAAGTTTAGAGATACAAGCTATGAGCAATTGCAGCTTCCTAGTGTCCCACACTCAAGAACTCAATCCTCACTAGCACAAGGGTAACCCACCCAATCTCTCAAACTCTCAATATCCCAAAGGTTAAACCCCAACCTTTGTAACCACTCAACCTAGAATGAAATTTGGTGTTTGGTGTTTGTGTTTACAAGTAATATACTCTCTCAATAGAGTTGATATACAAATGGAATTTCACACAATTTCTAACTCTTACAAGAGAGGATTTACAAATATAAGCTCTTAAGTTTCAGAACTTGAAACTAAACAAAGAAATAGAACTCACAAGACACAAGATTTGATTTCCTTTTGATGGATTTAGATACTTTGAGTAGCTTGAAGGAGTCTTGCATTTATAGGCCTTGGAGAGGTGCCCTAAAGTCTTCAGAGCCTTTGCACAGCATGGGCATTCGAGTTGGAATGGAGAAGTGAGTTGGTTTCCCAATTAAAAACACTTTTCCCCAATTTCTGGCACGATGGTAATCAATTACGCCTCCAGCTGTAATCGATTACACTTTGAATTCTTCAGTGTAATTTAGTTGATAATCGATTAGGCCTTCTTATGTAATCGATTAGCTTGAGAATAGAAGCCTGCTAATCGATTGTTTAATACCTTGTAATTAATTGTGAGTGACACCTAATACATTTAATTGTGTTTCGTAGCATGGTAATCGATTATGCCTTCCATGCAATCGATTAGGGTGTAAACAGAGCTTTCATAATCGGCTAGTCCTGGTCTGGTAATCGATTAGTGACCTTATAGAACCTTGATAATCGATTGTGGCAACCTGGCAATCGATTATGAGATGTACCTGATACTTTTTATTCAATTTTTCACTTGGTAATCGATTATGTCCATTGGTGCAATCGATTAGCTTACAAACAGAACTTATGTAATCGATTAGTCTTGTAGAGGTAATCGATTATGACTTGGACAGAACTCTTGTAATCGATTATTGTGGATGCTGTAATCGATTAGTATACACGTTTTTGCAGGTCTGATGCTGTTTTCTCTGTTTTCATGGTAACTTGAGCCTTTTGCTTTGAATCTTCAATTGCTTTTGCCATTATCAAAATTATTTAACCTGAAATACATATTCAAACGCATTTTAAACTGTGACAAGCTTTCACATCCATAGAAAAACATACTTGTTAGTGTAGTAAATAGAGGTTTTAAGGCCATGAGTGTCAAATGCATAAGCACTATGTGAAAAGATTACACATTCACTATTAATGTTTTTTAAATGTCAAGAAATTGCAAGTGAGAAATGTTTAAGAAAAGACAATGATTTAAAAAGCAATGATTAAATGAGAAATAAAAAACAAAGTAAAAGTAAAAAATTTGTAGAAGTCATGAAAAGTCTTATGTTTTAAAAGCACCAATAATGCTTTCAAACCACCTTATGATTTAACTCTTATGTTCCTCCTATAGTTTATTAATCCTAAACATCTTAACTTTGAAGCCAACATTGATGTTAGGCAGCTACCCTTTATATTAGAACTAAGCCACGTGAAAGGCCACTTTAAGTTCCAGCGAGCTTATGAACTAAATCAATTATTGGAAACCCACAAGTTATAATACCAAGAACCTATGATCACACATATGCATTCGATCCTATTCCTAAATCAACCAACAAAAAATGCATGGTTCCTATAATCCTAATTGATTAGGTTAAACTAAAAAATTTCCAATTCCCTATTTTAGTTAACTACAAGGAATAGAATGTAAAAAATAATAAACAATAAATCAATAAAATGCTTATTCATAAATATGCAAAAAAAGGTTTCAAGAGGATTGCATCATAAAGATCGACCTCAACCCCAAGGATAAAGGAATTTAGTTTCTCATATTCATAGACAAATGCAAAACATCTAAATTAAACATAAATTCTACTTTATAGATAAAGTCGAGGAAGCAACCTCGAATGCACAACTTGCAATAAGTCATTAGGTGACTTTATGCGACCAAGTAACCTTCAAGCTCCATGACTTGAAGAAAGAATCCTCATAATAACTCAGAATGAGGGAGAGAAGAGGTGGATGATGACAACTGCTACGGTCCATCTTATTCGTAATTCTATGTGTCCTTTATTGTGTGGCATTGTAAAGTAACTCAACAGTAAAACTTAATTCATTTGAACACACTCGTGTTGATAAGTTACACACAATTTCTCATGTTTCTTGTACAAGACCATATTTAACTTAACCCTTCTGCTTCTTAGCTTGTCTAACTTTAATTTTTGGCCCCCTTGTCCAATTTTGACACCAAATCTCCAA
Organism: Clitoria ternatea; assembly: GCA_037962975.1. Taxonomy (NCBI): domain Eukaryota; kingdom Viridiplantae; phylum Streptophyta; class Magnoliopsida; order Fabales; family Fabaceae; genus Clitoria; species Clitoria ternatea. The sequence continues at coordinate 18,782,205 of CM075670.1, read as the reverse complement.
AATATTAGTTTTTGAGCTAATCCCACGAAAGAAAACATTTTTTTTAACAAAAGTGACTACAATCACGTAAAAAAACATATAAAAATATCTAAGATAAAATGGTAAAATGACATTTCATCAAAATCATCATCTATCTAAAAGTGTTTGCATCTTGATAATCAGGTGGATTATTTTGAGTATGCGCAAACTAGCTGTATGCATTTGTTTCCAAACTTTATTTTTTGAAAAAACAAAAAATAAAAAACTTACAAACATTTTAGACATGCCCTAAGCTATTCATATCCATAATCGTATAATCTTATTGTATTAAAAGAGGTAATTTAATTAGTCATCAGTAAAGCAACGTGTGTGTTTGGTAAATATTATAATTTGTGATTTGTTCACAAATAGAGCATGAATGTGTCAAATCCTAAAAAATGCCTCTAGAAAAAATAACAGTATTTTTATTACTTTATCAAATATGTCGCTTAATTACAATGGGGATTTCAAAGTCATTTATACAATATCGGAGAAGTAAGAAACCAGACCTGTTGTAACCGGTTGGGATAGTGGGGTGGAAATGGATTTCAATTTTCCTATCTTCTAGGGAAGAGAGTGTGCGTAAGTGTCCCACTACTTAGGGTGAGAGAACAGTGATAAAAGTTTTTTTTAAAGAAATAAAATGTTATTTAAATCTTGGATCAACAATAATGAAGGCTGTTAAATTCCGCAAGTGAAGTTTATAAAAGTTTTATGAATTTATTCTTGAGTTTAATCTTCTTTGACATAGTTTATTGTCTAACTTTTCAATACTCGAGATTACGGATTGATTCAAATTTTGGTTGGGGAACAATATTTCTACGTTCTATAGACATATATTCCTACAACATTATTACTATATACGGTTTATTTAATATGTATAAGTTTACCTAGATAAGAAAAATCAGAGGCGGAGTTTTATTACTTAAAATTAGCATAAATAATTTGGTAATTTTGAAAGTAAGATTAACATAATTTTTATAAAAACTTTTTATTTTTAATTTCTTATTCAATACAAGTTTGTATAAATTAGATAATTTTTTAATTAGAGTAAATCTTTTTTATATAATAGTAGTTAGATACCCTTAATAATTTGTTTTTGGGAAAAGGATGGGTCTAGGCCCATATTTAATAAATAAAATCCATTTAGGAGGACAATTAATATACGTTACATAGGAAAATGCATCCACAGGTTAAGAAGTTAAAGATGAAAAATTTTAATTTTAAAAGATTATTAATAAATATTCATCTTAAATTTTAAATAATTTTAACATAATTTTTAATAATAAATTCTCACTTATGATTTTTAAGCATTTTCTTTGTTTTTATTTCTACTACTTATTTCATCTCTTATTTTCTCGTTATTTTCTTTTCTTGTCTTCCAGCATATCGAAAATCAAATATTTTCTTTTCTTGCTACCCTCAGGCCTCTGGTCAACAGCACGAGGCAATTCTACCAATTCTTTTCACGTCATGCTTTCACTATCTTCACCCGCCACGCCGACTCTGCTTTATTTTTACTTCCTATTTTGATTTTTTTCAATTTTTTTAAACTTGCATAACTTTATACATGGCATTATTATAAAATGGAGGTCTTTTATTTAAAATTAACATCAATATAACAAATTTGTAATTTTCAATACAACACTAATACATAATTTTCAATAAAAACTTTTTCATTTTTATTTCCTGTAAAGATTAGATAAATATTTGTTTGGTTACAAATGTATAGTAAAAATTTATATAATCTCTGTAAGGTTATAATAAATGAAAATCAATAGTGATTTTTTTTATTGAAAATTAGGATAAATACAATCTTTGATAATTTACAAAATATGAAGAACTCAATTTTTAATAAAAACATTTTACATTAATCCATAAAAGATATTCGATTCGTTTGTTTAAACTTACTTTAAGAAATAAATATATTTTTAATTAAAAATATTTATTTTAAATTTTGATACGTTTGTTTAAAGTTTTAAAAATAAACAAAAGTTAAGTTATTTTAAGAAATAATTTTAATCTATTTATTAAAAAAATATTTTTAAAAAACCCTTAAAAATAAGTTTAAATAAATGCCAATTTGATATAGTTTCTAGCTTTCGTTCTAATCGCTACAAATGCTTTTAAAATGTCCTCGAACTACACTCTCACTCGAACCCTCTCGGCACCGTTTGATTATTAAGTTGGGTTGGTACGGTCAAACGGAGTTTTGATGGCGTGAAGGACCAACCCTTAAATTTTTCCATTTTCCCAACTCCGTTTCCCCAACTGTAAACTAAACGGACTCGTCTCTCTCTTAGCGGGAGGTCTTTTGATGGGTGAAACCCCTCTCTCGTTAGGGTTCATAACTTTCTCGCTGTAAGATTCGTACTCTTTCTCGCTCGCGCGTACGAGATTTTACTTTTTGCACTTTGAAATCTCTTAATTTCTTTGTATCATTTGATTTCGATTCTAAATCTAAGCTATTTCGTTGTCATTGGTTCATCGAGAACATTAACCTCTAAAGATTATTTCATCTAGTTCCTCTTGTTTGCGCACACTTAGCCATGTCGATGGCAGATGCAAGTACCTTGGCTCTACCATCAAAGCCACAGCTTCTATTGTTTGGTGAGTGAGCGATTCAATGTTATATTGCTGAATTTGCATGCTGATTGCTGATTGGAACTTTTGTTTTTTTACTAACACAACAATTATCAAACCATGGAACTAAATAGGTCATTCATCAGCTGAAGCCATTTTCTTGCTGTTCACTTTGAGTATAAAATACTAAGTCCTAGAGAATGCTCTAAGGATTAGGGTTTATTTATCAATAATGTCACTTGGAATATATGGAGACGTTAATGGTTTATTTATTCATTGAGAAAAGGGTTTGATTTTGGTCCTATATCTACTAGATAAACTAATCTCCAATTAAGATATCTTAAATTAGATGTCCTAGTCTATATCCTAGTTTCATGGGGGGTTACAAAATAAATCTTAATGAACATGTTGACTTAGTCAATTATGGGTCTGAGTGGAATCTTAGAGGGAACACTTGCTGTTTCACTAGTGTTAGTTGCATATGAAATTAGATAATAGGTATTTTTGTTCTAATTTTGTAGAGTATAATACCTTAAAATGGTATGCTATAATTGCCTTTTGTTTTGATCTCCCACGACAAGATCAATTGTCTTCTAATTAAGATCCTCTTGCAGGTCATTATAGAGTCAATTGAACGATAGAACCCACCAAACATCCTTAAACTTGACTTTTTCTGTGATTAAGATCAGGATGTATAAAGCTGCACAACAAGCTTCTGAAGAGTGGTACTAATGTATGAAAGAGTTATTATCTTAACTTTGCTGACTGTGTATGGTATATAAATACTAGTTTTGTGCTTCTCATTTGATATAGGTACCATATAGCACAACTTGCTCTTCAGAAAGGTGATGGTCTTGCTTGCAAAGCACTTACGAGGTGTAAATCTTTTGCAGTACATTCTCATTTTGCTGAATGTTTTTATGCCAGTGTTTTTTTATTCTTTTTTTTTTTTTACTTTGGGTTTTAATGGGGATTGCTTATTGTTGCGGAGTGTGAATCAATCAAATGAAGTTGCTGATTTTTTTCATTTTCCTTTCACATGTTTGTTGAATGGTATAGGACTTTGTCCTTCTCTCATTGCTATGGCTGCCTATTTCTCGTAGTTATTCTCGGCTGAATTTATCTTCCATGCAGGATCCTTTTCAGAACATGCTCATAATCATGCCACATGACTAGAAAAACAGAAGCTCTGAACTAGTAGATCTGTATTAATTGACCTAGGATTTCAGGAACCTGATTTATTTTTGAATAATGAACCATGACACGCAAATGGATGAGTTTAAATAATTTAATTCCAAATTAACAGTTTTTAATTTTAGAAAAAGAAAGTATTCAGAATAAGGATTGAGTCGTTGAGTTTTCTCTCACTTTATTGTTTGCTTCTTCTTGGCTCTCATCATTTTATTCTGTTTTCTTTAGAATCAGGGCTTAGTGCAGAAGTATGAAAAGTGTGTGTTTGAAATTTCAATATGCTTTATAGTCTTATCCTGTAATTTCAATTTGCTATGCATGGTGAATTTTTGAGTGTTTTCTCTCTTCTTTGAAGCTGTCTTTAGTTTTTGCGTTTGTCAATTTGGACCGCTGCCATACTCCTACCTGATTGGGATTACTTCAACAGTGATTTCTCTCGTTGGGCTTGTCTTTCTTGTTGCTGCTGATGGAAGGGCAGCTTCTCTCCATGCCCAAGGATTTGGATTTCCAAGGTGCCCCTTTTGATTTCTTTTTCTTTTTCACTTATGTACATCCTATGTTAATTTGTTTGTTCTAACAAGCTTCGTTTCACTTTTTGAAAGATCCAATCTAGTTAAGAATCTAGATCAATCTTTACCTTATGTATGGAGTGTGCATTAGAATCCATACATGCTATACAATAAAGAAGAATTCTATATCCTATCAGAACAATGATTTTTTCTACTTCAGGATAACTGGTTTCATAAAAAAATAGAGAAAAAAGTGTGGAGATGAATTTAAACGAGAAGACGATATTGAAACATAATTTTGAAAAAGATTATAAAAGCAAGAGTTTATTGATTTGGGCCATGGTACTATGTACCTGCAAATGAATGTTATTGCTTGTAGAATAATTTGTTATTAGGAATTTCTTGTTGGATACAGGTTTACAAATTCTCCTTTAATGGTGATTGCTTATAGCCTGGTCTATGGATATACTACGTATAAATGGTGGGAGTATGTATTAGGCTATTCATAATTAACTAGATAAGATTTGTTTGAGTTTAATTTAAATTTAATTTTACTACATATAAAAGGTTTTACACTATTAAGCCTAACATGTGTTGGAAGTCCTTCATTGTTTATATCGTAATGTCTTATGGTTTAAATATTTGTTAGGCTACTCTTCCCATTACCAATTGATTTTTGGATGGAACTTTAGCATGGTATCAAAGTCAAGGTCTAACTTTTTTTCAGTTGTCATGAGCCAAGAATTACCCTTTGCCTAATTCGACAGACTTTGTTGGAGGGAGTATGTTGGAAGTCCTACATTGTCTGCCTCGTAATATATTGCATGGGTTAAATATTTGCTAGGCTACTCCTCCAATTGTCAATTGATTTTAGGATGAAACCTTTATGTACCCTTTATTTTAATGGAGAAAGGGTAACTTCGTCTCTTGCATTAGTTGTTACTTTCCCCTCTGTACACAAGGTCATTCTTGTTGTATGTGTTCTTGGTATGCTGTTCTTGATAATAGGTGTGAACACCTATTTGTGTCTGACCCAGAAAATCGACCTAGATTTCAGGAATCCAAAAGAAACTTGTATGCTTAAAATGCCCAAATCACTATGTGATTCAATTTTTCTTTCCATGGTGAGGTTTGTGAACACCTCTTTCGGTCCGGTCAATTTTCACCAAGAATGAGGAGTCCTGTTGCTTGGAACCCTTTCTTTCTATTCATGCTCGGGTGTGCCTTAAGAATTACCGAGGACTTGTTCTCGGGCGTGCCTTAAAGATTACTTAGAGCCTGTGTTCGGGCCCATTTTCAAAGTTGCCGAGAACTTGTGCTCGGATTTGTCTTCGAGATTGTTTTCGACTCCGAATGATCATTTCCGAGTAAGGTGACTCCGAATGATCATTTCCGAATGGGATGTCTCTGAGGAAGGAATTTTCGAGTGGGCTGCTTCCAAGGGAGTTACTTCCGAACGAAGAAGACTATGAATGAATACCTTTCGAGTAGAGACTCTCTCAAGTTCCATACTTCTGAGTGGGATGTCTCTGAGTGAGTCATTTCCGAGTGGGCTGCTTCCAAGGGAAATACCTCTGAGCGAAAAGTGAATCTGACTTCGGATGAGTGCTTTTTCTGGCCGGAGATACATCCGAGTGAAGAATTCCCGATTAAAGCCATTCCGAGCGAAAAGTGAATCTGACTTCGGATGAGTGCTTTTTCTGGCCGGGGATACATCCGAGTGAAGAATTCCCAATTAAAGCCATTCCGAGCGAAAAGTGAATCTGACTTCGGATGAGTGCTTTTTCTGGCCGGGGATACATCCGAGTGAAGAATTCCCAATTAAAGCCATTCCGAGCGAAAAGTGAATCTGACTTCGGATGAGTGCTTTTTCTGGCCGGAGATATATCCGAGTGAAGAATTCCCGATTAAAGCCATTCTGAACGAAAAGTGAATTTGACTTCGGATGAGTGTTTATACTGGTCGGAAATACATCTGAGTGAAGAATTCCCGATTAAAGCCATTCCGAGCGAAAAGTGAATCTGACTTCGGATGAGTGCTTTTTCTGGCCGGAGATACATCCGAGTGAAGAATTCCCGATTAAAGCCATTCTGAACGAAAAGTGAATCTGACTTTGGATGAGTGCTTTTTCTGGCCGGAGATACATCCGAGTGAAGAATTCCCGATTAAAGCCATTTTGAACGAAAAGTGAGTCTGACTTCGGATGAGTGCTTTTTCTAGCTGGGGATACATCCGAGTGAAGAATTCCCGGTTGAAGCCATTCTGAAAGAAAAGTGAGTCTGACATCGGATGAGTGTTTCTCCTAGGCAGGGATGTTTCCGAGTGGAGAATTCCCGAGTAAATTGATTCTGAACGAAAAGGGTTCTGAACTTCAAAGGAGCACTTTTCCATACTTCCGAATGAGGTGTCTCCGAGTGGGATATTTCTGAGTGGGTCATTCTCGAGGGAATTACTTCCGAGTAAAGAAAAGCTCTGACTATGGATGAGTACTTTTCGGGGTAAGATATATCCGAATGAGGTGTCTCCGAGTAGGATATTTCCGAGTGGGTCATTCTCGAGGGAATTACTTCCGAGCAAAGAAAAGCCCTGACTATGAAGAGTACTTTTCAGACAAAGATATATTCGAATGAGGCGTCTCCGAGTGGGATATTTTCGAGTGGGTCATTCTCGAGGGAATTACTTCCGAGCAAAGAAAAGCCCTGACTATGAAGAGTACTTTTCAGACAAAGATATATCCGAATGAGGTGTCCCCGATAGGGATATTTCCGAGTGGGTCATTCTCGAGGGAATTACTTCCGAGCAAAGAAAAGCCCTACTATAAAGAGTACTTTTCGGACAAAGATATATCCGAGTAGGTTGTCTCTGAGTGAGATATTCCCGGGTGGATCGATTCTGAATGCAAAAAGGCTGAATATGATACTTTTTGGGAAAGATATATCCGAGTGGTTTGTCTCCGAGTAATACATTTCCGAGTGAGTCATTTTCAAGGGAATTACTTCCGGGCGAAGAAAGGCTTTGACTTCGAATGAGTATTTCTCGGGTACAGAGATTTCCGAGTGGATAATTCCCGGGTGGATCGATTATGAATGAATACTTTTTGGGCAGAGACGCTTCCAAGTTCTATAATTTCCGAGTGGTTCAATTCCGAGAGAAATACTTCTGAACGATGAAAGGCTTTGATTTCAAATGAGTACCTTTCGGGCGGAGACACATTCGAGTAAGGAATTCCCGAGTGAATCAATTTTAAACAAAAAATGGCTGACTTCGAAGGAGCTTTTTGGCCGGAGATATATCCAAGTGAGGTATTTTTGAATGAGGTGTCTCCGAGTGAGACGTTTCCGAGTGGGTCACTTTCGAGGGAAGAAAGGCTATTGACTTTAAATGAGTGCTTCAAGCAGAAACATTTCCGAGCAAATCACCTCCGAATGAAGCGATTCTGAACGAAAAGAGGCTTTGATGAATAATTCTCGAAAAGAGACATTCCCGAGTGAGTCAGACTTCGAAAAAGCACTTTAGGTAGATATGTCCGAGTGAGATATTTCCGAGTGGGTCACTTTCAAAGGAAGAAAGGCTACGACTGAATGAATGTTTCAAGCAGTGACATTTCCGGACAAAGCACCTCCGAGTGAAGCAATTCTGAATGAAAAGAGGCTCTGATGAATACTTCTCGGAAAGAGATATTTCCGAGTCAATAATTTGTGAATTCAAGCCTTCACACCGAGTGTCAAAGGGTCGATTTTTACACTCGGGTTTTTATGTATGTAGGCACCTGTTTCGATCCGACCGATTTCCACCGAGGATGGATACTGACAGCGATCCGGGCCATAAGAACACCGGTCCCATGTGACACCATTCAAGGAGTCCGTTTGCCCATGCTGACTTGGAATCGCACCATCCAAGTTGATCCTCGAATCCTGGGGGGGGGGGCGGCTGACAACAAACAAAAATGAAAATAATAAAAAATTACTCATCAGCCGCCGTTCCCTATAATTGTCAATGGCCAGGTTGTCTCTTCATTACATACAATCGCACCATCCAAGTTGATTCTCGAATCCTGGGGGGCGGCTGATAACAAACAAAAATGAAAATAATAAATTACTCATCAGCCGTTGTTCCCCATAATTGTTGGTGGCCAGGCTGTCTTTGAGCTGTTCAAAGCAATCAGCCAGCACTTGGATCTCTATAAATGCCTCAGCTGAAGAGGCACGAAAAAAAAAGGGATTTTTGGAGTTGATGCTCTGAATAAAAATTCCCCTTTAAACTTGCTTCGATCTCCAAAAAAAGTTTCTATTGGAGAACATCTTGACCCATATTTGCCCAAGACCTTGAAGCATTACCAAGACGTCCCAATTTGCAGTGAATCCGCCCAGGCGCCCTACTGTCAACTCCATTCCACACCAGCATCACTTCGGTTATTGCTGCTCAAGCTCACGCCGGTCCACATTTACACTCCGGCCCCTAACTTCCTTACCACACCAGTTCCGTTCTGTCTCTCTTCTTTCCTTTTTCTATTAATATTTATTCTTATGCCGAATTTGCAATTTTTGTTGAACCTGTTTTCTTGTTTAAGTTTATTCCGTTAAATTTCTTTTATTTTTGCTTTGTAACTAGTAATAATAAAAGAAATAAGCAATTGGTGCATTGGCTTTTGCGACCTTAATGCTTTTTGCCGGTTGGTTTCATTATCACAAAGCTGCTCCAAAATTGGCTTGGTTCCAAGATGTAGAATCTATGCTAAATCACCATTTGACAGGTCTACTAGGAGCTTGTTTGGTTCAGGCGTGCAACCTCCGTTGTCCTCCGTCGCGATGCGTTGAACGGACAGATCTCCGTCGCCCCTTCGTTTGGTTCGTCTGATTCCTCCGTTCCGTCACTGTGAACGGAACGCCGTTGGCCAGAACCCGCGTCCAACAGAAGGAGCTTCCACTCGCCTCCACTCAACGGCGTTCGGTGAAAAGACAGAGATACCCTCCCAACGGCTATAAGATGCTGAAACCCGTGAGCTACGACATCCCCTTCCTCAGATCTGGTGGTACGAGGCACGAAGAAACAAAAGTCGACGGTCTTCCTCCGGCGAGCGATTTGAGCGGTTCAGGTAAAAAAACCCCTTCCCTGTTTCTTTTTTCCATTTCTGTCTTCTCTGGCTGGCTGGTTTTTTGTGTATGTGGGTGGGATTGGGACTTGGGTTGAGGTTGGGGTGAGTGATGGGATGGGCAGTAATGGGTTGAGGTTGGGGTGGGTAGGTTGGGGTAGTGGTGGTGGTTGGGTGAGTGATGGGTTGGGGACGACGGGTTGGGGACGGCGGGTTGTATGGGATTCTGTTGGGTTGGGCTTGGGTTCTGGGTCGGGTTGAGGGATGGCTTGGGGTGGTGGTAGCTGTTGGATGTAGGTGGTGGTGGGTGTTGGAAGAAGGTGGTGGTGAAGGTGACTTGGATGGACGGTCAGGATGGCAAGCTGATGATGGAGGGTTCTGATAAGTGGTGCATGCGCGTGCATCTGTTGGAAGGTGCACCATAAAATTTTTGACATTTTTTGGTTTTGGTTTTTTTTATATAATTTGGATTGTTTAGAATTTTGTATGTTGGTTAATGATGTATGCTGGAAGGTTTTACATGTATTGTAAGGTTTTACATGTATTGTAAGGTTTTACATGTACGGAGTTAAAATTTGTTGATGGAATATTAGGTTAGGTTATTTAATTTACTTTTGTATTTATTAAATGAATTATTTAATTTTAGTTAGTTTGTAGCATTTAAAACATGTTTATGGAATTAATATAGTTAGTACGTGTAATGAATGACGAATAACGAGCGATGAGACATTAGAAATCGTAAGCGTTTGCGTAAATGCGATAATTTAAGTTTCGTTCCGTAAAAAACGAAGGGTAATTAATAATAATTTTAAATTACATTGCGTAAAGAACGGGATCGTAGCGAGTCGCGATTAGTTATAACAAATTGATGTTGTGATTTGTGTCCGACAACGTTTTTTTAACAAATATATTATCATTCAAATTTTTTGACAATAACTTAATTTAGTTATACAACCAAAGTGAATGTCATTTTTATTAAATGTTGATGCTAAAATAAAATTAGTGACCATTTAAAGCTAAATTAAAATATTTAATTCAAATAATTTTTATAAAAATTTAAAATAAATTTTTATGAACCTGAATTAAAAAAATAAGTAAAATAAAAAAATTAAAAGTGTTTAGGGATGAATTAAAATAATTTGTTTTATTATATATAAAATTAATCACATTAATTAATTTGTTTTATTAAATATAAAAAATTTACATTAATTAATGTTTAATATATTCATTCATTTATTAAATGTATTATTAAATTTAATCCACTTTTAGGTTATATTATACATTTAATATTAATATAAACAAATATACACACAAATTATATATATATATATATATATATTTAAATTCATACCCTTTTAAGTAATTTCACCCTCAACTACCATTTCTCAAACCCAATTCTACTACAAACCAAACAAAATCACTACAACTCAACTCACTTTAACTCAACTCTCAACCAAACAAAACTCTGTTTACAAAACCCCAATTTTCTAAACTCCATTTACAAAACCTCAGTTTTCTAAACTTCATCAACTCAACTTTATACCAAACACCCCCTAGGACTTGGGTCTCTTTCTTGGGCGGAACATCAAATACATGTATCTTTACCAATTAATCAATTTTTAAATGCTGGAGTAGATCCCAAAGAAATCCCGCTTCCTCATGAATTTATCTTGAATCGGGATCTTTTGGCTCAACTTTATCCAAGTTTTGTCGAGGGAGCAACCCTATTTTTTACCTTGAATTGGTCAAAATACGCGGAATTTCTTACTTTTCGTAAGTGTTTTTTTGTGTGTACTTTCAAATAAAAAAATATAAAAATTGTCTTTAGCCAGTGTCGTACGGAAGCACTTTCGTCTACACTACCTTCCTAGAACTTGTACACGTGGGAAGAACTTTGCCTTGTATGGGTTTTTCCCAAAGATATCATCCACTACCAACTTTCTAATTTTTCCTGAAAGCCATTTTTAAGAACTACGTAACCCTGATTTCTCGGTAACTTGAGAATACGTAGGAGCGGGACTTAACTCCCGTCGGGCGTATTTTCCTTTTTTTTGTTTCTTTTGTAACTATCCTGTTTTTACCACTTCCATGAAAGTCAATTTAGACGTGACGTCTTGTTGATTTTCCCCTATTTTTGGTTAACTATCACCATGATTCATGAGGAACGGGATACTTTGGACGAGACGTTCCGTTTATCCCCTTCCCGTTTCAAACCTTGTATTTTGATTAAAGGATGACTAATTTAGACGCGACGTCTTGTTAGCATTCTTTCCTTTCCCTGTTTTATAAATGAAGTTAAGGTTAATTTAGACGGGACGTTCTGTTGACCTCGCTTCGACGCTTCATGTTCGCTCAGTTCTGTTCCCTCTGTTCTTTTAAAACGTAAAAAATACAATAATAAAAGGGGAAGAAATAACACATTTTTTATAAGGCTATTCATGTTGAGCATTTTCAATCTTGGTACTGTTTTTAACAGGTGACGTAGGGTGCTAATACCTTCCCTACTCGTAACCGACTCCCGAACTCGAATCTCATCATTTTTTAACCAGTGCTTTACTGAACGTAGTTTTTTCCCAATGTTTTTCCTGTGGATAAAAACATTGGTGGCGACTCCCTGTTCTTTATCTTTTTCCTGTTTCATAGTTCGGCCGCGCCGCCGCGACCCTGGTCGCGACAGATGGCGACTCCGCTGGGGACACTTAAGAGAGTCAGGCCAGTTTGATTGAAAGCGCATGTTTTTTTTATATAGCCTTTGTTAGCTTGGATTTCTTCCCCTTGTTTTATTTTCTGTTAATTGTTGTACATGTTCGTTCTTATTTCAATTGTACTTCGTCATTTGTTTTATTGTCAATGTTTGCATGATTATTGAACCCTAGGGTAGAAGACTATGTTATTTCAGTGAATATTGAACCCTAGGGTAGACGACTCTGTATTGTATCTTGTGTTTGTTCTTTGTACAGAATGAGGTAAGGTAAAAAGGTATTGAATGCCCTTTCACACACTACACTCAAATTTTTGCACACACTTATGAGTGGCGCCCTATTACCCGGGCCCCAAATAAAGCTTAAGTCAGGAGGGGTTAATAACGGAATCGTATGAGATGTACTTCCTATTCGGTGTTCGTGAGAACCTCAACTAGAGTTTGACCTCTCATGATATACGCACCTAGTGGACTCCCCACTGTTGCGTCTCTGTCATGGGTAGGATCTTGGCTCTGGTGACCTTCTAGATGTCTAGTATAAGCCACCCGGTATGGAGAATCACTTTTAGACAAGCCATAGGTCCTAGAAAAGACTTTCAGCAAAACCCAACCTAGGCCACGAAAGGGCAAACTTTACTTTACCTTGTATCATTTTCGCTTACCCTTTTAATCCAAATAAATGAATTATCTAACCACTGAGGGTACTCTATTTTGAAAATAATGATTCATTTCCGAAACACCCAGTATTCTTTGAGTGGATGGATAATTCTCTTTTGATCATGTTCTTCTAAGTCCTGAGTCGTAGGTTTTCCTCGTCGTCAAAACAAAAATCAAAATAAACAATTTTGTGTCTCTTTAACTGAGGCACCAATGACGATTAAGAAAAATCTATGGCTTCTGTAACTTGGACTCGTATGAGTTTTGGAAATTGATGTTTCCCAAAAAACAATTTTTTTTTTACTTTACATCACATCTTTGGGGAAACATGAATTTCAAAACATAACAATAACTGATTCCTTTTCTTTGTTTTGGTATTCGCAAGAAACGATTCAGAAATTGGCAGTATCTCTAAGCAAGTATGGAAATTAACATGAAACGTGACAATTGTGGCAAAGATGTGACAGAATTGAAAAAAATATTACATCTCAAGGCCAAGAAGGTTGATATAGTTAGTCTACAGGCACTGGGGAAAAGATTAAGTCTGACTCAAAAGATGGCCTTTACCAGGAAATATGGGAAGATCTTAAAACTATTGGAGGTGGAAGTCCAAACCGAAGCAATTACAACTTTGGCACCCCTCCGCTGTTTCACATTTAGAGATTTTCAACTGGCCCCGTCAGTAGAGGAGTTTGAACAGATATTGGGGATACCGGTGGAGAGGCAAATTCCTTATCGCCATCTTGACCATCATGCAACAATCACTTCAGTCGCCCGTGTTTTGAGAATCTCTCTCGAGGCATTGAGGAATGTGCAAATGAATAGAAATCAAGTTCCCGAGTTCACTCGAGAATTTCTTGAGAAGCACATGCAGATCCTAGCTGATGAAGGAGAATGGGAGGCTTTCATGGACACTTTAGTCGTCACTATCTACGGGGTTGTATTGTTCCCTAATTTAGACAACTATGTGGATTATGATGCCATCGCCGTCTTCCTGGCTCGTAGCACCGGCTTGAGAATCCTGTCACGGCTGTATTGGCTAATGTGTATTGCACCATGGATTTCTACCATACGCAAGGGGGAAAGAGGATCATTTGCTGTTTACCTGCTTTGTATGTATAGCTCACGTCTCACGTATTCCATCAGATATGTAAAGCCGAGTGTCCGGTTTCTGATTTGAAATTGTGTCAATTGACCGTGAAGAGTGGGCGTGAATGGGCCAATCACCTCATAGGCCTTACAACTGAAAAGGTTAGGTGGTATCCTCAATGGCTAATGGTTGAGTAAATCATCTATAGTTGTGGAGGTTATCCAAATGTTCCTCTCATGGGCACGCAGGGATGCATCAACTACAACCCCGTTATTGCAAAGCGTCAGTTAGCTTATCCTCTGCTTGGGACACCGAACGAAGAACTGCTTACTCCTTTTGTTTTGTACTATGCGAAGGGAAACTACACATCTGTCGTTCAAGATATAGCCAATGCATAGAAGAAGGTCCATAGGATGGGAAAAGATTTGGGGGCGCGAAGCCACGCTATGGGGGCAGAATACCAGGAATGGATCCTGAACAGGGTTTCCATTGTGAAATTACCTTTCAGAAGTCCTTCATACCAATCTGTGAACAATTTCTCTCCATCACTTATTATGGAGGATAAAGCCACCCTGGCTTTAAAGGCTCAGATAGAGGAGTTGACAGCTAAGAATCGAAAGCTGGAAGAAGACCCTTTGAGGTGTCAACAAGAATGTGCTTTTCAAAAGAGGGAAAATTCAGAAGGGAGAATGGCCATGGACGAGATGCGGAAAAAACGGAAGGTTGAGGAAAACTACAGGGCAAAACAAGAACAGTGCCTTTGTGCGGCCAATTCTCAACTAAAAATGAAGGGCCAACAAAGTGACGCCGTCTTAGCCGAAAGACAATCCCTCAAGGATACGCTGACACAATCCAGGAAGAATGAAAGAAAGGCTTTGGCGGAAAAAGAGCTGCTACGATCCCAAGTCCATAAATTGGAGCGGCAGCTAGATGAGGTCATGAAGGCCTGTGAGCAAGAAATAAATGATGAACAGCAAAAGGCCATTAATGTCGAGCAACATTGCCAAGAGGTTACACAAGTCTTAGAAACCGAAGTGACGGGACGAAGTCATTCGTTCATGGATGGATCGCTTCGCTAATCTAGCCTACTTGGCCAACGGGGTTCTAGAAGATCTTCCACTATTGCTGAAACAAGCTGAGAGCATGGTTAATCCTCTCTCTACTCTAAGGGAGATTTTATCATTTTTGAATTATTGTCAAGAAAGAATTTGTAAAATGAGGGTTATGATTGCCCAAGTCAGGAATGGCTGAAGAGTTGTAATTCAAACCTTTCTAGAAATATTGTATCCTCTTGAGAGTATGAATGAAGCATTTTTTCCTTCCCCACAATTGTCTCATGTTAATTTTCGTTTTACTGCTTTACCTAGTACTTTTGAACGTGATGTTCTGAGGAACGGTCGGAGAATACGCGCTGAATTCAGAATCGCATCCTGTGTACATCTTTCTATCTCTGTTTTATCATCCTCTTTAACTGTTTTCTTTTTTTGACCATTGTTGTGACTCTTCAGACATAACGGGTAAGCATCCCTACGTGACTAGGCTTAAGACAAAACTCATGGCTGAAGTAGAACAAGAAAATGAGAGCTTGAAAGCAGAAGTCAGTCAGCTGAAGGAGCAAATGGCCGAGATAGCCAAGCTTCTCGAGAGGAGAGTCACAGAAGGGGATTGTTCAGCAGGTGTTGAAGACGCTAGACAACGACCGCCTACCCCTCGACATACTCAGGGTCCGTCTGGAGGACCAAATTCAAACCCTGCTACACCTACCCTTACGGTTCGTATTGGTAAGCCGAACCCTGCCAACATCCAGCAGCATACCTTCATGGATGCAGAGGGTAATGCTATACCCTTTCCGCCATATGGCCTGCCACAGGGTTATTATCCACCACTTCAAGAAGAGCCTGATTACCAGGAGACAATTCTTCATACGGCTCAACCAAATATCCCGCCCGTCCAGGATTTTCAAACAGTTCCGATCCACGCACAAGCCATCCACACACAAGCCCCTCAAACACAAGTCCCTCAAACACAAGCCACCTAAACTGCAGCCAAACCTCACACTTCCATGCCAAATGCTAACCCAACATATGTCTACCAGCCGTTCGGAAATACTAGTCATCATGCCATAGCGGGTCCAAGTGCTACTTCCGTTACCCAGGAAGGGAGGTTGGAATTCCTGGAAAGGCGACTAAGAAAGATGGAAGGAATGAACAGATTCGGTATGGGCAGCGCTGCAGAACTCTGCCTAATTCCCGATGTCGTTATCCCTCCCAAATTCAAAATGCCGGAATTTGATAAATATCGGGGGTTAACCTGTCCTAAGAACCATCTTACCATGTATTGCCGGAAGATGGCTTCACATGCTTCCAATGACCCTCTGTTAATTCATTGCTTCCAGGACAGCCTTGCTGGAGCAGCCCTGATATGGTATAATCATCTTGAACGTTCTCGCATACGATGTTAGGAAAATCTAGCAGATGCTTTCATGCAACAGTACAAGTATAATCTGGACATGGCGCCGGATAGGGTACAGTTGCAAAACATGACCAAAAAGGACAATGAGACGTTTAAAGAGTACGCCCAGCGATGGCGTGATGTAGCAGCACAGGTTGACCCGCCTCTATCAGAAAAGGAGGTAATTTCCACATTCATTGATACGCTCCAGTCACCTTTCTACGATAGGATGATTGGAAGCGTTTCATCCCATTTCTCCGACATCGTCACTATCAGAGAAAGGATAGAGAACAGCCTGCGGACTGGGAAGATTATTCGAGCCCCATCCGGGGTCGGGGCAGTAAGAAAACCTTCACTTGGAGAAGGTAGGAGAAGAGAGGGAGAGACCAACCTGGTCTCTCATAACCAAAGAAAGAACCAGCCCAAACCACCTACCCCTATCACCTTTCCGCCGACTTATCATAACGCACCACACCCATATGTGGCTGCGATCCCAAATTCAAACCCACCACATTTCTGACCACCTGTTATGCGACCACCTGCACCACCACAAACACCATACCACCCACCGCAAATGCACCCACCTAATCCAAACCCTAGAAGGCAAAATAATAACCGCGCTCAAGTGCAGTTTGACCCAATCCCCATGACTTACACTGAGCTTCTTCCCCATCTCATCAAAAACACACTGGTAGTACCTTGCCCTTTGAAACTACTTCAGCCACCTTACCCTAGAGGGTATGACCCGAATGCACGGTGCGATTACCACGCAGGTGCATAGGGGCATTCCATCGAGAATTGCCTGGCACTGAAGTTTAAAGTAAGAGATCTAATCAGGGCTGATTAGATAACCTTCAAAGAGGGAAGCCCAAACGTGATAACTAACCCTCTGCCCAACCACGGGAGACCAGGTGTCAATGCTGTAAAGAGGGATGAAGAATGTATTTCCAAGGCTGATGACATCCAAATGCCGTTGGAAATGATTCACTCCCATATGCTTAAGATGGGATTGATAGAAGGCTCGTGGGATGAAGGGTGCAACGACATCCAGTCTGCGAAGCGACGGGGCTTCTAAAAAACCCTTCAAGGACTTACGGACAGTCATATTATAGAAGTTTGCAGGCGTCGTAAAGGTAGGATAAACTTGATACAAGAGCAAAGCCGAGCACGAGCCCCAAAGCCCCTGGTCATATTCTATAACAGGAATGCATCAGTGGCTCCGACTCCTGCTAAAACTGTCATCACAGTGAATGCACCAACCGCGTTTTCTTTCAAAGATTCTCGAGTTGTGCCGTGGAAGTATGGCACTGATGTAGTTGTTACCAGTTCTGAGGCGGTTGGTTTTACGCCATCATCCCCTGTCACGAATATTGCAGGAATTGGAGGTGTCACTCGGAGTGGAAGAATATATGCTCCCCCGGAATCAAACCTTGACAAAGCTGCTGGAGAAGTCAGATCTGGAAAGGGGGAATCCATTGGTGAAGCAAAAAGGGCTGTAACTGAGGAGGAAGCCCAAGAATTTCTGAGATTCATCCGCTATAGTGATTACCAGATGTTGGACCAACTGAACCATACCCCGATAAAAATTCCTTTGTTGTCCTTACTGATGAGTTCTAAACCGCACCGAAACACGTTGATGAAGGTCTTGAGTGATGCACATGTGAAGCATGACTTGCCCGTAGATAAATTCGAGGGCATAGTGGGACACATAGTGGCTAACAATTATCTGACGTTTACGGATGACGAGATACCTGTGGAAGGAAGGGGGCATAACAAAGCCCTTCATATCTCTGTGAAATACCAAGATCATATCTTGGCAAAGGTGCTTGTCGACAACGGGTCGTCCCTAAATGTGATGCCGAAATCTACATTGGCAAAGTTTCCTTTTGATGGGACACATATGAGACCTAGTTCTATGGTGGTTCAGGCTTTTGACGGAACTCGCCGGGAGGTTATGGGGGAAATTGAACTGCCAATACAGGTTGGACCATACACCTTCCAAATTCTCTTTTAAGTCATGGATATCACGCCCGCATACAATTGTTTGCTGGGGCGGCCGTGGATCCATTCGGGTGGGGTAGTCCCTTCAACTCTACATCAGAAGTTAAAGTTCATTATTGACAAGTTGGTGATTGTCTCTGGGGAAGAGGACTTGTTGGTCAGCAAACCTGCCAACACCCCATACATTGAAGTAGCCAAAGAGGCCCTCGAAACCTCATTTTAGGCTTTAGAGTTAGCCAATATGACAAGCATTACCAAAACGTCCTTCCCAAATGTGCCTCTAGCGGTTGCAAAAACAATGTTACGGAAAGGATACAAGCCGGGAAGAGGGCTAGGGCGAGACTTGGAAGGAAGAATTCGACCTGTATGCCTCCCAGAAAACAAGGATAGATACGGCCTGGGGTACAAGCCCACAACAGCGGACAGGAAAAGGGTAGGAGAAGAAAGAAGGGGGAGAAAAATTGCTCGCCTTACCGGTCAAGAATTCAATATTGCTAGAATCCCTATCTGTGACCTCTATCAAAGCTTCAGAAGCGCCGGGATTATGTATCCAGGTCAAGTGGCCATGGTTGGAGACGAGCCCAGCTATGATGCGAAATTGTTGTATGCTTGCTCACCCAGTCGAGAACTGGACAATTGGGAAATCATGGAATTCCCCACATCTATCAATCTTCTGTCAAAGTAATCGTTGTTATTTTCAAAATTTGTCGGTCCCTCTGCTATGCCTAAGGCTTTGGGATCCATTTTGTAATAAGGGAAAAACTTGTTTATTTGTTAAATTAATGAACACAGTCCAATTTTATACCTCATCTTTGTTCAATCTTTTTCTCTTAAGCCTTTCGCTTGCTTGTCTTTCTTTTTTCATTCATTATAATATATAACCCAAATGCAGATCCGAAAGCGATTCCTCTGGGAGTAACAAGAACTCGGTTTTGTTTCACGACTCTGATAATCCGAACGATTGCGCCGGTAAGGAAAATGAGGAAGACTTTGAACCTTCGCCCGAATTGACAAGATTAATGGAACAAGAGGATAAGGAAATTCAACCTCATCAAGAAAAGATCGAAACAGTTAACCTGGGAGATGAACGGGAGGTTAAAGAAGTCAAGACACCCTCTTAACCAAACAACGATAGAATGAATTGATTAAACTGCTCCAGGAATTTTGGGACATTTTTGCATGGTCATATCAAGATATGTCGGGTTTGGATAACAGCATTGTGGAACACAGGTTGCCTTTAAAGCCAGAATATCCACCAATCAAGCAAAAGCTGCAACGAATGAAACCAGAAATGCTTCCTAAGATCAAAGAAGAAGTCAAGAAGCAATTCGATGCTGGTTTCTTAGCCGTAGCTAAATATCCGCAATGGGTAGCCAACATAGTTCCCGTTCCGAAGAAAGATGGGAAAGTGAGGATGTGTGTGGACTACCGAGACTTGAATCGGGCTAGCCCTAAGGATGACTTTCCTCTACCTCAGATCGACGTACTGGTCGATAATACAGCTCAACACTCCATCTTCTCATTTATGGATGGATTTTTGGGGTATAATCAGATTAAGATGGCACCGGAAGATATGGAAAAGACCACGTTCATCACTCTATGGGGCACCTTTTGTTACAGAGTAATGTCCTTCAGATTGAAGAACGCGGGAGCTACCTATCAAAGGGCAATGGTGACTCTTTTCCATGACATGATGCACAAGGAAATAGAAGTCTATGTGGATGACATAATTACCAAATCCAGATCTGAGGAAGAGCACATTACTGATCTGAGGAAACTCTTCGAAAGGTTAGGAAAATTCAAGCTCAGATTGAATCCAGCCAAGTGCACCTTTGGCGCGAAATCTAGCAAATTATTAGGATTCATCGTGAGCGAGAGAGGGATAGAAGTTGATCCTGACAAGGTCAAGGCAATTCTAGAAATGCCTCCTCCTCGTACTGAAAAGGGCCATGGTGCCGACAACACATTTAGGGATGAAGGTGGTGCATGAATATGATCAGCATAAATCTGACATTTATGACACCTCCGTACATAAGCAAAACAATCTGCTTCCATAGTCATCCAATAATATCCAGCTCTCAGGATTTTTCTTAACATAGCATGGCCATTTGTGTGAGTTTTGAAAGATCCTTCGTGGATATCTCTCATGATTTGGTTTGCCTCGACGGTATCAACACACCGGAGGAGAACGGAGTCGTAATTCCTCTTGTATAGCACGTTGCCACTCAACAAATATCCCATAGCCAGCCTTCTCAGGGTTCGTTTATCATTACCGGTGATGCCTTCAGGGTATTCTTGGCACTGGAGGTATCTTTTGATATCATGATACCAAGGCTTGCCATCCGGCTCTCCTTCTATGACTTAGTAATGGGCAGGTTCTTGCTGTTTCTTTACTTCAATGAGAGGCACCTCGTAATCATTGCTTACTTCGAACATAGCAGCTAGGGTGGCAAAAGATCTGCCACTTGGTTGTCATCCCGTGGGACATGATGGAAGGTAATTTCATCGAACTCTTTGATCATCTCCTTGATGTGAGCATGATAGGGAACTAGTTTACTGTCTCTAGTTTCCCACTCATCCTTTAATTGATGGATAACCAAAGCAGAATCTCTAAAAACCTCCAGGATTTTTACTCCCATGTTCAGAGCCGCCTGTATCCCTAAGGAACATGCTTCATATTCTGCAACATTGTTGGTGTAATCAAAACACAATCGAGCGCAAATAGGGATGAATTCCTTATCAGGTGAGATCAGGATAACCCCAATTCCATGTCCTAGTGCATTAGAGGCTTTATCAAACCTCATAGTCCACCTGCTCTCCTGACCATCTTTTTCTTTGAAAAGAGCCAAAATATCTTCATCCGGAAAATCATGCCGCATTGGTTGGTAAGTCTTAATGGGTTGGTGTGCTAAGTAATCTGATAGCGCACTCCCTTTGATTGCCTTCTGGGTGACATATGTTATGTCATATTCTGTCAGTAACACTTGCCAATGGGCGATTCTTCCAGTTAGAGCTGGCTTTTCAAAGGTATATTTAATGGGATCCATCTTAAACACCAGCCAAGTGGTATGATTGAGCATGTACTGCCGTAAGCGTCGGGCAGCCCAAGCCAATGCACAGCATGTCCTTTCGAGAGAAGAGTATCTCATCTCGCATTCAGTAAATCTCTTGCTCAAGTAATAGATGGCACACTTCTTCTTCCCAGTCTCATCATGTTGACCTAACACGTATCCCATGGATTCGTTCAACATGGTCAAGTACAGGATTAGTGGTTTCCCATAAACGGGTAGTACCAAGACTGGCGGCTCCAACAAGTACTGCTTTATCTTTTCAAATGCAGTTTGGCAATCCTCATTCCACTGCCCAGGATGGTTCTTGCGAAGGTTGAGGCTGATCACATTAAGAAATTCCGACCTTGATTTTAAAGATGATGTCCTTGATGGCAATGCTTCAGGGGGTTCTCAGTTCCACGATACTGTGCTGAAACCATTTTCCCCCGGTTGGATTATTCAGATAGAGTTTTACTGCTGCTGCTACTGGTTGTGGTCTTTGGCCTTATGGGGCCTTCTCTGCTATTTTGAGAGAGGAGAGTAAGAAAACCAGAAAACGTAAGAAGAAGAAAGAGAAAGATGAAAATACTTAGGGTTCCATCAAAACGATGTAGTTTTGATAGAAACGTGGCATCCTTGCTGGGATTTAACGAGCCACGTCAGCTGACTCTGATGGAAGTTAACGAAGGTTTAACGGCAGGGATCTAAGTGTCTGACGATCATGGACGTGGAGGACTTAAGAGACTAACCTACTAATTGAAGGACCTAAGTGTCCGACTTTGTTGGATTCAGGGACTAACTGGGGTGTTCTGTCTTTAAAATAACACCAAAATCTACAAGTTGTTGCTTCATCCAAAGGATTTGAGTACAACAACTTCCAGTTGCATCATATTATGTCTTAGCTATGGATAAAGCAACACTTACTTGTTTCTTGCTATGCCAAGATACAAGAGAACTACTAAGTAAGTGAAGTGTACCGCTAGTACTTTTTCTATCGAGTTTACATATGTAAAATCAAAGTTAGAGTATCCTACAAGAGTACATTCGGCACCTTTAGGATACCATAAACCAACATTTTAAGTTTCGACAAGATATTTCATTATTCTTTTTATAGCTGTGAGGTGTGATTCTTTAGGACATGCTTGATATCTTGCACACATACATACAACAAATATGATATCTGGTCTACTAGCGGTTGAGTATAGTAAGGATCCGATCATATCTCGGTATTTTGTGAGCTCAACATCCTTACCTTTTTCATTCTTGTCCAAATAACATGATGTGCTCAAGGGTGTGTCAATTTTATTTGCTTTATCCATGTCAAATCTCTTAAGCAATTCTTAGCAGTATTTGAATTGACTAATGAATGTTCCTTCTTTTGTTTGCTTAATTTGCAGTCCAAGGAAGAATGTGAGTTCTCCATATTTTAAACTCATCCTGCATAATCTTAGTAAACTCTTGTCAAAGTTCTTCATTAGTAGCACCAAATATAATATCATCAACATAAACTTGTACCAAAAGTATGTCATTATTTTTGTGTTTGATGAATAGTGTAGTATCAACTCTTCCTCATTCAAAATTATTTTCTGAAAGAAGTTTGCTTAATCTTTCATACCAAGCTCTTAGAGCTTGTTTTAAGTCATACAATGTTTTTCTAAGTTTGAAAACATGATTTGGAAATTTGTAGTTTTCAAAACCAGGATGTTGATTTACACACACTTCTTCTTGAATATATCCATTTAAAAAGGCACTTTTGACATCCATTTGATAAAGTTTAAAATCCTTGTAACATGCAAATGTCAATAACAACCTAATTACTTCTAATCTAGCTACGGGAGCATATGTTTCTTCATAGTCTATACCTTCCTCTTGATTATATCCCTTAGCTACTAGTCTTGCCTTATTCCTAGTTATTATTCCATTTGTAGTAAGTTTGTTTCTAAACACCCATTTAGTTCCTATTACTTGATGATCATTGGGTTTTGGCACAAGTTCGCAAATTTGGTTTCTTTCAAATTGATTCAATTCTTCTTGCATCAATAACATCCAATGTTCATCAACAATAGCTTCATTTATGGATTTAGGTTCAATTTGTGAGAAGCTAAGTGATTGCATGTATTTCTAATGGCATTACGAGTACTTACACCTTTTGATATATCACCTATGATGTTATCCATTGGATGATGTCTTGATGCAATCCATTCCTTTTGAATACTTGGTTGTTGTTGTTGTTCATTTTGTGAAGCTTCTTCTTTATCTCCATTGTTTATTCCTTCTTCTTCCTTGTTTTCCAAGGTCATTTCTTGAAAGGTACCTACAAGATCATCAACAACTTTCTTTCTCGGAGTATTTTGGTTAACTTCATCAAATTTGACGTGACTCTTCAATAGTATAATTTCGTTTATTGAAGAGTTGATAAGCTTTACTAGATGATGAATAACCAAGAAATATTGCCTCATCAGATTTTGCATCAAATTTCCCTAGATTATCCTTTCCATTATTTAATACAAAACATTTGCATCCAAACACATGAAAATAAAAAATATTTGGTTTTCTTTAAAATAAGCCTTATTAAACATCTATTCATAACATGAGAAGCGGTATTTACCACATCAGCCTAAAAATGTTTCGCAATGTTATTTTCATTTAACATAGTTCTTGCAAGCTTCGTTAAAGATCGATTTTTCCTTTCAACTACTCCATTTTGTTGTGGAATTCTAGGAGCTAAAAAATTATGTTCAGTGCTAAATTTTTCACAATTTTTCAAAAGGTTGATTTTTAAATTCTCCCCCATGATTGGTTCTAATGGATGCAATTTTTGAGTTTCGTTTATTTTGGATAATCTTAACAAGTTTCTTAAATGCATGATATGCTTCATTTTTATGAGCAAGAAACTATGTC
Source organism: Clitoria ternatea (assembly GCA_037962975.1). Classification (NCBI taxonomy): domain Eukaryota; kingdom Viridiplantae; phylum Streptophyta; class Magnoliopsida; order Fabales; family Fabaceae; genus Clitoria; species Clitoria ternatea. The sequence continues at coordinate 18,757,961 of CM075670.1, read as the reverse complement.
CATGTATATCTAGAATAATCATCCATAATCACAAGTCTATAATAATTGCCACCAAGGTTTTTGACCTTAGAAGGTCCAAATAAGACCATGTGCAAAAGTTATAAAGGCCTATTAGTTGAAACAACATTTTTAGCTTGAAAATTTACTTGTTTTCCCTATTGACATGCATCATAAATTTATTTTTAAATTTTAATTTTGGTAAACCAATTACTAAATCTTTAGAAACAAGTTTATTTAAATAATCTATGTGAAATTAAACAATTCTTCTATGCCATAGCCATGATTCATCCTTTTTAGGCATGAAACATTGCATATCATTTGAGGATAATCTACTCTATGACCAACAAACTTTACTTCTTTGTTTAGCTTATTTTAAATTATGCAACAATTTAATTCAAATAGCACTCTATATCCTTTATCACATAATAGACTTAGGGTAAGCAAGTTGTGTTTGAGTCCTTCAACATACAACACATCATTAATTAAGGTAGAGGAGTTTTATCAATGTTTCCGATACCAAGAATTCTTCCTTTTGTATTATCTCCATAGGTGACACTACCTTTTCTCCTAGGAGTAAATGAGGTGAACTTACTAATATCTCCCGTCATGTGTTTGGAACACCCACTATCCAAATACCAATGAGTGTTGCTTGCCTTAAAACATACATCTTCTTGTTTATCTTGGTGATTCGCCATAAGACATAGATTGGTTTCTTCATTGTCCGAGTCATCAGAACTACTCACGTTATTTTTATCCCAAGCTATATAGGCTCTTCTTCCTCTTTGCTTCATGTTCTTCTTCTTGAGGTTTGGGCAATTCGCCTTGAAGTGTCCTTTCTTACCACATCCAAAGCAAGTGGGTGAGGAATTATTATCTTTAGGTGCAGTTTTCTTACCTTTAGTTATGAAGCTCTTTTGAAATCATTTGTTCATCATTAGTCTCCCAAAGTGCTTCACAAATAGGCCTGACTCTTTATCTTCATCAAGGTAACTTTCTAATTCATCCTCGTCAATTGAGGTGGCCTTCAAAGCTAGCCCCTTTTTCTTGGAGGATTTCTTTTCTTCCTCTGTATTCTTCAAGTCTTTGAGTTTTAGTTCTTGTTCTTACAATTTACCAAATAAAGTGGCAAGAGACATTTCATTTATATTTGGTGATTGCTTAATGGCGGTTACAAAAGGTTATCATTCTTTAGTTAGACTTTTCAGGCTTTGTGAATAAGTTCTTTGTTAGTGTAAGATTTGCTAAGGGTGATAAGATGATTGATGATCAAAGTAAATCTCTTTTGAAGTTCCAAAACAGTTTCACCAGAGTTCATTCTAAAACTTTTATATTGACTAGTGAGTGTACTAATCTTTGAATCTTTCAAATCACTAGTTCCTTCATGGGTGACTTGGAGAGTGTCCTATATTTCTTTAGCAGTTTTAAAAGTTATAACTCTAAAGAACTCATCCAGACCTAATGCAAGGGTGATGATATTTTTAGCTATGTAATTGTATTGGACTTTTCTCTCTTCATCTCTAGTCCAATCATCCATGAGTTTTTCAACTTGTTTACCCTCTACAACATGTATGGGTATAAAATGACAATTTTTAATTGCATTCCAAATTTTTAAATCAATAGATTAAACAAAAAATTTTATTCTTTCCTTCCAGAAAATAGGAGGTCTGTTTGTAGCACCGCCCTTAGGAAACATGTTATAGGAGGTCTATTTGAAGCTATTAAGCTTTATTAATGAAGAGTCAAACTCTGATACCATTTGTTAACCAAGTTGCCTCAATATTCAAGAAGGGGTGAATTGAGTGTTTAAAACTTTTGCTTAGAATGCCTTTGAAATTGGTTCTTATTTCACAATTAATACAATGTAATAGAAATGATAGTAGCTAAACAAATATCAGACTTTAATCAATATAATAAATAGTGACAATATTTAGCTTTGATAATTTAGAAAGGTTATTGGTTTATGCATTTATCAAGGAGTTGGTATGCAGAAATTAATTTGAACAAGAAGCAAGATAAATTCAACTTAAATAATTTACCAGGCAGTTTATATGCATAAATGTAAAGAGCTTAAGGAAGAGAAAATTACAAACCGATGTACGAGTTCCACCACTCTAGTGTATGTCTCGCCTTCAAGCAAATCACTTGAAGGATTTCACTATTGAGAATTTGAGATACTAGCTTTGAGCAATTGCAGCTTCCTAGTGTCCCACACTCAGGAACTCAATTCTCATAAGAAAAAGGCAACCCACCCAATCTCACAATCTCTCAATAACCTAAAAGTTAAAGCCCAATCTTTATAACAACTTAATCTCTCAGATTTTTGGTGATAGGTGTTACAAAAATAGACTCTCAATAGAGTGGATATACAACTTGAAAGTTCTCACAAAATAATAACTCTCACAGAGAGGATATGCAAATAAAAGACTTAAAGTTTCAAAAATGAAACTGTACAAAGAGACAAAATAAGAAAGCAAAAAGAGACGCTCAATTGATTGCTTCTGTTCGTATTTTTCTCTGCTTTGAACTTTCTCTGTTTATAGCATTTGAATGTGTCGTAGCCGTTGCATAAGTGCTTTTCCAGGTTGGACTCTACTTGTATAATGCGTTATGGGATTTAATCAGCGGGATAATGCGTTATGGGATTTAATTAGCGGGATAATATGTTATGGGATACAATTTCTTATTTGAAATCCTGTTTAAAGTTGTCTCCCATTAACATGAATCGATTCCTAAAAGGCATGAATTGATTCATTGCATTCTGTACCTTCAAATTTGTCAAATTTGCAACGTGTGAATCGATTCATAACCCTCAAATTTATGAGATTTTGACTCTAAACACGTGTAAATCGATTCCCAATTAGCATGAATTGATTCACAAGGCTTTATTTATGCAATTTCTGAAGGCTAGCACGCATGAATCGATTCCTAGGCTTCTGTTTCTTAATTATGTGAAGTTCCAGCACCATGAATCGATTCCCTTGCAATTGTTTTGATGTTTTTTTGACTATCAGTGGCATGAATTGATTCATATTCTTTCTTGAATCGATTCCTAACTTTGTAAGTCAATGTACGACTTGTTGATGTATTTATTTCTTGATTGTTCTTCATGAATTGTTCCTTTTATCTTTATGCTTTTATTTCTCGATTTTTCTTCAATCCTTTATCAAATACTTGTCACTATCAAAATCTGTTACAACATGCAAATACATCATGCTATTAAATATACATGAACATGCTCCACTTTCTCTCTTACACGGTCAAAGATACCAAGGGAAATGGAAATGTTTAGCCATTTAAAATGTATTCCCATAATGTACATGTCCCATAGTGGCCCATCCACCAATACACCCCACAAATATTACTTAAATACCTCAAATAGAAAAAAAGCCTTAGATTTCATTACAAGCACTTGCACTCACGATTTAGCCTTAAAATAAGTCATGGTCCCACCATGCTTCAATTCATGATCAAAGTCACGAATATGGCATCACACATTCACAAATGGTACTCCTTAGAAGTTTCCTGAACGAACAAGAAAATATGTTTCTCTGATTTGCCGCCTAAAACTTATTTTTCTCAGGAATTTCATGTCTAGAACCCTTTGAACTTTCCCTTTTTTCTTAGTATCCATACCTATTCTGTGAACCATTGGGCCCATTACAACCAATTAAAAGACCTTTAGACCCTAACATGTTTTTTGGATAACTATAAAGATTAGGGTAGTTTTCCATGCCCATGGTAGTGTTTAAAATGTTTTGATTTGAGTGATACTGATACACAAGCCTAAACACTTAGAGAGAAATTAAGGAAAATGTATCTGCAGTCTAGTCATAGTAAGCATGGTATGAATAATTGTGCGGCTTCTACTTTGATAATCCTAGAATCATCTGTTAATAATATTTCAAATTGGGTTCCTTAATTTGGCTTGAATTCTTTGTTCTTTATTGTTTATGCTTGTGAAGATGGTGATTGCTTGGGGACAAGCAATGCTCTAGTTTGGGGTATTTTCATAGGTGTTTAGTTTTCATCAATTTTAATGGTGTTTTTTTAGTTTTCTAGTTTATTTGTGTTAGTTCTCCCCTTAATTGCAATTGTTTTCCTTCCTTTCGCACATGTTACTCGTGTTAGTAAAGTGGCCTCCTATAACTCGAGAGAGGGGGTGAATTGAGTTTTCTTAATTTCAAGAATCCAGGTGAACTTTATTTAATTTAAGTACTAAGATGAAATAAATTAAATAAATATAAAGCAAGAGTAGGGTTTAGAGATTTGCAAACAGTGTTTTATACTGGTTCGGCCAACCACTGCCTACGTCCAGTCTTCTCAAAGCACCCTTGAGGATTCCACTATTATCACAATAGTACACAGATCCTTCCACACCTTGGCACACCCTTGCCCTTGTGTGAAGTTTCTTTACACAACAAGAGTCTCACTACTCTTGTATACAACCCTTGGGAAACTTTCCCAATCAACCAAGTTTCTCACAATTTGAACAAAGTTTATAAAGGAACACTCTCTTCTTAGAGCAAATAAACAAATTGAAGAACTAGAATGAGTAATAATCTTAATAAGATTATATGGCCATTAAGATCAAGAGAAAAGAATGGAAGAATTGTTATTCTCAAATTTTGTGTTTTTACAAATGAGAGACTATCCTATTTTTAGGAGAGGAAATGCCTTTAAGAGGTGTAAATTAAAGAATAAAATAATTGAATAGGTACCTCTTGAATAGGTACCTCTTGAATAAAATAATTTATTTATGAAAAGATATAACCCTTCAATCAAAGCTTTTTGTGAAAAGGTGCAATATAATTTTTTCTTCAGGTATATCCTATAATTGATTACTGAAAGGAGGTAATCGATTACTTGTTTTAAACGTTGTTTTAAAATTAAGTCCGTTGAGTATGTAATCAATTACAGAACATAGGTAATCGATTACTGAAGCAGTTATTTTAAAAACGTTTGTTTGAAAAAGGATTCTCTGATTTAATTTTCAAATGTTTCATACTTGGTAATTGATTACGTGGTGATGGTAATCGATTACAGTCAATGAAAATTTGAGTCTTTAATTGACTCGTTGTATTGTAATCGATTACACCTTTAGGTAGTCGATTACGCATCTTCAGAATGTAGTTTAGTTTATTTTAATGGCCATATTTTCTCATAAGATCTTACTTTAAATGTGCTATAGACATTGATCTTTATTCCCTTGAGCTTGGATTCTGATTTGTCATTGTCAAAACATCTATGATCTTCAACTTGGGTGTCTTTGCTTTGCAGGAAACCTTTTGCTATAGGTACATAAACAAGGAAACAAGAGGCATTTGATCAAGCATTGGATGGATGGAAACGACGCCAAAAACTTGATAGTCGTTCTGCAAGCGCATGGTTTATCGAAGAAGTATAAAAGATTATCGGTCTCCATAAGGATTATGCCTAAGTATCGATTTACTATGATTCGATTATTCAGACAAATTAGTTCAATTAAAGGAAGGTTCACTTTATATCAAACTAAAAACAAAAACAGAAAACTTAATGCCTTTCAGAATGGAAATCAATTGCTTTCTAAGAATCAAAGAAAAACTCTAGGGAGTTAAGATGTTCATATGCCAGTATCTAATTTCATGTGATTCATTTCCCCAATTATGACATTTAGTTTCTAAGGTAGATTTTCCTAATGTAATTAGCAACCTTCTCTCGAAGCCTTACTAATGTATCTAATTGCCAAAGAATCGTGTTCGATTTGTAAACTGAGTCCATTATGTTTTGTGAAAACCCACTAGCCCTTAAAAGATCCCACATACTTTCCCAATATCTAAGATCCTAAGTTCAATTTCATTCTTTCAAACAATATACCTACTCTCAAAGTCTTGTAGAAGCATTAAACATTCATGAAATCGAATAGAAAACATAAATTTCATAAAGGGAGAAGATAAAAAATAGTCAATTCAATACATATGCATATTACCCCCTTAATCCCAAGAATGAAATTTAGTTCGCCATAAAAATGATTACAAACACACTAATAATTTATTGAATACCCAAAATTAAAGGAATCCCCAAATGTAAAACAAGGGTTCAGAAAAATAGAAGAAGAGCTTTCACTATGTCTTCCAAATCTTCACTCAAATTCTGTAATTCGATGTTTTCTTTGTTTTGGTCCTTAAGTTTTCTTTGAATCCCTTCTTGAAAACCTCTTAATTTCTTCTCTAAAAAAATGCCCTAAAGTCTCTGTCCATTTACCTTAAAAACATCAGACTTCTTACTCTAAATTTCAGTAGTTCCAAAGGGAAAATCCTTGGTTACCTAAAAAGGTACGGACCATCTAGACTTTAGCTTACCAGGAAAGATCTTCAAACGGGAATTAAAGAAGAGAACCATGTCTCTCAGATTGAATGACCTCTAAAGGATGTACCGATCATGCCATCGTTTGGTGTTCTCCTTATAGATCTGGGCATTCTCATAAGCATCTAAGCGGAGCTCTTAAATCTCATTTAGCTCTAGTAACCTGTTCTTACCTGTAGCCTCAAGCTCAAGATTAAGAATTTTAATTGCCCAAAAAGATTTATAGGCAGTGCGATACACCTATAAGGAATCATCTAGTTTAATAGATCAATCCTTACGTGATGTGTTGACTACCTTTTGGAGAATAAATTTAATCTCCCTATTGAAAACCTCCCCTTGTACATTAGTTTGAGGGTGATAAGGTGTAGCAACCTTATGCCTCACTCCATATTTCTTGAGGAGGGTTTGAAAAGCTTTCTCAATAAAATGAGATCCTTCATCACTTATTATGCATTTTGGGATCCCAAACCTTGGATATATGGTCTTTTTGAAAAGTTTAGTGATGATCTTAGCATCCGAATAAGGTGAAACAATAACTTTCACCCATTTGGATACATAGTCGACTGCCACCAAAATGAAATGATTTCCAAATGAAGAAGGAAAAGGCCTTATGAAATTGACTCCCCACACATCAAACAACTTAACCTCAAGAATACTATTCAATGGCATTTTATACCTTTTACTGATATTACTTGACTTTTGGCATGAGTCGCAAGTAAGGACAAACTTACGTATATCCTTGAAAAGGTGTGGTCAGTAGAATCCTGCTTGTAGCACTTTAGAGGTTGTTTTGGAGGTGCTCATGTGATCTCCACAAGACAGAGAGTGGCAATGATCCAGGATAACATGGACTTTATCCTCCGGAATGCACCTCCTAATCAAACCATCAACACATTGTTTGAAAAGGAGCGGTTCATTCCAATGGTAATGCTTGAAATCTGCAAAGAACTTATTTTTTTGTTGAAAGCTAAGATCAGGCGATAAGATACCACATACAAGATAATTAACTAAATCAGCATACTAAGGAACATGTTGGGTACCAAGACTAAGTAATTGTTCATTCAAAAAAGATTCATTGATGGAAACAACATCACCCATCTCCATTTTTTCATATAACAACCTAGATAAATGGTCAGCAACAAGGTTTTTACCACCCTTCTTATCCTTAATTTCTAGATCAAATTCTTGAAAGATTAAAATTCATCTAATTAGTGTAGGTTTTGCCTCTTTTTTATGCAATAGATACTTAATGGCAAAATAATCAGTAAAAATAGTAACATGAGAACCTACCAAGTAAGATCTAAATCTATCAAAAGCAAACACTCTAGCTAATAGCTTTTTCTCTATTGTAGCATAATTTACCTAAGCATTATCCAATGTCTGGCTAGCATAATGAATGACATGAAGCTTCTTATCCTTTTGATGCCCAAGCACGTCCCCACTGCATGATCACTGACATCACACATCAACTCAAATTGGAGTTCCCAATTAAGGGGTTATACAATGGGTGTGGAGGTCAGAGCTTGCGTAATCCTGTAAAAAGCTTCCAAACAAGATGAGTCAAAATTAAATGATCTTGCTGACATCTCTAATGAACCATTGGTAAAAATTGACATGTCCAAGAAAACTCTAAATGCCTTTGACATTTGTAGTGGGGGCAATTTTTAAACACCTCCACCTTAGCCTTATCGACCTTTATGCCTCTCTTAGACACCAAGTGTCCATGGACTATCCCTATGAAGTGACACTTTTCCTAATTCAAGACCAAATTGGTCTCTACACAGCAATGTTGGTTAAACAATTATCAAAATTCAAACCATACACTGAAAAATCAATCATAAAGACTTCCATTACATTTTCAATTAGATTTAAAAAAAATGGCTTGTATGCATCTTTGAAAGGTCGCAGGTGCATTACAAAGACCAAATGACATACGCCTATATGCATAAGTCCCATAAGGGCAAGTGAAGGTAGTCTTTTCTTTATCAGATGGGTGAATCGGGATTTGATGAAAACTTAAGTGCCCATCCAAGTAACAAAAATGAGAGTGCTTTGTAAGCCTCTCAAGCATCTGATTAATAAAAGGAAGTGAGAAATGATCTTTTTTAGTGGTGCTATTTAGTTTTCTATAATCAATGCACATGCACCATCCAAAAACTACTCTACTAGAAATCAACTCATGTTTTTCATTTTTCACCACAGTCATTCCTCTCTTCTTAGGCACGACAAGGACCGGGCTCACCCACTTGCTACTCTCAATAGGATATATCACTCCAACATCAAGCGATTTAAGGATTTCTTTTTTAACCATTTCTTGTATTTTAGAATTTAATATACGTTGTGGTTCTCTAGTCGGCTTACTCTCATCCTCTACAACTATCCTATGCATGCAAAGAGAAGGGCTAATCCCTTTAATATCATCCATGGTATACCCAATAACCTTCCTATACAACCTAAGCTATTTTAGGAGTTTGACAGTTTCCACAGGATTCAAATCAGCACTCACAATGACAGGATATAAAGAGTTTGGGCTAAGAAACTCATACCTCAGTGAAGCTGGTAAAGGCTTTAGTTCTACATTGGGACTCCCTATTTTTTCATATATGATCTCAGTATCATATTTCAGTAGGTATCTCCTTCAAAGCAATTTGATGTTCCTGCAGGCTCATTAAGAAAAACAAATTCAAGTGGGTCATTAGGAAGAGTTTCTTCCTTCACCACTTGTTTAACAAACTCTATATTATGGCAAACATCATCATTAAAGGTTTTTTTAAAGCATTTTTCAAGTTAAAATCAACCTTTTGGTATCCAACCATCAGAGATAACTTACTATTCTTTACATCAATTACCGCACATGTGGTTGCCAAAAATGGCCTCCTTAGTATATTGGGGATCATGGAATCCTCATCCATCTCTAACACAACAAAATTAGCAGGTATAAAAAATTTCCCTACCTTGATGAGAACATCCTCTAAAATACCTACAGGATACTTAATGGATCTATCAGCTAGTTGTAAAGAGATCCTAGTAGGTTTCAACTCATCCACTTCTAACTTTTTAGAAACATACAATAGCATTAAGCTAACACTAGCTCCTAAATCACACAGTGCCCTATCTATTTCCATGACACCAATCATACAAGGGATAGAGAAACTACATGGATCCTGAAGCTTAGGTGGTAACTTCCTTTGGATGAATACACTACACTCCTCAATCAGTGACACAATACTATCCTCCTCTAGCTTCCTCTTGTTGGACAAATATCCTTCAAAAACTTTACATAGGTAGGTATTTGCTACAAAGCATCAATGAAAGGAATATTAATATATAATTTCTTTAATACCTCTAGGAACTTATCGAACTGTTTGTTCAACTTGGCCTTAGCCAAGCGTTGAGGAAATGGTATAGGAGGTTGATATGGCTTAACCTCCTCTTTTCTTTCATATGGTTTCTCTTCTTCGGTCACTGGATGAGAGAAAGACTCATCTAATTTCTTGTCCACCTTAGCTTTTGATTTCGTCATGCCGGTTAGACCATCATATTGAGTAGACTTCTAAGAGTGGTAACCATAGTGTGGTTTGATAGTCCCGTCTCTGGTTTTCCAGGAAATGTCCCTAGCATTCTTGTGGAGCTGGAGGCTTGTTGGGCAATCTAGGTTTCCAACATTTTGTTTCTGGTGGCTAAGGAATCCACATTTGAAGCTAAGTTCTTAATCGTCTCGGAGAACTCATCATTTTGCTTGATCTGAGTGGTTACAAAATCTATATCAAGGACTCCAACTTGGATTTTTTTGGAGCGTAGGGTCATTGTTGAAGCTGGAAGTTGCTTTGATTTCCTTGGAATGGTAGTTTAGGGTTTTGTAACTAACATTGTTGACTCCAACATTAGTAGTTTCTGTTCCCAACTTATCAAATTTTACAGTTAAAGCTTTTACCTTAGTAGTAAGTAAAGAAATAGCATCTAAAGAATACTTACCTAGAGTTTTGATGGCAAACTCTATTTAGAGAACCATTGGTATATGTTTTATGCCACCTCTTTTATAAGGTTATACTCTTCCTCAATGTTCTTACTCATGAAGGCACTGCCGGCTGCAGCATCCAAGGTAACCCTTTGGTTTGGGGTCAAACCGTTGTAGAAGATGTGGATTGTTAACCACCGTTCCACTCTATGGTGTGGGTATTCTCTAAGCATCTCCTTGTACCTTTCCTAAACATTGTACAAGGTTTCATCATCTTTCTGTGTAAAAGTGATGGTTTGCTTCCGGAGTTGGTCCATTTTACTACGTGGGTAGTACTTATTGAGAAAAGCATGAGACAATTGCTCCCAAGTTGTAATTGACCCTACGGAAATGAATTCAACTAAGCTCTAGCTTTATCCCTCAATGAGAATGAGAAAAGCCTTAACCGAATCGCATCACTTGAGACGCCATTCATCTTGAGTGTATCACAGTACACAAGGAAGATTTGGAAGTGAAAATTCAGATCCTTAAATGGAAATCCTCCAAACTAGTTTTGCTGAACCATTGAGAGCAAGAAGGGCTTTAATTCGAAGTTGTTCGCCTCAATGGTAGGCCTTGTGATGTTAGCCCTTCTACCCATTGCATTAGGTGCTGCTAAATCATGAAGAGCTCGGTTATTGGGATTGTCCATTTGTTCTTCGGTAGTTGAACTCGAAGCTTGTTGCTTACTTTCTTCAAGTTGTTTCCATAGTGCTCTGATCTTTTGAATAGTCCTTTCAATTTCTGGATCAAAAATATGTTTGAAACTGGACCTCTCTTTACATAAAGAGACCTACACAAACCATAAACACACAAACACCAAAGTGTAATTCTATAAAAAAACAAGAAAAATAATGCTGAAAAAACCAGAAAAATTATACAAAAAAGTTTAAATGCCTAATCTAATCAAATCAGCTCTTAGTCAATATTGTGGAAAACACAATCCCCGACAACGGGCCAAAAACCTGATAGCCATTCTATAAGTATACGGTTTATCAAAGTACTAAAAATATTGTTCCCACAAAGATTATGCCTATTACTAGTTAGCAGTGGTTCAATTATCCAGACAGATTCAATAGAGTGAAATTAAATTATCTCAATACTAAATTGCTAACAGAAAACTTAAAGCCTATTCGGAATAAAAATGAAATCACTTCTTAAAGATCAATCAAAGAAACGCTTTTGGGAATTCATGGGTTCATATGCGGGTACTAAATTCAAGTGTAATTCATTTCTCCAATTATGAAGCTTCGTTTCTAAGGTAGATTTTCCTGAGTTAATTAATAACTTTCTCTCAAAAACCTATTAATGTAGCTAATCCCCAAAGAACTGCATTCAATTTGCCAATTAAATCCATTACGCTTTGTGAAAACCCAATTAGTTCCTCAAACGATTCTGCCTACCCTAAACCCAAAACCATAGGTTTAATTTCATGCTTTTTCAAATTACATGTCAATCTTTCGATTACCCACATAATTTATTATCATCTACGCCTATTTCTAAGTCTTGTAGAAGCATTAATAATCCATGAATTAAATAGAAAACAAAGTTTATAACTGAAGAACAAAGAATAGTTAAATATGATACTGAACATACTATCCCCTAATCCCAAGAAATGAATTTAGTGTGCTATAGAAAGGATGATGATAATGCCACAACCCATCAATTCAATTCCCAACATGAAAGAAAACCAAATACAAAACCCTAAAAATCAGAAAATAGAAGAAGAGCTCTCCTTATCTTCCAAATCTTCCTCCTAAATTCTATAAATCGATGTCCTTGAGTGTTGTTCCTTGAGTTTCCTTTGAATCCCTTCTTGAAAACCCCTCAATTTTTCCTCCAAAAAGTGCCTAGACTCATTATGTATGTTTCCAATGCGTACCCCATCTGTTATTATGCTGAGAAATTGCTCCTAAAATTAAGGAAAATGCAGAACGTGCAAATTCCACTAGCAGTGTGAAAAACCCATGGCAGTGGATCGTGACACGGGTCCAAAAATTTTCCAATCTTAGTTCCAGGCAGCAAGAACCACGACTAGTAGGAAACGCTAGCACTCTTAAACACATAGGTAATGATCCAAATGTAAAAGATGGGTAAACGACATAAGATCTTTTGTCCTCCTTTTTCATGGCATAAGAGCATAGTGGAGTAGACATCAGCTAAAAGGTGTGTTTGAATATATATTTCAGGTTAAATTATTTTGATAATGATAAAGAACATTGAAGGATTGTAGCAAAAAGGCCAAGTAACCATGAAAACAGAGAAAACAGAATCGGATGGACAAAAATGTGCAGCATAATCGATTAGAGGACTCAAGCTAATCGATTACACCTTGAACCACAATCGATTACCATTTGAACAACTTGAGGAAAAAGTATCAGGTATTCAACGTAATCGATTACTAATCCAAAATAATCGATTACTCAAGCTCTATTTGTACCATAATCGATTACACAGTAACACATAATCGATTACCAGCTGAAAGTGTGAAGTATGAGCATCAGGTACTCAGCATAATCGATTACTCAGCCAAGATAATTGATTAGCTAAGTTTCGTTTGTCATCATAATCGATTGCAATAAGGCCTAATCGATTACAATGCTACGAGATTCTATTTAATGCATCAAGTGCCATTTGTAATCGATTACAGGGTATAAAATAATCGATTAGAAAGTCCCTGTTTCTAAGCTAATCGATTACGCAGTAACACCTAATTGATTACAGAATGAATAACACTATAGATTTCAATAGCTAATCGATTACAGCTCAAGGCGTAATCGATTAGGGTCGTGCCAGAATTTGGGGAAAGTGCTTTTTAATGGGAAACCAGCTCATTTCTCCATATCTCTCAAACACCCATCACATGCAACGACTAGGAACTCCATTATGCTCTTCTCCAAGGTCTATAAATGCAAGACTCCTTCGAGCTACTCAAGCATCAATCACATCTATCAAAGGGAAATCAATTCTTGAGTCTTGTGAGTTTTTATTCTTGTATAGTTTCATTTTTCTGAAACATAGAGCTTCAACTTGTATATTCTCTCTTGTTGAGAGTTAGAATTTGAGAGAGCATTCACTTGTATATCTACTCTATTTAGAGAGTCATTATCTTGTAAACACTACAAAACACAAAGGTTTTTCACTCTAGGTTGAGTGGTCATAAAGGTTGGGGTTCAACCTTTGGGTATTGAGAGTTTGAGAGATTGGGTGGGTTGCCCTTATGCTAGTGAGGATTGAGTTCTTCAGTGTGGGACACTAGGAAGCTGCAATTGCTCATAGCTTGTAATCTCTAAACTTTAATAGTGGAAATCCTTCAAGTGGGTTGTTTGAAGGTGAGACGTACACCGGGGTTGGTGGAACTCATTAAATCGGTTTGCAAGCTCTTCTCCCTTACTCTTTTACTTTGATACAGTGCATTTGATTATTTTGTGTTGGTTGATTGTGATTTGCTTACTTGAGCTTGCTTGAATTAGTTAACTTTTAAACATTGCACACCAAGTGTTTGACAAATTGTCTAAGCTATATTTACCTCTTGTTTTGCATTGTCTCTTGCATTAAACTTGATTTAACTTGCATAATCATTAAACTTGTGATAAAAGAATCAAGCTCAAAAGCATTCCAAGTAAAGTTTTATTCACTCAATTCACCCTCATTCTTGAGTATTGAGGCCACTTGAATAACAAGTGGTATTAGAGCTTGACTCTTGGTAGATCAAGCTTAACAGCTTCAAGAGATAAAATGACCTCAAGTTCTCTAAATCTTTTTCCCGAGGGTGGTGCCACAAATAGACCTCCTGCTTTCAATGGGGAAGGATATGCGTTTTGGAAAGAAAGAATGAAAATATTTGTTCAATCAATTGATTTAAGAATTTGGAATGCCATTGAGAATGGTCCTTTTATACCCATGCATACTATTAATGGTAAAAATGTTGAGAAACCCATGGATGATTGGACTAATGATGAAGAAAAGAAAGTACAATACAATTATAAGGCTAAAAATCTCATTACTCTAGCATTAGGTCCCGATGAATTCTTTAGGGTAATGACTTGTTAAACGGTAAGGAAATGTGGGATACCTTGCAAGTAACCCATGAAGGTACTAGTGATGTAAAAGACTCTAAGATTAGTACCTTGACTAGTCAATATGAGAGTTTCAGGATAAATTTCGGAGAAACCATTATAGAAATACAAAAGAGATTTACCCTTATAATCAATCATCTTATACTCTTGGAAAAGTCTATACTAACAAAGAACTTGTGCATAAAGTTTTGAAAAGTCTTAGCAGGGAATGGCAACCTCTCGTCACTGCCATCAAACAATCCCCAAGCATCAACGAGATGTCTCTTGCCACACTCTTTGGAAAGCTACAAGAGCAAGAGTAAGAACTAAGAGATTTAAAGCTAGCGAGGAAGAAGAAAAATCCTCCAAAAAGAAAGGCCTAGCTCTCAAGGCCACTTCTACACATGAAGAAGAATCATGTAGTGACCTTGACGAAGAAGAAGAATTTGGATTGTTTGTGAAGAGATTCAGAAAGTTCATGAGAAACAAACGATTCCAAAAGAACTTCAAACCCCAAGGTAAGAAACCAACTTCTAATAAAACCTCTTCCTCACCAAATTGTTTTGAATGTGGCAAGGAAGGACACTTCAAGATAGATTGCCCTAATCTTAAGAAGAAGAACAAGGAGAAAAGAGGAAGAAGAAGAGCTTACATCACTTAGGACGAAAATGATGTAAGTAGCTCCGATGAGTCTGAAAACGAAGAAGCAAACCTTTGCTTGATGGCCAATCATCAAAAGGAAGATAATGAGGTTAGTCCTCTCGACTTAGATAAAATTAAATTGCTTGATGCATTTGAAGAACTGTATGATAAATTTATCAAGCTTTCTAGTAAATACAAATTGTCAAGAAAAACTATAGATATTCTTGAAACGCATCTTGTAGAACTTGACAAAGAAAATGCTTGTTTAAAAGAAAAATTAGCAAATGTTCAAATATGCTTTAAGGATAAACCTTGTGACTTTGCAAAGAAATGTAATATCTTAGAAACCAAGGTCGTAGACTTAAATAGGACATTAGAAAAGTTCACTAATGGTAGAGATAACTTGAATGTGTTACTTGGAAACCAAAGATGTATGTTTGATAAAACTAGTTTTGGATACAACTCTACCAAAAAGGAAAAACACTACAAAAACTTCTTTGTACCGCCTAGGAGATCATCATCACCTTTTACGAGATGCAATCATTGTGGCTTTAAAGGACATAACTCTTCAAATTGTAATGTTAGAAAATTAGGGCCAAAGGTTATAAGAAAGGTGTGGGTTCCCAAAGGGACATTACCACAAGCTAACCTAAAATGACCCAACATAAAACGGGTACCTAGTTCTCTAAACTAATTTTGTTTTGTAGGTATGCTTTAAAGCAAGCAATGCCCATTGGTATTTGAATAGTGGGTGTTCAAAGCATATGACAGGAGACATAAGCAAGTTCACATCATTCACTCCCAAAAGGAGAGGAAGTGTCACCTATGGAGATAATACCAAAGGAAAAATACTTGGTGTCGGAAATATCGGTAAAAACTCTTCTACCTCTATTAGTGATGTGTTCTATGTTGAAGGACTCAAACATAACTTGCTTAGCATAAGCCAATTGTGTGATAAAGGATATAGAATTCTATTTGAATCCAATTATTGCATAATTGAAAATAAGCTAAACAAAGAGGTTAAGTTTGTCGGTTAAAGAATTGATAACATTTACATGATTGATATTGATAGTCTGTCCTCAAATGATGTGCAATGTTTCATGACTAGAGAGGATGAAGCTTGGCTATGGCATAGAAGAATAGCTCATATACATGTAGACCATTTGAACAAACTTGTTTCTAAGGAATTGGTGATTGGTTTACCAAAGCTTAAATTTGAAAACAAATTTTATGATGCATGTCAAAAGGGAAAACAAGTAAAGGCATCCTTTTAAGCTAAAAACACTATTTCCACAGAAAGGCCTTTACAACTTTTGCACATGGATCTATTTGGACCTTCTAAAATCAAAAGCTTTGGTGGTAATTACTATGGTCTAGTGATTGTAGATGATTATTCAAGATATACATGGACTTTGTTTCTTGCTCATAAAAATGAAGCATATCATGCATTCAAGAAACTAGCCAAGATTATCCAAAATGAGCAAAATTCAAAAAATACATCCATAAGAACCGCTCATGGGGGAGAATTTGAAAACCAATCTTTTGAAAAGTTTTGCGAAAAACATGGTATCAATCATAATTTTTCAGCTCCTAGAACTCCACAACAAAATGAAGTAGTTGAAAGGAAAAATAGATCTTTAGTGGAGCTTGCAAGAACCATGTTAAATGAAAATAACATTGCAAAATATTTTTGGGCCGATGCGGTAAATACCACTTGTCATGTTATGAATAGATGTTTAATAAGGCCTATACTAAAGAAAACCCTCTATGAACTCTACAAGGCAAGAAAACCCAATATTTCTTATTTTCATATTTTTGGATGTAAATGTTTTGTGCTCAACAATGGAAAGGATAATCTAGGAAAGTTTGATGTCAAATTTGATGAGGCAATCTTTCTAGGATATTCATCATCTAGTAAATCTTATCGAATATTCAACAAACAAGCAAATTCCATTGAGGAGTCTATTCATGTGAAATTTGATGAGAATAGCCATAACTCCCCGAGAAAGGAAGATGTTGATGATCTTGTAGGTACACTCCAAGAAATGAGCTTGGATGATAAAGAAGAAGCCAACAATGAAGGAGAAACAACACAACATGAGGAACCACAACAATGGATCACCTTGAAGGACCATCCCTTGGACAAAGTCATAGGTGAAATGACAAAAGGTGTAAGCACTCAAAACGCTATTAGAAATGCATGTAATCACTTAGCGTTTATATCACAAATAGAACTCAAAAATATTGATGAAGTCATTATTGATGAACATTGGATGTTGGCCATGCAAGAGGAATTAAATCAATTTGAAAGAAGTGAAGTTTGGGAACTAGTGCCAAGACCCAATGATTACCAAATAATAGGAACAAAAAGGGTTTTTAGGAATAAATTAGATGAGAATGGCATAATTACTAGAAACAAAGCTAGGTTAGTAGCCAAAGGTTATAATCAAGAAGAAGGCATTGACTATGAAGAAATGTATGCTCCCGTAGCTAGGCTAGAAGCTATTAGACTATTGTTAGCCTTTGCTTGTTGTAAGGATTTCAAGTTGTACCAAATGGATGTCAAAAGTGCTTTCTTGAATGGATACATTCAAGAAGAAGTATATGTTGATCAACCTCCAGGTTTTGAAAACTACCAATTTCCAAATCATGTTTTCAAACTAAAGAAAGCTTTATATGGTTTAAAACAAGCTCCAAGAGCTTGGTGTGAAAGATTAAGTAAATTTCTTTTAGAAAACAATTTTGAAAGAGGAAAAGTTGACACAACATTATTCATCAAGCACAAAAAGAATAACATACTATTGGTTTAAGTATATGTTGATGATATAATCTTTGGTGCTACTAATGAATCTTTATGCAAAGAGTTTGCTAAGCTAATGCAGGACGAATTTGAGATGTCCATGATAGGGGAACTTACTTTCTTCCTTGGACTGCAAATTAAGCAAACAAAGGAAGGCACTTTCATTACTCAATCAAAGTATTGCAAGGAGTTGCTTAGGAAATTCAACATGGAAAAGGCAAATGATATTGCCACACCTATGGGCACTTCATGCTATTTGGATAAGGATGAGGAAGGTAAGGATATTGAACTCACAAAATATAGAGGTATGATTGGATCCTTACTTTACTTAACTGCTAGTAGACTGGATATCATGTTTGCTGTTTGTATGTGTATAAGATACTAAGCATGCCCAAAAGAATCACACCTTACTGCAGTTAAAAGAATAATGAAATATCTTGTTGGAACTCAAAATGTTAGATTATGGTACCCCAAAGGGGTTGAATGCACTCTGGTTGGATATTCTGACATCTGATTTTACAGGATGTAAGCTTGATAGGAAAAGCACTAGTCGAATATGTCACTTGCTTGGTAGCTCTCTTGTTTCTTGGCATAGCAAGAAACAAGTAAGTGTTGCATTATCTATAGCTGAGGTAGAATATGTGGCAGCTGGTAGTTGTTGTGCTCAAATCCTTTGGATAAGGCAACAACTTCTTGACTTTGGTGTTACATTAGACCATGTGCCTCTTAAATGTGATAATACTAGTGCTATTAATATTTCAAAGAATCCTGTAATGCATTTAAGAACCAAACATATTGAAATTCGACATCATTTCATTAGGGATCATGTATTAAAGGGTGATTGTGTGCTTGAACATGTTGAAACCACTAAACAACTTGCTGATATCTTCACCAAACCACTAACAAAGGAATAATTCATACATATTAGAAGAGAATTAGGAATCTTAGACATTTTCAATTGTGTTTGAATGCTGAATAATTTTGATAATTTCTTGATTTACAATGTGTTGATGTTTAATATATTGATTGGTTGACATTCCACTTGAAATCTGTAAGTTTAGACCATTTCTAAGCATCCCTAATAGATTACCATGATTAGTATAATCGATTATACACTCTCTATTTCCCTAATAATTGATTACACACTCTCAAATAATCGATTACAAATCTTCTATTTCATCAATAATCGATTAGCATCTCATATCTAATTGATTATAAAGTCTCTGTTTCTTGCACAATCGATTAGCCATTCAACAAAATCGATTACTGACGTTTTGCCTTCCAGATAATCGATTAGAATCTTCTTCTAATCGATTGTAAAGTTTCTGTTTTTAATGTAATCGATTATACGACCTGCTATAATCGATTACCTCTGTGCAACAACGTTCCATCTTCCCTAGAAAACACACTCTAATCAATTAGCCCTGGCTTTTTAATTGATTAGCTTCGTGTCAGGTGCCATTTTTAATGCAGAAATCTGTGTGCCTCTTCATGGCCCAATCACTCATCATTCTAATCCCTCCTTCTCTCATCTCTAAACCCTACCTCTCCCCTATAAATACCCCTCTTTTTATTCTTCCATCTCACATCATCACCAAGCCTCCTCTCTAACTCTCTCAAATCTCTCATTCTCTTCATCTTCCATCATGTCTTCATCAAGACAAGTGAAAAAGGCTAGGTCCTCCGTGAACCAACCCAACAATCCTCTAGACTTTTCTAGGTTTTTTACCTCACTAATAGACCTCCAAAATTTCATAAAGAAATTTTTAGAAAAAGATATTATCACTCCCCACTTCATTGATGCCCAAACATTTGAAAACCCCTATTTTTCCTTCACCCAACTCCTTCACCACTACAATCTCCTCCCCTTCCTTACTCTCAAGGAAGA
Organism: Clitoria ternatea; assembly: GCA_037962975.1. Classification (NCBI taxonomy): domain Eukaryota; kingdom Viridiplantae; phylum Streptophyta; class Magnoliopsida; order Fabales; family Fabaceae; genus Clitoria; species Clitoria ternatea. The sequence goes on along the minus strand of CM075670.1, from coordinate 18,738,234 downwards.
GTTTTATTACCCTGAATTGATGAGGGTATTCTTTTGTAACCTCAAACTGGTTGATGGCACTCTAGAGGCTAGAGTCAAGAATGTGACTCTCAAAATCACCAACCAACAACTTTCTAAAATCACCCAAATTCCCTCTCTGCTGCTGAATTTGCAGGGGGTAATCCGGAAGATAAGTGGGATTTCAATCCCATTCCCGCACGCCAATCTCTTTGGAAGGCTAACCGTCCCCTCAGCAATCATAAATTGGTAGGCCACTTGACTCTTAATAACCGTCTCCTTCACTTCTTCGTGGTTAAATTGCTTGTCCCTCGTGGGGGAAATTATGCCTTGGTTGAGGAAGATGATGTTCTTTTCATGTAGGCCATCATCAACCACAAGGACAAAAACTGGATTCAAATCTTCAAGCTCCACATACTGAAATCCAAGGAACAACACAAACTGCCTTATGCCATTCTCCTCACAAAATTTTTTAAGGCATATGGAGTGGACTTAGCTGGAGAACTTGCTGAAAAAATGCCCTCTCAAGCTTGCATTGGCACTCATCATCTCAATAAAATGGGCATGGTCTGTGTAGCTGGAAGATGGATCTTCAAGAGTGATAGAATCCATGGCAGCAGTCCATTTGAGGAAGACCATCTTACTCCTACTGTTGATCCTACTCCCGCTCCTGCACCTCAAGAAGAATCATCTGCTCCACCTGACCCTTTCAACTCCTTGTATGTATATCTTGATCACCATTTTGATCAGCTTAAGAACTCCCTCCAGGAATTCCAAATGACTGAGCAGCAACATTATGAACTCATGCAACAACGCTATGAAGAGCTGTCTCACCAGATTTCTGAGCTTCGCTTTTTCCATCCGGATAATTAGATCCATTTTATTATGCTTTGTTTGAGTTGTTCTGCATTTTCCTTTTAATGTTCATTCTGAAAATTTCAATTCTGTAATTTCCCGTTTCTGTAAATTAATAAAATTTTCATTTTGTTTCGTTATATCTCTATTGCTTCCCTGATTTTTGATGATTACAAAGGGGGAGAAATACTTGAGTTCATCTAATCTGTTTGCTAATAATAACAAGTTAATAATAACAAATGGTTAAAAAGTGGATTGGATAATTATCTCTATGGCATAGATTCACTTAGACAGGGGGAGATATTCTTTAAATCAAGAGATAACTTGTTAGAGATAACACTAAAATTTGAATTAGACATGATTTCGCAGATAATGATTAAGAGATAATGATTACAGATAAGTTTGTTTTTGAACTAACAATCCTCAAGAGATGAACATTGTTTGTCATCATCAAAAGGGGGGAGAATATGTTTGAATATATATTTCAGGTTGAATTATTTTGATAATGATAAAGCACATTGAAGGATTGTAGCAAAAAGGCCAAGTAACCATGAAAACAGAGAAAACAGAATCGGATGGACAAAAACGTGTAGCCTAATCGATTAGAGGACTCAAGCTAATTGATTACCTATGTTCTGTTTATTCAATAATTGATTACACCTTGAACCATAATCGATTACCATTTGAACAACTTGAGGAAAAAGTATCAGGTATTCAACGTAATCTGTAACACCCTCGGTTAGATAAGACAAATCCTTCTGTAGGTTCATCCCATTTAACTGAGTGTTAACAGTTTTTAGAAAAAGTGAATATTTTTTTTTTAAAAATAAATACGTGGCAAATCAGCGGAAGTAATATTGTATATATCACATAGTCATTCACAAACTGTAAATAATTGTACTCTTAACAGAATGGGGCACGCAGGCACCCTTAAATATTATACAGTCATCCGGTGTCTGATTATAAATATTCTATCCTTAATGATTATTCTCAATGGGTTCAGCGTATTGCTGATCTTCACACTCGGGTTCTTGAGTTTCTAATTCCTCTGAAAAATGTTCAACAGTAAGGGTGAGTATAACCCAAGACCCTGATTGGTTCATCCGATGCGGACATAATCCAGTTAACATACAATGTCACATAGATCATACATTTAGCATATTTATTACAATCAAGCATGTTGTCATCATATAATCGTATATTTTAACATGTTCACAATTATAACAATCAAGCATATTACCATGAAATAAATCATACATATAACATATTCACAATTATAACAATCAAATATGATGTAATGAATGCATGAGTTCGGATCCATTATGATTTATCTTTGATTAAGTCTCATGATGCATGTGGGCCCAATAAATCGTTTCATCTTCTTCTCATTCTGTGGAATATCACCATTCCAATCATCTAGAGCGATCAGGGTCCGCCCAAGTTCCATGTGGTACAAATGAACTCATTGGTTCTCATCATTGATTTAAATATTTTTGGAACTTGGATCCCTACGATCATAGTTACACTCCGTCATTTAGTCAAAGTACACTAGAATTGCATCGTCTCACCCGGCTATCAGGCGCGACTCTGATGCCATTGGGTTGCTGTTCCAGTTGTACTCCCAAGATTCTTCATGAAGATCGAACGTGAGTGTCCTTCACTGTACCAAGTGTATGCTCTAGAGGTTTTTCTTCTTCAAAAATATTTTCATGATGCGAAATGCATTTATCTTATCAATTGATTCCTTGGGTATCTTATGTATTTCCAGTCTCATCATATCATTCTCAAGTTCTTTGAATTTCCTCAATCATTTAAACCTTGTAAAATATTCGTTTATTATTTAAAGAAATATATCTATTATATATATTCTTTTATAAAGAGTAAAATAATATATATTTTTTTAATGCAAATACGCATAATTTGGATATTAACAATGTATAATAATAATAAAACTAATAATAATGATAACAATATTAAGTTGACAGTAAATAATGATAATAATAGAATAAGAATAATAATTATAACTTACCAATAACTTAAAAAGTAGTGAAGATTAGTTTCCAATTAAAAATTCAAGTGAAAAACACTAAAAATAGAGTTTTCCGAGTGGAACAGAGGTAAATCTGAGTGAAATGAGTATGATTCCGAGTGGAATCATACAGAGAAGGGTTCTCCAAGCGTTCTGGCTAAAAATCCGAGTGAAATGACACTAGAAAAGCTGTTTTCCGACTGAAATAAGTTTGGATCCGAGTGAAATAAAGTGGAATGCTGTTTTCCGACTGGAACAGCTTGAATCCGAGTGAAAAACAAGTTTTCCGCATGAGATAACTATGAATCCGAGTGAAATAAACTGAGCAGAGTTTTCTAACTGAAATTAATAAGTAAACCGAGTGAAACAGAAGCTGTAAAATAATTTTCTTAACTAAATATCTTTGAATTCTGAGTGAAACAAATTTCTGAGTGAATTAAAATGTAAATCCGTGTGAGGTGAGTAGGGAAAATGGTTTCCTGAGTAGCATTGCTTGTAAATCCGAGTGAAAATCATTCTGCTGACTGGAATACCTTCGAGTAAAGTAAATCCGAGTGAAATAATTCCTGATTCCGAGTGGAATCAAGTTGATACAAGTTTTCTGAGTGAAATTGACTACTTATTCTGAGTGAAATTAAATTAAAAGGAATTCTCCGAGTGAAAATAACTGTTTGCTGAGTAAAATGAATTATTTTCCGAGTAAAATCACTGAACGGGTTTTCTGAGTGAGAATAAAATGATTTCTGAGTGAAATAAGGTGTTTTCCGAGTGAAATCAACTGGAAAAGGTTTTCTTGAGTTAAGCTACTGAGTGAACTTAAATTCTGAGTGAAAATGAGTTCCTGAGTGAACTCAAGTATGATTCCGAGTGGAATCAGTAGGAAAAGAGTTTCTGAGTAAAAATAAAGTAAGTTCCGAGTGAAACATGAGTTTACCGAGTGAAATTAGTTGAAAAGAGTTCTGTCTGAATGAAATAAAACAAATCCGAGTTGAATAACTACTTGCTGAGTAAAATAAAGTGTTTGCCGAGTGAAATAGGACTGGGAAGCTACTGACCGAGAGCAATAGAGTGTTTTCCGAGTGAATTTATTGAAAAGGGTTCTGAGTAAAAGATAACTATATTTTTCTGAGTGAATTTAAGTCAAATTCCGAGTGAAATAATTTAAGAAATAGATTTCCGAGTAAATAAGACTTGGGAGATGCTGTCCGAGAGGAAAAGAAGTGTTTTCCGAGTGAAATATGTTATATCCGAATGAAAATGAGTTGGTAATTAAAGAATTCGATTGAAATGATACCAAAACCGATCGGATTGGCCTAAAACAGAACCTGTTATCATTAAACTCATAGTTTTTCACTGGAAATCACACGGTACCCATGATTCTTAGTATTTTCAGTCCAATAAATACATGTCATATCACAATTCATCACTCGGTAACAGATATATATATATATATATATATATATATATATATATACATGCATATACAGATATCAATATAAAGCGTTTAATTCATACACACTGAATCTGTCCTCCACTCGGTTTTCCCACAAGGCACCCAAGAATATACCCCCTTACCTCTATGAAGTTCCTGGAGGAGAAGAAAGAGGCTCCCTTCACTGTCCTGCTTCGAATCCGAGTGAAACAGAGGGGATAGGAGTGGGAAGAACTTGCTGGAAAAGAGAGTGATGAAGAGTGTTGGGTCGTGTATGTGGTGTGAGTTCTGAGGACCTTGAACTCGTTTAAATAGGGAGAGAGTGAGTGGGTGGAAAAGCAAGTGGGGGACAGCTTTTCTGAGTGGGCTGTTAGTGGAGTGTTAATGGAAGGGTCACTAGGAATTAAATAACATATATGCTGAGTCAGTGTCCATTTCTGGTCGTCCAGCATCCATAATGCGCACGATTGGATTTAAATATCATTAAAAGACAAAATTGAAGTCAAAACGCACTTCTGTCAGTGAATTCCGACTGGAATATTTGAATACCGAGTGAAATTACACTCGGTTAACACTTCTGGCAGTGAATTCCGACTGGAATTCCCACTTCCGAGTCACAATTGCAATTCTTCACTCGGAATTTCTTCGAACCGACTCAGGCACTCGGTTTCTCACTCGGTAATACCTCTTCAGACCGAGTCCTCTCTTTCTTAGTGAATCTTCACTCGGAAATCCGAGTCTTCCTTCACTCAATTCACTCGGTTTAGGCCATTTCCTCTCGGACCAAGACTCACACATACTTCTCTCACTCGGTTTTGGTCCAGTTGAGTGTATCTCACTCGGAATTAGCTCCCTCCACCATTTACACTCGGTTTCCTAAGTAAATTCATAGGAAACCGTTCGGAATCCTTCCCAATTGATTCTACAACGCACTTCAATCGGTAGGAAGCATCAAATCAACATAAACATGAGTGTTTATACATTCTTTCACTCGGAATACTTCACTTGGAGTAGTCTCCTTCAGAAAAGGAAGCATTCAACTCAGAACCGAGCCTTTCTAGGGTGTTTTGACTCGGATTTTCACCCAGAATTGATTCTTTTGACCACTCTTCACTCAGAATTGCTTCTCAAGTCAGGACTCCACTCGGTGGTAGCCTTCTCAGTCATGTTTTACTCGGAAAACATGATACTGACTCGGAATTTTCTCCTTCACTCGGAATTTCTAATCTTTCACTCGGAATTCTTCTCTGTCACTCGGAAAAGAGCCCTTTTCACTCGGTTTTTGCATAATTTCACTAATATTCCATATAAACTCTATTATTACGTGCAAAAATGACATTTTTGAGGTACTACAGACCATCAACAAGGTATATATTAACTTATTCTTGCTTACAAACCCTCCATAATTAAAATTTACAAGGATAAAATTGTTTCTAAAAACAGGGATGTTACATAATCGGTTACTAATCCAAAATAATCGATTACTCAAGCTCTGTTTGTACCATAATCGATTACACAGTAACACATAATCGATTACCAGCTGAAAGTGTGAAGTATGAGCATCAGGTACTCTGTATAATCGATTAGTTAGCCAAGATAATCGATTAGCTAAGTTCTGTTTGTCATCATAATCGATTGCAGTAAGGCCTAATCGATTACAATGCTACGAGATTCTATTTAATGCATCAGGTGCCATTTGTAATCGATTACAGGGTACAAAATAATCGATTAGAAAGTCCCTGTTTCTAAGCTAATCGATTATGCAGTAACACCTAATCGATTATAGAATGAATAACACTACAGATTTCAAAAGCTAATCGATTACAGTTCGAGGTGTAATCGATTAGGGTCGTGCCAGAATTTGGGGAAAGTGCTTTTTAGTAGGAAACTAGCTCATTTCTCCACATCTCTCAAACACCCATCACATGCAACGGCTAGGAACTCCATTATGCTCTTCTCCAAGGTCTATAAATGCAAGACTCCTTCAAGCTACTCAAGCATTGATCACATCTATCAAAGGGAAATCAATTCTTGAGTCTTGTGAGTTTGTATTCTTGTATAGTTTTATTTTTCTGAAACTTAGAGCTTCAACTTGTATATTCTCTCTTGTTGGGAGTTAGAATTTAAGAGAACATTCACTTGTATATCTACTCTATTTAGAGAGTCATTATCTTGTAAACACTACAAAACACAAAGGTTTTTCACTCTAGGTTGAGTGGTCACAAAGGTTGGGGTTCAACCTTTGGGTATTGAGAGTTTGAGAGATTGGGTGGGTTACCCTTGTGCTAGTGAGGATTGAGTTCTTAAGTGTGGCACACTAGGAAGCTGCAATTGCTCATAGCTTGTAATCTCTAAACTTCAATAGTGGAAATCCTTCAAGTGGGTTGCTTGAAGGCGAGACGTACATCGGGGTTGGTGGAACTCGTTAAATTGGTTTGCAAGCTCTTCTCCCTTACTCTTTTACTTTGATACAATGCATTTGATTATTTTGTGTTGGTTGATTGTGATTTGCTTACTTGAGCTTGCTTGAATTAGTTAACTTTTAAACATTGCACACCAAGTGTTTGACAAATTGTCTAAGCTATATTTACCTCTTGTTTTGCATTGTCTCTTGCATTAAACTTGATTTAACTTGCATAATCATTAAACTTGTGATAAAAGAATCAAGCTCAAAAGCATTCTAAGTAAAGTTTTAAACACTCAATTCACCCCCACCCCTCTTGAGTATTGAGGCCACTTGAATAACAAAAAGGCTATGACTAGAGATGTTGAGTACTTCCGAAACTCCATAAATACATTTATAGCAAGCCTATCCGCCAGGCTATCTGCGCTGGGAAATAGAACCGCACCATAAATCGTAAAAGTAAGGACTTCCATAAAAGTATCCCACTTGGCTGTTGCCGCTAACCTTTGCATGTAGTCTTCTAGAAAGTTTTGGCTTAAACCCCAAGTTGTCTGATTTTCAATCTTTGATTTTTCTAACTCATCAAGGTTCATTTTCAAGACTTCAGCTACTTTGCTGATATGGGTCATATGATCAAGGAACTGATAGAGCTTGTTATTCCCTAATGGGAGACCCAATATCTGCTCTAACTCTTCAATTATGGGAGCCAACTGAAAATCAAAGAAAGTGAAACATCGCAATAGAGGGTCAAAATACTGAGCAAAGGCAATGATGGCCCCTTGCTTAACATCCACTTCCAGGATCTTTAATAGATTCCCATGTTTATTCTCGAAAGCTAATATTTGGCGAGATCTCAACTTCCTTCCTAGCTGACTCAGACTGGCAAAATTTACTTTCCTTTCCTTTATCCGGATCTTATTTTTGATCTGAATTATCTGCATGTTAATTTCCATTCTCATTTTTCTCTTTCTTTTTGTGAAAATATTAAGATTCTAGAACACAATAACTAACACATTGATGGTAGAAGAAAGGAAAAGAAGATAAAAAGTAAAAAAGAAAACATTGGTGAATTGTTAATCTCCTGATGCACTTATTTCTTTTTTAAATTCATGGACCAAGAGATTGATAACTCATATGGATATGTCATTAATCATTTGCACAAACTTGAGAAAAAAGAATTTGCACTTTTTCCAAAGGATCAATGATCCATAGTATTACATAATTAAGGAAAGGTTGAAAAAGAAAGAAGGGCATGCCCCCTTAGTGTCCTAATTGGATTGCCTATTAGGTTTTATCTTAGGGTTCTAGGGTATCTATACTTTGCATCTCACAGGAAGACGCCATTATTCCTAAAAGGCCACTAGAGCTCATGACTTTCTTAGACGTTTACCACAATAACAAGTACATGTCAATTGTAGGACGCCCAAGAAAACCACACTCTAGTTGGACTTTCATGAAAGCCAACAGGAAGTACATCCCAATCAACACCGTTAATTACCCTATATTCAAAAGGTTCTTTTTATGCTCTTGGGTGTAGAGTCACTCTTAAAATTAATTAGTGAGGTGTGTGCTAGGGGACACACAACCTGTCATACCTTGTCCTTGAAAACAAACAATTGAGCCAAACATAATTCAAATAGTCGTCTACCTTAGGGTGTATAGAATATATCATCCAAACAAGTATATACAAGGACAAACATTCATATACAACAAGTATTCCAAACTAACAAAAGATAAGGACAAAAAAACATAAAAAACAAATAAAGGTAAAAAATAAACTAACACATGAATTATGCAATTTAATTTGAATGGCCTAACTCTCAAAATGTCCCTAGTGGAGTCGCTATCTGTCACGACGTGGACGACCGAATAATGATTCCCACAAGCTTCTGTTTTAAAAAATAATTTATAAAAAGGCGTGGAGTCTCTACCAATATTTTATTTTATTTTAAAAGGGTAAAATATTGGAAAAACCCTTTAGAGATCTAGGTTCGGGAGTTGGTTACGAATAGAGAATGTATTAACACCTCTATTCACCTGTTCCAAAGAAACAGTACCTTAATTAAATTACGTAATTATTTTTAATAATTTAAAAGTGACCTAATGATAAGAAATAAAAAATATTTATAAAAAATAATTTTAAAAATGGGCCCGGCAAGATTGAGTCTTGCTCCTACGTATTCCTAAGTGCAATGGGAAATCAAGGTTACGTAGTTCTTGTTAAAAAATACTCTTTTGATTTCATTTAATCGGTATCATCTATCCCATGACGTTGATTTGATTTTTATAACAACTTTATTGGTGTAATGTATCTCACAACGCCAATAAAATTATTCATATAACTCTTTAGAGAAACTTTATTGATAAGTTATTCATTAAAATTTTAGAGCAACTTTATTGATGTAATGTATCTCAAGACACCAATAAGTTATTTATTAATTTTTTAGAGCAATTTTATTGATGCAACGTATCCCACGACATCAATAAAATTGTTTATATAATTTTTAGAGCATCTTTACTGATGTAATGTATCTCACTACACCAATAAAATTGTTCATGTAATTTTTAGAGCAATTTTATTGATTGAATTTATCCCACAACATCCATAAAATTAGGCTAAATACACCTTTTGGTCTTCTATCTCTTAAGTTATTTCTAAATTGGTCCCCTATTTTTTTAATTCAAAATGGTCCTCTAACTTTTTAAAAAGGTATCAGTTTAGTCCTTTTTTTGATTCAAAATGGTCCCCTAACTTTTTTAAAAAGGACCAAATTGACATATGTTTAGAAAGTTAAGGGACTATTTTGGAATAAAAAAATAATAAAGGACCAATCCAAAAATAACTTAAGAGATAGGGGACCAAAAGGTGTATTTAGCCATAAAATTATTCATGTAATTTTTAGAGTAATTTTATTGATTCAATGTATCCCACGACATCAATAAAATTGTTTATATAATTTTTAGAACAACTTTATTGATTCAATGTATCCCATGACATCAATAAAATTGTTTATATAATTTTTAGAGCAATTTTATTGATTCAATGTATCCCACGACGTCAATAAAATTGTTTATATAATTTTTAAAACAACTTTATTGATTCAATATATCCTATGACATTAATAAAAATTTTTATATAATTTTTAAAGCAATTTTATTGATTTAATGTATCTCACGACATCAATAAAATTGTTTATATAATTTTTAGAGCAACTTTGTTGATTTAATGTATCCCATAATATCAATAAAATTGTTTATATACTTTTTAGAGTAATTTTATTGATTCAATGTATCCTATGACATCAATAAAATTGTTTATATAACTTTTAGAGTAACTTTATTAATGCAATATATCTCACAACATTAACAAATTTATTTATACCATATATGCTAACACTTACAAGTTATATATACATTCTTTAAATCAATTCAAATAAATTTGAAGATTTTTAATAATTAAATAAATAAAAATTAAATACATATAAAATGAATGACAGGAAAACAACTAACCAATTAAAGCATAAAATGAAAACAACAAAAAGATAATTATATGCAACATAAATAATAGGATAGACTAAAAAAAGGAAAAAGAAAAAGGAAACATACCTTCTTTCCCGAACCAAAGAAAAATTTAAAGCTAGCCTTCGGATTATGCGGCGTTTCTAGTTTTTTTAAACTGAGACTTCCGTACCAAAGCAAAATCTTTTCTAATGTAGAAGATCGGTCAAAGTCGCAACCACAGAGTATACTCCGAAATAAGTTTGATCCATGGTTGCACCAAGAAGTATATATAATTTTTTGTGTGTTTCCAAAGTGTTACAAGGTGTTGCTTATATAATCACTTGACAAGCAAGCTCCTATAAGAATTTTTAATGTGGAAATAAATAACACTTAACAAATTTTTGAATTTAGAAACTTCTAATCTCATTCCCGTTAATGTGGTATTTATTTATTTATTTTTTCTTTTTTCTTTCTCATTTCTTCTTTATTTTTTAGTTATTATTATTTATTATTCCCCTTAAACAAGACACGTTTTTAAGATCCCTTTAGATAAAAGATTTAAAATTTATTACCCTTTTATTTTTGAAACGAAAACCCGAACGAAATTGGGTAGCAACACTCTAGTTCACAACTTTTCCTTTTTAGGAAAGCATTATCTTGTTGGACCTTGATCAATTCATCTTATAAAGCTTGATTCTTCTTTGTCATCTATGCTAACTTAACCTGCATGCTCTTAATATCTTCACTTTCAATGGGAATGTGAACTGAAAATGTTTTGTTTCCAGGAGCATTATGATCTTTGAATGGTAACTGATGCTGAAATCCCGAGTCATTAAATTGATGGTAAAATCTTAGTAAAATGAAATATGACTCTCGGATTCACACTTATGGCAAGCGCACCAGTCGTTAAAATTGTAGTATATTTGATCGTCTCACAGGGATTGTGGTAAATACCTCAATCTAGGACTAGTACAAGCTGAACCAACAGAAAATACATGAAGATCATTCAGTTTTTATGGTTTTAGTGTTTTATAGTTGTTTTTATATTTTGAGAAACAGAGTTTAAGATGAAAAGTGGAAAATGATTAAAAGAAAACAGGTCAGGATTGCTTCAGCTCACAATTTCCTCAAGAAACATGCAATTCAGTATAATCAAACTTCATAATCTAGAGGACAATCCGCTTGTGGTTATTCCCTAATTCCTTAGGTGAAAAACACTAATTCTTAAGCAATGAACCTTAATTCCTTAAGTGCTCGATTAACCTAAGAATCTAATGCGAAATTGGAGGTTGAACTCTAACTATTCACCTAAATTGATTAGGCCTGAACTAGTTAGAAAGCTGGAAGTTACCTAAGCTTCAGCCATGATTCCTCACTGGTGAAGTTCTTCATCCGTTCTGGATTTGTCAATCCAGCAATTCTGCTCCACTCCTCAGCTTGTTCGCCTCAAGATCTTCGAAGCCGATCTACTTACTCACAGCTTCAAGATTCCATTATTCACCTTCACAATCCCAACCTTATGGATTTAGAACTCCATAGACTTCGGTTCCATTGAAGGATTGTGGAACGTCATGGAGGAGAGAGTTTAGAGAGATGAAAAAAATGTAGTGAGAGATTGGAAATGGAATTTTAAATTGTATTACGTTTCTCTGTGTCTCTACACACGCTACTACTATTAGTCTTGCTGCCTCCTACAGAGTATGTACAACCTCTTTATATGTTTCTATCTAACTAACTTAACTGATAACTTCTGACCACCTCAGCTAACGACTAAAACTAATTACACAGTTTACAGAGTAACTAACTAATTACAGCTCAGCTCTTAACAGGATCCAACTTAGCCTTAGCTAATGTACAGCTCAGCTCCAGCTAATTGACAGCTCTCTTCTTAAGTTAACTTGAGGTTTCAGTAGTAGAGAAGAAGGCAATGGGAGCGGAACAGTACTGCACCAAGTGTGTTATTGGAGGGAAGGAACGATGTTTAAATTACTGCCTTAATGCTTCAGCTGCTGAGTATTCGCTTGGGCGGATTAAGCTTCGCTTGGTTGAGTCCGGATTAACCTGCAGTGTTTCTTTCTCTCTTGGGCGTTATGGCAAAGTTGGGCGAGGACGGATTCTTAAAGTTATGTTTGAGTGAGTCCGGATTTTACTAGGACGGATTAAATAATGACTAAGCACATCGGTTTCTTATGTAGTATTCCGTTCTTCTTCTCTTTTATAACCGGTGTCTTGGGCGTTGTCTTCTTAAGTAAGCTTGGGTGTAGTCTTACTTTGGGCGGAATACTTGAACGGAGTACTTGCTTTAGGCGGAGTCTTAGACGGAGTCTTGGACCCTCGCTTGAGCGGATTTAATTCCCGCTTGGGCGGATTAATTATCAAATCGGTATTTTGTAGTTAACACTCGGGTTTTACATGCAGTATTCTGAGCCCTTATTCTCTTTTGGAGTCAGTGTCTTTGAGGTCTCACTCAGTCGGAATTGAAGACGTCTCACTCGGCTCTGTAAGATTTTACTCATAATTTTCCTCTTGTCTCGAGTCCGCCCTGTTCCTGCACCAATAAATAGCTACTTGCCTAGCATTTATACACCGGCCGCTTAGTAAATTTATAAATACTTCAAAATTCCTTATTTAATTATAAGTTTCAATCGGTTTCTTACATAGATAACATACTTTTGAAATAATTAACTACAACATGAATTCTTATCAAATTATTAAATAATAATAATAAAACTAATCAATAGTTAGTAAATTATGTTAAATAACTAGTGGAATAATTAAGTCTTTTCAAGACTTATCACATCCCCAAACTTAAAACTTTGCTTGTCCTCAAGCAAATATTCAGATTAATTATCAATCAGTAATTGATCAACACAGTCAATCTTTCCTTAACTTAATTCATACTATAATTATTGAATACCGATCATGCTTTCTTCTCGCAATCTCTAAAAGTATAAATACTTACACCTCCTTTGGAAGACAAGTTGTTGATGCTTCCCTCACTGGTCGGTGTTTAACTCTTCTCTCAGTGTGTAGGGTAAATAAAATGCACTCAGCACCTGCATACTTGTTAGATCAACATAAGCTTGCAACAGTTCTAAACATCGTGAAATATGCCAACTCAATCGGATCATTAAGGGCTTTTTAAGCTTATAATAGGGCTCGGCTACAGGCTCAATTATTGTTTTTCTGAGTCATAGATAGGTTACAAGATGTGTCCACTGATGCCTTGACTCAATTTTTAACTTAACTTGCCTTCTACTAACAACTCTCTTAACTTTTCCGACTGGATGCTACTTAATGACTCGTGCTGTTTTGCATTTCCTTTTTCTTTTAGTCCTTCGGACTTCTCTTTTTTTTTCTTTTCTTTCTTTTCTTTTCTTTTTCCATCTTCTCCGATCAAAATTTTTTTTTTTTCTTTTTGGTGCTTTGCACCTCTTTTTCTTTTCAGTACTTTGTTCATTTTTCTCTCGGCTTTGCCTTTCTTCCTTTTATTTTTCTACATATTTATCCATAATTAAGCTCAGAGTGTGTCCTTAATTACTGTTAGGCACACTCTTCATCCCCAAACTTAGAGATTGCTAGTCCCTAGCAATAAGCAAAAACCGAGTAATTCACCAGTGGAACATCCAAGGTACTCTAGTCGGGTTTTTCTTGGATAAATAGGCTTGTAATGTTAGGTGCATAAAACGAATGAAAAGGTCTCAGGCTCAAACATATTATTGGGTCAAAGGATGATTAATATATTAGGAAGGTTATTTTTGGCCTTGGCTAAATAATCAAAGAAGGCCTTTATCATTTCCGATTGGTTGACATACAACAATTAGCAAGAACTGAGGCAAATTCTGTCTCACTAACTAGCATGCAAGCTCACTCGGAAAAGGATACACAGGCTCAAAAGCTCATATAGTTATAACATTTAATCAGCCAGACTTGTCCCCAAACTTAATGTAAGATCATACATCTAGAATGCTAACTAGCATGCCGAGTAAACATTTTAACTAAGGATGAATAATAGTTATGGTCAGAGAGCATGAGTTAAGCAAAAACTGATCAATTAATTTATCTGACTACAGCTTAACGAATCAGCAAACTTTTTAAATTATGAAGATGGATTTTGAAATTAAATATAATTATCATATTTTATCAAATAAAGACTCAGACAATTAAATAAAGAGTCGAGATACTAGAATACTTCCCTTTTACCTGAATGGCAGTGCTTGGAAACGCATAACCGGATCGGGACTCATGGATTTTACCAATACATACAAAAAACTGAATAACACAACAAATTGACATGAAAGTAAAAGAAAAGTTTAGTACTTTAGAATAAGACATTCTAAAAGAAAAGTTTATTTATGCTTACTAATGTTTAGAATTCATCGTGTATTTACTTTATATTTCTTTATGTTATTTAATAAAATTTTGCTGTTTGTACAAAAAGGGTTCTTTGTACTTACCCACGTCACGGGTACGAAGGGTTTAAGGCATCCTTATAGGTCTACACTACAAGCAAGGCTCATGGCAGAGACAGAACCATCTGTTGTAGACGATTTAAGGAATGAGGTCATTCAACTTAATGAGCAAATTGCATGGTCTTTGGACTTGTTTCCATGTGAATTTCAAGGCATTTTGGGGGATGAATTGTCATAGGAAATAATACCAAAATTTTATGCTTAATGGTACTATTTAAATCAACAGGGTTGTAACATCGAAAATCTAAAATGGAATTTTGAATTGGTTTCCAAAATTACACACATTTACAGAGTATTTTGATAAGGATAAATTCTGATGTGCGAATTATGTCTTTTGATTTAATTACCCTTCGTATGAACTAAATTAAAATTCAATTGATTGAATATAACTTATTTGCACCAAAGGATATTCAAGCAGTCACAACAACCTCATTGCTTGTCCCTGAGGAATTACCCAACTCACAAGGATACAGAAAACATTTATAATGGAACCCAGATGAAGAAGGATTTATTAAAATGCCACAAATAATTTACTTGTGTGAATCAACTTTCAATGTCAAGACAAAAGGTACTCTTCTCTCAATTTCACTTGAACTGTTTGAAGGATTATGTATTGCTCAAATCATCAGAGTTAAAAATATTACTATAAGCTTGATAATCAACTGCAAACTCCACAATTTGAATAGAAAGCATGTCACAGGCAAAAGGCCTTTACAGGGTTGTAATAAATATGTTCGTTTTTAAGAAAGCTTACATTTTCAGTGTCTCAAACTCGGCTAAAACCTTTTTTAGTGACGACAATTAAAATACACGCACAGATTAGATATTTTTTTTAAAAAATAAATAACTTCTTAGTAATTACGTAAATTTTAAAAAAAATTAACAATATTATAAATGTATACTTGTGGGATCTAAAGTCAATATTTTTTTTCTCTCATAAAATGGATTTTCTCATAGGAAACACCCTATGTCTATTATATATAATATATAACTCCATTGAAATAAATAAATTAAAATAGAATAATATTATTTATTTTACTTCATGTAAGTATAATACTCCTTCCAGTCTTGAATATAAGGATAATTATATATTTTTAAGTAAATTAATGATGAATTTCCTTTTATGTACCCTTTATTAATTATATGAAAGTGAAAAACTTATTTAGTAATGTTTTCTTAATTTAACAATTTAATTAAGGGTGTTCTTTGAAAACAAATTACTTTTATCAAATTATTATTGTAAATATTGATCTGTGTGTCTAATTTTGTCTTTGTGTCTCTTATATTCAAGACTGGAAGTAATATATACTTTATGGGTTTATTTAATTTATGTTATTTTACATAAGGTAAGAAATAAAAAAGGAAAGTTTTCATTTAAAACCATCATTAACATGCATCAACCTAATTTCTAATTATTTCCACACATATTTTTTATCATGTTAAAGTTGTACAAATTCATTTTTTTTACCTCTTTCTATTGGTTTACTCTTCCTAGTTAATAACTTTTGGTTTAATTATTATTGTAAAAAAAACTCTGTAAAATATTATTGTTTTTGTAAAAAATTGAATAAGTAACACCAACAAGATAGAGATCCATATAACCCCTATATATACAACAACACAAATAGGTTTAAGGAAAACACCAACAAACTTATAACAGGATGCTAATGGACTTATAACCAAAAACTAATAGACTGAACCACATGAAGTGGCTTCAATAGAATTAGTTAATACCCCCTAAGCTGGAGAGTAAATATTTTATATTCCCCACTTGGAGAGAGGATGATGGAAATGAGTTGATTCAAGATGCTTTGAAAAGAGATATGTAGGCTGTTCTAAAACTAGGAATAGGAAGTAGATGAAATAACTTAGTCTGTAACTTTTCTTGAACAATGTGACAGTCAATTTCTATATGTTTTGTAATTTCATGAAAAATAAGATTTGTGGTAATGTATCCAACAGATTGACTATCACACTAAAGAAGGTTGATCAAATGAAAGAGACTAAAAGAGCTTCAAGCAAATATGTCAACATTACATCTCAGAGACAATTACAGCAAGAGCACGATACTCAGCTTTTGATGAAGATCAAGATCTAGTTGGTTGTTTCTTAGTCTTCCATGAGATAATGAGTCTCCTAAGTATATATGATAGCCTATGGTGGATTTTCAAGAAGTAGCATAGGTTGCTCAATCTGAATTAGTGAAGGCCTTGAGCTGGAGGAAAGAAGATCTTGGATAAGGCAGACCTTGGCCTAGTGCTCTCTTGAAGTATCAAAGGATTCAAATGACAGATTGATAATTTATGTTGATTAGTGATGCTGTAAACTAGCTTAATTGTTGGCATTAGAAACTTCTAATCCAAGGAAGTATTGTAGTGGGTATAGGTCTTTAATCTTGATTTGGACATTAAGACTTTTCTTAACAACTGCTATATCTTGGTCAATGGTACTGTAAGAATTAGATCATCATCATAGACAAGGAGAGTAGTAAATGAGGTATTAGAATATTTGGTAAAAAAGGAATGATCATCTTGTGATTTCTAATATCCAAAGTAGTGGAGAAAACTTGAGAATTTAGCAAACCATTGTTTGCCAACCTATTTAGACCATACAAGGATTTGTACAATTTGCACACAAGGTCTGGATTGTCACACTTTACTCCTTGTGGAATCTTCATGTAAACATCTTCTTGTGAGTCTCCATGGAGAAAGGCATTGTTTATATCAAGTTGCTAGAGTGATCAATTTTGGGAGGCAGCTACCGCAATAAGCAATTTAATAGTTGTCAATTTTACTACTGGTGCAAAAGTGTCAAAGAAGTTTAGCCCTTCAATTTAAGAGTATCCTTTTGCCACCAACCAGGTCTTATGCCTTTTAATGGAGCCATCTGATCTGCACTTTATTTTGTAAACCCATTTTGAACCTATGGAAACTTTTCCTAGTGGAACTTTAGTGAATGTCCAAGTATTATTATGTTGTAAAGCTGTCAATTCTTCCTACATGGCCTGATTCCATTTTGTAGATTTTACAACCTCAAAATAACTCTTTGGCTTAATGTATGTTGAGATGGATGAAATAAAATATAGGTGTGAAGATGATATGTTTTTATAGGACAAAAATGAGTCAAGAGGATACTTTACAGAGTTTTTTGTGTATCTAGTATTATTCAGAAGATTGTAGTGATAGTCATCAAGGTATGTAGGTGGTACTCTAGTTCTGGTAGAATTTCTAGGCTTAACATTTTTAGTAGTAGAAGACGCCCTATGATCAGGTATAGAGATAGGATTAGCAACTAAACTAGTGTTATTATCTGATTCTTGAAAAATAGTATCAATCTGAGTGGTATCTTCAATGAGAAAATGTATGCAGTCCTCTTCCTACAAACTTTCAATAAAAGGGATCGTTTCCTTGTTATCAGAAAAAGGAAAAGAATGTTCATAAAAGTTTACATTTCTAGAGATAGATATTTCCCTTGTTTAAATGTCTATGACAATGTAACCTTTAGTCCCAAATTTAAAACCTAAGAAGGCACATTTCTTTGCTCTAGGTTCAAGTTAGGTTATGTGTTGAGTTAAAGTGCTAGCATAATAAAGACTTCCAAAGACCCTTAAATCAAATAAATTAGGAGGTGTTCCAAACAACATCTCAAAAGGGGTTCTGTTATGCAAAGTCGTGTAGAAAACCTATTTATAAGGTGAATAACATAATAGGAACTTTAGAATGAAAAAGTAAGGATCTAGTAACATTTAAGGTATGTATATGTTTCCTTTCAACAACAGAATTTTTTTCAGGTGTTTTAACACAAGAGGTTTGGTGAATGGTACCAAGTTCTTCATAAAAGTTAGGCATATTAAATTCAATACCATTATTATTTCTTACGATTTTAATCCTCGTATTAAATTGAGTGTGAGCAAAAGAAACAAAATTTTGGACAAAATTCCAAGTATGTTTAAAGAAATCATCCATCAACCACAATCAAGAAATATTTATGCTCTTGTATAGAAGTGATGGCAATAAGGACCCGTATATCTATATGAACAAGGTCAAACATTTCATTAGAATTGGAATTATTAGAAGGAAAAGGCAATTTGCTTTGTTTGGCCAAATGACAGTGATCATAAATCAAACTATAATTAAAAGGTGTTTACTAACAATCCTTGAAAGAGTATTAGAGGGGTGGCCAAGTCTATAGTGCCACAAGTCAAACAATTTTGGATCTAAACCAGCAATTTTAGAAGACATAACATTATTTATTGTGTGAACAAAAGGCTTGTGAGGTTGTGTCAGGATATACAAATTCTGCTTGACCTTAGCATACCTAATCATCCTCCGGGTGTTCATGTCTTGTATGTCACATGATTCATGAAGTTGAAATCTGGTATGTGAAGGATATCATGTAGATAGAAATTTTTAGAGAAACAAACAGTTCTAATGAAATTTACAGTGATCATATTTTTGTTTGGAAGTGTTACCTCAACAGTGTTAATAGTATGATATGTAATGAAGAAATTTAAAGAATTACAAACGTAGTCTGTTGCCACTATCTAGAATCCAGACACTAGGTGACAAAGGATTACCTAAGGCACTATGTTGAGAACCTTGATGAACAAGAGTTTCATCATGAGAAACTTGCTTTACTTGATTAACATTGTGATTACAGTCTCAGTTCTTGATTTCTTTAGCATGATCATTGGCTGCTTATACTGTTCAGTGGTAAGGTTGATAGGAAATTGCTTCTGTGTAATGTTAGAACTTGATTCTTGAACATCATCATTAGATGTTGTGTTGTTGACAAATGTGAGGTTATTTTTGTTCTCAAATTTGAAAATTGGGGGAAAGTCATGCTTGAAATAACATGTTACCTCCATGTGGTTTTCTTTTCCACAGAATCAATAAATCTTGGTTGGGCCTATGTTTCCACTACCAAGTGATCTTCCTTTACCTCTGACAATAAAGTTTCTAGTTCTACCTCTAAAAGTTTGCTCCAATTTGGGTTGGTACTAGCAACATCTACCAATAAGGGAGAAGGCCTTGTTAATACTATGGAGAAGACCTCTTAATACCAGAGAGAGGATCCATAACCAAGATTTGACCTCTCACATTGTTGTACTGTTCATTTAAACCTTTCAAGAAACAGATCCTATATTTTGTTTCTCTTTGTTTCTTGATGGTTTTTTAAGTATCACATGTGTAAGGACAAGTGGGTACAGATCACAAGATTTCTAGCTCTTCCTAATAAATCTTCAATTTAGTGAAGTAGCTGAAGATAGATTTTTCACCTTATTTAACAGTGTGTAAGTTGTAACACCCCCTTATATACACGAGATATATATATTCTTATTGCTTTTAAAAACTTTAGAAATATATATATATTTATCATTCCTTATCTCACGTATACAAGGACATATATATATATATATCATACCTTATCATCGGTTTCTATAATCCGTCCCCAGGCAACATCGCATCTTATCTATCTTTATTGCTTCATGATGTAACACCCCCTTATATACACAGGATGTATAAGTATTTTTATTGCTTTTAAAAAACTTTAGAAAGATATATATATATATATATATATATATCATTCCTTATCTCGTGTATACAAGGACGTACATATACATGATTTCCTTTGAATATTGAAAGTAAAAAAAATATTGTCTTTCAATATTTGTCCATAATGACAAAACAAATTTATAGAAATCATAAGTGATAAAAGATTACAGTATTATAACTGAATGATAAGGTTTATCAAAGTTTAACCTTTACCTTGTTACAATTATCCAACTTGATATTGTAATAAGGTAAACTAAAACTATATTATATCTCCTCTATGACTGTGACCAATCATTTCCTAGTCCTCAAACCATGGGGTTTTGGAATACTACTCTTACCATATCTCTTCACCTGATGAGACCACTTTACCTTCTTGTAATTTCATCCTTTCATCTTGGACTGCTAGCTATACAACAGATAGCATATATTTTGAACACAAATTCAAACAAGAAAGAGTAAGAAACAAAATATAATATCTTACAGATAAGACATAAGTATAAGGGTTTTCACAAACTAATATAATAATATTAGTCATAATCTCATACACAATCAATTATGAATGTAGGGTTTCCACAAACATAACAATTATGTTTTCATTCATACCACCCATATAGAATGTCACAATTACATGAATGTTATGTAATGCTTTTAATGCTACTATCTCATTCAGTTTATGCATGTGGGCCCTTAAAATTTTAATTTGCACTGGGCCAACTAGGAGTTTACACTATTCTATAATTTCAGATAATAATAACATAAATGCCTTTATGGCATATGAACAGCTCAACTGGCATGGAAACACGTAGAGACTAGTCAGACTGAGAAGGTTTTTATTGTGAAAGTACCCGACAATAAGGAGCGACCCCAGGTCCCCTGAAGCACCCTTTCACACTCTCCCATCTCAAGGCTCGCAATTAAGTCTTCTCTAATGTATCCTCGGTTTTTATAATCCGTCCCCATGCAATATCACATCTCATTTCTCTTTTATGATTCATGATGCATGAACTATTTGTGTATTGAGTTGGTTAAGACTTTTAGAAACTCAAGTATAAACTATATCTTCGGGGTCTACAAATCACAACATAGCCACCCGATGAATTCCAAACTCTTAAATAAGTTTTACCACACGCAGAAGAATTTCAGTATAATTTTTCTTTATCATTCATAAATGATTTGAGTTTCAAAGTCTTTAACATATATTTCAAACCTTCTTTAGAGCATTTATAGGAAATTAATTTACTGTAGACACAAGTTTAAATTATTGATATTTTTCCATCTTTAATTATAATACTTAAAAAAATGTATAATATTTCTAAACACTTTTGAAATTAAAACTCTTATTTTCAAAAGTTTAAAATAAAATATTATTGAAGTATCTCATTTCCATTTAAGAATTAAATATTTTCATATCCATACATATACATATACGTATATAAATATATTATTTTTATAAAATACTTTCTCTTTATATATATAAAATAAGTAAATTTTAATTTAATTAAATAAGTTATTTTAAAAGATAAAAGTGAGTTATAAAAATTATATACTTTCATTGAAAGTTAAGAAAATTTTTTTAACAATAATCTGAATAAACATTGAGAAATAATTTCTTTTAAATTAATACTTTAAAGAGTAAGAGATAAGTATATTCTTACTGAGTTTTAGCTTTCCGTCATGCTTGCTATATGCTTAAACTCCACATCACAAGATCATCAATCATTCATCAATCACAACCAAATATTGTCAATCATAATTAAATATCATCACTCACAATCAAATATCGATCATAATCAAATCAAATAAAAATAACATAATTACTATACAAAATCTACACAATTTGTTTCAAGGTGTCTTAATTATTAAAGTTCATTTTAAGTTGTATTAGTCCAGTCCTAATGTTAGTTGGTCTATATCAAGTCCAAAATAATTCAATGGTCATATGGGTCCATCATAGTCCAATCAACGCAAAGATATAATTCAGTCCATAACAGTTCATATAAGTCCATAAAAGTCCATAACAGTCTAAATCTTAATGATATGGTATGTTAGGTTAATGAGTCATCTAAATATTTTAAACTTTATGTTAGGTTAATCAATATGATTCATCTAAATATTTTAAACTTTTCAATAAATTTTATTTATTTATTTACTTAAGATGATAATAAGTATTACTTTAAAATATAATAATTATTCATAGTTAAAAGGAGTTGGGGACTCCTCCCATTATTCTTATGTCTATTCATATTATATTCTTATCTCACTCCCCCTTACCTTGAATTGCTACCAAAAGTGAGTTTGCTTTGCGCCTCTGAGTTCTAGAAATAATAAAAGCAATTTATTTCAGTATAGAAATAAGATAAAAATAAAGATTACTATTTAAAACAAAAATGGTAATTAGTAATTATACATAGTAATAATAAATAGTAAATTTTAAATAGTAATAGTAAATAGTAAATTTTAAATAGTTATAATGAATAATAACAGTAAATAGTAAATCGTAAATAGTAATAGTAAATAGTAAAATATAAATAGTAATAGTAAATAGTAAATCATGAATAGTAACAGTAAATAGTAAATTATAAATAGTAATAATAAATAGTAAAAAGTAAATAGTAATAGCAAATTATAAATAGTAATAATAAGTAATAATTTATTATTTAAATAGTAATTTACTATTTATAATAGTGATTTACTATTGACATAATAATTTACTATTCATAATAGTAACTTAAAATAATATTATATTTAGTATAATAATAGATTTCTAATACGATATAAAAATAAACATAAAAATATAAATGAGAGTTATTCTTACCTTATAATTTTAGATGAACCTTCTCCCATAAAAATTATTTCTCTCTCTTACTCCTACCACTATCTCTCTAACACTGTTATATTAAGAAAATTTAATCTGAAAATCTGAATTTCCTTCTCTATTTCCTCCGTATTTATAGGCAAACTTATGCACTGTGTATTCTATTATTTTATTATAAAAGTACTGTATAATTTTTGAAATTTTTGTTTCTGGTTATTGTGCAAGTTTGAAAATCTCATACATGCATAATGTTTTTGCATAGTAAATGTCGGTTGAATTATTAAGTCAAATAGTAATCATTCACTCGGTATATTTTAAATATTCAAAATTAGTCCTTTTTGAAATTTAGTAATATTATATCAGTCATCACTAATTTTATAATGAGTAATATAAAGTTTAAATTTTAAAAATCTAAAATTTTCCGTTAATAAAAATTTATTGGTACTTTTACGGTCTTCTTACGATTGGTAAAAATCAAGATTTTACTCAAACCGATTATTTATAAATAAGTCTATTTGAAATGGATTTTAGAAAAAAAATTTATAATTTAACTTCACTTTCTTATAAATATTTTAATTTTAAGTACTTTATATAAATATAAAATGATTTAAAATATATTTTTTATTAAAATATTTTCAAATTTTAAAAAAATTCTAGAAAATCATAAAGAATACGTAGATTAAAAAGTTCTAAAGAACCATAGTCTAATTCCTTCAAAATTTTATTTTAAAATTCTAATAAGAGTTAAATCATAAATATGTAAAAGCATAAATATAAAAACATAAAATAAAAGTTATGAATAATAAAGATATTTAAAATTCTTAATATAATTTTCTTAATCAATGAATACTAATTAAGTCATTCTAAAATCCTCATTGAAAATACATATATTTTTATTATTATTATTATTTTAACAAAATAATTAAATATAAATACCAAAATTTCATAAAAATATTAATTAGTTAATAATCAACTAACTAATAATAAGTGTTTTCTCATTAAAGAGATATTAATAAATACCATAGCAGTTAAGACTTTTAGAAACTCAATTAATAAATATCATAACGGTTCACCACATCATTTCAATAAATTGTACATTTCTATAATTTCTCCTCTAAATTTTTGTTATATAGAAATAAATTTAGTACATGGATTTTCCAAGCCTTAAATATCTCAAAATTTTCTCATAAAAAGCTTCACATATTTACATAATCTTTCTCAAATTGAATCCTAACAAAATCGAGCTGAGAAATCTTAATTATATCAAAATATTCTTTAGTTATTACATTGGGAAAAATCAAAATAATTTACTCTAAAATTCTAATTTACTAAAAGAAATTAATTCTTAAAATCATTAAAAATACTTAAAACTATAAATTTTTCTTTCATTCAAGAATTAGCTATCTCAACCTTTTTATAAATTAATTTCCATAAAATAGTTTCTTTCTAAAATGAATATTAGATTTTATCCTAAGTATTAAAAGTAAAGTTGATTTTTTTTAAGAAGGAATAAAAGACTAAAGTAATTATAAAATACTTTTTATTAGAATAAAAACTGAAAGTGTAAGGTAAGAATATTCTTACTGAGTTTTAGTTTTCCGTCATGCTTGTTATATGCTCAAACTCCATATTACAAGATCATCAATCACTCATCAATCACAACCAAATATTACCAATCACAATTAAATATCATCAATCATAAATAAATATTATCAATCATAATCAAATCAAATAAATTAAATATCATTCATAAATTTCATAATTCAAAGTTTAATAGTTATTTAAATTAATAAACTTAATTTCAAGTCCTTATAGTCCATTCATTGCATAGGTCTATATAAGTCCATGATAGTCCAGTCCTTGTATAGGTTTAGTCCAGTCCGTATAGGTTATAATAGTCCAAGTCCTTGCATAGGTATTTCAGAATAAGTTATACAAGATACTTAATTTAAAATTATTATTAATTTTAAGTTCAAAATTTATTATTTTAAAATAATAATATTATTAAGTTTAAAAAGAGTAAGGGACTTCTCCCATTATTCTTATGTCTTTTCATATTATATTTTTATCTCACTCCCCCTTACCTTAAATTGCTACACAAAATGAGTTAGATTTGTGTAACACCCTCTGTTACACCTTAATAAATTCTAGAAAAATTCGTAATAATTTTTTTTTACTAAAGATATGTTTGTTAAAAAGAAACTATCGGAATAAATTATATACATTATTTCTGAAATACCTCAATATTATTAAAACTTTATAAAGTATTTGTACATTCATTCGAAGAAAATAAACATTAAACATTATAAGAAAAAGAGGAAACTCCATGGCCCAAGAGCAGTTGCCTAGTGACATTATTTATTCATTGGACCACGGTATTCATACCAAGCTCCCTTTCTAGAACGTGCTATATATACTGTCAATGTTCTTCGATCCTTCCCTCTGTACGAACCATTAATTTAAAACATATGAAACAAAAACATAGAGAAAGGAGTGAGAAACAGAATATAATATTCCCAAATGGGACATAAGCAATAAAGGGTTTTCACAAACTAGTATAATAATATCAATCACAATCACAAGCACAATCAATTTATGAATGTATGAATGATATGCCATATCTTCATCATAACTTATCTATATATGTGGGCCCATTAAATTTTAATTTGCACTGGGCCAACCAGGAGTTTACACTGTTCCATAATTTCGAATAATAATAACATGAACAGCTCAACTGGCATGGAAACACTTAGAGACTAGTCAGATTGAAAAGGTTTTTATTGTGAAAGTACCCGACACTAGGGAGCTACCCCAGGTCCCCTGAAGCACCCTTTCACACCCTCTCATCCCAAGGCTCACAATTAAGCCTCCTCTAATGTATCCTCGGTTTCTATAATCCGTCCCCAGACAATATCATTTTGTTTCCCTTCGATGATTCATGATGCATGAACTACTCGCGTATTTAGTTGGTTAAGGCTTTTAGAAACTCAATTATATTATCAGGGCCTATGGATCACGACATAGCCACCCCAGTAAACTGTACTTTTTCAACTTCTCAAATACGCACATAAAATTTTAGTACAGTTCCTTTTCAAATCACAAATCAAATCTCTTTATAAATTTGAGTTTCAAAGCCTTAAATATATTTCATAACCTATCAATTCAAAATTAATTTCTAAAAACTTAAATTTGGAATTATCAATATTTAAAACCTTAGTACTTGAAAATTTTGTATAATATTTTTATACATTTAAATAATACGTATATATATATTAAAAAAAATTATTTTTATAAAATAAATTCTCTTTCTTTTTCTTTCTGATAAACTAACTAAAAATCTAAATTTTAGTAAAGATATATACATATATATTAAAAGATAAAAAGAGATTTCTAAAAACTTATGTAGTTTTCTAAGAAATTTCTTAAAAGTAATTTGAATAAATATAAAAAAGTAAATAAAGAAGTAGGAGATAAGTAATTTCTTACTGAATTTTAGCTTTCCGCCATGCTTGCTATATGCTCAAACTCCACAATACAAGATTATCAATCATAATCAAACATTGTCAATCACAATCAAAACATCATAAAGCATAAATAAATATTAACAATCATAATCAAATCAAATAATTAAACATTAGTTATAAATATGATAATTTAAAATTTAATAATTATTTAAATTAATAAATTTTGTTTTAAGTTCTATGGTCAATTCCTCGCACAGGTCTATGTAAATCCAAGATAGTCCAGTCCTTGCATAGGTCTAGTTCAGTCCATATAGGTCATAAATAATCCAAGTCTTTGCATAGGTTCAGTCAAGTTCGTAATAGTTCAAGTCCTTGCATAGGTTCAATCCAGTCCGCATAGGTCATAATAGTTCAAGTTCTTAAATATTTTAGATATTAAGTTACACAAGATGCTTAATTTATTAATAACAATTATTATAAATTTTAAGTTAAAAGTTATTATTTTAAAATAATAATATTGTTATGTTTAAAAGGAGTAAGGGACTCCTCCCAATATTCTTATGTATTTTCATATTATATCCTTAATCTCACCCCCCTTACCTTGATTTGCTACCAAAAGTGAATTCGCTCTGTGCCTCCAAGTTCTAACAAAATATTAATACTAACTTATTTCAGTATAAGCTTAAGATGAAAATTAAGATTGCTATCAGAATGATAAATAGTAAATGTGCATAGTAATAATAAATAGTAACGGTAAATGGTAAGTCATTAATAGTAACGGTAAATAGTAATTTTTGAATAGTAATAGTAAATAGTAAATTATGAATAGTAACTTTTTGAATAGTAGTGGTAAACGGTAAATCATGAACAATAACAGTGAATAGTAAATTTTAAATAGTAACAGTAAATAGTAATTTTTGAATAGTAATAGTAAATAGTAAATTGTGAATAGTAACTTTTTGAATAGTAGTGGTAAACGGTAAATCATGAACAATAACAGTGAATAGTAAATTTTGAATAGTAACGGTAAATAGTAAATTTTGAATAGTAACAGTAAATAGTAAAAATAACACAGTGATAATTTATTTTTACTATAGTAACTTATTCATAATAGTACTAGTATATCAATGGTTTAAGAGTGCTAAAAAAAATAAACTAAAATTATAAAAATAATATAGAAGAAAGTTATTACCTTACACCTCCGGCAGAACTTCTTTTTACCAAAAGAATTTACTCTCCACTAATTTCTTACGCACTATCTCTCTAGATTCTCTCTCTAATTTTTGTGTGGAAATGTTGTAAATGAGCCATCTATTTATAGGAAGAAAATTTCACTATTTAAGATTATTTAATTATTTATTTTACTATTCATGATGTAAGCGATGATGTAAGCGATGATGATGTAAGCGATGATGTCGGTAATGGCATTTTGGTTATTAGATGAAAGGTTAAGGGTATTTTTGTCATTCTTAAAAAAAATAAATAATAATAAAAAAAATGAGAAAATTCTAAAAAAATTATAAATTATATAACAATCAAAAAGTTCTAAAGAACTATAATCAAATTCCTTTGAAATTTTATTTTAAATAAGAAATAACGAAATTAGGGGTGTTACAACTCTACTCCCTTAAAAAAAAATTTCGTCCTCGAAATTTACACTTTTTTTTTTTAGTAAAACAATTGGGGATGAGACTCTTTCATCTCATTTTCTTGTTCCCATGTAGCTTTTTCCCCTCTCGTTTCACTCCAAATGACCTTCACGAGTGGAATTTCCTTATCTCTTAGCTTCTTTATTCTTCTGTCAGCTATTCTGATAGGTGGTGCATCATATGTAAGATTATCTTTAACTTGTATGACATCAGGTTCAATAACATGTGTAGGATCAAATATATACTTTCGTAAGTTTGACACATGAAAAACATTATGGATATTAGAAAGAAAAGGTGGTAATGCTATTTGGTAGGCAAAAGGACTAACTTTATGAATTATTTGATATGGACCAATAAATCTAGGAGTTAGTTTTTGAGATTTCATTGCCCGACCGACCCCAGTCGTAGGTGTGACTTTCAAGAATACATGATCACCTTCTTGAAATTCGAGTGGCTTTCTTCTTTTGTCATAGTAACTTTTCTGCCTGCTTTGTGTTGCCTTCATCTTTTCCTGAACTATTTTGATTTTATCCGTGGTTTGTTGTACCAACTCTGGTCCTAGCATCAAGTTTTCACCAGTCTCAAACCAACATAGCGGAGTCCTACATTTTCTTCCATATAATGCTTCAAAAGGTGCCATGTTAATGCTAGCATGGAAACTGTTGTTGTAGGTAAACTCCACATATGGTAAGAATTGATTCCAACTTCCTTTATGTTCTAACACACAAGCTCGTAACAAGTCCTCTAGAGATTGAATTGTTCTTTCTGACTGTCCATCCGTCTGAGGATGATATGCTGAACTCAGACGTAGTCTTGTTCCCAAAGCCTTGTGTAAGCTCTTCCAGAATTGCGATGTAAAACGAGGGTCCCAATCAGAAATGATACTTGAAGGAATTCCATGCAATCTCACAATCTCCTCGATATATAATTTTGCCAGCTTCTCCATAGAGTAACGAATATTGATGGGAATAAAGTGGGCAGATTTGGTTAATCTATCAACTATTACCCATATTGAATCATGTCCTAATGGAGTTTTAGGTAGAGAAGTCACAAAGTTCATGGTAATGCTATCCCATTTCCATTCTGGTATTTCCATTGATTGTAGCATTCCAGGGGGTTTTTGATGTTCCACTTTAACCTTCTGGCAAATTAGACATGCAGCTACGTACTCTGCCACTGCTTTCTTCATTCCAGGCCACCAAAATAACTTCTTCAAATCTTGATACATTTTAGTAGCTCCAGGATGAATGCTCATATAACTTTTATGGCCTTCTTCCAGAATTGCTTTCCTCAACTCCTCTTGATTAGAGATACACACTCGATCCTTATACCTCAGCAATTGGTCACTTCTTACATTGAACTCGACTTCTTTTCCTTGTTTCAAGAGTTCTTTCTTTTCTTGCAGGAATTCATCATCTCTTTAAGCGTCTAAAACTTGCCTCAGGAATTCACTTGTCACTTGCAACGCTCCTAATCTGTAGCTATTAGCATTAACCTTTACTGCTAGGTTAAGATCTCTGAAGTTTTCTATCAATTCCAGCTCTTTAATCATCATTGTGGACGCATGCAGAGACTTTCGACTTAAAGCATCAGCTACTATGTTCGTTTTCCAGGATGGTACTGTAACTCAAAGTCGTAATCCTTTAAGAACTCCATCCATCTCCGTTGCCTCATGTTTAACTCCTTTTGGTCGAATAAATACTTGAGACTCTTATGATCGCTAAACACATCGAATGTTGCACCGTATAGATAATGCCTCCAAATCTTTAAGGCAAAAACTACAGCGGCTAATTCTAAGTCATGGGTAGGGTAGTTAATCTCATGTTGCCTTAATTGGCGTGACGCATAGGCTACAACCTTCTTGTCTTGCATGAGTACACTTCCTAGTCCTTGTTTAGACGCATCACAGTAAACTTCAAAACTTCGATGTGGATCAGGTAGTACTAACACCGGTGAAGAAGTAAGTCGATCTTTCAGCTCTTGGAAACTATTCTCACATTGTGTCGTCCACACAAAAGGTTGTCCTTTCCGTGTTAGCTTGGTCAGTGGGTATGCTAACTTTGAAAATCCTTCGATGAATCTCCTATAGTATCCAGCCAAGCCCAAGAAACTTCTGATCTTAGTGATTGTGGTTGGTCTCTCCCATTTTAAAACTGCCTCCACCTTGGAAGGGTCAACAACTATTCCTCCTTGACTAATTACATGTCCTAAAAAGTTCACTTCTTCCAACCAGAATTCACACTTTGACAACTTTGCATACAGTTGTTTCTTTTTCAGAATTTCCAACACAACCTTTAAGTGTTCAACATGTTCTTCTTTGCTTTTAGAGTACACTAATATATCATCAATGAACACCACTACAAATTTATCTAGATATGGATGAAAAATCCTATTCATGTAATTCATGAATACGGCTGGTGCATTAGTTACACCAAAAGACATTACTAGATATTCGTAATGGCCATAGCGTGTTCTAAAAGCAGTTTTTGGTACATCTTCTTTCTTCACCCTTATTTGATGGTATCCAGACCTCAAATCAATCTTGGAGAACACTGTGGCACCACGCAGCTGATCCATCAAGTCATTAATTCTTGGCAGAGGATATTTGTTCTTGATCATCACCTTGTTCAGTTGCCGATAATCTACACACAACCTCATGCTACCATCCTTTTTCTTAACCAACAACACTGGTGCACCCCAGGGGGATACACTGGGTCGTATAAATTGTTTCTCTATCATCTCTTCAAGTTGTTTCTTCAACTCTGCTAATTCTAGAGGTGACATTCGGTATGGTGCAATTGAAATGGGTCCAACTTCAGGTACTAGATCAATGGCAAATTCCACATCTCTTTCTGGGGGTAAACCAGGGATATCTTCAGGAAAAACGTTAGGAAATTCACACACAACCGGCAGATTTTTGATTTTTGATTCTTGCTCTCCTTTCGTTGAAAGCAATAGCATGAATCCTTGAGCCCCTCCTTTTAAAGAGGCACTCACTTGGTTGGCGGTTAGAAATCTCGAATCCTCAGGATTCAAATTCACTAGTTCTTTAAACATTATGGTTTTATTATGACAATCTATTAGAACATGATTGTCAGACAACCAATCTAGCCCAATAATAACTTCTAAGCCAGAAAGGGGTAAACAGAAAAAATTGGCCTTAAAGTCCCTACCATCTATGACAATAGGGCATTTCCAACAGGCTTTAGAAGTGACAATGGGATTGTTTCCAGGAGTATGTACAGATAAGTCAAATGGCAGTTCTATCACAGGTAATTTTAGTTTTTCTACACAGTCATTGGCAATAAAGGAATGTGATGCACCTGAGTCATACATAACAGTTAAAGGAATCTTATTAATGATACACTTACCTTCCACCATGGAATTAGAATGAGATGCTTCTTCTCCAGTGATTGCAAAAACCTTTCCTTTTGCCTTCGGCCTTCCGACTGCA
The DNA here is from genome assembly GCA_037962975.1 of Clitoria ternatea. Classification (NCBI taxonomy): domain Eukaryota; kingdom Viridiplantae; phylum Streptophyta; class Magnoliopsida; order Fabales; family Fabaceae; genus Clitoria; species Clitoria ternatea. The sequence continues at coordinate 18,706,607 of CM075670.1, read as the reverse complement.
CTGTGCGTGCCTCCTTGAGTATTTATGCTTGTACTTGCACCTTCAGGGTTTTCCCTCTTCATCTCTGGGCAATCCTTGATGTGATGACCTGGTTTGTTACACTTAAAACAAACATAAGTGTTTTTAGGACAATCCCTTTTCAAATGGGGTCCTCCACAGACAAAACATTTAAAATTTGGTGCAGATGTTGGGTAATAGCTTCCAGTTGAAGCTTGGGGTCTGTTAGGAACAGATGCTGCTCCAAACCGACGAAATGGTGCTTGGTAAGGCTTATTTCTCCTGAAGTCTCTTCTTTGGTGATGGTGAGGTCCTCCACTTCTCATTTCTCCTACCTTGTGAATGGGCTCACGACTTTTGGTCATTCTATCCTTATGATCTTCTTCAAAGATCCTGCAGCGATTTACCAATACAGAAAATTCACGGATTTCCTGCATTCGTATAGCTTCCTTAATTTCTGGCCGCAATCCATTTACAAACTTTGCACACCGATCTCTTTCATTAGTAGCATCATTATAATGAGAATGAAAACGAGATAGCTCTTCAAACCTGGATGCGTACTCTCCAACAGTCATATTTCCTTGGGTCAGCAACAGGAATTCGAATTGTCTTTTCTCTTTAATATCAGCTGGAAAGTATTTCTCCAAAAACATATCCTTGAAATAATCCCAAGTGATTTCCACGTCGTTGACTTTGAATTGTCTACGCGTGCTATCCCACCAATGTTCGGCATCTTCAGATAAGGCATAAGTAGCGAAGACTACCTTATCAGCTTCATTACATTGCAATGCTCGAAATATCTTCTCTATCTCTCGAATCCAGATTTGTGCTCCATCAGGGTTAGATCCTCCCTTGAAACGAGGTGGATTGCGCTTTTCGAATAGGTCCAGCCTTCTCAAGGCATCGTTACCTTGACCTTCACGTGCTCCCATTGCATTGATTAAGCGTTCTACAACTCCAGCAAGATCGTTTCCAGCCATTAGTTTCCTGTTTCACAGTAATTGAGATTTGTCACATCAATCACAGTTACTACCAAGTCGGATATTCTATTCTCTATCACCTATACAGAGTTTACAGACAAAGCAAGATAGACCTTTTCCCCAGGCCTATTGGATTAACTGCTCTGATACTGTAACACCCTCTGTTACACCTTAATAAATTCTAGAAAAACTCATAATTTTTTTTTTAGATATGATTGTTAAAAAGAAACTATCGGAATAAATTATATACATTATTTCTGAAATACCTCACAAATATTATTAAAACTTTATAAAGTATTTGTACATTCATCCGAAGAAAATAAACATTAAACATTATAAGAAAGAGAGGAAACTCCATGGCCCAGAAGCAGTTACTTAGTAACATTATTTATTCATTGGACCACGGTATTCATACCGAGCTCCCTTTCTAGAACGTGCTAAATTTACTGCCGATATTCTTCGATCCTTCCCTCTGAACCATCAATTTAAAACATGTGAAACAAAAACACGGAGAAAGGAGTGAGAAACAGAATATAATATTTCCGAATAAGACATAAGTAACAAAGGGTTTTCACAAACCAATACTTAATAATATCAATCACAATCACACACACAATCAATTATGAATGCATGAATATTATGCAATATCTTCATCACAACTTACCTATATATGTGGGCCCTTAAATTTTAATTTGCACTGGGCCAACCAGGAGTTTACACTGTTCCATAAGTCCGGATAATAATAACATGAACAGCTCAACTGGCATGGAAACACTTAGAGACTAGTCAGATTGAGAAAGTTTTTATTGTGAAAGTACCCGACACTAGGGAGCTACCCCAGGTCCCCTGAAGCACCCTTTCACACCCTCTCATCCCAAGGCTCGTAATTAAGCCTCCTCTAATGTATCCTCGGTTTCTATAATCCGTCCCCAGACAATATTATTTTATTTCACTTTAATGATTCATGATGCATGAACTACTCGCGTATTTAGTTGGTTAAGGCTTTTAGAAACTCAATTATTAAATCCCTTAAAGGTTTACAATATCATTTCAATAAACTGTACATTTTCTCAATTCTCTGAATTTCTGTCCCACAGAAATAAATTTGGTACAGTTTTCAAATCTCACTGAAATTGAGTTTCTAAGCCTTAAATATCTAAAAACTTTATCATATAAAACTTTACATAATCTTTCTCGAATTAAATCTTAACAAAATCAAATTTAGGAATCTCAATTATTTCCAAATATCTTTAGTTATTAAGTTGGAAAAATAAAATAATTTTCTTTTAAAAAATTTTGTTTTATTAAAAGAGAATAATTATTAACCAAAAATACTTAAAATTACAAAATTTTTCTTTAACTCAAGATTTAATTAAATAAATTCTCATAAAATGTTTTCTTTCTAAAATAAATACTAATTTTTTTATTCTAAATATTGAAAATAAAGTTAATAAAAAATCATTTCTAAGAATGAATAAAAGATAATAAAATTTAAAGAGTAAGGTAAGAAATTCTTACTGAATTTTAGCTTTCCGTCATGCTCGCTATATGCTCAAACTCCACATTACAATATCATCAATCAAAATCAAGCAATATCAATCATAACTAAATATCATCAATCAATCAATCATAATCAAATCATAATCAAATCAATTAAATATCATTAATACATATCATAATACAAAATTTAATGATTATTAATATAGTCAATTTTAGTCATTTTGGTCAATTCCTCGCATAGGTATATGTAAGTCCATATAATCCAGTCCTTGCATAGGTATAGTTCAGTCCATATGGGTCATAATGGTCCAAGTCCTTGCATAGGTATAGTCCAGTCCATATAGGTCATAATGGTCCAAGTCTTTGCATAGGTATGTTAGAGTTAGTTAAACCGGATATTTAATTTAAAATTTATTATAAATTTTAAGTTAAAAAGTTAATATTTTAAAATAATAATATTATCAGATTTAAAAGGAGTAGGGGACTCCTCCCATTATTCTTATGTCTTTTTATATTATACTCTTATCTCACTCCCCCTTACCTTGAATTGTTACCCAAAATGGATTTGCTTTGCGCCTCCGATTTCTAAAAATATTAATACCAATCTTATTTCAGTATAAGCATAAGACGAAGATTAAGATTACTACTTAAAACAGAAATGGTAAATTCTGAATAGTAAATAGTGAATAGCGAATAGTGAATAGTAAATAGTGAATAGTAAATCGTGAATAGTAACAGTAAATAGTAAAACGTGAATAGTAATAGTAAATAGTAAAACGTGAATAGTAACAGTAAATAGTAAATCGTGAATAGTAACAGTAAATAGTAACAGTAAATAGTAATTTACTATTTGAATAGTAATTTACTATTGAAATAGTAATTTACTATTGAAATAGTGTTTACTATACAGAATAGTAACTTAAAATAATATTATTTTCAGTATAATAACAGATTTCTAAAAACGATATAAAAATAATCTAAAAAAATATAAAAGAGAAGTATTCTTACCTTAGGATTTTGGCAGAACCTTCTCTCCAAAAACTTTTCTTCTCTCTCTCACTTCCACCACTATCTCACTAGCACTACTGTATTAAGAAAACTTAATCTGAAATTGTGAATTCTAAAGAAGAAATCCTTCGGTATTTATAGGAAAAAAATTTACTATGCATTCCATTATTTTAATATAAAAGTACTATGTATTTTTGAATTTTTTATTCCAGGTTACTATGCATTCTTTGAAAATTTCGTACATGCACAGTGTTTTGCATAGTAACTGTCGGCAGAATTATTAAGCCAAATAGTAACCTTTCACTCGGTATATTTTAAATATTCAAAATGAGTCCTTTTTGAAATTTAGCGATATTATATCAGTCCTCACTAATTTTATAATAAGTAATATAAATTTGAAATTTTAAAAATCTAAAATTTTCTGTTAATAAAAATTTATTGATACGTTTCCAATTTTTTAACGATTGGAAAAAATCAAGATTTTTCTCAAACCGATAATTTTTAGATAAGTCTACTTGAAACGGATTTTAGAAAATTTTCTTATAATTTAAATTCACTTTCTCATAAATATTTATAATTTAAGTCACTTATATGAATTTAAAATTATTTAAAAAAATATTATTTTATTAAAAAAAATTCCAAAATTCCAAAAAATTCCAAAAAATCATAAATAATACGTAGGTTAAAAAGTTCTAAAGAACCATAATTTAATTCCTTCAAAATTTTAATATAAAAATAAAAATAGGGGTGTTACAACTCTACTCCCCTTAGAAAATTTCGTCTTCGAAATTTACATTAATCAGTAAAACAAATGAGGATGAGACTCTTTCATCTCAGTTTCTAGTTCCCATGTAGCATCTTCTCCTCTCGTTTCACTCCAAATAACCTTTACAAGCGGAATTGTCTTGTCTCTTAATTGTTTTATTCTTCTGTCACCTATTCTTACAGGTGGTGCATCATATGTAAGATTATCTTTAACTTGTATGACATCAGGTTCAATAACATGTGTAGGATCAGATATATACTTTCGCAAGTTTGACACATGAAAAACATTATGGATATTAGAAAGAAAAGGTGGTAATGCTATTTGGTTGGCAAGGGGACTAACTTTATGAATTATTTGGTATGGACCGATAAATCTAGGAGTTAGTTTTCGAGATTTCATTGCCCGACCGACCCCAGTCATAGGTGTGACTTTCAAGAATACATGATCGCCTTCTTGAAATTCGAGCGGCTTTCTTCTTTTGTCATAGTAACTTTTCTGCCTGCTCTGTGTTGCCTTCATCTTTTCCTGAACTATTTTGATTTTATCCGTGGTTTGTTGTACCAACTCTGGTCCTAGCATCAAGTTTTCACCAGTCTCAAACCAACATAGCGGGGTCCTACATTTTCTTCCATATAATGCTTCAAAAGGTGCCATGCCAATGCTAGCATGGAAACTGTTGTTGTAGGTAAACTCCACATATGGTAAGAATTGATTCCAACTTCCTTTATGCTCTAACACACAAGCTCGTAACAAGTCCTCTAGAGATTGGATTGTTCTTTCTGATTATCCATCTGTCTGAGGATGATATGCTGAACTCAGACGCAGTCTTGTTCCCAAAGCCTTGTGCAAGCTCTTCCAGAATTGTGATGTAAAACGAGGGTCCCGATCAGAAATGATACTTGAAGGAATTCCATGCAATCTCACAATCTCCTCGATGTATAATTTTGCCAGCATCTCCATAGAGTAACGAATGTTGATGGGAATAAAGTGGGCAGACTTTGTTAGTCTATCAACTATTACCCATATTGAATCATGTCCTAATGGAGTTTTGGGTAGAGAAGTCACAAAATCCATGGTAATGCCATCCCATTTCCATTCCGGTATTTCCATTGATTGTAGCATTCCAGGGGGCTTTTGGTGTTCCACTTTAACCTTCTGGCAAATTAGACATGCAGCCACATACTCTGCCACCGCTTTCTTCATTCCAGGCCACCAAAATAACTTCTTCAAATCTTGATACATTTTAGTAGCTCCGGGATGAATGCTCATATAACTTTTATGGCCTTCTTCTAGAATTGCTTTCCTCAACTCCTCTTGATCAGGGATACACACTCGATCCTTATACCTCAATAATTGGTCGTTTCGCACATTGAACTCGACTTCTTTTCCTTGTTTCAAGAGTTCTTTCTTCTCTTGCAGGAATTCATCCTCTCGTTGAGCCTCCAGAACTTGTCTCAGGAATTCACTTGTCACTTGCAACGCTCCTAGTCTGTAGCTGTTATCATTAACCTTTACTGCTAGGTTAAGATCTCTGAAGTTCTCTATCAATTCCAGCTCTTTAATCATCATTGTGGACGTATGTAGAGACTTTCGACTCAAAGCATCAGCTACTACATTCGCTTTTCCAGGGTGGTACTGTAACTCAAAGTCGTAATCCTTTAAGAACTCCATCCATCTCCGTTGCCTCATGTTTAACTCCTTTTGGTCGAATAAATACTTGAGACTCTTATGATCACTAAACACATCGAATGTTGCACCGTATAGATAATGCCTCCAAATCTTTAAGGCAAAAACTACAACGGCTAACTCTAAGTCATGGGTAGGGTAGTTAATCTCATGTTGCCTTAATTGGCGCGACGCATAGGCTACAACCTTCTTGTCTTGCATGAGTACACTTCCTAGTCCTTGTCTAGACGCATCACAGTAAACTTCAAAACTTCGATGTGGATCGGGGTGTACTAACACTGGCGCAGAAGTAAGTCGATCTTTCAGCTCTTGGAAACTATTCTCGCATTGTGTCGTCCACACAAAAGGTTGTCCTTTTCGTGTTAACTTGGTCAATGGGTATCCTAGCTTTGAAAATCCTTCAATGAATCTCCTATAGTATCCAGCCAAGCCCAAGAAACTTCTAATCTCAGTGATCGTGGTTGGTCTCTCCCATTTTAAAACCGCCTCCACCTTGGAAGGGTCTACAGCTATTCCTCCTTGACTAATTACATGTCCTAAAAAGTTCACCTCTTCCAACCAGAATTCACACTTCGACAGCTTTGCATACAGTTGTTTCTTTTTCAGGATTTCCAACACGACCTTCAAATGTTCAACATGTTCTTCTCTGCTTTTAGAGTACACTAATATATCATCAATGAACACCACTACAAATTTATCTAGATATGGATGAAAAATCCTATTCATGTAATCCATGAATACGGCTGGTGCATTAGTTACACCAAAAGACATTACTAGATATTCGTAATGGCCATAGCGTGTTCTAAAAGCAGTTTTTGATACATCTTCTTTCTTCACCTTTATTTGATGGTATCCAGACCTCAAATCAATTTTGGAGAACACTGTGGCACCACGCAGCTGATCCATCAAGTCGTCAATCCTTGGCAGAGGGTATCTGTTCTTGATCGTCACCTTGTTCAGTTGCCGATAATCTACACACAATCTCATGCTACCATCCTTTTTCTTAACCAACAACACTGGTGCACCCCAGGGGGATACACTGGGTCGTATAAACTGCTTCTCTATCATCTCTTCAAGTTATTTCTTCAACTCTGCTAATTCTAGAGGTGACATTCGATATGGTGCAATTGAAATAGGTCCAACTCCAGGTACTAGATCAATGGAAAATTCTACATCTCTTTCTGGGGGTAAACCAGGGATATCTTCAGGAAAAACGTCAGGAAATTCACACACAACCGGTAGATTTTTGATTTTTAATTCTTGCTCTCCTTTCGTTGAAAGCAATAGCATGAATCCTTGAGCCCCTCCTTTTAAAGAGGCACTCGCTTGGTTGGCGGTTAGAAATCTTGAATCCTCAGCATTCAAATTCACTGGTTCTTTAAACATTATGGTTTTATTATGACAATCTATTAGAACATGATTGTCAGACAACCAATCTAGCCCAATAATAACTTCTAAGCCAGAAAGGGGTAAACAGAAAAGATTAGCTTTAAAGTCCCTACCATTTATGACAATAGGGCATTTCCAACAAGCTTTAGAAGTGACAATGGGATTGTTTCCAGGAGTATGTACAGATAAGTCAAATGGCAGTTCTATCACAGGTAATTTTAGTTTTTCTACACAGTCATTGGCAATAAAGGAATGTGATGCACCTGAGTCATACATAACAGTTAAAGAAATCTTATTAATGATACACTTACCTTCTACCATGGAATCAGCATGAGATGCTTCTTCTCCAGTGATTGCAAAAACCTTTCCTTTTGCCTTCGGCCTTCCGACTGCACTGTGCGCACCTCCTTGAGTATTTATGCTTGTACTTGCACCTTCAGGGTTTTCTCTCTTCATCTCTGGGCAATCCTTGATGTGATGACCTGGTTTGTTACACTTAAAACAAACATAAGTGTTTTTAGGACAATCCCTTTTCAAATGGGGCCCTCCACAAATAAAACATTTAAAATTTGGTGCAGATGTTGGGTAATAGCTTCCAGTTGAAGCTTGGGGTCTGTTAGGAACAGATGCTGCTCCAAATCAGCGAAATGGCGCTTGGTAAGGCTTATTTCTCCTGAAGTCTCTTCTTTGGTGATGTTGAGGTCCTCCACTTCTCATTTCTCCCGTCTTGTGAATAGGCTCACGACTTTTGGTCATTTTATCCTTATGATCTTCTTCAAAGATCCTACAACGATTTACCAATACAGAAAATTCACGGATTTCCTGCATTCGTATAGCTTCCTTAATTTCTGGCCGCAATCCATTTACAAACTTTGCACATCGATCTCTTTCATTAGTAGCATCATTATAATGAGAATGAAAATGAGATAGCTCTTCAAACCTGGATGCATACTCTCCAACGGTCATATTTCCTTGGGTCAGCGACAGGAATTCAAATTGTCTTTTCTCTTTAACATCAGCTGGAAAGTATTTCTCCAGAAACATATCCTTGAAGTAATCCCAAGTGATCTCCACGTCATTGACTTCAAATTGTCTACGCATGCTATCCCACCAATGTTCGGCATCCTCAGATAAGGCATAAGTAGCGAAGACTACCTTATCAGCTTCATTACATTGCAATGCTCGAAAGATCTTCTCTATCTCTCGAATCCAGATTTGTGCTCCATCAGGGTTATATCCTCCCTTGAAACGAGGTGGATTGCGCTTTTCGAATAGGTCCAGCCTTCTCAAGGCATCGTTACCTTGACCTTCACGTGCTCCCATTGCATTGATTAAGCATTCCACAACTCCAGCAAGATCGTTTCCAGCCATTAGTTTCCTGTTTCACAGTAACTGAGATTTGTCACATCAATCACAGTTACTACCAAGTCAGATATTCTACCTATTCAGAGTTTACAGACAAAGCAAGATAGACCTTTTCCCCAGGCCTACTGGATTAACTGCTCTGATACCACTTTGTAACACCCTCTGTTACACCTTAATAAATTCTAGAAAAACTCGTAATGTTTTTTTTTAGATATGATTGTTAAAAAGAAACTATCGGAATAAATTATATACATTATTTCTGAAATACCTCACAAATATTATTAAAACTTTATAAAGTATTTGTACATTCATCCGAAGAAAATAAACATTAAACATTATAAGAAAGAGAGGAAACTCCATGGCCCAGAAGCAGTTACTTAGTAACATTATTTATTCATTGGACCACGGTATTCATACCGAGCTCCCTTTCTAGAACGTGCTAAATTTACTGCCGATATTCTTCGATCCTTCCCTCTGAACCATCAATTTAAAACATGTGAAACAAAAACACGGAGAAAGGAGTGAGAAACAGAATATAATATTTCCGAATAAGACATAAGCAACAAAGGGTTTTCACAAACCAATACTTAATAATATCAATCACAATCACACACACAATCAATTATGAATGCATGAATATTATGCAATATCTTCATCACAACTTACCTATATATGTGGGCCCTTAAATTTTAATTTGCACTGGGCCAACCAGGAGTTTACACTGTTCCATAAGTCCGGATAATAATAATATGAACAGCTCAACTGGCATGGAAACACTTAGAGACTAGTCAGATTGAGAAAGTTTTTATTGTGAAAGTACCCGACACTAGGGAGCTACCCCAGGTCCCCTGAAGCACCCTTTCACACCCTCTCATCCCAAGGCTCGTAATTAAGCCTCCTCTAACGTATCCTCGGTTTCTATAATCCGTCCCCAGACAATATTATTTTATTTCACTTTAATGATTCATGATGCATGAACTACTCGCGTATTTAGTTGGTTAAGGCTTTTAGAAACTCAATTATTAAATCCCTTAAAGGTTTACAATATCATTTCAATAAACTGTACATTTTCTCAATTCTCTGAATTTCTGTCCCACAGAAATAAATTTGGTACAGTTTTCAAATCTCACTGAAATTGAGTTTCTAAGCCTTAAATATCTAAAAACTTTATCATATAAAACTTTACATAATCTTTCTCGAATTAAATCTTAACAAAATCAAATTTAGGAATCTCAATTATTTCCAAATATCTTTAGTTATTAAGTTGGAAAAATAAAATAATTTTCTTTTAAAAAATTTTGTTTTATTAAAAGAGAATAATTATTAACCAAAAATACTTAAAATTACAAAATTTTTCTTTAACTCAAGATTTAATTAAATAAATTCTCATAAAATGTTTTCTTTCTAAAATAAATACTAATTTTTTTATTCTAAATATTGAAAATAAAGTTAATAAAAAATCATTTCTAAGAATGAATAAAAGATAATAAAATTTAAAGAGTAAGGTAAGAAATTCTTACTGAATTTTAGCTTTCCGTCATGCTCGCTATATGCTCAAACTCCACATTACAATATCATCAATCAAAATCAAGCAATATCAATCATAACTAAATATCATCAATCAATCAATCATAATCAAATCATAATCAAATCAATTAAATATCATTAATACATATCATAATACAAAATTTAATGATTATTAATATAGTCAATTTTAGTCATTTTGGTCAATTCCTCGCATAGGTATATGTAAGTCCATATAATCCAGTCCTTGCATAGGTATAGTTCAGTCCATATGGGTCATAATGGTCCAAGTCCTTGCATAGGTATAGTCCAGTCCATATAGGTCATAATGGTCCAAGTCTTTGCATAGGTATGTTAGAGTTAGTTAAACCGGATATTTAATTTAAAATTTATTATAAATTTTAAGTTAAAAAGTTAATATTTTAAAATAATAATATTATCAGATTTAAAAGGAGTAGGGGACTCCTCCCATTATTCTTATGTCTTTTTATATTATACTCTTATCTCACTCCCCCTTACCTTGAATTGTTACCCAAAATGGATTTGCTTTGCGCCTCCGATTTCTAAAAATATTAATACCAATCTTATTTCAGTATAAGCATAAGACGAAGATTAAGATTACTACTTAAAACAGAAATGGTAAATTCTGAATAGTAAATAGTGAATAGTGAATAGTAAATAGTAAATAGTAAATCGTGAATAGTAACAGTAAATAGTAAAACGTGAATACTAACAGTAAATAGTAAAACGTGAATAGTAACAGTAAATAGTAAATCGTGAATAGTAACGGTAAATAGTAACAGTAAATAGTAATTTACTATTTGAATAGTAATTTACTATTGAAATAGTAATTTACTATTGAAATAGTGTTTACTATATAGAATAGTAACTTAAAATAATATTATTTTCAGTATAATAACAGATTTCTAAAAACGATATAAAAATAATCTAAAAAAATATAAAAGAGAAGTATTCTTACCTTAGGATTTTGGCAGAACCTTCTCTCCAAAAACTTTTCTTCTCTCTCTCACTTCCACCACTATCTCACTAGCACTACTGTATTAAGAAAACTTAATCTGAAATTGTGAATTCTAAAGAAGAAATCCTTCGGTATTTATAGGAAAAAAATTTACTATGCATTCCATTATTTTAATATAAAAGTACTATATATTTTTGAATTTTTTATTCCAGGTTACTATGCATTCTTTGAAAATTTCGTACATGCACAGTGTTTTGCATAGTAACTGTCGGCAGAATTATTAAGCCAAATAGTAACCTTTCACTCGGTATATTTTAAATATTCAAAATGAGTCCTTTTTGAAATTTAGCGATATTATATCAGTCCTCACTAATTTTATAATAAGTAATATAAATTTGAAATTTTAAAAATCTAAAATTTTCTGTTAATAAAAATTTATTGATACGTGTCCAATTTTTTAACGATTGGAAAAAATCAAGATTTTTCTCAAACCATAATTTTTAGAAAAGTCTACTTGAAACGGACTTTAGAAAATTTTCTTATAATTTAAATTCACTTTCTTATAAATATTTATAATTTAAGTCACTTATATGAATTTAAAATTATTTAAAAAAATATTATTTTATTAAAAAAATTCCAAAATTCCAAAAAATTCCAAAAAATCATAAATAATACGTAGGTTAAAAAGTTCTAAAGAACCATAATTTAATTCCTTCAAAATTTTAATATAAAAATAAAAATAGGGGTGTTACAGATACCACTTTGTAACACCCTCTGTTACACCTTAATAAATTCTAGAAAAATTCGTAATAATTTTTTTTTTACTAAAGATATGTTTGTTAAAAAGAAACTATCGGAATAAATTATATACATTATTTCTGAAATACCTCAATATTATTAAAACTTTATAAAGTATTTGTACATTCATCCGAAGAAAATAAACATTAAACATTATAAGAAAGAGAGGAAACTCCATGGCCCAAGAGCAGTTGCCTAGTGACATTATTTATTCATTGGACCACGGTATTCATATCGAGCTCCCTTTCTAGAACGTGCTATATATACTGTCAATGTTCTTCGATCCTTCCCTCTGTACGAACCATTAATTTAAAACATATGAAACAAAAACATAGAGAAAGGAGTGAGAAACAGAATATAATATTCCCAAATGGGACATAAGCAATAAAGGGTTTTCACAAACTAGTATAATAATATCAATCACAATCACAAGCACAATCAATTTATGAATGTATGAATGATATGCCATATCTTCATCATAACTTATCTATATATGTGGGCCCCTTAAATTTTAATTTACACTGGGCCAACCAGGAGTTTACACTGTTCCATAATTTCGAATAATAATAACATGAACAGCTCAACTGGCATGGAAACACTTAGAGACTAGTCAGATTGAAAAGGTTTTTATTGTGAAAGTACCCGACACTAGGGAGCTACCCCAGGTCCCCTGAAGCACCCTTTCACACCCTCTCATCCCAAGGCTCACAATTAAGCCTCCTCTAATGTATCCTCGGTTTCTATAATCCGTCCCCAGACAATATCATTTTGTTTCTCTTCGATGATTCATGATGCATGAACTACTCGCGTTATTTAGTTGGTTAAGGCTTTTAGAAACTCAATTATATTATCAGGGCCTATGGATCACGACATAGCCACCCCAGTAAACTGTACTTTTTCAACTTCTCAAATACGCACATAAAATTTTAGTACAGTTCCTTTTCAAATCACAAATCAAATCTCTTTATAAATTTGAGTTTCAAAGCCTTAAATATATTTCATAACCTGTCAATTCAAAATTAATTTCTAAAAACTTAAATTTGGAATTATCAATATTTAAAACCTTAGTACTTGAAAATTTTGTATAATATTTTTATACATTTAAATAATACGTATATATATATTAAAAAAAATTATTTTTATAAAATAAATTCTCTTTCTTTTTCTTTCTGATAAACTAACTAAAAATCTAAATTTTAGTAAAGATATATACATATATATTAAAAGATAAAAAGAGATTTCTAAAAACTTATGTAGTTTTCTAAGAAATTTCTTAAAAGTAATTTGAATAAATATAAAAAAGTAAATAAAGAAGTAGGAGATAAGTAATTTCTTACTGAATTTTAGCTTTCCGCCATGCTTGCTATATGCTCAAACTCCACAATACAAGATTATCAATCATAATCAAACATTGTCAATCACAATCAAAACATCATAAAGCATAAATAAATATTAACAATCATAATCAAATCAAATAATTAAACATTAGTTATAAATATGATAATTTAAAATTCAATAATTATTTAAATTAATAAATTTTGTTTTAAGTTCTATGGTCAATTCCTCGCACAGGTCTATGTAAATCCAAGATAGTCCAGTCCTTGCATAGGTCTAGTTCAGTCCATATAGGTCATAAATAATCCAAGTCTTTGCATAGGTTCAGTCAAGTTCGTAATAGTTCAAGTCCTTGCATAGGTTCAATCCAGTCCGCATAGGTCATAATAGTTCAAGTTCTTAAATATTTTAGATATTAAGTTACACAAGATGCTTAATTTATTAATAACAATTATTATAAATTTTAAGTTAAAAGTTATTATTTTAAAATAATAATATTGTTATGTTTAAAAGGAGTAGGGGACTCCTCCCAATATTCTTATGTATTTTCATATTATATCCTTAATCTCACCCCCCTTACCTTGATTTGCTACCAAAAGTGAATTCGCTCTGTGCCTCCAAGTTCTAACAAAATATTAATACTAACTTATTTCAGTATAAGCTTAAGATGAAAATTAAGATTGCTATCAGAATGATAAATAGTAAATGTGCATAGTAATAATAAATAGTAACGGTAAATGGTAAGTCATTAATAGTAACGGTAAATAGTAATTTTTGAATAGTAATAGTAAATAGTAAATTGTGAATAGTAACTTTTTGAATAGTAGTGGTAAACGGTAAATCATGAACAATAACAGTGAATAGTAAATTTTAAATAGTAACAGTAAATAGTAATTTTTGAATAGTAATAGTAAATAGTAAATTGTGAATAGTAACTTTTTGAATAGTAGTGGTAAACGGTAAATCATGAACAATAACAGTGAATAGTAAATTTTGAATAGTAATGGTAAATAGTAAATTTTGAATAGTAACAGTAAATAGTAAAAATAACACAGTGATAATTTATTTTTACTATAGTAACTTATTCATAATAGTACTAGTATATCAATGGTTTAAGAGTGCTAAAAAAAATAAACTAAAATTATAAAAATAATATAGAAGAAAGTTATTACCTTACACCTCCGGCAGAACTTCTTTTTACCAAAAGAATTTACTCTCCACTAATTTCTTACGCACTATCTCTCTAGATTCTCTCTCTAATTTTTGTGTGGAAATGTTGTAAATGAGCCATCTATTTATAGGAAGAAAATTTCACTATTTAAGATTATTTAATTATTTATTTTACTATTCATGATGTAAGCGATGATGTAAGCGATGATGATGTAAGCGATGATGTCGGTAATGGCATTTTGGTTATTAGATGAAAGGTTAAGGGTATTTTTGTTATTCTTAAAAAAATAAATAATAAAAAAAATAATAAAAAAAATAAGAAAATTCTAAAAAATTATAAATTATATAACAATCAAAAAGTTCTAAAGAACTATAATCAAATTCCTTTAAAATTTTATTTTAAATAAGAAATAACGAAATTAGGGGTGTTACAATTTGCGTCTCTGAGTTCTAAAAATATTAATACCAATTTATTTTAGTATAGATATAAGATAAAAATTAAGATTATTATTTGAAACAAAAATGGTAAATAGTAATTATGCATAGTAACAGTAAATAGTAAATTTTAAATAGTTACTATAAATAGTAACAGTAAATGGTAAATCATGAATACTAATCATAAATAGTAATAGTAAATAGTAAATCATGAATAGTAATAGTAAATAGTAAATTATGAATAGTTATGGTAAATAGTAAATTATGAATAGTAACAGTAAATAGTAAATCGTAAATAGTAAAAGTAAATAGTAAATCTTAAATAGTAACAGTAAATAATAATTTTACTATTTGAATAGTAATTTGCTATTCGTAATAGTAATTTACTATTGACATAGTAATTTACTATTCAGAATAGTAACTTAAAATAATATTATATCTAGCATATTCCATAAAAATTATTTCTCTCTCGTACTCCCACCATTTTCTATAACACTACTATATTAATAAAATTTAATCTGAAAATGTGATTTCTTTTGTTTCAATCCTTCTGTATTTATAAAATTGTTACTATGTATTTCATTATTTTATTATAAAAGTACTATGCAATTTTGAAAATTTCGCTCCTGGTTACTGTGCAAGTTTGAAATTTCATACATGCACAATGTTTTCGCATAGTAAATATCGGTTAAATTATTAAGTCAAACAGTAACCATGTACTCTGTATATTTTAAATATTCAAAATCAGTCCTTTTTGAAATTTAATGATATTATATTAGACCTCACTAATTTTATAATAAATAATATAAAGTTTAAATTTTAAAAATTTAAAGTTTCTGTTAATAAAAATTTGTTGGTACCTTTATGGTTCCCTCATGATTGGTAGAAATCAAAACTTTACTCAAACCGATCGTTTTCAGATAATTCCTCCTGGAATATATTTTAGAAAATTTTCTTATAATTTAACTTCACTTTCTTATAAATATTTATAATTTTAAGTAACTTTATATAAATAAAAAATTAATTAAAATATATTTTTTAAAAAAACATTTTCAAAAATTCAAAAAAAATTCAGAAAATCATAAATAATATATAGATCAAAAAGTTCTAAAGAACCATTGTCTAATTCCTTCAAAATTTTATTTTAAAATTCTAATAAGAGTTAAATCATAAATATGTAAAAACATAAATATAAAAAGATAAGATAAAAGTTGTGAATAATAAAGATATTAAAAATCTTTAATATAATTTTCTTAATCACTGAATACTAATTAAGTCATTTTAAAATCTCCATTCACAATATATATTTTTATTTTACTATTATTATTTTATTTTATTTTTTAAAACAAAATAATTAAATATAAGTACCAAAATTTCAAAAAATATTAATTAGTTAATAATTAACTAATTAATAGTAAGTGTTTTCTCATTAAAGAGATATTAATATCTATTTTCTATTTAAGTAGAAAATTAGATGTTATACTATCTTAGAATCCAAACAAAAATGATGACTTAAAAAAATATGTGGCATAGATTGAGTTGACATGTGGTTAGAGATTAATACATGTAACATAAATTTAGTTGACACATGGCTAAGAGGCCAGGGACATTAGAGCCCTCAATGTACTATGCTTAGCAACCAGTCAAATTAGTCGCTCATAAATAGTTAACATGTTAAAATATTTATATGTCAAAATTTAAGTGTAACAAGGTTTGATCCTCTAACGTATAGGAGATCGAAGAGAAGCCTCAACAAATTGAGAACATATATCATCTGAGTTTTTTTAGGAATGAATGCCGCAGCCACGTGTGTGATTTAAACAACTGGAATGGATGTCCCTAACCACGTGTCAACTGAATTTATACCACGTGTATTAGTCTCTAGCCATATGTCAACTCAATCTACGCCACATATTTTTCCAAGTCATCATTTTTGTTTGGATTCTAAGATAGCATCTGAAACGTTCGATTTAAGCAGGAGATAGAAGAAAAGTCTCACCACTAGGTTACATTTAAGAGATGGAATATAACCATATATTGTTATATTATATTCGTAGAATGTATATCCATTAATATAATTTATTTGCAAAATAAATATTCCTACCATTTTTTATTCATTAATTTTAATTTTTATACTAAATGAAAAAGACGAAAATATTTATTTTGTAGATAGATTTTATTAACGGATATACATTCTACAAATATAGTATAACTATATATAGATGCGTCATATTTTTTACATATGTCAAGTAGTTTAGTGGTGAGACTTTTTTTTCTTTAATGTGTTATGGGATCAAGCCTCTTCACATTCAAATTTTGACATATAAAATATTTTAATGTGTTTACTATTTACGAATGGACGATTGCTAGATAAGATCATGTCTATCCATTCTACTTGCTTAAATTAGATATGATTTTGACATGTTGCATGACACGTGGCTAAGAGCATCAATACTAGTTATTTAAATCACACTCAATTTTTACATATGGCTAGGGGTATTGAATATTGAGAAATGTTTGTTAAAATATTTTTTAAAGCTTTAATTTTATTAAAAATTCAACTTCAGAATTAATTTTACAAATTATCTTTTAATCTAAGGGTTTGTTTCATGTAAGAAATTGACAACAGTGCTGATGGTGACCACAATGCCAATGGCAACAATGATGGTGGCGATAACGACAATGGTGGTGGTGGCGATGACGATGATGCTCATGGCAATGACGACTATGGTGGCGACAATGATAGTGTAATGTTTGCAATAATTATGGCAGCGACAATGATGGTGGCGGCAGTGACCATCATAGTGATGATGATGACGACAGTGGTGGTGACAATAATAACAATGTATGGTGGTAGCAATAATGGTGGTAATTGCGATCGTACTGATGACAATGGTGAAATAATGGTAGGGACAATGATAGTGTGATGGTGGGAGTGGCAAGAATTACAGTGATGGTGGTGGTAGTGATGATGGTGGAGGTGATAATGATGGTGGTGGTACAGTTATGGTGGTGGTAGCAGTAGAGGTGATGTTAATGATGGCAGTGGTGGTGGTGGTGATAATAGTGGTGACAATGACAAGTGTACAAACAGTTGTGGTTACGGTAATTGTATGGTTGCAATGGTGGTAGTAGCGAAGGCATCAATTGTGGTGACAATGATGATGATGATGACGGTGATGGTGTGTCGATGATGATGGCGATGGTGATGATGGTGATGTCGACGATGGTGGTGGTGAGGCAACGATAATGGTGACTGTGGCGACGATGATAGTGATGGTGAAGGCAACGGTGGCAAGTGCAGCGGTGGCAGTGACGACAATGATGTTGGCTTTGGTGTCAATGATGGTAATGATAATGGTGGCAATAAGGAATGTGTTGTGATGCTAGTGATGGTGACGCATTGCCATTGACGACAACGTTATTGGTGGTGATTAAGATGGTAGTGGTGACAAGGCGATGATGATGGTGACAATGATGATGATGGTAGTGGTGATAATGGTAATAAAAGTGTTAAATGAAATTAGGGGGGACTAGAAACTAAAGCTAGTTTCTTTAACTTTTGATTAAAAGCTCTATATTAAATTTTTCTTCGATAAAAATAAGCTTATTTTTTTAATAAGTACTTTTCTAAAAGATTATTTACAACCTGTTCTTAAAAGAAAAAAAAACTCAATATAAGTTAGATCAAGCATAATAAGACTAACTATGAAAAAAAATACAATACGGCTTATATCATCTTATACATGCCCTCTTAAGTTTGATATGCTACACGTACCGAGAGAGATTACCAACTCCAATTGTAAGTTTTGGATATATATGTTCAGTTTAATTAATTATGATTTTTTATTTTTATAATATTATATTCAAATTCAAGTAGAATGGAATCACCAGCTAATATTAAAAATTTTCCTACTAAAACTTAACAGTGTATTCCCTTGTCACCATGCACTATACCCAACCGCTTGATGGTAGTTTAATTAATTATAAGTATTATGAATATTTTATGTTATGGTGGATGTCCACCTTTGCTTATATAAAGAGGCCATCCCCCTTTCTCATTTTACAGAAAATCAGAGGAACAAAGCTTTTACTTCCTTTCTCTCTTTCCTTCTCTTTATTTTCTTGTTATAAATTTTCGATTATTTTATAATACGTTATCAGTACGAAGTTCTGACCAACTGAGATCTAGTCAAGACTAAGAAAGGTAATATATAATAATTATGATTATTCTTTATATTTTTAATTTATATCATTTATGTATATATTATAAAAGTTATTGAAGAACTTATATTCTAAACATCCCAGAAGGATGTATAAAATGATATCTATATCACAAAATAAAAAAATAAAAAATAGGTTCCTGAAGAACTTACTCATAAACATCCTTGCAACATGTATAAATTTAATAGTCATAACTCAGAGTTCTTTAAGAATTCTTAAAATATAGTTCCTAAGGAATTATAACAATCTAAGAAATTTAAATAAAAAATATAATAATTTTTCATTTTACTGTGATATTTATGCTTTTCTATTGCTACTGCGATATTATATTGCTAACTGTGCACCTTTCCATTGCTACTACAATATTATATAGCTAATATGCATTATTACCTAATGTCCATTATTTTATTCCATTGCCATGTCGTGATGTATATAGCTAGTATGCATCATTATACTTAATATGCATTATTTTATTCCATTTTATGCCCTGTACCTTCACATGCTAGATTTCCATGTGCTTTGTTGTAACTTTTATATATATATATATATATATATATATATATATATATATTAAACTAATGTAATAAATTAATGGGACATGTCTTGGTTGGTGAAGCCGTAAGTGGAATTTGGTTAATGGAGAATGGTTTAAATAAATAATGGTGAGTGGAAAGCATTGTTGACCATGTGACTTATTGGAAAAAAGAGATATCATTTGTTGCATTAAATAATTGGCAGAATGAAAAGCTTGTAACGTGAAGATGAATAGGTGAGTAGGTGAAATGTATTTTACTTGAAATAAATAAATAAATAAATAAATAAATTTGCACCTGGGACCAAGTGTAGGCCATGAAAACCATAGCATTTTGTGTATTTTTTATTTTTTTATTTTTAAATATATATATATATATATATATTAGGCATAAAACTTGCAAATTAGAGAGCATTTAACGTGAACAAGCTTTGCCCATCAGCTATAGTAATTAATATCCACTGCTTCATAATTAGTTTTATAAATAATATATTTTATTATATTAATAAGAAATCGAACCCAAGTTTATACTATAATAAATTATCATTCTACCATTAAGTCATTAATATTTGAATGATACCTTATGAAAATTTTAAATTTTCCCTACCTGTTCACTTATATGTATTTTTTTAAGCTAATTTATAAGTTACTTTATCTATTTAAAGAAAAAAAAACAATATTAATCTCATATATATATATAATATTTATAATCATTGTTGATTTATTTTATTACTATTGTTATTACCATCATTATAATAGTTAATATATTTATTTTATTGAGTATTATCTAACTTATTTGTAATCTCTTGCATAGATATAACTATGTCGAATATTACCAACCTTGAGTACGTGGCTCTTGACATTAGTGGAAAAAATTATCTATCATGGACACTAGATGCTGAGATCCATTTAGATGCAAAAGGTCTTGGAGACACAATTAAAAATGGAAATAATGCATCTAGTCAAAATAAAGCTAAAGCCATGATCTTTTTACGCCACCATATCCATGAAGGATTAAAAAATGAGTACTTAACAGTTAAAGACCCTCTCGTTTTGTGGAATAATCTAAAAGAGAGATACGACCATCAAAAAGATATAATTCTTCCAAAGGCCCGTTATGAATGGATGCATTTGCGCTTTCAAGATTTTAAAACTGTAAATGAATATAATTCTGCGTTATTTAGAATTACTTCAAAATTAAAGTTGGGTGGAGAAAAGATCACTAAAAGTGATATGTTAGAGAAAACATTCTCCACTTTTCATGCATCTAGTATGCTCCTGCAGCAGCAATATCGCCAAAAGGGCTTTAACAAATATTCTGAATTAATTACTTGTCTCCTTGTGGCTAAGCAAAATAATGAATTGCTTATGCAAAATCATGAATCTCATCCAACTGGAACTGCTCCATTCCCAGAAGTGAATGTAGCAACACATGATCATCATACTCATGGTCGTGGTCGTGGCCGTAGTCGCGGTCGTGGACAAGGTAATGCTCGGGGATATGGTATTGGTCGTAGTCGTGGATATGGTTATGGTCGTGGTTATGGTCGAAATGATAAGAGATAATCATTCACATGGAAAAATAAAGAACATATGAAAAAAGGGACAGATGCTCAAAATAGCGAACAAACTAAAAATATCTGCTATCGTTGTGGTAGCAAGGGACACTGGTCTCGAGTTTGTCTCATACCAAAGCATCTTGTAGATCTATACCAAAAATCCTTTAAAAATAAAGGGAAAATAATAGAGACAAATTTTACTGGTATAGATGATGATTTCTTTGATTTTAGTGTTGATGATTTTCTTACTCTTCTTGAAGAAGACATTGACCACTCGGTTGGAGAAGGGAGTGCCCCTAAATAAATTATTTTATGTTTCATGTAATTTATTTTTGTTATGAATTTAGTTTCTATCAATAAAATTTTATGTTGAATATTTATTGTTGTTAAGTATATTTTACTTATGTTTATTTTATTTATTTAATGAAGAATGAATGCCCATGTCAATAATGAAGATATATATCTCACAGACAGTGCAACAACTCATACCATTCTCAAAAATGAGAAATATTTCTACCATATAGTAAAACAAGAAGCCAATGTTAATACTATATCTGGTAGTATAAATATAATTAAAGGCTCTGGCAGAGCTAATATTTTGTTACCTGGAGGAACAAAATTGCACATTGAAAGTGCATTATATTCTATGAAGTCTCTAAGAAATTTATTGAGTTTTAAGGATATCCGCAAAAATGGATACCATATTGAGACCACAAATGAAGGAAAAGATGAATATCTTTACATCACAAAGTTAATTTCTGATAAGAAATGTATATTGGAAAAATTACCTTCATTTTCCTCTGGTTTATACTATACTTATATTAGTACAGTTGAAACAAATCTTATTGTAAACTAGAAGTTTACAAATAAACATGACTTTGTTATCTGGCATGAAATATTAGGCAATCCTGAAACAATTATGATGCAAAAAATAATTGAGAATTCAAATGGTCATTGCTTGTCCAGCAGACAAGTTCTCCAAACTAATAATTTTTCATGTGCTGCTTGCTCTCAAGGGAAATTAATTACTCGGCCATCACCAATGAAAATTGGGAGTGAATCACTCATATTTTTAGAGCGTATACAAGGTGATATTTGTGGACCAATACACCCTTCATGTGGACCATTTAGATATTTTATGGTTTTAATTGATGCATCATCTAGATGGTCACATGTATGCTTATTATCAACTCGCAACCAGGCGTTTACGAGATTACTAGCTCAATTAATTCGTTTAAGAGCTCATTTTCCTGATTATCCAATTAAGAAAATACGCCTTGATAACGCTAGTGAGTTCACATCTCAATCGTTTAATGATTATTGTATGTCCATTGGAATTGATGTTGAACATCCTGTAGCACATATTCATACATAAAATGGACTTGATGAATCATTGATTAAATGTTTGAAACTGATAGCGAGACCACTGTTAATGAGATCAAAACTCCCAATTTCAACTTGGGGACATGCAATCTTGCATGTGGCAGTACTTATTCGTATCAGGCCTACAAGTTATCATGAATATTCCCCTTTATAATTGGTTCATGGCAAAGAACCAAATATTTCCCATCTAAGAATCTTTGGAAGTGCGGTATATGTTCCTATTTCTCCTCCACAACGCACTAAGATGGGACCTCAAAGAAGGTTGGGAATATATGTTAGATATGAAAGTCCATCTATAATAAAATATCTTGAACCTTTAATAGGTGATTTATTTACAACTCATTTTACTGATTGTCATTTTGATGAACCTGTTTTCCCACCATTAGGGGAGAAAATAAACAGTTGGATAAAAGGATTAGCTGGAATGAGATATCTCTATCATATCTTGATCCTCGAACAAAGCAATCTGAACTAGAAGTTCAGAAAATAATTAGTTTGCAAAATTTAGCAAACCAATTGCCTAATGCATTTGCTCATCCAAAAAGAGTGACTAAGTCACATATACCAGCTGTTAATACTCCAATAAAGATTGATATCCCTGAAGGACAATCTAAAATTGCAAATGAGTCTGAAGCCAAAGTAAAACGTGGCAGACCTGTTGGTTCTAAAGATAAAAATCCTCGAAAAAGAAAAGTAAATAAAGAGGATGGTCGAATCGAGGATATAAAGGCTTCATATCCAGAAGAAACCAAGGTACCTGAAATTGACAAGAATAATGAGATCTCTATAAATTATGTCATGGATGGAATACAATGGAATCGACAAAAAGTCAATGTTGATAAAATTTTTGCATTCAAAGTGGCTCTTGATATTATAAATGATGATAAGAATCATGAGCCAAAATCTATTAAAGAATATGCATAAAGAAATGATTGGCCAAAGTGGAAAGATGCAATGCAAGAAGAGTTACACTCACTTGCAAAATGAAACATTTTTGGGCCTGTAGTCCAAACACCCAAAGGTGTAAAACCAGTTAGGTACAAATGGGTCTTCACAAGAAAAAGAAATGAAAATGGTGAAATTGTGCGATATAAATCAAGACTTATTGAACAGGGTTTCTCACAAAGACCTGGTATTGATTTCGAAGAAACATATTCACCAGTGATGGATGCAACTACTTTTCAATACTTAATAAGTTTGGCAATCCGTGAAAGGCTTGATTTATGCCTTATGGATGTTGTTGCAGCATATTTATATGGCTTGTAACATCTTGATTTTGATTACCGGCTAAGATTAGTTACTGAATTAAGGTTAATTACAGATTAGAACTAATGGTTGAATTCAGATTAATTTCCGATTAAGCTAATGGTTGATTTAAATTAATTGCTGATTGATTAGAGGAGGCTGAGTAATAATAAGTGGCCAGGTAAAATTACGCATATGCCCTTGATGGTATAAAGAGCTTCGGTTCTCTCTCTCATTCATTTTTGGGGACGTTGTTGGAGTAAAGACTTAGAGAGTTGAGCACTCTTCTTGTGCATGCAACCAGTTTCTTTCTTCTTCACCTTCGTCTTCTTCTCTTCATCAGCCACTGTTGGGGGTGTCCTTGAGGCTCGAAGTCCTCCACTGCTGTGAGAGTCGGAGTGCAGGAGAGAGTAAGCCACCTCTCTTCATGCATGCAGAGGATTGTTGTGATCAATTCAAACTTTTTCTTCTTCTTCCACTCGAACACTGAGCAGAACCTCGAGTGGGAAGTGGGGGCAGCACTGGGTGCCTGGGAGCTGAAAGTCCTCCATTGTTGGTGAAGATTAGACTGTTCGAGTGTGGGAATAGTGTTTGGAATCCTCTACTGGACCGAGTGAGTGGACAGCGTTATGTATTGGAGGCTTGGAACTCCCCACTGTTCTTGCATGTAGAGCGTGGGTGTCTTGGAGGCAAAGCTGTTCGAGAGTGTGAGTGGCTCGGTGTTCCTCCAAAGCTGTGTAGAGTATAACGACTGGGTTGTTCGGTGAAGAAGGGTGACTGAAGGATCGATCGGGAGCAACCGATCGGTGTTGAGAGCTCAAAGAGCTTTTGGATTCTTCATTCCAGGTAGGGGGGCTGATTTACATCTTAAATGCATGGTTTATGGACGGGTTCCGGGTGAAATTACTTCACTGTGTTGTGTTGCACTGGTAATGTGTTGTTTGTTGTGTTGTGTTTAATAGTGCATGAGATGTGGGTTTGATATGCTGATTCCCGTTTAGAATCTTATGTTGAAGTGCATGTTAATTTTATTGAGAATGCTGAGTGCATGTACTGTTACATTGTTATGCCGATTCTTGTTTGTGATTTACAATGATAAAATACGTGTGATGCCTGTGATGGAAGTGTGGATTGCCGAGTGAATGCAAATGCTGTGTTGAATCGGTGGTGATCTTTTAATGGCTGCATGAGATGCACTTGATAAGCATGGATGTTCATTGTGAAATGCATAAGGTTGCATATATAGAAAAAGGGTGACCCGTGGAAGGTCAGGAACCCTATGAGATGATTTCCAGCTACAGATTCTTGGCCAGATCCTGTGAGAGCCCGTGATAGCCGATGGAGCTAGAGTTAAGTCTGGAGACGTCACGAGGTGACCGGTATCACGCGGGAAGGGATAATGGACTGAGGCCGGGAAGGAATCTGTAACTG
This sequence comes from Clitoria ternatea, assembly GCA_037962975.1. NCBI lineage: Eukaryota > Viridiplantae > Streptophyta > Magnoliopsida > Fabales > Fabaceae > Clitoria > Clitoria ternatea. Next base: position 18,681,301 of record CM075670.1, on the reverse strand, counting down.
AAATTATTGTTTAAGTCGGATCCGCATGCATGTGCATTGGTGTATTGTTATCAAGAATGACATGATTGATATAGTCTTGAATGACTTGATTGAATTCTGACTGGATGAATGTATGCATATTGATACTGTCGCCGAGTGCAATGTGATGATTGGTTGGGAGTTTTTGTTATTGAGAATAATGTGCATTATATAGCCCTGAGTGAATTGAATAATTCCGATCGGATGATGTTGTATTGAATGGCAGTGTATGTTATTGCTGATTGAGATATGTAATTGCATGATGGAGAATTTGAGGATTAATCCGAGTCAATAACTGTCATTTAATGTGTAAAAGCCCCTACTGTGGCTATGTTTTCAGTATATGCAGGTCGGAATAGTGAATAACAAGAAGGCCTTAAACCCGAGTGATGGGTATCTATGCTGTTGTAGCGTACATAGTGTATTGTACATATTGTATATAGATATAATATAGCCTTGGCCGGCTCTCATGTAATCCGTTGTCTAAACGTATTTCCTTATATGGGTTGACTATCGGAGTTGTGATCGAGTATACATATATATATAAATATAATTTACGTTGATATGATGATTACTGTATCGGCTGAGAAGTGTGGTCGAATGAATAATGTTAAGACAATAAGTGTTCAAATAGGAATAAGTTAGGAGAGCCGTTTCCGAGTGAAACTTTAGGCGAGTGGGCCTTTTCCCGAGTGGTGAAGGCTTAAGACAGTTCCGAGTGAGATGTACTCGAGTGGACTACTTCCGAGGGAAGGCTAGTCATTAAGTTATCTAGTGAAAACGACTGTGTGAATCTCTCCCGATTGGAGAAAGATTTAAATACTCTCGAGTGGGAATATCCTGAATAAACCACTTTCGAGGGAAGATGGGTTGTGATGGTTCGAATTGAGGTGTATTCTAGGAAACCTCCTCCGAGTGAATAAGTTTATAGATTCTGAGTGGAATAACTATCATTTTCCGAGTGGAACATGTGTGTGTGACCTTCCTGAAATAAATTAAGGATTTGGCTGAGAGTTTACCGGGTGAAGCATGACCCGAAGGGGACCGTTCCTGAGTAAGCGTGGTCCCGATTTCGAGTGATATACCGAGTTCATGGGTTCGCTTCAGCGAATGAGGAATCGCTCCAGCGAGAATAAGGCTCGCTTAAGCTTCATCTTTCGCTGGTTTTGCCTTCGTTTTGTTTTATTTTACCCCGACTCCTACACTGAACTGATTTGTGAACGTTTGAATTTTGGAAAATTTTCTCCTATCCCGTATTTTATTTAATGTAGCCGGGATGTTTCATTTTTGTATCAGAGCAGACTTAAAAGGTCCAAGGCCAAGGTATGCTTACTGAGAGTAGGCGGTTGTGTGCAATATGACCGGTTATCATCATTGCTTGTGGTATTCTATTAGATTTGACCCATGCTTGAGCATGATTTGTGTGGCTACATGCCTATGAGTTTTGTTGAGGACGGTGATGTAAGGTGTTACTGTCAGAATATTACTTTGGGGTAGAAGATTTGTTCCTACCCTGGTGTGATTATTCATAAAATGCTTAGAGATTGTTTTTAAGCCTGGGTCGACTGAGAGGAAAATAGAATGATACATGTTGAGACCTTCGTATGTATTGAAACTAAATTAGTTGGTTTAGTCTCTTGTATAAGCCAAGCTAGTGGCTCATAGCCGAGGCATACTTGTTGATGGAGATGGGACTCACATATTTGAGTTGACTAAGTGAATAATATTGAAGGAATCCCCTAGTGTGGTGATCTCAAATTTAAGTGATCGGTTGTGCCATTTGTAAAGGATGAGCCTTATATCCTTTGGCACGAGAACCCTATATGATGTGTGATATAAGTGATTTGTTACAGTTCCCTAAGTCGGGAATTGGAGTATGTGATAAGTGAATAATTGTGGAATCGGATACATGTTAGGTTGGGATAGTGTCTCATTCTTTGGTGTGTAAAAACTGAGGGGATGATTGGTTTGATGTTAGGCCACCAGGTGTGGTGACCCTGTTGATTGGGCAAGATCTTGTATGATCGGATGTTGTTGAGATGGATACCTGAGAAATTAGAAAACTGAGTGAATAATTGATTTAGTGGTGACTCATAAGGTGTGGTAACCCCGACTGGATTTAATATAATCTTATGCTGTCAGACCTTGTGGAACTAGACCCTGTGGTAGTCTACGCTCGGTGATATTTGGTTGTTGTGGGTGTGCCCCACAATGGGTACTAGGTGACCCCTGGGATTTTGAGTCGGAAGATTTGTTAAACCTTATGGTTAGTTGAACCGGTAAAGTGATTGTGTAATAAATCGTTGAGGCATGAACCATCATGAGATGAAATGTAAATAATGAATGTGGTACCGAATGGGTAGTGAAGGTAATGTTGAATTCCGAGTACGACTTGGTATTGAGTGAGGTGATGATAGAAGAAGTATGATGATGTGGGTTGTACGACCAACCGGTGGATTGTGTTTATGATTAGTGAAAGGTTCACCGATGAAGAAACCTGTTATGTGATTGAAAATTATGTTATAACCTTGAGTTGTATACCTAGGTGAGTTTAGTGGACCGTCTAGGCTTAAGTCGATTGATGGCCGGTGATGAGTGATGAAATAAGGGATTATTAGACTGTTGAGCCATGGTTCTGGGATGAATAAGATATAAAGAGGAGATATTTACTCGGTAAGGGCTGGAAGCCAATTGTTGTTATACCATTTTATGGTGATGGTGACTGATATTCGATGATTATCATCATGTGATTTGCACATAGATTATGTGTAATGACGGGGTGTATACCCTGTGAGGGTCGGAAGTCTATTGCTATTATACCATTTTACAGTAGTGGTAATTGATATTTAATGATTGTTATTATGTGATGTACCCTATATGATGCATAAGGACGATGTTGATATAAATGTGTTGATTATAGATCTATGTAAATTACCAGTAACTCTCATGTGAACTAGTATTATTGAGTAAGTCTGGTCAGTGTGAGCGATAAGAGTATAAAGTATTTTATTCCGACACGACTCTACACACTATAGGTACTGTGGCGGCGTACACTTTTGTAGCGACTCTATGTAATTGTTGTAACCCCTATGGGAATGGGACGTCATCCTGTAGGTCGGATGCAGCAATTCATAAGTCGGGCAAGTGAGACTGTAGCTACTTATGGTGATGGTTTGAGTCTATCGGGCAGTTCTGAATAAAATGGGAGTTGTGTTGAATGAGTAGTAAGTGATAGCGTGTCAGATGAGAGTAAAAGATTTTATTTTAATCCTGGGTGCTTACCTCTGAGAGAATCAGAGGTTATTCTAGTATAAATTGACTATTAAAGTGATGTTAGATTGTCGGAATAGAAGGGAGATCTTTCCGACAGGGGTGCCCTGATGTTACTGGTCGAGAAGAGTGATGGTGGTAAGTGGTTATGCATTGATGGCCACCGATCGGATAAGTTAACTATAGGGAATAATATCCACTGCCGAGGACTGATGATCTGGTGGATCAATTGGGGTGTGATTCAGTCCTTCTAAGATCAATTTGCAGTCAGGATACTATTAAATCAGATTAAGGCTTCAGATAACCATGGACCGGCGTCCAGGACTTGTTATGGCCACTTTGGAAATATGGTAATACCGTTGGTATGACAAGTGTTCAGGTGGTATTCATGAATTAGATGAACAATGTCTTGTAGCCTTACTTGGATTAGTTCGTGAGAATGTTCATTGATGGTATTCAGAATTATTCCGAGTCATACCTGGAGCATGAGGACGTCTCTACACAGTACTGAGGTACTGAAAGTGAAGCAAATTATTTGTCGAGTTATTAACATATGACTTTGGTTGGATGGGATCCAATTTCTGGGACATTCCAAAAATGACGTTGTTGTCGGTCCATCTATGGTGGTAGTAGTGATGGCATATGTGTGACCCAAGTCTGTCATTGAAATTAGAAGTTTACGAGTCTAGCCGAGTAATAATGAGGATTCAGTGAAGGACTATGATTTTGAGTTGAGATAATTGTTGAGGCGAGAATTCGCTCGGGGAAGATGAGTATATTCCGAGTGTGATAAGTGGAGATAATCCCGAGTGAAGAAAAGGAATATAATTCCGAGTAAGTAAAATCTTCTGGGAGAAGGAACCATTGAGTGAAGTGAAGTTATGATGTTCCGAGTGAAACATCACTAAGAGAGTCATTACTAAGTTAAGGGAACTGTGTCCCAATGTGACACTTGTGCGTAAGGTAAAATCCGAGTGAAAGTCTCCGGGTGAGACGTTTCTGAATGGGTTATTCCGAGAGTGGTAGTGTCGAATGAGAAAAGCTTGAATTTGAATATCTGCTTCTAAGGCTGAAGAATTTTCGAATAAAGAACGAGTATAGTACTTCCGAGTCGTGTGACCTTCAGGTGAAGTGTCTCGGAGTGTGACACTTCCGAGTGGAATGGTACCGGGTGAGACGGTTCCAAGTGGAAAGGCGTCGAGAGAAACATTTCTAAGTCTGTAAGATGTACCACCGATTAACCTTTTTCCAGGGAAAGGTATTTCTGGACGGAAAGAGGAGTTTTGAATGTGTAAGTTTCTGAGTGAATGGCTCCCGAGGGGAGTAGATATCTGAGAGGTAAAATTAATTATATTGTACACGGGCCGATGTTTAGAACTGCTGAGTTTGAACTCAGGTCTGTCTTTGAAGTGGACTTAAATTCTGAGTGAATTTTTTGTAAGTGGAAGGATTTTCGGGAGTGAATTACCTTCAAACCCCGAATAACCCTTTCGAATGAGAAACTCCGAGTGACATTCTCAAGGAGTAGACATGGAATTAGCCGAAGGCATGGATAGGAATCTGAGATTTCAGGACCGAGTGTGGTGCCTGCAACAGGTAAATCCAGGCAGACTGTGCTAAATGAAGCGCATGGAAGCTCTTTTGAGTGTTTGTCTCAGTATTACCAAGAGGTATCACGGTTTGAAAAGGAAATTCTAGTGGTCGGATATTGAGGGGCCGAGGGCTTAATCCAAGATAAGTTGGACAGTAGTGAGTAATGGGGAGAGTCGGTAATGTTACTTACCGACTGGATCTCCCCAACTGGTTAATTAACATCCATAATGTGTCTCCTGTGACACAATATTGATCCTATACTCTGTGTGAGTCTATGGTTGGGCCGAGTGACTCCTTTGAATTGGAGGACCCGACGGTGGGAGTACACCGATCGACGTTGAGAATATAAGGCCGAATGGCCAAGGAATCAGGAAGTACCATTGGTTATGGTGAATTGGCAGAATTGAATGGGGTAATTTATACGTAGAAAATTGAACCCCAAACATATTGGATCCTAGGAAGTGTCGTGAAGCGGTCGGTAAACCGCTTGACAAGCAGAGCCATGCCGATTAGAATCATGAAATCGGTCGGTGAAACGTCTAAAAAGCAAAGAGGTGCAATTGTTTAGAGTGGCATGACAGCAATTCTGAGTTGTTTTATTGAGGCAAGTTTATGTTTGAATTTCGAGGACGAAATTCTTTAAAGGAGGGGAGAATTGTAACATCCTGATTTTGATTACCGGCTAAGATTAGTTACTGAATTAAGGTTAATTGTAGATTAGAACTAATGGTTGAATTTAGATTAATTTCCGATTAAGCTAATGGTTGATTTAAATTAATTGCTGATTGATTAGAGGACGCTGAGTAATAATAAGTGGCCAGGTAAAATTACGCATGTGCCCTTGATGGTATAAAGAGCTTCGGTTCTCTCTCTCATTCATTTTTGGGGACGCTGTTGGAGTAAAGACTTAGAGAGCTGAGCACTCTTCTTGTGCATGCAACCAGTTTCTTTCTTCTTTACCTTCGTCTTCTTTTCTTCATCAGCCACTGTTGGGGGTGTCCTTGAGGCTCGAAGTCCTCAACTGCTGTGAGAGTCGGACTGCAGGAGAGAGTGAGCCACCTCTCTTCGTGCATGCAGAGGACTGTTGTAATCAACTCAAACTTTTTCTTCTTCCACTCGAACACTGAGCAGAACCTCAAGTGGGAAGTGGGGGCAGTATTGGGTGCTTGGGAGTTGGAAGTCCTCCATTGTTGGTGAAGATTGGACTGTTCGAGTATGGGAACAGCGTTTGGAATCCTCCACTGGACCGAGTGAGTGGCCAGCATTGTGCATTGGAGGCTTGGAACTCCCCACTGTTCTTGCATGTAGAGTGTGGGTGTCTTGGAGGCAGAGCTGTTCGAGAGTGTGAGTGGCTCGGTGTTCCTCCAAAGTTGTGCAGAGTATAACGACTGGGTCGTTCGGTGAAGAAGGGTGACTGAAGGATCGATCGGGAGCAACCGATCGGTGTTGAGAGCTCGAAGAGCTTCTGGAATCTTCATTCCAGGTAGGGGGCTGATTTACATCTCAAATGCATGGTTTACAGACGGGTTTCGGGTGAAATTACTTCACTTTGTTGGTAATGTGTTGTTTGTTGTGTTGTGTTTAATAGTGCATGAGATGTGGGTTTGATATGCTGATTCCCGTTTGGAATCTTATGTTGAAGTGCATGTTAATTTTATTGAGAATGCTGAGTGCATGTACTGTTACATTGTTATGCCGATTCTTGTTTGTGATTTACAATGATAAAATACGTGTGATGCCTGTGATGGAAGTGTGGATTGCCGAGTGAATGCAAATGCTGTGTTGAATCGGTGGTGATCTTTTAATGGCTGCATGAGATGCACTTGATAAGCATGGATGTTCGTTGTGAAATGCATAAGGTTGCATATATAGAAAAAGGGTGACCCGTGGAAGGTCAAGAACCCTATGAGATGATTTCCAGCTACAGATTCTTGGCCAGATCCTGTGAGAGCCTGTGATAGCCGATGGAGCTAGAGTTAAGTCTGGAGACGTCACGAGGTGACCGGTATCACGCGGGAAGGGCTAATGGACTGAGGCCGGGAAGGAATCTGTAACTGAAATTATTGTTTAAGTCGGATCCGCATGCATATGCATTGGTGTATTGTTATCAAGAATGACATGATTGATATAGTCTTGAATGACTTGATTGAATTCCGACTGGATGAATGTATGCATATTGATACTGTCGCCGAGTGCAATGTGATGATTGGTTGGGAGTTTTTGTTATTGAGAATAATGTGCATTATATAGCCCTGAGTGAATTGAATAATTCCGATCGGATGATGTTGTATTGAATGGCAATGTATGTTATTGCTGATTGAGATATGTAATTGCATGATGGAGAATTTGAGGATTAATCCGAGTCAATAACTGTCATTTAATGTGTAAAAGCTCACCCCTACTGTGGCTATATTTTTAGTATATGCAGGTCGGAATGGTGAATAACGAGAAGGCCTTAAACCCGAGTGATGGGTATCTATGCTGTTGTAGTGTATATAGTGTACTGTACATATTGTATATAGATATAATATTGCCTTGGTCGACTCTCATGTAATCCGTTGTCTAAACATATTTCTTTATATGGGTTGACTATCGGAGTTGTGATCGACTATACATATATATATAAATATAATTTACGTTGATATGATGATTACCGTATCGGCTGAGAAGTGTGGTCGAATGAATAATGTTAAGACAATAAGTGTTCAAATGGGAATAAGTTAGGAGAGCCGTTTCCGAGTGAAACTTTGGGCGAGTGGGCCTTTTCCCGAGTGGTGAAGGCTTAAGACAGTTCCGAGTGAGATGTACTCGAGTGGACTACTTCCGAGGGAAGGCTAGTCATTAAGTTATCTAGTGAAAACAGCTGTGTGAATCTCTCCCGATTGGAGAAAGATTTAAATACTCCCAAGTGGGAATATCCCGAATGAACCACTTCCGAGGGAAGATGGGTTGTGATGGTTCGGATTAAGGTGTATTCTAGGAAACCTCCTCCGAGTGAATAAGTTTATAGATTCCGAGTGGAATAACTATTATTTTCTGAGTGGAACATGTGTGTGTGACCTTCCTGAAATAAATTAAGGATCTGGCTGAGAGTTTACCGGGTGAAGCATGACCCAAAGGGGACCATTCCTGAGTGAGCGTGGTCCCGATTCTGAGTGATATACCGAGTTCATGGGTTCGCTTCAGCGAATGAGGAATCGCTCTAGCGAGAATAAGGCTCGCTTAAGCTTCATCTTCTGCTGGTTTTGCCTTTATTTTATTTTATTTTACCCCGACTCCTACGTTGAACTGATTTGTGAACGTTTGAATTTTGGAAAATTTTCCCCTGTCCCGGATTTTATTTAATTTAGCCGGGATGTTTCATGAGTCACTTGAAAATGACATCTATATGAAACTTCCTGAAGGATTTAATTTGCCTGAAGCATATAAAATGAATTCTCAAGAAAATTATTCAATTAAATTGAATAAATCTCTTTATTGACTGAAACAATCTCGGGGTATGTGGTACAATTTTCTTAGTGAATATTTGTTGAGAGAAGGGTATAAAAATGACCCGATTTGTCCATGTGTGTTTATGAAAAGACTCAAAAAAGAATTCGTTATAATTGCTATTTATGTAGACGATTTAAACATCATCAGAACTCCTGAAGGGCTTTCAAAGGCTGTAAATTGCTTGAAAAAAGAATTTGAGATGAAAGATTTAGGAAAAACAAAGTTTTGTCTTGGATTACAATTAGAATATTTAAAGGAAGGAATCTTAATGCACAAGAAAACTTACACTGAAAAAGTGCTAAAGCGGTTTTATATGGACAAATCACACCCATTGAGTAGTCCAATGGTTGTAAGGTCACTTGAAGTGAGCAAAGATCCTTTTCGACCTCAAGAGAAAAATGAAGAACTACTTGGTCCTGAAGTACTATATCTCAGTACAATTGGTGCACTAATGTATCTTGCTAGTCATACATGACCTAATATATTAGTTGCTGTTAATTTGTTAGCAAGACATAGTTCTTTACCCACAAAAAGACATTGGAATGGGATTAAACACATATTTCGCTACCTTAGAGGTACAATGGGCATGGGTTTATTTTTCCCATATGTATCTAAGGCAAACCTAATTGGTTATGTAGATGCGGGGTATTTGTCTGATCCTCATAATGGTCGATCACAAACAGGATACTTGTTCACATGTGGTGGTACAACAATTTCATGGAGATCCATAAAACAAACGATCACAGCAACATCATCTAATCATGCTGAAATCTTAGCATTACATGAAGCAAGTCGAGAATGTGTTTGGTTGAGGTCTATGATTCAACATATTCAAGAAACTTGTGGCTTGCATGCTGGAAAACTACCACCAACAATCTTATGTGAAGATAATGCAGCTTGTATTTCTCAGTTAAATGAGGGCTATATTAAAGGAGATAGGACAAAGCATATTTCACCAAAATTTTTCTTTACTCATGATCTCATAAAGAATGGTGAAATAAATGTCCAACAAGTTCGGTCATGTGAGAATTTGGCAGATATTTTTACAAAATCATTACCAACCAAAGTCTTCGAGCAACTAGTACAGAAGATTGGTCTTCGGTGCCTACATAGATGTTCTGATGAGGGGGAGAATTAAATATTTATACATTTAATTCTTTATTTACTTTGTAAAGAATGTTGTACTCTTTTTCCTTCACTAGGTTTTTGTCCCACTGGGTTTTTCCTAGTAAGGTTTTAACGAGGCACATTCTAAAATATATGGGCATCCAAGGGGAGTATTATGAATATTTTATGTTATGGTGGATGTCCACCTTTGCCTATATAAAGAGGCCATCCCCCTTTCTCATTTTACAGAAAATTAGAGGAACAAAGCTTTTACTTCCTTTCTCTCTTTCCTTCTCTTTATTTTCTTGTTATAAATTTTTGGTTATTTTATAATACAAAGAAAATTAAATCTATATTTGTTCAGTTCATTCGTTAAATTTGCGTATTTAGTTGCCAATATGAATAAGGGAGCAGCAAATGTGGAATTTTATTCATGTATGGTCATCCTCTAAGGTAAAGAAAAATTTCTTTATCTCAAAAAAGAAAAAGAAAAGAAAATTTTGTGTTGACTTGCTGGTGATCAATTTCTTGTATGCTTTCACACTTTCATATACAATATAATAGGCCCGTTTGTTTAACTTTATTTTAAAGTATTTTTTAAAAAATATTTTTTTATAAGTATTTTTTTAATAAGCAGATCGGAGTTGAGTTACAATTTTTTTATTTGTTTATATATTTTTTATCTTTAATATATGAATTAAGCTTTTTATGTATTCAAAAATACGAAGCTTTGGAAGTGATAATTTGGTCAATTAAATTTGCTTAGAATAAAATTAGCATTAGACAAACTTTATTTAGAGGTTAATTTGTATAAGTTGAAATATCGAATATGATGATTTTCTTATTTTTTTCATCTCGAGTACTTTGTAAATTTTAATATTTATGTTTATTCTTAATATATATTTATTCTTATTGATTATTTTTATCGGAATATATTTAACTATTATGCACCATTGAAGAATTATTATTATGACCATAAATTATAAACAATATGATATATATACTATATTATATCATTAAAACATATAATATATAATTAAGATTTTTGTTATATGAATATAGTACAAATAGAAATATAGTAACTTGAAAATATTACATAATTTTATATTGTTATTATAAATAATTTTACCCGGAATATATGCTTATATTTTATTAGTTGATTTATGATACAAATTACAAGGGAATGAATTGAACATCTTAAAATACACAATATTTCTTTAGTTATATATGATTAAATTGATTATAGATGGATGACTTAATTATAAGCAAGTGTTTCAATTATATAGCTAAATGATTGTAACTAAATTTTGGTTAAATATAAATTCAAATCAAGAGTTAAGATTAGCATCTATGTTTTTATTAGAATATATGCTTTAGATTTTGTGAATGTTTTTTGTAAAAAAAATCAGAAATTGAATTTGTTCCCCCTAGATCGGGAGGGTTCCTGCCTCTTTATTTTTGGAGAACATAACGAAGATTTTGATTCCCCATGATCTCAGCAAAGTATAGTTATCTTTTTGTCAGTTAGGCCTGGATCAAAAGCCCCCCTTTTTATTTTACCATTGTATGAATGTAACTGAAGAAGCTCTTTGTAATTGAAGTGACATTTTTTAGTATTAACCTTAATTCTCCTAAAGTAGTCCTTTAGGGTTTTGTCTCTTACGTACTGGGAGTGAACATTTTGGCACTAACCATGGGGCTCGATGAAACGGTTCCCACAAAACACAAAAGAGACTGGCCCTAAGGAATACAACAATGGTAACTACATGTAACAATTCCAACCGCCACAGAGATGGCAATCACCAAAGGCGGCATGAAGGAAAACAGGACCGGGACAACCAACTACAGGAGATATTGACCCATCTTAAGACATTACAACATACAATGAAGGAATTATAAAAAGAAAATGAGGACTTGCACAACCATAGATTGGAGGAGAGGGAGGCCTCCAGTTACCATAACACCTAAACCACGAGACAAGGGGTAGACAAGCCTGAGCCTTTAGTTCCTTATGCTACACACTCGTTCACAAAAGAAATAATAGAAGCCCTAACAGTAGTGCACTACAAACCTCCAACGATGGAGAAATATGACAGAAGGGATGACTCGAAGGAGCACCTAACCATGGTCACCCTTTCCGTCAATGCACTCAGGGGGTTTGTTTCAATCCTATCTCACCATGAAACTCTCGCTCGGAAATGGATTCATTAGAGTTGTTTACTCTACCCCAAAGATCGCTCGGGAGTGTTACCATAAAAGTCTCACACCCAGGGAAACTTTTATTATAGAAGAGGACATCGAAATGGGGTTTGATCCTAGAAACGAGAGAGAGCGTGAACATCCCCAACCTGTGGAATCCTTGAAGTTATTATAGGTAGGGTCTAAGTCGAGTCAGTGCGCCCGTATCAATGTAGTATTGGATCAAAACTTGGAGGCGTCGTTGGTAGAGCTCCTAAAAGCAAATGCCGACCTCTTCGTATAGAGCCCCTTGGACATGCCAGGCATTAATCCGAGCATCATATGTCATTCACTAAACATGGACCTAGAAGCTAGACCGATAACACAAAAGTAGTGAAAGTTGGGCTCTGACAAAAGAACAATAGTGAAGGAAGAAACAAACAAACTATTGAACGCCAACTTCATGGTTAGGGTCAAAAAGAAAAGCAGCAAGTGGAGGATATGTGTGAATTTCACCGATGTCAATAAGGTATGTCCTAATAAGATCCTTATCCTCTGCCTAGCATTGATTGTTTGGTAGATGGTACGTCAGCGTATCATGTGTTGAGTTTCATGGATGGATACTTGGGACAACTAAACACAAATGAATCCGAGAGACAAAGAGAAAATTCTTTCATTACTGGATGAGCAAATTATTACTATCGAGTGATGCCCTTCGGGTTAAAGAACGCTGGCGCCACTTACCGGTGACTAGTAGACAAGATCTTTGCCAAACAGATCGATAGGAACATGGAAGTATACATGGATGACATGGTTTTAAAGACCAAAGAAGCAAGAAATCAAACCAAGGACCTAGAGGAGACATTCGCCAAGCTAAGAAAGCACAATATGCGCCACAACCCCGATAAATGCTCATTCGAGGTCCAAGGTGGAAAGTTCCTGGGGTATATTGTATCATCTCATTTTCAACACAAATAGAAAATAGATATTAATATAGAAATACTTACTATAAGTTAGTTTATTATTATCATTTTTTTGAAATTTTCGTATTTATATTTAATTATTTATTTTTTAAAATAAAATAATAATAATAAAATGAAAATATTTTTGAATGAGAATTTTAAAATGACTTAATTAGTATTCACTAATTAAGAAAATTATATTAAGAATTTTTAATATCTTTATTATTCACCATTTTTATTTAATGTTCTTATATTTATGCTTTTACATATTTAAGATTTAACTTTTATTAGAATTTTAAAATAACATTTTGAAGGAATTAGACTATGGTTCTTTAGAACTTTTTGATTTACATAATATTTATGATTTTCTGGAATTTTTTAAAATTTTTGAAATATTTTAATAAAATAATATATTTTAAATAATTTAAAATTTATATAAAGTTACTTAAAATTAAAAATATTTACAAGAATGTAAAGTTAAATTATAAGAAAATTTTCTAAAATCCATTTCAAGTAGACTTATCTAAAAATTATCAGTTTGAGTAAAATCTTGATTTTTACCAATCGTAAAAAAATCGAAAACATACTAATAAATTTTTATTAACAGAAAATTTTAGATTTTTAAAATTTAAACTTTATATTACTTATCATAAAATTAGTGAGAACTGATATAATATTGCTAAATTTCAAAAAGGGTCGATTTTGAATATTTAAAATATACCGAGTGAGAGGTTAGTATTTGGCTTAATAATTCAGCCGACATTTACTATGCAAAATACTGTGCATGTATGAAATTTTTAAAAGATGCACAATAACCAGGATTGAAATTTCAAAAAATGCACAGTACTTTTATATTAAAATAATGGAATGCATAGTAATTTTTCTTCCTATAAATACCGAAGGAATTCTTCTTTAGAATTCACAATTTCAGATTAAGTTTTCTTAATATAGTAGTACTAGTGAGATAGTGGTGGAAGTAAGAGAGAGAAATAAATTTTTTTAGAAGAAGGTTCTACTAAAATCCTAAGGTAAGAATACCTCTCTTTTATATTTTTTAGAGTTATTTTCATATCGTTTTTAGAAATCTATTATTATATTGGAAATAATATTATTTTAACTTACCATTCTAAATAGTAAAATACTATTTCAATAGTAAATTACTATTCAAATAGTAAATTACTATTTACTGTTACTATTTACCTTTACTATTCATGTTTTACTATTTACTGTTACTATTCGCGATTTACTATTTACCGTTACTATTCACAATTTACTATTTACCGTTACTATTTATGTTTTACTATTTACTGTTACTATTCATGATTCACTATTCACTGTTCACTATTCACTACTCAAAATTTACCATTTTGCTTTAAGTAGTAATCTTAATTTTCATCTTGTAACTATATTAAAATGAAATTAGTATATTTTAGAACTCAGAGATGAGGCGCGCACGGATTTTTAATAACGAATCGGTATACAAGAGGTAAGGGGGAGTGAGATAAGGATATAATATGAAAGACATAAGAATAATGGGAGGAGTCCCCTACTCTTTTTAAATTTAATAATATTATTATTTTAAAATAATAACTTCTCAACTTAAAATTAATAATAAATTTAATATATTGTGTAACTTATTCTGAAATACCTATGCATGGATCTGAATTATTATAACTTATACGGACTGGACTAAACCTATGCAAGGACTTTGACTTTTATATCCTATATGGATCGAACTAAACCTATGTAAGGACTTAGACTATTATGACCTGTATAGACTGAACTATACCTATGTGAAGACTGGATTATATATATGGACTTATATAGACCTGTGCGAGGAATGAACTATAAGGACTCAAAATCAAATCTACTAATTTAAAAAACATTAAATTTTGAATTATATTTATGAGCGATATTTAGTTGACTTGACTTGATTATAATTAATTATATTTGATTTTGATTAACGATATTGTGATTTATAATATTAGACTGTGATTAATAATATGCAATTATGATTGATGATATTTAATTGTGATTGATGACTTACAATACTTGATTGTGGTTGATGAATGATTGATGACCTTGTGATATGAAGTTTAAGCATATAGCAAGCATGACGGAAAGTTAAAACTCAGTAAGAATTTTCTTACCTTACTCTTTAAATTTTTATTCCAAGAGAAAGTATTTTATAATTATTTTAGTCTTTTATTTCTTAGAAATAATTTTCACTAACTTTATTTTTAATCTCTAGAATAAAATCTAGTATTAGAAAGAAGCTATTTTATGAAAATCAGAGGTTGAGATAATTAATTCTTGAATTAAAGAAAATTTTTATAGTTTTAAGTATTCTTAGTTAATGATTTTAAAAAAATATTTTCTTTTAGAAATCAGAAATTTAAATTGGTTTTCCCTAATAACATAACTAAAGGATATTTTGTTATAGTCGAGATTTCTAAACTCAATCTAGTTAAGATTCAAATTGGGAAAGATTATGTAAATATGTGAAGTTTTTTTTTAAGAGAAAGTTTTGAGATATTTAAGGCTTGGAAACTCAATTTTGGTGAGATCTGAATTTGAAGACTGTACTAAATTTATTTTTGTATAACAGAAGTTCAAAGAAGAACTTATGGGAATGTACAGTTTATTGAGATGATTTTGTGAACCTTTATGGTATTTAATAATTGAATTTCTAAAAGTCTTAACCAACTAAATATGCGAGTAGTTCATGCATCATGAATCATTAAAGAGAAATGAGATGTGATATTGCCCGGTGACAGGGCCCGCAAGCGCACGGGTTATGTCGCGTAATATAAAAGATTATCGTTCTCCACAGGGATTGTGTTCAAAGTACCAGCATATTGAAATTTAATTATCCACACAATTGGTTTTTAAGGTTTTTGTAAAATAAAGCACAAAATTAAGTTGCACAGAATACGAATAAATACAAAAATAAAATTTACTTGACACTAAAAAATCAGAGTTGAGAGTATCTTGGGATTTCGGGGGATCAAGACTCTATTTTATGTTAATGAATTTTAACTTTTCATAAATAAGAATCAAATTAAGTTTTCCAAGGCGGATTTTCCTTAAGCTAATTAATATGTTCCTCTCGGAATCCTATTAATGTACCTAACCTATGGAAAGCGCTGCTTAATCCTTAGAAAAGGCTCATTATCGTTTTATGAAAATCCCTTTTTAAAAATCCCCAAAAGATTTTGATTACTTTCACGGTTTTACCGAGGTCACAAAAAGTATTTTAAAAACTTAGGCTTGGTTCAAAAACTTTCCAGTAACAATAAATCTCTCGATTCTATTAATTACTTAAATTTACTAATATACCCGCAAGTATACAGTTTTATCACTTAGGTTCTTGTTAAAAATTACTAAGAGCATTAAGCATTTTTTAAACTAAATGGAAAACAGAAATTTATTTAATTTAAAGTCAAAATAACATTAATATAAAATATTATCATATCCCCTTTATCCTAAGATAATTAATTTAGTTACTCATGAAATAATTCAAATTCATATAAATAATGGAAAAATAAAACATACAAGTCATGGTAAAAATAAAGACTTACGGGTTTCTCCAAAAGCTCAAAATAATTTTACCACTGTATTTCCTTGTTGCAATATTCCTCCACTAATTACAAATTAGAATACTCACTTTTACAATTCACAACTCTTAAAATAAAAGAAAAAGAAAAAGAAAGTAAAAGAGAAGTGGGAACGGGAAAGAAAATAAAGAGAAAGAAAAATGAAAGAGAAAGAAAAGAAAAAGAAAGGGAAAAGAACGAAAGAGAAAGGAAAGAAAAGAAATGGAACGAAATTGAAGAATGGGAACTCCCAGGTGACCCTTAGTAACGCTTCTCCCCCCTGTATTTATAGAACTCGGGAACATTAAGAATCGGTGGCTAGTGGGGCTTTCTCCTTTGTCTTGTAGTCAGCCGCCCCACTAGATCAGCATTGGATACAGCCTGGATGGAGTTGGTAGGAACAGCTTGCACCTAAACAGCTATAGGGAACGGTGGATAGACAGCCTGGATGTTGTCAGCCGCCCCCCCATAAGTCAAGGATCCACTTGGATAGTGGAAATCCAAGTCAGCAAGGGCATTCAGTGGAAATATGGGTCGGTTTGCTCCTTTTGACTCGAATTTGGTGCCTCAGTCGGTATACAACCACAGTGGGAAATAATCCGAGTGGAAAAGGTGCCTTTTAAATACAAGACCGAGTGAAAGCTTTGCTCGGTGTTGAGTTGAGGGGACGGTGTTAAGCGTGAAGACCCCTGATGCTAAATTTTCTCTTCATTTCGCTTGAGTGAGAGTTTCTCGCTTAAGCGAAAACACTCCAACAGCTCACTGTCCATCCTTCGCTCAAGCGAGAATTTATTTCGCTTAAGCGTTTGTTCAAGGAAACCATTTGTGATAATCTCGCTCAAGCGGAGAAAGGCTCGCTCAAGCGAGAAGTCTTCTTTCACTGTTTCACTCGGATATGTCTCTAGAATTGAACCACTCGGAGAAACCTTTGCTCGGATTTGCTTGATAGTCACTCAGTCGAGAATGACCCTTCCTTAACTCATTCAAATGATACACTCGGACACCTTCACTCGGAAGTCCGAGTTTATTTTCACTAGGAATTTCCTTCAGTCGTCAATTAACTCACTCGGATATACCTTTCACTCAGAAATTTGAACTTGAAAGACTCTGGAATCTGGCTGATAGAAGTTCTTCCATGTCCGAGCCTTGCTTTGCTCGGAAATGCAGCTTTCTGCCCCAACTCACTCGGGACAGCTTTGCCCAGAAAAACACTTGTTCCTCAATCAGCTTGCTTCAGTCAGCATCCCTTCACTCGGACAATAGCTCTGAACGGTATTTATTGAAGGTCAGTCCCTTTTTTCACTCGGAATGGTTGTATTCGGACAGCTTCCACTCGGATTCACCTCTAACAGGGACATATTTCTTTTCAGCATTGAACCTCCAACAGGGTTAGGCATTTATCACTCAGAATGGCTTTGACAAGGAACCTTCCACTCGGATTCACCTCCAACAGTGAAGTATTCCACTCGGCAAGGCTCCATTCTGAGTCATTCCACTCGAATTTGATCATTTTTGAGTCATTCTACTCAGATTTCATCATTCTGAGTCGGAATTTAGCATAAAAAGAGAGTTCTTTCCACTTTGGGCTTGTTCTTCTTGTTTCTTTATCATTTTATGGTCATTTTTCTCTTATTTTTGACCCTTTATTACCTTAATTCCTGCAAAATAATATACCCAAGTAGAATATAGTGGAAAGAAAGAAAAAATCACAATAAATAAAGGAAATACAGTGCATAATGATTAAAATCCTAAGCAAACTAGATCTATTTTATTGTGTTATAAAGCACTTATCACCCGGGGACGGATTATAGAAACTGAGGATACATTAGAGGAGGTTCAAATGCGAACCTTGGGATGGGAGGGTGTGGAAGGGTACTTCAGGGGACCTGGGGTCGCTCCCTAATGTCGGGTACTTTCACAATAAAAACCATCTCAGTCTGACTAGTCTCTAAGTGTTTCCACGCTAGTTGAGTTGTTCATATGCTACAAAGGCATTTATGTTATTATCCAGAATTATGGAACAGTGTAAACTCCTGGTTGGCCTAGTGCAAATTAAAACTTTAAGGGACCACATGCATAAAATGAATGAGATGGTAGTATTAAAAACATTGTATGACATTCATGTGATTGTGACATTCTATGTGGGTGATTGTGAATGAAAGTATAATTGTTATGTTATGAAAACTCTACATTCATAATTGATTATGTATATGATTGTGTTTGAAATTATTATAGATTGTGAAAACTCTTATGCTTATGTCTTATCTATAAAGTATTATATTCTATTTCTCACTCCTTCTTGTTTGAATTTCTGTGTCCAAAATATATGTTATATGATATATAGCTAGCAGTTCAAGATGAAAGGATGAAATTACAAGAGGGTAAATTGGTCTCATCCTCAATCGGATAGGAGAAAAGATGTGACAAGAGTAGGATTCCAAAATCACATGGTCTGAAGATAAGGAAATGATTGGTTACAGTCAAAGTAGAGGTATTAAATCTTTAGTTTTAGTTTACCTTAATACAATATGAAGTTGGATGATTGTAATTCAAGGAAAAGGTTAAACTTTCATAAACCTTATTCTTTGGATATGATACTGTAATCTTTGATCACTTATGATTTTCTGAAAGTTCATTTTATCATTCTGAATAATTTAAAACATTTTACTTTCAAAATTCAAAGAAAATCAGATGTATATATGTCCTTATATACGCTAGATAGGAAGTGATAAATATATATATCTTTCCAAAAAAAATTTTAAAAGCTAGAAAAATAGATATATATCCTGTGTATATAAGGGGTGTTACATATATGTTGATTCACAGAGGCATAGAGGTCAACCTTGACGAATGCCGGGCCATCTTGGAGATGTAGAGCCCCTAAAATCTTAAAGAAGTATAGCGCCTTACCGGAAGGATTGTGGCCTTATCCTACTTCCTCGCTAAGTTTGTAGAAAAAGTCATGCCCTTCTACCGGGTCCTAAAGAAAATAGATACCTTCCAGTGGACCTAGGAATACGAACGAGCTTTCACGGAGCTAAAAGTATACCTGGCTTCAACTCCCATATTGACTAAACCAACCTCAGGACCAGAACTCATCATTTACCTGTCAACCGGGGAAAATGTCGTTAGCGCATCCTTAGTACAAAAGGAATGGCCCATTGTAACATCCCTAGTCAATTTATCTTTTAATACACTCGTTTAAATATTTTTCGAGACAATTTCTCACGTCTAATAGAAATCAATCAGGTTCCAGTAAAATAAAATTTGCTTTTGTTAAATATAATTGAAATAAGCTAAGCGTATTCAAATAACAAAAACCGATCAGAAATAAATACATTTTAATAAAGTAGAGTTAATTAAAACAGAAATGGAAAACTAAGGCAAGAGGGTCATCCGCCTGAGCGAGACCCTGCTGCGCCTAAGCGAAATCCGAAGGAGTCGCTTAAGTGAGTGTCGGCTCGCTTGAGCGAATGCCACACGGGCGATCTAGCTCACGAGTCGGGGTTTCACTCGGAAAGGACCACGCGGTTATGTATCACTCGGTAACGACTCATACTTTTCATCACTCGGAAAATTCTTTACTTTCATTCACTCGGTATTCTACACTTGACTTATTCCTATCCTTCACTCAGGAATAGTTCGCTAAGTCTCATCTCACTCGGGAATAATCTAACCTCCTTCACTCGGTAAGGTTTTCCCCGGGTATCCCCACTCGTACAATACCCTAACCTCACTTTACTCGGGAAAGACTCTCGGGTATAACACTCGGAATTTTACTCACCTTCACTCGGAAGGAATCTACTCTTCACTCGGAGACATTCTACTCTCTCTTCACTCAGAAGTAATTCTCTCAGCCTCGTTCGGACAAGGATAAATCTGTTGCGACTCAAAACTCGATCAAAATGAACACCGGCCACAACATCAAAAATTGATATTTATATCAAACAACATACTTATTCAAAATTTAGTTCAGTTCATAAGTAACAGGTAGCATCACACACTCAGAAAATTCTTTATACACGTATATTATACAATTTATTCAAAATCACTCGGGCCTTGGCATCGATTCTCCGCTTGGCGCACCTCCAAGGCTCTGACCTCCTCCCTGTCACTGGTTACTAAAATGAAAAGCACAGCAAGGGTGAGTGTTTGACATTATAATTAATCTAGAATGGATATTAACAGACTACATGCATATGACACCGTCCGTCTACAATATCATCATATTACAAGTTACACTCAGCAAGCATAGCCGATCTCACTCGGTAAATATAACAATCTGCACTCAACAAATATAGCAAATCATGCTCAACAAGCATAGCCGATCTCACTCGGCAAATATACTAATCCGTACTCAGCAAATATAGCAACATGCACTTCGGCAATTATGATTAATCATATGCACATCACAACTAATTCATCAAATGTCACCACTGACTCTCATACACAATCGATGCCTAGTATTCGGATACTAAAGGATCGGCCTTCAGCTGGGGTCCTACTTGATACCCCGTGAACCCTGCTTGGTTTACCGAGTCCTGCTTAACTCTCCACCTCGACCACTGGGTCCTACTTGACCACTGGGTAGCTCAACTGGGCACAAAAATCACGGGAGCCGGAAATGAGGGGCTAAACATACCGTCGGCCGTCCCACACCACATAGTCATACATACAGTTCACATTTCATATGTTATGAGTGGCCATTAACAACAATTACTCATCACTTGGGTGACCTGCTTGTCAAACCTGACTCACATTGCCACTACACCGATAGTCACAGCATCCAAACATTTCCAAAATCATCATCCTCATAAGCCACACATACCCAATCTTTAAGCGATCGGTGTCCACAGTCACACATGCATCAACATACACATACAACATCATTCAATAACAATTTCTTACTCTGTTCACATAGTTCAACGACTCGGTTACGAAGTAAGTCCTATTCTAATTAATCATAACCCGAACACCCCCCTTACCTCGGTTCCAAGCTTCTATAATCTGCTCCTGGTGCCGATCACGCCCTCTGAGCAATGGGTTCATTGTCTCACTTCCGAATGCAGCACCTGCTCCGTTACTCAGTTTTTCGGTGTTTGATCTTCTACCTATGGGTCGGAAGGCAAAACTCGTTAGCTTTATGCCATCCTCAACTCTAAAAACCATTTTCAAGCTCACACTCACCAGAGGAGTGGAAAAGAGAGCCTTACCCCGCCATGCATGGCCATTCGGTCAGGGAGTGAAAATGAAAAGGGGTAGAGATTACTCAATTCAAACGGTCCAATGGACTCACCTTGAAACCACGATCACGGAAATGGGGTTCGATCGAGGTTTTGACACGAACGGAGTCCTCTTCTGGAGCATGCAACTCAGCAGCGAGAGAGGAGAAAATGAAGAAGAAGAAGAAACAGACCAAGAAGGAGAAAGAAAAAGTAGTTCTCGTGAATAATGAAGAGGGAGAGAGGAAAGCTCCCTTTTTATATAAGGCTCAGGGGCAAAACAGCCTTTTCCCTTATTTCATTTACATTCTCATTAAAAGTTTTAATTAAATTTTTACTCCTTCTAATTTCACCTCATCTAACCCTTTTATAATTAACCAACCAACAAAGTTTATTTACTTTTACAACATTTAATTATTCATAATTGTCTAATACTTCATAAGAGTATTGACCCGATCTGGATACCGGCCAACCGGTATCCTGGCGTAGTGTCCACACATCGGTAATCCAAGCTAACGCTTGAGAGATCGGACACTTCATCTGTTCTCGCATCCTTGTTACGTATATCCATTCACCTCAGCCATTTTGAGAGGTTGATCCGGACTATTTAACGGTTTTCATTATATATCATGCAACCGATGTCATCGGTATATATATACATCCGGACTACAATTCCGAGTTAGGCATTCTCCCTACACCGGTTAGTCCAGGACAGCACCAGGCACACCAGATAAGCATCAGTTACAAGACAATACGTCTTTGACCGCCCTCCAATGTGTAACTGGTCTTCAACATCGTTCGGTCCTCACATCTGAGATCGGCCCGACACCGGATCTCTTGACCCCGGTTCAGGGCGGATCAAATATCCAATAAATCTCTAAAACATTTGTTAATATTTTCCACTCATCATAATTTTTATTAAAATATCTGGGATGTTACATCCACCCCCCTAAAAGGGGATTTCGTCCCCAAAATCAATGTTTCGATTGAAAAAGATGGGGGTACATCTGCCTCATGTCCGATTCTAATTCCCAAGTGTAGGTTATCCAATCCAGATTCTACCATTTCACCTTCACTAACGGTACCTCCTTGCTCCTTAACCGTTTAGTTTGATACTCTTCAATACTGATTGGTACAGCTTCCACCGTCAGGTCTTCCTTTAATTCGATGGAGTCACTCGGCACAATCATCGTGTCACATGGAATATAGGCTCGGAGTTATGATACGTGAAACATATTATAGATGTTAGTCAACGATTGGGGAAGATCCAGTCGGTAAGCAACATCACCGATCCTCTCTAGTATTTGATATGGTCTGATGTATCTCGGATTAAGCTTTTGGCTCTTCAATATCCGACCGACACCTTTGGTCGATGAGACCTTCAGGAACACCCAGTCGCCCACATGAAATTCGAGCGGTCGATGTTGATTGTCATAATAACTCTTCTGTCAATCTTGGGCAATCTTTATCTTCTCTCGGATTAGAGTAACTTGTTCATTCATCTCTTGAATCAGCTCGGGCCCCAGATGAATGGCATCGCCATTCTCATTCCAACAGAGTGGTGTACGACACCTCCGACCATAAAGAGCTTCGTACGGAGCCATTCTGATGCTGCTATAATAGTTGTTATTGTAGGCAAACTCCACCAATGGTAAATATTTTTCCCATGAGCCGCCTTGCTCTAATACACAGGCTCTCAGCATATCCTCAAGAGTCTGTATAGTCTGTTCTGACTGACAGTTAGTCTGAGGATGATAAGCCGAGCTCAGTCTTAGCTCAGTCCCCAATTCTCGTTGCAGACTCCCCTAAAATCTTGAAGTGAATCGAGGATCCTGATCGGAAATAATATTTGAGGGTACACCGTGCAGTCGTACAATCTCAGTAACATACAGCCTAGCCAGTCGGTCCAACGACCATTTCATATTCATTGCCAGGAAGTGGGCACTCTTGGTTAGTCTCTCAATAATCACCCAGATTGCGTTGCACCCGGATCGGGTACGAGGTAGCCCGGATACAAAGTCCATGGTAATACTCTCCCACTTCCAGATCAGAATCTCCAGAGGTTGAAGCAAACCCGGGGGTCTCTGATTGTTTGACTTTGCACTTCTGGCATATCTTACAGGATTTTACGTACTCGGTTATTGCCTTCTTTATGCCCGGCCACCAGAACTCCTTCTTCAATTCATGGTACATCTTTGTAATATCGGGATGAATACTCAAGGAACTTCTGTGTGCCTCAGCCAGCACGGCTTGCCTGAAATCACCGGTTGCAGGCACCACCACTCGGTCTTGGAATCTCCATATTTCATCATTGCCCCGAGTTAACTCCATATCCTTGCCTCGTGCCTGAGTGTCAATCAGTTTCAGCAACTCCTCATCATCTCTTTGGGCAACAGCTATAGATTTCAAAAATTCGTTGGAGATCTTCAGCATTCTGACTGTCATTCGGTTTTGAGCGTTCATAATCACTCCGATGTTCATGTCCCGAAAGCTCTCCAACAGCTCCTGCTATCTGCCCATCAAGTAAGCCGCGTGCAACATGTAACACCCTCTGTTAGATAAGACAAATCCTTTTGTAGGTTCAACCTATTTAACTGAGTGTGTTAACAGTTTTTAGAAAAAGTGAATATTTTTTTTTCATGAATACGTGGCAGATCAGTAGAAGCAATAATGTATATATCACATAGTCATTCACAAACTGTAAGTAATTGTACTCTTAACAGAATGGGGCACGCAGGCACCCTTAGATATTATACAGTCATCCGGTGTCTGATTATTAATCATAAATATTTTATCCTTAA
This sequence comes from Clitoria ternatea, assembly GCA_037962975.1. Classification (NCBI taxonomy): domain Eukaryota; kingdom Viridiplantae; phylum Streptophyta; class Magnoliopsida; order Fabales; family Fabaceae; genus Clitoria; species Clitoria ternatea. The sequence continues at coordinate 18,657,062 of CM075670.1, read as the reverse complement.
TGATTGTTCTCAATGGGTTCAGCATATTGCTGATCTTCACATTCGGGTTCTTGAGTTTCTAATTCCTCTGAAAAATGGTCAATAGTAAGGGTGAGTATAACCCAAGACCCTGTAGGTTACCCGGTGCGGACATAATCCAGCTGACAAGTAATAACATGTAATCATACAATTCACATTTCAAAGATTATAACAATCAAATATGTCATCAGGGAATGCATGAGTTTGTTCCATTATGATATTTCTTGATTACGTTTCATGATGCATGTGGGCCCAAGAAATTATTTCTTCTTCTCTAGAATATCACCATTCCAATTCTCTAGAGCGATCAGGGTCCGCCCAAGCTCTGGTACAAATGAACTCATTGGTTCTCATCATTGATTTATATATATATATTTGAGACTTGGATCCCTACGATCATAGTTACACTCCGTCATTTAGTCAAAGTACACCAGAATTATTCGTCTCACCCGGCTATCAGGGTGCGACTCTGATGCCATTGGGTTGCCGTTCCAGTTGTACTCCCAAGATTCTTCATGGAGATCGAACGTGAGTGTTCTCCACTGTACCAAGTGTATGCTCTAGAGGTTTTTCTTCTTCAAAAATATTTTCATGATGCGAAATGTATTCTCTTTCATCTTTTGAGTCATGGGTATTTATGTGATTCCAGCCTCATCATATTCGTTCACAAGCTTTTGATTTAATGGATCAAACGTTGCAGGTCATTTTGATAAAATATATCGTTTATAACTTAGTTGAAATTATACCTTGTATAAATAATAAAATATAATTCATATTTATTTACTCATAGTTAATAAAATAAGATATTTATAGCAATAATACTAATTATAATAATAGGAATTACAATAATAATAATGTAAATAATAATAATAATATTAAGAATAGTAATAGGGAAAAGACCAATAATGATATTTATAACATTTTAATAATTCAATAAGGAGTATAGAAGGGATTCTGAATGAAAAATCCAAGTATAAAACGTTAAGACTGCTTTTCCGAGGAGAAGGAGTTAAATACCGAGTGACAAATAGGTTTTTCCGAGTGAAATCAATTAAATACCGAGTGAAATATAATTATCCGAGTAAAAGAAGTCTGTTTCCGAGTAAAAATGAATTTTCCGAGTAGAAATAGATTGGTACCGAGTAGAAATGAGTTTTCCGATTAAAACACAAGTTATGTCCAAGTGGAAATGTTGATAACCAGACTTTCTGAGTAAAACTTGGATAAATACCGAGTGCAAAAGTTAAGATTCCGAGTAAAAATAAGCAGGATTTCCAATAAAATCAAACTGAGAGGATTTTCCGAATAAAACAAATCTGAATCCGAGTGAAATCAATTTGAAAGAATTTTCTCAGTGAAGTTAAAACATTTTTCTGAGTAAATCATAATGAAGAAAGAGCTCTCTGAGTGAAATAATTATTTTCTGAGTAATTTCTGATTTAAAAGAGATTTTATGTGTGAAAAGATTATAAATCCGAGTAGAATCATATTGATGAAGTTTTCTGAGTTAAATAAGATGTATCCCGAGTAAAAATCAAACTGGGTAAGTTTTCTTGAGTGAAATAACTAATTTTCCGAGTGAATCAAAAATGAATAAGTTGAGTGAAATAAGTTTTATTCTAGTTCCAATATATATATATATAGCTCCAAATGAAATCAATTGAAAAGAGCTTTATAAGTGAAATACTGATTTCCGAGTGAAATTAACTTGAAAAGATGTTTTCCGAGTGAAATTAAGGTGTTTATCAAATTAAATATAATCCTGTGTGAAAATTTAAATAAGAAACTTGTATTCTTCAGATAACCAATCGGATTAATATATAACTGGTCAAATCACTGTAATTTCTGAGTGAATTTGTGTATTCTTTAACTGCTCTGGTTGATTGGTACAATACCGAGCTTAATATCATAGTATCCGCTGTCAGTTCATATCTTTTTACTGGAGCTCTCATAAATACCCATGATACTTTAATATTTTTTTCAGTCCAGCATCAAACATATACACTTATTCATTCATATTAATCAATAAAATCAACATATTCACTGAATTCTCATAGTCAATAGTAAACAACGCTGTAATTAAACATGTTCAATACATTATATATACAAATATAACAAACAATTAAAACATTTAAATCACAACAAAACCAGATCTGTCCTGGAGAGGTAAGGAAACACATTCCTTAACCCTTTCCTTTCACTCAGATTCCCCCAGAATACCCGAGAATATACCCCCCTTACCTTGATGGAGTTCTTGGAGGAGAAGAAGAGCTGTCCTGCACCAATTCTGAGTGAAACAGAGGAGAGGAACTTGAGAGATAAATAAAGAAGTTGGTGCTGGTACGTAAGAGAAAGAAGAAGGAAGAGGAAGAAGTTCTTAATTTTGGTTTTGATAGTTTGGCTTGGAGATGCATTGATTTAATAGTTGCAGGAGACAAGTGGGAGACACTAATTGGAGGATTAGGTGGGATAATGGAAACTTTTGACTCATTCCACTGTCAGCTTTGCATTAAAGGGGTTAGTGATATATTAAAATATATAAAGTGGTCTGAGTGGGGTTAAAAAGGTGTTCGGTATTGGAGATTTTGAAGAGGACGGTATTAAGTATGTGAGGGCGGAGTGCAGTATGAGGGCGGTATTAACAGAGGGCGGTGTGGAGTGTGAGGCGGTGTGCTGTATGAGAGCAGTGTGGAGTGCGAGGTCGGTATGGAGTGGGCGGTGTTGAGTGTGAAGTAGGGAAGGACGGTGTGTGTAAAGGAGTTAAGGACACCGTCTGTGGAAAGAGGGCGGTGTTGTGATGAACACCGGCTCATAGTTGTCCGGTGTGAACCTCTGATCTAAGGACGGACCTAATTGGCCAACCGGTGTGAAGTGCTGACACCGGATTGCTTAAGCGAAATCCGATTCGCCTGAGCGAGTCCTCCCTTCATGGCTCGGAAAACTTCTAAAACTGATTCATTTCTCTTGGTCCTCACTCTTGATTGTTTCTTCTTAAAACATCTAGTCGGATTTCTCCTCTCTAGGTCGGATTTCTTCTGGATTCAGTCGGATTCTCTTTACTTAGGATTTCCATTCGGCAAACAACCTATTCTTATTTATTTCACACTTAACTAAATCATTCCTTAGCCAACTCAACATCAAATCACTTTTTACTCGGATTTCATAACACCTTAGGCTTACTCGGAAAAGGGTATCCATATTCATACAGTTTCCACTCAGAATTATAACATCCTTTATTCAGAAATCAACACTTTCTCCACTCGGTCCACTCATATTTCTCCCTTGGTTTGAACCAAACTCTTCAACTACAATTTCAATCGAAGCCTATTAAGGTCATTACCTCTCGGAAAAGACACACACGTATGAGCCTCACCCGGATTTGGTCCAGTAGAGTACCTCTCACTCGGAAGAGGAGTCATACTCATAGACTTACTCGGAAATGGCCCTGCCTACTGCAATTCACTCGGAATGGGTTTCCAAATGCTATTTTCCGCTCGGTATCTACTCAATTAGCATTATTCATTCATCACCACTCATATTCAAGCCAAGTAATGCTTTAACCATACAATATATATATATAACCATTCAGAATTCATAACTTAAATCACTATTTCTTCCATCAAATCTTCCCAATAATTTTAATAGCACATTTCAGTCGGTAGAAGGCATCAACTCTACATATGCATTCATTCACTCGGAACTCCTCAGCATTCACTCGGGTTTCTCATTCAGACCTAATAAATTCTGGTCTACTCAGAACCATTCAAACTCTCCATCACTTAAAGGGTTTATTTCATACTTAACTACTCAAGTCTTTAAGTCCTTCATCAAAATACATTTCATTCAGAATCTTTTCAGGTCTTTCACCACTCGGAAAATGAGTAACAGACATAAACCTTACTTGGAAATATCTCTGCCCTATATATTCCACTCAGAATGAGCTTCCATTACTCTATATTTCACTCGGAATTGCGTATTTGGGGTCATGTTCCTTAGAACAAGTTATACTGGATTCAAATATGCCCTTACTCGGAACTCTACTACCCAAAACACCACACTCGAAGATCTTTCTACCCGGAATGCTATTCCCTTCCTCTCTAGGAAGATCTGAGTTGGACAACTCACTCGGATTGCACTTGGTTATAATTTTGATTGAGTCTATTCACTCGGTATACTGTAATCATAATGATTTCCACTCAAAAAGAAACAATTGGCAAGATCTGACTTGGAAGTGAGTCTCTCAAGGGTGTTTTCACTCGGAATATTCACCCAGAAGTGGTTCCCTTGAACCCACTTCACTCCAGCTGTTTCTAAGACCAAGGTTTCACTCGGTAATATCCCTTTTTAGTAATATTTTATTCGGTCAACCTAACTTTACACTCGAAATTGGCTCCCTCCACCATTTTCCACTCGGTTTCCTAAGCAAATACATAGGAAACCGTTCGGAATCCTTCTTAATTGATTCTACAACACACTCCAATCGGCAGGAAGCATCAAATCAACATAAGCATGAGTATTTATACATTCTTTCACTCAGAATACTCCAATCAGTGTAGTCTCCTTCAAAATAGGAAGTATTTGACTCGGAACCGAGCCTTTCTAGGATGTTTTGACTCGGATTTTCACTCAGGAGTGGTTCTCTTGAACACACTTCACTCCAAATGTCTCTGTGATCAAGAATCCACTCGGTAGTAACCTTCTTGGTCATATATTACTCGGATAACATAACCTTACACTCGGAATTTCATTCCTTACTCGGATTTTCTTTCTATCACTCGGTATTGCTCACTGTCACTCGGATCAGAGTCCCTTTTCACTCGGAATTTGATTAATATCCTCAAAGGTCTGCATAAATTCCATAATTATACCCAAAAATATAATTTTTTTAGAGTATTACTGACCCTATACAAGGTATTTACTCACTTATTCTTACTTTCTGACCTTCCACACTTCAAAATTTACCAAATAAAACTGCTACTAAAAACAGGGATGTTACATTCTCCCCCCCTTTTAGGAATTTCGTCCCGAAATTCAAAAGGTGAAATTGTTTCGCATCATCGTCCTCCAAAACTTATCATCAAGTCCTAGACTTGTCTGAATCCAAGTTATATGCTCATGTTATGCTTCGGAAATTTCTCTCTCAAGATCAAGATTCTCTTAAATCTTAAAGGGCTATCCGTACCTAACAAAACAATGCTATGATTTCCTTAGCCTTAAGACTTCCAAATCATCACATGAATCATTTAATCATTACTAAAATTTAGTCAAACTCATTATAAGCCTCTTGGTTTCATCTAAGATCATCACCAATTCATCTTATTTCAAAATGACATGCCTATTTATCATTTCAAATATCTTAATCCACTATCAATTGTTTCCTTAATCTACTATCATAACATCAATAGTCTAAATTAATTACTCTAATTACATACTTACTTATATACACTCCTTTACCAATCCTCAATAATCAACACCTAATGCCTCAGATATTCATTTCCTTATATGTAATCATTCTAGAGTATTTAAAGCCATCAAGATCATCAACTTAGTTAAAATCCTCAAATCACTACACTTAGGGTTTTTCATCAAAATTCAATGATCATTTCTAATAATCACCAATTTCCATTAACAATACCTACATACACATTATCGTGGGTTTTCGCTAAAAATCATCTCACATGACAGTATTATTCACTTCCCTTAAATCCTAAGTTAGGGTTCCACTAGAATCAAACAATCGCCATTAACAACCATCATCTTCTGTCTCAAATCTTGAAATTCTTGTATACCACTTCACATCCATCCTGAAACACACATAAGTGTATTCTACCTTTGGGTTTTGCATGAAAATGGTTTCTATTCCTAAAACCCATTCACAAGGCATTCTCTTAATCACATAGAAATTCAAAACCTAGAGACAAAGATTAGAGAATTTTACCTTACGCTCCGAGCCATCCCAAGTCCTAGTATATACACGAAAATGAAGAGAGAATAAGGAAATAGGTCATATCTTGTTTCCCATTTTATAACGAACAGGATCTCAGTTTGGGCTTAATACTAACTTTAAAAATTACCATTAATATCCTTAATAGCCCTAACTAATGGTATCTCAATCGGAGCTTCTTGGTCCTATAATCAGATTTCTAATCGGTTCTTATTTTAACTCTTATGGTCTAATAATACTTGACAGATTTTCTGTTGTAACCCTTTCTTTGAATTATGTAAGATCGTTCTGCTGAAAGTTAGCTAGTACTTGGTTCTGCCTAGTAGAGATATGGGGTAATTCTTGTTGTTCTATCATCTCCACGATTTGAGTGAGAAATTTCTCCATGTCGTGATCATTGTTTCGGTGAGTCATTAGGAAATTGTTGATGGAATATCAACAAAGAGGTTCAGGGTATATGTTATGTGGATTATTCCACATAGGAGTCTTAGTCTTAGGAGTGTTATGGACTGTTCAATATTTCTATCAGAGTACGTGGAAACCTAATGGTCCACTCCCCAAGCTTAATGAATCGACTATGCTCTGATACCACCTTTGTAACACCCTCTGTTAGATAAGACAAATCCTTTTGTAGGTTCATCCTATTTAACTGAGTGTGTTAACAGTTTTCAGAAAAAGTGAATATTTTTTTTTTCATGAATACGTGGGAGATCAGTGGAAGCAATAATGTATATATCACATAGTCATTCACAAACTGTAAGTAATTGTACTCTTAACAGAATGGGGCACGCAGGCACCCTTAGATATTATACAGTCATCCGGTGTCTGATTATTAATCATAAATATTCTATCCTTAATGATTGTTCTCAATGGGTTCAGCATATTGCTGATCTTCACATTCGGGTTCTTGAGTTTCTAAATCCTCTGAAAAATGGTCAACAGTAAGGGTGAGTATAACCCAAGACCCTGTAGGTTACCTGGTGCGGACATAATCCAGCTGACAAGTAATAACATGTAATCATACAATTCACATTTCAAAGATTATAACAATCAAATATGTCATCAGGGAATGCATGAGTTTGTTCCATTATGATATTTCTTGATTACGTTTCATGATGCATGTGGGCCCAAGAAATTATTTCTTCTTCTCTAGAATATCACCATTCCAATTCTCTAGAGCGATCAGGGTCCGCCCAAGCTCTGGTACAAATGAACTCATTGGTTCTCATCATTGATTTATATATATATATTTGAGACTTGGATCCCTACGATCATAGTTACACTCCGTCATTTAGTCAAAGTACACCAGAATTATTCGTCTCACCCGGCTATCAAGGCGCGACTCTGATGCCATTGGGTTGCCGTTCCAGTTGTACTCCCAAGATTCTTCATGGAGATCGAACGTGAGTGTTCTCCACTGTACCAAGTGTATGCTCTAGAGGTTTTTCTTCTTCAAAAATATTTTCATGATGCGAAATGTATTCTCTTTCATCTTTTGAGTCATGGGTATTTATGTGATTCCAGCCTCATCATATTCGTTCATAAGCTTTTGATTTAATGGATCAAACGTTGCAGGTCATTTTGATAAAATATATCGTTTATAACTTAGTTGAAATTATACCTTGTATAAATAATAAAATATAATTCATATTTATTTACTCATAGTTAATAAAATAAGATATTTATAGCAATAATACTAATTATAATAATAGGAATTACAATAATAATAATGTAAATAATAATAATAATATTAAGAATAGTAATAGGGAAAAGACCAATAATGATATTTATAACATTTTAATAATTCAATAAGGAGTATAGAAGGGATTCTGAATGAAAAATCCAAGTATAAAACGTTAAGACTGCTTTTCCGAGGAGAAGGAGTTAAATACCGAGTGACAAATAGGTTTTTCCGAGTGAAATCAATTAAATACCGAGTGAAATATAATTATCCGAGTAAAAGAAGTCTGTTTCCGAGTAAAAATGAATTTTCCGAGTAGAAATAGATTGGTACCGAGTAGAAATGAGTTTTCCGATTAAAACACAAGTTATGTCCAAGTAGAAATGTTGATAACCAGACTTTCTGAGTAAAACTTGGATAAATACCGAGTGCAAAAGTTAAGATTCCGAGTAAAAATAAGCAGGATTTCCAATAAAATCAAACTGAGAGGATTTTCCGAATAAACAAATCTGAATCCGAGTGAAATCAATTTGAAAGAATTTTCTCAGTGAAGTTAAAACATTTTTCTGAGTAAATCATAATGAAGAAAGAGCTCTCTGAGTGAAATAATTATTTTCTGAGTAATTTCTGATTTAAAAGAGATTTTATGTGTGAAAAGATTATAAATCCGAGTAGAATCATATTGATGAAGTTTTCTGAGTTAAATAAGATGTATCCCGAGTAAAAATCAAACTGGGTAAGTTTTCTTGAGTGAAATAACTGATTTTCCGAGTGAATCAAAAATGAATAAGTTGAGTGAAATAAGTTTTATTCTAGTTCCAATATATATATATAGCTCCAAATGAAATCAATTGAAAAGAGCTTTCTAAGTGAAATACTGATTTCCGAGTGAAATTAACTTGAAAAGATGTTTTCCGAGTGAAATTAAGGTGTTTATCAAATTAAATATAATCCTGTGTGAAAATTTAAATAAGAAACTTGTATTCTTCAGATAACCAATCGGATTAATATATAACTGGTCAAATCACTGTAATTTCTGAGTGAATTTGTGTATTCTTTAACTGCTCTGGTTGATTGGTACAATACCGAGCTTAATATCATAGTATCCGCTGTCAGTTCATATCTTTTTACTGGAGCTCTCATAAATACCCATGATACTTTAATATTTTTTTCAGTCCAGCATCAAACATATACACTTATTCATTCATATTAATCAATAAAATCAACATATTCACTGAATTCTCATAGTCAATAGTAAACAACGCTGTAATTAAACATGTTCAATACATTATATATACAAATATAACAAACAATTAAAACATTTAAATCACAACAAAACCAGATCTGTCCTGGAGAGGTAAGGAAACACATTCCTTAACCCTTTCCTTTCACTCAGATTCCCCCAGAATACCCGAGAATATACCCCCCTTACCTTGATGGAGTTCTTGGAGGAGAAGAAGAGCTGTCCTGCACCAATTCTGAGTGAAACAGAGGAGAGGAACTTGAGAGATAAATAAAGAAGTTGGTGCTGGTACGTAAGAGAAAGAAGAAGGAAGAGGAAGAAGTTCTTAATTTTGGTTTTGATAGTTTGGCTTGGAGATGCATTGATTTAATAGTTGCAGGAGACAAGTGGGAGACACTAATTGGAGGATTAGGTGGGATAATGGAAACTTTTGACTCATTCCACTGTCAGCTTTGCATTAAAGGGGTTAGTGATATATTAAAATATATAAAGTGGTCTGAGTGGGGTTAAAAAGGTGTTCGGTATTGGAGATTTTGAAGAGGACGGTATTGAGTATGTGAGGGCGGAGTGCAGTATGAGGGCGGTATTAACAGAGGGCGGTGTGGAGTGTGAGGCGGTGTGCTGTATGAGAGCAGTGTGGAGTGCGAGGTCGGTATGGAGTGGGCGGTGTTGAGTGTGAAGTAGGGAAGGACGGTGTGTGTAAAGGAGTTAAGGACACCGTCTGTGGAAAGAGGGCGGTGTTGTGATGAACACCGGCTCATAGTTGTCCGGTGTGAACCTCTGATCTAAGGACGGACCTAATTGGCCAACCGGTGTGAAGTGCTGACACCGGATTGCTTAAGCGAAATCCGATTCGCCTGAGCGAGTCCTCCCTTCATGGCTCGGAAAACTTCTAAAACTGATTCATTTCTCTTGGTCCTCACTCTTGATTGTTTCTTCTTAAAACATCTAGTCGGATTTCTCCTCTCTAGGTCGGATTTCTTCTGGATTCAGTCGGATTCTCTTTACTTAGGATTTCCATTCGGCAAACAACCTATTCTTATTTATTTCACACTTAACTAAATCATTCCTTAGCCAACTCAACATCAAATCACTTTTTACTCGGATTTCATAACACCTTAGGCTTACTCGGAAAAGGGTATCCATATTCATACAGTTTCCACTCAGAATTATAACATCCTTTATTCAGAAATCAACACTTTCTCCACTCGGTCCACTCATATTTCTCCCTTGGTTTGAACCAAACTCTTCAACTACAATTTCAATCGAAGCCTATTAAGGTCATTACCTCTCGGAAAAGACATACACGTATGAGCCTCACCCGGATTTGGTCCAGTAGAGTACCTCTCACTCGGAAGAGGAGTCATACTCATAGACTTACTCGGAAATGACCCTGCCTACTGCAATTCACTCGGAATGGGTTTCCAAATACCATTTTCCGCTCGGTATCTACTCAATTAGCATTATTCATTCATCACCACTCTTATTCAAGCCAAGTAATGCTTTAACCATACAATATATATATATAACCATTCAGAATTCATAACTTAAATCACTATTTCTTCCATCAAATCTTCCCAATAATTTTAATAGCACATTTCAGTCGGTAGAAGGCATCAACTCTACATATGCATTCATTCACTCGGAACTCCTCAGCATTCACTCGGGTTTCTCATTCAGACCTAATAAATTCTGGTCTACTCAGAACCATTCAAACTCTCCATCACTTAAAGGGTTTATTTCATACTTAACTACTCAAGTCTTTAAGTCCTTCATCAAAATACATTTCATTCAGAATCTTTTCAGGTCTTTCACCACTCGGAAAATGAGTAACAGACATAAACCTTACTTGGAAATATCTCTGCCCTATATATTCCACTCAGAATGAGCTTCCATTACTCTATATTTCACTCAGAATTGCGTATTTGGGGTCATGTTCCTTAGAACAAGTTATACTGGATTCAAATATGCCCTTACTCGGAACTCTACTACCTAAAACACCACACTCGAAGATCTTTCTACCCGGAATGCTATTCCCTTCCTCTCTAGGAAGATCTGAGTTGGACAACTCACTCGGATTGCACTTGGTTATAATTTTGATTGAGTCTATTCACTCGGTATACTGTAATCATAATGATTGCCACTCGAAAAGAAACAATTGGCAAGATCTGACTCGGAAGTGAGTCTCTCAAGGGTGTTTTCACTCGGAATATTCACCCAGAAGTGGTTCCCTTGAACCCACTTCACTCCAGCTGTTTCTAAGACCAAGGTTTCACTCGGTAATATCCCTTTTTAGTAATATTTTATTCGATCAACCTAACTTTACACTCGGAATTGGCTCCCTCCACCATTTTCCACTCGGTTTCCTAAGCAAATACATAGGAAACCATTCGGAATCCTTCTCAATTGATTCTACAACACACTCCAATCGGCAGGAAGCATCAAATCAACATAAACATGAGTATTTATACATTCTTCACTCGGAATACTCCAATCAGTGTAGTCTCCTTCAAAATAGGAAGTATTTGACTCGGAACCGAGCCTTTCTAGGATGTTTTGACTCGGATTTTCACTCAGGAGTGGTTCTCTTGAACACACTTCACTCCAAATGTCTCTGTAATCAAGAATCCACTCGGTAGTAACCTTCTTGGTCATATATTACTCGGATAACATAACCTTACACTCGGAATTTCATTCCTTACTTGGATTTTCTTTCTATCACTCGGTATTGCTCACTGTCACTCGGATCAGAGTCCCTTTTCACTCGGAATTTGATTAATATCCTCAAAGGTCTGCATAAATTCCATAATTATACCCAAAAATATAATTTTTTTAGAGTATTACTGACCCTATACAAGGTATTTACTCACTTATTCTTACTTTCTGACCTTCCACACTTCAAAATTTACCAAATAAAACTGCTACTAAAAACAGGGATGTTACACAACACCTTTCTGCTCAGTGCATCGGCAACAACATTCGCTTTGCCCGGATGGTACTTCAAATCGAAGTCATAGTCCTTCAGGTACTCCACCCATCTCCTTTGCCTCATATTTAGCTCCTTTTGATTGAATAAGTACTTCAAGCTTTTGTGGTCACTAAATACCACAAAGCGAGACCCATATAGGTGATGGCGCCAAATCTTCAATGCATATACCACTGCTGCCAGCTCAAGATCATGAGTTGAGTAGTTCAGTTCATGTGGTCTCAATTGCCTGGAAGCATAGGCAATCACCCAGTCGGATTGCATCAGCACACATCCCAAACCGAACTTGGATGCATCACAATACACTACGAATTCCTTTGTCACATCAACAATGCAAGCACAGGGGCAGTCATCAAACACCGTTTAAGAGTCTGAAAACTCAGATCGCACTTTTCTGACCATACAAATGGACTCTCTTTTCTTGTTAACCGAGTCAGAGGAAGCACTATCCGAGAGAACCCTTCAATGAAACGTCGATAGTATCCAACTAGCCCGAGGAAACTCCTGATTTAAGTTACTGACCTCGGCCTCTCCCAAGCCATAACCGCCTCAACCTTAGTCGGATCAACTGAGACGCCCTCTCAGGAAATCACATGCCCCAAGAATTGTACATTACCTTCCCAGAAATCACACTTAGATTGCTTAGCGTATAACTTCTTCTCCCGGAGTATCTGCAAAACAATTTGGAGGTGTTGAGCATGCTCCTCAACTGACTTCGAATACACCAGGATGTCATCAATGAATACCACCATAAACTGGTCCAAGTACAGTTGAAAAATCTGATTCATATAGTCCATAAAGATGGTAGGGGCATTCGTTACTCCAAAGGGCATTACAATGTACTCGAAGTGCCCATACCGAGTCTGAAATGCTGTCTTCAGAATATCTTCCGACTTCACTCGGATCTGGTGATATCCCGACCTCAAGTCGATTTTAGAAAACACAACAGCGCTTTTTAACTGGTCCAGTAAGTCGTCGATCCGAGGCAATGGATATTTATTTTTAATCGTCAATTTATTTAACTGTCGGTAATCGATGCACATTTGTAGGCTACCGTCCTTCTTCTTTACCAATAATACCGGAGCGCCCCATGGTGAGGCACTCGGTCGGATAAAGCCCTTTTCGAGCATCTCATTCACTTGCTTCTTTACTTCGGCCAATTCCACCGAAGACATCCTATATGGCCCACGGGTCATAGGATCGGCCCCGGGAATCAAGTCAATAGAGAAATCAATCTCCCGACTGGGAGGCAACTCTGGAATTTCTTCCGGAAAAACATCAAGAAATTCACACACAACTGGAATATCACTCGGCATAAGGTTATACCGACCCTCTGAAGCAAATAAAATAACATATGTGACTGAGACATCACTCACCACGTTCTTCGTGTCGAGTTCCTGGGAGAAAACAATACTCTTTCGATAGCAGTCAACCATCACATGATTAGCAGCTAGCCAATCGAGACCTAGGATAACATCTAAGTTCTTCAACGGCATACAAATAAGATCCACTCGGAAGGTACGATCTTTAACTTGCATTGGCAATTCCCTACATATGGTGGTCGCACAGAGAGTGGAGCCGGTAGGAGTGGAGACAATAAGAGCGTTCTCTATTAAACCGATCGACAAACCAAGCCGTCGCACACAACTCTCGGAAATAAATGAATGGGTCGCGCCTGAATCATAAATTACATCAAAATGATAGCCATGGATGCGGCACTTACCCTGTACCAAATTGTCGTTCCTCGTAGCTTCCGAGGCATCAAAAGCAAATACCCGCCCAGTCATGACATTCTGGGCACCACTGGACTGGGCATCAGATCTTCCCGATTGTTGGCCTCCCCGACCAGCACCATGCCTGCCTCCTCTCGGATAATTGGCACCCCGAGTCCCAGAAGTGTTGGCTCGGTTGTCATGCCCGCTCGGCTGCTGCCTCTGTGGGCAATCGGGCCTAAGATGTCCCGGCTGTCCACATTAGAAGCAAACGATTTGATTAGCCTGACAGTATTTAGCAATGTGGCCCTCCTGGCCACAATTGTAGCACGCACGGCTACCAGACTGGCTACCCGATCGGCCAGTAGAACCCCGACCGAAAGAGGATGAAGAGGTGGCGGAAGACTTGCCACCCCGAAAGAATTGGCCCATCCTCTTGAAGCTGAACCCCTTTGCTTTCAGTGGCTTTTTGTCTCTCGGCTGAGATGTTCTCTGTAACTGTACCTCTTTCGTCAGCCTAGCCTTGTTCACAAGAGTCGGGTAATCCCGAATCTCCATCGGCACAATTACACTACGAAGCTCATTCCGTAGTCCCGCCTCGTACTTGGCACACTTGCTGCCCTCGGTCCGTTCCCATGAAAAAGGATGGTAAAAATCACACAGCTCATCAAACTTGCTGGTGTACTCGGCCACAGACATCCGGCCCTGTTCCAGCTTCAGGAACTCCATTTCCTTCTGAATTTTGTAGTTATCCGGGAAGTACTTAACAAGGAACCTCTTTCAGAAATTTGCCCATACAAGTGGTTCACCGACTGCGTTCATCTGCACCTTTGCCCGAGTCCACATACTCTTGCCTCGTCTTTTAATTGATAGGTGGCAAACAGAACCTTCTGCTCCTCCGAGCACTCGAAATATTCAAAGACCTGTTCAATGTCCCTAATCCAAATATATGTCCCGTCATAATCGTGCCCTCCCTTGTAGGTCGGGGGATTCCTTTTCAGGAATTTATCCAGAGTAGGACCAGACTCGGTCCTACTCATCAGCTGGGTAAACTTTGAGAAGAAATCGTCTCCTCCACCGAAACTGGTTCCTTCGGCCATAATGTAATTCTACAATGAGCAAACACATCACCATTAATAACCAATGCTAACCAGGGAGTCAGAGATTTACCTCATGCATATAAAATACAACGCCGCTGGAGTGCCAAGGGGGGACGATGCCAAGCTGCACAAACACTCACAACACAGCATAACAGAATGCAGACAATTCAGCGTGGGACTCGCACAATCACTGGGATGACCCATTCACCCGGTTCTAGAAAGAACCGCTCTGATATCAACTGTAAAACCCCTAGTCGATTTATCTTTTAATACACTCGTTTAAATATTTTTCGAGACAATTTCTCACGTCTAATAGAAATCAATCAGGTTCCAGTAAAATAAAATTTGCTTTTGTTAAATATAATTGAAATAAGTAAAGCGTATTCAAATAACAAAAATCGATCGGAAATAAATACATTTTAATAAAGTAGAGTTAATTAAAACAGCAGACGGAAAACTAAGGCAAGAGGGTCATCCGCCTGAGCGAGACCCTGCTGCGCCTAAGTGAAATCCGAAGGAGTCGCTTAAGCGAGTGTCGGCTCGCTTGAGCGAATGCCACACGAGAGATCTAACTCACAAGTCGGGGTTTCACTCGGAAAGGACCACGCGGTTATGTATCACTCGGTAACGACTCACACTTTTCATCACTCGGAAAATTCTTTACTTTCATTCACTCGGTATTCTACACTTGACTTATTCCTATCCTTCACTCAGGAATAGTTCACTCAGTCTCAGCTCACTCGGGAATAATCTAACCTCCTTCACTCGGTAAGGTTTTCCCCGGGTATCCCCACTCGTACAATACCCTAACCTCACTTTACTCGGGAAAGACTCTCGGGTATAACACTCAGAATTTTACTCACCTTCACTCGGAAGGAATCAACTCTTCACTCAGAGACATTCTACCCTCTCTTCACTCAGAAGTAATTCTCTCAGTCCTCATTCGGACAAGGATAAATCTTCTGCGACTCAAAACTCGATCAAAATGAACATCGGCCACAGGATCAAAAATTGATATTTATATCAAACAACATACTTATTCAAAATTTAGTTCAGTTCACAAGTAACAGGTAGCATCACACACTCGGAAAATTCTTTATACATGCATATTATACAATTTATTCAAAATCACTCGGGCCTTGGCATCGGTTCTCCGCTTGGCGCGCCTCCAGGGCTCCGACCTCCTCCCTGTCACTGGTTACTAAAATGAAAACCACAGCAAGGGTGAGCGTTTGGCATTATAATTAATCTAGAACGGATATTAACAGACTACATGCATATGACACCGTCCGTCTACAATATCATCATATTACAAGTTACACTCAGCAAGCATAGCCGATCTCACTCGGCAAATATAACAATCCGCACTCAACAAATATAGCAAATCATGCTCAACAAGCATAGCCGATCTCACTCGGCAAATATACTAATCCGTACTCAGCAAATATAGCAACATGCACTTCGGCAATTATGATTAATCATATGCACATCACAACTAATTCATCAAATGTCACCACTAACTCTCATACACAATCGACGCCTAGTATCCGGATACTAAAGGATCGGCCTTCAGCTGGGGGTCCTACTTGACACCCCGTGAACCCTGCTTGGTTCACCGAGTCCTGCTTGACTCTCCACCTCGACCACTGGGTCCTACTTGACCACTGGGTAGCTCAACTGGGCACAAAAACCACGGGAGCCGAAAATGAGGGGCTAAACATACCGTCGGCCGTCCCACACCACATAGTCATACATACAGTTCACATTTCATATGTTATGAGTGGCCATTAACAACAATTACTCATCACTCGGGTGACCTGCTTGTCAAACCTGACTCACATTGCCACTACACTGATTGTCACAGCATCCAAACATTTCTAAAATCATCATCCTCATAAGCCACACATACCCGATCTTCAAGCGATCGGTGTCCACAGTCACACATGCATCAACATACACATACAACATCATTCAATAACAATTTCTTACTCTGTTCACACAGTTCAACGACTCGGTTACGAAGTAAGTCCTATTCTAATTAATCATAACCCGAACACCCCCCTTACCTCGGTTCCAAGCTTCTATAATCTGCTCCTGGTGCCGATCACGCCCTCTAAGCAATGGGTTCACTGTCTCACTTCCGAATGCAGCACCTGCTCCATCACTTAGTTTTTTGGTGTTTGATCTGCTACCTATGGGTCAGAAGGCAAAACTCGTTAGCTTTATGCCATCCTCAACTCTAAAAACCATTTTCAAGCTCATACTCACCAGAGGAGTGGAAAACAGAGCCTTACCCCGCCATGCATGGCCATTCGGTCAGGGAGTGAAAATGAAAAAGGGTAGAGATTACTCAATTCAAACGATCCAATGGACTCACCTTGAAACCACGATCACGGAAATGTGGTTCGATCGAAGTTTTGACACGAACGGAGTCCTCCTCTGGAGCATGCAACTCAGCAGCGAGAGAGGAGAAAATGAAGAAGAAGAAGAAACAGACCAAGAAGGAGAAAGAAAAAGTAGTTCTCGTGAATAATGAAGAGGGAGAGAGGAAACCTCCCTTTTTATATAAGGCTCAAGGGCAAAATAGCCTTTTCCCCTATTTCATTTACATTCTCATTAAAAGTTTTAATTAAATTTTTACTCCCTCTAATTTCACCTCATTTAACCCTTTTATAATTAACCAACCAACTAAGTTTATTTACTTTCACAACGTTTAATTATTCATAATTGTCTAATACTTCATAAGAGTATTGACCCGATCTGGATACCGGCCAACCGGTATCCTAGCGTAGTGTCCACACATCGGTAATCCGAGCTAACGCTTGAGAGATCGGACACTTCATCCGTTCTCGCATCCTTGTGACGTATATCCGTTCACCTCAGCCATTTTGAGAGGTTGATCCGGACTATTTACCGGTTTTTTTCATTATATATCATGCAACCGATGTCATCGGTGTATACATCTGGACTACAATTCTGAGTTAGGCATTCTCCCCACACCGGTTAGTCCAGGACAACACCAGGCACACCAGATAAGCATCAGTTACAAGACAATACGTCTTTGACCGCCCTCTAATGTGCAACCGGTCTTCAACATCGTTTGGTCCTCATCTGAGACCGGCCCGACACCGGATCTCTTGACCCCGGTTCAGGGCGGATCAAATATCCAATAAATCTCTAAAACATTTGTTAATATTTTCCACTCATCATAATTTTTATTAAAATATCTGGGATGTTACACCCATTCAACGGCCGATGTATTTAACGCGTAAAACTCTCCAAGGAGTAGATGTAAGATATCAGAGGGTAGAAAAATTTGCATACAACTTGGTGATGGCTACTCGAAAGTTGAGACCTTATTTTCACAACCACAAAATCATCGTCAAGACGGACCAACCTATTAGCAAAATCCTTTAGGAGTTATAGCTTGCAGGGAGAATGGCCACATGGGCTATAGAACTCTCCGAGTATGGAATCAGGTACGAACCAAAAGGAGCCATTAAAGCACAGTTTTTGGCAGACTTTGTCATAAAGTTGGGGGACAACATGGAAGAGTACGATGCTGAGCACGCCCTATGGACTTTGTTAGTAGATGGATCGTTGAATGAGAAGTCTCTTAAAGACTTCTTGTTCAAGTCACTTTAGAGGAACCCACCATTAAAGGCACAAAGCAAATAAACGAAGTCACCATCGTACCCAATGAAAACACATGGATGATTCCAATAGTAGACTTCCTGAATTTAGGTGAGTTTTAATGATATTTTTGAATCAAAACTTTCTAGTTTAAATTTTTTAACCAACTCCCTTACGACATTGGTTAACATTTTCCTAAATTAAAATTATCTTATAAAAAATCATAAAAGAACTTTAAAATAAAATCTTATAAAAAGATTAAATAGAATAAAAAAATGAGATAGATTTTCAAACTTACCCATATAAGAAAATATTTTAAGACTCAAAAAAATATTTATAAAAAATATTTACATATCACCTATTAAAAAAGTCTTTACATTGGATTAATTCAAACCTATACATTTATAATTATCAATTCAATCCTTAATCAATTAAAATAGTCTTTTATTAGCTTTATCTTGTCATATTACCTGCCTGGAACGGGAATGACATTAATTCGAAATATGTGAAGATACATAAAAGCCACGCCGTTTATGGGGCAAAGTTAAGGAAGTGGGTCCCATGAACAATAATGGACATTTACGTTACGTGATGCAATCATGAATCATGGAAGTGAGGCTGCTGTTAAAAAAATATAAGTATGACTTTAGAGTTGAAAACAGAATCATAAAAATAAAATTTGATTTATATTTAGAAAAATAAAGTTATAAAAATAAAAAAATTAAATTCTTCAAATTATTTAAGATAATTAAAATTTTATTTAATTAATTTTTTTTAAAAAAATTGATCAAACTTTGAGAAACCCAACTAAAACAAAAGGAACGAAAATCTGTCTTTCACAGTCACTTATCTTGTCCATCGTTTCTTTTAATTTACATTCCGCAAATAATAAAACGTATCGAATTATATATTCCGTCTTTCTTGTATCTGTCCGAAAAGTACGTATTACAATACTTGCGAATCAGTATCCAATGGATATTGTTTAACAAATTAAAATACAATTTTTTTATTTAAATCATATAAAAATTATTTAAAAATTGCAATAAATAAATATCAATGACATTTTAAATAAAAATTTATTACTATTATTCTTATTATTTTAACCAATATTCTTAGAAATTAATTCGAACACAACCAACCTAAGATACGTGGATATCCTACGTTACACAATACTGAATATCATGACACAGTCAAATTTGGGGTTACCCTTACACTGCTCTCACATGTCACACTACTGAATACTATTCCTATAAATTCGAAAAAATTACTAATGATAAATATTAATTTCGTACGCAACCTTAATTATAAATATGTCATATATACAGAGAGATACGTTATTCTTTGACACTTGTTGCTGCCACTTATTAAGAGACCCTTCTCATATTCTTACAAATCTCACAACACGTACCCTTCTAAACCACATCTTAATTAGTTTCGGGACCGATCAGAACCTAGTTAGCATTTTTTTTTTAAACAATATGAAAAATAAAAAAAAATATTTAAAATTATCTGACTGATATTCATGACAAATTCAATGCTAGTATAATTTCTTAACAAAAGCTGTCATCTTCTAGATTCTCTGACATGAAGAATAAGATATATATTAAAAAACAGTTATTATATATATAATACCATTTTTATTGTTTTTTTTAATTAAGGCCAGCGATAAGATAAGTATATATATTTTCATCTATCTTGCAGTATGACTCACTGAAGATTGTTCGTGTGATACAATCAATGAATTTCTATTATTTTTTGGTACAATGAGTTTGTATATATGTATTATTGTATGAGTTATCAAATATAAATAAAAAAAATCTTATTCGATTGCCTTTAATATTAATCATTTTGTTTAACTAAAATATGAATAAATCTTTAAGTAATTCTACCCTATATCTTTAATGATATTACATCCAAATGTTGTTATTTAATATAAATATCATTCTGTTTATTTTTTATACATAATATTGAAATTATTTTTAAATATTTATCCTTTTTAAAATTTCAAGATAAAATTAAATATTTCTTTTAGAACTGTACACTTATTTTTTTTAAAGACAAAAGGACGCTCATTAAAAAGATATATCAAGAAAAATAAAAATAAAGAGATGTATTAACTTGATATCCAATAAATCTTCCATTATGAAACTCAACAATTTCTATAAGAAATTTCTGAATAGAAGTTTTGGAAAATGAATTCATTTCTAAAATAATATTAACATAATATATGATATATATATATATATATATATATATTAATTAGTATAACAAAATGTTTTGAATTGAATATATTTTATTATAACTAAAATTTGTTTTAAATTTTATTAAATATTTTACATTTTATGTTTTATAATGATAATATATGAAATAATGATTTTATTGGCCGGGTATAGATATTTAAGTTCCAAGATATAAAGTTACTATCCTGTGAATATGACTCATGGGTATAAGTAATTTTTTAAAACGTATATATGAAAATAAGTATTGTAATATCCCTATTTACAAATCCACTTAGTTGAACCTAATACAAAAGAAATTAAATATCACTAATAACTTTATTCAACATTTTAATTTTTAAAATAATATAGTTATTTTATAATTTTAAGCTAAAATTAATTATTGTTTCAATTTTATCTTTAAGATATTTTTTGTAGAGAGGTAAATTAAAGAAAGTAATTAAAGTATAAGAAAATTATATAAATTAAAGGAATATGTAATAGAAAATTATATTGTTATACTTCTATAAAATTAGACAGTCAAGTGTATACCTTTTAATTTATTTCCATAAAATACAAGGAGTATTTGTAACATTGTCGCATAAAATTGAGTATTATTAAGCATTAAGTTAAATTAGTTGATAATTTTTAATAAACGATAAAATAAGAATAATTAATTTTGGGTGATCAATTATTAAATTATAAAGTTGAATTAAATTGTAATAATAAAATATAATTTACCATGTAAAAGTAAACTATATTTATTTAAGTTAAATAAAAGAAAATAAAATAGAAATAAGAAATGACAAAAATACTCTTGCCACAAAAACATTCATTTCCTTTTTCCTCCTTCTCATTTTCATGCGTAAGAAATAGAAGCCACTTTCGCTTTTTCCTCCATGGGCGTGAGGATGGCTTGATTGGAATGAGGTCTTTTGACGAAACTGGAATTGATCATATATTCAGGATCGTGGAAGAGAGGTAAACACATTGGTAGTTTCAATTTCACATTCCATGATACTTCTCTCAAAATTGATTTTCACATAGGATGAGGGTTTTCAATTTCATCAAAATTTTGCACTTTAAGCTTATAAATAGAAGTATTGGAGGATGAGTATTGATAATTTGTTGACAGGTTTTTATTTCGGTGTCTTTTAGGTGTTGAATCAAGCATCAATGCGTTGTTAGAGGAAGCAGAGCTTGAACCTAAGGACGAAACTAGTTGAGGTAAGCTTCGGAAATGATAAACATGTATGTAGAGTTATTTCGGTGAAGTGGATTTTAGTTTCGAAGGCTGAAACCTTAATCGCCTTCTTGAAATTCTTGAATTTGAGATATTTGATATAACAGACATTGAAGAAAAAGTCTTGAAAGCTTGGAGACGAGGTAAAGAGGTGTACATGGGATATAAATTAATGAAAATAGTCAGATTCAACATATGAGAAAAAAGGTTAGAATAGCCTATGTGCGATAAAAACCGCTTATATGTGTTGTTAGAAATATATGATTGTGTTTTGTTAATATGTGGTGAATTAATCAATGATGTGAGTATGAATTGTTATGGAAAGTGACTTTTGAAATGCTTAGATGATGATTTATAATCTTAAATACATAGCATATTTAAAATTGTAATGTAGATTATGGAATTATGTGCTTGAAGTATAAAAGGGATGAATTATGATTTTATTTAGAATTAATGATATGTTAATGTGTAATAATAAGATGGAATAGTGATTGTTATTAATTGAGAGTTATAATGTGATATGAAATGAAATAAAAAAAGGAAAATATGCTTTGTTATTCAAGTGGCCTCAATACTCAAGAGGGGGGGTGAATTGAGTTTTTAAAACTTTGCTTGGAATGCCTTTGAACTTGATTCTTTTATCACAAGTTTAAAGATTATGCAGGTGAAATCAAGTTTAATGCAAGAGACAATGCAAAACAAGAGGTGTACGTAGCTAAGACAATTTGTCAAACACTTGGTGTGCAATATTCAAAGTTAACTAATTCAAGCAAGCTTAAGTATATAAACCACAATCAACCAACACAAATCAATTAAGTGCAGTATATGAATGTAAAAGAGTAAGGGAGAAGAGCTTGCAAACCGATTTAACGAGTTCCACCAACCCCGGTGTACGTCTCTCCTTCAAGCAACCCACTTGAAGGATTTCCACTATTGAGATTTAGAGATTACAAGCTATGAGCAATTGCAGCTTCCTAGTGTCCCACACTCAAGAACTCAATCCTCACTAGCACAAGGGTAACCCACCCAATCTCTCAAACTCTCAATACCCAAAGGTTGAACCCCAACCTTTGTGACCACTCAACCTAGAGTGAAAACCTTTGTGTTTGGTGTAGTGTTTACAAGCAAGTAACTCTCTTAATAGAGTAGATATACAAATGAAGGCTCACACTATTTCTAACTCTCAACAAGAGAGAATATACAAGTTTAAGCTCTAAGTTTCAGAAAAATGAAACTATACAAGAATAGAACTCACAAGACTCAAGATTTGATTTCCCTTTGATGGATTTGTGTGTTGCATTTAGTAGCTTGAAGGAGTCTTGCATTTATAGGGCTTGGAGATGAGCATAATGGAGTTCCTAGCCGTTGTAGCTCGTGGGTGCCTGAGAGATGTGGAGAGATGAGTTGGTTTCCACTTAAAAACACTTTCCCCAATTTCTGGCACTATCCTAATCGATTACGCCTCGAGCTGTAATCGATTAGCTTTTGAAATCTTTAGTGTAACTCGCGTTGTAATCGATTAGCATATCCCTTGTAATCGATTAAGACTGGCACCTGATGCATTTAATTTGTTTACGCGGTTTTGTAATCGATTGTCCTTGTATATAATCGATTAGGTGTCATTCCAGGAGCTTTGTAATCGATTGTATATGTCCTGTAATCGATTAGCGCAAATACCTGATGCATTTAATTCAAACAAAGGTTCAGTAATCGATTAGTCTTGTTGGTGTAATCGATTAGATGCGAGACAGGAACTATGTAATCGATTAGATCTGGTTGCCTAATCGATTAGCCTGCGTGTTTTTACAGGTCTGATGCATTTTCTTGTTTCTCCAAGTTTTCTTCAAAGAGTCCTTTGTCATTATCAAAATCTGTGATCCTGAAACCATATTCCAACACATGCTTGAGTGGCTTGGTTGTGGTCCCAGGGTGATGGTTGTAATGTCGGGATAATGTATTGATAATTAATTAAATTGACATTGAGATATATTTGATATATATGTATGATTGTGTGGTATGGCGGTCGATCAATATAATTTATCCCATATTTTGACTCTAGTGATCAAGCATGACCCAGTTAGCTACCCAGAGGTCAAGTAGGACTCAGTGGTGAGGTGAGGAGCAAAACAAGGCTCGATGGACCAGGTAGGGTTCACGGATAATCGGGTAAGACCCCCATTTGATGGCTGATCCAATTAGTATTTGGATACTAGATAGTCTTGATTATCTTGATTGAGAATTAGTGATGTATTGAATTGATTTTTACATGTATATCTGATGAATTGGTTGATGTCTCTAAGAACATGGTGTGGAACTAAATACCTTTATAGTGTTATTGAATTCTAATGATTTCAAGTATTGATTAAGTATTTTGTAAAATAATTAAATGAAGGGTGATAAAGCCGTAAACATAAGCTAGTCTATGGTTTTTCCTATATTGTGAATTATTTCCATTGATTTATTATTGTCAGTTACCCACCCTTACTTGTTGATATAGTGACTGAAGATAGGGATCTTACTGATACCACGGAGGTCACTAGCAAATGAATTAGGTGAAGCAATGCCAATAAGAAGTGTGATAATGATGTGTATATTATGTTTTAAGAATTTCGTATTGTTATGTTATTTGGTGTGTGTGTGTGTGTATATATATATATATTATGTTTGTGAAGACACATGGTTGATGATGAACTATATTTCGAGATTTGATGAGTAATGGGGATGATGCTTTATGAATCTTTATTGTCAATATGGTAGATGGATACAAGTGGACAAGTAGATGCCAATGTTGGTAAGGATGCCAAGAGTGACGAAAATAGTTATAATGGAATATTAATGTTGTGTTGAGTGATAGTACTTATGAATTGCATAATGCTTATAGGTGTGGTAAGGCTTATTTGAGAATTTGATAGATACAAATGTATAAGTGAGAATTGATAGATTCAATCGTTAAAGGTTATGTTTTGGAAGTGGAAATGGCTAATTCAGCCAACTAGAAGAGTGATTTTGAGTTTCAGTGAGATTCAAGTCCCCGAAATGTGCCAGTAGCACCCTAAGAGTATTTGAAACTTGTGTGTGCATTAAAGTTGTCAATTGGGTGAGGTTTGATGATGTTTTGGTATTGGAATTGAGTGAAAATGATTCAAATGCATTTTTATGCATATCTCCGTGATCCAGAGGAATTTTCAACCACGGGTTGTGGTAACAAGTCTAAAATAAGTCATAGATAATGCTCATAAAGTTCTGTAACATTCAAAGATCAAATAGGTAAGTTAGGGGTTGCAGAAGGAGGTCAAAATCTGCATAAATCTGTAATTCGGTCTGCTAGTTATCAATTACGTAATCGATTACCAAAGAGCTTGGATGAATTCCTGCACAAGTAGCTCACAGATAATCAACTACAGATCGATTAATAGATTATAAGGTTTTTGTAATCGATTAACAATGAACAAATAAAGGTTCTAGAGTTGTTTAAGGTCACGTACCACTTAGGTTCTTAGGGTGTTTTAGATGTGAAAAATTTTCTCTAATTTTATTAGACTTTGAGATAAATTTTAGGAAGTTAGGTGAGGATACTAGAGTATTCACTAATGTTATAATCTTAATTCTATTTCCTAACCATGTTGACATTGAAATAATGTTACTCTAGATGTGTTTATCGTCTCCCCAAGTAGTTGTAACAAGATTGTAAATTCAACAAAATTTGATTTATATGATTTTTTTTTTGAATAATGTAGTATGAAAGTAAATATATTTTTTTCAATGACAAATAATATCATTTTAGAAAAGAAGTAAAAGTTCAGCTTAAAATGCTAATTATATCTCTATATAATATTTGACGAATAAATGATTGAGTGAAATGGTTTGACACTCTTGTAGGCAGGATTTATAACAGAAAAAACACATGATTCATGACAAAAGTTAGAAGAAAGACAGTGGGAGGAAATTATAGACATAAAATAATTAAGAAGGTGATGCATCCAACTACGTTGTTTGACCATACGAATTGATTCCGCATATGTCACTACCCCGCCGACGGTCAAGACAAAAACCACGTCTGAATCCTAAGAGGTGAGAGCTGCCCCATCCTTCAGTCGATGCCTTTTATTGACAAAAATATCAACGCAACGCAACGCACGCATCTTCTCACCTCACGAGTCACGACAATTTATAAATATATAGTTCAAATTCAAACCCACCACAATAACGTACCCTCTTAGCCAACTTTTAATTCCCATCAACAACTATGGAAGCTTATTCTAGCTCTTACGCTTTTGAAACCAAGCCTCATTCTTCGTTGCTCCATTCCGTGCGTAAGTCACAAGCGAAACCGTGGAAGAAGGCGCCAGTGGCACCACCGCCACCAACACCCATAAGAGTGTATCAGGTGGACGCTATCAACTTCCGCAACGTGGTTCAGCAGCTCACCGGTGCACCAGAGTTCAAGCCTCAGGTTCATCATCAAAGTGTGGCTACCTCCGCATCGACTGGTAATAACAACTGGTACCGGGTGGCGCAATCTGAAGCGTTGGAGTTGAATTTATCGTCACCCTCCACTTCCTATAACTGGTGTTCTGTCCCTCATACGTCCCAAGGAACCATCACCACTTTCGAATCGGGTCGGGTTATCTAGTGCTTCCCCCTTATTATCTCTCTTACCTAATACTATATATATCTGTTTAATCACTTCTTCTCTGCAAGTTGTTTGTTACACTTTTCTTATGTATTTGCCCAAGTGTATTAGTAGAAAATAGATGTAACAAAAAAGAATATCAAGTTCTGTTTTCCATACCTAACAGATAATTTAGTTGATAACAGAAAATTTTTAAGTTAGTTAAAATTTGTGCAAATTGATAAACCAACTAATTTAATTAAATGTGTTTAATAAAATTATCCGTTATATATAAAATGATATAAAGAATATATTTTCTATTAAAATAAATATGATTTTTTAAAATATCAAAGAGGATAAAAATATAAAAAATAAAATAAAGTCAGAACTTATAAGTTCAAATATTAGTTTAGATAGTTTTTCCAAAAATATTATAAATTATTAAAATAAATTCATTTATCGAACATGATTCATTTATTTAACAAGTTTTTAAACTAGAAAAATAATAATAGTCTTAATATATCAAATAAAAAGTATAAATATTTGGTAAATATTTCACGATGTAAATTTCTCTCGTGGTTTATTGCTAATAGTAGTACTACAATTAATCATATTCTGATAATCGATGCTAGGATTTTATTTACAAAAATAATTATTTTTCATATTATAATGCAATAATAATATGAAATTTGTGATTAGAAATAATTCAGATACACATTTTTACATAGATTATAATTTAAAATAAATGTGAATGACGAGGAATTCCACAAATATGTATATAGAATACGTAGCACTTAAATTGTAAAAGAGTTTCCTATGTAGAGATCACTTTGATTCAACAAATCGTCAGTCCAGAATTTAGTTAGTTTTCTTCTTTGGTTAGTTAGTTAACTGGGTTGGTTAGTTCTATGTAGTGTCCGTTTGGTTTCCAGTTGAGGAAACGGAGTTGGGAAAATGGAGAAATTTAAGGGTTGATATTGATCCTTCACGCCGTTCGAGACAGTCAAAACTCTGTTTGACCGTAGGATGTATTTTTGGGGTTGGTCAAAGTATCCAAACACACACGTAATTGTGCAATTTAGTTCAATGAACATAGAGAGCATATTCATTTTATCTTTCCTATTTCAACTATCATCATGTTTTCTTTGATTCCTGTGATGGTATTAGAGCATTGAACAAGATCTGTCATCAGGAATCGTCTTAGCCATGATGCGTGTAAGCAAGGAGCACATGAGTGGAGTTACTTTGAATATCGACTTAACGAAGAATCAAGTGAGTCTGTTTTACGTTCATCTGAATGAATCAACTTTGGTTTCACTAGTGAATCTTGTTTTTGATGGCGGAAATTATCACGCATGAGCAAGAAGTATGGAACAAGCTTTAATTTCGAAAATAAGTGAAAATTTATGAATGGGTCTCTTCCGGTTCTAGATCTATTCGATCCTGGCTTTGAAGCATAGGAGCCATATAAAAACTTGGTTCATGCATGGATTGATAGTTTTGTAAATCAATTGATTGGTCAAAGTATTGATTACACTGAATATGCGTATGAAGCATGGAATAAACTTAAGGAATGGCTTTTCTACGGAGATCTAGTTCTAACCCCAAATCTACAAAAGGATATATATGGTTTCATGCAGGGGACATGTCGATTAAAGAAATTTTACTGAAATAGATGCTATGGGAGGAGCTAGAAAATTATAGGCAATCCTTTTATGCTTCTGCAATATCAAGTGTGGATATGGAGCCTTTTGAGAATGTCAGGATTTATAGATCTCAAGATCAAGTGATTCATTTCCTTACGAGATTGAATGAGTCTTTCAATGTTATGAAGTCACAGATCCTTTATGTGGAACCTTTTTCTAGAATGAATAAATGTTATCTTTGGTATTACAACATGATCGATAACCACGATTGACAATCATTAAGGAATAAGATCCTCTTGTTAATGTGAATATATCAAATGGAAGGAAGAATTATGTAAAATATGGAGATGAGGCATTAACACCTTCTTAATGTAGCCATGGCACTACACTTCCATTCACATGCCCCCTAAGCATCTTTCGACATATGTTGTCAACCATGTAGTATATCTAATTAATAGAGTTTCCACTAAGATATTAAGAAATGTTACTTCTTACACTACTCTTCACGATGAGAAACCTGAGCTAAATGATTTAAGAGTTTTTAGAAGCTTGTGTTTTACATTCACCCTCAAGGAACATAGAGGCATACTTGATCTAAGAGCTAGAAAGGTTTCATTCATAAGATACAAATCAAAAGTAAAAAAGGCTTGTCTTGATGGATTTGCTAACTTATAAGGTGTTTCTTTTAAGGAATATGAAATTCCATGAAAGGGTAATGATACCTTTGCACCACTACTAACCACTTTCACTAAGCCTACCTACACTTGCCTTGACCTTAATCACCCACCCTTCCTTCCCAACTAACCACACAATCTTATCTTTCACCGCCATCTGAATCATCCAACCATACCACACAACCATAACCATGTAGAAAATCTATTCAACACACAAAACCACCATTACACATAGTTAACTATCACTATCGAACTCTGGAAGCTTCTTGTTCCACCAATTATCTCATATTCTTATTTGGCTCTTTATCATAAGTCCTATAACATGGCCCTAGCCATAAAAACTGAACCTAATTCCTATGTCGAGGTCTTTAAGCACCCTAATTAGATCAAGGCAATGAATTTTGATTTGGATGCCTTGCACAGAAATGGAACCTAGTTGATCTTCATCTAAGTGTGAAGCCTATTGGCAATAAATAGGTCTATAAGATCAAGAGACATGTTGATGGAAACATGGCCATATTCAAAGTTGGGCTAGTGGCTAATGGATACAATCAAACAAAGGGAATGAACTACTATGACACCTTTTCTCTAGTGGTAAAGATGACAACTATAAGAGTCTTGATAGCTTTGGTAGTCATCAATAATTGGCACCTACACCAATTGGATGTTGACAATGCATTTCTCCATGGAGATTTAGAAGGATATGTCCATATGGACTTGCCTGTTAGAGTCATATCTTAAAAACCTCATCAAGCCAGCAAGCTAGTCAAATCCTTCTATGGTCTTATGGCTACACACTAACAGCTTCAGATTCTTAATTGTTCCTCAAATTCAATGGCTTATCATTCATAACCCTTATTATTTGTGTATCATGTTATCCTTATTGGGAATGATTTGACATAGTTTGTTATGGTAAAGACTAACATCAACAACATTTTAAGGATTTAAGAAAGTTAAAGTTTCTTTTGGCCTTGAGATTGCTAGATCTAGGCAAGGTGTGTCACTGTGCCAGAGGACGTACTGTGTTGATATCCTCATTAACATAAATTGCTTGGTAGTGAACCAGTTACCACACCCATGGATCTTGCTGTAAATTTTACCTCGGATGGTAGTGCTTGGTATCCTGATATTGTTAGATAGAAGATTTATTGGTAGATTGTTGTACCTCATAACCACAAGACCAAACATCACTTTTGTAGTGAATCAACTTAGTTAACACCTAAGTGCTCCAAAGGGAAAACATCACACCGCAGCTCTTTGAGTTATGAAGTATTTGAACCAAGCTCCTGGAAATGGCCTCTTATTTTCTTCCTCTTCTCACTTGCATCTACAGGGGTATAATGATATCAATTAGGGAAATTATGTAACTAGAAGGTCCATATTTTGCTTTTGTCTCCTACTCCTCCTATAAAGCTAAATATCAGGCTCTAGCTGTTGCTACTTATAAGTTGCAATGACTTATTTTCTTGCTAAGTGACCTTCCCATCCCATGTCCCAAACTTCCAACTTTTTACTACGATAATTAGAGTGCCCTCTATATAGACCGTAACCTAATTTTCCATGAGAAAACTAAGCATTTGGACATTAATTGTCACATTGTAAGAGAAAGACTCTAACTTAGAATGTTAAGGCTTTTCCTTAAGTCCACTTTGATCAATTGGAAGATCTTTTTACTAAGGCTTCATATCCTAGATACTTTCATTCCTTTGTTTCTAAGCTTATGTGTGGGGTGGGGGTGATAAGTGATTCAACAAATAGTTAGTTTAATGTTTAGTTGGTTTTTTTCCCTTTTGGTTAGTTAGTTAACTGGGTTGGTTAGTTCTAACCATTTTAGTTACTAACTATAAATACATGTAAGTGTGCAATTTAGTTCAATGAATGTAGAAAGCATATCCATTTCATCTTTCCTTTGCTTAGCTATAATCATGTTTATTTTGATTCCCGTGATTAAGTATTGTCTTATCAATGTTGCCTAGCAGTCATGACATAGTAGATAAAGGTTACATTGGTCTTTTTATAATTGGTATAAAAGTATATTTCTTTTAACACCGTTTATTTTTATAACCAATTTTAAATTTTTTTTACCTACTATAAAAATAACTAGTATAAAAAAGTTCTACAATTCATGTATATTTTAAATCAGTTATTTTATAACTGATATACAAAATATTTTTTAAACAGACACTAAAAATAAACAGCATTAAAAAGTACTTTTTTTCATCGGTCCAAAAAGTCATTGTAGAATGGCATAATAAGAAAACAAGAAGCAAATAAGTCAGAGTTGTATTTAAGTGGTATGCATTAGAGGGAAAATAAACACGCAAAGATGAGAAGGAACTCAAAGAAAATTAAAAAAATGATTTGATTGATTATCAAAGTACACCTAAGATTATTTATAAGTGTGTAGAGAGTTATAATACACTAACTAAGGCCCCAATTAAGGTGGTTTTTGGTTTTTAGGTTTGAAATTTTAAAAAATAAAATTTATTTTTCATTTTTAGTTTCATGTCTAAGCTTTTATAGTTCTTCCATTGAAAAAAGTTATTGCTAAAACTTTCATAATTATGACCTAAGCTACTTTACAATTAAATTACAAAAATAATATAATAATAGTAATAGTAATAATAAATCTTCTACAATGATAGTAGTGGCAGTGGCATTAATGGTACTGGTCGTGACGATGATGGAAATGTTAAGAATGGTGGTGGAGGTGGCAACAACAATGATGGCGGTAGTGGCAATTATGATGATGGTGGTTGTGACAATAGTGACAACAACGATGATGATGACACCAATGATGATAGTGATAATGGTGGAGGTAATAATGGTGATGACGGTAGAGGTTGTGAGCTGGTAGAGGTGTTGGCAGTAGAAGCAATGGTAGTTATGGTGGTGGTCGTCATAATCATCAAGATGACGATGATACTGTTTCTAATGATGGCAGTGCTGATGGTGGTGTTGACGACGATGGTGATGATGATTGAGGTTATCAAGATGATGGCAAAAAAAGGTTGGTGGTGGTGTAGGTGTTGTTGGTAGCAATGATAATAGCGATGCTGGTGGTCATTATGGTGGTGGAAGTTGTGATGATGGTGATGGTGGTGGTGGTGGTCACAACGACAGTTGAGGGTGTGGTGGTGGTGGCGATGCTAAGTGGTATTGGTTATGGCAGTGACGATGGTCGGGGCGGTGGTGACAACAACAATGATGGTGGTGGTCGCTGTAGCTATGATGGCGGTAAGGTTGGGGGTGACAGTGATAACAATAATAACAGTAGTGATGATGACAACACAATGATGGTGGTGGCAGCGGCAATAGCTACAACGATAATGGCATGGTGGTGGTAAACAATAATGGTTAGATGTTTATAAAATTAAAAAACAAAAATAAAAAGATCATTTTTTGTTGTTTTAAAAAATGACTAACTCAATTTAGCACCGTTTTTGCTGAACTAGTTTTGTATTCAAATTGACTTTTAAAAACCAAAAATCAGATACTTGTAAACACCTCGATTGAACCCTAAGTTATAACCATTGTTATTAAAATTGAATCGAATTGGTCGGTCCAGACCAATTTTTATTGTTATCTGTTTAACCCTGGTTAGATCGTCGGTTAACCATGATTCACTTGAATCGGTATCTTAATTAGTTCAATGATCGACCCGATTTTAAAAACATAGGTTATAACAAATCAACTAACCACTAACCAACTAATTAATTGATTATCCAACAATTACTATACTAACTAGTTTATTCTTTCTTCAACCGTCTTGCTCAAACTCATAGGTGAGAATGAATGAACCTTGAGTTTGTTTCACAATCCTTGAAGATGTTTTAAGATACAATTTTAGTAAGAGTATTTATTGTTTGTGCTTGGGAAGGGATATGGTGGACAAAGGGCTTTTTAGCAACTAGCCTCTTTGTATTGAATAAAATAAAGGTTTAGTTCTGTATGTTTGGTCATTAAGTAAAGCACTGGATTAGAAGCTAGTGAATGACACTTAAAGTTGTCACGATTGGTAAGAATGACACATGAAAATGTATCACATAAAGGAGAAATACCACACTTTGCATTTTGGAAGACCATGACACAAGGTTAAAGCCAAAATAAACACAGTAACCAGAGGTTGATTTTCGATCACCTGGATGAGTGCATGAACTAGAAAACCATATTCATATAATAGGCAATGTTAGGCATTATGATTGTCACATACTATAAGGATTCTATAAGAGATTTATACAAATGAGGATCTTCAAACAAGTTAAGATCTTGTTTTGAGATCATTTGTCTTGAAACCATAAGTGTATTCATGGGTTTTGCATTGATCATACAAGTCTTTTGGAGAATACCCGATACATATTTGGTTTAAGACTAGTAAAGGCCTCCAACAACTAAAGGATTAACCTGAATTCAAAAAAAAAAAGTTGAGGTTGCGAAGATATTTGAGCAAGAATTTGTGATTGAGAGTGGAAATAAAGTAGTTTAAGTGGATGAGCAATTGCTTTGAATCTATTATCATCAACATAATCTAGCATAAGCATGATCACACTAGAAGCAGTCTTTGATAAAAAGAGAAGAGTTACTTTTAGTCAAAGTCAAGGCTTGAAAGGTTAAGAACCCATGTAATTTCCAAAACCAAGCTCTTGGAGCTTGTTTGAGCTCATAGGTTCCTTGTTGAGGTTAGACAATTTCATCATGGTCACCATTCAAAAATGACTTATTGATGTTAACCTTCCTAATATGTCAATTCAAACAAAGTGTTAGTGTCAACACAATTCATATGATGGTTGGTTTAACAACGAGACTAAAGGTCTCTAAGTAGTCAGAGCCTTTTTGCTAGTGGAATCCCTTAGCCACAAGTCTGGACTTGATTCTTCTTAAGTGTGAATACCCATCTGCAGCCTACAAACCTACCTAAAAAATTCTCAACGCACTTGAGCAAGGGTCATATTCATATAAAGATCAACCATGCTTAACTTAACACTTTAATTTGCTAATATCCAACATAGTCTATGCTAACCCGAGCTACTTCTCTCTTTTGCTTCTTGGATCATCCGTTGTAGGTCTATTTTGTCCCTTTGACTTCTCCAAAACTCGAGCCCTATAGTTGCTTCTACAAAATTAAGCTTTTATCAAGTTTTTTTTAACAATAATCCATTGTATTCTCACAAAAACATAACATGAAAAATATGCTTAATAAAGTGGTAGAAAAACAATTTATCAAGAGACTAAATTGAATGTTCATTTACAAATTTTCCCGTATACCTTCTTTGTAATATCCTTTCTTTTTCTTAATTTCATAACACCTACGCACAAGTTATAAAATGGAAAATGAATGATTGGTTTTGCTATGCAACTAAATTGATGTTTTAATGCTAATGGAAATATACATGTATTTAATATTTTTATTAGTATTTAAAATTAGTTATTCGATAATTTAATTTATGTAAAAAATAATTATATTAATCTAGAAGAGTTTAATGATTGTTATAGTTATTTTATCAACTAATGCTTTTTTTACAAGACTCAAATATTAGTTTTTTTAATGATGTTGTAGCATGTCTTCATTATTATTGTTATACATTAGATGGTAGAAAATTTATTATGTTAAAGAAAATTAAAATTACTTTTACTTAATTTTTATATAAAATAATATATTTGTCTTTAAACATATTTATCACTTTCTTCCCTCCCACTTTTCTATCCAAAGCGAAACAAAAGAAGAAAAAAAATTCAACTATTCTTTCTTTTATTTTCTCACATTTCAAACAATACAAAAATTTATTCTCTTTCTTTCTTTTTATTTTCTTTTCTCTTACCGAACAAAGGCTAATATAGGGGAAATTGTTAGAAATTGTTAAAAGGGGAGTGACAAAATAATATCCCACACTAGTTTCTCGTGCCTGTTAGGCTTGTTGTGTTACTTGATCTTCTGGTTTTGTACTTTGTGTTGGAGATTTTTTATGTTCCTGTACTAAATTTTTTTATTTACACTAATGTTTATTTTTAGGCATAAAGAATTCAAAATACCCTCTATTAAATTAACTATTTCCTCCCACTTTCTTTTCTCTTTCGTTTGGTTCAATATAAAATGGGAAGAGAGACTTTTGAAAGAAAGAAAATTAAATATTGTTATAGAATCTTCCTTATTTGGTTCTTTATAGGAAGTGAGAAGAAACATAGTTGAACCTATATAGTGTAATATGGGGCTGATGCCCGAACTTAATTGATTTGCTTTAAATACTAATTTGATAGTAGTGTGTTATTTAAAGTTAACTTTTTTGGTTTTACCTCCACAAATTATTAGTTTTTACTCATATAAAATAAGATATATTAATTTGCTCATTCTGCTCAAAAGAAGAAGGATTAACTACTGTGGGACCCCACTTTTAACTTTCATTTCTTTCTGAATTAGGAAGGATATAGAGAGGAGACATTCAATTGAATGTTCAATTATGAATTTTCTATTATGTCATCTTTGTACTATCTCTTTCTTTTTCCATTGTTTCAAAACACCCACGCACAAATTATAAATGGAAAATGAACGGTTGATTTTGCTATGAAACTAAATTGATGTTTTGGGTGCCAGTGGGAATACACATGTATATGTTATTTTATTAGTAATTAAAATTAATTTAAAGAATATAAATTTATTTACTAATTTAGTTTATGTAGAAAAATAATTTGATTAATCTAGTTAGGTTTGAAGATTTTCATATTTACTTTGTTAACTCATGTTCTTCACAAAACTCAAATAGTGATTTTTTTGTTGATGTTGTAGCATGTCTTTATTACTATTGTTACAATTATGCTGACAATAAATTTATTATGTTAAAGAAAAAATACATTCACTTAATTATTTAGAAAAAGGCATATTTATCTTTATACATATTTATCGCTTTCCCCACTTTTCTATCGTAAACCAAACAAAACGAGAGAAAAATTTACTTTTCTTTCTTTTCATTTTCTCTCATTCCAAACAATATATAAATATTTATTCTCTTTTTATTTTCTTTCTACCCAATTTTTTCTTTCCATTTTATTTCACTTTATTTTCTTTTCTTTTACCAAACAAAGGCTACAAAAAGGGAAATATGGTAGAAATAAAAAAGGGAGAATGCTAAAAGAATTCCTTACTATAGCTTCCTGTACTTGCTAGGCTTGTTAGGTTATTTAATCTATTGGTTTTATACTTTTTGTTGGAGAATTTTATAGTCTTGCACTAAAATTTTTACTCTTACCATATATCTATTTTTGGGTATAAAAAGTTTAAAATACCTTTCTATTAAATTAATTGTTTCCTCTCATCCCCTTTTTCTCTCTTTCATTTAATTTTATATAAAAAAGGAAAGGATACTTTTGAAAGAAAGAAAATTAGGTCATGTTATGGAATCTTCCTTTTGCTTGGTTTGAAAAAATAAAGAGAAGGACTAATTAATATGAGACACACCTCTAATTTGCATTTTTTTTGAATTGGATAGAATATTGGAAGGAGAGACTCATTTTAATGTTCAATTACGAAATTCCGCTTATATCATCTCTATACTATCTCTTTCTTTTTCATTGTCCCAAAACATTTACACACAAATTACAACTAGAAAATGGACTTTTAATTTTGCTATGAAACTAAATTGATGTTTCAGATGCTAGTGGGAATACACGTATATATGATATCTTTTTTAGTAATTAGTATTAAGTTAAAGAATATAAATTTATTTACCAATTTAATTTATGTAGAAAAATAATTTTATTAATCTAGATGGCTCAACAATTTTCATACTTTGCTATCTCGTGTTTTTCATATGACTTAACTAGTGTTTTTTTTATTGATTTTATAGCATGTCTTTATTACTATCATTATACTTTTGCTAGCAATAAATTTACCATGTTAAAGAAAAAATAAAATTACTTTCACTTAATTTTTATATAGAAAGACATATTCATCTTTGTATATATATTTATTATTTTCTTCAAATTGTGGGGAAGAATACAAGAGGAGAGATCCATTTGGATGTTCATTTACGAATTTAAATTATGAATTTTCCTTTATACTTGCTTTGTACTATCTTTTTCTCTATCATTATTTCAAAACACCTACACAAGATATAAATGAAAAATGAACAACTGGTTTTGGTGTGAAACTAAATTGATGTTTTAGGTGCTAACGAGAATACATATGTATTTGATATTTTTATTAGTAATAAAAATTAATTTAAAGAATATAAATTTATTTGCTCATTTAATTTGTGTAGACAAATAATTTGACTAATGTAGTTGAGTTCAATGAGTTTCATATTTACTTTGTTAACTTGTATTCTTTAGAGGACTCAACCAATAATATTTTTTTATTGATTTTATAGTATGTCTTTATCACTATCATTATACTTTTACTCTTAATAAATTTATTATGTTAAAGAAAAATAAAATTACTTTCACTTAAATTTTTATACAATAGGGTATATTTATCTTTATACATATTTATCACTTTCTTTTTTCTTACTTTTCTAGCCTAAACCAAACAAAAGGAGAGATTTTTTTTTAAAAAAATTTCTCTCATTCCAAAACGTACAAAAATTCACTCTTTCTTTTCATTTTTTATGACCCTTTTTCTTTCTTTCCATTTATTTTTGTTTCTTTTACCAAACAAAGGCCGAAAAAACGGAAATCGGTAGAAATAAGAAAAAAGAGAGTGTTAAAAGAATTCCTCACTCTTGCTTCACACATATGGTTTGTAATGTTATTCGATATGTTGATTTTATATTTTGTGTTAGAGTTTTTATGCTCATGTTTTAAATTTTTTACTCTTACCTTATTAATATGGGACCCACATCTAATTTTCATTTTCTCCAAATTGGAAAGAAAATGAGGAGAAGATACTCATTTAAATGTTTAATTACAAACCTGTCCTTATGTCGTGTTTGTCTATCCTTTTCTTTTTCATTGTTTTGTAAACACCTATGCAAAAGTTATAAATGGGAAATGAACCACCACGAAAACTAAATTAATGTTTTGGATGCCAGTGGAAATTAATACGCATTTGATATTTTTATTGGTAGTTGATTTTTTTTACATATTAGTAATTAAATTAAATTTAATGAATATAAATTCATTTGATAATTCAAATTACTTTATCAACATAAATTAAATAATCAACTAATGCACTTATCATTAGTTTCAAACATAAATTAAATTCATTTGATACTTCTTCTATTTCTATAATTAACTAATGCACTTATCATTAGTTTCAGTTGGTCGAATATCTTTTCTTATATTTTTAATTAGTTTCCTTACATTATTACCATTGTCAGTCTGATTAGGGATTCTTTTTCCCTCCCTCATATTTTATGTCTCAAATTGTTTATTGTTAAAATCAAATTATCCTGTTACTCTTTTTATTCATGGAAAATTCCACATTCATATTTCTTAATGATTAAGTTTTCCATAGATTTAAATATGATAAAACTTGAACTTTTAAGTTTGGGATAAAATATAATGTTTGTTTTTTAACAAAAATATGAAATATGATGTTTTGATTGATGTAAAAATTTTCCAAGGGATTATAATATATAATTTGATGAGTATGATTTCATATTTAATACTACTATTATCGTTGTGTTTGTGAGCATGAAACGGCGTCGCAGGGAAAGGTCTTATCTGGTTAAGAAGATCCCCTCAGTTACGGTGAAGTGCTGATGGAAATCTGGTAATAGGTTGGAATCAACCATGTCATGGTTTGCAAGGACAATCGCTAACTCACTCAGACTCGACGACGACGACGACGACGAAGGCAACGGCGAGCAACACGATCCTCACATTAAAAATGCCGGTGACCTAAAATCCCCTCCGAAAAGACCCGATTCTGAAACCGCTGAACCCGATACCGCATCCGAATCCGCATCCACTCCCAGCCCCACCGCACGCGGCGTCAAAGAGGATTTCTCCGAGCTCACCAAATCCTTCTCCCGCCAACTGTGGGGCGTCGCTTCTTTCCTCGCTCCTCCTCCCGACCCTCGCCCCTCCGATCCCGTTTCCCCCGACGATGACGTCATCACCGGCATCCGAAACGACTTCGCCGAAATTAGCGGCAAGTTCAGAAGCGGGATCTCCAAGATTTCCGGTAACAAGACGGTCTCCGAATTCACCAAGATCGCTTCCACTTTCCTGCAACTCGGATCCCAAGACGAATACGATCTCGACGGTATCGTCGGTGTCACTGACGACGTCGTCGCCTTCGCCAGAAGCGTTGCGATGCATCCCGAGACTTGGCTCGATTTTCCTATCCCCGACGATCCTGATTCTGATGGTATATGCATTTTGTCACTTTTATATGCATAATATTCTCTTTTCCGTTTCAATTCGAGGTGATTAATTTGTTATTAATTATGTAGATAAATGCATAATCGAAATTCCGTGTTCATTTGTGTATTCTATATGATATGATATGATATGACTCTTGATGATGTTTCACCATCTATGAATATTTGTCATTCAGATTTTGATTTGTCGGATGCACAACAAGAACACGCTCTAGCTATTGAACATTTGGCCCCGAGCTTAGCTGCTCTTAGAATGGAGCTGTGCCCTGGATACATGACCGATGGTTGCTTTTGGAAGATTTACTTTGTACTGGTGCACCCTAGACTCAGCAAAAACGATGCTGATATTTTATCAACTCCACAAGTGAGTTCAATTTTAATTGGAATTTGTTTGCTTTGTTGGATGCATTTATGTGAATTTCATGGCTTAATACGCGCTGCTGATTCCTATCTCCTCATAAATAGTAACAACTATGGTAATTCATTGTTCATAGATTAGATTTGGCATTTGAATCTTATAATAACATTGGTTATATATAGGATCTTATTGTTGAAATCCCCTGTAAAGTTGCAAGTTATATGGTATTGCTCTATATTATATCACTATGAAAAGTGTCCTAGATGCTTGGAAAGAAACGTTCTTCTTGTCACAACTGATTTTTTTAATACCTGTTACTATTATCGGTAGCATTTGTTATTGTGCTTGTTTGTAATACTGCTATGTGTGTAGATAGTGGAAGCTAGAGCAATGTTAACGCAAGCATTGGACAAAAGAAGTAAGGAAAAGAAAGAACCTCAACCCGATTTATCTGCAGTGGCCAATATTCCCTTGAAAGAGGAGGAACAGCATCTCTTTGTGCCTAGCGATGCTCAGCATGAATCAGAACCTCTTCAGACATCTTCTGTTGAAGCAGCCCCATCTACGGTTGTGTCTGATGTTGTGACGGACAAACATCCTGCTCAAGATGCTGTTACACAGATTAATCAGAAGGCTGTGGTTAAAGAAACTCCAGTAAATCCAACTGCTGAACAAGTACCATCTGGTTCAAGCAATAGATTTTTGGATGACACATATGAGGATGATGCTGATGATTGGTTGAAAGAAGATAGTTCTGAAACGGTTGGTCCAAGTGGAACTTCTGTTCCAACTGGTAATGAAGAGGATGTTTCGTTCAGTGATCTTGAGGATGATGATGGCGATGTACATGAAGATTATAAAAAAACTAGATCAGGTTCTGATTCTTCAACAAAAGACTCTCGAGATTGGGTTCAGTTAGGTAGAAGTTCACCTTACTCTGATAAGGATATAAACTCTGTTGAACTCAGACTTGCTGGCTCCGAGCATTCTAGTGCCCGTAATTCTGTGACCAGGGATTCCAATGATTGGCTTAATGTTGATGACATTGATGTAATGTGATTATGCCATGGAACCCAAAGGTAAGTTTTTTATATGATTCTCATATAATTTGTGAATATTTGCATATAGTCTTTGTACTCTATGATTAACTTCTGCAGACCTGGGTTGTGTAAATAAAGCCAGTCCCACTGGGCATTGTGCTATGTATGGTTATTTCCACACCGTACATAAACTGAATCTTCTATTTTATTTTCAAAATGCAAGTTATTTCATGTTATTAATACTCGTAAGTGGCCCAACTTTACCTTTAAACAATCTTGAATAGCGTCTAGCTAGAAATTATCAAAGACGGGTAGCACCTGTGATGGCATGAGATGATAAGAACAAGTACACACTACAAATATATGGTTATATAGTGACTGAAATATGAGTTTATCTGACATGGTGAGGACAAGTACACTCTATGATTATGAATATACAGGGTATATAGTGACTGAAATAGTGAACTTTCTGTTTTAATAATAAGCAGGTGTTATCAATAGCAAAATTTCCAAGCATGTGATGTATAGGTCTTGCTAGGGCTATTTGATTCTAAGGTACCTATCTCTTGAAGAATAGCCCCTAAACACTGAAGGACTTGCTTGCACCACCATAATTACAGGCATTGACGTATCAGTGTTGTGCCAATCAGATCTCTAAACTAGTTCCAGCTCAGTACTGTTTGGGCTTTGGCGTAAATCAGACTCAGAAGATTACAAATTAAAATAGA
The DNA here is from genome assembly GCA_037962975.1 of Clitoria ternatea. Classification (NCBI taxonomy): domain Eukaryota; kingdom Viridiplantae; phylum Streptophyta; class Magnoliopsida; order Fabales; family Fabaceae; genus Clitoria; species Clitoria ternatea. The sequence continues at coordinate 18,615,912 of CM075670.1, read as the reverse complement.
TATCAAGCAACTGCAGTACCGCCCTTATAATTTCATGCTCTCTACATTCTTCGGTGTTATTTTCTCTTGAAATTTTAATATGAAAATTTTAGTTGATCCATGAGAAGTGGCATGCGCGGCTGTCGATTTACCGTAATTATGCTGGTTATTATTGGTTGTATTATTGTCGATGTAAATTACGGGATTGGGTATCTGGATCCATTGCATCCTCAACGTGAGAGTTAAGTATTGGTATTCATTGCATCCCTACCCAGTGGAGTGATCCATGGAGGTATATCCCCTAACCACCAGTCGTCCGTTAGTGATAAATAATTTGAGCTATTCTAATCACGAGAAAGGACAAGGAAACAAAATTGAGGTAGTGAATTAGATAAATTGGTATTGGATAAAACATATATATAGTACACCGTACTGTCATAGCCCATAGGTATTGGTCGGTGCTGTTTTTCCAATCAAAGTCGGCATCACTTGTTAAATTGTTGATTTTAGTTATCTGGATGAAAACAACCATCATAAACAAAATAGTATCAATAATATCTCTAATATAATAGTTTTATCAGTCTAATTATTTGTGTTCTAGTGTTGCAATTATTTTTTGCAACAATGGCGGTTAGGGGATATACCAGTATGGATATCTACACTGGGTAGGAATGCAACTATTAAGTGTGTGGGCCTCCCTATAGATATACAATGCCTATTTGCATCCGTAACCACATGTGACAACCCACATGCATTGCAATTATTTTAATTAGTTGCTTTGTTGCTATTTACTGGTCCAATAGTATGGATGTCTGCGAGCAGCTTCATATTAATTAGGAGGATAAATGTTAGCATCACATTTGTTTTATTGCATAATTTTTAATACATTATTAATTGTTGTGTGAAATTTAAATGAGGTCTGTCAATTGATGCATCTCACTTTTATTTTAGTTAGTCCCATTATTATTAGTGGGATTTGCATAAATTTTACTTGTTAAATAGATTATGTTGAAAACATTGCTCTCATTAGAAAAGAAGGCATTACCTTTTTTTAAAAAGTTATGTTGAAAACATTGCTCTCATTAGAAAAGAAGAGATTACTGTTGTTAGAAGAAAAGACTGACTTTTGATCATGTCGAGGTATACCATGTTTCTTCTTTGTTTCTTTATATCTCCTTTGAACATTTCTTGCGACTCTTTTTGCAGTCCTCTCTCTCTCCCTCCCTCCCTCCCTCCATTGGACATACAACTAAGCATACGATTTTATTCCCGTAACCACGGCTGAAGTGAAAATAGGAGGATGGCAAGATGGACCCGTCAAAACAATTTAAAAAGAAGCAAGGAGCTTTTCTGTTTAGTTGAAGACAGTATAGTGGTAGCTTTAGTAGGCAGATAATATATACGCGGTTTATAAAATTGGAAGAAAAAAAGTTTAAATCGAATAAAGGGAAAAGGCTTGTTTTGTTGGCTGCTTTCCCCCTCTATTTAGATGTGGCTAGGCAAGATGCTAGAGACAACTATATAAATTAGAAGTATCTAATTATTATTAGATCAACCCAAAATCAATGATTGAAAATTGGCAAAAGAATAACTATTTCCTATACAGCCAATTTGATAGTACCACTTAAGTGACGTGTGCAAATTTGTCTAGATTTAATTTCTCATCGTGTGGTAGACCTGGGATTTCCACGAGATGAAAAATATATACAGAGAATATCAAAACACAAGCTAGACCACTCCTACCCTTCGCCATCCACAAGTAAAAGAAGATAAATGAGGAGAGGAAGAAACTAATTTTTTTAAAAAAAATCCTATCTATACACAGCTATTTAGTAGAGACATTCCTTGAAGTAGAACAATGGGGTTGGGAATGCATGAGATTTTCAGGATCTAATGGGACCAAAACTGCCAGAGAGGCGTTCTAAATGAGACCACAGCATGCTTCCAAGAGAAAATCTTGGCTTACCCTCTATACGGGCCTTGGTGTCACTTATAATCGACGAGGATGGTGATTGAGGTACCCTATAGGGCGACTTGTGATCAGTAACTACGGATCCACCGGACTCTTGTCTTACCAATTCCGCTATATTTGGGTTCACTTCTTCACCTGAAGAATCCGTAACAAAGAATGATCCTGCTGCTTTCTCCCCCTCTGTTCCAATCTCAACCCTTAGTATGGACAACCCATTCTCTCGAAACACCCGGGTCACATTCGATAGTAGCCCCATTCTGTTTTCAGTGCGAATATCTACCCTTAATCCCTGCATCAGTCATCAGCACTCTCAATTTCTTTGCCATTTTGAATTTATAAATGCAATAAACCTATTTATTTGCATTTAATAGCCCAACCCAAGTTAGTTAACATACATGAGAGACTCTACGCTCAATTGCAGCGATTAAGCATAAGGTGAGTTTCTGCCTCTCGCTTTCGCCGCACAGAACTGAACTACCGGTGCTGTGCCTTATAAAGTACTCCTGTAACATAAACCGTATAAAAACAACAGCTCCAAGGAAATGTTAAGAGATTAGGGACTATAAGAAAATAGCAGTACCTGATCAGCCATGGATTTCTTGGAACTAATGGCGGCGTGAAACACTACATACTGCATGTCCGTTAGCACGCACACGGTATCGAACAAGAGCTTAGGACGGTCCCTGCTCCTCACGTTCACCACCAAGTAACCTTTGTCCTCACATCTACCGACAGAAACGTGTGTCCCATCACACCCTTTCTTGTGTTCCCCGCTACTGTCCCCATGACAGGCACGACAACTCTCGTAGTCCCTGTCGGCGTACATCAGCTGGTGGAGACGTCGTTCCGTGTGGGTGCGGCCCCGTGCCAAGGTTGTCAACCGCACGCTCTTCCTCTCTCCCGTGCCGCCATGGGCCGCCACTACATTCTCAAGCTGTTCCTCCACGTGGGCCAAACGTTTTGGGTCGCTTATGGGCCCAAGTGTCGATGCTTCTTCCACGTATATAACACAGGCCGCTCTGTCGTTGTAGGTCCAGGCTGTTGCAGAGGTAATGCTGCAGCCCAAGTCCACCAACACTGCTGATAGCTCTGACAGAAGGCCTGGTCTATCCATCCCACTCATCTCCAACGCTGTGTTCTCCATTGAAGCCTTTTGCTTTTCCCTCGAAATCTCCCCTTTACTTCTAGTGGCGCATAGTTCCTGCGACCTAGTAAATGTTATTTGGATACGCTTTCGATGAAAAATAATTAATTTTTATGTCATTATTATTTTAGTTTGAAAATTTAAGCATTTGAGATTGTGATTCAATAATGACTTCACAATTATTGAAACGTGAAAATATTTTTTTTCTAGTGACCAAGTTTTCCTTTACTTGTATTAAAGACATATCTTTAGAAAATGAAACGTGACATAGTTTTTTGTAATGCTTTTTTTAAAAAAATTGAAACAAGTTGGAAGTGGTACGTGGTTATTTTGAATTGGAAATATAACAATTATGGTAAAAGACAGAAAGAAAGACCTGCTGAATGTGGAGCATGAGGGTGTCGTCTGTGAGCTTCTTGCCAGCTTTGTCTGTCACGTGGAATACTGCATTTTTGCAATAGAAAAAGAAGACCCACACCACATGGATCAGCACCGAACCATTAAATATTGGTGATGATAATGTCTTAGTTATGGGGGTTTGGGGTTTGCATGAGTCATGCATAGGTCATACAAGATAAAGGTAGGCTACTTAATCATTGTTTATTCAATTACTTATTTTCTGGAGGATTGGGGAAAAGAAAACTGAAGAATAAAACGGGAGTCACACTAACCGTCCATAAACCATCCACCATCGGAGGAAATGTATGATTTCGAAATGATGAGATCAAAATCTGTCAACACTTGGACCATCTCCAATAATATCCCATGCTTGTTTGCACTGTCAACCTGTTTATCCGACCACACCATTTATTAGAAGAGAAATTGTATTTGTATAACAAAGGGAGACTTATCAAATAAGGGATATGATAAAGACAAATTTACAGAAAGTACTATAAAAAAGTGCTGCATAATAATATAACTTTACACTAAATTTAACATTGAATTGATTTTAAAAAATGAAGTTGGTCTTTCTATTCTTATGCACATGTATTTAATGGTTTTTGACCAAAAGGACCACTTTTAAGTTAAAAGACTAAATTTAGGTTCACTGCCTATATTAATTTGAAGTTAATAGTTAATTAAAAAAATCTTTATATCGATAATATTTTTGACCCTTGCTAAAAATTTCCTTATAGGAAATGTAATTTTAATTTTAAAAAGCAATTATATACTTAAATTTTGAACTTGACAAAGGCCTAGTAAACCCATTTGATTCTTTGTGGTTCTAAGAAACAAAACAATGGTTAAATAATTATTGCTACATGCAGGTTTTGTCTCTAATTTCTAAATCAGAGACTCCCTGTTCTGTACACGAAACTAATCACTCTGTACTTCTGGATTGTTTCATTTTCATAAGAGTACAAACCAAATTTGGTTTTCTTTAAGTTTTCTATTTTGGTGCTTACTAGATAGCAAAACAAAAAATAGCGGCAATTAGGTACAGAACTAGGTAGAATTCTTCTGTCAATTGTCTTCATATCCCAACTTGTAATGATTAAAAAGGTGAAGCAATTGGATAACCATAATTTGCAGTGGCTTTTTGGTTCCCAGTGTTAAACTGTGGAAAACCTCAATCTCATTGCTCTTATATAGTAAAACAACAATGATTATTATATAATTTATTATGCTTAAGCCTAAAGTGGGAGCCTCCATAATGGACATATGTCAAATTAGTGTGAATCGTGCTCTTCCTATATGCAGATGAACGATTCATGAATGTCACCCGAAGTACTACTTGTACTACTAAGGCTTCTCTAAAATCCGTGGGCAATGTAATAATTGAAAGCCATAAAAGAGGTGGACCCTCCGCACATTGAAGCACAAACAAAAAGCCAAGTGCACAATGAATAAGACCCAACTCATATGATAGATTTAATATATATGCAAGTTGAATTGAATGTAGAAAATTTTATGTCACCTTCACCACAGTGCAGTCTCGGCATGCATCATTGTCAATACAGACCCTACAAGTAGAAATTTCAATAGGTTAATTAACTCAGTAGTCACAAATCCGCTAAGCCAAAAAGAATAACCGATGATGTGTAATTCAACAACAAGAATCAAAAGAGTGATAATGTGGTGGAATGGTGAAAAAAACAGAAAAAAAGTTGTAAATTCAACCCTCTACTAGAAAAAAAAACTAATAATAGAGTAACTATCAATTTTGGCTTAGCTTAACAAAAATTAAGAATGAAAAGAAACCAAGAAACGCTACCTGGGTGGATATATTCTTTCTATGAGTGATTCAATCTCACGATCAATATGGGGCTGGTAACATATCTCCATTTCTTTTTTCTTTATGAACAATGTAAGATTTGTGACCGTTGATTGAAATCCTGTGAAGCAGTGCTATCTGTAGCAAAAATCATGGTGAAAGAACCATTCAAAGCAAATTACAGTGAAAGAAATATTATTATACATGGAGATAACAGAGCAACACCATATATCTTATTTCTTAAGCGATGGAACAGAAACTCAAAAAGATTGAATATGGTATAGGAAATTTCTGGTGAATCGTGGTAACCAATAGTTTGATAAAGAAAGAGAGGGAAGTTTGTATTGAAAAAAGAGGGTTCTCCATATTCATGATTGTAGAAGAAAATCAAAAAATTGTTGGCGAAGAGTGATGGATGATAAACATGACATGGCATAAGGCGGTTACCTGTTGTAGGTGTAGGATGGGGAGAGGATGTAAAATGCATGTGTTTGAGAAAGAATTGGAGAGAGACGAGGATGAAAGAACGGGCCAAATCAACCTGAATTTCTCTATCTTTGGCATGTGTTTTTTCAATTTTGATTTTGATATATATAAGCTATAAAGCCCGTGCGCAATAAAGAAAATAAAATAGCCGAAAATCACAAGAGAAGATGGTGTCGTGTTGTGTTTTGGTTGGTGTACAACTCAGCGGGAAGGAACAGGTAGGAGAGAGGTGTCATTGTGGTAGTGCCACGTGGCATCTGTTTTAATAGGTGTCAGTCCTCGTATTCTGGGTAACCTTGCACATGCAGTCAAATGGTCACGTTGTGCTGTGTTGTGGTGGCACTATCTCTATACTCCTATCTCCAAACGCTGTCCACGTATTATGTTTCTCTTCTTCAATTGCGGGTTTCTAGCTTCTACTTTTCCTCCTTTCACATATGTATACCAGCGTCACCTCACGCGCTACCTTTAAACCCCTTTCTATATCTTTTACTTTCTACTCTTTCATCTATTATTTAATTTTAGAATCCGTCCTAATTAATTTACTTTCCGTCAATTAATCTAAATATTCAGTTTTGACCCCTATTTTTTAGAATCAATCCCAATTAATTTATTTTCCGTTGACTAATCTAAATATTCAGTTTTGATCCCTACTCTTAAGTGCATTTTGTTAATTGAATATTTTTAATCATAAAAAACTATCAAGTTAACTATTTTTAAATTTGAAAAATCTATCTCGAAAAGAGTTAACAACAACATCAGCAACATAAATGCCCTCGTCTTTAAAACCCATGTTGCTATTTCCATGACCAATAGCCAACAACATGAAATAAAGATCCATATCTAACACACTGGTGCAGAAAAAAGAATTTAATCACGGTTAAAATGAGTTTTTAATCACGGTTCATGAACCGTGGTTGTTACAGCCGTGTTAATAGATGAGGGCTTTTAATCATGATTCACAACCGCGGTTATAGATCACATTTAATCACGATTGTTTGATACCTTATTTAATCACGGTTGCCAACCACAACCTTGATTAAAAGTGGTCATAAAACGTGCATTTACATGACTAGTTATAACCACGGTTATGGTAACAACCATGATTAAATAGGCTCTATAACCACGGTTATTGTAATAACCGTGATTAAATATGAGGTTTGTTTTTAATGTGGCCTAGTTTTATTGATTTCCCAAACTTGTAATATCACACAGCCAGCACAGTATATCCCCAGCATATGTAGCTGTAACGCCCCGACCGCTTTTCACGAATGAACGACTCGCCCCACAGACCAACACAAGACCTTTCTAGCGTGCTTTGTCCTCAATCACACACTTCCCGAGAACTTCCCAGGAGGTCACCCATCCCAGAATTACTCCAAGTTAAGCACGCTTAACTTTGGAGTTCTTAAGTGATAGGCTACCGAAAAGGCTAATGCATTTGTTGGTATAGGTAGTACGAATTCATTTCTTTAAGCTATCCTCGACTGTATAGTCCCATACCTATACAGTCTTTGAATCCCTCTCATTCTGGTATGTATTCGGTTCGTTCATGTGTCCCTCCCACTGGAAGCCTGTCAGGAGCCGCTCCTTGTCCGTGCCTATGCATCGGTGATCACTCCCCGCCCTTAACAGCGCCAGGATGTCACATATGTAGCATCAATAAATGAAAACAAATGGTATGTATATAACATTAATTTGCTATTAAATCATAACAATGTAGAAAATGAAACTATATACAATTGACATAAATGTAAACTAATAAAATGTAAACCCTAAACCCTATAGTAGGTACAACGATAAGAGAATAAAAATCCTATATTTATCTAAGTCCTTGCCTCACTTCAATGAAGTTTGCAGCCCATTGCTTTCTAACATTATCTACATGTGTTGTAGGGAAGTATGACCAGTCCTGAAAATACCACAAATAATACACAAAACAATTAGAACAAAAACCGTATTTTTTATATGAATTTGATCAAATTGGTAGAAAACTAGGCAAGTTAGACTTACATCTATCCATCCATCTACTAAATGTTTTTGGACGATGGTCAGCATGGTGTGCATGACGTAATAGCCGCACTCATAGCTACCCTCTTGCCTATAAGACTACAATGGATATAAAATATAGAGTAAGTGAATTCAAGTTTTCAAAATATAATAAAGATTTGAATGAATTCGATTGACTTACGTTTGGGTGCACCCACACGAGTTTTTTTCCTATTGACTTACTTCCATGCAATCGACTATATCCAACCACAGCCCTGCATCAGAATAAAACACAAGATAAGTTAGAATTGTAACATCCCTGATACTTAATAATTGGGATAAATAATTGAATGAATTTTGATTTAAAATTTTGAGAATTAGGGGAGGTGAAGTGAATTATTGGATTTTAAAAAATAAATTTTAAAGGAAGTGGCATCAGGGACACTGGCGCGTAGCGTGGTTGTGGTGCATAGCGTCAGGTGCGAATTAATGAGTTGACGCGTAGCGTCAGCATCGCGAATCAGAATTAAAAGCTGAAACAGAGACAGACCCGAGGCATGCAAAAACCTATTTCCTTCTTCTTTCTCTTTTTCTCTCAAGCTATAGAAGCCTAATTAAAGAGGATTGATGGTGGATTCTTGAAGGAAATTATGTTTATGGCATTGGGGAAGTGAGGTAAGCTCTTGGAGACCCACAATTTCATAATTCTTTCTTCTCATTCTCGCTTTCTCTCTCTATCTGAGGTTAGCATGCGTAATGGGAGCTTAATTCTTGAATTGGATAAATGTTTGAGTCTTAAATAAGGACCTTGAGGCGATGGGTATTTGAAGTGTATTTTGAAGCAAGAATCGAAGCTCGTTCGACATCATGGGTCTTGGAAAACGGGGATCGAAAATAGAAATGGTAAGCTTCGATAACTTAAGATTGAGGTCCGGAGTTATTTAAGGATTATGGGTTATAGTTTTTGTAGTTATAATATTTATTGAAGCTTTGTTAAATTTTATTTTAAAGTTTTAAGGATTTCGGAAAGGAACCGACAATCGATTGGAAGATTCGAAAAGCTCAGAATCGAGGTAAGGGGGTGTGCTGGGTTAAGGTTAATATAAAAATTTATGATGCCGATGGTGTATAGGAAAATGGTATATTATAGCACCTTTTAATCATTTTAAATAGTTTAGATAATCTATGATGAATTGCCGAGTATGCGAAATGGAAGTAAATAAGATCATTAGAGTAAATAAGGTAGGATAACTGATGAATTGTTAAATGGTTAAGTAGTATATTAGTATTATGTCAATGAGCAACCTAAAAATGAGGAAGTAAGGACGAATTATAAGTCTTAAGACGATAACTAAGAAATAAATAAATAGATGAGCTGGTAATTGAATATGTTGGCGTGTGGCAATCGTAAAATTATAGGATAGCTTACATGAACTAAGTAAGATTTGTGAAGTATCGTGATATAGGATGAACATATGTATATATTAAGTGAGTGAAGTGAAATCGGTAATGGAAAATAAGATGATTAGTAATTAACAATATGTGCATAAATGATGTTAGTAGGGACCATAATAAATAGTTTGATAAAGAACTAATATTAAGGGAGCTTAGAACAAATTAGAGTAATTGTAAATTGTGAATGAAAGACACGAACTAATGTTGCATTCAAAAAGATGGTGTAGTTCATGTGAATAAGCAAGGATAAAGTAAGTAGCATGTGCTAATAATGATGGAAACGTCATTTGTATGTGTACATGTATACGGATATCATAAATATTGACTTAACTGATAATAACCCTTGTAGAATATATCAATGAGCAAACATGATGATGATGTGTGATGATATGCGCATGCAATGTGTGCCCTTGACTTTGAACGTATGAGATACTTGTCGTAAAGTTGTGTAGTAGATGGTATTGATGTATTGTTATAATTGATGATTGTATCGATATATATAATATTGAGATTATGTAGTATTGGCGTTGATTGTATAACTGTTATATCTGCTGATGGAGATTGATGATTATGGTTTATGACATGCCAGTAGTATTATATCATATAATTATGAGCCGAATGGCGTATGATAATAGAGATATGTGATTATTACTCCGTATTGTGGTGGTATGTTGGTAGGATTGGTAAGTCGGCCACCCTGTATTATGATCACATGTCAGTTTCTGACATATATGCATGAGATTGATGATGTTATAGTCGTATTGACAAAAATAGATATTGAACTGTATATTAATAATGAAGCACCCTGGACACTGTTGAGGGTGGGGAGTGGTCGCTGATGCTTTGGCACGGTTAAGGAGCGGCTCCTGACAGGCTTCTAGTGGAGGGATTGTATGGCTATGCTTATATTTATATATGATTGATTATGTGATTATGTAGTGGAGGATGACCGACGGTATATGTTACCCTCATTTTTGGAGTGGTCAAGTAGCACCCAGTGGTTGAGGGGGAGTCAAGTAGGACTCGATGAACCAAGTAGGATTCACAGGGTGTCAAGTAGGACCCCCAGCTAAAGGTCGATCGTTATAGTATCCGGATACTAAGGCGTCATATTATCTATTTGAGAGTTGTGTTTTACACTCCATGGCTTATATATGTGTATTTATGATGGTGTTTGTATGATGTAATGTATAATGCTGATTTAAGCTGGTGATGGTGAATTCGTGATCTTGAGTATTGATTAATACGTTGAGTTTATGCGTAATGTAATTGGATAATGAGTTGCAAGATAAATGATTAAATAGGTAAGTCAGTTAATAGTCATCGTAAGTAATAATGGTGTTAACTTTAGTAACAAACATAATCAAGAAGGTATGATAATTAGAATGGCAAAGAACTGGAGAATGTGAAAGACGAATGATGATAATTGGCATAATTGTATATATATATATATATATAAATTAGAGGGTAGCTAGATTACTCTTTTCTATTCTTGTCGGTTATTTCTGTATTAATGCTTAGTTCCAGTCATTCACCCCTTGTATTGTGGTTTAGTGACTATTGGCAGGTATGGATGCGCACCGCGGAGGCGGGAGCTAAATGAGGCTAGGGCGATATGGAAACGAGAAAAAGATATATTTATAACTGTGTATTGATGTAGTATTGTAGCATTTTATTGTGTTGTATGTTATGTGGCATAGAGCCATTACATGATTGCATGATATGGGCAGGTCTTGCTATATATGCGTGCTTGAATGATATGTGAACTATGAGTGTATATTGAATCGTTGATAATGATGATTGTTGATAACTATGTTAATGTGATGAATGGATGGATCTTGGCACGAAGCCAGTATGGTATGATCTAGGGTGATGGGCAATTTCTGTTTAGATGTGTGATTGCTATATGGTATGTATGAGACAATGAAGTGATATATTGATGAATTGATTGATTTTAGAAAATTATGCATATAGAGGATTTCATGTGGAAATAGGAACTAAATAGGTGACTTTGAGATCCGACGGGTTTTGGGACTCCCGGAAGGTATCGATAGGTCCCTTAGGACATTTAGGAACTGTGTGCAATGGCCTTGGGCCAATTGGAACCCATTTAGGGTGTTTGGTTCAAGGGTTTTGCACTAAAAGAGGTTAAACTACATTTTGCGCATAACTTACGCATATGTCAGAATTTTGGCGAACAGATGGCGCCAACAGTTCCGGAATGGGAAAAACATGTGGCCCGTGAAGTTTCGTGGTAATCAGACTTAAAACGGGCCAATTGGGTAGGTTAGAAGTTAGCTGGTTGACCTAAAATATGTAACAGCATTAGGTGCTGTTTTTGGTATGCTGATGCGTAGCGTCAGTCTAGCGTGCAGTGTCAGGGCTGCGTTTACGCGTCATCCCCCCTGTTTTAAGATTTTGGATTTTACATTTTAAATGGTATTTTGTATTTTTAAATGGTTATATAATTACTGTTCTGGGACTTTTTGGTGAAAATGAATATTTTCCTAAATTATGTCTTAATTAAATTATTTAATTATGAAGAATTTATTGTAAAAATTATAAACGGGTAAAAATAATTATAAATTGACCTAGGACGTCACAATAATTGTAGAAGAACACAAATGACGTAATCGAATTTGTAGAAAGTTATTTTATTTTTAGGGTTTAACTTATGCCTCTACTATTGTTTTGAGGTCTTATGGAACAGTCCCGTGCACAGAATCAAAGTATAAAGCTACTCAAGCCTAGGGACAGATCACCATGAGTGTCCAATAAGCGTTTCAATTACCAGTGATAAGTGAGACTTCAAATGCAAAAATTAATTGACAATAATTATGGAATAGAATCTTACGGTCTATGATACGGGGCCAGGTATACCATCTTCCTAGACTCATACATCCAATTCTGGATGTATGCCTAGGTGTGCTCCTTGCTTTTCCCTCTCCTCTGTATGAAAGAAGGCTCTAAAAACCACAAGTTCCATCTAAACCTAAGTCCACACAAATTTTATGCAGAAACCTAAACAAGTTTAGACATGGTTAGCGACAAATAACTTAGCGACATATAACATCTTGGAAGGACTTAAATGTTCCTTAGTGGTAAAAGCCGAGTGAACCTCTTCTGAGGAAAGAAGGGTTGTGATGGTTTTGATTGAGGTATACTCTAGGAGTCATATTACGAGTGAACGATGTTATATGTATATTTTGATTGATTAAGGGTACCTATTCCGAGTGGCTAAGTATGAAATAAGTCCGAGTAAGACTTCACTTAGTGAATCCCTCCGAGTGATGTGGATTTTGAATAAATCTGAGTGGACAAGATTTCATTAGGTCTGAGTGAGACAGTTTAGTGAATTCCTCCGAGCGATGAGAAGTCAGAGTAATGCCGAATGGAACTTGATGGTGGAATCCGAGGGTGTAATTCCGAGTGGGGGATTGGCACCTATAGGGATTTATGATGTGTTGTCCAAAAGAGTCGGTTTTTGAAGTTAATTACCGAGTGAGAAAAGACTAGGTTTTGAAATAATTCACCGAGTGAGGACCGATCAGGAGTTGAGTCGGTTTTGGAGTAGTTGGCCGAGTGATAGACTATGTGGGTGTGAGTCGGCCCTGGAATGATTTGCTTGAATGAATAATGGGTCGGTAAGGATTATTTTGCTGAGTGGAAAACCTGTGTGCCTTGAGCCAGTTTCAGGGAGATTATACCGAGTGAGAAACCGATTTTAAAAATAAACAGGGAGTCGCCACCAATATTTTTTAGGATAAAATACCGGGAAAACCTTTGTTAAAGCACTGGTTATAAAAATGAAATTTCATGTTCGGGAGTCTGATTACAGGTGAGGAAGGTATTAGCACCTCATAACTGTCCGTTATAAAAACGGTTACCTCAATTTGATAGCGCGCATTATAATTAACCCATTAATTATTTTAACTTTTTCATAAAAAGAGAATATATGAGGTGACAAAATATACAAAAATAAACAAAAATAAATTAAACACAGAATATTTACATGAGATTAACAGGACGTCTCGTCCAAATTAATCTCGCTCCACCATTTTAAAAAAAAATAAAAATAAAAAAATGAGATTAACAGGACGTCTCGTCCAAATTAATCTTGCTCCACCTTTTTTAAGAAATATAATAAAGATTACAATAATAATAATAACGACAATAATAATAATTACAATTTTTATGCTAGTCCAAATAGAAAGTGTGAAACATTCATTTCTATTAATATTTATTAATTAACAGAAATTAATTAATAACATAGTCATCAAACAGTAATTAATTTAACAGAAAATGAAATAAATACGAGTATTAAAAATGAGAGTGAGACCGATGTGGTGAGAAAGGAGCTGGATGGTGTGCAAAAGAGAAGGACGGCTGAAGGAGATTGTTGGTGAGGTCGGATGGGTGCTTGAGGGGAAGGACGGAGGTGTGTGTGTGGTTTGGTTTTGAAGGAGAAAAGGAAGGGAAAAGTGAGCGTGGAGTGAGGGGGAAATGGGATAGTGAAAGGGGGGCTGTGAGGTGTAGAGAGGGAGGAAACAGTGGTGAAGGGTAAGGGTGGAGGACGGAGTGAGGCAAGGGAGAGAGGGACGGTGTAGAGGGGCTGTGAGGAAGGCGGAGTGAGGAGAGAGGACGTGAGGAAGGTTTGGGGCGGTGTGGAGCAGGACAGTGTGGGGAGTGAGGAGAGAGGACAGTGTTGGGAGAGGGCTGTGAGGCGGTGTTGAGGGGCTGTGAGGAAGGCGGGGTGAGGTGAGGAAGGGGGACGGTGTAGAGGGGCTGTGAGGCGGTGTTGAGCAGGATAGTGTGGGGAGTGAGAGAGGACGGTGTTTGGAGGGTGAGGACTGTGAGGCGGTGTTGAGGGGCTGAGTGGGGACGGTATTAAGAGGGACAGTGTTTTAGATGAAGGGGGCTGTATGGGAAAGGAGATGGATGGTTGAAAAGTGAGGAAAAAATTTGTTTTGAATTCTCTCCAATGAATGCTTCCAGGATGCCTTTTTCTTCCTTCGTTTGCAGTATTTATAGAATATTTGAGGAGCATGATGATTGCCTGAACAGACCCGTGACAGCCTGGCTGCCAATTGGTGAGGATTTTTTAATATTTCCACATTGTCTTGTTGCCAGCCGCCCCTTGAAATTGTCAAACAACTTGGATGGTGTGTTGGGAACAGCCTGGATCTTTGACAATTAAGGAGAATGGAGGCTGGTGGAAATTCTTTATCATTTTCCTCCTTGTCTAGTTGCCAACCACCTCCCATAATTCAAGGATCCACTTGGATAGTGGAAATCCAAGTCAGCATGGTGAAAATCCGAGAGAAAATGATGGAAATCCGAGTGAGAATGGTAGAATTCCGAGTGAAAATGACTCGGATCAGCCTCTCAGTCAGTATTCATCCACATTGGGAGTTAATTCCGAGTGGAATGAAGCATTTCCCATAGAAAGCCGAGTGAAAATACTCCTTCCCGAGTGAGAATTCTTCTGGGAGGAGTCCTCCTATGGAAGGCCGAGTAGAGGTTTTGCTCGGTGTGAGGCTGCTGTGAAACATTCAATCGGAACCGAGTAACGAGTGACTTGGAACCGACTGAAATGGTTGAATAATGACTCAGAATTGGGTGGAGATGACTCGGAATTGGGTGAGAAGTCACTCGGGAATTGGTGAAAATGACTCGAGAACGGGTGATGAGGGATGACACGGAATTGGTAAAAGTGAGTCAGAAATGATTGAAGACTGACCAAGAACTAACTGAAAAGTGTCACTCAAAAACCAGTCGAAGATTGACTCAGAACTGATTAAAAACGACTCAGAATTAGGTGAGAATGATGACTCAAAGTTTGGTAAAAATTGACTCGAAAATGAGTAAAGGATGACTCGAAATCTGGGTGAGAATGGTGAGTCAGATTTGGGTGAAAATGAGCTCGGGTTTGGTTTAAAGAGTGACTCGGGAATGGGTGGAATGGAGGGTGATAGTAAAAGAATGGCTCGGAGCCGACTGAAAATGGAAGGGAACGACTCGGTGCAGACTGGAAATACTTCACTCGGTAGACCCCTTCTTCCCTCGGTTCTGAGTGGATTTTGAGTCATTCAGTAGACTCTTTCTTTGATTGGCTTTTCACTCGGAATTTGGTACTCAGCTCCAACTGACTTCTCACTCAGAATTTCTTTCACTCGTCAACCATTCCTTCCTTTCTAATTAGAAATGGCTATCATTCTGAGTCGGCTTTATTTTACTCGGTTTCAATCACCAATCATTAATCACCAATTGGAGGCTCTTTACTCTGCAAGCATCCACTCGGTTTTTGTGAGGGCATCAGTCTTCTCTCAGAATCGTTCCATATGTGCATCAATCCACTCGGATATCTGGGAGTTGTCCTTATTTTTACTCGGTTACCGAGAGGTCAGAACCATTCTTTCTTTGACTCCACATTGACAGTCGTGAAGTAAGTTTCACTCGGAAGCTCATCACTCGGATTTTCTTTAAAAATGACAGAACCTCACTTCTTGGAGGATTTACCCAGAACTGACTTTGGGAGTCGGTTTCATCTTCCAATCAGAATGGAAATTGGACATTTGCACTCGGAAATGGTCTTATTCCTCACTCAGAATTTAGAACTTGGACAACCACTCGGAAATGCCTGATTATCACTCAAAACTTGGAAACTTTGACACGTCCACTCGGATCCTGACTATTTTCCACTCAGAAATTGGAATTTGAATACTTTTCACTCGGAATCTGCCTGCTTTCCAGACAGAACTCGGAAATTGGACGTTTGTCACTCGGAAACTGTCTTCTTTCCACTCAGAAGTTGAAATTTGACTATTTTTCACTCGGATCTTCCTGCTTTTCAGTCAGAACTTGGAATTTGGCTCGGAATGATTGCAGTGGGACAGCTTCCACTCGGATTTACTCCATTCTGAGTAATTCCACTCGAATTTCATCATTCGAAGGAAAGGAATATGCATTAGGTATCAATCTCGCTCGGGCGTGACATGTCTCGCTTGAGCAAACCATCACCCGCTTGAGCGAAAACAGGCTAGGGACCATGTCTCACTCGGAAATGATCATTTCCGAGTCCCTTCACTCAGAAATGACCATTTCCGAGTCATCATCATTTTTTTTTTATTTTTTTTTCTTCTTTTTTTTCTTTCTTCTTTACTTCTTTACTTGTATTCTTTTTTACTTGTGAATCGGCCATACTGAAATAGATGTTCACAAAAATGAATTTTCCGAGTAAAAGAGTTTGATTCTAAGTGTAATAAATAGAATTCCGAGTGAAATAATAAGATTCCGAGTGAAATATGGCTTAGAGGAGTTTCTGAGTAGACTGAATGTGAATCCGAGTGGAATAACCATGATTCCGAGTGATATCAAACTGAATGGAATTTTCTAAGAGGAATTAAGATGTTTTCTGAGTAATCTACATATAATTCTGAGTGAAATCTGACTGGAAAGATGTGTTCCGAGTGAAAAATTGTTCTGTCTGAATAGAATACATTCGAGTAAAGTAAATCCGAGTGAAACGGACACATTTCCGAGTGAAATGATTCCGAATGAGTTGTTTCCGAGAGATGTGGAAGTACCTCTCGGATTGATGTTTCTGGTTAAGTAGATTTCCGAGTGAAGTATATCTAGTGAATGGTTTACCGAGGAAAGGGTCTCGGTGATATTTCCAAATGAAACATTCTGAGTAGGTCTTTTTCTAGGATTGGGTTTCTGACTGAGGAAATCTAAGTCCGATTGGATATGTTTCTGAGTGTATAATTCTGACAAGACTACATATCCGAGTGATGAAGGGCCCCATCATGATATGTGAAGTTGTTCAGCAGTTCTGATTGTATTTTAGTGGAAGGTTTGGTCGGTTTATGAGAATACTGAGTGAAATTATGTCAGCGTGGATAGTTTACCGAGTTAAATTATGTATTTTTGTGTTTCAAAAGATCCGGTCGGTTTTTGTGAATCAGATATTCAATTAAAAATCTGTTTGCAATATTTTTGATGTAAAACCGGTTGGATTAATATAAAACGGGTTGAATTAATGTAAGTTTACCGAGTGAAGTAATCCTGATTCTGAGTGGAATCAGGCTGAGGAGGTTTCTGAGTGAAAATAACTATGTTTCTCGAATGAAATCACTGAAAAGAGTTTTCTGAGTGAAAATAACTATATTTTCTGAATGAAATCACTGGAAAGAGTTTTCTGAGTGAAAATAACTATGTTTTCCGAGTTAAAGGTTCTGTCTCAATGACCTGGTCAGTTTATTATAAAACATGAGTGAAATTATGTATTTTTCAATGATCCGATCGGTTTATACAAGACCGAGCTTGTTATTCACTGAATCCGACTTCTGTTCTATATTTCCTCACTGGAATTCACATGGACACCCAGGATTCTTAGTATCTTTACAATTCAACAACAATCATATCCTTCGAAATTCAATATTTATCATATCATTCAATCATCATGATTAACGAAACTCAACACAGTAAATCAATCATACACATAAAATATATGAAATAAATATATAACGAATTAAAGCATGTTAATTCAGACAATTCCCGAACCTGCCCAGGAAAAGTGAGGACCAAAGGTACCCCAACTCTTCCTAACACTCGGTTTTCCCCAGAATACCCGAGAATATACCCCCTTACCTTAATGGAAGTCCTTTGATTAGTAGATAGTGTCCTCCTTGTTCCAGCTCACAGCGAATAGGAAGGAAAACATAAGAGAAAGGCCTTTGAATGTATAGAAGAATAAGAAAGAGTGTGTATTTTGTTAAGTTCTCTTGGGTCTGAAAGTTTCAGACTTGGAATGAGTTCTGCTGTCACTTTAATAATGAAAAAGGACAAGTGGGGGACAGCTTTTTGTGAGTGGGCTGTTAGTGGAGATAATGGAGATTTAAATAAGGAGGTAGGCTATCTTAGTGCCCATTTCTGGCCGCCTACAAGCTATAGGGCGCATGATTGGATTAGATAAATTAAAATAGGCACTAAAAGACAAAATTAGAGTCAACACGTCAATTCTGACACTGAATACCGAGTGGAATTCTACTCGGTCAGCCTCTAAGCTGACTGGAATTCTACTTCCGAGTCTAGCTGAGGAGAACTCAGTAATTTCTACTGTTTCCTTTCTTTGGAAGGACTTAATCCGGTCTGATTCAAACTGATTCAAAGTCTCTCAGATTCCCACTCGGTTAAGTCATCCTAAAACCGTGTCTACTCTTGGCCAATCTCACTCGGTAATTTCAAACCAAATCCGAGTCATCTCAGTCAGTCTCACTCGGAAATGGTTCAGCCTCCTACATTTCACTCGGAATGGGCTCCCACTACCATTTTCCACTCGGTATCTATTCGCTTAGCATTACCAGTCGAGTAATGTCCTAATCATACACATATGAAACCATTCGGAATCCTCAACTTAACACTATTTCATCCATCAGCACTTCCCAAATAATTCAACAACACATTTCAGTCGGTAGGAAGCATCAAATCAACATAAAACATATGTATATATGTATTCATTCACTCGGAATACTGCAATCAGAGAAGTTTCCTTCGGAAAAGGAAGCATTTGGCAAGGTTTGACTCGGAAACGAGTCATTCTAGGGTGTTTTCACTCGGAATTTTCACCCAGAAGTGGTTTTCTTGAACACACTTCACTCCAAATGTCTCCGAGGCCATGATGTCACTCGGTAGTAGCCCTTTCGGTCATGTTTTACTCGGAAAGCATGACACTTACTCGGAATTCCATCCTTCACTCGGAATTTCTAATCATTCACTCAGAATTTCTCTCTGTTACTCGGAACAGAGCCCTTTTTTACTCGGAATTTGTATAATTTCATTAATGGTCTATATAAATTCCATTATTATGCATAAAAATGAAATTTCTGAGATACCACAGACCATCTACAGGGTATTTATTGACTTATTCTTACTTACAAACCTTCCATAATTCAAAATTACAAGGTTAAAACTGTTTCTAAAAACAGGGATGTTACAATGTAGTTATCCAACTCTGATCCACACCAACTGTTTACAAGGTGCTATGATCAATCTCACTTTTTTTACAAAGGTAGTGGTACTACCCATTCAGGATGACAATTGTTTTTATATGTCATTGATATATGCAGGTTAGGAGTTATTTTAAAATTTGATCACATCTCGGTAGCATTTCACATTGGTCTTTAAGTACACAAAATGAGAGTGGTCAAATCAAATTCAACTGCAACCAAATATGCACCCAGAGAACAACACAAAATGCAAGTTACCGAAACTTTTTCAAATTTTAAAATAACTCCTAACTTATACATACCAATGACGTATAAAAACAATTGTTCATCCCAAACTGTCCAAACGGACAATTCAAGATTCAACACAAATGATGAAATTAATTAATTTAATGACCATTTGCGTCGAATCTTAAACAGGGAACTACGGTTCACCCATGCAAAGCAACTTTTATACTAGTTAACTAGTATGAGCCTACGAGTTCGTAAGATTGACAACCACACACATACAACAGCAACAAAAATAACATTATATGAGAGCAACAAACAATAACAGAAATAACATTATATACTATATAGTGAAATGTAAATTTTGATTAAAAATAATACTTAAAAATGTGTAATAATTTACTTAACCTTTCTCCTAATATTGTAAAAACATTATTTCTATCATAAGAAAACAAAAAGGAAGCTAGATTGAAGTTCCAATGAGTCAATATATTTCATCATTTTTCTTGAATATACATTACTTTGACTGATATAATATATGATTCCATGAACCGTAACTAAGTATATATACATATACTTTTAAGTTTATTAAATCTCTAGGTAGTTTATTTGTAAATTTAATGTACAAAAACAACGGTCTTGTAAGAAGCTATACGGGAAATAATCACAGCCACACATGAGAGCAACAGACAATAACACATGAGCACAACACAATAACACATGAGGGCATATATGAGAGCAACAAACGAAACCAAAACAGTATATATCGCATAAACAGAAAAAATAGAAACAATATAATGTATATGAGATGAACAACAACAGTGACGAGCATGCTTCAATAGGGGAGGACTTACCAGACAATGCTTCCAAGATAAGGACAAACAATGCGCAAGAAGAAGGAAGCAAGAGTGAAAACAGGAGGCGCAGATGTTATCAGTAGCTGGAAACGATTAGGGAAGATGAGAACTAGCGCGAAAGAAGAAGCAGAAAGTGAAAAAAGGCTATCAGGTGCGGCTTTTGAAGTTTCTAAAAAGATATATAATCACGGATTTCCTTGCAACTGTAATTATATTACACATATAATCACGGTTACACCAATACCTGTAGTTAAATATTAACTCTATAACCACGATTAATACCACAACCGTGATCGTATCCATCAATATATATCCACAGTTATAGAGTCAACCATGGTTATATAGTCCCTAACGGATATACCCTAAACCCTAAACAATATATATATATATCCACGGTTGGAAATACAATCGTGATTATATAGTTACCCCTGAAACCTACAACCATGGTTGTCCATGTAAACGTGGTTATATGGTATTTTAACCATGATTGTTCACCACCCATGATTATATTGTTTACCTTATAATTTCAAAAATGTCATCATGCATTCTTTTATCACTGATCCACTTTAACCCGTGATTATATCCAGTTGTTATATCTATTTTTTACAATAGTGACACTATAATTTTATTACTTGAAAATGACTAGGGATGACAATTGGACTCATAAAATACCTGTAAAAGTTATCCGTGATAATGAGAGTATTTACTCACTTATGGGAATGAGACAAAAATAAGAAATTACATAAAAAAAATCTAAGTATAGATATGGGGCAAGTATTATACTATCTACCTACACCCTTTTAATATATATATATTATTTTTACTTTTATATACGTTAAACTTTTTTATAAAATCAAAATTAATATATCATATTAATATCATAGAAAGGTGGATACAAAAGTTTCAATTTAATAATATAATCTAATATATTTATATAATAATATAATATTACTGTATCACAATATTAAATTAGTGTATACTATCCATTATCATAAATAAAATAAAATAATGTATACTATCTCTTAATGATTTTTATGATTTTTATGAAAAACAAAGGTATAATACATGAAATAACACCACCTTATTCACCTGAGTCTAATGGTGTAGCTGGAAGAAAAAATAGGACTCTAAAAGAAATGATTAATGCTTTGCTTATTTCTTCGTCTACACCTAATAATCTTTGGGGATTAGCTTTATTGTTTGCATGTCATATACAAAATAGGATCCCTCACAAACATTTCAGTAAAACACCTTATGAATTATGGAAAAATTATAAGCCTAATTTAGATTATCTAAAAGTGTGAGGGTGTTTAGCTAAAGTAATGTTGTCTGGTCCTAAAAAGAGAAAGATAGGTTTTAAGACATGTGATTGTATGTTTATTGGTTATGCTCTAAAAAGCGCTGCCTATCGTGTTCGTGTTATGAAAAGTGATGTAATTGAATGCAATTCAATCATTGAGACAAAAAATGTTAAGTTTTATAAACATATATTTCCTATGTGTGTTAAATTTGTTTCTTGTGAACCTATTGTTGATGATAAAAATATTTCTAGTGAACTGTTTTGTGATGCCTTTGAAAAACCATATGAAAATTTGAGAAGAAGTAAAAGCAAAGAAAAGAGACAACTTTTGGAAATGATTTTTATACCTATCTCATTAATAAAGAACCATTAAATTTTCAGCATCTGGAAAGTTCTTCTCAAGCTCACATCTGGAAAGACCTTGATAGTTAATGATGTGCTTCATGTACCTAGTATTAGAGCAAATTTATTTTCTGTTACTCTTTTAGGAAAAGTGAGAATCAAAGTTTCTTTTGAGTCTGATAAAATTATCATGACCAAAAGTGACGTTTTTGTTGGAAAGGGGTATTGTGATCATGGACTCTTTATTTTGAACATTTCTTATAATAATAATAATGTTTCATCTTCTGCTTATATTGTTGACTCATATGATTTATGGCATGCTAGACTAGAACATGTTAGTTTTAAATATTTGAAAAAAATTTTGTGATGATGGTATGATCTCTGGTTTTCAAAAAGTGAATTTAAATAAATGTGACATATGTGATGAATCAAAAATTACGAAAAAATCATGTTTTCCTGTGAACTGTGAACCTGAGTTACTTTTGTTAATTAATTCCGATTTAGGTGATTTAGAACGAGTTGTAACTAGGTGGTAAAAAATATTATATGACCTTTATTGATGACTTTTGTAAATACACTAAGGTTTGTTTACTTAAAAATAAAAACGAAGCGTTTGATAAATTTTTAATTTATAAAGCCGAAGTAGAAAATCAATTAAATAAAAAAATTAAAAGAGTAAGGTCTAATAGAGGAGGTGAATATATTCTTTTTAATGATTTTTATAAAAAAGAAAGTATAATACATGAAATAACACCACCTTATTCACCTGAGTCTAATCGTGTAGCTGAAAGAAAAAATAGGACTCTAAAAGAAATGATTAATGCTTTGTTTGTTTCTTCGTCTGCACCTAATAATCTTTGGGGAGAAGCTTTATTGTCTACATGTCATATACAAAATAGGATCCCTCAAGAATATTCTAGTAAAACACCTCATGAATTATGGAAAGGTTTTAAGCCTAATTTAGATTATCTAAAAGTGTGAGGATGTTTAGCTAAAGTAATGTTGTCTGATCCTAAAAAGAGAAAAATAGGTTCTAAGACATGTGATTTTATGTTTATTGGTTATGCTTTAAAAAGCGTTGCCTATCATTTTCTTGTTATGAAAAGCGACGTAATTGAATGCAATTCAATCATTGAGACAAAAAATGTTGAGTTTTATAAACATATATTTCCTATGTATGTTGAATGTGTTTCTTGTGAACCTATTATTGATGCTGAAAATATTTCTAGTTCACAAATGAATGAACCCAGTAATATTTTTAGTGAACCGTTGTGTGATGTGTAACACCCCCTTATATACACGAGATATATATGTATTCTTCTTACTTTTAAAAAAAAACTTTTAGAAAAATATACATATTTATCACTCTTTATCTCGTGTATACAAGGACGTATATACATCTGATTTCCTTTGAATATTGAAAGTAAAAAAAATTCTTTCAATATTTGTCCATAATGACAAAATAATTTATAGAAATCGTAAGTGATAAATCATTACAATATTATATCCGAATGAAAGAGTTTATCAAAGTTTAACCTTTACCTTGTTACAATTATCTACTTGATATTGTAATAAGGCAAAATAAAACTAAACTATACCTCTACTACAAATGTGAACAATCATTTCCTAGTCCTTGAACCATCGAGTTTTTGAATCCTACTCTTGTCATATCTCTTCATCTAATCGATTGAGGATGAGACCACTTTATCCTCTTGTAATTATATATCCTTCCATCTTGGACTGCTAGCTATATATCATATAACATATAATTTGGACACAAAAATTCAAACAAGAAGGAGTGAGAAACAAAATATAATATATTACAGATAAGACATAAGCATAAGGGTTTTCACAAACTAATATAGTAATATCAGTCATAATCTCATATACAATCAATTATGAATATAGGGTTTCCACATACATAACACTTATATTTTCATTCATAACCATCCATATAGAATGTCACAATCACATGAATGTTATGTAATGCTTATGCTACTATCTCATTCAGTTTATGCATGTGGGCCCTTAAAGTTTTAGTTTGCACTGGGCCAACCAGGAGTTTACACTGTTTCATAAATTCTGGATAATAATAACATAAATGCCTTCATGGCATATGAACAGCTCAACTGGCATGGAAACACTTAGAGACTAGTCAGTCTGAGAAAGTTTTTATTGTGAAAGCACCCGACACTAGGGAGCGACCCCAGGTCACCTGAAGCACCCTTTCACACTCTCTCATCCCAAGGCTCGCAATTAAGCCTCCTCTAATGTATCCTCGGTTTCTATAATCCATCCCCAGGCAATATCATATCTCATTTCTTTTTAATGATTCATGATGCATGAACTACTCGCATATTTAGTTGGTTAAGGCTTTTAGAAACTCAATTATTAAATACCATAAAGGTTCACAAAATCATCACAATATACTGTACATTTCCATAAGTTCTTCCTTTAACTTCTGTTATACTGAAATAATATAGTACAGTCTTCAAATTCAGATCTTACCAAAATTGAGTTTCCAAGCCTTAAATATCTCAAAGCTTTCTCTTAAAAATCTTCACATATTTACATAATCTTTCTCAATTTGAATCTTAACTAGATTGAGTTTTTGAAATCTCCACAAAATATTCTTTAGTTATTTCGTTGGGGAAAACCAAAATAATTTACTTTAAACTTCTAATTTCTAAAGAAAATAATTTAAAATCATTAACTAAGAATACTTAAAACTATAAAAATTTTCTTTAATTCAAGAATTAATTATCTCAACCTCTGATTTTCATAAAATAGCTTCTTTCTAATACTAGAAAAAATAAAGTTAATAAAAATTATTTCTAAGAAGAAATAAAAGACTAAAATAATTATAAAATACTTTCTCTTGGAATAAAAATTTAAAGAGTAAGGTAAGAAAATTCTTACCGAGTTTTAACTTTCTGTCATGCTTGCTATATGCTCAAACTTCATATCACAAGGTCATCAATCATTCATCAACCACAATCAAGTATAGTAATCTCATCAATCACAATCAAATATCATCAATCATAATTGCATATTATTAATCACAGTCTAATATTATAAATCACAATATCATTAATCAAAATCAAATATAATTAATTATAATCAAGTCAAATCAACTAAATATCGCTTATAAATATAATTCAAATTTTTAATGGTTATTTAAATTAATAGATTTGATTTTGAGTCCTTATAGTCCATTCCTCGCACAGGTCTATATAAGTCCATATATCCAGTCTTCGCATAGGTATAGTTCAGTCTAGACAGGTCATAATAATCCAAGTCCTTGCATAGGTTTAGTTCGATCCATATAGGATATAAAAATCCAAGTCCTTGCATAGGTTTAGTCCAGTCCGTATAAGTTATAATAATTCAGATCCATGTATAGATATTTCAGAATAAGTTACACAATATATTAAATTTATTATAAATTTTAAGTTGAGAAGTTATTACTTTAAAATAATAATATTATTAAATTTAAAAGGAGTAGGGGACTCCTCCCTTTATTCTTATGTCTTTCATATTATATTCTTATCTCACTCCCCCTTACCTCTTGTATACCGATTCGTTATTGAAAATCCGTGCGCGCCTTGTAACATCCCTCTTTTTAGAAGCAATTTTACCCTTGTAAATTTTAATTATGGAAGGTTTGTAAGCAAGAATAAGTCAATATATACCCTGTTGATGGTCTATAGTATCTCAAAAATGTCATTTTTTCACATAATAATAGAATTTATATGGAATATTAGTGATATTATGCAAAAACCGAGTGAAAAAGGCTCTGTTCCGAGTACAGAGAAGAATTCCGAGTGAATGATCAGAAATTCCGAGTGGAGGAGAAAAATCCGAGTGAAAACATCATAGAAAGGCTCGGTTCCGAGTCGAATGCTTCCTTTTCTGAAGGAGACTACTCTGATTGAAGTATTCCGAGTGAAAGAAAGCTTAAATACTCATGTTTATGTTGATTTGATGCTTCTTACCGAGTGGAACGTGTTATGGAAGTATTTCGAATGGTTTCGTAAGTGTATGATTAGTAAACCGAGTGGAAGAAAGTGGAAGGAGCTATTCCGAGAGAAATATAGAGAGGCTGAACCATTTCCGAGTGAGTCTATAGGTATGACTCCTCTTCTGAGTGAGGTATCTTCTGAGTAAGTTCGAGTGAAGAGAATCCGAATAAGGCAAGAAGTATTCCGAACGAAGATTGGCTGATTCGCTCAAGCGAATCGGGTTTCGCTCAAGCGATCCGATGTCATTAACCATCCGATGTCTTCTATGTCACATCGGATGGCTGAAGTAAGAAAAGATTTGCTTACTTACATCACACCGAATGAGCATATGTGCACACCGGATGGCTACTAGATCCGTCCTTACATTAGGAGTTCACACCGGACAGCTCTGAGCCGGTGTTCATCACAACACCGCCCTCTTTCCACAGACGGTGTCCTTAACTCCTTCACACACACCGTCCTTCCCTACTTCACACTCAATACCGCCCACTCCATACCGCCCTCTCTTAGTACGCCCTCATACTGCACTCCGCCCTCACATTGCACTCCGCCCTCACATTCCACACCGCCTTCATTCAATACCGCCCTCACACTCAACACCGCCCTCATGCATGCAATACCGACCTCTTCAAGTCCTCCAACACCGAACACCTTTTAATTTCCACTTCAGCTAGTGATCAGCCCACTTAATCATATAAAACCAAGAATGATTGGCATAACGAACCAATCACAGGAGAAAGTTGCCTCCATTATAATAACTTTATATATTTTATTCCAATCAAATGCAAAGCTGAATGTGAAAGGAGTCAAAAGGCTCCATTATTCCACCTAATTCTCCAACCAATGTTTCCACTTAGCTTCCCACTAACTCTCATTATTTAGCCCAGTACTATGTCTCTAAGAACACACATACACGAAACATAACCACAGACAAACTT
Organism: Clitoria ternatea; assembly: GCA_037962975.1. NCBI lineage: Eukaryota > Viridiplantae > Streptophyta > Magnoliopsida > Fabales > Fabaceae > Clitoria > Clitoria ternatea. The sequence continues at coordinate 18,588,978 of CM075670.1, read as the reverse complement.
CTGTTATCATTTTCTCTTCCTGCAAGCTCTCTCTCTATCAATTTCTTTCCTCTCTCACTCGGATTTGAAGCAGGACAGTGAAGGGAACCTCTTTCTTTCCATCCAGGAACTTCATTGAGGTAAGGGGGTATATTCTTGGGTGCTCTGTGGGAAAACCGAGTGAAGGAAAGGGTTAAGGAATTTGTTTCCTCCCCTTTCCAGGACAGATTCAGTGTTGTATGAATTAAATGCTTTAATTGTTATTATTTATATATATATATATATTTTGTTACTAAGTGCATATACTCTGTTGAATTGTGAAATGATATGAACTTATTGGACTGAAAATACTAAGAATCATGGGTACCGTGTGATTTCCAGTGAAAAATTATGAATAGAAGATGGATTTAATGATAACAGGTTCTGTTTTATGTTAATCCGACCGGTTTTACATCTATAACAACTCGGTTTTGCTTAGTTTCAATCGGATTCAACCTTAACTGAATGTATTTCATTCTGATAAAACAATTTTTCACTCGGTAAACAACCTAATTTCACTCAGAGAACTTTTTCTAGTTTATTTCCACTCGGACAGCATTTTCCAAGTCTTATTTTACTCGGAAATCTCTTTCTTAAATTATTTCACTCGGAACTTGTCTTAATTTCACTCAGAAAATATATTTATCTTTTACTCAGAAGCCTTTTTCAGTAAATTCACTCGGAAACACTCTATTGCTCTCGGACAGTAGCTTCTCAGTCTTATTTCACTCGGCAAACACTTTATTTTACTCAGCAAGTAGTTATTTTACTCGGATTTGTTTTATTGCATTCAGACAGAACTCTTTTCATACTGATTCCACTCGGAATCATACTTGATTTCACTCAGGGAACCATTTTCCTACTGACTTCACACGGATTTATATTTTAATTCACTCAGAAATGTGTTTCACTCAGAATTCAAGATAATTAATTAAGAAAATCATTTTTCAGCTTCTGTTTCACTCGGAAAACCTATTAATTTCAGTTAGAAAACTCTGCTCAGTTTATTTCACTCGGATTCATAGCTATCTCATGCGGAAAACTCATTTTTCACTCGAATTCAAGCTGTTCCAGTCGGAAAACAGCATTCCACTTCATTTTCACTCGAATCCAAACTTATTTCAGTCGGAAAAACAGCTTTCCAGTGTCATTTCACTCGGATATTTAGCCAGATCGCTTGGAGAACCCTTCTTTGTATGATTCCACTCGGAATCATACCTATTTCACTCGGATTTACCCCTGTTCCACTCGAAAAACTCTGTTTTTAGTGTTTTTCACTTGAATTTTCAATTGGAAACTAATCTTCACTACTTTTTAAGTTATTGGTAAAATATAATTATCATTCTTATTTTATTATTATCATTATTTATTATCGAACTTAATATTGTTATCATTATTATTAGTTTTATTATTATTATACATTGTTAACATCTAAATTATGCGTAATTACATAAAGAATATATTATTTTACTCTTTATGAAAGAATATATATAATAGATATATTTCTAAAAATAATAAACGAATATTTTACAAGGTTTAAATAATTGATGGAATTCAAAGAACTTGAGAATGATATGATGAGACTGGAAATACATAAGATACTTAAGGAATCAATTGATAAGATAAATGCATTTTGCATCATGAAAATATTTTGAAGAAGAAAAACCTCTAGAGCATACACTTGGTACAGTGGAGATCACTCACGTTCGATCTCAGTAGAAGAATCTTGGGAGTACAACTGGAACGGCAACCCAATGGCATCAGAGTCGCGCCTGGTAGCCGGGTGAGACGAGGCAATTCTAGTGTACTTCGACTAAATGACGGGGTGTGGCTATGATCGTAGGGATCCAAGTTCCAAAAATATTTAAATCAATGATGAGAACCAATGATTTCATTTGTACCATATGGAACTTGGGCGGACCCTGATCGCTCTAGATGATTGGAATGGTGATATTCCAAAGAATGAGAAGAAGATGAAACGATTATTTGGGCCCACATGCATCATGAGACTTAACCAAAGATAAATCATAATAAATCCAAACTCATGCATTTCATTACAGCATATTTGATTGTTATAATTGTGACTATGTTATATGTACAATTTATTTCATGGCAATATGCTTGATTGTTATAATTGTGAATATGCTAAATATACGATTATGTGATGACAACATGCTTGATTGTTATAATTGTGAATATGCTAAATGTATGATCTATGTGACATTGTATGTTAACTGGATTATGTCCGCACCGGATTAACCAATCAGGGTCTTGGGTTATACTCACCCTTACTGTTGACCATTTTTCAGAGGAATTAGAAACTCAAGAACCCGAGTGTGAAGAACAGCAATATGCTGAACCAATTGAGAACGTTCCTTAAATAGAATATAAGTAGTTGAATATTGATGGATGACTGTATAATATTTAAGGGTGCCTGCGTGCCCCATTCTGTTAAGAGTACAATTACTTATAGTTTGTGAATGACTATGTGATATATACATTATTGCTTCCACTGATCTGCCACGTATTTATAAAAAATATATATATATATATATATTCATTTTTTTCTTAAAACTGTTAACACTCTCAGTTAAATAGGATGAACCTACAGAAGGATTTGTCTTATCTAACCAAGGGTGTTACACGCCTCGTCTCCGAGTTCTAAAACATACCAATTTCATTTTAATATAATTACAAGATGAAATTTAAGATTACAACTTAAAATAAAAAATGGTAAATTTTGAATAGTGAATAGTGAATAGTAACAGTAAATAGTAATAGTAAATAGTAAAACATGAATAGTAACAGTAAATAGTAAATTGTAAATAGTAACGATAAATAGTAAAATGTGAATAGTAAAGGTAAATAGTAACAGTAAATAGTAATTTATTATTTGAATAGTAATTTACTATTGAAATAGTAATTTACTATTGAAATAGTAATTTACTATTGAAATAGTGTTACTATGCAGAATAGTAACTTAAAATAATATTATTTCCAGTATAATAACAGATTTCTAAAAACGATATGAAAATAACCCAAAAAATATAAAAGTGAGGTATTCGTACCTTAGAATTTTAGCAGAACCTTCTTCCAAAAAAAATTATTTCTCTCTCTCACTTCCACCACTATCTCACTAGCACTACTATATTAAGAAAACTTAATCTGAAATTGTGAATTCTAAAGAAGAAATCCTTCGGTATTTATAGGAAAAAATTTACTATGCATTCCATTATTTTAATATAAAAGTACTATGCATTTTTGAATTTTTTATTCCTGGTTACTGTGCATCTTTTGAAAATTTCATACATGCACAGTGTTTTGCATAGTAAGTGTCGGCAAAATTATTAAGTCAAATAGTAACCCTTCACTCGGTATATTTTAAATATTCAAAATGAGTCCTTTTTGAAATTTAGCGATATTATATCAGTCCTCACTAATTTTATAATAAGTAATATAAAGCTAAAATTTTAAAAATCTAAAATTTTCTGTTAATAAAAATTTATTGATACGTTTCTAATTTTTTAACGATTAGAAAAAATCAAGATTTTTCTCAAACTGATAATTTTTAGATAAGTCTACTTGAAATGGATTTTAGAAAATTTTCTTATAATTTAACTTTACATTCTTGTAAATATTTTTAATTTTAAGCAACTTTATATGAATTTAAAATTATTTAAAATATATTATTTTATTAAAATAATTCAAAACTTTCAAAAATTTCCAGAAAATCATAAATATTATGTAGATCAAAAAGTTCAAAAGAACCATAGTCTAATTCCTTCAAAATTTTATTTTAAAATTCTAATAAGAGTTAAATCTTAAATATGTAAAAAAACAAAAATATAACAACATAAAATAAAAATGGTGAATAATAAAGATATTAAAATTTCTTAATATAATTTTCTTAATTAGTGAATACTAATTAAGTCACTTTAAAATTCTCATTCAGAAATATTTTTATTTTTTTATTATTATTATTTTAAAAAAACAAATAATAAAAATATAAATACCAAAATTTAAAAAAAATGATAATAATAAACTAACTTATAGTAAGTATTTTTCAAGAAATATATATTAATATCTATTTCCTATTTGTGATGAAAATAGGATGTTACAACTCTACTCCCCTAAAAGAAATTTCGTCCTCGAAATTTAATATTGTTAATAAATCTTACCATAGATAAACTAACTGAACTGTTCTAAAATATATTTCTAATTTCCTTAACAATTGTGTACATTTTCCTGAACATTGCCATTTATCTCCTTTTTTTTATCTTATCAGTATTTTTTTTTCCTTAACTCAAAAATATTACTCGTCTTAATTTTGTCAATCATGCTCATCATAAATTGATGGTTCACTCTAAACACTTCAATAATTACGTTTCTCAATCTATTAAAATCTTACTTAACATAATCCATAACATCTATTAATTAAAATTCCTACTCATAACATAGTAAAATGGACTGCTAAGAATTAATTACTGGACAACTAGCCGTTAGCAACTAGCCGTTGGACTAGCCGTTGGACTAGCCGTTGGACTAGCCGTTTATGACCGTTGCAACTCTCCCTCCCTTGCTTGCTTATAAATTCTCATTCCATTCTCACTTCCTATCACAACTTCAAGGTTTCTTAGTTTCTCTCTTCTATCTAATTTCCTCAATCTTTTTCTCAAGTACTATCATACTATTCGATGGCCAACCTTCCTAGAAGTAAGGAAGAACGAAGTCGGGATGGACTACAGGTTGTGGTAACAAGTGCCTCACTTCTTATAATCGTTATGATTATTTCTCTAGTTTGGATAATTTTTGTATTGCCAAGACTCTTAGACCTCTATCTATGATATACTAGATGTTCTATTTTATTTTCCTTAATGTAATCGTGTATAATAAATTATCCTAGTGAGAAAGGATAAATATGTCTTAGTCCATGTTGTACTTGTTTATCTAGTTAAATCCTTGTGGTCTTTGCTTCATGATAATCCAGGGTATGTAATCATTTCTTATTGTCTTCTATAATGAATTAAATATTCCTTAACTAAGTGATTGCACATTCCATTATAATTGATTACAACCATTACATATATTTGATAAATTCTCCAATCTTAAATGATCACAAATCACTATGTTGACTTAGAAATACTCACTTGAATTTTTTTTTTATGGGTAACTAAGACTTATGTAATTCTCTTTATAGGAAAATCAATAAGTAAAGGTTCATATATACTTCCTCATGGTTTACTAACACATTTCTTTATTTTAAATCTACAATGGTCATTACATAACAATGATTTATATCAGGTATGTATATTCGTCGAACAAAATCGATGACTAAAAGAAAATAACTTGATAAACATGTATCATATTGTTAGGAATCACAAAAATATTTTGTCACAATTTCTAAATATTAAACCAATATCGATGTCTTCCAAAGATCTATAATGCTTATTTTAGGTCATTCATTGATATATTTATCATAATAAATCAATTTAAAAAAAAATTAAAAATATATGGTTAATTACATTCGATGTCACAATCATAAAAGTTTCATTAATTCATATATTTACACACATAACCATCATATATATTATTCAATCGTAGACATCATAAATGAAAACTTCATCAAATCAAACAATAATTAACATATTTTATATGTCATACAAAAGAAAAATCAATACAAATAGCCAGAGATACAATTTCTAATATGATTATTTGTTATATCAAACAAGTTATAAATTATCATATTTCTTTCATGAAGCATACATCCACACATTTTTCTTTTCAAGATATATCACCAAAGGACAAAACTATGATTCTATCTTAAACAATTTGTTATACTAGTTTGGGATTACAATAGTTATCTACCCATTGGAATTCTAATTCACACAAGTATCTCTACAACTTCAAGGACATGGTAAGGAATATCCTAATAGAATTTATTGAGTTTATCTTCATTTCTCCATATACCACATTAACCCAAGGTTAAATTCGTTGATCTTAACATCCTTCTTTTGACATGTCTTTCACTACTTAGTGCAAATCATTCGGGGTGATCAGTCCCAATAGTTTATAACTAAGTAGTCAAAGTCATGACAGCTCCAGTCTAGAATTCATACCAAAATATTTCTAAGAATTTTCTATTGTCTTATCTCCCTTGTTGTCTCATACCATATTGTAAAACAGGAAAATGTTAGAATATTTCACTATCACATATTAATCAGAGAATCAAACACCATACAATACATTTGGAATAAAAGGAAATAACAGCATTAGTTAATTTACCTTATCATTCCACCATACATTAAGGCCCGTACTTAAACAATGTCAAGAAAGACTTCAGAATGGCCAGTTTCTGATAATCCCTGCAATAACATTTTTCAAGTAACAGGCTATAAAGTTCTAACTTATACTTCTTATGAACTTAAAATTAGTTCTTTCTTTCTATACTCCTAATTTTTCTTCACTTACTTCTTACCATTTACTCCAATAAAATTTCCTTTTTTCTCAACCATAAAATCTCTTGTCAAACTTAACCATCAGAGTACACTAACACGCTAGTAAGACCATACCACAAGCCGGGTTGGATTGAACTGCTCTGATACCACTTTGTAACATCCCCTTATATACACGAGATATATATGTATTCTTCTTACTTTTAAAAAAAAACTTTTAGAAAGATATACATATTTATCACTCTTTATCTCGTGTATACAAGGACGTATATACATCTGATTTCCTTTGAATATTGAAAGTAAAAAAAATATTCTTTCAATATTTGTCCATAATGACAAAATAATTTATAGAAATCATAAGTGATAAATCATTACAATATTATATCCGAATGAAAGAGTTTATCAAAGTTTAACCTTTACCTTGTTACAATTATCTACTTGATATTGTAATAAGGCAAAATAAAACTAAACTATACCTCTACTACAAATGTGAACAATCATTTCCTAGTCCTTGAACCATCGAGTTTTTGAATCCTACTCTTGTCATATCTCTTCATCTAATCGATTGAGTATGAGACCACTTTATCCTCTTGTAATTATATATCCTTCCATCTTGGACTGCTAGCTATATATCGTATAACATATAATTTGGACACAAAAATTCAAACAAGAAGGAGTAAGAAACAAAATATAATATATTACAAATAAGACATAAGCATAAGGGTTCACAAACTAATATAGTAATATCAGTCATAATCTCATATATAATCAATTATGAATATAGGGTTTCTACATACATAACACTTATATTTTCATTCATAACCATCCATATAGAATATCACAATCACATGAATGTTATGTAATGTTTATGCTACTATCTCATTCAGTTTATGCATGTGGGCCCTTAAAGTTTTAGTTTGCACTGGGCCAACCAGGAGTTTACACTGTTTCATAAATTCTGGATAATAATAACATAAATGCCTTCATGGCATATGAACAGCTCAACTGGCGTGGAAACACTTAGAGACTAGTCAGACTAAGAAAATTTTTATTGTGAAAGTACCCGACACTAGGGAGCGACCCCAGGTCACCTGAAGCACCCTTTCACACTCTCTCATCCCAAGGCTCGCAATTAAGCCTCCTCTAATGTATCCTCGGTTTCTATAATCCGTCCCCAGGCAATATCACATCTCATTTCTTTTTAATGATTCATGATGCATGAACTACTCGCATATTTAGTTGGTTAAGGCTTTTAGAAACTCAATTATTAAATACCATAAAGGTTCACAAAATCATCACAATATACTGTACATTTCCATAAGTTCTTCTTTGAACTTCTGTTATACTGAAATAATATAGTACAGTCTTCAAATTCAGATCTTACCAAAATTGAGTTTCCAAGCCTTAAATATCTCAAAGCGTTCTCTTAAAAATCTTCACATATTTACATAATCTTTCTCAATTTGAATCTTAACTAGATTGAGTTTTTGAAATCTCCACAAAATATTCTTTAGTTATTTCGTTGGGGAAAACCAAAATAATTTACTTTAAACTTCTAATTTCTAAAGAAAATAATTTAAAATCATTAACTAAGAATACTTAAAACTATAAAAATTTTCTTTAATTCAAGAATTAATTATCTCAACCTCTGATTTTCATAAAATAGCTTCTTTCTAATACTAGAAAAAATAAAGTTAATAAAAATTATTTCTAAGAAGAAATAAAAGACTAAAATAATTATAAAATACTTTCTCTTGGAATAAAAATTTAAAGAGTAAGGTAAGAAAATTCTTACCGAGTTTTAACTTTCTGTCATGCTTGCTATATGCTTAAACTTCATATCACAAGGTCATCAATCATTCATCAACCACAATCAAGTATAGTAATCTTATCAATCACAATCAAATATCATCAATCATAATTGCATATTATTAATCACAGTCTAATATTATAAATCATAATATCATTAATCAAAATCAAATATAATTAATTATAATCAAGTCAAATCAACTGAATATCGCTTATAAATATAATTTAAATTTTTAATGGTTATTTAAATTATTAGATTTGATTTTGAGTCCTTATAGTCCATTCCTCGCACAGGTCTATATAAGTCCATATATCCAGTCTTCACATAGGTATAGTTCAGTCTAGACAGGTCATAATAATCCAAGTCCTTGTATAGGTTTAGTTTGATCCATATAGGATATAAAAATCCAAGTCCTTGCATAGGTTTAGTCCAGTCCGTATAAGTTATAATAATTCAGATCCATGTATAGATATTTCAGAATAAGTTACACAATATATTAAATTTATTATAAATTTTAAGTTGAGAAGTTATTACTTTAAAATAATAATATTATTAAATTTAAAAGGAGTAGGGGACTCCTCCCTTTATTCTTATGTCTTTCATATTATATTCTTATCTCACTCCCCCTTACCTCTTGTATACCGATTCGTTATTGAAAATCTGTGCGCGCCTCGTCTCCGAGTTCTAAAACATACCAATTTCATTTTAATATAATTACAAGATGAAATTTAAGATTACAACTTAAAATAAAAAATGGTAAATTTTGAATAGTGAATAGTAAATAGTAACAGTAAATAGTAATAGTAAATAGTAAAACGTGAATAGTAACAGTAAATAGTAAATCGTAAATAGTAACGGTAAATAGTAAAACGTGAATAGTAAAGGTAAATAGTAACAGTAAAGATAAATAGTAACAGTAAATAGTAATTTACTATTGAAATAGTAATTTACTATTGAAATAGTGTTACTATGCAGAATAGTAACTTAAAATAATATTATTTCCAGTATAATAACAGATTTCTAAAAACGATATGAAAATAACCCAAAAAATATAAAAGTGAGGTATTCGTACCTTAGAATTTTAGCAGAACCTTCTTCCAAAAAAAATATTTCTCTCTCTCACTTCCACCACTATCTCACTAGCACTACTATATTAAGAAAACTTAATCTGAAATTGTGAATTCTAAAGAAGAAATCCTTCGGTATTTATAGGAAAAAAATTTACTATGCATTCTATTATTTTAATATAAAAGTACTATGCATTTTTGAATTTTTTATTCCTGGTTACTGTGCATCTTTTGAAAATTTCATACATACACAGTGTTTTGCATAGTAACTATCGGCAAAATTATTAAGTCAAATAGTAACCCTTCACTCGGTATATTTTAAATATTCAAAATGAGTCCTTTTTGAAATTTAGCGATATTATATCAGTCCTCACTAATTTTATAATAAGTAATATAAAGCTGAAATTTTAAAAATCTAAAATTTTCTGTTAATAAAAATTTATTGATACGTTTCTAATTTTTTAACGATTAGAAAAAATCAAGATTTTTCTCAAACTGATAATTTTTAGATAAGTCTACTTGAAATGGATTTTAGAAAATTTTCTTATAATTTAACTTTACATTCTTGTAAATATTTTTAATTTTAAGCAACTTTATATGAATTTAAAATTATTTAAAATATATTATTTTATTAAAATAATTCAAAAATTTCAAAAAATTCCAGAAAATCATAAATATTATGTAGATCAAAAAGTTCAAAAGAACCATAGTCTAATTCCTTCAAAATTTTATTTTAAAATTCTAATAAGAGTTAAATCTTAAATATGTAAAAAAACAAAAATATAACAACATAAAATAAAAATGGTGAATAATAAAGATATTAAAAATTCTTAATATAATTTTCTTAATTAGTGAATACTAATTAAGTCACTTTAAAATTCTCATTCAGAAATATTTTTATTTTTTATTATTATTATTTTAAAAAAACAAATAATAAAAATATAAATACCAAAATTTTAAAAAAATGATAATAATAAACTAACTTATAGTAAGTATTTTTCAAGAAATATATATTAATATCTATTTCCTATTTGTAATGAAAATAGGATGTTACATGATGCCTTTTAAAAAACCATATGAAAATTTGAGAAGAAGTAAAAGACAAAGAAAAGAGATATCTTTTGGAAATGATTTTTATACGTATCTCGTTGATAAAGAACCATTAAATTTTTAGCATCTGGAAAGTTCTTCTCAAGCTCACATCTTGAAAGACCTTGGCACTTAATGATGTGCTTCATGTACCTAGTGTTAGAACAAATTTAATTTCTTTTGCTTTTTAGGAAAAGTAGGAATCAAAATTTTTTTAAGTCTGATAAAATTATCATAACCAAAAGTGATGTTTTTGTTGGAAAGGGGTATTGTGATCATGGACTCTTTGTTTTGAACATTTCTATTGATAATAATAATGTTTCATCTTCTGCTTATATTGTTGCCTCGTATGATTTATGGCATGCTAGACTAGGACATGTTAGTTCTAAATATTTGGAAAAAAATTGTGTGATGATGGTATGATCTCTAGTTTTCAAAAAGCGAATTTAAATAAATGTGACATATGTATTGAATCAAAAATTACCAAAAAAATCATGTTTTCCTGTGAACCGTGAATCTAAGTTACTTTCATTAATTCATTCTGATTTAGGTGATTTAAAACAAGTTGTAACTAGAGGTGGTAAAAAATATTATGTGACCTTTATTGATGATGACTTTTCTAGATACACTAAGGTTTGTTTACTTAAAAATAAAAATGAAGCGTTTGATATGTTTTTAATTTATAAAGCCAAAGTAGAAAATGAATTAAATAAAAAAGTTAAAAGAGTAAGGTCTAATAGAGGAGGTGAATATATTCTTTTCAATGACTTTTGTGAAAAAGAAAGTATAATACATGAAATAACACCACCTTATTCACCTGAATCTAATCGTGTAGCTGAAAGAAAAAATAGGACTCTAAAAGAAATGATTAATGCTTTGTTTGTTTCTTCGTCTGCACCTAATAATCTTTGGGGAGAAGCTTTATTGTCTCCATGTCATATACAAAATAGGATCCCTCATGAACATTCTGGTAAAACACCTTATGAATTATGGAAAGGTTATAAACCTAATTTAGATTATCTAAAAGTGTGAGGATGTTTAGCTAAAGTAATGTTGTCTGATCCTAAAAAGAGAAAAATAGGTTCTAAGACATGTGATTTTATGTTTATTGGTGATGCTTTAAAAAGCACTGCCTATCATTTTCTTATTATGAAAAACGACGTAATTAAATGTAATTCAATCATTGACACAAAAAATGATGAGTTTTATAAACATATATTTCCTATGTATGTTGAATGTGTTTCTTGTGAACCTATTGTTGATGCTGAAAATATTTCTAGTTCATAAATAAATGAACCCAGTAATATTTCTAGTGAACTGTTTTGTGATGCCTTTGAAAAAACATATGAAAATTTGAGAAGAAGTAAAAGACAAAGAAAAGAGACATCTTTTGGAAATGATTTTTATACCTATCTCATTGATAAAGAACCACTAAATTTTTAGCATCTGCAAAGTTCTTCTCAAGCTCATATCTGGAAAGACCTTGGCACTTAACGATGTGCTTCATGTAAGTGTTTTAATCTCTTTGGCATCTATTTATAATCTTGTTATTCATCAAATGGATGTAAAAACTACATTTTTAAATGGTGATTTAGAAGAGGAAATTTATATGGTTCAACTAGAAGGTTGTGTGGTTTTTGGTCAAGAAGCTAAAGTCAGTAAACTTCTTAAATCTTTTTATGGATTAAAACAAGCACTGAATTAGTGACATGAAAAACTTGATAGCGTATTAACTGGAAATGGGTTTTCTTATTCTTAAGTTGACAAGTGTGTATATACAAAAGTAAAAAATGGTGAATGCATGATTGTATGCTTATACGTAGATGATATGCTTATTTTTGGTACCAATGGTGATATTTTATTTAATACAAAACTTTTACTTGCTAATAATTTTGATATGAAAGACATGAGTGAGGCAAGTGTTATATTGGGTGTTAAAATCATAGGGAAGGATAATAATATAATGCTCTCTCAAAAACATTATATTGAGAAACTTCTTCGAAAGTTTAAATATTTTGAATCAAAACCAATGAGTACTTCTTATGATAGAAACACTCAATTAAAGAAAAATATAGGAGAACCCGTGTCGCAATCCAAATATGCTCAAATTATTAGGATCCTATTACATTTGATGAATTATTCGAGACCTGACATAGCATATGCTATGGGTAGGTTGAGTAGATATACTCTTAATCCCAATAATGAGCATTGGATTGCATTAGCAAGACTAATGAAATATTTGAGAGGTACCATAAATTATGGTATATTATATAATGGATATCCCGTAGTATTAGAAGGATATTGTGATGCCAACTGGATCTCAGATTCAGATGAGACAAAATTTACTAGTGGTTATATGTTTACACTAGATGGAGGTGTTGCTACTTAGAGATCAGTCAAACAAAATATTATTGTTAGATCTACTATGGAGTCAGAGTTTATTGCTCTAGAATTGGCTGATAATGAGGCTGAATGGTTGAGAAACTTTTTAGCAGATATTCCATTAGGAATAAAACCAACACCTTCAGTATCTATGTATTGTGATAGTCAATCGGCGATAACCATTGCTAAAAATAAATCTTACAATGGTAAGAATAGACACATCTGTTTGAGACATAATGTGGTAAAGCAACTGCTAAATAATGGAACAATTTCCATAGGGTATGTGAAGTCAAAAGAGAATTTGGCTGATCCTCTAACAAAACCTTTGGGAAGAAATGTTGTTTATGAAACATCGAGGGGAATGAGACTTAAGCCTATAAGAAAATGAACAATGATGGGAACCCAAACTTTGTGATTGGAGATCCCATGAAGAAGGTTCATATGGGTAATAACAAGTCATTTATTAATTCTTTAGCACTATTTCTTCCTCCATTTCTATGATGTGTGAAGTGCTAGGCTGTAAAGAACGAGAGGTTAATTATTAAATTTTAATGATTTTTATATCCCTTATGGGTGGTGTATAAAATACAGGATACACTTGATGAAATCACCTATATGAGTGTCAAGTGAGGCCGCTTGCATGAGATTTAGGCAAATCTCTAGAGCACTCATGAATTACCAGGCACGAGCAAGGCTTATTCACGTAAAATGTTGAAAACAACAAAAAGAGTTGAGAAGTGTAATATGATAGGTAGACCGCTATCTTACATTAAAGTGATTTTGGTTCATAGAAGCTTTGCTTCACCAATTCACTATAAGTTAAGTTTATCTGTCTAGGGTCTGATTCATAGTCTAGAAGACACCAGATCTGATGCATTTGCACTATGACGTAAACTAAATTATTTATATATATAAACTTTTGAAATATGTGGAAATATGACACACTTTTTTATCATTTAAATTCTTTTTCATTAATTTAAATTTGAATTTTAAATTTGAAAAGCCTACCCGAGAAAGCCATTAATTGGGGCATTTAATTTTGGAACGTTACAATTTGTATTTTAAATGGAAAAATATCTTACGTGGTTAATGATTCTGATTAATACTCGTTTAAACTTTGTAACGTCTCATTAACAGGTTTAATTGGTATAATCATTCTGAGTTAACACATTTTTATTCTGATTTTCATATTTCCTTTTATAAACAAATTGTTATTGGATTTGGTACGATACGCTCCATAGTTTACACTTACTCTGTGCCAGTTGTGTTCCCTGTTCTACCAGATGAACTGTTGTATCTTGGGGGGTCACGCATTACGCACATAAACCCTTAAGCCTAGTGTGATTTTCACATGCCTTAGTCTTACATTTTTCTAACAGATCCCAACTGAGTATCTAATGCGAGATACGAGAATCATTTCCTTGACAGGCAACATGAATAAGCTAATACCATCTGCTAGTATAATATTTCTTTATCATAGTTTATTGGTGATTCCAACCGATACCAAATGCACAACTCAATTGCTTGGTTTTAAACTTCAACTATAATATAGGGAGCAAAAAGAACATCACAAAGAAATATAGATGACATGCATGATGAAGATCCTGGATTTGGAAATTAGGCTATCAGCAACTCAGTATATGGAATGTTTTTTTTAATGTCTGGGAATCATGTTTTTTTATCGTGTTTTTTGGAATGTTAAATTATATTTGCTATTCTTAAAGTTTTCTTGGAATTTTTTTTAGTATAACTAAAACTTTTTTTTTACTTGGGAAATTAAGATTCTCACTTTTAACTTGAAAATGTTTTGTTAAGAAATTTTGTAAAATATTCTTGGAATCTTACTTTTTTGGAAATGTTATTTTAAAAAGGACATATCAAACATGAAAATGTTGGATTTGTTATCAATATTATATCTGAATATATAAAGTAATCTAAAATGTTTTAGAATGGTTGCAATAGAGGCCCAATTTTAGGCCCAACCTTATATTTATAAATCAAGATACTTGTAATGTTGAATATATGAATAATATTGACTTTCCTTATTCTCATTATTCTCTTGTTCGATTCTCTGTACTCTAATTCTATTTATCTTTTTGTTCGTGACATGTTATTAGCACGAGACCAATCAAGGATTGACTCTTTCCTCTTGTTTTTAAAATTTACTCCTTGTTAGGTAATCTTATTAATTTTTTACATATAATCATTTATTAATGTTATGAGCCCACAAGAATTGTTATAAGTATAGGAGAACCATTACGTAAATATTTATGAGTCTAGAAGAGCTATACCATCACTAATTATGAGTTCAAAATAATCATAGATATATAACTATGAATTTCGAAGAACTATAATACAAACAAATAATAATCGATACCAAAGAACCAAATATCCAAATTTGAGAATATATCAAATTTGAACAAATAATAATAGCAATAATTCTGGAAGAATTATAGCATAAGGAAATAATAATTGACCCCTGAAGAACCAAAATTTAAATTTGACCAATAAATTAAATTTGAATAAATAATAATACCTATAATCCTGGAAGAACTATAACACAAGGAAGTAATAATTAAGTTTCGAAGAACCGAAATTTAAATATGAAAAAAATTATATTATGTTGTTTTTGTAGGAAATACATGCATCAAGATCCAAATTGTCATGTAATCAATTCTAGTTTTAATAATAAAAATATTATTTATTTTCTTTATCATATTTATATTGATAGTTTATTTGATAACAATCGTTAATTAAAACTAAAGACTTGTTATCATAATATAGATTATGATAAATGAGAAATATAATATATTTAAATTGTTCTTGATCATAGAATTATTAAGAATGTATATGATATTAATAGAAATGGCTTAGACCGGGGTGTGAGAGCCGACCTCAGGACAGTCCTTAATATGTGATTTCAGGTGTAAATTTTATGTCAGTCTAGTGGGGATCTGATATTATTTCAGTGGGAAATAAAGGCCTTAGTGTGATTCCTCGTACCAAATCACTAACCTTACGCATTGTGAGGCGAAAAGGGGTGTCACCTACAAGGACACTTCGAAGCTCAAGTCAATGAATATTCAAGGAAATACCAAAGCTTAAGCGTAAGTTTTAGAGAGAATGTTTTACCTTTGTTACTTTGATGTATGAGTATTTATACCTGGAGGTAGTAGAAGAGTCTTCTTGCTTTCCAAGTTTTCCATACAATATGTCAATACTTTTCTGATCCCTTACAGAAAGGCTGACACATGAAAAGGACGCGCCTAAATGACTCTACCTACCAAATAGTCACTTTGTAGGTTACTCTGATCTTCCGGTATTGAGGGAATAACTCATACCAGAGTCAGTTCTGGGACTTTTCATGCAATACCAGTGTTATTACACTAAACTACACGAGATACTGATCCTGAATGTGTATTGCAGTCAAATTATTGTATTACTCATAGACCAATATTAGAACCGGATCATTAATAGATCTCATTTATTAACAATAGGAAATTTTTAAGAGAAAAGTATAATATTTTCTTTGACATGAGAATATCATAGTAATTAACAAGTTATTTATTATATTTTAATTCCAGTCACTAATGTTTTAAAACACTAGTTGAATGAATATTGAATATAATTAAATACTTGTAGAATTAATGATTATTTAAGAAGGGATCTATCAACTCTAGATAATGATTTTGAGTTCTATAATAAGATTAAGACCTTGGCCAAGGCAATTGAATGGAGAAAGAAATAATAAATAAGTTTCTAAGTCATTCATGATAAGTTAACTTATTAAAGTTTGATAATTATGCCATACTCTAAAGTTGATATTCAAATATGTAAAGATGGAAAAAAATATTATATTATTTTCTAATGGTTCTTGAAAGTAAAATATATGCATATACTACTTTATGCTATCCAGATGTTGAGGAGTATGACTATATGCTTATCTTGATTAATATATAAATTTGATTAATATAATACTGGTGTAGTATTGAACTTAATGGGTCACACACAAACGCGAGTTCTAATCTTTGTTAAGGAAATTGTTTAATATTTGATGATTAATTAAATTAGAGAATTTAATTTAATTAATGAATTAATTAATTTTATAACATATTATTATATTTTTTGCTTCCACTTAAAATATTAATAATACGAAGTTAAATTACTGGTATTGGATATGGATAACTTCATGTTGGAATTTGGTTGAAAGCTTGGACTTGCTAAATGTATTTTAAATGTTCAAAAGCTTGCAACACATATTGTTTCGTTCTGTGCAACAAAGGGCTTAAAGAATAAAGATATATTTGCAATCCATATCCTGAAACATGATTTCCATAAGCGTGTTTGGAGGTGGACTGTAAGATATGGGATTTATATATAATTTTTTCTATTTTTATAAGTAACAAGGCTAAGGAAAAGGTTAAATATATTTTTTAATTCTTCTATCTTTCATAAAAATGTTAAATTAGTCTTTTAATATTTATTTTTTACTTTAGTTTTCGATATGATTTTAAAAGTTCTACTTAAATCTTTTCGTTAAATGTATACAAAACCGTTACTGTTTTCATTATCTTCTTCAATATAAGTTTTTTCTATGATGACTTCTTCCATGTGAGTAGTAAAAAAAACGAGATCATTCAATATAAACCTACATCCCTCTGCTTTTTCAGTATTGCATTAAAAAAACGATTAATGCAAACAAAATATAAAACAGAATATTAAAATTACAAATAGTTTAATCTTGTCCTCTGCATTTTACTAGAGCTTCTTGGACAACAGGAGAACCTTTCACTGAAAGAAAATGTGAACGAAGAAAAAAAGAATTCAAATTCCATCACAAAACCATAATGGATTGTAAATTTAAGTTTCGAGTAAAACTAAAGAAAAATCTTTATCCTAATATTAGACACCCCTCTACCGACAATGGAGTAACTCATCTTTTCTCAATTCTCACCGACCTTAACGTGTAATGGGTGAAGTACTTTTTTTTTGGGTGAAATATTGGGTAAAGTAGTTAGATCACGCTAAATGTTAGGATAATTCTTTCAACATTTCTTCTTTTCTCAATTCTCACCCTTTTTATATTTTTTAATATTTATTCTAAAATTATCTTTTATTTAAAAGCAGGACCACTTCTTCTAATTTTCATCTTCTCTAACCCATGACAATTAACCTTCCTCAACATCACCTTCAACTATTCATGCTTATAAAACTAAAGAAACATCACATAAACCCAATTACATATATTGGCTCATCAAAATTTATGGTTTCCTATTCCATGGAACCATATTACTAAACAAAGACCCCTGTATCCCAACCGATTAATTCCATAAGCTAATTGTGTTACATAGCCACACAACTCACGGCATAAAAAGAAACATAGGCACACCAATGGTTGAATGTTAGGAAGATGAACATTAAAAGGGGGATGATTCTGTTTTTTATAAGAAAAGTAATTTTAAAGAAATATAAAAAGGATGAAAATGGAGAAAAAGGGGAGTGCTAAAAGAATCACCTTGAATCATTAATGGGCTTACCCAAGGAAGTATCGAGAAACACAAAGCCCACCAAAGAATATATCCCAAAAAAACAATATTTTAGAGCAGAGGTTGTTGGTTGTTCGGGATGTGGCGTGACGGTGACGGTTGGGGTTATTGCTTCCACCATAACAAACCGATTCAAAAGTTTCAACGACAACGACAACGCCAATCCTGAATTCTCGACCTCACAAATGACAACCCTTCTCCCAGGTCTCTCTTTCTCTTATCTATCTATTACCACGCGACATTGAATTTACTATGTTCTTGGAAAGAAAGCCAGAATCACAATAAAATTAGTGAGTTGAATATTTATAATTTGGGTTAATATGGAACTGCAGTTAGCTGATAAAGGTTTTGATTATGTCCGTAAACACAAGAAGTGGATCCTCATTTTGTGCGTTGTTGGGTTTGGTGCTTACAAGGTTTATCACGCGCCTCCCATAGCGCGTAAGCGAAAGAAGCTTTCCAAGCTTCTTGCTGCAATGGTTTCTGTAGCGAAAGCCATATCCGAATCTGCAGACACCATTGGAATTGTTTCCAGGGACATTAAGGGTTTCTTGCAATCCGATTCGGATCAAGTTCCCAATAGTTTAAAGCAAATCTTCAAAATAGCTCGCTCCGAACACTTGACAGAGTCTTTAGTTAGCGTCACACGTGCTGTGACAGTAGGAGTATTGCGTGGTTATCAATCTATGAATCCAACCCATGGCAATCAAAGCGGTTTCGGTTCAACATTCGCTGACCAGGTGCTTAACAAAATGTTTACACCAGCTGGCTCAGGCTTTGCTTCAGTTGTTATTGGAAGTTTTGCTAGGAACCTAGTTTTTGCCTTCTATTCAGATCACCATCAGGATACCCATTTTGCTGGAGAATCCAACTCGAGCAATACCGGTGGTGGTGCTAGACATGGTGGTTCCAATTCAATTTCTATTCCAACATGGGTGGATGTAGTTTGTGGTGATAGGTGTGGGGAACTAATTGCGAATTGTGTCCAATTGTTTGTGAGTAGTGCAGTTGCTGTTTATCTTGACAAGACTATGCATATCAACACCTATGATGATTTCTTTGTTGGGTTAACTAACCCGAAGCATGAGACTAGAGTGAGAGACATGTTTGTATATGTTTGTAACAGTGCTGTGGAGACTCTCATCAAGACATCTCACCAAGTGTTAACAAGTTCAAATGCTAATGTTGGTTCAGGTTCAACTTCTTATTTGGCTATTGATGAGGACTTAGGTGTAGGAGCATCATCAATTGAATTGAGAGCAAGAGATGTCTATAAAGAGAATGATAATGGTTGGGTCAGCAAAGTTTCATCCACTTTAGCAGTTCCTAGCAATAGGAGGCTTGTTCTTAATGTGACTGGCAGGGTGACGTTTGAAACCATTAGGTCGTTCATGGAGTTTCTTTTGCAGACATTTTGTGCTTCTTTGAGAAGATGTGTTGATATTGTTCATGAGGCAGTATTTGAGATTATGAGATATATTGCACCAAAGTCCTTTGTTATTGTGACAATATGTCTCTCATTGTGCTTGCATATAATGGGTGGAACCTGGGCTTTGGTACCTACTTAAGTAGTTGTCACTAGTTTCATTCTCCAAGTAGAGGTGGTATGCTGCTTCTTTAGCCATGCGGTTGCATCAAAATACGTCTATATTATACATCAATTAATTTTGTAAATGATTTTGAAAACCTTACTGTATTAAAGACTGTATAGTAACCATATACATGATTCTTCCTGCAGTAATTTTATTACATTGTAACATTCATGGGACAATCACCTTCCCGAACTCCCTCGTAGAAAGCCCTATCATTCTTGAATTGGAATGTTGCTGTAAATACACAATTCTTTATATGTTGATATGGTTTTCTCTATGGCCCGGTGTATGTTGGCAGGTTGTCATTTGAACTTTTTATTTCCTTGGATATTACAATGTTGTTATATGACAAAAGTGAATTAGAAGGTGGAGTGCTGATAGATTTTCCTTATGCTTTGTTAATTTAGGGTGTGTTTGGTTTATAGTTGATTTGATTGGACCAAGTTTACTTTAGGAGCCCAAATGGAAGATCATAATTTGTTTGGACACAATCACATCGACCATGTTGAATAAAAGGGGAAATTTTCCCTTTTTTCCCAACAGTGGTTTGCTGATAGCCATATGGTAATCCAAAAAGGCTAGAATTCCTCATGTGGATATGTTTTTAAGCTGCTTCTGCAGAGACAAAACCTATGCTACTTGCATTTTATTGTAGTTTTGTACTGCAGTTGTTATTACTATTAGACTTAAAATTTTGGCATTTTACCATCATATAAACTTCACCCATTTTTCTATTTTGTGCTTGAAGTATACTGTAACTAATATGAGATTCAGCCCGTACTTGTAAATTCTCTACACGTCCTTTGTTTACTATCATTCCTTTCAGCATCAATGGAAGTGATATGTGATATCTGGCTAGCAATAGCTTGTATTGTGTATGCTTGCATCATTAATTCTCTTCATAACATGTCTGATCTGTAGTGTGTTGCTAGTTTCATATTATTAATGTGTTTAAATAAACTAAAGCCTTACTTTTAGTTAGAATCATGGAACACATATTACATTGAAATGAATTGCAATGACGTGATAGTTGGTACTACCGTTAGTTATCATCCAGTTAGTTGTTTCACTTCATAAAAAGGACTTGTGAGTTCCAAATTTCTTGGTTAGGTCAGCTTTAAAAGTTAAGACCACAATGGCTAAAAGAAGAACGCGTGATGAGTAATTATCTTTGATTGCTATGAGTTTATCAACAACGTGAAGGCTCAACTCTTCCATTTTGGTAAGCTGCACTTGGAATAAACAAAAAATAAAATTAAACGCCACTATAAGGGCCTTAATTAATCAACGAATTTTAAATGCTCTAATCATGACGGAAAGTTCACCCGTGATCACTACTAATTAACTCAAACAATAGCGCAACGATCACTTCTAGAGGGAAATTTTAATGCTGTAGTAGAACGTGTTGAATTGAATGCGTCAATTGACCGCGAGGATAAAACCCCATGCCTTCCTCTGATCCTCACATGGCTGAATGGGTAGTTATTAGGATGTGAAAAATGCTTGGTTGCACAACATTCCTGCTATATGAAAAGAGTGAATTAATTTAATTATGTAATTATTCTTTCTTTATTTGTATAAATGATACATTTAAAAACATTTTACAAATTTATTTACCATTTTACATTATGTGCATTTCTTTTATTGGTGGTTTTTAAGAATTTTTCATGTCTTCCATTCAAAACTCCAAGATGTTCTTATTTACTATTTTTTCAATTATATCCTTATTAAAAAGAGAGTAAATGACATAGTAAGAGATTTCAAATATTTTTAATAAAGGATAAAAGATATGTATAGTCTCTTATTTTTTTATGTCTTGATTTGATCTCATATGTTTTTCTTATGTCAATTTAGCCAAAATGTTTCAAAGTAATTTTTTCCCTTAACGTATGGTGGAGTGGTTGTGAGTTTCTTATTTTTTTATTTTAAAAGTCAATTTAAAAACAAAACTTATTTAACAAAAAAATATGCTAAAGTGAGTTTTTACTCATTTCAAAACAATGTTTAGTCATTTAAAAAAAACAAAAAATAGTTTTGTTATTTTTGTTTTTAGTTTTATAAACTTCTAATCCTTATCCACCACCACCGCCGTTGTCACCACCACCACCACCACAATTACCATAATTATTGTCGCCACCGTTGTCATTGCTGCCATCACTGCATCCTCCACCATTAACACCATCACAGATGTGATCGCCATCATCGCTATCATTACCATTACCACAACAATCACCACCACTGACCCCCATTACAACCACCATTGTTGTTCCCACCATCATCACACCCCTACCAGCACCACTACCATTACTGTCATGACTGCCATTACCCTAACATTGCAACCACCATCACCATCAGTACACCTTTCACCAATACCATCATCATGCCCTACCACCATCATCACCATTACCACCAAAACCACCATCACTATTGTCGCCAGCCCACCATTGATGTGAGCATAGCCTTGGGTTTTTCATTATATATGGGCCTTGCATTTGAGCTTTTATTCATATATCATTTAGGCTTGTATAATGAAATTCTTAGAGGTTTATGAAGGAGTTACCTTAGCTTATACATAGGTATTTTCCCTCTCTTTTAAGTACATCTGAATCACTTGTTAAATTTGAGTTTTGAGAAAAAATCTCAAATTCTCTCTAGGCTTTCTTTGTTAGAAATTGGATATTTTGTTATCCTTATCAATAGAGTACCTCATTGTGGTAGATCCTCTTAGGTTTATCTCATCCTGGATGAGCGTCACCTCATTTCTCTTCTTTTCCCTCAATTTTTATAATTTCTTCTCCCTTTTATGATCATGAATGGTTTAGCCAAATTTGAGCTTAGTGAAGCTTCAAGTTTGAGGTTGATTTGATGACAAAGACTTGATCTAGATTTCTTCTTATGGCAATATCCAATTCCTTAAGCACTTATAGTGCATTAACCACTATCGTCATTCCCACTACCACCACACCTTCCACACCACTGCCATTGCCACCACCATCATGACTACCACAACCACCATTATCATTGTCATTGCCGCCACCACCACTACCATCATTGTTCTCACCACCACCACAACCACCATTGCCACTGCCGCTGCCGCTACCAAGACCCTCACCACCATTATCATGATTGTCACGATAGTCACTACCACCAGTGTTACCACCATCGCCACCATTACCACTATCTTTTTCATAAATATTGTCGCCATCTCACGACAACAATGACCTCCACCACCATTGTTTCCACTGCCAACACCTATCCACTACCACTGCCATGACCACTAATGTTGTTGTTGTTGTTGTCACCACCACCACCAAGATTGCCACGACTACTATAACCACTGTTGTCGTCACCACCGTCATTGTTGTCCCGTCATCGTCATAACCATCACCACAACCGTCATCGTCATGACCATTGCCACATGTTAGTTAGAATTTGGAAAGCGCACCAAATTCGTTATAGTTTCGATGAGTATTTTAGGTATCTTATCCATAGCGACTTATTGAAAATAAAATAACAATCTATACTTGCAAAATAACAATAAAACTATATCCAAAATATTCATAAATGTTTGTTTTTGTTGGAGTATGTTAATGATGGTGATAAAAACATAAAAATGAAAATAAATACAAACAAAAGTGTTAGGATTAGGTTTTACCTTCCTCCCTTTCTAGCACATAACATCTTACTTGGTATGATTTCACAATTGATCAAGTTCTTGTAGCATAAAATTCACTAAACCTAATCTCTTGGTGAATAAATTCTAAAATTAGTAGTAAATATTGATTCAATAGATATTTCTCTGTATTGTTTGTTTTAAGAAAAGACCTTAACAACTATTAAATTTAACTTTATCCCTAGATGAAAAATAATTAATGGGTATTTCATTCATAAAATCCATTTAGAAACACCGAACACACACATAGATCGTTCTCCTGTTCAAAATGCACATTAGGATCAATGAAATACTATCTCAATTAAAAGCATAAATCATATAAAGTATTCAATTATATAACTAGAGAGGAAGTGATTTACACCTAAATCCAACAAAAAAAAGTTTAGCCACACATTTATACTCCGAAAGCCAGAAAAACCAGCAAAAACAACAAAAGATCAAAGGAAAATCAAGAGAAAGGAAAGGAATTAGAGAGAGATCTTTCATCTTCAACTTCCCTATAGTGTTAAAGAGCCCCACAGTTTTGTTGGCCTCACTTATCCAAAAATGATTTAATTTTTGACCTAAACCTTTATATAAGCCATTAAGGGTGAAAAGAATGTGTTACTACGAAGCCGACACTCAAGCATCCCGATCAACACTTAAGCGTTAGCCAAAATTTTGATGCTCACACTCAAGCATCATAATTGAGACTAAATTTTATTATTGTTTCTCTCTTATTTATCTATAGAATAAAATTATAAGGTTAAACAAACCATAATAAAAATAATTAAACTTAATACTATAACCAAACTTTAATACTCTATCTCTCTTATTTCCATATAAATTATTGATTGATTATAAATAAGAGTAAAATTGAAAATATAATAATTCTGTTGTCTTGAGACAGATAAAGGGAAATGCTGCCTGTTGGTTAAAAAAACAAGAGTGAAAAATTTTCCTTAAAATTTTATTGTTAATATAGCTTCTTGATTTCTAACTCAATGTCTATATTTATTTTCAAATTTTCTTGAAAATACAATTGTTTCCTTTGCCGTTGTACTTAAGACAGACACCCCTGCTAACAGAATCGTAAATAAATAAATAATAGTTTTTAAAAAAGTCAGTAGATATAGAAATAAAGTGGACATAATATTAAATAACTTAAACAAATGAAAAAGTACGGGAATAGAATCTAAATCCAATCAAATAAAACCAATATGTTGGGATAAAAAAAAAAGTTTAGATGCACTTCCTTACATGTTCTTATGCTATTTTTTTAATTAGAATTCAAGTTTCACTTTTATAAAGTATAAACTACAAAATAAAGATAAAACTTTAACTTTTTATATATAAAAAAGAAACTAGAAAAAGGGTATATAAAATTTGAAAAAGAAAAAGAAAAGACAAACTCCTTTAAAAAAGTTTGTTGGTCACGGAATAGATTCTCTCGTATGCCTATATTTTTTAGGCTTCTTGGAGAAGACAAAATCAGCAGAGGCATTATTATTGAGGAATTATGACCGGTTAATGCTTATGCAAGTCAAATACAAAGTTTTAAATATCATCTCATCTGAAAGTATTTTCTTTTTTCTGTGAATTCAGAACTTACCGTTACCCCTAAGGATCCACCATCTACAGTTTGGGTACTGAATGGATCAGGGTAGTTTATCCTAAAGTTGTCTCTTTTTTTTTCTCTTCTATTGTGTAATATGCAAGATTAATGGGCTGAGCCCAAGTTTACTATTAAAAAATGTGAAATAGTTACAACATGGGACTAGTTAAAGCTATAGCATATATAAATGGTAGTTAAGATTGTTCTGTTGTGGTTTTCCAAATCTCAAATACAATAATATCCCTTTTTCTTGTTAGACAAAGATGCTTTCCTTAGGATAAGTGATTACATATATACCTTTGAACTATCTATCACAGTATTCAGATTTCAAACTAACAAATATAGTGATTGATATGATATACAATATATTTTAGCAAAAAAAGAAAAGAAAGAGCATTTCAGGGCCCTGGTCAATGGTCAAATAAACAATAACAAGTGATGGAAACAAAAGGAGTGGGAAGATCTTTTCAAGGGTTTTGCTTCTGGGTATAGATATAATCGGTGTGTGCAGCAAGTGTTCTCCTCATCAAGCATTCTTCCTCTTCAATGCCTTCACACGTTTCATCAACTGCCTCAACATCCTAAACATGTGAAAAATATCAGGAATAATTAAACACAAATAACAGAATAAGAAAATTATAAACAGTATTAACGTAAGAACCCAGCCACACCATCTGGAAATCCATCATATCAAGAAGAACCAAGTGAACTCATAAGTGTAACACACCACTAAGCAACCCAAACCTTAAAAGCAATAAACTTAGGAATTCTTATATTTATATTTCCCTCCATTAGTATATATTGATCTGATATGAGATTAACTCTTGACATTTCCAACAATTAAAACCAACAACAATATGATAACCAACCTGATGGTTTGTTACTACCGAAGTTTCCTTGAGAAAAGGTGGTTGAGGGCGTGCAGATTGGGTGAGCATGCAGCAGAGGAACAGAGCCATGAAGAACATGCCCGTGATCTTGTTCATATTTAATTTACCTTATTATGTTAGGAAAAAAGAAAAGCAAAACAATAGAGAAAGAAAGGAGGGGGAAGAGAGAGAGAGAGAGAGAATGTGTGTTTGTTGAATGGTTGATGGTTGAAATTTATAGAGGGATAAGGTGCAAATTGGAAGTGTGAACCTTGGAAGGTGAAGAGAATTTATTTAATGCAGCCGATATGATATTCTTCTAAAGATTAACAGAGAATCCAAAAAAGTTTTTTCTTTCTTTAATAAAGGGTCATATCAATATTGGGGAAATTTTGAGAAGAACCAAAAGGCAGTGACATGTAATGAACCGAAAAACAAATGATCAAGAAAAGAAAGGTTCGTTTTTCGAAATTGCCCATTGAATAATTAATAGCTGGAAATTTTGTTATTTGTAGGATGACTTGCCTGTCTCGGTTTTTCTTTAGATATCGAGAGAGAGAGACACAAAACGTGTCCTAAATGGAATAAGGCAACAATTTGAAGTGTCTAACTTGGTGATGCCATGTTTGCATTTTTTGTGCATGACTTGTTAAAGGGACACTCGCTCTCATTTTGCATGCTCTTGCGGACAGGGTACTTCACAGTTTCTGGAACACATTTTAGATGATTTTTTATATGGAAAGATAATAAATTAAAGTAATCTTATTTTGTTTTATCAAGTTAAAAGAAAACAACTTTTAAAATGTTAAGGTCAAGTTTGAGTTATCTTATTTTTTATTTATTCTCTTACAATTTTTTCTTATCAGCATTTGTTGAAAAACTTGTTTAAAACTGTGTAATATTTCTATATTGCATTGGTAGAAAAATTAGTTATTGTGATTAAAGTTGCATCGATAGGCGAACTAGTGATAGTGATATATTAATAATAAAGTATATAAAAATCATGAATAAAAGTCAATAATATATACATATTATATATGAGTGTTTAAAATATTTTTAGAATAGATTTTTAATTAGTAAAAAGATAAAAATGAACTAATTTTTAAAATATAGTTGGTTTAACTCCGGTTTTCAATATCAGTTTTTAATTGGTTTTGACATTTTAACTAAATTTTGACCAATTTTAAAACCTCTCAATTTTTTTTATCGATTTTGTCCAACTAATTAAATCAATTCATCCATTTCGATTTTCACAACGATTTCAATAGAGTATTTTTATATTAAAAAAACACCACAATAAGTTTAATTTACTGCATTATATATACTGACTTTGTCTTGTTTGTGTCATGACATTAATTTCCCTGGACATAATAATTTTTATACAATATACATAAGACATAACATATTCATACGACAAAATTATACAACATTCTTTTCCTTTCTATTTCTCTTGCTACACTCTTCTTCTTTATGTATACCATTTTATTTATGTCTAAACTCATTAATGTAAGACTTATCAATCCAACTGCCATACATATATTGTTTTTTTAAAATTTTAGCATGGATGGCCTCAAGTCCCTTCTTTCAATTAATTGCATGGATATTTTTTCTCGGGTCTGATTCTTTTACCATTAATTTTTAAAATTTAAGTTTTCAGCTCATTTTTTGGGATAATGGCATGGGATACCATCTCATACTTTATGTGTGGGCTCATTATGTGAGGAAAAAATAAAATTAATAGCTTAATTAGCTCGAGGAAATGCTTATAAAAAATATGCTTATACTACGTATATCCGTATAAGATTTTTTAAAATTATCCTTTAATCCTCTTTTAATTTTTTATATCAGTAATTATTTTTTTACTAAAATACTCTAATGTATAACTTTTTTGAAATTAATAGAATTATAAATAAGAGATATCAATTAGAATATTTATCTTTTCTATAATAATTGAGTAGCAAATAGAAAGATATTAAATGGAGAGAGTTGAATGATAAATTATAATCACCTTAAGGACAATTTGAAAAAGTACAATAAATTTTAAAAAATTTAATAATTTTAATTAAATTAACTAATATTTTTAAATATGTGTGAATTAGGTAAAATATTCTTATATTTAATTATGAAGGTAATATATCACTTTATTTGTTTCAATTAGTGTCTATTTAGTAGGTAATTAAATAGAAATAAAAAATCAATAATTAATATTGATTTTATACGTGAAATAAAAATAAATTTATGTTGAACTAATAATTTTTATTATTAATCTAACCTTACTTAATATATTTTGGATTATTGTTTGGATAATGACCAAATTTCAGAGAGTATCCCGCAGCGATAAGATGAGTTGTGAAGCATATGAAGGCTCTCATCTCTAATAGCAAAACTCATGAAAATGGGAATATCACCCCTATGGTTATTGGTTGCAAAAAAGACATATAATTAATTAATGATCCCCAAAGGACAATATATGTATCTCTATACATATCACCACCAATGTGTTGTCTCTAATTAAGTTTCTTCCCACGAAAATGATATATATCAATATAATTTCATCCAAAATTTGGCCTCATCAATAACCTAATATTTATAAGATACATCGGATGGAAAATATGTGTTTTCAACGTCCAGGTGAGACAAAAATAAGGCTATGCGATTTGATTTTGGAACTTATTTTTGAGAATATCATATTTGATGTTAAGATTTTTTACGTTGAAAGTAATACAAGCTAAAACATTTAATTAAAAAAGAATGATAAAATATCTTAAGATACTAGTTAATTAATTAAGAACGAAAATAAATTTTTTATTTAAAAATATCATTGATTTTTTAAATAATCTTAATATAATTTTTAATAATAAATTTTTAATTTTGAATTCTTAACCAATAATAGCTTTAGGACACGAATTAATAAGACCTAAATACATTAATTACGCTTTATTGAATATTAGTAGCCATAACTATGATATTTTTTTATGATTTAGAATAGTAATAAAGAGAAATTGTTAAATAAGAATCAAAATCTACTCTTAATATTTTATATACGTAAGAACTATACGTTATATGTAGAGTTATCTAAATGGACAACTCGTCCAGCAACTTGATAGGAGTAACAGACTTTGTTGGATTGAGAAAAAAACCCAAATGAAATTCAACATTTTAAAAAATGACCAAAAAATTTCTTTCCTAACTTTTAGTGGGGTTTTACAAGCTTAATCCACAATAAACTTAATATTAAAAAGCATAGAATAATTCTTATTTGTAATTTCTATATTCAAATCAATTCATTTATAGGGTAATACAATACTGGACAAATTTACTAATATAATTAGATAATTATATGTAATAATTAGAGAATTATGTAGCAAAAATAAGAACAGGGGAGTAATCTACTCAAACACGCAAAGGGTCTAAAACCAAAAATCCAGAGCAAGTAAAGCGTATGATCCGTGTAGTATGTTTGGTTAAATTAAGGATACAGCTTTGCCCAACCATTAAGTGTCTGTTTGGTTTTTAGTTAGGAAAACGAAGTTAGAGAAATGGAGAAATTTAAAATTAATATTGATTATTTACGCTATTCGAGACAAGTAAAACTCCATTTAACCGTAGGATCTATTTTTGGATTAGTCAAGTTGGATAACCAAGGCATTCTAAATATAAAAATCAAAGTCGATCCTCTACGTCAGAGTCAAACATAAGCATAAGATGCATTCAGTCGAAGATCTCTTTTCTTCTCTTCTCTTCTTATTGCTCTGTTTCTATATTTCTTATTGAGAGTGTGTGTGAGAGCTAGAGATTTATCATATCTGTATATTCAATATTCATACAAGCTCGCTCGTGACCAATAGCATCCAACACTATTTCAAATTACTGACGATGTTCACATGTTCAGCTAACAATAAAAAAGAATTTTGATGGATACAGCCAACGATAAAATCATTTTGAAAATGTAGAAAAGAATTCTTTTTGTCAGTGGTTATGTATACTTGTTCTTGGACGTGAAAGAGAGCAAAGAATCATTAATTAACTTTGTTTCTTAACGTTGACCATTATTGTGAATGTAGATGGCTCAACATGGAGTAACTCAATTTGTAAAGTAGGGTATACAACTTATTGTAAATCTCTAACATAATTTTAATTTTAATGAAATTAAAAAAAAAGTAAAACTTGAAGGAGAGAATTAGAGAGAATAAAAGAAATCACCAATGTTACGAAAGAATTTTGTTGGATTGCATACAATTATATATCTTTGTAAAAACTGCAACATTTTCGATACCACCGATTAATTATTCTAAACTTATTCGACATGATTTCGATACACAATAGTTTCGTTGCGTTAAAATGTAATAGAAAATTTTCTCTGCTCACAATAGTTTCATTTATTGTTAAATATATGTCACTAAGTTTTTTTCATCATATTAATCTTATCTTATTCGAATCAGATATTAAAGTAAAGAATCTAGTTTATTTGGTTGAGTGTGATGAGTTATTGTAAATCATATAATATGTGTTTGAGTTTTTTAAAAATATATATTAAATCATTTTTATATCAATTACATTTGGGATCGGATAAACACCGTAATTAATTTATAATTTAGAGAAAGTGCTCATTAGTTGAGTCATGTGTAATCGTACTCAAAATTTTAAAGCGGGTGAAAATATGTATTTTTGGATTCAGTCTTATTTCTTAGTTTTTAAAGATAGTTTTGAGATATATTTTCTAAAACAAATTTAGAATAAGATAAAAAAAATTGTTTGATAAATGTTTATTTAAAATTTTAAAAAAATTAGTTTTTGTTAATGTTTTTTCAATTCAAAATAAAACTCAGAAAGCTCAATAAAGAAATAGTCACAAAGGCATAAGATTCCAACTATGGTGGAGGCAAAGATGGTGACGGCGGTGACACAACTAAAGATTTGAAGCTGTGGAGGAAGACGAAATATGAAATAAGAGTGATGGTAGGGATAAAGAAGGAGGAGTTGTATAGTGGTGACAACGAAGACAAAGGAAGCGGTAAAGGTGACAACTTTCGGGCAAGACAGATGAAGAGAAAATAAAAGTGATAGTAATTTGGAGAGAGATGTGTAGTGTGGATTTAAAGAACTAGATATTTTTAGATTTTAGGAGAGAAAATCAAAATTATTAAAAGTTATTTCTATATTTTAATTTTAAAAAACTTAAATACAATAGTCTTTAAAAGTAATCTTCATAAAATAGTTTGCAAACAAATTTTTTAATTTTTAAAAAGAACAAACCATAAATTTCTCAGTCAGTCCTTTATGAATTTTCACTATTGGTTAAAATTTACAAAGGTTTCCTACACCATTATTTTCACAAACTCTATTAAGTTTATGTGACAATTTAGGAGATGATTTATCAATCCTTTAAGTAAACTTTTTTTGGTTGTAAGATATCCACTGTTGCTCATAGTGACAGACATATTTGTTGGCTTGTAGGAATATCGATGGGTGAAAGAGCTTACTTAATGATTTAAGGTTATTTCTTACTCAAACAATCAAACCTTCAACATTTGATTAGAGATGATGAGCCTTCTCCAATCAACCCCATTCTTTAGATTACTTTTGTGCAAACTTTGTTTTGAGGATATTTAAAAAAATATTAAAAATTAGTAGAATACAAAAGTAAAGGAGGAATAATAATTTGTGTTGAGTGGAGAGAGAGTATGGTTTATGTTTCGAGAAATATGTCAAAAGTAACATGTAAAATATTAATTTGACAATGTAACATCCTGGTTTTTAAAGACCGGTCTTTGTGGCACGTTATGCGGTACGAGGTGGATACCAGCATTCTAAGGATGACATTGGTCGAGGTTGGTCAACCCACAACCTTGATTGAGTAACGATACGGAGTTGGTACGTTAGATTAACGTGCATGGAGGAACTGAGCGTCAACCAATGACAGTGTTCCATCTCCTGCTTTCTCATATGGCGTGTCAGGAGAACTAGGTGGCAGTTGTCCAACTCCAATACGGTTTTATGCCAAGTGCAATGGGAAAGTGAGGAATATATACACACACATGTATTTATATGTTGATGTAGGTTTTGATAATGACACAACAAATGAAGATGTTGTCAAGCGATTAATTATAATTAATGATGAAAAATTGATGAACTACAAAGAAATGAGTCAAGGCAGTTGTAAAGGTTTAAAATAGGTGAAATATAATCATCAAAGTGCCTAAGGATCAAAGGAACCAAGGTATATGCAAAAAGATCTCAAAAAGGGTGAAAAAGTGCACAAAAAAATGGAGAATCAGGTGGATGAATCGATTCATCCATGCCTGAATCGATTCATCCATGCCTGAATTGATTCATACGGTTTTATGTGCAGGAACTTGAAAATTTCATGCATGAATTGATTCAAATGGGAAATGAATCGATTCATACGTTGGTAATGGCACTAAATCAATTCCTATGCATTTTGAAGGCCATGAATTTATTCATTTTCAAAATGAATTTATTCATTTCCAAAATGAATCTATTCATTTCCAAAATTAATCTATTCATACGTCTGTCAGGAAGAAAAATAAATTACGCAATAACACTATATGAATCTATTCATTTCCAAAATGAATCTATTCATTTCAAAAATGAATCTATTCATTAGAGTATGAATCTATTCATACGTCTGTCAAGACCAAAAAATTACGCAATAACACTATATGAATCTATTCATTTGGTCCTCGAATCTATTCATTTGGTCCTCAAATCTATTCATTTCAAGTCTGATGCAAAATTACACTAAATGAATCTATTCATTTGGGAAATGAATCAATTCATTTAGTGCAAATGTGTTCCGTAATTTGAAATTTCAAAAGCTTCAGTCTGGCATCACACTATGAATTAACAATCGAAAAGGACCATCATTTTCCGACAAGAAATTGCAATCTCCAAGCTCCACTATGAAGAACCATGCTGCACTACATTGAAGTAATTAGTTAAATTGCAAAGCCATACTCTAAGTGAATTGTCGAAGGAATTATTTAATGTAAATGCCATGCTTCCATCAGCTATAAATACGAAGCCTTGCAAGGGATTCAAATGCACAACAGCAAGCGTTTTCCTTTGCTTCTCTTCTCACGTTGATTTCCTTATCCTAAGTTAAATTGCTCTCAGTTTCTATTTTGGCAATTATTTTAAGAGTGAATTTGTGAGCAAAATTATTCTTTGAGTGCTAAAATTTTCATATTCTCTCTTTGAGAGTTATCATTTTGTGAAAGCTTTAATTTGTATATCCACTCTTTTGGAGAGTTATCCTTGTACACTTAAACACCAAAAATCTTAGAGTTTTGGGTTGGGGTTTTCAACCTTGTAAATTGTGAGATTGAGAGATTGGGTGGGTTGCCCTTGTACTTATAAGAATTGAGTTCTTGAGTATGGGACACTAGAAAGCCGCGATTACTCAAAGTTGTATCTCTAATCTCCAATAGTGGAAATCCTCTAAGTGGTTGCTTAGAGGCGAGACGTACACAGGTGTGGTGGAACTCGTATATATCAGTTTGCAAATCTCTCTTGCCTACACTTATTTAATTTTATGCACTTAAAATTGCTTGCTAAATATTTGTGTTTATAAATTAATTAGTTAAGCAACTTTATTAATTTACTTGTTAAAATTAAAGTGCATATTCTATTGGCTTGATTAAATTTGTAAATCACTTAGATTAAATTTGTTGAAGTTATTTAAGTAATATTCTTGAATTAATTGTGTTAAAATTAATTTTGCTTTAGTAAGTGTTCAAAATAGTGTAACGATTAATTTGATATTATTTGTTATCTTGAATATTGCTTATACTCCTTAAGTGAATTTACTTGCCATATATTAAATGCTTACTATTTTGTCATGTGCTTAAATTGTTATCACTTGTGATTAAATTTGTCATTTTCGTTAAGCATAATTATTAAAGAATCAATTTCAAAAGCATTTCAAGTAAAATTTTTAATACTCAATTCACCCCCCTCTTGAGTAATTGAGGCCACTTGGTTAACAACATATATATATATATATATATATATACATGGATTTACTTCCCAATTCTACTCTTTATCGTGCATGCAAGATAAAGTTTTTTTTTCTTCTCTCCTATGGAAGTGAGCTCTGTGTTGCATGCAAGTTAACCAAGTGTTATGAATGATATAAGAGGAACCCAAAGCTTCAAGAATCAGATTTAGAGTTCATTGACGTTGTTCGGTTCGTGGCTGTGACGCAACGCCTGAGAGTAAGGATGGAAATGGGTCAGACCAGACCAGACTTTGAAAGACTTAAGCCTAACCTACTTCCAATTTTCAAGACATGAGTCTGACCTATTAGCTTGTCATATTTTTTTAAGGTTTGGTCTGACATGTTTGAAAGTGTGGCCCGTTTAAAAGCCTATTTAAATGACCTATTTATAATTAGGCTTTTAAAGGCCAACAACCACCTAAAAAACCTATCAAATTACATAGGCTAACGAGCCTATTACTGTAAACGGGCTTATCATTATAAGTGTAATATTATCTTATATTATATAAAATATGTAATTATCGTGACCGGGATCGCGACAGGACAACTGACTTTCAAAATATTAAAGATAAAACGATTCGAAATCCTTTCGAAAAGAAAACAGGGAGTCGCCACCAATATTTTTAAGGGTAAAATACCAAAAAAAACCTTTGTTAAAGCATTGGTCATAAAAATGAAATTCCAAGTTTGGGAGTCTAATTACAGGTGAGGAAGGTATTAGCACCCCACAACTGTCCGTTATAAAATGGTTACCTCAAGATGATAGCGCGCATTATAATTAGCCCAAAAATTATTTTAACTTCTTCAGAAAAAGAACATACGAAATGACAAAGCATACAAAAATAGACAAAAATAGACACAGAATTTTTAAACATGAGATTAACAGGACGTCTCATCCAAATTAACATCGTTCCTCCTTTTTTAAAAGAGATATTATTTAAAAAATAAATAAATAAAAAAATGAGATTAACAGCAAGTCTCGTCCAAATTAACCCCGCCCCTTCTTTTTTAAAAAGAGATATTATTAGAATAAATATGAGATTAACAGGATGTCTTATCCAAATTAACTTCGCTCCTTCTTTTAAAGAAATACTACAAAAATGTGAGATTAACAAGACTTCTCGTCTAAATTAACCTCGCTCCTCCTTTTTTGAAAAGAGATATTATAAAAAAAACATGAGATTAACAGGACGTCTCGTCCAAATTAACCTCGCTCCTCCTTTTAGTAACAAGACAAAAATGGAAACTCTAAAAATTAAACAAAGAAAGATGGGCCCGACAGGAACTACTTCCCGCTCCTACGTATTCTCGAGCTTTCAAAAAATCAGGGTCACGTAGTTCTTTGTAATTAATTAAGGATATTAAAAAAAATTTCAAACTTTGATTTTGATCTAAAGAAATATATTTTTGAATATTTGTGTTTTTTTAAATCATGAATAAATAAATGGAAGAAAAAAAGAAAAAAAAAGAAAAAGAAAGTTTTAAATAAAAAAAAATAGGGAACTAGGACTTGAACCTATTCCCTTTTAATCCTAAAAACTTGGCCTTTACCACTAGGCTACCACTATCACATTGTTAAAGAAACAAACAGACTACTTATAACCAAACATACAAGTTCCAACTTTAAATTAAAAAAAAAACGCATAAATTAGGCACCTAGGTTTCGAACCCTTCCCTTCTTGCTAGAAGATGGCGTAGGTTAACAGTTAAGCTATCACACTCTATTGATGATTTTTAGTTACAAAAATACATGAACTTAGTTATCAGTTTCTGATTTTTTTTAAAAAATGGGCCTCATCACAAGGCCCATGACCACAACATTCTAACCTAAATTTTAGACATTAGTAAGGATGCAGAGAGTAGAATGGCAGCCAAGGAAAAAGAAAGGAAAGAAGAGAGAGAAAACAGTGGAAGAGAGAGAAAGTGAACCAAAGGAAAGATGTGGTGGTCCGGATGGTGGCGAGCGGTGGCGGTTGTTGTTTTCTTTTTCTACTTTTTTTTCTTCTCTTTTTTTTGGTTTTGTATTTGGAAGAAAAGAAGAAGAATTTTTTTTTTGGAGGATAATTATGGTTTTTGGTTCTTGCTTGTTGTTGTAATGGTGAAGTTGATGGAGGTTGCTATATTTTTTTTGAATTGGTGAAGAAGATAGGGATGAGATGATGAGGGTGATCTTTTTTTTGAAGATGAGAAGAGAGGAGAGTGTTCTTTTAGAGGTCCTCTGATTGTCCTTGCTGCCCTTGTAGAAAAAATGAGAGGGAGAGATTTTATTTTCTGCTGTTGGCGAAGGGGATGGAAATGGCCAGCATTTTCCAGGAAACAAGAAGCAGAAAATGTGGGGGTGGGGTTTCTTTAAAAAAAAATTTAATAAGAATAAAGACGATGGTGTCTACAGTTGCTCCTCTTTACTTTCTTTTCACGAAAATATGAATGATTCATTCATATCGTGAAAAAAAAGTAAAGACGTGAACACCATCTTGACACTACTATCCTCAATGAGGTAACGACTTTGACAAATAAAAGACTCAAATAATGCCAGCTTTGGCAATAAGAAAGACTTAAAAGTACCAACTTTGGCGATGATGACTTTAAGAAGAGACAACTTCGGCAAAGAGAAAGCTTAAGAAGTGTGATGAAGACTTGAAGAGGTGTCAATTTTGGGAATAAGAAAACCTAAAATGTGTTATGGAAACTTTTTGAAGTGTCAACTTCGACACTGAAAATCCCAAAAGTCCTAGAGAAGCTTGAAGAGTTGCCAACTTTAACAATTGGGGAAGATGAACAAGGTTACAAGTTTGACGGTGGAAGTTAGATCTTTGTCCCAAAAAATGAACAAATCAAAGGATATTTCCTTGATATTGAAATTGGGGTAGCCTTGAGAAGGATACTTAAAGCTTCAAAGAATAATGAATGAAGGGGAATTGTCCTAACGTGTTTGGATTGAAGGATACAACCTAGGAATGAGTACCTGAAGCTTTTTGATAGAAAACAAATGACTAGGGGGGATGCTCCTGGCTCAAATTGAGAAATGTGATAGCCTAGGAGTGGTTCCTGAAGATATTTGACAAAAAATAAATGACTTGGGGGATGCTCCTGGCTCAAATAGGAGTGGTGTACCTGAAGCTATTTGACAGAAAATAAATGACTTGGGGGATGCCCCTGGTTTTAATGAAGAAATGGAATAGCCTAGGGGGAATACCTGAGGCCTTTTGATAGAAAATAAATGACTTGGGGAAATGCCTCTAATTGGTTTTGATTAAAACAGCCTAGGGAAGGACGCCTAAGGCTTTTTGACAGAAAATAAATGACTTAAGGGAATGCCCCTGGCCCAAACTAAATGACTTGGGGATGCCCTTGGCTCAAATTGAGGAATGGGATAGCCTAGGAGTGGGTTCCTGAGGCTTTGACAGGAAATAAATGACTTGGGGGATGCCCCTGGCTCAAATTGAGAAATGGGATAGCCTAAGAGTGGGTTCCTGAGGCTTTTACAGGAAATAAATGACTTGGGGGGATGCCCCTGGATTAAATTAAGAAATGGGATAGCCTAAGAGTAGGTTCCTGAGGCTTTTTGACAAGAATGGTTCCTTGTTTGGCGACTAGAAAGTAGAGGTGCCTCGTTCGGCGACTGGAAGGTAAAAGGTGTCTTGTTCGGCGATTGGAAAATAAACACGGTGCCATCATTGGCAATTGGGAAAAATGAACAACATGCCAATTTTGGCAATTGAAGCAGAAGCTTTGTATACCAGTTTTAGGGAAAGAAACTTGAAAGATGCCGACTTTGGCAATTCATTAAAAGACGCCAGCTTTGACAATTTATGAAAAGATACTTGAGAAAAGCATGCTTTGGTGATTGAGGAGGAAACTTTTTGAAGTGTCGGATTTGGCGATCGATTCCACTAGGGAGGAGAAACTTGAAAGATGCCGACTTTGGCAGTTGGAGAGGAGACTTTGAAGGTGCCAGCTTTGGCGATTGAGGAGGAAACTTGAAAGATGCCAACTTTGGCAGTTGAGGAGAAGACTTTGAAGGTGCCAGCTTTGGCGATTGGGGAGGAAACTTTGAGAAGT
This sequence comes from Clitoria ternatea, assembly GCA_037962975.1. Lineage (NCBI taxonomy): Eukaryota > Viridiplantae > Streptophyta > Magnoliopsida > Fabales > Fabaceae > Clitoria > Clitoria ternatea. The sequence continues at coordinate 18,550,804 of CM075670.1, read as the reverse complement.
GCCAGCTTTGGTGATTGCGGTTCCACTGGGGAAGAGAATTTAAGAAGTGCCAGCTTTAGCGATTCTTGAAAAGGACTTGATTGAGGTGTCAATATTCGACATGTTGTCTGCTACAATAACCTGCAGAAGAAAAAAAAAGAAGTAGTGCAGAGATAAAATTGAAAATCGGGTAAATTCCATGAAACCGCGACCCTTGAGATGACTCGTGGACGAAGCAGAATGAACGAGGCAACCATAGCTTCGGAGCGCGTGCCTGGCCGAGTTTCTATGATGATCGCCCAAGATAAGGTCGAGTAGTAGGAGCATCTTGTCCTTCACGACTTTAAATATTTACCATTCTTCCATTTATTTTATTAAAACACATGTTTTATCAGATCAATGAAATTCATAACACGTATCAAAGAGGGTGAATTTTATTCATGTATGTCAAACAAGTACAGAGAAAGGAGAACAAGGAAAGTAAATGAAATGATTGAGGTCACATAGAACAGGTCAAGGACAGGTGAAATAGGAAGGGTTCATAGATCCTCCAGTGAATCTCTGAGGATAGCGAGAATCTTAATCCCCAACACGACTTCATGTTCACCCTTCGACCTTACTTTTGAGAAGGTAAGTTCAATGATGATTCACGTGCCCCAGCTCGGACTTTCACTTCTTAAGTGAGAGGTCTTATTCGTATTACCAGAAATTTGACCCTAACTTTTTCCTGAGCCACCCTTTCGGGTTTTCGACTCACCGGGTCGCTCTAACTTTTTCCTAGGCCGCCCTTTTAGGTTTTCAGCCTAGCGAGCATCATTTTTATTTTTATTTTTTCTTTTTTTCTGTTTTTTGTTTTTCTCTTTTGTTTTTTTTGTTTGTTTCTGACATTCCTTTCTTACGCAAAGTATTTCTTCACTGCGTCTGCATTTATGGGCATCGGCAGGTCCTTGCCATCCATATTAGTGAGTATTAAGGCTCCTCCAGAAAAAGCCCTCTTCACGACATATGGTCCTTCATAATTAGGAGTCCATTTGCCCTGATTGTCCTTTCGAATCAGTAAAATTTTCTTGAGGACTAGGTCTCCTTCTTGGAACTGTTGAGGTCACACTTTCTTCTCGAATGCTCGTTTCATACGTCTTTGATACAACTGACCATGACAGAGGGCAGTTAGTCTTTTTCCATCAATTAGGTTTAGTTGGTTATGTCGAGCCTAAACCCATTCAACTTCTTCCAATTTTGCTTCTATGAACACCGGGAGGGATGGAATTTCTACTTTAAAAGGCAAGACGGCTTCCATGCCATATACGAGAGAGAATGGGGTTGCCCCTATCGAGGTTCAGACCGAGGTGCGATACCCATGTAGAGCAAAAGGAAGCATCTCGCTCCAATCTCTGTAGGTGACTACCATCTTCTGTACTCTCTTCTTGATGTTCTTGTTGGTCGCCTCAACTGCCCCATTCATCTTAGGCCGATAAGGAGAGGAATTGTGATGGTGATTTTGAAGCTTTCGCAGAGTTCTTTCATCATTTTATTATTCAAATTTGTACCATTGTCAGTAATGACCTGACTTGGTAGGCCGTATCAACATATCAGTTCTCGCTTGATAAATTTGACCACAACATTCCTTGTTACATTGGCATATGAAGCTGCTTTTACCCATTTGGTGAAATAATCGATGGCGACTAAGATGAAGCGATGACCGTTTGAGGCTTTTGGCTCGATGGGCCCAATGACATCTATGCCCCACATTGAGAAGGGCCACGGTGCTAATAAGACATTCAGAGATGACGGGGGTGCGTGAATATGATCAATGTATATTTGACATTTGTGACACTTCCGAATATAGGCGAAGTAGTCCGCTTCCATGGTCATCCAGTAATAACCGGCCCTCAAGATCTTTCTTGACATGGCATGTCCATTAGTGTGAGTCCCAAAAGATCCTTCATGAACATTCCTCATGATTTCGTTTGCCTCAACAGCATCAACACAACGAAGAAGGACAGAGTCATAGTTTTTTTGTAAAGCACATCCCCATTTAAGAAGAAACCCATGGCAAGTCATCTTAGGGTCTTCTTATTATTCTCTATAGCACCCTCGGGGTATTCTTGACTCTGTACATACCTTTTGATATCGTGGTACCATGGTTTCCCATCCGACTCCTTTTCCATCATTTGACAGTATGTGGGCTCACAATGCTTCTTTACTTCGATGAGAGGCATATCGTAGTCACTACTTACTTCGAACATTGAGGCAAGGGTAGCCAAGGCATCAGCCATCTGATTGTCATCCCGGAGAACATGATAAAAAGAGATCTCATCAAACTCTTTGATTATTTCCTTGATATGATCATGATAAGGAATCAACTTGCTGTCCCTAGTCTCCCACTTGCCTTTCAATTGGTGGATGACCAAAGCGGAGTCCCCATAAACTTCCAACAATTTTACTTTTACGTCCAACACTGCTTGGATCCCTAACGAGCATGCCTCATATTCAACAATGTTATTGGTACAATCAAAACACAGTCTGGCACAAATAGGGATAAACTTTTTATCATGTGAAATCAGGCTGGCGCCAATTCCATGCCCTAATGCATTAGAAGCTCCGTAAAATCTCAGCCCATTTATCTTTCTGACCACCTTCCTCATTGAATAGTGCCAGGATATCTTCATCCAGGAAGTTAAACTACATAGGATGATATTCATTGATAGGTTGGTGTGCCAAGTAATCTGCCAGGGCACTTCCTCTTATGGACTTTTGAGTGACATATATTATGTCGTACTCAGTTAACAGCACTTTCCAATGAGCGATCCCGGTCAAAGCAGGTTTTTCAAAAATGTACTTGACGGGGTCCATCTTAGAAACTAGCCAAGTGGTGTGACTCAACATGTATTGCCTTAGGCGCTTAGCGGCCTATGCTAACGCGCAACAAGTTCACCCTAAAGCGGAGTACCTCATTTCACAATCAGTGAACTTCTTGCTTAAGTAGTAGATAGCATGTTCCTTCTTTCCAGTTTCATCGTGCTATCCCAACACATAACCCGTGGATTCGTTCAATACAATCAGATACAAGATAAGTGGCCTTCCTGGGGTTGGGGGCACTAAAATCGGTGGTTCTTGCAGGTACTGCTTAATCTTTTCAAAAGCTGCTTGACAGTCCTCATCCCATTGCCCTGGTTGGTTCTTGCGGAGTAACTTAAAAATCGGTTCACAAGTCGCTGTCAATTGTGAAATAAATCAGGCAATATAATTGAGCCTTCCCAAGAATCCTGGGACTTCTTTTTCTGTACGGGGAGAGGGCATCTCAAGAATCGCCTTGACTTTGTCGGGATCAACCTCTATCCCTCTTTCACTTACTATAAACCCTAGTAGCTTGCCTGACCTCGCGCCAAAAGTACACTTGGCAGGGTTTAATCTGAGCCTGAACTTTCTCAATCGTTCAAAAAGCTTCCTTAGATCGCTAATATGTCCTTCATCTGTCCTAGATTATGCAATGATGTCATCCACATAGACTTCTATCTCTTTATATATCATGTCATGGAAGAGAGTTACCATCGCCCTTTGATAGGTTGCCCTAGTGTTTTTTAACCCGAAGGACATCACCTTGTAACAAAATGTGCCCCACAGAGTGATAAACGTGGTTTTCTCCATATCTTCAGGTGCCATTTTAATTTGATTATATCCATAGAAACCATCCATGAGTGAGAAGATGGAATGTTGGGCTATGTTATTAACCAAGACATCAATCTGTGGCAGAGGGAAATCATCTTTAGGGCTGGCCCTATTCAAATCTTGGTAGTCCACACACATCTGTATCTTTCCATCCTTCTTTGGAACAGGGACAATGTTGGCTACCCACTGAGGGTATTTTGCCACAACTAGGAACCCAGCATCGAACTGCTTTTTAACCTTCTCTTTGATCTTTAGAAGCATTTTTGGTTTCATTCAGCGTAGCTTCTGCTTTATTGGAGGGCACTCAGGTTTTAAGGGTAGTTTATGTTCGACAATGCTAGCATCGAGTCCAGGCATATCTTGATAAGACCAGGCAAAGACATCACAAAATTCCATTAACAGCTTGATTAAATCTTCTCTTTGTTCTTTGCTCAGGGCAGTGCCGATCTTGACTTCCTTCTTATTCTCCTTATTCCCCAAATTGATGACTTCAACTATGTCTAGGTAGGGTTGAATCCCTTCATCCTCTTGCTCTAACAACCTTGTCAGCTCGGGCGGTGGCTCACAATCTTCCCTACCTTCCTCATCGGCGTAATCAACTGGGTGATCGAAGTCGTTCGACGGGATTGCGACCTCACTATTCTCAAGAAAGTCATTTTCAGATCTGCAATTTAGTGTGTTATGGCAAATGAAAAAAAGGAACAAGCGAGTAAAGAGAAGGATTCAAAGCAAGAAGAGTTTTTTTTATGGATTTCGATACGCGTTTATTGATGAAAATGATAAAAACAAGTTTTTTCGCCCTTATTACATGGAAGAGTCCCAAAGCCTTAGGTAGAGCAGAGGGACGAACAAGTGCTTAAAGCATAAACAAAGTCGTGGGGAGCTCGACGGCCTCCCAGTTATGAAGTTCTTGGCCCGGCGGACAAGCAATCACAAAATCAGCACTATCAAGAGACTTTCTTTAATGACGGCCACTTGGTCTGAATGTATTAGTCTGGCACTACGGAAGCTTTTGTAGAGATCACAGAAGGGGACTCTTGCGGTATGAGTGTAACACCCCTATTTTTATTTTTATATTGAAATTTTGAAGGAATTAAATTATGGTTCTTTAGAACTTTTTAATCTACGTATTATTTATGATTTTTGGAATTTTTTGGAATTTTGGAATTTTTTTAATAAAATAATATTTTTTAAATAATTTTAAATTTATATAAGTGACTTAAATTAAAAATATTTACAAGAAAGTGAATTGAAATTATAAGAAAATTTTCTAAAATCCGTTTCAAGTAGACTTATCTAAAAATTATCGGTTTGAGAAAAATCTTGATTTTTTCCAATCGTTAAAAAATTGGAAACGTATCAATAAATTTTTATTAACAGAAAATTTTAGATTTTTAAAATTTCAGCTTTATATTACTTATTATAAAATTAGTGAGGACTGATATAATATCGCTAAATTTCAAAAAGGACTCATTTTGAATATTTAAAATATACCGAGTGAAGGTTACTATTTGACTTAATAATTTTGCCGACAATTACTATGTAAAAGACTGTGCATGTATGAAATTTTCAAAAGGTGCACAGTAACCTGGAATAAAAAATTCAAAAATGCATAGTACTTTTATATTAAAATAATGGAATGCATAGTAAATTTTTTTCCTATAAATACCGAAGGATTTCTTTTTTAGAATTCATAATTTCAGATTAAGTTTTCTTAATATAGTAGTGCTAGTGAGATAGTGGTGGAAGTGAGAGAGAGAAGAAAAGTTTTTGGAGAGAAGGTTCTGCCAAAATCCTAAGGTAAGAATACTTCTCTTTTATATTTTTTGGGTTATTTTCATATCGTTTTTAGAAATCTGTTATTATACTGGAAATAATATTATTTTAAGTTACTATTCTGCATAGTAAACACTATTTCAATAGTAAATTACTATTTTAATAGTAAATTACTATTTACTGTTACTATTTACCGTTACTATTCATGATTTACTATTTACCGTTACTATTCACGATTTACTATTTACCGTTACTATTCACGTTTTACTATTTACTGTTACTATTCACGATTCACTATTCACTATTCACTATTCAAAATTTACCATTTCTATTTTAAGTATTAATCTTAATCTTCGTCTTATGCTTATACTGAAATAAGATTGGTATTAATATTTCTAGAAATCGGAGGCGCAAAGCAAATCCATTTTGGGTAACAATTCAAGGTAAGGGGGAGTGAGATAAGAGTATAATATGAAAAGACATAAGAATAATGGGAGGAGTCCCCTACTCTTTTTAAATTTAATAATATTATTATTTTGAAACATTAACTTTTTAACTTAACATTTTTAATAAATTTTAAATTAAATATCCGGTTTAACTAACTCTAACATACCTATGCAAGGACTTGGACCATTATGACCTATATGGACTGGACTATACCTATGCAAGGATTTGGACCATTATGACCCATATGGACTAAACTATACCTATGCAAAGACTGGATTATATGGACTTACATAGACCTATACGAGGAATTGACCAAAAGGACTCAAATTGACTATATTAATAACCATTAAACTTTGAATTATAATATTTATAAATAATGCTTTGTTGACTTGATTTTGATTGATATTTAATTGTGATTAATAATATTTGATGTGATTGATGATATTTAGTTATAATTGATAATGCTTGATTTTGATTGTTGATTTTGTGACGTGGAGTTTGAGCATATAGCGAGCATGACGGAAAGCTAAATTCAGTAAGAATTTTCTTACCTTACTCTTTAAATTTTTACTTTAAATCTTCTCTTCTTAGAAATTATTTTTATTAACTCTATTTTCAATATTTAGAATAAAAAAATTAGTATTTATTTTAGAAAGAAAACATTTTATGAGAATTAATTAATTAAATCTTGAGATAAAGAAAAATTTTGTAATTTTAAGTATTTTTGGTTAATAACTTAAAGATTATTCTCTTTTAATAAAATAAAATTTTCAAAAGAAAATTATTTTATTCCAACTTAATAACTAAAGATATTTGGAAATAATTGAGATTTTTAAATTTGATTTTGTTAATATTTAATTTGAAAAAGATTATGTAAAGTTTTATATGAGAAAGTTTTTAGATATTTAAGGCTTAGAAACTCAAATTTCAATGAGATTCGAAAACTGTACCAAATTTATTTATGTGGGACAGAAATTCTGAGAATTGAGAAATGTACAGTTTATTGAAATGATATTATAAACCTTTAAGGGATTTAATAATTGAGTTTCTAAAAGCCTTAACCAACTAAATACGCGAGTAGTTCATGCATCATGAATCATTAAAGTGAAATAAAATGATATTGTCTGGGGACGGATTATAGAAACCGAGGATACATTAGAGGAGGCTTAATTACGAGCCTTGGGATGAGAGGGTGTGAAAGGGTGCTTCAGGGGACCTGGGGTAGCTCCCTAGTGTCGGGTACTTTCACAATAAAAACTTTCTCAATCTGACTAGTCTCTAAGTGTTTTCATGCCAGTTGAGCTGTTCATATTATTATTATCCGGACTTATGGAACAGTGTAAACCCCTGGTTGGCCCAGTGCAAATTAAAATTTAAGGGCCCACATATATAGGTAAGTTACGATGAAGATATTGCATACATTCATGCATTCATAATTGATTGTGTATGTGATTGTGATTGATATTATTATGTATTGGTTTGTGAAAACCCTTTGTTGCTTATGTCTTAATCAATAATATTATATTCTGTTTCTCACTCCTTTCTCCGTGTCTTTGTTTCATATATTCTAAATTGATGGTTCAGAGGGAAGGATCGAAGAATTTCGGCAGTAGATATAACACGTTCTAGAAAGGGAGCTCGGTATGAATACCGTGGTCTAATGAATAAATAATGTTAATAAGTAACTGCTTCTGGGCTATGGAGTTTCCTCTCTTTCTTATAATGTTTAATGTTTATTTTCTTCGGATGAATGTACAAATACTTTATAAAGTTTTAATAATATTTGTGAGGTATTTCAGAAATAATGTATATAATTTATTCCGATAGTTTCTTTTTAACAATCATATCTTTAAAAAAAATTATGAATTTTTCTAGAATTTATTAAGGTGTAACAGAGGGTGTTACAAAGTGGTATCAGAGCAGTTAATCCAATAGGCCTGGGGAAAAGGTCTATCTTGCTTTGTATGTAAACTCTGTATAGGTAGAATATCTGACTTGGTAGTAACTGTGATTGATGTGACAAATCTCAGTTACTGTGAAACAGGAAACTAATGGCTGGAAACGATCTTGCTGGAGTTGTAGAACGCTTAATCAATGCAATGGGAGCACGTGAAGGTCAAGGTAACGATGCCTTGAGAAGGCTGGACCTATTCGAAAAGCGCAATCCACCTCGTTTCAAGGGAGGATATAACCCTGATGGAGCACAAATCTGGATTCGAGAGATAGAGAAGATCTTTCGAGCATTGCAATGTAATAAAGCTGATAAGGTAGTCTTCGTTACTTATGCCTTATCTGAGGATGCCGAACATTGGTGGGATAGCATGCGTGGACAATTCAAAGTCAACGACGTGGAAATCACTTGGGATTATTTCAAGGATATGTTTCTAGAGAAATACTTTCCAGCTGATGTTAAAGAGAAAAGACAATTCGAATTCCTGTCGCTGACCCAAGGAAATATGACCGTTGGAGAGTACGCATCCAGGTTTGAAGAGTTATCTCGTTTTCATTCTCATTATAATGATGCTACTAATGAAAGAGATCGGTGTGCAAAGTTTGTAAATGGATTGCGGCCAGAAATTAAGGAAGCTATACGAATGCAGGAAATCCGTGAATTTTCTGTATTGGTAAATCGCTGCAGGATCTTTGAAGAAGATCATAAGGATAGAATGACCAAAAGTCATGAGCCCATTCACAAGGCAGGAGAAATGAGAAGTGGAGGACCTCACCATCACCAAAGAAGAGACTTCAGAAGGAATAAGCCTTACCAAGCGCCATTTCGCCGGTTTGGAGCTGCATCTGTTCCTAACAGACCCCAAGCTTCAACTAGAAGCTATTACCCAACATCTACACCAAATTTTAAATGTTTTATCTGTGGAGGACCCCATTTAAAAAGGGATTGTCCTAAAAACACTTATATTTGCTTTAAGTGTAACAAACCAGGTCATCACATCAAGGATTGCCCAGAGATGAAGAGAGAAAACCCTGAAGGTGCAAGTACAAGCATAAATACTCAAGGAGGCGTGCACAGTGCAGTCGGAAGGCCGAAGGCAAAAGGAAAGGTTTTTGCAATCACTGGAGAAGAAGCATCTCATTCTGATTCCATGGTGGAAGGTAAGTGTATCATTAATAAGATTCCTTTAACTGTTATGTATGACTCAGGTGCATCACATTCCTTTATTGCCAATGACTGTGTAGAAAAACTAAAATTACCTGTGATAGAACTGCCATTTGACTTATCTGTACATACTCCTGGAAACAATCCCATTGTCACTTCTAAAGCCTGTTGGAAATGCCCTATTGTCATAAATGGTAGGGACTTTAAAGCTAATCATTTTTGTTTACCCCTTTCTGGCTTAGAAGTTATTATTGGGCTAGATTGGTTGTCTGACAATCATGTTCTAATAGATTGTCATAATAAAACCATAATGTTTAAAGAACCAGTGAATTTGAATCCTGAGGATTCGAGATTTCTAACCGCCAACCAAGTGAGTGCCTCTTTAAAAGGAGGGGCTCAAGGATTCATGCTATTGCTTTCAACGAAAGGAGAGCAAGAATCAAAAATCAAAAATCTGCCGGTTGTGTATGAATTTCCTAACGTTTTTCCTGAAGATATCCCTAGTTTACCCCCAGAAAGAGATGTAGAATTTTCCATTGATCTAGTACCTGGAGTTGGACCTACTTCAATTGCACCATACCGAATGTCACCTCTAGAATTAGCAGAGTTGAAGAAACAACTTGAAGAGATGATAGAGAAGCAGTTTATACGACCCAGTGTATCCCCCTGGGGTACACCAGTGTTGTTGGTTAAGAAAAAGGATGGTAGCATGAGATTGTGTGTAGATTATCGGCAACTGAATAAGGTGACGATCAAGAACAGATACCCTCTGCCAAGGATTGATGACTTGATGGATCAGCTGCGTGGTGCCACGGTGTTCTCCAAAATTGATTTGAGGTCTGGATACCATCAAATAAGGGTGAAGAAAGAAGATGTATCAAAAACTGCTTTTAGAACACGCTATGGCCATTACGAATATCTAGTAATGCCTTTTGGTGTAACTAATGCACCAGCCGTATTCATGGATTACATGAATAGGATTTTTCATCCATATCTAGATAAATTTGTAGTGGTGTTCATTGATGATATATCAGTGTACTCTAAAAGCAGAGAAGAACATGTTGAACATTTGAAGGTCGTGTTGGAAATCCTAAAAATGAAACAACTGTATGCAAAGCTGTTGAAGTGTGAATTCTGGTTGGAAGAAGTGAACTTTTTAGGACATGTAATTAGTCAAGGAGGAATAGCTGTAGACCCTTCCAAGGTGGAAGCAGTTTTAAAATGGGAGAGACCAACCACAATCACTGAGATTAGAAGTTTCTTGGGTTTGGCTGGATACTATAGGAGATTCATTAAAGGATTTTCAAAGCTAGGATACCCATTGACCAAGTTAACACGGAAAGGACAACCTTTTATGTGGACGACACAATGCGAGAATAGTTTCCAAGAGCTGAAAGATCGACTTACTTCTGCGCCGGTGTTAGTACTCCCTGATCCACATCGAAGTTTTGAAGTTTACTGTGATGCGTCTAAACAAGGACTAGGAAGTGTACTCATGCAAGATAAGAAGGTTGTAGCCTATGCGTCGCGCCAATTAAGGCAACATGAGATTAACTACCTTACCCATGACTTAGAGTTAGCCGCTGTAGTTTTTGCCTTAAAGATTTGGAGACATTATCTATACGGTGCAACATTCGATGTGTTTAGTGATCATAAGAGTCTTAAGTATTTATTCGACCAAAAGGAGTTGAACATGAGGCAACGGAGATGGATGGAGTTCTTAAAGGACTACGACTTTGAGTTGCAATACCATCCTGGAAAAGCGAACGTAGTAGCTGATGCTTTAAGTCGAAAGTCTCTACATGCGTCCACAATGATGATTAAAGAGCTGGAATTAATAGAGAACTTCAGAGATCTTAACCTAGCAGTAAAGGTTAATGCTAATAGCTACAGATTAGGAGCGTTGCAATTGACAAGTAAATTCCTGAGACAAGTTTTAGAGGCTCAACGAGAGGACGAATTCCTGCAAGAGAAGAAAGAACTCTTGAAACAAGGAAAAGAAGTCGAGTTCAATGTAAGAAGTGACCAATTGCTGAGGTATAAGGATCAAGTGTGTATCCCTAATCAAGAAGAGTTGAGGAAAGCAATTTTGGAAGAAGGCCATAAAAGTTATATGAGCATTCATCCTGGAGCTACTAAAATGTATCAAGATTTGAAGAAGTTATTTTGGTGGCCTGGAATAAAGAAAGCAGTGGCAGAGTACGTGGCTGCATGTCTAATTTGCCAGAAGGTTAAAGTGGAACATCAAAAACGCCCTGGAATGCTACAATCAATGGAAATACCAGAATGGAAATGGGATAGCATTACCATGGATTTTGTGACTTCTCTACCTAAAACTCCATTAGGACATGATTCAATATGGGTAATTAGGGGTGTCAAAATGGGCTAGGCCCGCGGACCAGCCCGTTTGACCCGTTAAAATGGGCCGGGCCGGGCCAATCTCCAGAACTCGTTTTCCCAAATAAGCCCGGCCCGGCCCGTTGGGCCTATATTAAAATGTAATTATACTATATATGTAATAATATATGAATACTTAATATATATGTTATTGAATGTTGATGTAAATGATGAAGATGAACTTCTTGCTTTATTTGATGTTAGTTATTTACTATGGACTTTTATTATTTTGGTTTAAAAATATTATAAACTTTATTATTGTGAACTTTATTTGATGTTACTTGTTATGGACTTTTATTATTTAAGTTTTTATTATTATGGACTTTGTGAACCATATTTGATGCTATTTACTATGGACTTTTATTATTTAGGTTTTCATTATTGTGAATTTTATTTGATGTTATTTATTTTAAACTTTATATTATTAGTGTTTGTGTGATTATTTGATTTGGAATTAGAAATGTGAAATTTATTTTTATTTCTAATTTTACTTAAAAATATTTAAAAATAGTTTAAATTAAAAATAAAAAAGAAGCATGTAAAATTTTCTTTAAAAAATGGGTTGGCCCGTTTTGGCCCGCGGGTCATATAGAATACGGGCCGGGCCAATGTTTTTGGCCCATTTTACTATTCTGGCCCGGCCCGGCCCGGCCCGTATTTGGACGGGCCTATACAGGGCTTGGCCCGGCCCAGCTTGTAGGCCCGTTTTGACACCTCTATGGGTAATAGTTGATAGACTAACAAAGTCTGCCCACTTTATTCCCATTAATATTCGTTACTCTATGGAGAAGCTGGCAAAATTATACATCGAGGAGATTGTGAGATTGCATGGAATTCCTTCAAGTATCATTTCTGATCGGGACCCTCGTTTTACATCACAATTCTGGAAGAGCTTGCATAAGGCTTTGGGAACAAGACTGCATCTGAGTTCAGCATATCATCCTCAGACGGATGGACAATCAGAAAGAACAATTCAATCTCTAGAGGACTTGTTACGAGCTTGTGTGTTGGAGCATAAAGGAAGTTGGAATCAATTCTTACCATATGTGGAGTTTACCTACAACAACAGTTTCCATGCTAGCATTGGCATGGCACCTTTTGAAGCATTATATGGAAGAAAATGTAGGACCCCGCTATGTTGGTTTGAGACTGGTGAAAACTTGATACTAGGACCAGAGTTGGTACAACAAACCACGGATAAAATCAAAATAGTTCAGGAAAAGATGAAGGCAACACAGAGCAGGCAGAAAAGTTACTATGACAAAAGAAGAAAGCCGCTCGAATTTCAAGAAGGTGATCATGTATTCTTGAAAGTCACACCTATGACTGGGGTCGGTCGGGCAATGAAATCTCGAAAACTAACTCCTAGATTTATTGGTCTATACCAAATAATGCATAAAGTTAGTCCCCTTGCCTACCAAATAGCATTACCACCTTTTCTTTCTAATATCCATAATGTTTTTCATGTGTCAAACTTACGAAAGTATATATCTGATCCTACACATGTTATTGAACCTGATGTCATACAAGTTAAAGATAATCTTACATATGATGCACCACCTGTTAGAATAGGTGACAGAAGAATAAAAAATTAAGAGACAAGACAATTCCGCTTGTAAAGGTCATTTGGAGTGAAACGATAGGAGAAGATGCTACATGGGAACTAGAAACTGAGATGAAAGAGTCTCATCCTCATTTGTTTTACTGATTAATGTAAATTTTGAGGACGAAATTTTCTAAGGGGAGTAGAGTTGTAACACCCCTATTTTTATTTTTATATTGAAAATTTGAAGAAATTAAATTATGGTTCTTTAGAACTTTTTAATCTACGTATTATTTATGATTTTTGGAATTTTTTGGAATTTTGGAATTTTTTTAATAAAATAATATTTTTTAAATAATTTTAAATTCATATAAGTGACTTAAATTAAAAATATTTACAAGAAAGTGAATTGAAATTATAAGAAAATTTTCTAAAATCCGTTTCAAGTAGACTTATCTAAAAATTATCGGTTTGAGAAAAATCTTGATTTTTTCCAATCGTTAAAAAATTGGAAACGTATCAATAAATTTTTATTAACAGAAAATTTTAGATTTTTAAAATTTCAGCTTTATATTACTTATTATAAAATTAGTGAGGACTGATATAATATCGCTAAATTTCAAAAAGGACTCATTTTGAATATTTAAAATATACCGAGTGAAGGTTACTATTTGACTTAATAATTTTGCCGACAATTACTATGCAAAACACTGTGCATGTATGAAATTTTCAAAAGGTGCACAGTAACCTGGAATAAAAAATTCAAAAATGTATAGTACTTTTATATTAAAATAATGGAATACATAGTAAATTTTTTTCCTATAAATACCGAAGGATTTCTTCTTTAGAATTCACAATTTCAGATTAAGTTTTCTTAATATAGTAGTGCTAGTGAGATAGTGGTGGAAGTGAGAGAGAGAAGAAAAGTTTTTGGAGAGAAGGTTCTGTCAAAATCCTAAGGTAAGAATACTTCTCTTTTATATTTTTTGGGTTATTTTCATATCGTTTTTAGAAATCTGTTATTATACTGGAAATAATATTATTTTAAGTTACTATTCTGCATAGTAAACACTATTTCAATAGTAAATTACTATTTTAATAGTAAATTACTATTTACTGTTACTATTTATCATTACTATTCACGATTTACTATTTACCGTTACTATTCACGATTTACTATTTACCGTTACTATTCACGTTTTACTATTTACTGTTACTATTCACGATTCACTATTCACTATTCACTATTCAAAATTTACCATTTCTATTTTAAGTATTAATCTTAATCTTCGTCTTATGCTTATACTGAAATAAGATTGGTATTAATATTTCTAGAAATCGGAGGCGCAAAGCAAATCCATTTTGGGTAACAATTCAAGGTAAGGGGGAGTGAGATAAGAGTATAATATGAAAAGACATAAGAATAATGGGAGGAGTCCCCTACTCTTTTAAATTTAATAATATTATTATTTTGAAATATTAACTTTTTAACTTAACATTTTTAATAAATTTTAAATTAAATATCCGGTTTAACTAACTCTAACATACCTATGCAAGGACTTGGACCATTATGACCTATATGGACTGGACTATACCTATGCAAGGATTTGGACCATTATGACCCATATGGACTAAACTATACCTATGCAAGGACTGGATTATATGGACTTACATAGACCTATACGAGGAATTGACCAAAAGGACTCAAATTGACTATATTAATAACCATTAAACTTTGAATTATAATATTTATAAATAATGCTTTGTTGACTTGATTTTGATTGATATTTAATTGTGATTAATAATATTTGATGTGATTGATGATATTTAGTTATAATTGATAATGCTTGATTTTGATTGTTGATTTTGTGACGTGGAGTTTGAGCATATAGCGAGCATGACGGAAAGTTAAATTCAGTAAGAATTTTCTTACCTTACTCTTTAAATTTTTACTTTAAATCTTCTCTTCTTAGAAATTATTTTTATTAACTTTATTTTCAATATTTAGAATAAAAAAATTAGTATTTATTTTAGAAAGAAAACATTTTATGAGAATTAATTAATTAAATCTTGAGTTAAAGAAAAATTTTGTAATTTTAAGTATTTTTGGTTAATAACTTAAAGATTATTCTCTTTTAATAAAATAAAATTTTCAAAAGAAAATTATTTTATTCCAACTTAATAACTAAAGATATTTGGAAATAATTGAGATTCTAAATTTGATTTTGTTAAGATTTAATTTGAAAAAGATTATGTAAAGTTTTATATGAGAAAGTTTTTAGATATTTAAGGCTTAGAAACTTAAATTTCAATGAGATTCGAAAACTGTACCAAATTTATTTCTGTGGGACAGAAATTCAGAGAATTGAGAAATGTACAGTTTATTGAAATGATATTATAAACCTTTAAGGGATTTAATAATTGAGTTTCTAAAAGCCTTAACCAACTAAATACGCGAGTAGTTCATGCATCATGAATCATTAAAGTGAAATAAAATGATATTGTCTGGGGACGGATTATAGAAACCGAGGATACATTAGAGGAGGCTTAATTACGAGCCTTGGGATGAGAGGGTGTGAAAGGGTGCTTCAGGGGACCTGGGGTAGCTCCCTAGTGTCGGGTACTTTCACAATAAAAACTTTCTCAATCTGACTAGTCTCTAAGTGTTTTCATGCCAGTTGAGCTGTTCATATTATTATTATCCAGACTTATGGAACAGTGTAAACTCCTGGTTGGCCCAGTGCAAATTAAAATTTAAGGGCCCACATATATAGGTAAGTTACGATGAAGATATTGCATACATTCATGCATTCATAATTGATTGTGTATGTGATTGTGATTGATATTATTATGTATTGGTTTGTGAAAACCCTTTGTTGCTTATGTCTTAATCAATAATATTATATTCTGTTTCTCACTCCTTTCTCCGTGTCTTTGTTTCATATATTCTAAATTGATGGTTCAGAGGGAAGGATCGAAGAATTTCGGTAGTAGATATAGCACGTTCTAGAAAGGGAGCTCGGTATGAATACCGTGGTCCAATGAATAAATAATGTTAATAAGTAACTGCTTCTGGGCCATGGAGTTTCCTCTCTTTCTTATAATGTTTAATGTTTATTTTCTTCGGATGAATGTACAAATACTTTATAAAGTTTTAATAATATTTGTGAGGTATTTCAGAAATAATGTATATAATTTATCCCGATAGTTTCCTTTTAACAATCATATCTTTAAAAAAAATTATGAATTTTTCTAGAATTTATTAAGGTGTAACAGAGGGTGTTACAATGAGGCTCTCTGCCGGCAAGACGGGCAGCCCTTCTTTCTCTCCTTTCTTCCTCTACCCTTTTTCTATCGGTGGTTGTGGGTCGGTATCCCAATCCAAAACCATTTTTGTTCTCAAGCAGGTGTATAGGTTCCACTTCTCCATTCAAAGCACGTCCTAGACCTCTTCCAGGTTTATACCCCTCACGCAGCATTATCTTTGCCATCACTAAAGATGCACTTGGCATGTAAGCCTTTACCATTGTGGCTCTTTCCCCTATATAAGTGGAGTTTACTATCTCCAATCCTTGGAAAGAGGTTTCAAGGGCCTCTTCCGCTGCCTTGATGTAAGGGGTTATCAGAGGTTTGCTAACCAGAAGGTCCTCCTCACCAGAAACGATTATCAGTTTGTTGTCAATTATGAACTTTAGTTTTTGGTGCAGGGTAGAGGGGACCACTCTAGCAGAATGGATCCACGGCCAGCCTAATAAACAGCTGTAGCCAGGCAAGATGTCCATGACTTGAAAAAGGACCTGGAACGTGCACAACCCAACCTGTATGGGTAGCTCAATCTCGCCCATGACCTCCCTCCGAGTTCAATCGAAAGCTCGTACTACCGTGGCACTTGGCTTTATATAAGTCCCATCGAATGGTAACTTGGCCAATGTAGATTTTGGCATGACGTTGAGGGACGACCCATTGTTAATAAGTACTTTTGTTAAGATGTAATCTCGGCACTTCACGGAGATATGGAGAGCTTTGTTGTGCCCCATTCCCTCCATCAGCATCAGTGAAGGTCAGATAGTTGTCTACAATAATATGCCCACTATTCCCTGAAACTTATTGATAGGAATGTCATGACTGACATGAGCCTCGTTCAGGACCTTCATCAACATCTTCCGATGTGGCTCGGAGCTCATCAACAATGATAACAGAGAGATTTTTGCAGGAGTATGTGTCAGTTAGTCAAGCACTTGATATTCGCTCTGGCAAATAAAATTTAAGAATTCATGGGCTTCTTCATCAGTCACGGCCTTTTTGGTTTCACCACTAGCTCCTTCTCCGCCTACCTTGGCTTTCCCGGCAATCTGATCCTTCTTTGGCTCTGGAGGGGCGTATACTTTTCCACTTTGGGTTACACCTCCTACCCTAACAATAGTCGTGACGGACGATGGAGACGGGTCACTCATTGCCGAGCTTACAACGATCGTATCTGCGTTGTACTTCCAAGGGACAGCCCGAGAATCTTTGAACGCAAATGGGGTAGGTGCTTGAATAGTGATGATTGGTTGTATAGAAACAGGAGCTTTTGGAGGGTTCCTGTTGTAGAAAATTGTCAAAGGCTTAGGGACTCGTGTCCCTGTCTATTCCTGGACCATGTTGACCTCACCTCTGTGGTGTTTACAGACCTGCACAATATGGTTGTTCATGAGGCTCTGAAGGACCTTACAGAAGCTTTGGCGTTTGGCAGTATGCTCGTTTTCATGTTCCACGCTCCAGGTCCCTTCAATTAATCGCTTTTCAAGCAAAAGGGAATGAACTACCCTTAACGGCATTCTTATGTCAGCAACATTCTTAACGCACTCCTCATCATTTTCCACGGCGTTGACCCCTGAATTTCCATGGTTAGGTAGGGGATTCGTGGCCACATTTGGGCTACCTTCCTTGAAGTTAATCCAGTCGGCTTTAATCAGATCCCTTACTTTATACTTCAATTCCATACAGTTTTTAGTGGAATGCCCCGGTGTTCCGGCGTGATAATCACACTGGGCGTTGAGATCATACCCCTTGGGGTAAGGGGGTTCTACTTGCTTTAAAGGGCAGGGCGCCACTAAGACGTTGCGAATGAGGAGAGGCAAAAGTTTAGTGTATGTCATTGGGATGGGATCGAATTACATAGGTGTGCGGTCATTGTTAGGTTTCCTTGCATTTTGATTAGGGTTGAGTGGCTGAACTGTTTGTTGTGGAGGACGATATGGCATCGGTTGCGGTATAGGTGCTCTAACAATGGGTGGATGAAAATGAGGAGGATAAGAGGTTGGGTTATGGACGGCAGCGGCCATATATGGATTCGGTGCATAAGAATTAAGGGCTTGAAAAACGGTGGGGGTGAATGGTCTTGGTTGGTCCCTTCTCTGATCATAAGAGAGAAGTTGGTCTCCTCATCTCTCCTCCTACCATCGCCTGGCACCGGTCTTTTCACATTAGATGCCCCAGATGGGCCCCGGATAATCTTCCCTGTTTATACTCAGCTTTCTATTCTCTCCCCGATAGTCATAATGTTAGAGAAATTTGAGGAAACACTGCCAATCATTCTGTCATAGAAGGGCGATTGAAGCGTATCGATGAACATCGCTACTACTTCTTTCTCAGACAGCGGGGGGTCAACCTGTGCAGGAGTTTTACGCCACGGTTGAGCATACTCCTTAAATGTCTCATTATCCTTTTTTGTCATGTTCTGTAGCTGCACTCTGTCAAGCGCCATGTCTAAATTGTATTTGTACTGTTTCAAGAAAGCGTCTGCCAAGTCCTTCCAGCAGCAAATACGGGTTTGTTTTAAGTGGGCATACCAGATGAGGGCAGCCCCAGCTAGACTATCCTAGAAACAGTGGATTAACAGCTTGTCATCGGATGAATGAGACACCATCTTCTGGCAGTACATTGTGAGATGATTTCTTGGGCAAGTCATTCCCCGATATTTGTCAAAATCTGGCATTTTGAACTTAGGGGGAATAATGACATCTAGGACTAGACGAAGTTTGGAGGCATCAATCAATCCAAAACCTTCCACACCTTCCACAACCCTTAAGCGCTCCTCCAAGATCTCTATCTTTCCTTTCTTGGAGACATCGACTGTTTTAGGGTCGACAGCTGGGTTTACTATTTGGGTCATGCCTTGCGGATTGGCGGTATAGGGGTTCATATACCCGTATAGATAGCCGTAAAGCTGGTGGGAAGGTGTAGATGTATGAGGTTGGTTCATCGGGCCAGTGTTTAGTGGAGGACCCTAGGGTTGGCCCGTAGGTTGTGTAGTATAGACTGGTTGGGCTATCTGGGTGACTTGGGCTGGGGTGGCTTGAGCTTGAGCGGCTTGTGCTTGGGTGATTTGTGGCTCATGAAGTAGTGGTATAGTGGGCTGAGCGGGGTGTGAGGTGTGGGGATTTACTACTTGGTGGTCGTGGGTGTCTTGTGGGTTAGTAAGCAGTGGGGGAAAGTATCCCGATGGTAAGCCATAAGGCGGAAAAGGTACCGAGTTACCGTCTGGGCCAACAAATGTATGTTGTTGCGTATAGGACATGCCGTAGTGTGGTTAGGGATCAACAGCAGGGTTAGGCCTTCCGACATTGATAGTAAGAGGAGGAGTCGTTGGATTGGGAAATTGAGTCCTTGTCAGACCAAAACCTGGGGGATGTAGCGGGGTGGTAGGTTGTTGTTGGGCGTCCTCAATACCTGCAGAGGAGCCCCCTTCTGTGATTCTCTTTTCCAGGAGCTTGGTCAACTCGGCTACCTGTTCCTTCAACTGGTTAAACTCGTTTCTGAAATCTTCGTCCCTGAATTCTGCTTCGGCCATGAGTCTTTTTTGGAGTCAGGTCTGGTAAGGATGCTTACCCGTAATGTCTAATGAAAGTCAAAATAGGAAATTATTAAAAAGAAAGCATTAAATAAAAGTAGTAAAACAAATGGTGCACGAAGCTATCGCGGAACTCGACCAGTATCCTCTGACCATTTCTCAGAATGTCATGTTCAAAAGTACTAAGTATGTGATAAATGGAAATTAACATGAGATAGTTGTGGAGACAAAAGAATCCTTCTTTCTAAACCCCACCAAAATACATTACCGCTGCCAGTCTATTTTTTTTATGCAGAAAAAGTAAATCAGCCATTCCTAGCTCGGGCAATCATGACCCTCATTTTACAAATCCTTTCTCTACGGTAATCAAGGAAGGTTACAATTTCTTCTAGGGTGGTAAGGGGATTAGTCATCCCCTCAGCTTGCTTAAGTAGGAGCGGGAGGTCTTCCAGAGTCACATTAGCCAAATGTGCCAAGTGGGCGAAGCGGTTCATCCATGAATGAATGACTTCGTCTTGTTGTGTCATTTCAGCTTCCAAGATACAGATAGCCTTACGACAGTCTTGCTCAATATCCATCGCACGGTGCCGCTCGCCATTTATCTCATGCTGGCAAGCTTCTACCACTTTATTAAGCTGATGCTCTAATTGGTTAACTTGCGATTGTAGGAGCTCTCTTTGCACCAGGGCATTTTGCTCGTGCTCTTTGGCTTTTGCCAACATATCCCTCAAGAGTTGCTTGTCAGCCAACATGGTATCCCTTTGCTTGCTCTTCATTCTCAGTTGAGTATTAGCTGTTCGGAGGCATTGACTTTGCTTCCTCAAGTAATCCCTTTCGATTTTCTGCTTTTTTCTAATCTCCTTGATGGTTTTCTTGTTTTCTAAGTTCTCCATTTTCTGAAGGGCGCATTCTTGTTAAGACTTTAGTAAGTCTTTCTCTAGCTTCTTATTTTTTACAATTAACTCCTTTATCTTGGCTCTCATTGCCTCATCTTCAAGGGTAGGTGGGGGAACAGGTGTGCTTGTTGGGAGATAGGAGGGACTTCTGAAAGGTAGCTTGACAATGGAAACCCTATTCAGGATCCATTGGTAGTATTCCTCCTTCACGGCGTGGCTTCGAGCTCCTAGTTTTTTCCTTTGTCTGTGGACTTTCTTCCATGCATTTGCTATATCCCGAATGACAGAGGTACAATCTCATTCTGAGTAGTAAACGGTAAAAGGAGTAAGGGATTCTTCGTCGGGTGGCCCAAGCAATGGGTAGGCTAGCTGACGTTTGGCTATGACAGGGTTGTAATTGATGCATCCCTGAGTGCCCATGAGAGGAACGTTCGGGTGGCTTCCACAATGGTGAATAATGGTGTCAACCTTCAACCACTGTGGATACCATTTTACTTTATCAGCCGTGAGTCCTATCAGGTGATTGGCCCATTCACGCCCATTCTTTGTTACTAACTGGCATAACTTCAAATAAAAAATAGGACATTTAATTTTGCCGACTTGGTGGAAGACATGCAACGTAAGCCACACATATAGAGTAGGTAGGCAGCAAATAATTCTCTTTCCACCTTATGTATAGCAGAAGTCCATGGTGCAGTATATATTTACCAACATAGCAGTGATAGGATTTTCAGATTTAAACTTGCGGGCAAGGAAAACGCCAATAGCATCATAGTCCACGTAATTGTCAATATTAGGGAACAAGATGACACCATAAATGGTGAGAGCCAAGGTATCCATAAAGGCTTCCCAATCTCCTTTCTTAGCCAGCAAGTGCATATGGTTCTCAAAGTATTCCTGATCGAACCCCAGGGTCTGATTTCTATTTAGTTGTGCACTCCTTAACACTTCTGGGTGGATCCTTAGGACATTAGCGATGGTAACAATATTCGCATGACTTCCAAGGTGGCGGTAAGACATTTGTCCTTCTAGCGGCATCCCAAGAATCTGTTCGAACTCCTCAACAGACGGAGCCAACTGAAAGTCTCGGAAGGTGAAACAACGGAGAGGTGAGTCATAGAACTGAATCAAAGCAGTAATTGCCTCGACTTGTACCTCCACTTCTATCATCTTTAAAATCCTCCCATATTTCCTTGAGAAGGTCATTTTCTGATTCATATCCAATTTCTTCCCTAATGCTTGCAAACTAGTTGTATCGACTTTCCTAGCCTTAACATGCAGTAATTTTCTCAACTCGGATATATTTGTACCACAAGTATCTGATCTCATGTTAATTTCCATATTTCCACTCAAAGGTACTGGCTACGCTCCGAATAGCTTCCTGTAAGAACAGAAAGAAAAGAGAAAATCAGTCATTGGAAACTAACATGCTTTGTAAATCGATACTCCCATAATAACTTTCTTGAAAACATTTTTGTATTTAGGGAGGTTACGATTTGATAAAACTTATGACAAATCGAGGGTCATGTGAGCTATGGACTTTCTGATCATCGTCAATACAAAAAAGAAAAAATTGATTTTTTCTTTTGATTTTTTTTGTTCTTTATTCTTTTTTTTATGATTTGAAAAATTCATAACTCAAGGCCCAAAGACTTAAGTAAATATGCATAAAAGGAAAGGACTACTTGCTCGTTAAAGGATCACTAGTTAAAAGTATGTCATTTTTGGAAAAAGTAATCCACTAAACGGGCAAGTGGTCCCCTAATTTGGATCAGAAGGAAAAGTGAGAATGAGAAAAGGTAGAAGTAAAGTTTGCCCCTCCGTGCCTTAAGTTGGGTTTTTCTGAAGGTCTCCTGATGGTTCTAAGGTTTGTCTAACAATGATATCACGCATCAGGTGGCTTGTTCTAAAACTTCTAAAGGGCACTAGAGCCAAGATCCTACTCATGATGTTGACCACAACAATAGGAAGTCTACCAGGTGTGGACACCATGAATAAGTCAAACTCTATCTGAGATTCTCACGGTAACCAGACAGGAAGTACATCCCAAATGGCTTCGCTATCAACCTCCCCTAATCTTAAGTTTTATTTGGGCCCGGGTATAGGGTCCCACTCAAAAGTGTGTGTAAATTGTGAGTGTAGTGTGTGAAAGAGGCATTCAATACCTGTACCTTACTCATCCTGCACATAGAACAAACACAGAGCAACAAAATAAAGTCGTCTACCCTAGGGTTCAATAATCACACAGACATTAACAGAACATAAATGATAGAATACAAACAAAACAAAAACCACATACAAACATTGATAGAAAATAAAATAAAGGAAGAAGTTAAATAATTAATATGCTATTTAAAACATGCGCTATCAAATTGACTAGCTTGACTCTCTAAGTCCCCAGTGGAGTCGCCATCTGTCGCGACCGGGATGGCGACAGGACGACTGACCTTCAAAATATTAAAGATAAAACGATTCGAAATCCTTTCGAAAAGAAAACAGGGAGTCGCCACCAATATTTTTAAGGGTAAAACCTTTGTTAAAGCATTGGTCATAAAAATGAAATTCTAATTTTGGGAGTCTAATTACAGGTGAGGAAGGTATTAGCACCCCACACCTATCCATTATAAAATGGTTACCTCAAGATGATAGCGCGCATTATAATTAGCCCAAAAATGATTTTAACTTCTTCAGAAAAAGAACATACGAAATGACAAAGCATACAAAAATAGACACAAAATTTTTAAACATGAGATTAATAGGACGTCTCATCCAAATTAACATCGCTCCTCCTTTTTTAAAAGAGATATTATTTAAAAAATAAAAAAATAAAAAAATGAGATTAACAGAACGTCTCGTCCAAATTAACCTCGCTCCTTCTTTTTTAAAAAGAGATATTATTAGAATAAACATGAGATTAACAGGACGTCTCGTCCAAATTAACCTCGCTCCTTCTTTTAAAGAAATACTACAAAAATGTGAGATTAACAAGACGTCTCGTCTAAATTAACTCCACTCCTCCTTTTTTGAAAAGAGATATTATAAAAAAATATGAGATTAACAGGACGTCTCGTCCAAATTAACCTCACTCCTCCTTTTAGTAACAAGACAAAAATGGAAACTCTAAAAATTAAACAAAGAAAGATGGGTCCGACAGGAACTACTTCCCGCTCCTACGTATTCTCGAGCTTTCGAGAAATCAGGGTCACGTAGTTCTTTGTAATTAATTAAGGATATTAAAAAAAATTCAAACTTTGATTTTGATCTAAAGAAATATATTTTTGAATATTTGTGTGTTTTTTTTAAATCATGAATAAATAAAAGGAAGGAAAAAAGAAGAAGAAAGAAAAAGAAAGTTTTAAATAAATAAAATAAAAAAATAATAAAAAATAAGGAACTAGGACTTGAACCTATTCCCTTTTAATCCTAGAAACTTAGCCTTTACCATTAGGCTACCACTATCACAATGTTAAAGAAACAAATAGACTACTTATAACCAAACATATAAGTTCTAACTTTAAATTTAAAAAAAGCATAAATGAGGCACCTGGGTTTCAAATCCTTCCCTTCTTGCTAGAAGATGGCGCAAGTTTACCAGTTGAGCTATCACACTCTGTTGATGATTTTTAGTTACAAAAATACATGAACTTAGTTATCAGCTTCTAATTTTTTTTAAAAATGGGCCTCATCACAAGGCCTATGACCACAACATTTTAACCTAAATTTTAGACATTAGTAAAGATGTAGAGAGTAGTGTGGCAGCCAAGGAAAAAAAAAGGAAAGAAGAGAGAGAAAACAGTGGAAGAGAGAGAAAGTGAACCAAAGGAAAGAGGTGGTGGTCTAGATGGTGGGGAGCGGTGGTCGATGGCGGTCCGGTGGTGGTTGTTGTTTTCTTTTTCTACTTTTTTTTTCTTCTCTTTTGTTTTGGTTTTGTATTTGGAAGAAAAGAAGAAAAAAAAATTTGGAGGATGATTATGGTTTTTGGTTCTTGCTTGTTGTTGTAATGGTGAAGTTGATGGAGGTTGTTGTATTTTTTTTGAATTGGTGAAGAAGATGGGGATGAGACGATGAGGGTGTTCTTTTTTTTGAAGACGAGAAGAGAGGAGAGTGTTCTTTTAGGGGTCCTCTGATTGTCCTTGCTGCCCTTGTAGAAAAAAATAAGAGGGAGAGATTTTATTTTCTGCTGTTGGTGAAGGGGATGGAAATGGCCAACATTTTCCAGGAAACAAGGAGCAGAAAATGTGGGGGTGGGGTTTCTTTAAAAAAATTTAATAAAAATAAAGACGATGGTGTCTACAGTTGCCCTTCTTTACTTTCTTTTCACGAAAATATGAATGATTCATTCATATCGTGAAAAGAAAGTAAAGACGTGAACACCATCTTGACACTACTATCCTCAATGAGGTGACGACTTTGACAAATAAAAGACTCAAATAATGCCAGCTTTGGCAATAAGAAAGACTTAAAAGTACCAACTTTGGCGATGATGACTTTAAGAAGAGCCAACTTCGGCAAAGAGAAAGCTTAAGAAGTGTTTACGACTCGCGGTTAGTAAGCGTCCGATAGCTCTTGGAGCTTTTGGGATTCTCTACTCAAGGTAGGGAGAGCTTTTACATAATTTAATGCATAATTATAGGTGGATTCAAGGTATATTGATATATTGAGTATATAATTAATGTGCTTTCATGAACCTTTTGAGTATATTGTTATCATCTATGTGAATAAGATATTTATGTTATGAGAAGTATGAATTTTCTTATGAAATGACACTTATGCTTGAGATTCTTGAATTAACATAATTATGTTTGAAATTAGCATAAGATGCTTGTATTATGAAGTAGATGATATTAGAATGGTATGATATGCTTATATGATTATTTGATAAATTGAAATAAAATGTTGTGAGCATGAAAGCGTGGGACGCTTATTCATTGAATTGAATTGATGAAATGTTAATGTTTGAACAATGCATGAGATGCTATATATTTGTATAAAAAGACCTTGGGTGGGACTCAAGGCAAACTTCTTGAGCGAGGCTCGGGGTTAGCCTGTGACACTACTGTTGTTGCTGAGAGAGATTGTGTCACATGTGAGGGCAAACGATTTGGTATCAGTAAAATGGCCGGATCAACTGAGAGCTGAGTATATGGCTGAGAGCCAGTGTTGTAACACAAAAGTTTAATGATTATTGGATCCAAATGAATTGAGAATTTTATATGCACATATATATGTCATTGAGAATGATATGATAGCAGAGCATTGAGATGAAATAGAGATAATATTGAATGGTAGTTTGTGTTTATAGATTAATATAACTCATTGCATGGTAAATAATAAGATAACTGAATCAGAACTATAGTTGTCATTTGTTATGTATGATGCTCAACCCTATTTGTGGTTATTTTTACAGTGGATTTAGGACACAGCGGAGGTATATGAGAAATCATTCAGCTAAGCGTGGAGCATTATGTATATGTATGTAATGTACATGATGCACATAGTTATTTTGTAGTTGCCTTGGCCTGCTCTTGAACATACTTGTTTGATAAGTATATGTATATGTGAATGTATGAATGCTTAGAGGATTAGGCAACTGATAGATTCACTTGGAAGCTTAGAATCCATTTTAAGTATATACATGTTACTTTGATGGATGATAATGATGCTTGATGATAATGAATAGTGGAGACCGTGGATGGTTCCACCATATAAATATAAGAGTTTGAAATATCCAAGAATTGTGTACATATATATGATGCTATATTGATGCATGAAATGTCCAGGGATTGTTGTTGTATGAGAAATGACAAGGGCCATATGTTAAAACCTTAAAAATGTGACAATTATATAGTTTTCATGCATAATTGAGCAATTGAGGTAGTCAAATATCAAATAATGAGAATTGAAGGGCATAGAATAGTTTTAATAGCATTTATGCATGATTTGTGACTTGTAGAAACTGGAATTGGTCAATTCCATTGAGAAATGACTCCTCAGTTGCCAAAAATGTCCCAAAATGAGCCAAACGCGTTTTTACGCATAACTTCCTCGTTTTTAGGAATTTTTGAGTGCGGCCAGTGGATACACATCACAAATTATGTAATCTAGCTTGTGTTAAAATTTTATGATCATTGGATTTAAAATGAAAGAGATAGGGTGTCTAGAAGTCGGCAAAAACTTAAGGGTCCAAAAAGCTGCAGAATAATGTTTGCAGTAGTGGGAATTCACACGGCCAATGGGAATTCCCACGGCGAGTGGATCATTCTACCTCAAAACATGGAAAAAATGACCATTTTGGGTGGTCTAGACAGTGGGATCCATGACCAGTGGAATTTCCCACGGCCAGTGGAATTCCCCACTGTTAGAAATTTCCAACTACTACTTTTCCCTTGCTGTTTTTGGCCCATTTAAGCAGCTTAATGACATTTTTGGCCTCCTACTTCTTCATGAAAGTTGTATATAATTATGTTATAGAGGTGTGAAAATTAGTCTTACCTCAATTGGTGTTTTCTAACTCTTATGAGGCATAAAATACCAAACCCAATGTGCTGTAAAACTTGAATTTAAGAGGGTTTTGAACCCAACTTTTTATGGTTGTCAAATTGGGATTAATAGGTGATATTTGTGACATATCCCACTATTTTAAGACTGAAAATGAACTCTCTCATATGTCCAAATGTTGAAATTTGTCAATGCCTTGTTAAATCCCAATTTTGCACATGTTTGGAACCTAATTGATGTATATTGAATCTTGGGTGGTTTCCCTCACTTCTTTATGTAAATTTTAAATTATTTGGGCTTATGAAACCCACCAAATCACCACCTATGAATTATATTAAGTTGTATGGTCCCTAAACCCTTGTTCCAATTTCGGATTGAATCACAAAAAATTTCCTTGTGTTTACAGACTTGTTTTTATTAAGTTAGGATGTTTTACCAAGGAGGGAGCATTATATTTTAAATCATGAGTTATGAACAGATAGAGGGACGTGTTTATATCTATTGTTAGTGATTTGGTTGATGCATATGATGAAATGATAATTGTGCACTTATGTAAGAAATCATCCCCTTTCATTGTGATATTGTATGAAGATTCATCATATGCTTGTGATTTTACTCATGCATGTTGATGTGAAATTGATGATGATTATAAATTCTACATAAGGTTGTAGTAGATGAATTGTTGTGTTGGTGAGCATAAAAATATGAATTGAGATCTGTAAATGATTGTGAGTAAATTGCATACTACATGTTATGCATGATTGCCAAATTGAAATGAGGACCCTTGGTGATTATAACCAAGTGGTGACCCCTAGTGATGGTAATCAGATGATTTATTAAATGATTAATGATTGATATCGGTCCAGATGGAATAACGGCCTTTGGATATGCAAACACCCTGTGGTAGTTTTCGTTGGATTCTACCACCACCTTGTTTGGGCTCAAGGCCGACCCGTAACACTTGAGTTGATGTACCACTGTCACTGAGAGTGACTGATATTGCAAGATGGGTGAGCGATTCGGTACCGGTAAAAGGATCTATGAATATATGTTGAAACAAGTACTACAATATTAGTCTTATCAATAGAGTAAGATCTGTATGCATATGCATTAGCACATAGGCATTGAGATTATGATTGTGCAGGGCAGCTTGTGATGTATACTGTGTAATTGGCACATTTGTGATTATGTTGATATACTAATTGGCAATGTGTATAGTGATGAATTATGATGGTTAATGATTAATGTGATGGTTGTTAGAACTGGGTGGGTGTTGATGCATGATATGGTTGAATCCAGTTCAATGTTTGTCACCCCTGCGCCAAATTTTGTTACGCAATGAACTTAGAACATGAATAAGATTGGTGAAGGCCAAAGGTGCCTTGGAGAATAGATCTCATGTCGAACTCTATGGTGTTTATATATATATATATATATATATATATATATATATATATATATAATCATTATGCATATTGATGTCATAGCCTTGACTAGTTCATTTTTGTTAAAGTTTTATATAAATTGTATAAAGTACTTAGACCGGTATGCACAAATTAGTGACATCGGTAATTATGTTAAATATTTGATAAATGAATGAGGGTGCCAATGTATCTTCTAATATAGGAATGCACATGTTAGACAATGTACGTGTCACTGTTATCCGATGCTGACACCAACATTTGGTATGAGTTGAGGGTCGAACTAGCCTTTGTATGGTTTGAGTCTTATTTGATATTTAATTAAGGTCTCATTTGTTGTATGACATAGGTCATATCTCTTCTGTTTAAAAGCCCGATTTAACATAATAATTATCTTAATGAAAGTAATAGACTTTTAAAAGGTTAACAATGTATATAAAATATATATTTAATTATTAGTTTTACGTATTGAAGATAATTTTAACAAGTTTTAATTTTAATTTTATAAACTATGATTCATAGAAAATATCATGTATATTTATAGATTATAAATTATAATATATTATATAATTTATTTTATAAAATCTTAAAAAGAGTCAGCTTGATAGGTTAAAAAGATTTTTTAAAAAGGCTAAATCTTACCTCTATAATTAAATAGGTTTTTAAAAAGTCTTCACCTAATTTTTTATTAAATAAGTTGTGTCAAACTAAGTCTTAAATAGATTGTATCATAGGCTTTAACGAGTGATCTGGTCTATTCCTATCATAATATTTGATGAATATTTTTATTAGTATTTTAATTATCAACTAAAGAATACATTTGTAAATTAATGTTTGAATTTCTTAATTTTACTGGAATGATTTTTTATTGAGTTTTAGTAATAAACTTTTATAACTAATGAAGCTTCGATTGTAATTTAAACTAAAATAATTTTAACAGAAATATATTTTAAAATAAAATGTTAGTGTTGAAAATAAAACTGAAACAATTACATAGTTTTATAAACTTAAATTTCATTTTGAATAAATAATTTAAATTATGAAAGATTCGTTTATTAGCTTTTAAATAATTAAAACAATTTCACAAATTTTGACTATATATATAATATTTTTTTATAGAAAACAATATTGAGCTACCTTCACAGAGTCTTTCCCCTAATTGGGC
The DNA here is from genome assembly GCA_037962975.1 of Clitoria ternatea. Classification (NCBI taxonomy): domain Eukaryota; kingdom Viridiplantae; phylum Streptophyta; class Magnoliopsida; order Fabales; family Fabaceae; genus Clitoria; species Clitoria ternatea. Next base: position 18,521,063 of record CM075670.1, on the reverse strand, counting down.
TATTTTCCAATTAATTATATATTTTCAAAAATTGAATAGTGCTCTTTTAATTTCAAATATTTTGATGAACGTATTGATATATGTTGGATTCCTGAAAAAAATTAAACTCAAATAGGATTTGACAACGCAAGTGTAATAGTGACTATATTTTTTCAATATATATATATATATATATGATATTTATTATATTTTTTGTTATTTTTTTATTCCATTTAAGTTATCATTAAAATTTTATATTATATATTTATCAAACATTTCTAAAGCTATTTAGTAATATTTGACATGTGTCAATACTATGAACTTTTTCAATTCTATAATAAAACCAATTTTTGATTGAAATGGGAGCAATTATTTTTGTCATCAAAATTGAATCTCTATTTAAAAATATCAACGACATAATTATTTTTAAATTGAGAACAATACACAATTATTTTTCGATCGATGTCGTCAATAATAAATGAGTTTGTTATTTTATTTTAATGCAATTGTATTAAATATACAGGACGTTATAAGAAACTGATATTATATAGTATGAGAGTATGATATAAGTTGTTTTCCACACATAGGATAGTGTGAGAATTAATATAAATGATGTGAAACTTATCATATACTATCATTGAGATACCAAAAGACGCATAGAATTTGTTTCTGATAGGAGATGCAATTTGAAATTTGAATTGAGCTTGATGACTTTATTTTTGGGTGCTTGTAAGATTTGCTCACTTGGACATATAGATGAAAAGAATTTTAAAATCCTGACATAAGAGTGTGGAACATATCCCACGTCAATTTGGAGTTTTTATGTACACAACTTCTCTCTCATTCCCTTTCAAAATTTAAAACTTTCTCCCAATTTCTCTCAACATCCTAAAAAATTCTTTTGTGTAGTTCTTTGCATACAAGATCCATTTCATTTTCCATTTGTTTTGTTATGTTATGAAGAGAAAACCTTTTAATTGATGTAGAATTTCAAACAACTCAAAGGTTAGTAATTTATTGGCTTCTTTTACTTTTATATTTTAAGATTGATTAGATTAACCTTAAATTTATCATGTTTTATAAAATATTGATATTTGAACATTTAAATAGATGACATGCTTTAAATTTATGTATTATAATATATTACATTAAGTATGATGGAAATAAATATTATAGGTTGACTTAATTATAGATACATATAAAACCAAATTAAGGATGAAAATTAGTAATTTTTGTTGTTGGGTTATATGCTCTAAATTTTGTTATTTTTCCTTGCGTACAAAAACCGGTATTTGAATTTATATTTTTCATTCAATTTTTCCATAATAATATCATATTCAAAATTTATATGCTTAAAATTATGAACAATATTTTATATGTATATTTGAATTTATATTTTTCAGTCAACCTTCGCATAATATTTGAATTTATCAAAAATTGTATGCATACAATGGCAAACAACATTTTTCACTAAAATTAATTTTGTTTTTAGTATTATTTATAAAATTTAACGAGCATAAATTAAATAAAAACGATACACCCCATATAAGGAATATATATCATTGCAATGTTACTACAGTTGTAAAAAAACAAAGAAAAAAAAAACAGGAAGAAGATATGTCCTACTAAAAGTTGTCGTCCCATTGAATGATTGGGTTTAATGAAACATAAATTGCGATTAAAATAAACGTTGGGTTTAGTGAAGGTTGTATAATAACATTGGATGGAATAGAAGGAAAATTGTGGTAACTATTATGGGTGGAGGAAAGTAGATCGGAAGAGGATGTCAATTACAAATTTTAATTTCAAGTTTAAAGAAAGTCTAACTTGAAATAAAAACAAAATAACTGATTTTTTTTAAAATACATGGATTTAGTAAGTCTAAAGGAGAATTTTCTTAGATTGTTTAAATAAAAAGGAAAAAGCTTTCGGTTGGTAAAGTGAGTATAGGGACAAATATTCTTGCGTCGCACATTCTTTCCCACTTCAATCATGCTCAAAGGTCAACAAATTAAAGAGTATTAAGGTTCTTTATTCCTTCTATATCTGTTCAACATGGCTGCCGTATATTCTACTAATTTTCTTTTCAGATGCAACATATTCTAAAAGAAGCAAGTGTTCCATATGTAATCGGATAAACAGGTGGTTAATAATTTTAATTATATTTATTAGTCTCTAATTAACATTAATTGACATTGGTTACTTATATTTCTATCGTTAGTTATTGGTACTTGTTCGTTAAAATAAGCTGATTTAACATGCTAGTGGCCACATGTCATGTCACATAATAATTGATATGATGTCATTTTAAGTTTGTAATGGGTACTTACGGTTTAGGTGATTGGGTGGTGTTGTTGTAATGGGTACTTGCATTTGTGAATTGTAACTTGATCTTGAGTACAACTTATACCCATTGCTTTTGGCGATAATATTCATTGTCATATTCGGATGTTAGAAAAACTTAGAAACAAAGCACTACCAGTTATTATAATCCGATCATATCCAGATTATACTGTCAAAACATGAATATAAATTGTAAACTAATTTTTGTTATAAATTATAATCTAGTATTTTCAGAAATTGTAATATGGTAGTATATTGATATTGCAATATATTCTTTTCTTTACCCACATCAAAACTCTAAAAAATGACGACTGATCTTGGGTATGAAGCGATGACCATATTTCGTGATCCAGTTGTGTTATTTTTCAGCGAAGGATATATGTGTTTCCAAGGAAAGAAGATTAGAAAGAAGGTGATGCAAATAGAAAAAAGCTAGGTGCAAGGGGAAATTCTCGACAGAAGAACACTGCTATAGAACAATAGGCCCAAGTTTCGACCCACCCAACAATAAAATAAAAATATCACCTTTCTTGCAGGCTCCAGAGAAAATCGAAGCCTAAATATATATGACCCAAAGCAACTTATTAGGCCCAACAACTGGCCTAGATCTTAACCAGTCAATGCTAACTCACGTACTTTCTTTTTTCCGTGAATTTAGATCTTAAAAGCTTAACCATTGGCCTAAAGATCAAGGGTAGTTTATCCTAAGGTTGTCTCTTCTATTGTGTGGCATAACTACGAACCACCAAAGTAACAAATATTTCCATTTCAAACTAACATATACTATTATAAATATCACTTATACAAAAAAAAAGAGCATATTACGTCTTGGCCAAATAAACAAGATCCCAGCTCCTAGAACACAAATTATTCAATACTAAACAACTTATGAAAACATAAGGAATGGGAAGATTTTTTTAAGGGTTTTGCTTCTGAGTATAAATATAATCGATTTGTGCGGCAAGTGTTCTCCTCATCAAGCACTCTTCCACTCTAACGCCTTCACGTACACGTTTCATCAACTTTCTCAATATTCTACACGTATGAAAAATATAAGCATTAGTTAGACACTAATTACATTCACTTAGAATAGGAAAATTAGAACTAGTTTAAGAGACTAAGCCAATATAATACATTGTTACTACCAGAACTTCCTTGGAAAAGGTGGTTCAGGGCGTGCAGAGTGGGTGAGCATGGAACAGAGGAACAGAGCCATGAGGAACATGCATGTGATTTTGGTCATATTTAGTTTACGTTATTACGTTAGAGATAAAGGAAAAGCAAAACATTAGAGATAGAAAGAGGGAGATGAGGGAGGGAGAGTATGTGTGTTGAATGGTGGCGTGGGATATATAATGGTGCAAATTGGAGGTATATATGAACCTTGGAAGGTGAAGAAGAGAATTTATTTAATGCAGCTGATATCAAATTCTTCTAAAGATCAAGAAAGAATCCAAAAAATTTTTCTCTTTGTTTTTCTCTTTCTTTACTAAAGGATCATATCAGTAGTTGAGAATCTTGAGCAGAACCAAAATGCAGTCACAAACAAACAACCAAAAAACAAATCAACAAAAAAAGAATCTGGTCTTGATTATAAGAAAAATAAAGAAAACGAAGACATAAACTAATCTTTAAAATAATTATGTGAGAGAATTAATTTTTTTAAGAATATCTTTAATTAAATGGTTAAATAAAAAAACGTGACTAAGTCTTTTTTGCATTTTGTTATAATAAATAAAATATACGAAATGAAATTCATCATTTTAAAAATATATTATTGGACCGATATTTTAACAAAACCTTTGGCTAAAGATTGTTGTTTTTCTAAAGGAAAAACTATGTTTGTCTCAAATACATCTTTGTTATGGAAAAAATTGTTTTCTCATTGACTAAGTCTTAATTAATTATCTTAAACGTCGTCTATGCATGTACTATCTATATGAACTCCTAAATGTGTCAAATATCTTATGTGTGTTTATTGGTTTGAAGTTGCATGACTATTTAATAATGCGAAGATCTATTTAAACAAGATCAAGTGCTGACTTTGGTCCTATGATGACATGACATAAACTCAAAAGCTCCAATTTTTTCTTGACCACAATTGATCTAACACTCAACAGTTACAAAATGGAGTAACACATTTAATGTGTGTCGAGCATGTTAAGAACATAACTGTCCCATGTTTTTTTCTCTTTTCTCCAACCCTCAAATTATCATTAATGAGGCAAGTCTATGAAAATACCAATGTTTTTCCTTCAAACCTCTTTTGGCTCTCAAAACCCTTCAAAGTCATTCTCTCTTCCAAACCTCTCTTTTTTCCTAAAACCCTAAACCTCTTAAACTTCTCTTCCTAAAGTAATGGAACCTAAAATTACTAGTCCGTCAATCAAGAAGGAGAAATCCCTCATCATCGTTAGTGTCTGTATATTTGATCTATTCGAAGAAGGAATACCAGTTGATTTTTTCTTCACCATTGCTGGGTGGAGCAAGTTCTTTGATTAAAGAAACTTCTACTATGAGAAGCTAACAAGGGAATTCTAGAAGTTTGTTATCCGTCATGAAAGAGGATCAACTCAAAGGTTCAAAATAAGCCCTTTATAATTGATGTTGACTCTATAGCAAACGCCATTGGATGTAACCTTGAAGAAGTTATCTTTACTAAAGGCTAAGAAGCTAAAGTTGGTACAGATGTAGTGGATAAAGCTTTGCATGTCAACCCTCAGCTAACAAGCAAAGTCAGTGCAAAGATGAAACTCATTCCTAGAGTTCTTTCGGTAATTCTGAAGAAGGTGGTGATTCCACATGAAGGCTCAAGAGACCATGTCTCCTAACTAGATAGGTTCTGCCTATACAACCTATTACAGAAGCAAAATATCAATATGCTTATCTTTGTGTACATGAAAAAGGTAGTGGTGGACTAAGGAACATCTCTGCCTTATGCTCTTTTTATTTGTCAAATTCTGGAGAAGTTCTTCTTGCTGGACTGTCCTATTTAGATAAGATCCCTTGAAAGGAAATAATGTAATGAATTCACCACTAGAAATGTTGTGGTCTGCCTAAAATAATAGGAATCAAAGAATCTTCGTCCATTTCAAGCACAACAAAGTCAGCAGGTATAAAAAATTTTCCTACCTTAATAGGAACATCCTCTAAAATTCCTACAGGATATTTTACAGATCTATCAGCCAATTGTAAAGACATCCTAGTAGGTTTTAGCTCACCCAATCCTAACTTTTCAGCAACAGATAATGGCATTAAACTCACACTCGCTCCTAAATCACACAATGCTTTATCTATATTCATGTCACCAATCATACAAGGAATAGAGAAACTACCTGGATCTTGGAGCTTAGGTGGAAGCTTTCTTTGAATTAGAGCACTGCACTATTTAGTAAGTGCAACTGTACCATCTTCCTCCAGTCTTCTTTTGTTGGATAAAATGTCCTTCAGGAACTTCGCATATGTAGGCATTTGCTGCAAAGCATCTGTGAAGGGAATATTAATATACAATTTCTTTAAAACATCAAGAAACTTACCAAATTGTTTGTCTAACTTTGCTTTAGCCAAGCGCTGAGGAAATGGAATGGGAGGTTGATATGGCTTAACTTCCTCCTTCTTCTCTTGTGGTTTCTCTTCTTCAATCACTGGATGAGATGAAGATTCATCTACTTTCTTTTCCTCCTTTGTAGTCTTGCCAACTGGCCCATCATATTGAGTACCACTCCTAAGAGTGACAGCCATGGGTTGGTTAGATGGTCCAGCCTTTGGTTTTCCAGGAAATGTTCCTGGTGCTCTTTGAGAGTAGGAGGCTTGTTGGGCAATTTGATTTTCCAGTATCTTGTTATGGGTGGCAAGAGAGTCCACTTTTGAAGCTAAGTTTTTTATTGCATCAGAGAATTCATCATTTTGTTTAAGTTGAGTAGCTACAAATATCTCCATCAAGGATTCTAGCTTTGATTTTTATGGAATATAGGTCCCTTGTTGAGGTTTGTAGTTACTTTGATTACCTTGGAATTGAGGTGGCCTATTTTGGAAGCCAGGTGGACCTTGTGGAGGTCTGTAGTTCCTTGATAATTTCCACCATAGTTTCCAATAGCATCCACCTGATGCATTTCTTGTTCTTGATTATGGGTCATTGCTAAATGGCAGTTTGCAGCTCCATGTCCTGAAACACCACAAACTTCACAAACAATGTTAGTAGCACCTGTTGACCCTATTTTATCGAGTTTTAATGTTAATGCTTCAACTTTGGCAGAAAGTAGGGAAAGAGCATCAACAGAGTACTTACCTGGTGTTTTAGCAGGTAATCCTCTCTCAGAGTTCCACTGGTGAGTGTTTTGAGCTATTTCCTCAATCAGGTTCTCAGCTTCATCAACATTTTTACTCATGAAGGCTCCTCCAGCTGCAGCATCTAAAGAAATCTTTTGTATGGAAGTTAGTCCATTATAGAAAATATGGATTGTCAACCACCTTTCTATCCCATGGTGAGGACATTCTCTCAGCAACTCTTTGTATCTCTCCCAAGCTTCATATAAGGATTCATCATCTTTTTGTGAGAAGTTTATGATTTGTTTTCTCAGCACATCGGTCTTGTTCCTTGGGTACCATTTATTGATAAAAGCACTGGATAATTGTTCCCAAGTCGTGATGGATCCTTCAGGAAGAGAGTATAACCACGCCTTCGCTTTATCTCTTAAAGAGAAAGGGAAGAGTCTCAAGCGAATGGCATCATTGGTGGCTCCGTTCATCTTCAGGGTGTCACAGTATTCAAGAAAGATTTGAAGATGAAGATTTGGATATTCAGAGGGTAATCCTCCGAATTGGTTCTGTTGAACCATTGAGAGTAATGAAGGCTTCAATTCAAAATTGTTAGCCTCCACTGTGGGTCTAAGGATGCTAGATCCCCTTCCATTTGTACTTGGAGCGGTAAAATCTCTTAAGGCTCTATTTTGGTAGGCCATTTGTTTTTCTTTTTGTTGTTTTTGTTGTTTTTGTTGTTTTCTTAAAGCTCTAAGGGTACGTTCTATCTTAGGGTCAAATCCTAAGTTTAGATCGACACTATGGCTTCGTCGCATAAAAAGAAAATAAATGACAAATAAAATAAACAATTACAAAAATAAAACAGCAACAGATACACAAAATAAAGAACAAAATACAAAGTAACAAAAAAAAGAAAAATATAAAAAGAAACAAACAAAACAAAAAAATATTAACAAGTATGATCTAATCGAATTTCAATATTGCCGATATTTGAGGGACAATAGTCCCCGACAATGGCGCCAAAAACTTGGTAGGGCCCGCAAGCGCACGGGTTATGTCGCGTAATATAAAAGATTATCGTTCTCCACAGGGACTGTGTTCAAAGTACCAGCATATTGAAATTTAATTATCCACACAATTGATTTTTAATGTTTTTGTAAAATAAAATACAGATTTTAAAAATAAATTCAGAAACAAAATTTACTTGACACTTAAAAATCAGAGTTGAGAGTATCTTGGGATTTCGGGGGATCAAGATTTTATTTTATGTTAATAAATTTTAACTTTTCATAAATAAGAATCAAATTAAGTTTTCCAAGGCGGATTTTCCTTAAGCTAATTAATATGTTCCTCTCGGAATCCTATTAATGTACCTAACCTGTGGAAAGCGTTGCTTAATCCTTAGAAAAGGCCCATTATCGTTTTGTGAAAATCCCTTATTTATTCCCCAAAAGATTTTGATTACTTTCACGGTTTTACCGAGGTCACAAAAAGTATTTCAAAAACTTAGGCTTAGTTCAAAAACTTTCCAGTAACAATAAATCTCTCGATTCTATTAATTACTTAAACTTACTAATATACCCGCAAGTATACAGTTTTATCACTTAGGTTCTTGTTAGGAATTACTAAGAGCATTGAGCATTTTTTGAACTAAATGGAAAACAGAAATTTATTTAATTTAAAGTCAAAATAACATTATCATAAAATATTATCACACCCCCTTCATCCCAAGATAATTAATTTAGTTACTCATGAATAAAGACTTACGGGTTTCTCCAAAAGCTTAGAATAATTTTACCACTGTATTTCCTTGTTGCAATATTCCTCCACCAATTACAAATTGGAACATTCACTTTTACAATCCTCACCACTCTTTTATAAAATAAAAGAAAGAGAAAGAAAATAAAAAGAGAAAGAAAACAAAGGAAAAAGAAAAGAAAAGGAAAAGAAAATGAGAAAGAAAATGGAACGGAGAAGGAAACAAAGAAAAGAAAGAAAAGAGAAAGGAAAGAAGAATGAGAACTGAATTAAAAGTGATGATGTTTTATGGCTTCAGACTTCCCCCTATTTATAGAGATCCTGGACGTTAATAATCGGTGGCTAGTGGGGCTTCTCTTTTGTCTTCTTGTCAGCCGCCCCACTAGATCAGCTTGGATACAGCCTGGACTTTAGCAATTATAGGGATCGGTGGCTAGTGGAAAATCTTTTATTATTTTCCCTTTTGTTTTGTTGTCAGCCGCCCCCTCATAAGTCAAGGATCCACTTGGATAGTGGAAATCCAAGTCAGCATGGGCATTCGGTGGGAATATGGAAGGTGCTCTTCATTCATAGAAGACTGAATGAAAGCTTTGCTCGAAATTTGTCCGTTTGAAGTTGGACGGTGTTGAGAGGAAAACTGGACGGTGTTGAGAGGAGAGCCGGTGTTGTGGTTTGAGGGGACGATGTTAAGTTGTTGGAAGGAGCTGGACAGTGTTGGTTTGAGGGGAACCGGTGTTGTGGCTGTGAAGAGAGCTGGACGAGCAAAGCAATTCTGATTGAAACATTCAATCGGAACCGATTAAAGAGTGACTCGGAACCGATTGAAACATTCATTCGGAACCGATTGAAAAGTGACTCACTTAGAACTGATTGAAGATTGACTCGGAACCGATTGAAATGTTTCACTCGGCTATGTCTCTGGAAATGAACCACTCGGAGAGACCTTGCTCGGATTTGCTTGGGAGTAATTCAGTCGACCCTTTTCTTTACTCCTTGAAATGATCCACTCGGACACATTCACTCGGAAGTCTGACTTGCTTCTAACTCATAATTGCCTCAATCGTCAAGCAGCCCATTCGGTTGTATTCACTCGGGAGTCGGCTTTGCCTTTCACTCAGAAATTTGGAACTTGAGAGACTCTGGAATCTGGCCGATAGATGCTTTTCCCAGGTCCGAGCTTTGCTTTGCTCGGAAATGCAACTCTCTACTCCAACTCACTCAGAAGTGCCTTCCTCGGAGACTTCTTCACTCGGTCTTAGTTTGAAACTTGAGAGTCTGCCCGAAAGAGACTCATTCCCGGTCGGACTCTTTTGCTTGTTTGATAAGACACTTTCTCCGAATGCCATCTTCTCCGAATGACACCACTCAGAGACCTCCTTATTCAACAGGTGTTCATTCAGTGGCTTCTTCTGCTCGGACAATAGTCTTTGAGACGGTCCACTCGGAGACAATTTTGCCCAGAAGAAGCAGTTGTTCCCCAAATCAGACCTGCTTCAATCAGTAATTCTTTCACTCGGACAATAGCTTTGGGCAGTCCCTTTTTCACTCAGATTAGTTGTAGTCAGGAAGGTTCCACTCGGATTTACCTCTAACCGGGACATATTCCTTCAAGGTCAGCCATTTTTCACTCGGAATGTCTTTGATAGGGAATCTTCCACTCGGATTTACCTCCAACCGGGAAGTATTCCACTCGGCAATGCTCCATTCTGAGTCATCTTACTCGGATTTGATCATTTTTGAGTCATCCTACTCGGATTTCATCATTATGAGTCGAAATTCAGCATAAAAAGAGAGTTCTTTCCACTTTAGGCTTGTTCTTCTTGTTTCTTTATCATTTTATGGTCATTTTTCTCTTGTTATTGACCCTTTTATTACCTTAATTTCTGCAAAATAACATACCCAAATAGAATATAGTGGAAAGAAAGCAAAAATCACAATAAAGAAAGGAAATACAGTGCATAATGATTAAAATCCTAAGCAAACTAGATCTAATTTATTGTGTTATAAAGCACTTATCATGTTGCAAGCATGAGGATTCATTTTGAGAAGCCTCAAGTCTTCTCTAATTATAGTCTGAGAAGAGTATTTGAAGACGAATCTAAAGGTGAGCATGTTGAAGTTGTTGATGTTGAAGATGGTGCAACTACTAAGTTGAGCAAGTTGCTGTTAAAGTTGTGGCTGAAGCAAATCCAGTCATTCATCTAGTGATCCAAATTTCAAAAGATGAGGAAGATAAAGTTCCTCTCAGTGATATTTTGGTTGCTGCCAAAAGGAAGGCTTCTACCTCCCCTGCTAGAGCTGATGAAGTTGTTCCTCCTACTCAAAAAAAGCTCAAAACAAAAACTGCGACCAACAAACAAAAAAGGCCCAAAATCTAGAGAACAACCACCAACTAAACCTGTCAAAAGACTTAGAAAAAAGTTGGTTATTCCTTCTGATGAATCACCTAATAATTCACTAACCCCATCTCCACCCTAAACACAAAACCAAAAAGATTCACCCTTACCTATTCTCATTCCACCTCTAGCATTTGAATACATTCCATCTCCTTCAAACTCAACTCCCTCACAACTAAACACCACCTCTTCCTCACATACAATTGAAGTTGAAGTACCAGCTAATCTGTTCAGCAATATGGTATCCAAGCTTGAAGGGTTGTCCTTAAGCTCCAGCTGGACTACCAATTGTCCAAGCTTTATTCCCTACCAAACCTACAGTCTAACTCCATTCAGGATTGGGGTTGTTGGATTTGAAAGGGTTCCCATGCCCCCTATGTGTGGCAAACTGACTTTGAGAGATTCTATTGAGAAAAGAGCCAAAGTCATATTCATTCTACTTGAATCATTAGCTCTTTGCTGAAGAATTAGGCCTGATTATCCTACTAGACATTAAGCATGTAATGATCTTGAAGAATTTGTGGATGAACCCATTCTATATTATACCCAAAATAAGAATTGGCCCTAACACAATTATAAAGATTGTGCCTTATAGGACTTCTCCCTTCATGCCCTTCAAGTTTAAAGACAAGGGAAGTGAAGTTATAAAGAAGTTCTTTTATGAAAACCTTAGCCGTTGGTGGTACATGGATAGGTAGATTAGACACCACGCCGAAGCTTCTTCGTCTAGTTTGACTACAGATCAAAAACCTTTTGGAGTATTCTATGAAGGAATGAAACAAGGCTACATTCTCTAAAAGCCCATTTAGTGGCCTGTGCTAAGATATCCTCTAATGTGGCAAACATTTGGGTAGCCTACTGCACCAACGTTGAGGCTAAGACATACTCTCTTCTAATTTTTTTACCTTTTAGCTGCCCTCAACCATCCTCTATAATGGTGTTCAAGATCTCTCCAAGACTGATTCTGATTATTGAACCTTACCTTTTCCCTTTTTCAAACAACCACACATAACTCTTCTTGCCTCTCTCCCTCAACTTGTCTTTGATCTCCAAACTCCTTTTGAGTCACCCATAACTTGACCAACCCCTTTGTTGTTTCCTGCCCCTATAACTAAACCTCCACCTCCCTCACATGCTCTTATTTTCTAACCTTATATTGCTCTTATAGTTGATCCTAATGAACCTACACATACTTAAGCAGATTGCTGAGTTACAGGTTAAGGTTAATCAACTAGGACAATAAATGAGAAATGTTATCAGGGACTCTAGTTTCACGTCTAAAGGATGATTTATTGGCGTCCTTGGCCAATGTCCTTCAAAGGCATGGCTAGGTCTTGGCTAGTGGCCAAGAAGACCTTTTTGTGTAATGAAAAAAAGGGAGAAACATATAGCTTTATTAGCTTTTAAGATTTTAGAGTTGTATTTTATTCAAACATATTTTTCTTAAGTTTGTAATGTCTTAACTATCGTAATGAAAATAAATATTTTTAATTCAATGACTACTCTTTGCTATTATTCTCATTAGCTGAAATATTTACTACTTTAATACATGTACTTACTTTAATAAGGAATTTATGTCAATTATCTTATGCTCTGATACATGTGCTTTATAACTAATGTGATGTTCTGACCTAATCTATAAATAAGAAAGTATAGTGTTGAAGTTATGGTAGGTATTTGACTAAAATTCATGGTCTGATATCTTAAAGTGCTTTGATACCTTAGTCAAGTTCTGGTTCTAATAAAAGAACAGACATTGGACTTAGGGGAAGCAAGTCAAATCTGTCTTAGATGTAAATCTTCAAGGGGAGTATATTTTGGTTTCTTTATTTTATTTCAGCATTTATCATCTATTTTAAAAGCAAAAGAATATAATGTTAGTCATCAATAAAAAAGGGAGAGAATGTTAACATGGCTAGTTAAGTGTTGATTACAGAAAAATTGTCTCAAGACTAATGATCATTTAAAGAAGTTGTTCTCTCATATGCACAAGATTAGAAGGAAGAAGAATCATCTCAAGTCTTCACAAGCCAAGGTTATGAAGTTCAAATGAAGTTTCTAGCAATTGGAACAATATGTCAATAAAGACAACATTCTCTTGAAGCTTTCAAGAAAGTTTGCTAAGGCTGAAACCTTCGACTGTCTACTTTCACTAAAATGGAGAAATGCAGAATCATCAAAACCTCAGATGATGAAATGATCACATGTTGCACTTATCATTGCTTGTTTCATGTTGTCCCAAGTAGCCTTGTATGCTGTTCAAACAGATCAACTCTCTTCTATCTTCATTTTGACGACTATCTTAAAGGCCTATATAAAGAGAAAATGCCCTCTTATTCATGTTGCCGAAACTGAGAAATCAACAAGAAACTAAGTTATTCTGCTATAATCATAACCAATTTCAAAGAACTTTATAAGTCGTTTGCTTACCCTAATATTCTATTATAAATAGTAATATAAAGAACTTTCTTTCTTTTATATCCTAAACCTATTGTTTAGTTATCCATAAGCAAAGTCCCCTAGAGTCTTACTTGTAAGACTTAGGGCCAAAATCTCTTCTTTATATTGTTGTATGTAGTTTAGCTTGAAAAGGCTTAAGGAAAGAATACTTGTTAGCCTAAAAAGGCTAAGTCTATGAAAGAATGCTTGTTGTTAGCCTAAAGAGGCTAAGTTTAAGAAAGAATACTTGTCTCTTGTAACATAGTGTTGTAAGCACTATTAAGTAGGTTTACTCTATAAAACTCTTGTTGGGGCAAACGGGAATTAGATGTAGCCCTTTAGCTTTGAGGTAAATCAGTATAACATTTTGTGTTTATCTTTGTTCTTAAATTGCTTTCAGCTTAAGACTTGCATATCTTAAAAAGATTTTAGAAAATCAAATCAAACATTGTTTGAACTGTTCTTAGACATTTGTTTGAACTAACTTTGTAAAACTTCAGACAAGAATCTTCCTATTAAGAAATGTTTTACAAAAATTTTTAAGTCATACTATTCAACCCCTTTTTCTAGTGTGCAACTGTGAGCCTTCATCTTCTATAGACTAAGAAAAAAACTATGACCTATTATCAAAGATCACACTCACATAGACCACAACAGTCAAATCGTGACCTACACGTAAGACCATGTTTTTTTTTCAAGCAACACCTTTTAGTTATGACCAAAACTAATATATGTTGTAGCGCTCCACTGGCAACCTCTTTGTAATTTTAGTAGACTATAAAGATACTTCTTGTACATTACCTTTAAAAATATTGAATTTATTATGTTTGTGTTTTCAATATTATCAATGTATTTTACTTACAAAAAAATTTATCATTTTTTAAACAAACCCAATTATAGTGATGATGATAATATATAAAAATAAAAATTTATCATTTTAAACAATTTAAACTCAATCTTAAATATTAAATTTAAAAAACCCATTCACAATAAAAAAAAACCCTATATATTCTTATTTGTCAATACCTTTAAGAACCAATTTCAACACAATAAATAACAAAAAGACTAAAACCAATAAAAATATAAAAAATTGAAGAACCAAAATTTAAAATTGATCTTAATATATAGACTAAAATATAATAAACCCTATTTTGTTTCTATCTCTCTTTTTATCATATTATGTTCATTAAATCTACCAATTTTTCTTCCTTTCATTTTTTCCCTAATGCAATATACCTGGAATTGAAGAAACTATTATGTCTGAACCACCACATCAACTTATGACCCAACCAATTTTATTATAATTATTTAATATGTGAAATTTTTTGTTAAGATAGATTTTATATATATATATATATATATATATATATATAATATTTTCACACTGATTATTTTAATAATAAATGTATTTTTACATAGATTTATGAATTAACTTGTATAAAAATATTTTTTTATTGATTTTTTCAATAAACAATATAATTTTTTATATTAGTTATTGAAATAGAAGGATAAAAATATTTTAAAAAAATAATATTTCATATTGGTTGCTTTAATAATATTTTACATCTATTATTGAAATAACTAGTATAAAATATTAAAACAATATAAATTATTTTCTTCATCCGAACAAAATTGAATAAATAATTATTCATGGATCACAAATAATTCCCAAGCCGACACGGTGATTACGTTACATGATAATTTCTCATGAAATGGAGTGTGGATAGACAACTTTTTCCAATAAAATATGTCAAATACACGGAATAAATTTTAATTTCAAGGCTGGCTTTGTCAAAATGCCTTCCACTGAATTGAGTGTTTTTCCTTTTGGTGTGCTTCGTTATCTTTGTTACTCTTTAACTGAAGACAGCGAACATCATAGATGCAATTGGAATTTACGTGGCAATACGTGTGTGATTGAAGAGACAAACTTTGATCAATGGAAGAATCTGAATCTCAAAACTATAAAGTTGAAGAAAGAAATTTTGGAACGGAAAGCCAACTGAGCACACCCTTTAGAATCTACCTCAACGTATGGAGAGACCGCAAAAAACTGACACACAATTGTTATTATTGAAAGCTACAATACCATTAAAGTCTTTAAATGTCAAGATCTAGCACCCAACCATGTATCCTAGCAATGTTTGCATCAGGCCACCAATTCGATTTTTTTTTTTCTAACTAATGCAGACCCTTAATGCACGACCTCTCACATTCATATAAAATGACACACTTCATTACTTTAATCAATTTTTTCTATTAATATTTTGAATTAAGAGAGATTCCATTAGAATTATACGAAATTACTATTTAGAAGTTTTTTTTAAAAGACCCCAAAATATTTTAAATGTTTGTAAAATGTCCTTATCACCAAACTTCATTAGTTAAGTGATTAAGTGACTAATCTTTAGTCACCTCAAGATTGTTATATAAACCCTACATTCTTCTTTTTTCCTCCTCACCATCACTCATCTTCTTCCTCTATCTTCTCTCTCCTCACCCTTCTCCTTCTCTTTCATTTTTCTTCTCTCGTATCTCCCTTTGCATCATGCATTACTTACCCTTTTAACATCATAGAATCATCATCATCCCTAACCCCTAAATCAACAACCACAAACCCACACACTTTAAACCCCTAAATCATCATCTTTGTCACCAAACAAAACCCACATGGCAACCCTTTATCCCTCTATCTTCACAGCCACACACAAGTTGTAGCCATTGTAACCCTCAAATGTGATGATTGTGAGTTCGTGACCATGAACATGAAATAAAGACAAATCTAGGTAAGGTTTGGTTGGCATGAATGAACACGAATTTGGGTGGATCCACACGATTGAGAGGTTATCGACGACAAAACAGGTGGAGCCTTGAGGGTGGGGTTTGGTTATGTTTTGGTGGATATGGTTGGGTTGTTTGATGATTGATATAGGAGGGAGATGGTGATTGATTTGAGGTTCAGTTTGGATATTATCATGTTTGATTGTATGGGTTTGATTTGGAGAAAGTTGTGGATTTTGCTTGATAAAGGTTGAAGGTGGTGGTGTTGGTGATGTTTGATTATGAGGGAGGGTTCATTTAGTTGAGATTTAGGGTTGAAGATGGTGGTTAGATGGTGTGGTTGAAGGAAGTTTAGGTGGTGTTGTAGTTTGTGATTGGATGAGGTTGTGTAAAGGTGGGGAGCATGTGGGTTACATTTATTGATGGTGGTTGCTCGATGTTTGGGTTTTTCTTTATAGATGTTGAAGATGATGGCTTTGGTGGTTATGGTTGGAAGTAATTGATAGGTGTTGTTGGGGGTAGTTGTTTGGTTCGTTGATGAGTGATGGTTATGTTGGTTGAAAATAATGGATGGATGATGTGGTTTAGTGTTTTGGTGGTGGTTTTTTTTTTGGATGGTGATGATGGTGAGTGGATTAAATTAGGGTAAATTTTTTGCTTTTGAACTTTTCCCGAAAATGAACAGTAGGAACCTCAGGACTACGTTACTCAAAACGCCTAAAAACCTTACTTTTTAACTCTGGTAATCAATTACAGGAATCCTGTAATCGGTTACATGAAGTCTGATAATCGATTACACAAAATATGGTAATCAATTATCAGAGGCCAACCTGTGTAGGAACTTGCCTCTACTCTCTGAAAATCAATTACAGGGAAGGTTGTAATTGATTATCATCAGCACAATGTAGAATTATGTAGATTTTGGTAGTGAGATCAACTTCCACACCACCTAACTTGCCCATTTTGACTTGGATTGCTATGAAACTTCATGGACACTATATTTCCCTTTTTCCAAACTTGTTGGCACAGTCCGTACCCCAAAATTCCAACGTATGGCAAAGTTACGTGTAAAAATACATAACTCCTAAAACTTGCTCAACTCAACACCTAATACTTAACAAATGAACTCCAAATCCCACGACGATTATACACGCAAGTTCTAAATGACCTTGGGAACCTATTGGTACTCTCCAGGGATTCTAATTCCCACTAGATCTAAAAAATACATACTTGATTCGCATAACTGGCCAATTTCATCTGTTAACTAATAATCCAAATCACCAAATGCCTATTCTTAAAAATCTCAACTTATACACATGAATTCTACTCCAATCTCATCAGTCATCAATTCTATCGACATTAATCAAACAATCACACACACATCACAGATACCTGCCCATTATAGGTATCATAAATCAAAGATGGCTCTATGCCAATCAACACATAAATTCAATCACACAATTCAACAATGCAATATATTAGCTCAGTACCAATGACAGTCAAAACATAATAGTTAATTATTATTATAACACCTATAACTCAAACTTACTATATATATATACACACACACACATACACATATGACTTCATACACATATTAACTTTCCAAATTTCCCTCATTGGCATTGACTCCACATTGGCCTAATTTAGTGTTTGCCTCTACAGTGTCCATCAACAACTTGCCACAGTCACTTAAAAAACCATAACAAAGGGGTGAGTGACTAGAATTAAAGATTAATACAAAAACATATATATGCAGTTATATCAAATGGACCGATAGGTTCCCTACCTCATTTAGGACTTGTGCATATAGGTCTTACCTAGTTTGAAGTCCATTTGATAGGTTTAGTGCATTGGTTTGTACTACCTTTGACTTAAATACATTTTTTTGCATATCTTGAGCATATAATAGAAGTTTGGCAAACAAACGATGCCAACAGTTCTGAAATGGTGAAAACATATGGCCCGTAAAGTTTCGTGGCAATCGGATCTAAAACGGGCCATTTAGGTAGGTCAGAGGTTGGCAAAATGGCCTAAAATTCATGACAGCAGCATTGCTGCTAGTGTCATGGTTGACGCGTAGCGCTAGCCTGACGCTACTCATTTGGTGTGAAAAATTGGCATGGAGCGTAGCATCAGGCCCCTGTTTTTGCCAAGCTTGTTTTGTTGTCTGTAACTGAAACTTAGGTACTAGAATGTCGTGTTGATGCTATTTGAGGTCATGTGAGTTTTTTTAAGAGGACTAATTAATTGTCAATTAATTATTTTATGAAAAAAATATTGAGATTTTATTTAAATGCTTAAAGTTTAAGGTAAATAAGCGAGGGACCTGACAGTGTATATGAGATAATTGATGGTTGATGGGCTTGTAGTGATGATAATATAATAGTGTAAATTGATGATTATTGATTAGATGAATTATTTGAAAGTAAATAAAATTATATTGGTGTATATGAGTGTATGGATAGCCTGATGGGCTGGTGATGGTTTTGATATAACTGCATATTATTGATGTTGAGTTATGAATATGATGGTATGTTTCTGGTGATTGTTGCCATAGTTAAAGGTTAGTTAGGGAATTACTCATTTTGCGTTATTAGGATATATAAATCATATTATCCCTTTTGATGTAATAACTTATACCATTTCTCCCTTTTATTAGATGAACTGGTCTATACTGGGGTATGTGATCCAGTGTGGGGCTAGCCACAAGAGTCAATAAATGACTAGGATTGGATACCGGTTATATGAGTATCTGGTGTCTCAATGAGATAAGACCAGTCTTGATGTCCTGGAGATCCTTCACACCGTCCTCACGTGTTGATGTGGGTGAAAGGTGGTGTCACCTGCAAAGATTCTCCGACGCTCAAGTCAATAATTGTATTCCAGATATTAGGAATAGCATAGAATCATAAGCAATGGCTTAATGAGTTCCCAGGCCAGGATTTAGGAGAATCGTCAGAAAGTTCTTATACCTGATTGGCTCGATATACAAGGATTCAGTAGTGGCATAACCACCAACTTCCACTACGTGGATAAATTATTATTTAATACGCACTCACCAGCATAATTGAAGTAAGTTGGCAATTTTATAAATGAGCGTGGAGAATAAAAGGCTGGATTTAGGGGACAAGATACTCATTTTCAGGAGGAAATTTTGGCTCGTAGTATGGAAAATGGAATCCTTGTTGTTATCCCTGTAGCAGCGCCCAATATCTTCTATCAAGTGGCATGTGCACATCTGGTGTGCATGGTGTTATCCTGGATAGACTGGTATGAGGAGAACGCCTGATATGGATTTATAGTCCGGATGTATACCTATCACACTGGTGACACGTTAAGGAACGATCAAATGACGTTTATATATATGCTGTAGTACGGATACCGGTATCAGAACTGAATTATTTGTCTCCTAGCTTGTGTGAGGGATTGTTAAGTTGCTCATATAAGCTAAGTTGCCTGCAAGAGGTCTAGATGCCGGTATGACATACAAAAATACTTGTTGAAATGCGCATAAGCTCTGTGTTGACGTTTGGTCCGTTCTGTGAACGAAGGCACTGTTCTTGTGATGTTCTCACAATGGATTTAGACAAAAATTTGTTTTGGGGAGAATCCCAGGAGTTTTCGTAACTCACAACTCTTGGTATTCGTATGACTGTTACAATGTGTAAACGCTTTGAATGATTGGCCATAAATGCTTTTAGCACGTGGGCGGGTTATTATTGCCTCAGGTCTGGTAACCATCACTAGGGCTATTTTGGGCCTGGAACTCTGGATTTTCGACCTATTTCAAATAAACGTTTTTTGAATCGTCATGTTTTTTGCGCGTTTGAGTATGAAACGACGGAGTCGTTTTAATTTTGAAAGGTCGCGTTTGGAGGCATATGACATAACTCTTGGGTGTTCATTGAACTCCTTCGTTACCTATAAAAGGATGACTTAGCAGATTCCAGAATTCCCATTTGCCTTCAAGCTTAGTGAAACTCTGCAGAAACTCTGAAGAACCCGCTGCTACTATTTTTGTGAAGTCCTCATCTTCTCCTAACCTTAACTCCTTCTTAGGTAACCTCACTTATCCTTAAACTTATATTTCTTTAAGTTTCTTTAAACCATAGCCATGCACCCTAGGCAAATCAGCCCTGGTGCCTCGAATAGGGGGAGACAAAGTTCTCGTGCCCCCTCAGGCCACCGTGGTGGGAGGATTCCTGTGAATTTTCCTGTGGTTGGGTCTCATCGCTCAGAGAGGGTTAGAACTTCCTCTTTGCGACGGCTAGTGGTTAGGTACCGTCCTGAGGATTCGTTCAACTCGAGGGCCACTAGTCGCTCTGATAGTGGATCGAGTGCGAATGGGTACCTCTCTGACGATGTTGCCTTTTATCACAGTACCGAAGCATTCCAGCACGCGTCAAGCGAAGTGGAGATTCTTGGATCTGGAAAAACGTTGATCCTCCGAATTGCTGAAGGGTGTGTAACGTTGTTGGACACCGGTTGAACTGGGAGAGGCTTAACAGGGAGCACCCATACTGCTAGGTTGAGGAGGAATTCAAGGAAATTGCCTCGTGCCACGCTAGGGAAGATGGGGGTCTGGTCAAAACGCGCTTCCAAGTCCATTCTAAGGATAAATACAAGAAGCGCTTCCTAGTCCTCGCACCCTGGCCAATGAAAAAGGTCTGCCATCGGGTCCCAGACGAGAGATCGGTGTACATGTACAGATTTCGTCTTCCAGAACCTGGGGGTGCGCTTTCCTTTGATGGAATTCCAGATGGCCGTCCTTCACTTCTTGGAGTGCGCCCCCACGCAGTTGTATCCGAATGGTTGGGGCTTGGTCCGTGCTCTGGAGATCCTTGGAGAGCACTTCAACTTCAAACCCACTGTGGCAAAACTTTTCTACTACTGCCAAGTGGTCTACCGCGCCAACAAGAAGGGCGGTCTCGGGTTCATCATGCTCTGATGAGACTCTAGGATAATTAACTTCAAGTCCTTCACCGAATCCGTGAAGATCGATGGGCGCTCTTTCAAACACTACTACATGTGGATTCAGGTGCAACTAAACAAGCCGGTCTTTTGGCTTAACAAGGAGGGGATTTTGAAGTTCCCCACCAGTTGGACGCACAAGCACTTTCTGCTAATAAGCTGTGCTTACTACACTGAAGAGGGCGAACTTTCCTCATACTCTATTAAGGTGCTGAGTGCCATGAGGTCATGCTCAGTGGCCCTTAAGGGATTTTCCTACAAGCACCTCCTTAGGAACGCCGATGTCAGGGATAAATACCTTAGTAAATATTCGTTCTCTTAGCTTCATGTTCTCTTTGTGTTTCGTAATATGCCTTGTTTTAGCCTTGATACTTATGTTTACTTCTCTTCTTTTTGTAGAACAAATCAAAGAAATATCTACCGATATGCTTTCCCTGAAGTCTATGCTGGCGGATGATGACTCTTCTTCTGATGAAAACAAATTCAGGCCAAGAGGAATTCTTTTAAGGCTGAGGCTCCAATAATTCCTCTGACATCCGCTATGGGAGATGAGGTGCCCCTTCATAAGGGGTAGGGCGGTGAGGAACAGGCTCAAGAGCAAGAGCAAGAGCAACCTACCCCTGAGAAGAAGAGGAGAAGGGTGCTGGTGAAGGCTGGGGACAAGAAAAAGCCTTCCGCTGAAGGGTCCCCTAAGAAGCGGCAGAGGACCTTAGAGGAGACCGGTATAAAGAAGGACAGGGGGAAGAAACCGGTCAAATCTCCTCTCACTCTTCCATCCAACACTAATTCAGGGGCGAGGTCGGAAGATGAAGTTCCCTACACCCACACTCCTCCAAAGGAGTCTTTCCTTACTCCCTTCCTCTGGTACCAAGGCTCCATGCCACCAACACTCCCCAAACCAAGATACTGCCTCCGGCCCTCACTTGAAGCCGCTGAGGTGAGAAGTGCTTCCAAGACCGGTCGCTGGCAGCTAGATGAGCTCTCGGGCCTGTTGGATTCTCTGGATGACACAGCGGATTATATGGAGCAAGTTGAAAAACTCAAAACCGACATCGGATTTTCTCAGGTATAGGCGGCTAAAGAAAGAGAAGCTGAAAGGGAAGTTAAAACAGAACTGAAGAAAGCAAAGGAGTTGTTGAAATAAGTCGTCTTCACATGGCGAATAAATATGTGGAGCGACAAGTTTTTGATCTCCAACAACAAAATAAATCAATTCCCCTTCTGTAAGAGGAGCTCCAGCTTGAGAAAAGGAAGTCTGTCAAGCTAAGCGAGGATCTTGCAGCAGAAGAGGCCGGTCATAGCAAGAGTGTGGGAGAGTGGGAGGCCAGGGAGAAGGAGTTGTTGGCCCAAATTGAAGAACTGAAGAATGGCTAAGGCTGTGGAGATTTGCAAGAATGTTGCCTTCGAGTCCTTTGGCCTAGCCCTTCGCCAGGTCTTTTATCGCAACCTCAACGTGAAACTCAATTTATATGGGCTCAATCCGTTCTATGACTTTCATGGAGGAAAGCTGGTTGCGGTTAAGAGCGACGGTACGCATGAGGATCCTTCTGATTCTCTTTATGAATTGCCTTCTCTCCCTGAAGGCCAGAGAATGGAGCCTTCACCTATTACCCCAGGTTCTGAAAGTGCTGCTCTAGAAAATATTTCAAAGGATGGGGAGCCAGAGGTGAAGGAGCCCAAGAGCGGAGGGAAGAGGGCAGAGAAAAGGAGGTCCCCATAGCGGAGCATCATACATCTGACCCTTAGTCTTTCTTTTATTTATTTTATACGTTATGTTTTGGGATCAGCTCCAGTTTCATTTTAACTTGTGTAGATTTTCTATTGAATGAATGAAATTTTCCTTGACACTGTCTTTAACATTTGCGAGAAATAAACTGCTATAACATAACTTAGACGTATTTGTTAAACTCGCAGTATTCGTTAAACCATTCTGTTCTATTAATTTGAGATCGGGTTGCAATAAGTACCCCGGAGAAAATCAATTAGATCAGACTTGAAATAGATAAGTTATAGACTGGAGAATCATTCATGCAAATACTATCCCCAAGTATGAGTATGTTGGGAGATAAATACCTGTCATAAGGTGCTTCTTTTAACTCTTTTTGGGGATGAAAGTGCTTGTCCAGTCTTTACAATGGCAATGTGATGGATCGGATGACAAGCATTAACATATATTAATCTTATTGAAGGAAGAATGTTAGTTCTCAAATTTACAATAAAATTTTTAATAAAAATTTCGTAAAAAGAATAAAAATTTGGTTAATTTGTTAGAAATTTAGGTTTTAAATTCAATAAATGGATGTTGTTGGAAATAATCTGCCCTTGATCAATTTTCTCTAGTTTTGCAGTGAAAAAGTAAAGAATTTAAAGAGAAAATTGAAGAACTGGAGAGCTGACGCGTAGCATCAACACCACGCGTAGCGTGGGAACTTCTGATGCTGACGCTACATGTCACAGCCACGTGTAGCGTCAGAAACAACATGGACTCCACTTTCAGGTGGCCAAGCACTCAGCCAAGTGGCCCAAAATAGGTCAATCCACTTCAGCTAAGTGCCAAGCCGAAAGAGGTGGACAAGGCACACTTGTCTGGGCATGATTAATTAAAATAATTACACAATCATGGCCACTTCGAGCTGTTTAATGGAAGCTGGGTCAGGGACCTGACGCGTAGCGTCAAGACCCTTCCTCAGCCCTATAAATAGGGCCATGGTCCACACATCCAGCATCCCATTCCACTCTTCTGAGTTCTTTCCTCTCTTATTCACCCGTGTTTGAGTGTTTCTGTTGTGAATTTGTAGTTCTAGAATAGTTTTCTAGATACTTGAGAGTGTCGTGTGGTATTGTGATCATTGTATCGTGAAGTTTTTATCACCTTCGTAATGTCAACTTCTATAAGCGTTGTTCTTACTTTTATTATGTGTAACTAAATTGTTTATGATTGAATTTGGTGAATCAATCTATTATATGATGTTGTGATTATAACCTATACATATTTTATGATTCAAGAACATGTTAGTATTTTAACTCTTTATTAATATGAACATCAAACGGGAGAATGATTATCATGTGTATTAAAACTTGTTTTATTAGTATGAATATAAAACGGAAGAATGATTATTCATACCGAATTAAAATCTATTTTAATGAAAGTAAAAGTTGAAATACCCTTAATATGCCAATTACTAGGGATAGAATTGGTAATTATTGTTGCCATAAGACCAAGACTTAATACAAGTTTTTATTGAGAAAGCTCACGAGGGATTGGACTTTACGATAAATACTTAGAATTTATATCACGGGGAATCGGTTATAATGACTTTAAGCTGCAATAACATGAACTTGATGATTAAGTATATACGTTGTAATTATTACATCATATCTTAGTGCGAGAATCCTAATTCCAACATAGTTGTTAATCTGTGTTTTTTTTTTACCTCAAGTATTTGTATTATTCTGAATTACATCTCAAGTTTATAGTTAGATTTTATTTTTTTTATCTTTCTACCTTATGAACAAATCAACCTTCAAATTCTGTGAATATTGTATAAATTGTTTATAAATTATTCTTTTGTTAATAATCATTGATAAATTTACTATAGTAAATAAGAAATTACTGTAAGTTACTAGACTTTCAATCTCAGTGGAACGATATCTAAATTTGAAAACTACAAACGATTAGTGCGCTTGCCAATTAATAACCCAACAGTAACACGGGGGTTAACAAAGAACATCGTTCAATCATAAGAGTAGCGTTCCGTGCTTAGGAACCTGTAAGAAGAATACTTCAACCATAGGGATGATGGTTGGGCCAACAATTACAAGAGTGATGATTGGAATTGTCCGCACTAGGAGTTACATTATCAATTCACAGAGTGGTTGATTGAGATCATTCGTCCTGGGAAACATATACCTCAATTGTAAAATAACAATTAGGTCTTCATCCTGTAAGAAAATACCTCAACCATAAGGATGATGATTAGGTCTTCCATCATAAAGATGATGATGGGAATTGTCTACGCCAGGAGTTACATCGCCAATTCATAGTATAGGTGATTGAGATCATCCGTCCTGGGGAGATATATCTCAATCGTAAGAGTAAGGATTGAGTCTTCACCGATGTTTGGCCAAACCTACTAGTCGTACCTGGAGTTTGATTTAATCCTACAATCCAAGCCTTCTCCGGTGTTCGACCAAACCTACTAACCGTACCCAAAGTTCGGTTTAATCCTACAGTTTGGGTCTTCAAATGGGGTTCGCTACAGCCTTATGAAAAGGTCTAATCGTACTATGCCCTTTTTTATATTCGAGGAGTTACATCGCCAACTGCAGAATAGATAGTTGGGATCATTCATCCTGAATATTTTTATGCACACCGAAAATAACTGTAAATCACAGTACAAAGAAAAACGTGAAAGAATCATGTTTGTATATGATATTTTCATTGGATTGAAGTGAGAATTACAATAAAAGCGTAGCTGGGGTCATGCTTCGTTAAATCTTCCTTGGAAAAAACCCAAGTAAGGAGAAGGAATGCACGTCGTCTTACTAACTAGTTGTAATAGATGCACAAGTTCTGGGTATTCCATTTGTTATAAATTGGTGTGCCATCAAGGTTTTCTAGGCGATAAGAGCCTTCGCCAGTGACCTCAAATATCCTGTAAGGGCCTTCCCATGTTGGTGCTAATTTGCCTCGATGAGCAAATTTGTTACCCACACTTGCCTTCCTGAGGACTAAATCTTCCACACTGAAAGCCCTAGGCTGAACTCGCTTGTTGTAGCGGAGAGCGGCCTTAGCCTTGATAGCCTGATCTCTAATGAATGCTTCCTCTCTGAGCTCTTGGATTACATCCATTTCTAAAGCCAGATTGGCGTTGTTATCTTTCTCTAGGAAGTATGCAACTCTCACAGAGGCAGTTTGTAGTTCGACCAGTATCATGGCCTTAACGCCATACGTCAGCCAATGCGGTGATTTGTTGGTCGAAGAATGGGGCGTTGTACGATAGGCCCATAGGACATGGCATAGCTGATCTGTCTATCTGCCCTTAGCTTCTCCAAGGTGTTTCTTAAGTCCTTTTAACACCTCTCTATTGGCTACTTCAGCTTGGCCATTGGTTTGTGGGTGTTCAACGGATGAAAAGATTTGGACTATCCCCAATTCCTCAAGTAGATCTGTGAACGTTTTATCCGTGAATTGGGTGCCATTATCTGGAACGACTCGTGTTGGTACCCTGAATCGTGTTATGATGTTTTCATACATGAAACAACGAGTTTGGGCTGAAGTAATATGGACCACTGGCTCTGCTTCAATCCACTTAATGAAATAATCAACTCCCACAATTAGGTATTTAATGCCCCCAGGTGTAGTGGGGAATGGTCCTAAGATATCCAGACCCCACTGGTAGAACGGCCAAGGCACAACCGATGTGAAAAGTTCTTCCGCCGATGTGCGATGGAGGTTGGAAAACTTCTGGCAAATATTTCACTTCTTAACGAAGGCAATGGAATCTTGCTTGATTGTGGGCCACCAATACCCAGCCCTGAGAATTTTCCTCATTAGGCTTCTTCCTCCAACGTGGTGTCCATATTGTCCCTCGTGTACTTCTTCCAACAGACCTTGTATCTCTTTTTCATTCAAACAGAGGAAGTAGAGTACTGAAAATCCTCTCCTAAAGAGAACACCATCTACCATGGTGAAGTATGGTAGTTCCCTCTTTATTCTTCTTCTCTCCTTCTCATCAGTGGGTAGCTGTCCGTCATCCAAGTAACGAATATAGGGAGCAACCCACGAATTCTCGTTGAAGGCATTAGTCATAATGGCGTTTAGAGATGAGAATAAGGGGATACTAGGCAATGTCAACGTGCTTTGGACCACCGTCGTGGTGTTACCTGGACGTTTGGTGCTTGCCAGTCTGGAAAGAATATCCGCTCTGGTGTTCTCTTCACATGGAACGTGTTTGAATTCAAGTTTTGAGAACTTTTCCCTCAACTCTTTGACACAATTCAAATATAACTGAATTTGAGGCTCACGGACTTGATAATTCCCCAGAATTCGTGATATCACCAACTGTGAATCACTGTAGAGTATCGCCTCAGATGCTCCGATGTCAATCGCAGCTCGTAGTCCCGCTAAACAAGCTTCATATTCAGCTTGGTTGTTAGAAGTTTTAAAATTAAAGTGGAGGAAAATCTCCAGATGTACATCATCGTCGCTTTCTACAACTACACCTGCTCCATAGCCTTTATTGTTTGATGAACCATCCACATAGATGGTCCAATGGACGCGAGGTGTAACTGGGTCTGCCCCTGTCATTTCTATAATGAAATCAGCCAAGACTTGAGCTTTGATAGCGCCTCATGGTTCATAAGAGATGCAAACTCTGAGAGTTCGAGGGACCATTTAATCATCCTTCTAGCGAGGTCAGGCTTGATTAACACTGAGCGGAGCAGTAAATCCATTCTCACCACAACTGGATGAGCGTGGAAGTACGGTTGTAAATGACGAGAGGCCCAAACAACTGCGAGAGCGGCTTTCTCAATCTTTTGATACTGGCTCTCAGCACCTTGTAGTGTTTTACTTGTGAAGTATACCGGCCTCTGTCCATCTGGGGTCTCCTTGACTAAGGCTACGCCCAAAGCTTCATCTGAGATGGCCAAATACAAGATGAGCATTTCTCTAGGGTCAGGTTTCACCAATATAGGAGGTTTGGATAACACCTCCTTAAGCTCTTGAAAAGCTTGCTCCTGTTTCTGTCCCCATTCAAATTTCTTGGACTTCTTTAACACTCTGTATAGAGGAAGTGATTTGTGTGCCATTTTGGGCATGAATCGTGCCAGGGCTACCACTTTGCCATTTAAGGATTGAACCTCTCTAGGGTTTTTCAGACTCTGCATGTTGAGGATCGCTTGGCACTTCCTTGGATTGGCTTCAATTCCATGCTGAGTTAGCATGAAACCCAAGAATTTCCCAGCTGGGACAGCAAAAGTGCACTTCAGCGGGTTTAACCTCATATTATACTGCCTCAAGCGGGTGAATACTTGGTGCAGGTCTTCAATATGATCACCTCCAACTGGTGTTTTGGCTATAATATCGTCAATGTACACCTCAACAAGCTTGGCGTGCATGCCTTCAAATACTTTGTTAATCATTCACTGGTAAGTGGCTCCAGCGTTTTTCAAATCGAAGGGCATGACAGTGTAGCAGAAAACACCACGGTTATTGATAAAAGCTGTCTTCTCCTGATCCTCTTCCCACATCGAAATCTGGTTGTACCCAGAGTATGCGTCCCTGAAGCTCAGGTATTGATAGCCAGAAGAATCATCCACCATTCGATCTATATTATGAAGAGGATAAGGGTCTTTGGGGCAGCAACGATTTAGGTTCACATAATCAATACACATCCTCCACTTTCCGTTGGCTTTTTGGACCATCACTACGTTTGAGAGCCAAGAAGAATAGTGGATTTCTCTGATAAATCCGGCCTTTAATAGCTCCTCTATTTACTCACAAGCTACTTTTTGTTTTTCTGGTCCCAATCTTCTTTTCTTTTGGATGACAGGCCTCTTCTCTAGATAGACAGACAATTTATGACAAGAGAAAGCAGGGTCTATGCCAAGCATATCGGCTGCAGTTCATGCAAAAAGGTCTCTAAATTCTTGAAGGAGGTTAAGTAAACGCTCCTTTATACTCGAATCCAACTTGTCATTAATATGTGTGACCTTCTCAGGTGAATCTCCCAGTACGATGTCCCTTGAACCACCATCCGGTGTGGGCTTCGAGGGATTGAGAGGATCGATTTTCATATCCGCCCTGGGGTCTAAGTCAACAAGACTAACAGACCCTACAGCTGTTCCACCATCATTAAGCTTTTTCTTTTTATTGAATGTCTCCAGCTTTACCATATTCAGGCTCAGGTTGTAACAGTACCTGGCCATTTCCTGATCACCTCGAAGGGAAGATACGCCATTATCCTTATCAATGAATTTGATAAGGAGATGTGGAGCAGATACGATTGCTTCCATGGCGTTTAGAGTAGGATGACCTATAATGCCGTTGTATGGTGACTCCACATCAATCACTAGCACTCTGGATTTCACTGTTCTAGCTCCTGGCTCACCTTCAAAGGATATAAGGGTGTGAAGATACCCTTTTGTAGGTTGCTTTGCTCCATTGAAGGCTGTTAGTTCTGTGTGTAAGGTTGTAAATCTGAGTCATTAAAACTCATTCTTTTAAAACAATTATAAAAGATAACATCACAGGAACTTTCCTGGTCAACGAGGATTCTTTTTACATCCTTGTTGGCTATCACAGCAATGATGACTACAGCATCATCTCCCCCAGGGATGGTTGGGCCAAAATCTTCATCAGAGAATGACACCACAGGTGCCTCAACACCGTCCCTACAAGGACGGTTGTCCTTGATTTTCCCCTAAATGGACAGAATCATTCGGTGATGATTCTTCTGGGCCGTAATTGAAGCTCCTCCCCAGCAAAACCTCTAGAAATCATATCAATAACTTTACATTGGCCTTGTCTTTATTACTGGGGCATATTGTCTCTTTGAGTTGTTTCGCTAATAGCCGGACCCTTTTGTTTTTCCGCTGCAGAGAATTTCCTGACCGGATTATAATTATCATCATCACCGTCATCGTGATCTCTTTCTCTTTTTTCAGTCTGGTCTGGTTTGTCAGAGGATTTCTCCTTGAACCAGTATTGCTTCAATTTGCCTTCTCCGATCAGTGTTTCAACTGCATTCTTTAAAGCTTGACATTCGTCTGTGGAATGCCCTGCCTATTCATGGAAATCATAGTATTTTCGTGGGTTCCCTAGTCTTTTCACTAGAGCTGGCCTTCTGATGCCATAAACATTGAATGTTGGCCATCCTACCTCCCTCAAGATCTGTGAGGGCCTGGAAATTAATGGTGTATAATGGTTGAATGAATTTACACGTCTCTCTTGACGCTGGGATGATGGGCTGTTGAATTTGTGGCTGAAGAACGGCCTTTCCATCCGTTCTGACCTTACCCTGTCCTTATCTCTCCTTGGTTGTGAGGCTGGTGTTGATGACTTTGTCCTCGCAACTGTGGCTTCTAAGTGCATCTCTATGCCCACGTACTTCAAGGCTTTCTTCCTGAATTCTTCAAACGTTGTTGGAGGACTCTTTGCCAATGAGAGGGCAAAAGCTGATCCGGGCTGTAGAGCCTCTATAACGATGTGCAACTGGATGGCCTCTGTAAGATTAGGGACCATAGCTGCTTCTTTGTAAAAACTTTTTAGGAACTGCTTAAGAGTCTCGTTTTCGCCTCTCCTGATTTGGGCTAAGGTGTGAGACGTTCTTGGGATGTCCCTGGAGATAACGAAGTGATTCTCGAAGGCCGCTGCCATCTCAGCCCAGGAGTCTATCGAACCTGATGGTAGACCTTTGAACCGGCTGAGGACTTCCTCCATTAATGTTCGTGGGAACATCCTGCACATCATGTCTTCATCAGCACCCAGGTAAATAGCCTCATACACGTAAGCATCAAGATGCTTAGTGGGATCAGTCTCTCCATTATACTTTCTAATAGAGAGGGGCTGAGTCATTTACAGATGTTTAAGAATATGTACGCTCATAAGCCTTCTTGAGAAAGGAATGTTGAGCCTATATATTCCACGGGATGCTATGACTAGCTCCCTCCTTCTTCCACTGACTCTATCACCAGAGTTATGGGTGTGATCCTTCCCTTCATATGTGGGAATCTTCGAATATTGAAGGGTCGTGGAATTTTCTTCTTCAGTTGTATGGTGAGTATCCCTTGTGTGGGATGACTCTTTATCCTCGCTTTGTCTCCTTTCTTTTCGCAACTCAGTGAGTTCTTTTTTGAGTTGGTCGATTAATTCATCATGAGGATCGAGGTTAGTAACTGGAACCATTTTTCTTGAACTTCTTGCTGGTGAATCGAAAGCTAAGCGTCTGTTAACTAGTTGCTCTTGGGCAGTGACATCCTTCACATACCCATCTTGCATGTTTCTTCGATTACCTTCCATGATAAACATATGAGACTTCAAAAACGAGAAGTGGGAATAACTTTAGCGGGTCCCACTGGGCGTGCTAATGAACTGGTCTGTACTGGGGTATGTGATCCAGTGTAGGGCCAGCCACAAGAGTCAATAAATGACTAGGATTGGATACCAGTTATATGAGTATCCGATATATGTATATGGTGTCTCAATGAGATAAGACCAGTCTTGATGTCCTGGAGATCCTTCACACCGTCCTCAAGCGATGATGTGGGTAAAAGGTGGTGTCACCTGCAAAGATTCTCTGACGCTCAAGTCAATAATTGTATTCCAGAGATCAGGAATAACATAGAATTATAAGTGAAGGCTTAATGAGTTCCCAGGCCAGGATTTAGGAGAATCGTTAGAAAGTTCTTATACTTGAGTGGCTCGATATACGAGAATTCAATAATGGCGCAACCACCAACTTCCACTACGTGGATAAATTATTATTTAATATGCATTCACCAACATGATTGGAGCAAGTGGCAATTTTATAAATAAGCATGGAGAATGAAGGGATGGATTTAGGGGACAAGATACTCATTTTTAGGAGCAGATTTTGGCTTGTAGTATGGAAAATGGAATCCTTGTCGTTATCCCTGTAGCAGCGCCCAATATCTTCTGTCAAGTGGCATGTGCACATCTGGTGTGCATGGTGTTATCCTGAATAGACCGGTATGAGGAGAACGCCTGATACGGATTTATAGTCTGAATGTATACCTATCACACCAGTGACACGTTAAGGAATGATCAAATGACGTTCATATATATGTTGTAGTATGGATACCAGTATCAGGGCCGGATCATTAGATTATTAGATTTTACATTTATCTTGAATTCTCTCTTTTTCTTTTCACCTTTTATCTGAGCCATGTTTCATAACATAAGTGTATTAGAGCCTCTGAAAAACAAGGCCTCTAACAAATTATTAATTAAAAATAAATGAAAATGTATTATTAAATGGTAAGATCCGAAAAGGGAGTTTTTGGTTTAATTATCACTAAACACATTTTTTAAGAGAACTAAAGAGTCTTAAGTATATTTAGACCTTATCATAGTTACACAAAAGATGTATGTGATTAACATAAAAATAATATTAAACTTTTTCCATTGAGTTTTTCTATTTTAGTTAAAGATAACAATAATATTATTCATGTTTTTTCATTTTTTTCAAATCTAACAATTTTTTAGCATATCATTATATATGAGACACTAATCAACCTTCTCACTTCTCAAAATAACATTTGAATAACAATGTACCTAATTTTGGCTTTGGATTATGACAACACTACACTTGGAAAACACTTCTAACACTACAAAAATGGATGGCATAGCTTGGAAAAAAGACCAATGCTAGCTACGACCAAAAACCCAAACATAATAACCATATTTGCATCAAATTCAAGACTTATGCCAAAACATCTTATGCAATGGTTGTGTCGAAGTTAAAGTCTCACACAATGTAGCGTCTGCTACTTAACTCTGACACAACACCAATGGTATTATTATTTTTTAATTAATTTTAATTTTCATAATATTATTCTTGTTGTATTGTTATTATTATTATTTTATATTACTATTGTTATTATTATTTCTATTATTACTGTTATGCCAAAAATAAAACTAAAATAAAAGTACATTGGAATTATATTAAAACAAACAAAATAATACAAATTTAGTTTACCAAAAAAAGAACAAATGAAAATTGTAACTATGAAAAATAACTAAAATCTGTAGTGATGGCAATGGCGTTGTTTGGTGGAATCCTCTAGGAAATGTTTCCTATAATGGGGTTATTGTTAGGACTATAGGTTTGCTTTTGGGATAGGGGTTGCTACTAAAGATAATGCGGATGGACATGTCAATGTTGGTGATAAGGCCGATATTGTCTGTAGGCTAAGGTAGTTGTTCTTCAGTCGCAACAAACTAGTCATCTAGTATATAACATTATAATAACCCTAGATGCACTAGCTTGTTATGCACGTTGAAGTTCTCAAACTGAGCCTTCAACTTCTTTATGTCACTCAATTGTGCCTTTATATGGTCTGCCCAAATTCAAAGCTTAATCACCTCAATCACCTTAGGATCCTGGTGCTAGAAAGAAGAAGGGTGATAGACTTAGGAGTCAGTTAGGTCATAGACAAAGACTTGGGAAGAACGAGGACAACCAATTCATTGGTACCATAAAGGTTCCTTCCACTCACCATGTACACATCCCATATGTTAACCTTCATGCTTTAATCCATAGAGTCGTTTAGTTCAACAGCTAGAGCTATCAAAATGGGTTGCTTGGCTTGACTCGTGATGGGTTCAGGCTTTTTTTAGGCTACAGTAAAAGGCATATTTCGGGCTTTAATTTTAAGGCTCGGGCCTAGCCCGTATTTTCCTAGCAGTCTTGGCTCTTAGATAGCTTTTTCAGGCTTTTGCGTACTTTCGGTAAGCCTGTAATTTTTTTTATTTTTTTGGTAAAAAATTACAAAACATACAACTACTAAAAATATACTAAAATTTTTACATGCTATAAATCAACTACAAGATCTAACTCAAGTAAAAAAAAATACATAGAAAGTAGTTTTTTCATGTTAGTAAAAAAACAAAATAGAAAAATGTTGTAGGCTCCTGTAAAACGGCCTAACCTGACAAAAGCACGAGTAGCTATGAGTTTTTAGGCCTAATTTTAATTTAGGCCTTTTTTTTAGTGTTTAGGGCCTGACTCGTTTTGATAACTCTATCAACAGCCTCCCATACACTATGTTGGAACTCATATTGCTTTATAGCACAAATTAAACATATTATGCATGCAATTAAAGAATGAAACTTAAATTCAAAAATAAATTAAGTTTAGAACTTATGTTACTTACAATGGTGTCACGACTTCAATATCAACCCACTCATCACTAGACTATTGATTTAATTAAGCATTATCCCTAATCTAGCATGAACTAGTAAGGGTTTTGTTGTACTCCTTCTTTCCTAAACTTCCCGAGTATGTCACTCTGGCGATGTTGGATGACCTTCGTAAAGGTGATTCTCATAAGATCTAGATGCACCTCGTTAAAGGTAACATCACTCTACATTTTTTAGATTAGATAAAATAGTTAAATAGTTTAAAAATTAAATCATTCAAAGTATATAGTATTAAAAGACCACCAAATCATTTGAGATACATGCCAACCACTTTTCTCATCAAAGTATATAGTATTGCTAGATCACATGCAGAACGTCACTTTAGTGCTTCCATGGGCCACAAAAGTTGGAGTAGATCGCTTTGTAAAGTGCAATCATCCCCTTTAACCCTCAACTGAAATGAGCTAAAGTCAAAACAATATAATTCACATATTAATATTCAAAATTCAAAAGACATTTGAAGTAAAAATAGGTTGAAATAATTTATTTTTTAAACATATCTTGACCTAGTCATAATTCACATATTAAAATTCAAAACTCAAGTTGGGCACTATACAAATCTCTAGCTCAGCTTCTAGTATTTCAACAATGATAACTGAGTGGTTGAATCGCTTAGACAAGTTGTAGCATCCTCTTTAAGCCACCCCCTCGAGTGACTTAAAACTTCTCCTTCCTTTGTTGCTTGTTCTCCCAATGCTCATGGTCACGATGAGCCATCTAATCATGTAAATAAAAACAATCATAAATCAATTTTAAGTCTACCTATGTTTCATTTTTCTTATGATATGGTTCCACAACATTTGTAGAATGTTGTTGAACATTGAACCTAAAAATGTCAATGTTATCTACGACTTGGTATACAATAATGCTACTTGTTCCTCCAACTAAAGCATGTTCCACTCTTCTAAATTTTACGTCTCCATGTTTAGTTCAAACCTAATAGTTAGGTTTGAAACCAAACTTGAACAAGTGAAATCTTCCCTCACTTTTACTCAAAATCATACAACATTTATGGACACCTTATACCATCCTTTAAAAACTAATAAGCTTGCTCCATAGTCTTATCAACAAACTCTCTTATCACTTTAATGAAATCAAATTTCAAACTAATCTCATCAGAACAAACCCTATCATACATCCATAAATAATCTATCACAAAATCTACATTGTCAATACACCATTAAAATACACCACATGTATTATTCAAACTTCCATAATGGGTTTTTTGTAGTGTATGCATGCCTAACCAATCCATACCAAAAAAAGGGATATACTTTACGTATAATCAAAATCCCTTTCACACATGGACAAACCTTGAATTCGTACAAGGTCTACAAACCCCTAAGACCTACACATCTATGAATTAATATAAAAGGAACAAATGTAATGATTAAGGTATTTTATTTGCCACTATTGCATTGATTTCTTAGCTCACCTAGCTTATTAACTAAAGTGTCAGAGTCCCTTTCCAAGATGCATCATCATCTAGTTCATATAGACACTTGGAGGATGAGAAGTGGAGGCACACAAGGAGTAAGATCTAGATACCAATAGTGGAGCGAATATTGTTCCATACCAGATCAGCCAAACAACATGCTATCATACCGACTCAACCCTTAGGCTCATCATCCATGCTCGCTTGGCAAACAATATTGATCGTTAACTCCAACTTCAACTTTTAGGGTTGAGTTTAAGCATTACATATAGTAATTTTTTTATCAGAATGAATATAGTTAATCATTCCATAAAAAAATAAAAAACACAATAAATATATTAATTCTCAAGCTTAATTACACTTTTTAATTCTTAGGCTTAATAACACTTATTTAGTCTCTCAGTTTTGTCAAATGTTCGATTGTGGTCTCTAACTTTTAATTGCACAATTTGATCTTTAAACTATTTAATTTATTGACATTTAGTCTTCTAACTTTTAAATACACAACTTTTTTGTTCCTAACTTATTCTATTTTGCTAAACACATATGGTCCCTCCACCCATTTTTCATTCAATAAATAACATTGAGTGTGAAGTTCACTGTTAATTGAAACAATTACATTGTAATATATGTTATTATTTTTGCTATAATTATCTAAAAAATGATATTCATTATTATGATTGCTATAAATTAATATTTCCTATAACTATAGATATTGTTCATTGTTATTATAGTTATTAAGAAATAATAATTTATAGAATAATTAATGATATAAAAATTATATTGAAATATTTTGTTACAACCAAGACCTGCACCATAATATTACAATATATTACTTAGATGCTCTCTTAACCATGACTGGTATTTTTAGATGCATTAAATAATGACAGCAAAAGAAATAACATGTATTACAGTATTATAGTCCAGTTGACAGAACTTCACTATTTACATTATTAACTAGACAAAAAATTATAAAAAGGATCAAAATAACTCAACCAACCAAATAGTTTAGATATTAAAATTATATAATTAAAAATTAAAGGACTAAATATTAAAAAACTAAATAGTTTAAAGTTTTTTTTATCAATAAACAAATTCATTCACAAAGACATAAAGGATGCCCAACTCATGATATATAGTCCTTTATTTACTATCCACTACACACTCTATAAACACATGACCAGTTCTATACATCAGTTGCATAGAATGATGGATAAAAATTATTCAAGTTAACCCTTCCTTAGATCATGTCTGTGTTCCTATTTTAATGAGTTGGACACCCATTTAGAATTAAAAGTTTAAAGATAAAAAATTAAACATTTAATAAAATAGATCAGACAGACGAAAAGTATAATTAAGTCTAGTTTGTTGTAATAAATCACTATTTTTATAGAAACATAAATTTAATCCTTAAAATTAGTTAACAAAACACTTAAATGTATATCCAGGTAATTTCTGTTTATCCAGGAAAATGTGATCTTGCAGGGTCTCTGCGATTTCAAGAACAACCACATCTGCATGATGCTTCATGCCCTTCCTCAACATATTAGGAGCAGGGCCTACGGGCTAAAAGCAAAAGAGGTATAACTAAAGCAACACCTTACAATGTTTGTTTTTAAATCATTATTTCAATCATTATCTTTTACTCATGGAAAATTAAGTACTTAGTTTATTTTTTACTAAATTTGTTAATGAAGATTCGATGTAACATTAATTCTATTGAGATAATTATTCTATTAACAAAATTAGTAAAAATTAGATGAAAGAAACTTAACTAAAATATTTTAGAAAGAGAAAAAATTAACTAAAAAAGTTAATAATATAACTTGTAATTATTTAAATTTCTGATTTTTACTGGGTAATATATAAATAATTATAAAATATAAAAAAAACCCTCATCGGTCTTCGCTACTTTGTTTTTCTTTTATTGCTTCCTTCCCAACTTTATATCTCCTTGCTATTCACATGGTTTGTTTACCACGTTCCTCTTTATACCATAAATTTGAGCACAATCATTGTACCCACCCACCAAAATCAAGCTAGTACACTATCAGTTAAAGGTTTTTTTTTTGTGAAAGTTAAAGGTTGTTTGAACTTGCCACGGATATCTTCATAGGTCACTTGGTTTAATTAGTCCTCATAGATAGTTACTCAACTAATCACCGAATGTGTAAATTATTCTTTATATATGATAAGATTTGTTCATTCAATCAATGATATTATATCTAAGTTAGACATTAAAAAATTTACCTTGATTGGAAATTAGACATATGACTTTGATTACACAAAGAGACTAGCTTAACCATTGAAACCAACATAAACTTTTATTCTTTATATGCAAATGTTAATACATAACATATAAATTGTAATATATTTAGCCTATTTTATTATTATTAAATGTATTCATAATATATTTATTATAAATATAGTTAAAAATATTATATATTATTATGAAATATATAATGAAAAATTATATAGAATATTATTAAAAATAAATTATTAAATTCCATATTTATTATA
The DNA here is from genome assembly GCA_037962975.1 of Clitoria ternatea. Taxonomy (NCBI): domain Eukaryota; kingdom Viridiplantae; phylum Streptophyta; class Magnoliopsida; order Fabales; family Fabaceae; genus Clitoria; species Clitoria ternatea. The sequence continues at coordinate 18,483,232 of CM075670.1, read as the reverse complement.
AAAATATTAATAATAAAAATAGTAATATTTTCAAAAGATAATTTATTATTAACCCTAAATAATAATATTTAATAAATTATTAAATATATTACAGAATATTTATATTATTAAAATCAGATTTGAAATTATTTTATTAAATACTATATTTATAATATATTATTAAAAAATATATTAATAATAATATAATTTTTAATAGTATATTTAAATATTATTAAAGAATATTTTATAATATTCAATAAATTATTATTTATATTTCATTATATATTATCATTAAAAATATTTATATTATAAAAGTTAGTTTTTTATTTATTTTGAAGGGAAAATATTATAAAGTATATTATGAAAATTTATTATAAATTTTATTAAAAATTCTCAATAAATATTATTAAAAATTCTCAATAAATATTATTAAATATATATTTAGTAATCTATTTTTTTAATACTACCTCTATCCCTAAATATAAGACTCTTTTACCTAATTCACGGGTATTAAAAAAGTTGGTTAGTTTAAAAATCAATAACTTTGTCTGCAATTAGGGGTAAGTTTATAAATTACCCAAAAGATCATTGGAAATACCTTTTTTCTTCTCATTCATTCTCTTTCTATTAATTCTCTCTCAATCTTAATGACTTGTATTCCATATAAAAAGACAAGGAGAAAAATTAATCTTTGTGTTAGTCAATTATAATAAGAGATAAATATTTTAAGTAATGTAATTCATTTATTTTCTTTTTAAACTTTAATAAGAGTTACTCATTTAATAGGGGTATTTTAGTCCAAAATTGATTAATGACATAGAAATTTGAAAAAAGATCTTATATTAAGGTACAAAAAATTCTCAAAATGGTCTTATATTTAGGGACGAAAGTAGTAATATTTTTTACTAAATATTATTAAATATATTTAATGATATATAATATTATTAACTATATTTATAATAAAAATGTTATTATGAATACATTTAATAATAATAAATAGGCTAAATAAAAGGTTAAGTTAATCTGCATGCATAATAAAGCTTAGAGGTTTGATTCTAGGTATGGCAATTTTTTTTTACATTTTAACTTGTATATTGATCATTCAATCAAATTTATGACATGTGTATCAATCATATTGTGACATGTGTCAACATATCAAATTGTGACATATGTCATGAGATGCCAACGATGTTAATCCCAAACTAAGAGAATGGTCAAATTAAAACTATTTTTTAAAAAAAATAAGGGAACCAATGAATGTATTTAGTCTGTTTATTTCTAGAAATCACAATTTCAATTATTAATTTCTTATTAAGGGTATTTTCATAATGAAAATTAAATTTAAGAAATGCATGTTAAATAAAATTAATGATTCTCTTATTGTTCTTCATCATGATTTAGGGCGAGTTTAGAAGAACTTATAAGTAACTTATGAAAATAGTTATAACTCTTATAAGTTATTTTTGACTTATTTTAATAAGTTGTATTTAACTTATTTCGGTAAGTTTTACGATCAAAGTTATAGTATAAGCTCTCGTTTAAAAATAACTTATAATTGCATAAGTTTTTGATTGGAATAATTGAACTTGTGTCAAGGATCTCACAATAACTTATACACCCTAATCAACCAAATGAGCTAGTCTCATTAACAAGTCACTCTAATTTAATTAATGATGATGTGGGATCACATTAATTAGAATATTTTTTGGGAACCTTTTGTCTTTTTTTTTAGAATATGAATTCATTAAATTTTGATATTCAAAACAAAAATCTTCAACAATGTTGTAACTATACCTTGCATTTAATAATCACGGTGATCATTGGTATAAATTTGTGGACACTTAAGTATTAATTTAAAAAATTAAGAAAAATAATTAGTATTCTATGCTTAACTATCATTATTTAATACTTTTATAAGTCTCAAAAATTAAATAGAAGTTTTATTTTTTTATAAGTCTCTAAATAAAATTAGAAACATTTATATTTCTTCTTAGTATACTTTTAAGTATATATTCAATGTTTTTGAGCTTGTAATATTGATAAAGGACTAGTTTGATTTTAAATAAAAATAAATTTTAAAAAATAAAATTATTTTTTACTATAAAATAAAAAATAAAAAATATATTCTTCTTATGACTCATTATAGAGAGAAGCTTATAGTACAAGGTAACACATATAGAAGTCTTGATTATTATGAATAACATTATAGAGAGAAGCTTATAGTACAAGGTAACACATATAGGAGTCTTGATAATTACAAATAACATTAATGCTTAATAAATTAATATATGATGGAGATCTTTTTCAACCAAAGATCCATTTATTATTACGGGTAAACCAGCAAAACAATAAATAACTATAACTTATTTTTTAAAGTTACAATAAAAAGAAGTTGAACATCTAAAGTATCTTAACATCTTAACAATTAATTCATCATATGTATAGAGTTTATCAAAATGAATTTTGTCTCTTTTAATAAAATCTTATTTATACACATAACAAAATTTAAATATTTGACAACATAATTAAAAACTATTGTAGTGTCCCAAATTACAAGATTTTTATGTATAAATGTTTTAGGATGTATAATTACATCACCACTGTACAACGTAACTCGACACGCCATGTAGAAACAATATCAAATAAATAAACAAAACACTCTTCTCATATATGATGACACAAAGGCGCAATAGAAGGAAATAATTGATGCTTTTACAATGGCATCTAAAACACAGATTTACAGAGTTATCAGCCATTCCTACCACTATTTTACCTTTGACCATAAAAGTGTCATTCTCAAAAGAAGGCTATTCGCCTACCATGGAACCTGCATCACAAGTCTAAAATGGTCCACATGGAAGAGTGAATCACACAATCGAGATGATGGATACATTACGATTGTGATAACATATACATGTGCATATAAAATCCATATACTCTCCAAAGGGAATCAATTTGACAATTACACAATACAACGACACATTAATTATGTCACAAGCACATGTACAGACATATAATCATGTTCATAACATACTCACAAGTATTAACTTAGAAACAAGTGAATGTATATAATTCAATAATTACATATGTTAGCCCATTTCTCTCATTTTCTTATCAATTCTCATTTGCCATACATGGGCATCTCATTCTCATTTATACTAATCCTCATTGGCATATCACTAAACCATACGCTAAACGGATTATCACAATAATATCAAAAACAATAATGCTAGTATGGATCTGACTGTGGGAATATAACAGAATATGGTAATTATATGTAAGTATGCTATTATGTATATACTGCGGTATAATAATGTGTATAGATATCAATTCCAATAAATATCTCTTTTACCAATACCGAACCACTTTGTCCATATGCAACACTAACAGCCACCCAAGGTGACATGCAGTGTAAACATAACCATAATTGCCGATGTGTTGCGAACCCCCTTGAACATACATCAAGGAAGACGTGATCCAAAAAGGAATCATTAGGGTACATTCACTTATCAAGTTGTCATATCACTAGGTCTTCTCACAGGATTCTCCTCCAATCACTATTATAAGTAGCTTCATGATTCAATCAATGAATCACTAGGGTAAATAATAACAATACCCGTGCACATGGTCGCCCTCCCACTAGGTCTTCTCGTGGCACCCCTAACATTCTAGAACGAGAAGCAACTGTGATATGCCTTCCAACTTTAATATCTCAAATACTTAACAATGACTAACTCTCAGGGTCTTACCCATGCTCAACACCATTCCACGATGGAGTGCTAATCACGTACCTCATTGTCACTCCCGATGGGTTTTTGAACTCATACTCAATGGTTAGTGACACACAATCATCAAGCAATTCATAATCATTATATAATAATAATTATAAGGCATCCTCACGCCTATCAATACATTTCACATAGTGTGTACATGGCTCAATACCTAACTCAAAATTAACATCATCACATATATATTTGTTAACACATATGGCACACCATACATATTCTAAGTGTAATTAATTACATATTTGTCAGCACAAATCAATTATTAACAATCCATATATGCAAGTAAGGAACACATATTCCATTCAAGAAAAATGTGGCATATATATATTATCAATAACTATGTATCATGCATTTAGAATATGGAACTCAAACTTTCCCTACCTTAAGAGAAGTAATTCAAGATATCTAATGGTCTTACTTTGTCAACCAGATCAATCCCTATATTTAAGTAAATATAAAAATACCTTAATTAATCTAGTCAACCCAAATTCTAAATAGGAAAATTTATACTTGGCTTCTTTAAAATTTTTAATACTGTTTTGGGTTCATATTTAGGTTTCGGGAATTCTTTTCCCTAAAATGCCATTTTTTCTCGCGTTTTAAAGTCAAAGTTCGAGCCTAGGGCTAGCCTAACAATTTGATAAATATTATTTTAACTTTATAGGGCTTCGTAATTTATTTTTTATATTTATTATATTTTAGGGGTTTCATCCACTCATTTAAGGAAATTCTAAAATTTAACCCTAGCGTACTGATTTACGCATATATACTTTCATATTTTTGACTTAATTTAAGCTATGACCGTCGAATTTAGGTGATTCCACTTTTAAAATTTTTGTAACACATTTCTCAATCATTTCCATACAGATATCAAAAATTAATTCCAAGTAAAGAAAATCTCAGTTTAATGCTTTAGTCATTGATTTAACTTTGTGCTTACTTCCCTATTCTTAACATGACTTAGGCTGCGAGTGTTCGATTTAAGCGATTTTAGTCTTAAAATTCTCGTAACAAAATTCTCTAGCACTTTTACAAAAACACTTTAAGCCATTTTTGAGCCAATAATTATAGAATGGTGAAGAAAGGTCTCTATCCCGTATTAAAATTCTAGAAAACATTGTTTCATACTTAGGCCATAACTTTTACTCTAGACGTCAGATTTAGGTGTTCTTTGACTCGTTGGTAAAAGGAAAGAAAGAGGAACAACTTTTATATTGATGATTTTCTCAAAAACTAAACAAGTCATCCTCATGCAGAGGGATCAAGATTCCAATGAAATAATAAAAATTCCAGCATGCATAAATGGAAAAGAAAAGACCATGCATGTAAGGATCGAGGGTCGTTTAGCTTACCAATGTTGATTTCATGCTAATCAGCGGCTGAGATCCTTTGTTTCGGCTTCATCGAACCTCTGATCAAACGCTCGATCGACGACGACAAAATCGTCAAGCTTGTTGACGATCGCGACTACACTCGTGAAAGGATCCGAGGAAGAACAAAGGAAGAGGATGGTGGCTATTTTGTGGCTCATGGTGGTACTTTGATGTGAAGAAGTTATGGAGTGATGGTCACGGGGCTAGGAGAAATGATGAAATTGAAGAGGAATTGAAGTGAAGCATGTGAAATGGTGGTGAAATGATAAGGAAATTAAAGAATGAATAAAGAGGTGATGTTTGTTGGTGGTGAGGAGAACTTGAAGAAAAGAATTGAAATTGAAAGAAGTTGAATTGTAAGAGGGAAATTGGTGAGTTGGAAAATAGAGTTGGCATGCATGATGAAGTGAAGAATTTGAAGTGTATGGAATGGTGGTGGATGGCGTAAAGTGATAACATGTGGCGTGATGGCATTATGGGATCGTGGTGGTGGGACACGTGGCTAGCAATGGAGAGATAAGGTGGCACGCGCATGGTGGTGAGGTGGCAAGGTATAGTAGTGCTTGGCCGCGAGTGATGGTAGAGATTGGTTAGTGAAAATTGGAATTAAACGAAACTAGGGCACTATGTTAAATTTATAAGTAATACAATTATGAATTTAAGGTACAAATTGAATGGAATAAAGTGTAAGATGATGGCTATGGGTCTTAGAAAAGAATTAAGGAGCGTCAGAACCAATTGACAGGAATTATACAAACAATCAGGTTTTTGATGCTTTCCGACAATAACTTCAGAATACAGAAGTTTAATCTCAAAGAATTTATTGATTAACAAATTTAATCAATATCGAGAGTGTTGGAAAAAAATATTAAGGTTCAGAATTGACTTAGGATCCAGAGTTTGGTCCCTGACTCAAGACAGAAGTTTGTTGACTTGAAAATGGTCGTACGTCGAATTCTATATCTTTGACAGAACTCTTTTGCTTGATGGCAATTATGTAATTTCTACCCCAAAATACTTCCTATAGGGCTATCTTAATCCCAAGGGGTATCAATTCATCTTTGTCACATACACAGAACCCAAATACAGAACTCTATCACACATAAAAATTCAAGATATAGGTCTGTACTTTTCACAGACTCAATAAAATATATAAGGCAGGTTTTGAGTATTAAAAGAGTTATCCTAAAATCAAAGATGTTACCACTATAGTTATTTACCAACTATATATGACATAATTAAGTTGTTAAAGAAAAATGATTCGAGTTTAAGAGGTTTTTACTTTGTATCTCTAATAAAACATCTCATTCGATCTTTTTTATAAAATTTAATTACTTATTTTCATACGTAAGAAATCTAGTTATTTTAATTAAATAATATATAAAATTTATCAAATATTTTTATAATGTTTGTCAAATTATCCTTAATATTAATTAAGAAATCACAATAAATTCTTATATTTCAATGATATAAAGAGAGTAAAATTTAAACCAATAAAAATATGTGATGGAAAAACTAAAAATATATATTGTAAATTGAATATAAACTTACTGACACGAAGATACAGAAAGATTTTCCAACAGAAGTATTTTAATAATATAATCGACATTCCTATTCTTTTGCCAACTTTTCCCTCTAACTCGACAAGTTCTATGATGATTGTACAGTAACCTACCGATTCCCTTGGCTCAGACTTTGAGTGGCTTTATTCCCTAGACGATTGCTTGCCTGTCTCACAAACACACCTGCATTTCCTTTTAAGCGCATTTAATACGTGCGTATGATATAAGTAGTAGCATGCATGTGTATTGCGCAACTGAAATATCATGCATTTTTTTTTTGGATAAATTTATCATGCATATGTTTTAGTAAAAGGTATTGGCTATAGAAAAAATGGCTGGAAATTTCGTCAAATGTGGTCGTTCACATATTAATTTACAACACGGTTAGCGATTATGTAATTTTGAGAGCAAATAAAATAGCCTAGGCTTTTCAAGAGGTTGTGAGTTTATAATTTTTTATTTTAAAAATAAATTCAAAATAAAACTTATAAAATAAAACAGTTTTATTTTTTTAATATGTTTTTAAAACAGTTTAAAAACTACATTTTAAATTCATGAAAATGGTTTTTAATGTTTTACTTTAAGTTTTAAATTATCCTTTTAAAAAACTAAACACAGAAAACCCCTCAAACGGACCATTAGATTAATGTGCTTACACCAAAAAAAAATGTGATAGATATACTTTTTACATTAATTAATCACATAGTACTGTATTCTTACCTCAAAATATTCGTGTAGGCCTGTGTGTATGTGGCCTGATTACGTATACGTAACCAATAATCTGGCCACTTGTGTTTAAATTAAACTACAGGAATTCAATTTAGAATATTAAACCATTTTAATTGGACGTCAGTTATCCTTATTGCTAACCTTAGCTTTCACCATTGATGTCATGAATCAATGAACAATCATCTTGTTGTAATGATGCACATTAACCTAGCTAGCATTACAACAGTGAGCTATGTACAAAACTTGCTAGCTCCGGCTTGGCTAAGAGGTTTTTTAACTAGGGTTTTTCAATGAGAGTTGCACAAAGGCTATATTTGAATCGGTTATTAATAGAGTTTTATCGATATTAAATGATTCTATTTCTTCAACTAAGTTTCTACGATTGGTTATTGAACAAATACCAAGAATGGTTTATCATATCATTAATCCTCCTAATCATTAGACACTCGTGAACTCGATCACCCAACCAAGGAATCCAACACGTTTCAACCATGGATCCCACCTGTGTTTTTACCTTCATGACTAAGCTTAAAATCCAATCTTTTTCAATGACCCAATCGCTGATGTCACCATTTAAAAAAAAAAGTGAATGTGACCCTTACCATAGTGCCAAATGACTCAAAAGCCATGCCATATGTACGAGTACAGTTTCCTCAACAGTTTTTTCTCTGACCAAAATACCCATTCTTATTATCGTTAATTGCAAAAAAGGACCTTGCAACACCACCATAAATATGAGGCCCCTACGCTGCCTTTCTTCCCTTTCCTCCTCCTTCCTTCTACTCCTATTTAGTTTCAACAACAACAACCATGCTCTCTACTTTTCCTCCTTCTAACCCTTTCCTTGGTAACCCATTTTCCGCGTTGGAAAGTGGTTTCACGCCGTGGGATTGCCCTGAACTTTTTGCCCCCAGCCCCAACCCAGTCTCCTCTAGTTCCGGTTCGGATGACCCGAACCGAACCCATGCCGAAGAAAAACCGGCCTCGGAGGAATCGATCCGCGTTGCGTCCGTTATAGAGGAGCGAAAGCGTAGGCGAATGATATCGAACCGTGAATCGGCACGAAGGTCACGCATGCGTAAACAGAGACACCTAGAAAATTTAAGGAACCAGGTGAACCTGTTTAGGATTGAAAACCGGGAACTGAATAACGGCTTGCAGTTTCTCCTGCACCATTGTAACCGTCAGCGAACCGAAAATGAATGGCTCCGGTCCGAACGAACCCTGCTTCGCCAAAAATTGGCCAAGATAAAGCAAATTTTGGTTCTCCAACAATTGCAACAACCCTTCTCCTCTGCATGGCCATGCAATATTGTCCCAAAGGAATATCACGATTAATTAAATTAATCAACATTCGGCCTCTGTTAAAAATACTTAAGGCAATAACATGTATTAATTGTTGTCTATGTAAGTCATTATGAGTATGGCGGGTACCGGTGCTTTTTGGGGAAAACGGTAGCGGTTTTGAAAAATATATCCTTGTTATTTTTTTTCAAAACCAGAAAGGTTAATTAATTATTATCGATTTTAGTTAGTACTATGTAAACTATTACTTAGTGTTTCAGTTATTATATTCTAGTGTGAATACTGCTTTTTGTGGTTTCAATTGATGCTCACATTTTAGTTCGATTTCGCAACTACAAACGTTATCCGTCATCATACGCAAAGGCCAAATAAAAGAGAATCTATAAGTAGAAAGATCAAATCCGATGACATGATTTTGACTAGGAGTCAAATACCGTAAGAAACCGAGTCGCGTGTCGAATATATATGTATGTACCATGATAGAATCTCGAACTCGATACTCCTATTGTATTATTAATTGCCGATGTTGCGTATATGGTATCTTTTCATGTAATTAAAATTAATTTTTACGTAATTTTATTAAGAAGTTATTATCTAATAAGAAATAATAAAATTATTATTAAAATTTTAATATTATATATAATTTATATTTTTTATTTAATATATACTACTATGTTTAAGAATGATACATCTATACACCTTAGATATATCTGTACTTATCACTATATTGATGCAACTTAGAATATTTATAATATTCAATTCAATATTCTATTCGGGCAATACCTTTTGGCCTTATATTAAATATAATACTATATGTATAGATGTCGTTATTAGTTGGCATGCAAAAAGTAGGTACCAAAATTACTTGTCAAGCAATGGTCATGGATCAAAAGTTTTCTCACTGTACAAATGCGTTCTCTTCTGTTAACTTTTCTATTGGAAACCCCCACAGTAACTATTAAATTAATATATATAATCTAAAAAAATTTAAATAAAGAAAATAACAGGTATACTTTTCATAAAACTAGCAAAGTGCTCGAAGCTAAATTCAGTTAGTTGAAAGTTTAGATATTAAAAAATAAAAATTGATAGATTAATTGAGTGAATGGAAAATGTTTGATAAAATTAGTTATTCCTAACTAATATTTAGAGTATCCAACAGAACAAAATGATATAATAAAAAAATAAGAAAAACTAATTAGGATCATCCGAATCAAATTAAAGGATAAGATCAATTTAAACTAAACTTAATATCGCGTACCAGACCACATCCCACCGTAACTAATTTTATATCATTTATCTAATTTAATATCCTTTATATGATATGATATTATTTATCTAATTTGAAATCTATTTTCAACCTAAAATTAAATCATGAACAAATAATATTGGTTTGTGTTTTTGTTTTAATTGTTCATAATTTAATTTTAAATTAAAAATAAATTTTAAATTAGGTAAATAATATTATATCGAATAAGGGATATCAAATTAGATAAATGATACAAAATTAGTTAAGATATGTGGTACAGTACGCGATATTAATTTTAGTTTAAATTAATCTTATCCTTTAATTTGATTTGGATGAACCTCCATTAATCTTATCCTGTAACACATACAATTAAGTCTCAATTCTATGAAAGAATGACATGCGTAATTACCTCATGTAATATCTTCCCTCAGATTAAATATATAAATTTCTATTTATAGAAACTATATGATCAAAGAAAAATAAATTAATAAAATAGCTAAGATTTAAACCTAAAACTTCAAGGTAACTGATCCAGTCTCAATAATGGCCTATGGGAAGAAAGGTCATTTAACCTAAAAACCGTCATGCAAGACCGACATCACACGATTATTGAAATTTGACATCGGTTCCCAACACCACGCATGAGACTCATGACGTAACACCAGTGTGAGTTATTCTCTCAATACTGAAAGGTAAGAGTTGACTTATGCAATCACATGTTGAGGAAGCAACCTGTAAAATGACTGATGGAAAGGTACAACCAGTAGATAGTGTCACTGTTGTGTGTTAGCCTTTCTACAAATGATCAGAATCACACTGACACTTCATATGGTCACCTACCCGAAACGAATCTTCTACTGCTTTAAGGTATAAAAACTTACGAATCAACCAAAGAAAGATAGAATATTCTTACTACAAATTTATGCTCAAGCTTTCTTATTCTCTATGAATATCCCTCTAACTTGAGCGTCAGAGTTTCCTTGTGGGTGACTCCCCTTTCACCCAACAATACGTGATGTTAGTGGAATTACACTCATAGAAATACTCTAAGACACGGTGTAAAACACACAAAGAAAAACATCATTTGAGGACCGGTTGCCATGTCGTACCTTGCACCCCAACTCAGACCAGTTCGTTGGCCACCCAATGAGACTCTATAAATTGATTCCCACGTTTGCATGAGTAAGAAAATCATCATGGAGGATAACACTGATATTCCTAAAGGTCATGTTGAAGATTTAACGTTCCTAGAGCCAAGGCGTCTAGCCTTTGAAACTCCGAGTGCATCTGTGAAGCGTGTGATGTCGATGGTAACTTTTGATCCTAGGGATGAGGTTTTCAGGAAAACGCGTGAAAGCGCGACATATATGGAGAGGATGAGTCCTGTTGAATATCACAAGCCTGAAGTTTCAAGACAGGAGATGTCCCACACACTTTATTATTTGAGGATCGTGACTTATGACGAGGAACAACAGTCACAGTCCCATGAAGAACCTTAGACTCCACGAAGGAAGAACCCTCATGTTGGAACTCCCTCCTCCGGGTACAGATTGAGTATCCCTTTCTCTAGAAGGTTGATGAGTATTCCTATCATCAAGCATTTGCGAACCACTCAGCCTCATTCCATCAAAAAGTACATAGGAAAGACGAATCTATCCAAACATCTTGATGCATATGTTTACGAGGCTATGTTCCTTGGAGCTGAAGTTGATGTCATGTGTTGCATGTTTCCTCGCACATTGACAGGAGAAGCCCTAAGCTAGTTCAAAAAACTTCCCTCCAGGTCCATAAATTCCTAGGAGGAGATGTCTGAGGCGTTTGGAGAGCACTTTATGATCTCCAGATATACCTAAGTCATCTCACACCCTAGCTTAGACCAAGCACGGTGAGACAGAATCTTTGAAAGAGTTTCTAAAGAGGTTCTGCAAGGAGGCAGATGGTCCCAGACTTTACAGAGGCCATTTAGTTGCACATTGTGATTAAGGCTCTACAAACTAAATCTTCTTTTGCCTTGTCCTTAACAAAGATATCACCTACCACGTTTGAAAAGTTCAAACTAAAACTTCCAAGTATGTTGAGATAAAGATGCACTTGGAAGTCACAGCTACACAAGGCAAGCCCCATGCACAACAACATCGGGTAGAGAAAGAAAAGGAGAGGGTAAAGCATGAGAAAATGCCTTAGAAGGAACGAAGCATGAAGCAACAACCTTGACAACAAGATAAAAGAGTTGCGGCCTTCAGCCACTACGCTCCACTTAATGCAAAGCATCCCAGATCCTGAGAAAGGTTGCTTGGGCATCTCTCAACATTTACAGGGTAAGAAAGCCTACATCCATGAAGAGACCTGGAAACCCTAGGAAGTATTGTAACTTCCATAAGCAAATAGGCCATTCAATTGATGAATGTACACAATTGAAAGATGCTATAGAGGTCCAAATTTGAGAAAGAAAGCTGAAGTAGTATCTCTTTAAAAACAAGTCCTTGGACAAGCATAAATAGATAGAGAAAAGGCATAGGGACCGGTCTCCTGACGTTGACGATAGTCGAGGTCCCAAGAGGTCCACCCATGTTGAGAAACAGAAGGGCTTGCTCATAGAGGCAATCTGGGAGGAAGAGTTACCCCTATTCTGTAGTGAGGTAGGCGAGAGGTGATTAACATGATCATAAAAGGTTTTGCAGGAGGTGGCGTATCCAATACAACACGGAAAAACCATCATCGCATGATAATTGTCCCTTCAAGGACAGCGTGTAGACCCCTCTTATCTCTTTGTCTGATGAAGACTTTGGTCCCACAATCCTGAGAGGAGATGATGCTATGGTGATTGTGGTTGTTATTGTAAATATTGATGTGAAAAGGATCCTTGTGGATCAGGGGAGCTGCAACGACGTCCTCTTTTATGATTGTTTCAAGAGAAAGAGTCTTACTGATGTAGATTTGCAACCATATACGCAGGACCTGACGGCCTTCAACAGAGCGAAGCAGCCCACTAAAGGGTACTTGGATACTTGCATCACGTTCGATGGTGAGCCAGGGGATAGGACGATTAGGTCGAGGATCCTGGTCATTAACATTCAATCCCTGTATAATGGCATCATAGGTAGTCCCACTTTGAACGTCATGGAAGCCGTTGTTTTAACCCCACACCTCCTTATCAAGTTTTTTGATAAAGATAACAGGGTGTCTTCTGTATAAGGTGATCAGGAGATGGCTAGGTATTGTTACAACCTCAATTTGAATATGGTGAAACTGGAGGCCGTTAACAAAAAAACGTAAGCTGAACGATGGTGGAGCTGAGGCCGAGTCTGTAAATCTTATTGATCTTAACCGAAAGGCCAAGTTAAAGATTGATCCTCCGAACTTGTCCAAACTAACCCCGGATAAAGGGTCTAAAGTTATAATCTTGGGAGATACCTCGAAAAAAGTGACTCATATAAATGGGAAACTAGACCCTGGGATGGAGCAGTGGTTGTCGGTACTTCTCAAGGAGTTTAAGGACCTATTTTCCTAAACGGTTGTTGATATACTAGACATGGACCCATATTTTTTCTGCCACAGGTTGTCTATGTACCTTGAGAGGAGATCGAAGGCCCAAAAGAAAAGGCGTTTGGGTCCTAAAAAGTAAAAGGCTGCATGCGAGCAGATTGAAAAGCTTTTAAAAGTCGGATTCATTAGGGAAATTCAGTATTCTTCATGGCTCGCAAATGTAGTGATAGTCCAAGAGTCTAATAAGAAGTGACAGATGTACATTGATTATATGGATTTAAATAAGTGTTTCCCTAAGAATCCATACCTTTTACCCAATATTGATAAGATGGTTGATGACTCTTCTGGTTACCAATATTTGTCCTTCATGGATGCTTATTCTTGTTATAACTAGATATCGATGTGAGAATGGGATCAAGAAAAGGCGGCCTTCATGAACGATAGGGGTGTATTTTGCTACATGGTAACATCGTTTGGCTTGAAGAACGCTTAGACCACATACCATCGCATGATCAATAGGATGTTTAAGGGCATGCATACGAAGCTGGTGGAGGTGTATATTAGTGATATTATCGTCAAGACCCCTGCTGGAGGAGATCACATTAAAGATCTACGCAAGATTTTTCAATGCCTTCGACACTATAACATGGACCTCAATCCTTCAAAATGTATGTTTGTTGTCCCTAGCAGAAGATTTTTGGGATTCATGCTTACTCAAAGAGGCATTGAGGCTAACCTAGAAAAATGTAGATTAATCCAGGAGCTCTAAAGCCCCAAAAACTTGCGCGAGGTGAAATCTCTTAACAGCAAGATAACGACGTTGACATGATTCATGAAAAGATGACACATCAATCACTCCCTCTTTACATGATTTTGAAGAAAAATAAGAAGTATGAGTAGGGGCCAGAGCAGGAGGCTGTTTTCCAAAGCCTAAAGGAAATGTTATCCAAACCTTCTATTGTGGTAAGGCTTGATCTCGATGAGCGTCTAATTCTTTATTTATCTATTTTAGATGTGGCCTTGGGAGTTGTTCTGGTGGAGAAAACCCAGAGGGACAGAGGTTGGTATACTTCATTAGAAAAACATTACAGGGGCGGAATGTTAAAAAGGCATCCTTAGCGGTTATCTGGGCATCTCGCTGGTTGAGGTTGTATTTCCATGCCCACCCAATAGTGGTAAGAACAGATCTCTCTCTTCACATAATTTTGTTCAAGCCCGACTTCGTTGGGATAATGATTAAATAGGTTGTGGAATTATCCGAGTTCGACATCACTTATGAGCCCTAGAGTGCCATTAAAGCCTATGATGGCTGATTTTATCGTGGAGCTTTTTGGTTTAGATCCCAAAGAATCTTGCTCTCATTGGACAATGTATGTTGATGGTTCATCTATTAATAAGGGATGCGGGGCTAGAGTTATGGTAGAAAGTGACGACGGGGTCTACTTAGAGATCTCATTGCACTTCAACTTTACCACCTCCAACAATCAAGCATTATATAAGGCCTGTCTTGCAGGGTTTAGAGCGGCCTTTGATATTAGGTCAAGGACGGTGACCCTATGTAGTGATTCTTAACTGGTGATCTCCTAGATTCTTGGAGAATACCAAGCCAAAGAGCCCTTGCTACAAAAATACTTGGCTTGTGTGAACGAGCTAAAGGAGAGATTCCAAACCATCATTTTTAAGCATGTCCTGAGGGAGGAAAACACTCAAGTCGATATCCTCTCAAGGTCGGCTAGCACAAAGAAAGCTGGGACACAACCTCGATTATTCAAAATACTTTGATGGAGCCTAGTGTTGGTCAACCTCCCTTCCTTTACGCCATTCACGCCTGCACTTTTAATGAAGACTCTTGGGTTATTCCTCTTGTGAGGTATCTGGTGAATAGACAACTCCCTGCTAAAGAGTTAGAGCGAAAATAAGTAAAAAGGGAGTTGCCCTTCTTCATCATGGTTGATGGCATGTTGTTTCAACAGGGTTTCTTAGTCACATACCTCATGTGCCTAAATGAGAATAAGACCCAAGGAGTCATGGAAGAGGTTCATGAGGGGCAATGTGGACATCGCACCGGTTCACGGAGCTTAATGTAAAATGTCCTACGAGCTGAATGTTTGCTAATCTGCACTAGTTTAGTAACTACGTCTAATATTCCACTGCTAGACTAACCCAAATGAGTGCAACAAAATATGGAATTATTTTATGGCAACTATGAGAATGTGACATTTTATAGCAGAAAAAAGAAAAATGTACCTATTTATTTATGATACATACAAATCACGTCCACAATATCTTATTCCAAGATTCACCACCTTAGCTTTCTAATTTTAGAAACTCACCGTATATCATTTTTAAGTAAAAGTTGCAAAAAAATACTTATGGGAACTAAACTCACGCCCTCTCAACTCTAAGAAAAATGAGATTATCGTAATACCAACCTTTTGATTCAAAATATATGTGCATTTTTAACTAATATACTGCTTAAATGATGTTGAAGTCCTACATCGAAAAATATATTCATGTGGGTTGATGATAAGTTTTATATATAAGTGTTTTTTATTCAAAATATAACATTGGTTGTTGGAAACAAAGTCCTACGTCAAGTGGATTACTATGGACACAAATGAAAGACTCTTTATAAGAGTGAAAAATTAGCTTTTAAAATTCCCACATCAAATATATTATTTTTGTGGTTGAAAAATTCTATATAAAGGTTTGCACAGTTGCGTGTGTGGGAGTGCGCGTGTGTGTATATATATAGGTTGTTTAAACTATAAAATGCTTAAATCTATATATGATGTATTTTTTTATAATTAAAATTAGTTCAAAATTTTTAATGGAAGGGCTTGAATCATATGGTTTCTAGTTTAACCGATTTGACCTGTCGGTCGAAGCCTATTTTAATTACATTAAATGATAGATTGCATATTATTAATCATAAATCTCTTACATTGCTTTATATTCACATTTGTTTGTTCCTTGATAATGAAGTCCCCAGACATTACTTTTTATATACAATACAATATAAGTGTTGAAGTCCCACACTGAGAAACATAAGTGTTTTTTACTCAAAATATAACATTTGTAGTAAAACACTCTTTATAAAAGTAGAAAATTAGTTTTTTGAAGTCCCACATCGAATATATTACTCTTGATAGATTATTTAAACTATGAAACGACTTAGCCCATATATGATGGATGTTCATTTTTATAGTTAAAATTAATTCAAAATTTTTAACTGAGACACTATTGACTTACTGGTACTAGAATAATTAATTACATATATAAAAAATTTGTTTAATTATATTTTATACAATGTATGGGTGTGTACTAATTCATATATATATATATATATATATATATATATATATATATATATATATATAAAGTCGTAAAACAACATACTTATTTACTTAGATATATCTTGTAATTTGATAATATTTTTAAATAATTATGAATTTTAATTTTTATATTTAAATTTATCTTAAAAAATATTTTTATTTTGAAAATTTTCTATAAAAATTTTTAATTTATACTACCACCGATTTTAAATATAAATAAATTTTTGTAAAATTTTTTGGTCCCGGTAAAATTATACTTTTTCAAGGTCATTAAATGTTTGTGTACTAAATATGTCCTTCTCATATATATTTTGAAAGACAACTAATGCTTTATACAATCAATGATATTAAGAGTATTTTAAAATATTACATTAAATAGTTGATAGCATTAATACAAATTAATATGTAGAAACATAAACACTTTTATTTATGTTTAGAAAAAATAGTATTATATAGATAAATGACTTTTGATGCGAACAAATTAGAGTTTTAAATCTATGAAAATATAGGAGGTAAACTTAGAATTATGAAAAATTTTAAAAGATAGTAATATAGCTACATTAGCGTTTAAAAAACCATTATCAATTAATTAAAAATATTATTTACCCAACATCATATATATATCTATCAGCACTATCCACTGAAACATATACGTCACCGCCTTTAATCAATCAAAACTAAAGACTTCATCTCTCTTTTATTTAATCGAAGGTGATTTGTTTTGGACTAATTAATGGCAATTAAGATAGAGACAACGAATAATGCTTTAAGCTAATTTTCTTATATACAGAGTGGTTACAGCCTATAATCAAAGACGTAATTAATCTAAACACTGATCAATAAACAAAGAGCGCATTCGTACATCTAACTTTATTATCTTTTTCTTAAGAAACTTTGCTATCTTACAAAGAATTGACATTATATACTTTAAAAAAAAAAAAGATTTTGCACTACATACAATTAATTATACGTATAATAATAATTCATTTCAATTTCACTTTCACTGCTTAAATTAGTTTCAAACAATACTTGCACTCAGAGGTGGGCAAAATGAATATTCTGAGGAATATTTGTTGAAATGAGTGAATGATTAACATCGTTAATTAGGTCATAAAGCCTACGCAGTAGTCCGTACGGAATACAAAATACTTTTAGCTCATAAAGATACCCGGTGTTTAGAAATAGAAGATATTAATGAAACATTTTAATAAAAATATAAAAATGCTTGTATTATGATGTAAACACAATCTTAAGAGTGATACATTTAAATTATAATGAAAATAAAAATGAAAATTATCCCGCATATAACTGTATTTCTCTCTTTCTCTCTCTCACACACTCACTTCTCATATGATACATTATATATATATATATATATATATATATATATATATATATATATATATATATATATATATTAAGTAACGCTATTTGGTACGAAGAAATATTTGTATTTATTTAAATGACTAAATTCTCTTGTATTATGTTTGGAAAACTTTTGATATGTTTTTGACCTTGTATTTTTCTCCTGCTTTCATTTTTTTTAATTGAGTCGAGTTATCTCTTATACCTTTTCTAATATCATTTTGATGTCTTTGTCAATAAATAAAATCAAAATAAAATAATTAATAAATATTTTTGCATCACTTATAATTTTTCAATAAAACTAAACAACTAGTATAAATAGTCAGGTAGCGTCTATTATTGAAACTCTGCCAAAATTCTAAGAGATTCAAACCCTAGAAAATTTCCGAGAAGAAGTGTTCATAGTTGCTTTAGAAACCTTTAAGCTTTTCTAAAAAATCAGGTAACGTCCCAAACCTTTCTCTGTTTCATTTAGATTATCCTGTTGCTTTTGCTTTTTTTTTGTTGTAAGTGCTGAAAATGAGGGCCAGAGGAAGTTCTTTAATACACTGTGAGGGCGAATCTCTGTTAGGCATCAAAGACCAGAAAGCTCAATGCAAGGACAACGAGTGCCAAGGTGCGAGTTTTTGAAGCATTCACAGAGTCTGCCAAATCTGAGGGCGTCTCCTTCAAAAATGTTTCTTCAAAGTACAAGTCAAGGCCAACAAGCCAATGTTCTGGGTGAACAAGGACAGAATTGAGCTATTCCTAGTATGGTGGACCTGTGAGCATTTTCTACTAACCGGAGTCACCTTCAATTGCACCAAGACTGAGCTTTCCTCGGTGTTTGTTGAAGCCTTCAGACCCTGCAGGCTTTTAGCGTTACGTATGGGAAATTCTCCTGCAAGAGGCCTACTTGCGTAATGATTTAGGATTTCTGTATGTGTTTTCTTTTATTAGGCTTACAGTTACAATTTCATGATGTTGTGTTATTTGTGGTTTCAGGTGAAATAACAAGTTTTGCACCCATAGAGGCTCCATTCAAGCTTCAACAAAACCTGGCGACAACCCAGGCAGAAAACCGGGTTCAAGCCAAGAGGAATATTTCGAAGGCTCCGAAACCTATAATAAAGTTTCCTGGTGACGCCAGAGAAATTCCTCGCCTTGAGGCCGATACCAGGGAAACTAACGACGCCACGCTAGACAAGTGTGGCAAAAAGAATAAGGGAGACAAGTCCAAGTGGAAGAGGCAGAAGCAAAGAGGTGCCTGACAACACCATAAACCTGTCATCTTCAGCCATTAAATAAGAGACAGAGGCATCCCCCAAGAATAGTGACATCGGAGCAGTTGCATGCTGTTACACCCCCTTATATACACGAGATATATATCTATTCTTCTTGCTTTTAAATTTTTTTTAGAAAGATATATATATTTATCACTTCCTATCTCGCGTATACAAGGACATATATACATTTGATTTTCTTTGAATTTTGAAAGTAAAAAAGTTTCAAATTATTCAGAATGATAAAACGAACTTTCAGAAAATCATAAGTGATCAAAGTTTACAGTATCATATCCAAAGAATAAGGTTTATGAAAGTTTAACCTTTTCCTTGAATTACAATCATCCAACTTCATATTGTATTAAGGTAAACTAAAACTAAAGATTTAATACCTCTACTTCGACTGTAACCAATCATTTCCTTATCTTCAAACCATGTGATTTTGGAATCCTACTCTTGTCACATCTTTTCTCCTATTTGATTGAGGACGAGACCAATTTACCCTCTTGTCATTTCATTCTTTCATCTTGAACTGCTAGCTATATATCATATAACATATATTTTGGACACAAATTCAAACAAGAAGGAGTGAGACACAGAATATAATACTTTACAGATAAGACATAAGCATAAGAGTTTTCACAATCTATAATAATTTCAAACACAATCATATACATAATCAATTATGAATGTAGAGTTTTCATAACATAACAATTATACTTTCATTCACAATCACCCACATAGAATGTCACAATCACATGAATGTCATGCAATGCTTTTAATACTACCATCTCATTCATTTTATGCATGTGGGCCCTTAAAGTTTTAATTTGCACTGGGCCAACCAGGAGTTTACACTGTTCCATAATTCCGGATAATAACATAAATGCCTTTGTAGTATATGAACAGCTCAACTGGCGTGGAAACACTTAGAGACTAATCAGACTGGGAAGGTTTTTATTGTGAAAGTACCCGACACTAGGGAGCGACCCCAGGTCACCTGAAGCACCCTTTCACACCCTCTCATCCCAAGGCTCGCAATTAAGCCTCCTCTAATGTATCCTCAGTTTCTATAATTCGTCCCCAGGCAATATCACATCTCATTTCTCTTTAATGATTCATGATGCATGAACTACTCGCATATTTAGTTGGTTAAGACTTTTAGAAACTCAATTATTAAATACCATAAAGGTTCACAAAATCATCACAATAAACTGTACATTCCCATAAGTTCTTCTTTGAACTTCTGTTATACAGAAATAATTTAGTAGAGTCTTCAAATTCAGATCTCACCAAAATTGAGTTTCCAAGCCTTAAATATCTCAAAACTTTCTCTTAAAAATCTTCACATATTTACATAATTTTTCTCAATTTGAATCTTAACTAGATTGAGTTTTAGAAATCTCGACAAAATATCCTTTTGTTATTTCGTTGGGGAAAACCAAAATAATTTACTTTAAACTTCTAATTTCTAAAGAAAATAATTTAAAATCATTAACTAAGAATACTTAAAACTATAAAAATTTTCTTTAATTCAAGAATTAATTATCTCAACCTCTGATTTTTATAAAATAGCTTCTTTCTAATACTAGATTTTATTCTAGAGATTAAAAATAAAGTTAGTGAAAATTATTTCTAAGAAGAAATAAAAGACTAAAATAATTATAAAATACTTTCTCTTGGAATAAAAATTTAAAGAGTAAGGTAAGAAAATTTTTACTGAGTTTTAACTTTCCGTCATGCTTGCTATATGCTCAAACTTCATATCACAAGGTCATCAATCACTCATCAACCACAATCAAGTATCATCAATCATAATTGCATATTATTAATCACAGTCTAATATTATAAATCACAATATCATTAATCGAAATCAAATATAATTAATTATAATCAAGTCAAATCAACTAAATATCGCTCATAAATATAATTCAAATTTTAATGGTTATTTAAATTAGTAGATTTGATTTTGAGTCCTTATAGTCCATTCCTCGCACAGGTCTATATAAGTCCATATATATAATTCAGTCTTTGCATAGGTATAGTTCAGTCTAGACAGGTCATAATAGTCCAAGTCCTTGCATAGGTTTAGTCCAGTCCGTATAAGTTCTAATAATTCAGATCCATGCATAGGTATTTCAGAATAAGCTACACAATATATTAAATTTATTATTAATTTTAAGTTGAGAAGTTATTACTTTAAAATAATAATATTATTAAATTTAAAAGGAGCAGGGGACTCCTCCCATTATTCTTATGTCTTTCATATTATATTCTTATCTCACTCCCCCTTACCTCTTGTATACCGATTCGTTATTGAAAATCCCTACGCGCCTCGTCTCCGAGTTCTAAAACATACCAAATTCATTTTAATATAGTTACAAGATGAAAATTAAGATCACTACTTAAAGCAGAAATGGTAAATTTTGAATAGTAAATAGTGAATAGTTAATAGTGAATAGTAAATAGTAATAGTAACACGTGAATAGTAATGGTAAATAGTAAATCGTGAATAGTAACTATAAATAGTGAATCGTGAATAGTAACGGTAAATAGTGAATTATGAATAGTAATGGTAAATAGTAAATCATGAATAGTAATGGTAAATAGTAAAACGTGAATAGTAAAGATAAATAGTAATAGTAAATAGTAATTTACTATTTGAATAGTAATTTACTATTGAAATAGTATTTTACTATGTAGAATAGTAACTTAAAATAATATTATTTTCAGTATAATAATAAATTTCTAAAAACGATATAAAAGTAACCCTAAAAAATATAAAAGAGATGTATTCGTACCTTAGAATTTTAGCAGAACCTTCTTCCAAAAAAATTATTTCTCTCTCTTACTTCCACCACTATCTCACTAGTACTACTATATTAAGAAAACTTAATCTGAAATTGTGAATTCTAAAGAAGAATTCCTTCGGTATTTATAGAAAAAAAATTACTATACATTCCATTATTTTAATATAAAAATACTGTGCATTTTTTGAAATTTAAAACCTGGTTACTGTACACCTTTTGAAAATTTCGTACATGCACAGTGTTTTGTATAGTAAATATCGGCAGAATTATTAAGCCAAATAGTAACCTTTCACTCGGTATATTTTAAATATTCAAAATTAATCCTTTTGAAATTTTTGTGATATTATATCAGTTCTCACTAATTTTATGATAAGTAATATAAAGTTTAAATTTTAAAAATCTAAAATTTTCTGGTAATAAAAATTTATTAGTACGTTTTCAATTTTTTTATGATTGGTAAAAATCAAGATTTTACTAAAACTGATAATTTTTAGATAAGTCTACTTGAAATGGATTTTATAAAATTTTCTTATAATTTAACTTTACATTCTTGTAAATATTTTTAATTTTAAGTAACTTTATATGAATTTAAAATTATTTAAAATATATTATTTTATTAAAATATTTCAAAATTTTCAAAAAATTCTAAAAAATCATAAATATTATGTAGATCAAAAAGTTCTAAAGAACCATAGTCTAATTCCTTCAAAATTTTATTTTAAAATTCTAATAAAAGTTAAATCTTAAATATGTAAAAACATAAATATAAGAACATAAAATAAAAATGGTGAATAATAAAGATATTAAAAATTATTAATATAATTTTCTTAATTAGTGAATACTAATTAAGTCATTTTAAAATTCTCATTCAGAAATATTTTTATTTTTTTATTATTATTATTTTTAAAAAACAAATAATTAAAATAAATACCAAAATTTTTAAAAAAATGATAATAATAAACTAACTTATAGTAAGTATTTCTCAAGAAAGATATATTAATATCTATTTTCTATTTGTGTTGAAAATGGGATGTTACACATACTCCTTCCTCAGAGTAGAATTTGAGAGCCTATCTGGCTTGACACGAAAATAAAGAAGACTAGAGGAATCTGGGGGTACCCCAGTACTGCCTTCACAACAAACTGGACCTAGGCGACATGAGGGAAACGATAGATGTTGGGAGGTGGCACCTGTGGTAAGTGGAAGGGATGCTGGAATCCTTCAAGGGTCTTGTAGACCATGTTGGGCAAAGCTCAAACTATTATGACTAGATTCTAGCCCTGGACGCTGAGCTGTGGGTTGTCACCAAAGAAAGAGCTTTATTGTCGGAGGTAGTCAAGGCCAGAGACAAGACTCTGGCTAAGAAGGAAACTGCTTTTGCTGCCGCACTAAAGGAGCTGGTGGAGGTGGAACAGCTTCGAGAAGAGAACCAGAAGCTGAAGGAGGAGAATAAAAAGATAGCACAGGAGACCACTGATGCCAAGAATGCCATGAAAAAGGCGCAGTAGACCAAAAGCAATATGAAGCTGAAGTTGCTTCCTTAAATAAGAAAATTGAAGACACAATTATCCTTCGTGAAGAGAATGACAAGCTACGGGAAAATGTAAGGGTGGTGCAGGCGGTGGAGCTCTGTGGTACTGTAGCGCTCAAAACATTCAGTGCCGCTATTCGCTAACTCATGCATTGCAACCCCAGTATGGCTCTTAATCTGAATGGCATCAGCCCATACTTCCAATTCTAGCCAGTACATTAAACACCTCTAAAACCTTGACCTTTCACTGTTTCCTTCCAAAATTAGTTTCTAGTAGTTATTTGACAACAACACAAGCATGATTAAATAACCAAACACCTGGGTGTATTTATATATTGATGTGGGTTTTGATAATGACACAACAAATGAAGATATATAAAGGATGTTGTGCAAAGCGATTAATTAGAAGCAATTCAAGTTTATACGGATCAAGAAATCAAGAATTAAATTGATGAAGTCCAAAGAATTGATTCAAGGCATTTATAGAAATCTTAAACAAGTGATATAATCTAGAATGAAAGGAATCAAGAATCATGAACAAAAATGCATCAAAAGACCAAAACGCATCAGAATACATCAAAAAATGAAGAAACAAGTGCAGGAGAAGCATAGGAATCGATTCACCCCTATGGGAATTGATTCCCACGTGAAAAAGGAAGGAGGAATCGATTCAAGGCCATTGGGAATCGATTCATAGGGCTGGGAATTGATTCCCCCTGTAGGAATCGATTCATGCACTTAAATAACCCAGGGAATCGATTCACGCAACACAGGAATCGATTCATGATTATAGGAATCGATTCCCCTTGCCAGGAATCGATTCATTCGCTGTTTTTGATGGAAAAATAGCCTGGAGGAATCGATTCATCACTGGAATCATGCGCTGAATCATGGAAAATATCAGTACGCGCTTTCAGAAACTTAACTCCGCTGAATCCTCTCTCGAGACTCTAATTGAAACGGCGTTGCATTTATTGAGGCAGACAATCACCCTCTCCAAGCCAGAAATTGTAACACCCTCGGTTAGATAAGACAAACCCTTCTATAGGATCATCCTATTTAACTAAGAGTGTTAATAGTTTTCAGAAAAAGTGAATATTTTTTTTAAAAATAATATAAAATGATGGCAGATCAGTGGAAGCAAATAGTAGATAAATCACATAGTCATTCACAAACTATAAGTAATTGTACTCTTAATAGAATGGGGCACGCAGACACCCTTAAATATTATACAGTCATCCAGTGTCTTATTATTCATTAATAAATATCTACTACATCTATTCTACTTTAATGAACACTCCCAGTTGGTTCAGCGTATTGCTGTTCGTCGTACTCCTGTTCTTGATTCCCTATTTCCTCTGTTAATATTCAACAGTAAGGGTGAGTATAACCCAAGACCCTGAAGGTCATCCGGTGCGGACATAATCCAGTTAACAGATAATAACACATCATGCAATTAACATATTTATAACTATAACAATCAAATGTGCTGTCATGGAATGCATGAGATTGATTTATTATGATTTATCTTAATTAAGTCTCATGATGCATGTGGGCCCAATAAATCAATTCATTATCTCCTCATTCTTTCTAGAGCGATCGGAGTCCGCCCAAGCCCCCATTCATTTTCATAAGGTACGAATGAACTCACAGGTTCTCATCAATATATATTATTTTGGGGCTTGGATCTCCGCGATCATAGTTACACTCCGTCATTTAGTCAAAGTACACTAGAATTGCATCGTCTCACCCGGCTTCAGGCGCGACTCTGATGCCATTGGGTTTCCATTCCGGTTGTACTCCCAAGATTCTTATCGGAGATCGAACGTGAATGTCCTCCACTGTACCAAGTGTATGCTCTAGATTCTTCTTCTTCAAAAA
This sequence comes from Clitoria ternatea, assembly GCA_037962975.1. Taxonomy (NCBI): domain Eukaryota; kingdom Viridiplantae; phylum Streptophyta; class Magnoliopsida; order Fabales; family Fabaceae; genus Clitoria; species Clitoria ternatea. The sequence continues at coordinate 18,457,579 of CM075670.1, read as the reverse complement.
TATTTTCATGATGCGAAATGCATTATTTTTATCATTTGATCCTTGGGTATGTATGTGTTTCCAGTCTCATAATATTTATTCACAAGCTCTTGGATCTCATCAATTTTTCAGACGTTGTAAGTCATTTTTATTATTATTCTAGAAAATATATCGGTTATATCTTGGCTAAAATAATACTTTGTTTAAAGAGTAAATAATATGTTTCTTATTTCATTATTCAAGATTAAAACAATAATAATATCTATAACAATAATACTAGTTAATAATAATAATAATAAGAATAACAATAATAATGATAATAAGAATAATAATAATAATTGTAACATCCCAAAATAATTTAAAAAGAATTAAAGAAGAGTTTCTGAATGAAAATCCGAGTGAAAAATATTAAAAAACTAGGTTTTCCGAGTAAAAAAAGTTGTTTCCGAGTGAAAATGTTGAAAACCAGATTTTCCGAGTAAAATAAGTTTGATACCGAGTGAAATGAGGTTTCTGAGTGAAATAACCCTGATTCCGAGTGGAATCGGACTGAGAAAAGTTTTCTGAGTGAAATAACTATAATTCCGAGTGAAATCAAACTGAAAAGAGTTTTCTGAGTGAAACTAAGATGTTTTCCGAGTGAAATATGATTGAGGAAGAGTTTTCGAGTGAGAAGATGTTCTGTCTGAATGAGACACGTTCGAGTAAGTAAAGTCCGAGTGAAATGGAAACATTTCCGACTGAAATGCTTCCGAATGAGTTGTTTTCGAGAGAAGTGGAAGTACCTCTTGGACCAATTTCTTTGATTAAGTAAACTTCCGAGTAATCCTTTCAAGTGGAATGATCCGGTCGGTTTATGTAAAACATATGAGTGAAATTATGTATTTTTAGATGATCTGGTCGGTTTATACAAAACCGAGCTTGTTATTCATTGAATCCAACTTCTGTTTTATAATTTCTCACTGGAATTCACATAGACACCCATGAATCTTAGTATTTTCACAGTCCAATACAGTTCATATCTTTTCACAATTCAACACTGAGTATATCCACTTAGCAACAAATATATATATACAAATAGTAACAATTAAAGTATTTAATTCACAACAACACCGAATCTGTCCTGGAAAGGTGAGGACCAAAGGTACCTTGACCCTTTCCTTTCACTCGGATTTCCCCAGAATACCCGAGAATATACCCCCTTACCTTAATGGAGTTGAGGAAGTTTCCCTTAACTGTCCTTACTTCAGCTCACAGTGAGGAGGATAGGAAATTGAGAGAGGAAGAAGCTTGTTCGTAGAAGAAGAAAGAGAGAGCTTTGTTAATCTACGTTGGTTCTGAAAGTTCATAGAAGAAGGAAGAGAGAGCTGTGTTGTGGTATTGGTTTAATAAGGAAGAGGCAAGTGGGAGACAAGTTTTCCCCGTGACTGAAGGTTAGGTGGAATAATGGAGACTTTTGAGCTGTGTCCACCGTCAGCTTTGACCATTTCAGCCACTTACGTACAAGAGTTGGTAAGATTGAAGGGAATATATATTAAATTATCTGAAGGTGAGTGAAAAGGTGCAATTTTTCCCTGTAATTGGCTCATTGTGACAGTCCTTTTTGGATTTATGTAGACAAGTGGACCGGTCAGTAGCAGGAACGAAAGGAAATAGAGCTACAGGGTCATCTCGCTCAAGCGAACTCTGACTCGCTTGAGCGAGTCATACTGTCCTCGCTTGGGCGAAGTGAAGAAAAGAGTATCAGGGTCGAGCGCCCTTGAGCGCAGTATGCTCGCTTGGGCGAAGTAGAGAAAGGGCTGATTGAAAGGAGGAATTATGCATCAGGGGGTTCATCTCGCTCAAGCGAAGTCCGACTCGCTTGAGCGAGTCATCCAATTCTTGCTCAGAATTCCTCTGAAACTAACTCAAGTACTCCTCTTCTCACTCAGCAGAACCTATCCAGACTGAGTTCTTTCTCTCACTCAGACTTCCTGCTTGGTAAATTTATTCCGAATCCGAGTCTTCACTCACTCGGAGTTCCACTCGATTATGCCTTTCAGAAACCGACTTTCCACCTATTGGTTACTCACTTGGAACTGATTCTTCTTGAAACACTCGGTCAAATTTCTCTTCCTTGGAGGTGACTCAGTCGGAGTTGCCTCACTTGGACTCTCATAAAGTATTTCACTCGGCAGAATCTCCCTGAAACCGGCTCAAGCAACACAGGTTTTCCACTCAGCAAGATAATCCTGACTGACCCATCATTCACTCAGTAATTCACCCTCACCCGACTCATCTTGCTTGGTTTTCTACTCGGCAAGATCAATCAGAGCTGACTCGTCTCTTGCTTGGCCTTTCACTCGGCAATATATTCTAAATCCAAGTCATTTCTCAATCAGTCTTTCACTCGGCAACTTCACTCAAGTCCGAGTCATTTCTAATGGTTCTCAGTTGGTTAAATCATTCCAAACCTACTCTTTTCTCACTCGGTAATTTACTTCTCAAACCGACTCCTTTTTTATTTTCTCACGAGGGAAGTTATTCCAGAATACTTCTGGACAACGCATCATAAATCCCCATAGATGCCAATCCCCCACTCAGAGTTACACCCTCGGATTCCACCATCAAGTTCCATTCGGCATTACTCTAACCTCTCATCGCTCGGAGGAATTCACTAAACTGTCTCACTCAGACCTAATGAAATCTTGTCCACTCAGATTTATTCAAACTCCACATCACTCGGAGGGATTCACTAAGTGAAGTCTTACTCGGACTTATTTCATACTTAGCCACTCGGAATAGGTACCCTTAATCAATCGGAATATACATATAACATCGTTCACTCGGAATATGACTCCTAGAGTATACCTCAATCAAAACTATCACAACCCTTCTTCCCTCAGAAGAGGTTCACTCGGATTTTACCACTCAGGAGCATTTAAGTCCTTCCCCACTCGGGGTTCACTCGGCTATTCATCTCTTAGCAACACATAGACTATCCTTTCTCAAAATACGTTTCACTCAGAATCCTTTAAGGCCTTCACCACTTGGAAAAAGAGTCATAAACATAAGCCTCACTCAAAAATTGGTTCTAAGCCTTATATATATATTCTACTCGAAATGGGTTTCCATCACTATATTCCACTCAACATTTCATATTCGGGGCATGCCACTCAGGACAGGTTACACTGGGCTCAGATATGCCCCTACTCGGAACTCCACTGCCCAAAATACCACACTTGAAAATCTTTCTACCCGGAATGCTATCCCCTTCCTCACTAGGGAGGTTCTGACTTGGACAAACTCACTCGGATTAAACTCGGAAATTCACCTCATCTGAGATTTCTTTCAAAACTCCCCACTCGGACGGAATTCGTCCAGGATCTCACCTGATCCTCATCATACTCAATTTTGGAAATGCCACTCAGATATATCCCTGACTGGGTCCCTTTACTCGGAATACTGCAATCAGAGAAGTTTCATTCGGAAAAGGAAGCACTTGGCAAGGTTTGACTCAGAAACAAGTCATTCAAGGGTGTTTTGACTCGGAATTTTCACCCGGAAGTGGTTCTCTTGAACACACTTCACTCCAAATGTCTCCGAAGCCAGGATTCCACTCGGTAGTAACCCTCTCGGTCATATGTTACTCAGACAACATAAACTTACACTCGGAATTTCATCCTTCAGTCGGTATTTCTCTCTGTCACTCGGAACAGAACCCTTTTTCACTCGGAATTTGAATAATTGCATTATTGGTCTATATAAATTCCATAATTACACACAAAAATGAAATTCTTATGATATTATAGACCATCTACAGAGTATTTATTTACCAATTCTCACTTACAGACCTTTCATACTTCAAAATTTACCAAATAAGACTGTTACTAAAAATAGGGATATTACAGAAATCAAGCACAGGAAACATGGAGGCAGACAAAATTCAAATTAATTGCACAAATCATGGAACCGGGAGTGGAAAACCTTGCCATTGAAACTCTATAAATAGAGAAGAAGCTGAAGGCAAAAACGCACACCAACAGCAAGCAATTCTTTCCTTCCTGTCCCACGCTGCTTTCTTTATTTCTCTTGTTGCTCTCTGTTTCTCAATTGCTCTCTTTTTATTATTTGGCAAATTATTTTGAGAGTGAGTTTTGTGAGCAAAATTATTTTTAAGAGCTAAACTTGAATATTATTTCTTGAGAAAGAATCATTTTGAGTGCTAAAATTTGCATATTATTTTCTAAGAGAGGAAAATAATTTTTGTGTGCTAAATTTGCATATTCTTTCTTAGAAAGGAAAATATTCTCAAGTGCTTTAATTTGTATATCCACTCTTTGGAGAGTTATCTTTGTACACCTAAACACCAAAAATTCTAGAGGTTTGGGTTGGGGTTTCAACCTTGTAATTGTGAGATTGAGAGATTGGGTGGGGTGCCCTTGTACTTGTGAGAATTGGGTTCTTGAGTGTGGGACACTAGGAAGCCGTGATTGCTCAAAGTTGTATCTCTAATCTCTAATAGTGGAAATCCTCTAAGTGGGTTGCTTAGAGACGAGACGTACACCGGTGTGGTGGAACTCGTATATATTGGTTTGCAAATCTTTCTTCCCTACACTCATTTAATTTGTGTACTTAAAATTGCTTGTTAAATATTTGTGTTTATAATTTAATTAATAAAGCAACTTTATTAATTTACTTGTTAATATTAAAGTGCATGTTCTTTTAGTTTGATAAAACCTGTAAATCACTTAGATTAAAATTGTTAAAGTTATTTAAGTAATATTCTTGAATTAATTATGCTAAAATTAATTATTACCTTCTAAGTGTTCAAAATAGTGTAACGTTTAATTTGATATTCTTAGTTGTTATCTTGAATATTACTTAAACTCTTTAAGTGAATTCACTTGCCATACATTAAGTGCTTATTATCTTGTCTTGTGTATAAATTGTTATTTACTTGTGATTAAATTTATCTTTTTCATCAAGCATATTTATTAAAGAATTAATTTCAAAAGCATTCCAAGTAAAATTTTTAATACTCAATTCACCCCCTCTTGAGTAATTGAGGCCACTTAGTTAACACTGGGTCCATGGTTCTTTAATTGAAAGAGAAAGAGGAATGGAAGGGAAGACTTGAGTCTTACCTTTTAACTCAAAAACTTAGGTTTCGTGTGACTTTAAACTTTATCCCTACCTTCCATGGCTATCCACGGTTTAACTTGAGGAAGAAGAAAAAGAACCCAACATCAAATGCATGCATGTGAGCAGGGAAAAAAGAGCTTGAATTACAATGCACTAACCTTAATGAAATCGAAGACAAATGAAAGAGGAAGAAGAAGAAAGCACGACTTGAGAAGAAACACGATGAAGGGGATGATGACGAAGAAAGAGAGCTCGAGAGTTGGGAGGAGGTACACAGTTGAGAGAATGAAATAAAGTGAGAAGAAAAAAAGAAATGAGGGAAAGGAAAATCAAAAAGGAATTAAAAATAAGACAAACTAATTGGAATTAGTTACTTAAATTTTAATTTAGGTAGAGTAAATAATTTAATTCTCAACACCTTAATTTATTCTAGAAATTTAAATTTTAAGATGTTACATCGACCGCTCGGTATAGTGATATTTTTCATGGGCATTAGCCTTTAAAATTTTATTAAAAATTCATCCGTTGGAGAAAAATTATAAAACTTTAGGAATAAGAAGATAGTGTGTTTCTAAGAATTACTGTAAAAACCATGCAAAAATTTGAGTTCTAGGTATGATTTTCCATTTATTGGGATTTTACATAATAATTTTTTAAAAGAATTTGTCCTTTCCCTAGGAGAAAACTGATGAAACTATAGGGACAACCTTACAATGTCTTTCCAAGCATAGCCGTAAAAAATTAGGTAAAAATTCAACCGCTCGGTATCATCATCTTTTTTGTGGGCATTAGCCTTCAAAATTTTATTAAAAATTCATCCATTGGAAAAAAATTATGAAACTTCGAGGATAATCTTACAATATCTTTCTAAGGATAACCATAAAAAAATCATGTAAAAATCCAACTGTTCGGTATGGTCATCTTTTTCGTGGGCATTAGCCTTCAAAATTTTATTAAAAGTTTATTCGTTGGAGAAAAATTATGAAACTTTAGAAATACAAAGATAGTGTGTTTCTAAGCATTGCTACAAAAAACCATGTAAAAATTTGAGCTCTACGTACCATTTTCTATTTATTAGGATTTTACACTGAATATTTTTTTAAAAAGATATGTCCCTTCCCTTGGAGAAAACTGATGAAGATTAAGGACAACATTACAATGTCTTTCTAAGCATGACCATAAAAAATCATACAAAAATTCAATCGCTCAGGATGGTCATCTTTTTCGTGGGTAAATGCCTTCAAAATTTTATTAAAAATTATCCGTTAGAGAAAAATTATGAAACTTTTGGAACAAGAAAATAATGTGTTTCTAAGCATTACCGCAAAAAACTATACAAAAATTCAAGATCTGAGTACCTTTTCCATTTATTGGGATTTTACACATAATATTTTTTAAAAAAATGTCCCTTCCCTCGAGGAAAACTGATGAAACTTTAGGGACAACCTTACAATGCCTTTCTAAACATAGCCGTAAAAAATATACAAAAATTCTACCGTTTGGTATGGTTATCTTTTTTATGGGCATTAGACTTTAAAATTTTATTAAAAATTCATCCGTTGGAGAAAAATTATGAAACTTTGGGAACAAGAAGATAGTGTGTTGCTAACCCATATGTTAGGCCATGGAGATGTTCGGTCTCCATGTCGCCTTCATGATCCGGTATGTAGATGGCTACTTCAGCGCTCAAGAGAAGGGCTTGGAGAGGCTGAATAAAGAGAATGAGGTGACGATTGCCTAGCTTCAAGAAGCTCTGAGGGTGGCAAAAGAAATCTCCGCGTTGAGGGAGAGGTTGATGGAGGTAAAGCAAGGTCTGAAGATCACTCAGTTTGGGCAAGCACTCACCGAGTCTAAGCTTTCCGTTGGCGAGGAGAAATCTGAGCACTGGGAGAGAAAGTTGAACATGGTGGAGGACGCGTACAGAGGGCTTTCTCTAAAGAAAAAAGATATTGGGGGATCTCTACAAAAGGCTTGAAAAGATTTTGCTTCTTCTCGGGAGAAGCTGAAGGCTGCGGAGTCTAGGTATCATGTGGAGATGTCCGAGAATAATCCCAGATAGACATACTGAAGGGAGAAGTTGTCAAGAAGTATGTTGCTACTTTCGAGCTATGTCGCAAGCAGGCCTCTGTTTTGAACCCCTCTGTCCCGATCTCATGGGAGAGGGTCGACCCTTTTAAAGTAGTGATAGATGGCCAAATTGTCGACCCCCGGATTCTCATGATGACATAATCGATCCTCCTCCTCCCTCAATGACCAAGGTGACGTTATTCCCCCCAACGACCAAGATGGCATTACTTCTGGCTTCGAAGTAGGGTTTGGCCCTAATAACACTACTCTAGTCATTACTTCTAGTGTAGGTGTTGAGCCCGGCCCAGATGGTACTATCCCAGATGTCGGGGTTGATGCTAAATCTCCGAGTCATTATTTTGATGTGTAATTCTCAGAAGATTTACACTTTGGCAAGCGCACCAGTCGTTAAAATTGTAATATGTTTGATCGTCCCACAGGGATTGTGGTAAGTACCTCAATCTCAGACTAGTACAAGCTGAACCAACACAAGCACAGAAAGTTCATTCGGTTTTTGTTGTTTTAATGTTTTCTAGTTGTTTTTGTATTTCCAGAAACAGTGTTAAGATGAAATGTGAAAGGTGATTAATAGAAAATAGGTCAGGATTGCTTCGGTTCACAAATTCATCAAGAAACATGCAATTAAAGTATAATCAAACTTCATAATCCAGAGGACAATCCGCTTGTGGTTATTCCCTAATTCCTTAGGTGAAAAACACTAATCCTTTAGCATCGAACCTTAATTCCTTAAGTGCTCAATTAACCTAAGAATCTAATGCGAAATTGGAGGTTGAACTCTAACTATTCACCTAACTTAATTAGGCCTGAACTAGTTAGAAAGCTGGAAGTTACCTAAGCTTCAACCATGATTCCTCACTGGCGAAGTTCTTCATCAGTTCTGGATTTGTCAATCCAGCAAAACAGATCCACTCCTCAGCTTGTTTGCCTCAGGATCTAGAAGTTGATTTCCTCACTCACAGCTTCAAGATTCTATTGCTAACCTTCGCAATCCCAACCTTAGGAACTTAGAACTCCATCGACTTCGGTTCCATCGAAGGAATGTGGAAAGACATGGAGGAGAGGATTTAGAGAGAGAGAAAGTAGAAAGATGTTGGAAATGGAAAATGAATTGTATTCTATGTACTCTGTTTTCTCTGGTTATGTTACAGAATATGTACAAGCATATATATAAGCATCTACCTAACTAACGAACTTAACTAATCACTAGGAAAGCTAAGTTAATAATTAAACTCACTAACTAATTACATAATTACGGAATAACTAACTAATTACAGCTCAGCTCTTAGCAAATTACAGTTCATCATTAGCTAATCACAGTGCAGCACTAACTAGTAACAGCTCAGTACTTAAATTACTAAGATGCAGAAGTAGGAGAGAAGGCAGCAGGAAATAGCACTGGTGCCGAGTGTCTTCTGGAGGGAACAATCAGTGTTTTAAATAACAGCCTTCACGCTTGAGTGAACTGGGTTCTCGCTTAGGCGAGCTCGAAATATGTACTGCAGTATTGCTTTCTCGCTTTAAGCGTTATGGAGAAGCTTGGGTGAGGGGTGATGTTTTGGAGTCACGTTTGAGCGAATTTTTGACCCTCGCTTGAGCGAATTTGACTCTCGCTTGAGCGAATGGATTATTCAATCAGCATTCTGAAATTGACGCTCAAGTTCTTCTTTTTATTTCAATCGGTGCTTTTAAAGTCTCGCTCGGGTTTTCCAAATCTCGCTCGGCTTTTTCCTTTCAGCTTGAGCGCTCTTTTTCCTGCACCAATAAATAACTAATTTGCCCAGCGTTTGTTCACTGATTGTCCAATATTTGAACGCTGGGTTAATGAAAACTCAATTTCTTAACTAATTAATGTTTTTAATCAGTTTCTTACATAAATTAAGCACTTTTGAAATAATTAAATAAATTATAAATTATTAGCAATTAATTAAATAATAAGGCTAAACTAATCACTAAACAATGAATTAAGTCAAATAAAAGGTAGAATAATTAAGTCTTTTCAAGACTTATCAGGGGTCAGAAAATCTTTGTCTTAACTTCTTTATTTAATATGTACTGTGATTAAGTAATGAAGAATTTTTTGTTGTTACACTTGCTTTATATTTCTTGTGGATAATATTGTCGTCTTCGAGTAAGATTTTCTTACTTGGTGTTAATATAATCTGTATTCGTAGCTGAAGGCTCTATTAACGAACAACATTATTGTTCCTAAGGAAACGTATTTAGGTTTATGTAACTTAGCATAATTCTGGAAAAGATGAACTTCGTACTCCTCGAGGAAGCGTATCTTACTCGGGTCTTCGTAACTTAGTGGAATTCTGGAAAATATGAATTTCGTACTCCTCAAGCAAGCGTATCTTCCTCGGGTTGTTGTAACTTAGTGGAATTGTGGAAAGATAAATTTCGTGTCCCCCGAGCGAGCGTATCTCACTCGGGTTTTCTCGATATAAATTATTTCCCACAAGCAAAAGTATATAAATCATTTCCCTCGAGCGAGTGTATCTCACTAGGATTTTCTTGATATAAATCATTTCCCCTAAGTGAGCATATCTCACTCGGGTTTTCTTGATATAATCATTTCCCCTGAGTGAATGTATCTTACTCGAGTTTTCTTAATATAAATCGGTTCCCCCGAGTGAGTGTATCTCACTTGGTTTTCTTGATATAAATTGTTTCCCCGAGTGAGCATATCTCATTCGGGTTTTCTTGATATAAATCGTTTTCCCCGCACGAGCGTATCTCACTCAGGTTTTCTTGATATAAATTATTTCCCCTGAGTGAGCGTATCTCATTCGGGTTTTCTTGATATAAATCGTTTCCTCTGAGTGAAGGTATCTTACTCAAGTTTTCTTGATATAAATCGTTTCCCTTGAGCGAGCGTATCTCACTCGGGTTTTCTTAACTTAGCATGATCTTGGATAGTAAGACGTTTGGAGAAAAGAAAACTTTCATTGAATGCTATGTGTGGGCCTTGTTAAAACCTCCTGAGAGAAAAACTCAATAGGAAAACCTCCCAGGTAGGAAAAATAGTGCCCTTTTGGTTTAGATCAATAAAAATACATTTTTAAATGCGTAGCATTCCATGTTCAAGGGATACTCCTGCCTTCTAGCTCTTCCAACCGGTATGCGCCTTTTCCTACGACTTCTTTTACCCGATACGGGCCCTCCTAATTAGCTACGCATTTTCCTTCTTCTCTTGGTTTGCGGTTGTTGTCGACAACTCGTAAGACTAGGTCCCCTAGTTGAAAGGGTTGGGGTTTGAGCATAGAATTCCACTTCTGGGTGGATCTAAGTTTGTAAGCTTGGAGTTTTATAAAGGCTATATCTCGTTCTCCCAAACTAAGATCTAAGTCTTCCCTTCTTCCTCTATCACCATCCTTTTCCTCATAAGCCATTCTTCGGGGAGAAGGTTCCTCGAGTTCAATTAGGATCATGGCATTTGCGCCATAAATAAGTCGAAGCGGGGTTTCATGCGTCGCCGAGTGTGGAGTCATGTGATAGGCCCACAAGGCTCCTAGGAACTCCTCATCCCATCTCCCTTTCGTTTGCCCCAATCTACGCTTTAATTCTTGGAGGATTACCTTGTTTGCTACTTCGGCTTGGCCATTTGTCTACGGGTGCTCAATTGACGCAAACCTTCTTTTGATTCCTAGATTTTTGCAGAACTTAACAAAATTTTTGTCTATGAACTGGCGCCCATTGTTAGAGATGAAAGTATAAGGGAGTCCATCTCTATATATTATATTCCTCTATGTAAAGGCTCGGGGATATCCATGCCTCAAGTGTTGAAAGGCCAAGGCGAGAGGATCCCATGTAACGGCTCCGAGTGTAACACCCTCGGTTAGATAAGACAAATCCTTCTGTAGGTTCATCCTATTTAACTGAGAGTGTTAACAGTTTTCAGAAAAAGTGAATATTTTTTTTTTAAATAAATACGTGGCAGATCAGCGGAAGTAATATTATATATATATATCACATAGTCATTCACAAACTGTAAGTAATTGTACTCTTAACAGAATGGGGCACGCAGGCACCCTTAAATATTATACAGTCATCCAGTGTCTGATTATAAATATTCTATCCTTAATGATTATTCCCAATGGGTTCAGCATATTGCTGATCTTCACACTCGGGTTCTTGAGTTTCTAATTCCTCTGAAAAATGTTCAACAGTAAGGGTGAGTATAACCCAAGACCCTGATTGGTTCATCCGGTGCGGACATAATCCAGTTAACATACAATGTCACATAGATCATACATTTAGCATATTTATAACAATCAAGCATGTTGTCATCACATAATCGTATATTTAGCATGTTCACAATTATAACAATCAAGCATATTACCATAAAATAAATCATACATATTCACAATTATAACAATCAAATATGCTGTAATGAATGCATGAGTTTGGATCCATTATGATTTATCTTTGATTAAGTCTCATGATGCATGTGGGCCCAATAAATCATTTCATCTTCTTCTCATTCTTTGGAATATCACCATTCCAATCATCTAGAGCGATCAGGGTCCGCCCAAGTTCCATGTGGTACAAATGAACTCATTGGTTCTCATCATTAATTTAAATATTTTTGGAACTTGGATCCCTACGATCATAGTTACACTCCGTCATTTAGTCAAAGTACACTAGAATTGCATCGTCTCACCCAGCTATCAGGCGCGACTCTAATGCCATTGGGTTGCCGTTCCAGTTGTACTCCCAAGATTCTTCATGGAGATCGAACGTGAGTGTCCTCCACTGTACCAAGTGTATGCTCTAGAGGTTTTTCTTCTTCAAAAATATTTTCATGATGCGAAATGCATTTATCTTATCAATTGATTCCTTGGGTATCTTATGTATTTCCAGTCTCATCATATCATTCTCAAGTTCTTTGAATTTCCTCAATCATTTAAACCTTGTAAGATATTCGTTTATTATTTCTAGAAATATATCTATTAAATATATTCTTCATAAAGAGTAAAATAATATATATTCTTTATGTAATTACGCATAATTTAGATATGAACTATGTATAATAATAATAAAACTAATAATAATGATAACAATATTAAGTTGACAGTAAATAATGATAATAATAGAATAAGAATAATAATTATAACTTACCAATAACTTAAAAAGTAGTGAAGATTAGTTTCCAATTAAAAATTCAAGTGAAAAACACTAAAAATAGAGTTTTCCGAGTGGAACAGAGGTAAATCCGAGTGAAATGAGTATGATTCCGAGTGGAATCATACAGAGAAGGGTTCTCCAAGTGATCTGGCTAAAAATCCGAGTGAAATGACACTGGAAAAGCTGTTTTCCGACTGAAATAAGTTTGGATCCGAGTGAAATAAAGTGGAATGCTGTTTTCCGACTGGAACAGCTTGAATCCGAGTGAAAAATAAGTTTTCCGCATGAGATAGCTATGAATCCGAGTGAAAATAAACTGAGCAGAATTTTCTAACTGAAATCAATAAGTAATCCGAGTGAAACAAAAGCTGAAAAATAATTTTCTTAACTAAATATCTTGAATTCTGAGTGAAACAAATTTCTGAGTGAATTAAAATATAAATCCGTGTAAGGTCAGTAGGGAAAATGGTTTCCTGAGTAGCATTGTTTGTAAATCCGAGTGAGAATGAGTCTCTAAGTGAAATAAAGTATATTTCCGAGTGGTATTCAGTCAAAAAGGAGTTTTCTGAGTGAAATGAAGGTGTTTACCGAGTTAAAATCACTGGAAAAAGGTTTTCATGAGTGAAGCTACTTAAATTCTAAGTGAAAATGAGTTCCTGAATGAAATTAAGTATGATTCCGAGTGGAATCAGTAGGAAAAGAGTTTCCTGAGTAAAAATAAGATATTTTCCGAGTGAAACATGAGTTTACCGAGTGAAATTAATTAAAAAGGGTTCTGTCTGAATAAGACACATGTGAATAAAGAAAATCCGAGTAAGATAATCCTGATTCCGAGTGGAATCAGGTTGGGAAAGGTCTTCTGGTGAGTTGTCTTTATATACCGAGTTACATCAAGTTGAAAGGAGTTCTTTTAGTGAAAATAACTATTTGCTGAGTGAAATAAATTGTTTTGCCGAGTGAAATAAGGTTGGGAAGCTACTGTCCGAGTAAAATATGATGTTTTCCGAGTGCAATAAGACTGAAAAAGAGTTCTGAGTAAAAAGTAATTATATTTTCTGAGTGAAATTAAGTCAAATTCCGAGTGAAATAATGTAAGAAAGAGATTTCCGAGTAAAATAAGACTTGGGAGATGCTGTCCGAGAGAAATAGAGTGTTTTCCGAGTGAAATCAACTAGAAAGATACTATCCGAGTATAAATAAGCAAAACCGAGTAAAATAAGTGTAAAACCGGTCGGATTATCATAAAACATAACCTGTTATCATATTTGTTTCACTGGAAATCACACGGTACCCATGATTCTTAATATTTTCAGTCCAATATTTCACAATTCATCAATGATTATATAAACTCGGTAACAGATATATATACATACATGCATATACAGATACAATTTAAAGCATTTAATTCATACACACTGAATCTGTCCTCCACTCGGTTTTCCCACAAGGCACCCAAGAATATACCCCCTTACCTCAATGAAGTTCCTGGAGGAGAAGAAAGAGGCTCCCTTCACTGTCCTGCTTCAAATCCGAGTGAAATAGAAGGGAAAAGAGAGAAAGAACTTGCTGGGAAAGAGAGTGATGAAGAGTGTTTGGGTCGTGTGTGTGGTGTGAGTTCTGAGGACCTTGAGCTCGTTTAAATAGGGAGGAAGTGAGTGGGAAGACAAGTGGAAGACAGCTTTTCTGAGTGGGCTGTTAGTGGATCGCTAATGGAAAGGTCACTAATGATTAAACAAAGATATATGCTGAGTCAGTGCCCATTTACGGTCGTCCACTGTCCATAATGCGCACGATTGAATTTAAATATCATTAAAAGACAAAATTAAAGTCAAAACGCACTTCTGTCAATGAATACCGAGTGAAATTACACTCAGTTAACATTTCCGTCAGTGAATTCCGACTGGAATTCCCACTTCCGAGTCTCAATTGCAATTCTTCACTCGGTTTTTCTTCGAGACTGACTCAGACACTCGGTTTCTCACTCGGTAATACCTCTTCAGACCGAGTCCTCTCTTTCTCAGAATCTTCACTCGGAAATCCGAGTCTTCCTTCACTCAATTCACTCGGTTTAGGCCATTTCCTCTCGGACCAATACCCACACGTACTTCTCTCACTCAGTTTTGGTCCAGTGGAGTGTATCTCACTCGGAATTGACTTCCTCCACCATTTTCCACTCGGTTTCCTAAGCAAAACCATTCAGAAGCCTTCCCAATTGTTTCCACAACATACTTCAATCAGAAAGGAAGCATTAAATCAACATAAATAGAAGCATTTATGCATTCTTTCACTCGAAATGCTCCAACCATAGTAATTTCCTTCAGAAAGGAAACATTCAACTCGGAACCGAGCCTTTCTAGGGTGTTTTCACTCGGATTTTCACTCAGAAGTGATTCTTTTGATCACTCTTCACTCAGAATTGCTTCTTAGGTCAGGACTCCACTCGGTGGTAGCCTTCTCAGTCATGTTTTACTCGAAAAACATGATACTGACTCGGAATTCTCTCTTTCACTTGGAATTTCTAATCCTTCACTCGGAATTCTTCTCTGTCACTCGGAACAGAGCCTTTTTCACTCGGTTTTTGCATAATTTCACTAATATTCCATATAAACTCTATTATTACGTGCAAAAATGACATTTTTGAGGTACTACAGACCATCAACAAGGTATATATTGACTTATTCTTGCTTACAAACCCTCCATAATTAAAATTTACAAGGATAAAATTGTTTCTAAAAACAGGGATGTTACATTCTCCCCTCCTTTTAGAAATTTCGTCCGAAATTTAAAGTTAAAATAATTGAGGGTACAATTCTCTCATTTTCTCCTCAATTTCCCAAGTAGCATCCCCATCATCTGTCTGACTCCAAACTACCTTGACCAAAGGGATTTCTTTGCCTCTTAGCTGTTTGAGACGTCGGTCAGCAATCTTAACTGGCGATGCTTCAAAGGTAAGGTTTTCTTTCAGAACAAATTGATCGGGACTTAGAACATGATCAGGGCTTGGTACATATTTATGGAGTTGAGAGACATGAAATACATTGTGAAGGTTTGTCAGCTCGGGTGGTAGAGCAATACGGTACGCATGAGTTCCTATCTTTTGCAAAATTTGATAGGGTCATACGTATCTGGGGCTTAACTTCTTGGCCTTCAAAGCTCTTCCTACTCCAGTGGTAGGGGTAACTTTGAGAAATACATGGTCACCTTCTTCAAATTCTAATGGCTTCCGTCGCTTGTCATAGTAACTCTTTTGTCTATCTTGCGAAGCCTTCATTGCCATTTAAATCCTCTGAACTTGTTCTGTTGTCTTCTGAACAATCTCTGGTCCAATTATTGTCTTTTCACCAGTCTCGTAGCAACATAAAGGTGTACGGCATTTTCTTCCATACAAAGCTTCATAAGGGGCCATTCCGATGCTTGCATGATAGCTGTTGTTGTAAGTGAACTCAATAAGTGGGAGATATTCTTGCCAACTTCCACCATGTTCCAAGACACAAAGACGTAACAAATCTTCAAGAGTCTTGATTGTTCTTTCTGATTGTCCGTCTGTCTGTGGATGATATGCGGAACTTAACTTCAGATGAGTTCCTAGAGCTTGTTGCAGGCTCTTCCAAAACTGTGATGTGAAACGAGGATCTCGATCGGACACAATCGCAGTGGGAGTTCCATGTAATCGTACAATCTCCTTGATATAGATCTGGGTGAGTTTCTCTAGGGAATACTTCATATTGACAGGAATGAAGTGAGCGGTCTTTGTTAATCGATCCACGATTACCCAAATAGCATCATATCCAGCTGATGTTCTGGGAAATCCACTCACGAAGTCCATAGCAATCTCATCCCATTTCCATTCTAGAATATCCAAAGGACGAAGGGTCCCACTTGGTCGTTGTTGTTCCGCCTTTACCTTCTAACACATCAGGCAAGCTGTTACGTACTCAGCGATATCCCTTTTCATTCCTTGCCACCAGAATAATTTCTTCAAGTCTTGGTACATCTTGGTTGATCCTGGGTGGATACTGTACTTACTTTTGTGTGCTTCATCCAGGATAGATCTCTTAAGATCTGCGTTGACTGGAATACAGAGTCTCTGTTGATACCTGATCACCCCATGTTCATCTTTGCTAAACTCTGAGACTCCTTCTTTTTGTCTTTTCTGCTAGATCTTGTAATTCCTGATCATTGGCTTGAGCTTCTTTGATTTGTTCCAAGAAATCATTGGAAATCCTTAGCATTCCAACCATAAGGCTTCCCCTTTTTGGTGTTACTGCTAGGTTCAAATCGCGAAACTGTTCAATCAGTTCTAACTCCTTTATCATCATATATGATAGACGTAGGGCCTTTCTACTGAGTGTATCAGCCACAACATTAGCTTTTCCAGGATGATATCGGAGTTCAAAATCATAATCTTTGATAAATTCCATCCACCTACGTTGTCGCATATTCAACTCCTTCTGGTCGAATAGATACTTCAAGCTCTTATGATCACTGAAGACTTCGAAGTATGTACCATACAAGTAGTGTCTCCAGATTTTCAAGGCAAACACAACTGCAGCTAATTCCAAGTCATGTGTGGGATAATTAACTTCATGCGTTCTTAGCTGTCTTGAAGCATAAGCAACAACCTTTCTTTCTTGCATTAGGACACATCCTAGTCCTTGTTTTGACGCATCACAGTACACTTCATATGGCTTGGCAGGATCTGGCAAAATCAAGACAGGTGCACTAGTGAGTCGTTGGCGTAACTCTGTAAAACTACTTTCGCATTTGTCAGTCCATTCGAATGGTTGATCTTTACGAGTCATCTTAGTTAAAGGTGCTGCAATTCGAGAGAAATTCTCGATGAATCGACGATAATATCCAGCCAGTCCAAGGAAACTGCGGATTTCCGTCACATTCTTAGGTTGTTCCCATTTTAATACAGCTTCAACCTTTGTAGGATCCACAACAATTCCTTCCTTAGAAATGACATGTCCTAAGAATTTCACTTCTGTCAACCAGAATTCACATTTTGAAAATTTGGCGTACAATTATCTTGCACGCAAAGTGTTCAGAACAATTCTAAGATGCTCCTCATGTTCCTCATGGCTCTTGGAGTAGACTAGAATATCGTCAATGAATACAACCATAAATTTGTCTAAGTACTCATGGAAGATTCGATTCATATATCCCATAAAGACTGCAGGTGCATTTGTGACTCCAAAAGGCATAACAAGATACTCATAGTGACCATATCGTGTTCTGAATGCCGTTTTGGGTATATCGTCTTTCTTCACCCTGATTTGATGATAGCCTGATCGCAGATCAATCTTCGAAAAGATAGTGGCTCCTCGTAATTGGTCCATCAAATCATCAATCCTTGGAAGAGGGTAACGGTTCTTGATCGTAGCTTTATTCAACTGACGATAGTCAACACATAACCGCATACTGCCATCCTTCTTTTTGACTAGAAGAACTGGTGCTCCCCAAGGTGAGACACTGGGTCTAATCATTCCTTTCTCTAGAAGTTCTTCTAATTGTTCTTTGAGCTCACTGAGTTCCTTGGGTGACATCTGGTAAGGAGCAATAGAGATTGGTCCCACGCCCGGTATAATATCAATGCTGAATTCGACTTCTCGCTCTGGAGGTAGCTCTCGTATGTCCTCAGGGAATACTTCTGGAAATTCTTGAACAACAGGAGTCTGTTCAAGTTGAGAAGTGGCCTTACCTTCAATTTCAGTAAGGATCATGTATAGTTGGACTTCTTTTGAGATTACCTTTTCTGAGCTAATAAGGCAAGAATCAGTGACTTGATCATATTCAGATGTGGTAGAGCCGTGAGAGATGGATCTATTATGACAGTCAATTAGAATATGATTGGCAGCAAGCCAATTCATCCCTAGAACAATGTCTAGATCAATCAAAGGTAAACATATCAGATCTACCTGATAAGCTTTCCCTTCGATGTTAAGAGGACATTCTAGACATATGCGAGTAGAGCAAATGGGCTTATTGGCGGCAGTTGTGACAATCATTTGATAGGGCAGAGAGGTTGTAGGAAGCTTTAAATGTTTTACACAATTCTCAGATATGAAAGAATGAGTGGCTCCAGAATCATATAATACATTTAATAGAGTACTTCCTATAAAGCATGTACCTTGCACAAGATCGTTCTCTTGTGATACTTCCGCACCATTCATGGTAAAAACTCTGGCATTTCCCCCTGGCCTTCCGGTTGAGTTGTTTCCGGGTCTTCCAAGATTATTATTTTGTCTAAATTTGTTGTTGCGGGGAACATTTTGCATTCTCGAGGCATTGTTGGTAGAGACATTTGCAGTAGATCCTCCACTTCCTTGACCTGTTGGTCGTACTGCCTGTCTTTGAGTTACTTGTTGTTGGTTATTTTTATTCCTGTACCAACAGTCAACATCACGATGTCCGATCCGTCCACAAATTGTGCAGTTTCTACTACTTTGGTTCTCCTGACCTTTAGGAGGAATTTGGTTGGCTGAGTTGAAAGATCGGAAATATGGTCGATCTCCTCGAAAATCCCTTCTTTGTTGTCGATCTGGCATACGTCGCTCTGGCCCATGATTAGACGCTCCAGGTCGTCGAAGATTAGAGGTGTTCTCAAATATGCGGCATCTGTCAACCAAAGTAGTGAATTGTGTAATTTGTTGACAACATATGGCTTGACGAATCTCATGTCGTAGCCCTGCCTCGAACTTTGCACATCTTGATGCTTCTCCCATGTAAGTGTAGTAGGGACAACATTTTGCCAGTTCATCAAACTTAGCAGCATACTCCCCAACAGTCATATTACCTTGTTTCAGATTGAAGAATTCCTGCTCCTTTTGTCTCCTTATGTCTTCAGGGAAATATTTAGCGAGAAATTCTGTCTTAAATCGTCCCCAAGTAATTATATGCCCATCAGTAGCTAGTCTGACTCTAGCATGAGTCCATCAGTGTTCTGCTTCTCCAACCAGCATGAAGACAGCAAAGGTTACACAATCCTCATCAGAACATCGCATAGCGACAAAAATCTTTTCAAGGTGTTCAATCCATAGTTGTGCTCCTTCTGGATTGAAGCCTCCTTTGAACTGCGTAGGATTGTTTCTTTGAAAATCAGCTAATCCTTGTCTGGCAGAAGCATGAGGTAACTCTTGTCTTTCTATTACCTCCATAATTCTGGTAAGAAGATTCTCCATCACGTGATTGTTATTTTGGCGTGCCATTAGGAATTTGCTGAAAGAATATCAACAAATAGACTCAGGGTATGCGTTATGTGGAGCATTCCACATAGGATATTTAGTCTTAGGAGTGTTATGGACTGTTCAATATTTCTATCAGAGTACGGGGAAACCTAATGGTCCACTCCACAAGCTTAATGAATCGACTATGCTCTGATACCACCTTTGTAACACCCTCGGTTAGATAAGACAAATCCTTCTGTAGGTTCATCCTATTTAACTGAGAGTGTTAACAGTTTTCAGAAAAAGTGAATATTTTTTTTAAATAAATACGTGGCAGATCAGCGGAAGTAATATTGTATATATATCACATAGTCATTCACAAACTGTAAGTAATTGTACTCTTAACAGAATGGGGCACGCAGGCACCCTTAAATATTATACAGTCATCCGGTGTCTGATTATAAATATTCTATCCTTAATGATTATTCCCAATGGGTTCAGCGTATTACTGATCTTCACACTCGGGTTCTTGAGTTTCTAATTCCTCTGAAAAATGTTCAACAGTAAGGGTGAGTATAACCCAAGACCCTGATTGGTTCATCCGGTGCGGACATAATCCAGTTAACATACAATGTCACATAGATCATACATTTAGCATATTTATAACAATCAAGCATGTTGTCATCACATAATCGTATATTTAGCATGTTCACAATTATAACAATCAAGCATATTACCATAAAATAAATCATACATATTCACAATTATAACAATCAAATATGCTGTAATGAATGCATGAGTTTGGATCCATTATGATTTATCTTTGATTAAGTCTCATGATGCATGTGGGCCCAATAAATCGTTTCATCTTCTTCTCATTCTTTGGAATATCACCATTCCAATCATCTAGAGCGATCAGGGTCCGCCCAAGTTCCATGTGGTACAAATGAACTCATTGGTTCTCATCATTAATTTAAATATTTTTAGAACTTGGATCCCTACGATCATAGTTACACTCCGTCATTTAGTCAAAGTACACTAGAATTGCATCGTCTCACCCGGCTATCAGGCGCGACTTTGATGCCATTGGGTTGCCGTTCCAGTTGTACTCCCAAGATTCTTCATGGAGATCGAACGTGAGTGTCCTCCACTGTACCAAGTGTATGCTCTAGAGGTTTTTCTTCTTCAAAAATATTTTCATGATGCGAAATGCATTTATCTTATCAATTGATTCCTTGGGTATCTTATGTATTTCCAGTCTCATCATATCATTCTCAAGTTCTTTGAATTTCCTCAATCATTTAAACCTTGTAAGATATTCGTTTATTATTTCTAGAAATATATCTATTAAATATATTCTTCATAAAGAGTAAAATAATATATATTCTTTATGTAATTACGCATAATTTAGATATGAACTATGTATAATAATAATAAAACTAATAATAATGATAACAATATTAAGTTGACAGTAAATAATGATAATAATAGAATAAGAATAATAATTATAACTTACCAATAACTTAAAAAGTAGTGAAGATTAGTTTCCAATTAAAAATTCAAGTGAAAAACACTAAAAATAGAGTTTTCCGAGTGGAACAGAGGTAAATCCGAGTGAAATGAGTATGATTCTGAGTGGAATCATACAGAGAAGGGTTCTCCAAGTGATCTGGCTAAAAATCCGAGTGAAATGACACTGGAAAAGCTGTTTTCCGACTGAAATAAGTTTGGATCCGAGTGAAATAAAGTGGAATGCTGTTTTCCGACTGGAACAGCTTGAATCCGAGTGAAAAATAAGTTTTCCGCATGAGATAGCTATGAATCCGAGTGAAAATAAACTGAGCAGAATTTTCTAACTGAAATCAATAAGTAATCCGAGTGAAACAGAAGCTGAAAAATAATTTTCTTAACTAAATATCTTGAATTCTGAGTGAAACAAATTTCTGAGTGAATTAAAATATAAATCCGTGTAAGGTCAGTAGGGAAAATGGTTTCCTGAGTAGCATTGTTTGTAAATCCGAGTGAGAATGAGTCTCTAAGTGAAATAAAGTATATTTCTGAGTGGTATTCAGTCAAAAAGGAGTTTTCTGAGTGAAATAAAGGTGTTTACCGAGTTAAAATCACTGGAAAAAGGTTTTCATGAGTGAAGCTACTTAAATTCTGAGTGAAAATGAGTTCCT
Source organism: Clitoria ternatea (assembly GCA_037962975.1). NCBI lineage: Eukaryota > Viridiplantae > Streptophyta > Magnoliopsida > Fabales > Fabaceae > Clitoria > Clitoria ternatea. The sequence goes on along the minus strand of CM075670.1, from coordinate 18,435,912 downwards.
GAATGAAATTAAGTATGATTCCGAGTGGAATCAGTAGGAAAAGAGTTTCCTGAGTAAAAATAAGATATTTTCCGAGTGAAACATGAGTTTACCGAGTGAAATTAATTAAAAAGGGTTCTGTCTGAATAAGACACATGTGAATAAAGAAAATCCGAGTAAGATAATCCTGATTCCGAGTGGAATCAGGTTGGGAAAGGTCTTCTGGTGAGTTGTCTTTATATACCGAGTTACATCAAGTTGAAAGGAGTTCTTTTAGTGAAAATAACTATTTGCTGAGTGAAATAAATTGTTTTGCCGAGTGAAATAAGGTTGGGAAGCTACTGTCCGAGTAAAATATGATGTTTTCCGAGTGCAATAAGACTGAAAAAGAGTTCTGAGTAAAAAGTAATTATATTTTCTGAGTGAAATTAAGTCAAATTCCGAGTGAAATAATGTAAGAAAGAGATTTCCGAGTAAAATAAGACTTGGGAGATGCTGTCCGAGAGAAATAGAGTGTTTTCCGAGTGAAATCAACTAGAAAGATACTATCCGAGTATAAATAAGCAAAACCGAGTAAAATAAGTGTAAAACCGGTCGGATTATCATAAAACATAACCTGTTATCATATTTGTTTCACTGGAAATCACACGGTACCCATGATTCTTAATATTTTCAGTCCAATATTTCACAATTCATCAATGATTATATAAACTCGGTAACAGATATATATACATACATGCATATACAGATACAATTTAAAGCATTTAATTCATACACACTGAATCTGTCCTCCACTCGGTTTTCCCATAAGGCACCCAAGAATATACCCCCTTACCTCAATGAAGTTCCTGGAGGAGAAGAAAGAGGCTCCCTTCACTGTCCTGCTTCAAATCCGAGTGAAATAGAAGGGAAAAGAGAGAAAGAACTTGCTGGGAAAGAGAGTGATGAAGAGTGTTTGGGTCGTATGTGTGGTGTGAGTTCTGAGGACCTTGAGCTCGTTTAAATAGGGAGGAAGTGAGTGGGAAGACAAGTGGAAGACAGCTTTTCTGAGTGGGCTGTTAGTGGATCGCTAATGGAAAGGTCACTAATGATTAAACAAAGATATATGCTGAGTCAGTGCACATTTGCGGTCGTCCACTGTCCATAATGCGCACGATTGAATTTAAATATCATTAAAAGACAAAATTAAAGTCAAAACGCACTTCTGTCAATGAATACCGAGTGAAATTACACTCAGTTAACACTTCCGTCAGTGAATTCCGACTGGAATTCCCACTTCCGAGTCTCAATTGCAATTCTTCACTCGGTTTTTCTTCGAGATCGACTCAGGCACTCGGTTTCTCACTCGGTAATACCTCTTCAGACTGGGTCCTCTCTTTCTCAGAATCTTCACTCGGAAATCTGAGTCTTCCTTCACTCAATTCACTCGGTTTAGGCCATTTCCTCTCGGACCAATACCCACACGTACTTCTCTCACTCGGTTCGGTCCAGTGGAGTGTATCTCACTCAGAATTGACTTCCTCCACCATTTTCCACTCGGTTTCCTAAGCAAAACCATTCAGAAGCCTTCCCAATTGTTTCCACAACATACTTCAATCAGAAAGGAAGCATCAAATCAACATAAATAGAAGCATTTATGCATTCTTTCACTCGGAATGCTCCAACCATAGTAATTTCCTTCAGAAAGGAAACATTCAACTCGGAACCGAGCCTTTCTAGGGTGTTTTCACTCGGATTTTCACTCAGAAGTGATTCTTTTGATCACTCTTCACTCAGAATTGCTTCTTAGGTCAGGACTCCACTCGGTGGTAGCCTTCTCAGTCATGTTTTACTCGGAAAACATGATACTGACTCGGAATTCTCTCTTTCACTCGGAATTTCTAATCCTTCACTCGGAATTCTTCTCTGTCACTCGGAACAGAGCCTTTTTCACTCGGTTTTTGCATAATTTCACTAATATTCCATATAAACTCTATTATTACGTGCAAAAATGACATTTTTGAGGTACTACAGACCATCAACAAGGTATATATTGACTTATTCTTGCTTACAAACCCTCCATAATTAAAATTTACAAGGATAAAATTGTTTCTAAAAACAGGGATGTTACACCGAGTGACTGCTTATTATAGCAAGTATCCATTATGTGGCCATTTCTCCCATCGTGTGAGCATTGTTTGAAGGTTCTACCTCATCTACCTCTTCCTCCAAAATAAACTTGTTGACCTTTGCCTCTTCTACCTCCTAAGCTTTTTCTAATATTGTTATAGGATGCAACAACTTAGGGATCATCCAACACAACTCTAAAGTATCTTTTTTGCTAGACCAAAAGAGAAAAAACTCTATTGGTGGATGGTTAGGGATCCATAAACATTATTTGAGATCTAATGACTGAGTATTAATTATTAAGACCTTTCAAGAATCTAATCACATGGTCTCCTTCATGATAATTCTTGATTGTAAGGATTATTGTACAAGAACACCTAACCCTACAACTACTATTGGGAATTGGCATTAAATTATAAAGTTTAGGGTTTGGCTTTTCAGTATGTAAATTATGTAGAAACAAATAAGCTTCCTTGTCTTAACAAGTAGATTTCTTCTTAAAACTCCAAAATTCTAAAAACATATCCCCTTGGTAATACCTTTACTTGACGTCATTCCAAATCTCTGATGCAAGTTCTATTCATAGAATACTTTATGCAATTAATGACTCCAAAGATTGTGTGAGCCATGACAAAAAATAATGGTTACATTTATTCTAAGTTGAAAACATTGGATTTGTAGCTTTTGATTTTAGAAAATATTCAATTACAAATCCAAGTCTGTTTTTGGATTTCAAAGCCATCACTATAACATGTGATTAAGGAGGATAATTTGATCCATTCAATTTCACTAAAACAATCAAGATTTTAGGATTCCCGTTTGGATGTAAGTACCAACCATTTAAAGAATAAACAATCATTTGTCAAAGAAATAAACAATCATTTCTACAAAAACAATTAATTAGCAACTAACTATTATATAATTTTATATTAAAATATCAATAATAAGTAAATATAATTTTAGAGTATAGAAGAAGGCTTAATTACTTTCATCCTCAATCCGAACACAATACACAATAGATACACGTAAGTGTTATAATTTTTTAAAGCATTTTTTTACAATGTAGTTGATCCGGTCTGGACACTGGTCCCTAAAGTTGTGACGTCAGCATGACCTTTTTAGAAGGGCAACCGGTACCACAGGGAGGTATCGTCACACCGGTCATCCGTTTATATGCTACCGGCCTCGCAGGTACACTTTCAGACTACGATTCTGTATGAGACGTTCTCCATACCGGAATACCGAGGTTCTTAGCCTGTATACCAGAAAGTATCCACGTTACCCGACAGAAGGTACAGGGTACAGCCCCAAAGACGTTACACGAAAAAGCGGCTCCCCCGCGTCGCGTGTCAGAATCGTACACTGAGCAGTGTACTATTTGTCTCCTGGCCCCACCTACGCCTAACGATTCATTTTCCACGCTCAACTATAAATAACATGTTCCAATACACATGCAAGGTTACGTTGTTCTATCTCACATCTTACTATTGCATCGCTTAAGCCTTCATTGAGTTCACTTACACTCTTCTAACTTGAGCGTCAAAGAATCTTCGTAGGTGACACCACCTTTCGCCCACTCCAACGCGAAACTTTGGTGTGAAGGATCTCCAGGACAACGAGACCGATTTCTCCCACTGAGAGGCCGGATTATAATACCGGATACCCACTGTACCGGTGTACAAACACTAAAATATATATACCTTTGTGGCTGGTCCCATACCGGATCCTAGACCCCGGTCCAAACCAATTCATTGGCACGCCCAGTGGGACTCGATAGAGTTATTCCCACTTTTCGCAGAAGTTTGGTAGTTCAGGATGGAAGATGATGGACGCGATCTTGTTGATGGTCACGTGGAGGATGTGACGCATCAGCAAACTTGGAGGAGACTTATTTTTGAATCTCCTGTAACCAACACGAGGAGGATGATACCTGTAGCAACCCCTGACCCTCAGGACGAAGTTATAAGGCAGCTCAGGGAGGAGTTGATGGAGCTGAGAAGGGAGAAGAGAGGAGTCGGGGACAGAGTGACGTCCCAAGCAGAAGATGCTCATCATGCATCTGCGAGGGAAAGGTCCACGATCCTCCAGTACTCGAAAATCCCTACGTACGAGGAGAGGGAACAGACTCAGGAATCTGGTGATAGAGTCAGTATTAGGAGGAAAGAGCAAGCAGTGGTGACTTCTAGGGCATATAGACTCAGTGTTCCTTTCTCGAGGAGACTCATGAGTGTCGTTATCCCCAAACACCTACAGACAACTCAGCCACTTTCAATCAGAAAGTATAATGGAGAAACTGATCCCACTAAGCACCTCGACGCTTATGTGTATGAGGCCATGTATCTGGGAGCTGATGAGGACGTCATGTGTAGAATGTTCCCAAGAACACTGACGGAAGAGGCTCTTAGTTGGTTTAAGAGCTTACCATCATGGTCTATAGATTCCTGGGAAGAGATGGCAGCTGCATTCGAGAGCCACTTTGTTATTTCCAGGGATATTCCAAGGACTTCTTACACCTTGGCCCAGATAAGACAGGGAGAGAACGAAACTCTTAAGGAGTTTTTGAAGAGATTCTACAAGGAAGCTGCATTGGTCGTTAACCTCACGGAGGCTATACAGCTCCATATCGTGGTTGAAGCTTTACAACCTAGTTCTGCTTTTGCCCTATCTTTGGCAAAAAGCCCTCCAACGACCTTCGAGGAGTTTCGAAGGAAAGCTTCAAAGTATGTTGGCATAGAGATGCACTTAGAAGCTACTACAGCTAGAGTGAAGTCATCAGCACCCTCACATCAACCGTGGAGAGATAAGGAGAGAGTAAGGCCAGAGAAGCATGCCCCGAGGGATAATTTCATGAACACTCGACCTCAGCAATGAGACAGACGCGTCTTCGCTTTCAGTAACTATGCCCCACTGAACTCCAGGCATTCCCAAATCCTGAAGGAGGTTGGCTGGCCCACACTCAGTGTCTATGGGGTAAGGAAACCTCCTCCCATGAAAAGACCAAGAAACTCATGTAAATACTGTGCTTTTCACGAGCAAGTTGGCCATCACACGGATGAGTGTAAGGCGTTGAAGAATGCAGTGGAAACTCTCATCAGAGAGGGAAAACTGAAACAATATTTATTCAAGGAGAAGTCCTTGGATGAGCTCGACAGGATGGATAAGAGGGGGAGAGATCCAGATGATGAGGGCAATAACAGTCGTAACCCGGTTAGAAGATTCACAGGCACAGAGAAATAGGAGGGAGTAATAATTACTGGGGGAGCTCAACAGGATGGTATACCTCAGCAACAAAGGCAAGGCCGATGTGAGGTAATAGAGATGATAGTGGGAGGATTCGCTGGTGGAGAAGCGTCAATCACAGTGAGGAAGAATCACCACCAGATGATCTTGTCGGTTTAGGGGAAACCCAGAAATAACCGCCCTTTCAGGGACGGTGTGGAAGCACTGGTAGTATCATTTACAGACGACAATTTCGGCCCGACGATCCCAGGAGGTGACGATGCAGTGGTTATCATCGCTGTCATAGCCAACAAAGATGTTAAGAGAATCCTCGTCGATTAGGGAAGCTCTTGCGATGTAATTTTTTATAACTGTTTCAAAAGAATGGGTTTTAATGATGCAGATTTGCAACCATATACGCAAGAGCTCACAGCGTTCAACGGAGCGAAGTAACCGACCAAAGGGTATCTGGATACCCTTATTTCTTTTGAAGGTGAGCCAGGAACGAAAACGGTAAAGTCTAGAATCCTGGTGATTGATGTGGAATCCCCTTACAACTGGATCATAGGCCGCCCTACCTTGAACGCGATGGAAGCAATCGTGTCTACTTCACATCTCCTTATCAAGTTCATTGACAAGGACAACTGTGTATCTTCCATCCGTGGTGATCAAGAGATGGCCAGGTATTGTTACAACCTGAGCCTCAATATGGTTAAGTTGGAAGCGTTCAATAAGAAGAGGAGGTTAGGACCGGAGAAGCAGAAAGCAACGTGTGAGCAAACAGAAGAGTTGTTGAAAGCTGGTTTCATAAGGGAGATCCGTTATTCATCTTGGCTTTCCAACGTAGTAATGGTGCAGAAGGCCAATGGCAAGTTGGAGGATGTGTACGGATTATGTGGATCTCAATCGCTGTTGCCCGAAGGACCCTTATCCACTCCCAAATATTGATCGGATGGCTGATGATTCGTCTGGTTATCAGTACCTTAGTTTTATGGATGCTTATTCGGGGTATAATCAAATTCCGATGTGGGAGGAAGATCAGGAAAAGACGGCTTTTGTTAATGATCGTGGTGTTTTTTGTTACACCGTCATGCCGTTTGGATTGAAGAATGTCGGCGCTACTTACTAGCGCATGATCAATAAAGTATTTGAAGGCATGCACACTAAGTTGGTGGAGGTGTTGGTGGAGGTATATATCGATGATATTATAGCTAAAACTCCTGCTGGAGGTGACCACGTTGAAGATTTACGCCAAGTGTTCACTCGGTTGCGACAATACAGCATGAGATTGAACCCATTAAAGTGCACCTTCGCAGTCCCAGCTGGGAAGTTTTTGGGTTTTATGTTAACCCAGTGTGGCATCAAAGCCAACCCTGGTAAATGTCAGACGATATTAGATTTGCAAAGCCCCAAGAGTTTGAGGGAGGTACAGTCGTTGAATGGGAAGGTGGCCGCTCTGGCTCGGTTCATGCCCAAAATGGCACATAGATCTCTCCCCCTGTACAAGGTGTTGAAGAAGCACCATAAGTTCGAGTGGGGAGAGGAGCAAGAGCAGGCTTTCCAGCAGCTCAAAGCCATGCTTTCAAGTCTACCAATTTTGGTAAAGCCAGATCCTGGTGAAACTCTCATCCTGTACTTGGCAATTTCTGATGAAGCCTTGGGCGTAGCTTTGTCAAAGAAACCCCAGAAGGACAGAGGCTAGTCTACTTCACTAGTAAGATATTTCAGGGAGCAGAGGGCAGATACCAGAAAATAGAAAAGGTCGTTCTTGCAGTTGTATGGGCGTCACGACGGTTGAGACCGTATTTTCATGCGCATCTGGTGTTGGTGAAAACAGACTTCCCACTTAGATCCGTGCTCAGTAAACCCGACCTCGCAGGAAGGATAATCAAGTGGTCGAACGAGCTGTTTGAGTTCGAAATTTCTTATGAACCACGAGGAGCCATTAAAGCCCAAGTCTTGGCTAATTTCATCGTAGAAATGACTGGGTCGGATCCAGCCACACCTCGAGCACATTGGACAGTTTGTGTTGATGGGTCGTTAAACAATAAAGGTTGTAGAGTCGGTGTTGTAGTGGAAAGCGATGACGGTGTGCATTTAGAGATCTCCCTCCGATTCAATTTTAAAACTTACTTTACCAAGTGGATCGAGGCAGAGCCGGTAGTTCATATCACATCAGCACGGATGCGACGTTTTGTATATGAGAATATCATAGCTCGGTTTGGCGTTCCAGGGCAGATTGTAACTGACAACGGCACTCAGTTCACAGATAGGAAGTTCACAGATAGGAAGTTCACAGAGTTGCTTGAAGGACTGGGGATACTCCAAATCTTTTCATCTGTTGAACACCTTCAGACGAATGGCCAAGCTGAGGTAGCTAATAGAGAGGTGTTGAAGAGGTTGAAGAAACGCCTTGGTGAAGCAAAAGGAGGATGGACTGATCAATTATGCCATGTTCTGTGGGCATATCGTACTACGCCACACTCTTCCACTAAAGAATCCCCATATCGGTTGACTTATGGGGTCGAGGCGATGATCCCAGTAGAGCTTCAGACCCGATCGGCTCAAGTGGAATACTTTTCAGCTGAGGACAATAACGCCAATTTGGCATCAGAGCTAGACGTCCTCCATGAATTGAGGGAAGAAGCGTTTGTTAGAGACCAGGCGGTAAAGACGAAAACGGCCCTCCGATACAATAAGCATGTGTAATACAGAGCTTTTAATACGGGAGATCTTGTTCTGCGCAAGGCGAGTGTGGGAAATAAATTTGCTCATCAAGGAAAATTGGCGCCGACATGGGAAGACCCTTACAGAATCTCCGAGGTAACTAGAAAAGGATCATACCGGCTTGAGGAGCTTGATGGAACACCAATCCGCAATAAGTGGAACGCCCAAAATTTACGTATTTATTACAGCTAGTTGGTAAGACGGCATGTACTCTTTTTCCTCACTTGAGTTTTTTCCCATTGGATTTTCTCAAGAAGGTTTTAATGAGGCATGGCCCCAACTATGCTCCCTTTGTTATGTACATTCAATTTAATGAGAATACAATTCCTATCACTCTCACCCTTTTTCCTTTCTATGTTGTGATTCGTAGCCATAGGCCGTTGCGCATAAGGACCCCCGGGACGGATGATCTCAATCACATATCCTGTGAATTGATGATGTAACTCCTTGAGGGGTGAAATGGGTTGTAGGATCAAACCGAACCCCATTTGAAGGCCCGGATTGTAGGATTAAACCAAACTCTGGGTACGGTTAGTAAGTTTGGCTGAACACCGTTTGAAGACTTGGGTTGTAGGATTAAACCGAACCCCAAGTGTGGTTAGTAGGAATAAACCGAACACCATTGAAGACATGGGTTGTAGGATCAAACCAAATCCCATTTGAAGGCTCGGATTGTAGGAATAAACCGAACTCCAAGTATGGTTAGTAGGATTAAACCGAACGCCACAGAAGACACGGTTAGTAGGATTAAACCGAACGCCATAAAAGACACGGGTTGTAGGATTAAACCAAACCCCACTCGAAGGCTCGGATTGTAGGGTTAAACCAAACTCTGAGCTCAGCTAATAGGTTTGGCCGAATGATTGTCATCATTATTAATTGAATACACTTAGAAGTACTTTCCCTGGGAATTCTTCACTCGGAAATATCCCACTGCAAAGTCACTTTCGGGAATTATTCACTCGAGAATATCTCTGTCCGAAACATAGTCATCGAGGTTAAAGCTTTTCTCTGTTAGAGGTACTTCCCTTGGAAACGATCCAATCGGAGATGTTTCACCCGGTGTCATACCACACGGGAATCGGAGATGTCTCACTCGGTGTTATCTCATTTGGAAATGCTTCACTCGGTACTAGCCTACTTGGGCATGTCTCACTCGGCGCCATCCCATGCGGAGGTGTCACCCAGAGATACCCCACTCAGGAAAGTTGCACTCAGAAACATCCAACCCGAACGAAGACTCGAATTGAAAGACTAAACCAAACTCCGAGTATGGTTAGTATGATCAAACCAAACACGGGGATCGGAAATGATCCGCTCGGTGCTATACCACACGTGGGTCAAGAATACTTCGTTCGGTGCCATGCCCCGCGGGGATCGGAAATGTTTCACTCAATGTCATCCTACTTGGAAACTAACTCACTCGGAGATATTCCACTCGGAAAAGTCGCACTTAGGAAAATTCCTACCCGAATGAGGACTCGGATTATGGGGCAACCACTTATTCTGATTATGCAAACACGTCCATTACCGAAGCGGACCAAATTCCTCGTCCCTAAAGAGTTCAGGGCAACATAGAATCTCACTCGGAAATTGTCCACCCGGAAGTATCACTCGATTTTCTTTAAGATAAGCTCGGGCACAAGCCCTCGGAACCAAAGAAATAGAAAACTCAGATAACGCATACATATCTTCACTAAATGGCACGAGGAGTCTCCAGGTAAAGGAACCTTCCAGGTAACAAGGCCAGAATTTGCCTCACTCGGAATCAATCACTCAAGGTCAAATGTCAACTCGGAATCACTCACTCGGAACCGTTCACTCAATAACGCTTGGGAACAATATTTAACGGTTAACACGTACTGCGAAGATGAAAATATAGAGTATACCTGCAAGTTAAGTAACAAGCATATGCTTCTCGCGAATGATAAAGGCAAAGCTGAAGGAAAAATTGTATACACGTGAGTTTACGGAAACTGGAGCTGATCCCAGTACACAGCTATTAAATGAAAGCACAAAATTAAGGAACAGGTGTCTAAGTCTTCGTTATGGGCACATCTGTTTCCCCCTCCTTGATTTCTTCACCTTGATGTCTCCCAGCTCCAGTCTCTTGGCCAGTTTGGGCACCCTCCAGGTTAACATTTTCAGGCCCCGGAATGATTGTTAGTGGTCCCATGCTCTGACCCTCTGGAAGTGGAGGCAATTCATAAATAGAGTCTGGAGGATTTACATGCAAGCCGTCACTCTTCACCATAACAAGTTTCCCTCCATGAAACTCGTAGAATGGATCCAGCCCGTACAAGTTAAGTTTCACATCAGGATTGCGTGATAAACTTGACGAAGAGCCAGGCCGAAGGACTCGTAAGCCAATTTCTTGCATATTTCCAAAGCTTTGGCAGCCTTAGCTTTGGAGGCAGCTAACCACTTTTAAAGTTTAGTGATCTCTTCCTCCAACGACCCAGTGGCTGCATTCCCCTTCTTTAGCTCTTCAATTTGAGCTTGCAACTCCTTCCTGAGGGCCTCCCACTCTCCCAGGCTTTTGGCGTGATCGGCCTCCGCTGTTGAAAGATCTTCACTCAATTTAGCGGTTTTCTTCTTCTCGAGTTGGAGTTCATCCTCCAGGAGTGAAATGGACTTGTTTTGTTGCTGAAGTTCAGACACTTGCCGCTCTAATGATTTATTGGTAAAGTGGAGCTAGCTTATTTCTCCGGTCTTCCTCTCCAGCAGCTCTTTAGCATTTTTCAACTCCGATTCAACCCCCCTGGCAGTTTCAGCTTGCTTGGCCACCCAGGCTTCCTTCACGGTGATGTCGGCCTCAAGTTTTTCAACTTGCTCCATGTAATCTGCCTTGTCACTCAGGGACTCCAGCAAACCGGAAAGTTCATCCAGTTGCCAACGTCCAGCCTTGCATGCACCTTGAACTTCTACAGCCTCAAGAGAAGGACGGAGGCAGTACCTTGCCTTAGGAAGGGTGGGGGGCATGTGCCCCTGGAACCAAAGGTAGGGAGAGAGGAAAGACTCCTTCGGAGGAGAGCTAGCAAGGGAAGGTAAACTTTCCGACCCCGTTTCTGAATAGGCGTGTGAAGGAGGGGCAGAGGAAGAGAGAACAGGTTTCTTCCCCTTGTCTTTTTTCATGCCGGACTCTTCTAGAGTTTTTTGGCGCTTTCTTGAAGAGTCATCAGCAAAAGATTTTTCTTTGTCTACTGCTTTAATCAGGACCCTCTTTTTCTTCTTTTTCTTCTCAGACGCAGGCTCCTCTTGATCTTCCTCTTCAGCTTGAGGTTGCTCCTCACGCTCCTTTTCTTCAAGAAGAGGGACGTCATCCCCCACAGTGGATGTAAGGGGGATTGTGGGAGCTGCAGCCTTGAAGGAGTTCCTCTTGGCCTGGATTTCATTTTCCTCAGAAGAGGAATCGCCATCTGCCAGCATTGACTTTAAAGACAGCATTTCGGAGGAAACCTTCTCGATTTGCTCTGCAAGGTAAATAAAATTGAGTTAAAATATTGAAGGAAAAGCAGTAAATACAGAACAAATATGCGACATAACACAGTTAAAGAACGGTTATTATGGAGGTAGGTACTTCGGACTTCGATACTCCCCAGAAGAAGCCTGTAGGTGAATCCCTTGAGGGCCTTTGAGGCCGACTGCATGGCACTTAACACTTCCACCGAGTGAGGAGAAAGTTCGTACTCTTCGGTATAGTAAGCACGGCTCAGCAATAGGAAATGTTCGTGCGTCCATCTAGTTTGGAATTTTGTGAATCCCTCCTTGTTGAGCCAGAAGACCGGCCTATTTGCTTGTACACGAACCCGCGTGTAGAAATGCTTGAAAGAGTATCCATCGATCTTCGTGGATTCAGTGTAGGATTTGAAGTTTACTATCCTTGAGTCACAACGGAGCGTTATGAACCCAAGGCCGCCTTTCTTGTTGGCACGGCGGACCACTTGGCAGTAATAGAAAAGTTTTGCCACAGTGGCTGTGAAGTTAAAATGCTCCCCGAGGATTTCGAGAGCACGCACCAAGCCCCAGCCGTTGGGATGCAGTTGTGTAGGGGCACAGTCGAGGAAGCGAAGAACGGCCATTTGTAACTCCGTCATGGGAAAACGGACTCACAGGTTCTGGAAGATGAAGTCGTACATGTAAACCGACCTCTCATCTGGGACTCGGTGGAAGACTAGCTCCATAGGCTGGGGTGCAAGGATGAGGAAGCGGCCCTTGTACTTCTCTTCGGAGTAGATTCTACATTGAAGCTTAACAAGATTTCCATCCTCTCTTGCATGATGTGAAGGAATGTCCAAGAATTCTTCTTCGACCCAGCAGTACGGTTTCTCCCTATTCAACCTTTCCCAGTTCAGCCGGTGCGACACAACGTTGACACACCCTTCTGCAGTCCTCAGGATCAATGTCTGGCCAGACCCAGGAGTCTCCATAACGCTTGATGCGTGTTGAAATGCCTCTGTACTGTGATAAAAGGCAATGTCGTTAGAGAGGTAGCCTTCAACATTTGACCCGCTATCAGAGCGGCTGGTAGCCCTCGAGTCAAAGGAACCCTCAGTACGGCGCCTACCCACTGGCGCTCGCGAGGAAGAAATTTCAACCCTCTCTGAGCGACGAGGCCCAGCCACAGGAAGATTCACAGGAATCCTCCCACCACGGTGGCTAGAGGGGGCACTTGAACTCAAATTCCCTCTGTTCGAGGTACCAACGCTACTTGGCCTAGGGCGCATGGTTGAAATGAAGCAACCAAAAATGATATGAAGGCAAGAGTTCAGGAGGTTACCTAAAGAAGGGATAGCGGAAGGAAGAACTTCACGAAAAGAAAGAACAGCAACAGTATCTTCGAAATTTCAGCAGAGGTTCACTAAGCTTGAAGGCAGAAGTAAGTCCCGAAAATTGTTAAGTTCCCTTTTTATAGGTAACGAAGGGACACAGTGATCAGCCAAGAATCATGTCGTATGCCCCAAAACACAATTTTTTGTATTTGAATGACTCCGTCGTTTCATGGTCCAAGGCGCGAAATGGTGACGCTTCATGTAAAGTTTCGAACAAAACAGGCCCGTGGGAGCCAAAGTCCAGGCCCAATAAGCCCAAGTGACGGTTATGTTCTTGAATAATGAGGGCTTATGTTTAAAAAGAGGCATTTAATGTCCAATCATTTCAGACGCATTAAATGCATCCCAACAACTCTTTCGAATACCAAGAGTTACGATTTTCAAAAACTCTTGGGATTTCCCTCGTTGCAAATCTTTGTCCGAATCCGCTGCAAGGGCATTAAAAGGGCAGACGCATAATCTATAGAGCTGATGCGCTGGCAAAAAACCAACACGCAGTTGGCAATAGTTTTAAAGGATATTTTTGGAGTATTTTACTGGTATCCAGACCTCTCGAAGACTGTATAGCTCGCATGAACAACTTAACAGTCCCTCATACAAGCTAGGGGATAAATGATCCGGTCTGGACACCGGTCCCTAAAGTTGTGACGTCAGCATGACCTTTTTAGAAGGGCAACCGGTACCACAGGGAGGCATCGTCACACCGGTCATCCGTTTATATGCTACCGGCCTCGCAGGTACACTTTCGGACTACGATTTTGTATGAGACGTTCTCCATACCGGAATGTCGAGGTTCTTAGCCTGTATACCAGAAAGTATCCACGTCACCCGACAGAAGGTACAGGGTACAGCCCCAAAGACGTTACATGAAAAATGCGGCTCCCCCTGCGTCGCGTGTCAGAGTCGTACACTGAGCAGTGTACTATTTGTCTCCTGGCCCCACCTGCGCCTAACGATTCATTTTCCACGCTCAACTATAAATAACATGTTCCAATACACATGCAAGGTTACGTTGTTCTATCTCACATCTTACTATTGCATCGCTTCATTGAGTTCACTTACACTCTTCTAACTTGAGCGTCGGAGAATCTTCGCAGGTGACACCACCTTTCGCCCACTCCAACGTGAAACTTTGGTGTGAAGGATCTCCAGGACAACGAGACCGGTTTCTCCCACTGAGAGGCCGGATTATAATACCGGATACCCACTGTACCGGTGTACAAACACTAAAATATATATACCTTTGTGGCTAGTCCCATACCGGATCCTAGACCTCGGTCCAGACCAGTTCAGTAGTCATTGCATGATATCAAAATTTAAAATATTTTTTATAAATTTTATTATTTTAAAATTACAAAGAGATTTAGTATTTATTTAAAGGTAAAATATTTTATTTATACTTTTATTATGTTGTGTTCATGAACATGCAATAAATAACTCCCGTAACATCTCAATTTTTAATTATTGGTTAATTTAATGTTAATCGAATAATTAATTGAGATGGTTAAATTAAATTAAAAAAGGGTACATTAATTTTTAAAATTAATCTTTGTAATTTTTGGGTAACTTAAAGTTACCTGGTTTGTTTTAGAAATTCACCAAATGAGTGAGGACTAAAATACCCTTAATTCATTTAAACATATTTCATTCTATTATTCTCTTTATTCATGCCTAGAAAGAAAGCAAGGAAAAAAGGTTGAAATTTACCATTTTTCCTTTGGTGACTTAAATTGTAAAAGTCCAATTCATTTTCCTTTCTTTTCTTTTGTGCGTGCTGCTAGGAAGAAGGGAAAAACAGAAACTCTTACTTTCTTCTTCTCTCTTGCATGATTACTAAAAGGAAAGGAAAAAAAGAGATAAAAGTTCTTCTTCATCACCCTACGACCTCACCATTCCATAGCCCATCTTTATCATTTAATTCCTACCATTTAGCAAGTGCAAAGTTCCATTTTCTTTTTCCTCCATCCACAGGCACAATTTGAATGCATAAAGGTTTCTCCATTTTCTTTAATTATAAGGAACCATGGTGAATTGTGGGTAGCTTTGAACGCTTGAGATTCTCAAACTTTCCATTGACAAGGTTATTTTGGAACCAATTAGTGGACAGTGTCGGATAACGTCAAAGCTTTATGAAATTCAGTTTTGGGACCTATGATGTTCATTTGGTTTGATTCTGGAACGAGACCAGAATGTGGATTTGGAATTAGGGATCGTCAATTCCAGGTAGAGGAGCATTATATTTTAAATGTATAAGTTGTGAATGGATATGGAATTAATATAGTTATATTTAAATATGATGAATTTAATTATTGTTGATGATGAAATTAATGATATCGATGATTAACTGTTAGAATGATTTTATATTCCCTCGTTGGTATTTATTGAAAATTAAATGGGTTCATTCATATGGCTTTTACGCTTGATTGATAATTATTGGAAAAAATAGAATGGTTGTTGTTATGGTGGATTTGATGACGTAGTTATTGTTAATGATAAATTATTAATGATGGTTAATTATAATGATGATATAGATGAGATGGACTAGTGATCTTGGGTTAAGTTGGATTGAGAGTTAAACAATGTAGTTGATGGTTATTGCTTAGAATTTGGAGATTGAATAAATAAGAGTGATGGTGGTGGTATGAATTATGATGGTAATAATTCTTGATTAATGACTATTAAAAGAAACTATGAATATGTTTGATATTGATGATTACAGGAAATAATGCATGAGATTGTGAATGATAACTATGACGCTTAATAAGGGTAAATGGAAATAAATGGAATTGATGATGTGAATTAATCATGTGAACTATTGTGATTGGTAGTAAATTCATATTATACTCTGATTGAATATTTGGTTTGGTTAATGGAACATTCCATCAGCATATTACATCAATTATAAAAAGTGTATACAAGTGTGGGGCGAGATGTAAGAAATGGTAGACTACTGCAACTGATTGTAATTATATAAAATTTAAAAGACAGTCACATTAATTTACCTAAGTATTTATGCCAATTGTCGAGGCATATCATTGTGCTACTCTGGAAATGGAAATGGGTTTGGATTCACTTATGTTAGGGGTGGCAAAAGGGTTATATTTATATTATTATAATGCTTTTACATTAGTTATTTTAATAATGGATTGTTTTAATAGAGGTGTCAAAATGGATTGTAACTCGTGAGCCAACCTGGCTCGAGGTGGGTTTTTGATGAGCAGAGTTGGAAAAAAAGACTCATTTTTGAAGTAAAGATTTTTATGGTTCGGACCGTTGAACCCGACTCAAGGTGGGTTAAACCCATGGTGAGTTGGGTTGGCCCACAGGTTGGTAAATAAAAAAATAAAAAAAGGCAGCACACGCAGGCACGAGGCACATTCGCAAATGACACTGAGAGACACAGGGATCAAGAGTCAAGACTCAACTCAAGTTACACTTACAATACAAGCCAACCCTAATTTTTTCAACTTCTTTCCACTTCTTAGTTCTCGTTCTCACACGACTTCATCTCGTCTTCCATTTTTGCGGTTCTGCCTCCCCTGATTTGTAACCGTGACTCACCTTGTGCTTTTTGCCTTTTTCACACGACGCACGCTGACTCTGCTGACGCATGTGACGCACCCTCTCCTCCCCTCTGAGACTGCGACTCACACACACGTAGACAAAGGCCTTTCCTCCACGACGACGCACGACACCTTCATAAGAGACTCACACGCACGTATACAAATTATTTCAATAACCAATTTAAAATATATATTTTTACATTGATTATTTTAATAATTAATATAAAATAATATTTTGTATTAATTATTTTAATAATCAATACAAAAATTTTTTTTTTGACGCTAATTATTAAAACAATCTATGTGTAAACAATTAAATAATATTAACGTGACTATGACGTGTGGGAAGGGCTAAAAAAGAAGGGGGTGCGGATTCCCCGAAACAATGGATTGTACGGTTCAACATTTTTGTTTGGGTCTATAGTCCAGCAGCGGCGGGCTAAACCCAGTATAAAGCCCAGAGCAGAAAGCCATTTGGGATTAGGGTTTTTAACTTTTCTATGCTGTTCTTTCTCTCCATCACTGTTTCTGTCTATACATTGCGATGTGCCCCTTTTTTCTTCGGCCATGTCTCTCATTTTTCGCAATTCCTTCATCCACTCCTTTGTTTTTTTTTTTACAAGTACCTTTTTCTTGCTTACATGTTTAATTTCAGTTCTTCGAGCGGCGAATTTTCTTTAATGTTCTTAACGGTTTTTTAATTATTTTGAAAGAGCAAGGCTGTGATGACAGACAACATTTCTCGATTCTGATAAGGACCAAAGCGAATAATTTGCTCTTTGAAGACAGTGTTTGTGCGTGTCTGAGCCTACCATTTTCTTTCAAGTTATCTGATTGTTAGAACTAAAACCAGTTATCATTACCTGTTACATATTTCTTTGCTACAAATTTTGTTGCAATGAAAGTTATTTGTTTCTCTAGAAAAAAGTTAATTTAGAGGAAATTAAATCTTAGAATTGTTTTCATAATCTCAGCCTGCTGAGCTATAAGTCAATGCTTTCCTTTGCTATACATGATTCAGTTATCAGGTGCCAATTCTCATGAGGACCATTTGAGATTTGATGTAGTGCAAGTTCTTCCTAAGACATGAGATCACATATAGAAAATTTTAATTTTCTGAGATTTAATATTTCTGATTAGAAGCTTTTACGAGACAGAGCAGTGGATGGTATCGTTTTTGCTAGACACGCGACAGGGAATTTTTAGTCTCCACCAAAGCAAAGCAAAGCAAAGCAAATTCTTTTTGGTCACTTCTGGTTTTTATGCTCTTTTTTAGGTTTCTCCTCCACCTGTTGAGGCCTAAACAAAAAAGGTGTTAGGATGTGTATAAATTTCTTTCTATAAATAACCAGCTTTTCTAACATTTATGAACATTGGAATTCACTTATCAAGGATTCAAGATAAAGGAAAAGCTTTGATAATATACTAGCCATTAGACCCTTGTATATGCGAGGGTCGGTTTCGTGTTTTTGACAATATTTTTGTGTTATGTATGAGATTATATTAAAATTATTTACTAAAATATAAAAATAATTATATAATAGGATTACGTATATATAAAAAATGGAGAGAAAGAAATGGATAAAGAAGATTTATGATCAAATAGTATTTATGTTAAAAATGTAAATAAATAGAGTGGAAAAAAATAAGAAAATTAACATATAAAATGAGAGATTGTTTTGACCAATTTTATTTTATGTTTGGAAATTTGAAACAAATGAAAATAAAAAATAAAGTAAAAAATTAGATTTGATCTTCAATTACTTATACATACCTCTTCATAAGTGGATTTATTACTTTTTGAATTTTATAAAAAAATGATAAAAATCAAAACTTATTATGTGGTTGATTATGACCCAATGAAAGGGAGGAAAAAACACAACCTAGTATATAAATAGTAATAATTTATTATAAGAAGCAAAATCTAAGTACACAAATTCAATATTTAGTGAATATTATATATATATATATATTTATTTATCATGTAAATGAACATTAATAATAATAATAATAATAATAATAATAATAATTTTTGTGATTAAAATCTAAATAAGACATAGGTTTTATATTTCACATATTATAAAATATAATTAGAAAAAATAATTTTTAAATGCTCAATGATTATTAAAAAATAAATTTTTAGGTATAATATAAATTAATATTACATTACAAGTTGTCTTTTCTATCTATGTAAGTTTACAAAAGATAATAAATCAAAAGTAGATTTTTTTCATTAAAAATTATAGGGATTAAATAGAAATCAAAGAGGGTGCGGAATAATAATATGTTCAAAAGAATTTTTTTTTTCTGATTTCTTATCTTGTAAAAATTGCACACACACATATATATATATATATATATATATATATATATATATATATATTAGATAAACAGTTATATTTATGTATATATATAGTAATAATAAATATAAGTAAATACTTTTATTAGAAATTGTGTAACAATTGTTTAGAAATCAATGTGTGTGGACATTGATGATGTTTTTAATAGAAAAGTTTTATTTTTAAATTTTTTATATTATATTCAAAATTGTACAACCAAGATATTGTATATTATAAAAATAAATATATATTGTAGTTTAACCCCAGTAACAAATTTTCCCTGCAAGAAGGCTTGCTTTTTGTATCAAACCATTATTATTTTGATCCATAAATTTATAGGTGTTAATATTCTGCTGTTTCTGCAAGATCTAAGCATATAACCGATGTGAATCATCTCCATTTAAGTTAAAACTTAAAAGTATATATCTTGATTCTGTTATATGTCAAAAAATGACCCCAGATGGATTATTAGATGGGGAATTACCAATCAATTAAACTCAAAAGCCAACAATTTGATAAAAGGGCACCAAGATAATCATCCCCTGGGCCGGCCCTGGGCCTTGATAGCAAGGGCAATGGCCCAGGGCCCATTGTTAATGAGGGCCCAAAAAACTAATATTTAGCTTATGTGAAAATAAATTCAAAAACTTTTAATATAGTTTAAATGGTTTAATGGTAAAGTTATATAAATTTTACCTAAAGGTCTCAGGTTTGATCCCATGCTAACTCTAATTTTTATATAAGAAACCATTTTTATGATAATTTATCTTTTTTGCTTTAGTATAGGTGGAAGAACGATTTTTAAATGAAAACATGAGATTATAAGAGCACTGTTTATTATTTTGGCTTCTTAATATTCTTTACATGATGATGATGTGTTTAGAATTTATAATCATTTTGATAATGTTGATTTGATTATTCAATAATTTTTTTTAAAAAAATATACTAAGGAGCCTGTAAGTGTTGTGTCGTCTGAGACTCATAAAATTTCAGGACCGGGCCACCCCACATGATAAAGGATGGTGAAATGTAAAGAACAGAAAGCAAAGTTTGCACAGGCACAGGAACAACTTTACTGGCCATGCCACATAATTTTCAGGCAAACTGTTAATTGGTCTCCAATATTGGTGACTGGATATATTCATCATTACCACAATAAAAAAGAGGGTCTCTTTATCTTTCTCAACATTCCTCCTAGTCTTATTCTGTTTCTTTCTTTCCCTTCCAAACTCCCTTGCCGAGCTGTTCTTTTCAAACCAAATCATACCCTCTAGAATTCCTGTCTCCATGAACTTGGTCACGCAAATTTGCATGCAAAATAATGCTGATATGATCAAAGGGAATCTAAATTTGAAGCTTTCTTATGTGAAGTACCTGTTAATTGCACACCATTTAGGGGACTGAAATACATTTTGAGTGAGTTGCTTCTCAAGTGGGGTCACAAAGAAATACGACCTGCTTTTACCTTATACACTGTAGAGAAAGGAACAGTTTTGTTCAAACCTCATTCCTTTATCTTATTGTTTTAGATATTGGAATATGATCCCAAAGTTCTTAGTCTTAAATCAGTTTTACATATGTTAACAGGTTAATGTGTATGTTAAACAGAGTAATAATTGGTCACCATTCACCAATGATGTGGTGTATACATATATAATCATTTAACCAGGGTGAAGTTGCTATAAGATCAATTTGGTTGGGTGTTCAAGTATAATTATTTTTCGATGGAAACAATTAAAAAAGTACACATCTTGAATAGACTAATGACCACATATTAAAAAGAGATTTTTTTCCAGCTGTTGGTATAACGGCGAAGGAAAGACACTGTGTTTAGACTAGATTTCACCCATGCACTTGACATTTTATGATCAAATTAAACATTATAAGTATAATAAAATAATTACATAAAATTACAACTTCTAAGGCAAAAAGTAAAAGGAAGAAAAAAACTTTAATCGAAAAAGAAAAAGAAACTTTAATGGAACTAGAACTTCGTATTCATTCTTTCCTGTTGGTTGCCTCTGTTTCGATTCATATGGTGTTCTGGTAGTGGTACATGTGGACCTGAGAGGATATTGTAGTTTAGCAATTCCAGGACGTTACTCTGTAGTGGTATTAAGCAATTAGCTAGATGTCTTGTAAAGATATGATTGTTATATAGTAATTATAAAAGTTGATGTGTGTAGCGCATAAAAAGTATGTTTGTTAAGTACCCTTCACTTAATCATTCCTCCTAATTTGATTTTAATGATTTTGTGACTATTTATGTATTGTGACCATTTGTAGTCTTAGTATGTTGTTTGAAATTCTATCTGTTTAGTTTCGGATTAAAGTATATTACAACTCTATAGTCTCTTTAAATTGAAAAATCAATATCTATCTCAATCTCAAAATAACAAACTATTGTTTCTCATCTTTGTTGAAATGCTCATTCAGAATTGTAGTGGTGATTGATTTTTTTTAATTGAGGAACATTGAAGTTACAGTAAATTGAATGGACGAGATCTCAAAGAGAATACATTGACCACAAATGGTCACAAAAATAGTGGACCATAGTAGCTAAATCCTGAATATTTGTACTTTAAGATTTTCCATAACCTTCTATAGTATTCTTTCTTCTTGCATTGTTATTTCTTTTAACTCTTATTCTCTTTTCACTCTCATCAAATTGGTTAAGATATCTCTTAATACCCACCAAAATGGTTTTCTAGAACAATTGACTCACCAAAATGCTAAAGTAATAACCTATGAATATAGTTTTCACCATGGTGAATTGGTGATCCTTTAAGTTGTTGTTATTATTATTATTATTGGATTTGTTATGCAAAGAGTAATAGCACAACTTCCCTCATTATCTCTATGATAAAATTCATCTACACTTATTTGTTCATATATAAGGCTTAGATATGAATGGTGTATCTTACCTCTTATCTATATGGTTTCAAGATGCTTCTCAAGACTAGCTTTGGTCTAGGTACCTACATGAAAGCAAAAATTTGTTCCTTCAAACACCCATAACACTCAAGTCAATGGAAATCAAACAAGAATGGTCGGTCGATATACAGTAAAAAAACTAAGAAAAAGTGTACATTTAACATTTATGAGACTTGTATTTATAAGGGATGAAGGGTATGAATGTAACGATGATAATTGTGTCAGATACTACTACAAACGTTGTCAGTGACATGGCATATCTAGGCTAGGTGCCCATAAGGTTTTAGTGACACCTTAGCTTGTGTGAGAGCTGGAGTACATATGTCATTCTTCATGCATGTGTGTGGGTTCTCATGTGTGAGCTATTGAGGTAGAGAAAATATGTATCCAACCATGAATAACCTACATATGTCAATCTGGTATGTTCTAGGGATGGCAATGATTGAAGTCGGGGTAGGTTTTGGTCTCCCCGACCTCAACCCTAACCCCAACCCCATGAAAAGTGGGGCAAGTTCAAAGACAAGTTTTAAAGAGGCACGTTTGAAATTATGCAACCCAACCTCATCCCTACGGGTCCCCTTCTAGTTCGACGCATAGATCTCAACTTTTACTATACTTTTTTTTTTACTTTTTCATTAGTTTTAATAACATAAATATATATTCTAATACAAGTCATGTATATCTAATACATTCTAATCAAAGTAATATTTGAAAATAAATCTTAAAAATCTACAAAAATAATGAACTTAAGAGCCATCTCATATTTTGAGAAAAAATATTAAATTTTCATTATTATTTAACTATTAATATAATTAAAAATACTTGATTTTATAGCAGGGTGAATCTAAAATAAGTACTTGTATTCCTAAACTCTCCTTTGTCTCTTCCAAAGTCGGATTAGAGTCAGGGTCATTTCCTTAAAATTCGATCAAAGTGGGTTTTCCATCAAAGTCGGGCTAGGTGCGAATCAAATGAGGGATCCCTAATCCGAGATCACAGATTTTGTATTTCATTGGGATACCAATGAGGCACCTATGTTGAGAGCAGGATGTCCAAAGAATATGAGAAGTGTTTTTTATTTGATGAAAATATAAATTATGAATGATAAAAACTTAAAGATGAAAAAGAATACATAAATAAATAAACAAATTATAAAGCTTAGGCAAGTCTACCCTAAGTGGGTTAATTCCTTTCTTTTAGTCTTACGCTTCATTTGGATATGAGAGAGGAGTTATGAAATTAATTGAGTGGAAATAAAATGAACGAGAAGATTTTGATTTGAAATTAGAGGGAAATTATATGTGTTTGGATGGATATAAATGAAAGTAAATGAATAGAAATATTTCCCTAAACATTTTATTTTGACAATTATACCTTTCTTTATTTAACACACACTATCATTATTCTATTTCCTCTCTTGTTCTCAATTTCATTTCTAAATAACGTTCTTTACCAAAGTATCAAAAATCATAAGAATCTAAAAGCTTTTTGCTTATAGCCTTACAAGCACCTTCATTTCTTTTTCTTTTATATATTTTCCCACTATTATGGGGTTTGTTTTGCTTTTTGGGACAATGTAGTTGTCCAAAAACCTATAGGGGAATTATTGAATGAGGGGTTTGTGATTATGGGGTTCTTAAAGCACTATTGGTACGGTTAGATCTTTTGTTGCTGAGCCATGCAAGGTTTAGATGAAAGTTAAAGTTTTATTTTTTATGGTGTGATTTGGCTTCTAAGTGAGTTGCAATTCTACGATTAAGCCATTTTTATCGTTCTTTTAAAATCCCAGTAATCCTCAAAAGGCTTTAGATTACTTTCGTAACCTAAACCAGGTTTAATTCATATTTTTCAAACAAAGGATTGACTTCTTAATTTCCCCCAATTGTTTAAGAACGCCTAAGTCTATCTCTAGATCACAAGGCGCATTAAGAATACAATGAATTGAATAGAAAACAGAAATTCAAAGATCAAACCTAATATGTTCAATCACACCCCTTAAGTTCCACAAATAGGAGTTTTAGTTCCCCATGGAAGTGGAAACCATAATATAAATGATTAGAGAAATACAAAACATGAGAAAAGTTTTAAAAAAGAAGGAAGATAGGATTAATAGTTGATGGTTCTTGCGATCTCTCCATGATATTTTGTGATCTACCTAGTTTCTTCTCTTTAAAGTCGTCTCTCCCTCTTCTAAGTCTTTCCCCCGAAAGTGCAGAAGTTAAAAAGTGCCATATAAGGATTAAGGTTGCAACTTTAATTTGTAGTGCAACCCAGAACAACAACCGGGGTGAGTTCCACGACCAGGTCACGGTTCTTTTGGGGCACGCTCTACTTTTTTTCTCCTCCCTGGTAGCAAGCTCCATTACCAAGCAGTGGTAGACATCACTGTCGTGGCAGTCATTTTCATGTTTTTATCCTTCTTTAAGTAATATTTTGGGCTTCAATCTTCTTTCTATGGTTTTCTCAATGCTCATTATGCTTTGAAAGTTTCCTATTTATTTCTCAAATGATCTTACACATCAATAAACCTGCAGAATAGGAATACCCAATTAACAAAAGCGGAAACAAAGTAATATTCTATGATATTCAAGGGGAATGTCAAGTGAAACAACCTAAAATCGTAGCAAACTAAGTCCTAGATGATGCCTTCTAGAGCACTTATCAAATGCCTTAGCGACTATGTTAGTACTTTTTTTGTAGAGTTTGGGGAAAATTTGACAAGTACAGATAGTTCTGATAGAATTACAGGTATTAATTGATATGCCCTAGTATGTTTCTTGGCCTGTACTCAATATTGGATACTGTTGATATTGATTTTGGTGGGTGCTCTATGGGAATGAAATTGTGTGGGTCTACTACTACTACTAAGGTACAAATTAGAATTGAAAAGGATACAAATTTGGGCCTTTATGTTTATTTAAATGCGTTATTTACTTATTCATTTTTTGGGCTTAACTTAGTTCTTTAACTTTTTATTGCAATACTGTCTACGACGTCCCACCTAAATTCCTAGAATTTATCCCCGCGGTTTACTAAAATTAGGAAATATTTTTCACGATTAACAGAATAATCCCGATGGACTAACCTTAAGAACTTAAAGTAACATGTGGCTCAACAAAACACTCACAACAGAAGACATAACTACATGCGCTAGCGGGCTTAAGAATGGACCTACTAAGCTACAGCTCCCTAACATTAGACATGATATCATTCTCTTCCCATATATGAAGATATGAGTTGTGAACCAGGGAATACCAACCTCAGGGCATTACTACATTATTGGATCATACTTCAATTCATTATTCATACCAATCTAAAATAATTCCTAGGCATATGAAGGATTCAACCTCCCGTACAAAACACACTACTATTACAAGATTCATACTAAACCTCTAGTAAGGTGTCAATTACCTATCCACTAACAATCAGATAACTATAATTATCACGAATACTAAAAGATAGCGTCAAGCCTCACATACATAAATAATTTCCAGCTTGGGTCAATCGAAGGGTCCTACCACAGACTTGATGTATCAATATACATGCATACATACATACTCACCAAAACTTAATATTGGGCAACATATGCATGTGTACGCCCATCTGAGCCAACCAAAAGGATAGATAGAACTTCACATAATAAATAACTCTAGGCCAATCAAAGGGCCATATTATCATTTCATATATCCACTAAACAAACCTCACAACAAACTAGTTAAATACTAAATTTTTCTTCGGTATTGCACTACTCCCGTCTCCGAGCTTACCGAGTGGCATCATCACCATGGAAACTCACTAAAATGAAAGTTGAGGGGTGAATACAACTTAAAGCTATAAATAATAATCATGTAAAGAACATTTACCAATTAGGTCATGTAATTTAAAATATTATACCCATAGTATAATGGCACATAAGCCGTCAAACCACATCTTAATCATCAATTTTATTTCCAATATTATCAATCTCATATCAATCATTAATTCAAATTCCAAAGTATTACCCAATACATATTAATCATCAATTCAACCTCAAACCTCGATTATCAGTTCATCATTAGACATCACCACATACAATATCTATTCAATTCCAAACATCATCAAATACGTATTAATCATCAACTCAACCAAAATCCTCACCACATATATATTAATCATCAATTTATAACATTAACATCTTCATATATAAATATATCTCAACCATCATTTCAACATCAATCCTTACCAGACACAAATTCTAGCATCAATTTGATTCCAAAAATTGCCACATATATTAATCATCAACTTAATCTCAACCATCATCATATGTATATTAATCATCAATTCAACATCATTGGCTATAATATATTAGTAAGGGAAGTTGTTAATGAACCAAAGCGCTAGACAAACTGAAGTGCCATAACGACAGACAACCCTAATATCCATGATGAACCGAAGCGCTATAAAAATAGATATCCCATATATCTATAACGAATCGAAGCGCCATACTTGTAGATATCCTAACACGAATCACAATGCTAGGCAAACCAAAGTATCATATAACAAATAACTATGAGCGAACCGAAACGATCGATAAACTGAAGTGTCATACAACAAATAACCATGAGCGAATCGAAGCACTCGGCAAACCTACATGCCATACAACAAATAACCATGAGTGAATCGATGCGCTTTCTCATAACATAAACATCATAGTATAGCTCCACTAACCTCAATACTTATTAATTCAACAACCATTACCTAAATTTCCAAATCAAGCTCATAAAGCCACCAATGCTATAAATAACATAATTATCAACATATTCATAATGCCCACATAGGTCAATTTCAACAATACATATCCACTAGCATATCAGAATTTAACAATTATTTAGCACAACCATAGGGCATAACCAATAACGTGACAATAGAATTAATATCAAATACTCATCAATAATACCAAGCACTAGGCTTTACTTCACAGTTATTAATTCATGGCATCATCAATTCAGCATAACTTAACATCAACAACACATGTCAACCCATGAATATTAGAAATAACTTAATCATTAATCAGGTTATCAATAATAAACCATCAACAACATAACACCAGCAAGCCAAACTTTAATCATACAGTGCCGTAATAGGGCATAACCAATAAATTTCCACTAGAAACCATATCTAGTAGTCATCAACAACACCAAATATTAACCATTACTTCATGAATATTATTTTATAGCATAACTTTAACTTTCACAATATCATCCATATCAGCATACGCTATTGTCATCAGCACATGCTAAGTAATATATTCCAAATCATAGACTATCACTTTGATACTTATCAATCTAATCAATTAAAGCTATCAAGTTACTTCTCAACATGTAATAAAACAAAAATTTTTGTGCCATCATATAGAGCCTTCAATAATATATGCTTGTCAAAAGCACTAATGGAAATTCACAACACATTTATAGATTATCATCAAGACCCTCAATGGGTCATCACAAACAACATATAGCAAGTAATATATTAAAATAAAGCTTCACAAATCAATTTCATATATTATTGATATTGTCATTTATCAAGTATCAAATTCTTATTTAAAATAATACTTCATTTCGCAATTATAATTATATTTTTATTTTATAAAAATTAGTATTTTTCAGGCGTCAATATTTAAAATAAATTCTTTAATTATAAAACCCACCTCAGAATTAAAATTACTACTCGCTACTCAAGTGATAAACCCCACCATACGTAACACATACCTTAAGGCGTTATCCGACTTTCCCAAAATAAAGGTCAACTTCCGGTTCAGCTTTGAATCATTAATATCTGATATTTAAAATATTTTGAAACATTAATAAAAATAACTTTATAACCTTTAAGTCATTGAAATACTAAAATAAAGACTCAAACATAAAACCGATGGAGTTCTGACAAGAACCGAACTTACCGAGGGTTATGAAATTAATCAACGCGATGTTGAAAGTACCCCGGAGCTTTGAAATCCAATTAACACCTTTTGATAGTACTCGGTCAAGCTAGAGAAAATAAAGGGTTACATTAAAAATATT
The DNA here is from genome assembly GCA_037962975.1 of Clitoria ternatea. NCBI lineage: Eukaryota > Viridiplantae > Streptophyta > Magnoliopsida > Fabales > Fabaceae > Clitoria > Clitoria ternatea. The sequence goes on along the minus strand of CM075670.1, from coordinate 18,408,157 downwards.
ACATGCAACGGAAAAGAAAAACATGTATGCGATCGAACATGCGCATGCTTTTGTATTTTAGCCACAACTTAAGCTACGGTTGTCCGATTTCAACTTTCTTAGTCTCAAAATCATCATGAAGATACCAAAAAGCCAATTCCAAGTAAAACAGTCCCAGTTTTCAAAAGAAGGTCTCTGCTTGAAGTGAAAATCTAGCCAAGAGAGTGTTTAATGTTTGGGGCATAACTATTTTTGGTGTTCTTTGGCTTGTTGGAAAGAGGAAAAAAAGAGGAACAACTTTCTTGTAGATGATTTTTCCAAAAATAGACCAGAAGGGCGTCATGCAAAACGATCAAGATTCCAACGAGATTAAGAAAATTTCATGATGCATAAAAATAAAATCAATGGCCATGCATGTGAGGATCGAGGGTTTCTTAGCTTACTGAGATCGATTCCACATAGATCAGTAACCAAGATCCTTCATTTCGACTTCGATCGCACCTTCAATTGAACGTTTGGTTAATCTTCAACGAACCTTCGAGTTTCACGACAACGACAATTATGCATGCGAGCGCGTCCGAGTTAGGAGAAAGAAAGAGAGGCACGGGGGCTTGTGGTGGAGGCACGGTAAGGTGTGGTGGTTAATGATTACACTTGATGGTGGATGATGGTGGCTCAGGTGAATAGAGTGAAACAAAGAGAGAATGGGAAAATGAGAGCACTTGGAAGCATAAGAGAAATGAGAGAATAAAAGAGATTAAGAGTGGAAAGGTGGTTTCGATAATGTGTGGATGAATGAGAGAAGTGAATAAAGTATGGAATATGCTAAGTATGATAAAGTGAGAAGAGAATGAAGTAGTGTGCATAAAGTGAAGGTGGTGACATGAAAAGAATGAAGAGAAAGCATGCCATGATGTAGGTGCATGGAATGGCCATGTGTCATGGCACAGAGAAGTGTGGTGGCACGTTAGCGCGTGACGTGACGTGAAGGAGGTGAGGTGTCATCGTGTGGGGAAGTGTGGGTGGGTGAGGTGGCGAGAAGGTGATGAATGGAATACAGTGGAAAAAATGGAGCATGATGGGGTCGAAGCGTTGGGTTATTTTCTCAAGTAATGCGAGACTAGTCATTTGGAATGAAATACTTGAATGGAATGAGGTATAAGATGATAATTATGGGTCATGAATCTCTCAAAAGAATTTAATAGTTTTAGGCCCAATTGGCATAAAAGAATACAGACAATAAGGTTTTTGACGTTTCCGACGTCAATCATCAGAAAGTATAAATGAGTTTGAAATAATTTTATTGATTAACAAATTTAACCAATATAATAGGTCTTGTAAATATTTAGGTCTATAAGTGACTCAGGGTTCCAGAAGTTTGCCCAAAAAAATCAAAGATGTTACATTGTCATTTTTAATTAAATATCGAAACACTGTTTTGATAATAATTATTGAATTTGAGTGATCCTTTCTTTTAATGGTTTTGAAACCTTTTTCACTAAAAGTTTATATATGTTAGGGCATATATGAATCAAACACCCATCAACAATATGTTGAAGTACACACGAAAGAAGATAAAATGCCTGTTATAAAAGTGACTACAATAAGAAAGAGAAATATTTAACGAAAGAAGACAAAAAAGAGAAGAAGAAAAAAAAACACTATCATAATATTTAACAAAAAATATAATATTATAAAAATTAAACATAAATATAATTACCAACAAACATTGATAAATAAAAAAAATTAAAATACCAAACTAAAAATTTAAATAAATATACAGAATTAAAATATTAGAATTTATGTTAGGATATGTGTCAACTTATGCTAGCAATATATAAGATAAGTGTGTGTTATTAGATGAAACAGAAAAGTTGTTTCTCGTCGCCAACAACTTACTTTTATTTTTCATTCTCCCTATTTTATAGAAATAAAAAAATTTAATAGTTAATGTTGATTTTACACATTATTTAATAAAGTTAAATTTTTATTAAATCAACATTATTTTTATTGATTCAATCCTAATTTAGTTAGTGAAACAAAATCAAATACGCATTTCTTCTTACAAACAAACAAAATTAGTAAATTTTAGTGAGGGTGGTGAACATGAGACTTGGGGATTTTATGAAATCTGAACAGTCTATGCAAGTAAATGAGGATTGAAATTGTAACTATAAAAATTATTTAGGGTGACAATATAATTAGTATTCATAAATAATTTATGATTTACTTATGATAGATATTTATATATTTATTAAATGAGGATCAATATATTATATTATTTATTATGCAGGTGTCAGGCTCCGACCCGAGTTCAATATTAATTAGTTTGATTAAATAAGATTCCTATCATGATTCATTTGCTTTATGATTTTAGGGGGAAATATTTTAAAATTTTCACATTCATCCTAGGATAGCCCCACGTGACTCTGCGAGTCCCTAAAAACATAGCCTAGGCTTGGGAGTTCCAAAATTGTTCAAAGAAAATTTTTTAGCACGCTAGTTCCCTATGCACTGCTTAGTAATTTGCGTCAAATTGGGGCTACGCATCTCTAATCGAGAATTGGTACACCTCTACAACTTAATTACCTATAATTGTTATGAAGAAAATGATGGCTAATTATGTCCCTAAGTTTGCCCAATTCATGAAATTATGGAACCAGTCCATTTGAAATTTTTAGTCTGAACACCCTGTAGTATTTTGAGCATAACTCATGCTACCAACCTTTGATTGACGCAATTCCAGTGGCAAAATGACCACGACGAAATTATCTACAACTTTCATGATGAAAGAAAAAACTGAATCAAATCTCGCATAAGCAAAAGTTAGCTCGCTTAAGAAAGACCCCGATTTAGCTTGAACAAGAATTTCCTCACTTGAGCGAAAATTTAACAGAATCAGCACCTGTGAGGCTCGCTCAAGTGAAAATACTTTTGTTTGAGTGAAAATTTGACACAACCTAACCATATGACCTTGCTTGAGCGAGATTTAACCAGAAAACACACCCCAAATCACTTACAAGCTCGCTCAAGTGAGAATTGGCTCACTTGAGCGAAAATATCAGCACTCTAACCCCTTTAAACCAACTTCTAAAGCCCCCCAGTCACTTGTTTTAAGTCTGATTGATGCCAAATTTTGTTGGCACCATGTTTTCATCATTTCAAATCTGTTGGCGAAGCCCGTTTACGAAAATTCCTTCATATGAGTAAGTTTTTCAATAAATTGTGTTTTGGTCACTTTAAGCACAACTCAAGACACTAAACTGATTTAATGCATTTCAATCCATAATTTAAAGCTTTGCACAAACTTAGTATGCACATTCTAACATGTATGTGAACACCTCTTTTTGTCCGGCCAATTGGTACAGTTCCATCCTTTGAGCACTCTTTTATGCGCATGGTTCATTTGAAAATTCATAACTCCTTCATACGATCTTTGATTTGCGCAAACCTGGTGTCTAAATTTTTGTAACAAAATTGTCTACGACTTTTATGAATACCTTAAAGGCTAAATCCTTACCAATTGGTACAGTATTAATAATCTTCCTAGACTTGCTCCAGTTTCATGACTGCTCTGCACATCTTTAAGAAAAAATTCATATCTCCCTCATATGATACTGAAATGACCCCATTCTTTTTTCTGTGGCTCCACATCAGAGATATCTACAAACTTCATGAAGGCCACAAAAGCTAATTCTCCACCCATTTTGCCCAGTGAATTTATTTTGCTTTCAAGAGTATTTCCGTCACACTCTGGAGCAGTTTTCGTAGATGGGCCATATCTCCCTCGTTTCTTGATGAAACTTTTTGTGCCATATATCAAATTAAAGCTAAGAGAAAGATCTACAACTTTCATGTTGGACTCTTTTTCAAATTTGGCACGAATCAGCCCTCAAATACACGAGCAAGTTTGTGATGCGTAAAAAGGGGAATGAAAAAGCACCAAACAGCATCATGAATCGATTCAACACATGCATGAATCGATTCATGCGTGAAACAGCCCCAAAAATTCAATTTCAAGTAGTTTGAATCGATTCATAGCCCTCTTGAATCGATTCACACGAATTAAAAGCACCCAGGATGTGAATTTTTGAGGGTTGAATCGATTCATCAGCCTTTGAATCGATTCATCAGCATTTGAATCGATTCTTTCGGGTTTCAAAGGGGTTGAATCGATTCTTCCACCAATTGAATCGATTCACACGTTTAATTTTAGCCCAGAATTGCATTTTGGAAAGCCTGAATCGATTCATTTCACTCTTGAATCGATTCATGAGTGAATTATTGGCCCAGAAACACGTTTTCAAGCTTCTGGATGGTGGGCAAGGCACTAAGGATCATAATGGAGCACTGAAGCATCATAATGGAGCACTCAAAACTGATAATGGAGCACCATGATTTGTTAATTGATGAGTGCACCCTCCAATTCCAATTGTTTATGGCAATGGCTTTGCCTTTGGACTCCTATAAATAGGAAGCAAGTGAAGGGGCAGAGAGGATTTTCTTCATTCAAGAAAAAATTCCTTCTTCATTGGTTGCCTTCTCTGTTCTTCTTCTTCTTTTGGTTCTTCATTTCCGGCTCAGCGCGTTTGCCACAGATTTTAATTCCAGCACCGCTACAACACCGCCACTGTTTCCAACATCCAACTACAACACCGGCTCATAGCCCTCCACACCGGTTCCTTTCTGTTCCTTATTTCCCTTATTTTCATCATTTATTTTCCTGCCAAATTTCTGCCTGTTGGTTATGGTTTTCTGTGTAGTATAGCTTATATTGTCAATACTTACCCTTTACCCCTAAAAAATAAAAATAAAAATAAAAATAAAAAAATAAAAAAATAAAAATAATAAAAAATAATAAAATAATAATAAAAAATAAGTAATAAGTTTTGCACATGTTTTGTTTTCTAGCCTAAAAATTTCCATTTTTAACAGTGTCGTACGGGAACACTTCCGTCTACACAATCTCCTTAGGATCCGTACACGTGCGAAGAACTTCGTCTTGTATGAGTTCCCCATCTCAATGACTTCCATCATCATGTTCCGAGTCAAAAAATTTTTCTCAGAACTACGTGACCCTGATTTCTTGATAATTTAAGAATACGTAGGAGCGGGACTTTAACTCCTGTCGGGCCCATCTTTCTTATTTCTTTTTGCTGATTTATTTCCTTACTTCCACGTTTCTTTCATAAATGTTCTTTTTTTGGTTACTTTCGTGAAAATCAATTTAGACGTGACGTCTTGTTGATTTCCCCCTAGTTTTTTTTTGCTCAAGCCTCGCCATAATTCATAGGGAAGGGATACTTAGGACGAGACGTCCCGCTTATCTCTTTCCTATCCCTATTTTTTTATTCGAGGATGTATAATTTAGGCGTGACGCCTTATTAGCATTCTTTCCCATTTTCTGTCTCATATCGAAGTCGAGTTTAATTCGGATGAAACATCCTGTTAACCTCGCTTCGACATTCTATGTTTGTATAAACTCTCTCACTCCATTCCGTTTTGTTTTTAAAATAAAAAAGGATACAACTATAAAAGGGAAGAAATAAAATATCTTTTGTAAGGCTATTTATGTTGCACGTTTTCAATCTTGGTACTGTTTTTTGACAGGCGATGTAGGGTGTTAATACCTTCCCTACTCGTAACCGACTCCCGAACTTGAATCTCAATTTTTAACCAGTGCTTTACTGAACTTAGTTTTTTCCAATGTTTTTCCTATGGATAAAAATGTTGGTGGCGACTCCCTGTTTCAAACAAGGTTTCACTCTCTCTCGCCGCGCCGTCGCGATCTAGGTTACGACAGATGGCGACTCCACTGGGGATGCTTAAGAGAGTCAGGCCAGTTTGGTTGAAAGCGCGTTTTTTATATAGCCTTTGTTTAGCTTGGATTTCTTCCCCTTGTTTTTTATTTTCCGTTAATTGTTGTGAATGTTCGTTATTATTTGCATCTTGTTATTCGTTTTATCGTCCATGTTCCGTATGATTGTTTAACCCTAGGGTAGAGGACTATGTTACTTTTTTGCAATCATTGAACCCTAGGATAAATGACTTTGTATATTTTGTTCTGTGTTTGTTCTCTGTGCAGAATGGTGTAAGGTAAAAAGGTATTGAATGCCCTTTCACACACTACACTCACAAATTACTCGCACACACTTATGAGTGGCGCCCTATACCCGGGTCCCAAATGAAACTTAAGTTAGGAGGGGTTGGTATACGGAATCGTATAGGATGTACTTCCTATCCGGTGATCGTGAGAACCCCAACTAGAGTTCGACCTCTTGTGACATACGCACCTAGTGGTTCCCCACTGTTGCGTCCCTGTCATGGGTAGGATCTTGGCTCTGGTAACCTTCTAGAAGTCTAGTATAAGCCACCCGGTGTGAAGAGTCACTTTTAGACAAGCCCTAAGGTCCAGAGAAAACCTTCAACAAAACCTGACTTAGGCCACGAAAGGGCAAACTTTACTTTACCTTATGTCATTTTCGCTTTCCTGTTATTAAAAAGGGATTATCTATCACCCAAAGATTCGCTTAGTCTTGGAAATTTTTTTTGGAACACACAAGTATTCTTCGGGTGAATAGATGTTCCTCTCTTTTTTGTCATGTATCTCTGAGTCTGAAGTCATAGGTTCTCCTAATTGTCAAAGGAAAAATCCAAAAAAATTATACTTCATTTCCCTCTGGTTGAAGTGGCAATGACGATTGGGAAAACCTACGACTTTTGGAGCTCGCATAACTGATTCCATTCTTTGTCTTGATATTCGCAGGGGACGATCCCAAATTTGTCGGTATTTCTAGGACAGTATGGAAATTAACATGGGACACAGTAATTGTGATATAGGGGTGACCGAATTGAAGAAGTTATTACACCTCAAGGCTAGGAAGGTCAATACTGACAGTTTACAAGCACTAGGGAAAAAACTGAGCTTGACACAAAAGATGACTTTCGCAAGGAAGTATGGGAAGATCCTGAAACTCTTGGAGGTAGACGTCCAAACAGAAGCCATCACAGCTCTGGCACAATTCTATGACCCACATCTCCGCTGTTTCACTTTCCAAGACTTTCAACTGGCACCCTCCATAGAACAATTTGAACAAATATTGGGGATGCCAATGGAGGGACAAATTCCTTATCGCCATTTGGACCATCACGCGTCAATCACTTCTGTCGCTCGTATTTTGAAGGTCCATCCTGAAATGTTAAGAGGAGTGTAAATGAACAGAAACCAGATTCCTGGATTTACTAGGGAATTTCTGGAGAAACACATGCATGCCCTGGCAGAGAGGGAAGAATGGGAAGCTTTCATTGATACCTTGGCTCTCACGATTTACAGAGTTGTCTTATTCCCTAACTTAGACAACTACGTAGATTATGATGCTATAGGTGTCTTCACCGCTCGCAAGCACAGAATGGAAAATCCCGTCACAGTAGTGTTGGCCAATGTCTATTGCACCTTGGATTTCTGCCATACCCAAGGAGGAAAGAGGATTATTTGTTGTTTGCCTGTTCTATATGTGTGGCTCATATCCCACGCTTTTCATCAAATATGCAAAGCCGAGTGTCCCATCTCTGATTTGAAGTTGTGTCAGTTGACAATGAAGAATGGGCGTGAGTGGGCTAATCACCTTGTAGGCCTTACAGCAGAAAAGGTGAGGTGGTGTCCTCAATGGCTAGAAGTTGAGTCCATTATTTATAGCTGTGGGGGATATCCAAATGTTCCTCTAATGGGGACACAAGGTTGCATCAATTATAATCCTGTTATTGCTAAGCGGCAGTTGGCTTATCCTCTACTTGGGCCGCCGGACGAAGCACTACTTACTTCTTTCGTTCTGTACTATACGAATGGGAATTACACCTCCACTATTCAGGACATAGCCAATGCCTGGAAGAAGGTCCATAGGATGGGCAAAGAATTGGGAGCACGAAGCCACGCTGTGAGAGTTGAATACTTAGATTGGGTGGTGAACAGAGTCTCCATCGTGAAATTGCCTTTCAAGAGCCCTTCATACCAACCTGAGGACACAGTTCCTCCGCCGTGCATTGTGGAGGACAAGGTTACCATATCGCTAAAAGCCCAAGTAGAAGAGCTAAAGGCAAGGAATCAAAAACTGGAAGAAGATCTCCTGAAGTGCCAACAAGAGTGCGCCCTCCATAGGAAAGAGAATTCTGAAGGAAGGCATGCTATGGAAGAAATGCGGAAAAAGAGAAAAATTGATGAAGATTACAGAATAAAACAAGAACAATGCCTTCGGGCGGCCAATTCGCAACTAAAAATGAAGGGTCAGCAGAGTGATGCTGTATTGGCCGAAAATTAAATTTTAAAAGACATGCTGGTACAATCCAAGGAGAAGGGAAAGGAGGCTTTGATGCAAAAAGAAATGCTACAAACCCAAGTCCACAAATTAGAGCAACAGCTTGATGAAACGATGAGAGCTTATGAGCAAGAAATACATGTTGAACAGAAGAAAACCCTTGATGCCGAACGCCACTGCCAAGAAGCCACACGAGCTTTGGGGACTGAGTTAGCTCAACGGGATGAAGTCATTCATTTATGGATGGACCGTTTCGCCAAGTTGGCATACCTATCCAATGGAATCTTGGAAGATTTTCCCTCAATGTTAAAGCAGGCCGAAGGCATGGTCAATCCCCTATCCACCCCAAAGGAGATATCATCATTTTTGAACTATTGTCAAGAAAGACTTTGCAAAATGAAAGTCATGATTGCCCAAGCTAGGAATGGCTGAATATTGTAACCGTATCTTTCAAGTAACATTGTACCTTTACAGATGAATGGAATGATGAATTAATGTGCCTTCACAGTTGTCTCATGTTAATTTCCAATATACTGTTATACTAAGTACTTTTGAACGCGACGTTCTGGGGAAAGGTCAAGGAATACGTGTCAAATTCGGAATCGTATCCCGCGAATGCCTGTTTATTCTTTTTATTTTTCTTTTATCTTCTTTAATTGTTCCCTCTATTTTTCTAACCATTTGTCGTGATTCCTTAGACGCTACGGGTAAGCATCCCTACGCGACCAGGCTCAGAAAGAAACTCATGGCCGAAATAGAGTAAGAGAATGAAAACCTGCGAGCTGAGGTTAATCAATTGAAAGAACAAATGGCTGAAATGGCCAAGATGTTTGAAAGGAGGATCGCAAAAAGGGATTCTTTAGCAGAAGTTGAAAATGCTAGGCAACAATCTCCTATTCTCCAACACGTTCAAGGTCATGCTGGGGAACCGAGCTCAAATCCTGCAGGGCCTACTATTACCGTTCGCCTTAGTAAGCCGAACCCTGCTCATGTTCAACAACACTCTTTTGTTGATAAAGAAGGGAATGTCGTACCCTTCCCACAGTATGGGTTACCCCCAGGCTATTTCCCACCACTCCAAGAGGAGCCAGATTATCAGGAAACAATCCTTCACGCGGCTCAACCAAACATCCCACCTGTCCGAAATCCTTAAACGATTCTGGTACATACACAGGCTGAACAACCACAAGCTGCCCAAGCCACAGCTGGACACCAAGCCTCAATTCTGAATGAGAGCCCGGCACATGTTGACCGACCAGTCAAGAGTGCTAGTCACTATGTCATCACAGGACCAAGTACTGCCACTGCTGCTACCCAGGAAGGAAGATTAGAGTTCTTGGAAAGGCGATTAAGGGAAATGGATGGGAAGAATCGATTTGGATTAGGTAGTGCTGCACAACTTTGCCTAATTCCTGACGTTGTTATTCCTCCCAAATTCAAAACACCTGAATTTGATAAGTATCGGGGGCTGACATGTCTGAGAAACCATCTTACCATGTACTGCCGGAAGATGGCTTCGCATGCCTCCAACGACTCTCTGCTCATCCATTATTTTCAAGATAGTTTGGCTGGAGCGCCTCTAACCTGGTATAACCATCTTGAACGTTCTCGTATACGCTGTTGGGAGGATCTAGTAGATGCTTTCATGCAGCAGTATAAGTACAATTTGGACATTGCGCCAGATAGAGTACAATTGCAGAACATGTCCAAGAAAGACAACGAGACATTCAAAGAATACGCCCAACGGTGGCGTGAGGTAGCAGCGCAAGTTGACCCACCTTTGTCTGAGAAAGAGGTGATCTCGACATTTATTGACACACTCCAATCGCCATTCTATGACAAGATGATCGGAAGTATTTCCTCCCACTTCTCCGATATCGTCACTATCAGAGAAAGAATAGAAAATGGCCTCCGGACAGGGAAGATCGCCCGAGGCCCAGCTGGGGTTAATGCAGCAAGAAGACCCTCCCATGGGGAAGGAAAGAGAAGAGAGGGAGAGACTAATCTAATCTCCCATAATCAGGGAAGAAACCAGCCGAGACCACCCACCCCGGTCGCCTTTCCATCAACCTATCATAATACACCACATCCATATGTGGCCGCCGTTCAAACACCACATCCACCACATTTCCGCCCACCTATCATGTGACCGCCTGCACCCCTACAGGCACCATATCAACCACCACAAGCTCCGTACCAGCAGCCACAAATGAACTCGCCGAATCCAAATCAGAGAAGGCAAAACAACGACCGTGCCCCACCGCAATTTGATCCAATTCCCATCACTTACACAGAGCTTCTCCCTTACCTCATTGAAAACACGATGGTAGTACCCTACCCTCTAAAGCCACTTCAGCCACCGTATCCTAGAGGGTATGACCCAAACGCACGGTGTGATTACCACGCCGGTGCACCGGGACATTCTACTGAGAACTGCTTGGCACTGAAGTTCAAGGTAAGGGACCTAATTCGGGCCGACTGGATAAGCTTCAAAGAAGGGAGCCCAAGCGTGACAACTAATCCCCTTCCAAACCATAAAGGACCGGATGTCAACGCTATAGAGGGGGATGAAGATTGCATTTCCAAAGTAGAGGACATCCAAATGCCTTTGGAAATCATACACTCCCATATGCTGAAGGTGGGATTAATAGAAGGGTCATGGGATGAAGAGTATAATGACCTCCAGTCCGTAAAGCGAAGGGGCTTCCAGGAAACCCTTCAAAGACTCATGAATGCTCGAGTCATAGAGGTCTGTAGGCACCGTGAAGGACAAATAAATGTGGTACAGGAACAGGGTAAGGCACGAGTTCCGAAACCCCTGGTCGTATACTATAACAAGGATACGCCAGCGGCTTCGGCTCCTGCCAAGACTGTCTTCACAGTAAGGGCACCAACCCCTTTCCCCTTCCAAAGTTCCCACGCTGTGCCATGGAGGTACAATACAGATGTGGTCGTCACCAATCCAGAGGCGGTCAACTCCATACCATCCTCCTCTATTACAAATATAACTGGGGTAGGAAAAATGACACGGAGTGGAAGAATATATACACCACCTGAGCCCAAACAAGGCAAGACTATCGGAGAAGGAAAAACTGGGAAAGAAGGAGCCTCTAGCAAAACAAAGAGGGCTGTGACTGAAGAGGAAGCCCAGGAATTTCTGAAGTTTATTCGCCATAGTGACTACCAGGTGTTGGACCAATTGAACCACACCCCTGCAAAAATTTCCCTGTTGTCTTTGCTAATGAGTTCTGAACCACATCGAAACTCGTTGATGAAGGTGTTGAGCGAGGCGCACGTGAAGCATGATTTACCCGTCGAACAATTTGGGGGCATAGTAGGGCAGATCGTTGCCAATAATTACTTGACCTTCACAGATGAGGAAGTACTTATCGAAGGAAGGGGGCACAACAAAGCCCTCCATATTTCTGTGAAGTGTTGGGATTATATCCTGGCAAAAGTACTTGTGGATAATAGATCTTCTCTGAACGTCATGCCAAAATCCACGTTGGCAAAATTGCCTTTCGACGGAACATACATGAGGCCTAGCTCTATGGTTGTGCGGGCTTTTGATGGGACACGTAGGGAAGTCGTTGGAGAAATTGAATTGCCTATACAAGTCGGGCCCTGTACTTTCCAGGTACTCTTCCAAGTAATGGATATTGCGCCCGCCTACAGCTGTTTATTAGGGCGACCGTGGATCCATTCGGCAGGGGTGGTCCCCTCCACGCTGCACCAAAGACTAAAATTCATCATCGACAACAAGTTGGTGACTGTTTCTGGGAAGGAGGACCTTTTGGTCAGCAAACCCATATCCACTCCATACATCGAGGCCGCCGAGGAAGCCCTCGAAATATCCTTCCAAGCCTTGGAGATTGCCAATGCAACAAGCGTTATAAAGATGTCTTTCCCCAACGTACCTCTAATGGTGACGCTGAACATGTTGCGGAAAGAGTACCAACCCGGAAAAGGATTGGGGCAGGATTTAGAAGGCAGAACCCAACCGGTGAGTCTCCCGGAGAATAAAAATAGATATGGTTTGGGATATAAGCCCACTGTGACGGATAAGAAAAGGGTTGAAGAGGAAAAGAAGGGGAGGAGAGCTGCTCGCCTTACTGGTCAAGAGATCAACACTGCGAGAATCCCTATCTGCGATCTCTATCAGAGCTTTAAGAGTGCCGGAGTGATATATCCGGATCAAGTTGCCATGGTTGAGAATGAGCCTGACCTCAATGTGGAGCTGGTTCATGCTTGCCATCCAGATCAAGAGCTGAGCAATTGGGAAGTCATGGAGTTCCCTACAACCATTAACGTTCTATCAGAGTAATCACTGTATTTCATAATTTGGTGGTCCCCTTGCTATGCCCAAGGCTCCGGGACCCACTTTGTAATAAAGGCAAAACTTGTTTACTTTATTTTTGAAATCAATGAACACATTTTTATTCCCCATCACCTCATCTTTGTGCATTCTCTGTTTCTTAAACCTTTCACTTGTTTGCTTCTCTTTTCACTTTATAATATAACCCGAATGCAGATCCAAAAATGATTTCCCTGAGAACGATGAAAACCTGGATTTATTTCATGACCCTGTTTATCCAAATGATTGCATCTACGAGGAAAGTGAGGAAGACTTTAGACCCTCATCTGAATTGACGAGATTATTGGAACAAGAGGATAAGGAGATCCGCCCACATCGGGAGGAAATTAAAATCATCAACCTTGGAGGTGAAGGAGAAGATAAAATGATCAAGATAGGCACCTGCCTGAGTAAAAACCAGCAAGATGAATTGATTGAACTGTTACGGGAATTTCGGGATGTGTTCGCTTGGTCTTATCAAGATATGCCAGGGTTGGATAACAGCATAGTGGAACATAGATTGCCTCTGAAACCAGAGTGTCCACCAGTTAAGCAAAAGCTACGAAGAATGAAACCGAAAATGCTTCTCAAGATCAAGGAAGAGGTCAAAAAACAATTCGAAGCCGGTTTCTTGGCCGTAGCCAAATATCCACAATGGGTAGCCAACATAGTCCCGGTCCCGAAGAAGGATGGAAAAGTGCGGATGTGTGTGGACTATCGAGATCTAAATAGGGCTATCCCTAAAGACGATTTTCCTCTTCCACATATTGACATGTTGGTCGATAACACAGCCCAGCACTCCATTTTCTCTTTCATGGATGGTTTCTCCGGTTACAATCAGATTAAAATGGCGCCCGAAGACATGGAAAAAACCACGTTCGTTACTTTGTGGGGTACTTTCTGTTACAAAGTAATGTCCTTTGGTTTGAAGAACGCAGGGGCAACTTATCAGAGAGCAATGGTCACTTTATTCCACGATATGATGCACAAGGAAATAGAGGTCTATGTGGATGACATCATTGCAAAATCCAGAACCGAGGAAGATCATGTCCGCGACTTAAGGAAATTGTTTGAACGGTTGAGAAGGTTTAAGCTTAGATTGAATCCTGCCAAGTGCACGTTTGGCGCAAGGTCAGGCAAACTGTTGGGTTTCATTGTAAGCAAGAAAGGAATTGAAGTGGATCCCGACAAGGTCAGGGCAATCCTAGAAATGCCACCTCCTTGCACAGAAAAAGAAGTCAGGGGATTCTTGGGAAGATTAAACTACATCGCTCGATTTATCTCACAATTGACATCGACCTACGAGCCGATCTTCAAGTTACTCCGCAAGAACCAACCGGGGCAATGGAATGAGGACTGCCAAAAGGCTTTTGAGAAGATTAAGCAGTACTTGAAAGAACCACCAATATTGGTACCACCAACCCCTGGGAGACCACTGATTTTATACATGACGATACTGGATGAGTCCATGGGCTGCGTATTGGGTCAGCACGATGAAACGGGGAAGAAAGAACATGCCATATATTACCTAAGCAAAAAGTTCACTGATTGTGAAATGCGATACTCCGCATTAGAACGAACTTGTTGCGCGTTAGCATGGGCTGCGAAGCGTTTAAGGCAATACATGTTGAGTCACACTACCTGGCTAGTCTCTAAGATGGATCCTATCAAGTACATCTTTGAGAAGCCAGCCCTGACCGGAAGGATTGCTCGATGGCAAGTGCTGCTAACTGAGTACGACATAACATATGTCACTCAGAAAGCCATAAAAGGGAGCGCTTTGGCTGACTACCTAGCCCATCAACCCATAAGTGATTACCAACCAATACCGTTCGACTTCCCAGACGAGGATATTTTGGCATTGTCCGACGAAGAAGAAGATGGTAACAAGGACAAATGGATTTTAAGATTCGATGGAGCTTCTAATGCTTTAGGACATGGAATCGGAGCCATTTTGATTTCACCAAAGAAAGAGTTCATACCTGTCTGTGCCAGGCTATGTTTCGATTGTACCAACAATGTCGCTGAATATGAGGCATGCTCCTTAGGGATCCAAGCGGCATTGGATATAAAAGTAAGAACACTGGAAGTCTACGGAGACTCTGCTTTAGTCGTCCACCAGTTGAAAGGTGAGTGGGAAACCAGAGATAGCAAGCTTCTCCCCTATCATGCCCACATTATGGAAATGATCAGAGATTTCGAAGAGATTTCTTTCCATCATGTTCCTCGGGAAGATAATCAGATGGCTGACGCTTTGACCACTCTCGCTTCAATGTTTAAAGTAAACCATGACTATGACGTGCCCCTCATCGAGGTAGAAAGGCATCACGAGCCCGCATACTGCCAAGTAATCGAAGAACAATCGGATGGAAAACCTTGGTATCATGACATTAAGAGGTACATCCAGAGGCAAGAATACCCCGACAATGCCACAGAAAACGACAAGAGAACCCTGCGACGGCTCGCCATGGGGTTTTTCTTAAATGGAGACGTGCTTTACAAAAGAAACTATGATTCTATCCTTCTTCGCTGTGTTGATACCGCTGAAGCAAATAGAATTATGAGGGATATCCACGAAGGATCTTTCGGAACCCACATCAATGGGCACGCCATGTCAAGGAAAATCTTAAAGGCTGGTTATTTTTGGATGACCATGGAAGCGGACTGCTTCGCCTATGCTCGGAGATGTCATAAGTGCCAAATATATGCTGATCATATTTACGCACCCCCGTCATCTCTAAATGTTTTGTCAGCACCATGGCCTTTTTCGATGTGGGGCATGGATGTCATTGGTCCCATTGAACCAAAGGCTTCAAACGGCCATCGTTTCATTTTGGTCGCCATTGATTACTTCACAAAATGGGTGGAAGCAGCTTCGTATACTAATGTAACCAAAGGTGTTGTTGTTAAATTCGTCAAGCATGAGTTGATATGTCGGTACGGCCTATCGAGTCAAATCATCACAGACAATGGTACAAACCTGAACAAAAAAATGATGAAGGAGCTTTGTGAGAGCTTTAAGATCTCCCACCATAATTCCTCTCCGTACCGCCCAAAAATGAATGGGGCAGTCGAGGCAGCGAACAAGAATATCAAGAAAATAATACAGAAAATGGTGGTAACCTATAAAGACTGGAACGAAATGCTTCCTTTTGCTCTGCACGGTTATCGTATCTCATTCCGGACCTCGACTGGGGCAACTCCATTCTCTTTAGTTTATGGCATGGAAGCAGTCCTGCCTTTTGAAGTGGAGATTCCTTCCCTCCGAGTAATCATGGAAGCCAAACTGGTTGAAGCAGAATGGATCCAGACTCGACATGACCAATTAAATCTGATTGATAGTAAGAGACTGACTGCCCTCTGCCATGGTCAGTTATATCAAAGGCGTATGAAGCAAGCGTTTGAAAAGAAAGTACGACCCCGGCAGTTCCAAGAGGGAGACTTGGTGCTCAAGAAGGTTTTGTCAATGCATAAAGATCACCGAGGCAAATGGACTCCCAGCTATGAAGGGCCTTATGTCATGAAGAAAGCTTTTTCCGGAGGTGCTCTCATACTCACCAACATGGATGGGGAAGATCTACCAATGCCTATAAACGCGGATGCAGTGAGAAGATACTACGCGTAAAAAAAAAAGGGCTTGCTAGGTTGAAAACCTGAAAAGGCGACCTAGGCAAAAGTTAGAGCAATTGGTGGGGTCGAAAATCCTAAGAAAGCGACCCAGACAAATTCACACCCTATAGATCCAACACTGCAACGCCAATTTTTCAAGTCACAGACAAGGGGATGGGTCTAGAACATCGAAGCCATTGTCGAGTCACGCCCTCGAAAACAAAATCAGAAGATAAACAGGAAATCATGGAAAAGACTAGAATTTTGTCGCTCTCAGGAAATCGATGGAGGATTTAAAAGGCCTTCCCTTCCATCCTTACCATCAATTCCTCACACCTTGTCATATTTTTGCATTATTATTGTCACCTGTACATATCTGATGTTCATAAATAAAAAGTTTCCTTTCTTCTCACATGTGTTCATGACTAGAATGAATAAACAAGTTTTGCCTAAAAAGAATTTCTTAAAAGATCAGTTTTGAGAAGAACGAAAACACAAAGTTATGGGGAACGAAGTGGACACCGTTGCCAGATCTTACCTCAAGCAAGCTCAACCAGCTCTGCGAAACAACCTCAATGAAGTCAGAAGTAATAATTATTTTGGCCATGAGTTACTTCAACGCCTGTCGCCAAGGGAGTCCGCCTGTAAGTTTTTAATTAGTTTTGTGTTTCTCTGTTAAAGGATGGCCGGGAACCATGATCCCCGAGATGTGTAGTTGCCCAACTCTATCCTTAGCAGACCTTTGGCATGTCCACAGTAAACCCCAAGTCCATTCTCTGTCACCCAAAGGGGCATTACCCTGAATCACCAAATTTTCTCCCCCAGTGGAACCATAATCGCCAAAAACTACACTTCCCAAATCCTTTCCCAGTGGGACCACACTTCCTAGTCAACCCAAAACTGGGGCATCTCCCCAGATTCTTCTTTCATTCAAGGGGCAGTTCCCTAAGATTTCATCCAATCATGTCAAACTGGGGCATCTCCCCTGATTCTTCTTTCATTCAAGGGGCAGTTCCCCAAGATTTCATCCGAGGGACAGTTTTCCCCAAAGACTCTTCCAATCATGTCAAACTGGGGCATCTCCCCAGATTCTTCTTTCATTCAAGGGGCAGTTCCCCAAGATTTCATCCAATCATGTCAAACTGGGGCATCTCCCTGGGTTTATTCCTTCATTCAAGGGACAGTTCCCCAAGATTTCATCCAATCATGTCAAACTGGGGCATCTTCCCGGGTTTATTCTTTCATTCAAGGGGCAGTTCCCCAAGATTTCATCCAATCATGTCTAACTGGGGCATCTCCTCGGGTTTATTCTTTCATTCAAGGGGCAGTTCCCCAAGATTTAATCCACAGTCATGTCAAACTGGGACATCCCCCAGATTCATTCTCCTGCGTTCAAGGGGCAGTTCCCCAAGAACCCGCAGTCCTGGCAACCGAGGGTCAACCCCAACCTCTACATTTCTTATCAACAGTGAGCTAATTCGGATGAGACGTCCTGTTAGCTCCCCCAACCTTCACATTTCCTGTCAACAGTGAGCTAATTCGGACGAGACGTCCTGTTAGTTCCCCCAATCTTTATCTTCCTGTCGCCGATCAAATGGCACCTTTACTTTCCTGTCGCCGATCAAGTGGCACCCCTTTGCTTTCCTGTCGCCGATCAAATGGCATCTTTACTTTCCTGTCGCTGATCAAATGGCACCTTTACTTTCCTGTCACCGATCAAATGGCACCCCTTTACTTTCCTGTCGCCGATCAAATGGCACCTTTACTTTCCTGTCGCCGATCAAATGGCACCTTTACTTTCCTGTCGCCGATCAAATGGCACCCCTTTACTTTCCTGTCACCGATCAAATGGCACCTCTTTACTTTCCTGTCGCTGATCAAATGGCACCCCTTTGCTTTCCTGTTGCCGATCAAATGGCACACCTTTACTTTCCTGTCGCCGATCAAATGGCACCCATTTACTTTCCTGTCGCCGATCAAATGGCACCCCTTTACTTTCCTGTCGCCGATCAAATGGCACCTTTATCTTCCTATCGCTGATCAAATGGCACCACTTTACTTTCCTGTCGTCGAACAAATGGCATCCTTTTACCTTTCAGTCACCAAAGAAGACATCCTTTTTTCTCCCGGTCGCCGAATGAGGCACCCTTCTGCTTCATGTCATTCAAAGGATAATTCCCAGTTAACCGTTTCTTGCTAAAAATTAGAGCACTGCCTCTCTTCTTTTTTCCCAGATTTAGAACACAAAAAAAAGAGAAGAAAAAAAGAAAAGAAAAAAGAAAAAAAGAAAGAAAAAGGACAGATGTGGAAAGTGCTCGTCTTAAGAGATCAAGAGGTCCCACTTGGCCCCCACATCGGTGTTCATATCTTTACTTCATTTTCACTTCAAAAACACGGAAAGCTTCGTGTTTCTTTTGTGAAAAAGAAGTAAAGAGGGGCATCTGTGAACACCTCTTTTTGTCCGGCCAATTGGTACAGTTCCATCCTTTGAGCACTCTTTTATGCGCATGGTTCATTTGAAAATTCATAACTCCTTCATACGATCTTTGATTTGCGCAAACCCGGTCTCTAAATTTTCGTAACAAAATTGTCTATGACTTTTATGAAGACCTTGAAGGCTAAATCCTTACCAATTGGTACAGTATTAATAATCTTCCTAGACTTGCTCCAGTTTCATGACTGCTCTGCACATCTTTAAGAAAAAATTCATATCTCCCTCATATGATACTGAAATGACCCCATTCTTTTTTCTGTGGCTCCACATCAGAGATATCTACAAACTTCATGAAGGCCACAAAAGCTAATTCTCCACCCATTTTGCCCAGTGAATTTATTTTGCTTTCAAGAGTATTTCCGTCACACTCTGGAGCAGTTTTCGTAGATGGGCCATATCTCCCTCGTTTCTTGATAAAACTTTTTGTGCCATATATCAAATTAAAGCTAAGAGAAAGATCTACAACTTTCATGTTGGACTCTTTTCCAAATTTGGCACGCATCAGCCCTAAAATACACGAGCAAGTTTGTGATGCGTAAAAAAGGGAATGAAAAAGCACCAAACAGCATCATGAATCGATTCAACACATGCATGAATCGATTCATGCGTGAAACAGCCCCAAAAATTCAATTTCAAGTAGTTTGAATCGATTCATAGCCCTCTTGAATCGATTCACACGAATTAAAAGCACCCAGGATGTGAATTTTTGAGGGTTGAATCGATTCATCAGCCTTTGAATCGATTCATCAGCATTTGAATCGATTCTTTCGGGTTTCAAAGGGGTTGAATCGATTCTTCCACCAATTGAATCGATTCACACGTTTAATTTTAGCCCAGAATTGCATTTTGGAAAGCCTGAATCGATTCATTTCACTCTTGAATCGATTCATGAGTGAATTATTGGCCCAGAAACACGTTTTCAAGCTTCTGGATGGTGGGCAAGGCACTAAGGATCATAATGGAGCACTGAAGCATCATAATGGAGCACTCAAAACTGATAATGGAGCACCATGATTTGTTAATTGATGAGTGCACCCTCCAATTCCAATTGTTTATGGCAATGGCTTTGCCTTTGGACTCCTATAAATAGGAAGCAAGTGAAGGGGCAGAGAGGATTTTCTTCATTCAAGAAAAAATTCCTTCTTCATTGGTTGCCTTCTCTGTTCTTCTTCTTCTTTTGGTTCTTCATTTCCGGCTCAGCGCGTTTGCCACAGATTTTAATTCCAGCACCGCTACAACACCGCCACTGTTTCCAACATCCAACTACAACACCGGCTCATAGCCCTCCACACCGGTTCCTTTCTGTTCCTTATTTCCCTTATTTTCATCATTTATTTTCCTGCCAAATTTCTGCCTGTTGGTTATGGTTTTCTGTGTAGTATAGCTTATATTGTCAATACTTACCCTTTACCCCTAAAAAATAAAAATAAAAATAAAAATAAAAAAATAAAAAAATAAAAAAAATAAAAAATAATAAAATAATAATAAAAAATAAGTAATAAGTTTTGCACATGTTTTGTTTTCTAGCCTAAAAATTTCCATTTTTAACAGTGTCGTATGGGAACACTTCCGTCTACACAATCTCCTTAGGATCCGTACACGTGCGAAGAACTTCGTCTTGTATGAGTTCCCCATCTCAATGACTTCCATCATCATGTTCCGAGTCAAAAATTTTTTCTCAGAACTACGTGACCCTGATTTCTTGGTAATTCAAGAATACGTAGGAGCGGGACTTTAACTCCTGTCGGGCCCATCTTTCTTATTTCTTTTTGCTGATTTATTTCCTTACTTCCACGTTTCTTTCATAAATGTTCTTTTTTTGGTTACTTCCGTGAAAATCAATTTAGACGTGACGTCTTGTTGATTTCCCCCTAGTTTTTTTTTGCTCAAGCCTCGCCATAATTCATAGGGAAGGGATACTTAGGACGAGACGTCCCGCTTATCTCTTTCCTATCCCTATTTTATTATTCGAGGATGTATAATTTAGGCGTGACGCCTTATTAGCATTCTTTCCCATTTTCTGTCTCATATCGAAGTCGAGTTTAATTCGGATGAAACATCCTGTTAACCTCGCTTCGACATTCTATGTTTGTATAAACTCTCTCACTCCATTCCGTTTTGTTTTTAAAATAAAAAAGGATACAACTATAAAAGGGAAGAAATAAAATATCTTTTGTAAGGCTATTTATGTTGCGCGTTTTCAATCTTGGTACTGTTTTTTGACAGGCGATGTAGGGTGTTAATACCTTCCCTACTCGTAACCGACTCCCGAACTTGAATCTCAATTTTTAACCAGTGCTTTACTGAACTTAGTTTTTTCCAATGTTTTTCCTATGGATAAAAATGTTGGTGGCGACTCCCTGTTTCAAACAAGGTTTCACTCTCTCTCGCCGCGCCGTCGCGATCTAGGTTACGACAATGTAGAGACAGTTTAGGGAGTCTAACCCCCCAATTGCTCAATTTGACATATTTGGTTCCATTAAAATACCATATGAAAACATAACATGTTTAAACTTGCCTAAGACACCAACATTGCAGTAACACACAAATGGCTTAATGCCAAACACTGACCAACACCATAGGCCTTAATGTCAATGACATCATACATGATTCCAATTGAATGCTATATGGTTACCCAATCTCACATCCACATTATCGCCTCTAAATCTTAAACTTAGCATAAATTTAAACAAACATATCAAAACCTGCCCATGATATATATATATATATATATATATATATATATATATATAATCATTTTGGCAGTAGCAACATACATGGCTCCATGCCAATTCATCAAAATCATAATTCATCAAGAGCATCACAACGCAATCAAAGTCCATTATCAATCCACACAGGTTCAATCCCCATAAGAGACTTGCCCATGGTTTAGAATTTATATATATATATATATATATATATATATATCAACTATATCATAATTCATCAACTAAATCAATAGCTATCACACTATAATTTCCGATGGCTCCTCAATTCACATTAACCCAACCAAAATAAAATAGACTTGTTCATACATATGTATTGCAATAAAATAAAATGGCTCAATGCCCAAAATCCCTACAAATTATAATTCATCAAAGTGCATAACCTCACACCAGACCACTTAATTCATTTATATTTTACAGGAATCCAACTATGATGTAATCAATCCTGTCAATGCTTATCAAAATGCATTTGAAATCCCTATTCCATGCAATCAAAAGATATATATATATATATATATATATATATATATATATATATATATATCAACATGAAGATCATCAGAATACTCGGAACTATGTTAAACACAACTACACACATATGTATATACATATAGGTATCTACTATGGCTGAGTAATGCATTTTCGCCTCCGGATCACCAAGCAAACTCGCCCCCTCCCCCCGCGCACATCCACTGAAACATCCACAATTTAAAGGGGTGAGTACTAATCAAATAATAAATAGCAATTCGATAAACATGGAATTCACTTTACCTTTCTCATCATTACATAAACATCAAGCTCATTACATAGTTAAGCACAATAAACATAATATCTATACTGAATCAAGCTCATCCATCCTTAATAATATAAGCACTAAGGCATTTAAGATTAAATCACACATCTCTATAATTCCATCCAAGTGTCTATCAACTATACATAACTATCATCACTCACTAATGCAATATATGCATGCCATGGTCTTTGAAATCTTTTCTTTCATTTGTGCACAAAAGCAATGAAATGCAGATCCGACTTAAGAACACAAGGAAGTGCAAGAACAACCCACTCAATGAATCAAAGCACTATAATTAAAGGGCATCTGGGTAACCACACAGTGAATCTCAGCATTATAAGCGGTGGCACCCTGAGCAACCACACAGTGAATCGTAGCACTATAAGCGGTGGTGTTCGAGGACCACATAGTGAATTATAGCACTATGAATGGTAGCCTTATAGGCAACATACTATAGACTATAAGTGAATCATAACACTATATTGTGACAACCTCTTTAGCAGATTGTAGTACTGGAAATGCATATAATGTCATGAAAATGTATAATGCATATGATGCGAATCATAACGCATATCAATAATTCAACTCGGCATCATAGCCTACTCCTTTTAGATCATTTCATAACATTCATTTCACAATCATCATCCATCAATAACATTACCTCATATCTTATAATTTGTGTATTTCATCATCAGTTCACTAACGAAACAAATGAGCATAACTTTCACATCAATTACCAGAAATACGCCACAAGGCCAATTAGCATCAATTCACATCATTTAACTTTTCTTAATTATAACAGTTAGGGTTAATAACACAATTACATAATATTAGTTGTTCTCATCAAAACACTATATTCCATCACTTTCACATTCAACATAGACAACCACTTCACAACATGTTTCAGACATTCTTATATAACTTCAAACACTATACATTATTAACCATAAATTATTACGAAGTCTAACTTAACCACAAAACAATATTTGATCACCACAATACATATTAACATCAAAATTCAAGGTCATTACACATTCTTTCTTTACTAAACAATAATTTAAAAACATCATTAGCATACATAATCTAATAATTTTGATTGAACCCATAACCATGAAGTTAAATCCCTATTTAATATTTGACTAGTAATTCCTTTCGTACCTTAAACGTATCTGAAGCTGATCCGTTTCTTTGACTTCACTCTTGATCCATAATCTGGCAAATGTGAAAGTCCTAAAATAGTATATTGTTACTTTAAACATATTTCGAAGATTCCAATCGCTCATACTGTAATTAATAAAATTTTAGACATGGTTTTTTGAGTTACCGGAATTCAAATGACGCACCGATTCTCACTCTGATTACTTTTTGGGTACTGATAATGTTAAATAAGAATTTCCTAAAATACCAAATAATTGCTTTAGTCACTCTTAAATAATATTTAGCACGTTTCGAAGCTTAATTCAAGAACTCGACATAGTTTCAAAAGATACCGACTTACTAGAATATTGTTCCGCTTGCCGACGACCCGCTGATTTGTTTACGGTACTCTAAATGTCAACCGTTGGCCTTCACAACCACTTCACAATTGTTGTCTAACAACAATTATATAAAAATCCAACGATTACATCAAGTGGGTATGACTCACGTTGCTGAAAATTTAAAGAAATTAAAAGCCTGTTACTTCACCATTTTAAAATGTGTTCTTCTTGGTTCAAGGCTTCCTAGCTCTACCCATGGCTACCACCATTTTGCTGAACGGGGGAGAAAAATAAAACTCAAATTAGTGACATGCACAAGAGAACCCATGAGGGAAAAGGACGGAGAAGAAAACACAATTGAGACATGCATCTACCTTGGAGTGAAATATGAATTTAATGCTTGTGGGTGGAGAGGGAACGACACTGTGGAGGTGGTGGTATGGAGAGGCACAGTGATTGAGGTTGAATGAAGGAAGAAGAAGTTCAATTTCAGCCCAAGGGAGGAAAGGGAAGAAAGGAAATGTAGCTTTGCCACTCGTATGAAGGAGAAGGTGGCTCCTCGTGGGTACAATGAAGTGAGGAAGAAGAAGATAATATTTTGTCAAAGAGGAAAACGTATGCTCAGGAGAAGGAAGAGAGTGGAAAAAGAAATATAAATAAATTAGGATAGCATTTTAGAAATAAATATTAAATTAAGGTTTTAAACATTTAGTTATTTAGCTTAACAACCATATTAAAATTAAATTTGTAATTATAAAAATTAGTTTACACCAAATTAATAGAGATCAAATTTTTATTTGACATTTTATAATTTAGGATGTTATAACGGGTATCTGCATAATTATTAATATTTTTTATTAAATATACTTAATTATTTAAGTTTTGTATTATTTTATATTAAGAGAAAAGAAATTTAATATTGTTAAAATAATACTTTTAATATATAAAATTATAATATATAATATGATCCGGTCTGGATACCGGTCCCCAATGTTATGACGTCAGAATGACCTCTAAGGAGGGAAACCGGTGTCACAGTTCAGACGATGCCACACCGGATATCCGTTGTACTTTCATCCGTTCTCATTCCATCAGACGTTCTATTCGTCCTCGCTACAACGGATGCTTCATTCATTCTCATTTCACATCGATAACCGTTTGCTTCAGGGTCACTGTGAGATAAGAGTTCTTTATAGCTTATCAGCGAAGATACCCTGCATAGCGGAATGTGTCAATGTCAATTACCTCAGAGAGTAAGTACATGTGTCAGCGAAATATGCGGAAAGGTGATTGTCCTCCATCCTTATCATAGGATCGTACTCTGATAATTGACCTACCCCCCTGACACACTCTGAGTACTGAGCCACTTTGATTGACACACTTCACACGCTATCAGAGCCAATGGGCCCACTTGCATCCAACGATTCATTTCCTACGTTCAACTATAAATAGCATGATCTAAAACACATGCAAGGTTACGTTGTCCTAACTCACTTTTTACTATTGCATTGCTTGAGTGTTCACTGAGTTCATACACTCTTCTAACTTGAGCGTCGGAGAATCTTCGCAGGTGGCACCACGTTTCGCCCCCTCTCAACGCGAAACGTCGGTGTGAAGGATCTCCAGGATAACAAGACCGGTTTCTCCCACTGAAAGATCGGATTATAACACCGGATACCCACTGTACCGGTGTGTAAACCCTAAAACACCTAAACTCTTGTGGCTGGTCCCACACCGGATCCTAGACCCTGGTTCAGACCAATTCATTGGCACGCCCAGTGGGGCCTTGATATCTTGGGTCCGTTCCCCACCGCTCCAGGAGGTATCAAATATTTGATTGTGGGGGTAGACTACTTCACCAAGTGGATCGAGGCTGAGCCAGTAGTGCATATCACATCTGCGCGGACAAGGCGCTTTGTGTATGAAAATATCATAGCTCGATTTGGTGTTCCAGGATGGATCGTGACTGACAACGGCACCCAATTCACAGACAGAAAGTTTACTGACTTGCTCGAAGGACTAGGGATAGTTCAAATATTTTCATCTGTGGAGCACCCCCAGATGAACGGCCAGGCTGAGGTAGCTAATCAAGAGGTGCTGAAGGGGTTGAAGAAGCGTCTTAGAGAAGCGAAGGGGGGTTGGACTAATCATTTATGCCATGTTTTGTGGACATACCGTACTACACCACATTCCTCCACTAATGAATCCCCATATCGGCTTACTTACGGGGTCGAGGCGATGATACCAGTAGAGTTACAAACCAGATCGGCCCGGGTGGAATATTTTTCAGCAAAAGATAATGATGCCAATCTGGCATCAGAATTGGACGTTCTTCATGAGTTAAGAGAGGGAGCATTTATCAGAGACCAAGCGATAAAGGCTAAGGCAGCTCTCTGGTACAACAATCGTGTCTAATATAGAGCATTCAACACCGGAGACCTTGTTTTGAGGAAGGCAAGTGTGGGCAATAAATTTGCTTATCAAGGGAAACTAGCACCAACATGGGAAGGCCCTTACAGAGTTGCTAAGGTAACAGGAAAGGGATCGTACCGACTCGAGGAGCTCGATGGAACCCCAATTCGCAATAAGTGGAATACTCAGAACTTACGTATTTATTACAGTTAGTTGGTAAGATGGCATGTACTCTTTTTCCTTACTTGAGTTTTTTCCCATTGGGTTTTCTCAAGAAGGTTTTAACGAGGCATGACCCCAGCTACGCTCCTTTTGTAATATCCATTCAACTTAATGAAAGTGCAATTTACGACTCTATCAATCTCACTCTCTCATTTGTATGATGTGATTTATAGCTATAAGCCGTTCTTAATTGAAGACCCTCAGGACGGATGATCTCAACTACTCAGTCTGTAGTTGACGATGTAACTCCTCGAGGGACGATTGAAGACCCTCAGGAAGGATGATCTCAATCACCTATTCTGTGTATTGACGATATAACTCCTCGAGGGGGAAATGGGTTGTAGGATTGAACCGAACCCCATCTGAAGGCCCGGATTATAGGATTGCACCAAACTCTGGGTACGGTTAGTAGGATCGAACCGAACACCGTCTGAAGGCTTGGATTGTAGGATTGCACCAAACTTCAAGTATGGTTAGTAGGATCGAATCGAACACCATTTGAAGCCTTGGGCGCAGTAAGCTGGTTCATCTTCGAAACCACGCTGAACCCCGAGTAACGGGTGCAGTAGGTTCAGGATTAGCCCTGATCCGAACCCCGTGTTGAAGGCCCGGATTGTAGGAATTAAACCGAACTCTAGGTACGGTTAGTAGGATCAAACCGAACACCGTCTGAAGGCTTGGATTGTAGGATTGCACCAAACTCCAAGTATGGCTAGTAGGATCAAACCAAACACCATTGAAGACTTGAGTTGGAGGACAAGACCGAACCTCAAGAGAAAGGTGTAGTTCACTAACCTTTTACAAAGTCATACCGAAACCTACATGAAGGCTTGGAGGAAAGGGTTGTACCGAACTCCAAATATAATTTCCGTCCTCATTTCCGAAGCATTCAGAATGGGGTGGTTGAACGCGAATATGGTCGTTCTATACCTCCGAGATCGGATGAACCTTTCTAATTTCCAGAAAGTTAAAGGTAACGTTTTACAACAAACTTTCTTTTCCCAAAATACTTATACTTGGGGACAGGGCATACTTTAACTTATTTGTTGTTTCTTTGATTACCATTTTTGTTATCTTACTTCGAGTTGATAAACACGCTTTAAACAGCAATATAGCTAAGTAGAGCGGATTTGTAAGGTATTGAAAAGGTAAAGTATTGTGTATACGACTAAGTTATCCAACAACTGTATATTTGACACGAATGATTGAAGAGAAGCAAAAACAAATCTTATTTTTATGAAGAAAAATTTTATGTGTCTCAAAGTGTTAAAACTGGAGCTGATCCCAGGACACAGCTATAAATGAATGCATAAAATCAAGAAGCAGGTGGTTGATTCTCCGAGATGGGCACTTCCGCCCTCTCCTCTTCAGCTCCCTCAGTTTGAGCCTTATCCGCTCTGGTCTCTGAGCCAGTTTGAGCACCTTCTTGTGTTTCATCTTCGGGGCCAGGATTGGACAGTGCAGGTTCCATGCTTTGACCCTCCGGAAGTGGAGGCAGTTCATAAAGAGCTTCGTGAGGATCCTGGTGCGAGCCGTCCTTCTTCACTTCGATAAGTTTCCCTCCGTGGAACTCATAGAATGGATCCAATCCGTACAGATTAAGCTTCACGTCAGGGTTGCGGTAAAATACTTGACGAAGTGCCAGGCCGAAGGATTCGTAAGCCACCTTCTTGCATATTTCCAAGGCTTTGGCAGCCTTGGCCTTAGCAGCAGATAATTTCTTCTGAAGCTTGGTAAAATCCTCCTCCGATGGACCAGTCCTCGTACTCCCCTTCTTCAGCTCTTCGATCTGGGCCTGTATTTCCTTCCGAAGGATCTCCCACTCCCCTAGGCTTTTATTGTGACCGGCCTCCATTGTTTTGAGATCGTCAGCAAGCTTGGCCGATCTCTTTTTCTCTAATTGTAGCTTTTCTTCAAGGAGTGGGATGGACTTATTTTGCTGTTGAAGCTCAGTGACCTGCCGCTCTAAAGCCTTGTTGGCAAAGTGAAGCTGACTTGTTTCTTCTGTCTTTTTCTAAAGTGTTTCCTTGGCTTTCTCCAGCTCAGCCTCCACACCCCTGCGAATCTCAGCTTGCCTGGCTGCCCAGTTTTCCTTCTTGGCGATATCGGCTTCAAGTTTTTCAACTTGCTCCATATAGTCCGCCTTTTCGCTCAAGGAGTCCAAGAGGCCGGATAGCTCATCTAGCTGCCAGCGGCCGGCCTTGCAAGCACCTCGAACTTCAGCAACATCGAGGGAAGGGCGGAAACAATACCTTGCCTTTGGAAGAGTGGGGGGCGCAGACCCCTGGAACCAGAGATAGGGTAAGAGAAAGGATTCACCTGGAGGATCAAATACTGGGGAAGGACTGCTCCCAGAGTCCGGCCCAGACGTGGTCTGTGAGGAAGGGGCAGTTGAGTCAGAGACGGGCTTCTTCCTTTTGTCCTTTTTTAACCCAGATTCCTCAAGGGTTTTTTGACGCTTCTTTGCGGGGTCACCAGAGGGAGGCTTCTCCATGCCCGACGTCTTGACCAGACGCCTCTTTTTCTTCTTTTTCTCTGGGACGTCCTCTTCATTACTCTGCTCCGTAGCCTCTGTTTGTTTTTCAGGCTCCTCCACATCAAGGAGAGGGACCTCGTCTCCCACTACGGAGGTCAAAGGAATGGTTGGTGTAACGCCCCGAAACGTGGATTAAAATTTTCGAGTAAATTTTTCGCTTTTTCGAAAGATCATTTTAAAAATTATAAATTTAATTCAGAGTTTATATAACAATTAATAACAGCGGAAAAATTATCATACATACTAGTCGTGAATAATTAAATTCAAGAAAATATTTAAGTAGCGGAAACGATTGTGAAGATAATGGTACATGACATATTATATTTATTACAACCCATAAATTCAAAGTTTAGGTAATAAAATAAATAGACATCCATCATGGCATCACTCTGCATTCTGCGTATCATTCACTGTAAAAATTAATGTAAGAGTGAGACAGAATATAGAATAAATATAAAATAGATAAAATTGCACAAACACAATCAACAATTCATAATGATATGATGAATATGCCAAACAAGTCCATTAATAGATCTTTAATTAGTCAAATGATGTCATGCTGGATCCATTTGGTCTTGGTGGGAATACTGCAGTAAAAGTCTCATAGAGACACAAATAGGGCTTTAGCATATACCATGAATCCCTATACTTCATGGCGCTTAAGTACCGAAGTACACAATATCATAAGTAGGACTTCTGCATAAACCATGAATCCCTACACTCCATGGCACACAACATAATAGGGCTTAACTCATCATAGAGTAACCCCCCACCAGGGTAGGCAATCATGGAACCCCTAAATTCCATGGTGCGTCCGAATGCTTATGATGCATGAATGCCTTTAATTCTTTTAACATACCATGATATCCACATTTCCAAAACCTCTTGGATACTACAAGTCCTCAAGGAACATAATACACATAATAATTCACAAAATCATGGATTTACTGTTTCAACAACATATGTCAATAACCACAAGGCATTCATGTACATATATATTAATTATGTCATTCATAATTATTCACCATCACAATATACAAACTGTGTGATACTCAACAACATTTATAATAATTCATAATCACTCAATAATTTAATAAATAATTTTTAGACATAGAGAAAATATCATTTTCTTTCAAAATAGCCATTCTAAGTGACTTTCAGCATCCCCAACAGCAACATACATTAGCAAAATAGTCATAACATGGGCAAATCAACTTCTTTTTAGGTGATTCCACTTTCTATAGCTCAATAATACAATTATCTACAACTTTCATGAAGAACACAGTTTCAAATTCCAAACAGAAATATTACTTATTCATGAAATACCACACTGCCTCAAGGTGAGTTTTTCAAAACGTACATATATTAGTAATTTCAGTGTTTCTGGAGTTACAAAAATGATTTTTGCATGAAACCAGATCTAAAATACTCTTAACATAATTATCTACAACGTTCATGAAGACTCAAACAATTAATTCATACCACAAAATTCCCAGTATTGAAAACAAGATTCAGATTTCCAAAATTCCAGAATTTCAGAATTTCAGCTTGCACATACTTCAGTAATTTGAGCATAACTTGAACTACAAAAATTATTTTGATGTAAAACAACTTTCTAAAAATCCACAACTTAATTATCTACAACTTTCATGAAGACTCAAACAACTAATTCATACCACAAAATTCCCAATATTGAAAACAAGATTCAGATTTCCAAAATTCCAGAATTTCAGAATTTCAGCTTGCACATACTTCAGTAATTTGAGCATAACTTGAACTACAAAAATTATTTTGATGTGAAACCACTTTCTAAAAATCCACAACTTAATTATCTACAACTTTCATGAAGACATCCAAGGCTGATTATGCATGTATAATTCCCAGAATATCAAAATATACACTAAACATGAAGCAAATCTTTCACTCGGACATACAGTAGTATTTTGGCTATAAATTTTGCTACACATACTCAAATCAATCGGTTCAGGTCTTAAAATTCACATAACAAAAAGATTTACAACTTTCATGAAGACACTGATCACTAATTCTTACTACAAAATGTCCAATTTTAACAATAAGATACGGATTTCAAGTTCACAGATTTATAGCTTGTACATACTTCAGTATTCTGAGCATAACTTGAGCTACAAAAATTATTTTAATTTGAAACCACTTTCTAAAGATCCACAACTTAATTATCTACAACTTTCATGAAGACATCCAAGGCTGATTATGCACGTACAGTTCCCAGTAAATCAATATATACACAAAACAAAGGATAAATTTTTCACACGAACATGCTGTAGTATTTTGGCTATAACTTTTGCTATACTTATTCAAATTACTTGATTCAGGTCTCAAAATTCAGATATCAAAAATATCTACAACTTTTATGAAGAAGTCAGAGTCAAATTCACACGTTTTCAATATCAAAAATGAGCAACAAGTTACGAATAAATTCTGGAATCCTAGAATCAGCATACAATTCTACCCATTTCACAAATATTCACAACCCTGTCCCCTCTTACCTTAATGGAGGTTCCTAAAGTGGTTGAAAGTGTTGTATTATTGTCCTAGCTTCAGATAAAGAGTGAAATTGATGGAGAAAGTGAAAGAAAATAAGAGAGAGACTTCACTAACTTTAGCTTGTTCTAAGAATTCAGACTTGGGAACAAGATGTAGTGTTGATTTAATGATGTAAATGACAAGTGGGGGACAAGATTTTCATAATGGGATTGTAGTGGGATGTTAGGTGCATGAATTATGGTGATAATGGAGGTTTTAGGTGAGAAAAATGAGCTGGAATGTTGACCATTTCCGCAGCCTACATAATGTAGTTTGTTTGATTGAAGTAAATATCAATTCTGACACTGTTTTGGTATTTTAGGAATATCTCTCTCATATCTTAATGGATTTTAACAAATGTGGTCTTGTTGGAAAGCTAAGACAACGAGGAACAACTTTGTAGTTTACGACTTTTTCAAATTCAGACTCTAACAAGGTATTAAAATATGTACAAGATGATATGATTGAAATAAAATATCAATTCTGACACTGTTTCGGTATTTTGGACATATCTCTCTCATATCTTAATGGAATTTAACAAATTTGGTCTTGTTGGAAATATAAGAAAAAGAGGAACAACTTTGTAGTTGGACACATTTCCAAATTCGGACTCTAACTAACAATTAAAATGTGTACAAGATGACGCATTTTGAGTTGAGTATGTGGCAATTTGATGAGAGTAATTGGAAAAGCCAAGGAAATTAATAACTAAGGAAATAGGTAATAAATTATTTGATTAACTTTTACCAAAGGTATAAAGTTAAAATTATTTACCATGGTAAAAGGTTAAATTGAAGATGTTGTCCTAACCAAAAATTTATGTAGAAAGTTGAGATAAAATGGATAATATCATTGATGGTCTAAATCAAAATGATTATACATGAGAATAAAATTTTTAGGATGTTACAGTTGGAGCCTTGGTGGAATTCCGCTTGGCTTAAATTTCATTCTCTTCGGAGGAAGAATCGTCATCAGCCAGCATAGTCCTCAGGGACAACATTTCAAGACAGGCTTTTTCAATTTGTTCTGCAAAACAAAGAGAATTGAGTTAGCACTTAGGAAGAAAAACAATTAGAGCGGAATAAATGCATAACGTAACCACAGTTAAGAACGGGTATTACGGAGGTAGGTGGTTCGGACATCGTCACCCCCCAGGAGGAGCCTACAGGAAAACCCCTTGAGGGTCTTTGAGGCCGTCTGCATGGCACTCAGTACCTCGACGGAGTGAGAGGAAAGCTCACTCTCTTCAATATAGTAAGCACGGCTCAGCAGCAAAAAATGCTCGTGCAACCAACTAAGAGGGAATTTAGTGAATCCTTCCTTATTGAGCCAGAAGACCGGCTTGTTGGGTTGAATTCAGACCCGCGTGTAGTAGTGTTTGAAAGAACGTCCGTCCACCTTCGCAGATTCGGTGTAGGACTTAAAGTTCACCATCCTCGAGTCACAACGGAGTGTTATGAACCCAAGGCCGCCCTTCTTGTTGACACGGCGGACCACTTGGCAGTAATAAAATAGCTTGGCCACAGTGGCGGTGAAGTTGAAATGCTCTCCTAAAACTTCGAGAGCCCACACCAGATCCCAGCCGTTGGGATGCAGTTGAGTAGGAGCGCAGTCAAGGAAGCGCAGGACGGCCATTTGAAACTCCGTCAGGGGGAAGCAAACTCCCAAGTTTTGGAAGACGAAGTCGTACATGTAGACCGACCTCTCGTCAGGAACACGGTGGCAGACCCTCTCAGTTGGAAGGGGGCAAGGACGAGAAAGCGTCCCTTGTACTTCTTCTCAGAGTAGATTTTGCAGCGGAGAGTGACTGAGCCGCCCTCTTCATTTGCGTGATGAGAAGGGATTTCCAGGAATTCATCTTCGACCCAGCAGTACGGCCTTTCCCTGTTCATCTTTTCCCAATTCAGCCGGTGTGCCACGACGTTGACATACCCTTCAGTAGTCCGCAGAATCAACGTCTTGCCAGACCCCGGAATCTCCATGGTACCTGATGCACGATGGAACGCGTATGTGCTGTGATAGAAGGCAACATCGTCAGAGAGATAGCCTTCGTTACTTGACCCATCCTCAGAGCTGCTGGTGGCCCTCGAGTCAAGGGGATCCTCAGAGCGGCGCCGATCAACTGGCGCTCGCGAGGACGAAGTCTCAGCTCTCTCTGAGCGACGAGGCCCAGCCGCAGGAAGATTCACTGGAATCCTTCCTCCACGGCGGCTAGAGGGGGCACGAGAGCTCAGATTCCCCCTGTTTGAGGTACTAGCGCTGCTTGTTCTAGGGCGCATGATTGAAGCAAATGACTAAAGATAATACGGAGGTAAAGGTTAGGGAGGTTACCTAAAAGAAGGAAGAACTTTGTGAGGATGAAAGGCAGCAAGGGAATCTTCAGGAATTTCAGAAGAGGTTCACTAAGCTTGATGGCAGAAATGGATTCCGAAACTCGTTAAGTACCCCTTTTATAGATAACGAAGAAACACAGTGAACAGCCAAGAGTCGCAACGTTTGTTTCAAAACGCAACCTTTAAGATTCAAACGACTTTGTCATTTCGTAACATTAAAGCACGAAAATGGTAACGTTTCAGTAAATGTTTTTACGAAGTGGGCTCGCATAAGTTGAAATCCAGGCCCAATAAGCCCAATCGACGGTTACACTCTTGGGTAATGATGGTTCACGTGTTAAAAAGGGACATTTAATGTCCAATCATTTCAGACGCATTTAATGCATCCCAACCACTCCTCGAATACCAAGAGTTTTGATTTTCAAAAAACTCTTGGGATTTCCCTCAATATGAATCTTTGTCCGAATCCGTTATGGATAATATAAGAAGAGCAATCACATAGTTGGCAGAGCGGATGTTGAGGAGTTTTCAGAAGGAATTTCTAGAACGTTCCACTGGCATCCAGACTTCTCAAAGGCTGTATAGCTCATGTAAGCAACCTAACAGTCCCTCACATAAGCTAGGGGACAAATGATCCGGTCTGGATACCGGTCCCCAATGTTATGACGTCAGAATGACCTCTAAGGAGGGAAACCGGTGTCACAGTTCAGACGATGCCACACCGGATATCCGTTGTACTTTCATCCGTTCTCATTCCATCAGACGTTCTATTCGTCCTCGCTACAACGGATGCTTCATTCGTTCTCATTTCACGTCGATAACCGTTTGCTTCAGGGTCACTGTGAGATAAGAGTTCTTTATAGCTTATCAGCGAAGATACCCTGCATAGCGGAATGTGTCAATGTCAATTACCTCAGAGAGTAAGTACATGTGTCAGCGAAATATGCGGAAAGGTGATTGTCCTCCATCCTTATCACAGGATCGTACTCTGATAATTGACCTACCCCCCTGACACACTCTGAGTACTGAGCCACTTTGATTGACACACTTCACACGCTATCAGAGCCAATGGGCCCACTTGCATCCAACGATTCATTTCCTACGTTCAACTATAAATAGCATGATCTAAAACACATGCAAGGTTACGTTGTCCTAACTCACTTTTTACTATTGCATTGCTTGAGTGTTCACTGAGTTCATACACTCTTCTAACTTGAGCGTCGGAGAATCTTCGCAGGTGGCACCACCTTTCGCCCCCTCTCAACGCGAAACGTCGGTGTGAAGGATCTCCAGGACAACAAGACCGGTTTCTCCCACTGAGAGATCGGATTATAACACCGGATACCCACTGTACCGGTGTGTAAACCCTAAAACACCTAAACTCTTGTGGCTGGTCCCACACCAGATCCTAAACCCCGGTTCAGACCAGTTCATAATACAATATTAATTTATATTATATCATACTAAAATATTATTATCTATAAAACATTAAATTATATCTTCTTCTTTATTATTATTTTTAATAAATATTAAATATTAATAAATATTTGTTAATAACGGTGCCATACTATCCACGCCGCTCCACTCCTTTGCAACCCTAAAATTATTCAAGTTCGTCCCTCTCAATTCAATCCTATTGGCTTAATCGGTAGTTGCATCTAATGTACCGTCCTTTCTGTTTTTGGGTGCAGTACAGGACTGTACGTCTCGGCATTTTCTCATTCAACAATTATAAATTAAAAGTTAAATAATAGAATAATAATTTCTTTTGATTCACAATGAAATTTAAAACCCCCACCAAGATCCAACATAAGATCTTTATCCTTTCTTAAACCAGGTAAATATTTAAGGTTCATTTTAAATATGTAATAACTTTAAAACCCTAAACTCATCAAAATGTTTATAAATTAATAAAGAGATTAGTTTATAATTAACAACATAAATAATGAAACTGATATCTAAACTCTTTACCGTGGCCCAATCTCAGTAAAATAATAAAATAATATGTGTATATAATTCTTAATTCTGTGAAAATGTGGTGGTGGTTGCTTTGAGGATATTTACCAGACATTTTTCATATGATGAAGAGAAAAATAAAAGATGAAAAAGAAAGTGAAGCAGGGAGGGAGCGTAGAATAAAGCAAAAGGGAATGTCTTTCTCATGCACGGATCCCAATTAATGGAAGGCGGGAAGTATGCGTAGCGTTGCTTGCTGAAACACATTCTTTTTGTTCAGTTTAAAGCAACTATAACCTTGGTCCTTTTGCAAATCTCTAATCTCTCAGCTGACACCCCCCCATTTATACTCTCACTCACACACGCCTATAACTTGCTGGATTTACTTACGTACATGCCTATAATTTTGATTTAGCCTCTTCAACCAACAAAAAAATATGTAAATATTCAACATGACAAATATTTGTTTTAAGTGAAAGGTATAATCTGGTATGATTACTTTACCTGTTATTTATCTGTTTCCCAATGATTGAGTTGCCTTGCCTTATTTTTGGCTACAATTTCTTTTAACTAGTGATCATACTGAGTCTTCAAGATGAAGCCTATTGAAAACGGAGATAACGTTAATATTAACAACCAAAATACCTTTTTGAGCTTCTATCTCTCTCACCAAATGAACATTGGTATTCCCTCAAACCAACATCAGCCAAATCCTTCATCTGCTGCTGCTGCTGAAGCAGTTCTTCCAAGCTTTTACCAACCTCTTCATAACTATGGCCTTTACTATGGACTCGAAGGGGAACATGTTGGAACGTGTTCACCCTTGCCTATCATGCCCTTTAAATCCAATGGCTCTATCTATGGAATAGATCAAGCTCTGTGTAGATCACAAGCTCAAGGTTATAGCTCCAACTCAAATTAATCTCTGCTGCATTAATTATTATGTTTTGGTTATTTTTTTTAATGTCACTGTATACTAATTATTTAGTTTCCTTAATACTTCGCTTTTGTCTATATCATGTGAAGCAATGGCAGCAACTTCAGGAATGAATATGAGCTTAGATAGCATGTTGTACGACCAACTCTTCAGCCATGGACCAAATAACCTAAATCATGTACAAGAGAATATCTACCAGCAACAGTTCTCTCATTATTATTCTTCCTTAAGAAACCATGGTGCGATTTTAGAAGGGTCCAAGCGCCAACTACCCAACATAGCTGAGGATGAAATTCCTGTTCTGAAGACTTTGGTCTCAAGGAACTTTGAAACTAGCCATGCACAGGAGTTAAATAATGGAGTCGAATCAGGATCCATTAATGGATCAATGACAAGTGGGAATTTACATTCACTGAGCTTGTCCGTGAGTCCTAGCTCACAATCAAGCTGTGTTACAAGTTCACCAGCTCTCACTGATTCTGTTAACATAGATACCAAGAAAAGGGGGCTTGAAATGGTGGGCCAGAATCAGAAGAAAATAGTTCAAAGGAAATCCGTAGATACCTTTGGACAAAGAACATCCCAATATAGAGGAGTGACAAGGTTTGTAATTCTTCACTGGCTTTGAGTTAAATACTCCTTCACATTATAAGTCTCATTGATTTTTCTTAATAATAGCTTTTTGCTGTGTCTTCTGTTATAAGATTCTTGTCTAGCTTCATGCACGACAATCGTCAACATATTTAATTGTCTTTCTCCAATTCCTTGGTTTTTTTTAACTATTATTATTCTTTGATTTCTGGCGATATATGGGCTAACCCTTCTAAGTAACAAAAGCTAATAATTAATATTTTCCGATTAAAATAAAAACTTCTTTGATTTCTGAAAATGTTTGTTCATCAGGCATAGGTGGACCGGTAGATATGAAGCTCACCTATGGGACAACAGCTGCAAGAAAGAAGGCCAGGGCAGGAAAGGAAGGCAAGGTAAGATAGGGACTATCTTCTCATCATTTTACCTATTTTTCTTTTTCTGTGTATATTTCTGGTCAAACAAATCTATTCAGCTCCATTTTGTTTTCCTTTTAAAAAACTCTGCACTTGGTGCTGATAACCTTTTGTTTTTCTTTGCCTTTGATTCGACTATGATTCCACTCAAATATTCGATGGATCTCAGTTTATCTAGGTAAGGTTCCCCAACACTAGGATATCTTTTTTCTTGCTAAATATTAGATACTCCTTGTCTAATGTTTTTCTTATGATGATGGACAAAGAGGAAAATCAATCCTTATGCAAGTGATTCCAAAATTTTTATTATAGGGG
Organism: Clitoria ternatea; assembly: GCA_037962975.1. Lineage (NCBI taxonomy): Eukaryota > Viridiplantae > Streptophyta > Magnoliopsida > Fabales > Fabaceae > Clitoria > Clitoria ternatea. The sequence continues at coordinate 18,370,129 of CM075670.1, read as the reverse complement.
GGTATGATATGGAAGAAAAAGCTGCAAGAGCTTATGATATGGCTGCACTCAAGTATTGGGGACCCTCCAGTCACATAAATTTCCCAGTAATGATTACTTTCTTTCTCATTTATCTTATTCAATTTCAAGGGTTTAATTTAGTGACATTAACTGATGCAATCATTATCTTATAACAACAGCTAGAAAATTATCAAAATGAACTTGAGGAAATGAAGAACATGACCAGACAAGAATATGTAGCTCATTTACGAAGGTAATATCTTTGCTTCTCTATCAACTTAAAGTCAACATGTAACCATGTTATTTTTTCAAATGAATAAGATTAGTTCAACTCTGTTTAATCAGAAAAAGCAGCGGATTCTCAAGAGGGGCTTCCATGTACAGAGGAGTAACAAGGTCTCATAAACTATAGCATTTACATAGTATATGCATTGCAAATTAATTTAATTTTATAGGATTTAATATATCCGAAAAAGAATTTTCATTTTTGTTGTAAATTTGGTTCATGATGATGAACTTGGTAGCAGACACCATCAACATGGAAGGTGGCAAGCTCGAATCGGAAGAGTGGCTGGAAACAAAGATCTATATCTTGGAACCTTCAGTGAGTTCACATTCTCTGGTTATTCCTTTCCTTTTCTTCCAGTTATATATCTTAATAATTTTTTCTGTACTAGCCACCACCATATTTTCTTTTAACATGTTTTATAATAGGAAGAGATTAAGAGGGATCTTTATGACTTTAAAAAGCCAATCTTTGATTTGAACTCTTCTTTTCAGTCACATAAGGCTGATTTTGATTCCTGAAACACTTTAATATTTTTAGAGCACTATTAGTCCTCAAACCGGCTTTTATCAAAGCTGTTGGTTCACATGTATAAAGAATCATATTTATATTGTAAATTTCATCTCATTTTATAAATCTCATATTGGCTAAAATATTATAACAGCTCTTTATAATATTAGAGTTAATTCTTAATATATAAGTTAATTTTTGTTAATTTTGTAAATTTTTCACATTAAATGTTTAGTTAGTTTTGAGTTGAGTTAAATATGCCATTTTTTAATATTTTAGGGAAAAAGAAATAAAGAAAAGAAAATCTTATCCACTGTTTATATACAGTAGAATTCTTATTACTCTTACTGAAATAAAACTTTAGGCACACAAGAGGAAGCAGCTGAAGCCTACGACATTGCTGCAATAAAATTCCGAGGAGTTAATGCTGTTACTAATTTTGATATAACAAGATATGATGTGGAAAAAATTATGGCAAGCAATAACCTTCTTAGCAATGAAGAAGCTAAGCGAAATAAAAAGATGGATGGGGAAAAGGAGGCTATTGTTAACCAAAAACCTACATGTGAAGAAACTAAAGAAGCCATTTTAATGCAGAATCCACCAAGAAATGATGAGAGTTGTCGTTGCATAACTAAATCCTTCTCAATGGCTTTAGATAACGTGTTATTTCATCAAGAAGTAGAGGACTATTCGAGTGAACTGGGAACAAACATGTCAAATCCTTCTTCGCTGCTGACAAGCTTGTGTAGTTCAAGAGAAGAGAGCCCAGATAAGACAAGCGTGCCAGTGTTATTTGGAATGCCTTCAACAGTGTCAAAATTAATGGCTAACATTCCAACTAGTAACGTGGATTCTTGGGATCTATCTTCACATCTCAGGCCTGCGATTTCTTTGCCACACATACCAATTTTTGCTGCTTGGACCGATGCATAATCTTATTTTGCTTTTGTTTTTGCTATGTACCAATATTCCAAAAACTTGTATTGCATGCATGTTCGCCAGAACAGGGTTGGTGAGTTTCTAGCTAGTAAAATTGGGAGCTTGTCCTCAAGAATTGAACGTCCGAAAAGCTCGTAAATTTTTATAACCTTATTATACGCCAAATTCGTAAAAATAAATAGAAACTATATCCAAAAGAGTAAGAATCCATAGCAAAGCAGGGTGAATTTCAGTTAACGGGGACGAAAGTCTCCCATATATTTTTCTCCATACATGAAGACTCAAAGAAGCACATAATTTAAAAGAATCGAGTTTCTTAAAACCATTGATAGAAACGGATAAGAAGACTATCGAAAGGGTTATGAATGAAAGGATAAAATTATATTTGGCGATATGAGGGAGATGTTCATTATTAGTTTCTACTTTGTTGGTCGTCGCAAGCACAGAAACAAGCTCATTATGTGTCTCAATCATGCAGGGCTGGGCCTAGGATCTATCTTTATCAAGTGGAATTTTACTACGGGTACGAACGAAGTGCACTCCACAACGACTTCAACGATAATTATTGGATATTAAATACAAGCATTTACTATCTAACAAATTTTAAAATTATTTCACATTTCTTTCTTTATTTCCGATCTGACCAGTAAAAGGGCTAACCTGCGTATACTTTAACTCCTAATAATATCAATTTATTGAGGATTTAGTATGTTCTCTTAAATTTAGTAGGGATCAAAATGGTTTATTATCTATTTCTTGATCTATTTTTTTGTGTTGTGAGGTGAATTTGAGTGTCATTTATAAGGACAATTTGACACTCAAGTAGATACAATATAATATTAGAGCTTAAGTGTTAGAAATCACATTAAAGTACTTTTTACGTAATGAATATTGATATTTATAAAAATCAATAAAAGTTTTGTTGTAATGATGGTTGTGTACCTCAATTGGGACTACACATTTCTTAGATATATCGATATAGGCTTCATATTAGATATTGTGGGTTTCATTTAGGGTTGTACCATGGGGGTATTGCCATGACATTAGATGTCCTACAAGGAATAAGTTAAGGTTCGTAAAGGCCGGAGTGTCCAAAAACCGGAGCGTTCATAAAACCCCGGTAAGGATTTATAGGTCCGACCTTTTTTGAGAAAGCTGACATTGAGTTAGAGTCAAATGTAAGTAAACAATTTGTCTCTGATCAAAACCTAGAGCACTGACAGGGGCCAAATCACAAGTTGCACCATAAACAGTTCTATAAATAAGAAGCATTCATTAACACATACATGACATTAACTACACTTATTAATTACTCTCAGAACTTCATTATTACTCCGTTATACCCATTATTGACTTAAGCATTAGAGTCCTTTTTGCAGGTACAACCCTGGTGCTCCCAACAAAGTTCGTATCAAGCGAAGACAGGTAGAATTCGAAGGATACAATTCCCCATTGAATCTATGTTTTATAATACCGGACTCTCACTGAATCGGTATAAAATTTGAGAGATTATAAGGTTTTAACACCGGTTGTGAGAGGAAAACTTTGCCCCTCGAATACCGGCCAAAACAAAGCCTTTTAATATCGATACGAGTGTATATTAGGATCATTTTCTATGAACTATAAGAATATATTTTGTGAATATATTATTTTAATCTTTTCAAATAACTGGCCGTGCCCTCTGACTTTTCCTCCTTCGGGTCCATCAATCATAATCTTTAACATATTCATATTCAAGCCTTTCGTTTATAGGTCAGGATTGAGCATCTGGAGTTGCTCCAAATAGCGGTCAAAATCTTCCTCATATTGGTTGGATGTCTGACCCTTCATGTCATCTAGATATTCCTTTTAACTAACTTTACTCTAGTACTTAGAGTAGTCAAATAGTGTTTTTGTTTAATGTAATATATAATACTCATTAAATTAAGGGTATAAAATCATTTGTTGTTTATTAGATAATGGTTAAAATTAAATTAACTTTTTAATAAAATTAAATCTTTAATAAAAATATTTTTCTATATAGTTTTTAATTTGAAAGTAATTTTTTTAATGCTCTGAAAGTAACTTTTAAATGGAGAAGATTTTAAAAATATCAAATATTTTTTTCTTTTAAATAACTCTTATTTTTTTACTTAAACTTAAAATAACTTTTAAGAAAAAATAGACAAAATAAAAATATATTACGCAATATAAATGAACTGGTCTATACCGAGGTTAGTAATCCGATGTAGGAACCTGCCACACATGCTATCTTCTATAAGATTTGCACACTAGTCCAGTGGGGATCCGACATTACAGCCCCTATTCCAGTGGGGAAATAGGGGACTTGGAGTCCCGGAGATCCAACACACCAAGCTCTCACGTTGTGGGGTGAAATGTGGTGTCACCTACAAAGGCACTACGACGCAGAAGTCAGCAAACAGATTGGGAATGCAATAAGCCTGAGCGTAAGTTAGAGAATGAGAAAAACGTACCATTGTTGAGTATTCTTTAGTATTTATATGCATGCGAGGGACGTAAGAGCCCCTTAGGGTTAGGGGACATTCTGTACCATATGTCAGTACGATTCTGCAAAAAACTGACACACGATGTGGGCACCTCCGCATCTCCAACGAACGTCTCTCCTAACGGCTGTACCTTGTACTAATTGTCGAGTTTGCCGGTTACTTTCCCGTGTGCAATGGTGATGACCTGGACTTTTTGGTATAGAGAGAATAACTCATACCGCTATACAAATCCAAGGTTTTACCTACGACACCGGTATATAACTGAAGATAGACAAAATTACGCTCTTACCCTTGGACCGGTATCTAGACCGGATCAATAAATAAGTGATATTTTTCATTTATATATAATAAAAATGAAAATAAATTTGAAAACCAAAATAAAATAATAGAAAAAACAAAAATGGTAACTATATATAATAAAAAAACAAAAATGAAAAAAATTGAAATGGAATTATACATAATAATAATAATAATAATAATAATAATAATAATAATAATAATAATAATAATAATAATAATCGGAAATGTAAACGAAATAAAAAAATGAAAACGATATATATAAAATAAAAATGAAAAGGAAAACGAAATAATAAAAAGATAAAAGCGAAAATGAAATAATAAAAACGAAATATACGGAATATATATACATATAAAATAGAAAACGAAAATAAAATAAAAAAGCGAAAGTCGAGTGTCATGATTGCTAATTCGTTTATTCCGATTGAACTTTGTCTAAAGGCAGCAGATATTCCTTACCCAATTCTATCAAAGAGAATGACTTTATGGGATCTGATTAACGCCTTAATGACCTGTATACACTTACAATTTGTCTCCTACTTTAAGGAAAGTCCATTGTTGGAAACCCCTTTTCAGATTTTTTTCTATTAATTATTGTGTTCTATCGTAAGTGATCAAACTCACTCATGGGTACGGTCGGTCGCTAACACGTGCCCGCATGGGATATGTATTATGTTTTCTTCTTCCTGTGCTTATGATCTAAATTAAAACATGGCAACTAAATTTGTATATCATTTGAGTATGTCTCAAATTTAAGTTTGTGTATGCAGATAAATCTTTTTTAAGAACTCATCCACTGTATCTAAATAAATATGTAACGCAGCTCGGATAAGTATTAGTTATATATATATAATATATTTATAACATAAAATAATATATATATATATATATATATATTACATATTTACATTTATATAGTATAAATTAATATTATAAGTTTACAATAAAAAAAAATAAGAGGGAATGAAACACAATTTTTTTAGGTTGATTTTGACATTTTAAAAGTCTCATTATAAACATGTCTTTTAAACAGACTTTTAAACGAGTTAGACCTTCAAACAGACCCGTTAAACAAAGCCTATGACTAGCTAATAAGTCAGACACAGACCTTAAAAATTTGATGTAGATCAAGTTTAGACCGACCTGATCTGTTTGCATCCCTAAATAGAACAGGAGCCATTTAATTATTTTTCCCCATCCAATGTGAAATTAGCACATAATTACATGTCACAATTAGAAGATCGTCTTGCTTGCACAATATAAACCAAGCCTTTTGGAGATGATATTCTTAACCAAATTGGAATTATGAAGTAGCTAGGAATAAAGCAGTCCTACCTCCTGCACCTATGTCTTTAAATTAAAGGGTTGCAAATTAAGACCTGAAAAATTACAATATTGACACATTGTGATTCTGATAGTTTAAAACAAAATGAATATTATAGGTGACATAAAATGTATGTGTTTGTGATCCACACAAGTTTTTTTAAAAAATGGACCACGGCCATGCTTTACCACACTTGTATTTGTATTTTAATTTTTTAGAACTTATTTTTCTACTGATAATAAGATAGAATATTTCTCAATATAACACTAAAAAAATTATAAATACACCTAAACATTTCTAAAAGTAACTCTAAAAATATTTCCATATACTTTTCAAATATGTGATCCTTTTTATTCTAACAAATGAATATAAACCTCTAGTCTCATCTACCCATCCTCACCACAAGAAGTATTTGGTTACAACACTGCTGGAGATATACTAACATTTAATAATAAAAAACATTTTTCATAGCCATATATACTATGGGATTATTTTGAGTTGTACAAATCAACATCTAATTTTGGCAAGAAATAAAAAAGAACAAGTTTGTCGAACATTATGCGGCCAAAGTCATAATCAGAAATGAAGTAGTACTACTAGTTTTGATTCTCAAGGCCTTACACGAAAATCCAGCAAAATGTGACTTCATCCCATTCCCCATGTTATTGCTTGCTACATGTAAAGGTTATTCTGTTGTCCTTGTATGCACGAGTTATTTTCTTTTTCTTGGTATGAAATTAAGTTTTAACATACAATATCATTTTAATTTAGTTAAATTAAATCAAGTAAAAGACTCAATAATAGACAACTAAAAGGAATATGCTTGTAGTTGCACATAGATAAAGAATTTCACTTATTTTTTATTAATATATTCTTTCTCTTTTTATACTTATCCTACATCCTGTTAGCTAATGATTTTTTGTCTTAAACAACATATGATAGCATAATTAAAAAAACAAGTATTTTATTTTATTATGAAATATTAAAAGAACAGATCTTGTCTCTAGGATCTGGGCGTACTACTACCTGCGTCCTTAACTCCCTTCATTATAATCTAACATCCTTGCTATGTTCTGGACATATCCCTTCGGGGTTTCACTTCCTCTTCGGTGATCCATGACCTTTTCATTGCGATATGAGACTCACAATTTATGTGGTCCCACTGAGCGTACCAATGTTCTGTCCTAGAACTGGGGTCAAGAGTTGACCGTCTTGACCGGTGTCCGAAGTTACCTCACAAGCTCTCAGTTTTTACACCGTCTCAGTGGAGTACGGTATTTTACATCTAGGTCTAGTGGGGATCCTAAGTTCTTCAAATTTAGGGTGAATTTGATGTTCAAGTCCGTACCGGAGTCAAGGGAACACACCGAAGGTGCACCTGTAAAAGATTCTCCGATGCTTAAGTTAGTATATGTATCATAGGAAATAAGGGTATTACAGAGGTAACTCTTAGATTAGTTCAGATCCCTTTACAGTAATGAATGAGATATATTTATAGGGAATTCCTGAGTAGGAGAAGTGATTTGACCTGAGTAGGAGAAGTGATTTGACCATTCTCCTAACTCACTATAGCAACAATGTTTGCAGAGACATGTTGCCCATACCGATTCTGACTCATTGTCTGGCTGTCAGAGAGGGACCGGAGTCTTGACCATAGGTCCGTAGTCATTCTGGTTTTAGACTTCGGTTATGACAGCTTGTTCAGGTTCTTCTGGTAATTCTGATGATGTGACACCATTCAGTAGCACATCGTCCATGTGTTATGAAGACTGGTTAGAACCCTGGATCAGGATTAGTCCTAGAGCTAAAGGGTTGGGATGTGGGATTAGTTTCCTTGAATGGTTAAGGTTTATAGGACTTGTCCTCTTTATCCTTTGGGGGAAAAAGTCCTCACTTCCTTCCCTTTCTTGCCCTTCCATTTAAGCTTAGAGGATTTATATGTTAGACATAACAACCATATCCAAAGGGGGATGAATTAAGTAATGCTAATTTTGAAAAACTTTAACCAATTTTTCTTTTTTATAAAAACAGAGACTTTATGCGATGGAATTATGTATAAAAGATTAAACCCTTCAGGAAAAATTCAAAACCTTTTTGATAAGATATAAACAAATTAATGTAAGGCAAATTAAGAGATAAAGGTTTGACTCGAATAAAAATAAACCAGGTATATTTGTAAAAGAAAAATATATATAGACAAATTGAAACCTTTGATAAAGAAATGAGAAGATTAAAACGATGCAAAAACAAATAATAGCTCACAATAGATATGAACAATATATAGAAAATAGTTAAGTAAAGAGTTTAGGGAAGAGAGATACAACACCGTGAAATATCCTGGTTCGATCACCACTACCATGATCTAATCCAGTCTCCTAACATAAAGGCTTAGAATTTTTTCACTATAATAAAATCGGTTACAAGGATATTTGTTTACAACTCTTGAACTACCTGTCAAAAGCTTAAAGCTTCTTTACAACCCAATTTCATTCCCAACAAGATTCACTTAGTCTCAAGGTATCTCTAGAGAAGACTTTCTCTCACCCTAGACTCAAAACACTCTTAGTCTAAGAGCACAACAAAGAAAGATTTTAACTAGAGTCTTATGACGAAAAGACTAAAGTGAGAAAGAAAACTAACTCGTATATAGAAAAGTGAGTAGTGGGATAAATATTTATGAAACCTAAGCTCTTAATTTATAGGAAAAATTGTTGCCAAATAAGGAAATAGAATATGTTTGGTTACCTAAAATAAGACAGACCCAAAAAATGAAGCTCATACGCATATGTTGGTTTGAACCAACCACATATATGGTTTGAACCATGTTATGCTTAAATGGCTCCAAACGCTCATTTTTTACTATGTCCATTTTTTTGTCCTTAAAAAAATATTTTAATGGATTTAGTTAACCTTATGCTCACTTTAATACTTTTCTATCTTAACAACACTTAAAGCATAAAATAATAGCTCTAAAACATCAACCACTTGAAGCTCTTGTTAACCATCAAATCCAAAGGTCCATGCATGGGCTTCTCGCTTTTAGGTGCATCTTAATTCATTTCTTTGCTTTAGTAGAATGACTTTAGTCCATTATAATTTGTTTGATATCAACACATGTTTTTTGATATCATCAAAACTATCATGTTTTAAGGCTTTGTTTGCCATGACTAAGACCTTGTTTAACATTATCAAAATTTGTTTCAATACAACATTCACATTGTAGCCTTCTCTTCTATAGGATTCTTTATCACTCAATTGGCTCTCCATGTTGGTATATTAATGGAAGAGCTCCTCAAGGTCAACATGAAGTAAGAGCTCCACCTTTATCTTTATCTCTCTATTTATACTATAGAGAAACCTATGCATTAGAGTCTCCCCATTCTCATCTATATTGGCCCTAATCATGGCAATTGCAAGGGCCTTGCAATATTCTTCTACACTATTTGTGTCATGTGTGAATCTATTGAGCTTGGCCAATAACTTACCTCTATAATAAGAGGGCACATATATTTTTCTCAACAAGCTCTTCATAAGGTCATCCCATTCCAAATGAGGTAGTTCCCACTTCTTCCTATCCTTTCAAAGTTGGATCCATCATACAAGACCATAGTTTTGGAAGGCTAAGGTAGCAATCATCACCTTTTCTATCTCTTGTTATTAGAGTTAAACAATTGTTCCATTCTCATTTCTCATTCCAAATATGTCTCAACGTCACTTTTCCATGAAACCTCAAGTCTAACTTTCCTAAGCCTTTTGTGACGTCCTTCGTCATTTTACATTTATTTATATTTGTTTAGTTTAATATTCATAATAAATTTTTCACATTTAACAATAATTAATTAAGCCCTAAATCAAAATAGCATTCATTTTTCGCTAACATGATCAAATAACACCATCTCGTTCTCTAATAGTATAATCGACTATCCCCTGCTTAATCAAGGCTTTAAAGGACTGGGAATAATCGATTACAATGCCCTATTCGATTACCAAGCAAATGGTAATCGATTACCGACTTCCTGGAATGGTACATTGGATCAGATGCATTACCTAATCAATTACAGGACCTTAGATAATCGATTACCTGGTTTCTGTTGGACACATAATCGATTACTATACTATTCATAATCGATTAGCAGGCTGCTGGAAATTATGTAATGCATCAGGTGTTTCCCCTAATCGATTACCACTCAAAATATAATCGATTACATTGGTTCTGGATGACCTATAATCGATTACGTCCTGATGCCTAATCGATTATCTTAAAGACAGAGGCCTTGTAATCGATTACACCTTGGAGGCTAATCGATTACAACCTGTCATTCTGTAGAAATTATGCAGATTTTGCATAAAAATGAACTTCTTCACTACCAAAACCCATGCAAACAATATCGGGATGCCATCAAATTTTAACACAAGCTCAAACACATGATTTGTGACGTATGACAACTGGCCGCACTAAAAATTCCTAAAAACGAGTAACTTATATGCATAAACACATTTATCTCATTTTAAGGCATTTTGGGGTAACCAAGGAGTCCAATTTTGGCAAAATGGATCCGTTCCATTTCCCACAAACCATAATTAACTTACTTAAGCTAGTGCATTCCTTCCATTACACCAAAACCTCATAAATCATCATTTGACCATACTAGTTCCTAGCTCATGTATAAGACATTTACACAAAATCTCAAAACACACATTCTAAAGGGCTATAATTCACAACTCTCAACATCCATTCTTCACAAAATAAGCAAAACCTACCATAAATATATATGTATCTAATTCATGAAACTTATCATATCCATGAACATCTCATTATCTACTCATCAAGAATGCATCTTCTCATCAACCAACTTGCAATTTTTATCCATTACTTATCACAAACATTCATAACCACCTTGATCACATCTAAATTAGTCCAGCACACATAGGGAATATATAAACATAACATACATATAACTCAATACACATTGCACACATCCTTTCACTCATAATTTCCTCTGCTCCTTGGCATCAATTCTCCGCTTGACACATCTCCGGTGCTTCAACCTCTTCCCTGTCACTGGTTACTAAAATTAAGAAAAACAACAGCAAGGGTGAGTGTTTGGTATCATAATTAATATAGAATGGCAATTCAATAACAAGATACATATTCACTATTTTTAGTTTGAACCACTTATCTTACCTCTTACCCTCAATCTCCATTTACCAATCAAAGTTCAATTCCAATTCCTTTATTCCCAACTTGCCAATCACAATCAACAATTATCATGAAACACATTTATATCATCATACAATGCTAACAATGCATCAAATAACACAACTGACTCTCATATTAAATCGACGCCTAGTATCCGGATACTAAAAGGATCGACCTTCAGCTGGGGGTCCTACTTGACACCCCGTGAACCCTGCTTAGTCCACTGAGTCCTACTTGACTCTCCACCTCAACCACTGGGTCCTACTTGACCACTGGGTAGCTCAACTGGGCATAAACACCGCGGGAGCCAGAAACGAGGGGCTGCACATACCGTCGGCCGTCCTACACCACATAATCACACATGTATATTCATACTTCATATATATCATAATGCAAGTGGCCATCTTAAAACGCATACTCATCAATTGGGCGACCTACTTGTCAAGCCCGTCATCACAATGCCACTATACTCATCAACTCTTCACCATTCAATTTACATTGTACTCATAATCATCACAATCATACACAACTTTCATTCATACACATACACTTATCATTATTTATATATTCTCATTAATTCCGTATTTAATTCACTTACTCAATTTAATTACATTTACCTATTTTAATTAATTATGACTCGAACACCCCCTTACCTCGATTCCGAGCTCCGACGAATCATTCTTGATGCGATTGGCGTTCCCTCGACACTATATCCAACGTTCTATGTCCGAAATCAACACCCACTTCACCGTTCGATCCTCCGACGACTGTTTCGTCACCTACGGAGGTCGAAACGCAAAACCCATCAATGTTAAACCGTTCTCATTACTCTAAAAGCCATTTTTCAAGCTTCTACACACTAGAGGAGTAGGAAACCAAAGCTTACCCCTCCATGCACGACTTTTTGGTTTAACGGAGAAAACGAAAGAGATGCGAAAACTTAATTTAAAGGGGTCATTAAACTCACCTCGAAGCCACGGTCTCTAAAACGTAGTTACCTCGAAGTTTCGATGCGAAACGAGCCTTCCCTTGAGGCATGCAACATACGGCAAATGAGGTAAATCAAGATAAGCAACAAAGGCACAAACAAGAAGCTAAACCAAATAGAGTGAAGATATGACAAATAGTATTTAAAGAAAAACCAAAAAGGGATCAAACAAGAAGTTTACACTCAAATAGAAGTGATATATAATAAACTAAGAATCAAACAAAGGCTTACAAGTAATTAAAGACACACAAAGAAGTAAGCACACAAAAGGTTTTTCCTAACAAACCCTAAAAGGCAAGATAGTTCCTCAAATCAACAAGCAAGTTATGAAATTTTTTTTTAATCACTTTTGAACACTTAAAAAAGTATAGGTACTAGCGCATGAATTACACAACTATTACCTCTTTTTCTTATACTCAAATTTTAAAGTTTTATCAAGAGATGACCTAAGAAAAGAAATTTGCTACAAGGTCCTTTGACGCTTTTCTTTTCTTTTTCAATTACTTTTTCATACATTACAACACAGTTATAGCACCTTACTCAAATCAAAATTGCAAGCTAAATCAACAAGTTCACACTAGACTACTAGTTGCATCATCTTCCAACATGAAGTAAACAAGGAAAGCATGGATCATGACATGAATATAAAATGGAAATATATACATGTGTGTGTATTTTGAAATTAAAAAACAAGAACAAAAGCTAAAAAATGGATCAAACATAAAAGATATTAAAGGATAATCAAGCACACTTGAATATGATGCCAAAATTGATAATAAACAATTTTGGCTCTAAGAATAAATTTGCTCCAAATTGATTGAAACTCCGAAGTTATGGTTTAGTCCTAGCAAGGAATATGGATCTCAAATTAGTTTTCAAAAATTCTAAAAGAATCAAAGTAGATTTAGATTTTTATATTGTCCTTATTTTTAGAGGGAAAAATCAAAACTAAGTGGATTTGAAAACTAGATAGGTCAAATGAAAGAGTAGATGGAGAGGAGTATGGATCTATAATTAAAATTTAAAAAATCAAAGTTAAAGAGTAGATATAAAAAATGGACCTTCAAGAACCTAAGCTCGTGATACCACATAATGTAGGCTTCTCTTGTAATTTGAATAATGGATCTATCTTGGAGGCTTAATCGTTGATCTTGAGTCTTCAATCAAGAGGTTGAATAGTGTGGTTAAAAACTTTGGTAAATTCTTTTTACAAAATAGATATTCAGATGTTTGTCTAAGTTTTTTTAAAAGACTTGGTTAAAACACGAAAATAGGAAATTGAGTATTTAGACACTTGTCTGAGTTTTCATAAAACTTAAGATAAAGAAAAAACACAAGAGAAACTTTAAAGAGAATAACACATAGGCAACTTTTATACTAGTTCATCTCTTAACCAAAGCTACGTTCAGACTTTATTCAAGTCCAACAAGATTTTGTATTAACTGATCAATAAGCTAAGTGCAACTCATACTTACTTATAACGATCCTAAGTATTCTTTCACAACTTAGTCTCTCTAAAATAATTACTCAAGTATTCTTTCTTAAACAAGCCTCTTCAGGCTCAACCAGTTTCGCAAAAAAGAAAATGATTTGCTAAGTCTTTATAAAGACCTTAGAATTGTCTAAATTCACAAAACTAAACTAATTATTCAAGATATAAAATAATGAAAAGCTCTAAGTAATTTACAATAGAGAATCATAGAATTTTGTATAGCTTGTAGAATGTGTAGAGGAGAAGAGATGTAAGAAGTTAGGGTACTTTGCATTCTTCTAATAAGCTTCTTTATATAGGGTTCTTGGATAGAGACATTGAGAGAGTCTTCATCTAAGGTTATCATGACATATGGATAGAGCCTTTTGAGATGAATTTTAAAGCATACATGTCCCTTGTAATTTGTGATCCTTTAGTTGTCTAACTTTCCTTTTTTTGATACACAAGTAGGATATTCCTTTTACTCAAATGATCCTTTTGATGTTTTGATTGGATGAATAGTTATGTTTAAGGTCAGAACAATTATAATCAACATAAAGCACGAGCTTTAGCTTGCATGTACTATCTTACATATAAGGTGTCTGAGTTGAGTCATTAAGGTGTCTAAGTTCTATAAATCTTTAAATAGTTGCTTAAGATTTCTTATTTTTTGAGATGAAACGAAGCTCCTGACATTGCTTTTGTTATTTGATTTATTTATTGTGAATATTGCTGTTTTTTATATTGTTTTAGTTTAATTCTTAAAATCCATCTTTCAATTAATCAAACTAAAGTCTAAAGACTCAATTAATGCTTGGTGACACAGTTCTTATGGGATTAATACTTTTTATTAGATGATAAAACTCATGCATTCACAGGAGCTATCATCCACGCAAACAATCTTTTCTAGACGATATCCATAAGATATTGGTAATCCTTCTTCCTCCACCTACCTTGAATTATAGGCACACCAAGGTACTTACCCACATGTTAGAGGTTAGGGGAAAGCTCGACCTGTTATTAGGTTCCTTTACCCTTGCGTATCCCCAAGGAATTCCCACCTTATTCAGTTATAAACCTTCTCCAAATCCACTTTACTTGCAATCCAACCCGACCCTTTCCCCCCACATGTTATGCATAGAATGGAAGATTTATTGTTTTATGATGTATACAAGTTCCATTTTAACCAACCGAATTGACCTTTATATAAAAATTCAACTAGTATAATAACACAATTAAAAAGATAGTAATTATTAATGTCATTAACTTTAACGAGGCAGCCGATAGGAAGAGGGAAATCTAAAAATGCACTAATAAAAAAATTGAACTATCACATTATATATGCAATTTTTATTTTTCAGCATTTTTTCTTCTTGTTCATTATTTTTCAAAAACAGAAGTTATATGTTATTTGTATATTAACATGTGAAAAAATGTGTTTTTAAAGTAATTAACTTTTTAAGAATAATCCAACATGCACAGTGCTAGTGTATGATTGTTGTTCTTTTGCAAAATAAAGAAAATTCAGTATCATGCTTATCTACCTACCAAAAACAAGACTAGAGAATTAAGATTTGATTGATATACTGTTTCTTGTTAGTTAAACATAGGTCACAGACAAACTTTGAAAATATCTTATTGTCTCGCATTATCGCATAAACCAAAACCCAGATGCTATCCATCAAATTCAAAGCCAAGAATAAGTGGGACCATATTGGGCTACATTAGGTGGAAGATCCATGATTCTACAGGGCCTCGTATTTTCAGCAATGAACCTAGGTCCCATATTTCTCACCTCATGAGTCTCGTAGGCCCCTTTAAACACCTTAGTTTTACAGTTTTAACCATCGCTTCTGTCTCCAACAGTATGTTGCTATGTCTACACACTACCCTCATGTTGGGCCCTTTGTTGCCCTTTGCCGAGGCAAATATGGGCCCAAAAGGAAGGGGCCCACCTTACTAAATAATTAAAGCCCAACTCGATTTAGAGGCCTTTGACCCAATTAGTCCTGAACAACTTCTCTTGAGGCTGTTTATATAGGATATAATCTCTCCAGGTCACACATCATTCACCAGACATCAAATTGCAGAGAAAACGGCGATTAATTAGATGATCAATTCTAAATGGATTTGTGGGTTGGAACTAATATGGGAGAAAAATAAAATTATTACTTTTGGAGCAATTTATACCTTAAAATCAATGCAGCAAATTTACAGAGACCCCTACACTGTAATACTAATATGGGAGAAAAATAAAATTATTACTTTTGGAGCAAATTTCGTGTCAAATAATACCTTTGCCTTTTTGACTATACGGAAAATAAGGAAGGTGCGGCAAATGCATATCTATTGTGATGTTGATTAGGACAAACTCTATGACACCTGTTTTCTACTTTTCTTTCACTTTCTATCATATCCTTATTAGCAATTAATTAACCTTTTTCTTTTCTTGAGTTTATTATCAAACAGTAAAAACCAAGCATTTAAAAACCACACCGGTAATCGAACTGGTAAAGATACTAGTTTACGATTTATTGGTTCAACCTTGATTGAACTGATCATAATAAAATATATTTTTTTAATATAATATAATTCTTGACACATTAATAATAAATTATATAAAAATTAAATTAACTAAGAATCATATTATATGTTTTAGAGGATTAAAAAATTATAATAAATAAAAATATGGAAATATTATATATAAGTTTTTTATTTATTTAAAAAATAATTTTTAATAGAAATTTTTTAAAAAATAGCAAAAAAAATAATTTTAGAAATCTTACCAGTTCAACCGGTTTTCAATATTGATTTTCAACTAATTTTGATCGGTTTTGAGATGCCCAGTTTTTCCCTTATCTGGACCGGTATCCTGACCGGTTCCTTGTCCAACCGACCAGTCTAGTCCAATTTTTAAAACTATGGTAAAATCTGAGTTTTTTTATTAGGATTTAAACAAAGACTTACACTAATTCATACATTTTATTCGATTAATTAACTAGATTTCATGACTAACATGCTATAAGACATGTATTTAAAAATTAATATTAATAAAATCTTTCTATAATTTTTAACATAAGTTCAATGTAATTTTTAATAAAAGCTTTTTTATTTCTTAATACATATACCTTAGATACGTTAAAAAAGACTATTAATCAAATATTGCATATTTGGACCAATTCCCAATCCGCAATCTCTCATGGAGGGTGCAAAACAAACAAAATCCATCATCTTCAATTCCCCACTCTTCAAAGGTGCGGTGTACACGCTTCTTTTAGGTCTTAGCAATAGCCACTTCCCAATGGATACTTATATATAATTAATTATCGATTTTTCTATAGGTGGTGTTTGTTACGAGGATCTTTAAACTTTATTGAGAATACTACTTAAAATTTTCCTTACCAATATTTGGTATAAGATAAAAAAATATTTTTAAAAATGTGAGATTATTAGGAAACTTAATTATAAAGGAATTACAAATTTCACTTTTACATTTCAACATGTGGGTATCCTATATATTCCCGGGAATAAAAAATTTTAAAACAAAAATACCCTCATTTTCTTTCCAAATCCTCATAAAAAAGATTTCAGGTAAATTTTTTTAATACCAAACATGGGAAATAAGTTACCCAGAAAACACATTTACAAAAATCTCACTTAAAAAGATTCTTCATACCAAACACCACTATAATGTAATCTCAGACACATTTTAACTATCATTAAAACTTACTTTTTAATATTAGTTTAAATACATTTATTATATGAAAAGGTAACTAACATTTAAAGAGTATTAAGTCTAGTTTATAGATTAAATTTATTTTATTTTTAACCATATTTTTTTCACTTTTATCATCTTTTAACATTTTCAATTAAAATACTACACACTTCTATCACCGCAGCTTATTAATTTCAAGTTCACGCCAGACTGGGAACTACAAGGTTTATTCTATATTACTTCTTGCTTTTGCATTTGTGTTTTTTTTCTTCTTATTATTGCTAATTGCAATGTGATGTGTGCTTATTTTTTGTTTTTTTATTAATATTACTGCCTACAATGCGGGGCGTGATTGCTTTTTTCTTTCCTTAATCAACTAAAACTCAAATACAATGGTTGTTTGGACCCATGGTTACGGGTTGAAAAGATAGTTGTATAGTTCAACTTAGAAAAAAAAAAGAAAAAAGAAAAAAAAACGTTTAGATGTACAGATCTATGTAATTTTTCTTCGTTTATTTCATTATGTATTTTACGATTATGGAAGTTTATGTTCTCACTTAATTAATTTATTTTCAATATTAATTTAATAATAGTGTAGTATTTAAATTCTATTCTTTTGGTTTTATCACCATAAATTATTAATTTTTTCTTATATAAAATTAGATATATTAATTTACCCCGCGACTTAAATTTTTAGGTCCATCATTGATTGGAACCAATATGCTATAGCGATAGAAATGTGTAGTGTTTTGAATGAAAATGTAAAAAATAGGAATAAAAAAAGGTTAAAAATGAAATAAACTTAATATATAAATTAAACTTAATGCTCTATTACTCTCTCACATAATAAATATATTAAAACTAGCATTGAAAAATAAATTTTGATGATTGTTAAAATGTGATGCAGGCACATTATAGAGAAACCGATCAATAAATTAACAAAATGTTCCCATGAGTAGAGTTTGATTTTTCACCATATACTCATGTAAAGAAAACTTGTTTAGATAATCATACTCAACTATAAATGGAGACTAATTCATATGGTTAACACAGTACGTGAGTTGTGAGTTTAACACTAGTTAAGGCACTAATTAATCACCAGTTCAGAAACCAAGAATGAAAACTTTCCATTTAAATACGTAATTAATATCCACATATCTTGATTTCCAAAAAATCATGACATATTTATTTATAAAAAGCTTCCCTATTCGATTTATTAAACGATGTCATTAGGCCATGGTTACCAAGATCCATATTAATATTTTCTTTTATCTGTTTTCAAATAAAAATATACAAATCATCAAAATTATTAAAAATAATGAACCGATAAGTAAATTTACTAATTTTTGAAAAAATAATATGAGATTCAAAATTTTACTCCCATAAACTTAATTAATATTAAGTCAAACATCATTCGTATGAGTTGTTTTCCTAATATTTTAGGATGAAATTGTTTAGAAGCTAAATCAAACATATTTTTTAATGTATAAAAAAGCACAGTTAATAAACATTGTATATCCAAAGTTGATACATTTATTACTTTTCTTATGTTGTATCTGTTGTTATTGCCATAGACGGGTGGCAGATAATTATATGTGCTCATTTCATGATCCTTTGGTAGAGTTGATGTGTTAAGATATTATGCCCGGAAGGAAGGCATCCATGTGCCATCTCTACAGGACCATCATTATTCTTACTACATAATATATATTGTTATGTGAGGACTTCACTTTGGGAAAAAAATCATATATGGGTCTGTTTAAGTGAAATATTTATAAATATGGGGTTCTTTCTGGAGAATTTACGTGTTTGGGTTAGTTTTTATGTGTCGGTATAAAAGAAACCGACATTTAAAACGTAAAAATTACTGGCAACATAACCCTGGCATGACACGTGGCTTTGTCGGCAGAAGTCCTCACGACACAAGCGTGTCGCCATAAAAGAAAACGACAATGTGCAGTGTCGCCAAAAAAGCATGTGACACACTTGTTGTGCCAGTTGGAGTTTATACGTAATAGGTTCACTTTCGCCACTATAAATTATCCTTCATTCTCCATAGCGTGTATTCTCATTTCCAGTGAAGTGTTTTTGCTTTGTTTGAAATCTTTTTTGACAAACAACTAATTTTAAGTAACTTTAGTTATTAAAATGAGTGTTTGGTCTGATGATGATTCCACCAACTATAACATACCATCAGATGAGGTGTTAAGTGACTCTTGTGCAAATGATGAAATGTTGATGATTGATTCTGATAATGATGATGATGATGTTGGTGGGTTAGAGGCGACCTCTAATTCTGGTACTTCGAACCGAATCCAGGTTCAGTCTATCCAACAACATTTGCACGCTCGTAATTTGTATTTTATGGTTTTTGGTTTTTACATTTATATATATAAATAGTTACGTAGTTTAGATTAATCGTATATGATTTATAATATTGATTAATAAATGTAAAAATAATTATGCTGTTTTAGGGTTTTATGTAGAAAATATTTATTTAATCATAAATAAATATAAGTTAAAAATTAATAGGATTAAATATTTGAATTAAAATGGTGTCATTGAAAAAATATAAGATTGCTTTAATTGTGAATAACTTTTATATAATAATGAGTATTTTGATGTCATATGTTGAAACTATTTATTTTATGTCATAAAATTTCCTATATTTGTAGTTAGAAACCTTTAGTTGACTATAATTTAATGTTGATTTTGACTCAAAAAAACACAAAGCATGAAGTTGAAATATGTTATTCAGAAATTACTTTAAAGGATTACGAGTTAAAATTGTTGGGATTTACGTAGGTACTGGTGTAGTTCCATTTTGGAACGAAGCATCCCATTTTCAAAATATAAATATGGAGCATCCAGATCAAGAAATTGAAATTGATGATGATAACTGGAATGTCAGGGACGAGCTGTACATTGGGTTAAAATTTGAGTGCAAGGGTGATGTTCAAAATGCGTTAAAACAATGGTGCATAAAGGTGCATCAAATTTATATTGCTGTGGAGTCCAAGCCTACAAAATTTGTGGTGAAGTGTCCTAATCAAGTCAGTGCATGTTGTTGGAGGATGCGTGCAATTTTGTCTAAGAGAGTGCACAAATGGCTTATATCACAGTACGAAGGGCCACACACTTGTGTTAACAGTTTCTTATCACAAGATCATAAGAAACTAGATGCGGACTTAATCTGCTCTGTCATCTTAGGTAAACCAATGTGACTTTGCAAATGAATATTTTTCAATATTTTGAATATGTTTATGTTTTTGGCAGGCATGATAAAGAAGGAGTCGTCGGTGCCTATATCATTAATTCAAGAGAGAGTAAAGGGAGAATATGGATTTACCGTTTCGTACCAAAAAGCATGGAGGGCTAAGCAAAAGGCAATAGCAAAGGTGTGGGGAGATTGGGAAGATTCGTATGCCTTCTTGCCCCGATGGTTAAGTCATATGAAAGAAGTTGTTGTTGTAACAACCTCTGTTACACCTTAATAAATTCTAGAAAAATTCATAATTTTTTTTAAAGATATGATTGTTAAAAAGAAACTATCGGAATAAATTATATACATTAATTCTGAAATACCTCACAAATATTATTAAAACTTTATAAAGTATTTGTACATTCATCCGAA
This sequence comes from Clitoria ternatea, assembly GCA_037962975.1. Classification (NCBI taxonomy): domain Eukaryota; kingdom Viridiplantae; phylum Streptophyta; class Magnoliopsida; order Fabales; family Fabaceae; genus Clitoria; species Clitoria ternatea. Next base: position 18,349,255 of record CM075670.1, on the reverse strand, counting down.
GAAAATAAACATTAAACATTATAAGAAAGAGAGGAAACTCCATGGCCCATAAGCAGTTACTTATTAACATTATTTATTCATTGGACCACGGTATTCATACCGAGCTCCCTTTCTAGAACGTGCTATATCTACTGCCGAAATTCTTCGATCCTTCCCTCTGAACCATCAATTTAGAATATATGAAACAAAGACACGGAGAAAGGAGTGAGAAACAGAATATAATATTATTGATTAAGACATAAGCAACAAAGGGTTTTCACAAACCAATACATAATAATATCAATCACAATCACATACACAATCAATTATGAATGCATGAATGTATGCAATATCTTCATCATAACTTACCTATATATGTGGGCCCTTAAATTTTAATTTGCACTGGGCCAACCAGGAGTTTACACTGTTCCATAAGTCCGGATAATAATAATATGAACAGCTCAACTGGCATGGAAACACTTAGAGACTAGTCAGATTGAGAAAGTTTTTATTATGAAAGTACCCGACACTAGAGAGCTACCCCAGGTCCCCTGAAGCACTCTTTCACACCCTCTCATCCCAAGGCTCGTAATTGAGCCTCCTCTAATGTATCCTCGGTTTCTATAATCCGCCCCCAGACAATATCATTTTATTTCACTTTAATGATTCATGATGCATGAACTACTCGCGTATTTAGTTGGTTAAGGCTTTTAGAAACTCAATTATTAAATCCCTTAAAGGTTTACAATATCATTTCAATAAACTGTACATTTTCTCAATTCTCTGAATTTCTGTCCCACAGAAATAAATTTGGTACAGTTTTCAAATCTCACTGAAATTGAGTTTCTAAGCCTTAAATATTTAAAAACTTTCTCATATAAAACTTTACATAATCTTTCTCAAATTAAATCTTAACAAAATCAAATTTAGGAATCTCAATTATTTTCAAATATCTTTAGTTATTAAGTTGGAAAAAAATAAAATAATTTTCTTTTAAAAAATTTTGTTTTATTAAAAGAGAATAATTATTAACCAAAAATACTTAAAATTACAAAATTTTTCTTTAACTCAAGATTTAATTAATTAATTCTCATAAAATGTTTTCTTTCTAAAATAAATACTAATTTTTTTATTCTAAATATTGAAGATAAAGTTAATAAAAATAATTTCTAAGAAGAGAAGATTTAAAGTAAAAATTTAAAGAGTAAGGTAAGAAAATTCTTACTGAATTTAGCTTTCCGTCATGCTCGCTATATGCTCAAACTCCACGTCACAAAATCATCAATCAAAATCAAGCATTATCAATTATAACTAAATATCATCAATCACATCAAATATTATTAATCACAATTAAATATCAATCAAAATCAAGTCAACAAAGCATTATTTATAAATATTATAATTCAAAGTTTAATGGTTATTAATATAGTCAATTTGAGTCCTTTTGGTCAATTCCTCGTATAGGTCTATGTAAGTCCATATAATCTAGTCCTTGCATAGGTATAGTTCAGTCCATATGGGTCATAATGGTCCAAATCCTTGCATAGGTATAGTCCAGTCCATATAGGTCATAATGGTCCAAGTCCTTGCATAGGTATGTTAGAGTTAGTTAAACCGGATATTTAATTTAAAATTTATTAAAAATGTTAAGTTAAAAAGTTAATATTTTAAAATAATAATATTATTAAATTTAAAAGGAGTAGGGGACTCCTCCCATTATTCTTATGTCTTTTCATATTATACTCTTATCTCACTCCCCCTTACCTTGAGTTGTTACCAAAAAGAGATTTGCTTTGCGCCTCTGATTTCTAGAAATATTAATACCGATCTTATTTCAGTATAAGCATAAGACGAAAATTAAGATTAATACTTAAAACAGAAATGGTAAATTTTGAATAGTGAATAGTGAATAGTGAATAGTAAATCGTGAATAGTAACAGTAAATAGTAAAACGTGAATAGTAACGGTAAATAGTAAATCGTGAATAGTAACGGTAAATAGTAAATCGTGAATAGTAACGGTAAATAGTAACAGTAAATAGTAATTTACTATTTGAATAGTAATTTACTATTGAAATAGTAATTTACTATTGAAATAGTGTTTACTATGCAGAATAGTAACTTAAAATAATATTATTTCCAGTATAATAACAGATTTCTAAAAACGATATGAAAATAACCCAAAAAATATAAAAGAGAAGTATTCTTACCTTAGGATTTTGGCAGAATCTTCTCTCCAAAAACTTTTCTTCTCTCTCTCACTTCTACCACTATCTCACTAGCACTACTATATTAAGAAAAGTTAATCTGAAATTGCGAATTCTAAAGAAGAAATCCTTCGGTATTTATAGGAAAAAATTTACTATGTATTCTATTATTTTAATATAAAAGTACTATGCATTTTTGAATTTTTTATTCCAGGTTACTGTGCACCTTTTGAAAATTTCGTACATGCACAGTATTTTGCATAGTAACTGTCGGCAGAATTATTAAGCCAAATAGTAACCTTTTACTCGGTATATTTTAAATATTCAAAATGAGTCCTTTTTGAAATTTAGCGATATTATATCAGTCCTTACTAATTTTATAACATGTAATATAAAGTTGAAATTTTAAAAATCTAAAATTTTCTGTTAATAAAAATTTATTAATACGTTTCCAATTTTTTAACGATTGGAAAAAAATCAAGATTTTTCTCAAACCGATAATTTTTAGATAAGTCTACTTGAAACGGATTTTAGAAAATTTTCTTATAATTTACATTCACTTTCTTATAAATATTTTTAATTTAAGTCACTTATATAAATTTAAAATTATTTAAAAAATATTATTTTATATAAAAAATTCCAAAATTCCAAAAAATTATAAATAATACGTAGATTAAAAAGTTCTAAAGAGCCATAATCTAATTACTTCAAAATTTTAATATAAAAATAAAAATAGGGGTGTTACAGTTGTAGGGTCTGTAAGTGTGATACAAACTAGCCCATTGTCATTGGAGACCAAGTCATCAAAGGCATCACAAATTTCGTCGGGTGTTTTGGACCTTCAAGCCCTATTGTGATGCCTTTAGCTATTGTAAGCCCATCATTCAAGTAGATAGAACTCACTTGTATGGAAAATATAAGGGGAATTTATTGGTGGCGACAACCTAGGATGGAAATAGTGCGGTGTTACCATTAGCATTTGCAATTGTGGCAGGCGAAACCTTAGAGGACTGGAGTTGGTTTCTTTCGAACATGCGGTTGTATGTGACACAGACGAATGGAATTTGTATAATTTTTGACCGTCATAGGAGCCTTCTTAGTGCAATCTGGGGTTCAGGGGCAGCATGGACTCCACCTACTGCATATCACATGTACTGTATACGCCATATAGCAAGTAACTTCAACCACAAGTTTAAGAACCAAGAGCTGAAGAAGGACCTGATTAAATTGGGTAAATATTTTAAAGTAATGCGATTATACCTGATTCTTACTCAACCAGTCCAACTGTGTCCTAAAATGATACAAATCATAATGTGTGTACCTATTCCCGATTGGGTGTATCCATCTGCCTCCGTAAGGGCTTTCAGCATCCCTTACAGCAGGTCCTGCCGAGGCTAGGTTTCACATACGCTCCTAACCCCACACCTGAACCAACAGTGTCAAGCCGCACATATCCTTTTGAGCATAATCAGTGGTGGTACATAGTTGTCGTTAAAGATATCCGAGCGCAGATGTGCCTCATGCATAACCACCACAAAGATCAAAATTCTCCAACATTTGAAGGTACCTGAGAGGGACCCTGCTAGACGACTGGTCTGAGAAAATACACCCACCAATCAATCGTAAAATGTAGGCCCGAGCGAATCTCTCTATGGTAACCTCATCCTGATTATGCTCTGTAATGTCACCAAAATTCTCCTGCAACCAGGACATCTTAAGACTTTGACTATGAAGTGTACTGCGAGGGGGTCGTCTTCCTAGTTGTGCTTCCACATATTGCTGCCAATCATGTGAACCAGCTATCGCCACAACTGCGATCCCATCAATGTTGAGTCCCAACAAAATAGCAATATCCTACAACGTGATGGTGCACTCTCCAACAGAAAGATGGAATGTGTGTGTCTCTGGTCTCCATCTTTCAACCATTGCGGTGATGAACTCTCCAGACACCGGTAAATGTGCAACCTTCACAAAGTGATAAAAACCAGCTCTTCGTAAATATGGTATGATTTCCTCTGGTATTTGATCGCTTCTAAGGCGGAGTGCTTTTCTAATTACCCGGTCTGGTTTTTCATTCCAAACATGCGTGGATACATGCTTCTCTTGTAATGTTAATAGTTGTGGGTTTAACGGACCATGATTGATCTTCCTCTCCTCAGCCATACTGCATTTAAATTTGTACAAGAAAACTAATATTTTGTAAATACATTTAAATAGTGTATATCACCTAACATCTAAAAAACTAACTCATTATCAATGCCCTTTTCAAATTTTACTCATTCTAAAAATATGAATCACATAAATCTAACTTAACAAGTATAGAGTTAAACAATTTTAAATTTCAATTTTAAGTTTTCATATATAATTATAAAAAGTCTAAATTTAAAAATTGCTATTTATATTATACAATCAATGATTTTTTTAATAAAATAACTTAAAACATTTACAACATATGAAATTAAATATTATTAAATTTAATTTTCGTAATATATTTTTTAACAAATATAATTATAGATTTTCTAATTCAAAAAATTGTAATACATCAATGAATTTTTTAAAAAAAACTTTACAAATTATGAAATTTTATAACGTTCAAAATATGTATCAAATTTATATTTTGAATATTATTTGTAAAATTATAATTGTTAATTTTTATAATTCTGGAAATTCTTATGTATTTTACTTTTAAATTCATATGTTCTCATTTTTATTTTTAAATTTCTAATTACCTATTTTTTTTTCTAAAAATTCTTTTACATTTATATAATCAATGATATTCTTTTAAAAATAACTTAACAAATATAGAACATATGAAATAAAATATTTTAAAATTTAATTTTTTTAATTTTATTTCTAAAATCTATAATTACAAATTTATTAATTCAAAAAATTGTTATACATATTGATCTGTCCTGAACCGGGGTCAAGAGATCCGGTGTCGGGGCAGTCACAAATAGTGAAAGGATTACGTCTCTGAAGACCGGTTTTGTGAGTATCCGATGTTTCTATGTAAGAGAGCAGTATAGGCGTCCTGGAGGTCCTTCACACCGTCCTCACGTGTTGATGTGTGCGAAAGGTGGTGTCACCTGCAAAGATTCTCCGACGCTCAAGTCAGTGATAATATTCCAAGTGGGGAATGTTTTCAGAGAGTAATTGTAAGTTGAAAAATAGTCGAAGATCCCTCTCTCCATTGATCAAGAGAGTTCATATACCTGATTGGGTCGATATACGAGGATTCATTAGTGGGGAACCACTAACCTCTAATAATATTATAAATTATTATTTTATTGCGCACTTGCCAGTATGATTGGGTCAAGTGGCTATTTTATATTGAGCGTAGGGAGTGTAGGCTAGTCTTAGGGGACAAGTTGATCATTCCCGTGAGCAGATTTTCGCTCGTAGTGTAAGGAATTATTGATCGGTCCCTGTAGCAATGCTCATTGTCTTCTGTATGGTGACGTGTATGTTATCCGGTGTCATGGTGTTATCCTGGATAACCGGTATAGGGAGAGCGCCTGATACGGAATTAGAGTCCGGATGTATACCGATGACACCGGTTGCACGTTGGCAAGCTTTGATAGACGTTGAAATATGTCTTGTAGAACGGATACCAGTATTGAGACCGGATCATATGTCCCCTAGCTTGTGTGAGGGACTGTATAGTGGTTCACATAAGCTATTCAACCTGCGAGAGGTCTAAATATCGGTATTCTTATGTGGAAAATGTTTTCTTACATGTATATTATTATATCATGAAGAACCGTTCTTTAAATGAATGCTCCGTTGTCATGATGTTGTTACAACGGATTCAGACAAAGATTCGTTGTGTGAGAATTTTAAAAGTTTTTTGAAACTGAAGACTCTTGAAATTCGAGTAACGGCTGTAAAGCATAAATTACGTCGCATGATTAGGCATTAAATGCCTTTAATCATGTGTGCGAGCAATTATTGCGTCTGAGGCGTAAATCTCAGTAACCGTCGTTTAGGGCTTAATGGGCTTACAATTTTTTAAAACTTCTGGGCCCAGTGGAGAGGCCCTTTTGCAAATTGACATTGATTTGGCGCCCATGAATTTAAAACGACTATGTCGTTTGATTTATAAATCGACGCGTTTAGTCGTGGACGACACAACACCGAGAGTTGGTAATTGAACCTCTTCGATTCTTATAAAAGAGGCACTTAGTGGATTCTGGGAACCGCTTACTTCTGATTCCTTAACAAAACTCTGCAAAAATTTCGTAAGGACGCTCGCTGCTTGTTTTGCGAAGCTTTTCTCTGTCTCCACCTTCCTTATTGCCCTAGGTAATCTTTTTCTTCCCTCTGTTATTTTCGTCTTCTTTTGTTCTGCTTTTTTTGCTTGAAAAGAATGTACCTTAAGAGGGGGAGATTAACTTCTCGTAACCCTAATTATCGTGGAGGAAGAATCCCTGTGATTCTTCTGAGGGCTGAGTCATGTCGCTCAGAAAGGGGATCTTACTCACGGCGGAGAGTGACCTTTCCCTTCTCAGAGTCGTCCTCTGATTGTAGTCGCTCTTCGAAAAATAAGATGAGTAATGACTGTTACCCTTCTGACGATGTGACTTTTTATCGTAGAGCAAAGATTTTTGTCCACACGACTCGAACGATGACTGGAGAAGGGAGCTCTGGAGATCAAACTGTTTTGAAAACAGCAGAAGGCTTAGACAGCGTTGTTGCCTCTCGGCTAAATTGGGAAGAGCTTCAGGCCAAGTGGCCCTTCTGTTGGGTAGCTGATGAGTTTAAAAATTTAATTTCTCATCATCCGAATGAGGACGGATGTCAAATTCAACCGAGGTTCACAGTTCACGCAGAGGAGAAAATGAAAAAATGGTTCAGGGTGTTCGCCCCGCTCCCTACAGAACGGATTTGCCACGTTGTCCCAGATGAGCGTTCTGTATACATGCACGATTTTGTATTTCATTATCTCGGAGTTCGTTTCCCCCTATCCGAGTTTCAGATGGGTGTATTAAGGTTCTTAAATTGCACACCCTCTTAACTTCATCCCAACGGATGGGGTTTGATCCGTTCTCTGGAAGTATTGGGTGACTACTTCAATTTCACACCCACTCTGGCGATGTTGTTCTACTACACTCAGGTAGTTCAGAGGGCTAACAAGCAAGGCGGTGTAGGCCTAGTCACACTCCGGACTCTATGTTCCTTTGTGAACTTCGAATCTTATACTGATTCAGCTAAGGTTGACGGGAAGTCTTTCAAGTCTTTCTTTACCCGAATTTCAATTAAAAAGAACAAGGCTGTCTTCTGGAAGAATGAAGAGGTCTTAATAAATTTCCTCTGTGCTGGACTCATGAGCACTTTCTTCTGAACTCTTCAGCATACTACACTCATCAGTCCGAGCTATCTACTGAAACGGCGACGGTGTTATTCGCCCTTGAAGCATATTCTACACGCTTTAAAGCATTTTTGTGTAAACGTCTTTTAAGTAGTTCGAGCGAAGTCCGGGATGAATATCTACGTAATTCCTATTTTATTCCTTTTTTTCCTCCTTTGTTGATTGTATTAAGCATTTCTTTGTTGCTAATACGTTTTATTTATGCATGCAGGTGAAATAGAACAAAAATATCCAAAGAAAAAGTTAAAATTCTTGAAGGTAGGAGAGAAATTAGTAGCTGGTGAGAATGAAATCCTGCCAAAGGAGAATTCTAAGAAAGATCGGCCTGAATTGATTATTCTGACCTCGGATGTAGAAGGAGAGATCCCACTGGTGGAAGGAGATTTAGCTGGTGCAATGCGAATCGTCCCAGAATAACGGAGAAGAGGAAGAAGATCAAGAATGACCCCTCAGGAAAATTGTCGAAGAAATACAAACCTTCAATGAGTCTGGAAAGAGCCAAGGCCTCCAAAGGCAAAGCTGTAGAAACATCGGACATAGCTAGAGTTTTGTCCGGACTCCATAAGGGTATCCTTTCGGGGGTCTTTGGATCTAGTCCAATCTTCTCTCCAACCTCTTCGTTCCTCACTCCTTTCCTCTCATACCGGGGGGAAACTCCAGCGATCCTCCCTCAGCCGCTATACGAACTCCGGCCCACACTTGAACCTAAAGAAATTAAAGAGGCGTGTGAGGCCGGGAAGTGGCAGCTAGCAGAACTTACGGGGATGCTTAATTCGCTCAGCTTGTTAGCTGATAATGCCACTGAGGTTGATAAGCTGAGTGATAAAGTAGAACAGCTCAACCTCTCAGCGGAGAAAGATAAAGCTGCCCTGAAACTAGCTGAGGATCGCCTAGCCAAGTCTAAGGAGTTCGGAGATCTTATGAACAAGGAGAATCTCAAACTTAAAACCATTCTCAAAGACTTTGAGGGTAAACTAGCAGAGAAGGAGGAGATGCTTAGTAAGTCACAAGAAGAACTCCGTAGCAGTCAAGCTAAACAAGTTGATCTTGAAGATAAAAGCAAAGCTGCTGCGGAGGATTATTTTAAACAAGCGGAGGAATGGTCCCAAAAGGAGAAGAAGTTCCTCCTTGAGATTGAGGGACTAAAGGCTGAGAGCGCGGAATCTCAAGGATCGGGTGGAGAACTTCTGAGGTTGCGGGAAGATTTGGCTGTGGCTAAAGCTGAGGCGAAGGAAGCTATTGACATATGCACCCAAGTTGCAGAAGAATCCTTCGGCCTAGCTATACGCTAAGTTTTCCACTGTAACCCCACTGTGTCGCTTAATCTCTATGGTATGGATCCGTTCTATGAATTCCATGGAAGGAGGTTAGTCGCAGTGGTTGATGGTCGACATGAAGATCCTCCGGAGTCCTTATACGGTTTGCCCCCTCTTCCTGAGGGTCAAAGTATGGGCCCAAATTTCGTTATTCCTATGCCTGAGGTCGCCTCATCTACAGGAGGTACGAAGGCTCCAGAAGAGAAGACTCCAGAGGAAATCCCAAAGGAAGGGACACAAGAACTTGGAGAAGGGGAAGGATAGAAAGAGACTGAAGAGCAAGTTCCCCCTCTGTAGTCCTGTTATTTTTTATATGTAAAGTTGTATTCCGGGATCAACTCCGGTATTACATGTAATCTTGGTTTTCATGAATGAATAAAATTCCCTTCAACAATTTGTCTTCAATACTTCATGTATAACTTAGATGTATATATCGTTTCAGTCATTGATAATCCATTTTGTATGACTAACATTGAGGTCGGATTGAAATAATCGCCTCGAAAAATTAGATCATTTAAGGTAGATAAATTTAGAACGGAGAGATATATACATGAATACTGTCCCCAAGTACAAGTATGTTAAGGAATAGGCACCTGTCATAGGGCATCAACTTTAATACTTTTTGAGGAGAGAAGGAGTCGATCCGTTGTTCACAGAAGTGGTGTCACAGGACGGATGACTAGTATTAATTCGTATTATTCTCACTGGAGATAAAAACGTCGTCCAATGTGAGAGTATTGTCCCGTGCTTGGGGAACTGCGAAGATACATAAAGATGATGGTTGGGTCTTCCATCATAAGGATGATGATGGGAATTGTCCACGCCAGGAGTTACATCATCAAATCACAAAATAGGTGATTGAGATCATCCGTCCTGGGGAAATGCACCACGCCAGGAGTTACATCGTCAAATCACAGAATATGTGATTGAGATCATCCGTCCTGAGGAAATGCACCACGGCAGGAGTTACATCGTCAAATCACAGAATAGGTGATTGAGATCATCCGTCCTGAGGAAATGCATAATGCCAGGAGTTACATCGTCAAATCACAGATTAGGTGATTGAGATTATCCGTCCTGAGGAAATGCATCATGCCAGGAGTTACATCGTCAAATCACAGATTAGGTGATTGAGATTATCCGTCCTGGGGAAAATAGATCTCAATCGTAAGAGTACGGATTGAGTCTTCAATTTTGTTATCAAATCCGGTATCGAGACATGATCATCACTCTACTTGTCCCCTAGCTTGTGTGAGGGACTAGTAAAGTGGCTCATATAAGCTACGTCGTCTGTAATAAGTCTGGATGCCGGATGATATACGTCGTTAATAAAAGGCATTACGTTGTCACGTAAATATCCGTTCTTGGAACGAAGGTTCCGTTGTCGTAGCGCTCCTTAGGACGGATCCGTACAAAAAGTTTTTTGTGTCGGAATCCCAGAAGTTATTGAAACTTGCAACCCTTGGTATTCGAGTAATAGTTGCAACGTTTCTCATGATTGGACATTTAATGCCTTTAATCACGTGGGGGAACCATTATTGCCTTAAATGCGCAAGTCTTTATAACCGTCACTGGGGAGCTTCATGGGCCTGAAATTTAAATTCTGAGGCCCATTTGAGAGGCCTTTTGATGAATCGACGCTGATTTCGCGCCTTAGGATTTGAAACGACATCCTTGTGTTTACTAAAAAGGTGTCGTTTGGTGGTAAACGACATAACCATTGACCCAGTAATTCAATTTATTGCTCTCTTATAAAAGGAATACTTAGTGAATTCAGAAATCACTCAGTCTTGTATCCCTGATGAAACTCTGCAAAAATTTCGAGAAGACATTCCTGTTTGCTTGTGTGAAATTTGATTCACCATCTTTCTTCATTCTTAGGTAACCTTTCCTTCGTCTTCTCGTATTTTCATCTAGTTTTTTTAAATGTTTGGGAGAGGTTTTGCTGGTTCGAGCCACGTTGGCCCTAGGGGAAGAGGAGGAAGAGCCTTGTCTCGAACTTCCTCAAGTCGTGGTGGGAGGATCCCTGTGATCTTCCACTCAAAGCCACTTCACTCAGAGAGGGAGGCGTCACCCTACTCAAGGCGAAGGGTGATAATACCCTCTTCAGAATCCTCTTCTAGTGAGAGTGAGGAAAGTGCTAATTTATACCTCTCTGATGATATGAGTTTTTACCGCAGCGTGAAGGTGTTTAAATTAGCTGTAAAGAAGATGACTGGAGAAAGCACCTCTGGCAGCGGAGCACTATCTCAACAATATATCTTGAAGACAGCTTCTCGACTGTGCAATGTAGTTGCACATCGGATTGATTGGGTTAAGCTCCAAGAGAAGCGTCCTTATTGCTGGGTTACGAGTGAATTTCTCTCAACACCGTCTATCCACGCTCGGGAGGACGGAGCAAGGTTGGAGCCTCGCTTCACATTCTTCAAAAAGGAAAAATTTAAGGAGCGTTTTATGGTGTTGGCTCCTCTTCCCTCAGAACGGATTTGTCATACACCGGATGAGAGGTCAATATTCATGTATGACTTTTTATTTTTAAACTTAGGTGTGCGCCTTCCTTTGACCAAATTTCAGATGGGGGTCTTGAGGTTTTTGGATTGTGCCCCCTCTCAGCTTCACCCCAATGGATGGGGGTTGATCCGTTCTCTTGAAGTGCTTGGGGAACACTTCAATTTCACGCCGACGGTGGCCATGTTTTTTTATTTTACGCAAGTGGTCCGTTGTGCGGATAAAGAGAAGGGAGGAGTAAGTTTGATAACTCTCCGGACTCACTCCAAGGTCGTCAACTTCGAGTCCTACACCGACTCCGCCAAAGTTGATGGGCGTTCCTTTAAATCTTATTTCACTAGGATTCGTGTGAAGCCTGACGATCCAATTTTTTGGTTGAATAAAGATGGGATTCAAGAATTTCCCGTGGCCTGGACACATGAGCATTTTTTGTTAACCTCCCAGGCCTATTATACCGATGAAGATGAATTAACCCCAACTTCGGTCTCCGTTCTTTTTGCTCTTCAATCATACACCGCCTCGCACAAATTTTTCTCCTGCAGGCGTTTGTTAGGGTCGAAAACTACCCGCGAGGAATGTAAATATTTATAACATATTATACGATTATTGAATTTTAAAAACTAACTTAACAAATTATGAATTTATAACATAAAATATGTGTGATTTTTATATTCTGAATTTTTTTAAAATATATAATTGTAAATTTTAAAATTCTGGAATTTCTTATATATATTATATAATCAAACGGTTTCTTATGTATTAGCATTTGTAACATTAATTATTTTTACTTTTATTTTCTGATTTTTATTTTAAAATTTCTAATTGCCAACTTTGTATTTCAGAAAATTCTTATATATTTTATACAAACAATGATATTCTTCTAAAAATAACTTAACATATATAGCACATATGAAAAAAAATATTTTTTAAATTTATTTTCCAAATATTATTTTCAAATATATAATTTTCTCATTTGTAAAATAGTTATATATTATATCATCATTAATTTTATTTGATAATAACTTAACGCATATGCCATTTTATAACATAAATTCTTTTTAAATTTCATTTTATGAATTTTATTTTTCTGGACAAAATTCACAACTTTATTTTTTAAAAAATAAGTTAACAAATATTTATATTATAATAGACTTTATTTATGAATTTCATAATTTCAAATTTTTTTTAATATATTATTTTATACTTTGGTATTCTAAAAATAATATTATATTTTTAACTATATTATTTCATAATGCCACTTCCTAACCACAAAACAGTCATATACACACATGCAACAAGAAAAATTTAAAAATAATATCCTACACTAATGTTAACTATTAAAAAAATATTTAAACAAAACAACAAACTAAGCTATGGTTGGAGAATTTTTTTACGACATACCTTTTGCAAGCTTCCAGGGGACCACTATCCTTGCTGTGAAAAAACTCTACTTCAATCTTTCTGCTTCCTCTTCTCACTAAAGTAGCATTTTTACAGAGATGAAAATGGCATTGGTGGGGTTCAAACGGAGGGGGATGGAAGCTGTGTCGTTTAAAAAGCAGACGACACCAGCACCCTGTCAGGTCACCGTCTAGCACTCTAATGAGAGTGTGTCGTGCCTCTTTCATCCGACACCACTTTTACTGTGTCGGCTACTTTCCCAGCGACAGAGCTTGCTTTTTCTGTGCAGTGCCATGTGGCACATCCCTGTTGTGTCGCCCACAGATTTGTCGACACTTGTGTCGGTCCATGAGTTGACAACACTATAAATGCCCTAGACCGTGTAAATTTCCACTAAATGACCCCAGAAATGTAAATATTTCCAGGATCTACCCCATTGGTAATATTTACCCCTTCACCTTGGGCAGCCTCAATATTGTACCCATTAATCAACTCAAGATACAAATTACAACATTAAAGTTATTTTAGATTAGCATTACATACCTGAAAGAAATCCTTGATTCATGTCTTTCGTTTGGTTTTTCTATGATGATGTAAAAGATAAGAGTAAATTTCAGAATTCTTTGATATTGACTGATGGTATAATAGATAACGTACTTTTCAAACGAGACCGGGATATTTTAATAGGTTTGTGTAATAACCCGACCCATCACGGTTCATTAAAAGGGTAACCTAAAATAACATTATCAATTAATTAGTCGATAAAGGATATAATTAAATTATTATTATTATTATTATTATTATTATTATTATTATTATTGATATTATAAATCTAAATATACATGTTATAAATAATTAATTAATGTCATTCCATAATGAAATTTATAATAATAATCTAACAATCTCTCACTTAGATGACATTAATCAATTATTAAATATATATTAAATATCATATTAGTATATCAATTATCATAAGAATATTATTTGACCAAAACTGTAAAGAAAAAATATAAGCCATGGAAGTGTAAATAAAATATTCGATAGGATATCATATATGTGTCACGTGCTTATACTTCATATAAAAGATGATCAATATAAAGAAATGCAATTCTAAAGAATAGCCCAAGCATCTAGAAATGGTATACAAGAGATATGATAATAAAATGACTTCGTCTCAAACATATCTCACAATGATAAAAAAATAGAAGAAAAACTTTTAGATTTTGACTAATCCAAAACATCAAAAGACTCAACTGCACCCATGTGGGCTACATGACTTTTGAAGACTCCAACATTTAAGTCTTTGGTTAGTGGATCAGCTAATATTTTCTCAGTGGGAATGTGCACAATCTTAGTTTGAAATTCTAAAACCTTCTCTCTAACAAACAGATATTTTATGTCAAAATGCTTTGAACAAGAAGAGCTTCTGTTGTTTTAAGAGAAGTGTACAACAACTGAATTATCGCAATATAGCACAAGTGGCCTAGATATACTCTTAATGACTTAGAGTCCAGAAATCAAGTTCTTGAGCCACATCGCTTGGCAAGTAGCTTCATAACAAGTGATATATTATGCTTCTATCGTAAGAATTTGTTTCACACTATTCCAAGAAATAGCTCCTTATACCATCATAAAGATACAGTCGGATGTAGATTTTTGGTCATTAGGACAACCTACAAAATCATAATCAGAATAACCATTGACCTGAAGTTGATCAAACTTCTTATAGGTCAACATATGATCTTTGGTACCCTGCAAATATCTTATGACCTTCTTTGCGGCTCTTCAATGACTCAAACCTGGGTCGCTCAAGTATCTTCCCAAAGCATTGGTAGCAAAAGCAATGTCAGGATGAGTGCAAACTTGAGCATACATTAAATTGACAATAGCGGAAGCATATAGGACTTTCTTTATTTCAGCTTTTTCATCATCATTCCGGGGACACTGAGATTTAGAAAACTTGTCTTCCTTTCAAACAAGTGTGACACATGGGGAGCAAGAATGCATGTTGAACCATTTAAGGATTCTATCAATGTATCCTCTCTGAGACAATCCAAGAATATCATGTGACTTATCACGACAAATTTGTATTCCTAACAACAGAGGCATCACCTAGGTCTTTCATCGAAGTCGCTAGTTAGCATTGACTTTGTCTCAGTCAAAAGTTTAACACAACTACTTGCCAACAGACTATCATCAACATAAAGCACAAGAATGATGAAATTACTCCCACTAATTTTAGATAAATATATTGATCTGAAGCATTTTCTTTGAAACCAAGGGAATTGACTACCTATTCAAACTTTAAGTACCATTGTCTAGATGTCTGCTTTAATCCATAAATGGATTTTTTGAGTTTACAAACTAAGTGCTATTTGCCAATTTTAGCAAAGCTATCGGGCTGAACTATATAGGCATCTTCCTGTAAATCCCCATTCAAGAATGTTGTCTTCACATCCATTTGGTGAAGTTCTAAATCAAAGTGTGCCACCAAAGCAATAACAACTTTGAAAGCATCTTTGCTAGAGACCGATAAGAAAGTTTCTTTATAGTTAATGCCCTCTTTGACTGTAGCCTTTTGCTATCAATTTGGCTTTGTACCTTTCAATTTCACCATCTGGATTACGTTTGGTCTTAAAGATCCATTTGTACCCAACTAGCTTGCAACCAACTGGAAACTCAAGAAGATCCCAAACATTATTGTGTGTCATAGAGGCTAATTCATCATGCATGACATTTAGTCAATCAAAAGCATGAGAGCAAGAGATAGCTTTGATGTGTCTCTAAAACACATCAATTTAGGATTCATCTGTTAGGTATTTTTAGGTCATTTTGTATAATAACCCCGTAAATCCCTTGATTATTTTGTTCCTTCCCATCTTGGCTACTGTGTTTGTTAATTTTATAGGATAATTAGGTTTTTGAAGGCCTCTTATGAATAATGGAAAAAAAACCCAAAACAAGGTCCTTCATGCCAAAAAGAAGAAGAAAACGGAAGATTTTGGTGGCCCAGGCAGTGCACTCCACGACCAGGGCGTTGTTGGAACCATGGCCATGCTTTTAGATTTCTGAAAAATTGAAACATAGGACTGGCAGAGCACTCCACGGCCAGGCCATGGTTCGTGCTCTAATAGGAAACCCTGTTTTACACGTTTTCCACTGTGTAAAAGCCACAAGGGGGTCCAGATTCAGGGGTTTTGCAATTTTGGAGGCATAACACACTGTATAGGCAAGGAGGAAACTTTAGGAAGGATTTCTTGGAGAATTTCAAAGGGAAAATGAAGGGGGAACAAAGGGGGATTCACGAAGACATCATCACTTTTATGGTTTATTTTGAATTTTCTTTTGATTTTCTTAGTTTCCTTTTGTAATCCTTATTTTGTAATTCATGGATTCAATTATGTGTATTGAGATTTCTCAAATCATATGTGGCTAGATAGGTTTTGTTGGGATTTAGGGGTGGATTGCAATGTATTGATGATTCTTTTCTCCGTTTTTATGAATAAAATTATGTTTCTCTTCAATCGCTTAATGTTTCTACGTGCTCTTTGATCTAGAGATAGACTTGAGTGATTTTTAATTAATTAGGGAGGGACTAGGAAGTGAACCCAGTTAATCAATTTAGGCAATTGAACCTAAGACTAAGATTGTGAAAATAACTTAATCTTTTGAGGACTCTAAGATTTTCATGAAACGTTAACGAGCTTTGTTTTCAAATCGAACATAGTTCTTTGAAAACAGAGTACTTTAGTGGAACTCTAAGAAGAAAAACTAATGAGTTAGAAAATTTTATCTTGATGTACATGGTCTTTAGGAATAAACACTATATTTTTTTACGTCAATACATAGTAATTTCATTACCTTACCAGGTTACATTTAATTGAACCTTTTTTCCTTGAAGAAATTCTCTTTTGCATCTTTTTAATTTCACCACTATTTTTATTCTTTAGAGCAAATCACCTTTGAACTCATTGTCTAGATAATTAAAATTGAAATCACGAGTACTTGAGCACACAGTCCTTGTGGAGAACGATATCTTTTGTATTACTTGACATAGTCCCTATGGAGACTTTGCTTTAGATCCAAGAATCGAGCACACCCTCCTTGCTAGAAGGCGAACTCAGGAAACTTTTTGCTAAAGATCACACTCTAAACATGGTTGAATAGGACAATAGGGCGTTGAGAGACTTTGCTGCTCCAAATGTTATGGGTAAAGGGCCTAGCAGCACAAGGCCTGCTATTGAAGTGAATAATTTCGAGCTGAAGCTCTCTCTTCTCTCCATGGTGTAACATCCCAAGTATTTTTATGTTTAAAAGAATAAGTATATGTGCTATTAAGCCTAAAATAGTGATAATATAAGGATATGAGTGAAATGTGGGAATTTAAAGTAAATTTTAAAAAGGAAATTATGGATTTTGGCTGGCGCGTGGTTTAGAGATGACGCGTAGCATCGGGTTAGAAATTAAGATCTAACGCATGCATGTTTTTGATATCTCTCCTTCCTTATTCTTCCCCCAAACCCCAAGAGTTCAATCCAAGCCAAATCTTGTTGGAACCTTCAAATTAATCACATTTTAGATCTTGAAGAAGTGAGGTATGTCCTTAGGTACCCCTAATTTTGAGTTTCTCTCTCCCCCTTTTCATTTCCTTTCTCTAACCATGGTATCTATGCATGATGGGGGTTATGATTCGGTGTTTAATGGCTGTTTGGAGCTTAGAATATGATTTTTAGGACAATAGGTATTCAAATGTGTATTCCTCTTCCTTCCCCTTTTATGACCAAACCCCCCATTGACTTAAGGAGCGTTGGTTCTTCGTTTATACACCAACTCGAAGTTCACTTCGTGTTCTTAAAGCATCGTGTATGGTAATGTATTGATGAGTTTTGTGTTTCGGCATTTGTAGATGCCGAAACAAGTGCTAAAGGACCGATTGGTGACACAGGTGTTGGAATCGGAAGCGGAGAGGCAAACCAAGTGACCTTGGGACGTGACCGACACCGTGAGAAAATAGAAGAAGCATGGAACCAAGGTAAGGGGGTGTTCGGGTCATAATTAATTAGAATTGGTTATGTACCTTAGGTTCGGAGGGAGTCTAAAGTGATTATAAGTTACGAGAATTTAGGAATGTGATTATATAATATAATGTGTATATATATGTGTATGTGTGTGTGTGCAAGAGAGAGATTGCTATGGATATGTTTGAAATTAAAGAATTTGTAAAAATAAGTATTTCAAGAAATAAGCAAGTAACTAGTGAGTTTAAGAATATCCGATAAGTGGAATTGCATGGTTATGTATGAATTATTATATAAATTGTAAACTAAAATGTATGATGGTTATGATTTAATAGTATATATGCTTATGTGGTATGGTGAAGTTGATGAATGGTGATGATTTAAAATATTGTGGTGTGATGTTTAAGGGTCGGGTCTGTGTGACCGCCCTATGTGATTGGAAAATGTCAGTTATTGATAGTTGATTACAAAATTATTGACGATGAGCCATGTGTTGTATGCATGTATATGTGATTATATGGTGTGGGACGACCGACAGTATGATTCGCCCCTCATTTTCGGCTCCCGTGGTCATTTGAGATCTAGTTGAGCTACCCAGTGATCAAGTAGGACCCAGTGGTAAGGTAGAGAGCCAAGCAAGGCTCAGTGGAGCAAGCAGAGTTCACGGGGGTGTCAAGTAGGACCCCCAACTGGAGGCCGATCCTTTAGTATTTGGATACTAGGCATAGTATACTATATGATAGGCAGTTGTGATGAATTTGATTGATGATAATAATGTCTATAATTGAAACTGATAGTTGAGGATGAATATAACATTAAATGATGATGGATGATGATTATGTGATTTTTCTTTATTGAGAATATGTTGTGTATTAGGCGAGTATGGATTTTTGTGAGATGAGAGATGTATTTATGTAAATACATTAGAGTTGGTAAGTTACACAATAAGCTTGTTAAGTAATTAAAATGGTTACTTTGATTTTATTTGCCATTCTAGTTTAATTATGATTTTTTAAACACTCACTCTTGTTGTGGTTTCTTTATTTTAGTAACCAATGACAGGGAAGACATTGATGCCCCGGAAGAGAGCGCCAAAAAAGCTATGGATGTGATTAATGTGTAATAATTTAAGTGATGGATTGTGTTAATATTAATTGATGTGTATTTTGATATATGATTGTGAGATTAATACCTCTTGGATTAGTTTGGTGTGATGATAATATTTGATATTTGCTTCATGGTGATAATATGACTTTATGATGTGAATTAATGGTGAAGAAACGAGTTGTGTTGTAATTTTGGTATTTGAGTTAATTTATGATAATAGTTAGTCAAATATGTGATTTACGGCACGAAGCCAATTTTGATTGATGATTTGATATGAGCAGGTTTATGTTATGTGCCTAGATTAATTGGTGATATGAATGGGAATGGAATGGTTGATGTGATGATGAATTAGTGTATGTTATGCATATTGATGTAATTAGGCAAATTATGTGAAGTTAGGAACCAAAAGGTGATTATGGGATCCGATGGGTTTAAAGACCCCTAGAAGGGACCAATAGGTTCCCTATAATATTTAGAAGCTGTGTATATAGGCCTTGGGTGGTTTGGAACTCATTTGGGTAGTTTGGTGCATGAGTTTTGTGCATAATTGACTTAAACACATTTTTGCGCATAACTCAGGCATATGACAGAATTTTGGCGAATGGACTGCATCATCAACTCTGAAATATGGGTAATGTAGTGCCTTTGAATTTTGGTGAGGTTTGGAGTTAAAGCGGGAAATTTAGGACCCTTAGAAGTTGGTAAAATGGCCTAAAAGCCATGACAGCAGCATTACTACTAGCCTCATGTGTAGCGTGGGCCTGATGCATAGCGTCAGACCCCTGTTTCCCTCAAACTTGTTTTTATGCATTGTAGCTGAAGGATAGGCTTTGTAAATGTTATATGGAAATGATTTTTTAGACCTTTAGAATAAAACAACTATTTTGAGGATTAACCCCTAGTTAATTAAATGTTTTTCGTAAAAAAGTTTTATGTGAATTTGATTTAAACGATTGCAACTAAGGGTAAATAATATGGGGACGTCACACATGGTGCAGCAAAATCAGTTTGGGGATTGTAGTCTAAAAAATCCCAATCTCCAATTCTAAGCCTTTTTAGAGTACTGTAACACTCTAAAAGTAAATAGAGCATCAAGTGACACAATCTGACTAAGGCTTTTCCCTTTCTCTTTGAGGGACAAAGCCAAAGCGTGTTATACTCTTTGCCTGAAGGGTCTATCTCTACATGGACTAAGTTATCCACCATTTTCCTCAACAAATACTACCCGAAGAGTAAGACTGATCAATTGAAGAAGCAAATCATTTCCTTCATGCAAAAGGAGGATGAGACCTTGTATGGTGCATGGGAGAGATACAAGGAACTACTGAGAGAGTGTCCCCACCATAGGATACAACAATGGTTAATGGTTCATATCTTCTATAATAGGCTGACTTTTAACCATCGGGTGATATTGGATGCCATAGCTGGCAGTGCCTTCATGAGTAAAAACATGGAGGAATGCTATAATCTCATTGAAGAGGAGACTCAAAACTCATATCAATGGTCCTCTGAAAGGAGTTACCTCTTAAAACTCCAGGTAGGTACTTTGTGGATGCCATTTCTTTACTGACTGTTAAGGTAGAAGCATTATGTATGAAATTCGATAAACTTGGAACAAGTGCTTCTAAAGTTGTCTGTAAGTTATGTGGAAATACAAGTCATATGGCTAGCATCTGTCAGCTAAGACTTCCACCAAACCAAGAGGAAGAGATGTAGCAAGTGGATGCACTAGGAAGCTATCAGGGTGGTAGCTATGGAAATAACTATAGGGGTTCGCCTGGATTCCAAAACAAAAGCCCATTCAACCAAGGTGGTATAGGCGTTTACAAGGACCTTTTGCTCCATAAGGCTTGTTTGCGCCATAAAAGTCAAGACTGGAATCCTTGTTGGAAACTTTTATAGGAATCAAACTTTTATAGGTAATGAAAAGTCAATTCTTGTCATTGTCCTTAAGACCACACCAGAGGTGTACCTGCAAAAGGGACTCTGATAAGTTAGTACGGTTGTAATGGGGAAATTCGTATTACAGGTGAACTGGCCTAAACCGGGGTCTACGATCCGGTGTGGGAACCAGCCACAAAAATGTATGTTTTATAATATTTGTACACCGGTGCAGTGGGTATCCGGTATTATAATCCGACCTCTCAGTGGGAGAAGCCGGTCTTGTCCTGGAGATCCTTCACACCAGAGTTTCGTGTTGAAAGGGGGCGAAAGGTGGTGTCACCTGCGAAGACTCTCCGACGCTCAAGTTAGAAAAGTATACTGGAATTCAATGAACACTTAAGCAATGCAATAGTAAAAGTGAGAGTAAGAACAACGTAACCTTGCATGTGTTTGAGAATATGCTATTTATAGTTGAGCGTGGAAAATGAATCGTTGGGCGCAAGTGGGCCCAAGGGTTCTGATACCGTGTGCAGCGTATCAATCAGAATGGCTCAGTGTTCAGAGCGTGACAGTGGGTAGGTCAATGATCAGTGTACGATTCTGACACAGGGATGAGGATAATCAACCTTTTCCGTATATCACGCTTATAATTGTACTTACTCCTTTCAGTGAATGATATAGACACATTCCACTGTGCAGGGTATCTATACTGATAAGTTATAACTCCTCTTATCTTATTGTGACTCTGAGGTAAACGGTTATACGTAACGGAGAAACGAGGGCGGATGAAGTATCCGGTGTCTTGGATGTAACTTCGAATCGCCGGTGTAGGAAGGATTCTTATGTCATACCTTTACAGTACGGATATTACCCTGTGATACCGGTTAACCCTTTAGAACGGTCAAGATGACGTCACAACTTAAGGGCCGGTATCTAGACCGGATCAACAGGGTAAGAGTAAGAGGGTAGGAATATTCTCTGATTCTCTTAAGAGTGTGTTACATGTTAATGAATAAGCTCTTTGTATAGCATCCCCCTTAAACACAAGTGGGTGATTTGACCTGTGTCAGGGGGTAGAGTCTACAACTTTTGCAGGTGCAAGTTGCCCACTTGCCTCTTTTGGCTGGGGTCACAGTAATATTTTTCGTACTGAAAAGACCTTTAACTCCGGTATGCCTGAGGGCCCAGTCCGGCTCTGTCCGTACCTTGCAAAATATTTGATATTTGTGTTTTTATATATTTTTTATATCATCCGGGGTCGCTAGTTTAAGGGACCGATATCCACACCGGATCAAAAACAAAGGGACCACAAACTGCTGTTGAGGAAAACAAAAATCCACTATAAATATAACAACTAATTATATTAAGTATAATAATAAAAATTAAATATGACTTACATTGTTTAATGAAGAACAATGAGACCACAAACTGCCGCTAAGGAAAGGGACCAGGAAATATAACCCACTCAAAGCTCCTTTCAAGTGAAAATGGCACGGTGAAGTTGACGGGGAAAGGGAGGGTTTAAAGTCATTTTTGGAGCCAAAATCACATGGTGAGGAGGCGATTTTCACACTGCACAATGAGCACCCTGACGCACGACAAAGCTGTCGGATGTCATCTACAAACCGCCCCTTGGACCTGCGGTTCACTTAGGAAACCGTCTCCTCTCCATGCGGTTTCCATGCATGGCTTCCACGTGTCGGGCCCCGCACAAAACCATCTCCTTGACCAGCAGTTTACAAAAACCGCCTCTTAATCCTGCGATTTATACATGTTGACTTGACATTTTTGACCCCAGACCATAAAATTTTTTTGGATTCTATCCCATCTTTCAAATTTTTTGGTAAATAGACGCTAATGTGGCGAAGAACCCTTTCCTTGGTTATATAAAGTAAATTTATTATTAGTGAATAGATAAATTTATTTATATTCAATTAGGGGTCTGATTCCAAAGTGAGTGGTAGAAACTAGAATGGAGTGGAAATAGAAAAAGGTAAAAAGTCAAAAATGTCCATGGCGTATTGTCGCTGTCTTAGGTCTCATATTTGCAGGTCATCGCTCCCCACAAACCCCAATTCCAAAGACCCCACACTCCCTCCTTCCATCCCCTCATTTCACCGTCCGCACGCGCACCCTTTTTGTGTCTACACTCTACTCCCTCCCGAGCCAAATCCTTTCCTCGCTCGTACCATAAAGGACCGAAAATCCTAAAATTAATAATATAATAACAACATCATTAACATACGAATATAAAAACAACCAGAGTCTTGAAACCAAAGAAAGAGTAAAGACCAATTTTCAAAGACCCTCCCCCTTCTCTCTTTCTCGCTCACTTTTGCCTAACAGAATACAACAACCCACTCCGACATCTCTCGCTTTCCCTACTTTTTTTTTCCGGTGTTGTTTTCAGCCGCCTCCAACCCACACCCACGTTAACCACTTTCCCCTCTCTTCCTTCCCTATGATTCGATTCTGATTCTTAACAATTGGGGGAAATAGATGGATGATGTTGGGACCGTGATGTTTTTATCGTGGGTTATAACAACAACCGTCTTAATTCGAGGTTGTGTATCAGATCCAAGCGACCAGTCATGCCTCACGCACTTAAGCGAGTCGTTACAAGACCCAAACAATTTGCTCCATAACTGGAACCCAAAGAACTTCGTCAAACCCTGCAACGACTCAACCTCCACCCTCCAAGGAATCATTTGCAACAATGATCGAATCTACAAGCTTTCACTCAACAACCTCTCTCTACGCGGCACCATTTCACCGTTCCTTGCCAACTGCACCAATCTCCAAGCCCTCGACCTGTCCTCCAATTCCCTCACGGGACCAATCCCACCGGACCTACAATCGCTGGTCAACTTAGCGGTGTTGAATCTCTCCTCGAACCGACTCGAAGGGGAGGTTCCTCCTCAACTCACATTGTGTGCGTATCTCAACATCATCGACCTTCACTCCAATTTGCTTACTGGGCCGATTCCTCAGCAATTGGGCCTTCTCGTTCGTCTCTCGGCGTTCGATGTGTCCAATAACCGACTCTCGGGTCCGATCCCGGCTTCCTTGTCCAACAGGAGTGGTAACTTGCCCAGATTCAACGCTTCGTCCTTCGAGGGGAATAAGGATCTTTACGGTTACCCTTTGCCGCTGCTAAGGAACAAAGGGTTGTCGGTTTTAGCCATTGTTGGGATCGGATTGGGAAGTGGGCTTGCAAGTTTGGTGCTTAGTTTCACCGGGGTTTGTATTTGGTTGAAAATTACGGAACGGAAGATGGCACTTGAAGAGGGTAAAATCAGTCACCTTATGCCTGATTATTGACACCCTTAATCATAATCTCCAATTCCAAGGTATCTCATCTTTGATTGAACTTGATCGCTGATGGTTCAAGCAAAAGAAAGAAAAAAAACCCGTACCAGGTACTTCTTTTTTTGTTGATAAAAGTAAGGTGTGGGCTACCCTTATTTTCTTCGTACTAATGGGTCGTTCAGATCATTGTCTTTTATCGATCACGGGGGTTATATTTTATATATTTATAATATAATTTGATTTTTTTTCCTCTCTCTCTCTTACCAAAACTATTAACGGTTTTAAAATCCCCCCCTTACCCGATTCCGATTGGCTCTATTATTATTATTGTGTTTCTAATTTCTATTTATTGAATAGGATTAGATTAGGAAACACTTGCATGAGTGATAGTACTGCTACTGATGTTGTGCAGCTTTAATTTATTTGTTGTAGTGATACATGGATTGGATTGGATTGGCATTGGCAATGCAATTTCGTTGATTTTTGATATTGTAATGTATAGTAGTATTAATATTTGGTGGGTTGGCACTTGGCAGGATGGTAGGGTAGGTTAGTGGGTGCGGTACTGTTCCACGAAGCTGCGCCGTTCAACTGCAAACTGGTGTGGCAGCAGTATGTTGAAAATTTAGTTAAAATTAGTAAATTACAAACACAAACAGCTGGTGCAAATTTGTTACCTTTTTCCATCTTTTTTTTTCTTCCATCCTTTTTAATTATCTGCAGATAAGTGCCGCATTTTTCTCATACTACCGAAGGTGTAAAGTTGAGCCGGTGGGGGGCATCAACGGTTAGTACACAGCCACATGGATTAGGACTTGTCTTTGACATTGTAGTAACTTGTTGGGTGTAAACCATTCACTCATGACTCCAAGTCAATTAGTCAACCTCGTTTGATCTCGTCCCTTCCTGCGTGCTTAGTATACCCCACGATCAGGATCAAATTTTTTTTTGGTATCATTATTTAGAACGAAGAGTATTTATTATTATTATTATTTAAACTGAACTGGATTGATTTATCTGATTTACCTGTAAATTGATTTGATAAGTGGTTTTAATCATGTTTCTTATATATATATATATATATATATATATATATATATATATATATATATATATATATATATATAAACAGTACTTGTATGAATCATGATGTTGGACAAAATGTGAACACAAATTGAAATTTACAGCCATAAAGTCGGGGGTTAACGTGTGAATCCAGTGCTTCCCATAATTATGGCTAGTGGGTTCCTTATTTATTTGTTCTCTTCTTCCCTTTTTTTTTTTTATCTGGGTCAATGTCTATTCTTCCTCCGGCTTGGATTTTTTCCTCCAACAGGCTAAGTGGGCCTAGACTAGGCTCGTGGCTCGAGTTTTGGTTCCCTCGTAGAGTGACTGTTATTTGGAATCAAACGGACACTAGAAAAATATGAGATTTTTTCCCTTTAAAATGTTTAGCTAGTTTTGTTTATTTAAAATGTTTTCCCTTTAAAACGGACACTAGATATATTCAAATTAACCTCCCCTTTGAAACTAGTTTTGCTTTTAATGCTTAGCGTGGGTGGACTAATAATATTGTCTCGCCAAAAAGGAAGTAATGTATGCATAATCGGAGTTAGTAAAGTGAATTCATGGACATTGATTTGGTCAGTCTTTAAAGTTAGCAAGCATCAAACAGTAACTTTATTTAGTAGAAAGCGATGGTTAATTTGATAATTTTGTATGTAAATTCATTAAACTAATTGAATGTAGTGTCCGTTTAGTTTCAGTTGGGGAAACGAAGTTGGGGAAATATAAAAATTTAAGGGTTGATATTGATATTTTACGTCGTTCGAAATGATTAAAACTCTGTTTGACCGTAGGATTTATTTTTGGGGTTGGACAAATCTATTCATTGCAAAAACAGGCACCTAGAGAGTTGGTTTGTGTTTGGTTCGTGTTATTTTAGAAAAAAGGACTTCAAATGTTTCACTATATGGAAATTATGACTGAATTTGGCTTCAATCTTTTTTTTAAAAAAAAAAAATCAGTTTCAATTCTCATGATTTCTCAAAATTTTTAAATAGAGATATAATATAACATGTATCAAGATGTTATATTAACGAGGAAGTTTCATGTTTAACTATATATTATGTAATTGGTAAATGATGAGAGACTATTTTAAAAAATCGTGAGAATTAAAATTCAGAAAAAAAATTGGAGAACTAAAATCAAATTTAACCATCTTTATGAAAACTAAAATTATATTGTCTTCGCTGCCATTTAACTGTTGAAAAAAGCAATACACAAATTTTTTATTTATTATACTATATTAACTTTCTTGTATTTAACATAATTTTTTCTTTCATATAGGTATTATTGAAAAACTAATAATAATTAATATTTTAAAAATTTAAATAATTAATTAAATATCTTCTGTGTATTTTATTATTCAAATGGGAAGGTGACGGGATTAAGTTGCACGTCCTGTTCCTAAAAAATGGGGGATCAAAAAACATGGTCAACTTGATGGATTGGAGTGGCAGTAGCCATGTTGCTTGGATACAATTGCTAAATTTGTGTATTCCATAAGAAAATATCTTAGCTAGTGATGATACATGGATACTATTGAGTTCTAGAATTGTGACATTATAAATATGAAAAGATATATATTCACCTAACACCGAAAGCAAGATGGTCAATTGTGGTTTAGTCTTTTGGGTGAAAGTCAAATATGCTTTCATTCCATTCATTAATGGGTTCTCCGAGATTGGCATGAATGTCATCATGGAATTGGGGCCCAAGCCCCACCCATGTTATTTGGTCTTTTTCTCTCATAAAGTTGCAAAGCTATTCGAATTTCATCATTGTCACTCTGCAAATTCATGCCCCTCCCCTGCTTCTATTTGCTACCATCACAAGGAATCTGCCTATGCTTTTAATTATCCATTGTTTTCGACTTTCCTCACATTTGGCAGACGTGATGTGCATGATACTATCATACCCTCCTTATTTTATCTACTTATTTCGACTCATGCACTTTCCAGTGCTCTTCAACATTTTTAAATTTAAAACTTCAAAAAGAAATTTTACTCACAGAACACGACTATTTTCTTTCATTTTTTAGTTTCAGGAGGCTCACAATCCCCTTTGACCCAAACACATGTTTATCTAAGTAAAGGACTTTTGTTCTTTCCCCAGTTTTCACCTCGTATTATTATGACTCACATATGAAAACTGAATATACAGATTCAAATTATTAATACCACGTTGATTTGTTTTTCTAACAACACAATACATTAGGTGAGAGAGTAAGATCTATTAGAGCCTCTTCGGGTCACTTCTTCTAAATTATTACGGCCGTAGCTGCAGCTTAATTTGCGAAAATGTTAATGGATAATATCGTAAAGAATTCTCCCTCTGCCAAGAAACTGCATCATCTTTTGCATGTTTGCTCTAGTTGTTCGATGCTTTAACTCGGTTTCTCAACACCCAAACTCAGTTTCTCAGTACTTTGGGCCACTACTTCTTAAGCTATTTGGGGATTTCACTCAGTACCTTCTTTTTTTATTTTTTCTTCATGCACCCCTTCTTTTTTACTTTATTCTTAAACAAGATACAGTTAAGAACTAATTGACCCTATATTGTACCATTGGAAATTATTATCCGGTTACTTCAAAAAAATAAAAGTAGACCCACTCATTTTATTATTGTGTGAAATGATATTTCAAAAGAAGTTACACATTGTTTAGTTTGAGAGAGTTGAAAAGAGTTGAGAGGATATATATTAAAACATGTGTGTTTAAGTTAATGAACAAGGCAAGATGACTAAAATATCAATTCTATTGTATTGGTTATCTCCTATTTGTTGGGGTCAAATCTTATTACTTGAAACCCCCAGATATTTTAATTTTAAAATATATCTTGTTTGTTTTTAAAATTATTTTTTTAACCTGTTTATAATTTTGTACACATATGTGGTTCTTGAAACCCTAATTTATTATAAAAAATTCCCCCTTGCCGTTTCTCTATCTCTCTCTCTCATCTCTATTGGGTTTCTCAAAATTTCTTTCTCTCTTGCTAATTTTGACCCTGGTTTATACCAGACTGGACTGTTGTATCCTAGGGAGTACGCATACTGCGAATAAACTCTTAAGGAGAGTGTTATCACATGCCTCAACCTATCTCTTATCTAACACTCGTTACTCATGACTTTGAGATGGAAATTGAGGAAGCTACCAAATCACTTGATGAAATGACCAAAAAGTGCTATCCTTGTTGGTGAATTAGATAATGTAAATTATCTTTTTTCCAACCTTGAAAAAAAAAAGAGGTGATTTCTAGGTACCTTAGAAACCAAACCAAAGAATACAAGCATAAAAGGATGAAGACAAAATTATAGATGCCATTACCTCCTTATGAAACTTGGCAGAGAAAGAAAGAATCCAGAGAAGAATGGAAAGAAATTGAAGGAAGAATTAACTCTTTTTTTTCAAGGATAAGATATTGCATTTGAAGAGTTGGATCAATATTTCAATAACAAGGACCTACCCCATAATGAGGTGATTTTAAATTGTTAAGATAAAACCTGATCTGGGTCTGATAACGACCTAGACAATACCAGCTTGAGAATGGTGTTCTCTGGTGTGGAACACCTCCCTAAGCTACTTGCCTCATCAGACTTTCCACGCGCAAGTTCCTCTTGGCAGATCTCCTCACCCGGAGTAATGGTCGGACTTAACAAGAGTCCGCGGGACGCATTGAGGCATACTGACTACATACCTTTAGATGATGTTAGAAATGTTTGCAATTGTGTCAACTTTAATGTCTCATACCGTAGTAGGGCGTTCTCATCACTCGAATATAGAAATACCACATATTAATGTCTCATTAAGCTACATTCATCAACTACGCTTAAACTCTGATATTGATTTATCTGACATTGTCTTGAGTCTTAGAGTGTCTTTATAAGTGACTAGGGATGACAATGTGGGTTAGGCCCGTGGGCTGGCCCGTTTGGCCCATTAAAACGGGCCGGGCCGGGCCAAGCTTTGAGGGCCGTTATCCCGAATAGGCACGGCCCGTTTTGGTCCGTATAAAAACGGGCCCGCCACAGGCTGACCCGGCCCAGCCCAGCGGGCCTTTATTAAAATATATATTAATATATTATATGTATAATATTAATATTTAGTTGGTTGAAATTTTAATTATTTGTATTTATTATTTTCATTTAATGAAATAAATTGGATTAATTATAAAAATTTTGCTTCAGAAAGGTGAAATCTAATTTTTATTTCTAATTTTTCTTAAAAAATATTTAAAAATAGTTTAAATTTAAAATAAAAAATATTTTGTATAATTATATTAAAGAAAAGGGTTGGCCCGTTTTGGCCCGCGGGCCATAAAGAAAACGGCCCAGGCCAATGTTTTTGGCCCGTTTTTCTATTATGGCCCGGCCCGGCTCGTCCAAATACGGGCCTATGCGGGCTTTGGCCCGGCCCGGCCCGTAGGCCCGTTTTGCCATCCCTATAAGTGACAACGTATTTCATCTAACCACATAAGCATCTAAATAAATACTTAATGTAATTATTTATATTATTATTAATAGCATTATATTGTCTTTTTAATTTAATAACATTAATCAATATAATTAAAATTAACATTAGAAAATTAGAAAATATCCAACATTTAAGACAATAGTTGACTAGACCCTTTATCCCCTCGCTTCTTTTTATAAGACTTTATTGCATCATTTTATATAAATTAAGAAATTTAGTTAGGGTAGGTATTAAGCCTGTCAATTATTTTTATTAAACTTCTAAATGTACCTTTCATATGAAGGTTTATTTAACACGTAAAAAATTAAAAATTTTCCTTTAAAAATATCATTAATACTTACATTGATTTCTAAATGATCCTTGTATAAATTTCAACAATTTAATATTTTATTCTAGGCATGATTAGACATGAAACCTTTAATATTAATTAAAAGAGAGAAATTAATTTTTAAAATTTTATTAATATTAAAAGAGGAGGTTTAATTAATAAGTGTATACGTTAGAAAAACAACAAATATCAATTGTAATTGAGAAAAGGCTTGTGAAAAAAACTAAAAACTAAATTCTTATAAAAAGTTATAAGAAATGTGTTACGATATGATTAAACAAATAAACCGAATGGGCACAGCTAGAAATTCGTTACTCACATTTAAAAAAATTTCTACAAACTTGTTTACCGATGCATTTCTACTAACATTTTAGTTTTAGGATTTTCTTATTCGTGAATACTTTCTCTAAAAGAATATATAAAATATTATTATTTTTCGAACTAAATGAGTGGATTCATAGAGAAAATTTGGGGCCTATGAAAATTAATTTGAGAAAGTATACGACATTTTTCTATAAAAAAAAAACAATGAGTAGTTTTGACTTTTGAAAGCCTTTTTTTTTTGGTGAAACTTTTGAAAGCCTTCTATTCTTGGGTTGTGGTCGTAATACCCAAAGGGAGTGTGACCCATGGCACTAGAAATGCAACCCAGAAAAAGAGACAGAAGGTTGACCCAAAAATTTAGACAGTGAGTTGGCCCAAAAGCTTAGACCCAATTAAATAGTAACCCAGTGTATGTCTACTTGTTAATGAATAGGGTCTTGTCTTTCAGTTTCCAAAAAAACAAAAAAGGAATAGGATCTTGTCCAAAAAAGAAATGAATAAAGAAACTATATTAACACAACAACACCATAATTTTTTATTGTCACTGATCATTAATATTTTATTTCACCGCAATTTCTTTTACGCTGAAATGTATCCTTGATTTATTATTATGTTTATTTTAGGCCATAATTTGATCATAATATAACATATTAAACTTTTCATATTCGTTAACCCTATTAAAAAAACTAACGGAATGGGTGACTTATACTATTGGCTGACACTTGTTTAGATTTTATTGGTTAACAAATGTCATAATTTGATTGGTTGAAATGTTAACTTGAAAATTAAAAAAAAAAAAATTAAGTCTCTTGCGATTCAAACCAAGTTTAAGCTAGTGAAAAGAAGATTGCCTTATCCCTAAACCAAAGCATACGTTGGTGATGAAAAAGATATTATTTTTTATAAAATATATACCCAACTTAATTATAGGTATAATATTATTAGTTATAATAAATATAATAAATATATTATTAATAACATATTATAAAATTATTAAATATTAATTTAACATCTTTAATAATAAATTTTAAAATATTTAATAATATTTATTGTTAAAATATAATATTTAATAAATTATTAATAATATACTTATTATGAAATTATAAAATATTATAATATATTTTTTAATAAAATAATTAAAATATTTTGATAATAATAATTATTAATAATGTATTACTAAATATATTTTTAAATAAATGATATTATATATTATTAGTCTATATTATTATGAATATAATGTTTAATGATATATTTAAATATATGTTTTAAATAATATATATTATTATTAAATCATTTTCAAATGTATTATTCAATACATTTAATTTAATAATATTAAATATATTACTTTATAATATACTTTGTAACATCCCAATTTTAATTATTGGTTAATTTAATTAATTGAATAATTATTTGGGAATAATTTAATTAAATAGGGGTACGTTAATTTTTTAAATTAATCTAGTTAGTTTTTAGGTAACTTAAAGTTACCATATTAGTTTCATAAATTAATCAAAGGATGCAAAATTACTATATTGCCCTTAATTCATTAATTCTGTTTTCTAATCCTTTTCCTATTTCTTCCTCACCATTCTCGTGCAAAGCAAAGAAAAAAAAGAGTGGCTCCATTTCTTCTTCCACGCGTGACACCATCCTTCACCACTTCCATTATCTTCTTCAATTCCATTCAAGCAAAAGCAAGTGTCAATCCATTCGTTTTCTCCTTATTCACGAGCTAAGCTTGGAGCATTGGGCTTCTTCCATTTTCCATTGCCAAAGGTAAGGTTTTCATGAAATCTATTTTCGGTTTGACTTGCTTCTTGGGTCTGACTTTAATTGCTTCAAATTCCATGAATTTTAGGTCGTTTTAGAACTAATTCTTAGTGTGGACGGCTTTAGAAAGGCTAGGGTTCTTTAATCTTCATTGCCAAGGTAAGATTCTATGGACCCATTGCTGAATTGATTAAGTGTCCGTTTGATATGTAGTTGGGGAAACGAGGTTTAGAAAAGGAGAAATTTAATAATTGATATTGATCCTTCATGCCGTTCAAGACAATCAAAACTCCATTTGATCGTAAGATTAAAAAAACCCTTCTGGCAAACTCCATTTGAAACTCTCAAATTGAGTTCCAAACACACAGTAAATTCCTAGGTTCCAACTTCATTTCTTTTCATTTTCATGGCTCTAGACCATTTCAGAACCATTTCTAAGTTGTGGGTTATTTTGAAGCTTTGCGGAATTGATTTTGGAAACCGTCGATGACCATTCGGCAAGTCAGAAATTTTGAACCTTGATCGTTTTGCTTAATTAGTTGTCGTTACATGATTTTGAGTTTTCGAATAGCTAGAAATCGATTAAAGTATGCGGGTTTAGTGAATGGTTAATTAACAGGAGAGTACCGGGTTGTATTGGATGTAGGTTCAATTCTGAAATCAAGCCGAGACGTGTAATCAAAAATTGAAATCGTTGATTCCAGGTAGGGGGAGCATTATATTTTAAATGTATGAGCTATGAACAAATAAATGATATAGTTATAATTATAAATGATGATTTAATTGATGTTGATGGAAATTTATGATAATGATGATATATGATTGAACTAATATTATATCCCCTTTTGATATTATTATTGATGTGATTGATGATTATTAGAATTGGATGAATTTCGTCACATGGTTGTATGATTGGGTTGATGATAGTGATAATTATTGCATGAGGTTGCAAGTAGTACCTACGATGTTAATGATGAAAATTAGAATTAATAATGTGAATTGAAAATAGGATTGATGATGTAAATGAATAGGATTCTTGATGTCGATTATTGAAAATTAGGCATAAGGTTTCCTTTGATAATTATGATGTTTCAATAATGATAAATGATTAGAAATGCATGTTATGCTCTGATTGAATATTTGGTTATGAAACCTTTGATGATTGTAACCAAGTGGTAGCCCCTGATGATGATAATCAG
Organism: Clitoria ternatea; assembly: GCA_037962975.1. Classification (NCBI taxonomy): domain Eukaryota; kingdom Viridiplantae; phylum Streptophyta; class Magnoliopsida; order Fabales; family Fabaceae; genus Clitoria; species Clitoria ternatea. The sequence continues at coordinate 18,316,004 of CM075670.1, read as the reverse complement.
GTGGTTTACTGATGATGGATAGTTGTTTGGCATAACATTTATAACCATAAGCTCACAGGACTGTAGGGGGCCTGTGATGTTGGCCTATATGCGAGGCAGCTTGATGGTAAGGCACAGACTCTGTGGTGGTTTCTTCGGATTTCACAGCTGCTTTAGAGTGGGACTATAAGGCCGATCCGCAACCCCTGAGTTGATGTGCGCTGTCACTTGGAGTGACTAGTGTTGCAAATGAGTGAGCAGTTTGGTACCGATAAAAGATCTATTGATATATGTTGAGAAAATTTTAATACTGCAATATTTATCCCATCAGTAGAGTCAGATCTACATACATATGCATTAGCATATAGTGATTGAGATAAAGATGCTGCAGGGCAACCATTGATGATGATTGTGGTTGATATAGTTATGATGATATATGAATATGTTAAATGGAAATTGATGAATTATTGATGAATAGTGAAAAGTATGATGTTATATATATTGTTGTGAACTGGATATTGATATTAACATGAATCATGGTAAGTCTAATTCAGTATTTGTTATTTAACATATATATGCTCACCCCCTAAACATTTTTATTACAATGAACTTGGAACGATGAGAAGACTGGTGACATGCTAGTGTGTTGATGTAGATGATTCCTTGAGAAGGATTAATACATACACACACACACACATATCCTAAACCCTAAACACACACACATATATATATATATATATATATGTGTGTGTGTGTGTAGTTTGATGTTAGGTGTCTTGGTCGACTCTTTTGATTGATGTATATATTTATATAGTGGATTAGGTATCTAATAACATCACTAGAGATTTAGTATATGTTTTGATGCCTAAATGTGAAAGTTGACAATGATTTAATGACCTATATGCATAATGTTGATGAATTAATGTTAGATATGCCCATAAATTGATCATATAGTGATGATATCATTGAAATTGTATTATTGGCAGGTATTGTGGATGTTAGGTTGCATATGAGGTGAATGTATATTGTAGAAATTGCCATGTAGTATTGAAACTTGATGAAATGACATGTTAATTTGTTGAGAGTTACGCGTTAAATAAGGAACTAGATAGGCTAGATTTTAATCTATGAGGTTTTGGAACCTCCAGATAGGTTTGATAGTTTTTATGCAGTATTTGAAATGTGTTGGAATTGAAGTGGTCCACTTTAGATGAGAATTGAATGGTTTGGTTGATGGAAATAGCCTAAAATAGCCTAAATGCATTTTTCCGCATACCTCCCTCGTTTTTGGGAATTTTTAGGTGCGGGCAAGACGGGTAAGTCAAGCTTGTGTTAAAGTTTGGTGGCATTCAAAGGTCAAATGAGCAAGTTAGGGTATGTGTGTAACATCCTAAACTTTAAAACTTTGAGGTAGAATTGATTTTTGTTAAATAAGAGAAAAAATAGATCTTTATGTTTATAAGTTTAAATTTTGTTTGGAAATTAGACCAAATAAAAGAATGCCCAAAAATCTAACTTTTAATTGATACCCAAAATATCCTTTTTGCCAATTCACATTTCCTTTCCACTTTCTCACTCACTCTCATGCGTGAAACTGATTCCCTTGGCAGCATCACACTCTTTTCTTCTTCTTCTACAATCCTTCTCCATCGTGCCACACTTCATCCCTACCCATTAAGAGAGGATTCTATCACAGGGTTTGTGCATATGGATTTCTCATTTTTCTCCTTCTTGATCCTCCATGTGCATGTTGTGATGAAAGGATTTTCTTTCTCCCTTAGTTTCGGATCCATGGCAGCCATTGGAGAAGACACCTAAGCTTGGATAGCCTATTACAACTTCTATTTGGATAGTTTAAGGTAAGACCAAAAGCTTAACCCCCCTCATTTTTCTTCGTTTGGACATGGTGGGTTTGCTTCATGCAAGCTAGGTGTTGAATTTTTGTTTGATCATTGGTGGGCAATGTGTAAAATTTAACTTCTGGAAGCCAACAGTTAAGTTTAAGAGTCATGACATCATTATCAAAGGACGTAAGGTAAGGGTCTATATTTTCTCTAAATTTTTGACACCGTGATTATTACCCAATATGCATACTTGTTGAATTTATATGCATTTGTTAGGGAACAGCTTTCGGGAAATTATTACAAGGGCAATCAGTTGACATTAGGCGTATTGTAGGTATACCGGGGAGTTATCGATGAACGAACGACATTCTGGTAAGTCAGTTTCTTTCGAAACTAAGTCAAAACCTTAAAATTAACCTTCGAACTTATTATCTAATGCATGTTAAGTTGCTAAAATGATGAATTATTATAATTTTTACTAAATTTTAGGAGTACGAAAATAAGCGCTTCAATGTTCGGAGATTTGAACTACGACAGAATAGCTGAAAGGTACGTTCATCGTACGTGAGGGTTTACTAGCTGAATGATAATTAAGGACCTAATTCCAAGATTATGGAATTGTTCTATAATTCACGGGTTATGTATGATACTCTAATACAAATGGTCTAAATTAGGAAGATAGTTATAAATTAAATTAAAATTTTGTTGTTCTTGTAAATGAATAGTATTTATTGGTTTGTGAATGGTAATGACTTTGCCTTTGTTTATGTGTGCCAACGAGGTTTTGATTTTTGTTTTGGTGATGAATGAATATATGACCGTATATGATTGAGATGATTATGATGTTAAATTATGAATTAAGTGGAAGGTAAGCTGATGGTTGTTTTTGAGAGTTTTAATTATATTATGAATTATGATTGTTTATATGCTACGAGGCCTATGGCAAAAATTAGGATAAATGATGTTTGTTGAATTAAGATGTGAACGTGAAATGGTTTAGAAGGAGTGTTAGGCTATGATGTCAATTTTCCCCATGCACTAGGATTTGCATCATCTGCATTGAGTGCATTACATGACATTATATGCATTTCCAGCACTACGATTTGCTAAAGAGATTGTAATTATAGTACTACGATTCACTGTGTGGTCTATGGCTTGTTGCCATTGAGGCTACCACTCATGGTACTACGATTCACTAGTAGTCCTCGGGTACCACCACTTGTAGTGTCAGGATTCACCGTGTGGTTACCCAGATGCTCCTCAATAATAGTGCTACGATTCACTGAGTGAGTTATCTTGGAACTTGCTTAGTATTATCAAGTCGGATATTCATTTCATTGATTTTGTACACAATAAAAAGAAAATATTTTAAAGACCATGGCATTCATGATTCTCAAGTGCTGAGTGTTGGCGATTGTGTTTAGTGATGAATGTTTGGAAGATTTTAGAGATGTATGATGTGATTTCAAAAGCTGTGATGCTCGTATTATCGGAGATGGTTGAGTTGATTGTGTGGTTATCATGTTATTTGTTCTTAACGAAATAACCATTTTGTATTATGTTGTTAATTATCATTTAACTAGTACTCACTCCTATAACTTGTGGATATTTCAGGGAATGCTCATAAGGATGATTATGTGTAGTGATCCGAAGGAGGGAATTACATGATATGGCCATAGTGGACGTATTTGTTGACATATGCACACACACACACACACACACACACACACACACACACACACACACATATATATATATATATATATATATATATATATATGTGTGTGTGTAGTTGTGCATAGTATAACTTAATTATTTTGATGGCAATGGAGTTAGCATATGTTTTTCACCTCATAGTCCATGAACTTGATATGTATTTTTTGAACGTGGGCTGGTTTAGCATCGTGACATGTGGATGATGATAGTGTATATATATATATATATATATATATATATATATATATATATATCTTTTGGATGCTAGAAATAGGACTACATGCTATTAAAAGAGGTTGAAATTTTATGTGCTTGATGAAAATGAACTTAAAGAAGTACAATGGAACTATTGCAAAGTACAAGACTTGAATATGTTTGGCATGGAGCCATTTATTTATAATGATATATGTATGTATATGAATTAGACAGCTACTGGATATTCTTTTGAATTATGCGATTGGTTGTGTGGGACCAATACTGGAATTAATTATGTCATGTGTGCATGGTATGATAACCTTATTGTTTGGTGCTTTAAGAATTAATAAATTATGGAACCGAGCTATATAATAGATATCTTGAAGTGACTTTAATCTCATGTGCAGGTTTTGATTGTTTGTATTTTAGACTATATGTTGGTATTGCAATTGTACTACTAAGAGCATGAGTTTATGCAACCATAAGACACTTTAGAGGAGCTGAGTATGTCATATCAGGAAATAGAGGGAATTTGACTCCCTATATGCTTTCTACGCCCTAGAATAGGTATTTTAAGTTTGCATCCATGTTCACACATCAAATTACGATGCATATGGTCAAGCTAGAACCTTAAGTTGCTCATATAGGAACCATACTGCACTTTGTATATGGGCGTTGGGACACTACACCCTGGGTGTCCATACCCCCGGGCTCTGTTTCCTCATATTTTCAATTTGATCTTGTGCATACATCACTCTTTCTCCCTTGACCATGTTTGGTGTCCATACGCCACACCTTGGGCATCGATATGCCTAGGTGCTGTTCCATGACCTTTTTACAAATTAAAGTGGCACTTTGGGTTGCCTACACCCCAGGCTAAGGGTTGCTTTGTAATTGGAAAATTTTTACGTTCTAGACATGATGATTAGGATGAATGGGTTAAAAATGTAAAAAATCTACCTGTAAGGTTGTAACGTAAGTAAACAACAAGTGAAATTTTATCTAGTTTAGAAAAAATTAACATCAATAAGAGGCTCGTCTGACAATATGGAAGTTGGCCGGTGGACAAAATTCTACGTAATTTTACATTTTATCTGTCTGATAATCGATTACACATATTTCGTAATTGATTACGCATATGACGTAATCAATTACATAGATTGTGTAATTGATCGCACAATTTCCCCTTGACACGTGTTTTTTTCAAAACTATTGGTAATCGATTACACAATCACCATTGACCTCCATATCTTTCAGAAAATTGGTTCACTAAAAATTGGAAAATTTTCTGTATTTTTAATAAGCATGACATACTTAAATATTAAATATATTATTAAAATCTAATTTTTAAAATATTTTATTAACAATAATTTTAAAATATATTATAAAATAATATATTTAAATATTATGTTAATAATAATATATTAGTGATATATACGATATAATTTATTTAATAATTTATTTTTAACAATAAATATTATTAAATATTTTAAAATTTATTATTAAAAATTTTAGATTAATATTTAATAATTTTATGATAAGGATGTTATTAATAATATATTAATAAATATATTTATTATATCTTATAATATTATAATTGAGTGTACACTTTATAAATAAGTAATCTCCTTTCTATTATCAAAGAGTGTTTTGGTTTAGTGGTAAGATAAATTTTTTAATTTTCAAATTAATATTTCATTTAATTAAATTATGACACGTGTTAACCAATAGTACCATATCACCTATTCCATTTGTTTTTTAATAGGGACTAACTTATAGAAAATTTTGATACGTTCTATATATTAGCTTTTCTTACCGATATTTACTGGGAGAATAGAATATTTTCTCTTTCTATTAAAAAGTATGACTTCTTTCCATTTTTTTTATTTTTAATCTTTAGTGTCATCTTAACAACTCAAAATATAAAAAAGAAAAATTAATGTCAGCAATTAAACTTTAAATACCGAAAATTGGGAATGTTTAGAATTAATACTCAAAGGGGGAATTAAAAAGAAATTAAACTAAAAGAAAGGATGAATTGTAAGTACCAAAAAAGGGATACATGTAGTACAGAAAAAGTAAAATTTAAAATCCAAACCTTGCTTATATAACATAGTTAGACAGTTAGATTCATTTTTCTTTTATGCAAACGTTATTGCACTAATATATTCCATTTAAAGTTGGAATTTTTTATATTAAAAGTTGAAAAAGAGTAATTAAACAACTTAAAAATCTCCATTGATTAAGAAAATACATTGAAAATCAAAAGGTTACGTTAATCATTTAGGTTCAAAAAATATTAAACATTAGTGAGAAAAAAAATATGGTGTTAATAATGAGTAACCTTTTATTTAGTTTTTGAAATTGGAAATGTTAATGTTATTTTTAGTTCGTAAGATTTTTAAGAAAAATAAAAAATTATTCTTAAAAAAGTTAGAAAATAAAAAATTGAAAACCAAGTTTTCAATTTTTTTAAAGAAAAAACAGAGAAGTCTTTAAAGAAGTTTTCTAATAAAACTGAAAAGCGAAAAAAATTTCAAGAATTTTTCTATTTATTCCAGAAAATGAGAATTTTAAAAAACAAGTAGAAAATTTTTCCCAAAAAACTAGAATAATTTTCCATAACTAAACGCAGCCTAAACACTTTATTTTTAAATTTTAGAATTTGTTGACTAATTATTTTTTAAAAGTCTTAATTTTACAAAATCTACCACTTTAGTCCATTACATTCCTCCCAAGCATAAATTTAGGATATGAAATTAATCATTGTCAATCAATGTTTTTTAGTGTAATCAGTGGTATCTTTTTAACTAATTGTTGAATATTAATTTCTTAAAAACGTAAAGATGATCAAAATAAATTTTACCCAAGGAAACCTTTTCCATATAGATAAGTTTACATCGTCGAAGTTAAGAATTAATTAATTGATGGTAAATAATTTGGGAAATTTCCGAGTAAATAATTGATTAACGATAAAAGAAAAAAGATAAAGACTAAAAAATAGCTACATTAGAGTTGACAAAATGGGCCGATCAACATGGGCCGGCCCGAGTCTACCTGTAAAAATGTAATGGTAGGCCTAAAAAATTCAAAATTAATAAGCGGAAAAATAACCCGATACTAAAAAAACCTAAAAAAAATAACTCGAGTGCGGGCCAACTTGTGCGGGCTGTGGGCAGCCCGAGTATTTTTTTTAAAAGTTTTGGGAGTTTCTTTTAGTGTGTGTGTGTGTATATATATATGCATGTTATACTGCTATACAATTCTAGTCCAGTAAAGCAGGTGTGATCAAAATTTTATGAAACATAGCTTTCCTATGACATCCCGACGCTAATGAGTGTGGGGAGTGATCGTCGGTGTATAAGCATGGATAATGAGCGGCTCTTGGCAGGCTTCTAGCGAGGAATGTGACATCCCAGACAATGTTGAAGGCGGAGACTGATCGCTGATGCATAAGCACGAACAAGGAGTGACTCCTAGCAGGCTTTTAGCGGAGAATGTGACATCCCGGGCATTGTTGAGGGCGGAGAATGATCATTAGTGCATATATAGGCACAAACGACTCCTGACAGAATTCTAGTGGGAGGGATACATGTATGAATCGAATACATACTAGAATGAGAGAGATCCAAAGACTGTATGGGTATGAGATTATAGTCGATGATAACTTAAATAAATTAATTCGTACTATTTATTCCATCAAATGCATTGGCTTTTCGTAGCCCGTCATGTAAGAACTCCAAGGTTAAGTGTACTTAACTTAGAGAAATTTCGGTAGTTTTTCAAATTTTACAAATGTAGTTTGCATTTTTTATTTTGGACAAAGTTTTAATTTTTTATAAAATTATTTTTAACATTTTTTTTAAAACAGACCGCTCAATCAAGTACACAACCCGTTGAGAGTCAGATTAAAACTTTTAATTTAAAGACCCAAATTTTTACAGATATTTTTTAGCTCATCCTTAAATAGCTCACAGCCCAATAAAATCCGATCCATTTAAAGTTGCCTATTGTATTGTAATAACGCCACATTCACTACTTGTGATTTTGTGGGTAATGATCCTCCGGCGGTATAATTGTGTCTACGATCTGCTCTCTGATGAATGTTATAGACTATAGATGGATGTAATGGACTGTCAGAACTGTACTAAAACAAAGATGTTTGTAAGTGAGACTTGCTTGCTACATTACTAACATCACCTACTTATCCAGTTGTTTCTGAAACATAAAATAAAATCCAGTTGTTTTGGAACTATGATGGTAACAACAATGTAGTACTAACTATTGTCTTCTGATTGCAGTCTTTATCTTGAAAGTTACTACTCATGCTATTATGCCTTAGGATATTTATATAACAAAATGAAAAACTAATTTCTCCCGAGGATACATGAGAATTTATTTAGTTCCTAAGCACATCTCTCTGTTTAACAGCTGTTATTTCAATCATTAACTTTCATTTTCTCGTTTATTATTTTACTTAAAAAACATTGTTTCATTTCTAATTGGAAAATAAAAATATAGTAAATATCGAGATTTTAAAAATCGTAAATTATATAATAAAATTTTACAAATTTCATATGTGGGTGTGTTTATATGTATATAAATTTCTCTCTCTCTCTCTCTCTCTCTCTCTATATATATATATAAACTCATAATTCACAATCTGAAAACACTTAAATAAACTCGCATATAGGATATCATTAAATTATAATGAATTAGAAACTTTACAACTCCAAATCTCTAAGTTCAACAACAGCTGCACAACAGCACCCAAATGACAACTTTAAATGCCAAAAATTTGGTCGACAACCACAAATATCATGGACAAAAGCAAAAAAGTACCGCACAAAAATGGTTCTACATGGGATGCGCATGACATAGTTTTCAAAAATTTAAAATGTTTTAGGGATGTGTTTTGTATAAATAATAGCTTGCATCTTGAAATCAAAAATGTAATTTTTTAGAATTTTAAGATTTAAATCGAAATTCAGATAATTTTGACCAGAGTAAATTTTTTTCATTAATTTAAATCGTAAAACCATAAGAAAGAATCATAAAATCAAAATTTTTAGGATTTAAATAGGATTTAAATTGAAATTTTAACTACCTTACACAAAGATAATAAAAATATTATATTGATTTGAACTTTCAATTTATATTAAACTTCGAGTCCACACACAACTAACAACTAAAACTTTTTAATAAGAAATTGAAAGATGCAAAAAAGGCATATAAGAGTTGGAGATGATAATTATGGAGAACTGAAACAAAACAAAACAAAATGCAGTGAATGCAGGAGTTTCTAGATGATGATCAAGTTGAAAGTGGGCCTAAGATGAGTACATGGTTCACTTTCAAGTTGGGCTGTAGGAGTCCCCATTAGGAAAGAGGAACCAAACACACACCAATTAATTGGGGCTTCTCATGTTGACTTGCACAGGTGAAGCAAATAATTTTCTTGGAGAAGTTGGTTTGCAAGTAAAACTGAAACCCTTTGATTTGTATAGGCCACACTGACTTTCTTCTTCTGTCAATTACTATGACCCACATGACTGTAATAAAGACAATCAATATAACAATTGGATATATATTGAAGGAAGGATGTGGGACTAGGACCCTTCATGCTCCAAATACTAGCTTCCGACTTTAATTTTTGGAAGGTGATATTAGAGCTTCTGACTTTCTTCTACCAACTTGGCTTAATCTATTTAAATTGTGCAAAATTTACATTTGGGACATTGCTTTTGCACATAATTTAAAACTCTTGCCTCAATCATCTGAGTTTCGACTAATTTTTATTAATGTATAATTATTTTTTTAATATATACTGTATTAATTATTTTATGTTGTAATTCATCTGGTTCTATTTATTATTTATAAGATAAAAAAATACTTTTTATCCTATTTATAAGATATAACCCACATATTTAAAAATATTTAATGCTTTTTCTTCAGATTTACCAATACTTCAAAAAAGACTACTATTTACATTAAAAAAATAAATTTAAGTAAAGATAAAAAAAATACCGTCAGAAATTTTTATTTCAAAATATCATTAAAATTATCATATTTTAAGTAATTCTTATATAATTTTTAATAAAAAATTTTATTTTTATTTTCTTAAAAAATATTCTTAGTATATTTATTAACAAGACCAAAAATAAAATTAAAATGTTATAATATCTTTTATAAAAATTAATATATTAATATCTTTTCTTAATATATATTTTGCTATGAATTATCTTATTTAAGATTTGAGGGTGAACGAAATATAACTTCTTTTATACTATATGATCTGTTGTCGAGGGTGACGTGCCTTCAATGTCAATTTTACGCATTATCTTATATGGATTGGTTTTGTAGAAATTGGAGTAAGCCTCCATTCGTCTCTTAAATGTCATATCTTAAATGTAAAGTTGGATACAAAGGACACTTAAGAGTGTTTCATTTCTGTAATGTATGTTTTTCATTTCATAATCTGAACTTAAAAAAAAGAAATAAAAAGATAATAAGTTTCCCTTCTGTTGTGTACATGTTTACTTAATGCAAGAACTGAAACAATCATGTTTTAGGAATTACTTTTTAAAAAAACATTTTTAAGAATAAAATTAAAATAATATATTTTTAAACTTCTTTTTATTATTATCTTTCAGTTAACTTTTCAACTAGTTTTAACAAACAAACACTTATCCTCGATCAACATTTATTGTTCCCCAAAACCTATGACTGTCTACACTTAAGAATTTGATAAGTAATCACTAGAACAACGAATGTTGGATCTCTTAATCCCAATTTGATTGTTAATTATATTTATTTCCAACAATATTTACATGGGGACATAGTGCTTGTATTTGATTATGCAGTAGTACATATTAAAAAATTTAAATATGCAACTACGAATTTCTACTTTCAAGTGATGTGTAAATATAAATGTTATAATTTTATATTCAAAGACAAATAATCTTAATACTAAATAAATCAATCTTATTTCGAAATTTCAAAATGTTTTTTAAAAACATACTTTTAAAATAATTTCTTAGAAAAAAATTAAAAAACAAGGCTTATGTTCTTTTTTATATTAGGAGTATTTATGATCTCGTTTAAATTATCAAACATATCAATATTACAGGTCTGTTTAGAAAAATAACTTAATTAAGGATTAATTCAATAAGTTTTTCTCACATAAGTTTTTATATATGTCATAGTCACTTAAATTGATAAGTGACTCATAGTTTGATACACATTTTAAAAAGTACTTATGAAATTTGTATGTTTGGAAGTAATAATCCATAAAAACTTTTAAACAATTGGTATAATTTTAAAATTTGAGAATAAAAAATTTATCATAATTAGTGTATAAAAAATTTAAATCAATAGAATATTTTATGAAAGTATGATTTTCTTTTGAAAAATTCACTTTAATAATTTCTAAAAACCAATATTGAATAATAAAATTTTGATTACAGAACCAAATAACTTATGAATAAATGATGATTAAAGAATAAATAGTATTTTAAGAATTAAATCATATTCATTTTAGATATATACCTGTACCAAATCATGATTAAAGAGTAAAAATAAATTACAGGCAAATTTAAGAAATAAAATATTTAAATTTGTCTAAAAATTTATTTCATGTGCATCAATAACTTATAGCTAAATTTGAGTGTCTAAATTTAAATTATAACCTTTGTATATAAATTGAAAAAAGAAATATTAGCTAGATAGTCTTAGGCATCTGATTTTTAATGTTGCCTCTTGCTCTATGTGCTTAACACTTTCTTGACTTGGCTGTTGCCATGTGCTTCCTTCAAGTTTGGTTTCATGCATATATGTGTTGTATTCTATTTTAGCATTTTCATCAAATAAAAGAAATTCTTTACTGATCACTTGTACTATTCCTTCTTATAAAATTGTGCAAAGTCATACAAGCAACAATGATTCGAGTCAGAATCTTTAATAGCAAAGGAGGCATACTGCCCAATATTTTCCATCTAGCCTTAAAACATCTGCATATCACTCAACTATGCTTTGGAGGCTAGAATGCAAATAATTAAACACTTGCTTTCTTCCTTTAGCTCATGGTCCCAACCTAAAATGGGGTGGATGATACCTAACAGTTTTGTAGACCTAAATACTCTGTAAAAATAGGATAACCAACATCAACAAGGTAATATTTACCTACGAATAAATTAAAAAATTAATATTTATTTATTTAATAATAAAATGAAAAAAAAACCTATAGAAGGATGTGGAAAATGAGTTAGGCAACTGTAAAACATCCATAAAGACACTAGTATCATGTGCTGAGCTCTCTCATCTTGCTAGAATAACTGTAAAACACATATTAAAATCACAAGCAACCATCACATTAGTTGTTGTGTACCCTTTTCTACATGTGTAAGGAATTTGTTGCTCAGCACATGTGTGCCATTGATAGCAGCAATGCAATTCTTAAAATAAGGAGAATAATGTTTATCAATTCTAATATGATGAGGAACATCGTTGAATGTAAAGTCAACTAGCTTTACAACATCTCTAGAAAAAACAAGTATTCTCTTCAAAACTCTATGAAATTATCTAGAAATTGTCTTTCCTAAATGTCTAGATCTCTGCTCTGCATTATGAGTTGAACCTAGTTACCTTAATATATGTATAAAAATATCTCAAATTTTTTATGAACTCCCAAGCCTTTTGCTGATTAAAGACCATAATTTGGCTATAAAAGATTATATAACGGTAGAAACATATGCTTTTTCATTCTAAACTGTTGATAACAACTAGTATCACATCCATTGATAATTTCTTGAATCCATTCATGACTTGTTATAGCAGAAGTCTTACATAGACTTTTGTTTATATGATTTAAAAAATATTTAGTTGCATGCATTGTCATAAACGACAATAACCTTTTTCTTTTGAAATGGTGATAAATAACTATTATCACATGAATTATCACTACCTAATCCTAAAGAAGTATCATTTATACTAGCTGTAGACATCTTGTGCAATTTCAAAACATGAAAATAAAATCATTCAATTTTGCATAAACAAAAGAAAATTAAAGATAAATGATAATAATAAATTGTTACCTCAATTTTCCATATAATAAATCTACTAAACAGTAAGACATATTTTAAAAATAAAATATATCATCTAATATAAGAATGGTCTTATAAACAAAATAGAAAATAAACCAATATGCCTAAGCCATAACATTATTTTTAAATCAATGCGACACGTCTGCTAAACTAAAACTCTTTATCCAATTAAGTTGAAGTTGGGAGTCATTCAATAGAACAAAGGTCTCTCAATTCCCTTTTGATTTCATCAATCTAATGCCAATAATATGAGTCTCACTACTATACTTTTGCCTGGCAAATTTTTTAGCTTCTCTAAGCAAACAACTTGTGAAGGAACATTTGTAACATCCCGTGTATTTTTATATTTAAAAAGGATAATAAATGTGCAAATGAGTTTAGATTATGATAAATTAAGAATATAGGGCATTTGTGTGATTTAAAAATGAATTTAAAGGGAGATTTATGGATTTTGCCTGACGCGTAACATTAGCGTCGCTGGCAGAATTAAAATGGGACTATGACAGTAATGCAGAAGCATGCAAAAATAGGCTTGGGACCTCTTCTTCTTCCTTTCTCATGGGCCGTGACTTCTAGGGCCAAATTAGAAGGGTTTTCATTGCTGGAACTTGCAATTAATCATGATTTTAAGATCGGGGAAGTGAGGTGAGCATTTCGGTACCCTTAATTTTAATTTTTCACATTTCCTTTCACTTTCTCTCTCTCTCTCTCTCGCTCTCTCTCTAGCCGTGAGTGGTTCATGCATGGGGTATTTCATTTTTTCATGTTTATTGCAAGATGAAGCTTAAAGAGGTTGTATGATGTTAGGGGTATCTCGAAATGGGTAACGGGGTTTTGCTTTAGCGTTGTTAGGTTCTAAACCGGGCGACGAAGGGCCGTAGATGAATTGAAATGTGATGATGATATTCAGAAGTGAAAAAGGTAATAGTTTGGAACCTTAAATTGGGATATAAATTCGGATTGATGAAATAGGTTACTAATTTGGATATTGGAATGTTAATGGCTTATGTAAAATGCTTAAAATAGACACTTTGAAAGATTGGTGAGTTTGGGGTCTTGTTTGGAAGGCGAATGATGTTGGGATATTTCAAAATGGTTAGCGGACTTGGCGATTGATTTAAAGCTTCAGAGGCTCAGAGTTGACGTAAAGGAGGTGTGCTAGGTTAAGGTTAATGTAAAAAATATTTACGCTATTTGGCGTAGAGGAAAAGAGTAAATCATAGTCTCTATTAGATGATTTAATTAAATTTAGAAACTTGATGATGAGAGATTAGAGAACGAGAAAGTAAGGATTAACCATGAATTATGAAAATGACAAATAAGAGATAAATGAATGAGCGAATATGCAACTAATTATATTGATGGGTGATGATCGGGGAATTATAGAATAGCCTATATGGAATAAGTAAATTTGTGAAGTAAAGTGACATAGTGTAAAGTATGTATATGGTAGTTTATAAAATAGAATGTGAGTCTAAGTGTCTAAGTAGGTTATGCATATACATAAATATATATAGATGTGAGGTGGGTGAGTAAGAAACAAATAATGAGAAATATGATAATTTGTAATTGATAATGCATAAATGATATTAGTGCGATAATAAGACTATGTAAGTAGATGTGAAGTTATAAATTATAGTGAATAATTTTGATAAGAAATTAATGTGGATAATTTATAATGAAATAGTGATAGTTAAACATGAAAAAAAAGGTGCGGGGTTAAAAGGTGGTTTATAATACTATTTACTTTTGAAGATTGATAATTATGATGTGATGATATATACATATATATATATAAGTATAATGATTCAATATGATTTACTAATTATAATGATAAAAATCAAATGATCTAATGCGATTAGAATTGTGTAAATATTAATGGTGATGAACAATATGATTGATGTAGATAGTTATTGTTGGATTGATGATTGTAATGATATAATATATTGATGATGCGATATGTGTATGTATGATGTGATTGTTATTGATTATTGGTGAGGTGACACTCTATGACATGTGATATTATATTTGGGGCTAGGTCTGTATGGCCGCCCTGGTGGAGATTCATGGGCTTGGTTTGTGTGGCCACCCTGGCGGAGATTCATGGGTCAGGTCTGTGTGGCCACCCTGAATAATTAAAAGGTGAGGCTTATATGCCATTTGAGTAAGAAATTAAAGAAAGTGATTAACTATGTGATTTATGTGGTTGAGGACGACTGACGGTATATGTTACCCCTCGCTTTTGGCTCACGTGGTCCTTTGAGGCCCAGTTGAGCTACCCATTGGTCAAGTAGAACTTAGTGGTTGAGGTGGAGAGCCAAGTCGAGCTCGGTGGACCAAGTCAGGTCCATGAGGTGTCAAGTCGGATCCCCAGCTGATAGACAATCCTTTTAGTATCCGGATACTAGGGCGTCATATTATTTGTTGAGAGTCAGTTATGTTTTACATGCCTTGACTTGAGATCATACTCATATGGGTGTTTATATGATGATTTACATCATTGAAATGAATTTAAGCTTCTGTTGCAAATAACTTCATGTTTGACAAGTACGTTGATGTATTTATGTATGTGGTGTGACGTGGAATGACATGAATAACCTGTAATGGTATGAGTTGATGATTTTAAATTGGGGTGACTAATATGGTTGTGAACTGATACTAGTTATAGTGAAAAGAGAAGCCAAGTGATTAAAATGGTAGGGCTAAGACATAAGAGGTGGATAATAATAAATAATGCTTTTAATTCAGACGACAACTAGATTACGCTTTTCCTATTGCTTGTTTATTCATTTCTATGTAATTCTTAATTCTAGTCACTCACCCCCTTTTTGTTGTGGTTTTAGTGACTAGTAGCAGGTTACAGATGAGCACAACGGGGACGAGTACTAAATGAGATCTGGATGAATCCAATGCCAAGGGAGGAGCGATGTTGATAAATATGAATTAATGATTATGACTAAGTTCATTTATACACGTGTATGTTATATGATGAGTAGGTTGCTTTAAATATGCATACAAATATGTGGGTGAGTTATTTGATGATTAAACTTGTGGTTTTGTGAGGTGAAAGACTTCTTGAATTGATTGCGATGTGAGGTTGATGTTTAATATTTGCATGTGTAAGGGATTGATGATGATGACAAAGGAATTAGATTGTGAGTGTATAACTTGAATGCATTTACTAGGTATGTGATGTTGTGATGATAATGTATGTGTGGCACGTAGCCACTTGATTGATGAACTATGAAATGGACAGGTATTATATTGCGTGTATGAATTGTATGGTAGTGTGAATGTGGGTAAATGATTGAGGTGTTGATGAAATATATGACATTATGCATATTAGTCAAATTAGGTGGAGTATGTGGAAATTAGAGAATTGGAAGGGTGATTTTGAGATCCGGTGGGTTTAAGGACCCCTGGAAGGGACCAATAGTATCGTTACATCATTTAGGACTTGTGCATATAAGCCTTACCTAGGTTGAAGCTCATTTGATAGATTTGGTGCACTTATTTGCATTATTTTTTACTTAAATTCATTTTCTGCATATCTTGAGAATATGAGGGAATTTTGGTGAACGGATGGCGCCAACAGTTTTAGAATGGTGAAAAAATATGGCCCATGAAGTTCTGTGGCAATCAGATCTAAAATGGGTCATTTGGGTAAGTCAGAAGTTGGCAAAATGGCCTAAAATCTATGACAACAACATTGCTGCTATTGTCATGATTGACGTGTAGTGTCAGCCTGACGCACAACGTTAGGCGTGAAGCATTGGCCTTACGCGTAACATCAGGCCCATGTTCTTGCCAAGTTGGTTTTTTATGATTGTAACTGAAACTGAGGCACTAGGGGTGCCATATTGATGCTATTCTGGGGTCTTGTGAGTTTTAAATGATTAATTAATTGTCAATCAATTAATTTGTGAAAAAGTTCATTGGAATTTTATTTAAATGCATAAAATTAAAGGTAAATAAAAGGAGAATCTTACAACATTAGCAATACTAGTTCCTATAACAGTGGTCTCACTATTCAAGCTTTCAATTATATGATCAAATTGGTCACACATACCAACACCATCATTCTTGTCATCCCTCTCACCCTCCCCTACTTTTCTTCTTTTGACTAGAAGGACTTGGGCCAGATTCCAAGTTTTCAGCTCTTTTGTATTCTTCATCTTCTACACCTACATCATCAGTGTTGAGCTCATGAGTCATTTCTATATATTGGTTTCCCTTAACTCTTCCTTCTTCCTATTGAGAATCTTGAGATGGTGTCCATGCATAATTGCCAGTAACCACAGTATCCTTAAAAAGGATTTCCTTCTCTTCCAAATTTCTTAAACCTTTATGTTTGAACTTTGTAGCCTCGGGATATTCCTAAAATAATATATATATATATATATATATATATATATATATATATATTAAATAAATAAACAACTTCAGTTAGATATAATAATTCACATTTATTTTGGCCTGCCACCACTCTTCGTTTGTTGCAATTGTGTGTGTAGTATTATCCCGTCCAAGACCAACTTCTTCTCCAACAAGTTTTGCCCATGACTTCATATTTTTAAATTTCCCATTTGTTTTTCATTTGTTTTTACTCATAAGATAATCATATTCTTTCGTAAAATCTTGCCTATGTTTGCCCAACCCAATTTATTTAAGCGAGAGTATGATTTATTTCCAGCTTTCACCTCTCCAACACATATTATCACAAATATATTACAAATTTGATCATTCTAGTTAGCCTTAGGACGCTTTCCACTTCCATTACTATTTTTCTTCCCTCAAACTTAATTTGAACTCATCCTATTGCAATATAAACAGGTATACTTTATAATAAATAAGAATCATGGAAGACAGAAATATATTAACTAAAGTTTTAAAAATAGAATGTCATTATGAACTTGAGAATATAATAAAACTGATTAAAAAAATCCACCTCATCATTCAAGAAGAGTACAAAAATTTGTTAAATAATACATTCAGCAATTTATCAATAAAAATCACTAGCCAAAATGTTGGATAATTACTTAACATGTTATTGGCAATTGAACACAATAACTTGTGTTGGCCTATTCACAATTATTCCACAATCCTGACAAATCTTAATAAACGATCCTATAATAAGCATTTGAATGCCACAAAACTCACGGTAATGTACTAATTGTATACTAATTTCATAAACCAAAATCACCAATGATGTAATTGTATACTTTTATAATTTATTATTAAAAACTAGTATTTAGTATCTTGTTATAAAATAAGTTTTTAAGTCAAGTAATAATTTTAAAAGGTAATAAAAATTATGTTAAATGGGTACATCAAACTCAAATTTTAAGCTAAAATAATTTGTGCAAGATGTTACTATTTTTTGAAATATTTTAAGCTAAAACATGCTCTATCATTAATACTTAGAAAAAGATGGCCGTACTTTGTTGGTTTCATTTTTATTTTTCAAATTGTAGTCTATATTTATCGAAATGGATATATATTTATCATAATTAACTATAGAAATACAATATACAATGAATATAGAAAAATCTCCTAATATTTATTCTAGTTAAAAAATAGTAAAAGATAGATTTTTTTACATGAAATGGAGTAGCCTAACTCTTTCTTTGGTAGTCAGCTTTATTACTTAGGTTGATTGCCTTTTTTGGTGGATCAACATACCCAACCCTACGCCATTTTCATGCTTTCTTTTGTTCCTTTATAATATATGCAGTGTTCATAGTTTACACAACTATGTGTTTAGGTCTTTCCCTATTTTCAAACTTTATACTAAAAAATTGTACCTATACAAAAATCACACGAATTGTACATATACGAAAGCTATACATTAACAAAAAGTTCAGACCAACAAGAAGCTTAACATAGAAACCTAAATACATATATGAAAACCATAACACAAACTTATATAGTCATTTAGTTGCAATAGAGGTCATGTAACAAAGGAAGAACCAAGTACCTTGCGAGGAAGTCAATGCAGTAGTGCGTACGGGGAAGAAGCAAATGCAGGTCCAAAGAACACGAACACGGAGACCAAGTCCAAAGAAGAGGTAGTCACAGTTGGAATCGCCTAACTCCATGTGCACAAAGAAGAAGAAGAAAGCAGTGTACGTTATGACCTTTACTCTTCCAAAATCTAAATAAGTACGCATATTGTGCTTTTAAACTGGGTTACTGTCTCAACCGAGTTTATATCTAGTCATTCCAACTTGGTTAAACAACAAACCAAGTTTATATGTAAACTTAAATAAATAAATAAATAATTCTAATACCCTATAAACTCGGTTAAACAATAAATTTATATGTAAACCTAAATAAATAAATAAATAAATAAATAATTCTGATACCCTATAAATTCGGTTATATGTACGACCGAGTTTATATGTAGTACATTCCAACTCAATTAAGTAAGTAACTGAGTTTATATGTTTACCCAAATAAATAAATTAAAAATAAAAAACCCTATAAAGTCGTTTGTAGTGGTAACCAAGTTTATAGATATGTTTTAAACTTGGTTCCTTTATAACCGAGTTTATATTTTTGTTTAAAATTTTAAAAATGTCACCGTGTTATATATTAATACGTTTTCCTTTAAATTGAGTTAATATCCCGTGTTTATATCTAATTTTTATACCAATATAAAACTTTACTTAGGTTCTTACGAATGAGATGTGAAGAAAATCATGTAAATCTTAAATTTGCGTTGTACAAATTTTCTTTACCTAGGTCGTCCCACCGTTCTAATAATTCTTGCTTGCATATGATGCTACATCATCCGTGCATTTTTGCAGCTGTTTTCGTAAATTGCTACTATGTAGAATTATGTAAGAAAAACGTTACAAGCATAGAAAGCCGGGACAATGGACTATATTTTTTTCGGGTATAATTCATGCATTTGTTAAGACTTAAGATACATAGACTTAACTCGCTGCATCCATAATTAATTCTACTGATGATTACGCAAAATAAGCATTGTGCACTGAATCAGTGACGTGTTATATATATAATCGACTAAAATTTGTAATTAGTGGCAACTGTTGCAAAAATCAAATTATAATGTATAAGCTGAATTTTGTAAATTATGATTATAAGAATATATTTGGACGAGATTATTTCACTAACTGATTATAGATATAATTAATTATAAAGTTGGATCGATTACTATGTTTAGATGCATTGGTTAAAAGATGATTTTCAAACAATCCATTTTATTTGAATTAAAATAATTAACTATTTTATGGTAAAAATATAGGAAAAAACGTATGAATTATTTTAGTTGGTATGTATGCGTTTAAATTGAATAATTAATTGATAGAGATAAAATTAAAAAATAAAATCGGATTAAAACATAATTTATTAGCTTATAATCGTAATATGCAAAACTTAGTCCATAGATTATGGGTTCGTTTATTTAAACTTATTTTAAGAGATAAATGTTTTTTAATTAAAAAAATACTTATTTTAAATTTTGATGTGTTTGTTTGAAGTTTTAAAAACAAGCCGAAGCAAAAAATAAGTAGATTTCTACTTATTTTAAAAAGCAACTCTAATCTACTTATTAAAAAAAGTACTTATAAAAAAGTATTTTTTTAAAAAACACTTAAAAATAAACTTAAACAAAGGGCCCTATATTTGATTTTTACCATAGTTGTGAAGCAAGACACTTAAATGATAATTCAAAAATTAGATTATAATTGAGTTAAATATGGTTTTCATTCCTATAAAATTATTGAATTTCAATTTTCATTCTTATAAAAAATGTTGACCATAATTAGGGTACCTGCAAGAATGTGAGAAAAGGTGGGCTTCTTCAGACACCTTGATGCTTAAGTTGGTGGCATATTGAACCAAGTAAGTCAATGTCAACATAAAAGAGAATTTATACGGGTAGGACAATGTACCTTTGACATTTTTGATGTAGGTATTTATAAGGGAAGAAGTGTACAGAGGTATGGATGAGGCATGTCAAATGGCTTTCAGGGGTTGTCGGTGATGTGACATGATGACCGTGTGGGGTGATACTAAAAGTGTTGACATTGGAACCAACATATCATGATAGTTTCAAAAGCCAGGAAAGGTGTCAAATCCACATGGACTTTTTAGGCAACTCAACAATCAATAAAATATATTTACAAAAGCAAAATTAAAATGACTATAAACATGAAATATACGAAAGTTTGGTTGGTTGAAAATTTAATTGATAACAATAATAACAAAAATAACAAAACATTAAGTGTAAAATAATTAATAAAAAAGCTGTTGGAACTATCTTTTGCATCACTTCTCCTAGGATCATGTAAATCATACGTAGCATACCTGCACATTTAATATATTAATGTAACAGAAAAGCCACTAAGCCTAATTTCTTGGTGAATAGATTTTAGACTCATTTCCTAAGTCTTAATTTCTTAACAACTTAACAAAATGACTTCGCATTATTCAAACCGGTCTATAAGCAACTAGCCTCTTATGCTATATTCCTAGACAAATAAGAAATTAGAAATCTATTTTAGTTTCATTTTCCCTTTCAAGAAGCATTTCCCAACATTGACTAATCACCGTGTCATCCTTCGATGGTTTAGGTAATTA
The DNA here is from genome assembly GCA_037962975.1 of Clitoria ternatea. Lineage (NCBI taxonomy): Eukaryota > Viridiplantae > Streptophyta > Magnoliopsida > Fabales > Fabaceae > Clitoria > Clitoria ternatea. Next base: position 18,294,562 of record CM075670.1, on the reverse strand, counting down.
TATTCATATACTATCCTAAAAAATTCTTCCTAGCGGTGACATTAATATAAAAATCATGAAACATTATTCTCATGTAAAGAAAACATTAAATACAAAAATAACAACTAACATTAATCAAATAATGAGTATACATATTATTTCAATACGTAAATCTTAGGTGGAAGATTTGTTACATCTAATCCCAACTAAAATAGGTTTACCCATACATTTTCATGTGGACAATCCCAAAGAATAAAGATATCACAAAGAAGAATTAGAAAATCCTCAAAACTTACATCTCTTGAACCTCCATAGTGGAATAGATCACTCATGCTATGATACACCACATGTCAATCTCCTTAGAATTTCAAAGCAAAAGAACGTGAAAGTGGGAAAGTGGTGCCTAAGTTTTTTTTCTAAGTGTCTCCCCTCCAAAGTGCACAACCTAAAGCAGGAAACTACCTCTCTTTAAATAACTTATCAAGTCTCAATCTTAAAGTTAGGAAAACCATCTTTTCTCTCATGTCTCACTTAAGTGAGCAAAGCTCTCTTAATCACATCTACTATTGTTGATTTTAAGGTTTCCTTAATGGCTTAAGCAAATTGGCCATAACTTAAGTGAAATTAGCACCCTTAGTTATTGTTTGCATTGTGTTAGGCATATTTCCAAAATGACCAGTGTAACATCCCTGATGTTTTAATGAAAATTATGAAATGGGAAATGTTAGTGAATGTTTAGAAATTCTATTGAGTATTTATTCTGTTTGAGACGGTGTCGAGATCGGTCTCAGAAGCGCGGACAGGCAGAGCCGAAGATCAGATGAGTAAGGAAGAGCGGGCAAGGCTAGGCGGTCTGGTCCAACTGTTGTGAGGAGAGCGCCTCACACGGTGTCGCAGCCCGGATTAACCTCATAATGATGGAGACAACGGATATGAGTAATCAAGAGGTGAGCACGGATAAAGTATCCGATCTCTCAAGTTGTAGCTCGGATTTCCAAGGTATGAACATTAAGTTAGGACGGCGGGGCCGATATTTATATCGGACCTATACTCTTGCGAATTATTAGAGGATTATGACCACTTGGACGTTGAAGGGATAAACATGTGTAATTGATTTGATAACCATGCAATAGTTTAAAATAGTGAAATTGATTAAATTTAGTAAGAAGACAAATAAAATAAAGGAAAAGACGATCTTGCCATGAGCCATATATATATAAGAAGATTCTCTTCCTTCCCTCTAGATTATTCACAAGTTACCTTTGCTATCAGTTTGTTCCTTCTCTTCCGTTTTTCTCTTCTCTCTTAACGCTGATCTGCATGCACTGGAGTGAGACTCCATTTGTGTCTGAACTTCAATTTAACCCCATTCCTGTGATCGAGACTTCAAGGTGAGTCTACTGATCCGTTCCAATTATGATTCCCTTATTTCTTTTATTCTTTAGCTGTTAAGGGCCATGCATGGCTATATTCGTGGTTGTTCTCCACTCCTCTGTGAGTGTGAGTCCAGATGTTGTCCATGAACTAAGGACGTTGAGGTGATAAAGCTGTACTTCATGATCCGTAGGTAGTAGGCTAAGCAACGGAAGACTGAGTGGAGGAGTTGAGACTGCAAAACCAGTGCTCGGAGGAAAGAATCGACACAAAGAACAGATCATCGAAGCGTGGAATCAGAGTAAGGGGGGTGTTTGGGTTATAATTAATTAGAATAGGACTCACTTCTAATTCAGGTCCTTGGGTTGCGTAAACGGGTTAAGGAAAATGTTACTAAACGTGGTGTGTGTTTATACTTGTGCATGTGTGATGGTGTACATTGATGAGTTGAGAATTGGATGTGTGGTTGAGTTATCATGCATGATCTTGAAATATTTAATATTGACGTAATCAGTGTTATGCGACTCCGGGTTAGCAAGCAGGCTACCCGAGGGATGAGAAAATTGATATTATTATGAAAGGTAAATTGTTGAATGATTATGTGGTATGGGATGGCCGACGGTATATGATAGCCCCTCATTTCCGGCTCCCGTGGTTTTCGTGCCCAGTTGAGCTACCCAGTGGTCAAGTAGGACCCAATGGTCGAGGTGGGGAGTCAAGCAGGACTCGGTGAACCAAGCAGGGTTCACGGGGTGTCAAGTAGGACCCCCAGCTGAAGGCCAATCCTTTAGTATCCGGATACTAGGAGTCAGATTGTATGAGAGTCAGTTGTGATCATGATGCATGTAATGAATGTGATATATGTAATGAATGTGATGTATGTAATGAATGCGATGAATGTGAGGAAATGGATGGAATTGTGTAGTTGGTTTAATACAGTTACTGCATGAAATACTCTATGTTTCAGTATGTTTATTTAGAAGTAATGATTGATGTGTATGTATAGATATGCATGTGTACTTGTTAAGATCCGTTCTAAATTAATTATTATGCCAAACACTCACCCTTGCATTTTTTTTAGTAACCAGAGCCAGGGAGGGGGAAGGAGCCGTGAAGCTGGGCCAAGGGGGAGAACGGTGCCAGGGTCCGGATGAATTTGAGTGACTCTTTATAGAGTCTTATTTGTGTATAAAAATACTTCTTATTATAATTACTTGTTGTGTTTAATTAAGACCGGATCAGATGTAAAACTATATTTTAAAAATATATCACTGTTATTTGCATTTTCTTTCATGGTAACTCTTTGGGTTCACAGAACCATTTTTAGAGTGAAGTTTTGTGAGACCGGTTGAATGTTTGTTTAATCCGATGTGAGAAAGGTGTTCGTTCAACGAACAGCACCTCGTCTAAGTGAGAGTCCGGAATCTCGCTTAGACGAGTAAGGGCCTCGCGTAAGCGAGACGCCCTGATTTCCTTTCTCTCATCCGTTGTGTTCATATTACATTGTTTTTCTCTAAATATCGATTAATTTTCAAGGAAAAGGGAGAATTTATTGTAAAATGTAATCGTTTGAATAAAAATAAATGTAAAAATAATTTAGGACGTTACACTTGGTATCAGAGCGGTTCTTTCTAGAGCCGGTGTGTGGGCCGATCTAATGATAGTGATAATTTATGAAAGTTGATTGTATTTTGTTGTGTTGAGATTACGTGTGGTCTGGCACCGTTCCCTTGGCACTCCACTGGCGTAGTATTCTATGAATATAAGGTAAGTTTACAATCCCCTGACTAATCTTGGTTATTAATGGTGATGTGTTTGCTCATTGTAGAATTACAATGGCCGGAGAGACCAGTTCTGGGGGAGGAGATGATTTCTTCTCTAGATTTACTCAGCTGATGAGTAGGACCGAGTCCGGTCCCACTCTGGATAAATTCCTGAAAAGGAATCCTCCGACTTACAAAGGGGGACATGACTATGACGGGGCACACATCTGGATTAGGGATATTGAACAGGTTTTTGAATATTTTGAGTGTTCTGAGGAGCAAAAGGTTTTATTTGCTACATATCAATTGAAAGATGAGGCTAGAGTATGGTGGTCTCGCGTGAACGCAGCCAATGAGCCGTTAGTATGGGCGAATTTTCGAAGGAGGTTCCTTGTTAAATACTTTCCGGACAACTACAAAATCCGGAAAGAAATGGAATTCCTGAAGTTGGAGCAAGACCGGATGTCTGTAGCTGAGTACACCAGCAAGTTTGATGAGCTGTGTGATTTTTACCACCCTTTCTCGTTAGAAGGGACTGAAGGTAGCAAGTGTGCTAAATACGAAGCTGGACTACGGATTGAGCTCCGTAGTGTAATCGTACCGATGGAGATTAGGGACTATCCGACCTTGGTGAACAAAGCAAGGCTGACAGAAGAAGTGCAGTTGCAAAGGATGTCTCAGTCAAGAGATAAAAAGCCATTGAAGGCAAAAGGTTTCAGCTTCAAGAGGATGGGTCAATTCTTTCGGGGCGGTAAGTCTTCTGCTACCTCCTTATCCTCCTCTGGCCGTGGTTCCACTGGTCGATCGGGTAATCCCCCTGGGAATCGTACATGCTACAATTGTGGTCAAGAAGGACACATTGCCAAACATTGCCAAGCTAATCAGATTGTGTGCTTCCAGTGCGGACGACCAGGGAACCTCAGGCCCGATTACCCTCAGAGGCAGCATCAGGGTAGGACGGATAACCGAACTAACTCTTCTGGGAACCGGGGTTCCAACTTCATGAGAGGAGGTCGAAATGGAGCTGGTAGAGGGAACCCACAAGCGGGAAGATATGACGCCCAATCTAGTGATGCCCAGAACGCCATGACTGGGCGTGTATTCGCATTTGATGCTTCAGAGGCTACGAGGAATGACAATCTGGTACAGGGTAAGTGCCTCATCTGTGGTTATCTGGTTGATGTGATTTATGATTCAGGTGCCACCCATTCCTTTATTTCGGAAAGTTGTGTGCGACGGCTTTGTCTGCCAATCAGTTTAATGGAGAACGCTCTTATTGTTTCCACTCCAACTGGTTCTACCTTCCGTGCAACTACAGTGTGTAGGGAACTGCCGATGCAAATAGAAGCCCGTACTTTTCGAGTAAATTTTATTTGTATGCCCTTGAAGGACTTAGACGTTATTCTAGGTCTGGATTGGCTTGCTGCTAATCATGTGTTGGTCGACTGTCATCAGAAGAATATTGTTTTCTCCCAGGAATTTGATGTGAAGAACGGGGTGAGCGATGTCTTAACTACGTATGTTGTTTTATTTGCTTCGGAGGGTCGACATAACCTCCTGCTAGGTGATATTCCGATTGTTTGTGAATTCCCTGACGTTTTTCCGGAAGAAATTCCGGAGCTACCTCCCAGTCGAGAGATTGATTTCTCTATCGACTTGATTCCCGGGGCAGAACCGGTGTCCCGAACACCATATAGAATGTCTTCGGTGGAATTAACCGAAGTGAAGAAACAAGTGAACGAATTACTAGAAAAGGGCTTTATCCGACCTAGTGCCTCACCCTGGGGCGCTCCGGTGTTACTGGTAAAGAAGAAGGACGGTAGTATGCGCATGTGTATTGATTATCGACAGCTGAACAAACTGACGATAAAAAATAAGTATCCACTACCCCGGATTGATGATTTATTGGACCAGTTGCGAGGCGCCGTTGTGTTCTCTAAGATTGACTTGAGGTCGGGATACCACCAAATTCGAGTGAGGTCGGAGGATATCCCAAAGACAGCATTCCGGACTCGTTATGGGCACTTCGAGTACGTAGTAATGCCCTTTGGAGTGACAAATGCTCCTACCATTTTTATGGATTATATGAATCAGACCTTTTAACCGTACTTGGATCAGTTTGTGGTTGTATTCATTGATGATATTTTGGTATACTCGAGGTCGGATGAGGAGCATGCTCAACATCTTCGACTTGTTTTACAAGCACTCCGCGAGAAGAAGTTGTACGCTAAATTATCTAAGTGTGAGTTCTGGAAGAGTAGTGTACAATTCTTAGGGCATGTAATTTCCCAGGAAGGAGTCTCAGTCGATCCGACAAAAATTGAGGCGGTTATGACTTGGGAGACACCGAAGTCAGTAACTGAAATCCGGAGTTTCCTTGGATTAGCTGGATACTATCGACGTTTCATTGAGGGGTTCTCTCGGGTAGCACTCCCTCTGACTCGATTGACAAGGAAAGGAAACCCTTTCGTGTGGTCGGAGAAATGTGAATTAAGTTTCCAAACTTTGAAGCAGTGTTTAACTACTGCGCCCGTGCTTGCACTGCCCGATGTGACCAAAGAATTTGAAGTATATTGTGATGCATCCAAATTTGGATTGGGGTGTGTGTTGATGCAAGCGGATCGAGCAATTGCCTATGCTTCAAGGCAATTGAGGCCACATGAGGAGAATTACCCGACCCATGACCTGGAACTCGCAGCAGTAGTGTACGCACTGAAGATTTGGCGCCATTACCTATATGGAGCTCGCTTTGTAGTATTCAGCGACCACAAGAGTTTAAAGTATTTATTTGATCAAAAGGAGCTAAATATGAGACAGAGGAGGTGGATGGAGTATCTGAAGGATTACGACTTCGATTTGAAGTATCACCCGGGCAAAGCAAATGTTGTGGCAGATGCATTAAGCAGGAAGGTATTACACGTGGCTTACTTAATGGGCAGAGAACAAGAATTGCTAGAAAGCTTTAGGGATATGAATATTGGAGTGGTCATGAGTGCGCCAAAACGAATGACGATTGGAATGTTAAAAATCTCCAATGAATTTCTGGAGTCTGTAATGGCCGTGCAGAAAGACGATGAAGAGTTACTGAAGTTGATCGACAGTCAGGCCCAAGGTAAAAATGCGGAGATAACTCGAGGTGAGGATGGCGTATGGAAATTCAGGAATCGAGTTGTGGTGCCTGCACATGGAAGCTTCAGGAAGGCGGTGTTAACAGAAGCACACAAGAGCTCTCTAAGTATACATCCAGGAGTGACAAAAATGTATCATGACTTAAGAAGGGAATTTTGGTGGCCAAACATGAAGAAGGCAATAATCGAGTACGTGAAATCCTGTGTTATATGTCAGAAGTGCAAGGTTGAGCACCAACGACCTCCGGGTTTGCTTCAACCTCCAGAAATTCCGATCTGGAAGTGGGAAAGTATCACCATGGACTTCGTGTCCGGACTACCTCGTACTCAAACCGGATACAACGCGATTTGGGTAATTGTTGATCGACTAACTAAATGTGCGCATTTTCTGGCAATAAATATGAAGTGGTCGTTAGATCGTTTAGCTAGGTTGTACATTGCTGAGGTCGTACGACTGCATGGTGTGCCCTCAAACATTATCTCCGATCGGGATCCCCGATTTACTTCAAGGTTTTGGGGGAGTTTGCAACAACAATTGGGTACTGAGCTTAAATTGAGTTCGGCTTACCATCCCCAGACCGATGGCCAATCAGAACGGACTATACAAACTCTTGAAGATATGTTAAGGGCATGTGTACTGGAGCAGGGCGGATCATGGGAGAAATACTTGCCCTTGGTGGAATTTGCATATAATAACAGTTACCACAGCAGCATTGGGATGGCTCCATATGAAGCTCTTTATGGTCGGAAATGTCGTACCCCATTATGTTGGAATGATAACAGCGATGCCCTTCATCTGGGGCCTGAGATGATTCAAGAGATGAACGAACAAATCACTTTAATCCGAGAGAAGATAAAAATTGCTCAAGACCGGCAAAAGAGCTATTATGACAATCGGCATAGACCCCTTGAATTCCAAGTGAGTGATTGGGTGTTCCTAAGAATTTCACCAACCAAAGGTGTAGGTCGAATTTTAAAGAGTCAAAAGCTTAATCCGAAGTATATTGGACCATACCAAATACTAGAGTGGATTGGTGAAGTCGTATATCGGATGGATCTTCCCCAATCATTGACTAACATCCACAACGTGTTCCACGTATCATAACTGCAAGCCTACATTCCGTGTGATACAATGATTGTACCGAGTGATTCCATTGAAGTGAAGAAAAACCTGACAGTGGAGGCTATACCGGTTAGCATTGAAGAGCACCAAACCAAACGTTTAAGGAACAAGGAGGTACCGCTGGTGAAGGTGAAGTGGCAGAATTTACATTGGATGAACTACACTTGGGAGTTAGAATCCGATATGAGGCGGATGTACCCTCATCTTTTTCAACCGGAACACTGATTTCGGGGACGAAATCTCCTTTTAGGGGGGGTGAGTGTAACATCCCTGATGTTTTAATGAAAATTATGAAATGGGAAATGTTAGTGAATGTTTAGAAATTCTATTGAGTATTTATTCTGTTTGAGACGGTGTCGAGATCGGTCTCAGAAGCGCGGACAGGCAGAGCCGAAGATCGGATGAGTAAGGAAGAGCGGGCAAGGCTAGGCGGTCTGGTCTAACTGTTGTGAGGAGAGCGCCTTACACAGTGTCGCAGCCCGGATTAACCTCATAATGATGGAGACAACGGATATGAGTAATCAAGAGGTGAGCACGGATAAAGTATCCGATCTCTCAAGTTGTAACTCGGATTTCCGAGGTATGAACATTAAGTTAGGACGGCGGGGCCGATATTTATATCGGACCTATACTCTTGCGAATTATTAGAGGATTATGACCACTTGGACGTTGAAGGGATAAACACGTGTAATTGATTTGATAACCATGCAATAGTTTAAAATAGTGAAATTGATTAAATTTAGTAAGAAGACAAATAAAATAAAGGAAAAGACGATCTTGCCATGAGCCATATATATATAAGAAGATTCTCTTCCTTCCCTCTGGATTATTCACAAGTTACCTTTGCTATCAGTTTGTTCCTTCTCTTCCGTTTTTCTCTTCTCTCTTAACGCTGATCTGCATGCACTGGAGTGAGACTCCATTTGTGTCTGAACTTCAATTTAACCCCATTCCTGTGATCGAGACTTCAAGGTGAGTCTACTGATCCGTTCCAATTATGATTCCCTTATTTCTTTTATTCTTTAGCTGTTAAGGGCCATGCATGGCTATATTCGTGGCTGTTCTCCACTCCTCTGTGAGTGTGAGTCCAGATATTGTCCATGAACTAAGGACGTTGAGGTGATAAAGCTGTACTTCATGATCCGTAGGTAGTAGGCTAAGCAACGGAAGACTGAGTGGAGGAGTTGAGACTGCGAAACCAGTGCTCGGAGGAAAGAATCGACACAAAGAACAGATCATCGAAGCGTGGAATCAGAGTAAGGGGGGTGTTCGGGTTATAATTAATTAGAATAGGACTCGCTTCTAATTCAGGTCCTTGGGTTGCGTAAACGGGTTAAGGAAAATGTTACTAAATATGGTGTGTGTTTATACTTGTGCATGTGTGATGGTGTACATTGATGAGTTGAGAATTGGATGTGTGGTTGAGTTATCATGCATGATCTTGAAATATTTAATATTGACGTAATCAGTGTTATGCGACTCCGGGTTAGCAAGCAGGCTACCCGAGGGATGAGAAAATTGATATTATTATGAAAGGTAAATTGTTGAATGATTATGTGGTATGGGATGGCCGACGGTATATGATAGCCCCTCATTTCCGGCTCCCGTGGTTTTCGTGCCCAGTTGAGCTACCCAGTGGTCAAGTAGGACCCAGTGGTCGAGGTGGGGAGTCAAGCAGGACTCGGTGAACCAAGCAGGGTTCACGGGGTGTCAAGTAGGACCCCCAGCTGAAGGCCAATCCTTTAGTATCCAGATACTAGGAGTCAGATTGTATGAGAGTCAGTTGTGATCATGATGCATGTAATGAATATGATGTATGTAATGAATGTGATGTATGTAATGAATGCGATGAATGTGAGGAAATGGATGGAATTGTGTAGTTGGTTTAATACAGTTACTGCATGAAATACTCTATGTTTCAGTATGTTTATTTAGAAGTAATGATTGATGTGTATGTATAGATATGCATGTGTACTTGTTAAGATCCGTTCTAAATTAATTATTATGCCAAACACTCACCCTTGCATTTTTTTTTTAGTAACCAGAGCCAGGGAGGGGGAAGGAGCCGTGGAGCTGGGCCAAGGGGGAGAACGGTGCCAGGGTCCGGATGAATTTGAGTGACTCTTTATAGAGTCTTATTTGTGTATAAAAATACTTCTTATTATAATTACTTGTTGTGTTTAATTAAGACCGGATCAGATGTAAAACTATATTTTAAAAATATATCACTGTTATTTGCATTTTCTTTCATGGTAACTCTTTGGGTTCACAGAACCATTTTTAGAGTGAAGTTTTGTGAGACCGGTTGAATGTTTGTTTAATCCGATGTGAGAAAGGTGTTCGTTCAACGAACAGCACCTCGTCTAAGTGAGAGTCCGGAATCTCGCTTAGACGAGTAAGGGCCTCGCGTAAGCGAGACGCCCTGATTTCCTTTCTCTCATCCGTTGTGTTCATATTACATTGTTTTTCTCTAAATATCGATTAATTTTCAAGGAAAAGGGAGAATTTATTGTAAAATGTAATCGTTTGAATAAAAATAAATGTAAAAATAATTTAGGACGTTACACTTGGTATCAGAGCCTAGCCTCTCCTAGTACGGTATGGTTCGAGAACGAACCAGGCGGAAGCTGGTGGGCATGTGACATCCTGGCGCTGTTGAGGGCGGGGAGTGATCGCCGGTGCATGGACACGGACAAGGAGCGGCTCCTGGCAGGCTTCCAGCGGAGAATGTGACATCCCGGGCACTGTTGAGGGCGGGGAGTGATCGCCGGTGCATGGGCACGGACAAGGAGCGGCTCCTGGCAGGCTTCCAGTGGGAGGGACACATGAATGAATCGAATACATACCGGAATGAGAGGGATCCAAAGACTGTATAGGTATGGGACTATACAGTCGAGGATAGCTTAAAGAAATGAATTCGTACTACCTATACCAACAAACGCATTAGCCTTTTCGGTAGCCTATCACTTAAGAACTCCAAAGTTAAGCGTGCTTAACTTGGAGTAATTCTGGGATGGGTGACCTCCTGGGAAGTTCTCAGGAAATGTGTGAGTGAGGACAAAAGCACATTGGAAAGGACTCGTGTTGGTCTGTGGGGCGAGTCGTTCATTCCTGAAAAGCGGCCGGGGCGTTACAGTGGTATCAGAGCCTAGCCTCTCCTAGTACGGTATGGTTCGAGGACGAACCAGGCGGAAGCTGGTGGGCATGTGACATCCTGGCGCTGTTGAGGGCGGGGAGTGATCGCCGGTGCATGGACACGGACAAGGAGCGGCTCCTGGCAGGCTTCCAACGGAGAATGTGACATCCCGGGCACTGTTGAGGGCGGGGAGTGATCGCCGGTGCATGGGCACGGACAAGGAGCGGCTCCTGGCAGGCTTCCAGTGGGAGGGACGCATGAATGAATCGAATACATACCGGAATGAGAGGGATCCAAAGACTGTATAGGTATGGGACTATACAGTCGAGGATAGCTTAAAGAAATGAATTCGTACTACCTATACCAACAAACGCATTAGCCTTTTCGGTAGCCTATCACTTAAGAACTCCAAAGTTAAGCGTGCTTAACTTGGAGTAATTCTGGGATGGGTGACCTCCTGGGAAGTTCTCAGGAAATGTGTGAGTGAGGACAAAAGCACATTGGAAAGGACTCGTGTTGGTCTGTGGGGCGAGTCGTTCATTCCTGAAAAGCGGTCGGGGCGTTACAACCAGCACCCAAAAATTTACCATATTGTCTTTTCATCATTCCATTGAAGTGGTAGTTCCTCGCTTAAGAAAGGCATTACTTTGAGAATTTTACACCTCTTGACCTTATTTGCGTGCCTTTTAGTGCAAACCTGAGAAAACTAAAAGTTAGTTGAAAATTTTCACTCTATTCTTAGTTTTTGCGGTTTTGATAGTTATTTACACACAATTAACAAACATAGGTTATGAAATTGATGTAGTTAATTTACTATTAAAATATGGTAAAATCGAAACTAACTTAGCGAATAGGTCCACCCGACATTGGCTTGCTTAGTATGTCTAAATGAGTATGTTTTGTGTGTTGTGGGACCTAGATATATTGGTTTAGGCTAACATAATCCTGGTGATCGGTATGTCTGAATGAGTACATACTAGGATTTACCAAGGGTACCAATATCCATTGTAGTTTTGATTTGTAAGTAAAAGTATCGTATCCATATGGAGTAATTGTATGATAAACGAAAAATAACAATCTATACTTGTAAAATCACTATAAAACTATATACACTATATTCATAATTATACAATAATTGATGTTGGTGGAGTATATCGTTATGGTGATGAAAATATAAAGAAAGAAATCAGTATAAACAAAAGTGTATGGATTCATTTTTACATTTCTCCCTTTTAAGCATATGTTATTCTACTTTGTACATTTACACAAGTCAATCATGTCAATATAACATAAATGTCAGTAAACCCACGGTGAATAGATCTTAGTGCTTTCCCCCAAATCAATTTATCATCTGTTTCACAAAATTCCTTGCGCTAGGCGTTGGCCTTAATAAATAACAACTAGTACATTCAACTTTATCCATTGACAAAGAACATAGTAGTTATTCTGTTCTTCAACTCGTTTGAATGTTATCTCCCAACACAATTTAAACATATATGTGAAATGTTTTCTTGTTTGAAACACACATTAGACATATAAAACAAAACACTAACAATGATTAAAAAAAATAAATAATACAAAAGTATTCAATACAAAGCTAGCACTAGTGCAAAAAGGGTATACGAACATAAGATATGAACTCCATTATCTGAGAAACGAGTTTAAATTAGATGTGGTGGCATTTTTGAAATTATTAAATTGGATCTAAGAACACGGTTCCAGGGGAACTGAGTTCTTATGTCGTATTTTTTTTAAATACACCTATGAACTCGGTTATGGGGGGATCCGAGTTTGTAGGTTAGGCCATACTTTTTTATTTTTTAAATACACCTATGAACTCAGCTTTGGGGGGAACCAAGTTTGTAGGTTCAAATTTCTTGTACCTATAAACACGGTTCTTGTGTGAACCAAGTTCTTAGTGTGTTTGCATATGTTTACTGATAAGTGTACATGTTGTCTTGTTTTTTAGTGTTTTTAGGTGTAGTTTTTGCTTCTTTTTGCCTTTGTTTCCTCCCGATTCCCTTGATTTCTAATTTTGTTCCGCATATACTACTCGGTTGTCTCTATTTTTGTAGGGTTATTGATGTTTCAAGTTTATTTTGATGAGAAATGGCAATTTAGATACATGTAGAGGCTTCTGGGACCCTTAGCAATGCAATCTGGAAAAATTATAGGAAATCACCGCCAGTGGTTGTAACCACAAGTCGTGGTTGGCACTGGAATTGAGAAGGATTAGGTGGTAGTGACCACTACTGGCTGTGGTTGTCATCAGGGCATCATATTCTTACGTTTTTGAGCATCAGACCCTGAACCACGTGGTTGTCCCTATGAGGCCCAGTTTCTTGATTTTTAGGATGCATATTGGGGGTAGTTGGGTGCACTGGAACATACCTTTTGCACAAAGAAAACAGAGAACGAGAATTGGAAGACTTTTGAGAGGATTTTGGAAGAAAAGCATGAAAGATCTTGGCATCTAACATCGAGTTTTAGAGGATCAAAGGGATTTCTAAGTGAGAACTAGTTTTCTTTTCTTCTTCTACCTTTTTAAATTTCATCTTGAAAGTTTTGTAATTCTCTTAATACGAATTTTATGATGGATTGTATCAAGTTTCACATGTGTAACTAATTTCAGATCTTGAGAGTTAGGGTTTATGACATGATTATGATTGAATTACCTTTTGTGCGTTTTGATTATGAACCCTTGTTTCTATTCAAATTTTGTGCATACTTAAAGCTTTTGATGATCTAGAGATAGACTCAACTAAACCTAGAACGTCAAGATAATTGAGAGATTAATCGTTGTTTTTAAACGCCTAAATTTGAACTTAGGGTTATGGATCACGAAAGTGGGCATAACACTTCGAGGTTAAATGAGATTTCATTGTTCTTAATAAGTTCAAGAAATGAATCGAATGGTGTTCTTTATTAATTAGGCATGTTATCGTTGTTCTGAGAGGGAAGTGTTAGCGAATTTAGGAAATCTCGCCTTAGAACATTAATTCATAAACGAAAGGTCTTAGTTAAATCAATGCGTAATGTATTCACATACCTAAATCCCAAGAATTTGGCCATCGTGCAATCCAACTAAAACCAAAGAGTTTGATTTTCTGTCATAATTTTGCTGTAGCATTTAGTTTACTACAAATTTCCATTGTCGAACAAATTTTCTAGATAATTGAATTACCGCTATATCTAGTAATTGAGCACAATCTTTGAGGGAACGATATTTTTATTACTGCGATACCCCGTGCACTTGCGGTTGGCTATCATTTACATGACAAATTTTGATAATGACAAGAAAAATCCTCCAAGAAATCAAGTTCAAGATCAAAAGAAATAAAGTTATTAGTCAAACAAACTTGTGTTTAATCATACTTTCTTAGAATTACATGTATAAGATCCATAAGCAAAAAGAACCATAATGTATAGAGATCGCTATCATGTAAAAGTGCTTAAAATTATAGTTGGTCACATGTTAATCGATTAGCCAAGGTATCACAATTGATTAGATGAGGAAACAAGTGAAAATAAAGGTTGACACATCAGTGTAATTGATTAGCCAAGGTATCACAAACGATTAGATGAGGAAACAAGTGAAAAGAAATGCTGACACATCAGTGTAATCAATTATTCAAGATATCATAATCGATTAACATGGGACAAATCGATTAACATGTTAGCCTAATCGATTAGTATGCGTAAAAATGATAAATATCGGCTTAAAAATAGAAAACCAGAAACTGAATCATGTGTTCCCAAAATAAAGCCCAAACCCTAATCTTTTCCACTCATCTATTAAGCTCCAAGACCCTATAAATAGGTATCAAATCGCAAGGAGAAGAGATACAAGACACAAGAACAAATTGGTATTTTCATATTATTGAATTTCTAGATCTAAGCTTTCTATTTTCTTATGAGGCAAATAGTGTGAGCTTCAATTTATTTCATTCACTCTATTGAGAGTTTATAGTTGCTGTACACCATTTTAAGTGATTCCTTAAGGTTGGGTTGTTGAACCTAAGTGTGTTATTAAGAGATTATGAGATTGAGTGGGGTTCCCAAATTTTGTGAGGATTAAGTTCTTAGTGTGGGACATTGAGAAACTGTAATTGCTCCAGAATTGTATCTCAAATCTTTAATAAGTAAAATTTTTCCAAGTGGTTTGCTTGGGGACTAGATGTACACCACTAGTGGAAGTGGTGGAACTAATATATCAGTTTATTTCTCCATATTTACTGCCTTTGTTTAAATTAAGCAATTTATTTGTATTGTTTTGGCTAAGTATTAAATTTTATTTTTTTATTAATCTGTATTAAGTATGTTAAGTACATAAGAATAATTTTCAAAGGCATTTCAACTATTTTTAAAACACTTAATTCACCTCTCTTTAAGTATTGAGGCTACTTGGTAATAAGTGGTATCAGAGCTTGACTAATGGTGTACGTCTTCAAATACCTTAACATATATGTATATTAGAGCTGTCAAAATGGGCCAACCTGGCCTACATGGGTTGGCCCACCACGGGTTTGAAATTTTTATAACCTAATCCAACTCGGCTCGCTTTATAGAGTGAGTCACTTTTCTCAACCCGACTCAACCCACCAGGTGGCTCGCGGGTTGACCTACCTTTTTTCAAAAAATTAAAAAATCAAATAAAAATTAAGAAAATGCCAAAAAATATTTTAAAAATAGAGAAATAGAAATTTTTTTATTTTCCTTACATTCTAATACCAAATTACATATAAATATTATATTATATAAAATTCTATTATTATGAAAATAAAAATAAATAACATATTCCATTTATATTAAATCCATAATTCATATAATCCATAACTCATAAAACAAAACCAGATACATTCCATAGTTTAACTTTAAGATGATACAAATTAAAAACATCATACAAAATAAAAGTCCAAAATACCCATTGATAAAGTTTAGCTTAAAGTCTTAACTTAAATACCACTAATTAAAGTCTTCAATACCACTAAGTAAAATTTCCAACTCGCGGGCCAACCTGACTCATTACAGGCTTGGCCCACTGTGAGCTGGGTTTAGTGGGACGAGTTAGAAAAAGCTTCACTTTGAAAATGAGCCATTTTTTCAACCTGGCTTACCTAAAACCCACCTCGAGCTGGGTTGGCTTATGGGTTACAACCGATTTTGACGCCTCTAATGTATATGTTGTTGCGTGAACATATCTCTTCGTGTTTCTTTGCCATTGTATTGAGGGTGCCTAAATCTGTGTTTTTTTTGCCATTGTATTGAGTGTGGGTTATGCATTGGGACGTAACATGGATAGAGGGTTGATGCACATTGCACACCCCTTGATGTAGTAGTTCATACACACACCACTACACATATACCACGACTAGATACGAATATAGCCATGTAGTAGTACTCACCATACTTTGATTTTTTATTGATAAATAGACACACCATCCTTAAATTAAAGGTAACGAATCTCGTGTAACACATTTTACTATAAATCAATCCTTGTATTTTGTCTAAAAGGTATATCAACCTTCTATATATTGTTTAAGAAAGTAGGAATAATTTTTTATTGAAAATTATAGAGATTACTTAAAAACTAAGGTGGATGAATTTTAACAATATTTTTAAATGAATTTTTTTTTACTTTAGCTTCCTTAATCAATGCCCTGATTGGCATTTTCCACTTTTAATTCATGACATCTTAAAATTTTTAATTTCATTAGTCTTTAATTTCATAGAATGTCATTTGTTGTTTCTTTTCTATTTACAATAAAAGTCTCCATTTGAACATCTTAGATTAAATTATTCATACACCTTATTTATCCAATTGAGTTAGATATCATTGATTGATTTAATTAGTTCAAAAAAATTAAATTTAATATTATAAAGTAATAATTTTAAATAATAATATTTTTTACTTTAGGTAATAATTTCATTAAAATATAAATAATAAATTTTTTTTCCTAATTTGGACCATAAGTTTAGAGACTAACTTTTTGGACAATAATTTTAATTATTTTACAATATTCATTCTTAATTTTAATTGACTAGGTGTATTGTGTGTTGAATAGTGTCACACCTCAAGTGTTGCATTTGGCCAAATTCATGGATTGTAGTTGGATTAATGCACCACGTATAAGTGAAGAGTATGAGAGTGAAGTTAAAATGTTTCTAGGGTTTGTAATTCAAAATGCCAAAGATGTGAATGGAAGATACTTTTGCCCTTGTGTTAAATATGGGAATACGTATCCGCTAGGCTTGGAGGTATTGAGGGAACTTGTGTTACGTGGTGGTTTTCTCAAGAACTATACATGTTGGATATGGTATGATAAACATGTTGAGACGCAGAGTATGACGAATAAAAGTCAAAACGAAAGTTTTGCACATGATGTTGATTGTGATATGGATAATCGACTTGAGGAGATGATTCATGATGTTGGTGTGTACTTAAGTCCATTGATTAAAGACTTGAGACTGTTGTGGGGCGAGGTCGTTGAAGTCTTTGATACATTTGGGTGTGAGATATTCAAGTTACATGCAATGTTGTTCTATACAATTAACGACTTTCCAGCCTATGACAACTTATTTGGTTATAGGGTCATAAAGTGTGTCCTATATGTGAGGATGAGATTTTTTACCAACAACTATATCATGGGAGGAAGATGATTTATCTTTGACATCAAAGGTTTCTAAAAGTAGATCCATGCCATAGGTTAAAGAAAGCCTTTAACAGTGCAAAAGAGTTTGATATTGCTTCTCCAACATGATACACTCGCAAGTGTACGAGTATATCACGTAGTATAAAAGATTTATCATTTCCACAGGGACCATGTGCTCAAGTATGAATGATTGAGATTTTAAATATCTAGACAAACAAATTCAACTTTGATTGCTTTATAATTTAAATTGCTGAAATTAAAATTTTGCAAAGGAATAGGTTTTGAGAAAATTTTTAATTATGCCTATGTTGAGATTTAGGATGATGAGACTAATTTGTATTAGAGAATAAAGGTTGCTCTTATTTATAAATCCTACGTTTTCAAGATGAATTTTCCTAATTTAATTAGTTTATTGCTTTCGGAACTCCACTAACGTACCTAATTTTCTAAGAACCATGTTCAATTCGCAAGTTAGGTCCATCAATGTTCATTGAAAATTCAAAAGCCCTCAAAAGACTATGTTACTTTTATAGTCCTAGTCTTAGGTTCAATTTGAGTAAATTGAATATTTAAGTTCACTTTTCAATTCTTCCCTAATTATTTAAAAATCACTTTAGCCTATCTCCAGATCATAAAGCGCATAAGAATAGAACACAAATTGAATGAAAAACACAGACTTTATAAATAAAAACTGAATAAAGAATATCAATATATCATAGTCACCCCCTGAATCCTAAGAAAAACAAGTCTAGCTACATATAATTTAGGAAACCGAGCTATACATGGTCCTAATTAGAATTTCACAAAGGGAATACATAAAGAGAACAAAGACAAACCAATAGAAACAACATTCTTCATGAATCTTTCTTCGATAAGCCTTTGTTTCTCCTTGATTCCTTGTAAGGTATTTCCTTAAAAACTTGTTCCTTGCCTCTATAATGGTGTTTATGCCTCTTGGAATACGTGCCCCCCCTTTTGGACCCTTTCTCCCTTTAATACCAGCAAAAAACATGAAATTGGGTTTCTATAGAGGCCACGAACCATGGCCTGGCCGTAAAGTGCTCTGCCAGGGACTCTAAATTTTCTGCTTGCTGGAACCATGGCCATGCTTTTAACCACGACCTGGGCATGGTTTTGGGGAAAGTCTCCATCAATTTTATTTCTATTTAGGGCACCAATGACGTTGCTATAGGTTGCTCTTCCATTATTAAACATAAAAAGGTCTTGGAACCTTATGTTACCTGCAAAACTAGCAAAACCTAGTAACAATTGTGGGAAGAAACAAAATACCTAAAAACTCCTAACAAAAAAGTCCTAAAATGATGTGTTTTAGAGACACATCAAAATACCCCAAACTAGAACATTGCTTGCCCTCAAGCAATCACTATATTCATCTAACAAACAACAATGAGCAATAATGCTAGCAAACTAAGGAACCCAAACAAAATTATGATCTTTCAATTTCAAAATTAGAGATAAAGAATCTTAATTTCAAAAAATTCATGTAATCATTTAACCATACTTCTAAAGACTCAACAAGATCACTCTCTCACCAATTCTTTCTTAGTGTTTGAAGAGTGATGTCCTTCGGTTTGAAAAATGCTGGAGCAACCTACCAAAGGGCGATGGTGACCCTCTTCCACGACATGATGCACAAGGAGATGGAAGTCTACATGGATGTTAACCCGGCGATAGCGTCTGAACCGTTCGTTTCTACCATCGGGTTGTTAATTGGCAAGCGCACCAATCGTTTGTAGTTTTCAAAATTTAGATATCGTTCCACTGGGATTGAAAGTCCAATAACAACAGTAATTTTCTATTCACTATGGTAAATGTGAAGAAAGTTATGGACAAAAGAATGATTTATATACAATTTATACAATATTCACAAGATAGCATGGTTGAGTTGTTCATGAGATAAAAAGAAAATAAAAATCTATCTAAAAAGTTGAGTTGCAATCTAGAATAGGTAAGGTACTTGAGATAAACACAGATAAACAAATTATGTTGGAAATTGGATCCCTAATCTAGAATAACAATGAGGAACTCAAGACATGCATATTTAATCATCAAGTTTCCTGTCATTGCAGCTTAAAATCATTATAACCGATCCCTCGTGATATAAATTCTAAGAATTCACCGTAAAGTCGGATCCTTCATGAGCTTTCTCAGTAAAAACTTGCATTAAGACCTGGCCTTATGGCAACAATGGTTAACAACCCCTATAGAATTGAGATACCAAGGGTATTCCAACTTTTACTTTCGTTAAAACAAGTTTCAATACGGCATGAATAATCATTCTCCCGTTTGACATTCATACTAATAAAACAAGTTTCAATACACATAAAAATCATTCTCCCGTCTGACGTTCATATTAATAAAAGGTTGAAATACTAACATGGACTTGAATCATAAACATGCAGAGGTCAAATTCACAACATTATACTCAATAGATTAGTTCACCAATTCCAACATAAACAAATTAGTTACACATGGTGAAAGTAAAGACAACACTTACAGAGTTTGACATTACGAAGACGATGGTAACTTCACGATACAACGATCACAATACACCAAAACACACTCAAGTATCTAGAAAACTATTCTAGAACTACAACTCACAAAAGAAGTACTCAAAGTCGAGCACAAAGAAGAGAAGTGAATGAGAATGGGATGCCTTGAATGGTGTTGGATGGCCCTATTTATAGGGCTGAGCAAGGGTGCTGACGCTACGCGTCAGGCCCCTGACTCAGCTTCCATTAAACAGCTGATAATGGCCACTTCAAATTATTAAATTTGATCATGCTTGGCCACTTGGACGTGTTTCCACTGTATTTTGGCCATTTGTGCTTAGTGGGGTGGCCCTTGGTGCTGAGTGGAGTACCCATTATTGGGTCCAAGTAGAGTGGTTGGCCAAGTTGGAGTTGGAGTCCACGCAGCACTGACGCTACGCGTGGCTGTGACGCATAGCGTCAGCATCAAAATTCAGAGTCCACGCTATGCGTGGGATTGATGCTACGCGTCAGATCCTCCAGTATAATTTTCTCTTGAATTCTTTACTTTTTCACTGCAAAACTAGAGAAAATGGATCAAGGGCAGATTATTTCCAACAACATTCATTTATTGAATTAAAACCTAATTTTCTAACAAATTAACCAAACTTTTATTATTTTTATAAAATTTTTATTAAAAGATTTATTTTAAATTTGAGGACTAACAAATACCCCCAACTTGAGACATTGCTCGTCCTCAAGCAAGAGAGAAAAATAAAAATAAAAATTTGAAATCAAATTTTTGAGTTAGTCCGAGAATTTACCACAAAAAGTATTTACACAATTTACCATTTTGAAATAATCAATTATAGACATCTAATATAACAAAGGTTTAATGATAAAATTCTTTACAATATTTTATTAACATACCAAGCATAATTTCAGGCTTACCTCTCCAAGTGTTTATCTCAATGCAATTGGTAACCTGTTTCACTCAATCAATCATAAAATCAAATGAATTTAATTTTGATTTTCATATAATCAATGGTTGGTTATACAGAGTTAATTCAGAAATCACAAGGTCTTTTCACGGGTTGTAATGAGACTTGGCTTACAAGAATCAATGAGTTTTTTCTTGGAATTCAAAAACCTAAAATCATAAAAGAGCATTTTATAATTCTTAGGCTTTTTCTTGGCCCAAACTTCTCATTTTCTTTTATTGGTGAAAAATAAATACCCCCAACTTGATTCTTTTCACTATTTTTGACTTTTCTTTTCATACTTTATTTTCTTTTGAAAAGAATCAAGTTGCTTATTTTCACTCCCCATGTTTGTAAGAACACTAAAGATATTTTTCATTTATTTCAACTGCTCTTTTAATCAATCAAGTATAGGGAATGGTTAAAATAGATTTAGGTTTTAAGGGTACCAACAAATTTATTTTAGGCTCAAATTGGCTTTCAAAGGGTAAAATAATTTTTACCAAGGTAAGCTGTTTGGCCCAAGGTTTCTTTTCACCAATAAATGTGCCTTGATCATTTTCCTGAATTCTCTGTATAACAACACAAATCAAAGATTAAAGCAAAATCAATTCGAATGAAATTATGTCGATTAAACCCTCAAGTGTTTAAAAAGATTTCTCAACTCACCGGGTTATTGAAATTTGCTTGATAATTAATAAACTTATTGTAATTAAATTTATCAAAATTCCCAAGTTATAAAAGAATTAATAATTGATTTTACAAAAATTTTGGTTTTATTGTGTAAAAATGTTAAGTGAATAAATTAACTTTCTAACAAAAATTTGATTATTTATTGAAAGATAAAATTTATTTTTTTATTTTTCATGCAAGAACATAATTACGCAAGATTAAACACACCACATAATAAAAGACAAAAATATCCAAAATAATATCAATGTAAACATGAAACTAACAATAAAAATGTATGTAAAAAGGTGCAAAAGATAACACCATCAATCCTCCATCTGGTCATCATCCTCCTCCTCCTCATCAGCATCACCATCAGTATCAGCCTGTGCTCCAGAAGGTCCAGTAGTGGGGATAGATTTCCTTGGTGCCATCTGCGAAAAGGAAAATTTAAAAATCAAACACACATTATTATTTGAAAAACATATCAAACATACACAATCAACAAAAAATTTTAAACATAAAAATTTTATTAAAGGAAATCACAAAAGATTCACACACAATCCACAACAACATTTTTTTTTGAAATTTTTTTTTTGTAAAAATCAACATTCATATTTTTGGATTTTTAACAACAAAAATACAAAATACAACATGCATAACATACATAAATATATACAAAATTTTTTTTATGTATTTTTAATTTTTATCAATGCAAGAAAATATAACAAATACAAACTAAGAAAATTTATTAATTAAAAAATAAAAAAAACAAACAATAAACAAACATACAACATGTTAAACAAATGAAAAACATAAAAAATAACTAAATTAAAATAACAAACAAAAAATAAAAAATAAAAAATAAAAAATAAAAATCAGAAACAGAGGCTGACGCTACGCGTGGGTGGGACGCTACGCATCAGCTCTGTTCTTCCCACGCTACGCGTTAGTGGGACGCTACGCGTGGGCTTGCAGAACAGACACTGCAAAACAGGGGTTGCGCAGCAGCAACCCCCTTCCAGAACCACATTAAATCCATTCAATTCCTTATTCTAACAGCAAACAAATACCAATGGTCTTCTAATCCTAACCCTAACCGCATGCAATTCTAAGAATTAAAATTGATTTTAAAGAGAAGGGATTTAGAACACTTACTTGGAATCCTTGAACGGTTGAGGATTTGGGAAGCTTGAATGGTTGAGAGAAAAAGAGGATTTGAAGGTTTGAGAGCAAAAGAGGTTTGTGAAAATTAGGAGAAAGGGAGGCAGTTTTAAAAGTGATGGACTTAGGCCTTCCTCTGTTTCAGTTTTAAAAACTGAATGTGGGTTCTGACGCTACGCGTGGTAGGTACGCTACGCGTAAGGTCCAAAATTCAGAGTCCACGCTACGCGTCACAGTGGCGCTACGCGTGGGCTTCTGTTTTTGATTTTTCAAAATTTTGATTTTCAAAAACCTTTTCTTTTGAGTTTTAAACCCCTTTTCTTTTAAAAACATAATTCTAAAAATTTTTGTTTTGTTTTGTTTTGTTTTGTTTTTGTTTTTTTATGTTAAAAATAATTGAAAATAACAAGAAAAGAATGGGTTGCCTCCCATTGAGCGTTAGTTTTAGTGTCTCCAGCCAGACATTACCTCTGATTAATCAGGTGGTCTCCCAATATTCATTGAGGAATCACCTGTCTTTTTCTTTCTCCTTATTCTTCTCCGATGCTTGATTACCTGTCTTTCATCATTCAAGGCATCGGTTAATTTAAAACAATTTAATTGATTGGGAAGAGATATACCTGGTTCGGTTGAAGGGTAAACTTTATCATTCGTCCTAAGATGTTGATGGGCACTGAAGTTTACCTCTTCTTCATAAACTTTGACTGCAACCATACTTTGATCAACATCTACTCTTATCTTTACAGTCTTCATGAAAGGTCTTCCTAGGATCAGGGGGATCTCAGTATCCTCCTTCATATCCAGTACCACAAAGTCAACCCTGAAGTGGTACTTATCAACCTTTACCAATACATCTTCCACAATCCCAAAAGGCTTCTTGACAGAGCGATCCGCAAACTGTAAGTTCGTCTTCGCTTCTTTTAGCTCAAATTCACCAATGCGCTTTATTAAATCTAGGGGCATCAGATTGATGTTTGCCCCTAAATCTAACAGAGCATTCCTGATGTTGATATTTCCAATGGTTACAGGAATGGTGAAACTCCCCGGATCTTTACATTTTTTCAGAGTTATGATGCTAGTACAGTTTGTTTCTTGCTCTTCATTTACTGGTTCTTGCATATTTTTTCTTTTTCATTTTTTTCTATTTTTTTACTTTCTTTTTCTTCTTTTTCTTTCTTTTTCTCATTCTTTTCTTTACAATCAATTTTCACAACTTTACAATTTTTAGAAGAAACAGCATTACATTGTTCCCTTGGGTTTTGAGTGTTTGCAGTAAACCCAGAACTTTTTAATTTGGCTATTTCTTTTGCAAGTTGACCCATTTGTATATCCGATGCTTTCCAGGCAGCTTCATTTGTCTCCACAAACTGTAATAGTTGTTGAATAGATTCCTCTATCCTTGCCAATCTTGCATTGTCAGTTTGTTGTTGCTTAAACTGATTGTTAGGAGGTCGGTTGGAAGGTCCAGCATCCTGTCTCCAGCCAATATTCTGATTTTGCCAACCTTACAGGTAATTGTTAGGAAAAGAATTTCCATGATTGAAAAGAAAATTACCTAAGGGTGCTTTTTGATGGTTCATAAAATTGGCTTGCTCTTGCTCATTTCCACAATAACCACATGGTTGTTCTCCCATGCAGTGCATACATTGTTTAAGTTGAGCAGGGGGTGGTGATGTTACTTGAGCAATTTGGAGTTTCTCCAATTGCTTGCTCATAACTTCAATTTGTTGGGTCAATAATTTTTGCTGAGCCAATACTGCATCATTCACTCCCAATTCGAGTATTCCTGGCTTTCTCTGTACATTAACTCTTTCATGTTTTGCTTGGCGGTCACTGATAGACATTGATTCCAATATTTCAATTGCTTCCTCTACAGTTTTGTTCATTAAAGAACCACCTGCACAAGCATCTAACATCATCTTGAACTGAGGTAATAAACCATGGTAAACGATCCTTACCTTTTTGGCATCATCCAGGTTATGGTTTGGACATTTTCTCAAGAGTGCCTTGAATCGTTCCCATGTTTCCCCTAATGATTCATCATTATTTTGAGAAAAAGAATGTATGGCTGTCATGGCTTCAAAATATTTTGAAGGAGAATAAAATCTTTCCAAAAATTTTCTTTCAACATCGGACCAGTTTGCAAAACTACCCGGTGGGCAAGATTTAAACCATTCTTTAGCTTTACCAATCAATGAAAAAGGAAATAACCTCATATAAACAGATTCTTCTTGATTGGGTTCAAAACCAATTGTACTGCATAACTCATAAAAAACAGTTAAATGTTCATACGGTTCTTCATGATTTAAGCCATCAAATTGATTATTTTGAATAATATTTAAAGTAGCAGGTTTAATCTCCACTGGTACAACAGGTCCTTGAAACATTCCCGAAACTCGGGGTGGACTATTAATAGAAGCAAACTGTCCCAATGTTCTCCTTTCAGCAGCCATATTTGAATTTTCAAAAGTTTTAGAAGTAGAAGAAGATTTAGTTTGTGTTTTAGATTTCAAAGACTTGATTTTCTTTACAAACCTTTTTATCTCAGGATCAAAATAAATTTTACCTGTAGTAGATCGGGTTTGCATACACAAACTAAACAAAGAAAGTTAGTGTAAAAAAATTTAACTAAGGTAAAAAAAATATTTACCACGGTAATTAAAAATTCACTATTTTACTGAAACAATTCAATCCCCGGCAATGGCGCCAGAAAACTTGTTAACCCGGCGATAGCGTCTGAACCATTCGTTTCTACCACCGGGTTGTTAATTGGCAAGCGCACCAATCGTTTGTAGTTTTCAAAATTTAGATATCGTTCCACTGGGATTGAAAGTCCAATAACAACAGTAATTTTCTATTCACTATGGTAAATGTGAAGAAAGTTATGGACAAAAGAATGATTTATATACAATTTATACAATATTCACAAGATAACATGGTTGAGTTGTTCATGAGATAAAAAGAAAATAAAAATCTATCTAAAAAGTTGAGTTGCAATCTAGAATAGGTAAGATACTTGAGATAAACACAGATAAACAAATTATGTTGGAAATTGGATCCCTAATCTAGAATAACAATGAGGAACTCAAGACATGCATATTTAATAATCAAGTTTCATGTCATTGCAGCTTAAAATCATTATAACCGATCCCTCGTGATATAAATTCTAAGAATTCACCGTAAAGTCCGATCCCTCGTGAGCTTTCTCAGTAAAAACTTGCATTAAGACCTGGCCTTATGGCAACAATGGTTAACAACCCCTATAGAATTGAGATACCAAGGGTATTCCAACTTTTGCTTTCGTTAAAACAAGTTTCAATACGGCATGAATAATCATTCTCCCGTTTGACATTCATACTAATAAAACAAGTTTCAATACACATGAAAATCATTCTCCCGTCTGACATTCATATTAATAAAAGGTTGAAATACTAACATGGACTTGAATCATAAACATGCAGAGGTCAAATTCACAACATTATACTCAATAGATTAGTTCACCAATTCCAACATAAACAAATTAGTTACACATGGTGAAAGTAAAGACAACACTTACAGAGTTTGACATTACGAAGACGATGGTAACTTCACGATACAACGATCACAATACACCAAAACACACTCAAGTATCTAGAAAACTATTCTAGAACTACAACTCACAAAAGAAGTACTCAAAGTCGAGCACAAAGAAGAGAAGTGAATTAGAATGGGATGCCTTGAATGGTGTTGGATGGCCCTATTTATAGGACTGAGCAAGGGTGCTGACGCTACGCGTCAGTGTGACGCTATGCGTCAGGCCCCTGACTCAGCTTCCATTAAACAACTGATAATGGCCACTTCAAATTATTAAATTTGATCATGCTTGGCCACTTGGACGTGTTTCCACTGTATTTTGGCCATTTGTGCTTAGTGGGGTGGCCCTTGGTGCTGAGTGGAGTACCCATTATTGGGTCCAAGTTGAGTGGTTGGCCAAGTTGGAGTTGGAGTCCACGCAGCATCAAAATTCAGAGTCCACGCTACGCGTGGGATTGATGCTACGCGTCAGATCCTCCAGACTTTTATTATTTTTATGAAATTTTTATAAAAAAATTTATTGTAAATTTGAGGACTAACAATGGACGATATCATTACCAAGTCTAGAACTAAGGAAGGATATATCAATGATTTGAGGAAACTTTTTAAGCCGCTAAGGAAGATTAGGCTCAGGTTAAACCTGACTGAGTGTACTTTTGATACAAGATTAGGAAAACTTCTAGGGTTTATGGTAAGCGAAAGAGGGATAAAAGTAGATCCTGACAAGGTCAAATAAATTCTCGAAATGTCTCCTCTCTGTACGGAAAAGGAAGTTCGGGGGTTCCTAGGAAGGTTGAACTACATTGCCTGGTTCATCTCACAATTGACGGTGACCTATGAACCGATCTTTATGTTGCTTCGTAAGAACAAACTAGGGCAATAAGATGAGGATTGTCAAAAACAACCTTTGAAAGGATAAAGCAATACCTATAAGAACCATTGATCTTGGTACCTCTGACCCTTAGGAGGCAGCTTATTTAGTATCTGACCGTGTTGGATGAGTCCATGGATTATGTGTTGGGACAACATGATAAGACTAGGAGGAAAGAATATGTCATTTACTACCTACGCAAGAAGTTTAATGAGTTCAAAATGGGATATTCTACGTTAAAACATACCTGTTATGCGTTAGCATGGGTAGCTCGACATCTGAGGAAGTATATGCTATGTCACACCACTTGGTTGGTGTCCAAAATGGACCCAATCAAGTTCATCTTTGAAAAACCCACCCTGACCGGAACGATCGCTCGATGACATGTTCTAATAACCGAGTACGACATAACATATGTCACTTAAAAGGCTATAAGAGGGAGTTCTCTTACAGATTACTTGACACACAACCTATAAGCGACTACCAACCCGTGCAATTTGAGTTTCCAGATGAGTATATCTTGACGTTGTTTAATGAAGAAGATACTAAAAAAGATAGATGGATCTTGAGGTTTAACAAAGCTTCTAATGCACTAGGGCATGGAATCAGGGCTGTTCTAATTTCATCAGATAAAAAGTTCATCCCTGTTTATGTCAGGCTATGTTTTCTCATGGAAGCAATTCTACCCATTGAGATGGAAATTCCATCCCTTAGGGTGATCATGATGGCGAAGTTAGGAGAAGCCGAAAGGGTTCAAGCTTGACATGACCAACTAAACCTGATAGATGGGAAAAGACTAATTGTCTTTTACCATGAGTAGTTGTATCAAAGGAATATGAAAAAGGCTTATAAAAAGAAGGTGCAACCTCGACAATTTCAAGAAGGAGATCTGGTCCTCAAGAAAATTTTGCCAATCCAAAAGAATCACCGAGGTAAGTGGACACCTAATTATGAAGGGGATTTGGTCCTCAAGAAAATTCTGCACTTGTTTCTTTTTCTATTCTTGTTTTCCTTTCTCTATACCTGTTTGACATACATGAATAAAATGTGTCCTTTTCAATACATGCTTACATTGTGAGTTTCATTGATGTGATAAAACATATGCTCTTCCTTGACAAATAAAACAAGACAATAATAACCATTTAAATTCGTGAGGGCAAGATGCTCCTGTTACTTGGTTTCACCTCAAGAAAACATCTCAAAGACTAGGACAGACATACGCTCTGAAGGTAGGGTTGCCTTGTTTGTTCTGTTTTATTCATGAGTCACCTTAAGTCTGTAAGGATCGCAATTCCATAGGTTTCTTCCTAGATTTAAATTTGGTTTTACATCTTTGCATCGCTTACCTTTTTCTACAGGTTGTTACGGCAGATAATCATGTTGAGTCCCGACGCCTCAACCGCCAGAGCTAGAAATCTCTTTAATTCTTGTCAGTAAAGTTGACACTTTTTAAATTTCTTATCGTCAAAGATTACACCTTTTAAAATTCCTTATTGTCGAAGTTGACACCTCTTTAAGCTTCTTGTTACCAAAGTTGACACCTTTTAAATTCCTTGCTGCCGAAGGTGACACTATTTTAATTTCGTTGTCATCGGAGATGGTGTTCTTCAAAGTCCTTATCGCCGAAGGTGACACTCTTTAAATTTCTTGTTGCCAAAGCTGACAGCTTTTAAATTTCCTTCTCACTGTTAAGTCCGTGGCAAGCGCACCACAATCGATTATAGTATAGAAAAATGTAAGCTCAAGTGTCATTCAACTAAGGGTTGCTGTTAATAGAGAATTACAGTTTATAACTGAATAAGCCTATGTACAATAAAGTAAATGATTTTCATGATTAAAAGAAATTAAAGTGATTGATAAACAGAACTTAAATATAGAAGCAGTAAAGTAGGTATTATGGAAAATCAATAGAGAAAGTTGAGATTACATTTCATCTATCTCCCCCGGCCCAGAATATGTAAACATATATAGCATTCAAAACTATTAAACTCGATGCAACATTTACTATTCATTTATATCGATTTCTTGAATATAAAATCCATAAGAAAATTTCTCAAACGCTAATTCCTCTATCATTTAAAGAAACTTTCTAGCATTAAGATCATATGTTAAACACTTTGGAATCTATTCCTATCAACACAACGTATCGAATATTTCATTCAAATTGATTTTCTAGAATCATTTTTCAATAACTCAAGAGAAACAAAGTCAAGAATTTATCAGATAGAATCAGACATTAAAAATAAAATGAAATACCAATGCCCAATAGAAACAAAGATGCCATACATATATATATATATATATATATATATATATATATATCACTAAAGATATCAAGTTTTCAACTACATTCAATCCTAAAAGATGTTTAGCTACTCATGGTAGCCATTACAATCAAATAGAAATGAGGAAAGAATGAAGAAAGCTATCTCCACAGTCCTAGGATTTGATTCCTGCAAGATAAGAGCTTTTTTCTCTCTAAAATTAGTCATCCTCTAGAAACATTCATGTTTAATAATTTTATACCAGGGGGTCTTGCTTGAGCAAACTAAGCTCTCGCTCAAGTGAGCCTTTTACTTCATGCTGAAGAAACCCCTTTGTCTTTGTCTTTGTCTTTGTGGTCTCGCTCAAGCGAGACTGCTCTTAATTGGACCATTCCTCTCTAGAATATTTTTGTTTGAGTGAGAATAATCTCGCTCAAGCGAGGGGTCTTCAGAGTGAACTTCTTCCTTTGTTTCACTCTCGCTTAAGTGAGTGAAGGTCTCGCTTAAGAGAGAGTCTTCAAAACATGAAATTTTCACCTATCCAAAGCATTTCCTCTTGATCTCTTCAACTCCTTCATACCTTTCTTCATTTCATCTTCAATTACCTTAATTTACACAAAAAATAGGGATTAATTGCTTTCAATTTAATAAGACCTAGGAACGTTCATACAAATATAAAATGTACCTAATTACAACATGATTAATATCCAAATGAATGTAAGCATGTTAAAATTGTCCATATTCAACATCAAATTTTCATCACAATGGACATTTATTAGTCTTCGAAGATGACTTTCTTTGTCATCAAAGTTGGCATCATTTTAGATTCTTTGCCGCCAAAGTGGCACCCTTTTGAGTCTTTTATCAGTATGGAATTCAAAAGCTTGGCCCTAGGACCGATGTTCGCATCTGTACTTCCTTTCCACGATGACAATATGAATGAACCATTCATATTTCCACGAAAAATAAATAAAGAAGGGCAGTTGTGAACACTTCTTTCTGTCTGGGCACTATTTATTCTAATTCAAAATAATAAAATAAAAATAATGATTAGAAAATAGGGTTCTATTTTTTTATTCTTTTTATTTTCTGTTTTATTATTCTTTTTAAAATAAATAAATAAATAAACAAAACATACACTTTTCTTTTTCTAATTTCCTTTCCCTGCATTTTGTTTTAGCCAAAGAAATGACAAAAGCACAATGTATGTTTTAGGAAATTAGGAGCAACAACTCTTAAAGGGTCAAATGGATAAAATAACTTCTAAAATTTTTCAGACTAAGGAGAACCAAAATGGATAAATCAATTAATGGAGATCTTGAATTTAAAAATGGATCATGGATGACAGTGACACATTTTCACAAACACTTCATAGGTATCAATATAAGACCAATAATCAAAAAATGCAAGAAACAATTTTTAGATACAAAATCAAGTCATTTGTAAAAAAGCCACACTCTTTTTTTTCATCTTCATCTTCCTCATCTACTTCACCACCTACTACCACCAACATCATCTTTTTCATCACCACTTCACAACCCACCACCTCTAATATCATTTTCCTCACCATTAACAACAACCCATTACCACCAACATCACCCATTTCACCTCTAACCTTCAACATTTTCAAACCCACCAATCTCCATCACAACCCTAAAAACTACCACTTCTTTCACCAAACCAATAACCCTTTTTTATTACCAACAATAACCCATCACTATCTTTAACCCTAAATCATCATCTTCTTCACCAAACTAATAGCCCCAAACCTCCACCACTGCTCTCCAACAATAACATTCCCATCTCAAACCACCATAACCTAAACTAACCCAAAACCTATTCCATTAAACCTCCAAACAATAAGAAAAAGGCCAAAGGAAGGCTTACCATCGCCACCGTCAACCACCTCTACCATAGGCCACCACTACCGCCGTGAGCCGCCACATTTGTCTCCCTCTTGGTCTCCTTCTTTCCCTTTCCCTTTTTACATCTCTTTACTTCTCTTTAATTTTCATTTCTCCCTTCTCCAAAATTTCAGATTATGACCTCTAGTTTTAGGTTACTCCCTTTTCTTTCTAGTTATGGGCCATGTTAAAAAAATGATAAAAAATAATTTTAGTAGTAAATGAAAATTTTCAATTTATGTTTTTTCTGTTTGAAAGCTTGCTAATGAAATTGCATTGGTTCTAGTGGCAAGCGTGCATTTTGAGTATCAAAAGGGAATGAGTTCAAAATCCAAGCCTCCCCCATTTGATTAATTTGTTTTGTTATCTTGAGATAAAAATGTTGTCTTGATGGAAACGGTAAGGTGCTAGATTCAAGCCTTGACTCCTTATTTTTTAAGTTTTTCTTCTCCTTTTTATTTATGTATTTATTTTTCTTCTTATTTTCTTTTAATTATTGTTTTAGTTTCTCTTTTTATGTTGTTAATAGGCCTTTTTTTTAAAAAAATCACTTAGTTTAACTTTTTTCTTTATTTTATTTTATTTTACTCTTCTAGTGCTCAACGTAAAAAAATGAAAAATCATCATTTTCTTATAGGTCAGTTAATTTATATTCTTTGTTGACTATATTAAAAACTAAAAAATATATTTCCAATTTAATCCTGAAATTTACATCCCTTTTCTTAGAATTAAAATCATCGTTTTCATTAAATAAATCATGCAATGATCTTATAACAGTGTCGTACAAACACTTTATCTTCATCGATATTATAAGATCGTAAGGGGGTGATACACATACGAAATACTACGTCTTGTATTCTCCTCTCGCATAAAACACCTCTTTTATTAAAATTCCCAAAAAAATACAATGAAGTCTCATTTTTACAAAAAAATAAATGTTTTCCTTAAATAAAAATCAAAGTTTCAACTTTATTTTATTTCTTTTTTTTCTCTTTCCCTTTTCCAAAATATAAAAAAAATCATTCAAAACGTAAAAAAAAAAAAATCAATTTTCAAATTTTATTTCTACCAAGAATTACATAACCCTGATTTCTCGGTGTACTTGGGAATAGATAGGAGCGAGAAAAATTTCTGTTGGGCCCGTTTTCCTTTTAATAATCTTTGTGTGTCTTCATTTTATTTCGAATTAATTTTACATTGTTACTATTTAATTTAGAAACATTGTTTTACCACCATGATGTTATTTTAGATGAGACGTCTTGTTAATCTTGTTTATTTTCAATCTCTTTTTCATCTGTTAGAAATAATAAGTTTTCTTGTGAAAAATTAATTTGGACGAGATGTCTCGTTAATCTTATTATTTATTTTATTTTTTTAAAAATATTCGATTTAAGATTATTTTGGACAAAACGTCTTGTTAACCTTGTTTCAAAATTTTCTTATTCCTTATATGTGTCGTTTATTTCCTTTACTAGAGGTTAAGTTAATTTATGGTTTATTTAAAATGTGTGTGACCAATTCAAGGTAACCGTTTTATAACGGACAACGTGAGTGCTAATACCTTCTTCATCTGTAATTCAGCTCCCTAAATTTAGAATCACATTCTTTTGATCAGTGTCTTATCGAAGGTTTTCCTGATATTTTAACTTTATGTCAAACAAAATTATAAAATTTAACAAGTAAGGGAACCAAGTTGAGACATCCTAAACTTGAAAGATTAAACTAAATCAAACCAAAATTAGATGACCAATTTAAAACCTAACTAAGAGTTAGAAGACTAAAATTTTGAATATACTCGAAGAAGTAGCACGATGTTCCCAACTAATGGATACATTAGATGATATAATACTGATGGATTTTTGTTTTCACTCAAAGAAGTGAAAAACAGAGGCGCATGAAGAATGAGTGGTAGGGTCAAAAGGGGACCTACAACATTGAATAAAGGAAACAAATGTGGAGCATGGTAATGTCTCCTCGTAAGAGAGTGAAGAATGGACTAACGTGAGCATCATGTTAGTTGTCAATGGTAGAGTTGCTAACTCTCTAATGGTCCCCGCTGACTAGTGTCTATGAAGGTGTCATGGGAGGCATTTAAACGAGGGTTTCACGTGCCCCCAAAACCCTTTCTTTACTACAAACCACGTGGCCTCTTCTATATTTCGCCCCTCTTTCTTTAAACGCTAACGTGGATAACTTAATCACACCAATGTCTACGGTTAAAAGTCTCACATTGGAAAAATTATAGCAAGTATTGAGGAAATTACTTTTAATGCATTGAGATATTTTGGGTTAAGTTACACCCTCTCAAAGAAACAGACCAATCAAGATGGAACATACTCCTAATATCAGCCGTTATGAGCTCATAACGATGGTACTCCTTACACTCTCCCTGGATCAAAGAAATATAGCTTCTAGACAATCTAAATAAAACTCAAATCTTCTTGAACCTTTTATCCCAACCCAACCTCCAACTCATAGCGCATTGCACAATAATGTAACAGCAGAAGGAAAATTTTAGAATAAAAAATGTTACACTCGCCTTTTTTTTAATCAATTTATTTTAGAAGATATATAATAGGGCATAGACTAAAAAATATAACTAATATTTTGATATCTGTCGAATTTGTTTTAATTTCTTAATATAGTCTTCATTTCTATTTTTTCTCTCAATTAATATGAATTGTTAGTTTTTAGAAACAAATAAAAGTAAAATTGTAACAGGATATAGTATTAAACATCAATGTGAAATAACAAATAAATTGAAATAAAAATTACTAAAATTGTATGTTGCAACTGTCCACCAAACACAGATCATTTCACATTGGATTATTCTAAGAGTCACTGCTTATTTTTAATGTGTAAGTGTAACTTAGGTATTTATCCTCAATTAATTTTCACTGACTTGTATAATCATCTTTATGTGTGAGACAAGTATAAAGTTTTAAAGCTAATCCAAAGTTTCAAAGTTACTTCATATGTAAAATAAGAATCGAATCCATAACACTTGAAAAAGATAAATATTTTCCGCTTAACTACACTCGTGAATTTGAGTCATTGTTTATATCGAAGTTAATGCAGAGAAAACCTTATTGCTTTAAACTAGTTTCGTCTAAATCAAAATCCGAATACATAGGATAAATTAATAGTATCAAATAAAGAAATTGTCACAATTACCAGAAACATCAAATAACTTTTGCGATTTCCCATCTAATGAAAAAGAAAGAAATACAAGCTTTGGCATTTTTACTAATAATGATTTGGTGTGTTTCAGTATTGCAGTTACAGAATTGGAGGGTTTTTGTTTCATGTCTTAAGCATTGTGCTCCCGTAACAGTGGTGTTATGAGTTGTGTTTGCTAGAGCTAAAATGGCATCAATTGCATCAATCAGATCGTTCTACCCCAATGAGGGACCGTATTTGTTGTTGTTTGCTCGGAAAGAATTAGATGGGGTACCCTCTTCCCTGGCCTGTCCCTGAATTTGGACAACGTTATTAATTCGCATTATATTACTAGATTATGGATGGTTGTGTGAAATTAAGGGGTTGATGGCTTGGAACCCTTTGTCTTTACTCTGTAGCATCCTCCTCGTCTTTCCTTAGGTCACTTTCAAATTTGTTTCCTTGCTTTTATTTAATGAGGCTAAGTATTGTTTCTTTTATTAAGATAGGTGCAGATGTGCAGCTTTTTTTAAAAAGCATTTTTGGTATTATTTTTTAAGGGTTTAACCTCAACTCATAGAGCTAAGAATAAGCTGGTTTTAATATTATTCTCCTAATATTTTCCTCAATTGTCTATTTGCATTTATTACTTATATATATTTAATTGTTTTAAAAAATTCTTTTTATAGATTAATTAACTTTTCAACTTTTATAATTACTATTTATTTTCATTTTATTGCAACATAAAACTCGCAAGCATAATTTCTCAACATAGCAGAAACAGAAACTAACAATTTATAGTGTATTGTTATCAAGGGAAATGCATGCGGTCATTTATTTTTTGTTGTTGTACCTTTTTAAAAGAATGCTGTCAAACACTTTTGAGGTGTAGAAGATACTTTAAAAAGTAGGGTGAAAAAAAATATAGAAGGTATTAAAAAATTTAAAGAATTTAAAAAATTAATCAATTTATAAAAAAAATTAAAAGCAATTAAATACAAGTATTAAATACAAACAAAATTAAGAAGACTATTGGGAAGAATTTTGTTATGGATATTAAAACTAAAGCAAATATTTAATGCTTGTCCTTGAGGTTGAGGTTAACTGATGTGAAAACATTGGATTGAATTCTCTGGCAAGCACACCAATCGTTTAAAAGAGTATATTTGATCGTTCCCACAAGGATTGAGTTAATTACAACTCAAAGGAGTCACTATCTGAACCAAACAAGAATTGAGATAGAACATTCTATTTTGTATTTTCTGATTACTGATTTTTATGGCTTTTTGAATAGGAAACGAAAACAACTAAACCATAACAGAGATAGAATGAATTAAACACAGAGATGACAATAGGTTAGGATTGACTTCAGCATACAAATCCACTTAAATTCGCATGAAATAGGCATCAGATTCAGTTAAGGACATCTTCTAACTTTCACGGATGAACAACCCATAATTCCTTAAGTGATTATTACTAAATCATTATAATTAAACCTTAATCCCTTAGGTGTCTAATTGTAGTGAAATTAATTACGAAAGTTGGGATGAACCCTAGTTATTCACCTAATTCCTTAGGTTTGAAGTAACTAGGTTGCAAATCGTAAACTTGAGGTCTTAACCATGATTCCTCTCTGGTGAATGCTTCTGAATATGCCTTGAATTTTCCAATTCAAGAGTTAAAGCTCAACAATTGTAGTGTTCTGAATATGCTTCAAGAATCTTCAGCTTCAATCAAGAGAGATTAAGCTTCACAATAGCCTAGATCAACCTTAACCTTAGGGATTTAGAAACTCATGGTAGAAGAGAAAAAGATTAGAGAGGATTGCATTTTTTGATGGAATTGAGAGAATTATGAGAGAGAAAATTCCTAGAGAGATAATGGAATCTAAAAAATGATCTGAATTATGAAGTTATTGTTTAATTACAGAGCAAGTTACATTTATATAGTAACTAACTTAACCTACTAACTACTAACTAATTTAATTGCAAATAGGCCTTTTAAGGGTTTACAAATAAATATGCCAACTTAACTAAAAGTATTTTAAAATAAATCAGAACACTAGCATTTGAATGTGGCACTTTCCCTCACATACAAGTATGAGCAGGCCTAGGAGCGTTGGTCTTACACTGTGTAAGTGCCTTGGTTCCAAAAACTGAGCGTAGAAACGTTGGCATGCAACGTGTGGACATTGGCATGCTGGTCCTGACTTGGTGGTGAGTGTATGAGGGAGCGTATCTGTTAGTCCTCAAATTTACAATAAAATCCTTAATAAAAATTTTGTAAAAATAATAAAAATTAGTTTAATTTGTTAGAAATTTAGGTTTTAAATTCAATAAATGGATGTTATTGGAAATAATTTTCCCCTGATTAATTTTCTCTAGTTTTGTAGTGAAAAAGTAAAGAATTTAAAGAGAAAAATGAAGATCTGGACGTGGGGATTTCTGATGCTGACGCTACACGTCACAGCCACGCGTAGCATCAAAAGCTACATGGACTCCACTTCCAGGTGGGCAAGCACTCAGCCTTTGACCCATTATTAGCCTCTCCACTTTGCACAAATGGACACACCGAATTGGGGGACAAGGACAAATGGCAAGGCATGATTGATTAAATAATTCCATAGTGGCCACTTCGAGCTGTTTAATGGGAACTGACTCAGGGACCTAACGCGTAGCGTCAGGCTGGCGCGTAGCATCAGGACCATTCCTTAGCCCTATAAATAGCGCTATTCTCCATATCTTATGCATCCCATCTCATATTTTGAGTTCTCTTTCTCTCTTATACACTCGTGTTTGAGTGTTTCTTTTGTGAGTTTGTAATTCTAGAATAGTTTTCTAGATGCTTGAGAGTGTTGTGTAGTATTGTGATCGTTGTATCGTGAAGTTTCCATTGCCTTCGTAATGTCAATCTTTATAAGTGTTGTTTTTACTTTCACCATGTATAACTAATTTGTTTATGTTGGAATTGGTGAACTAGTCTATTGAGTATGATGTTGTGAATTCGACCTCGGCATGTTTATGATTCAGTTACATGT
Source organism: Clitoria ternatea (assembly GCA_037962975.1). Classification (NCBI taxonomy): domain Eukaryota; kingdom Viridiplantae; phylum Streptophyta; class Magnoliopsida; order Fabales; family Fabaceae; genus Clitoria; species Clitoria ternatea. Next base: position 18,257,293 of record CM075670.1, on the reverse strand, counting down.
TAGTAGTTAAACCTTTTATTAGTATGAACGTCAAACGGGAGAATGATTTTCATGTGTATTGAAACTTGTTTTATTAGTGTGAATGTCAAACAGGAGAATGATTATTCATGCCGTATTAAAATCTGTTTTAATGAAAGTAAAAGTTGAAATTAGCTTAATATACCAATTACTAGGGATAGAGTTGGTAATTATTGTTACCATAAGGCCAGGACTTAATGCAAGTTTTTACTGAGAAAGCTCACGAGGGATCGGACTTTACGGTGAATTCTTAGAATTTATATCATGAGGGATCGGTTATAATGACTTTAAGCTGCAATAACATGAACTTGATGATTAAATATGCATGTCTTGAGTTTCTTCATTGTTATTCTAGATTAGGGATCCAAATTCCAACATAATTTGTTTATCTGTGTTTACCTTAAGTATCTTAGCTATTCTAAATTACAACTCAACTTTTTAGATAGATTTTATTTTCTTTTTATCTCATGAACCACTCAATTATGTAATCTTGTGAATATTGTATAAATTGTATATAAATCATTCTTTTGTATACAAGTTTTGTTAAGTTTACCGTAGTAACTAGAGAATTACTGTTAGTTATTGGACTTTCAATATCAGTGGAACGATATCTAAATTTTGAAAACTATAAATGATTGGTGCGCTTGCCAATTAATAACCTAACAGTAACACGGGGGTTAACAGTATCACAGGCGTGTGGACGCTAGCTCCCTGGTCTAGGTCCATCAACCTTGTAAAAGCAAATGTATGAGTAGCTTACGCCTAACCTGTAGAGTACCTTCACAAATTAGCATATCCCTAGCGTGTGCTTATACTGGTAAGCATAGCCACGTATGGGTTCTAGGGGGATCCTGATGCGTAGAGTGGTCCTTGGGTGTGAGTGTAGCTTGCGTACACTGGCTCTCTGGACTTGGCCCTAATTGTCTTAACCGGCCAGCATAGCCTTATGCTGAGGAGCGTGGCACGCGTAGCTGGTCTTCCCCTTTGTGTATGGATCAGTCCTTTAGTGGCATAGCACAACATGTGTACACACTGGGCACCGTAGTGACGCGTGAACTCTTTGCCTCTCTTTTCACACGAGTGTGAGAGCTTGATCCCTTGGGCGTGAGTCACGCTGGCTTACACCTGAAACACATGAGCACAACAGAATCCTAACATATAGATGCTTGAGATCAATGTTAGCATGTTGAGCTAGACCTTACTTTTGCATAAACTCACATGACCTAACTTAACACCAAAGAAATTGCAAAATTAGGCTTAAATTATCAACATTTTTACAAAAGTCTAGAAATTACTTAATTACATAAATAATAACTAAATAGCTTCTCAATTAATACTTAATGGCGTAAATTATAATATTAATGCATACAATAGTGCTAGATAAATAAGTCTTTTCAAGACTTATCATTAACTAAAGCTTATTTTTAATTAGAATTGAATTATTATTTCACTAATTTCTTTGACCATTAATGACAACTTATATTTTGTAAGTTATTTAAACAACAATTCTAAATAAAAGAATATGGGTACAACAAATATTTAAGGAATTACACTCTCGATTTGTAAAATGTTAAGTATAAGGGAGGTAAAGTGGGTCACCTTGACTCGATCTATAAAACCCTGCCTAAATAAGGGCTAGGGTAGGCCAAATGAAGGAAACATGCTAAAGAGGCGGCTTTGTTCAATTTTGATGATATGCTTCTAAGCCCACAAGCGAGCCTACTTTCCTTAACAATTTTTTTCTAGTATTTTTATTTTGTAATGTTAGGTGAACATTTCATCCATGATCCTTTAATCTCAAACTAGAGAAAACCTCCCCTATTTGACATAGAAACTGATCTGGTGTGAATACCAGCCCAGGGGTAAGGTATATCGGTTATGATAAATGCAAAATAAAGGCAAGTCAGAGCTGGTTGAAAACCGGACGGGGTGTGTAAACACAAATGTAATCACAACAAAACAAAGTACACCAAATGTTAATAAATGCCCCAAGGTTTAGTACAGATCTATGAGCTAGACCCTGATCAAAAAAGCTGACACCTAACTCAGAGTCAGATGCAAGTGGTCAACTTCCTTCTATGTAAAAGACTGAAACCATTATGCAATGTCAGAGGTCAAGTTACAACTTGCGTTTAGGGAAAAACTATAAATACTACTCATTCATTAAGATATAATAGGATTCATTACTCTCTACTTACTACTTCTGTAATCTTGTTCTCTTCCGTAATAACCATACCGATTTAACCATTGGAGCCTCTTTTGCAGGTACACCTCCGGTGTGTCCCCTTTGAGCACGGTTGTAATCACCCTAATTCAGTACCTTAGCGTGAAGAACACAAGATCCCCATTGGACCTGTGTGTATAATACCGTACTCCCACTGAGACAGTGTAAAAAGGAGAGCGAGTGAAACATTTGACACCAGTTCATAGAAGGTAACTTCAGACCCCCATACCGATCAGATCAGAAATAATAAACTTCTGATGGTGATACAATATGACACAAATGAGACATCTAAGATGCAGATGATGTCGATGAATGAGAGAAGAGGTACTTTAAGTAGAATATTTATAGTTTGTTCTAAATGAATGAGGTAAGAGTCAACACATTAGTTCTTTCTTCAATTCCTTATAATTGGGTTTTTAGGTCCTTAAGGAAAATACATACATTCTTTTGTCCTTAACATTTTCCTCTGTCCATCTATTAGGTCCCAAAAGTGAATTAACATCAAAGTTCTGATAAAGTGGCACGTTAAATGGCACATTCCAATGCCACATGGACGCCATGTTTGACCTAAAAGACCACATTTAGGGGTAAAAATTATAAAAAATGAAATAAGATTAAGTATTAAGGAAAAAGGAAACAGGGACGACACAATTAAAAGGTAAGGTTTTCAAAGAGCATAATAAATAAAGAAGGGAAAAAGAAGAAAGATCACACAGACACAGATGTTTGTTGATTAGTGGCTTTTTGGTGGTGCTTGGAGGGGATAAAGGTGTAAGAATGAGGAGGTTGTGGCAGAAGAGACAATGCACTTATGGTTTTCATACTCAATAAAGATGACTTGGGGTAGAGAGATGAAGGGTGATTCGATGGTGGTAATCATTAATGGTTTAATTAGTAGAGAGGGTGACGGCGCTCTGACGACAGGCGTGTGATGGGTCAGGGACGTGTCCTAGTGGGCAATGACAGCTTACCCTAAGCATGGGGCCTGGATGTCTGATGGTTCATGGAATGGGTTAGACGATAATGGTTAAAAGCCAAAAGTTTATGGTTTGGTAGTAAGTTAAAGGAGTTTGAGTCTTTATTTAGGTTATTAGTGGTATTTGGTCCCTAAGGTACTTATGAGTAGTGTTGAAAGATGGAGGTGTTTAGGGATGGTTGTAGTTTAATTTACTGGCCTGTTTGTTTTAGGTGTAAAAAGAAAAGGACCCAAAAGTAAGGGGTTATGGCTTGGTGGTGGTGAGCAAGAGGATCCCTATAATAATAAGGAAAAAGAAGAGTTATGATAAATCATACTATGTTGATACTTTACTATCCTTAGCGTTACATATTGACACTAATTATATGATTACAACATTTTTTAGGGTAAAATATACACATGGTCCCCTACGTTGTCCCATATATGTTTTTTGTCCTAGTTTGGTCGTTAGAAATTTGGACGAAAATGTGACGTGGTACTTACCACTAGGCCAAAGTGTACCTTTGTAGTAAGTTGATGGTTTTTTATTTATAAAACATACACTTAAGTTAATTATATGTATAATATTATTAGTTATAATAAATAAATTTATTAAATATATTATTAATAAAATCCTTCTCAAAAAATTATTAAATATTAATCTAACATTTTAACAATAATTTCAAATATTTAATAATATTTATTATTAAAAATGTATTATTAAATAAATTCTACTATATATAGTATTAATATAAATTATTATTAACATAATATTTAATAATATTTAAATATATTATTTTATAATACATTTTAAAATTATTTAATAATAATAAGTATTATTTAAAAATATTTTTTAATATATCATTAAAAATTATATTTACAATAACATATATTAATAATAAATAATATTAATATATTATATCATTTATTTAAAAATATATTAGTAATACGTTAATAGTTATTGATAAATATTTTAAATATATTTTTTATAAATATATTTTAAAAAATTAAATTAAATTAGAATTTTATAATTTCATAAGTATAGTATCAATAATGTATTTAATAATACATTTTTAATATATAATTAACTTAAGTGTATATTTTATAAATAAAAACACCATCATCTTATTATAAAGGTACACCTTGGCCTAGTGGTAAAGCAACCTCCTTTGCCACTTAAAGGTGCCAAGTTCAAGTCCTATAGAAGGCAAAATGTTTTTAATTTTCAAGCTAAAACACTCAGCCTATCAGATTGTGACACGTGTCACCAACCTAGTGCCACGTCACATTTTCGTCCAAATTTATTTCTAACGGTCTTAACAAAGGGGAAAAGTTTGATAGTTTTATAAACGTATGGGACCAAATTGAGACTTTGGATAAACGTAGGGGAATGTGTATATTTTACCATATTATTTTAGGCTAGTTTTATTGGTCTACGTAGGCCTTAATTGGTAATTTTACTTAATTCTTTCATCTTAGAACTTCTAACATTTGTTCACTAATTTAGTCATAATGTTTGACACTAGTTGAGTTTTTCAATGATTCATATTATATTGGAAATTGATACATTTCGGTGTTAGGTCAAATGAAAAATAAGATTAATATTATATAAGGTAAGCAACCTTAGTTATGACTTTAGTTAAATTAATTAAACTCATTTTTTAAGGGGTTGTAGACTATAATTTGGAATTAAGAACAAAATAAATGTATAAAGAACAAATAGGAACCTTCAAATGGCTTATAAAGAAAATTTGAAAACAAACAACTCAAAGAATTAATTAATCTTTAGTAAACTAATCACTAATCACAAATATGATTAAAACTAATTAATTTCTTGATCTTGAATCACTTGGACCCCTAAATGATTCATATATTATATTTTACCAAATCTTCTAGAATTGATTTAATGAACTAATGAGAATAATCAACTGATATATTCTTATTAAGAATAACACAACATTTTATAAATTGATTAAGTTAAAAAAAATTAAATAGAAATATGTTATTTAGTATTTCAATCTTTACTTCTCATATGAATTATTGATTAACCAATCAACATCATTTTAAACTGTAGAATATTTAATTACATACCAACTAGTTATGCACTTAAATAATCCATAATTGCAAGTGTTATGGAAACCATTACCCAAAGGGTGAGGGGTAAATTTGGTAATGCTAGTTTCAAAAAATTATAACCAATTTATCTCTTTTATGAAAACAAAGACTTTATGCAGTGGAAATATGTATAAAAGATTAAAACCTTTAGGAAAGATTCAAAACCTTTTTAATGAGATATAAACAAATTAATGTAAGGAAAGATAGAAGAAAAAAGTTTGATTCAAATAAAATAAACCAAGAATATTTATAAAAGACAAACCTTTATAAACAAGATAAAAAAGAGCTGAAAAAATTAAAATAATGCAAAACAAATATTTAAATCACCACTGGTGCAAAAAGTAGACACAAGACTAGGATGTTAACTCGGTTAAAAGGGCATCAGTCAATAAAGATAACAGTGACATTTTTGTAAATTTTAAATGAAATATTTGGCATTAGTTACTTGGGAACCAAGTTTAAAACAAACATATAAACTCGGTTATACGTATAACTGATGTGTATCTAAAACACATCATTTTAGGTTGTATTTTATAGGAATTTTTAGGATAAATCATATAAAATCCCCCTAAATCCCTATCATATTTGCTCATTTCCCGCCTTTGCTACTAGGTTTGCTAGTTTTGCAGAAATTGCCAAAAGAATTACAAAATGCAAAAAAACAGAGCTCTAGATAGTGCACTCCACGGCCAGACCCTGGTGGGAACCATGGCCATTTAGTAATTACGCCAAAAATTAAGTTAATAGGATCCAAAGCAAACCACAGTCGTGGTTCATGTCTAGCCCATTAGGATTAAGGTTTTACATCTATTTAAAAGGGAGATAGGCTCTGTTTTAAGGGACTCATCTTTAAGAGTTAGAAGCACTTGTATAGGCATAAAGGGTGACCCGAGAAGACTCTTTTCAATGATTCTGAAGAAGGAGAACGGTTAGAGAACCAAGGATTGAAGACTCTGCATATCTTGTGGTTTGTTGTAGATTCTTGGTATACCTTTGGTTTGAATCTTTGTAATCCTTGTTTATGAGTTGTATAGGTTCAATGAACCTTCATGATTCTTTGTTTACCATGAGTTATTAGAATCCTTGTTCTTGGGATTTATGGTGTGATTCATAATGTAATTGGTTAAATCTTTATTTCCTTATCAATGAAATCTATGTTTACCTTTAATTCTTGATTGCCTTATTTGCTCGTTGGCCTAGACATAGGTATGAGTTATCTTTAATTAATTTTAAAGGTGAAGTTAATTATTCTAATTCAAGAATTGAACCTAAGATTGAATCTAGGATGGCCTGAACATGAAACTTATTTAATATTTTGAGGATTGGAGTTTTCATAATAATTGAATTAAGGAATAGACTGAAAAGTGAACCTTTTTTATTGTTTGTGAATTCAAGACTTCTATTATTCTTTATAACTTGGTTTATAAATAAAATGACAGTTTGATGCTCGAGTTTTAGCTTAGATTCAGATAAGGTGACAGTATATTTGATTTCAAAGTTATTACTTGGTGGGGAATTAAACGACAGTTTGTTTGATGACTAAGTAACCTAACGAAACTCTGAAAAGAGAAAGTTAGAACTTTAGGGGTTGGTCCTAGTAAACTTGTGAGTAAAAGATAAGGTAAAATCTCTAAACACCTTTATTGAGCAATTCGTAACCTGAAAATCCTAAGATATGTTTTAATTGATTTCATTCCCGTAGAACTTCTGATTTACACTTTTAATTGCTTTGTTTTTGCTTTATTTCTATATAATCTCTATTCTTGTATGTTTAGATAGATAGGATCATTATTCTTAGTACTTAAGATCACGGTCCCTGTGGAGATGATATTTTTCATATTACACGACAAACTCATACGCTTAGTAACCGAGTTTATAGGGTTTATGAATTATTTATTTATTTATTTTGGTACTAGTAACCAAGTTTATAGGGTTTATGAATTATTTATTTATTTATTTATTTTGGTACACATATAAACTCAGTTATTATAGCTCTATTAACTTATAACTGAGTTTATAGGGTTCATGAATTATTTATTTATTTATTTTGGTATACATATAAACTCAGTTACTTGTATTTTGTATTGCTCTCTGGGTGCATATTTAATTATGGTTGAATTTTGTCACTACTTTCATTTCATGTACTTAGAGACCAATGTGAAATATTACTGAAATTTTGTCAAATTTTAAAAGAGTATGTACTTTGTACGTAGTGATGAAGTATAAGAAAATGTTCATGCGGAATGGGTAGGACCACCACCTTTGTAAAAAAGTGAGATTCATAAGCATGTTATATTTATGTGTATTTTAAACAGTTTGTATAGATCAAAGTTGGATAAATGCATTACGTATAAGTGAAAAGTATGAGACTGAATTTGAATTATTTATAGAATTTGTAATACAAAATGTTGAGGAGATGAATAGAAGATATTTTTGTCCTTGTGTTAAATGTGTGAATACGTAGAAACTAGAATTGGAAGTTGTGCGAGAACTTCTGTTGTGTAATGGTTTTATAATAAACTATACACGTTGGATATTGCATGGTAAAAATGTTAACGTAGCGAGTAGCACTTTTCAAACAGAAAACAAAGGTCTACACATGACGTTGATGTGGACATGGATGACTAACTTGAGCATATGATTCTTCATATGGGAGAAGAAAGATTTAAGGGAGCTCATGTATACAAAACTCCGTGTGAGGATTCTAAGAAACCTTTGTATCTGAATTGCGCCAATTTCACGAGATTGTCAGTAATTTTATGATTGTTTAATCTAAAGGTGACAAATCGATAGACTGATAAAAGCTTCACTAAGTTGCTTAAATTGTTAAAAGAAATGCTCCTAATTGGTAACACCTTGCCAAATCATATAAGATACACAAACACCTAAATGATTGTGTATCATACCGGGGTGAGTGTGAGATATTACATTGTTGTCCTAGGTGTAAGGTGTCACAATATAAGAAGAAAAAGGTGGGTTCTGATGAAGTGTGCACTAGAAGGTCTCCTACGAAGGGGTTATGGTATTTACCCGTAGTTCCAAGATTGAAGCGTCTGTTTGCCAATCCAGATAATGTAAAGCTTATGAGATGGCATGTAGATGAGAGAGTTATTGACGAATAACTTAGGCATCCGGAAGATGGATTTTAATCGAAGAAAGTGGATACCTTGTTTTTGGATTTTTCCAATGACCCAAACAATGCTAGGGTTGCACTAGCCATAGATGGAATGAACCATTATGGTAACCTAAGCACAAATCATAGTTCGTGACTTGTTTTGTTGTTTGTTTACAACTTGCCACCATGGCACTACATGAAGCAAAAATAAGTTATGCTAACAATAATGATTACTGGTCCAAGATAATCAAGAAATGACCATGATGTATATTTAACTTTGCTAGTTGAAGACTTAAAAATGTTATGGGAAAGCGAGGTTAATGTATTTGATGGGTTTACAAGGTAGTCATTTAATTTTAATGTCATGTTATTCTGCACGGTTAATGATTTTCTAGTGTATGGTAACCTAGTTGGGTATAGTATGAAGGGGCATAAAGTGTGTCCTATTTGTAAAGTGGGAACCTGTTTCGATTAACTCATCATAGAAGGAAAACTGTTTTTCTTTAACGTTGAAGATTTCTTAAAGTTGATCATGTGTATTGTAGGTTAAAGAGGTCCTTTAACAATGTGCAAGAGTTTGAAATGGCTCCTCCCCCATTAATTGGTCATCAAGTATATGAAAAGTTGAAAGACGTCAACGTGGTTTTTGGTAAGTTAAAAAAACAGTCAACATTAAAAAATACGTGGAAGAAAAGGTCAATTTTTTTTATTTACATTATTGGAAGGAACTTGATGTCAGACATTGCATTGAAGTGATACATGATAAGAAAAATATATTTGTCAATTTGGTTGGAACCCTCTTCAACATAGCAAGAAAAACTAAGGATGGCCTTAATTCTTATCTTAACTTGGAATTGATTGGTATATGAGAAAAACTACATGCATAATCAAAGGGCAAATGAACGTATTTGCCCCTAGCATGTCATACCTTGTCCAAAAAATAGAAGCAAAGTTTTTATGAATCGTTACATAGTATGAAAGTTCTATTTAGTTATGGTTCGAACATCAAGAGTCGTGTTTCTAGGAGTAATCTAAAGTTAGTTGGATTGAAATCTCACAATTGTCATATGCTCATGCAACAGTTTCTTCTTGTTGCTATTTGTGACATTCTTCCTATAAATGTGAGACACGTCATAAAAAGGTTGTCTTTGTTTTTCAATGCCATATGTCATGAAGTATTTGACCCTAAGGAATTGGATGTGTTGTAACATAAAGGAGTTCTTATACTATGTCAATTGGAGACACATTTCCCGCCTTCATTTTTTGAGATATTGGTTCACCTAATCATTCATTTGGTGAAGGAGGTCCGGTTATGTGGTCTAGTGCTCTTGAAGTGGATGTATCATGTTGACCTATACATGAAAATATTAAAAAGGTATATGAAGAGCCAACAATATCCTAAAGCATCCATTATTAAAAGATACATCATAGGTGTACGATTGGTAAAAAAAGAGCAAGGTACGATTGGTCAAAAAATGAAGAACATGCCATGCGATGAAGTCCTTCAAGCACACTTATATATTTTGAACAACACAGATGAGATAGTCCTTTATTTAACTACTCATAAAGAGTTGGTCAAAAGAAACAACACTAGAATGGATAAAAGTGGGTGTTGAACAAACACAACAAGACATTCATGTAGTGGTTCAAAATGATTGTTGTGAAAGATACATGTGCTTCTGAAACATTACATCAGCTAGCTCGGGGACCCAACCTTGACATCTTCACTTATTGCAGATATGACATAAACAGATAGTCATTCTATACAAAGACATAGGATAGCAAGAGTACAATGCAGAATAGTGGAGTTATGATTATGGCTCAGTCAATGCATTTCTCAACTTTAAAGGACAACAATCCTGTCATGGTTGAGTTATGTATTTTGGTATGACTGAAAATATATGGAAGGTTAATTATAATCCTTTCATCATTCCTATGTTTAAATACAAATGGGTTGGCAGTAAGAATAATGTTAAAATTGATGAACTTGAATTTTCATTGGTAGATATCAACAAGATATGCCACAAGGATGAGCCTTTCATCATAGCAACTCAAGTAAAATAAGTTTTTTATGTTACTGACCCATCTAACAAAAGATGGTCAGTTGTTATGCAAGGTAGACACAACATTGGATATCCTAGTCTTGATGCCTTGGAAACTCCTTCTCTAATAACATGTTTGCAACATCCATTATGGAACATGACATAGATGATATAGTTACCACTCGTCATGACCACCATAAAGGCTTATGTGAAAACATTCATCGTATTTAATGTTTAATGATATTAACTACTATTTTATTTTTAATGTTTTTATGATATTAACTAATGTTTTATTTCTTTAATGAATAGATATATATGGCTGACCAAGATCCACATACAAGGTTTGACTCACAGGGTATAGATTCCTCTATTAAGAGGAGTATAGGTATGACACGGATGACCAATGTCACACTCAGGCGCCATCAGAGATAGCAATGTCGTGTTGACATTGATGTCAACACAAGGGTACCTTCAGGGGACCATGTCGCTAAGTTTATCAATTACTTAGGTGTTCTGGCAAGGTTAAAGGTTTATATTCTTATCCCAGATTGGGATAGAGTTTAGGAGGTGTTGAAGAACCAAACATAGACTGATATTACGATAACAAAACCTAACTTTAACTTATTTACTTTGTTTATTTTAGTTTTTGATCATAATGACATCTTATTTTGTAAATTATAGGTTGTTTAGGACATTCCTGCAGTTGACATATTGAGGAGGAAGGTCCTCGGTATTGTCGTTGAGAGGTGGAGGGCACACAAGACCTAAATCACCAACAAGTTTGTCTTTGGGAAGCTGCAAGGAGAGTTCTATGTCATAAATACGGCTCTATTAACCATGAGACTTGGGACGTGTTTGTTGCATCTAGACACTGATGAGTTGATAGTAAGTTTGTGCTAATTTAATTTTATATGATTATGAAAATTATATTTCCAATGTAAATCTAAGGTAAGATTTTTATTGCAGGTCAAACACACGAAAGCATAGGCTACTCATGTGAAGAATCAATGCCCCCACAGGTTGTCACATGGGGTTATCGATTGCTGGAGTAGCAAATGGCTAGGGAGAAGGCTACCTAGTGTCAAGTTAGCCAACCTGACACCACTGTTGTGGATCCCTCTTCTCTACCCATGCCCCATGACAAATGGAAGTGTGCTAGGGTGAAGAAGACCGAGGATTACACTTCAATGCAAGCTGAAAAGGTCACCTAGAGAATCATAAGTATTCAATTTCTTTTTTCTGCAAAGAATATTATTCCTAACATGATTCACTAGGTTTTTATTGTAGGATTCCTTGGTTGAGCAATTAACCCAAGGGTCATTTGTTCCCCATGGTCAGCAAGACATACTGACTGCCGCCATTAGAAGACTAAAGAACCCTGGAAGAGTTCGTGTTGCTAATTGAGGTCATGGTAAGTTTGACATTATTCCTTTTCATACATATTTTTAATTAATTATTAGCTTCTAATTATGCTTCACTACAGGCCTCTGAAGCTTCTACAATTCTTCTTCACCTTTGATGCTATTAATGGAAGACTTGGTGGAGTCGAGGGTAGCTATTGTGGAAGTAAAGTACGCAAAGAACTTTCAACAACTATAGCAGGAAATGGCAAACCTTCAGGAGAAGATGGAGTTCCATGAGCCAGTAGGGGGATCCTACTACACTCACGGTAGACCCAAAGATTGGGCATGTTAGCCTAAAAGGGTCTTGTGTTACACCTGATGGTGATGATGACAAGGTAAACCCTGAGGCCACCCATCAATATAACTTGCGCGTTGATGGGTAGGACAAGGCAGTGGCCATAGGTATGGTTCACGACTTAGGACCTTTGATTTACCATCAACCATTGCTTAATGGTATGTCAATGGTCTCCATTATAGAGATCATACGAGAGGATGTCATCGTCCTAGTTCCAACTGTGGAGGTGCAGGTCGTCGACCAGGTACTAGGACACTTCCTCATGTAGCCTAACAAACTACTAAGAGTTATTGTTCCCCCGGGTCCAAAACAAACTTCAAATAAATTATAAGTTTATGCATGGTTTGTAGCATACCACGTTAGTTTTAATATATTAACTGTTCAACAGCATGTTGGCCTAGCATCTGGGAAGTGGAAGGTCGTCATACGTCCTATTTGGAGGTTATGGACCATTAAGGCTAAGCTGGATGAGGACTCCATCCCGATCCCATCGCAAGTAGATGTCTTCTGCCGGATAAGTCCCATCCCACTTTGAATAGCTAATTGTTTTGTCTCTTGTTTGTAGCACTTTTAAGACCGATCACCTTTCCTTTCGACAGACGTAGATTATGTGAAGGAGCAATGGGCCATATACTTTCTTAAAGTGGGGAAAGGACTACGATAGATATGTTTTATTTTATTTCATTCATTGTACCTAGTGTAAGATTGTACATAATATTCATTGTAAATATATACTACATAATATTTTATTTCATTCATTTTTTTATTTTATTTCATTCATTATACCTGTGAAGGTTGTGATTCTACAGGATTAGCAGCAGCTTGTGGAGGTTATGTATGTTGTGGTTCTACTAGATCAAGAGCATGTTGTGGTTCTGCTAGATCATGAGTAGCATATTTAGCCTCCATATTCCTTGTATCCTGAAAAATAAATGGAACATGGTTATTAGGTTTTTATAGCAATAACGTATAAATAAAAATTTCATCTATGTAATGAGATTACCATTGTAATAGGGGGATTTGGACATGTTGATCTGTTATGTCCAGACACATCATAGTTTGTGTGATGGTATTGGCCTGTAAATCTTTTACATCGTGTTGGGTTATCCTCTTTACATGGGTCTCTTACCTTAGATCTCAGCTTGGCAAACATACCTAACAAATATTTTCTAACCCATTCAAGCATTGTAATTATTGGTTTGTCTCTAGATGGTAATATTACTGAATTGAAAGCTTTATAATTATTGTTCATAACAACATCACGTTTAGGATAATAGGAGAATTCATGCTTACACCAAGTCTTCTTTAGAATTTCCATGAGTCACTTGTATGTCTTCTTATCTAAATCCTTGATTTGTTGCATTTTAGCCTCCCAACCTTGCACATATATTGCCTTGCTTGCACCCAACATGAGTTGTTTGAGTATGGCTCTTCCTCCATAGCTTTTCTTTAGATTTTTGCATAAATGCCTCAATAATATCTATGCTCCACACCCTCTAATACCTCTTCAAAAACTTGTAATAGACCCTACAACCACACAAACCTAAACAAATCATGACTCACTAATTACACATGGAAAAGGTTAGAATAATACCTTCTATTGGTCAAAAATAAATACATATTTCTTGCTTCTTATATCACCAATGTCCTTAAAAAGTAGGCTCAAAAACCACCTCTAACTTTGTTTGTTTTCAACCTCTACTATTGTTATTACCAATGGGATGTATTGGTCATTAGCATCCATTCCAACCTGAGTTAAAAGTTAACCCCCATACTTATTCTTTAAGTGGCACCTATTTACACTAATGCAAGGTCTACAACCATTCATGAAACCCTCCTTACAAACCTCAAGAGACATGTAAAATAAACTAAATTGTGGTTAAAGACTTGTATCAGGGTTTACTAGTTGTAACTCGCATATAGTCCCATTTGATACCTGTTTCAATTCAACATTGTAACTCTACAAGAGACTATACTACTTAGTAGCCTCACCCTAAAAATTCTCTCGTGTAATTATCCTCCTATTGAAGGCATTCCACTTAGATAGTTGCACTACATGTTGTATTCTAAATAGGTCAAAAATGTCCCTCAGATGGTTCAGTATGCTTTTCCCAACCTATTTTGCATTCTGATTTTTGTTATTAAACACTATTGGATAGTTGTGTTCAGGTTCGAAGTCCTTCAGCATAACCACTTTTGTCCAACCAACTTTACTCCTACATATCTTTCAACTACACTCTTTGTGGATACATCTCATTCGGCACCTTTCAGGTTCATTTTTGACGAACTTCCCCTGCCTCCTTTTGTATAAATTATACTCCTTTATGGTCTGCCTAAACTACGCCATACACTAAAACTCCATACCCATCCTTAATTGATAGTTCTCCCCCACTTTTTCTTCACTGAATGCTTCAGATGGACCTATACAATCCTCATCTGATTCCATATTAGTTTGCATCTCATCTATGTCATAGTCATCATTAATATCTTTTTATCCATCAACTCCGTGATCATGTAGATCTTTATTTCTAAAATATGTCTTACACTCCTCTTTATACTAGTGTTAACTCTACGATTTTCTAATTCTTCAGAATTTGCATTAACTCCTAAACTTGCTTTAACTTCAGGATTTGAATCAGTATCAGGCACTTCACTTACCTCAAGAATCTCAAGCTACTTAGTGTTCAAACTATATTCATATACTTTTCAGGAAACACAGTCCCTACTTTCTTCCATGATAATTTTAAATTACCTTTATACCCTAGCTCTTGCACCAGTGACACTGCCTCAAAATATGACCATCTATCCAAGTCAATATTGTGAATGACATATATATCCTTTTCCATGTACACAACCGATGGACCCTCTTCAAATTCCCTTAATGATGAATGACAATTGTAAAACTCATGCCCAAACCAAACAAAAATAGTAAATGAAACCCCATCCTACATATAATGTACACAACCACTCATATAAACCATACTACAATATGTATATTTAATGTAGTTACATGTAATAGACCCACATAAGACAAGAAACATATGGTCCTCATTCCATACCCTATACCCTACCCTAAAAACAAAGATTCCCAAAAATGTTAAAAAGCCTAGATTTTGGAAGTTGGATGAGAGTGAAAGTTAAGAGGGAAGCATGAGAATGGGAAAAGAAATTTTTGAGAGTAACTGACTTAAACACACGTGTTTAGACCATCATATTAAATTGGAAAGTCATTTAATAATTATTTATTTAAGTAAACTAAAAATTAATTATTAAATACACTGTTTAATTACTTGTGATCACGTAAGCGGACAACTACATCTAGAATATGGCATGTGTCATCGTTGAGGTGGTAGACACGTTGTCCACCTCAACAGTTAACAGTAAATTTTAACATAGTCTTATTTTTGGTAAACCCTAAATTTTATAAAGGCTTAAAAATAATCATTTTTAAAGGGAATTTTTACTAAACTCTAAATTTTAAGAGGGTTGAGAATGTATTTTAACATTCATTTTACTTACAAGCACCTTGCCTTGAAGGTTGGCAAAAGCAATTAGAATGGTGATTCTCCGTGCCTATCAAATTATTCTCATTTTGTTTTATACATTATTCTCTTTTATGTTTTTATGGCTTCTTTTTATGAAAGCTTGACGATCAAATTGAGTTAACATTTGATTTTTTTTTCTTATTGAAACTTGAGAGTAGAATTGAAAATTTGATGCCAAGGATCCAATTATTGAAATTCTTCTAGAACTTGAAAGTAGAATTTTAAGTAATAGACACCTAGTAAAATTAGAGCAAAACACATCAAAATGATGACATAAAAATGGCCCTATTATAAGGGTTAAATAGATATGGTGATCATCAACTAGTTAATTTGGAAAAGATTGTAAATTGTCTTCATTGTGTTTACCTCAAATGAGCTTGTGTTGATGACCTAAAAAATTTGTTGTTAGTTTGAATAATGTAATTGCATTTGAAAATTGTTAGGGACTTTTTTGGTTATTTTATAGGCTTTTTTAAATTTTGGATTGTCTAGTTTATAGGGAAACTCTGCCAAAATTTTATTAAATTGTTCATGCATATTTTCCCTATTTAACAATGTTTATGGTCTTTTAATGAAAACTTTCATATTCAAAATATTTCACTGACAATTTATATAGTTACTAATCTTGATAGATATTTAAAGAAATGATAAATATTAATGTGGATGAATCTTTCTTACAATCATATCGAGATGGACCAATAATTCAATGTACACACTTGCTTTAAGAGTTGTAATTTTAGAATTTGAAAATGCATGTAACTATAATTGTTTTAAATACACAAACTATTTTAGCCTTGAACTGTGTGAATTAATTGTGTGAAGAAATGTCCTTTAGCATAAGTTTTGGAAAGAGTTGTTGCATTTCATTGATGGAAATGAATAGAATTATATAGGTGTGCTTATTTTAAAAAAGGATAAAACTTGGTTTAAAAAAGGATTTAAACTAGTCAAATAAAGTGTGAAGTTATAAGTGAGTATCTAATTTAATTAGGTGCCCTTCTTTTAAAATTATTTATTATTAATTACTACTCTTATTTTTATGAATAAACTAGCATTTACAAGAAATTCAATAACAATGTTTTGGGGGATGCAGTCTTGAATTAGAATGAATTTTAATGAATGATATATACATATATTATGTTTGATTAAGTAAAATTAACTTTATTGTATGTCAAGAGATTAAATCAAATGATAGTTATTTGTCGCAATGTATTTTTATGCAACTAAATGTTGTTAAATAGTTTATTATAATATAGATTGTATGTCGCATAAATAGATCAAATTGAAAAAATGAATGATAATGAGAATACTTTATAAATTGTACTAGGGAATTTCTTTGATTGTTTTGTGATGGATCATATTATATTGACACTTTAGTATCCTTAACATGACACTTTGGCACGTATTGAAGGATTACTTCATTGATTTAGGCCAGTTTTATTAGTTTGAGCCTATTTAGGCTATAATTGGTAATTCTAGTTAATTATTGCATTTTAGAGCTTTTGACCTCTATTCACTAATTTTGTCACAAGTTTTGATGCAGGTAGATTTTTTGATGATTCTTGTGGTTTTGGAAAGTTGACTCAAGGAACTTTAACTGGACACTTCATTTGCAGAATTTGGAGTCCTAAGTTAAAAGTTACAAATATTTAAAGTTGGCCACCTGAAGCTGTTACGAAAATCACCTAAGTTGTTACGAGAATCAGTTTCCATAAGTAGTTTTCAATTAGGATTTGGACTTGATTGTGTTTTGTAGCCCATTAAACCTTTAGAATTTGTTAGTTAGGTTAGTAATTAGGTTTGGCCTCCTTACCTTCATATAAATACTTGGCATTAAACAAATTTTGAAAACTTTACTTTACGCGTTAATTATAGTTTTAATTTTAGAGTTTGTTTTTCCTTTTCTATCTTCTCTTTTTATGTTTTGAATTTCATTTAGTTTAGGTTCTTCATCATGTTTGAAAACAAAAACTATGTTATATCTTCAAACATGATGGAGGAGTAATTATCTTGATTGATATACGATTTCAATCCCGCAAAGTAATAAGGTAACATTTCTTCTTTTCAATCTAATTCAACCTTTAATTACTTACCTTCAAAATCTTGTCATTATGTTTAATTTGGATCTAAATCGTTTTGACATGATTTTGAAGAATGTGTGCTTGTCGAATTCATCACTTGTTCAATCTCAAAAGTATGTTCGCTTAGTTTGGACTTTTGAGATCGAATTGAGTAAACCTTATCGAATCGATTAGAGACATTTTTCAACAATCGTTCTAGGAATTCAAATTAAACATGCTTGTTCTTTAATTTGAATTCACAAATTGAATTGAGATTAAATTTATTTTATGAAATTGATTTGCGAAGTAGAAATTATGGGTTAGTCATTTTAATTAATTAAACTTCATTCATTTAACTTGTTTATGTTCTTACTAAATCTTAAAAATCCCCAAAAAATTTATGTTTCGTTTAACATTGAAACCAAGGTCCCTGAGAAAATGACCTAGGTTTGTTCTTGGTATACTGCATTTAATTTAATTTTTTTATTTAACCAATTACAAGTCGATCATTTTGCATGGTTAAAAAAATTTGGAAATGTCTTTATTTCAAGGGAAATTCTATCGAAAATTCTAAAAAATTTAAAATTTAATATGGGGTGGTTTAAATTTCACCAATTATGTTATTGTAAAATTATAATATGATTATCTAACTTTTTTGCTTTCGAACTTGAATTTCAAGTCAAGAAAGTGGATTATAGTTAGTATTTAATGTGAGTGAAATCTTTAATTATCTCATTCAATATTGAATATGACAATATGAAAGTATGATTGTATTCAATCTTGAACTATCCATATAGGACATTTTAGAAATAATAAATTTCATTCAAGCGGTGTGTTGTTATATTGTTGTTTGAAACTCGTCAACTATGGTTATCATGAAATTTGATCATTTTGCATTGTCTCTAGGTAAATTCTTGGCTACAATCTTGTTTGATTAGTAAACCAAGTTATGTACTTAGAGACTAATTTGAAATGTTGCTGAATTTTAGTCAAGTGACACGATCGAGTTTCAAACAGCTAGTAACAATGCCTAATAAAATTTTTTATTCTTAAATGGGTTTAAGGCCAAACTAAAAAAAAAGGTGAAAGTGACATCATGTGTGTAGAAATTAACACCTACAATTTCTTCCTTTAATTCATAGCGTAGATGGATATTGGAGGTGGATGATTGATAAAGTAGAACTAAGTAGGCTCATGAAAGACGAGTTCTTGTAGGAGTTAACAACTTTATTTTGTTTGCTACTGGGAAGACAACTTTAAATGATACCATAAGTTACAGTGTCCATGCAAGAAATATGGTTATAGGAAGTTTCAAGACCCGAATGATGTCATGGTACATCTTTAGGGGTTTCCAAGATGATTATTATACTCAGCATTGTCCCGAGGAAGCAAGGTCGCCGCAATAGTGGTTCATCTGGCTGAGTTAGGTTATTACAATAAAAGAGATTATTTGAATCCATTTGAGAAACTAGTGATGGATCATGCAAAGCCCTTTATTGGACAATGATTGAAGAAGACCCTAATTCTGAAACAAAACACTTATAGACATGTTAGTCATGGCTCATGTTCCATTCTATGAAGGATGTAAGAACTAGAACGAGTTGTCAGCATCATTGATTACTTTGAGATTAAGTCAAAATATAACATGCAAGAAGGTTGTTTTAATCACATGGTATAGTTTGTGGGTGATTCATTGCCAAGTGAGATCAAATGCCTTTAAATTTTGTCTTGCAAAGAAGTTTGTGTCTAAGTTGGGGTTGGGTTGTGAGAACATTGATTTTTGTACAAATGGTTACATGTTATTCCATGGTGAATATGCTTATAAGAATGTTACAAATTGTGTGGAATGTGGAAAAGAGCATTACAAGACTTTGAAGTAAAGAGGTGAGGTGAAGAAGATACATGTGAAGCGAATGTGGTATTTTCCTACAGTACCATGACTAAAATGCTTGTATTCCTTATTGGCGGTGAGAGAATCAAAAAGAAGAATGTGTGTTGTCATCCATCAAATAGAGAAGTGTGGTAGCATTTTGATAAGAGCTACCTTGATTTTACCGTTGAACCTTGTAATGTTAGGCTAGGTTTATGTTCGGATGGATTCAACCTATTTAGAGCATATAGTAAGATTTATTCATATTGGTAAGTTATTTTAACCTTTTACAATTTACCTACTGAAATATGCATGAAATAGGAGGTAATGTTTCTTTCAATAATTGTTCTTAGTTTGGAAAATATGAAAGCTAAGATTGATGTTTATATTCAACATAAGATATATTTTAATGTGGATTTCCACTACCCATTATGTTGGCTAAATGCTCAACAATAGGGACGCTTGCATCTCTAATTTGCATGGAATTTTCTAAGGGACACCAAACGCGAAAAAGTCCAATTTGCATCTAGTCATCTCAAGTTCCCCCTTGACAGTCTCTGCAGCCATAACTTTATACAGTAGTAGTAGTAGTAACCACAACTAGAATCGTAGAGCCACAGAAAAAGCAGCAAATCCAGGATGACCAGAGTGTGTTCAACCTCCCAAGCATGTCGAGGACGATTGTTGATTTTTTTTAATTTTTTTAAGACTATTTGTTACGTTTTTTAACATTATTTGAATATTTTAATTGTATGTGTTTGTTATACTTATATATATATATATATGTTGATTAATTTTATTGATCAAATAATTTATTGTATATTTCAATTGTCAAATTTATTAATTCAATTAGACGTGTGAAATCACAAAAAAGAACTATAATTAGGTAGAACATAATGACTTAAATGATAAATCAAAAAACCAAAATTGTAACTAATAAATAAATAAATTTTAATGACGGAATTAGCTACGGAAGTGACTGGGTTAAGTTCAGCAACAGATATAGTAAAGACCTTAACTGGGTTAATGTTAGCGACAACTTACTATTCATCGTTAACTAAGACTTACAAAAATAAGTGACATGGTAAGCCTAGCTACAATTATATTTAGATGACTGTTCACCACAAAAAATAAGTCATCACTAACAAAGGACAACATGGCGACATAAATGGCAACGGAAATTGGCATGTCATTTTTGAAAACTCAAAATTTGAAATTCAAATGGTAACAGACATGTTGTTGTCACTAAAAAAAATTAATGATTTCAGTTTTGCGTTTAGTTATGAATGTAATCTGTTGCAAACCACATATGCTACTATAGAAAACACATGTAAGTGTTGTTATTTTGCCCCTTTTATTGCTTTTATAAATACACTCATAAGACAGTTGCGTGCACACCACATCAGCAAACAAAGGTGCTACGTGTACAGGTGGTTCCACGTGGAACTGCATTACCATTTAAAATTTCTATTAATACAATCTTGTTGTAACCATACTAGACTAGTGAATAACACTAACAAAATATTAGTGCATTATATTTAAAACTGCAGTAATAAGAGTTCTTTATGAAAATTCTTTTTGAAAACTCTTGAACCGGCTTTCATGGAAAGTGGGAGACTTGACCTTTGGAAAATACTGAATATTAACAAAGAAATAAAATAAAATTAGTATTGCACAAACGTTAGACATGTATTAACATCAAAACCAGCATTGTGTCCCATAAGCTTTTTAAATCGTCTGTGGTGTCTAAGAGGAGTGATCCAAGACCTATAGTATATATCTAAACACAAGCATTCCATTTCGTCAAGTGTTTGCTTTGCTGCCTTCTGTTATGGCCACTGAATTTATCTTTTTATTTAGCCCTTAAGGCCAAAATTAATAAGTTCTATAATTTTATATTTTTTAAGAAACATGTAACATGTTGCTCATATAATTGGAAAGCTGAAGAGGTAGTGGTTATAATTTTGCTGATAGCTTTGAATTTGATGTAGTGAGGTTCTTGAACCTCTTTGCTCCATATTGTCACATTTTGTCTCAGTCAAATTATTCATACATTTCTTTAAATTTCGAATTTTAAGAGATGATTTTAATTTAATTGTTGGGATAATTCCAGCTTTTAAATATCAGTCAAGGTGCTTGCAGGAATTTATGGACCAAAAGTGGAACCAAGAAGTGCTTCAACTCGTATAATAAATTGAGTGATACACTTTAGAGAATAAAGCGACAATAATAACGATTGATTAGAAAATCAACGGTTGAAATTGTAATAACACAAATTTGTCAAGCTATTATAATCTCACATGTTGTCTTCTTTAGTGCATTTTATCGCTTAAAGTAGTGTTCTCATTTTAGAAGAACCAAATCAAATCCTTTTGACACCATGTGGTTAACTATTTTGTTTCGATGCAGTGTGTCGTTGCTACTGACGACAACAGAGGCAGCTGTGGTGGATAGTTCAAATGAGCTTGGAGGGTCAAAATCTTTGTAATTTAGGGAGTGAGCTTTAAATTATGCATCCTTTGGGATGAGATGAAAACCTATCATTCATCCAATTTATGTAACAAGTTCGGGCACTCTTATAACTTTGCCTCCTTCTTTCCAATAGTTATGCAGTTTGTTTACTTTGAGTACCTAGAAGCTAAACCCTAGAGAAAAATACAACATGTTTGTATAAATGAATGAAAAGAAAATGAGTTAGTCATATAAAAAGTAAATTTAATTTTCTATATTAAAATTTAATTGTATATTATAATAAATTTTAATATAAAATAATTTCAAGTTTTATAATTTAAATAATATTTATTAAACATTAATCTCATTGTATTTCATTTGATGAGAGAATTATTTTTTGTAAAACTACTCTTAGTGTCTGTTTGATTTGTAATTGAGGAAACAGAGTTATGAAAGTGAAAAAATTGTAAAGGTTAATATTCATTCTTCACATCGTTTGAGACTGTTAAAACTCTGTTTAACTGTTGGATTGTTTTTAGAACCAATCGAGTCTTTCCTCTTTCCATTTCTTCCCTTACTTTCCTTCTAAACAAATTTTAAAAAATTATTTTCCATCTAATTTTCGTACACTTTTTCTACCTAAACAAACAAAGGCTATAGGTGGTCTTCCTTTTAGCCACCAGCTACTTAGGATTTATGCGGAGTGGTTTCTTTTAGACGACCCATCTGAGCCTCGAAACGCCAGAAAGCTATATGCATCATTAGCTGTTTGTCGCCTTTCTCACAACAATGCGTTTTCCTTTTTTCTTTGTGGGGATGATTCTCTCATCACCGTAATGCTAGAACAACCATTTTATATTAGTGTAGGGATTTTGAGTAAAACCAATTCCAAATCAAACCACTTCTATTTATGTAAGCAATTTGGTGCTTTCGCTAAATCGGATTTTAAAACTGGTTTTTAATTCAAAACATTTTTTTATCCTTAACCAGTTTTAAAATGCATTTTTAATCAAACACCGGTTTTTAAACCGATTTTAAATTCAAAATCAGCTTTTAAAATCAAAGTAGAAAAGAGTTTTAAATTAGTTTTTAACTTACATTTGATTTCTTAATAAAATATTATTTAAAAATTGATTTTAACGTTATTTATCACTAATTTCAACAACAAAAAATTGTAAAGAAACGAATAAGTTGGATTTAAAACTGGTTTGGAAATTAACAAAACATTTATTATCAAACAAACTAGTTTGATTTAAAATTTTGTCTATATGATTTAAATTTTTTATGTGCAATTTGGTTTGGATTATAGTTTTGGTTGGACAAAACCGATTTTTTTTAACACCTGTAATTTAGTGACCATGTTACGTTTTTTTAAATTTTCTATACCTTTTGTTTCTTTTAGTTATCATATCATTTGTTATATCTCTCTTTTTTTCCAATTTTTTTAAATCTCTTTTATCTAACACCAAAAGGTTTTGCTTACACATAACATTATTCGATGTCAAAACCTTTAAGAAATGGGAAAGAAAAGTATTATTTAGAAAAAAAAGGAAGGAAAATGGAGAATGCAAGAAATCAGTGAGCGGGGTAACTCAGTGACAAAGTTAACCATCATATACCAACCCAGTTAGGTTTGCTTTCTTAGTGTGTTTGGTTATCAATTTTGGTTGGTCAAACCCCTAAAAATAAATCGTACGGTCAAACGGAATTTTAACTGTTTTGAACGACGTGAATGATCAATATTAACTCTTAAATTTCTTTATTTCACCAACTCTGTTTCCTCAACTTAAAACCAAACGGACACTTTTAAAACAGATGCTAACCGTGGCTTTAACTACTTAAAATGAATCAACGCTTTCACTAAACTCCATCTAAATATTAACAAAGGCTAAAAGGCATCGAGCGGTTCAAAAGAGGATAATAATAATATATTACATATTTTTCACTTTATAGTGACTTTCTCACTTGGCCTAACCATGTGATCATTACAGCCAATGGGATTGACTATTCAGAAATCAAGTAGCTAAAAACTAAGGGCGGATGACACGTTACAGTTTATAAGTGATTACCAATTATTTCTGGTTTATTTTTTTTCTCTTTTGTAATCTAGGCACCAACTTAATAATTTATAATAAACTTAGGGTGTGTTTGGTATTCCAATTGGGTTGGTTAAATCTCGGTTTAATCAACCTAAAAATAGATTTTACGGTTAAACGGAGTTTTAACTGTTTCAAACGGCGTAAAAGATGAATATTAACATTTAAATTTTTCCATTTTCATATCTCTATTTTTCCAACTAGAAACTAAATGAATCCTTAATTTGCTTCCTTTATTTAAAATAAAATATTTTGAGTTTGAGACTTTACTTACATAGAAAACTTTTGTTAAGAATCCCACTTATCATGTCTTATCATATAACCCAAAAGGACTATTCCAAAAGGGGATACATGCAGGAAATTTTAAAAAATAAAATATCCCTCTTGTGGTGAAGAAATATATAGACATTCTGCTTGTTTCCTTCATTTTATAAACCTCGCATTTTGGAACGACTTGATCATTGGGGACTTCTTCTATATGTAAAAAATTACGTTTCCTTCAACATAAATGAAGCTCCACAGGAATTCATGCACACTTAAAAACTGATCTTAATTGATTTAACATTAATAATCAGTATTTTTTTAACTTAAGTTTAGAAAATCATTTCACATATAAAAATAAAGTTTTTGAATAAATATATATTTTAGATTGTCGCTTTTTGAAAGATAAAATTGTTAAGTCATTTTTACCAAAATCTGACCCAAAAGAACAGAATTTCAGTCATACACACGCACAAAGCAAATTATTATTGCATTTTTATTATATTAGTATATGAAAATAAATAACCGTATTTTTATCAAAATATTTGTAATCCATATCCAATCATAACGACTCCAGATAACAAAAATTTTGTTAGGCCAGGCACTAAAACAAGTTTCCTTTTTCGGTTATACAGGAACTTTACAACGATTGAGGGAAGAGGATCGACCTGAGTCCCTCACCTTTGAAATAAGTTTAAGTCACTGAAAATAATTATTATTTTATTAAATAAGATGAACATTAAAAACAAGTACAATAGAAACTTCAATCATTTACCTATCATTTTAATAAATTTTAAGTTACATCCTTAGTTTTATTTTTACTTTATTAGGCTTCGTACCTTTTTAAAATATTTCGGTTGGATTCTTTTTATCATTTTTATTAATTTCGTTAATGCAAATCTGACATGTCATTAATTTTGTTGACATGACTATTTTACGTATTAAATATTATTTATATACGTTGATGTGATGACATGATTACTCCATGTGTCAAATATTGTTGGCGTGTCCATTTTTTAGTCATATTTTTTCAATTTTTAATTTTATCCATCAATCAATAAATATTTAACATCTGGAGTCCTCCCACCATCTCGGCTCATGCCAGCAACATTTAACATATGTGATGACCTTTTCTGATGTCATGACCCCATTAATGAAATTATCAAAAATTTGATGGAGGTGACCTAATTGAAATATTTTAGAAAGAAAAGGGACTTAACTAATTAAAAAAATGTTAGGGGTCTAACTTGAAATTACTAAAAAGATAAAACACTAAGAGGTCGTTTGGTGTGCGGATCTTTTTTTTATTCCAGTGAATTGTAACTTAGGAATCTTCTATTCCTATATTTAGTGTAACTATTTTAAAAATATTTTGGGAAACTAGGATTCTTGGGAATTTGTTTTTATTTATAATTTCTACCAAAACGTTCCCACCAAAGAGGGTGAGAATGTTAATTCTTGTGTAGTCAGAAAATTTTTTATAATGTAAAAATATAATTATATCTCAGATATAAACTTATATAAACCTTTTTGCATATTGCATTCTCATCCAAAATTATAAGATATACAAAAATAATTGGAATTTAAAAGATTCGTGTAATTTTTCCGGGAATATTTTAATCATACCAAACATATTTATAACATTCATGAGAAATATAATTTCCAAAAATTATAATTCCTGATAAACATGATTCTTGAATATATATATATATATCAAAACACCCTAATAGTAATTTAGTCTTTATTGTATATAGAAGTTATCAATCATTTAAGAGAGGTGAAGATGCATTTTTATATCATTTATAAATAAGAATTTTCTCTTTTTTATTCAAATCAAATTTTAAAGATAGATTTTAATAAAATTTAGATGATAATACTTGTGATCCTTTACAATACAATTTGTTAATCAACAAAATAAATTTAATAAATTCTATATAGTATTTGATTCGGACCTCATACATCAATATACTTGTACCTAGCTTAACATAGCTACCTATGCATAGGCCCACATGAGAAGGGGGCACGTGTATCAAAACTACCTCACTATTTGGATTTTCACAAGTATCGAATATCTATTATAGTTTCGATAAATATTTGAATATCATATCTATAAATACTTGTACGATAATCAACAAAACAACAATCTATACTTGTAAAATCACTATGAAATTATATAAAATATATTCACAAGTCTGCACAAGTGTTTGTTGTTAATGGAGGATGTTCTTATTGTGATAAAAGTATAGAAACAAAGGTAAATATAAACAACAAACTTATTAGGATTAGGTTTCAACATTGTTTCTCTTTAGCATAAATTATTCTACCTAGTACAATTTCAATTCAATCAAGTAAAATAAATCACTAAACTTAATCTCTCAACAAATAGATCATAAGTTCTTTCATCAAATATTGATTCCTCAACAATTTGACGAAAGTCCTTGCATTACGAATTGACCTTAATAACCATTATGAATTTGACGAAAGGGTATTTCATTCACAAAATCCATTTGGAAACATCAAACATAAACATAGCTTTTTCTCATTCAAAATATACATTAGGATTTGATAAACAAAATATTAATATTGATTTAAAACATAACTCATACAAAGTATTCAGTACATAACAAGAAAAGGAATGAGTTACTTCCAAACACAACAAAACAAGGTTTAACCACACATTTCATGTAGGCTCTCCTAAATATAACGAAAATACAAAATGATTAATGGAGAGTCAAAAAAAAAGAAAGAGAAACCGAAAGAGATCCCTTCTTTTCAAGCTTCTCCACAATGTTAGAGAAACTCCACAAGTGACCTAAACCATTTTAAATGACCTTTGGGGTGGAGAACACGAGTGATGTTATGACTCGGCCGCTCGAGCGATAAAAGCCGCTCGAGTCATTGACCAAATTTTTTTGCATCCACTCAAGCAGCACAAAACCTTGATAAAACAATCTTGATCCAACAGTGAGCGAAGCAATAGGAGATTACTACGAGCTAGTCAATTGTGAAAATGAAGCACATTCTTTTTCTTTTATTTTCCTTCTCAAGACTACAAAAAACACATGAAAAATAATTTATAAGCTAGAAATTATGAAAATCTTCAACTAAACACAATGAGGACAATTATCTTATTAAAAGAGCAATTAAACATTAATTTAGAGGCAAATTTTAGAAAGAAAATAACCTTAAATTGACATCTAACAACTTCATACTCCATAAAACAATTTTACAAAACAAAATTAATCCTAATCTAATTCGTAAATTCAAATTAAAGAACAAGCATATTTAATCTAAATTCCTTGAATGACCATTGAAGTGTCTTCAATCAATTCAATAAGATTCTCCTTAATTTGATTTCAAAAATCTAAACTAAGCGAACAAACTTTTGAGATCGTGTGAGTAATAAATTCGACAAGCGCAAATTATCCAGAATCGTATCAAAGCGATTCTAATACGAATTAAAGATGGTTGTGACAAGATAAAAAATGTAAACAAATTATCTTATTGCTTTGCGGGTTTGATGTTAGGGAATCCTAAAGGGTAGGCAACAGAAACACACATGATTCCCATTGGTCTTTCAAACCTTCGTGTTTCAAAGAAAATGATAGTGATTTAAATTTCATTTACACTTACTCTTGTAATGCGGTATAAGACAAACTCGAAGTGATAACAACATCGTCTTTAAGGAGTACACGTGAGCACTCCCACCAAAATTCGTACTTACAAATACTAGCTTGTTAGAGTACAGAATTTGGTAATCTTTACGAATATAATATCTTGAGTAATTGTCTATGAGCATCTCATGTTTTATTTATAGACTCAAGTCTTACTTGTGGAGCTCTCTATGATGATTGGACTTTTGACTCATTCTAAATGAGTTAGGCCTAATAATTTTAATATAGTCCAACTAAAACAAAATAACTCTCTGGTGAGCTTACTTTATGCGTGTGGTCATATTAATAATAAATTATTTTATTATTAACATAAAGTAGAGAGACTTCTAACAACGCTCCATTATATCCAAATATTATTTAACAAAACAACTAGTAAGTGATAAACTTTACATGTTTGGTTCTTTTATCATGATATCCAATTGGGACCAAGGCATGGTCTCGTCTTCCTTGGATGTCCTAATTTGTTTTAGTTGATATCAGAGTAGACTTTACTCAATCCTTAGCATGATCATGTATTTTTTTAGTCTCACTCCATCAAGTGACCCATATAGATATCACTCATGTTACATAGGAGAGACAAATCTCATCTACATCACTAACATGTTTTTGCATGATTTGTTTATTGCCCAATTACAACCTTTATAATCACCTTGTTATAGATAATGTTTGATTATATTAAAACAAAAAACTACTTATATAGAAATTGTAGTGACTTCAGGTCGAAGGACTACATATAACATTATCAAATTGAGAATCATTTATGAAACTTATGTAACGATCCACGCAATGTTCTCATTATGGGTTCATCTAGTACATCATTACTCTTAATATGTACCCGTGTGAACATTTGATATCATCCATATTCATGATTTATAAGATCAAATCATTAGTTCACTCGCATACTAGTCTTAAGGTATTTATATATTCTCATATAAATACTTGACTAGGATAATTTAGGAATAATTCTTAGATTGACCTACTATTTTAAGGACTAATAGAGATTATTAAACTATTTAACAGAAATGTCTTATTCAAAGTGATGCATCCTATATAGGCTCTTAATGTATATTACAAACATTTGAAACTATGGATCAATCAAAAGGATTACTCTTTTATCATATTTAAAAATATAAACATGATTTTGAATTCAACTTTCATGGAAACATATATGAAAGTGCAAGGAAGAAATTAATTAAATATATAGAAAAAAAGGTTTAAAACTCCTCCAATACAAAGTATTTATAGGGAGGCTAGGGCTAAACCTAAAGCTTAACCTAATCTATTAAGTTTTGAAAGTTAATAGACCACAAAGCACAATTGAGCCCAAATCCTAAATAAAAACCACTAAAGGACATTTGAATTCTCATAATCCTCATAACAGCATCTGAAAGTCAACTTTAAATGCTTGTAACTTTGAGCACATAGCTCCAAAATCTAGCAAATAAAATGTTAAATTAAAATTCTTTGAATCAAATTTCCAACATATCATAACTAACCGAAAAGCTCCACCATCATCAAAAGTTATGACTAAATTAGTGGACAGAGGTCAAAAACTCTAAAATACAATAATTAATTAGAATTACTAATTAAGACCAGAATAGCCCTAAACCAATAAAACTAGCATAAATCAGTCAAGTAATCCTAGAATAAGTAACAAAATATCATGCTAAGAATACTAAAATGTTGACATAATATGATCAATCATAAACCATGAGGTTTTGACAGGAATAAAGAAGAGGCTGGGCAAGGCAAAAGGCAGATGGATAGAAGAGCTTCCACATATACTTTACCCATATTGGGCAACCCTCATTCCTCTATAAATGAGACATTGTTTAAATTGGCATATGGTGTTGAGGTTGTCATTCCTATGGATTTAAGCAAACCTACTTGCAGAACATCGAACACAATGACTGGAGACATCAATCAGGCCGTCCTCAGAGGATTTTGACACTATTAACGAAGTCAAAGATGTGTCATTTCTGATAGACCAAGCTATGAAGCAGATAGCCATTCAAAAATATAACAAGAAGGTTATCGAAAAACGTTTCAACATGGGAGAATTAGTTCTTTGTCAAGTAAACATTAACCCAAGGAACGATCAATATGAGAAATTGGCCGTAAATTAGAAAGGCCCTTATATGATCACCGACGTTTACCTAATAGGCGCATATAAATTGGAAACTATGCAAGGAAAAACAATACCTCAAACTTAGAACATCATCAATCTGTGCTCTAACGATAGTTCATGTAAATAACATCCCCAAGGCGGCATACTCTTTTTCCTACCTTAAGGGTTTCCCCACTGGGTTTTTCTTTGAGGGGTTTTAACAAGGTGTAATGGCATCAATACTACGCATGCATAGTTCAAGAACTATAACTTTTTCTCTGATTTCATTTAGTTAAGCTTGGTCTTTGACAATAACGATTAAGTAACCCCTTTATTTGATTTCATCTAGTTAAGCTTTGTCTTTGACGACACCAAATAACTAGCCCTTTATCTAATTTCATATAGTTAAGCTCAGTCTTTTACGACAATAATTAAGTAACTCTTTATCTGATCGATCTACCTTAGTTAAGCACAACACATTTAGTATCATGAATTTACGATACTCAAACAAATCCATACGAACCTATTACAAATTAGATGAAATTGTACTTACGCAAACAAATTATTCAATGTCAAAACAAAGAGACCAAATGCCACACAACATAATTGTCTAACAAATAAAAGATTTAACGACACCAAAATTTAGAAAGCATTAGATACATCATCATGATCAACTGACTCAACTTGCCTAGGAATATGCGCATCTAGATATTTATTATCGTCGCCTTTTGGAAAAGGCATTAACTTGAAAAGCTTATTGGGGTTGGTTATCATACACTAGGGGCTCCTTATCAATAAAATAATGATAAACCCCAATTCCCTGTAAGTAAAGCTCAACATAGAGATTTTGATGTCGAATTTAACGAATGCAATTATTGAAGGTATTATCCACTATCTCAATATATTATTCAAGACAACTTTCTTCCAAAGCCTTTTTTCCTTCAATATGTTAAGGTATGACATTCAATCTCTCGAGCTCAGTGACTAGAAATGGCAATTTGGGCCAAGCACATGGGCCAGGCCATTTGGCCTGTCAAAAAGGGTCGGGTTAGGCCAACCTTTAAAGCTCGCTTTTCTGAATAAGCCCGACCTGTTTGCCCCGTCAAAAAAAGGGCCCTGATGGGCGGGGTCGGGCTAGCTCGTTGGGCCTCTATTAAAAAATTATATTAATAATTTTTTATATATATATATATTAAATACTTAAGTGAACCTGATTTCATATCTCACACTGAGTGGAAAATGAGGGCACTTATCGCTGCATGATATTCTGTGTCGCTACGTGATATATTGAATTATAGGATATTAATTTTGATGTGGCGCTACATGATTTTAATTTTGAGTAGGCCTAGCTTTGTGCATTGTTTGGAAGTAAAATTAAAATGTTTCTCCCAAAAAACTGCAACATAACCTTGTCATCCCTAATTTTCACTTTAATTTCAGTCAACGCAACAGCACAGCAAGGCAAGCTGCAAGCCACTTAATTGAAGCAAAGCAAACAATTTTCACTTCAATTTCAGTTTTCAATTTGGTTTACCAATCATCATGAAGCTAGTTATATTAATTTGGTTCATTTTTATCAAGAGCGAGCCAACTTTCATTTTTACTTTGTGCATCATATATAAATTATTGGTTCATCATATAATTAATTTATAGTGTAGTAGTTTATATATAAATTATTGGTTCATCATAAAAAACGAGTTGGCCCGTTTTGGCCCATGGGCCATATTGAATACAGGTCGGACCGATGTTTCTGGCTCATTTTTCTATTTTGGCCCGACCCGTATTTTAATGGACTTATGAAAGCCTTGGCCCGACCAGACCCTTTGGCCTGTTTGTCCACCCTTATCAGTGACCATATCTTCATTCTTCTTTTTCAGATTGCTAATGATCTTATTAGCCTTCCTCAACTCGTTCCTAGTCACATTAATCGACCTTTCAGTCGTTTCTTTTACATGAAAGAGCTCCCCATTCGCCTCTAATGCAGTAACAAGGTTCTTTTCTAGTTGTTGGATTTTATTAGACTTCATCCCCTCTAGCAAGTATAACTCATTATGCTTCATTTTGAGCTCTGACCTTTTCATAATTGCATTATGCATTTCAAAGAGATGCAATTTTGCCAATATGCGTGAGCATGCAAGAGTCAGTAGCAGTGAACTCTTCTTATTTGATCGAGCTACGATGGAAGCATAATGGAGGATTGATCTAAGGAACAAAGTGTTGAGTCCACTCCTTGACAACATTGACAAAGCTATTGACAGGGTCATGATTGCTTTTGTCAACCCCTATGACTATAAATACCCTAAACATATATGGTAAGGTACCTCATTCTTACCCTTACCTACTTTTCTTAATTTGACATCTACCACTGATATATTCTGACTTAGATATCAGAGAAGCCTGAAAAGACCAACCCATTTTCGGTCTCTGGAGTTGTTTTGCAATTACCATAATCAACTTCAGACCAACACATTGGATCCCTACTTATTGGCATTAGACACGACCAATATCATCTACTCTTTTAAATTGAATCTTATCTTCTTTCTTTCTCTCTTATAGTTTTATAATACGACACCATTAGATGAAAATATATTATATGATCCAAGACCGCCACGTCATTTATGATTTCATCCAATAAATATTTAAGAATTAATAAAAAAATATAATATTATATTTATTAACATGTATGTATTCACTTTGTGATTAATTACCACAAATATTGATAGCAAACCATGTAATAAATTCTGCCATTAGAGAACATACGAGACCACATGAAAGGAATAACTAAAAATAATACTATTTACGCGAGCATATATTGATACCGAACAACAACTTACAAATCCAGCTTTCATTTGCTCTTCCACCATATACCATGTTAATACTATTAATAAAGAGAGCTAAGTTTGGCCAAACAATTTGATATTCTTTATTTATAATATGCTTACGTGATGCGATCTGTAGCTGCAAAAGTATAAATCTTGCTAGCGCCAAAATATTAAGACAAGGTAGCTAAGAAAAGAAACAGAGGATGGAGAAACAGAGAGAGGTGATTTGGGGATTAAAACATGATGGAAGAAAATGGCCGACAAAATTGGATGTAGGTTAGTGGAACCAGGGAGCATTTGGGTCCATGCTGTGGGTATAGCCTAGGATCAAAATTAAGCCTTGTGGGTCACTATTGACCCATTTTCCATGAGATTTGCTGTCGGTATGGTGTTCTCAGCGCCACTGCAAAGTCTACTATATCCCCCTCCTCTCAAGTTATGTGACTTTTGTTTCTTTGACTCAACTACCCTTCTATTCTAACCAACCCATTTTCATTCTTGATTCATTTTTCTTTTTAATTTTTTCACACTTTATTTTTAATTTTTTACTGACAAATTTTTTTATTTTTTTATTTTCTCCTTCTATATAATGATGTCTTACATCTTTTAAAATAGAATGTACAAAAAAATAATATTCAAAGAAACAACATTACAAACAGAAAAAAAAATAACTGATTACTATATGTTATGTTAGATAACCTTAAAATCCCACGCGAGAGTGTGGCGGTGCAAGACACTTTCCAATCTGATAATACTAATATTTTAGGAGCTGACGAATATTGAGTGAGCGTGGTCTTCGCATGACATGATGGGGCGGTGGACAAAGCGCGTGTGATTAACACATGCATAGGATTTGCCTCCTCTTCACTCACACTCTCTCCTTATTAGCAAAATTAAAAAAAAAGACTAATTGGTCAAAAGTGTTGTATTCAGCATGACGTGGCCCAGAGGGCCAATACGATTTTGCATATAAATACCCCGCTAATGTACTGCTTCCCCCACCAATCCATCTTCAACATTCCAGTACAAAAAGATTATCAAGAGCTATAAGAACTTCACTATTATATCCTCTCTCTTCTCCAATTGCTCGACTCTTTCTCCTTATCACAACCCTTCAATTTAATTAATTTATATTTTCCACACCCTCACCCGAAAATGAAGCTGCTGTCAACAAAAGCCACATGCAACAGCCACGGCCAAGATTCTTCATACTTCCTAGGATGGCAGGAATATGAAAAGAACCCTTACGATGAGGTTCTGAATCCCAATGGAATTATTCAGATGGGTCTCGCAGAGAATCAGGTTAGACATTATTAATTTAATACTTGCATTCACTGTACATTTTGGCGTAACATTAATCTAGCAAGGACATGCCATCATGTCAAGCTTTATTGAGTAATGTCCTGATAATTAAGGTGGTGGGCTTAATGAAAGTTTGTCATGTTTTACAGCTCTCTTTCGATCTCCTAGAGTCTTGGCTTGCTGAAAACCCCGACGTACCGGGATTCAAAAGCGATGGGAAATCCATATTCCGTGAACTCGCTCTGTTCCAGGACTACCATGGCCTTCCTTCTTTCAAGAAGGCTTTGGTAGACTTTATGGCTGAGATCAGAGGAAACAAGGTCACTTTCGATCCCAACCACATTGTTCTAATGGCCGGTGCCACCTCAGCAAACGAGACACTCATGTTTTGCCTCGCTGAACAAGGAGAAGCCTTCCTCCTTCCCACTCCTTATTACCCTGGGTGCGTATACCGTTCTGCATGCTCCTTTCCCTTTGAATACACCTCATGTGTCATGTTTTAATATCGTGTCTTTGTCTTTCCTAATAACTACTAAATAAATAGGTCCTACCTATTTATTGTCTAATAGAAAGAGATAAAACATGACGTTAGATTGTATACAATGATACCACTCGAGTTTAATTATCATCTTATTGTATCAGAAAATTTATTTTTTCTCATGAAAAATTTCATTATTATTTCTTAAGTCGCTGTTATATTTACAATGAATTTATAATTGGATTATAATATAAAAAATGTCTATACTAGCTAGGTAATATATTTCGATTAAATTCATATTTAGATTTTTCCTTAGCACACCTACATGGTAAATTTTTCTTTTATGTTCCCCATAGATTTTCCCTGACGTTGCTTGCACTTGTGCAGATTCGATAGAGATCTCAAGTGGCGAACTGGGGTGGAGATTGTTCCAATACAATGCACAAGCGACAATAACTTCCAAATCACTGAACCCGCTTTGCAACAAGCTTATCAAGACGCAAAGAAGCGTAACCTCGGAGTCAAAGGGGTGTTGGTGACAAACCCATCCAACCCACTTGGCACCACAATGTCCCGGAGTGAATTGAACTTGCTCATTGACTTCATCAAAGACAAAAACATGCATTTGATAAGCGACGAGATTTACTCTGGGACCGTTTACAACTCCCCAGGCTTCGTTAGCGTCATGGAAATCCTAAAGGAAAGAAACAACCTTAAGAATATCGATGCTCAAATTTTGGAAAGAGTTCACGTTGTCTATAGTCTCTCCAAAGACTTGGGTTTACCAGGTTTCCGCGTGGGAGCCATATATTCCGAGAACGACACCGTTGTTGCGGCTGCCACAAAAATGTCAAGCTTCGGTTTGGTTTCCTCGCAAACACAGTACCTCCTCTCAGCCATGCTCGGTGATAAAAAATTCACGAAAAACTACATCTCCGAGAACCAAAAAAGGCTTAAACGACGACAAAGAATGCTGGTTTCGGGGTTACAGAAAGCGGGTATAAGCTGTCTTAAGACAAACAATGCGGGTTTGTTCTGTTGGGTTGACATGAGGCCCCTTCTCCATTCCAACACCTTCGAAGCTGAGATGGAGCTGTGGAAAAAGATACTGTACGAGGTTCGGTTAAACATTTCACCCGGTTCGTCGTGCCATTGCACCGAACCTGGCTGGTTTCGTATGTGTTTCGCGAACATGTCGGAAGATACATTAAACCTTGCCATGAAACGGTTGAAGTGCTTCGTTGTCGCGGAGTCCAACGACAAGGGGTGTGGTAA
Source organism: Clitoria ternatea (assembly GCA_037962975.1). Classification (NCBI taxonomy): domain Eukaryota; kingdom Viridiplantae; phylum Streptophyta; class Magnoliopsida; order Fabales; family Fabaceae; genus Clitoria; species Clitoria ternatea. The sequence continues at coordinate 18,221,185 of CM075670.1, read as the reverse complement.
CAGAGGAACTCGGTCTTCAGGAACTTCTAGAAGAAAGTCACTCTCCAATTGGGTTTTCCGGTTATCCTCTCGTGATCATCGACGTGAGCAAGAAGAACGATAGCCCGGTCATGGTGTGAACTTTTCTGAAGTCTGAACGCATGCACAATTAAATTTATTTTATTTTAGTTTATTTTTCTCTCCCCGAATATTTTTGGCGGAGGTTAAGTTTACGATAAAAAAATTATTATTGTTGTTATTACTTTTTTTTTGGATGGTGAAAATGTAGAAAGAGAGAGAAAGATGAGCACTCTGTCCGTTTTGGATGTGAAGTGTGGGCATCATTAGTCAACTAGCTAGCGACCCTGTTTGTGTAATTTCCATCTCGATCAATAATTACCTTACCAATGAAAAATCTTGTTAGTGTGTGATAGTTTGATAGATAATGAAAAGTTCGACATAATATATTTTAAATTTTTTTATCATACTCTTTTTTATTAAAATCAAAAGAAATTACTATATCCGTTCTTGAATATATGCAATAAAATAATTAATTTTATCTTAAAATATAAATAAAAATAACTAATTATAATCCATTAAATACGGAAGTAATACTTTATAAGTTTTAAATGGAGACAAATTAAACTCCTTAACAACTTCTAAGGAAGGTATTATAAAAGCCATATATTTTTATAAATGAAATTAACTGTCTTTCTAAAAAACTTCTTTTTATTCGCCACTTTAGAAATCTAAAAAAAATTATTATTTATTTTTCTATTATACTATATCTGTCCCTAAATATAAGACATTTACCTAATTCACAGGTATTAGGAAAAATGATTAGTTTAATTAAAATATTAACTTCGTCAAAAATTAGAGGTAATTTTCTAAAATTACTCTAAGATAATTAAAAATATCATTTTTCCTTTCACTCGTTCTCTCTTCACCATAGTTGTTGATGATTTGTATTTTATATAAAAAAAAGTCAATAAAGAAAAAAATTAATATTTATGTTAGCCAATTATAATAAGAGTGATAAATATTTTAAATAATGTAATTTATTTATTGTCTTTTTTAACTCTAATAAAAGTCACTCATTTAATAGAGGTATTTCAATTTAAAAATAATTAATGATATAAAAATTTAAAAGAAAATATTATATTAAGAGATGAATGTAGTAAACTCTACTCTTTAAATTAATAACTTTAATGAATATGTGAAAAAAATATGGAGATAGAGGTACAAAGCCAAAATCAAACTAAAAAATTAAATGATAAAATTATGTATTTCAAAATTACTTAATGAATTAATCAATTTCTTAATACATGTGTTTTTTTTTAAATTGCACCATAAAAAAACCTGGAGACTACTAACTTTCTATACTTGGGTGTGGGGTTGGTGTCGAAAGAAAGTAGTTAATTTTATTTTGTATTGTTTTATTACTAATAAATGATATTAACTTACTAGGTCTTATTCAATAATTAAAATAAGATGGGATGGAAGATAAATAGATGAACGAGAATACAATTAAAAAATAATTTAATTAGATCTTGCACATCTGAAAAGTTATAGGAAAAAAATAAAGGGAAAAATGATAGAAATAGAATTGGGTAGATGGAGTAGCATAGTGGTGGATGGTTAATGATTGGATAATATGGTATATAGGTGTGAACACGCACAATGCTTACGTTTGCCGCTGGCGCCGACCTTCCGAGGAATTTTTCACTTACCAGGCAGGCGTCTGAGTGGGAGAACGCGGAGTAGTTAAGGCAAAAAGTCAATTACAATTTCTATTTACTCTAATTCTACAATTATATACCTTATCAAAAAAATAAATCTATAATACTTATATTATATATATCGGTCCTCATTAACAAGAGAAAATTAGAAGATATATATACTTAGATAATAAGTCGGTTTGTTTTAAAGTTAGAGTAAGATTTTTGAAATGAGGTTTGAAAAATTGGAGCTTTGAAGACGTGGTTGGGAAAATCGGAGTTTTAAAAACAATGATTTGTGTTTGGATAGTTTGTTGTAAAAGTGAGTTAGAAAGTAATAATTATGTTTGGTTGAAAAATGTTTTAGTAACCTTGGTTTAGAAAAATGGAATTAGTCAAAAAGAATAGTAAAGTAGTATATTTTTTTGTAAATAACATTAACAATTACACATTAAAATATTCCATTTATAATTTGATCAACAAATATATTTAATAATAATAATTAATAAATAATAATTAATATCCTAATTAATATTCAAAAACCCTAATTAGATATAAATTAATAACCCTAATTAATATCTTAATTAATATTACTAACCCCAATTTTATAAAAAAATTGAACTTATTAATAACATAAATAACCTTAATTAAAATACCCTAATTACATATAAATTATATTCCTTTTATTGTTTTTATCAATAATATTAATTTTTTATATTACTAAAATATATTATTGTTATTAATTTTATTAATATAAACCTATAAGTGACATCAAATTTCTCAAACACTAAACAACTTATTAATAAAATGTATTCTTATTATTAATGGTTATATCCCATTTTTTCTTCTATTTTTTATTCTAAAAATAATATACTTAGCCATTAGTATACGGTGTTAAAAATAATATCTAATGTTAATCTATCTAAACAAGTGCGTCAATGTGTCAATATAAATTAAAAATAGTATATGACGTTAATTTATCTAAACATTATTCGTAGTTGTATCTAAATTATAAATCCTAATCGATTTTTTATCTAAACGATTTTCGGTTTCATTTATAAATCATACAAATTTTCACTTTCATATACATCCTTATAGAAAAAAACAAAAAAATACCAACAGCATTAAAAAAATTTATTATTTAAAAACAAACAGTTAACATGGTCCTCTACCCACTGTCTACACCTATGCATCCTATATCCAAATCAATCAAGACCCTTAATTCTCATCTTCTTTATCGTACACCCCATGTCCTTATGCCCATCCATACTCCATCATCTAAACCAAACATCTACCATCAAATGAAACTCCATTTACCATACACCTCACACCCTTATCCACACTTATGCACCACCAAACAAACCAATCATCCACCATAGGATCTGACTTTTTATGGTATACCCAACCCCTTTATGCCCATCTGCACTCCATCTTCTCCAACCCACATGTCCCATGGCCTCCACTCAAATAGCTCTGACGGTCTTCGCTTCTCCAACCTAAACCGTGACCACGTTGTCCCTTCCACCACCCACTACTACAAAAAAGGCTATTGTCAGCGCTTCCGCTACTGCTATTGTCAGCGGTACAAACGCTAACAATAAAGGCGCTGATAATAGCACTAAAAACAACGTCAGCGCTTAAACCGCTAACATTAGCTATGTATTGTCAGCGGTTATGGTGCGGAACCGCTGACAATAGTCAAACAATGTCAGCGGTTGTTGTTTAGAACCGGTGACAATAGGCAAACAATGTCAGCGGTTGTAGTAAGTAACCGCTGACAATAGTTACAACATTGTCTGCGGTTATAGATAGGAACCGCTGACAATAGTTTTTTTTTAATTTTAGTTTGTTTAGTTTTTTTAAAAACTACACACAAGTAACTCATGAACCGACACATTTTACATAACTTGGTAAAAAAATCATATAGTGAAATGTAGATTTTGATGAAAAATATTATAAACCAAGTATAAAGAATAGTCAGGTATACAACTCTAACATTAACATAAAATAGAAAAATGCTACACGTTTAAGTTTAAGTATTAAAAAAAAAACAAATTCACTAGTTAAATTTGTCAAGCAAGGAGTTCAAAAGTACAAGCACTTCCAGAATGAAAACTAAAGAAGATAATAACATAATCTACACTAATTAAATGAAGGATGAGCCCACATCATCCTCGCCAACAGAGTGACTTCGCTGGTGGCTGGGAATGTCAGGTAGATATCCATGCCTTATATTATTTAAGGAAACCAGAATGAGTTTGGTTAGCCTCTGAATCCTACTCATAAAAGCAGCTTTGGCTTCTTCCTCTTCTTCCAATCTTGATTGCATTTTCATATTATGCGGGTGCAGATACTTTCTTTGAATGATCATGCTCTAAGGAACTTTCATGCCACTTCCTGAAGAACAAAAAATAAATCACAGTTAGGAATGAAAGATATAAGTAGTCAACATGATTTTATTAATTAAGCATAGGACATAGGGTAAACAACTATGAATCTTGGAGATGTGTAAAATTTAAGAAAGTAAAGTTTAAGGGAGGAATCAGGAAACAGAGCTAGTTGATTTTGTTTATTTTTAACAAATCAAGTCACTTGATATATATATATATATATATATATATATATATATATATATATATATATATATATATATTAAAGTGAAATATGTAGTGCAGCTCGGCTTACCCTTTTTAAGGCAAGATGCACCTCATCCAAGTTAACTAAGGATGACATTTTCAGCAAGCAACATAACCCAATTCTCAAGATATTGGATATGAAGATAAATCAGGATCCCATGGAAAAATACAAAGCAGGCACTGGAACCAAGAGTGACATAAGAAACTCATAATTTACAACCCATAGCACTTACATGCTGAACTCGATTTATAACAAACAATGCATGGGATCATAAATAGCATTGTCAGAGCAGCCTAGGACAATAACCCAGAAACATTGGTCAGTTAACAAATGCACACAAGTATCACAGTCATACAGTCCACTAAAAAGTGCATCCTGTAATCCTGACAAATAATACTTTTACCTACAATAGTTACCAACTAGATCGCTGGGTTTCTTCTGAGCACAGAAATCACTCAACTAGCTTATGGTGCAGCCACCATTGATTAACAAGAAATAGACAAGAAATTTTATTTTAGAGAAAACATAATCATGAAATGAAAGTTCATTTTAAATCTTAAGTGCAAAACAAACATTTAAAGAACTTATTTTCCAAACTTACATAAATATACATAAGCCAGTAGCAAAAGATTCAAGTATTAGTAATCCTAGGTGTGTGTTCTTAAACTTGAGACCATTTATGCATAAGTTAAAATAGTATGAGACTCACAGAGCATCATAGTTCCCTGCATCTCCAATCACCACTGGACATGAATCAAAAAAATAAGTAAATAAATAGATAAATACATATAATTTTAAATAAACTTCTATTTTAATTTTGAGATCATAAGCTTCAATTGCTTTAAGCTTTTAACTTCACAAAACTTTTCTTTCAGTCCCTATTTGTAAAAACTATTTCATTTCAATCATTTTTTATTATATATATTTTCTTTTATTTCACAAGAAAAATGAAGTATATAATAATTTGGAAAATCAAGAACTTAAGCTTGCAACCTCGTGAGCTGAACCAAATTGTGTTCATGAACTCTAAAGGAGTTGAGCTTGTGCAGAAAAATTCCGTTTATAAAAAAACTAAACTCAAGTTCAATTTGAGTAAATTTTTATTGAGTTAAGTTGAGGTAGGTTTAACCTCACTTATTTCCGGACATAGTTCATCATATCATATTTTCATCAATAAATTGAGTGCAAACTGCATAACACAAATATTAGATTAAACTCATAGTCTGATGATACTATCAATTGATAAAAAAGAATACATAATTACATATACAATCTCATTCTACTTTATAGGGATAACCAATAAGCCTTACATTAGCTATTGATGCAATGTACTTGTCAGCTGCATAGTGAAAATGTGTCCATCCTCCAGGAAACACTATCTTGTCACCATTTACAACCATCCAGTTCTGGTCAGACTTCTCATGAGCAAGATGAGTATGTGGTATGTTAGCTTTCCACGCCTCATCTCTGCTCTGTGGCCACTTAAAAGGGACCTGCAACACCAAGGTAACAAGTGACAATTGTTAAACACTAAGTGATTATGCCCAATCTGAAAACACGCACTGGTTCAGGCATTTCACCATAATAGATAACACGCACTGGTTCAGGCATTTCACCATAGAGATTATGCCCAATCTGAAAACAACTTATGCACAGTCTGGTTCAGGCATTTCACCATACAACTTATACACAATCTGAAAGCAACTTATAACAAGAACCAACCCATCAATCTCTTATACACCTCTATCATACACCATTAAAAAAAATTAGGGTGTACCCAGACTACAAACGAACACCCATGGACCTTCTTCCCTAACTTCCGCTCACCCATACCCGTAAACCCATCACCCACCACCCACTCCCCGAAGCCCAAACCCAAACCCAAAGCCTAAACCATCAGACCCATCCACCCACACCCCTCCCCAACCCACCCACCCATACCCAAACCCATACCCTCACCACCGCCACAACCTAAACGGACAATAATCCTGCTCCGATAGAGACCAAGACTCACAAATACAGGGAGATAGATAACCCAACATCCAACAGAAAATAGAAAACCCACAATATCCAATATCAAATCGAAGAAAATGAAAAAAAGGAATTGAAGGTTACTTGCACATGTGACGGAGCTTCTCTTTCGTAGTGTTGGATCGCACCACCAATCGAACCAAACCTTCTTCCTTTCCCCGAAAATGAAAGTCCCAACGAGCAAGGGTTCCCCTGTTTCTGTGAAATTAGCGCAAGGATTGAGGGCGAAACAGAGCTGGAACTGGGAAACAAACATACACAAAGTTGCTAAAAACAGAGAGGAAAAAAAAGCCTGCTATGGACCACTAACAACACACTTGGAAACTATTGAAAACAGAGAGCAAAACGCACCAATATAGGAGAATGGAAACTATTGAAAAAAGAGGGAAAAAGAGCAAAACGCACCAACAGGCACCTTGTCTTCTGGAAAACGAAAAGTTGACATAAGAAAAGAGAGAGCTAAAAAAATTAAAACATCAAGACATAAAATATATTAATATTTTATCACCTTTAGTGCCTTACCTTGCCATCTGCGTGCATCATATGAATTATATTAATATTTTATTAATCAATGAAAAGCAAACGCACCAGGGCAGGGCTGTACGCGTGGAAATCCTTTATTATTATCATAGACTATTGTCAGCGGTTGATACCTTGAACCGCTGATAATACTATTGTCAGCGTTTCCTTTAATAACCGCTGACTTTAGTGTCTTTTTCACAACAATGTCAGCGGTTCCGCCCAACCGCTGACAATAGTACCGCTTCCTTTTGTAATTTCTGTTGTAGTGACCGGACGTCCAAAAACCCTACACCACCGAACATCCCCTCCACCACAGTCCCATCAAAATACAAAAGAAAACCCAGCCAACAAAACTCAAAAAAAAACCGCAGAGAGGAGAAACGTACCTCGTTGCAACTTACTGGAAAACGCAAAACCAGGGAAAGGGAGATTGGATCTGTGCTCAAAAACGCCAAATGTTGCTAGAAAACCCAACTCTTAATGGATCTGAGAGGGTAAAATGGTAAACACATTCACTGATATCAACTTTAGCGAACGAAGTTTTGGAAGGAGGTCAACCATACCCACTGCAAAACTGCGTTCAAGAACGAAAATCGCACTGTTGAACGGAGATGGAAGACGAAATATAGAATGCCAAACACAACTGTCGCGGGAGAGGTTTTATAGATAGAGGTTTTATAAGCAGAACGAGGTTTCAACTTTTAAACAAAAAGGTACAATGCGAGTCATTATAATGAGGAATAAAAAATAACCTGTGTAATTACACCTGTTATAAAATAACCGGTATTAAAGACGTGTTGGAGAGAGCTATTTGGATATTATATATATATATATAAAGTTAATATTGTATAAAATAAAATGTTTATCATAAAATATAGAAACTATATTTAATTTATTTAATAAATAAAAATTTAAGAAAAATTGAAAATTATTTAAAAATTACATGTATAAATATTTTTATTAAAAATACTGGGGCTTTCTTAATTGAGAGAAACAAATCAATCATCTTGAATTCAAATGAGTATATATAGCTTGTTTTCTTAATTATGTGCAGAAAATAGTTGCGTTACAATTTCACGAAGATTTTTGTCATCATAGTAATATTGTTTAGCTCTAGCTGGAATAGACTATTAAAAAATATCAAAACAGATTTAGATAATTATTATGCATGGATTGTTTTTTTTATTGTTTGATAATACATTTGGTATACTCAAGATGTTTTAATTTATAGTCATAAAATTTTCTAACTATATGACACATTAATAAAAGAAGTTACATTAATTAATGTGCAACTATAAATTTTCCTTCTATGATTTTATTTTATTCTTTGGTTTTTATTCTTTATATATAAGGCTATAAGACTGTATCATTTATATTTTGAACTATCCTTTATCCTTTATCCTTTATGTACCAAGAAACAACTCTCCTTTCGTGTCCTCTCTTAAACCAAATCAATCATATGTAAATAGTTCCGTTATTGTCGAGAAAACCGTAAAAAAAATTGAGGTAAGAAAAGTATGAGAAAATATGTGTTATTTGATTGATTAAAAAGGTATAAAAAAAAGTATGAGATTAATTTTCTTTGATGTTTGATTAGTTAAAAAAAGTATAAGAAAAAGTTATCAAAATGATTACAGTTACTAATATACCCTTTAAATTATTAGGGGTACATTTTTTAAAATTACCAATATATTATTATTATTATTATTATTATTATTATTGTTATTTTAATTATTATATTATTTATTATTTATATTATATTATTATTACTAATAGTTTTTGTAACATCCTGATTGTGCATTACTGGGCGGATTAAGATTAATGGCTGATTAACTAAAAGTGGTTTGGAAAATTACGCATGTGCCCTCTTGACTATATAAGTGTTTTCGTTCTCTCTCTCTCTTCCATTCACGTTGAGCTGGGAAAAGAAAGTGAGAGTTGAGCCATTTCTCTGTTCGGGCATGCAGAGGTACCATCTCTGTTTCTCTCTGAAGTTCAACTAAGATTCTTCTTCTTCTTCTCCGTCTTCTCCTTTTTCTTCATCAGCGACGTTGTGGTGTCTTGGGGGCTCGAAGTCCTCCACTGTTAGCAAGGATCGGACTGTTCGAGAGTGTGAGAACAACTTTCGGTTTCTCCAAAGCTGAGTGCAGAGTTTAACGACTGGACTCGAAGGTCGTTCAGTTGAGAAAGAGTGACTGAAGGAGCGATCGGGAGCAACCGATCAACGTTGAAAGTTCGAGGAACTTCACAGTAGGTAGGGGGTGCTTTACATTTCAAATGCATGGTTTATGGACGGATTCCGGGTGAAATTGTTATGTTGTTTGTTATATATATAACCTTGAAAAGTGACGATCGGTGTGTTTTGTTTGTTTGATAACATGAGAAATACCCGGATGTGTGATATCTATGAGTTATGGAGTGTTATGTGATTTCCGTCCATGATTGTATATTGAACTGCATGTGATGCATGTTGATTGTAATGAGTATGCCGAGTGTTTATAGCGTGAGATGCTTACTATATGATTGTATACGGAATTGCATGTGAAGCATGTTGATTGAAATGAGAATGCCGAGTGCATATAGCGTGGGACGTTTGATGATTAAAACCATATGCATGTGATTCACCATTGAAAATGCTGAGAGCATATAGCGTGAGACGCTTATTATCGAAATGGTAATCAAATGAATATGTATGAGATATGATGATGAGAATGCCGAGTGCATATAGCATGAGACGCTTGATGATTAAAACCATATGCATGTGATTCACCATTGAAAATGCTGAGAGCATATAGCGTGAGACGCTTAATATCGAAATGGTAATCAAATGAATATGTATGAGATACAATGAAAGACCTTGGGTGGGACTCAAGGCAAGCCTACCGAGTGGGACTCGGGGCTACCCGTAACACTTCCGTTCTCGCTGAGAGTGACTGTGTTACATGAGAGGGCAAACGGTTTAGTACCAGTAAAACGGACGGATCAGCTAGAAGCTGAACAAAAGGCTGAGAGCCTATGTTGCAACATAAAAACTTAATAATGAACAAATAATTCCGATTGATTGAATGTACGTACTCTGATATATGTTGCTGAGAGCAATGTGATTTGTATTGTTGTGTGTATATGTTATTGAGAATAACATGAATAATATAGCCTTGAATGAGTTGAGTAAATTCCGATTAAGTGTTGTTATATGAGTAATTAGATTGAATGACAGTGTATGTTGTTGTGTGTTTGAGACATCAGGTTGCATAGTTGAGAACTGGATGAATGATCCGAGTCAATAACTGTCATTTAATATGTAAAATGCTCACCCCTACTTGTGGCTATATTTTCAGTTAATTTAGGTCAGGATGGCGAATGATGAGAGATCATCAAGCCCGAGTGAGGAGCACTTGTACAGTTGTAGTTCATATATTGTATATAGTTGTGATATAGTCTTAACCGACTCCTTTGTATAACGTTTTGTTTAAAGTATATATATATATAAGTTGAACTACCCAGGATTATGGATATATATATATATATATATATATATATATATATAATGTTATGATGTTGCTTGAAATATCCTGGAAGCGTTATTGTCTGAGAAATGTCAAAGGTAAAGATGTTTCCGAGTGAAGAGAGGTTAGATCAACTTGTTTCCGAGTGAAACATAACTGAGAGAGCCTCTTCCGAGTGAAGAGAGGTTAGATCAACCTATTTCTGAGTGAAACATAACTGAGAGAGCCTCTTCCGAGTGAAGAGCGGTTAGGTCAATATGTTTCCGAGTGAAACTTAATCGAGGGAACCTCTTCCGAGTGAAGAAAGATTAAAATATTGCCGAGTGAGACTTGGCTGAGTGGACCACTTCCGTGGGAAGAAAGGTCAATATGTTTCCGAGTGAAGAAAGGTTAAAATATCTCCGAATGAGATATGATCGAGGGAACCACTTCCGAGGGAAGGAATGTCAAAAAGATTCCGAGTGAAATATAACTGGGAGAATCCTTTCCGAGTGAAGGAATGTTGAGACAATTCCGAGTGAAACTTGACCGAAAGAACTACTTCCGAGGGAAGGAAGGTCGGGATGTTTCCGTGCGACATAGCCGAGAGAACTTCTTCCGAGTGAGAGAAGATTAAAGTAATTCCGAGTGAAACTTGACCGAAAGGACCACTTCCGAGGAATGGAAGGTCAAGGTATTTCCGTGTGAGACGGGACCGGGGGAATTACTTCCGAGTGAGGGAAGGGCAAAGTGTTTTCTGAGTGAAGTATGACCGAGAGAGTCATTTCCGAGTGTATGTTAAAATGCTTTCGAGTGAATCATGTCCGAGACGAAACCTTTCAGGCGAAGAATAAGGATCGGAGTATGAGTGAGAAATATCCGAGTGGGGTATGACCTGAAGGGACCATTCCCGAGTGAATGAGGTTCCGGTTCCGAGTGATGGAACATACCGAGTGTTGGGAGTCGCTCTAGCGAGTAAGAGCTCGCTCAAGCGACTTTTACTATTTCGCTCACCAGAGTCAGGATCTCGCCCAGCGAGTGGCACTCCGACTCCGTTATCTGTTTCCCGACTCCTATTTCGAACGCGAAAAATTTCCCCGAGCCTCGGACTTGTCCTTAATTAGTCGGGATGTTTCAGTTTTAATTATTTTATGATTTTATTATTTATACTATATTACTATTATTGTATCATTATTTTATTATTTTTATTATATTATTATTACTAATATTTTTAATTATTTTATGATTTTATGATTTTATGATTTTATTATATTACTATTATTATATCATTATATATATTATTAGAGATAGAAAATTTGGGTAAAAAAATAATAGGTAAGAAAATTTAAGGTAATAGGTCCAATAAAAATAATCTTCCAATAAAAAAAGATAAAAATAGCTAAACAAATAAAAACAATCGCATGTCAACTTTTTGTTTCCTATAAAAAATTATCTGCAACCAACTTTTTCATACCTTGATTTCTTTTATCCTTCTACAATCTCATTTATTTACCAAAGTGAACACACTTCGTATTAAGGACATGGCAACTTGTATACGAACTTAATTTTCCCTTTAATAATGGATTAAATTAAAGATTATGTGGCGCGGACAAAATAAAAACTGTCTAGAAAACTTGTTACTAGTTGTTACCAACTAGGCAAGAAACACGTAATCGTACAAGCCAGGGGTTTTTTCAACAAAAAAAAAAACAAAGTTGAATAACACTTTGCTTTGTTGAACTTTCTGGGAGTAATCATCACTGCTCAAAAAGCTATTTTTGGCTCAAAAAGATAACGCGGTGTGTAGTATATATGTTGGCAATCTCTCCCCGAATCATACGAAGTCCCTATAAAGCAACTTTTAGCTTTGAGTCAATTTTAAAGAAAATAACGGAAGCAAAAAGCCTTTTGAATTGATGGTTGCATGAGGAAAACTCGGGAAAACATTTACGTTTGCTTTTAATTCCACAATGAATTTAGCTATTAAAATGGTCATAGAATCTAAATTTTGTGGGTAATAAATGCAAATGGGGCAACTAGTAAAAATAATTACAATTCCGGAGCTGTTTTAGAGGAAACTACATGGTTTGGGGTCGAATGTGTGTCGTAGATAAAGAAGCCGACACATGTATTGGCTCCTGTACCACCGACACAAAATATTAATGGTTTGGGGTCAAGGTATTAATGGTTATTATTAGTGTATGGTATATCATGTTAGAATTATTTTTGCTAGGAATATATGATTGTTTTGTAGTTAGGAAGGGCCATTATTTTCATCCTATCATAAAATGATTATGTTGTTATAATATTTTAAGTTGAAGGAGATTGAAGTTAGGATTAGGTTATAAAAAATATAAATTTATGGATTTTAATTTAAACAAATGTAATAATTATGTAATGTATATTTTGTTAATTTATTTTTTAAAAAAATCAATGTTATGTAGGAAAAAAATCATTTCTTGGCCTGTTAGACCCAAAATATTTTCCTAAACCCAAATATTATGTAATATATAATACTAATTTCAAAATAAGAAAATATAAAATTATATATTTTAAAAAAATTAAAAATATAAAATTTAAAAATAATTTTTGTTATAAATTAAATATTTGTAAGCTATTTTTAAAAAAATAAATGATGAGATTATATATATATATATAACAATTTACCAAATTTGAAAGTAGATCATTATATATATATATAAATATAATTCAGGAAAAAAATTATGATATAAATTAGAAAATTGTTTCGTTATTTTGAAAAAAAATCAATGATGGTACAATATATATAAATTGAAACATCCCGACCTAATGAGGACAAGCCCGAAAACCGGGGAAAATTTTTCGCGTTCAAATTCCTGAATCGGGAAAGAAAACAGAGTCGGGAAACAGAAAATGGGGTCAGGGTGTCACTCGTATGACGAGATCCTGATTCAGTTAAGCGGAACTAGTAAAAGTCGCTTGAGCGAGCGCCTACTCGCTAGAGCAAGTCCCTACACTCGGTGTATTCCTTCATTCGGAATCAGAACCTCCTATCACTCGGGGATGGTCCCTTCAGGTCATGCCTCACTAGAAGATTTCTCACTCATAGTCAGACCCTTATTCTTCGCCTGGGAGGTCTCATCTCAAACATGGTTTACTCCGAGGCATTTTAACCTACATTCGGAAATGATTCTCTCGGTCATACCTCACTCGGAACATTTCAACCTTCCTTCGCTCGGAAGTAGTTCCCTTCGGTTATGTTTCACTCGGAAATATTTTAACCTTTCTTCACTCGGAAACACTTTAACCTTCATCCGAAAATGATTCACCCGGTCATACCTCACTCGGAAACATTTCAACCTTCCTTCACTCGGAAGTAGTTCCTTCGGTCATGTCTCACTCGGAAGCGACTTGACCTTCCTTCCCTCAGAAGTAGTCCTTTCGGTCATATTTCACTCGGAACTATTTTATCCTTTCTTCACTCGGAAGAGGTTCACTCAATTATGTTTCACTCGGAAACATCCTGACTATCCTTCCCTCGGAAGTAGTCCTCTCGGACATATCTCACTCGGAACTATTTTAACCTTACTTCACTCGGAAGAGGTTCTCTCAACTATGTCTCACTCGGAAACATCTTGACTATCCTTCCCTCGGAAGTAGTCCTCTCGGACATTTCTCGCTCGGCACTATTTTAACCTTCCCTCACTCGGAAGAGGTTCTCTCAACTATGTCTCACTCGGAAACATCTTGACTATCCTTCCCTCGGAAGTAATCCTCTCGGACGTGTCTCACTCGGAACTATTTTAACCTTTCTTCACTCGGAAGAGGTTCTCTCGGTTATGTCTCACTCGGTAATTTGCTAGCTTTCTTCACTCGGAAGAGGTTCTTTCTGCTATGTTCTACTCGGAAGTATCTTGACCTACCTTCCCTCGGAAGTGGTCCTCTCGGTCGTATCTCACTCGGAAATATTTTAACCTTTGACATTTCTCTGATAACAATACTCCCTGGATATTTCTAGCAACATCATAGCATTACATATATATACATATATGTTCCCAAATCCTGGGTAGTTCAAACTCATATATATATTCAAAGCAAAACGGTATACATAGGAGCCGGCCAAGGCTATATCACAACTATTTACAATATATACACTACATCTGTACAAGTACTCCTCACACGGGCTTGATGATCTCTCATCATTCGCCATCCTGGCCTAAATCCACTGAAAAATATAGCCACAAGTAGGGGTGAGTATTATACATGTTAAATGACAGTTATTGACTCAGATCATTCATCCAATCCTTAACTATGCAATATGATGTCTCAAACAAACAACAATATACACTATAAATACTCACATAACATCATCTAATCAGGATTTACTCAACTCAATCAAGGCTATATAATTCATGTTATTCTCAATAACATATACACACAACCATACAAGTCACATTGCACTCGGCCACATTTTTCAGCGTACATACATTCAATCAATCGGATCCAATTGTTCATTATTAAGTTTTATGTTGCAACATAGGCTCTCAGCCTTATACTCAGCTCTCAGCTGATCCGGCCATTTTACTGGTACCAAACCGTTTGCCCTCTCATGTAACACAGTCACTCTCAACGACAACGGTAGTGTTACGGGCAGCCCTGAGTCCCACTCAGTCGGCTTGCCTTGAGTCCCACTCAAGGTCTTTCATAGCATCTCATGCATATACATTTGATTACTATTTCAATAATAAGCGTCTCACACTGTATGCCCTCGATATTCATATTATCATCAACATGCATCTCATGCAAGCACTCGGCATTCTCATTATCATCAACATGCATCTCATGCAAGCACTAGGCATTTTCATTATCATCAACATGCATCTCATGCAATCACTCACCATTCTCATTATCATCAACATGCATCTTATGCAATTCAACATGCTATCATGGACGGAAGTCAACATAACACTACATAACTCATAGATATCACATATCCGGGTATTTCGTAAGTTGTCACTCAACCAGAACACACCAATCATCACATTTCAAAGTTATAAAACAAACAGTATAGCAATTTCACCCGGAACCCGTCCATAAACCATTCATTTGAAATGTACAGCACCCCCTACCTACCTGGAATAAGAAATCCCAGAAGCTCCTCGAGCTAACAAACACTAACCGATCGCTCTTCGGTCATTCCTTCTCGCTTAAACGACCTTGATTCCAGTCGTCAACCTCCGAACTCAACTTCGGAGAAACCCAAGGCTGTCAACTCTCTCGAACAGTCCCAACCTTATCAACAGTGGAGGATTTCGAGCCTCCAAGACACCACAACGTTGCTCACGAGGAGGGGATGAAGAAGAAGAAGACTGGTTGAATCTTGGAGGGAACAAGAATTGTGTCACTACATGCACGAAAAAGAGAAGTGAGCTCAATTCTCTCTTCCTTTTTCCCAGCTCAACGTAAGTGGCAGAGAGAGAGACAAAAATCATTTATATAGTCAAGAGGGGCACATGCGTAACTTCCTTGCCACTTTTAGTTACTCAGGAATTAACTTTAATTTGGCCATTAATACTCTATTAGGATGTTACATAAATATTTTTAGAATTAGAAAATTGATAATTATATATTTTAAAATAAAATTGGGAAAATAAAATTTAAAAATATTTTGGGAGTATATTCTATATTTGTTAAGTTATTTTTTAAAAACTATCATATATTATATTATATGTATATGTATAAGAATTTTCAGAATTAGAAAATTGACAATTATATATTTAAAAAAAATAGAAGAATAAAATTAAAAATATTTAATGTTAGAAATTCAATATTTGTTAAGTTATTTTTAAAAAAATCATTGATTATATATTACATCATAACGAGTTTCAGAATTAGAAAATTGATTAGTTGTCAATTTAAAAATATAATTCGAGAATAAAAAGTCAAATATAATTAATGTTAAATATTCTATATTTGTTAAGTTAAATTTTGGTGATTAATATTTTTAGGATTAGTAAATTTTAAAAAGGCATTGATGAGTTAGTTTTTTAGATGTTAGGTGATATACATGGTTTAACCTTTCAAAACATTATTATTGAAAGTATAATTAATTGATTAAATTTAAAAATATGGAGTTTAATTTTAACTGAAGTAATAGCTAAGTAGTATATTTGTTCAGTTTTATTTAATGTATTTTTAATGTATGTTAATAATGTTATGTTTAACTTAAATTTAAGAAAATCAATAATGATATAAAATATATTAATTGATTTTATATTTATCAAAATTATAATACTTTTGTTGTACATTTCTAAATGCAGTATGGCTGAACAGAGGAAGATCAATCCTGGACCGTTAAACCCACAAGTGTTAACGTTAGAAGAGAAACATGTATCCACGCATGTTTGGAATGAAAAACCAGACCGGGTACTAAGAATTAGAAAAGCACTCCGTCTTAGAAGTGATCAAATACCAGAAGAAATCATACCACATCTACGAAGAGCTGGTTTTTATCACTTTGCGAAGGTTGCACATTTGCCGGTGCCTATAGAGTTTATCACTGCACTGGTTTAGAGATGGCGACCAGAGACACACACATTCCATCTTCCTGTTGAAGAGTGCACCATCACATTGCAAGATATTGCTATTTTGTTGGGACTCAACATTGATGGAATCGCAGTTGTGGCGATAGCCGATTCACGGGACTGGCAACAATATGTGGAAGCACAACTAGGGAGACGAACCCCTCGTAGTGTACTACATGGTCAAAGTCTGAAGATGTCGTGGCTGCAAGATAATTTTGGTGACATTGTAGAGCATATTCAGGATGAGGTGGCCATAGAAAGATTTGCTCGTGCCTATATTTTACGATTGCTTGGTGGGTGTATTTTCTCTGACTAGTCATCCAACAGGGTCCCCCTTAGGTATCTTCAAATGCTGGAGAATTTTGATCTTTGTGGTGGTTATGCATGGGGTGCATCTGCGCTAGGATACCTCTACCGACAGCTATGTACCGCCATAAATTATGCTCAGAAGGATATGTGTGGGTTAACACTATTGGTTCAGGTGTGGGGTTGGGAGTGTATGTGACACCTTGCCCCGGAAGAACCTGGTGTGAGGGATGCTGACAGCCCTTACGGGGGCAGATGGATACACCCAATGGGAAATAGGTATATGATGTATAATTTGGCCCATTTTAGGACACAATTGGACTGGTTGAGTAAAGATTAGGTATAGTAACATTAATTTATAATATTTAAAAAATATTTCTAGTACAATAAATGGATGCATCCTTAATAACTTAATTAATTATTGACTTGCAGTTTATATGGGAGCCATATGCTGGGACAGTGACTAATGGTCTTCCAGAGATTTGTCTTTGTGGTCAGAGGGCGTGGTGATCTGTGGTTCTATTGCTGTGTTTCTAGATTGCAGAGTGGCATCAGCCAGACAGGGTAATGTGACAATTTAGGATGGAGCAACACATACCCACTGCACCATCTCAACGTGAAGGCTTACACGTTATTACACTGAAAGGCAAATCTGATGAAAATTAGCCCACAGTAATGGAACCTCTATTAAATTTGTGGAATGGGAGAGAAGGACACATATGTTTTGGTCAACCACCTTTTGGAGAGATGTCGGCGAACCATGAATACTTTAGATGGTACAAAATGCAAACTCGTCGGTGGGTTACCAGACAAGGTGCTGTAAGGGGAGCCACGCTAATAGTTTCATGCACCTTATGTTATGAGTTTAGTATTTGTTGTTAGGTATGATAGTTATTTTTTTCACACATGTTTTTTTATTTCAGATAGACAACGTCGAGGTGATTCAGTACTTGTCCTCGCCAGAGAACTCTGAGACACCTGTTGCTTTTGCTATGGATAACATCCGGTAAGAAACCGAAAAAATACTAATGTTGATGGGTGAAAGGGACAGAATTGTACAGGCCAGAGTACATGCTCCTATCCCGACAGAGGTGGCCCCAGACGTTGAGTTTGATGTGGACATGCCTGGGACTCGGGTCGAAAGAGCAAGGTTACAAAGGCGAAGGTTCAAAGAGCCAGAGGAGGACTACATCATCCCGCCTATTCCCACCAGACAACCAGGCCGATACTATGTTCCATCTCAACCACCATCTCATTCGCCCTGGCCGACATACGACTACCTATCTCAACCATCACAGCAGGATCCCATGCACATGAATGAGTATTTTAATGTTTAGATGTTTGTAGGTGAAGGCACCTCATTCATGGGAGATATTGGTGGTAGTTTCCATGGAGGACAGCAGGCAGGACAGCCAAGTTTATCTCAGATCCCTTTCCTGGCCCCCATTATTGACCCCACCCCTTATATCCCAGACATCATAACCCCGCCAGTCCCATCCCGACAACAATGGGAAACCAATGTTGGTTTTTCTTCTAGATTCCATCCGATGATGTTTGATCTAAACACAGCTACATCAGAAGCTGTTGCACGTGAAGGTGAGATTGCTGCATCCCAAGAGGAAGAATCACAAATTGAAGACGAGGTTGAAGCTGTTCGTCGACTCCCGCCTCAAGTTAACTGCGGTGTTCCCAGACCTTGCCTTTTTCCCCCCTCAGCCCCGAGGTCGCCAATAGGATTCTATATGTTGTATTTGTAGTTGTTGTCTAGACATTAATTTGTTATTTGTGTTTGTGTTTGTTTATGTTATATGTATGTAAACATTGTGGACTTTATTACAAAATGCTAATTTCTTGTACAAACTGAACCTTGAATTATTATATATAGAAATCTAAGTCTCATACATCACTATCATTAATAAAACCAGAACTAGAAGCACTTCCAATAAAATTAGGGCACGTTAAACGTTTGTGACCTGTCTGTCGACAAATACCACATCTATACGAGGTTTCCAACTCAACCTAGTCTATCTCATTTCTAATCCTTAATGCCTTCGGACGTCCCTTTACGCGTAACATGTCATCGTCAGGAACTACAATGTAAGATTCATCAAACTTAGGAATTAATTCATCACTCCCTATGGGATACCATTTACGTGCATAAGCCTGACCAACGTGACGCAAAGTGTAACATTCATGGACATACTGGAAAAAATTAATGTTTACTGCGTTGCATGCCGCAATAACGTGCATGAATGGGTACTTGAAAGCTTGGAACCTGCCAAACTGGCACCATCTGTCGGTTAGGTTCAAGGTCCACACAAACCCACCTTTTTAGGTGGTTAGGTTGAACCTCCCCTCAACCTCAAATCTGGTCGACTCCGCATCAAATCGTTTAACATCGATAGAACATGCCTGTGCCTGATACAATGCCAACTTTTCAAGAACCTTAGTGCAATAAATCCACCCGGCCGCCATTTCCGACACAACACGCCCAGTACGATTAACAAAGTACTCTACTAAATAGGAGTAAGTGAACTTCACCAAAGCTGTGGTTGGTAAGTTACGGGTGGCTTTAAAAACTTTGTTCACACACTCAGAAAGATTAGTTGTCATGTGGCCAAACCTACTTCCATTTTCATCATATGCCAGTGACCACATTCCTCTGGGGATTGAATTCATCCATCTTGCAATTTCAGGGCTGGTCTCTTTGAATTTTTGATATTGTCGATCAAACGAATGTTTGCTTGGATTATACCCTATGGTAAAAAATCATTAGTTCCATAAAACATCCATAATTCAGAATGTAAACAATAAATCATTAAATAACTTACCCATTTTAATTAGGTCCTTCTTTAGCTCTTGATTCTTAAATTTTTGGTTGAAGGTACTCGCTATATGCCGTATACAATACTTATGGTATGCAGCGGGTGGAGTCCATGCCGCCCCTGAACCCCGGATTGAACTAAGAATGCTCCTATGACGGTTTGAAATTATACAAATTCCATTTTTTTACGTCACATACAACCGCAAGTTCGAAAGAAACCAACTCCAATCCTCCAAAGTTTCACCAGGAACAATTGTAAATGCTAGAGGTAACACTGCACTATTTCCGTCTTGGGTGGTCGCCACCAATAAAGTCCCCTTGTATTTTCCATACAGGTGAGTTCCATGTACCTGAATGATGGGCTTACAAAAGTTAAAGGCATCATAACAGGCCTTGAATGTCTAAAACATACGGTGAAATTTACGATGCCTTTGATGAACTTGGTCGCCAACGACAATGCGGCTAGTTTTAATCACGCTTACGGATCCTAAGACAACTTGCTTCATATGATTCAACCACCGAGGCAGGAAGGCATACGACTCTTCCCAATCTCCCACACCTTCGCTATTGCCTTTTGCTTAGCCCTCTATGCTTTTTGGTACGAAACAATAAATCCATATTCTCCTTTTACTCTCTCTTGAATTAATGATATAGGCACGGACGGCTCCTTCTTTATCATGCCTGACAAAAATATTAACACTTTTAAAAAATTAATAAATATTCATTTGCAAAGTCACATAAGTTTACCTAAAATCATAGAGCAGATTAAGTCCGCATCCAGTTTCTTATGATCTTGTGATAAGAAACTATTAACCCAACTGTGTGGGCCCTCGTACTGTGATATAAGCCATTTGTGCGCTCTTTTAGATAAAATTGCACGCATCCTCCAGCTACACGCACTGACTTGATTAGGACACTTCACTACAAATTTAGTAGGCTTGGACTCCACAACAATATAACTTTGATGCAACTTCATGCACCATTGTTTTAACGCATTTTGCACATCACTTTTGCTCTTAAACTTTAACCCGACGTATAGTTCATCCCCGACATTCTAGTTATCATCATCAAATTCAATTTCTTGATCTGGATGCTCCATATTTATATTTTGAAAGTGGGATGCTTCGTTCCAAAATGCAACCACAATAATACCTACATAAATCCCAACTATTTAAACTCGTAATCCTTCAAACCAAATTCTCAGTAACATATTTCAACTTCACGCTTTGTCAAGTCAAAATCAACATTATATTACAGCCAACTAAAGGTTTCTAACTACAAACATAAGAAATTTTATTTAAAAATATAAATACTTTCAACATACGAAATCAAAATAATTAAAACATAAAGATATGAAAGAATATTAACAATTTAAAGAAATGTATTTTTTTTCTTTCACACTTTTTTTATTCACCTTATTAAATCCAATTAATTATTAACATATATATTCACGATAAACTAAATATTTTCTACATAAATTTATCAATTATAAAACAATTATGATTGATCTAAACTAGCTTATTATATATATAAATGTAAAAACCATTTAGCATAAACTAAAAATTACCATCGTGTAAATGTTATTGTTCAATAGGCTGAACCTGGATCGGGTTTGATGCACCAGAATTATAGGTTGCGTCTAACCCACCACCACCACCATCATCATCATTATCAGAATCAACCATCAACATCATATCATCCGCACAAGAGTCACTTAACACCTCATTTGCTGGTATGCTATAGTTGGTGGAATCATCATCAAACCAAACACTCATTTTAATTAAATAATTAAAATACTTATTTTTCAAAAAATTAAAATACACACTGAAGAGAAAAATACTTGAATGGGAAAACAAGACACAAATGCTTTAAAAGGAACACAAACGTATTTATAGACAAATTGCATCGGGCGGGAAAAGTTGGACATGCATGTGTTATGTGCATGCAGGACGACATACGTGTGTCATAGCAACTCCTGGCGACACAGCCACGTGTCAGCCAGGTGAGAGTCGTCAATATTTGTGCCATTTCTTATGTTGTCTCAACATTTGGCGACACAACCTGTGTCGTAGGCATTCCTGGCGACACAGCCACGTGTCAGACCAGGAGGGAGTTGTCACTAATTTTGCCATTCCTTGTGTCGTATAAAAATAGTACGACACACAAAATACTACCCCAGACATTTAAATTCCCCCAAAAGTGCCCCAGATTAGTAAATTTTGGGTCAAACAAGCCCAGAAATGATTTTTTTTTCCAAATTTTGTAAATAGAATATAATCCAAATAAATTAACATTTAATTTGATAGAAGTGGTCAGATTGAGATTAGACATAAAAACTAAATAAGCTATAAAAAAATGTCAGAATATTAGATAATGCGTGTGATGATTGTAATTTTAATCTTTTCCCTCAAAATAAGACTTCAGTTATTTTTTGGCTTCATCTAAAAACACGCAGAAGAAACTAAAGCCCCGCTCTCTAAACAAAGGGAGATGACCTATCTAACTGTAAAATAGCAACAACTCTTTAAGGAATAACATTATAGATTATCTAATCGCCTGCTACTTCATAACCCACATTAGCAACTCCATTAACAGACACATTAATTGCCTCCACGATGGATATTCTTCCAAATTACTTGATTCATGATAAAACCTTCCTCACGAATAGGTTCACCAAAGCCCCACGCGGATGCCTCAAATGATATTTTTTCACAAATGACAGTTCAACTCAAAATTACTATTCAGATCCCTTGCATTTGGACAGTTTCAACCCATTAAATCATCCTCATAACTCTGCTTGAACAATATTGCAAGCACCAAAGAACTTCGTAAAACCATAAATGAAAATATCTATTTCATCTCTAATAAGGCCACCACAAGATGCACCAAGTTGTTCCCACGAAAGGATCCATCAGTGATTAAAAATTTAAGCGAATTGTATTTCACGAACTCAAAGTCTTTGAAAAAGATCAACTAACCTTACTAGATCACCTGTTTCTTGCTTGAAGTGAATATTTTGCTTATATACACATACATTCAATTTGGTCCTAAACACTCAACAATTTTTCATTTTGCATATAGTTGGTAACTTGGTGTAGGTTTATTTGTGTGGTGTTCTACAATCATCTCTATATTTCTCACTACCCTTTTATAGAAAACATTGTTTTACTATTGAGAGGTAAGTCCGTGAAACTATTGGTTATTGTATATGTTTGGTTTGTTGTTTGTTAGTGGATAAGATAACATATTTATACAGACTAATTGTGTGTTGATAACATATAAATATGTATATGTATTATTGTTGTTAGTGGCGACCAGAGCTCATTAGGTATTAATATTGTATGCTGATAACATATAAGCGATGCATGTGTATTGTTGTTTTTTAGTTGAGAGCACAACTCATTAGGTTGTTTTGATAATTTTTTGAATATATGTTTTATTCATATATTTATAAGAATTCCAGTATTGTACTAGGAACCACTATAAGAAAATTCAGATTTAGGGAGGAAGAAAAATGTCACTAAATGATCACTAATACCTCACAAAATCTATTAGTGAGACATTAGTAAGAAAATAGCTATGAATCCTTTCATAGCGAAAACACAAGTCGCTAATGAGCTACGAATGTAATTTCCTCACTAATCTGTCCCTACTTATAAAATAGTGAGGAAATGTTAGTCTCTAGTTTGTTGCTAAGTTACAGGAACATTTTGGTAGCAATTAACTTTGCTATGAGACGCCATTATCGGTATTGTGTCACAAAATTGTAGCTATGATTCCACTACTAAAGAACTCCTGAAAACTACTTCAAATTAACGACCGCGAGGGGTCGTCTCTAATTAGCGACCTAAATAACGACCGTAACACAAAAGGGGACTTAACAAGAAAATTAGTTACCAAGTCAGTGACCAACAGAACCCCGTCGCTAAAATTTGTAAAATCCCATCGCTACATCCGTCGCTAACACATATTCGTCGCTGACCCGGTTGCTAAATTTTACTTCCCTTTAGTTTTTTGGTTTCCCTCAAAGAGTTGTGTTGGTGTCAAACATAGTGATGAAGTATGTCCATCGCTACTTTCCAATTTTTAGGGTTTCCCTCTAATTTTGTTGTTGGGGCCACAGGTAGCGACGACGTCTGACGGTCGCTAACATGAATATGAATCGACGACAAGTTTTTGTCCGTTGCCCGTCACTCAGTTAAATGTTGTTGATAGTATCAGTTAGCGACGACCGTGTTCAAGTCGCTACTTCAAATCAAGATTGGTGGTCACTGTTCTCGTCGCTATTTAGCTATGAGTTTATGTCGTCGCTAAATCTAATAACTTATTCAAAATTTACCCTCCCCCTTCATCAGTTTCTGCTTCCCTCTCCAAACCCTCTTCCTTCTCTAAACCCTCTCCGCCCGTCATCCTCTTCCGATGATGACATTGTGCCATCACGCTACCTTTGATGACTTCTCATTTCCCTCGACAACAAGATGTCGTCCCTTCTCTGACCTCTTTTTTCCCTCTCCAAACCCTCTTAGCTTGTTATCCCTTCTTCCAGCGATGACCTCTGACAACAACATTGTGCCATAACTTTACCCTTAACGACCTCTCATTTCTCTCGATGACATTGTGTTGTCCCTTCTTCGTCCTCTCCGTCATCTCCACGTGTTCGGTCGTCTCCGTCTCCTCAAGTGATTTCTGTTCCTCTGTCTTTCCCTCTACATAAATTAGTATAATAGATTTACTACATTGGATTAATCTTAAGTCCTTTAAGTCATATCATCTGAATCATTGTTATGAATCCCTGACATAAGATTAATTTATTCATAAATATCATTTTTAGAGATAATTTTGTTGTTGTTTAATGGTGTCTGTTGATTTCTATAATAAAGGATAAAAACCTTATCATCATCCTTGATGGTTATTTTCTATTTTGTATTTATTATTTTTTATGTTACTATTTCTTTAAATGAAGAAGATAACTACTAAGCCTTAAGGACTTGATTAAATAGTCAGGCTTGGCAGACCCTAGTCATGAAGAGGGTAACCACTCAAAACTAGGAACCCATGTAATTCTGTTATCCTTTTTTTAAATGAAGATAGCTACTCACTCTAGATTGTTCTGCATTGCATTCATGCAGTTGATTTCTTATTTTACTAAGAACAACAATATTGAATTTGTTCAACTTCTTTAATTTTACGATTTTGTTGAATTGGTTGATTGTTATTCGAAGATTTCTTTCTGATTCTAATTTATTGGTGATCTCAATTTCATAATTCTCAGGTTTGCTATTTTTAGTCTTACAATCTGTGCCTGTGATTATATATCATTTTGCTTTGCCTCTCTCAATGCTTCATGCTGGTACTCTTGTTTTTGATTTTATGGTATGAATGATCATGTTTGTGAAGGGTTGCACCGATTGATATGATTTTATCGATTTGAAGTTCTCAAGAAATTGATAGTTCTCGGGATTTTTCTTTGACATCAAGAATAATGATGCTACCAATGTAAATCTAATGCCATCATCACTTAACTATCATGTATGATATCTGTATGTATCCAATAATATTATCTAAATATTCATAAAATTTCATAAAACATAATATATCTAAATTTAAAAATGGTTTTTTGGATACAACTAAAACAAAATTAGAATTTTAAATGATTATCTTTATACTCATTTGTGTATTAATTTCTTATACTAGAATTTGATATCCTTTTTAGAGGTTTAAATGTTCAATGAAAAAGTGTCGATAAAATATTCAAAGTATCGAATACGGATATATGATACCGATGGAAGTATAATGCTACGCAATCACACAATGTTTGTTTTAGTGTAAATATTGAAAATGTCTTCTATGACTTAGAAAAAAGAATACGTTTAGCAACAAAGAAAAAAGAATACGTTTAAGTCACACATTATATTGTTTTATTTCACGGAAAGTTGCTTCATTTCAAGTTGTTTGAGCCAAAGATCATAACACATCAATTTCTTATATATGTTATTGATAATTTCAAATACCTCCTCCTACTTGAGATTTAAAATCACTTGCAGGATAAGAGTTGAAAGTTTTATTATTAGCCTTCAATCTCCTCTAACATCTTCATTTCCTATTTAGGAAATGCTAAACAGGAATCTGGTTAAGGAATTAGAATTAGATAGTTTTCATTCATAATTATCATAAATATAGTCTATCTTGATCTCTAAGTTAATGTAATTTTTAATAAGAACTTTGTACTTTTGATTACTAAAACAGTGCCTTTAGGAAACGAAGTATACAACTGTATCAACTAATCAAACTTCCAAATATTTACTCCAATAAATGTAACACAAAACTGTGAACAAAAATTATCCTAACTCCTAAGTAGTAAGCATGCACCCAATAGTACCAAGAAAAGTCATTGTTACATTGGCATAGGGGTACCAAGCTTTCATTGGGTGAAAGCATGAGAGATTTATAAGTTGAGTTTGATATTTTTGATTCCATTTCAGACTTCCGTGCTATCTAACATTGGCATATTTGGGGAAAGCTGAATTTCTTGCTTTTTCATTGTTACATTGTATTTTTAGTCAAGAAAATAAGAGAGAATTTTATTTTAATTATTGTATTCCTAAAGAGGGCACTCTCATTTTGATTCTTCAAAAAATTCAGCACTCTTGCACTGAGGTAACTAATTAACTCTCATAAACTCTTCTCTTTGTTCATTATTACCTTAATTTGTTCATCATCACTAGCCATTTTTTGATCTGCTCTGGCCTTATAACTCTGTTCATTGTTAGTTATTATTAACTAATATCCGCTTCTGTTGAAATTACTGTACCATTTGGCCAATGTAGTATGTATAGGTTCACAAGTTGCTGATATTTTACTGGTTGTTGCACATTGTGAAATAAATTTTATGTGAATTACGAACATGAATTAAATATTTTATTTTCAAGTTTGAGATTTTTTTATATAAACTAGTTCGTAAATATGAATTAGATTCTCTTTATTTTTGATATGCTACTAGACTCTCTTTAATTTTAATACTGATTTACTCGTAAATATTTAATTTTATAATTTTAATAATAAATATTTTATCTAGTTTTGAATATAAGAAGAATGTGTTAATATGTTTGGTACCAATTAATCAAGAATATGAACTGAACCTTTTATACATTCTTACAATCTGTGCCTGTGATTATATATCGTTTTGCTTTGCCTCTCTCAATGCCTCATGCTGGTACTCTTCTAGAAATTTGTTTTTGATTGTATGATATGAATGATCATGTTTGTGAAGGGTTGCACCGATTGATATGATTTTATCGAATTAAAGTTCTCGAGAAATTGATAGTTCTTGGGACTTTTCTTTGACATCAATTATAGGAATATTTTCTTTAATTGATCACGGAAGAGGTCTTGGTGTTGCAATGGTTATCATCTTTGATGACCGAATTAAAAGTATTAAAGTGTTAATGTTCAAGTTAAAGTATTAACCTGTAACTTTCCTTAGAATTGGAACAATAATCATGTCATACATTGGGATTACTACTATGGTACTAATAGCTGAAATAGAGACCATGGAAGCTGGTGGGATTTTGAAGCTGTTATTTATCTTTAAGTTCATAGTAGCTGCTTGTTTAACAAAGAGAGTTGAGCCTTGTGCTACACATACTCCAACCATCGATGAAGTTAGCCATATAAAAATAACATTCAGAATAAGCTTTGTCTCTTCCACTCTTGTCACTGTTGCTAATCTCCAAGGACTCTCTTTCTTCTCATCATGTGTCTCTTCAACTATTGCTGCCTTGTCAAGAAACCTATTCAACATTCATTCAATTGATAAAATATTATGACAAGTTTAACTTTATAGTTCATCATGGCAAAGTAGCAACCATTTAGGATTCTAATAATGAAAATGGTTAAGCTCTATCTGGTTGTTTTAACATATGTTTGATGAGTAAACTCTTAAGTTAATCTTAAAGATTATATGTGTCATGTACTTCAGTCCCTTAAATTAGTTCCTGAGTGATATTACAAATATGTGATATTCCAAAGTGGCTTATCCTTTCGCTAAATGCAATTGCTGCTCCAAATAGAAAGGGTTTTGTTTCTTCACAATGAAGTTATAAATTTCAAAATTCAAAAGCATGAACCTAGAATATTTTAAATTATATTACTGAAGTTCAAAAGACTAATTGTTTAGTGAAGTTTAGATATCGTGAATGGAGGTTTTGGCAAATCGGCAATGGATGTAAAACTAACTTGATCGTAGTCGGCGAGTGACTGAGGAGTTCATGTTGGAGTTTATTCCGTTCGCTACGGTGAACACGCCTGGTTTTGAAGCGACTTAGAAGATTCGTTATCCGTGCTTAAAGTGCAAATGCATGAGTTTTGAATATGCGGATGATGTCATGTGCCATCTAAGTGGAAGGGGTTCATGGAAAGATACTACTACTGGTACAACCATGGTGAGCAGTGACCGCCCAGGCCATCGGCTGTAACCGTGCCACAGTCTTACTACGAGGTCGGAGGGAACATGGATATGTACAACAACATGGAGCAGATGGTGATGGATCATGTTGGACCCTCCATAGGGCGTATGCTAGAACATGATGACCAAGGTGGGAATGAGGATAAAAATGGAGGATCCTAATCCAAAGGTGAAGAGATTTTATGATTTGTTGGCGGCGGCTCAGACTCCATTGTGGGACGGGTGCGAAAGTCACAATGAATTATCTGCCTCCCTAGCTGCTTTAATCCTAAAGGCAGATTATAATCTTTTAGGAGGTTATTTCAAATTGAAACAAACACAAAGTATGTAGTTATTAAACATATATACATACATATCTTTATAGTTTGAGACTAACATTTATTTTCATGGTTTATTCCATAGATGACAGGATGTCGACTACCCTTCAGTCGAGTTGGTGGTTCGAGGACCACAGGATCCCGTCAACAGGCCACCACACCACAGCAGACCACCACTTCTTCACCACCTGGGCCTACCATCCTACAACAAACCACCCCACAACAGGCCACCACTCCTTCACCACTACATCAGACCACAACACAATAGACCACCCCAGGGCAGAGTCCTTCACCTGGTGATTTGGATGACCCTGGCCTCGAGACCACCCCACTTCCAGCATTCCCCTTACCCATGCTGGTCCTACAGCCGGCCGGAGACGAGTAAGTATACTATAATTTGTTTTAAGTTTCTTAGTTGGTAGCTTCTTAGTTGCTTTGTTTATAAAACTCACAATGCCTAAATTGGTTTGTTGTATGTTAGTTTATTTAGTACTTGTATAGATTAAACTGTACTAGGAACTCTCCTGTTTATAACAGGGCAACCGTTCAAATTTGGAAATGTTACATTTACAGGGGAGACTCTACCAACATTTCAGTAGCCTCCCCGTGTGTAATTTGTTTTATTTGTTTCTAACTATAGTTTATTACAGCTTTGTTGATAGTATTTGCACTACCAAAGCGATTACTAAGGTTTTGAAGGCCCTGTGGGATGGTCCATACATCTCTTGGACAGATGCTAGGAAGGTTATCCAGGATAGGTGGTTTGACACCTTCTCCGTAAGTTAAAACTTCCCTTTGTTGTGAATTTATGCCTAATTCATACACCTGTTTTTAATATTGAAATCTCATTTTATGTAACAGCGTGATTATTAGTGGACAGAGGGTATGATTGATGAGATTAGGAAGGTCTTTGCCACAAAGACCTCCAAAATCATCAAGAGTACCTTTTCGAAGGTGAGGGACAAGGGCGAGCGCCCTCATTGGATCCCCGATGACCACTAGGACGAGATGGTCTAGAAGTGGGGGGCGTCTTGTTCTAGCAAGTGAGTGCTCGGAACAAGACAAACAAAGCGGCTGATGTTGCAGCCTCTATATACACTAGGGGCAGCATTTCAGTCGTTGAGCACAAAAAGAGATTTGTAAGTATACATTTTGTTAACCAAGTGCCCTCAATTACTCAAGAGGGGGGGGGTGAATTGAGTATTAAAAATTTTCGTTAGAATGCTTTTGAAATTTGTTCTTTTTGTAATCAATTTGATAAATAAGAATAATACACAAAGGAGCAAGTAATAATATCAAATTAATTAGGAAGCTATTTTAACACTTAGAAAGTAACAATTGCTTTTAGCACAATTAATTCAAGAATATAACTTGGATTATTTAAACAAATTAATCTAAATGATTAATAAAACAATTTATATCACGTTGCTAGTACACTTTAAATTACCAAGAAAATTAAATCATAATAATAAAGGAGTTTAAGGAAGAAAGATTTGCAAACCGATATAACGAGTTCCACCACACCGGTGTACGTCTCGCCTTCAAGCAACCCACTTGAAGGATTCCACTATTGAGAATTTGAGATACACGCTTTGAGCAATTACAGCTTCTTAGTGTCCCACACTCAAGAACTTAATCCTCACAAGCTAAGAGGGTAACCCACCCAATCTCACAATCTCTCAATTACAAGGTTGAAATCCAACCCAAAAACTCTCAAAATTTGTGAATGTGATTTTACAAGTGTGACTCTCTCAATAGAGTGGATATACAAATTTTAATCACTTGAAAAATATTTTTCTTCTCTTAGAAAAGGATATGCAAATTTAGCACTCAAGAAATTATTTTTCTCACAATATAACTCTCAAATGTTTAATTGCAAAGAAAATGAAACAGAGAGTAAATAGCCAAGAATCAAGAACAGAGAAGGAGAAGCAATGTGATTTTCGTAGCTTGCTTGGTGTGTGTTTGGCCTTCAGCTTCTCTTCTATTTATAGGCAGGGGCGCATGGATTTTGTCCAATTTTTTAATTCCCTCAGAAGCATAAATCCTCAAATTAATCCATGATTTAAGTTGCTTGTTTCCTGGCACAAGTTTCCTGACCTTGAATCTACAAATTGGCAGCTTGATTGATTGAAACTTGAGGCAGTGAAAATTTTCCTGTAAATCCTGCAAGTCTGTCAGCATTCAAATTTAAATTTCAAATTTACACATAATGAATCTATTCATGAATCGATTCATCTAGTGTATATGGGCTTTAATATGAATCCATTCATTTTGAATATGAATCGATTCACAGGGCAAATAATAACGTGTGAATCGATTCCTATAGAGCATGAATCGATTCATTTAAGGATTTTTGAAGTTACTGGACAGGAAATTATGCATGAATCGATTCAGGGTTATAGTGAATCGATTCAAGTACCAAAATTGCATATCCTGGGCCTTTCCAAACACATGAATCGATTCAGGGTTATGGTGAATCGATTCAAGTATCAAATTTGCACATCCTGGGCCTTTCTAAACGCATGAATCGATTCAGCTAGGTGCATGAATCGATTCATCATGTAGATGCTTCTTTTTTCATGTATTTGGTATTCCTTTTCACATGTTATTGCATATGGTCTTGTTGTCTTGGTCCTTAGGCATTTTGATGAATTTATTTCACTAGATTTAAATCTCTGTCAATGCCTTGAATCATTTTTCTGGAGTTCATCATTTTTGCATCACCAAAACATGATTAATTTTATCCGTAATTATTATGTTTGATCTTGAATCTTGTTTGTTGTTATCAAAACCTGCTGCAACATATAAACACATTCTTCCTCTTTTTGATGATGACAACAAGTATTCATTTCTTGGGGTGTTAGTTTCATAATAGTTTATAATGCAAGTTTTTGACAAATAATAAGACTCCCCCTATCTATTGCAGTTTGATACCATTTTTTTTGCAAGGTATTTGCATATAATGCTCCCCCTTAATTATGTAATATGTGCCATAAAAATGATTCATATAATCAAGGCAAATAATCATATAATGATAATCATTCAAGATACCAAGAGAAATGATAAAGATAAACACACAAATGAGATTTCTCTCCCCTTTTGGCATCATCAAAAAGTTAAAGGATTTAGCAAAACATGAGAACATTTTTATTGAATGATTAAAGATAAATAGGAACCTGATAAAATAATCAAACTAAACAAAGAGATATAATAAGATCAAGCTTATGGATTGAAAATTTTGAACTCAGAGAATTGTTGATTTAGTTCATTGTATTGAGTGGTCATAGTATCCTCCATTTGGTTGAAGCGGGCATTCATATTATTCTCTAAGCGATCAAAATGTTGATCAAAATGATTGGTGAGCCTTGCAAGAAGTTCTTCATTAGATAGAGGAACTTGCGGAATAAGTGGTGGTGGTGCTTGTTGTGCTTGTTCCTCTTGTTCAAGAGGTTCCTCATCTTCACCAGAGCTATACTTGGGAGAATAATGCCATAGGTTATCTTGATGAACCTATCCCATTTTTGTGAGATGTTAACTACCAATTTGTCCTTTTGTGCCAACTAACTCCTTTATTTCATTTGAAAAAACCACTTGAAAATGTCGAATGAGTTTGGTAATCAATACAGCATAGGGAAAACGAGTTAGCTTTTGTGCATACACCATGTGTTGTTTTATAAGGGCTATCCAATTTATGTCTTTTTGATGTAGCATTGCCCAAATAATAAGCATTTGGCTTTCACTTACTCGTGCATTGTTGCTTCCTTTAGGAAGGAGGATTTTCACCAAGCAATAGTGAAGAAGACGATGCTCAATGTCTATATGACTCACAGTGCTTGAAGAAGAGGAAAGGCTAAGAAAAGTTATAGCCTTCAAAGGATTATAGTTCCATTGAGGAATATGTTTCTTCCCATTGAAGTTTACATTGCTGAATGGAAGTCGACCAACAATATGAAGGATATCGTCATCAAGAGGGATGGTGACTCCTTTTAATTTAGCTATTAAACAACCTTTGATGACTCGAAGAGTGGAATAAAATGCTCGAATAAGTTCAGGATAGATAAAAGGTTCTTGAAGAGTGGTAAACTCAACAAGGTGTAATTGTTTAAGATTTTCAAAGAAGGCAAACTCATGTTCATTGAAGAGTTGAAGGTCAAGCCAATGAGGAGGTACAAGAGCCTTTTCAGAGAAATTTTCTAAGTACCTTTGGAGCTCTTTTTGGGTATCAAATAGGCGAGAAAGATCAGTGATTTGAGGAGTGGAGGACTCGGCAATGTTAGCTCTTCTTTTTCTTCTTGGATTTGAAGAGGAAGCCATGGATATTTTGAAGACAAGTGAAGAGAAAGGCTTAGAGAAAGTATAAGATTTGAGCAAAAGATGAAGTAGGATGAAGAAAGAATGAGAATGGGTCAATATATAAAGAAGAACGCATGGAACAGGGCAAAAACTACATGTGAATCGATTCTTTATCATGTGAATCGATTCTTTTTGTTGTACTACCCGTATGAATCGATTCTTTTATGCTTGAATCGATTCACTTGGATGGTTTTGCTTCTTTATGCACGTTTAATGTTTGTTCACGTGAAGAGTATCTTTTGCTTTATGCAGGGAGCTTTAATGGGACAAGAAACAAGGATTCATCACATGTTTGCTTAGAATAGTGAAGAGATCACATGATTTGGAATCTTTAAATCATGCAAGGTTTGAATTCAAAGAGTTT
This sequence comes from Clitoria ternatea, assembly GCA_037962975.1. Lineage (NCBI taxonomy): Eukaryota > Viridiplantae > Streptophyta > Magnoliopsida > Fabales > Fabaceae > Clitoria > Clitoria ternatea. Next base: position 18,187,619 of record CM075670.1, on the reverse strand, counting down.
ATTTTTCCAAGGAGAAGGTTCACGAGAGATGCATGGCAAATCCTTTCTCTGATTATGGTTTTGAAATAATAGAAATCCAAAATTGCAATTCACATGATATGGAATCTTGAATCATGTAAGATTTGAATTTCAACATGCTTATATTTCTAAGAGAGGATCACGTGATTGGCAATTTTGTCTCTTGAAAGGATCTAAATTAATAATAAATCTTATGTTTTACAGACTTAAGAAAGATTGGTCAAGATTTCAATTAATGGAAGCATGTCTCTAGAGAAATTAAGTGAAAGGCTAATTGTGCAAGAGATTTATCAAATTGCCAATAATTTTGTAGGTATGGAAATTTCACCAAAAAATCAAGGTTTATTTGAAAATTTATTTTTGAGATCTATATGGTGCATGAAAGATTATTATGTTCAAAATATGCTTAATTAAGTAGATGCTACCCGAGGACTCAAAATAAGACAAGAGATTTGTGAAGTATTAACATGATTATTGAAAATGTGAGTATCTTTTTACTGAAAAGATTATATATATGTCACAAAGAAAATTACTATGTTCAAAGAAATGAAACTTTTATAAAAGAAATAAGTTAAAATATTTAAGTTAAAGATTTGTAAAACTATGTTCAAGGAAAAAATATTTTTTAAGAGAATTAAAAGCGATGAAATATTTTAAGTGCAATTAAGCAATTTCCAAAATGCCTAATTCCCTTCTAATATTTATAAATTGTTCTTTTGGAAGGGGTTTAGTAAAAATGTCTACCAATTGTTTGGAAGTTTCAACATATTCAAGAACACAATCTCCTTTCAAAACATGATCTTGTATGAAATGGTGACGAATTTCTATGTGTTTCGTTTGAGAGTGCATCACAGGATTCTTGGAGATATTTATGGCGCTAGTGTTGTCACACTTAATGGGTATTTGGTCTAAGACAACACCCAAATCAAGAAGTTGTTGTCTCATCCATAGGATTTGAGCACAACAACTCCCAGCTGCAACATATTCTGCTTCAGTTGTGGATAACGCGACACTTACTTGCTTCTTGCTATGCCAAGAAACAAGAGAACTTCCGAGCATATGACAAGTACCACTGGTACTTTTTCTATCTAATTTACAGCTAGAAAAATCAGAATCAGAATATCCTACAAGAATACACTAAGCACCTTTGGGATACCATAAACCAACATTTTGAGTACCCACAAGATATTTTAAAATTCTTTTTACGGTAGTGAGAGGTGATTCTTTAGGACATGTCTGATATCTTGCATATATACATACAGCAAACATTATGTTTGGTCTACTTGCGGTAAGATAGAGAAAGATCCGATCATACCTCGATACTTAGTTAGTTCAGCATCTTTACCTTTCTCATCCTTGTCCAAGCAGCATGATGTGCTCATAGGTGTGGCAATTTCATTTGCCTTGTCCATATTGAATTTTCTACGTAATTCCTTGCAATATTTAGACTGACTAATGAATGTTCCTTCTTTAGCTTGCTTGATTTGCAATCCAAGGAAGAATATGAGTTCTCCTATCATAGACATCTCGAATTCATCTTGCATTATCTTAGCAAACTCTTTGCAGAGTGATTAATTAGTAGCACCAAATATAATATCATCCACATATTTGTACCAAAAGTATGTCATTTCTTTTGTGCTTGATAAATAGTGTAGTATCAACTTTTCCCCTTTCAAAATTGTTTTCTAAAAGAAATTTGCTTAATCTTCCATACCAAGCTCTTGGAGCGTATTTCAAACCATATAAGGCTTTTCTTAGTTTAAAAACATGATTTGAAAATTGATAGTTTTCAAAACTGGGAGGTTGATCAACATACACTTCTTCTTGAATGTATCCATTCAAGAATGCACTTTTGACATCCATTTGATACAATTTGAAATCTTTACAACATGCATAAGCTAGTAATAACCTAATGGCTTCTAACCTAGCTACGGGAGCATATGTTTCTTCATAATCTATACCTTCTTCTTGATTATATCCCTTAGCAACTAGCCTAGCTTTGTTTCTAGTGATTATTCCATTTTCATCAAGCTTGTTTCTAAATACCCATTTAGTTCTTATTATTTAGTGATCATTGGGTCTTTCCAATGTTTATCAATAATAGCTTCATCAATAGTTTTAGGCTCAATTTGTGAAACAAAAGCTAAATGATTACAAGTGTTAAATATGCGACGAGTACTTACACCCTTATTGATATCACTTATGATGTTTTCCAAGGGATGGTCTTTTAATGTGATCCAATCCTTTTGTTAAGGCTCTTTGCTTTGGATTAGATCTTCTTTGACCTCTTCTTTATTTTCTAAAGTCATCTCTTGGAAAGTACCTACAAGATCATCAACTTCCTTTCTTGGAGGATTTTGGTTAAATTCATCAAATTTAACATGTATGGACTCTTCAATTGTACAAGTTCGTTTGTTAAAGAGTCGATAAGCTTTACTAGTTGATGAATAACCCAGAAATATTGCTTCATCAGATTTTGCATCAAATTTACCGAGATTATCCTTTCCATTGTTTAAAACAAAGCATTTGCATCCAAACACGTGAAAATAAGAAATATTTGATTTTCTTCCTTTATAAAGCTCATAGGGGATTTTCTTTAAAATAGGCCTTATCAAACATCTATTCATTACATGACATGTGGTATTTACCGTATCAGCCCAAAAAGTTTCGCAATATTACTTTCATTCAACATAGTTCTTGCAAGCTCCGGTTAAGATCGATTTTTCCTTTCAACAACTCCATTTTGTTGTGGAGTTTTTGGAGCCAAAAAATTATTTTCAAAAGATTGGTTTTCAAATTCTCCCCCATGATCCGTTCGAATGGATGCTATTTTCAAATTTTGTTCATTTTGGATGATATTGGCAAGTTTCTTAAATGCATGATATGCTTAATGTTTATGAGTAAGAAACAATGTCTATGTATACCTAGAGTAATCATCCACAATCACAAGACCATAATAGTTTCCACCAAAACTTTTAACTTTAGAAGGTCCAAATAAATCCATATGTAAAAGTTGTAAAGGTCTATTTGTTGAAACAACATTTTTTGCTTGAAAAGAAACCTTTACTTGTTTTTTCTTTTGACACGCGTCATAAAATTTGTTTTTCAAATTTCAATTTTGGTAAACCAATTACTAAATCTTTCGAAACAAGTTTGTTTAAATGGTCTATATGAATATGAGCAATTCTTTTATGCCATAGCCATGATTCATCCTCTTTAGTTATGAAGCATTGCACATCATTTGAAGCAAGACAATTAAGATTAAGCATGTAACTATTATCGATTCTTTGACCAATGAACTTTACTTCCTTATTTAGCTTATTTTCAATTATGCAACAATTTGATTCAAAAATAATTTTATATCCTTTATCACATAATTGACTAATACTAAGCAAGTTATGTTTAAGTCCTTCAACATATAATACATCATTTATCAAAGTAGAAGAGTTTTTACCAATGTGACCGATTCCAAGTATTCTTCATTTTGTGTTGTCTCCATAGGTAACAAACCTTTGTTTCGAGGAGTAAATGATATAAACTTACTTTTGTCTCCCGTTATATGTTTTGAACACCCACTATCCAAGTACCAATGGGTGTTACTTGCTTTAAAGCATATCTACAAAACAAGTTAGAGAACTTAGTACCCATTTTATGTTGGGTCCTTGTAGGTTAGTTTATGAAAATGTTCCCTTAGGAACCCATACTTTTCTCACAACTTTTGGTCCTAATCTTCTAACATTACAATTGTAAGAATTATGACCTTTAAGACCATAATGATTACATGTCATGAAAGGTGTAGATGATTTACTAGGTGGTACAAAGAAATTTTTGTAATGTTTTTCCTTCTTATAAGCATGTGATCCTTGATTATAACCTAATCCAGTTTTATTGAACATGCAATGTTGTTTTCTAAGAAGTGCATTTAAATTATCTCTATCGTTGATAAATTTCTCAAGTGTCTTGTTTAAATCTAACACTTGCTTTTCAAGTATGTCACATTTCTTAGCAAATTCACAAGGTTTAGTCCTAGAGCATGCTTGTACTTTTACTACTTCCATTTTTAAAAGTTCATTTTCTTTACAAACCTTCATAAGATGCATCTCAAGAGTATCAATGGTTTTTCTTGATAACTTATGCTTATTAGAAACTTTTATAAATTTATCATACAATTCTTCAAGAGCATCAAGTAGTTTTTCTTTATTTAAGTCATGAAAATTTACCTCATCATCTTCATCTTGGTGGTTGGCCATGAGGCAAAGGTTTGCTTCTTCATTTTCCGATTCGTCTGAGCTACTTATCTTATTTTCATCCCATGCGATATATGCTCTTCTTTTCCCTTTTCTTTCTTTGTTTTTCTTCTTTAGGTTTGGGCAATCCGCTTTAAAGTGCCCTTCCTTTCCACATTCAAAAGAAGTAGGTGAGGAATTATTTTCTTTAGAGATAAGTTTCTTACCTTTATGTGTGAAGCTCTTTTGGAAGCGTTTGTTCCTCATGAGTTTCCAAAAACGCTTCACGAATAGTCCTAGCTCTCCGTCCTCATCAAGATCACTCTCAGATTCATCTTCATCAATTAAGATGGCCTTGAGAGCTAGCCTTTTTTTCTTTGAGGCTTTTTCTTCTTCCTCCGCATGTTTTAAATCTTTCAACTCTTGTTCTTGTAACTTACCAAACAATGTAGCAAGGGACATATCATTTATATTTGGTGATTGTTTGATAGCAGTAACAAGAGGTTGCCATTCCCTAGTAAGACTTTTTAACACTTTGTGAATGAGCTCCTTGTTAGAATAAGATTTGCCAAGAGTAATAAGATGATTAATGATCAAAGTAAATCTCTTTTATAGTTCTAAGATCGTCTCACCAGAGTTCATCCTAAAGCTTTCATATTGGCTTGTTAATGTACTAATCTTAGAATCCTTAACATCACTAGTTCCTTTATAAGTTATTTGAAGAGTATCCCATATATCTTTGGCAGATTTACATGTTACTACTCTAAAGAATTCATCAGGACCTAAGGCTAGAGTGATTAGATTCTTGGCTTTATAATTATACTGTACTTTCTTTTCTTCATCACTAGTCCAATCATCCATGGGTTTTTCTATTTGTTTACCAACAACAATATGCATAGGTGTGAAAGGACCATTTTCAATAGCATTCCAAACTCTTAAATCAATTGATTGAACAAAAATTTTCATTCTCTCTTTCCAAAAAGCATAACCTTCCCCATTAAAAGAAGGAGGTCGATTTGTAGCACTACCCTCAGGAAAAAGGTTTAAAGAATTTGAGTCCATTCGTTCTCTTGAAGTTGTTAAGCTTAATTTACCAAGAGTCAAACTCTGATACCACTTGTTAACCAAGTGGCCTCAATTACTCAAGGGGGGGAGGGTAAATTGAGTATCAAAAATTTTAATTAGAATGCTTTTGAAGTTTGTTCTTTTAGTAATCAATTTGATAAATAAGAATAATACACAAAGGAGCAAGTAATAATATCAAATTAATTAGAAAGCTATTTTAGCACTTAGAAAGTAATAATTGATTTTAGCATAATTAATTCAAGAATATAACTTGGATTATTTAAACAAATTAATCTAAATGATTAATAAAACAATTTATATCACGTTGGTAGTACACTTTAAATTACCAAGCAAATTAAATCACAATAATAAAGGAGTTTAAGGAAGAAAGATTTACAAACCGATATAACGAGTTCCACCATATTGGTGTACGTCTCGCCTTCAAGCAACCCACTTGAAGGATTCCACTATTGAGAATTTGAGATACACGCTTTGAGCAATTACAGCTTCTTAGTATCCCATACTCAAGAACTTAATCCTCACAAGCTAAGAGGGTAACCCACCCAATCTCACAATCTCTCAATTACAAGATTGAAATCCAACCCAAAAACTCTTAAAATTTATGAATGTGATTTTACAAGTGTGACTCTCTCAATAGAGTGGATATACAAATTTTAATCACTTGAAAAATATTTTTCTTCTCTTAGAAAAGGATATGCAAATTTAGCACTCAAGAAATTATTTTTCTCACAATATAACTCTCAAATGTTTAATTGCAAAGAAAATGAAACAGAGAGTAAATAGCCAAGAATCAAGAACAGAGAAGGAGAAGCAATGTGATTTTCGTAGCTTGCTTGGTGTGTGTTTGGCCTTCAGCTTCTCTTCTATTTATAGGCAGGGGCGCATGGATTTTGTCCAATTTTTTAATTCCCTTAGAAGCATAAATCCTCAAATTAATCCATGATTTAAATTGCTTGTTTCCTGGCACAAGTTTCCTGACCTTGAATCTGTAAATTGGCAGCTTGATTGATTGAAACTTGAGGCAGCGAAAATTTTCCCGTAAATCCTGTAAGTCTGGCAGCATTCAAATTTGAAATTCAAATTTACACAGAATGAATCTATTCATGAATCGATTCATCTAGTGTATTTGGGCTTTAATTAGCGTATGAATCCATTCATTTTGAATATGAATCAATTCACTGGGCAAATAATAACGTGTGAATCGATTCCCATAGAGCATGAATCGATTCATTTAAGGCTTTTTGAAGTTACTGGACAGGAAATCACATATGAATCGATTCAGGGTTATGGTGAACCGATTCAAGTACCAAAATTGCACATCCTGGGCCTTTCCAAACGCATGAATCGATTCAGGGTTATGGTGAATTGATTCAAGTATCAAATTTGCACACCCTGAGCCTTTCTAAACACATGAATCGATTCAGCTAGGTGCATGAATCGATTCATCATGCCGATGCTTCCTTTTTCATGTATTTGGTATTCCTTTTCACATGTTATTGCATATAGTCTTGTTGTCTTGGTCCTTAGGCATTTTGATGAATTTATTTCACTAGATTTAAATCTTTGTCAATGCCTTGAATCATTTTTCTGGAGTTCATCATTTTTGCATCATTAAACATAATTAATTTTATCCGTAATTATTATGTTTGATCTTGAATCTTGTTTATCGTTATCAAAACCTGCTGCAACATATAAACACACATTTTTCTACCGTTTTTTATGAATGACTTAATATGTTTTCTATTAGCAATTTTACTTTTATTGTGAATAACGGGAGCCATCACTATTTGAGGTCATGCAAATGACCAAGAAAAACAAAGCTGGTGCTTGGATTAACTTGAAATCCACAGACATGGCAGTAATTTAATTTAACTTACGCATACTTAAACTTACAAATTATATATTATTGAATTTTATCATCATTTTATATTTACAGGAGGCTTATCTTTCCATGAGGGCTGAAAATGAGGCAGAGTTGGTGGCCTCCACACCTGATGGGGAGGTACCTTCCACCCTTTCTTGTTTTGACGACAACGCTATCTATATGGAGGCTGTTGGCGGCGTGAACAAGAAAGGGAGGATCTTTGGATTGGGCAGTGTGGGCATGCAGCTGGCGAAAAAGGGGAAGACCTCTTCCTCCTTTGGCCTTCCAGTAGATGTTGTTCAAGTCATTCAAAACCTGAACAACGAGCTATAGGAGGAGCAACGCTAGAGGTTGCTTTTGAAGGAGTGGGCCGAGGCGGATCAAAGACGGGCCGAGGAGCAGCACGAGCTACTGATGCAGTTGATGGCGAGGCTACCTCCCCCTACTTCCCAGCCGCCACCGCCACCGCCACCACCACAGGATCTCCCTCCACCATGATTTTACTTTTTTATGCTTCATTTGTTTGTATATTGTATACATTGATTTATACTTTATATCATATATACCATATTTCAGTCTTTGTTTCATCTCATTATCCTTTTCTTGTTTTATGTCATTCAATATTTGATATTTAGGGTTCAGTCGCTCAAGGAAGAATCATAATATTATTAATTGATTCAATTAAAAATAATAAAAAAATTAAAATTTAATTAAAAAATTAATAAACAAAAATTAAACTTAAAAAAAAAGAAAAACAGATGTTAGTGACGGAACAACCATGGTCGCTAAGTAGTAATAATAGCGACAGCGCAAGCTGGTCGCTATTAAGCTAGTAATAGCGACAGTGTGAGGTGGTCGCTAGTAAGCCAGTAATCACAACGACGATAGGTGGTCGTTGTAACACCCCTAATTTCGTTATTTCTTATTTAAAATAAAATTTCAAAGGAATTTGATTATAGTTCTTTAGATCTTTTTGATTGTTATATAATTTATAATTTTTTAGAATTTTTTTTATTTTTTTATTTTTTTTGAGAATGACAAAAATACCCTTAACCTTTCATCTAATAACCAAAATGCCATTGCCGACATCATCGCTTACATCATCGCTTACATCATTGCTTACATCATCGCTTACATCATCGCTTACATCATGAATAGTAAAATAAATAATTAAATAATCTTAAATTATAAAATTTTTTTCCTATAAATAGATGGCTCATTTACAACATTTCCACACCAAAAATTAGAGAGAGAATCTAGAGAGATAGTGCGTAAAAAATTAGTGGAGAGTAAATTCTTTTGGTAAAAAAGAAGTTCTGCCGGAGGTGTAAGGTAATAACTTTCTTCTATATTCCTTTTATAATTTTAGTTTATTTTTTTTGGCACTCTTAAACCATTAATATACTAGTACTATTATGAATAAGTTACTATAGTAAAAATAAATTACCACAGTGTTATTTTTACTATTTACAGTTACTATTCAAAATTTACTATTTATTATCACTATTCACAATTTACCATTTACTGTTATTATTCAAATTTATCATTTACCGTTATTATTCAAAATTTATTAGTTGTTATTATTCGAAATTTACTATTTACCATTACTATTCAAAATTTACTATTTACCATTACTATTCAAAACTTACTATTTACCATTACTATTCAAAATTTACTATTTACTGTTATTGTTCATGATTTACCATTTACCACTACTATTCAAAAAATTACTATTCACGATTTACTATTTACTATTACTATTCAAAAAATTACTATTTACCGTTACTATTGATGACTTACCATTTACCGTTACTATTTATTATTACTATGCACATTTACTATTTATCATTCTGATAGCAATCTTAATTTTTATCTTAAGCTTATACTGAAATAAATTAGTATTAATATTTTGTTAGAACTTGGAGGCGTAGAGCGAATTCACTTTTGGTAGCAAATCAAGGTAAGGGGGAGTGAGATAAGAGTATAATATGAAAAGACATAAGAATAATGGGAGGAGTCCCCTACTCCTTTTAAATTTAATAATATTAATATTTTAAAATATTAACTTTTTAACTTAAAATTTTTAATAAATTTTAAATTAAATATATGATTTAACTAACTCTAACCTACCTATGCAAGGACTTAGACTTTTATAACCTATATAAACTGGACTATACCTATGCAAGGACTTGGACTACTATGACCCATATGGACTGAACTATACCTATGCAAGGATTGGATTATATGAACTTACATATACCTATGCGAGGAATTGACCAAAAGGACTCAAATTGAATATATTAATAATCATTAAATTTTGCATTATGATATGTATTAATGATATTTAATTGATTTGATTATGATTGATTGATTGATTGATGATATTTAGTTATAATTGATAATGCTTGATTTTGATTGATGATTTTGTAATGTGGAGTTTGAGCATATAGCGAGCATGACGGAAAGCTAAAATTCAGTAAGAATTTCTTACCTTACTCTTTAAATTTTTATTATCTTTTATTTCTTCTTAGAAATTATTTTTATATTTAGAATAAAAAAATTAGTATTTATTTTAGAAAGTAGACATTTTATGAAAATTAATTGAGATAATTAAATTTTGAATTAAAGAAAAAATTTTGTAACTTTAAGTATTTACGGTTAATGATTTAAAGATTATTCTCTTTTAATAAAATAAAATTTTTAAAAAAGAAAATTATTTTATTCCAACTTAATAACTAAAGATATTTGGAAATAATTGAGATTTCTAAATTTGATTTTGTTAAGATTTAATTTGAGAAAGATTATGTAAAGTTTTATATGAGAAAGTTTTTAGATATTTAAGGCTTAGAAACTCAAATTTCAGTGAGATTCAAAAACTGTACCAAATTTATTTCTGTGGTACAGAAATTCAGAGAATTGAGAAAATGTACAGTTTATTGAAATGATATTGTAAACCTTTAAGGGATTTAATAATTGAGTTTCTAAAAGCCTTAACCAACTCAATACGCGAGTAGTTCATGCATCATGAATCATTAAAGTGAAATAAAATGATATTGTCTGGGGACGAATTATAGAAACCGAGGATACATTAGAGGAGGCTTAATTACGAGCCTTGGGATGAGAGGGTGTGAAAGGGTACTTCAGGGGACCTGGGGTAGCTCCCTAGTGTTGGGTACTTTCACAATAAAAACTTTCTCAATCTGACTAGTCTCTAAGTGTTTCCATGCCAGTTGAGTTGTTCATATTATTATTATCCGGACTTATGGAACAGTGTAAACTCCTGGTTGGCCCAGTGCAAATTAAAATTTAAGGGCCCACATATATAGGTAAGTTATGATGAAGATATTGCATAACATTCATGCATTCATAATTGATTGTGTATGTGATTGTGATTGATATTATTATGTATTGGTTTGTGAAAATCCTTTGTTGCTTATGTCTTAATCAAGAATATTATATTCTGTTTCTCACTCCTTTCTCCGTGTTTTTGTTTCACATGTTTTAAATTAATGGTTCAGAGGGAAGGATCGAAGAATATCGGCAGTAAATATAGCACGTTATAGAAAGGGAGCTCGGTATGAATACCGTGGTCCAATGAATAAATAATGTTAATAAGTAACTGCTTCTGGGCCATGGAGTTTCCTCTCTTTCTTATAATGTTTAATGTTTATTTTCTTCGGATGAATGTACAAATACTTTATAAAGTTTTAATAATATTGAGGTATTTCAGAAATAATGTATATAATTTATTCCGATAGTTTCTTTTTAACAATTATATCTTTAGTAAAAAAAAATTATGAATTTTTATATATTTTATTAAGGTGTAACAGAGGGTGTTACAGTCGCTATTAAGCCACTAATAGCGACGACACGTGGTGGTAGCTATTAAGCCAATAGCGATGACGCGTGGTGGTCGCTATTAAGCCACTAATAGCGACGGTGTGCGTCACCACCATTAGGACTTGTTTAGCGATGACGTTACCCCATCAAAAACTTCTACGACGACCTCTGTGGGCGTGTTTGTGGTGTCAGCGATGACGTCTTGTTCGTCATAAGTTCTATCCCTAAAACTATTAGCGACAGAATTATGATAATTTAGCGACGAGTTTAGGTAGTCGCTAATAGGTTTTTTTTGTTTTGTTAGGTTCAATTCAAAGTTATTCGCATAATGGGTTAGCTTCTCAATTTATCCCCAATTATCTAAGACCACTTAAGTTTATCTCTAAATTATAAGGAGCATTAAGAACACGTTGAATCAAATCAAAAATCAAAAATCAAAAATTATTCAATAAGAATTCAAATAATTGCATCGAACATATTCATCAAACCCCCTTCATCCTAGGAATAAGGATTTAGTTACTCGACATGAAAACCAAAAAGATATGTTTAAAATGAAAGAAGACATTAAAAACATACACTAAAAAGGATTATAGAGATCAATGATGACAAACTCTTGTCTCATCTTCGCAAATCCTTGAAATCCTTTAAGCATTTCTCCCTTTAGAAAATGCGCTCCCTTAAAAGCTCAAAACATAACAAAACTAAAAAAGGAAGTCGTAAGATGTTTTTTTAGAATTAGGGCTACAACTTTTAATTTGCTGCTCAGCCCCAAACCACGATTGTGGTGAGTTCTACAGGTAAGTTGTGGCTCTCTTTCCAACTTATCAGAACATTTTGATATCTTAGTAGAGGGCTCCACAACCAAGCAGTGGTAGTTACCACTGCTATGGGAGCCTTCATGGCCCTTCTTTTCATGTTTTGGCCTTTCAAAAGGCTCTTGGTGGTCATGGATCCTTTTCTTTTGGCATATGCTTGACTTTTGGTCTTTTTTTGTCACTCTCTTGACATCATAATGTCCTAGGTATCTTTTTTCTATCTCAATTTACCTGGAATATCAATAATTCTACAAAACAACATACGCAAATAACAAGAGTGGAAATAAATCAATATTTTATGGTATTCAAGGGGAATGCATTCAAAACAATCTAAAATCCTAGCAAACTAAGTCTTAGGTGATGCATTCTAAAGCACCCATCACCAAGTCATCACTAAATAAGACTTCTTCTATTCCATCTCCATTGTTGTCACTACTATTTTATTGCAATACATTAGTGATGGGTTCTGTAACATCCCTGTTTTTAGAAACAGTTTTAACCTTGTAATTTTGAATTATGGAAGGTTTGTAAGTAAGAATAAGTCAATAAATACCCTGTAGATTGTCTGTGGTATCTCAGAAATTTCATTTTTGTGCATAATAATGGAATTTATATAGACCATTAATGAAATTATGCAAATTCCGAGTGAAAAAGGGCTCTGTTCTGAGTAAAAGAGAGAAATTCCGAGTGAATGATTAGAAATTCCGAGTGAAGGATGGAATTCTGAGTAAGTGTCATGCTTTCCGAGTAAAACATGACCGAGAGGGCTACTACCGAGTAGAATCATGGCCTCGGAGACAATTGGAGTGAAGTGTGTTCAAGAGAACCACTTCTGGGAGAAATCCCGAATCCAAACAACCTTGAGTGACTCATTTCCAAGTCAAACCTTAGCATGTTTCCTTTATCCGAGTGATGAAAGGCTCAAGAGGATTCCAAGAAGAATTAACACAGAATTGAGTGTAACTCCGAGTGAGTAGATACCGATTGAGGAGATTCGTATGGTTGTCCAGAAGAACTTAGGAACAACTTCACCGAGTGGAAGACCTTGTGCTGGGTAGATCACTCGAGTGGAAGAGAAAGAGTTTAGAATAAATGCCGAGTGAAAGTTAACCAGGTAATATGTCAATCCTGAAATGAGGTTCCGAGTGAGTGGACGAGTTTTACCGAGTGAGACTGACTAAGAGTAGACACGGTTTTAGGATGACTTAACCGAGTGGGAATCTGAGAGACTTTGAATCGGTTTGAATCAGACCGGATTAAGTCCCTCCAAAGAAAGGAAATAGTAGAAATTACTGAGTTCTCCTTAGCTGGACTCGGAAGTAGAATTCCAGTCGGCTTAGAGGCTGACCGAGTGGAATTTCACTCGGTATTCAGTGTCAGAATTGACGTGTTGACTCCAATTTTGTCTTTTAGTGCCTATTTTAATTTATCTAATTCAATCATGCGCCCTATAGCTTGTAGGCGGCCAGAAATGGGCACTAAGATAGCCTACCTCCTTATTTAAATCTCCATTATCTCCACTAACAGCCCACTAGCAGCCCACTCACAAAAAGCTGTCCCCCACTTGTCCTTTTTCATTATTAAATTGACAGCAGAACTCATTCCAAGTCTGAAACTTTCAGACCCAAGAGAACTTAGCAAAATACACACTCTTTCTTATTCTTCTATACATTCAAAGGCCTTTCTCTTCCGTTTTCCTTCTTATTCGCTGTAAGCTGGAACAAGGAGGACACTCTCTACTAATCAAAGGACTTCCATTAAGGTAAGGGGGTATATTCTCGGGTATTCTGGGGAAACTGAGTGTTAGGAAGAGTTGGGGTACCTTTGGTCCTCACTTTTCCTGGGCAGGTTCGGGAATTGTCTGAATTAACATGCTTTAAATCGTTATATATTTGTTTCATATATTTTATGTGTATGATTGATTTACTGTGTTGAGTTTTGTTAATCATGATGATTGAATGATATGATAAATATTGAATTTCGAAGGATATGATTGTTGTTGAATTGTAAAGATACTAAGAATCCTGGGTGTCCATGTGAATTCCAGTAAGGAAATATAGAACAGAAGTCGGATTCAGTGAATAACAAGCTCGGTCTTGTATAAACCGACCGGATCATTGAAAAATACAAAATTTCACTCATGTTTTATAATAAACCGACCAGATCATTGAGACAGAACCTTTAACTCGGAAAACATAGTTATTTTCACTCAGAAAACTCTTTCCAGTGATTTCATTCGGAAAATATATAGTTATTTCACTCAGAAACCTCCTCAGCCTGATTCCACTCGGAATCAGGATTATTTCACTCGGTAAACTTACATTAATTCAACCCGTTTTATATTAATCTGACCGGTTTTACATCAAAAATATTGCAAACAGATTTTTAATTGAATATCTGATTCACAATAACCGACCGGATCTTTTGAAACACAAAAATACATAATTTAACTCGGTAAACTATCCACGCTGACATAATTTCACTCAGTATTCTCATAAACCGACCAAACCTTCCACTAAAATACAATCAGAACTGCTGAACAACTTCACATATCATGATCGGGCCCTTCATCACTCGGATAATTAGCCTTGTCAGAATTATACACTCAGAAACATATCCAATCGGAATTAGATTTCCTCAGTCAGAAACCCAATCCTGGAAAAAGACCTACTCGGAATGTTTCATTTGGAAATATCATCGAGACCTTTTCCTCGGTAAACCATTCACTAGATATACTTCACTCGGAAATCTACTTAACCAGAAACATTAATCCGAGAGGTACTTCCACATCTCTCGGAAACAACTCATTCGGAATCATTTCACTCGGAAATGTGTCCGTTTCACTCGGATTTACTTTACTCGAATGTATTCTATTCAGACAGAACGATTTTTCACTCGGAACACATCTTTCCAGTTGGATTTCACTCGGAATTATATGTAGATTACTCGGAAAACATCTTAATTCCTCTTAGAAAATTCCATTCAGTTTGATATCACTCGGAATCATGGTTATTCCACTCGGATTCACATTCAGTCTACTCAGAAACTCCTCTAAGCCATATTTCACTCGGAATCTTAATTATTTCACTCGGAATTCTATTTATTACACTTAGAATCAAACTCTTTTTACTCGGAAAACCTGTTTTTAACATATTTCACTCGGATTTTCATTCAAAAACTCTTCTTTAATTCTTTTTAAATTATTTTGGGAATGTTACAATTATTATTACTATATTTCTTATTATTATTATTCTTATTGTGAATCTTATTATTATTATTAACTAGTATTATTGTTATTGATATTATTATTTTAATTATGAGTAATTAAATAAGGAAAATATTATTTTACTCTTGATACAAAGTATAATTTTAGTCAAGATATAATCGATATATTTTCAAGAATAAGAATGAATGACTTACAACATTTGAATGATGGGATCCAAGAGCTTGAGAGTAATATGATGAGACTGGAAACACATAGATACCCAAGGAATCAAATGATAAAAGAAATGCATTTCGCATCATGAAAATATTTTTGAAGGAGAAAAATATCTAGAGCATACACTTGGTACAGTGGAGGACACTCACGTTCGATCTCCATGAAGAATCTTGGGAGTACAACTGGAACGGAAACCCAATGGCATCAGAGTCGCGCCTGATAGCCGGGTGAGACGATGCAATTCTAGTGTACTTTGACTAAATGACGGAGTGTAACTATGATCGCAGGGATCCAAGTCCTAAAAATATATAAATCAATGATGAGAACCAATGAGTTTCATTTGTACCTTATGAAAATGGGAGCTTGGGTGGACCCTGATCGCTCTAGAATGGAATAGAGAAATTCCAAAGAATGAGATGAAGATGAATTGATTTATTGGGCCCACATGCATCATGAGACTTAACCAAAGATAAATCATAATAAACTAATCTCATGCATTCCATGACAGTATATTTGATTGTTATCATTATGAATATGTTAATTGTGTGATTTTTATGATATTATCTGTTAACTGGATTATGTCCGCACCGGTTAACCTTCAGGGTCTTGGGTTATACTCACCCTTACTGTTGACAATTTTCAGAGGAATTAGGAAATCAAGAACCCGAGTATGAAGAACAACAATATGTTGAACCCACTGAGAACGATCGTTAAAGATAGAATTTATATAGATTGAATAATTATTAATGATAATAAGACACCGGATGACTGTATAATATTTAAGGGTGCCTGCGTGCCCCATTCTGTTATGAGTATAATTATTTGTAAGTTTGTGAATGACTATGTGATATATCCACTATTTGCTTCCACTGATCTGCCATCTTTTTATTTTAAAAAAAAAATTCACTTTTTATGAAAACTGTTAACACTCTTAGTTAAATAGGATTATCCTATAGAAGAGTTGTCTTATCTAACCGAGGGTGTTACAGGTTCAGTCGACCGCTAATGATTTTTTATTTTTATTTTGTTTTTGATTTTTCCATTTTTTTTGTTTACTCACGTAAACTCTCAATCATCAATCGTTACAATATAAAGATGGGATTAGCCATGGAATTCGGTAAATACATTGACCACGAGAACCATCGCTAGAATATTTAATTTTCCCTATTTCTTAAAAAATGGCATGTAGCAAAAAATTAGTTTAAGTTGACTATGTGTTCAACATTAGTGACAGAATCCTATACATGTGGCTAGCCATTTGTAGTTTATCGACGACCTTAGTCATAAATCCTTTGAAACTTTAATGGATAAACTTGGGTGATGGACTCAACAAAGGCCTATGCTACAAATGCAGTGATAGGGTTAACCATGAATATCTTTTCAAATTCCTAACTTACATAGTGATAAGATTGGCAAAGGTGTTAGTAAAGGACAAAATGATGCCCCTGTTAGGGAATCCCTGGTACATGAGCAACAAAAATACAAAGATTCTCATAGGATTTGCAAAGCGTCGTGTTTCAAAGCATAAGATAAACACACACAAAAATTTCATTTTTAGGATTACCTCTTGAAGAACACCGAAGCAGTCGTAGCCTCGTCCTTTAGGAGTCCACACGAGCACTCCCACCAGACTCGCAACACTTGCCAACTGCTAGTTTGGCAGCGTGTAGCTCTTGCAACTTTTGTGTATTTGTGTCTCTTTTTAGTGAACGACCGATGAGCATCTTATGCTCTATTTATAGGCTTAGGTTTGACCTAATTTGTTCTCTTTAAAGAGTGGGCTCCTTACTTATTCTAAATGAGTTAGGCCCAATAGCTTTATTTTAGTCCAACTAAAATAAAACAAAACATTTTCTGATGGGCTTACTCTATGTGTGTGATCCTATAGGTAAAATACTCGGTCATATTAATAATAAATTATTTTATTATTAATATAAAATAAAAACGGCATCTAGCAATGCATCAGTATGACCGAATATTATTTAATATCAACATAACCTATAAGTGATAATTATTTTATATGTTTGTTCCTTTTGTCACGATATCCTAATTGGGCCCAAGGCATTGTCGCGTCATCCTTGTACGGCCCAATTTATTTTACTTGATACCAGAGTAGACTTGATCCAAATAAATATCTAATATTTATTTGTTCTAGCATGACCATGCGTTTCCTTAGTCTCACTCCATCAAGTGACCTACAGATATTATTTGTGTCATATATGAGAGACTAATCTCATCTACATCACTCATATCCCTCTGCATAATTTGTTCATTGACTAACCATAACCTTTATAGTCCTCTTGTTACAGAAGACGTTTGATTGTATTAAAACAACAAATTCCTCATGTAGGAATCGTAGCGACTTTAGGTCGAAGGACTACATATATCATTATCACATTGAGAATCGTTTATGACATTCCGTTTATGATATTCATGTAACGATCCATGCAACGTTCTCATGGTGGGTCTATCTAGTACATCATTACTCTTAATGTGTACCGTGTGAAGACTTGATATCATCTATATCTATGATCTGTGAGATCAGGTCATCAGTACACTCACACACTAGTCTCAATGTATTTACATGTCCCTATGTAAATACTTGACTAGGGACATTTTAGGAATAACTTTTATATGACCTATTACTCCAAGGATGAATACATTTTAAAACAATTTTAAACTGAAATACTTATTTTATTGATAAGAAGAAAAATGATACAAATGAAAAAACATAAAAGCTCATAGTGCATACACCAACAACCCCAACATGTTCATAGCTACGTCATTAAATTTCCCTATTTTTGAATTGGCCTACCACACTTAGCGGCAAGGTTATCTAGACATCTTTTTAAATAGCTAGCCTATCATAGCAATGGCAATGGTGTTCATAAAGGACATAACGATGCCCCCATCCTGTTTGTTGCTACACCATTAAATTTTCCTTTGTTTTTTTAATTGGCTTGCAACACTTAGTGATGGAGTTAGGCATGGATGTCTTTTCAAAGGCCTAGCCTACCATAGCGATGTGATTACAATGTTGGTAAAGGACATAGAGACACACTAACATCTTCGTCGCTACTTTATTAAATTCCCTTTGACTTTTTAATTGGCCAGCCATGCTTAGCGACTAGGTTAGCCACAAATGTATCTTCAAATGTCTAGCCTACCTTAGGTAAAGTACATAGTGATGCCAAACCATGTCTATCACTACGTTACTAAATTTAGCTCTGATTTTTTAATTGCCTGGTTAAGTTTTGCAATGGGATCAGCCATAGACATCTTTTAAGTGCCTAGTTTACCATGGCGGTGGTATTAGCGACTATTTAGTAAATGACATAGTGATGCCTTACGTTGGCCGTTGCTACATCCTTAAATTTCCCTATAATAATTTAATTGGCTCGCCACACTTAGCGATGGGGTTAGCCACAAATGTCTTTTCAAATGCCTAGCCTACTGTAGCAATAGGATTAGCGACAGTGTTGGTAAAGTACATAGTGATGCTACATCACTAAATTTCCCTCTGAATTTTTAATTGGCCTGTCAAGTTTGGCAACAGGGTTAGCCACAAACATCTTCTCAAATGCCTAGTCTACTATAGCGATGTTAGTAGTGACGCTTTTAGGAAAAGCATAATGACACCCCACGCTAGTTGTCACTACATTTTTCATTTCCCTTTTTTTATACAATATACCCGTCAAACTCAATGACGACTTTAGACACTAGACTTGCCAAATCAGGTAGCGATAAGAGTCAAACCACTGTTATATTTTTTATATTTAATAAACCTAATTGAAATATACCCTTATCAAAAATTTTAAAAGATAGTGGCAACTAATGAATAAATATTAGTGACAAACATTTATGTCATCGCTAACACACGTCGTAAATGCCAACAAAGGTAATTCCTAGTCCTAAATCATTTGTCATTGCTAAATACATCGCTATTAGCGACAAAACATTTTCGGTGACTAAATTTCTATAGCTAAAACAATGTTTTATAGTAATGATATTTTTCAAATTTCATTGATATCGCGAGAGGGAAAATATATTTAATATGGTCGTGTTGTAGAAAAGAAAGTAAAATTTCAAAGTCATCCCCAAATTATTAGGGATCAATCAAATTTGTCCCCAAGCTACTATAATGACTTCATAAACCCCAACGTTTAGCTTTGTCTATCACATTGGTCTTTGTTATCACAAGTGCATTATTTTTCTATCCAATTAAGTATCATATGGCATATTAACCTCCAACTGTGATGTCACGTATCCTAAACGATGCTTACATGGCGCTTATCAAATGTTGGGCAGTATAATTTCATCATATTAGTCTTCATCATATACGAATCATCAAATAAGTCTAAAACCTTGAATTTTTTGAATCCCCAAATTAATAAATTTCTTCATTCTGTATATAATAATAATAATAATAATAATAATAATAATAATAATATCTCATTTTATTTATAAAATCAATACTAAATCAAGCTGTAGCTTAAGTATTTTTTTAAAGAACGAGAATAAAATAAAAGGAATTAGAATTACATACATTGAGAATGCCAAGCCTTGAACAAGAATACGAGTGATTGATAGAGAAAAGCAACGAAAGACGTGGAGGAAAGCTTGAATGAGCAACCTGAGACCAACTCATATACATAGAACCATTATGATAAGTTCCTATTAAAAGGTGGAGTCTACAAATTATCAAGAAGAGATGAATGTGCAACATGAATAAAGCTATTTCCTTAACCTATATGATTAGATTTTTTAGCCTTTAAATATTATCCCTCTTTATTCTGTATCTTTTACTTTGTTACATTACCCATTTTTTATGCACTTGTAATTTGTCCCCTCGGGTTATTTATTTAAACGTTTAGGTTTATTAAATCATTATAATAGTTTATAGATAAATTTGATTAATTATGATTTTATTTTAGAAGAAAAAGATACTCATTATAAATTGTAAGTGATCTTATAAAAATAACTATGAAAAACTTCAAAATATAGTCATGTAAAAATAATTGGAGAGGATATTTAATAACATTAATATAAACCACTACTTTTAATCAACTTTTTTTTTCCTTACTTATAGAACATGCTTTGAAACATAATTTAAGACTATTCAATTTTTCAGTTTGAGTTTAACTGAGATTGACTAAAGACAATTTTTTAATTTATTGATTTCAACTACATATATAATTAATATTAATGATTAAATTGTTTTATTTTTACAATTTTATTTTTAAAGTTGGTTACTAAACAACTACCCAATAAGATTTGGGGTTCAAATGCTAACAAAGAACAAAAAATCCAGCAGGGAGAATTATTTATTCTTTATCATTTTGCAGGAAAGAAGAAAATAATTTTAATTATTTTTTAAAGAAGACTTACTCTAAGGGCAAACTGAAATCGTTAAACACTTATATTCTGAATCCCGACAAGGTGTAATTAATTTGATAATCAAGGTACTGGATAGGGTGCCTCGCAATCGCATCGGATTAAACAAAGAAAAGAGACAAAGTTCATTATATTTTCATGGTGGTCAAAATAAAGACAATTCTGTAATTGATCAATCATTCAATGACATCGTAATGGTCTATCAAGCAGACCTATGGGTCCCAAATTTAGGGTACTAAAATTTCTTGTATGGGTTATGGGTGAAATAGCATAATTATGTGAAGCAAAGTGCCATGTTCAATTGACCCTTCTTGTCCCCATCAACAATTTAAGGAAGGGCTTGATTTGCAACTTGCTAGCTTCTTCCATGAGAAACTGTTTCATGCTGCTAGCTGCTAGATTCTTCCACGAGAAGTTGTTCAATTTGCTAATCAACTGTTAACATGTCTCTTATTAATTACGAATATGACTAAATATCCTTTTAATGATTTGAATAAAGAGAATGTTAATCTGTAGCTTAACAATATTGGTTAAAAAAATAAAGTGAAAACTTTTCATTTAAAATCATCATTCAAACTTATTCACTTTAATTTACATAAATTTTTAAAATAAAAATTCTAATTTTGGTTTCTTAAACAATTTAATAAGACCCTTTAAATAATTCTTCATTTCAAAATTAGTTTCTAAAAATCAAGTTCACTAGTCTCGAGGACTCCAACTTTGAGACGTAAGATGTATTAAGAAATCTATTTCTTCTGACTAAGAAATATTTATTATTTATTTTTATTATACTTATAAAATTTTATATATTAAGTAGAGGTATAAGTGAACTTCTCATGTTCATGTTTTAATATCAAGAGAGCTTTTTAACCAGAGAGTGTATATCGTAAAAACATGATAAATGCACATTTAAATTAAAAGATATTTTCAAAAAAGTTATCATAAATAAATATAAAGCACTAAAATTATATTTTTACTTATTCGTTTTAAAAAGTCATTTCTAATTTATTTCAAATATTAATTTGCAGACACTATTAATTTGAGCTCTTCTCCACTTACCCACGCATATTATTATTCAAGTTCTGCAGGTATACTATGTTCCCTAGAATGTGATATTCATGTGAAATCCACATGTCACCCATACCACGTAATCAAAATTGTCACACCCCACTGGAAATTTAAAATTTAAAATGATGAGATAAAATCCTAACTAGAGTTTTGTTTCTCATCAATAATTATATTCACAGCAGCATAATTCTATTAACGGTTGAGAATAATTTAGGAAATTCAAAAATATTGAGTGACCCGATATCTGACCAATTAATTTGCAAGAAACTCGTGTCTTTTTTTTTCTCACTAAGACGGATTAAGAAATTATTAAACAAATAATTATTCAAATTTGATATGTAATAAAATATCTCAATTTTCTTAGTATCATTCGCTGGTGAAATAAAATATGATAGAAGAGATACATTAATTACAAAAGAATAGAATTAGAAAATATAAATTGATTATATTTCGAACTCCTAAAACAACAATAGTCCTGCAAAAAGGTCAAAGTGACAATAGTTATGAAGAGTAATTGGTAACAAAGAAAATAATACTCTCTGTTTTATATTATAAGTCACTATTTATAATGATACATAATTTTAGACTTGTAATTATTGTCTTGATAATGTAAAAAACAATTTCATTTTTTTAAAATTTATCCTTATTTAAATTTAAACTCCACTATCAAATATTAACTTCACAAATCTAAAAAATTATATGTTTAAGGTAAATTAGGAGAAAATGTAATAAATGTTCTTGATTTTTTTAGAAGCTTATCAAATGAAACACTCATTTTTATTTTATTTTAAAGACTTATAATATGAAATAGATGAAATATTAATTATCAAATAGGATTTAAGTTAAAGGAAATATCAAATTTAAAATGGATTTAAGTGGAAATATGAAAATATTTTAATTGGAAAGACCAAATGTAACATCCCAGTTATTAAAATTAATTATTTATGCGATAAAGAATTAATAAATAAATTATTTGAATATTATGGTGAATTAAAATTAATTAAGGGTGATTAATTTAAGAGATTAGTTTAAATTAAATTGTGGTGGTGGATTATTAATTATCATGAGATAAACGTAAAATCTATTTAATGTATTTAAAAGAAAAGAGAAAAAGTTAAAATCATACAAAAAATTGGAGAGATATTCTATTTTGAATATTTGAAAAATAAATATAATAAATAGAATAAATTTTGAAATTAGAAAAAAATTATCAAATTTATTATAAAATATATATATATATATAATATTCTATATATTATATAAAAATGGACAATCAAACCTATTTCTCGATTCAATAGAAGCCTACCTAAGGAGGTGAATAAGGTCCTTAATAATAAGAGATATGTAAAAAACAGGTCTGATAAACCCCAATTTATTACTTCCTCTTCATCAATAACGCCTACTCCCTCAACCCGTTCTAAAAAAATAGGATTTCGTGTAATAAGTTTTTGATATTCAATAATCTTTGTTAAAAAATAATCACAGAAATCAAAATATTTATCTATCCAACCATGAGGTAGATCGGAATACGAATCTATATTTCTTTTTCTACGTAACAAATCTTCTAATTTAGGATTAAAGTCTTTTTGCCTTATTTTTGAACGAATTTTTTTCTATTCAAAAATATAATATATTGTAGAAATCTTTCCTAAGGATTTTTTGTAGAAAAGAAAAGAAAATGGAAAGACGCTACAACAAATTCGCGATTTTGCGACGATTTACTGGCAGCGGTACTTGTCGTCAATAAACAAATTTTTCAAATTCAGGCGAAAAAATTATGGCGGTTCTGGAACCGCCATTAATTTCCACTTTAAATTTGACCCGTGCCTGTCATGTGGTCCCTTTTCCCGAGCCTTTTTTTTACTTTTCACTTCCCTCCCATC
The DNA here is from genome assembly GCA_037962975.1 of Clitoria ternatea. Classification (NCBI taxonomy): domain Eukaryota; kingdom Viridiplantae; phylum Streptophyta; class Magnoliopsida; order Fabales; family Fabaceae; genus Clitoria; species Clitoria ternatea. Next base: position 18,163,986 of record CM075670.1, on the reverse strand, counting down.
CTAAATCCGTAACCCCTTAATTTTTTCCATTTTCCTCACCTTCTTCATTTTCCACTCTATTTTTTGTCACCCTAATCCAACTCAACCATCGTTGCCTTGAACCCACCACGCGTCTCAGCTTCTCATAATCACCATTGTGTCTTCTTACGATTGTGCCACTGTGCCACCGTGGAAGAGTCGCAATCGTCAACCACCTTGCCTTCATACAACCATGCGTCTCAGCTTATCATTATGACTATTATACCTCCGTACCACCACTTCACTATGCCACTAGAACGTTGCCTCTAAAATCTGAAACACTTTTGTTTTTTCCTTCATAAGTCTGAAGCTTCAACATTTTTGCCTCCACTGGACCATCATACCGCTATTCTCATCATGTTTTTCTTGTTTCACTCACCATTTCTTGTTGCATTACATAAGGTTTTAATTTCACTTATTTTTTGTGGTTTATTTTTTTGTTTTTGAAGTTTCTGGCTTATAATTTCTGCTTTATAATTTATGTTTCTGTTTATATGGTTTACACATTTATGGTTCATGCACTCTAGTTGTTTGAATTAATGTCTAAATAGTTCATTTTTCTGGTTTATACATTTGTGGTTCATGAACTCTAGTAGTTTTATAAAGTGAATCAATGGTACATGCACTTTGATTATCTTAGAATTATTTTTTTCCATAGCAAAAGTCAAAAATTACTTTTCACTTAGCTTATCTTCCATTGCCTTCTTTTTTTTAACTAATAAAAAGTATGTGCAAGTTTTTTTGGCTTCTAGTATTCAACATGTATTGTTAATGTGTAACACCCTAAATTTTAAAATAAAGGATTAATTAAGGAGATAAATATTAAATAATTATATTTGAGTTATTTAATGTTCCAGAATATTGGGAATAAATAAATTAAGATTTTTGGGAACTGTTTCTAATTTATTGGAACCGGATAAGCTGAAAATGAGCCTGGTTGAAATATAGGTGTCGAACCAAGTATCTCCGATTGGGATGATATTGGTCAGGGCTGTTAAGGATATTATTGGGAATCCAAATATGTATTCGGAATAATTTTTGGATAAAGTATTGAGCCCGAACAAAGATCCTGTTTGTCATAAAACGATGAATCTTTAAAGAGTGATTAAAAAAAATAAAGCCAAATGGCCCATTTTTCTCTTCTTATTCCCGTTAGCTTCTTGGTCCCTCTTAACAAACACCTTGCTTCTTCTTCTTCTTCTCTACTTTTCTCCTTCATTTCCTCTTCTACTTCTCTTCAAAAACCCTAAGCAAAAGGGTGGTGGCTCTCATCTCCTCTCCCATTTCTGTTCTTGAAGGAGCTTGGAAGAGTTTGGAGCTTGAAGTCTCACCCTCCTTTCTCTTCACTTTTGTAACATCTTGTTTTTAATAATAGTCCCATTTTGTAAATTATGAAGTATAGAAGGTCTGTAAGTAATAATCAATTAATAAAACATCCAATGGATGGCTTGTATTACTTCAAAAATTCCATTTTTGAGTATAAATATGGAATTTATATAGATCTTTGATGATAATATCCATTTTCCGAGTGAAACATGCCTTAGAAAGGACTGTCCGAGTAAGGAAGAGGCTCTGTTTCGAGTGACTAAGATAATTCCGAGTGAAATATTGAAATTCTGAGTGAAGGTTGTGTTTTCCAAGTGGAACATGGCCGAGAGGATCTCTTCTGAGTGGAATCCCTGTCTCAGGGACATTTCTGAGTGAAGAGGGTTTGATAGAACCTCTTCTGGGTGAAAGGATCCGAGTGATTCACCTTGGGGTGACTCACTGCCGAGTCAAATTACTTAGAAAGACTCGTTTCCGAGTCAAATGCCTTCAAATGACTCATTTCCGAGTCAATTATTTCTGAATGACTCGTTTCTGAGTCAATCATGGTCAGACGTTGCAATTCTGAATGAAAGATTCACTAAGTGCCTTCATTTTCAAGTGAAGTACAGAGGAAAATGTATTTCCGAGTGGCAGGGTTCCGACTGGGGACACACGGTGTATGATTGCCCAGATGTGTCAATCATGGAATGAGATTCCGAGTGAGTGGACAACTATAAGGGAGAATCGGTTTCTGAAAAGTCTTACCGAGTGGAACCGTGTGTGTGTGGAGACTCGGATTTGGAATGGATTTACCGAGCGGAAGTCTGAGTGAGAGAGGACTCGGACTGGATTATTATACTAGGTGGACCACTGATTGAGTGGTGTGTTAATTGCTGAGTGAATGACTACAAGAAAAAAGAGTCAGTTTTGAGGTAATTCACCGAGTGCGAACTGATTAAGAGTTGAGTCGGTTTAAGAAGTTTCTTCCGAGTGCGAACTTGAGAGCTTTGAGTCGGTCTGGAATGAGTTAACCGAGTGAAAAACTAATTGAGATGACTCGGACTTGAGTGATGATGCCAAGTGGACAGATTGAGAGTTGACTCGGTTTTGATATATATTGCTGAGTGAAAAATTGAGTGAAGAATGACTCGGTTGGGAATAAATTATGCCGAGTGAAAACCGAGTAAGAGGAGTCGGTTTGGGGAATGACTACCTCTGGTCGGATTTCGCTTAAGCGAATGAATTTCCTCGCTTAAGCGAGTGAGAGTGGAATAAGCGAGGCTTGTGAGTCTCGCTCAAGCGAGTCGGTATTCGCTTGAGTGAAACCCCCTCTGCCAGTGCATTGTATAACACTCGCTCAAGCGAGTCGGTATTCGCTTGAGTGAGAGGGACTCAGATTCCCTTCTTCTTCACACGACTAGCAGTTTCCAGTCGGTTTAGAGGCTGACCGAGTGGAATTTCAGTCGGTATTCAGTGTCAGGATTAACGTTTTGACTCTAATTTTGTCATCTATTGCATATTTTAATATATCTAAATCAATCATGCACACTCTAGCATATAGGCCGGCAGAAATGGAGCTCACTTTCTATCTAAACCACCATTATTTCCCACTAACAGCCCACTAGAAACCCACTGATAGAAAGCTTGTCTCCCACTGCCTTTGCCTTATTAAACAAATACACCTCTTCTGAAACTCTCATTTACTCTTCTCCATCAAGGCCCTTCGATCTGAAGCTAGGACAGCAAGGAGACCATTTTCAATCAGCCAACTATCTTCAATCCAAGTAAGAGGGGACAGGGTTGTGAATGATTATGAAATGGGTAGAATTGTATGCTGTCCTAGGATTCTAGTTTTATTTTCGTGTTTTGTTGCTCACCTTTTAAGCTGAAAACGTATGAATTTGATTCTAAATTCTTCATCAAAGTCGTAGATCTTTTTGTTATGTGAATTCCGATACTTGAATCAATTGATTTGGATATGTCTAGCAAAAGTTATAGCCAAAATACTACAGCATGTCCGAGTGGAATATTTATCCCATGTTTTGCGTATATATTAATATTCTGGAAATTATACATGCATAATCAGCAATTGATGTCTTCATGAAAGTTGTAGATAATTGTGTTATAGAGCTATTGAAAGTGGTTTCAAGTTAAAAAGATGCTTTTAGCTCTAGATATGCCCAAAATACAGAAGTATGTTCATGCTGAAAATCTGTTAACAATGAAATACGAATCTTATTTTTAAAATGGGGAATTTTGTGTTGAGAATTAGTGATCGGTGTCTTCATCAAAGTTGTAGATATTTGTGTTAGGAGTAATTTAGAACTGGTCCCATGCCAAAATTATTTTTTTAACTCCAGAAACATTGAAAGTACTAACATATGTACGTTTTGAAAACTCTCTTTGAGGCAGTTTTGTATTCTGTGGATAAGTGGTGTTTCTGTTTGGAATTTGAAATTATGGTCTTCATGAAAGTTGTAGATATTGGTGTTAGGAGTAATTTAAAACTAGTGCCATGCCAAAATTATTTTTTTAACTCCAGAAACATTGAAAATACTAACACATGTACGTTTTGAAAACTCTCTTTGAGGCAGTTTTGTATTCTGTGGATAAGTGGTGTTTTTGTTTGTAATTTGAAATTATAGTCTTCATGAAAGTTGTAGATATTTGTGTTAGGAGTAATTTAGAACTGGTCCCATGCCAAAATTATTTTTGTAACTCCAAAAACGTTGAAAATACTAACATATGTACGTTTTGAAAACTCTCTTTGAGGCAGTTTTGTATTCTGTGGACAAGTGATGTTTCTGTTTAGAATTGGAAATTATGGTCTTCATGAAAATTGTAGATATTTGTGTTAGGAGTAATTTAGAACTAGTCCCATGCCAAAATTATTTTTTTAACTCCAAAAACGTTGAAAATACTATCATATGTACGTTTTGAAAACTCTCTTTGAGGCAGTTTTGTATTCTGTGGATAAGTGGTGTTTCTGTTTGGAATTTGGATTTATGGTCTTCATGAAAGTTGTAGATAATTTTATTATTGAACTAAAAAAAGTGGAATAACTTGAAAAGGTTTTGATTTGCTCATGTTATGGTTGTTTTACTAACGTATGTCGCTGTTGGAAATGCTAAAATTTACTTATCATGGTTATTATGGATGAAAATGATATTTTCTCTATGGGTAACAATTTATTTTTGAATTCTTGAGGGATTATGAAGTATTATGGATTTTGATGACTGTCTAATGAGTATTATACAGTTTGTGTATTTTGGTGGTGAATAATTATGAATGACTAAATTAATATATATACATGAATGCCTTGCGGATATTGATACATGTGGTTGAAACAGTAAATCCATGATTCTGAAAATTATTATATGTGATGTGTCCTTTGAGGACTTGTGGTTTTCTAAGTGGTTTTGGAAATGTTGATATCATGGTATGTTAAATGATAAAGAGAATTAAAGGCATTCATGCATCATAAGCATTTGGACGCACCATGGAATTTAGGGGTTCCATGATTGCCTACCCTGGTGGGGGGTTACTCTATGATGAGTTTAAGCCCTATTTTTGCAGGAGCCATGGAGTGTAGGGATTCATGGTTATGCTAAGTCCTACTTGTGTGCTTCGGTACTGCAGAAGCCATGAAAGTGTAGGGATTCATGGTTATGCTAATTCCTACTTGTGCACTTATTTTCGTAGGAGCCATGAAGGTGTAGGGATTCATGGTTATGCTAATTCCTACTGGAGTCTTTATGAGACTTTTTACTACAGTATTCCCACTAAACCAAATGGATCCAGCATGACATCATGTGACTAATTAAAGATTTATAAATGAACTTGTTTGGCATATTCATCATATCATTATGCCTTGTTGGTTGTGTTTGTGCAATTTTATCTATTTTATAATTATTCTATATTCTGTCTCACTCTTACATTAAATTTTACAGTGAATGCTACACAGAATGAAAAGTGATGCCATGAATGGAGTTTACGTGAATTATTGCTTAGAATTTGACTTTATTTTAATTTGATGGGTTGTAATAATAATATAATGTTTCATGTACTGTATTTTTCTAAATCGTTTCCGCTATATAAATATTTCATGACTTTAATTATTCATGACTAGTATGTATGATAATAATCCGCGTTTATCAACTTTTACATGACTTATTACAAATTTCAAAAATGATTTTTAAAACGCGAAAAATTTATTCGAGAAATTACTAAGGACGTCACATTGGTGGTATCAGAGCATTTTCAAAGATTCAGGACCAATTGCTATGACATGTATTCATTCTTGATATACTATGTGAATTGTTTGATTACTTGTTTGAAACTATGTTAAGTATGTGCTATATGATTTGCCTAACTGATAAATTACAAAATGATTTGTTTGATTACTGTTTGGTAATATGATAAATGTGTTATACAATTTATTGCTTAACTGATAAACTGTAGAATACTTATAGTTATGTTATAATACAATATATTTTCCATTAGAATTAGTATAAACCAAACTACGAATGTAGGATGACAAGAAACAACAACAACAACAACAACGATATGGCAGCTGCATTCAACCGCTTGGCTGAAGCCATAGAAAGACAAAATCAACCGAGAAGTGCTGGAGGACTTCATGGGTTAGATCACTTCCTAAAAAGGAAGCCATCACAATTCAAATGAGGTTATAATCCGGAGGTAGCATACCTATGGGTTAAGGAAATGGAGCACATCTTCCGAGCCTTGCCCTGCACAGAATTTGAAAAGGTGGAGTATGCCACTTATATGATGGTTGAGGAAGCAGAAAACTGGTGGATACATGCCAGAACTCGTATGATTGAAACTGACAGACCTTTGGACTGGATCAACTTCAAAGACTTTTTCCTGGAGAAATATTTTCCAGCGAGTGTGAAAAGCCGAAAAGAGCTGGAATTTATGGAGCTGAAACAAGGCTCAATGTCTGTTGGTGAGTATGCTGCGAAATTTGAGGAATTATCTCTCTTTTACCCTCCTTTTCAACAGGCTGGTGCTGAAGCCTCAAAATGTGTTAAATTCGAGAATGGGCTGAAACTTGAAATCAAAGAGGCTATCGGATATCAAGAAATTCAGAGTTTCCCCATCTTGATTAATAAATGCCGAATTTTTGAAGAAAATCACCAAGCCAGGTTGGCACAAGAAAAGGCCAATAGACAACTGAGACCTTAACCCGTTGCTTTCAAAAGGAGAGGATCGTTCTATCCAAGTCGTTTCAAGGGAGGATCATCATCATCATCTTCTGAAAGACGTAACAATATGAGATGTCTAAAGTGCGGAGGTAACCATCACATACGTGATTGTAACAGACGTCTTGAAGATGTCACTTGCTATCGTTGTAATCAGAAAGGTCACATCAGTCCAAATTACCCCCAGAACCGCCAAAACAACAACAACAACACTATGAATCATCAAAGAGGTTCCGATTATCAGGGAGGTCGTGGAGGAAACACGCGTGCTAATCAACCTCCAAGATAGAATAGGGGGTCAACAGACCAAAGATTGCAACCGGCAACAGGAAGATTCTTTGCCATCAGTGGTTCATAGGCAGACCAAGCAGACGATCTTGTGCAAAGTAAGTGTGAGATCAATAGTACTATTTTAACTGTGTTGTTTGATTCTGGTGCTACTCATTCTTTTATTTCTGAGGAGCGTGTCAGACGTCTTCAATTACCTATGAAGTCTATGATATATGATCTGACTGTTTCCACTCCCACCGGTACACAACTTAGGACTACTAAGGTGTGTAACGATTGTTCTGTGCTCATAGAAGGTAGAAATTTTCTTGTCGATCTTGTTTGTTTACCTTTGAAGGATCTGGAAGTAATTCTATGGATGAACCGGTTATCGGTGAATCGAGTCTTAGTGGATTGTCATAACAAGACCGTGATTTTTCCATCAAAAGAAAATCTTATTTCTGACAATCTCAAGATCTTTGCCTTACAAGGTGAAATTCAATTATTTGCCTTGTTTACTTTTTCCAAAGGAGATGGTGAATCTAAAGCAATCGAGATGCCAGTTGTTTCTGAATTCCCTGAAGTATTTCCTGAGGATATCTCAAGTTTACCTCCAGAACGCGAGATAGAATTCTCAATTGATTTAATTCCAGGAGCAGAACCAGTATCTAAGGCCCCATATCGTATGTCACCTATTGAACTGGCAGAACTGAAGAAGCAAATTGAGGAGTTGTTGGAGAAACATTTCATCAGGCCTAGTGTGTCACCATGGGGAACGCCATTATTACTTGTCAAGAAGAAAGATGGAAGCATGAGATTATGTGTAGATTATCGTCAGTTGAACAAATTGAAGGTGAAGAATAGATATCCTTTGCCCAGAATTGATGATTTGATAGATCAATTTAGAGGTGCTACTGTATTTTCCAAGATTGATCTACGATCGGGATACCATCAGATTCGTGTCAAGTCTGAGGATATTCCGAAGACAGCCTTTAGAACACGCTATGGTCATTACGAGTATCTTGTGATGCCCTTCGGAGTAACCAATGCCCCAGCTGTATTCATGGATTACATGAATCGAGTGTTTCATTCATACTTGGATCAGTTTGTTATTATCTTTATTGATGACATTCTGATTTATTCCAAGACATGGGAGGAGCATGAAAAGCATCTTCGAGTGGTATTGTAGATTCTGAAAGAGAGGCAGTTGTATGCTAAGTTGTCTAAATGTGAATTCTGGTTGAAAGAGGTAAAGTTCCTAGGCCATGTAATCTCAAGCGAAGGAGTGTCTGTAGACCCTTCTAAAATAGAAGCTGTAACAAACTGGGAGAGACCTACTTCAGTCACTGAAATACGAAGCTTCCTAGGGTTAGCTGGTTATTATCAGAGATTCATCGAGGGGTTTTCTCAAATTGCCCTACCAATGACTCGTCTAACCAGGAAGAATCAACCTTTTGTTTGGACTCCAGAGTGTGAGAAAAGTTTCCAGGAACTAAAAACGAAGCTTACATCTGCTCTAGTTTTAACTTTGCCTAATCCACAAGAACACTTTGTGGTTTATTGCGATGCTTCTAAGATGGGCTTAGGTTGTGTTTTGATGTAACAACGGAAGGTGGTTACCTATGCTTCTAGACAGTTGAGACCACATGAGATGAACTACCCGACGCATGATCTAGAATTGGCAGCAGTGGTATTTGCTCTGAATATCTGGAGACACCATTTGAATAGAGTTAAGTTTGAAGTGTTCAGTGACCACAAGAGCTTAAAGTATTTGTTTGATCAGAAGGAATTGAACATGAGGCAGCGTAGGTGGATGGAGTTTCTTAAAGATTATGATTTTGATTTGAAGTACCATCCAGGAAAAGCAAATGTGGTAGCAGATGCACTTAGTAGGAAATCCATTCATATGGAATCCTTAATGGTAAAAGAGATGGAGATGATAGAACAGTTCAGAGATATGAACTTGGGTGTGGAGTTGAAATCTTCAAAAAGTATGACTTTGGGAACTTTGAAGATAACCAATGATTTTCTGAAGCTGATAGGTGAAAGGCAGACAGAGGACTTGCAATTACAGGAGTTGAGAGAGTTGCAGGCGAACGGAAAGGATATGAGATTACAAGAAGGATCAGATGGATTTGGAGAATCAGAAGCAGAATTTGTGTACCAGATGATACTAATCTAAGAAGAACAATCCTAGAAGAAGCGTATAAAAGTATGTTGAGCATTCATCCTGGATCAACTAAGATGTATCAAGATCTGAAGAAAAGCTTTTGGTGGCCAAGGATGAAGAAGGAAATAGCTGAATATGTGTCTTCATGTCTGGTGTGTCAAAAAGCCAAAGTGGAACATCAAAAGCCATCTGGTGAACTACAACCATTGGAGATTCCTGTCTGGAAATGGGATGACATTTCAATGGACTTTGTGTCATGTTTACCAAGGACACATTCAGGAAATGATGCAATCTGGGTTATTGTAGATAGATTGACTAAGTCTGCTCACTTCCTTCCAATGAATATAAAGAATTCTCTACAAAAGTTGGCACAATTATATGTGAAAGAGATCGTGAGACTTCATGGTGTACCATCCAGTATTGTGTCAGATAGAGATCCGAGGTTCACTTCCCGATTCTGGGGAAGCTTGCATCAGGAGTTGGGTTCGAGACTTCGACTTAGTTCAGCTTATCATCCCCAAACAGATGGACAGTCAGAGCGTACCATACAAAGTTTGGAAGACTTACTGCGATCTTGTGTACTTGAACATGGTGGTAGTTGGGAGTAGTTTCTTCCACTAATTGAATTCACGTATAACAATAGTTACCAAAGCAATATTGGTATGGCTCCATTTGAAGCATTGTATGGTAGAAAGTGTCGAACGCCCCTTTGTTGGTTAGAAACTGGTGAAAGTTTGGCGTTAGAACCTGAAATTGTACAGCAGACTACTGAACAAATAGAAATAATTAGAGAGAAGATGAAGGCATACCAAGATAGACAAAAGCACTTTTATGATAAAAGGAGGAAACCACTTGAATTTCAGGTTGTTGATCATGTATTTTTGAAGGTTTCACCTCACAAGGGGATTGGTCGAGCATTGAAGCGTAAGAAGTTAAGTCCAAGATTCATTGGACCATATGAAATTCTAAAGAGAATTGGCACAGTGGCTTATCAGATTGCACTTCCTCCTCATCTTGCAAATTTGCACAATGTGTTTCATGTATCACAATTGAGGAAGTATGTACAAGACCCCACACATGTGATTGTTAATGATGATGTTGAAGTTAGAGAAAATCTGACCATCCCTACAGAACCCACACAGATCATAGAAAGGTCGATTAAACACCTGAGAAACAAGAATGTACCATTAGTGAAGGTTGCATGGAAACAAGGAAATGATGTAACTCTGACTTGGGAGCGTGAAGATGCTATGAGGACGCAATACCCAGAATTCTTTCACTGAAGAGTGTGTCATATTAAATTTCGAGGACGAAATTTTTATTAGGGTGGGAGAAATGTAACATCCTGTTTTTAATAATAGTCCCATTTTGTAAATTATGAAGTATAGAAGGTCTGTAAGTAATAATCAATTAATAAAACATCCAATGGATGGCTTGTATTACTTCAAAAATTCCATTTTTGAGTATAAATATGGAATTTATATAGATCTTTGATGATAATATCCATTTTTCGAGTGAAACATGCCTTAGAAAGGACTGTCCGAGTAAGGAAAAGGCTCTGTTCTAAGTGACTAAGATAATTCTGAGTGAAATATTGAAATTTTGAGTGAAGGTTGTGTTTTCCGAGTGGAACATGGCCGAGAGGATATCTTCCGAGTGGAATCCCTGTCTCAGGGACATTTCTGAGTGAAGAGGGTTTGATAGAACCTCTTCTGGGTGAAAGGATCCGAGTGATTCACCTTGGGGTGACTCACTGCCGAGTCAAATTACTTAGAAAGACTCGTTTCTGAGTCAAATGCCTTCAAATGACTCATTTTCGAGTCAATTATTTCTGAATGACTCGTTTCCAAGTCAATCATGGTCAGACGTTGCAATTCTGAATGAAAGATTCACTGAGTGCCTTCATTTTCGAGTGAAGTACAGAGGAAAATGTATTTCCAAGTGGCAAGGTTTCGACTGGGGACACACGGTGTATGATTGCCCAGATGTGTCAATCATGGAATGAGATTCTGAGTGAGTGGACAACTATGAGGAAGAATCGGTTTCTGAAAAGTCTTACCGAGTAGAACCGTGTGTGTGTGGAGACTCAGATTTGGAATGGATTTACCGAGCGGAAGTCTGAGTGAGAGAGGACTCAGACTGGATTATTATACTAGGTGGACCACTGATTGAGTGGTGTGTTAATTGCTGAGTGAATGACTACAAGAAAGAAGAGTCAATTTTGAGGTAATTCACCGAGTGTGAACTGATTAAGAGTTGAGTCGGTTTAAGAAGTTTCTGCCGAGTGGGAACTTGAGAGCTTTGAGTCGGTCTGGAATGAGTTAACCGAGTGAAAAACTGATTGAGATGACTCGGACTTGAGTGATGATGCCAAGTGGACAGATTGAGAGTTGACTCGGTTTTGATATATATTGCTGAGTGAAAAACTGAGTGAAGAATGACTACCTCTGGTCGGATTTCGCTTAAGCGAATGAATTTCCTCGCTTAAGCGAGTGAGAGTGGAATAAACGAGGCTTGTGAGTCTCGCTCAAGCGAGTCGGTATTCACTTGAGCGAAACCCCCTCTACCAGTGCATTGTATGACACTCGCTCAAGCGAGTCGGTATTCGCTTGAGCGAGAGGGACTCAGATTCCCTTCTTCTTCACATGACTGGCAGTTTCCAGTTGGTTTAGAGGCTGACCGAGTTGAATTTCAGTCGGTATTCAGTGTCAGGATTAACATTTTGACTCCAATTTTGTCATCTGTTGCATATTTTAATATATCTAAATCAATCATACACACTCTAGCATATAGGCCGACAGAAATGGAGCTCACTTTCTATCTAAACCACCATTATTTCCCACTAACAGCCCACTAGAAACCCACTCTTGGAAAGCTTGTCTCCCACTGCCTTTGCCTTATTAAACAAACACACCTCTTCTGAAACTCTCATTTACTCTTCTACATCAAGGCCCTTCGATCTGAAGCTAGGACAGCAAGGAGACCATTTTCAATCAGCCAACTATCTTCAATCCAAGTAAGAAGGGACAGGGTTGTGAATGATTATGAAATGGGTAGAATTGTATGCTATCCTAGGATTCCAGTTTTATTTTTGTATTTTTTTGCTCAATTTTGAAGCTGAAAACGTATGAATTTGATTCTGACTTCTTCATCAAAGTTGTAGATCTTTTTGTTATGTGAATTCTTATACTTGAATCAATTGATTTGGATATGTGTAGCAAAAGTTATAGCCAACATACTACAGCATGTCCGAGTGGAATATTTATCCCATGTGTTGTGTATATATTAATATTCTGGAAATTATACATGCATAATCAGCCTTTGATGTCTTCATGAAAGTTGTATATAATTATGTTAGGGATCTATTGAAAGTGGTTTTAAGTTAAAAAGATGCTTGTATCTCTAGATATCCCAAAATACAGAAGTATGTTCATGCTGCAAATCTGTTAACAATGAAATACGAATCTTATTTTTAAAACTGGGAATTTTGTGGTGGGAATTAGTGATCGGTGTCTTCATGAAAGTTGTAGATATTTTTGTTATGAGTAATTTAGAACTAGTCCCATGCCACAATTATTTTTGTAACTCCATAAACGTTGAAAATACTAACATATGTACGTTTTGAAAACTCTCTTTGAGGCAGTTTTGTATTCTGTGGATAAGTGGTGTTTCTGTTTGGAATTTGAAATTATGGTCTTCATGAAAGTTGTAGATATTTGTGTTAGGAGTAATTTAGAACTAGTCCCATGCCAAAATTATTTTTGTAACTCCAGAAACGTTGAAAATATTAACATATGTATGTTTTGAAAACTCTCTTTGAGGCAGTTTTGTATTCTGTGGACAAGTGATGTTTCTGTTTGGAATTGGAAATTATTGTCTTCATGAAAGTTGTAGATATTTATGTAAGGAGTAATTTAGAACTAGTCCCATGCCAAAATTATTTTTGTAACTCCAGAAACGTTGAAAATACTAACATATGTACGTTTTTAAAACTCTCTTTGAGGCAGTTTTATATTCTGTGGATAAGTGGTGTTTCTGTTTGGAATTTGAAATTATGGTCTTCATGAAAGTTATAGATATTTGTGTTAAGAGTAATTTAGAACTATTACCATGCCAAAATTATTTTTGTAACTCCAGAAACGTTAAAAATACTATCATATATACGTTTTGAAAACTCTCTTTGAGGCAGTTTTGTATTCTGTGGATAAGTGGTGTTTTTGTTTGGAATTTGGATTTATGGTCTTCATGACAGTTGTAGATAATTTTATTATTGAACTATATAAAGTCGAATCACTTGAAAAGGTTTTGATTTGCTCATGTTATGGTTGTTTTACTTACGTATGTCGCTGTTGGAAATGCTGAAATTTACTTATAATGGTTATTATGGATGAAAATGATATTTTCTCTATGGGTAACAATTTATTATTGAATTCTTGAGGGATTATGAAGTATTATGGATGTTGATGAGTGTCTAATGAGTATTATACAGTTTGCGTATTTTGGTGGTGAATAATTTTGAATGACTAAATTAATATATATACATGAATGCCTTGCGGATATGTGGTTGAAACAGTAAATCCATGATTCTGAAAATTATTATATGTGATGTGTCCTTTGAGGACTTGTGGTTTTCCAAGTGGTTTTGGAAATGTTGATATCATGGTATTTTAAATGATAAAGAGAATTAAAGGCATTCATGCATCATAAGCATTTGGACGAACCATGGAATTTAGGGGTTCCATGATTGCCTACCCTGGTGGGGGGTTACTCTATGATGAGTTTAAGCCTTATTTTTATAGGAGCCATGGAGTGTAGGGATTCATGGTTATGCTAAGTCTTACTTGTGTACTTCGGTACTGCAGGAGCCATGAAAGTGTAGGGATTCATGGTTATGCTAATTCCTACTTGTGCAGTTATTTTCGCAGGAGCCATGAAGGTGTAGGGATTCATGGTTATGCTAATTCCTACTGGAGTCTTTATGATACTTTTTACTGTAGTATTCCTACCAAACCAAATGGATCCAGCATGACATCATGTGACTAATTAAAGATTTATAAATGAACTTGTTTGGCATATTCATCATATCATTATGCCTTGTTGGTTGTGTTTGTGCAATTTTATTTATTTTATAATTATTCTATATTCTGTTTCACTCTTACATTAATTTTTACAGTGAATGCTACACAGAATAAAGAGTGATGCCATGAATGGAGTTTACGTGAATTATTGCTTGGAATTTGACTTTATTTTAATTTGATGGGTTGTAATAATAATATAATGTTTCATGTACTGTATTTTTCTAAATCGTTTCCGCTATATAAATATTTCATGACTTTAATTATTCACGACTAGTATGTATGATAATAATCCGCATTTATCAACTTTTACATGACTTATTACAAATTTCAAAAATGATTTTTAAAACGCGAAAAATTTATTCGAGAAATTACTAAGGACGTCACAACTTTCGTGTGGCTCTTCCCTCTCTTGGAAAACTCTCTCATTCCTTCTTTTGAGGTAAACTGTTGCTATTTCTCAAGGGTATGAACTATGGGTTTTTAGGGTTTTGGTGTTGGGAAAGTGATTTAATGAGTGTTGTTAGGTTTTAGAGAAACCCTAACCCTATGATTTGGGGGAAATACAAAATATGAGTAGAGAAGCATTTATTGTGTTAGATAACTATTATTGGTGAGGTGAAATGATGTTATTAATGGTGAATGACCATTAATAAAGCTTAATGGTTGTTGGGAACCATTAATATGGGAACCCTTTAATGGATTTGACATTAAAAGTGCATAATAATAAATGTAAGCGCCTAACCCATGGTGGTTATGGTGGAATGAATGAAATAACACCCTTTATTACACCTTAATAAATTCTATAAAAATTCATAATTTCTTTTACTAAAGATATGATTATTAAAAAGAAACTATCGGAATAAATTACATACATCATTTCTGAAATACCTCATAAATATTATTAAAACTTTATAAAGTAATTTTACATTCATCCGAAGAAAATAAATATTAAACATTATAAGAAAGAGAGGAAACTCCATGGCCTAGAAGCGGTTACTTAATAACTTTATTTATTCATTGGACCACGGTATTCATACCGAGCTCCCTTTTTAGAAGATAGTATATTTACTACCGAGATTCTTCGACCCTTCCCTCTGAACCATCAATTTAAAACATATGAAACAAAAATACGGAGAAAGGAGTGACGAACAAAATATAATATTCCCAAATGAGGCATAAAAAATAAAGAGTTTTCACAAACTAATATATAATAATATCAATCACAATCACAATAACATACACAATCAATTATGAATGCATGAATGTTATGCAATATCTTCATCATAACTTACCTATATATGTGGGCCCTTAAATTTTAATTTGTGCTGGGCCAATCAGGAGTTTACACTGTTCCATAAATCCGGATAATAATAATATGAATAGCTCAATTGGCATGGAAACACTTAAAAACTAGTCAGATTGAGAAAGTTTTCATTGTGAAAGTACCCGACACTAGGGAGCTACCCCAGGTCCCCTGAAGTACCCTTTCACACTCTCTCATCCCAAGGCTCGTAATTAAGCCTCCTCTAATGTATCCTCGATTTCTATAATCTGTCCCCAGACAATATCATTTTGTTTCACTTTAATGATTTATGATGCATGAACAACTCACGTATTTAGTTGGTTAAGGCTTTTAGAAACTCAATTATTAAATACCTTAAAGGTTTACAACATCATTTCAATAAATTGTACATTTTCTCAATTCTCTAAATTTCTGTCCCACAAATAAATTTGGTACAGTTTTCGAATCTCACTGAAATTGAGTTTCTAAGCCTTAAATATCAAAAAACTTTCTCATGTAAAACTTTACATAATCTTTCTCAAATTGAATCTTAACAAGATCGAATTTAAAAATCTCAATTATTTCCAAATATCTTTAGTTATTAAGTTGGAAAAATAAAATAATTTTCTTTTAAAAATTTTATTTAATTAAAAGAGAATAATCTTTAAATCATTAACCAAAAACACTTAAAATTATAAAAATTTTCTTTAATTCAAGATTTAATTATCTCAACTTGTTATAAATTAATTTTCATACAATGTCTTCTTTCTAAAATAAATACTAATTTTTTTATTCTAAATATTAAAAGTAAAGTTAATAAAAATAATTTCTAAGAAGAAATAAAAGGTTTAAAATAATCAAAATTTAAAGAGTAAGGTAAGAAAATTCTTACTGAGTTTTAATTTTTCGTCATGCTTGTTATATGCTCAACTTCATATCACAAGATCATCAATCATAATCAAATATTATCAATCACAATATCATCAATCACAACCAAAAAACTGTCACAATCAAATAATATCGATCAAATTAAATATCATCAATAATAATCAAATACTAATAATTATAATCAAATTAATTAAATATAATTCAAATTTTAATAGTTATTTAAATTATCAAACTTGATTTTGAGTCCTTATAGTCCATTTCTTGTATAGGTCTATGTAAGTCCATATAATCCAGTCCTTGCATAGCTATAGTTTCAGTCCATATAGGTCAAACTAGTCCAAGTCCTTGCATAGGTTCATTCTAGGTCGTATAGGTTATGAAATTCCAGGTCCTTACATAGGTATATTAGAGTTAGTTACATCAGATATTTAATTTAGAATTTATTATAAATTTTAAGTTAAGAAGTTAATATTTTAAAATAATATTATTATTAAATTTAAAAGGAGTAGGAGACTCCTCCCATTATTCTTATGTCTTTTCATATTATATTCTTTTCTCACTCCCCCTTACCTCTTGTATCCTGATTCGTTATTGAAGATCCGTACACGTCTCGTCTCCAAGTTTTAAAACATACCAATTTCATTTTAATATAGTTATAAGATGAAAATTAAGATTTATACTTAAAACAAAAATGGTAAATTTTGAATAGTGAATAGTAATAGTAAATAGTAAAACGTGAATACTAACGGTAAATAGTAAAATGTGAATAGTAACGGTAAATAGTAAAATGTGAATAGTAAAGGTAAATAGTAATAGTAATTAGTAATTTACTATTTGAATAGTAATTTACTATTGAAATAGTATTTCACTATTTAAAATAGTAACTTAAAATAATATTATATCCAGTATAATAATAGATTTCTAAAACAATATGAAAATAACCCTAAAAAATATAAAAGAGAGGTATTCTTACCTTAGAATTTTAACAGAACCTCCTTCCAAAAATTATTTCTCTCTCTTACTTCCACAACTATCTCGCTAATACTACTATATTAAGAAAATTTAATAAGAAAACTGTGATTTCCTTCGCTCGGTATTTATAGGGAAGAAATTTACTATGCATTCTATTATTTTATAATAAAAGTACTATGCAAGAATTGAAAATTTCATATAGATTACTGTGCAAAGTTTGAAAATTTCAAAAATGCACAGTGTTTTTCACGTGAAGGAATCTGGTGAATTATAAGGAGAGGTGCAAATAGTAATTTAGGGGTGGTGCAAATAGTAATTTTTCATTTTTTTATAATTATTTTTTTTTGATTTTTTTAAAATGAATTCTGAAAAATATACTGATAAAAAACTTCTAAAGGTCTATGGTCAAATTCCATCAGGATTTTAATATAAAATTTTTTGTAATAAATTAAACTAAAAATAGGGGTGTTACAACTCTACTCCCCTTAGAAAAATTTTATCCTTGGAATTTACATTATTTAGTAAAACAAATAGGGATGAGACTCTTTCATCTCAGTTTCTAGTTCCCATGTAGCATCTTCTCCTCTCGTTTCACTCCAAATGACCTTTACAAGCGGAATTGTCTTGTCTCTTAACCTTTTTATTCTTTTATCAGCTATTTTGACAGGTGGTGCATCATATGTAAGATTATCTTTAACTTGTATGACATCAGGTTTAATAACATGTGTAGGATCAGATATATACTTTTGTAAGTTTGACACATGAAAAACGTTATGGATATTAGAAAGAAAATGTGGTAATGCTATTTGGTAGGCAAGAGGACTAACTTTATGAATTATTTGGTATGAACCATTAAATCTAGGAGTTAGTTTTCGAGATTTCATTGCCCGACCGGCCCCATTCGTAGGTGTGACTTTCAAGAATACATGACCGCCTGCTTTGTGCTGCCTTCATCTTTTCCTGAACCATTTTGATTTTATCCGTGGTTTGTTGTACCAACTCTGGTCCTAGCATCAAGTTTTCACTAGTCTCAAACCAATATAGCGGGGTCCTACATTTTCTTCCATATAATGCTTCAAAAGTGTCATGCTAATGCTAGCATGAAAACTGTTGTTGTAGGTGAATTCCACATATGGTAAGAATTGATTCCAAGTTTCTTTATATTCTAACACACAAGCTCGTAACAAGTCCTCTAGAGATTAAATTGTTCTTTCTGATTATCCATCTGTCTAAGGATGATATGCTGAACTCAGACGTAGTCTTGTTCCCAAAGCCTTGTGCAAGCTCTTCCAGAATTATAATGTAAAACGAGGGTCCCGATCATAAATGATACTTGAAGGAATTCCATGCAATCTCATAATCTCCTCGATGTATAATTTCGTCAGCTTCTCCATAGAGTAACGATTATTGATAGGAATAAAGTGGGCAGACTTTGTTAGTCTATCAACTATTACCCATATTGAATCATGTCCTAATGGAGTTTTGGGTAAAGAAGTCACAAAATCCATGGTAATGCTATCCTATTTCCATTCTGGTATTTCCATTGATTATAGCATTCCAGGGGGCTTTTGATGTTCCACTTTAACATTATGGTAAATTAGACATGCAGCCACCTACTCTGCCACTGCTTTCTTCATTCTAGGCCACCAAAATAACTTCTTCAAATCTTGATACATTTTAGTAGCTCCGGGATGAATGCTCATATAACTTTTGTGGTCTTCTTCCAGAATTGCTTTCCTCAACTCCTCTTGATTAGGGATACACACTCGATCCTTATACCTCAGCAATTGGTCATTTCTTACATTGAACTCGACTTCTTTTCATTGTTTTAAGAGTTCTTTCTTCTCTTATAGGAATTCATCCTCTCTGTTGCCTCATGTTTAACTCCTTTTGGTCGAATAAATACTAGAGACTCTTATGATCGCTAAACACATCGAATGTTACACGGTATAGATAATGCCTCCAAATCTTTAAGGCAAAAACTACAGCAGCTAACTCTAAGTCATGGGTAGGGTAGTTAATCTCATGTTCCCTTAATTGGAGCGACGCATAGGCTACAAACTTCTTGTCTTGCATGAGTACACTTTCTAGTCCTTGTTTAGACGCATCACAGTACACTTCAAAACTTCAATGTGGATCAGGGAGTACTAACACCGACGTAGAAGTAAGTTGATCTTTAAGCTCTTGGAAACTATTCTCGCATTGTGTCGTCCACATAAAAGGTTGTCCTTTCCGTGTTAACTTGGTCAGTGGGTATCCTAACTTTGAAAATCCTTCAATGAATCTCCTATAGTATCCAGCCAAGCCCAAGAAACTTCTAATCTCAGTAATTGTGGTTGGTCGCTCCCATTTCAAAACTGCTTCCACCTTGGAAGGGTCTACCGGTATTCCTTCTTGACTAATTACATGTCCTAAAAAGTTCACTTCTTTCAACCAGAATTCACATTTCGATAACTTTGCATACAGTTGTTTCTTTTTCAGGATTTCCAACACAATCTTCAAGTGTTCAACATGTTCTTCTCTGCTTTTAGAGTACACTAATATATCATCAATGAACACCACTATAAATTTATCTAGATATAGATGAAAAATCTTATTCATGTAATCCATGAATACGACTAGTGCATTAGTTACACCAAAAGGCATCACTAGATATTCGTAATGGCCATAGCGCGTTCTAAAAGCAGTTTTTGGTACATCTTTCTTCACCCTTATTTGATGGTATCCAGACCTCAAATTAATTTTGGAGAACACCGTGGCACCACGCAGTTGATCCATCAAGTCATCAATCCTTGGCAGAGGATATCTGTTCTTGATCGTCACCTTGTTCAGTTACCGATAATCTACACATAACCTCATGCTACCATCCTTTTTCTTAACAAATAACACTGGTGCACCCCAGAGGGATACATTGGGTCATATAAACTGCTTCTCTATCATCTCTTCAAGTTGTTTCTTCAACTCTGCTAATTCTAGAGGTGACATTTGGTATGGTGTAATTGAAATGGGTCCAACTCCAGGTACTAGATCAATGGCGAATTTCACATCTCTTTCTGGGGGTAAACCAGGGATATCTTCAGGAAAAACGTCAAGAAATTCGTGCACAACCAGTAGATTTTTGATTTTTGATTCTTGCTCTCCTTTCGTTGAAAGCAATAGCATGAATCCTTGAGCCCCTCCTTTTAAAGAGGTACTCACTTGGTTGACGGTTAAAAATCTGGAATCCTCAGGATTTAAATTCACTGGTTCTTTAAACATGATGGTTTTATTATGACAATCTATTAGAACATGATTGTCAGACAACCAATCTAGCCCAATAATAACTTCTAAGCCAGAAAGGGGTAAGCAAAAGAGATTAGCCTTAAAGTCCCTACCATCAATGACAATAGGGAATTTCCAACAAGCTTTAGAAGTGACAATGGGATTGTTTCCAGGAGTATGTACATATAAGTCAAATGACAGTTCTATCACAGGTAATTTTAGTTTTTCTACACAGTCATTGACAATAAAGGAATGTGATGCACCTGAGTCATACATAATAGTTAAAGGAATCTTGTTAATGATACACTTACTTTCCACCATGGAATCATAATGAGATGCTTCTTCTCCATTGATTGCAAAAACCTTTCCTTTCGCCTTCGGCCTTTCTGACTGCACTGTGTACGCCTCCCTAAGTATTTATGCTTGTACTCGCACCTTTACGATTTTCCCTCTTTATCTCTAGACAATCCTTGATGTGATGACCTGGTTTGTTACACTTAAAGAAAACATAAGTGTTTTTAGGACAATCCCTTTTCAAATGGGGTCCTCCATAGATAAAACATTTAAAATTTGGTACAGATATCGGGTAATAGCTTCCAGTTGAAGCTTGGGGTCTGTTAGGAACAGATGCTGCTCCAAATCGGTGAAATGGCGCTTGGTAAGGCTTATTTCTCCTGAAGTCTCTTCTTTGGTGATGGTGAGGTCCTCCACTTCCCATTTCTCCCACCTTGTGAATGGGCTTACGAAGTTTGGTCATTCTATCCTTGTGATCCTCTTTAAAGATCTTGCAGCGATTTACCAACACAAAATTCACGGATTTCCTGCATTCGTATAGCTTCTTTAATTTCTAGCCGTAATCCATTTACAAACTTTGCACACCGATCACCTTCGTTAGTAGCATCATTATAATGAGAATGAAAACGAGATAGCTCTTCAAACCTGGATGCATACTCTCCTATGGTCATGTTTCCTTGGGTCAGCTACAGGAATTCCAATTGTCTTTTCTCTTTAACATCAGCTGGAAAGCATTTTTCTAGGAAGATATCCTTGAAATGATCCCAGGTGATCTCCACTTGGTTGACTTCGAATTGTCTACGAATACTATCCCACCAATGTTCGGCATCCTCAGATAAGGCATAAGTAGCGAAGACTACTTTATCCAGATTTGTGCTCCATCGGGGTTATATCCTCCCTTGAAACGAGGTGGATTGCGCTTTTTGAATAGGTCTAGCCTTCTCCAGGCATCATTACCTTGACCTTCACGTGCTCCCATTGCATTGATTAAGCGTTCTACAACTCCAGCAAGATCGTTTCCAGCCATTAGTTTCTTGTTTCACAGTAACTAAGATTTGTCATATCAATCACAGTTACTACCAAGCCAGATATTCTATTCTCTATCACCTATACAGAGTTTACAAAGAAAGTAAGATAGACCTTTTCCCTAGGCCTATTGGATTAACTGCTCTGATACCACTTTGTAACGCCCTCTGTTACAAGTTAATAAATTCTATAAAAATTCAATTTTTTTTACTAAAGATATGATTATTAAAAAGAAACTATCGAAATAAATTACATACATCATTTCTGAAGTACCTCATAAATATTATTAAAACTTTATAAAGTAATTTTACATTCATCCGAAGAAAATAAATATTAAACATTATAAAAAAGAGAGGAAACTCCATGGCCCAGAAGCATTTACTTAATAACTTTATTTATTCATTAGACCACGGTATTCATACCGAGCTCCCTTTCTAGAACATAGTATATTTACTGTCAGGATTCTTCGATCCTTTCTTCTAAACCATCAATTTAAAACATATGAAACAAAAACACGGAGAAATGAATGACAAACAGAATATAATATTCCCAAATTGGGCATAAGAAATAAAGGATTTTCATAAACTAATATATAATAATATCAATCACAATCATAATCACATACACAATCAATTATGAATGCATGAATGTTATGCAATATCTTCATCATAACTTACCTATATGTGTGTGCCCTTAAATTTTAATTTGCACTGGGCCAACCAAGACTTTACACTGTTCCATAAGTCCGGATAATAATAATATGAACAGCTCAACTGGCATGGAAACACTTAGAGACTAGTCAGATTGAGAAAGTTTTTATTGTGAAAGTACTCGACACTAGGGAGCTACCGTGGGTCCCCTGAAGCACCCTTTCACACCCTCTCATCCCAAGGCTCATAATTAAGCCCCCTCTAATGTATCCTCGGTTTCTATAATCTATCCCCAGACAATATCATTTTGTTTCACTTTAATGATTTTTGATGCATAAACTACTAACGTATTTAGTTGGTTAAGGCTTTTAGAAACTTAATTACTAAATACCTTAGAGGTTTACAACATCATTTCAATAAACTGTATATTTTCTCAATTCTTGAATTTCTGTCCCACAGAAATAAATTTGGTACAGTTTGTGAATCTCACTGAAATTGAGTTTCTAAGCCTTAAATATCTAAAAACTTTCTTATATAAAACTTTACATAATCTTTCTCAAATTGAATCTTAACAAGATCGAATTTAAAAATCTCAATTATTTCCAAATATCTTTAGTTATTAAGTTGGAAAAATAAAATAATTTTCTTTTGAAAATTTTATTTAATTAAAAGAGAATAATCTTTAAATCATTAACCGAAAATACTTAAAATTATAAAATTTTTCTTTAATTCAAGATTTAATTATCTCAACTTGTTATAAATTAATTTTCATAAAATCTCTTCTTTCTAAAATAAATACTAATTTTTTATT
Organism: Clitoria ternatea; assembly: GCA_037962975.1. Classification (NCBI taxonomy): domain Eukaryota; kingdom Viridiplantae; phylum Streptophyta; class Magnoliopsida; order Fabales; family Fabaceae; genus Clitoria; species Clitoria ternatea. Next base: position 18,140,736 of record CM075670.1, on the reverse strand, counting down.
CTAAATATTAAAAGTAAAGTTAATAAAAATAATTTCTAAGAAGAAATAAAAGATTTAAAATAATAAAAATTTAAAGAGTAAGGTAAGAAAATTCTTACTGAGTTTTAGTTTTTCGTCATGCTTGCTATATGCTCAACTTCATATCACAAGATCATCAATCATCAAATATTATCAATCACAATATCATCAATCACAACAAAAAAAAATCACAATCAAATAATATCGATCAAATTAAATATCATCAATAATAATCAAATACTAATAATTATAATCAAATCAATTAAATATAATTCAAATTTTAATGGTTACTTAAATTATCAAAATTGATTTTGAGTCCTTATAGTCCATTCCTTACATAGGTCTATATAAGTCCATATAATCCAATCCTTGCATAGGTATAGTTTCAGTCCATACAGGTCAAACTAGTCCAAGTCCTTACATAGGTTCAGTCCAGGTCGTATAGGTTATGAAAGTCCAGGTCCTTGCATAGGTATGTCAGAGTTAGTTACATCAGATATTTAATTAGAATTTAATATAAATTTTAAGTTAAGAAGTTAATATCTTAAAATAATATTATTATTAAATTTAAAAGGAGTAGGGGACTCCTCCATTATTCTTATGTCTTTTCATATTATATTCTTATCTCACTCCCCCTTACCTCTTGTATCCTGATTCGTTATTGAAGATCCGTACGTGTCTTGACTCCGAGTTCTAAAACATATCAATTTCATTTTAATATAGTTATAAGATGAAAATTATGATTTATACTTAAAACAAAAATGATAAATTTTGAATAGTAAATAATGAATAGTAATAGTAAATAGTAAATCATGAATAGTAACACTAAATAGTAAACTATGAATAGTAACGGTAAATATTAAAATGTGAATAGTAAAGGTAAATAGTAACAGTAATTAGTAATTTACTATTTGAATAGTGATTTACTATTGAAATAATAATTTACTATTGAAATAGTATTTCACTATTTAGAATAGTAACTTAAAATAATATTATATCCAATATAATAATAGATTTATAAAACGATACGAAAATGACCCTAAAAAATATAAAAGAGAGGTATTCTTACCTTAGAATTTTAGCAGAACCTCATTCCAAAAAATTATTTCTCTCTCTTACTTCCACCACTATCCTTCTAGCACTACTATATTAAGAAAATTTAATAAGAAAACTGTGATTTCCTTCGTTCCTTCGCTCGGTATTTATAGGAAAGAAATTTACTATGCATTCTATTATTTTATTATAAAAGTACTGTGCAAGAATTGAAAATTTCATATAGATTACCGTGCAAAGTTTGAAAATTTCAGAAATGCACAGTATTTTTCACGTGAAAGAATTTGATGAATTATGAGGGGAGGTGTAAATAGTAATTTAGGAGGTGGTGTAAATAGTAATTTTTCATTTTTTTATAATTATTTTTTTTGAAATTTTTTTAAAAATAAATTCTGAAAAAGATACTGATCAAAAACTTCTAATGGTCTAGAGTCAAATTTTGTTAGGATTTTAATATAAAATTTTCTATAATTAATTAAAATAAAATAAGGGTGTTACAGAAGACACCAAGTAAATGAATATGAACATTAAGTCGAGGTGGTTGAATAGAAAATAATTGTGTGATATATTGTGATGTAGAAAATAACCTCATTGACGAGGTGGAATCATCGGACCGCGTTGATTACTACTTCTCTTGAGGTAGGAGGGGGTAACTGTTCTAAATTCATGATTTCATCCATTGATTATGTGAAAATATGTATACATGATTGCGTTTAATGATTGCTTGGGTGGACGATGTAATGATTTCATGATTTGAGTGCATTTAGAATGATTGATGTTATGTGGCATGTGTTTGGGATGATGAATATGATATTGAACTGGTCTGAGCCGGAGTCAATGATCCGGTGTGGGACCATCCACGAGAGTCAATGGATGACTAAGGTTTTATACCGGTGTTGTATGCATCCGGTATGATTATTCGGTATCCCGGTGAGAGGAGACCGATCTTGATGTCTTGGAGATCTTTCACACCGGCCTTACGTATTGATATGGACGAAAGGTGGTGTCACCTGCGAAAATCATCTGACGCACAAGTCAGTAATTGTATCAGAATAAGATGAGCATGGATGATGGTGGATCTACTTTGACTTAAGAACAAACTTGGCTTTCCTGGAGCCACGTAAATTGAAAGTGGACTAACCACCTTGTTCTGTCGGAGTATGCAAAATATATATATAATATGCATGTGGGAGACAAGTGTGGCTTAAGAGATGGAGAATGCATCTTTTGGAGGGATGTCCCCGACACCAGTAATAGGAATGAGCGCCATTACCTAAACCACTTACGATTATCCCTTACGTCTCTGATATGGAGAACAGATTCCATCCGATATGTGAGGTGTTAACACGGACATACCGGTATAAGGAGATCGCTTATACGGTCTTATCTGTCTGATGTTTTACCTGCCGAGTCAGTATCGCACATAGAACGGATGAAGTAATATCCGTACTTTGGTACCAGTATCGAGACCAGATCAGATATTATGTTGAATATGTTGATGAAATATGTCATGATGGTTTGAGACAATGTTTTGAATTGAAATCCATGATGTGAAATAGCTAAAATATGTATATGTGAATTGATAAATGTGATTGCCACTAACTACTGATATGTATGAGTTCTAACGAGAATTGGTAAAGATTGAGAATATTGAAATCCACTAAGTAGTAGTAGTGAATGGACGATTAATTGAGTGGCATTTAGGATGCACAGTGTGAGAATGCATTTGATCTGCATTGCATTTGCATCCATGACATATCATTCGCTGCTTATATGGAATGTTAGGGGTTCCAATAGGCAGGCACAATGGGAGGGCGACCCAGTGCTCGGGTATACTGTTATTGCTCCCTAGTGATTTAGGGAATCACAAAGCTGCCCTTAGTTTGGTGACGAGACACCCTATGTGGCAGGCCTTGTGAGAGGGCGGCTCTGTGATGAGTAGTTTACCTCAGTGTCTGAAGGGGCACGACTCTCTTGATGTGTGTTCGGGGGAGGCCCGTAGCACTTTGGCAAGTAAGGCCATAATGTTGATCTGTAATTCACGGGGTGACTAGTGCTACAGATAGGCGAGAGCGGTTTGGTACCAGTAAAAGTATGATGTTGTAAGCATGCATGAATTGAGATATATGTGTACACATTTTACTACTATAGTAGGGGCATAGTAGCACGCTTATGCTTGTCTCACATTTATTATGTTGTTGTTTTCCTACAATCGGATCCGCATTTGATAATAATTCCTTTATGCATATGCATTAGCTATAAGAGCAATTGCATATAGCCGGAGATATGCCTAATTGGAAGCCCGTGGTTGCGATGGATGGTTGAGAAATAAAGAGGGAAAAAATATGAGACTAACATTGTGTGTATGATAATGTTATGAAGAATGCTAATGATTTGAGTACGTGTATTGTGAATGTATTTTCTTAAGTACGCATGATATGGCAATGAAATAACATATACTGTGAATAGAATTGTGAGGTTCCTGAGGAAGTATCATGTGTGAGTATGTATGAATATCATCATAATGTATGACTTTGATACATTTGGATTATGTTACTCACCTCCTAGCTGTTATTTTTTTTTTAGTTTGATGTAGGTATGATGTAAAACCCTACTCTTTTGAAGGTCGAGGATTGATGAAGGTAAATATGAAAGGAATGTGGGTGAGCCTTGGTCGGCATATATGTATTCATTTTGTATAGCACATAGTGTGTATATGCTTATTTTGTAACTACTTCGACCATGGAAATGATATTATTATTATTAAATTATATTTCTATTGCTTAATAATCGATCAGGCATCTTTCATCCTCTTTTTGGCATATTTTTTTAATAACTAAAATTTAATTACATCTTCTGTTTTTCCCTTATGACGGTCTCAAGTCCAGTTGTAACACCCTCGGATAAATAAAATAGACCCTTCTGTAGGATCGTCCTATTTAACTAAGAGTGTTAACAGTTTTCAGAAAAAGTGATTTTTTTTAAATAAAATAATGGCAGATCAGTAGAAGCAAATAGTAAATAAATCACATAGTCATTCATAAACTATAAGTAATTGTACTCTTAACAGAATGGGGCACGCAGGCACCCTTAAATATTTGTACAGTCATCCATTGTCTTATTATTCGTTAATAAATATTCCACTACATATATTCTTTATTTAATGAGGGCTTCCAGTTGGTTCAATGTATTGTTGTTCGTCATACTCTGGTTCTTGGTTTCCTAGCTCCTCTATTATTAATCAACAGAAAGGGTGAGTATAAACCCTAGACCCTGAAAGTTCCCAGTGCGGACATATCCAGACAACAAATAATATATACATAAATCATACAATAAACATATTTACAAGTATAACAATCAAGGATGTTGTCATAGAATGCATGAGTTTGGTTTATTTAGAATTTATCTTTAGTTAAGTCTTATGATACATGTAGGCCCAATAAATCAATCCATCATCACCATTATCTCATTCTTTTTCATTCGTCTTGCTCAAAGGCACAACGTTTCCATTCTAGAGCGATCAGAGCTCACCAAGTCCCCCATTCATTATTTACTCATCGTAAGGTACGAATGAACTCACAAGTTCTCATCATTATATTATCTTGGGACTCGGCTCTACACGATCATAGTTACATTCCGTCATTTAGTCAAAGTACACCAGAATTGCATCGTCTGACCCGGCTTCAGGCGTGACTCTGATGCCATTGGGTTTCCGTCCCGATTGTACTACCAAGATTCTCCTCAGAGATCGAACGTGAATGTCCTCCAGCGTACCAGGTGTATGCTCTAGTTTTACTCCCTCAAAAATATTTTCATGATGCAAAATGCTTTATTTTTATCATTTGATCCTTAGGTATCTATGTGTTTCCAGTCTCATGATATTTATTCTTAAGTTCTTGGGTCCCATCAATTTTTCAGTCGTTGTAAGTCATTTTTATTATTATTAATTCTTATTCTAGAAAATATATCGGTTATATCTTGGTTAAAATAATGCTTCGTTTAAAGAGTAAGTAATATGTTCCTTATTTCATTACTCATAATTAAAACAATAATAATATCAATAACAATAATAATAGTTAATAATATTAATAATAAGAATAACAATAATAATAATAATAATAATAATAATAATAATAATAACAACAACAACAACAATAACAATAATAATAATAATAATAATAACAGCAATAATAATAATAGTAATAATAATAATAATAATAATAACCAGAATAATGATAATAATAATAATAATATTAATAATCAATAAATCATATTTATAATTATAAATTCCTTATTTCATTGTTCAATAATAATATTAGTACAATAATATTAATAATAATAATAACTGAAATAAGAATAATAATGACAATTGATAATAATAATAATAAATCTGATAATAATATTAATAATAATAATAATAATAATAATAATAATAATAATAATAATAATAACAGTGGTATAAATGTTCATCTCATTTTTCAAAGTTTCCTTATTGGAATTCACATAGACACCCATGGTTCTTAATATTTTCATAATTTAATACCAAGCACATCATTTAATTCATCACGGTTAATAATAATCAACACAGCCAATTAATCATATACATATCAATGAAAATGTATAAAACAAATATATATAAACATTAAAACATTTAATTTAAAAACAATTCCTGAACCTGTCCTGGAAAGGTGAGGACCAAAGGTACCTTAACCCTTTCCAAACACTCGGTTCCCCCTCAGAATACCAGAGAATATACCCCCTGACCTTAATGGAGTTGAGAACGTTTCGTTATTTCCCTTGCTTCAGCTCACAGTGAGGAGAAAAGAAAATGAGAGAGAAAGAGCCTTGTACGTAGAGAAAAATAAGAAAGAGTGTGTTTTACTAAGTTTCGTTGGTTCTGAGAGTTCCGACTTGGGAATGAGTTGTGGTATCAATTTAATAATGCAAAAGACAAGTGGGGGACAAGCTTTCTCGTGATTGAAGATTAGGTGAGTTAATTATGGGAATAATGGAGATTTTTGGATAGAAAGTGAGCTGTTTTTGACCATTTCTGCCAACTGCGTACAAGAGTTAGTATGATTGAAGGGAATATATATTAAAATATATAAAAGGTGCTATGATGGGAGTGAAAAGGTGCAAGTTTGATAATGGAACGTCTGTGATAAACTTTTAGATTATGTGAGCTAGTGGACCGGTCACCAGCAGGAGCGAATCTTTTTGGTTAAAAGTAGCGTCTCAGTTCAGCTTGTTTCAGTCGGTTTCCATAGAACAGTGAGGTGAACGTTGGAGTGCAAAACCGGTCGGATTCTAGCAGGTATAGAGCAGGTCGTGCTCGGTCCCGCCCTGGTCCAGTCGGTTTCTGTTAATTAGTCCGCTATCAATTCTGACTGGTTCGGCTTATCTCTTGCCCGAGAAGTTCTAGCAGTCACTTTCCGCTCGGAATTTCTCCACTCGGAAGAGAATTTACTCGGAACTGCTTCTTCTTGAAACACCCGGTCGGATTTCCTTCCTTGGAGATAACTTAGTCAGAAATGCCTCACCCAGAATTACCTCACTCGGATATATATATATCCGTCTGAAAATGTTCTCAGTCAGCCACGTTTGATCGGAATTGGTTCTCTCGGAAGCTATCCAGTCAGATATACTTTTGCCCGAAAGTACTTAAGAATCTTTCTTCACTCGAAATATTTCTCTCGGGAAATGCATAACTCAGAATTCATATGACCGATGGTCATTCGGAAATTGTCACTCGGAAATGTGACAAATGAGGTCATTCGGAGTCAACCTTTCTCTGTTCCAGAGTCCCTCACCTGAAGTGACTCACTCGGTATATATTTCAGTCGACGTAAGGGAAATTCAACTCGGAGATAGCCCACTCGGATATTTATTACTCGGAAAAGGAAGCACTTGACGAGGTTTGACTCGGGAACGAGTCACTTGGAGGCGTTTGACTCGGAATCGAGTCATTCGAGGGTGTTTGACTCAGAAACGAGTCATTCGAGGGCATTTCACTCGGAAATTTCACCCATAAATGATTCTCTCGAACACACTTCACTCCAAATGTCTCTGAGGCCAGGACTCCACTCGGTAGTGGCTCTCTCGGTCATGTCTTACTCGGGAAAACATGACCTTCACTCGGAATTCCAACCTTCAGTCGGAATTTCCAACCTTCACTTGGAATTTCTCTTGGTTACTCAGAACATATCCCTTTCTTTACTCGGACAGTCTTATCTAAGACATGTTTCACTCGGAAAATGGACAATATCACTAATGGTCCATATAAAATCCATGATTATACATAAAAATAAAATTTTTAGGATATTACAGACCATCCACAGGGTATTTATTCACTTATTAACACTTTACAGACCTTCCATACCTTAAAATTACAAGATTAAAACTGTTACTAAAAACAGGGATGTTACATCGGTCGTCCGAGGAGCACTCTGATACCTTCTCATATCTTCATATATGAGATAGGTTATTAAATGATCAGGGGTAATTACTTGGTGTTATATATATATATTGAATTTCTTCTCATTATAATTAATTTAAATCGTGAAAAATTTACCCCTATTTTCGAGGTGTTACATAATGCGTGTCACTTGTTGGTTCTTCATTTTTTATTTCCTTTAGTTTTTTGTTGGCTTCTAATATTTCGTTTTTTTATAAAAGAGTGTTCAGGTCTGGTATAGCCATAACTTCATGTGGTGAATAGCAACAATAATCAATGTCTTTTATTTATCTATAAGGAATTCTAGATAATGGGAATATTTAAGCCTTAATTGAGGATTCTTGACATGAGTAAATTACTATCTTGTTTTCCTTTGGCACCTTTTTTCTTATAGTGTCAAGTTATATGGAGTAAGTCTAGGCTTAGACAAGAATAGGTGGGATGCTAAAACAGCCTAGGTTATGCCACCTTAATTGAAGTCTTTACTTTACTTGATGGTTTTTAATGTTTTTCATGTCAACTTATGGGAGCACTGTTGGTAGGAGTTTCCTCTTATAACAGTTTCCAATTCCTACTACATCTTCCATCCATAATTTACAGCATCAGAAAAGTCTACCTTTACTTGAAATTTCTACCCTTTCCTATCTTAGTTAATTCTACCCTTTTGTCTTGTATGTTAGACAAAGAAGGTTTCAATTTCTTGATCCTTCTCTGGTGCTTTTGTGTATAAAATTATACTTATCTAATTCATTCATTGAATAGAATTCCATTTCACCAATTCATACATTGAATACAATTCATTCATTGTTATGCCAACTAAATCATGTGGATGTTTAAACTTTAAACTTGTGATGAATTTTCAGTGGTTTGAACTTATCTTATTTCATCAATGACCTTTTGTTAACTGGTCATGATTTCATAATTAACATATTATATTTTATCTTGGGACTATTTTAGGCAGGAATTCTTATAAACATGTAAAATCGTCACGAGACTATGAAGAAGGCACAAATGGTTATCCAAGTTGAAGTAGTATGAGTGCAGAAAGAACATGGATCATATGAATTTCTTGTTAAAATTTTAAGCTTTTGCTTCTATTTTCCTGATTTGCATAAGCTGTTTAGAATGAGTTATTTGTCTTATTCAATAATGCAGAGCATAGTTTGACAGTTATTATGAGGGTGAATTAGTGAAGGTATGATCTTTGTTCTCCCCTAATATATTTGTATCCCTTTTGCATTTGTCCCTGAAGAATTCATTCATCATTGATTTTTCCTTTGGTGTTTACTTTTAAAAGTTAAGAGAGGGAATTATCTATATATTCTTATGATTCCACTTATACTCTGTAGTAGTACCATAAATTTTAGTATCTTAGGTCTTGAACTTGCATATATATTAGGATCTTTACTTGTTTTTGTGTATGCATTGCCTTTTGGTCTCATTGTAGTAATTACTTGCTTTGTATTCTAACTATTGCTACTTAAATAGTAGTGTGAAGTCAATGCCAAGTTAAAAGGAAATGTATTGATAGTTAATATAAGTAAATGTTATTATTCATATGTTGTAATTAGTTATAATTAATATGATGAATGCTTGATGCGGTGATGTGTGTTTAGATGAGTAATGATGCATGTTGCCTTTTAGTAAATGAGTATAATCATATATGATGAATTACTTAAGGTATTAAAGGCCTAGTTGATGGCCATATTGATATATATATATATATATATATATATATATATATACGTATATGAGATAGTGTGATGTGAGTGGTGATGAATTATTATGGGTAGGTTAATGTGATGACAATGAGCCAATTGATTATAGAGGTAATGAGAATGTAGACGTGCTTGATTGTAGTTATGAATGATATGTTGTGTCTATCTATGATTAAGTTCAATTAGAAAGGAATGTCGACGAATGAGTGATCCTGGGTGTGTTAGAATTCTAATTAAATAATTGAAATGAAATGAAAAGTAATGGAATTTATCCAACTGAGAGGGTGAAATTAAGTTGTAGCAGGATCTGGACTCCTCGAAATATGTTTGCTAAACCTAGATACATTTATAAGTTAGGTATACCAAGAGGTTGAGTATGGAGTTGCATGTGGGTGTTTTAGGTAGAAAAGTTGGATGAAATTGTGTCAAATGCATTTTAGCGCATAACTTTACAATCTGTGTCGATTTTGAATACTGACTGCACCTCTGGAATGAGTAATAGATAATGTCTATGAAGTTTCATAGCAATTGAAGTTAAAAATAGACAAGATATGGTGTAGGGAAGTTGGCCTAGAGGCCAAATGTTACAAATATCGCTCAAGCGAGCCTAATCTCGCATGAGCGGGACTTTGAGTGAAATGGAGGTTTGATTCTGGGTTAATTTCGCTTAAGCGAGATTACCCTCGCTTGAACACTTGAGCGAAACTTAGAGGGAAGATTTTGGCAGATTTTCACTCAAGCGAGACATTTCTCGCTTAAGCGAATGTGGATTTTCACCCAAGCAAGCCAATTTTCACTCAAACAAAAATCTCATCACCTCTTATGTTCTTCATAAAAGTTGTAGGGAGTTGAGTTATAAACATTTTCCTTTTTGGTTCACCTCAATCGAAAGTCAGTAACTCAAGTTATGCCTGAAATACTCAGAGTGTTCAGGCTAAAAATTCTATGCAGATTGGTTTCACATTTTTATGAACTGGGAAATATTAGCAACACAATTGGCCTTTGACCTCTTCATAACATTTGTAGATAATTGAGTTGTGGAGGTGTGCCAATTAGATTCACCTCGATCAGAGTTTATAACTCTCGATAGATACCAACACCCGTAAGTGCACGGGTTGTGTTGTGTAATATAAAGAATTATCATCTCCTCATGGACCGTGTTCTCAAGTATTCAAAATTATGATCATATTTATCTAAAAAAGAAAAAATCAAGATTTCATGCATAGAAACTAAAAGCAAAGTAATTAAAAATCACAAATCAGAAAGTTTTCAAAAAATAAATCAATTAAATATAGCTTGGGATTTTCGGGGGATAGAATGTTTTACGTTGATGTTTAAGGATTTTATGTTATCTTTTACTATTATGTTAACCAGGACAATTTTCCTAAGGTTCTAGCTTTCCTTTCTCAAAGCTCCATTAGAGTGCTCATAATTCAAACAACCCGTCGTTTTATTTGAAAAAGAGTTGTATGTTCATGAAAATTTAAGTTCCCATAATCACTAAAAAAGATTCATTTCTCAGTCTCTCCCAAATTCAATTTTTATGAAGAACTTAGGTCCTCAAAAGATTAAAAACAATTCACTTCTCAATCCCTCCTAGATTTAATCTTAGGTTCAAATTCTTAAATTAGATTAATACAGTTCACTTCTCAGTCCTTCTCAAAATTAATTAAAAACAACCCAAATCCTATCTCTAGATAAATTAGTGAATAAGGCAATTAAGAATTGAAGGAAAACATAAATTTGTTAATAACAGAATAAGGATTACATCAATCGTATTACAAACTATCCCCTAAATCCCAAGAATATGGATTCTAGCTACTCGTGGTGTACAAGAAATCAAAACAGTTCATTGAATCCATACAACTCAGAAACAAGGATTACAAATTTTCAAACAAAAGAGAAAATAAGGAATCCTAAAAAACCAACCACAAGAAGTGTAGATCCTTTGAATTCTTTATTCTTCTTGTGTTTTCCTCCTTGAAAAACCTTAAGGGAGTCTTCCTGAATCACCTCTTATGCCTGTGCAACGTGCCTTTAGTTTCTAAAATGAGGAACCCTTGAAACGGTGCCTTTCTTCCCCTTTTAAAGAGCCAAAAATGTCACTCCCATCTGTTAGACGCGAACCACGACCATGGTGAGAACCACTGCCTGGCCGTGGTTTGTTCTGACTTATGCAACATGATTTTTAAGCTTTCCATTCCATGGCCAAGGTTCCAACTAGGGCCTGGCCGTGGAGTACACTATCCAGAACACTATTTTTCTTTGTTTTTCATTTCTTTTAGCGCGCGGTTGCTTTGTTGTGCAATGTTTTCCATTCTAAAGCTAGAAAAGAGTCTTCAAACCTACAAATTCCCGCAAAACTAGCAAACCAAGTAGCAAAGGAGGGAAAGTAAAAAATTCACAATGGATTTAGGGGAGTTTTATTCAATTTATCCTAATTATGTCTAGAAAATGCAACCTAAAATGATGTGTTTTAGAGACACATCAATAGACGTAAAATACTAAAGCATGTGCAAGGAAAAATGTGCCTAGAAATTTTTGTTGGAAACTTCATGTTTCGTGAATTTTTGGCATATACTACATTATTTTAAGTAAAACCTACTAAATTGAGGTTAAAACCTCTAGTTTAATTTAAGTTAATATGGTGGGATATCACAAGGTGGTATTAGAGCGGTTCCATTTTAGACCGAGTAATTTTATCTGAAGTGCGTGGAGTCAAACTATACTAATTAAAATGTGGTGATGAATCAATGATGTCCGAGTAAATTATTTGCATGTCGTAATGCATGAAGAAGGAATGTGTGACATGGTATATGAATAATTAGGCATGTGTGGTATATAATTGATGCAAGTTAATACTCCTTTACATGACCTATGGAAAGTTGGTATATAATTGAGTAGGGGCAATATTGAAATTGTACTAGGTGTTGAGCAACTTATTGTATTTTATGTGAATGAAACGATGAATCATAATAAAGCTATTGTGAATGATTTGATATTCTAAATTAGGAGAAATAAAGATAAGATTGCGATGGTTAAATCAATGACAAATCAAGCCTAAGTGGCTAAATTTTGTTTTTATATTAGGGTCGTAGTGCAAATCTAGTTGAAATGGAACTAATTAACCAGAAATAGATATATGAGTAATTATGTACATATTTCATGATAAAATATTTGAATCTTGGATGAATATTTCTATGGTATGATTAACAACTTGTATACATAAGGGGTATATGTTGGTGGTTGTTGTGTGTTGTTCTATGAATGTTTCACAAGTATCTTGGCATTGAACTCATTTAGTGACTTCGTTAGTTGTGCCATCCTTGAATTAAGGTAATTTTTAAAATTATTGTTTTACAATTAAATTGAGATTAGTTGATAAAGTATGTAAATAGGTAATAACCTCCTGGTGTCAATGAATTAGATTAAAATGGTTGGGGATATATGTTGTAAAATAAAATGAAAAGATGTTGTGTAAGTATATGTTATTGAGAGTGTTGGAACCAAGTCTAGTATGTAAAAGATTTCAAGTTATTGACTATCATTTACCAGACCTCGAGATTTGTTAATAACACACATCAAGACATTTAAATTAAATAAAATCTACCCATGTGTTATCTAACTTGTTCAATTAAGTGTTTCAAGATACAAACATAAAATGAACAAGTTACAAATGAAAGGGGGAGTCCATCAATTAAAAGTTTTCTTGAGCCATTCAAGTTATTTCCAGACAAGTCAGACCAGGATCAAAATCAGCTCATCCCAAGAAAAGTCTGATCCTAGAAGCTCAAGAAATGTCTAATACAAGTGTGCTCGTCCAGACTTTTGGACTGCTAAATACTAAGCATGCATACTTTCTTCATCAATCAGCCCATGGACTTTTGAAGCAACAAGTTACTCTAAGTTCACATCAAATAAAGATGAAAGCCTATTTTAAAGATTCTTTGAACTAAATTCTTATCAAGATAATATGCTTTTATCATCAAAAGAGAAAAGAAGACAATCCAGTGCAAGAACCAAAGCTTGCAAGGGAAGAAACCAATGTAGCTACTCTGCGCATTTCAGAAAATCTGATAAAGATCAGCTCCTGTGTTAGAAAGCTTTCAGAAGCTCAACCTATATGCTTTGCATGTCTTAGTTGAAAGAAGAAAGCCAACAGAAGGTCTTTTGCTCTGAAGCTCTCAAGGATCACCATTTTAGTGCAAGCCTTTATGTTTCTCATACCAAACCTTTTGTCTCTATCTTATCTTTAAGGTCTGATGCTCACAACGGCTAAAATCCCTCCAACGGATTCACAATGGCTATCTTAAAGACCTATATATATAAAGGGATTTCAATTTTTGGAGAAGTTAAAACCTACATCAAGTGAATATCAAATTCACGAAAATTAGCTTTCTTCTCTAAAGCAAAGACTTTCTTTGTTGTTCTGCTTCTAGCAGACTTTAGTCTTTGTCTTTCATACTTCGTGTATCTGTTCCTATCTTATATCTTTACATACACTAAGTTCTCAGAAACACCAAACACATCTTTCATTCAAACTTGTATTTATGTAAAGTCTGGTGTGTTACCAGCCTTAGTTTCTGTTGGGAAATAGTTTTTGTCTAGAAGAGACTTTTGAAAGAATACTTAGGATTGAGCTAGGAGTAGCTTGTTGAAACAATACTTGGGTTTAAGCCAAGAGTGGCTGGAGTCAATAATACTTGTGGCACGGTCTGGTGTTGAGATCGTAAAAGGTGTTTTTACAATAGTGGAAATTCTTTAAGTTAGAAGGGAGTGAACGTAGCTTCTAGTTGGAAGTGAACCAGTATAAATTCTATGTTCAATCTTTCTATCTCTGCTCTTGAAAGTTTAGTACAAAAGTTTGCCCACTTGCGCTTACAAAGTTTTTTTTGGTTCTGTGAGTATGAGACTTATTCAACCCCCCTTCTTAGTTTGACTCTGAACCATCAGAGAGGTTGACTAATATGTTATTAAATAATGAGAAATTAAAGTGTTGAAGTATGTTTAAAAGACAAAAGGTGAAACTAGTTATGGATATATGTGTGTGTACAAATGCATGTGAGATGCACTTAAATAATTAGTGTTGTGTAAAGAATTGACGGGTGGTATCTGCCTGAGTGGTTGTCAATTGGTCAAAAATGGTTCGAGTGGCCAAGTTTAATGCTAACTATCTTGTGGTGTATTAAATTGCTTTGATTGAGAACATCTAGTGGTTGGAGTAACATTTTGGGAATATGGTATGAGAGAATTTAATGTTTTGAAGATATTGTGAATTCCAAGAATTATTATTAATTATAGTGATGGTCAATAATTAACCAATTAAGAGATGTAAATGAGGCCATTGGTGCTTATCACGTAAAGAGAAATTGTTGATTAATTAAAAAGAAGAAGCTAAACTTGAATATATAAGATTGTATATTAAATCCTTTTTGAGAGTATATATACTTCTAATTGGTCATGTTAATTAAATAAGGTTTGAAAAGTTGAAAAATTTGTTATCTAATTATTTGAACATTGAGGTGTATCTTTAGTAGGAAAAGAAGGAATTATAAATTTTGTTTTTGAATATGTGTATATGTGTAGATGAGAAACATGAAAAAGAGAGATGGTATATGTGTTGTAAGTTGCTGGGTAAGGGAAATATCAATTAAAGATACCTAATGAGGAATATAATAAAAATCTGAGTGGGTGGTGATCATCATCTAAGATAGAGCTGGACTTGTAACTCTTAGTTAGGTCATAATCAGTGTCTTTTTGGATCCCCTATAACCAGGTGTGGGCAAATCTGGGTGAAAGGGTCAAGATGTTGTATTGGCAGCCCCTTCAACTAATCTCCTTTTGAATCCATTAGCTAGTTAAGAAAATATGTTAAACTTTAAAAAATAAAAATAATTATAAACTAAATTTAAGACTACTTTCACCTCGTTTTGTATATGGTGTGGTTCCACAGTTTGTTGGTTTTTCTCAACATTGGCCTTAAAAAGATCAAAGTTATTCACGACTTAGGAAAAGACAATTCTCTTAAATTTCACCTAGTCATGGTCAGTCGAAACCCAGTAATTGGGTTTGAAACCAAACTTATACAAATGAAATATAATCTCATTTTTACTCAAAATCTTACATCAATTATATCCCACACAATGACACCTTATACCACCCTCTAAATAATAATAGTTGCTCTATAGCCTTATTGATAAACTTCCTAACTTCTCTAATAAACTCACTTTTTAAACATATCCTATGAGAATACACTCTATCATACATCCACAAATGCCCCACATTAGAATCTTCATTATCAATTGTCGCAACCTAAATCGCGACGGCGCGGCCGACCCTCGAAACGATGTTAAATAATAAACAGGGAGTCGCCACCAACGTTTTTATTCATAGGAAAAAACATTTGGGAAAAAACTGAATTCAGTAAAGCACCGGTTAATAGTTGAGATTCAAGTTCGGGAGTCGATTACGAGTAGGGAAGGTATTAGCACCCTACATCGCCTGTCAAAGACAGTACCAAGATTGAAAGCACAGTATAAATAGCCTTAAATAAAACATGGTTTCTTCCCTTTTACTTTTATTTTGAAAATGATAGAGTGGAGTAGAGAACTATACAGACATAGAATGTTGAAGCGAGGTCAATGGGACGTTTCGTCCGAATTAAGCTCGACTTCGATATGAGACAGAGAGGGTGAGAGAATGCTAATAAGACGTCACATCTAAATTAACATCCTCGGGTAAAAAGGATAGGGATAGGAAAGAGATAAGCGGGACGTCTTGTCCTAAGTATCCCTTCCCTATGAATTGTAGCGAGGTTTGAACAAAAACTAGGGGGAAATCAACAAGACGTCACGTCTAAATTGATTTTTCACGGAAACGAAAAAAAGTAACAACACGAAAGAAACGCGAAAAAGCAAGGAAATAAATCAGTAAAAGGAAATAAGAAAGGTGGGCCCGACAGGAGTTAAAGTCCTGCTCCTACGTATTCTTGAATTATCAAGAAATCAGGGTTACGTAGTTCTGAATGTTGTTCTTTCAGGAAAAGACTTGGGAAATGATGATGGATGTCATTGAGGTGAGGAGCTCGTACAAGGCAAAGTTCTTCGCACGTGTACGAATCCTAAAGAGGTTGTGTAGACGGGAGTGCTCCCGTACGACACCGCTTAAAAAAAAGGATTTGTTTCTTTTCTTTTATTTTTATTTAGATTTGAAGGAAAATATAGGTAGCATTTATTCCCCACAGTAAGTTCGGAAAACAGAGGAAAAATGGGCAAAAACTAAGGGGAAGAAGAGAAAACCGTGTGAGAAAGAGGAAAAAACCGAGTAAAAATGGCAAAAACCGAGTGGAAATAGCGGAGACCGAGTAAAAAAATGAAATACCGGGTGAAAAGTGAATACCGAGTGAGACTGAGTGAGGAAATGTACGGTGTTGGAGTTGAAAAGGGCGAGGTACTGAGTGGTGAGGAGTGGTAAAGGAGTTGTGGAGGTCGGTTTAGTGAGGGATAGTTTGTAGAAGCAGGAGTGAAGTCAGATTTGGTGAGGACCGAGTGGGAGGCTGGACGGTGTTAGAGGTTTTAAGGAAAAGGGACGGTTGGTGGAGAAGGAAATTAGGACGGTGTGAAGAAAGGTATTGGGACGGTGTGTAGGAGAAGGGGTGAGGAGGTCGGTTTTGGTGAGGACGGTTGTTTCGGGAGAAAGGGACGATATTGTGGCTTGATGGACAATATATTTGCTGGACGGTGTTGTATTTTGGGGGGTATTGGGACGGTGTAGTGTTTAAGGAGTATTGGAAGTGCAGGAGTTGTTGGGACGGTGTGGAGGGATTAGGACGGATTAGGGCAGAACCGGGTGGTGTTCAGGGATATAGGTACAATATGGTAAGTTTAAGAGATCGGTGTGAAGGGCTATAGTGAATCGGTGGAGTTGATGAGGATCTGAGGGAGGACAGTGCTGTTGGGAGGATGCTGTTAGGACGATGTGGGTTGGAGGCTGAGACGGTGTGGTGTTCAAGGAATATGGAGATGGTGAATTGGGAGGTGTTGGGACGGTATGGTTTTTAGGGTGTTGAGACGGTGTGGTGTTTAGGAGTGAACTGGGACAGAAGTGTGTGAAGGGAATGAATTCCTTAAGACTCTTGAAGTGAAATTTAGAAGTTTCCTCTCTTTTCAGCCCTGGACCATGTCAAGAACTCACCAGCCAACCCCTTATGCCTCTTCCTGAGAGGTATTTATAGAGGGCTCTTGGACATGGGCCGAGTGGACAGCTCAAACTCCACTTGGTGGAAGCGACCTGGCCACTAACAGATAGTGGGGGGACAATGGCTGATGGGAAATTTTTTAATTCTTCCACTACCACCCCCTTGTCTGCCACCTTTAGAAAGTGTAATTCCGAGTCAGCGCGCATAAGCATCCGGGCTCATTCCTCCGCTGTCAGGTTTGTGACCTCGGCTATGCAAGACATCGGTTTGATGTTCCAATAACCGGTCTGATGTGGCCTATGTAGAATCCGGACCGGTGTCACATTTACACTGGTCAGACCTTTTCAATGTTCGGGGTACCATGGGATCGTGAAAGTGTAATTTCGAGTCAGCGCGCATAAGCATCCGGGCTCATTCCTCCGCTGTTAGGTTTGTGACCTCGGCTATGCGAGACATCGGTTTGATGTTCCAATAACCGGTCCGATGTGGCCCATTTAGAATTCGGACCGGTGTCACATTTACACTGGTCAGACCTTTTCAATGTTCGGGGTACCATAGGATCGGTGTTCTTCCTCGTGGCCCGAATCCACTGCCTCAGTCATCATCCATCCTTAGTGGGAGTGAATTCCGAGAGGAAAAGTGTCTTTTAGGCCGAGTGAAAAATATGCAAAAATCGAGTGAAAGCTTTGCTCGGTTTTGCTTTGTTGGTCGGTGTGAGATTGTTGCGAAGAGCTGGGACGAGCAAAACAACTCAGATTGACACATCCACCTGGAACCGAGTGAAGAATGGCTTGGAAGTTGGTGAAAGGTGACTCGGAACTGGTGGAAATGGGCTCGGTGTTGATTGTTTGAAGAAGGACGACTCAGAATTGGTTTGAAGAGTGACGGCTCGGTATTAGGCCAATGGTTCAATCGGCCCTTATTTGAAAGATGAGTGAAGATTGGCTCAGAAATCCTTCCACTTGGTTGTTGTCACTCGGAAACCGATTGATGATTGATCATTCGGCACAGATCGGTCGGAACTTTAGCATTTTCACTCGGAAAAAGCTTGCCTCCCACTCAGGACTTGGAAACTGGGTATTTTCTCTCGGAATGCATTTGAGAGGGAATCATCCACTCGGATTTACATCTAATCTGAGTCACTTCACTTAGATTTAGGCTCAACAGGTCATACTCCACTCGGACATGCCCAAATCTGAGTAATTTCACTCGGATTTTCTCCATTCTGAGTAATTTTACTCGGATTTGATCCTTTTTGAGTCATTTCACTCGGATTTGCCTCCAACAGGTCTATATTCCACTCGAAAATGCTTCCATCATAGTCATCTTGCTCGGATCTGACCATTTTTGAGTTATTCTATTCAAATTTGACCATTCTGAATTGAAATTAAGTATAAAAAGAATCATTCCACTTGAACCGGACCAAAAGAGGTGTTCACATCAATAACCACTAAGTTATAGTATATGTATTATTCATAATTACACACAAAACTAAATTATAAATTTCTAAATTATAATTTAAAATTGTATGATTACCAAACCTAAATTTATTATGTAAAAATTGAATGCATATTTAATTTTTATGTTTCTAATTTTTTAAAATTTCTAAATCCTAATTTGAAATATCTTAATATTTTAGTTTTCCTAAACTCTACTTAGAAATTTCTAATTTAAAATTTTATAATTATTGATCTGTTCAGGAATCCAGAGTCAAGGGTTGGCTGTCTTGACCGGGGTCTGGGTCTTAGTGTCCTGACTGCAGTTATCTCATTGACTCTTAGTTTTACACCGCCTCAGTGGAGTACGGTATTATGCACCTAGGTTCAGTGGGAATCTGAGGTTCTTCAAGTAATGGTGGCAATTGATGTCTAATCTGTATTGGAGTTTAAAGACCACACCGGAGGTGTACCTGCAGAAGATTCTCCGATGCTTAAGTCAGTATAGTCACTAAGGTAATATCGTATTACAGAGTTAGCTTACAAAAATTAGATCAGATCTTTCTTTAGTAATAAATGAGTTGTAATTATAGTGTTTACCTTAGTTTTGGAAGTGATTTGACCATCTTCCTAACTTATTATTGATACAGTGTCTGCTGGGTCAGGTTGCCCATACCTCCTCTGACTGGCTGTCGGATTGTCAGTTATGAACCGGGGTTAAGGAAGAAATCCGTAGTCAACTAATAGTTTCAGATTCCGGTTGTGACTTTCCAATCTTGTTGGTGACGTGGCATGACATAGTGTTTTTGGACCTCGTCCAGTCCTGGTTTCCACCCCGGATCAATTACCAAACCTAAATTTTATTTTCGTTCTAAATTTCTAACAAGCATGTTGTAAAATTCTATTGTAATGTATTCATGTGTATAATATACTCTAATAAATAAACTTTGCAGTAAGTCATGTATCCTAAAGTTTAAATATCAATATTTTCTAAAACATGATAATACAAGTTATCTACATAGGATTCCTACAACTATCTCAAAGAACCTTAAAGCATAAAACTAAAGAAACTAAATAAGTTATTAACCTTTAACTTATTTGAAATTTCAATCGATGAAAATGTTTCTTTTTTATTCACGAACCCAATGACATTAATAAGGAACAAAATAGATTCAAACCACATGAAAGAAAATTTTAGAAATTGATGTTTGAATTATTTTGTAGAAATGAGACAAGAAGGGGCTATTTTGTGCACTTAAGCTTGGTTTTGGTGTGAGGCATTTCCCACACCCTTCCCATGCCAGGATTTTTAAATCCTAGTTCTCCATTTTTTAAAAAGAAATAAATTTAGAACATTCAAATTTGACATTGTCCCACACCAAATTTGTCAATTGCGCACCTTTTCAAATTTCAAGCTTGACATGAGACATCTCACACTAAAACTATTAACTCTTACTATGAAACCTCATGTTAAATTATCATATTCTTGAAGGGATAAAAAAGTAAACAAAATCATTAATGACTTAAGGTGGGTAAAAACTCAAATTTATATGATCACCAAGATTTCTTTTTGAAAAAACTTGTAATCAATGTTGAAAAAATTGGACCGGATGGGCCGGTGGGACCGAAAACTAGTGAACCAATCGGATACCAGTCCTCTTGACTATTCGAATTAGATATGTAAGTGAACTGGTGTCAACTAGCCAATTAAGGTCAAAAACTCGTGACCCAGCTAAGTTGTACCAAACTGCCGGGTCATGCATGTCTTCTTTTTTATTTTTTAAACCTTAAATGTGACGTCATATGTCAATTTATATTTAATTTTTCCCTTTTAATTGCTTTTCACAATAAATTTTTCACGATTAAATGATTTAATTATGTCATAATTTAAGAAATTATTCATTTTTACCAAAAAGTCCCAAAATAATATTTATATAACCATTTAAAAGTGTAAAATACCATTTAGAATGAAAAACCCAAAATCTGGAAACAGAGGGGCTTAACGCTACACGTCAGCCTACCAGAAATAGCACCTAATGTTGTTACACATTTTAGGCCAACCGGCCAAATTCTAACCTACCCAATTGACCTGTTTTAGGTCTGATTGCCACGAAACTTCACGGGCCATATGTTTTCCTCATTCTGGAACTGTTGGCGCCAACCGTTTGCCAAAGTTTCATCGTATACCTAACTTATACAAACATTGCACTTTTACTCAACTATGTGCAAAACCATTGCACCAAACTATCTAAATGGACCCCAAATAGTCCAAGACCTGCATGTACAGTTCCTAAACAACCTAGGGAACCTATTGGTCCCTTCTGGGGGTTCTAAAACCCGCTAGATCTCAAGGTCATCTATCCAGTTACAAGTTTTCACATGAAACACCCATTCCACTATAAGCAACACCCATCAAATTCACCAATTGATTATCTACTTCCTAATCACATCACACAGCAATTCATAATCATAATATAGGACCTGTCCCTAGCAATTACCAAACTTAAAATATTGGCTCCATGCCGCTAATGCCTTAATTCACAATTATGCAAAACATATACTAAATTTTCATCACCTCACCCATTAAGTTCACAATCACACTCCACATATCATTCTAGCACACATATATCACAAAACATGCCCATATCATGCAATCATGCAATGGCTCAGTGCCACATGACACACATCATAATACTAATACGATACTACCTTATTACACATTCACATCAACACAGTGCTATAACTTGACACATTATAAATCAATAAACAAATACACAATTATATATATATATATATATATCTTCCTCTAGTTTCCATATTGCCCTGGCCTCATTTAGCTCTCGCCTTCGTGGTGTGCATCCTTACCTGCCAACAGTCACTAAAACAACGATACAGGGGGTGAGTGACTGGAATTAATCATTAATACAGAAATAACAAGAGTAGGAAAAGTATAATCTATCTATCTTCCTAGTTACAACTACCAATTATGATTACTCGCCTTTCACGTCATCTCTTTACTTACCAGTTCAATTATTATACTTTCGCAATCTTATTAATTACCAAGATCCACACCATTATTAACTTATTGCAATCATTTTATTCAACATACCTGCCCAGCCATTTACTCTCTAATTTGTTATCCAATTCTATCACGCATGAGTTCACATATTACCACTCATAGAACCATCAGAATCATCATCATCAAATCAAATCAACATCATACATCGCATAGACATCAACAACTCAATCATTTATTTCATTCCATATAACACACGAGGCGTATAACCATAAACACAGTCATATATTCATTCCACTAGAAGCTTGTCAGGAGCCATTCCTTAACCGTGCCAACGCACCGACGACCACTCCCCACCCTCAACAGTATCTAGAATGTCACATCATCACTCACATCTATGTCAATACATATCAAAGCATATAGACACAATTGACTCTCAGATAATACGACGCTCTAGTATCTAGATACTAAGAGGATCGACCTTCAGCTGTGGGTCCTACTTGACACCCGTGAACCCTGCTTGGTTCACCAAGTTCTACTTGAATCCCCTCAACCACTGGGTCTTACTTGACACTG
Organism: Clitoria ternatea; assembly: GCA_037962975.1. Lineage (NCBI taxonomy): Eukaryota > Viridiplantae > Streptophyta > Magnoliopsida > Fabales > Fabaceae > Clitoria > Clitoria ternatea. Next base: position 18,118,268 of record CM075670.1, on the reverse strand, counting down.
GGTAGCTCAACTGGGCATAAAAATCACGGTAGCCAGAAATGGGGGTAACACATACTGTCGGTCGTCCTCTACCATATAGATCAGATATTCAATCACATCCAACATGGCATAACACCATCAATCTCATATATAAATGTCAAAAACTGTCATATAATCATCACTCGGGCGGCCTACTTGCCAAGCCCATCAACACAATCCATGTTATACATGTCATTGCAACTCAATTACTGAATTTCAAAAGCAGTTAACATTATAAAATTACCTTTCAACCTCGTATCCTTTTGTTCATGCTTCACCATCATCAACTTATTATAGTTTTACCGATACTAATTGTTCATCAAGCCATTCATTATGATTTATAACCTCACATGTACTCACCTAGTCTCATTATTATACTATCATCATTCATGCACATATTGTCAATTACCAATTATCTTATTTTCCACTACCGATTCCACTTCTCTCACTTAATATATACATGTATTCATAGATACACCTAGGCCACCTAACTCGCCTTCTATTCATAGCCTACCATATCCACATTTCGCCCTATATCCTGATACTTCACAAATGTTACTTAGTTCACGTAAGCTATCCTATACTTTTATGATCGTCATATGTCCACATATTTGATTACCTGTTCATCTATTTATTTATTTCTTATTTATCATTTCAAGGCTTATAATTTACCCTTACCTCCTCATTTTGAAGTCTCTCATTGGCATAATACTAATATACCACTTAACCGTTTAACAATTCATCAGTTATCCTGCCTTGTTTACTTTAATGATTCCATTTACTTTCATTTCACATACTTGACAATTTATCATAGATTATCTCAATTAATTTAAAGTGATTAAAAGTAGCTATAACATACTTTTTTCCTATACGTCGTTGGCGTCATACGTTTCTATATTAACCTTAACCCACCACACCCTCCTTACCTCGATTCTGAGCTTTCCAAATCTTCCAATCGGTTACCAGGTCCTTTCCAAATCCTTAAAACTCTAAAATAAAATTTAACAAAGCTTCAATAAATATTGTAACCACCAAAACTATAATCTATAATCCTTAAATAACTCCGAATCTCAATCTTAAGTTATCGAAGCTTACCATTTCCATTTTCGATCCTCGTTTCCCAAGACCCATGATGTCGAACGGGCTTCGATCCTTGCTTCAAAATACACTTCATATACACATCGCCTTAAAGTCCTTATTTATGCCTCAAACATCTGTTAAATTCAAGAATTAAGCTCCCATTATACATGCTAACTTCGGGTAGAGAGATAGAAAGTGAGAATAAGGGGAAAGAAACTATGAAATTAAGGGTCTCCAAGAGCTTATCTCACGTCCCCGATGCCATAAACGTGATTCCATTCAAGAATCCACCATTAATCCCCTTTAATTAGGCCTCCAGAGCTTGAGAGAAAAAGAGAAGGAAAAAGGAAATAGATTTTTCATGCCTCGGGTCTGTCTCTATTTCAGCTTTTAATTCTGATTCACGATGCTGACGCTACGCGTCAACTCATTAATTCGCACCTGATGCTACGCGCCACAGCCATGATACGCGTCAGTGCCCCTGATGCCACTTCCTTTAAAATTTATTTTCCAATAATTCACTTCACCTCCCCTAATTCTCAAAATTTTAAATCAAAATTCATTCAATTATTTATCCCAATTATTAAATATCAGGGATGTTACATTAAAACAATGTCATTTCAATGGAAGAACTTTCTCATTCTGTAAAGCAATGATTGAGATCAATTTGTTAATGATTTTGTATGGTCATGATTTTAGTATCACTTATAATTTCACATTGCCATTTTAAATCATCATTTAGAGTTTGCTCGAAATCAAACCGCTTTATTAATGTGTGTGACTACATAATGCATTCCTTTGTTGAAGTGTGTCACATGTGGAAGTGAGTGACGCATCTCTCTCATTTTGCAATAAAATTTACATTTTATTTTATTTTTAATTTATGTAATAAAGTATCATTCTTTCATGTCATTCATCATATATATATATAGAGAGAGAAAGGATGTATCATATGTCTCTTATGTGAGAGTGAGAGGAGTGAATCTGGACCGTACAACCATACAATAGATGGTTAAGATTAATCATGTGAGTTTTAAAGAAGTCATGACCTTTTAAGTGATCATGTGATTTTGAAAAACTTTTAATCCCAATCATCCATTGTATGATTATACGGACTAGATTCGCCCCTCTCACGTAACATAACTTTTCTCATAAGATACATTCTCATATATATATATATATATATATATATATATATATTAGTGTTTATATCAATTGGACTAGTTTTTCATTTTTTTGTTTTAACTTCAATAATATATCACTAATTTAATTCACACTTTGTTTTCAATTTTCATTTGTGTTTTAACTAGTTTTTTAAATATTATTCACGTTTCCTTTTTGTTTATGACCAGATATTAACAAATTATCTTTTAAGTTGTATGCTTATGATAGTTTATTTTATGATTTATTTGAAGAAGTTTATAAAAATATTTTTGTATATATATATATATGATAATTTATTAATATTTTAATTTAAATAAGTCATGTCATTCAATTAATGATTCATTGGTTTAACCATTGACCCAATCACCTAACACTTTGACTAAGTCGATGATGAATCCGATTTTAACAGTATTTATTACAATAAATGCATAGTTTGTTTGGTCAAAAGGTGATTCGTTGGTTGCCCCTTTGCGTACTCAACGCCAATAAAAGATAAGCGAGTACACTATGTTGATTAACTTTTCCTCATGCGCATGCTGTGATCCACGACAATATGTGAATCGCTTTCTAGTTAGGTGAGGCATCAGGAAGCAGATTTTTGTCCCATGAGTCTTGACCACCCTTATCTATACCCGCACCAATTCAACCAAGAGCTAGTATTGGTCTCATCAACATTGAATTTCAAATCTGAGATGAGGACGATGACGGCGATTATAATGTGCCAATTTGGTTTCTCATTCAGATTCGTACATTCTGCAAAGGGTGATATAGTCAAGACATAGGACTATATCATTTCCGAATGCAAGTAAAAAGAAAAACAGTGGGTCAGTGGCCAAAAGTGGCATGTTTCCCTTCCAAGTATTAATTAATTAAATAAATGGTAGGGACTAATATATGGAACAATCAGGAGTGTAAGATAGTCATAATTTATTTCATCTCTTAATTATAAATATGAAGATTCAATCCACTCATAAGGAAATAGAATGATATTTTATGATTATCCAATTAACAATCATTTTATAGGAACTCAATTTCAAAGATAAATTAGTCATTATGTCTTGGGGTGATAAAAAGAAAAGTCTGCTAAACAAAATTTTGAAGAAACTTGAGAGGCAATAGAGAAAGGAGAGTTGGCAGAATTCCACTGCATCCCATGGCGTGTGTCTCGTGTGTATACTACGACTTGAGACAATCTTTAGAAACTGTTTTGCCTTTAACAGAACAAAATTTCCTTATGACCCCTAAAAGGAGTAGAGATATCCCATTATTCCGCTCTAAAATTTGATTGTAGTAACCTATGGCGGTGCCATAAGCCAAAAGCTAACGAATGAGCCAAAACATATTTGTTCCCTGCAAGATCTTTGTCGGAGTTCATAAGTTGGTGTGGGTTATACCCACTGTACGGTGGTCTCTACCTTTCTATTAGTCTATACATAAGGGAAAAGGGTTATATTAGGGGGTTATTCAAGATAATTTTCATATTAAATATAATCCTGAATATTTTGAATAAGTTTTGAGTCAAGTTATGCACGCTATTTATTAATTTATAAACCACTAAAAACAATTTCTGAATATTATATTATTTTTTAAATTCTTATCAATTTTATCATATATTAAATAAAAAATTTTCAAGTTCAATCCCCACTGAACACATTTATTAAGGGATAATATGTTTTAACTCTATCTTAACATCGAATAAAAGAAATGAAGAGCACCTGCTATTTTTTGATATTATAGACCACACAAATGATGGTCCTTAATGTGAACTCAGATAACTAAGATTGTCTTCATTGAAAATTCATTTGGTTTTTTTTCCCTGTTAAACTATGCTCTGCAGAGTAAATGAGAAACAGAGAATGGTAGAGGAAGGGATATGAATGTAAACTGATACTTTCTATATTATGTTTTTTGTTGTGGATACAAAGGAAAGGAATACAATATATATGCAGAAATAGAGGATAAACTAACATTGGTTAGTTGCAACAGATTCTAGTTAGTTAAAACAGAAAATAACTGCAATATATCTATTCCCTAACATCCCCCCTCAAACTTAATGGGGTTGTAGTACACACATTTAGTTTGCTTCTAAGATCAAGGAAGGTAGTAGTGCTGGGTGCCTTGGTAAGGACATCTGCAACTTGAAATCTTGAAGGTATATGCTTAATTTGAATAAGTCCTTGTGCAGCTTTTTCTCTAACAAACCACAAATCTAACTCAAAGTGTTTGGTTTTAGAATGCAAAACTGGGTTTGCAGATAATAGGACAGCACCCTGATTGTCACACCAGATCAGCGGAGGCTTAGATGTTGGCTGATAAAGTTCCTTGAGCAGAGACTGAATGTACATGATCTCTGTCAAGACTGAAGCAATGCTTCTAAATTCAGCTTCAGTGCTGGACCGGCTAACCACCGTTTGCTTCTTTGCCATCCAAGAGACAATGTTGGATCCTAAATAGATACAAAATCCAGAAGTAGAGCGCATATCCATAGGGTCACAAGCCCAATCACTGTCACAATAAGCTGTGATCTCTAAGGGTGTGGACTGAGTGAATTTTAATCCATAGTCTATAGTGCCTCTGAGATACCGAAGCAATCTTTTTACAGCCTTCCAATGCACTTCAAGCGGATTATGAAGGAATTGACACAATTTATTTACAGTAAATGCTATATCTGGTCTGGTAAGAGTGGCATACTGCAGGGAGCCCACAACAGACCTATAAAGGTTGGGATCAGAGGCAGTTGCAGTGCCATCTTGAAAGAGTTTGCTGGAAGGAGCCATGGGGGTTTTAATTGGCCTGGCTTCTAACATGTTTAGACGTTGTAGGAGATCAGATATATACTTGGACTGTGAGAGGTGCAGGGTTCCCATAGAGTCTTTAGTAACTTGGATACCTAAAAAGTGATGGAGGGGGCCAAGGTCCTTAAGAGGAAATTTTTTATGGAGTTTGGATATAAGAGTAGAGATGGCAGAGTTGGAGCTACTGGTAATTAGGATATCATCAACATAAACTAGGATGTAGATGGTCAGATTGGTAGAGTGGAAAACAAAGAGGGAATGATCACTCTTAGTAGAGTGAAATCCCAACGAAGAGAGCACTTGAGCTAACTTTTGAAACCAGGCCCGTGGTGACTGTTTCAAACCATAGAGAGACTTGTTTAATTTGCATACTGTTTCTGGTGATCCTTGGTGAAATCCTGCTGGTTGCCTCATATAAATTTCCTCTTGTAGATCTCCATTAAGGAAGGCATTGTCCACGTCTATTTGATGAATTGGCCAGCCTTTGGATACAGCAATAGCAAGCACAATTCTAATGGTTACAGGTTTTATAACTGGACTGAAAGTTTCAGCATAGTCCAGCCCTTCTTGCTGGGTAAATCCTCTGGCGACCAACCTAGCTTTATGCCTGAAAAGAGTTCCATCTGGATTATACTTCAATCTGAACAACCATTTACAACTGATAGGTTTTCTATTTGGTGGGAGGGAAACAAGATCCCATGTTGAGTTGTTGAGAAGTGCTTGATATTCCTTGAGCATAGCTGTTTTCCAGGCTGGTATAAGGATAGCTTCTTCAAAGGTGTTGGGTTCAGTTTGAGAAAGGAAGGCTTTAGGTTTGAATATGCCAGCCTTGGATCTAGTGATCATGTTATGAGTATTATCTGAGGTGTTGGGCTGAATATTTGAGTTTTGCTGCTGGGAATTTGAAAGAGTAGTAGGAGGTACAGGAGATGTAGAGATTGTTTGGTCAATAGTGGTAGATGGTTGAGTGGCGGGACTGTTTTCAGGTTGAGTAGGAGGTTGTATCGTAATTGTTGGTGTTATAGTAGGTATGTGAGGTGTGGTATTTGTTGAAAGGGGAGGAGGGGGGGAAGGTTTAGTAAGAAATGAGGGATTTGTGTGGAGAGGGTATTGTGATTCATCAAAGACAACATTTCGAACAGTGTATATCTTCCCTGTAGATGAAAGGCATCTATAGCCTTTATGTTGTGAAGAATAGCCAATGAAGATACAGGGCTGAGATCTGTGTTCAAGTTTATATGTGTTATAGGGTCTTAAATGGGGAAAACAAAGGCAACCAAAGGGCTTAAGCATGGTGTAATCTGGTGATTGTTTGAAGAGGATTTCATAGGGAGAGACATAGTTGGTGGTTGGTGTTGGTAATCTGTTGATTACATAGGTTGCAGTGGCAAAAGCTTCTGGCCAGAATTTGAGAGGTAAGTTAGCAGCTGCAAGAAGTGTGAGTCCTGTCTCTGTGATGTGCCTGTGTTTTCTTTCAGGGACACCATTTTGCTGGTGAGTATAAGGACAACTCAACCTGTGTAGGATTCCTGATGCCTGTAAATGTTTCCTGAAAGCTAAGAATTCTTTTCCTTCATCAGTTTGAATTGCTTTAATTTTAGAGTTAAATTGGAGTTCAACCATTGATTTGAATTGTAGAAATACATTTACAGCTTCTGATTTACTGGACAAAAAATACAACCAATTATATTTGGAAAAGGCATCAGTAAAGAGGATATAATATCTAAATCCAGCATTTGAGTAATTAGGGGAAGGACCCCAAATATCAGAGTATATTAGCTGTAATGGCTCAGTATAGACAGTAGAAGATTCAGAAAAAGGTAATTGATGAGACTTCCCTATACAACAGGCACTACATATAGTATGTTTATTCTTATTATGAGGAATTGGAAAATTACAATTTTTTAAAACCTGATGTACAGTTCTATGAGAGGCATGGGCCAATCTGTAATGCCACAAATTTATTTCAGTGTTGATTGTACTAGAATTAAAGGCAGTGATGTTACTATCTACTCCAGGATGAACCAGATGCAGTTTGTCAAAAACATAAAGGCCCTCTTTAAGTTGTCCTTGTAGAAGAACTTTCTTGGTGTCCTGGGATTTAACAGAACATGTATTAGGGAAAAATTCAAAGAAAACATGGTTATCCTTACAGAATTGGGATACACTAATCAAGTTTTTGGCAATATATGGGACATGTAGAAGATTATTTAATGAGAAGACAGAATTTGAATTTGGAGTATGAAATTTTGATGTTCCAGCATGAGCAATGTGAAGGGTATTACCATTTCCTACATGAACCTTGTCAGGTCCTGTGTATTCAGAGTGTAGCATGAGATTATTCAAGTCATTAGTGAGGTGATTAGTGGCACCAGTATCTGGATACCAGGACTCATCTATCAAGTGAGTGGGTTTGGAAGATGTTACCATAGCAGTAAGGGGTTGATCCTGATGATTCAGATTATTTGAGTTATTTTGAAGAGGGGGTTCAGCCAATTGGTCATCAAACCTGTACCAGCAGTGATAGGCTGTATGTCCCATTTTTCCACAAACCTGACATTGAGGTCTTGGGCCCCTTCCAGCAGTGTTGTTGAAGGATCTATTGCTTCTACCTCTGCCTCTGAATGGATTTCTACCTTGGCCCCTTCCACGATTTTGAGATTGGATGATCCTTTTGGGTTGAGATTGAGCTATATTGGCTTGTAATGCAGGAAGTTCCCTTTGTTTGTGTTTCTCAAACCGAGCTTCTTGGTGCATCAAGAGGGCTTCCACTTGTGGGACAGTGTATGATTCACTTCTTGTTAGGCAAGAAGTTATGAAACTATCATATTCCTCCGGTAGAGCATCAAAGATTGTGTCAATGTGTTCTTCTTGAGAGAGTGGTGACCCAATTGCAGCAAGGGTTTCAACAATGTGCTTGATCTGAATCAGTAATTCACTTATTGATCCTGTCTTCTTGATTGTTCGAAGTTGCGTCTTTAGTTGCTTGACTCTGGCCATCGTTTGGGAGGAGAAGTACGTCTTTAGGGTGGCCCAAATCTGGTGTGACCATTCACAGCTAACCATTCTAATTTTAAACTGAGGATCCATGGACTCCAACAGCCAAGATTTAAGGAGGTTATCTTGTTGTTCGAAATTTTCAAACTCCGGGTTCAGATTTCCTGATTCTTCATCTTCTTTGTTCTTGAATTGTTCTGGAACAAATTTTGGGCCAGAGATGTGTTTCTTGAGTTTGAACCCCTTGATTGTTGCTTCTGCATGTTGAAGCCATGTGAGGAAGTTATCCTCGGTCAGTTTTGCAGAGATAGAGGAGGAGAATGTGTGAGGGGTGAAAGGCGCGGAAGTCATGGCTGATTCTGCAGGTGCGATGATACCATGTTAAACTATGCTCTGCAGAGTAAATGAGAAACAGAGAATGGTAGAGGAAGGGATATGAATGTAAACTGATACTTTCTATATTATGTTTTTTGTTGTGGATACAAAGGAAAGGAATACAATATATATGCAGAAATAGAGGATAAACTAACATTGGTTAGTTGCAACAGATTCTAGTTAGTTAAAACAGAAAATAACTGCAATATATCTATTCCCTAACATTCCCTTTGATGGGAAAAAGTTTGAGGAAGATCTCCCACTACTTCGAAAGGGTATGTTGTGTTCAGAAAAGGAAAAAGTACGTATGCCACGAAAATTTAACTCTAATCCTTTGAGGGGATTATAATTTGAGGACTGGTTTTTTTTTTTAAGATAAATTGAGAGGACTAGACTTTTAATTTATGGTCACCGAACCCCATTATACATGTATCAACAAAGAATATAAACTATATTCGATTCATTTTATTAAGATAATTAAAATTATTCAAAGACAAATGTATTTGGTTTGATATATAAAAATATAGTTAAATTTAGATCATTAATTACTTATACCCTATACTTTCAGTCCTTTTATAACACTTCTCACGGTTTACACTCTTCCAAACTTTTCTCTGATTCTGTAAATTAACTTGCTAAACTACTTTAAAGAAAGACACAACAAAGTAAACCTGAGCCTTACCTGCAATTACAAAACAAACTTGGAACACACCCATGATGATATAATGCTAGATTAATAGGTGTGGACATTAGAGGGTGAACATTGAATACTCGGACAGCTATCATGTAAAGATAAATATGAACTTGGGCTATTTTAGACAATACATTTAATAAAAAAAACAAAGACAGTAAAAATAAAATATGAGACGGTGAGAATATAAGATTTTGTTTAGATTATCAAAACGTTTTATTTTTATTTTTAATTTTTTAAATTTAATTACAAAATTATCATTATATTTATTGTTTTAATTTATAATTAAAATCAAAAAAATAAAAAATAAAAACAAGAAATTTTTTCATAATCTAAATGAAACCCAAACGTTTTTAAGATAAAACCGGGTTCAATTAATAAAAAAATACTCCAAATATTTTATGGTTCGGATTTTGGACTTTCTAGATGTACTTACAGAACTGAAACCTCCAAATACCGTCCACAACTCGAAATTTATAGGATTGAGATTTTTCTTCCTTTTTTTATGGAGGACCATGCACAACTTCAAATATTCTGTTTATTATTATTATTATTGATCGTTGAGGTTGATATTTGTTTTGAAGAACATACGGAAAATCATGCTCCACCAAGAAAACCATATATTTAAAGGATGTTTGGTTTGCAGTTAGAAAAATGAGTTATAAAAATAAAAAAAATCTAAAGGTTAATATTCATCATTCACACCGTTCGAAACAATCAAAACTCTATTTAATCATAAAATTAATTTTTTCCTACTTCCTACCTCCGTTTCGTTCATATGAACGGCTGTCCAAACATGCTCTCAATCCCGGTGAATAATATTTTGTAGGTTTTTAGGCAATTTGATAGACGCTATAAGGGGTTCTAGGCGCTTCATATTTAATACCTAAGACGAACATGGAACTTGGTGCAGCCCAAATTTATTGAACCATTTGTTTGCAATATTTGCACTTCGTTTTTGATCGATTGGTAATGGAGCTTCATCTTGACAGGCTTTTAATATTTTGAAAGTCCAATAAAGTTTTATTTTTTATATATAAAAGCCCAATAATGTTGAAGGTTGAAAAATATCAAGGGTGGGCCTTTGTCCACCAAAAAGAGGTGGGTCTTTAGCTGAAAATTAATGAATCGTTCAATTACCAAAAAAAACGAAAATGAATCATTCACAAAATATCATTTCAATGGGTCTGCAGGCAACTCAGCCCAAAAATTCTTTTCCAATCACAAGTTAGTCTCTAAATTTATATAAACATTAATCTTTGAATCTACATAAGTCATTCCAAATTATCGATTTTGGAAACTAGAACAAGATAAAAGATCTAGATAATTAAATTGAATAACTAATAAATTACAAGTAAAAATAAATTAATTATATCTTACAAATTTATTGATTAGATAACAATATTGGTCATTAAATATATGGTCTTCAGACAGAAAATTTGAAACTTTTTAATGTTAGTGTATGAGAATATGAAAATGAAGATTTTGGTTGAAGATAAAGCTCGGTTATTTTAATTATGATGTATTTTAATGAAAAATTTTTCACAATAAATCAATTAGAATTTAATATAGAAATGACTTTTATGTTTACATAATATATTACATAACTCATTTATGCTTACATGATAATTCATAATTAGATACATTGATAATTTATTTTTTATTAAATTGACCAAGTGATATTTTATTGTATTAACTAAGTTTTCGTGTTTGTAATTAGTTTCTAATTTTTTAAGGAAATAGTCTTCAAAAATTTTAAACTATTTGTGTTCCTAGTCCTTATCATTAGCGTGCTTTGTTAAGTGTTAATATGGCTAAAAAATGTAACATCATCATTGTCATGTGTGTCTAATTATATTGTTTAGAATAGGCTACGTCATTAGAACAATTCCCACTAGAAACTAGAAAGCTCACCAAGCTCTTCATCTACTGTTCTGATTTTAGAACCACTTCACGGGGCAGAGGTTTCCTTCATCACTACTACCAGAATTAATCAAATTGAAAAGGAAGGATATATGTCATTGGAGACTTCTCACCCCCTTATATCCTTCTTCCTTACCCCAATCCTTATTCCCACCCTCACAACATCACATCATTTATTACTAATTTGACTGAAGTCTACCTTTAAATTAATGAATCCAAGTTTAGAAATATACAATTTAGACTCCTAAACATCCATGTCTCTAATCCACCATACATCTATCTATCTAAAGTTATAAATTGTGAGGCAAAACCCAAATCTTCTTTTGTAACAAACTTCGTATTCTATTTTTTCTTTATTGAACCCTAAACCCGAAATTTAAAGACTTTAAAAAGTGAATGAGATCTGAAGGAAATTAGAGACTAGAGAAAATAACAAAAAAAACATATATATATATATATATATATATATATATATATATATATATATAACAAGAAGTTAAAGAAGGATTAGAAATTTGGAAACGGAATCCTGGAAATTTAGAAGGAAGAGAAAGAAAATGGTTCCCTAAAGAAACAAAATGTGTGACCCACAACTTAAATATAATAACTAGGCATTCCTAAAAAATTTTTCTCTAAATGCATGCAAATGTGTTCGTGTTGAAGAAAGTAGAGTCTATCATGTTATAATTTGTTGAATGAAAGAGAAGAAGGCTTGATGGTGGTTTCAATTTTGGAGTAAAGAGAGGAAGAGAAATGGAGAAGAAATGAAAGAGAAAGAGAATGGGAGAGGAAAATAGAATAATATGATAATATGACATTAAAATCTTGAGATATGACACTGTTGAGTTGGCTTTCTATTGACTTGCTCAACATTTAACATAACAATACTAATAATGAGGATAACCCTAAAAAGATAGGGATTAATTCCTAACAAAAAATTTCAGGACCAAGTACAAATAGTGAAAATTGTATAGGGACCAAGAACTTCATTAAGCCTTTATTTACACGATGTAAGGGCTAAACTAGTCGCAACTATGATGCAAGGTTGTTTTATAGCCTAGATTTTAGGTTGCATGTAGAGGATGGGAATGTGTTTGTGTATTGTGTCTCAAAGTTTTACTTCAATATTTTAAAATAATTTTTCTATTTCAAAATGGAAGGACGTTAATGGGTTTTTTTTTATTTAACCACGAGTATCATCTACCAAAGGTAATCATCCTATTTGAGTCGAGAAAATATTCACATCATGGTGGGCTAACTATTCTAATGAAAATTTTTTTCATCCACAAGGTTCAACCACGAGAACTTAAAAGGAATCAAACCTCTATATAACTTTAAACCAAATATTTGTTAATGTGCTTCTTCTTTGACTTTACATCCTATTAAAAAATGTCATTTTATTTAGTACCAATGCAGATCAAAATTTGCACAAGCCTAGGCATTGAAAATTTCTAAATACCAACACCAATGATGCTTCTTCTCCTCATTTTTTCAAATTAGCATGCCCCTCTCTCTATGATCCTCCATTTTCTCTCTTTTACTCCCGTATCTTCACTCAACAATATTAATCTATTGTATGGGATGTTTGAAGAAAGGATTATATTACCATGTTTGTGATGAAGAGTAAAACATTTCTCACTGGTTGATTTTTCATTTAGGTGAGAAGTTAGTTCCTTTACCATTTCTCTTTTTTCATATTTATTAGGTTGATTAGTATTTTTAAATGGTAATTTATGAGAAAATTAGGATAGATAATCACTTTACCATACGACCATGTATTGTTGGTTATGTTGCTTATGGTGTTTATTTTGTTTTGGATGTTCATATTATAGGGGGTTATCATTTTTAAGAAAATATTAGAAAGGATTTGTGATTAATTTCTTAAAAAACTTTTTAGAAAATTGGTAATGGATATACGGATTGCAAATATTGTCTAACGTTGATTTTTGTTGTTGTTTATGGTTTTTTAATATGTCTATATTATAATGGTTATGTTGCCATTTTTTAAAAAAAAGATATTAAAATGGTCTTATGCGGGAGTTAAATATTTAGGAATATTGATAATAAGGATAATGTATCATAGTTAGATGAGTAATAGAGTTGGTAATAATAGAATGATATAAATGAAGATTTTATTAAAGGGGTTAATGAATTTATTAATAGGCCCATAGAACAACTCTACTATATGTCAGAATCGGGTATACCATATCTATGTGTAAAGTGTAAATGTATGAAGTGTTATATTATTTAATATAATTAATTAATACTATATAATAATAATATAATTATTTATATAATCTTATGGATAGACATTAATCAATTGTTTAGAATATACATAATTCTTATCATCATAATCTAATTTATTTAGATAGACCAATTAATGGAAATTAATCTTTAGGTTATTCTATTAATAAACTGTGATAAATTGGGTTATTAAAATTAAGACCCGTATGCATTTAAGATGGTTACATTAATTTTAGGTACATAATTTTTTAACGAAGTCTTTGTACAAATGAATATTCAGAATGCTATGATTTTTGTCTATAACTATATTTATATTTATTTCATAAAGAAAATCCAACATGAAATTGATGAAACATTATGATATGAGGTTTCATTTGTTTAAGTATGAGTTTTGGATTGAGCACAATGAAGTTGCTAAACATAGTGAATATAAGGTTGGTGATTCAACTAGTAGTGTTACAAGAGCATGTAATTAATTTCACCAAGATGCGTTGATTGATATAATGTGTTTATGAATAATGTTGATTAAGAGCCTTTATTTATTGGTGATGATATGCAAGATGATGACATACAACATGTACTAGAGATTTTAATGCCTAATTCCAAGTGCAACGATTTTTTGATATGTTAATGTATGCTAATGCACCAATTTATAAGGGTATAGAATCTACGGTGTCTATTCTAATGAAACTACTAGTTGTTAGATCAAACTGGTATATTTTTTAGAAGTATCTTTATTTCTTTTCACAAATATTGATAGACTCTATGGTGGTAAAATATATCATCCTTAAGAATTTGTACAACGTTACAATGTCCCTAAGATTCCATGTCTATTTCTTGATGAAAACATGTTTGATATGCACAATAAATGATTTTCCTCTGTGTATTCTATGCTTTCTGGTTGGACCACACATGGAAGGTTATGCTGTCCACATTGTATGAATGACGTCAAATTTTTCTAGCTAGGTACTGGAGGAAAATACTTATGGTTTGTTTTTCATCATAAATGGTTGTCAAAGGACCACACTTTTTGAAGAAGTAAAAAAAAGGTTTACAAGGTAAAAGAACTAATCTGAAAGTTGGAGATTCAATTGGATTCCTAAGCTATGGCAAAAGAATTAATTAGAAATGTTAAAAGATCAAGAACAACCAAAGCTATACTGGCTAACACTAGAAGAATGATGAATAATTTTAAATAGTTCAAAATCAAACACATTCTTAGAGAAGCTAATAGAGCTACTAATTTACTTGCAAATAGGGTTGCTAGCAAGATTTTACTATAGTTGTTCATGATTTTCCTTACTCCAATCCTGTCAATATTTTATCTCATGATATAATTAGACTTGTATGGTCTAGATTGAAAATGTTTAGTTATTATAATATAGCCCTTGTGCCTCTACCTTCACCAAAAGAAGAAGAAGAAGAAGATCACATTGTTCTAGATGTCATTAAACTATCTCCTATAATATGAACGAGTTTTTTTTAATTGGTATTCATACATCGGAAAAATTGAATGGTGAGAGAGAACTAGGGTTAGGACAATGCCAAGTGGTGTAGCCAAGGAAGGGTCGTCAGAACAGATTGACACAACGGACATTGGGATGCGGCACGGATACTCGGGGAAGGGGGAATTTATCGGCATTAGAATAGGTCAATGTCGTTGCATTTCACTAATTTTCTAGAAAGTTGTTATGAAGAACGTCTACGGCGGAAGGTTTTGAAGATAAGGCGAGCATGGGATGTGTTCATACCAACACGGAGGAATGGCTGCGGGCAAAGGTTTGGATTTGTTCAATTTTCATAGGTGTCAAATCTTGGTAAGTTATAAAGAAAGCTAAATACAGTCTAGATTGATACGTATAAGTTACATGTGTATCAATTGGCGAAAGGTGTAGAGGGAGGTTTGATATTAGTGGACGGGGAGAGACGTAAAGAATGGGGAGTGGGGAAAGGAGGTGATATGGCATGTAGTGACTTTCAGGAATTCGTGATGCAGGCTGAGGTGTTTGATTTACCTATGCATAAACGGAAATTCACTTCGTATAGGTTGTTATTCAAGTGGCCTCAATACTCAAGAGGGGGTGAATTGAGTTTTAAAAACTTTTCGTTGGAATGCCCTTGAAATTGATTTCTTTCTCACAAGTTAATAGAATATGCAGGAGATGGAAATTATTGTGGAAGAAACAATGCAAAATAAGATGTAAATGTTGCTTAGACAATTTGTCGAACACTTGGTGTGCAACATTATAATGATAGTTGTTCAAGCAAGTTTAAGAGAGGAAATTACTATCAATAATAATAATCCAGCCAGATGCAGTATGTAAATGCAAGAGAGTAAAGGAGAAAAGCGTGCAAACTAATTTAACGAGTTCCACCAACCCGGTGTACGTCTCGCCTTCAAGCAACCCACTTGAAGGATTTCCACTATTAAAGTTTAGAGATACAAGCTATGAGTAATTACAGCTTCCTAGTGTCCCACACTCAAGAACTCAATCCTCACTAGCACAAGGGAAACCCACCTAATCTCTTAAACTCTCAATATCCCAAAGGTTGAACACCAACCTTTGTAACCACTCAACCTAGAGTGAAATTTGGTGTTTGGTGTTTGTGTTTACAAGCAATATACTCTCTCAATAGAGTGAATAAGCAAATGAAAGCTCTCACAATGTCTAACTCTCAACAAGAGAGAATATACAAGTTCTAAGCTCAAGGATTCAGAATATACAAAGAAAATAAACTCACTAAGCGCAAATGTAAGTAAAGATTGATTGCCTCTTGTTGGTGTTTCTTGTGCTAGAGTTGGAGATCCATTTATAGAGCTTTGAAGGTCCTCCTAGCCGTTGCAAATCATGGTTCCAGCTTGTCTCTGCGTATAGTGGGTTATGGGTCTTTGTTTCTCGCTTAAATCTTTCTTTTTAGTGATATTTTCCACTACTTGAATCGATTCGTACGTATGTGAATCGATTCATATAATTCTATTTTGAGCATTTTGAGTTCCAATCACGTATGAATTGATTCATGTTTGGTGTGAATCAATTCATATCTTGCTGTTTTGTGTTTTTGAGACTTCCGGGCCTTTGAATTGATTCATACGTGTAAGAATCGATTCATGCAATGCTGTTTGGTACTTTTTCATGCTTTTTGATATTTCTTTGATGTATTTTAAGTCACGGTTCCTTTCTTTGATCTTCATGCATTGTTTTCTTGATTCTTTGAGTATTTGGGAGCATGTTCTTCATGGTTTCTTGATCTTTGATTTTAAATGCATCAAATCCTTGTATTTTCTTTTGAATCATGCATTTGTGTATGGTCCAAGAGTAATGTTCTTCTTGTGCTTAAGTACTTGTCATTATCAAAACTTATCTACAACATGCAAATACATTCTCCCTCTTTTTGATGATGACAACTAATGGACATCTCTTCGGGGTGTTAGTATCAATAACCAATATTCATGTAAAATGAGAAAAGGCCATTTGTTGAATGTGTCTCCCCCTTTGTTTTTCAATTGGATATGCATTCATTGATATTCATCTAATCATACATTACTCTTATTACTCTTGTTACTCCCCCTTAGTTGTGTGATTTATCAGGTATATAATTCAGAAAATTTATTCAATATCTCTCCCCTTTTGTCATTATCAAAAATTCTATAAGCTCTTAGGGAAAGAAGAGAAGAGAAAAAATATTCACTACCAAACAAGGATTAAGTACCAATAGGTTTGATCAAACGGGAAAAGTCAATCATAAAATCCAAGGCACATAAGAGTTAATAATCAAAAGGCCACAGAGGGGCAACATAGTTTTAAGCAAAATAACCATAAAACATAAAGGAAAGCCAACTAAGGCTGAGGAAATTGGAGGCTTGAGATTTGGGTAGCAAGCTCTGTGTAGCGTTCCTCCATGTTTGCTTCAAGTTTATCAATCCTGGTGGTGATATTTGCTTCCATGGCATCAAGACATCGATCCATATGGGCAGTGAGGCGAGCAAAAAGATCATCAGCATGTGCTTGCGGAGGAGGAGGAGGAGGAGCATCATCAGCGGCTTCATGGGCATCAACAGCATGTTAGGGGCGGCGAAGAATTTTCCATATTCCAAACCTTTCAATGATTCCCATTTTATTGAGATGGGATTAGCCAAGCAGCCCTTTGCTACCAACAGATTCCTTGACTTCATTGTTGAGATTCACCTTGAAGTGACGAAGGAGTTTGGTCACAAAAATGGCATAAGGCAACCGGGTGAGATTCCTTGCATCAATCATGTGATTTTTTATCATATTGATCCAGTTGATCTCCTTGTTGTTAAGGATAGACCACATGAGAAGAATGTGAGTGTCACTGACTCGGGCATTATTGCTTCCTAATGGTAGGAGGATTTTCACAATGAAGTAGTGAAGCAAGCGATGATCGACTTGAAGTCTGCCAACGGTGCATGTGGTGGATAAAGTGAGATTGAGGAATGTTCTTGCTTCAAAAGGATTGAAGTTCCACAATAGAGATGGTTCTTTGCCAGAGAAGTGGGCATTGTTAATGGGAAGCTTGCCAACTTGATTCATGACTTCATTATCAAGAACCATGGTGACACCTTTCACTTTGGCATAGTATTGACCATCTTGTGGGCGCAAAGTGGAATAGAAAGCTCGGATTAATTCAGGATAAATGTAAGTTGACTCAAGTGTCAGAAATCCCATAGGTTGTTGTTGATTGAGAGTGTCAAGCAGAGGGAGATTGGTAGATTCAAAGTAAGGAAGATCTAACCAGTGTGGAGGAATGAGAAGCTTTTTAGAAAAATTCTCCAAGTAAGTTTCCAATTCCTTTTGGGTGGAAAAGAGTCTGATGAGATCAGAATTTTGAGGTGCGGAGGAACCTGCAACGTTGGCCCTTTGTTTCCTTCTTGGGTGGGATGATGAAGCCATGAGACTTGAGTGGGTTATTGAGGATGAATTTAGAGAGAGAATGGAGGTTTTTAGAGAGAAGGAGAAAAAGGAGTTGAGAGAAGTGATTGTATTTTGAAAACTGAATGAAAACTGCCCATTTTAAGCAATTTTGTACGCATGAATCAATTAAGGATACGCATGAAATGGGTTCCAGGGGTATGAATCGATTCACCCATTCGTGTGAATCGATTCAAGACTTTCTGTCTTGAAAATTTTTGGTTTCCAGGGGCTTGAATCGATTCAATCACACTAGGCAATGTTTTTGGTCATTAACATCTTCGATTTTGAGACTCCATTTGCCTTCTCATTCAACTAAACAGTCATGAACATCATTTAACTAAACTAATTGACCAAATCAAGACTCATCTAATGAAATATTCATACTCAAGAACCATAAGCTTCATTATGCATTTAATCAAATTTCACACTTTATTCAAATCTCATGCTTAAGAATAGGAATTTATCTATTTACAAGGGTAGTCAAATATCTCACTAGTAAATATTAGACATCTTTAGAATTCATAATTCTCTCCTAATGTTTATGGATTGTTCCTTTGCAAGAGGTTTTGTGAATATATCAGCTAATTGCTTAGAGGTTTCAACATGTTCAAGCACGTAATCACCCTTTAACACATGATCTCTAATGAAATGGTGTCTAGCCTCAATATGTTTGGTTCTAGAATGCATCACAGGATTCTTTGAAATATTAATGGCACTTGTATTATCACATTTAAGAGGCACATGGTCTAATATAACACAAAAATCTAGAAGTTGTTGCCTCATCCAAAGAATTTGAGCACAACAACTACCAGCTACAACGTATTCTGCCTCAGTTGTGGATAGTGCAACACTCACTTGTTTCTTTCTATGCCAAGATACAAGAGAACTACCAAGCAAGTGAAAAGTACCACTAGTGCTTTTCCTATCAAGTTTACATCCTGCAAAGTTAGAATCAGAGTAACCAACAAGAGTGCATTCAACCCCTTTGGGGTACCATAAACCAACATCTTGAGTTCCAACCAAATATTTCATTATTCGTTTTACGGCAGTCAAGTATGATTCTTTTGGACATTCTTGATATCTAGCACACATACAAACAGCAAACATGATATCCAGTCTATTGGCAGTTAAATAAAGTAAGGATCTAATCATACCTCTATACTATGTGAGTTCTACATCCTTACCTTTCTCATCCTTATCCAAATAACATGAAGTGCTCATAGGTGTGGCAATTTCATATGCCTTATCCATGTTGAATTTCCTAAGCAACTCCTTACAGTATTTGGATTGACTAATGACTGTACCTTCTTTGGTTTGCTTAATTTATAGCCCAAGGAAGAATGTAAGTTCTCCCATCATGGACATTTCAAATTCGTCCTGCATTAGCTTAGCAAACTCCTTGCAAAGTGAATCATTTGTAGCACCAAAAATGATATCATCTACATATACTTGAACCAATAGTATGTCATTCTTTTTGTGCTTAATGAACAATGTTGTATCAACCTTTTCTTTTAAAATTATTTTCTAAAGGAAATTTGCTCAGTCTTTCATACCAAGCTCTTGAAGCTTGTTTTAAACCATATAAAGCTTTTCTTAGTTTGAAAACATGATTTGGAAATTGATAGTTTTATTTCCAATCAACCCCCAATCCTTTTATTTCCAGTTAACCGAGGGGCAACACCCCTAATCCTTTCATTTCCTGTTAACCGAGGGTCAACCCTCAATCCTTTTATTTCTAGTCAACCGAGGGGTAACACCCTTAATCCTTTCATTTCCTGTTAACCGAGGGTCAACTCCCAATCCTTTTATTTCTAGTCAACCGAGGGGCAACACCCCCAATCCTTTCATTTCCTGTTAACCGAGGGTCAACCCCCAATCCTTTTATTTCTAGTCAACCGAGGGGCAACACCCTCAATCCTTTTATTTCTTGTTAATCGAGGGTCAACTCTCAATCCTTTTATTTCCAGTCAACCGAGGGGCAACACCCCAAATCTTTTCATTTCCTGTTAACCGAGGGTCAACCCCAATCCTTTTATTTCCAGTTAACTGAGGGGAAACACCCACAATCCTTGTATTTCTAGTCAACCGAGGGGAAACACCCTCAATCCTTTCATTCCCAGTCAACCCAGGGTCAACCCCCAATCCTTTTACTTCCTGTCAACCAAGGGGCAGCACCCTGAATCCTTTCATTTCCTGTTGAACTAGGGGCATCGCCCCAAGTCTTTTATTTCCCAGTCAAAGCCTCATGGACTCATGCCTAGGTTGTTCCATTTCTTAATTTAAGCCAGGGGCATCCCCCAAGTCATTTAATTTGAGTCAGGGGTATCCCCCCAAGTCATTTAGTTTCTGTCAAAAAGCCTCAGGTACCCACTCCTAAGCTATTCCATTTCTCAATTTAAGCCAGGGGCATCCCCCAAGTCATTTAGCTTCTGTCAAAAAGCCTCATGTACCCCATCCTAGGCTATTCCATTTCAATTTAAGCCAGGGGAGTTCCCCAAGTCATTTGATTTAAGCCAGGGGCATCCCCCAAGTCATTTATTTTCTATCAAAAAGCTTCAGGAACCCACTCCTAGGCTATCCCATTTCTTAATTTGAGCTAGGGGCATCCCCCAAGTTATTTATTTTTTGTCAAAAAAGTTTCAGGAACCCCCTAGGCTATTCCATTTCTCAATTTAAGCTAGGGACATCCCCCAAATCATTTGTTTTCTATCAAAGGCCTTAGGAACCCACTCCTAGGCTATTCCATTTCTCAATTTGAGCTAGGGACATCCCCCTAGTCATTTGTTTTCTATCAAAAAGCTTCAGGTACCCATTCCTAGGCTGTATCCTTCAATCCAAACGCGTTGGGACAATCCTTTGTGTCATTCATTTTTCTTCGAAGCTTTAAGTATCCTTCTCTAGGCTACCCCATTTTCAATATCAAAGAAATATCCTCTGATTTATTTATTTATCGGGACAAAGCTCTAACTTCAGTTGTCAAACTTGGCACCTTTTTTATCTTCCCCAATTGTCAAAGTTGACACTCTTTGAGTCTTTCTTATTGCCAAAGCTGGCATTGTTAAAAGTTTTCCGTTTGCCAAAATTGTCATCTCTCCAAGTTATCATCACTGAAGCTAGCATTTTTAGACTTCTTTTGCCAAAGCTGGCATTGCTTAAGTCTGTTATTTGCCACAGTTGGCGAACCAAGTTCTCATTGCTAGAGTCGGCTTTTTTTTTAATTACTGAAGATATCATGGTCTGAGTCTTCTATCTGCTAAATTTGGCACATCTTTAAGTCTTCATCGTTGAAGTTAGTACTTTTAAGTCTTTCTTATTGCCCAAAGCTGGCATTGTTTAAGTCTCCTATTTGTCAAAGTCGTTACCTCTTTGAGGATATTAGTGTCAAGACGGTGTTTACGTCTTTACTTCCTTTTCACGATATGAATGAATCATTCATATTTCCGTGAAAAGAAAGTAAAGAGGGGCAGCTGTAAACACCGTATTTTGTCCCCTTTTTAATTTTATTTAATTATTAAAAAATAATAATTTATTTCTCCTCCATTCTGAAAATTCCGTTCGGAATCCGGAATCTGTCCCCTGCTCCACCAGCTTCATCCTCTTCCTCTCCTAATCCTCTTCATCCTCATCAAAAAAAAGGCCAACAACAAAGAAACCATCACTAACGGCAACAGATCAACGAATTCAAAATAAAATAACCCATCACCAACACACGCCCTCTTCATCTCCTACATTCCATCAACAACTATACACACAAGAATCAGAAACTCAAACATTTAGCAACACAAAAACAACCAAAAAAACAAACACCAAACAAAAGAAAAGACTAAGGAGAAGGAAGAAGAAGAGGCCACTGTTCTGGTCATCTTCTTCACAGAGCCAGCAACCCCACGGGTGGACCCTCTCCCTAAACCTCCCCCTGGACCACGAACAGAACTAGCCCCTGTCGTCGAGCACCACCGCGAACGACTCTGACCCCCTCCCCGCGAACCACCAGGTCCGACACCCCTCCGACGTCGTTTGCCTCTCGGTTTCTCTTTCCCTTCCTCTGGGTTTCTCTTTCTTCCTCTCTCTCTCTCTCTCTTTCACAAACTGCCGCCCCTCCCTGTTACGTTTCTTCTCTTTTATCTATTTCTTTCTTTTTATTTTTTTTGTTCTCTTTTCTTTTGTTTTGGGCCTCCAACAGAGGCCCACGCTTTTTCTTTTCTTCTTTTTAGTTTTTTTTTCTCTTTTTCTTTATGGTTTTTTATTGTAATTATTAGAAGTGTTATTAGGATTATGTTTTGAGAGATATTAAATTTGTTTATTTTAAGAGATGCTAAATGTTATTTATTTTCAAAACTTTAAGTAGAAATTAAATGCTATCTATTGATTTATTTCAAGAGATGTTAAATTTTCCTCCAAAAAAAACAAACACTTTTTTTAAAAGAAATGGATAAATGAAAAAGTTTTCCTTTCTTAAATCAAAGTATGGGATATTAAAAAAATCTGAGTATCTTTTAGGAATAAAAGTGACTGGTCCCATCCACGTTAAATCTAAAAATATTAAATATGTGTTTCTATTTAGAATAAACACCATAAAACTTTATGAGCAATGTCGTGCAAAATTACTTTTGCCTACATTCACGATATAAGTCTTCGAAGGTTTATGCACGTGCGAAATACTTCACTTTGTATTTCTCCTTCCTCATAAATTTCTTATTAAAAATCAAATCAATCAAAAATAATATTAAATATAATTTTAAATGTTTTCTCGAATCCAATCCCAAAGAACTACGTAACCCTGATTTCTCAATACAATTGAGAATACGTAGGAGCGGAATCAATTCCTGTCGGGCCCACTTTCTCGTTATTAATTTTTATGCCTCTGTTATTATTTTGATTAATTTTATATAGTCAATATTTTAAATTTTATTGTCACAAGGAGGTTAATTTAGACGCGACGTCTTGTTAATCTCATAATAATATTTTCTTTAAAATGAGGTTAATTTAGATGCGACGTCTTGTTAATCTCATGTTTTAATATTTTTATTTAAAATAGTATTTTCTTTAAAATGAGGTTAATTTAGACGTGACGTCTTGTTAATCTAATGTTTTAATATTTTTATTTAAAATAATATTTTCTTTAAAATGAGGTTAATTTAGACGTGACGTCTTGTTAATCTCATGTTTTAATATCTTTATTTAAAATAATATTTTCTTTAAAATAAGGTTAATTTAGAAATGTCTTGTTAATATCATATTTTTTAATATTTTTATTAGAATATTATTTTCTTTAAAATGAGATTAATTTAGACGCGATGTCTTGTTAATCTCATGTTTTTTAATACTTTTATTAAAAAATAATATTTTTAATTAACTTTATTTTTTTATTTCATTAATTTTATTTTAATCTTTAAATTCATGTACAAATTAAGGTTAATTTGGATGAGACGTCCTGTTAACCTTTACTTTCACTCTGTTTTACTTTTTCTTATAGTTGATGTTTTGTCGAGTTTCTACTGTCATTATTTGTTTTCTTACTATCACTATTTAGTCTTCTATCGTTACTATTTTTTCTTTCTTACTGTCACTGTTTGGTCAAATTTCTTACTGTCACTATTCGGTCTGTTTGTGTCTGCTTTGTCGTTTTGTATGTTTCTTTTCATAAAAGAAGTTAAAATAATTTCTAAACTATTTTGAAATAAGCGTTATCAATTTGAAGTAACTGTTTTATAACGGACAGTTGTGAGGTGCTAATACCTTCCTCACCTGTAATTCGACTCCCGAACTTAGAATTTTATTTTCATAACCAGTGTTTTAAAAGAGGTTTTTCCCGATATTTTTATCCTAAAAAATATTGGTGGCGACTCCCTGTTTTCTTTTCGAAAGGATTTCGAAACTCGTTTTATTTTTAAGGGTCGGCTATCCCGTCACGATCCCGATCGCGACAGAGTTTATACCTAAAAAGGACTTACGACAAGGAGATCCATTGTCTCCTTTTTTGTTTATATTAGTAGCAGAGGAGTTGAGCTTATTGGTTCAACAATCTATGGCATTGGGAGAGTTTATAAGGGTGAAGGTGGGTGAGGGGGAGTGTGTGGTATCTCATTTACAATATGCGGATGACAGTTTGGTGTTTGGGATAGCGGATTTGGTAAACGTGCTGAGTATTAGACGTGTGATATAAGTGTTTTAGATGTGCTCTAGTTTGAAAGTTAATTATGCTAAGAGTTCTGTGGAAGGCGTTAATGCCCAATCTGATTAGTTGCATGTTGCGGCGCATATTATGCAATGTAAGATTGAAGGATTGCCATTTAAATATTTGGGGTTGCCTATTGGGGATTCACCTAGAAGGAAGAGGTTATGGGAACTGATGTTGTTAAAGGTAATGAGGAAGCTTACTGGGTGAAAGTGTAGGAGCTTATCGTTTGGAGCTCTATTTTGTTGATTAAGTCTGTTTTGTCCTCTGTGCCAATTTATTTCCTATCCTTCTTCAAAGCTCCCACAAGTATTGTTTCTTTATTGAATTCTATATTGTCTAATTTTTTATGGGGTGGGTTAGAGGGGAAGGGGGAAATTCATTGGGTCGCTTGGAGGGATTGTGTTTTCCAAAGGGAGAGCGGGTTAAGGTTGAAAAATGTAGCATTTTTCAACATTACTCTTTTATCTAAGTAGAGGTGGCCCTTATTAGAAGATAGAAATAGCTTATGTGTAAGGGTGTTGATGGCTAAGTATGGGGGAACGACGGTTATGGGGGAGGAATATGATAAAAAAAACATCTCTATGGTGAAAGGATTTATGTAATATAGATAAACAAGGAAGTGGACATGGGGATCATGTGACTTCGGGTTGGTGGTCAAGAATGATAGGGAAGATGGTGGGGAATGGTAAAAGTACTTATTTTTGGAATGATAATTGGTGGGGAGGGGTGTCATTCCAGGAGCGATTTCCTCGGTTATATTCTATAACCACGAATGAGATGGAATCAGTTGCTAGTGTGGTAAATAGAGGAGGAGCCAGGGTTGGTTAAGGTTGGAGGAGACATTTATTTGATTGGGAGAAAAGTTTGGTTGGGGAGCTGGAAGAAGAGGTAAGGGGGATAGAGTTAAAAGATAAGGTGGAGGATATGTGGGTGTGGTTGGGGGAAGTGGATGGAGGGTTCTTGATAAAGAGTGTTTATCAGCTTTTATCTACATCTAATGAGGTTCTAGACAGTTTATATAAAAGTGTGTGGAACAAATTTGTTCCTCTTAAAGTTACAGGTTTTGCATGGAAAACGATGAAGAAAAGGTTACGATACGAGTTGAATTGCTGAAGCGATGAGTGATGGTTCCGAATATATGTCCATTGTGTCAAGGTGTAGATGAATCAATACATCATTTGTTATTTTTTGTGCTAAAGCTTATAATGTGTGGGCTAAATGCTTACAATGGTATGGAGTTACAGGTGTGTTACCCGAGGATGGTGGTAGCCATTTGTTGAGTTTCATTGAAATGTTTCTTGATAATAAGGCTCAGCAAGAATTGTGGGGCATCATGTGGTTTGTTATGGTTTGGTCATTATGGGTAGTGAGAAGTAAAGTTGTTTTTGATGATCATAAACTAGATATAGAGAAGGTGTTTGATCGTGTCTAAGTTAGATCGTGGTTATGGTTAAAGACACGGAAAGCTTCTTTTAGTTATTTTATGTTTTGTTGGATAGAGTGTCCAGTAACATGTATTAAATCATGCTAAATACTCGAATACTTTACCGTTTATATATATATATATATATATATATATATATATATATATATAAAGTTGTTTGATTCTTAAAAAAAAAATATGAACAAGGGTGTTATGTATAATGGTAGAGACATATATTACAACCTCAATGAAAAGATCATAGTTTGAGTTATGAAAAAAACACTAGTTGGTGAACAAATATGTTTATGTTTAAGCCTGGACATGGTACTCTGAAAAAAAAAAATCATCTGATAATTCTCAGCCTTGCTGCAAATATAAATATACAGAATTAATAGTCAGAGAGATCAGACACATCTGGATGAAATATTGTTACTTTTGAATTCAATAAATACAAAATTGGTAACTTTAATGGTGAAATGAATATTAGAATAAACAAGTATATGTGTATATATATAATAATAGAGGGTCATGGTAGTGAGTGTCAATTTCATGAATTAACAAAGCATTTGAGGCATGCCTATTTATGTAAACTAATCGAGTAATAAAAAGGTGAAAATGCTTGCAAGAAGGTCGTCACGGAGCTTTTGTCGTGGCCTGGGCAGACTCGAAGGCTTTAATCAAGCCTCATTTTGTGTTTCTTTATTTAATCCTTTATTATCGTCATGGCATTGACAGAATGTGCCATCTAAATATAAAATTATATCTTAATTTCAATCATGCCTAGAAAAAATAATACTCTAAACCTTTGTTGCTATGCTCTGAATCTGTTTCCCAAATGGTTGCTCTCGTCAAGGGATTATGCTCTTAGTTCCAAACCACTTTATGCACCTTTCTATTAAATATTCGCAAAAGCGATTTTATTGAGTAAAGTTGGTGGAAACCATTATTGTTCATCCACACTTCTTTTTCTTCTCTCTTTTAGATTTTTTTAGTGTGTGCATTTTTTAATTAATCTCAATGCTTATATTATTTAATATATTGAAATTAATTTGTGTTTTTATAAAATAATATGTTGTGTTGATTGAGTTAACATTGTATTAACGGTATTATATTGCATAGGCTAATTTTAATATATTAAAGAACAATTTTAATTAAAATTAATTAAAGAAAATATGAACAATATACAATTTATAAAATTTGAGATAAATTTTAACTTATTAATTAATTTTTGGATTGAGATAGAATCGTTATTTTTTAATAGTTAGTACCCATATTTTTTCCAAAGGGTTAGGAAGGTGGTCATATAGTGTTTTTTATTTGTGAAAGTTAATGATGAAACTTCAAATTACTTGATTAAGCAACAACGAGGTGTTGAGTTGAACAAAGGCACAGCACTGAGTATGGTTTTTTTATCTCTTGTGAATTAGAGGCTCTTAAAAGGTGATATTACAAAACTTTATAGTAATTTTGTAATGGGAGGTTACAGAAATGAAATCCAGAACATTTTTAATTTGTCCATATTGTTGAATCCCGCCATTGGATATATACAGGTAGCTTTGCGTGCGAAAACAAATTAATTTTGGCCGTGGATGAAGCCACTCAACATTTGATTCTTATTCTTTAACAGGATTAAGCCATCGCATTTCTTAATTCATTTGTCTTCTTGCTGTTTGTTAGGAATGTTCAAAATGTGAATTTGTTTAAGGACTGAGACAGTTATGTCGCAAGAAATAGATATTCCTGTAACTGTACCTACGACTTCAGAGAACAAATATATTGGCGATAAGGTACCTACTATTTGTAAGAATTTTCTGGTTGGTGTCACCTATCAACCGATTCAATCTAAATAAAATAATCAAAATTTAAATATATTCAAAATTTTAAATAACAAAAACTGATAAAAATTGAAATATTTTTATTGGATTGGCAATTGGATTCTTTTATCTATATTTAAAAATTGATCTAAACTAAACTTATATATAGCATTTTATTCATAAAATAAACTTGTAAGTCACATGTATATAATTATATATATATATATGTGAAATTATATTAGTTAATTAGTTTTTAAAATTTACTTTTAGAGTTAGCATTATTTTTATGAGACATGTCTTAATATTTTGATGTATTTATAAATTATTTAATAGTGTTACATCAATTTAAATATAATCTTATGACTTATATTTTTCTTTATTATTTAAGTTTGTATTTTGTATGAAAAACTAAATTTAATAATGAAACAAAATTTATTTATTATCTTCAAATTAAATAAAAATTAAAAACGGAAGAATTAATCTAATCTAAAATGTTCTTAGTGGATATCGGATTGAATTGAATTTTAAAAAAAAATCAATTAATTCAATGCAAACTACATTATAATTCTATGATTGGATTAGATATTATTTTACTTTAAAACTCATCTAATCTAATACACAAACACCTCTATATCTAATTAATTAAGCATGTGTAATGTCTTTTTAATTAGTCGTACTTAATTAATTAAATCTCATAAATATGCAACTAAATTTTTAAACATACATTTTTCTAATTAAATATTTTTGTAAATACAACTATAATAAGTCATTGAGTCAGAAATATAAGTTGTTATGTCCGGTGTGCAGGGGGTAACGTACTCCTCTCATAACTAGTGTCTAATGTACACTCTCTCACTCTTGTTACACCTCAGTGGAGTCACTGTACCCTTCAAGTTTGTGTTTGTTATCAGTTAGTTCCAAACTGAGGTGAATGGGACACACCGGGGTTATACATGCAAAATGGTTTTTAATGCTTAAGTTAATAATGTGTATAACGAAGTAATAATGAAGTTACGGAGAGCAATTAATGAGAATAATTAATGTAGTATGCATGAGTTAATAAATGCTTTCTGTTTATAGAACCACCATATGTGCAACTTGTGATTTGACATCTATCAGTGTATTAGGTTTTGCTTAGAAGCAAGTTGCCCACTTGCACTGACTCTGACTCAATGTCTACAAATCCACACCGAGATTTGATTATCACTCCGGTTTTTTATTACTTCATCTAATATTTTTCTTAACTTAGTATATATTATTATCTGTTAAACACATACGGTATGCATACCGAATCATAAGTAATAAAGATAACCATAGTTATTGGCATAAAAAGAATCATATTTATATTAAGTCATTCCATTTCCATGAAATTTGAACTCAAGGACACGAATAGTTTCATACCAACTAATATACATGTTTTGGTACACAAAATAAGTATTTGCTATAATATATCTAGTCATTACTTTTCAAACAATCTATATTAATACGTGATATACATTTTGTTCTTGTTACGCAATTACAATTTTTGCAAATTTGTTTCGGACGAGTTGATTAAAGTATGTGCACGTTTGGCAATAAAATGTATTCTAATTTTATGAGGAAACTGAAAGCTACTTATTTTAAATGTGTTTTTATTAGATAAAGAAAGTAATTCTATCTCTCTTTTCATATTAAATAATAATAGGATGTTTATACAAAAATAATAGGAATATATATATATATATATATATATATATATGATTTAATCAACTATGAATAATTTTATAAAAGTTTAAGAAACATGTTCTCTTTTTAATATTTTATCTGATTAATTTTAAAAATGCTCATATAATCAAAATGAATGTCGGTGTACAACATTGATAAACAGTAATTCTGAATATTACGAACATGACTTTTTTTTTTAAGACAAAAAGATTTTCTTTTAACAATGGTTAATTTGAAAGTTGGGTCAGCTGCCCTTTGAAGTTTCTAATGTTGACAAATCAATCTATCAGTATCAAATCACTTCTAAGATTATGTGAGAAAAGTAAAAACAATAATTAAACACTAAAAATCTGCCACATTTGATATTAAACCCCTAGAGGAGGAAAGTCAATATTAAATATTGGTAATTTGATTCAAGTTTGCAAGTTGCAACAACTCTTTGTGAGCTGTGAAACAATCATTCAAATTTTGAGTTGGCATGCTTTTAGACCCGTGAAAAATACTTCTATTTACGGGTATATCTATAATGAATATATGTATATTTATTGAATTATTTGTTAGTATATAAAAATAAAAGGATATATGAACTCGGTTAAAATAAAATACGAACTCGATTTTGTAATCATATTACCTGAAATAGTAGGTATAGATTTTTAAACATGGTTAACAACCGATGTTAAAAATCCTATTTAAACTCGATTCCTACAAACTGAGTTTAAATACATTTAAAATCGATTGTTAAGTAACTAAGTTTAAATGTATAATCATTTACATTTTTTTAGTCACACATTTAAACTCTGTTAAAACATAATTGAGCTTAAATGTTACAATTCTTAAACTCGGTTATGTTTAAATATGGACTTTAAACTTGGTTAATGTCATAACCGAGTTTTATTGTGAGTTTTTGTTTAGCATATGCATGTTCTGTTTTAGTAATATACCCAAACTTGTAATTTTAAACAATCCACACAAATAGTCACAACATATTATTCCAAACAGTTCATTTTGGGTTAAGTTATTATTCGTCAATTAATAGAAACAAACTACGTAATTAATATAAGCAAACTACAACTAATGAAATAAAATTATGTATTTATAAACAACATAATGCAGTATATATTTACAATGAATGAAATAAAATAAAAAAAAATGTCTATCGTAGTTCTTCCCTCACTTCAAGAAAATATTTAGCTCATTGTTCCCTCATATAATCTATGTCTATCAAAGGGAAGAGTGACCGGTCTTGGAAGTGCTGCAAATGAAAGACAGAACAATTAGCTATTCAAATCCAAAGACCAAAAAGTTTTATTATTATATGAAAACAAATTTATAAAATGCAGGCAAGTGGACACTTACGATTATCCATGCATCTATTATATGGTTTTGGACAATGGTCAGCATGGCTTCCTTATTGTCTATGAGACTCCAATGTACATCAAATAAACAATTCGATAATGTTATTTTAAATTATAAGAAGTCAATAAATAACATTGGTTATTATTGGAAGTACTTACTTTTGGGTAGATCCACCACATCTTTTTTTTTTACAGATGCTTCCCCGTAGTTGAGTATATCCGGCTATAGTCTTATGCATAAATAAAAAAATATAATGAGTCAGAATCATAGAAGTATAGAACGAAGTAGTTGAATGTGTAAAGTTAGTTAACTTTTTAATTGAACTTACACCTCAACGATTTGTTTGAAATCCACAAGAGCAGTCCCATGCAATGAACAGAAGCATACAACAATGTTATCCTTAGAACAAATAACCATAAGCTGCCAATGAGAATTGCAATAAAACCTAATAAGTGACCATTCAAAATGATTAAATTAATAGATTTTCATGCATACAATGAACACTCACTGAGAGTGATATAGGGCTAAGTAGACATTCATGTTTGACTCACGCATCCAATTTTTGGATGTAAGATTGAGTGTCCCCTCTGATGTCCTCAGTCTTTTGTACGGATGAGGGCTCTAAGAACCTATATGCCCCATGAACACCGTTATATACAAAATTTATGTAGAAACCTAAAAAAATACACACGATTAGTAACAAATACCACGTAAACTAAAATAATTAAATATAAAAGTATTTACACCATACAAAGTTGGATAATAGAGATGTTCAACATAGTCTGCCCATTTAGGTAATGTAAAGCGGGAGTCAACTTGTCTAGCCGAAGACATCTGCCTGCCGCGGGACCAAAACACAATCAAATTTTAAAATAAATCCCAACTTTTACGTTGCAATCACGTATAAAAAATCGTTCATCTCAAACTGTCCAAACGGATAATTCAAGATTCAACAAAAATGATTAAATTAATTAATTTAATTATCTTTTGTGTTGAATCTCAAACGGGAAACTAGGGTTCACTCCTTCAAAACAAATAAATTTTAAACAACTTGCGATAATATTTAGTTCTTATTATTTAGATGGACACGATGCATGAAAATTTACAATATACATTTATTATTTTTCTCTAACATATACTCTTATTAAATATATTTCTCTCTTAATATCAATATAATTTCAAAAATTTTATTTCTATATTTTAATTAATATGAAGGGTATATTTGGATGTTTAAGAAAAAAAATTGACAAATTTAATATATTTACCTAAACTAACAATTTTTTTATAATAATAGAATTTTCTTAATGCATGTAGTTATAAGAAAAAAAATCAATATGTTTTTATTAAAATTTATGATGGACCCATTTTAGTGTTGAATTATACTTTATTTAATGAGATCAACATAGCTAAATCATGAGATCAACATAGCTAAATTACATTTGATCGATCAACTTTATTTATGCATATAGTAAAAGTACAATATATTTAGAATAAAATTAATTTTTTAGTTGATATTTTTAAAAATCCAATAAATAGTTTTAAATTTAGTTTAAAACTCCTTTTTTTGGTTTTAACTTAAAGATAATTTTTAAGTCAAAAAAGACTAACCCCAAATCAAGCTTTATTTTCTTTTCTTCTAAACAAAGAAACTTTCTTCTCAAAATATAGCTTTAAAAAATTTATAATATTAATTATTATTAATTTTGATTTTTTATAGCATAATCCATATCAGCATTTGATATAATGTGAAACTTAAAAATTTATAACATGACCCTATAAAATAAATAAGTATTTTTATTACTAAATAAATCAGTTTCATAATTTAAATAACGACTTTTATATTACCGTGAAATATAAAAATTAATAGTATCACCATAAAATATAAATGGGTAAGCTTTAAAAGCTACGCTCATAATGGTCCAAATTTGTTGAACGTGATGATTATGACAATAGGGTTGAGTTGATGTTTTCTTGTGGTCAGATTCTATTTTTATTTCATGGTGGTCGGATTATGATAATGACAAAGCTATATGTTTGGGTCTTTACTCATTTTCAAACCCTAACAATGAGTTCAGACCAACATCAACCTTAACATAGGAACTGTACATATACGAAAACCATAGCAAAGAAAAAATAGTCACTTAGTTACAATGTCGCTCATATAACAGAGGAAGAACCAAGTACCTTGCAGGGAAGTCAATGCAGCAATTTGTATAGGAAGACGAAGCAAATGCATGTCCAAAGAACACGAACACGAAGACCAACTCCACATAAAAGGTAGTCGCGGTTGGAACCGCCTAACCTATGCGTGCAAAGAAGAAAAAGAAAACAGTGTACGCTATGACTTTTACTCTTCAAAAATCTAAATAAGTATGCACACTCAACTCGGTTGCTACTTTACCGAGTTTATATCTAACCATTCCAACTAGGTTAAACAAGCAACCGAGTTTATATGTAAACTAAAATAAATAAATGAATAATTCTGATACCCTATAAACTCGATTAAACAACCAAGTTTATATGCTAAACCTAAATAAATAAATAAATAAATAATTTAGATACCCTATAAACTCGGTTATATAAACAATTGAGTTTATATGTATCACATTCCAACTCAGTTAAATAAGTAATCGAGTTAATATGTTTACCCAATAAATAATAAATAAATAATCAAAAACCCTATAAATCTAGTTTTATTGGTAATCAAGTTTATAGATTTGTTTTAAACTCAGTTCCCTTCTAACCGAGTTTATATATTTCGCTTAATATTTGAAAAATACCACCGCGTCATACATTAACATCGTTCCCTTTAAACTAAGTTAATATCCTGTGTTTATATTTAGTTTTTGCACTAGTGATAGGAATAACATTTTCGGTGTCAGTATCAGTCTCAACTCTCTCTTATAAGTTACATTAGTCTACTGGGATCTCGTATTATCTCTCTTGGTCGAATGAGAAGTCAGGAGTCTCCATGTCCAATCTCTGATTATCATACTAGTCTAGTGCGTTGAGGGGCGAAAGATGGTATCACCTGTAAGGACACTACAACGCTCAAGTCAATTCAAATACTCAACATCAAAGCTCGAGCACAAATTAGAGAATGTAACATATACCTTGGTGTATCATAAATAAGAAGTGTTTATAAAGGTGGATAGCAGTTGAGTCCTACACGACACCTGTGTAGACATTCCTGACACCTTTTGCAGGTTAGTTACCGATGTGTCCCTGTCAAATTTACCAAACTCATCATGACACCGGTCTATAGGGACTCTGGTCATTATGAGAGGTTATCTTTTGGGTTTCTCTGGTACCATTATGTGCTTCATGCGACATTTGTTTGCATGGTCTTAATCATGATTCGATATCAGATCTCTGCTGGGACTGGATCATTTATCATAAACAATAGATATGAGTATTACATTGTTCATTCTAATAACATATACTTATAAACATTTATCTTTATTAAATATATTTAAATATTAAGATTTTTGTTGTTTTACAATAAGAAAAAAATATTTAATATCAATTCATGAGAATATTTTTAATGCATTATAAGTTGTAATTTAATTTTATTATATAATACTAATTTATACTATTTCTTACTAAAAAAATTTATATTCAGTGCATTACATTATGTATGTTTCTCTTCTTGAGCATATAATTTTTAAATGTTTAGATAGTTGTAGTTGTAAGTACCCACTACAACCAGCCGCAAGTATAAGTACCCACAAAATTTAAGGGTAGGACTAGTATACTACTTGCACTCATCCTGCCTATTTACATCTCTACCTACTTTGACCTATTGGCAAAGATTGCAGTAAGCACACTAGATCTGATAAATATTGAAAATTTATTATATATTGTGTTTTGTTAACCACATGTGTTTTCCTTTGGTGACAATCATATTGAACCATATGTTTGAGTTGGACCAGCTATCTAAACTAGATCACATGTTAGAATTGGACAATGTTTATCAACATGAAAAACTAATAAAACTAAACTTAAGACTTAAGACAATAAAACCTTGAAAGATATACAAATTCTCAATTCTACTTTTTCTTATAATTACACAAGAACTTTTTTTGATTTCCGTTACTTAACCTTCAACATTGTACTTAAACCCTTTGAAATCTAAGACACCTATATATATATATATATATATATATATATATATATATATATATCACATTCTTCTTCAAATCCAGAACGTGACGAAGTCCAGTGAATGTTCTAATAACTCCATCATGCATTTTAATATAAACTGAACCAATACCAACTATCTAACACGACGCATCAATACCTATCAAGACCTTTCCTCCAAACATTTTTTATATGAAATCAACTATCTTCTATGTTATGTTAAGAACAATCAAAATTAGGTATCCAATGATCTCCAAAATGTTGATTGTTATCAACAATGGAGAGTACCAATTCACTTTTAGACAAGGATTCTTCTTGCACAGTTGTAGCCATTGATTTTATCTTCTTTATGACAATCTTTCTTCCAATGTTCTAGTTCCTTGCAGTTATTACAAATGTCCTTCGGATCTCCCTTGGGCTTCTTCTTGTCTTTATTTTTCTTCTTTTTCTGATTCTTGAACAAATTTGTTATCATCAAACCCACACCGTACCTTTTCAAACACTTTATGTGGAAGCACATTTAAGTGTAAGCTTGACTTACTTTTTCCAAGGTAATACTCTATGTTAAAGTCAAGTCTAAACTCATGACTGAGTAGTCTAAACTCTTTTCTGATTTGTTAATAATACACATCAAGACTCTCAGCTAAAATGAAGTCTGTACTATTTATTTATCTAACAAGTCTGTTCAAGTATGATAGGAGTCTGTAGAACTCCATTTGCAAAGAATAGGGGGAGTCCATAAAATCAATTTGCTCTTAAAATGAAGAAGTCTGTACTCACCCAAAGCTTTACTGAATCGAGCTAGTCTGAACCTACAGACCACGAAAAGATTTCTCACTCTTTGAAGTATTTAAAAAAGGATCTTTCTTTTCCAAATAAGAAGCTGTGTGAACTTTCTCATGTTATCTCTGAAGTTATCATCAAAAAGACAATCAATAGAAAAGTTGAAGACTTTCTCACGTTTATCAAGAAAACTGCCTCACTTGTCTCGAGATGTCAATAAAGCTAAACGTGTTCAGAAGGGATAGCCTAAGGTCAACTGCTATAAAGTGTACATGCTCACTAAAAGTGCATAAGCAAAAAGGATCTTTTGCTAAAGACTTTCGAAGAAATCCAGATAAGAAAATTTCTCTGTAGCATGTGTCTGTACTCGCTGACAGTACCTTCCTCGAAGAGACCAACATCCTTTAAGCTAAACTAACGAATATTTTTTAGAAGGACTATAAATACAAAAAGCTTTCAAATTCAAGATAGTCATGCTGCTTAATTTCATACTTGAACACTCTCTTATTTTCTTTCAAGAAACCAAAGTCTAAAACACTTTTCCTTGAAGTTTCTAAGTTCTTGTATTCAGTACTTAAGTCTTCTTTGTAGTTTTGCTTCTTGCAGACCTTGACTTGTAGTAGTCTTTAGCTCAGTGTACCTATGTAAACATTTCAATCTCTTGTACGTTGAGTTATTTGATTGTAAATTTAAACACTTCATTACTTCACCTTGTACACTCTGGTGTGTTGCTAGAATTTGTTTGTGTTGGAAAACATTTGTGGCCTGAAAAAGATTTAGAAAGAATACTTGGGTCTGTAGCCAGGAGTGGCTAGTGTTAAGAATACTTGGGTTTAAGTCAGAAGTGGCTGGAGTCAAGAATACTATTGCACTGGGCTGGTGCAGTATTGTAAAGGTGTTTTACAATAGTGAAAAATCCTTCAATCTGAAGGAACTAGACGTAGCTTTTACGTTGGAAGTGAACCAGGATAAATTCCGCTGTGTGATTTTCTTTCCCTTCTCTGGTCTGTTAAATTATTTTTTACTTGAGCGGTTTATACTATTCGAAAAAGAGTTTAAGACCTATTCAACTCTTTCTTCTAAGTCTAACTCTGCCGTCACTCTATTTCCCAACGCTAAGAGAACTAATGAAATTCTCATTCAAAAAGGGTAGAGACACAAACAAAATCATCATAGCATCTTCATCTTCAATCTCGACCTCAATATCTTGAAGTTCCATCAAGATCAAATTAAACTAATCCAAATGGTCTTTCAAAGATTCACATTTCTTCGTCCAAAGACCGAAAAATGTCATTTCAAAAGCAACTTGTTGCAATAGAAAACTTCTCCAATTTTAGTCATAAGCCCGCATCCATCTATTCTTCAACATTCTCTTAAAGAACATAATTAGATGCAGATAACGAAATCAATGAATAAGTCTTCTCTTCATATTCTTCAAGATCCTCTTTGATGACAGTCAAGTTTTAAGGATAAAGGTGCGTAAACTCTTTGTTCCTTTAACAGAGCATATCTTGATACGTCAAGGATTAAAATTATTTTTCCCATTTGAGTTCCTTTTTTAAAAAAGTGAATATGAATTTATTAGGTAAAAGACATTTAATCATAAAATTTTAAGGCATTATGAAAAGTACTCTTAATATTTACATACTCTTTATATCCATATATATATATTATATAATGTGAAAGTTATTTATCAAATATAAAAGAAAAGGAGATGATTCAACTAATTCTTTGCTGATCCTTTATTGAGAAATTTTTTATTGGACAAAAACTTATTGTACTTGAATCCAAACTATTAAATAGTAAATTCACGTACTAGACCTTTATCATTTATTTGTAAATTCAGCAGCCTGATACAAAACCAATTGACAAGACAAATATCACTTGTAATCCTCCTAGCTTATGATCAAAGATTTTTATCTAATCAGTGAAATATCTTGTATTAATACAAGAAACTAGAACGGAAAACTTTCATTTAAAATAGAAAAAATAGTAATATCACCAATTCCTTAAGCAACTCACGAAATTAAAGACAACGATGCTACTAATTTAAAAAATGTTAAAGTGTTAGTAAAAATATTTTAAGATTTTACTAACAATATTATACTAATATTAATTAATTTTATATTAATAATTTATTTATTAATATATTGCATTATATTATATGCCTAAATTAACTATACTAATTAATCCTATTGTTTTATTATAGTTAATGTTGTTAACAAAGATTATCTTTAATAACTATTAACTTTTGTGTGTTAATAAATGATAATAATTTTTTGTGTGACAAATCAAATGTGGCACCTCTACTGCATCCACGGCAGCAGTATCATTGTCCCAAACCTATAAGTCTTTTCACATAAGTGGAAAACATTGAACCGTATCCAAACTCCGAAGTTCCATTATAAAACAGAAGAGAGCATTTATAAATACCCAAAATGCATGCGTTCCTCGTAAGCTCATAAAGCATGACTCTCCAAAACAATTTTGTTTTTCCACAAACTGAACCTATGTACTCTTTTTTACGTTTGGGGTTTATGTCAAATTAAATTCACAACTTCTCTTATTACTGCGCTCCATATTTTTTTTTGAATAATGATATATTCATTTATATGGAAACTATTCCAATTTTATTGGATATAGGTACTAATTTCGCCCTTTAATTAATTTTTTTAAAAATAATAATATGGCTTTTGCATATACATATATGTTGCAAGTAAAAAGGGGAGTAGAAACAAGCAGTTTGGTGCAAAAGAAAGGGCAAGAATAATATTCAAGATATATACTACTATTATGAAAGAACCGTTTCTCAGTTGCAACGTATATAAACAGAAAGAAAATGGACCTTTCGTACGTGTGCTTGATCTATAAGTTGCAAGCAACGATGTGTTGTTATTTTCATCTTGATTCTATATGAGGGGGACACCGAGACTTAATGCTCTATGGCTTCTAGTTGGACTCACATGAGATGTACGCCAACTAAAGAAGGGACACCAAGAAAACTATAACAGAATGCAGCCAGATATTTATGCTTTGGGTGCTAAAGCTAAGCAAGTCACAGCCAAAATATTTAGCACTCTTTCAAACTTAATTCCCACATCGAATAACTTGGCCAAGGCCAAATATACAATTCAATCATGTATTACAGGGTGAAAGCTCACCATATTTTTTCAAGTACATGATCATAAATGGCATCATAATTAAACTACATATATAACGAGTGGTATGAGCATGTGCAACATGTCCAAACAACCTACACTAGATCAAGGTGATATATAGAACTGACACATTTAGGAATTCAAGGAGGGTCTCACACTCTTACTTAGAGATTCCTTATTCTATAGCTTCCATATATATAAGGCTATATTGTATATAGCAAAAAAATTATATCAAAAACATAGTTGTGCTCAATATATATTAACATATGTTACAAGTTTGAATGAAACAAGAAACTACAAAACCAATAAATAATTATGCGAGGGAAATTGAACTCATTAGGGTTTTGGAGTGACCAATTAATACAATTTTTTTTGTACCACCCTGTATACAAATTATATACTGCTAGCTATTGCATTTGCATTCCGAAGTACTTACACTCCTCGAAAGCAACATGTTGAGGAATTCCTTGTCGGCAAGCATCATAGTCAGAAGAATTAACCAAAGGAGAGTAAACCAAGGAGCTCATGTCCCCCCAACTAGTGCTTTCTGTTGATGCCGTGTTCGTGCTACCACCATTGCTCAATTCCATCCCATAATTGAAACCATGTTCCATTTCTTGCGGGTTCACACATACCAGTTCACTTAGATCATTTGTGAAGCTTTCAAAACCTTGAAATATGTTTGATGGTTGATGATTATTATAAGTTCCAGTTCCACTACCACTATTGCTTCCATTACTCACCACAGCCACATGATTTGCCATGTTCATTGTGGTTGGAAAAACATGGTCTTGTGAAATGATCATAGCAGTCTCACAAGCATTGGTGTATGGCTGTTGGTGAATTACATCATTGGAAAATCCAATTCCCTCTACTAGCAAGCTCGTTTGGTTGCTGAGATTATCATAGTCTTGGATTGAAGCATTGGCCAACGGCATGGGCACACAAGAATATTTATACTCTGAATTAGGCCAATAACAAGGAGTACTCTGGTTGAGAACTGAAGAAGAAGCCACAGTTAAATTCTTGTTTTCTGTTTTCATTTCTTGCTTCTGAAGGTTATTATTGACTCGGCGAGCTTGAGCTTGTTGCTGTTTCTTTTGCTTGCCAAGGAGCTTCTTCTTCAGCCTTGTGTTCCAATAGTTCTTTATGTCATTGTCTGTTCGCCCTGGTAACTGTGCTGCAATAATTGACCACCTGCATGAATACATTATTATTCCAGTGATTAATTTCTAACTAATTAAGCTATCAATTAATTGGAGTTCACACTTATATATAACATATACACTACTACAAAAAAATTATCATAACCATGACTATTTTTTATGTTACTAGTAATGATAAAAATTTAGAATTTATGACCATAATACAATAATAATTTAAGAATTAATGACCATAAGTAATGAATTTCATCATAAAAAATATAACTTTTATTGTAGTTTAGTAAATATTTCTGATTCCACAATAAACTTAATTGTTTAATTACCTGCTTCCAATACTGACATAGAGGCTGCAGATGATGTTATCTTCTTCTTCTGAGAAACCCCCATGTTTGATGTTTGGGCGAAGATAATTCAGCCATCTAAGTCGACAGCTTTTCCCGCATCTCTTAAGGCCTAATTGATCCACAAACATGCAAATAAAATAAGAGTCACTGTAATTACTTAATATGTAGATCGAATTTTGTGTTCTGAATTAAGATTGGGAAGTTAATTTAGAATTTTATGTATATATTTGTGCAACAAATTAAATCAAGCATGCATACCTATTTTCTGGGGCAGGGCTATCCAGTTACCACCAGTACCATGTTGCTCTATGTAGGCTTTGAGTTTGGCATCTTCTTCAGGTGACCATGGACCTTTCTTGACGTTGGCTTTGTCACAGCAAGGAGCCCTTCCCATGTCTGCTATGCTTCTTTCTTTCTCTATTTGTGTGTCAGTTGGTTTGAGTTTCAAGTAAAGCCAATCTTTAGTATGAGTTGATGATTATGATAATAATGGTGTGTGTGTATATATATATATATATATATATAAAAAGAGGGTAGGAGCTAGGAGGGAAGAGAGAAATAGACTGGAGAGAGAGAGAGAACTTTGGAAGGTTTCAAAAAGGTAAATGAAATAAAAAATGACTCTGCTTTATGCCCAAAATGATGTGTCTGGGAAGTAGACCAATGTTTTTCTTATTGTCCTAGCTAGTCTAGAATAAAATTTATTTATGGAAGATGTCAGGTGAATACTAAAGTGGAGCAATAAAAAGTTGTCATTTTTAATTTTAAAGTATTATCAAAATATGTTGATCATAAAAAATAGCAATATAATATATAGTGTTTATGTTTTACGTTAAAATGATGCAATTACATATTAGATTTTTCTTCACTGAATTAGATGCATTTGTTAACCATGTTTATCAGCTTTTAGATGTAATCCTGCTCAAAACCTTTCCAAAAAAATATGTGCATTGTTAATTTCTCAAAAATATGTCTGACTAAGTATTATTAATTAAATAAACGAGTGAAACTGTTTAAAAACTTGTTATAAATGATAATCTGAAGAATTAATTATTGTTATCTGTAGTTGGATTGGATCCTGGTGATCCTTGTTTATGTTCATTCACCTATCCTCTAATTGGCAGTCTCTTTCATATATTATTTTTGTGAAATAAGGGGGATGTGAATTATTGTTGTGGATGGTGGTCATAAACCTCATGCATGGTGCAAAAGTAGTGGGACCAAAATAAAGGTTGAAGGTTAAAGTGATTAAAACCTCTTTTCGTTGAATGGTTCTTTGATTACATAATGCCTAGAAGAGTGACTCTTCGATTACGCATGAGAAAGAATCAGGACATGTCTCTATGGAACTACCTAACCTCCTCCCCATAAAGCTAAAACAGTTCAACCATGATCACCTATATTCCATTTTCATGGTGAAATTATTGGGACACTCCTTTCCTATGGAAGGTTTTCCCAAGGTTAAAAATCATATATACTCTCTGATTTGAATTTAACAAATACAAAAAATGCTCCTAAATTTGTATTTTTGTTTCTTATTTTAAAAATAAATAATAAAATTTTACACAAATAACATTACAATACATAGGTAGTCATACACCAAAGAAAAAAACACATAGCCACTAAAATTTTTATGTTTTTAAACTTTATATATATATATATATATATATATATATAATATGGTCTTCTTTTTCTTGTTCATTAATCCTAAGGATAATTTCATAAATATAGTAAAAATAATTAACAAATTTAATATATATTTAATTAGATAATTGTGCTTTTAAAGAAAAAGAACAAGAGGAAGTAGAAAAGAGTAATGTTAGAATGTCTTAATAAATTTTCATGATTTATGATAACGATTTTGTGTTAATTACGACTCTAGGAATTGAATTTAAACTATCAAAAGTAATACTGGTATTTTTTTTATGAAACTCAAATTTATAATTTTTTTTCTTTTTATAAAATATCATTAGACATTTTTAAGGACATTATTGATAAATTTTTTCTCATACTCCTATTTATTGTAAAAAAATTTAAAAGTTAAATAGTCATATTCTCTTATTTTAAAAATTTATTAACTAAGAGTATTCTTAAAAAAATATTTGAACATATATAACACAATTAATGAAAATGTTTCTTTTGATGATATAATCTTTTGTTTCGTATAGACAGAGCTATAATAGTTTTTTATTGACAATATATACATTTATTACCCCTTATTTTTGTGTTGGAATTATTACATGCATGATCTAATAAAATATTATTACTTTTTTAACTCATCCCAAGCTAACAAAACTTTTATTCTATTTTTTTTTGCTTTTAAGGAAAGTGGTAAAACCATAGCCTAACTGTCTAAACTCTTATTTTAATTACTTAAACCATTTCCTCTGTTTCTTTTTTATCTTGATTTTAAAAAATATTCTTTTTTATTTTCTTTTTAAAAATGTAATAAAGCATTTATTACTCATTTTCATATTATATTATTAGTCTTTAAATAAATAACTATAATGAAATATGAAATAAATAAGGAGGGAAAAAGTATAAGGTTAAATTAGGAAATTAGATGATGAAATTTTGAATTCTAAGATTATTTATTTAACGACTTTATTAATATGTTTTTTTAAAAATTACATCCAATGAAAACAAGAGAGAGAATAATTAATAACAAAGAAAACTATAAAGTGCAAATGCTTGAAATTCGAATGAAATTAAGAATTTGACGGAAATCAATATTATGAAATTATAAAGCTTATTAAAAAAGATAAAATGGAAAGTGTGAGAGAGAAAATGTTAGAAGATGCACGAAAGAGAAAATGCGCATTTACATGACAATGAATCAGGCTGGCAAATTAATTATTGATATCTACTATACAAGCATGCATGTTTTTCCATATGGTAGGTAATCCGCAATTAATTAGTAATTACTACGTTGTTTGGACGTACTCTCCAATTCCAAACATATTGCTTATGAAAGGGAAAATAGATAAAAACATGTCATTGGATAGGTGAAACTACAAATTAAATTAAGAAGAAAAACATAAGAATATAATATTCTTCACTTTTTCTTTTTACAATATATATTGTTGGATTTGAATTAAAACCAGTGACCACTGAGTAGTATTATATAAAATGACAACAATTAATTATAATTATTTACATCAAATTAAAAGATAAAATTAATTAAAATTAAAAAAATTTAGATATGATGATATAACAAATTTTAAAACTTTTAAGGAGATAACAATATTTTTTGAAAAAATTAATGTAGATAATGGTGTATATTATTATTTTAAACTTAAATCAATCTTGCCTATTTAATTTGTTTTGATGTAGATTAATTGTTCTCATTTCTTAGATACGCTTTCAATATATATATATGTATAAGTTAATGATAATTGAATTTTCATTTCAAATTAAAAAAATATGTAATTCGAAGATTTACAATTATGCTTGTCGGTATAAAATCTGTCATATTTTTAATATTTTCTAAATAGATAAAATTTGACTTTAAAATAATAAAAAATAAAATATAATTAGATTTAGGCCCAATAAAAAATTTTACTGGATTTTGGTCCTTAACATTTTAAATTGTCGGGAATTAGTCTATAACATATATTAATGAATCTTTATTAGTATAAAATGTAGATACAAGCATGAGATATAAACACAGTTAAAAAGTAACCATTAATAAAA
This sequence comes from Clitoria ternatea, assembly GCA_037962975.1. Lineage (NCBI taxonomy): Eukaryota > Viridiplantae > Streptophyta > Magnoliopsida > Fabales > Fabaceae > Clitoria > Clitoria ternatea. The sequence goes on along the minus strand of CM075670.1, from coordinate 18,074,288 downwards.
TGTGTTGTGACATTTTTGAAATTTTTAAGAAAATAATATAATGTTTAAAATAAGATATAACCTTGTTTATATAAGACATATAAACACAGTTACAAACACAGTTATATGCCTTATATTTAAACACGGCTATCGTATAACTGTGTTTATATTTATAAGATACAAACATGGTTATAAGGCAACCGTGGTTATAGAGTTTACAGGACTTATATTTAAGCATAATTATAAGGCAACTGTGGTTATAATGTGTTTATATGTCTTATATAAACAAGGTTATAGCTTTAACCGTGCTTATATGTTTTAACTGGAGCATTTTTTGTTTTCACATTTCATTATGTCGCGCCTTATTGAAACATTACGCCTCATTGAAAGGACTTTCCCTATAAGCTTTCTCCCCTCTGCCTCTCTAGTTTCCTCTCTGTTTTCCCGTTGCTTTGCCTCTTCCCGTCGCATATGTCTTCCTCTCAGGCGTCATTGTTGTTCCCATTGCTACTCCAACAAGTAAGTAAAGCTTCTGACTGTCCAGTTCTTGGCCCCTTAAATTACTCATTGTCCTTCTCATTGTTCTTGGCCCTCGTCTAAGCTTTGTGCCCTTTATTTGTGTAAGGTTTCGTCTCTGTTTTCCCCTTTCGTTGGTTGTTCCCATCATGCGCCGTTGAGGTTCTATCTATGTTCTCGTACATCATAACCGTGCCAAGTATATGTAAAGTTTCTCACTATCTTGTTTGACAATGTGTGCAATGTTTGGCAATGTTGAGATATATAGAGATTTACATTCTCGATGCCTATATTCTTCCACTAATAATAATAATAATAATAATAATAATAATAATAATAATAATAATAATAATAATTATTATTATTATTATTATTATTATTATTATTATTATTATTATTATTAATCAACATTTAGACTTATTATATCAATAAAAGTTAATTTGTTTTTTATGCATAATAAATTGGATGAATCTTGCATTATCTTTTAATTTGTTAAGTGTCGTAAGAGTACATATTGTTTGAAGAAAAATTTGTACTCTTCACCAGTTACAGTGTTATGTTTTGGTGCCTGAGAGAAAAGATAAAGAGAATAATGTTTATATATAAATATAAGAAATTAAAGATATGATAGGTATGAGAGTAAAAAGTAAAAAAAAAATAGTGTCAAATAATGTTTAACGAAATTGATATCATTAATTCCACAACAATTGAAGCTACTAGGTCAGTGTTAAGTTGAAAATTTAAGATTGTTGCTTGTCCCATCTATTTCAATTAATGAAGCACAACAAAATTCTCATTGCTAAATTAGTCCAATGTCATGTGTCTTTCTTTTTTTCATGTTTGAAACATCATTATTCTAATTAAGACACCATTCAATAATTAGCGTTAATTTTATATATTGTATTTCCATGTTATATGGTTCTGTTTTTATTCTTTTTAAATGGTTGTTTTTCTTTTTAAAATTAAAGGGACCCGTATGACAATATAGATATATATAGTCATACGGGTATATAGTTAACTGTATGTGTTCTCACTTAGAGACGCATTTATAATGTATGGACTACTACTGCTTTCCAAATAAAACCATCACATTATTCTCGTGTTTTGCATGTTACTTCACAATATTAAAAATGATCTATAAAATTTGATAAAAATCTATAGAAATTTTAATAAATTATAAAACAATTGTATTTTATATTAAACACCAGACAAAGGAGAGGGTCCTTATACCAATCTACATAAGACACATTAAAACCCTTCAGTCTAAAATAGACTCAAGACACACAATAGAATCTCTAAAGATAATATCATTAAGAACAACCCTTCTTTAGCTCTGTCTTGAAATGAAACCGTGAATTGGATGTTGAAAGTGAATAAGCGTTACTTATTCTCTCCTCTCGCAACACTTCTTTTTGTCAACTACCTCACAATCTATAAACATGAAATAATTAAATCTCCTAAACCATATCGTGATTTAATTGCTTTAATTTTTGTAAGTAGTTTAAAATTTCTCTACTTTACATAAGTGAACCGTAGTTACCCGTTTGAGATTCGACATAAATGGTAATTAAATTAATTAATTTTATCGTTTGTGTTGAATCTTAAGTTGTCCGCTTGGACAGTTTGGGATGAAAATTTCTTTTATGCGTCATTACTATGTATAAGTTAGCACTATTTTAAAATTTGATCAAGCTTTGGTTACTTGCATTTTGTATTGTTCCCTGGGTGCATATTGATTGTGGTTGAATTTGATGTCACCACTTTCATTTCGTGTACTTAGAGACCAATATGAAATGCTACCAAAGTTGTGGCTTTCATTTTGTCATTGCTACGTATTATTTCTTCTGCATCCACGCTTGAACCATTAAAATTTCATTATCATCAATTGATATGGTTTCATTATCAGTTGAGGTTTCTTTTTCTTCTTCAGCATCATCAACACAAGATGGAATCTCAACTTCTTTAATATCCCCTACTGTCATATCTTCATCATTGTGCTCTTTAAAGCTGGTTTCTTCAAGCACAAAATAAAATGACAACCCCTCTTCCTTTTCTAACCAATATTCATCATTGATGTCGTCAACAAATGCATCCATTGATAAATCATCCTCTAATTCAGGAGTTTCTCGCACTAAGCACACTTCATCATCACACTCTTCAAATAGAGCGGTGAGTAGCACTTCATTCTCAATTTCAGGAGTTTCTTTTACCAAGAACATATGAGAAAATGGAAGGTATTTCAGGTCCTCAAGGTTTGATTTGCATACCGCTTCATCAAATAACTCCTATTATGATTTTATCCTAAGGCCTAGTTTTTCGTCCACCACAATTTCTTGAACTTCTTGAGATTCACTTCTATTTCAACAATCATATGTTAAATTTCAAAGTCAGGTCCTTCTTCAAGCTCTTCATCATCCATGCTTCCAACATGAGATTCTACTTGTTCTTTTTCAAGCACTTCTTCAAACTCTGATTCTTCATCTTAAGCAATATCATCATCCCATTGCTTAACGTATTGGTCTTGTTATGCAACCACACTATCACACTGCTCTGTATCTTGTTTAGCCATTTGCTTCACAATTAGTTCCACTTGATTCTAAATATTTCTGATAGAAGTATCAAAATTCTTGAGGCCAGTTTGTGTAAATTCCATAAATTGGGCAAGTATGTTTTCCAACTCAGATTGTCTTTCCTCAATTGGTTGCACATTCTCTTCATGGTTCATGCCTAGAGTTTGTGTGTACTGGAGAAATTCAACAAGTGTATCTTCCAAATTTGTCTTTATCACTTGTAACTTTTTCAAACTCCAAACAAAATTTGTAAACAAATATAAAAACAATCCTACTACTACTGTTAGTCAACCAAAAAATTAATAATAATAATAACAAAACAGAACTAAATGAAATTAACAAAACTAAAACAAAACAGAAAATAACTACAAGAAAAATGGTTCAGTCTAATGGCTTCCCAAGGATTGTTGATATTAATCAACAATCTCTAGCAACGACGTCATTAACTTGATATGGATTCATCGTGTGATAAATCTTCTGGCAAGCGCACCAATCGTTAAAAAGTAGTAATTAATATTGTTCCCACAGGGATTGTGTGAAATACCATAATCTAGGGAAGAACATTATCTGAACTGTCACAAGCATACAATTCTATTTTTATATTTTCTAAATTATATTGTATCTTTGTTGTTTTTCTAACAGTGATGTCATAATTACGTAATAGGAAAGGATAAACAAATATTCTAACAACAGATTGGAATTAGTCTCAACATACATTTTCACCTAAATTCACATAAAAGTAACATCAGATTCAGTCTCAACAATGTTCGATTTCACAAATGAACAATTCCTAATCTCTTAGTTAATTATCACTAATCCAACACAAACTAATCCTAATCCTTTAGGTATCAATTTATATTGAATTTAATTGTAAAATTAAAGGGGAACCTTAGCTATTCACCTAATTCTTTAGGCCTGAAGTAACTAGGTTAGCAATTCCAAACCTGAAACTCTCACCATGATTCCTCTCTAGTGATTGCTTTTGAATAAGCCTTGGATTTCCCAATCCAAGCAGATAAACTCTGAAATTGCCATGTTTCGAACTTGTTTTAACTGAATCCTTTGCTCCAATCAATTGAACTCAAGATCCATTACAGCTGTAATCAATTCCAATCCTAGGGATTTAGGCACACATGGAGGGGAAAGGAATGGAACACAAAATAATATGCAGAAGATGAGAGAATTTAGAGAGAGAAAATATTAGAGAGAATAAAAATCTAAAAATGAATTAATTCTATAATGTCTTAGTTACAACTTAGTTCTAATTTACAAATATATATATACAACGTTAAAATAACTACCTAAACTAAATATTTACAATAATGCTATTAATGAATATGTACAAATAAATAGGGTAACTTAAGTTAACTACAATACATAAGTTCACATTGTCCGACAATTCATAAAGCTTGGGTGTGTCACATTAGCGTTCCCACATTGTATAGGCGTAAGTGCATGCTAGGATCATGGTCCAGAGAATGGGCGTGTAGATGCTGGGTTGTTGCGTATGGACGCGGAGACACTGGATGGTCTAGATGGTTGGAACACATGATAAGCTATGAGCATGGATGTTGGGCGTAGCCACGCCCAGCTACTAGAGTGGCACTATTGATGAACGTGGGTGCTAGTGTGAGTGTAGCATTGGCACGCATGGTCTCTAGAAAGGCATAATGCAACACACACCCAGCGTAGGCTTACGCTGATGATCATGGCCGCGTTGGGTGATCATTGGTCTCTGCCCTGATGTGTTTTGGTTACAACATGGACCAGCATGAGCATACGCTAGTCGGTGTGCTCAGGCGCAGTGGGTTGGGTCCTAGTGATGCTAGCTTTCATTCCCCAACTTAAGTGCATGCTTCCCTTGGCCTGAAACATCATATAAATTCACACACACACAATTTTCCTACGCTGGCTCTGGCGTAGGTACGCTGGTGTTAAATTACCATATTTCATAGATTTATAATTTAAGGCTAAAAATTACATAATTAATAATAAAAATACAAATAATTTATAAAATGTCTAAATTTCATAACTTAATGAATATTTAGCAATTATACTCCTAAATTAACATATATATATAAGGTAGACAAACATTTAATGACATTGAAAAAAATATAATTTTGCTTATATTATAGGACAAAAGAAATCTACTAAAATTTGTTTATATTTGAAATCAGAGATTGTATAAGATATTTGAGGGTGTCACAAATATATATATATATATATATATATATATATATATATATTTACATTAATAACAACTTAATAAAAAATATTTGAAGGCAATGTGGCTTCCTCTCACTACCAAAAAGGTCCGCCCCGTTGACAATGACTATGATGGTCGAAATGACGATTCCAATATGGGGGATCAAAGTGATGGGGGGTGGTGCGGGTGGATGGAGAAGAATATGGAGGGTGGAGGTGGAGTGCGTGGTACATGGGATGTGGTGGAGGAGGGAGAAAACGAAACATATATGTAACTTAAGAACCAAGTTGAAAACTTTATATGAGTTAAAAGAACAAATTAACAAAATAAAAATATAAAAGACTTAAAGACCCCTTTTAAAAACAATTTTTAGTTTTTTAGTTTTTGAAGTCTCACATTGTCTACTTCATAATCTTTCGCGTGGTTTAAATACTTGTTGGGTCACTTCAATCATTGCTAATTGGTTTTGGGATGGAACCTTTAACATTAAATATGACAATTTGGGCTTAAAAATAGACGGGTCATGCCAAGGATTTAAGCCCATTTTCCCAAATAAGCCCGGCTCGTTTTAGTCCGTCAAAAAATAGGCCATATGCGGATCGGACCGTTAAGCCAACATTAAAATATTAAAAAATAAATTTATATTAATATATAATTTATATAGTTTAAAGAGGCCATGTTTTCCTATTTTTTTAATTTATATATATTACTATAAATTTAATAATATAATATTATAAAATATAAATAATAAATTTTTGTTGTCATTTAATGGAAATATAATTTATTTGAATTTTTAATCAAATAAATTGGGTTAATTATAAAAAATTAGTTTTAAAAAAGGTGAAATTTAGTTTTTATATCTAAAGTTTTTTTTAAAAAAGAAGGCTTGAAAATAGTACAAATTTAAAATAAAAAATAACATGCATAATTTAGAAGAAGAAAAATGGGTCGGCCTGTTGGCCCATAGGTCACATAGAATACAGGCAGACCAATGTTATTGGCTCGTTTTTCTATTTTGTCTTGACCCATATTTTGACGGGCTTTGGCCCGACCCGACCCGTTGACCTGTTTTGTCACTCCTATTTAACATGATATCAAAGCTATTCTTTCTAGTTCTTATGGATCAAAAGTTGCTCTTTCGTTATGTGTCAAAAGTTACCCTACAGGCTTCATTGAAGAGACGTGTTGGAAGTCCCCATTTTTTATTTTAAAAACTAAAAAAGCAAAAAAAAAAAATTTACCTATTTTGCTTCTCTATTGTTATTTTTAATTTTGAAAAGTTGAAAACACAACACGATTTCATTAATGGCATATATATAATATTCTTTATTACTTTCTTGGAAGACTCTTATTTCTCCTTAGCCATTCATGAGGGCTATACACCCAAACCAAACAAGCTTTTTTTTAATATATATCTTATTCTTAAAGACATTTCTTTAAAATTGTATATTAAAACTGTTTCTAAAAGCTAAAAAATCAAACATTTCTCTTTGCCTTAAAAAACAAGAAGTATGAAAGTCAAATAAAGGATTTATAAAAGAAAAAGCAGTTGAATTTTCCTAAAATTTGTTTACGAGCTCTCATGTGCTTAGAAAGTAAACAAAGTTGTGGAAGAAACACAAGTAAACTTTTCAAGAAGGGAAGGAAACAGTCTTAGTGGTAGGCCACCGTCTATTCTCATTTCTCACTCTTTTTTCCTCCTCTTCCCACTACAATGAATTAACCATGGTTAACTATTTACCTTTTCAACCATCTTCTGCGTGCGTAATCGTAGACCTAGCTAGTTCAGACAGCCTTTTTGACAGGGTCTTATTTCCTTTAACTTATCCAAAATCTACTCTCTATCCAATATGTAGCTCAAGGGATCTTTCTTCACTACCTTCTTTTGTGCCTTCCAACTAAGTTATATTACTCACTTATCGCCCTGCCTACATGTCATCAACATTTGAATGCTTGTATAATGAATAATTGTAATTTATTGTAACAGAACTTTAGATAAAAGTGATAATTTTTTATTTTTTTCCCATCATAATTGGCTTTAAAATAAAGTTATGTCAAGTACGTTCTAAATGCTAAAAAAAAATTAATTGCTATTTCTCTTTTTTATTCAATTTAATATAGATCATACTTTAATCAAGAAACTGTGATATACACTGATGACATGTGTATATATATATATATAACACACACACACAGACAGCTTAAATTACAATTATAGAGACACTCAATCATTAGGGTCACTGATTGTATGTCATTTTCTTATACTATATGATGTTTAGCTAATTATCTTTCAAATTTGAGTTGGCCCCTTTGGTTTTGATTTAAGTTTCTATCTGTAGAACATGTGCTACGCACAAGTGGTTAATTTGTTGTTTGTGAGAGTGTCATCGGATCTTGACAGACAAGAATTGAAGAAACGTCGTTAATTTTAACTATTCAAAAGAGAAGACACTTAGTCTACAATGATCAAGTGTGAAACTGAAAATCCAAATGTAAAAGGAGGACTAATTAAGTTTTGAAGATAAGTACAGTACAAGTGTGACCCAGTGAAGAGGTAAGCGGAGAAGGTTCTATCATCATGAACATTTCTAAATGAATTAGTTTACTGCTAAAGCTTTGAATACTCAGTCGAATACTTAGCATACACATGAAAAGAAATTGTCTAGGTGAACCTCAATTGCAAAGTCAAGTTTTAGGTTTAAATGGCAAAATATTCTTCCATTTTCCATTTTCAAGTAAATATCAGGAAATTTACGTTTTATGAATGGTCACGCATGAGCAATAACTAAACAGTGTGACTAGGCTTTTGCTTCAAATTTCAAGAACTTGGTAAAACAGAAAAAGAAAATCATTTTTTGAACGATTTTTCAGTTGATTACTTCTTATTAATATAAAATATTGCTATACTCCGTTTCTCGTCTTTACAAGGGAAAGTAATAAATTTCATTTTTATTAAAAAATAATTGAAAATATCTATTTACATTAATATTGTATAAAAGTTAATTAATCATATTTTTAACCATGTAATGAATGGTATTTTTTATACAAAAAAAAATTCTCACGTAATCCTTGTAAATATTAATATGAATATGTTTGTGTTTTACCTCCTCTTATATTTGGGATTGAAGATGGTATAAAATATTTGATATACTCCGTCATTTCCTATTATAAGTCACTAAACTAAAATATGGGTGTTTCATTTTACAAGCCTTTAAAAAAAATTAGGAGTATTTATTATTTTTACTATTTCACCCTTAAGAATTAAATATTTTTATAATTAATACATGATAGTGAAATTTGACTTTATATAAAAAGAAATTTAAGAAGATAAAATTATTTTTTATAAGTTCAACATATTTTGTGTCTTTATATAATGTTTATAATATGAAATATAAGGAGCATTTTTTTTAAAGTATCCTGAAAAGAAATTAGTTACGTTGATATATTAGTATATAAATATTTAAAGATAATAAAAGAATACTTTTAGTTATATTTAAACCAGGAAAAAATAGTTTAAGAAAAAGTCGCTTATAATGGAAGGGAATAACTGATTTGAATAAAATGTTTCCCACTAACAGTATAACACGGGGATATTGGTGTATCGCAATTTTCTAAATGAACTAAATTATTTAATAGCATAATGTATCGAATTGGTAATACAGACTTTCATTTCTCATATACGTACTAAATAATTTAATTTTTGTTAAACAAAACCATGAAAGTATAGTTATTTTAAAAATATCTTTAAAAAGAAGTTATCTTAATTAGTAATTGATTTTGGTAGTGATAAATTTTTTAATACAAGTTATGCAAGCATGACAAGGGATGATTGCAGCAATCCAAAAGTCTTGAGAGGGTCACTGTGTGGGAAATTTGCTTCAATTAACTGCTATATGATCTTTTATAAGGGCACTGAATCATTTCTGTCCTATCTAGTTCACTTCTTTTCCACGAGAAAAAGGGTTGTCTCAAGTCAGCTACGCGGTTTCTTCTTCCGAGTTAGAAAGTTAAAAAATGATAATGGAGGAACAGAGGTCAAAAAGAGAAGTGCATATGAGACAAAACCATAGATATTAAATTTTAAAAAAATGGTATTAAAATGGTACACTTAAGTATTTTCCCCTCAGGGATCAAAGCGATACTTTTTAGATTTTAAAATATTTTTATATATAAGGTTTAAACTTGAAATCTCTGATTAAGAGAACACGATTTACAAAATAAAAGCATGTTTATCGGTTAACGAAAATTCTATACACATTGTTAGTGGCATAGTCTGCGGATTAGGGGACACCTGTATAGGACATAAATACATGATTGTCTGGCTTATTTGAATCCAATAATATTACAGCTTGATTAACGATGTTTTACTTTTGAAATAAGGAGTAGTTCAAATACTCTATTTTTATGTCCTTCTCAATTTGACCAATGTTCAGATGGTGGTATTATTTTTATAAATTTAATTAAATGTACAAAATTTTATGTGATCTTCGATCATTAGTTGATATATCATCTATCCTTTAGTTACTACTTAGATTCACTTCACTTGTATTGTCTAATACAGCATATATAGAGAGAGATAAAGAGAAGTGTATAGTTAACAAAAATTGCTAGGCAACCTCTTTTTATTATACTTGTTATTTTTGTTTTATATTTGTTTATATAAGCCTAATTGTATTCCCTATTTTTAGGTAGAAAAATAAGAAACTCAACTTGTGATGGATTTGTTTTGTCATGCTGTTATGATCTCTGGCGTTTCAGTAGAACCTGGACCATTCTTTCTTTGTTTATTGAGGCCACAACCCATATGAATAATTCGACTACTTCATATTACTTGCATCCCAATGAAAATTCAGTTTCATTGATCGTTTCTATAAGGTTATAGAAAAGAATTATCACATTTGGGCATGTCGGATTGATCCTTTTTATGCTTGTTGGCGCTGTAATAACATGATGATTCTTGGTTGGTTACAGACATTTTCAAGTTCTAGTATTGCCCATTTTGTTCTTTGGATTGATCGTGTTATTGATCTTTGGAATGATTTGAAGGAACGTTATTCACAAGACAACAAGCGCAGTATTACTGATTTGTAAGAAGAACTCTTCAACTGCAAACAAGGCTGTTACACTGTATTTTTTAACTTATCCTCTCTATAATTAAGTTTCAGTGTAGGCTGTCATTTTTTTTTTACTTTCCCTTATAATTGTCAGTTAGTTTTTTTTCCCTGCACTCTCTTTCACAACTTGTATATAAGCTTTTTCTTCTCTCAGTTTTCAATTCGAGGAAAACTATTGAAATATTTCCAATACTCTTGCAACTTCTCTCTCTCTTTTCTCTGCTTTATTTTTGCCTTGTTTCCATCGCCAAGAAACTGTAGGCATGGAATTTCTCCTTTTCTACATGGTATCAGAGCCCCTTTCCTAGGGGCTCTGCTGCCAAACTCTGATTCTCAAGTTCGTTTTCCTCCTTCAAAAATTTGTTCTTCTCCTCTTTCTTTGATTTGGTGATCCATGGCAAATCCAGCGATTGATGTTTCTAGTCCCTATTATCTGCACGCAAATGAGAATCCTGGAATGCTAATCTCAGGAGTTCAATTGAACGGAGCAAATTATCACACGTGGTCTCGATCTATAACTGTGGCCCTAAGATCGAAGAACAAAGTTCAGTTCATCGATGGTACCTTGCTGAAACCTGAACTTGGCGATCCAATGTTGATGGCATGGGATCGACGTAATACCATGGTTCTATCGTGGATCACTCATTCTTTGGATTCCACGATAGCTCAAAGTGTGCTATGGATGGAAAGTGCTTTCGAGGTATGGAAGGACTTAAAGGAACGATATTATCAAGGAGATGTTTTTAGGATATCCGAACTTCAAGAAGAAATCTATGCAGTGAAGCAAGGGAATCTGTCTATCACAGCCTACTTCACTCAATTGAAGAGCCTTTGGCAAGAATTGGAGAATTTTCGTCCAATTCCAAATTGCACCTGTGCAGTTAGGTGTTCTTGTCAACTCATCCCACGATGAACTCCTATAGGCAAGGTGATTATGTGATTCGTTTTCTGAAGGGATTAAGTGAACAATATGCTCCAGTTAGAGCACAAATCATGCTGATGGATCCTCTTCCATCGATGAACAAGGTCTTCTCTCTTCTCGTTCAACAAGAAAGACAAAATGGACCAGTGTTTCAAGAATCTCAGGTCCTAATCAGCACAGGGAACAATTTTAGTGGAGGTAGAGGAGGAAATTTTTGAGGGACAAGCTCCAACACTGAAGGCAGAGATTATGGCAGAGGTAATGGCAGAGGTAATGGCAGAGGTCGTGGATCGAAGATATGCTCCTTTTGTGGAAAATTAGGCCACACTGTGGATGTTTGCTACAAGAAACATGGATACCCTCCTCACCTCAAAAAGAATGCTATGGTGAATAATTGTGGTGAATTCCAAGATGATGATGACTTGGAAGACTACAAAAGTGCGATTTCTCATAAGGAAGTACCTGAGAATTCAAGTCTCATTTTCACACCAGAACTGCAGAGACAGATTATGGCATTGATCCAACAATCAACATCCTTACCCCACACCAACAACTTAACCAATCATGTAGTAAACCAAATTTCTCCTTTCAATTCTAATTCCAAACCATCAGGTATAATTTCATCCTTAATTGACATATCAAATCCAAATCTCTGGATAATAGACACAGGTGCAACTGACCATGTTAGTAGTTCGTTATCCTTTTTTCAATCACATAGAACCATAGATCCCATTTACATAAAATTGCCTGATGGTAGTAAAGTCTGTGCCACCATTTCAGGCACAGTTCATCTCTCAAAAAATCTTTACCTGATAGATGTTTTGTTAATTCCACAATTTAAGTTCAATTTAATTTCTGTTTCTAGGCTAATCAAATCTTTGGCCTGCAAGCTAACCTTTTCTAGTTCTGGTTGTCAGATTCTAGAATCCAACACTTTGAAGATGATTGGTGCAGCTGAGCTGAAGGGAGGCTTGTATGCAATGGTTTCAAGTGGTCTACAAGGCTTCTTAGCAAATTATGTAAATCATTTTTGTACTCTCAATAATGATGTATGGTACTTAAGGCTAGGACACACTTCTGATGAGAAATTCTCTATACTGAAACAGTCACACCCTTACATTAAGGGTAATAAAACTTCTGATCCCTGTGAAATTTGTCACATTGCTAAACAAAAAAGACTCCCTTTCCCTCTTAGTAGTACTATTTACAATGAATTATTTGAGCTCATTCATGTTGACATTTGGGGCCCAATTAGTACCCTTTCTATGCTTGGCCACCAATATTTTCTAACCATTGTTGAAGAAAAATCAAAACATACTTGGATTTACCTTATGAAACAAAAATCTGAAATAGCCAATCTTCTCAAAAATTTTGTTAGTTTAGTTGAAACCCAATTTAACACCAAGATCAAAACCATAAGATCTGACAATGGAAAAGAGTTCTATATGATTGACTGGTTCAATGAGAAGGGCATAATCCACCAAATTTCTTGTGTAGAAAGCCCACAACAAAATGGCACTGTTGAAAGAAAGCACCAACACATTTTAGAAATAGCAAGAGGTCTATTATTTCAGTCCAACCTGTCTAAAAATTTCTGGAATTTTGCAGTATCTCATGCTGTATACTTGATCAATAGAATCCCAGCCAAGCATCTTGCCCACAAATCCCCTTGTGAAATCCTTCACAATGCTCTCCCTGATCTAACTAACCTTAAGGTGTTTGGCAGTCTTTGCTTTGCTTTTACTTTACCTTCTCATAGGCAAAAATTAGATCCTAGATCCAGAAAATGTATTTTCTTGGGTTTTAGGACAGGAACCAAAGGTTTTCTCCTCTTTGACCTTAATACCAGAGAAATGTTTTTATCCAGAAACGTATTTTTTTATGAGCATATTTTTCCCACGTCTAAACCTCAACTCACTCTCTCCAAACCTTTCCCCACTCAACCCATCTATGATGATCCCTTTGACACACACCCTGCCATTAACCCCTCATCCACACTCATTGATCAAGCCTCATTCACCACTCTCCCACAAACCACAACCACAACCCCACCCAACCCAACTCCCACTACTATTGTTCCTTTACAGAGAAACTCACAGAGACTAAAAAGACCACCATCTTACTTGAAGGACTACCATTGCACACTTGCCACCACTTCACACAGCCAACCATCATCTACTGTCAGGTACCCTTTGTCTTAATCCATATCATATACTTTTCTTTTTCCCTCACATAAATCATATACTTTTACTCTCTCATCTATTCAAGAACCAAAATCTTATAGTGAGGCAGTTGCACATGATTGTTGGAAGAATGCCATTAATGTGGAACTTGCAGCTCTGACTGAAAATAATACTTGGATTCTCAGTCCCCTTCCTCATGGCAAGAAATCCATTGGTTGCAAATGGGTTTTCAAGACCAAGCTGAATGCCAACGGGACCATTGAAAGGCACAAGGCGCGCCTGGTTGCCAAAGGATACACTCAAACTGAAGGCCTTGATTATCTGGACACCTTCAGCCCAGTAGTTAAAATGACCACCATCAGAGTGCTCCTTTCCCTTGCTTCGGCCAAAGGCTGGTTATTACAACAACTAGATATTAACACTGTCTTTCTTCATGGTGACTTAGATGAGGAGATTTATATGGACCCCCCTCCTGGTATTTCCCTTCCAGACCCCTCCTTGGTTTGTAAGCTTACCAAGTCTCTTTATGGCCTGAAGCAAGCAGGCAGACAATGGAATACCAAACTCACCAGCACCCTGCTCCAACATGGTTACACTCAGTCTAAGTTAGATTACTCCCTCTTCACCAAAAACAGCCCTTCAGGTTTCACTGCCATCCTTACATATGTGGATGATCTAGTTATTGCTGGAAATGATCCTTCAGAAGTGAACTCAATCAAGCAACTGCTGAATCAGAAGTTTGGCATCAAAGACCTTGGGAATTTAAAATTCTTTCTAGGCTTTGAGGTTGCCAGGTCTCACACTGGTATCTGCTTATATCAGAGAAAATATGCTCTTCAACTTATTGAAGATTCAGGTTTACTTGCTTGTAAGCCCTGCAGCAGTCCTATGGAACACAAGGTCACCAGGGATTCTAGCCCTCCCTTTTCTGATGTCACTGCATATAGAAGATTATTAGGCAGATTAATCTACCTCACCAACACCAGACCAGACCTTGCTTATGTTGTTGGACGACTTAGTCAGTTTCTAAATAGGCCTTCATCATCTCATTATCAAGCTGCCCTCCGGATCCTTAAATATGTCAAATCTTGTCCTTCACTTGGCTTATTTTTTCTACCCAAGATGACCTCACACTTACAGGGTTTGCTGATGCTGATTGGGGTACATGCCCTGAAACTAGAAAATCAGTTTCTGGTTTTTACTTTCTTCTTGGAACATCCTTAATCAGTTGGAAAAGCAAGAAGCAATCTGTTGTTGCTCGTTCTTCTGTAGAAGTGAAATATCGATCCATGGCCATTTCCACTTGTGAAGCTCAGTGGCTCATTTGTCTTCTCCATGATTTCAACATTCAGGTTTCTAAACCTGTCATTCTGTACTGCGATAATCAATCTGCCATCCACATTACCAACAATCCTGTTTTCCATGAACGCACCAAACATATTGAGATTGATTGCCACACCATCAGGGATCAAATTCAATCTGGTTTTTTGCACCTCATGCCTGTTCCTTCTCAAGATCAGCTTGTTGACATCTTGACAAAGCCCTTGTGTCCTGGACCTTTTCATTCTCTTGTATCCAAGCTTGGAATGTTGGATATTCACATTCCAGCTTGAGGGGGGGTGTTACACTGTATTTTTTAACTTATCCTCTCTATAATTAAGTTTCAGTGTAGGCTGTCATTTTTTTTTACTTTCCCTTATAATTGTCAGTTAGTTTTTTTTTCCCTGCACTCTCTTTCACAACTTGTATATAAGCTTTTTCTTCTCTCAGTTTTCAATTCGAGGAAAACTATTGAAATATTTCCAATACTCTTGCAACTTCTCTCTCTCTTTTCTCTGCTTTATTTTTGCCTTGTTTCCATCGCCAAGAAACTGTAGGCATGGAATTTCTCCTTTTCTACAAAGGTGATTCCACCATTGTGGAATCTTTCACAAGATTATGCTCGATTTGGGAAGAACCGGTGTTCAAACCTTTACCTCAATGTAATTGTGGTGTCCCATGAAATTATGATGTCGTTGCTTGTGTAGCACTTAGCGTGATACTTACTATAAAGAAGTCTCACATTAAATAAAATAAAAGGGCATAAATAGTGTATAAGTGTTAGAAGCATCATTCATGATGTTTTAAGGTTTTATGATTAATTATTTTTCATCTAATAAACTCACGTTCACTCTCCCAAAACATAATGGGTCTCTAGACTAATAAACATTCTATCACTCAAAGGTGTTTATGTTAACTAATCTTCAAATCATTCTTCCAATCATCTCAAACCCACCATTGTCAATTCCATTAGTTTAGAAAACACATGTATAAAATATGACCACCGGGTATTAGACATAGGGGCCACAAATCATATCTATTACAACAAAAACCTTTTTTCATGTTCTTTCCAAAATTTCTCCCATTCTTATTTCTTTGCATAATCGGGGTCAAATTTTTGTTGAGTTTTATTGGTTCTATTTCTATTTCTTCCTCTCTTGCTTTAAACAATGTTCTGTTCAGTTCTTCTTTTAATGTTAATCTCATTTTTGTTTCTCATATGGTTTGTTTGTAATTGCATTACACTTTTTTATACAATTTTTTCTTAACAGGTGGTGCCTTGGAGAATGATTGGTATAGCTAAAAAATCCAACAATCTTTATCAGTTGCAGTCGTCCCACACTTGCTCTACTAATAAAGATACCTGAAAAATTAACCATCAATGTCAAAAAAAAAATCACTGTTCATATAGTGATAGACTTCAATTTGACAAGTTATGGCATTTTAGGTTAGATCACTTATCACATGAATGTATCAAGACTATTTCTTCTCAATGTAAAGATGTTCCAATAATGATTTTGATCCCTATGACATTTGTCATTATATCCAAACAAAAGAAACTTTCTTTTCAACTTAGTAAGACTATATCCACTTATTTGAAATCTTGGATGCTGACATATGTGGACCTCTTGGTCATCCATCTATTGAAGGTTATAAATACTATTAAACTCTTGTATGGATGACTATACTCAGTTTACATGGGTTTTTCTAATGAGAACTAAGGGTGAAACTAAAACTTTGTTGAAACGATTGATTATTTTAATTGAAAATCAATTAGAAATTAATTTAAAAATTGTAAGAAGTGATAATAGTCATGAGTTCTTGATGCATGAGTTGTTCCATGAACAGGGTATTATGCACCAAACAAGTTGTGTAGCTACCCCATAATAAAATGGCATCATTGAAATAAGCATCAATATATCCTTAATGTCACTGGAGCTTTAGCTTTTCAATCAAATTTGCCAACTTTCTTATGGTCTTATGTTATCAAACATGTTATGCATTTGATAAATAGAATACCAACCCTTTTTTACAAAATAAATCTCCTTATGACTAGTAGCATAGGTAGATAAGGTATGATTTTGATTGATTTACATGCTCATTTTCCTAGACAAGTTGTTACTCATGAGTCTTTTGTTTTACCTAATGATAGTATGGGTTCACCTAATACTCATGTGAGTCCTACTCTTTTCCTTTTGGAAAATTCTGATGCAAATAATTCCTCCTCTTCCATTGCTAATATTGAAAATCATAAGGAAAACCAAAATTAATTTTCTAATTCTACTAATATTGTTTACAATGGCAAACACTTACATTGTTTCTACTAATAATAATCAAACTAATTCTACTTCTAATGAGAGCCTTACTAATCATTCTAGATGCTTTCCTTATCCCATTCATAATATTGTATCACATTCTAGGTGCTCTTCTTCTTTTTCCTTTTTCCTTAAATATTTCTTCTACACATAAAACTCAACTTTATTCTAAGGCAATTAAATCTTAGTGCTGGAAAGATGCCATGCTCCAATAATTACATGCTTTTGAGTTGAACCAGACTTAGTCTTTGGTGGATTTACTGCCTTATTAGATGTAAGTAGGTTTACAAGGCTAAATACAAGGTAGATGGTCCATTGATAAATACAAAGCTCAGTTGGTTGCAAAGAGCTATACTTAACAGAAGGACTTGATTATTTTGAAACTGATCCGGTCTCAATACCGGTATCCGATCTGCTATACATATTTCAACGTCTTTGATAAGACATCTACGTGTAACCGGTGTCATCGGTATACATCCGGACTGTAATTCCATATCAGGCGTTCTCCCTATACCGGTTGTTCAGGATAACACCATGACATCGGATAATACACACGTCACTGTGCAAAAGACAAGGATTGTTGCTACAGGGATCGATCAATAATTCCCTGCACTACGAGCCAAATTCTGCTCACGGGAATGGTCAACTTGTTCCCTAATCCTAGTCTACATTCTCTATGCTCAATA
The DNA here is from genome assembly GCA_037962975.1 of Clitoria ternatea. Taxonomy (NCBI): domain Eukaryota; kingdom Viridiplantae; phylum Streptophyta; class Magnoliopsida; order Fabales; family Fabaceae; genus Clitoria; species Clitoria ternatea. Next base: position 18,056,477 of record CM075670.1, on the reverse strand, counting down.
TAAAATAGCCACTTGACCCAATCATGCAGGTAAGTGCGCAATATAATAATGCTAATGGGAGTTGGTGGTTCCCCACCAACGTGTCCTCGTTAATCGAGCCAATCAGGTATATGAACTCACTTCATGATTGAAGTGAGGGATCTTTTTCAGCTCTTTTACGACTGATTACTCTCTGAATACATTCCTTACTTGGAATATAATCACTGACTTGAGCGTCGGAGAATCTTTGTAGGTGACACCACCATTCGCCCACTTCAACGCGTTAGGTCGGTGTGAAGGATCTCCAGGACGCCCAATCCGCTCTCCTCATTCAAGGACAACGGATACATACATCGGATACATATACATCCAGTCTATTAGACGGTATTGACATACTATTCGTGACTGGCTTGAGATCGGATCTCTTGACCCCGGTCCAGGACAGATCATTGGCACGCCCAGTGGGACTCGATAAAGTTATTCCCATATCCTTTGACAGAGCAGGTAATCCACAATGGAAGGCGAAGCACAAGACTTCACGGAGAATCAAGCTGAAGGCAGAACCAATCCTAACGCCTTCAGAAAACTCAACTTTGATTCTCATGGGGGCAGCTCAAAGAAGATAGTAACAGTGTCTGATCCTGATCCTCGCGATGAATTGATCAAACAACTTCAGAGAGAACTTGCTGAATTGCGAAGAGAAAAAAGGCAAAGCGAGGATAAAGAATCATCTCGCACGCGAAACACTCCCCACACAACTGATGGTGAAAAGTCCACCACTCTTCAGTACTCAAATATCCCTACGTTTGAGGGGGGAGAACAGACTCGCGATTCTGAGGATGCAGCTTCCCGAAGGAAGAGAGATTTAACAACAGCACCCCCCTTGTCTTACAATCTGAAAGTTCCTTTTTCAAGGAGACTTATGGGCATCAGCATCCCCAAGCACCTTCAAACTACTCAACCACTTTCCATCGGAAAGTATAATGGTGAAACTGATCCAACTAAGCACCTTGATGCTTATGTGTTTGAAGCCATGTACTTGGGGGCTGATGAAGACGTGATGTGCCGAATGTTCCCTTGAACATTGTCTGAGGAGGCCCTCGGGTGGTTTAAAGGCTTGCCTTCTGGATCCATAGATTCTTGGACGGAAATGGCAGCTGCCTTTGAAACCCACTTTGTCATCTCCAGAGACGTACCCAAGACGTCTCATACCTTGGCTCAGATTAAGCAAGGTGAAACAGAGGGCTTAAAAGATTTTTTGAAGAGGTTTTACAAGGAAGCAGCCCTGGTTCCTAACCTCACAGAATCTATCAAGCTGCATATCGTTATTGAGGCATTGCAGCCGAGTTCAGCTTTCGCTCTTTCATTAGCTAAGAGCCCTCCAACAACTTTTGAGGAGTTCAGAAAGAAAGCCTCAAAATACGTGAGTATAGAGATGCATTTGGAGGCAATAGCTGCAAAGAAAAAACCCCCAGCACCATCTCCCCAAACCCAGAAGGGTAAGGAGAAGACGAGGTCAGAACGCATGGAGAGGCCATTCACCAGTCCTAAGGTGGATAACCACCCTCCTCGACCTCGAGAAAGGCATGTCAATTCCTTCAGCCATTATACACAGTTATCTGCTAGACCATCTCAGATTTTGAGAGAGGTCGGATGGCCAATGCTCAGCACATATGGCATCAGGAGACCAGCCCCTATGAAAAGACCAGGAAATTCACGTAAGTACTATGATTTTCATGAACAGAATGGTCATTCCACTGATGAATGCCAAGCTCTAAAGAACGCGGTTGAGACGCTAATTAGAGAAGGCAAGTTGAAGCAATACCTGTTCAAAGAAAAATCCTTTGACAGGGCAGAACGGAATGAGAAAAGAGAAAGAGATCCAGACGATGGGGATGACAATAACCCCAGTCCGGTTCGAAAATTCTCTGCTGCAGAGAAGCAAAAAGGTGTGATGACTGATAATGCAGCACAGAAAGACAGCATGCCCCAGCAGCAACGTCAGGGCCGACGTGAAGTTATTGACATGATTGCTGGAGGGTCCGCTGGAGGAGGAGCTTCAATTACAGCCCGTAAGAATCATCACAGAATGATTCTATCTGTGCAAGGGAAAGTCAAAGACAATCGCCCTTATAGAGGAGGGATTGAGGCTCCCATAATCTCTTTCTCTGACGAGGATTTTGGCCTAACCATTCCTGGTGGTGACGATGCTGTAGTCATCACTGCTGTGATCGCAAACAAGGACGTCCGAAGAATCCTTATTGACCAGGGAAGTTCCTGCGATGTTATTTTCTATAATTGCTTTGAAAGAATGGGTTTTAAAGACTCAGACTTACAGCCTTACACGCAGGAACTAACAGCTTTCAATGGCGCAAAGCAATCAACTAAAGGGTATCTTGATACCCTTATCTCGTTTGAAGGCGAGCCAGGAGCCAGGACGGTTAGGTCTTGGGTGCTAGTGATTGATGTCAAATCACCATTTAATGGCATCATAGGCCGTCCTACTCTGAATGCAATGGAGGCAGTTGTATCAACCCCACATCTCCTTATCAAGTTCATTGACAAGGATAATGCTGTGTCATCTATCCGGGGTGATCAAGAGATGGCTAGGTACTGCTACAACCTTAGCCTCAACATGACAAAGCTGGACGCCTCCAATAAAAAGAGGAAACTTAATGATGCTGGAACATCGGCTGGAACTGTAAGCCTTGTCGACCTGGACCCTAGAGCGGATTTAAACATTGATCCGTTCAACCCATCAAAGCCCACACCGGATGGAAGTTCCAGGGATATCATCTTGGGAGATTCTCCAGAAAAGATCACCCATATCAATGACAAGCTAGATACTGAAATAGAGCAGCGACTGCTGGCTCTCTTGCAAGAGTTTAAAGACCTCTTTGCATGGACTGCAGCCGATATGCCAGGCATAGACCCTGAATTCTGCTGTCATAAACTTTCCGTCTATCCAGAGACGAAACCTGTGGCCCAAAAGAAAAGACGATTGGGCCCAGAGAAACAGAAGGCAGCTTGCCAGCAAACTGAGGAGTTGCTGAAGGCCGGATTTATCAGGGAAATCCGATATTCCTCTTGGCTTTCGAATGTGGTGATGGTCCCTAAATCCAATGGTAAATGGAGAATGTGCATTGATTACGTGGACCTTAACCGTTGTTGTCCAAAAGATCCCTATCCTCTTCCTAATATAGATCGGATGGTGGATGATTCCTCTGGTTATCAATACCTGAGCTTCATGGACGCTTATTCTGGTTACAACCAAATTCCGATGTGCGAAGAGGATCAAGAGAAGACAGCTTTCATAAATGATCGTGGTGTCTTTTGCTATACAGTCATGCCCTTTGGCCTGAAAAACGCTGGGGCGACATATCAGCGCATGATCAACAAGGTTTTCGAGGGTATGCACACCAAACTTGTTGAAGTATACATTGACGACATAATAGCAAAGACACTGGTTGGTGGCGATCATATTGACGACCTACGCCAAGTATTCACCCGTTTGAGACAATTTAACATGAGGCTGAACCCAATGAAGTGCACATTTGCTGTCCCTGCTGGGAAGTTTTTGGGTTTCATGTTAACTCAACGTGGTATTGAAGCCAATCCAGGGAAATGCCAAACGATTCTAGACATGCAGAGTCCTAAGAATCTCAAAGAAGTCCAATCCCTGAATGGCAAGGTAGCAGCTTTGGCACGATTCATGCCGAAGATGGCTCACAGGTCGCTCCCCTTATACAAAATACTGAAAAAGTCCAAGAAATTCGAGTGGGGACAGGAACAAGAAAAAGCTTTCCAAGAGCTTAAGGAGGTGTTGTCCAAACCTCCCATTCTCACAAAGCCTGACCCCGAAGATACACTCATTCTGTACTTGGCTATTTCAGATGAAGCTTTGGGCGTTGCCTTGATAAAAGAAACTCCTGAGGGACAAAGACCGGTCTATTTCACTAGCAAGACCTTGCAAGGTGCTGAGATCCGGTATCAGAAAATTGAAAAGGCCGCCCTCGCTGTTGTTTGGGCCTCACGACGGTTGCGTCCGTACTTTCACGCCCATCCAATCATAGTGCGAACGGATTTACCACTCCGTTCTGTCTTAATCAAGCCCAATCTCGCTGGGAGGATGATCAAATGGTCTATTGAACTCTCTGAGTTTGATATATCCTACGAACCCCGCAGCGCTATTAAAGCTCAAGTCCTGGCTGACTTTATTGTGGAAATGACAGGGACTGATCCAGATTACCCTCGAGTCCATTGGACCATTTACGTTGATGGTTCATCAAACCAAAGAGGCTCTGGAGCAGGTGTAGTTCTAGAAAGTGATGACGGAGTACACCTGGAGATCTCCCTTCGTTTCAATTTCAAAACATCCAACAACCAAGCTGAGTACGAAGCTTGCTTGGCCGGGCTAAGAGCTGCAATTGACATCGGAGCTTCTGAGGCGACACTCTGCAGCGATTCACAGCTAGTGATTTCGCAGATCTTAGGAGATTATCAAGCTCGCGAACCTCAACTCCAATTATACTTGAACTGTGTCAAGGAGTTGACTGAGAAATTCTCAAAGGTGGAGTTCAAGCATGTTCCACGTGAAGAGAATACTAGAGCGGATATACTCTCCAGGTTAGCAAGCACTAAACGACCAGGTAGCACCACTACGCTGGTTCAAAGCACGCTAACGTCGCCCAGCATTCCTCTTTTCCCTTCTCTAAATGCCATAATGACTGACTCCCTTTACGGAAATACATGGATGGCTCCTTACATCCGTTATTTGGCTGATGGACAACTACCCACAGATGAGAAGGAAAAGACAAGGTTAGGGAGAGAATTACCGTATTTCACTATGATTGATGGTAATCTCTATAGAAGGGCACTCTCTGTGCCCTATTTGATTTGTCTCAAAGAGAATGAAGTGCAAGACGTAATGGAGGAAGTGCATGGGGGACAATGTGGACACCACGCCGGAGGAAGAAGCTTAATGCGAAAAATCCTCAGAGTTGGATACTGGTGGCCCGCAATGAAGCAAGACTCCATTGACTTCGTCAAAAAATGTGATGCTTGCCAAAAATTCTCTAACCTTCACCACACACCGGCGGAAGAACTCTTCACATCCGCTGTTCCATGGCCTTTCTACCAATGGGGATTGGATATTCTGGGCCCCTTTCCAACTGCTCCTGGGGGCATCAAATATCTCATTGTAGGGGTCGATTATTTCACTAAGTGGATAGAAGCAGAGCCGGTGGTGCATATTACTTCAGCCCGAACTCGTCGTTTCATGTATGAAAACATCATAACACGGTTCGGGGTCCCAGCACGGATTGTCACAGACAACGGCACCCAGTTCACGGATAGAAAATTCACAGATTTGCTTGAAGGGTTAGGAATAACCCAAATATTCTCATCCGTCGAACATCCCCAAACTAATGGTCAAGCTGAAGTGGCCAACAGGGAGGTGCTGAAGGGACTAAAGAAACGCCTTGGTGAAGCCAAGGGCGGATGGACAGACCAGCTGTGTCATGTCCTATGGGCATATCGGACAACGCCTCATTCATCCACCAATGAATCCCCATATCGCCTAACATACGGGGTCGAGGCAATGATACCTGTGGAACTGCAAATTGCTTCCACAAGGGTTAAGTACTTCTCTGAAGAAACTAACAATGCTAACTTGGCATCCGAAATAGATGTCATACAAGAACTCAGAGAAGACGCTTTCATCAGAGATCAAGCCATCAAAGCCAAAGTTGCTCTCCGGTACAACAAACGAGTCCAATCAAGGACTTTCAACGTTGGAGATTTGGTTTTGAGGAAAGCAAGTATAGGGAACAAATTCGCTCATCAAGGCAAATTAGCCCCAAACTGGGAAGGCCCATACAGGGTATCTGAAGTAACTGGCAAAGGCTCTTACCGCCTTGAAAACCTTGATGGCACTCCTATCCGAAATAAATGGAACACCCAAAACTTGCGCATCTACTATAGCTAGCTGTTGGAACCATCTACACTCTCCTATCCTTATCTTGGATTGAATACTGGAGAATTTATTTTCACAGCTACGCTCTCCTTGTAATTCTTATTTTTGATTTAATAAGAATCTCTCATAACAATTTAACTCTTTCGAGTTTTTCTTATGCTGTGATTTTCAGCTTATCCGGTGTACAGAAGCATATTCAGGACGGATGATCTCAGCTACTTATTCTGTAGTTGACGATGTAACTCCTCGAATATGTGCAACGCACAAGAACATACTCAGGACGGATGATCTCAATTACCCATTCTGTAATTGACGATGTAACTCCTTGAGTGTGTTTAATTGATTGAAGGCCCGGATTGTAGGATTAAACCGAACTCTGGGTACGGTTAGTAAGTTTGGCTGAACACCGGTGAAGGCTCGGATTGTAGGATTAAACCGAACTCCGAGTACGACTAGTAGGATTAACCGAACGTCGGTGAAGACCTGAGTTGTAGGATTAAACCGAACCTCAGGGCATGGGTTGTAGGGCTGGTCCTTTTTCAAGGCCACAAACCGAACCCCATTCGAAGAATACATGGGTTGTAGGGCTGGTCCTTTTTCAAGGCCACAAACCGAACCCCATTCGAAGAATACATGGGTTGTAGGGCTGGTCCTCTTTCAAGGCCACAAACCGAACCCCATGCGAAGGCTTGGGCGCAGTAAACTGGTTCTTCTTCAAGACCACGCTGAACCCCAAGTAACGGGCGCAGTAGGTTCAGGATTAGCCCTGATCTGAACCCCGTGTTGAAGGCTCAGATTGTAGGATTAAACCGAACTCTGAGTACGACTAGTAGGATTAACCGAACGTCGGTGAAGAAGAACGGCTGGTAGGATTAAACCGAACGCCAAATATGACATGGACAGTAGGATCAAACCGAACTCCAAGCACAACAAGTAAGTTATACTGAACTCCAGATTAATACTCTCTTATGAAGTTCTTTATTTGGAAGTTTTATAACTGACTCATGAACTCCGACACAAACAATTCACTCGGGTACGCCACAATCTAAGGCATATTCACCCGAAATCTCTCGGTCGGAAATATTTGAAGAGGAAATTCTATTTTAATCCTCACTCTTAAAAGCTCTCACGAGAAAATCTCACTCAGAGTTTATTCAAAGTGATAATCACCCAATGAAACTGGGGAACAGCATCAACGATTTAACAAATACTTTGAGGAATGAACTCTCGTCTAAACGATCTCACAATCATTCCCCTTAAGCCGTTCTGGTGACGACGATGTGTTCCCTCATAAGCGGTGATCTTATTATGAAATTCATCTCGCATGTATAAGTCCGGTATGGAGATTTTGTTTTACAATCCGATCTTCATTACTTAAATCTGGAATGATATAATACACATGCATTCCCTCTATTTAAGTTGTTTCTCACTAAACAAGAATGGAGGTAAAAAACTCTTTTATTGATTAAACGAGAATTACAATTCGTGTAATAATCCGGAGCTGATCCCGGAACACAACGAATTTGAATCAATAAAATGAAAAAGGGAAAACAAGGAAGGCCCTACTTTCTCTGGCTTGAGTCTCCCTCCTTCCCTTTGCCTTTGTCTCCGGTCTTGCCTTCTTCAGTGCGAGAGCTTGATCCTGTACTTGTGGGCTTCAGGAGGGAAGGTCCCATTGATTGACCTTTAGGTAAAGGAGCAAACTTATAAGGAGTGTTAGGCGGACTCTCATGACGATTGTCAACGATGGCCACCAGTTTCCCTTGGTGAAACTCATAGAACGGATCAATACCGTTCAAGTTAATTGACACCTTGGGATTCCGGTATAGCACTTGACGAACAGCCAACCCGAAAGCCTCCTTGACTGCTTGATCACACATGTTTACAGCATCGTCCAAATCTGCTTTCAGGGTCTTGACTTCGTCGGTCGAATCCGCCAACTTTAAGAACAACTCCTTTTCCTTACGTGACCAATCATCCACTCCTCGAGAATGGACGACCTTAGCCTCCTTCAACCCCTCTTCTAGCTTCGAAGAGCGTTCCTTTTCCACACAAAGATTGGCATGGAGGTCAGCGTTGATTTTCTTTTGATCAAGAACCTGACCCTCCAGCTCCTTGGCAAGGTTCTTCAACTTGGCAATTTCTTCATCCTTCTTCTGAGTTTCTTCTCGGGAAGTTTCTAATTTTCCTTCTAATTGGAGGATGATTGCCTTGTCCTTGCCAACCATTGAGGTGAGCCTCTCGTTTTCTTCTGTGAGCTCGCGAACCGACTTGAGGAGCTCGGATAACTCAGCCAAGTGCTTCTGCCCGTCGTCGCAAGCTCTGATCATTTCTTCACTCTTCAACGAGGGCTTCACCTTGGGTGAAGATTCAGGAACGCCCTCAGGAACGGAGCCCTCATACACCGGATGTTGAACAAGACCGGAACTACCTTCAAGAGGGCAAGGGGCTTTGGGCGCGAAATAAGTCGTTATCGGCTTCACCCCATATGTGATAACACCACTTGAGATATCCGGAATAGACCCTTCCGCTCTCTTTTCCTTAGAAGGCCCTGGCTCAGCAGCCCCTCTTGAAGTTTTTGGCTTTTTAGGCGAGGATTGACGGTCTGAGGTCTTTGAAGGATCACGCTTTGTCCTCTTCTTTTTCTCGACAACCTTCTCAGATCCGCCCTCGATCAGAGGAATATCGTCACCAGCAGATGAAGTTAATATTATTGTCTCAGCAGTGGCCTTCTTTGAATTCCGCTTTGCCTGAATGTCATTTTCAGCCGTAACGGAAGTCTCTCTGGCCTTGAGTCCTTTTAGCCTATTCATCTCTGGTGACTCGCTCTGAATTTCACCTGCAAAATCAAAAGACACAATCAGAGACTTAAAATTTTCAAGGCAAATGACATAATAACGCATGAAGAATGGCAGGGAAATTACGTAAATACTCCTCGCAAGTAGACTTTGGTCCTAACAAACGCCTGCAGGAGAAAAATTGGTGCGAGGCTGTGTAGGACTGCAGAGCTGAAAGAACAGAGATCGAGGTTGGGCTCAGTTCGTCCTCCTCGGTATAATACGCTTGAGAGGTCAACAAAAAATGCTCGTGCGTCCAAGTCACTGGGAATTTTGGAATCCCATCTTCTGTTAACCAAAAAATTGGTTCATTCGGGTGGACGTTGATCTTCGTATAATAAGATTTGAATGAACGCCTATCAACTTTGGCGGAGTCAGTGTACGCCTCGAAGTTGATGATCTTGGAGATAGTCCGGAGGGATATCAAGCTCACTCCTCCTTTCTCCTTATTCGCACGACGGACCACTTGAGTGAAGTAGAAAAGCATGGCCACCGTCGGCTTAAAGTTGAAGTGCTCCCCAAGCACTTCAAGAGAGCGGACCAATCCCCATCCATTAGGGTGAAGTTGCGAGGGGGTGCAATCCAGGAATCTCAGGACTCCCATCTCAAACTTCGTCAAGGGGAAACGCACGCCCAAGTTCAGAAATAAAAAATCATACATGAACAAGGACCTCTCGTCCGGTGTATGACATATCCGTTCTGATGGAAGGGGAGCGAGCACCTTAAAACACCATTTGTATTTGTCCTTCTTCCAAACCGTAAACCGCGGCTCCAGCTCCCCTTCGTCCTCCCGAGCGTGGGCGGACGGTGTTTCACGAAACTCCTCAGCCACCCAGCTGAATGGGCGTTTCTATTGGAATTTCACCCAGTCTATCCGGTGTGCAACCACATTGCATAGGCCGGATTGGGTCTTCAAGATATACTTCTCAGAAGGAGATTCCCCTTCGGACGACTTCCTCCCAGTAGCTTTCTTTGTCACCATTGTGAAAGCTTTGATGCTGCGATAAAATTTCACATCATCAGAGAGATACAAATCCCCACTTTCGACGCTCTCACTGGAGGAGGAAGACTCTGAAGAGGGTATAATCACCCTTCGCCTTTGATATTGCGACTCCTCCCCCCCTGTATACTGTGGCCTCGACTGGAAGATCACTGGGATCCTCCCACCACGAACATTAGGGTTTTGAGCCAAAGCCCTTCCTCCTCTTCCTCTAGGGCTAACGCCACTGAAGCTAACACCCTTCCTAGCCATTCTCAAATATTGAAAAGAGATACAAAAAACGAAGGGAAAGTGGTTACCTAAGGATAGTGAATTGAAATTCACAGAGGCGGACACGAAGAACTTCTTGGAACTTTTGCAGAGGTTCGTCAAGGAAGCAAGAAGAAATGGTAACTGAGATTGCCAAATATGCCTATATCAGGGCACAGAAATTTTTCAAATACCCACTAAACACAACCTGACGTTTACCCCCAAACGACTCCCCGTTTAGTGGACCAAAATTGTCGTTTAGTACCTCAAGGCGCGAAAATGCCATCGTTTTGTCACAGAGCCATCAAAATGGGCCTATTAAAACCAAATACTAGGCCCAACAATGCTATGCGTGACAGTTACTAAGACATGCGCACTCAACGCAATAATGGCGCGCCCACGTGAATTAAGGCATTAAATGTCCAATCATTAGAAACGTGGCCACCATTACTCGAATACCAAGGGTTGCGAAATTCGATAAACTTCTGATATTCCCATTGCGGAATCCGCCCTTAAAATTTCATCACTACGAAACATGGTTCCCAGAGCGGATATTTACACTTCGGTGCAATTCCGAAATCCAAACGTGCTATGGTCAATATAGCTCATATGAGCAAAACAACTGCTTCCTCACATCAGCTAGGGGGCTAGTAGAGGTAATACTCGGATTTCGGATGGATGTGAAAATTGCCTAATCCGCACTCCCATGATTGGAAAAAATTCACCAGGACGGATGATCTCAATCACTTATTCAGTGATTTGATGATGTAACTCCTGGTGCGAAGAACTCCAATAATCATTCCAGGACGGATGATCTCAATCACTTATTCAGTGATTCGATGATGTAACTCCTGGTACGAAGAACTCCAATAATCATTCCAGGACGGATGATCTCAATCACCTATTCAGTGATTCGACGATGCAACTCCTGATATGAACAATTCTCATCATCATTCTGAGAAGTATTCACTAAATCCGTAATCCTACAATTGAAAAATGTCTCCAGGACGGATTATCTAAATCACCTAATCTGTGATCTGACGATGCAACTCTTGGTGTTGTGTACTTTTCCAGAACGGACAATCTCAATCACCCATTATGTGATCTGACGATGTAACTCCTTGACATGGTGTACCTGCCCAGGACGGATGATCTCAATCACCTATTCTGTGATCTGACGATGTAACTCCTGGCGCCATACACACCTCAAGGACGGATGATCTCAATCACCTGTTATGTGATCCGACGATATAACTTCTGGTGCTGTACACATCCCCAAGACGGATGATCTCAATCACTTATGAAGTGATTTGATGACAAAACACCTGGCATGATCAATTTATATAATCATTCTTATGATGGAAAATTCCGAAAGTCAGTCTGTACTTTCGCTTTCAAGTGGTATTCTCCCAGGACGGATACTCTTTATCACCTATTATGTGATACAACGACGTAAATCCTGGCGTAGAAAAAACTCCCATCATCATCCTTATGATAAAGGACTCAAACACCACTTCCTTGCAGTTCCCTAAGCTTGGAACAATATTGTCATCTCCTGTGAGAGCATTACGGATTAAAAGCAGTCATTCGTCCTGTTACACTACTCTACTGAATAGCGGATCGTCCCATCTTTCCCCAAGAGAATTAAGAAAATTAAGGATCACGCCCCAAAGACAGGCACCTTCTTCTTAATACACACTTGGGGACATGTATATATTTATCCGTTCTAAATTTTATTGTTGTTTAATCTTCTGAGGCTATTATTTCAATCCGGCCTTAACATTAATTATACAGAACGGATTAGAAATGATTTATATATACATGAAACGACGAAGACAAATTTCTTCAATCAAAACTCATTCATTGAAATGAAATTACATACAATAGTTTAAAATCCGGAGTTGATCCCGGTACACAACTATACATGTAAATGAAAACAAAACTACGGAGGAGGAATCTGTTCTTCAGTTTTTTGTGCCTCCTCAGCACTGGGCTCTTGTGCTCCTTCCTTTAGAACCTCTGCAGGAGTCTCGCCTCCAGGAGCCTCAGCCCTTTCTTCAGAAGAGGGAACCTCGGACACAGGAAAGACGTAATCAGGTCCCATGGATTGACCCTCAGGAAGAGGAGCCAAACCATACAAGGACGTCGGTGGATCTTCGTGACGACCATCCACCACTGCGACTAACTTTCCCCCATGGAATTCATAGTACGGATCCATCCCATAAAGGTTAAGTTTCGCAGTGGGGTTGCGGTAGAAGACTTGGCGTATGGCTAGGCCGAAGGACTCTTCAACAGCCCGGCTGCATATGTCAACAGCTTCTTCTCTCTCAGCTTTCGCTGTAGCCAATTCTCCCCGCAACTTGGACAGCTCCTCACTAGATACTTCGGACTCCGCTTTCCTAGCCTTCAGTCCCTCTATTTCAAGAAGGAGCTTCTTCTCCCTTTGAGACCACTCCTCAGCATCAGCCTTATTTTTATCCTGGCTGCTACGGAGTTCTTCCTCCTTCTCTGCCACTTTGCCTTCCAAGTTTTTAAGATCGCCTTTGAGTTTGAGATTCTCTTTAGTTATGAGATCCCCAAACTCCTTAGATTTGTTAAGACGATCTTCCATTAACTTCATGGCGGCTTTGTCTTTTTCTGAGGAAAGGTTGAGCTCTTCTAATTTGTCACTCAGCTCCTCAACCTTGTTGACGTTCTTAGCCAACTCGCTGACGGAAGATAGCATTCCAGCAAGTTCGGCTAGCTGCCACCTTCCGGCCTCACACGCTTCTTCAATTTCTTTAACACTAAGCGTAGGCCGGAGTTTGTACATCGGTGGTGGAAGAGTGGCAGGAGTAGAACCTTCGTAGGAGAGGAAGGGGGTGAGAAACGAGGTCGTTGGGAATGAGGTCGGATTTGACCCAGAAGCCCCAGCAGCAGTTTCTTTATTAAGACTAGAGGGAGCACCAGCTGCTTCCGAGGTTTCAACAAGCTTATCCTCCGGAGTTTTGCGCTTTTTGGACGGGCCTCCCACTGAGTCATTCTTGATTTTTCTTCTCCTCTCAGAAACTGGAGGATGGCCCGTGGATTCATCAGCGGCAGAAGAACTGCCCTCAACCAACGGAACGTCCCCTTCAGCATCCGAGGTCAGTATTATTAACTCAGGACGATCCTTGGTTGAGGGCCTGGGCTTCACTTCATTCTCACGGGAAACGGATTTACCAGCCGCCTTGAATTTCTTCAATTTGTCCATTTCTGGAGTTTCCTGTTCTATTTCACCTACATGAACAAACACAAGATGTCAGCAACTACAAATATTCTATATATATTTGGTAAAGAAGGAAAGATGAAATAAAACGAGAAGTACGCAAATATTCCTCCCGGACTCCGCTTGAGCTACTTAGCAAACGCCTACACGAGAAGACGTGACGACCTGTAGTGTGCGATTCAAGTGCGAACAACACTCTCGACGTCTCTCGAGACAAATCGGATTGATCAGTGTAGTACGCGTGTGAGCTCAAGAGGAAATGTTTGTGTGTCCAACTCAGGGGAAATTTGTCAACATCCTCTTCGTCCTTCCAAAATTAATGGAGATGCGAGTGAAGTAGGTCTTAAACGACTTCCCATCAACCTTGGCCGAATCAGTATAAGACTCAAAGTTCACAAAAGAACAGAGAGTCCGGAGTGTCACCAGACCAACTCCGCCCTGCTTATTCGCCCTTCGAACTACCTGAGTGTAGTAGAACAGCATCGCTACAGTTGGCGTGAAATTGAAGTGCTCCCCAAGCACTTCGAGAGCTCGGATGAGGCCCCAACCGTTGGGATGAAGTTGGGAGAGTGCACAGTTCAGAAACCTCAAAACACCCATCTGAAGTTCGGTTAATGGGAAGCGGACACCCAAATAATGAAAGATGAAGTCGTACATGTACACTGAACGATCGTTGGGGACGACATGGCATATCCGCTCTGTCGGAAGTGGTGCGTAAACCCTATACCACTTTTTTGTCTCTTCATCCGTACTCAGCGTGAACCTCGGTTGAATCCGGGATCCCTCCTCATCCGCATGACGAGAGGCCAAGTCCTTAAACTCGCTGGACACCCAACAGAAAGGCCATTTAGCCTGAACCTCCTCCCAATTCAGCCTCGAAGCAACTACGCTGAAGAGACCTTCAGCTGTCTTCGAAATGGCACTATCTCCAGAAGATCCTTCTCCAGTTGCCATTGGAAATATCTAGACCGAACTCCTTAATCTACGATAAGAAATAAAATGTCGTCAGAAAGTTGCAATCATTACTCACTGCATTTTAAAAACAATTACAATCAGAGGGCGACTCTGAGAAGGGAAAGGTCACTTCCCGCAGTAAGTAAGATCCCATTTCTGAGCGACGCAATTCAGTCTTAGGAAGAATTACAAGGACTCTTCCCCACGACTATTAGGGTTGAGGGAAACTGATTCCCCCCCTTTTTGTTGAAGCCTACTTTCTATACCTAAGAGTTGCAAACCAAAGCGAAACTGGAGCAACGAAGAAGAGATAATTACCTCAAATGACAGTGATGAATTTGAGGAACGAAGGAACCCTCACAATGTAGGCAGCAAACTTCCTTGCAAAATTTCTGCAGAGTTTCGTTGAGTAAACAAAAGCAAGTGGAACCCAGAATCCACTAAGTGTTCCTTTTATAGGAAACGAAGAGGTTCGGTTACCCCTTCTTGAAGTTGTGTCGTTCTCGATAAAACGCATTCGTTCATAAACGAAACGACACAACCATTCCAAATTCTTGGGCGCCAAAACGATAGCGACTCAGTGAAGGACTATCCACTAGGCCCATAAGTTTCGAAAACTTCAGGCCCATTAAGCCCAAAACAACGGTTAATGAGATTTTCATCTCAGACGCAATAATTGCTTGCCCACGTGATTAAAAGCATTAATGTCTAATCATGCAACGCAATTCACGCTTTACAGCCGTTACACAAACTTCAAGAGCTTTCAATTCCAATAAACTCTTGAAATTCTCACACAACGAATCTTTGTCTGAATCCGTTGTGACCGTACCGAAAGGTCGTTTCTATTAAATTTAGAACGGTTCTTTACGAATGACAGCAGGTGCTAAGGAACTGTAACACACGTAAGCTTACCGATATTAAGACCTCTCGCAGGTTGAGTAGCTTATGTGAACAACTATTCAGTCCCTCACACAAGCTAGGGGATATATGATCCGGTCTCAATACCGGTATCCAATCTGCTATACATATTTCAACGTCTTTGATAAGACATCTACGTGTAACCGGTGTCATCGGTATACATCCGGACTGTAATTCCGTATCAGGCGTTCTCCCTATACCGGTTGTTCAGGATAACACCATGACATCGGATAATACACACGTCACTGTGCAAAAGACAAGGATTGTTGCTACAGGGATCGATCAATAATTCCCTGCACTACGAGCCAAATTCTGCTCACGGGAATGGTCAACTTGTTCCCTAATCCTAGTCTACATTCTCTATGCTCAATATAAAATAGTCACTTGACCCAATCATGCAGGTAAGTGCGCAATATAATAATGCTAATGGGAGTTGGTGGTTCCCCACCAACGTGTCCTCGTTAATCGAGCCAATCAGGTATATGAACTCACTTCATGATTGAAGTGAGGGATCTTTTTCAGCTCTTTTACGACTGATTACTCTCTGAATACATTCCTTACTTGGAATATAATCACTGACTTGAGCGTCGGAGAATCTTTACAGGTGACACCACCATTCGCCCACTTCAACGCGTTAGGTCGGTGTGAAGGATCTCCAGGACGCCCAATCCGCTCTCCTCATTCAAGGACAACGGATACATACATCGGATACATATACATCCGGTCTATTAGACGGTATTGACATACTATTCGTGACTGGCTTGAGATCGGATCTCTTGACCCCGGTCCAGGACAGATCAGAAACCTTTTCACTTGTTGCTAAACTAACCACTATAAGAATTTTTTTTAGCTTTGGAAAGTGCTAAGAGTCGGATACTTCATCAATTAAACATCAACAATGCTTTTCTTCATGATAATCTAGATGTAGAAATATACATGAAGCCCCTCCTAATCTTTTTGCTTCTACCTCCAAACAAGTATGCAAACTCCACAAGTCTCTTTATGGTTTTAAACACGCCAGTCGTCAATAGAACTCCAAGCTTACTTCCATATTTCTTCATCTGGGTTATGTTCAAAGCCATGTTGGTTACTCTATGTTTATCAATAATCTTGATGCTTCCATCATTGTTTTACTAATTTATGTTGATGATGTTCTCCTAGTGACTCCATGCTTGAAATTAACTTAGTCAAACAACACCTTCATCAAGTTTTTAATGTTAAGGATATGGGTCCTCTCAAGTATTTTCTTGTCCTAGAAGCTACTTGATTAGATAAGAAATATTGATTATATATTCTTCTAGACATGGGGTTTCTTAGCAGAAACCAACATCTTCTCCCAAGGATCTTTCTTCCAAACTCATGGATGATTAAGGTGATTTAGTAGAAAATCCTACTGAATATAGGAGACTCATCGGTGGCTTGTTATATCTCACTATTACTCGGCATGATGTTAATTTTGTTATTCAACACCTGAGTCGATTTGTTTCCCAGCCTTATGCATCATTTGTAAGTCGTGTATCTTGTATTAAGGTACTTGAAGTTTTCTCTTGACCTTGGTCTTTTCTTCTTCAGCTCTAATGATTTCAAAATCAGAGGGTTTTCTAACTTATCATGACCAGGATCGCGATGGGAGGCCGTAAAAAAAAGAATGAAAAAAGGAGTTTCGAAATCTTTTTGAAAAACAGGGATCCACCACCAATATTTTTAAAAGGTAATGATACGGGGTGCTAACCGAATTCCTGAGGTGAACCAGGGTGGCATCATTATAATGCCACATCATCGGATCTACTTGCCTAAGAATGGTACGGATGTCGCATCTGGGGTCTAAACCCATGGCAACTACGGTTCCAAGACCAGGACTCCGATCCTTGACAACCAGACAATGAGTCAGAATCGGTATAGGCTGCATGACCCTGCAAACGTTGTAGCTACAGTAAGTAAGGAAGAAGGTCAAATCAATTTCCTAACTAAGGTAAACACTATAAATATAACTCATTTATTACTAAAGAAAGATCTGAACTAATCTACGAGTTACCTCCATAATACCATATTCTGTAATACCATACTGACTTAAGCATCGAAGAATCTTTTACAGGTTCACCTCCGGTGTGTTCCCTTGACCTCGGTGCGGATAAGAACATCAATTTCATCCCTAACTTGAAGAACTTAGGATTCTCACTGAACCTGGGTATAAAATACCGTACTCCACTGAGACGGTGTAAACTTGAGAGTGAGAAGTAACTAAGGACACTGGTCAGGACAATCAGCTCCTGACCCCGGTTCTTGTATAGAACAGGTAAAATATTGGGAAAACTTTTGTTAAAGCACTAGTCATAAAAGAAATGAGATTCTAAATTCAGGAGTCGAATTGCAGGCATACATTTTTAAATAGCTCGGAAATTAATTTAACCTCTTAAGAAAGGGAATAAACAACACGAAAAAGGAAAAAAGAAATTTCAAAAATAAGGTTAACAAGACGTCTCGGTCAAATAAATCTTAAATCGAACAGCTTTTTTTAAAAAAGGATAAGAAATAAATAAGAATGATAAATAATAAATATGTATATATATAAAGATTAACAAGACATAAGACTAGAAAATAAAATAATAATAATAGCAATAATAATACGCAAATAAAAATAAAAAAAAATTAGAATGAAATAAAATAAAATTAAAAAGATTAACAGAACGTCCCATCCAAATTAACATTATCATAGTAAAATGATGTTTTTAATTAAATAATAACAATATAAAATTAATCAAAATAAATATGTATTCTCAAGTACATCAGGAAATTAGAGTGGAAAAAGATAAGTCTATGAAATAAATGATGGAATAAATGAAAGAAAAGAAAAAGGCTAATAAATTAAAACATAAAAATAAAAACAATAAACAATAAAAAAGGCTAATAAATTAAAGCATAAAAAACAATAAACAAAAAAACTTACCTTCTTTTATGAGGCAAAGAGAAAATTTTAAAACTGCCTCCGAATGCAATGGTGTGTCTTGTTTCTTCTAAACGGAAACTCTCGTGGAAAAAAAACCAAATCTTTTCTAATGTAGAAGATCGGTCAAAGCCGCAACCACATTTTATACTAAGAAATGGGCTATCTTCACCGCCCTCTTTCGAAGTGCCTCTTTCAAGTGTTACAAGGTGTTGCTTATTTAGTAACATAACAAGCATAGCTCCCCTAAGAGTATTCGATGTAGGACTAAATAAAGCTAACAATTTAGATTTTAGCAACTCTTAATCTTAGAACTTTCAATGTGGGACTAAGTCTAATCTATTTTTATTATCTCTTTTCTTTCTTTTCTTCCTTTTTTTTTCCTTATCTTTTTTTCTTTTTCTTTCTTTTTCTCTTCTTTTTTTTTCTTCTTACCCGTACAAAAGGAGATGTTCACACTTTTTTTTTAAAAATTAAATCCTACGTTAAATTGATTTTTTTCAAATGGGTCCGGACAAAATTGGGTAGCAACATAACTCTAATTGTGCTGGTGACATTAATGCATTCCTAAAATACATAATTTTAGGACCTGTTTTTCTTAGGACTTTTAAGACTTTTCTTAGGATTTATTTTTTTATTAATTTTTAGTTTATTTGTGTGCTTTGCCTCGTTTATGCACAATTTTGTGTTTTGCAAGTATACAAGTGTAAGAAGGCCTAAATTTGGGTTAAAAAGGAGTGCAAGACATAGATCAGGGCTTAGAGAAGTCCAAAGAAGCCCAAAGTTAAGTCCAACAAACCATGGGAAGCTATAGAACACCCTCACACCCATATGGAGAACTCCACAGCCTCAGGGTGTGGAGTTCTACCGAGCCATGTTTTATTGCTTTTTTATTTCTACTTGGGTTAGGCCTAATTGTAATTAATTGTGTCAGTCTATTTAAGTTAGTTCTGACCTGTTTTGAAGAAACAACTTTAGTCTAAGGATAGTTTTACTTTTGCACTTTGAGGATCACAAAGAGACAACCACGGTTCTCCTCCATTTTCTCTAAGTTATCTTTTCTTTTCTTTAGTTTTTACTCTTGTTCATGATGGTGAGTGGTTTGGTTTGGTTTGTGGCCTCCACCACCATGAGCGAGTAGTCCTTTTTACTCTTAGGGATGTAGGAGCAATCCTGATTAAAGAAATTATGTAATCCTCTTATTTACTTATTTTAAGTATGTCTTAATTATCTTGAATTCTATGTTAGATTTAGTTAATTTCTTATAAAAGAATTGTGATACTCTTAAAGAGTTAATCAATATCATGAAGAGTAATTCTGAGATTTTGAACCTTAATTAAGGACTAGATGAACCTAAGTAATTTAACATGCATGAATCATTTATTATTCATAAGTTACTAGTTCAATAGTTGGGATGAAATGAAACCCTTGAAAGCATTTTTCCATCATTAAATTTACAACATTTAAAGTGCTCTATTTTAGTTGTCTTTATTTTAATTCTACAAACCAAAACCATTGCTTGCTTGAACTTAAGTCTAAAGACTCCACCAGTGTTTAGTGACGTGATCTTTGCGGGATCAATATTTTTATTATGTGATGAAACTCGTGCACTTACCGGCAATATCAAACATCAATAGTAGAAAGTTAGTCATAGGCTACTATGTATTTTTTTGGCTTCTCCCTTATTTCTTGGAGGTTAAAGAAATAGTCTACCATATCTAGATCATTTTCTCAAATCAAATATAGACCTCTTGCTTTCCTTTCTTATGACTTCCAATGGATTCAATTCCTTTGTCAAGATTTACAAGTTCCTATCTCACTCTTTTTCACTATTTTATGATAATCAATATGTCATCTACATTGCTAAAAATCTATTTTTCTATAAAAGAACCAAACACATTAAAGTTATTGTCAATTTGAGTTTCAAGTTTCAAGAAGGCCTTATTCATCTACTTCCCATCTCTTTGCTTACATTGTTACTAAAGTTCTTTTATCTTTTCCTTTTATGTCAAATTTGTCCAAGCTGAGCACTATTAATATATATGCTCTAGCTTATGGGAGGATTATCTAATAGAGATAAGGATGACTATATTGATAGAGATAAAGATAAGAATATAGTTAGTCAAAATTGTTAGACAACCTCTTTCAATTACTTTGTTACTTTTCTATTTTATTTTTGCTCTTCTTTCTTTCATGGATTTGTTGTGCTTTTTCTGCTATTAACTTGCATATGAATTCAAAAACCTTATGTTAATATGCAGATATCTCTTCAACCATATTTCTTTCAGGTGAATACTAACAGTATAATCTCGTGGAAAATTTTATTTTTATTGTAAAACATTCCAAATCTGTTGTTCTCATCATGGCAATTTTCGTTGACCACTCTTCTAACTTTTTATGATGTTTTAAAATTAGAAACTTTCAACTTTGTTTAACCAGTGCTCCAAGGGGAGTGTTGGCATTCTCCTTGATAAACGGTTGTTCATTCAATTTATTTTTTTGTTCGTATATCTGTTCTTTTTTTTAGTTTTTTTGGTAATAAAATGTCGTCTATCTGTTCATTCAACTCGTAATCGTATAGCTTCTTTTTGGTATATTTTTATTTGATTTGGTCGAAAAATCTTGGCCCATTGGGTGCCATTTTTTGGTGAATTTTTTTTTGGTTATTTGGTGAATTGTGTTTTAGGTGAATTAGGTGCTTTTTTTTTTGGAACTTTTACGTGCTTGTTTTTGGAATGTTTTTACGTGCTTATTTGATAGGCTTTCTGCAGTGCACTGCTCTTTGTGGGCCTTATCCTACCTTTGTGGTGTTTTTTAATTGTACCAAGACCTTAACCAAAAACAACATTGTACCAAGACCAAAAACAAATGAAATCATACCCATAGTCCACAATAAAAAAATTTTAAAACTTACAATAAAATTAAAACATGTTTATAGAGATTAAATAAAAACATAACATAGGATGACACTATTTGTACATAACTAGATTAAAACATATATATCAACAGTCTAACATTATTATCTATCACTGTGTCATTTAAGTATATTTTTTGACATTTAAATCATGTTATGTTTTGTAGGAAAAAATAATTTACAAGGCAAAACTTACTTTAATCAATCTCTAGATCATGAACAAATTAGTCTTCAACTCCTTATAAATGAACCCTCACCTTTCCTTTGGTTGGGCTGATTTGCTTAGGAAGGATATTTAATGCATGGAAAAGGGACGAAATATATATTTTTCATAGGTTTGGTTCGATGAACGTTTGGGGTGGTAGTGATTTTATTTTTGGGGTCCCATGAAAAGAAAATC
Organism: Clitoria ternatea; assembly: GCA_037962975.1. Taxonomy (NCBI): domain Eukaryota; kingdom Viridiplantae; phylum Streptophyta; class Magnoliopsida; order Fabales; family Fabaceae; genus Clitoria; species Clitoria ternatea. Next base: position 18,035,061 of record CM075670.1, on the reverse strand, counting down.
CTTCCATAGATGGTATGATTTGGACAGATTTCGTTTCAGAAATTCTTGTTTGACTAAAGAACCCTCCTTCATTCACTTTGGTCGACACAACAAAAACTGCACAGTGGTGTGATGTGGCAGAATCAGAAACTCAACAGCAACTTGTGATAATCTATCTTTTTACTATTCTATTCTTTGCACCTCAAAAATTCAACAAGAGTGTATAGAGTTGACAAACAATCTCTATTGCGCAAGAAAAGTGTATAGCGGTCGAGAAAGAATTTTCATTAGAAGAAAAGCAAAAAAAAAAAAATTCCAAAATCTAAAACCCATGCAACAAAACCTGAGGCAAACTCACCTCTTGAAAAAACATCAAGCCACGATCCAAGCCTTCCAAGTAATCAAAAGAAAAAAAATGCAACAAAATCCCAAAATATGTTTGGAAACGCAGGCAAGAGATCTAAAGGGAATTTAGGGATTGAAAACACCAAAAGTCTTCAACTTTCTTTATTTCTCTCATTCGGTATGTAAAAAATTCATTTTCCATTCTTTTTTCCTTCTTGTTTCCATCCAGAATTCACAGGACGATGGTAATGGGTCAAAGAAAATGCAGTTTATTCGTTATATAAGAAAAGGGTATTTTTGTACAAGCATAAATTATATTATTTCTTATTTTTTATTTTTCCTTTTTTCTTTTATTTCTACCCATTCAAAAAATATTTTTCCATCTTTTTTCTATTTAATTCCTTTTCCTTGAATTTCTTCCCTCCCAAATTTTCCTTCTTATTTCATATATCCATCCAAATGAATCCTTCGTTTCAACGGAAAAAGGAAAGATTGAAAACAACGATTTTCTTGTTGTGATGTACTTTTTTGTTGGTGATAAACCGAGTGGATTTTGAATTCAGAGAACAAGTCATGTCAGACTCAATGCATTGTTTATTTCGTTAAAAATCGTTATTCGAATCTATAGAGTGTTGAACCATTTCCTAGTGTAAGTCATTGCGCATAATATTAACGTCCTAAAATGAAAAAGAATTAACGAAGAATCATTACTCTTGAACCTCTGGGTAACCAAACTTGAGCGAGCCAGTAGAAACTCAACTATTCAGCTATCCAACAACACCAAAATAAAAATAAAATAAAATAAGATACAGAATTATTGCATCTAGAATTCTATTGTTCAACCAAAAACGAAGTAAACTTGTGTCAAGAAAATAAACAAATGTGTGGAATTGTTGTGTTTGCTGGTCATTCAACAGCAATTCACACACCATAGAACTACTATCTACAGCAGATCAAGCGAAATTTAAATTAAAACAACTTCTAGTGCTTGGAGATTCAAAGAGATTTCAGCAAGAGACCCACTGCAAGCAATGCTTACTGTGCTTATCTCAGCTCAACAGTCCAATTCATCTCATCCTCCTCAAGACCCATCTGTAATCTGGTAAGGACAGTATAAAGTTGCTGCGAAACCACTCCAATACCATCTCCTCCATACGCTACCCTGCAAATATGTTAACAAATAAAATGTTAATCAATGATTCAAAATGGCTTTGTAACCAATGACAGGTATCAAGAGTTTCAGGAAAAATTCAGTTGGCAGGATACTTAATTTAAAGCAGTAATACTAGTATTGATCTCAACCAACATATTTGTTAATGCACCAAGTGCAATTTACTATGGCGTACCTCTTGCCATGATAAGTAACACTTCCAACAGGTGATACAACTACAGCTGTTCCTGTGCAGAAGACCTCATCAGCATCTAGCAATTCATCCACTGACACTGATCGCTCCTCAACCTGCACATGTATGAACCGAGGGAAATTAATAAACTTGTGTACTTTGGGCCAATGCCAATGGAAACAAAAAAAAAGGGTGTAGTCTAAAATCTAAATGTAAAACTGTAAACCTCCATACATTGTTTGGCAAGAATCAACGATTAAGACACAAATAAATAGAGAATAACAGATAAGAATTAAAAAGACATAGGTGGTCAGTACCTAACACATTCTAGAATCACTCCAGGAAAGTTATGACAAGGGAAGTTTAAGAAGGTATTTTTTTCAAAATCATTCTTATACATGACATTAGCCAAGTTTTAAACCATTAACAGAGATTGTGCCGATCAAATCCATATTCTTGCCAGGGAATTCAGCAGAAAGAGGGCAAGATCACATGAAGATAAAGATTCATCATTATAATTCTTTTAGGGTAAGAATTCCTCATAGCTTCGTTGGCGGCTTTCTAAGTGCAAATCTTGTATCAAAGGCTGGTGTCGAACTTCAGAGAAGTCATAAAAACCAACAGGCCTAGATTTTCCAAACACACTTGCGACTTATTACTAAGAAGCTTATATGTACCCATAATTACACTTTTACAAATTTAATTAGGAAAGCATAGCTTAAAAAGATCACAATTGTAAGATATCAAGAGATAATATTCATCAATCGTCTCCTTAATTAAAAATCTAGTACCTGGAACCCTTGGCTTCGAGCAACGTCAATTATACTTTTGCGAGTAATGCCAGGTAGGATTGTCCCTTTAATATCCGGAGTAGATATAACATTACCCTGAAAGGAAATGAGAATAATGGAACCATAATGCGGTGAGTTACAATGAAATACACTGTTAGTAAACCATATAAATAAACTTGAACATGGGGAATAAAGGAAGTCAAAACACAGACAATACCACCAGTGAAGTTTACACTATAATACAGGCTAAAGAAAACATGACAACCGATAAGACAATATTTAAAAACTTAATAATCATCTGAACAAGAAATATATTAAACTAACAAATTTATTCAGATTAGTGTAAGCAAAAGATTAAAGCCACAACATCACTGGTGAGGTTTATAGGATTCTGTGAATAGTTTACTCCAAATGATACCTTTGGCCCTGTGGCAAACATAGTTTGTACAACTTACATTATATTTTGCAATTCTCATTTCAGAAAGGTAATAAGCAAGAAAAGCACAATAATACAGGAGAGGATTTCAGTAGTTGAACGCTCATCAACTAGTTGAAGCAAGCACCATGGACCAAGGAGGCTACCGTTACTGACACTGATTCTGCAAGTATCACTAAGATCGCCAAAAATCAGGTGATGGGGCTCATTCAAAAATTGATAGAAAATTTGCAGCTTGCAGGTATACTATAAATCTACAATGCATGGTGATTCACTGATTCAGATTACTACAAAATATTGATTTTACTATCCCAGGCCTCAGCACATGTATATCTCCGTAAATTGTTTATGATAGTGAGAGAAAAAGGTAGTGGCAACTGGCAAAGAATATCATGCATGAAAATATAATGTGAGAGCCATGCGTATTAACGATTAACAAAAAAATGAGAAACATAATATTGAATTCAAACTGGTTCATTGAGTATAATACCTTAACCACAAAAATGTTGCAGGAAGAAACCTCCTCCAAATATCTTTTGTGCACACAGTCAAGGTATAAAACATCAGAGTATCCTTTGGCTTTTGCTGCAGACTGTGCCTTCAGAACCTACAAAGAATAATTGGACATGGGCAGAGAGAGAAGATTCGTAATTTTTAGAGAGGGATAAAAGAAGGTAAAGTAAGCCAGTGACAACAAACAAGAAATATGAAACCCAACAGACAACTTAAGTCCACACTGAAATCGCTGTTTTGAAGGCAATAAAAGCATAGTAATTGTAAGAGGAAGAAAGCTCAAGGAAATGTAATAAAATCCTCAGTTCTCTCCTATCTTCCCATTAAGTACAAGAAAGCGATATAGTATTTAGTTACAAATATAAAATGTCCAATTGAAATTACAAAAGAGGAAAATCTTCAGATTGAAGTCATTGATGATTTTTTAAAATTTAAGGCAAACAGGGAGTACAAATACAAGTGCCTTTGTGCAAACAATTATAAGTGAACAACAAACAAAAAATGAGGAGATATGGTCTGACTTACTGCAGCATAGTTTCCAATGGTCTTCACACCTCCAGTGCCACCAGGAGTTGCACGATGTAATTCACTTTCCACAATCAAATTGATTGGGGCCAAACCTTCCTGTGGTCATCCCATGAACTTTTGAATAGACATGAAATTTAAAATTGCAATAATGAAACATACAGAAAGAAAAGTATGGCATGTTATGTTTGAAATAATAATCATTAATGTGATAACACGATACCAATAAAAGTTGTAGAAAATGAAAATAAATCACCCAAAACAAGACAAATACATTCAGCCCTTGCAAGAAAATCCTAAAAAGAAGAAAAAAGTGGTAACACTCACGACCCTACAACACTCCCATAAGTTTTCTTCATATTTCAAACTACAAATTCATCCCATTCAGACACACCAGTAAAACCTAATAAAAAATTAATTTTTTTTATCAATGTTGATATCCAGAAAGTCTATGATTCTAAAGCTATATTTGAGTAAATCTTTCAAATTTCTATAACCTATGGCATTTGGATCATAATTTGTTATTTACATCTTAAAGAAAATAATAAAATTGAAAAACATATACAAACAAAAGTAAAGATGCCATATATCAAAATAGAAGTATCCTCCCATACCTTGAAGTAGTTGCCAACAGGTGAAACATATATTAAAAAGGTGTACTCTGGGGCAGGTGCAAGACCAAGTATAGGTCCACTTCCCATGAGCAAAGGTCTAATATACAATGAACCTTTACCAGGAGGGGGAACCTGAAACAAAATTTTGCCTAATCAATCAATGTGCATTACAATCTCTAAAATGTTGAGGCCAATTAAAGGGACGCACAGTACCCAGCGTTTGTTTGCTAAAACAGTATCCTTTACAGCTTCCACAAACTGCTCAACAGTGGGCGATGGCATGCACATCCTCTCAGCACCTATCTTCATCCGCAAAGCATTCTCTTCTGGACGAAAGAGAAGTATATTCCCATCTAGTTTACGGTATGCTTTCAAACCCTCAAATAACCCCTACATTAGTAAACCAAAGAACCACATTCTTTGTAAAGCAAATATACCAAGCAAATTCAAGTCAAATGTAAAGGATACTAAGAGCCTCTTTGGTAACCTAATTATAGAAACGGGGTTTGGCCAACAGCTTCATCCAATGGTTGATCTAGCAAGCCGTTTGAGATACCTTTAAACTCTGGTTTATTGAAAACTTGCTTTTGGCCAACTCCAATTAAGTAACCAAACAGGCACTAAGTACCAACAATACCTAGATTTCAAATTTCAATTCTATCTCAACACAATATACTATCAAACAGTTAGTTTTCCTTAAATTCAAAAAGTTGGGGTTCAATTTAATACGCCTGATAATAATATATATAAGATTTAATCATATTTAATTGAGGGATTAAAAATGCTAAACCTGGCCGTAGTTTAAAACACCAGCGGAGGGGTTGAGTTCAATGTTGCCAAAACGCTTTAATTCACCTTTGGAGAAGGTTCCACCTAGTGGACATTTCATGACATACATATAATCAGTAGGTTGAAGGCCAAATCCAAGGTTGTCCCATTCTATGTCGGCAAAGTCAACCGTTTCACTGCACCATTATTAAAATTCAGCAACGAGAGTATTTATTTTTAAAAAATAGAAATAAAATAAAATAAAAAAGAAGGAAGAAGAACCTGTAGGCATTAGATAGAGTGGCGGACGGCCTAATAGGAGAAGCGGGTTCCAGAACATTCTGGGAAGTGAGGGGAAGCTGTTTTTGGAGCTGCAAAGGAAAAAATCAAGTAGCGAAGAACAAGGTAAGGTGAGAGAGAGAGAGGAAAAGGAGATTCACCTTGAGAGAGAAAGAAGGGTGGTGGGAGAGGAGAGGAGAAGAATGTTGCCGCGAGGGGCAGATCGGGGAAGTCAATGAAATGGTGGCAAAGACGGCGCTGCTCTCCATTTTCTAATTTCTTCGCTAAACGAGAGGCTAGAGGGTGTGCGATACACGTGGGTTATTTGATGGATTCTGAATCTCTGGTCTCGACGACAACTAGTATTATTATATGTTGTTGTCATCAGATGCAAATTTGGACTCGGGGGCGGCAGCCACCAACTTAATACAGGTCCATATTTATTCCTTAATTAATTTTATAAAATTCGTTCATCATTCAAATGAGTTAAATTTAATTTAAGAATTAAATTAATTGATTAAATAAGTTTAATTTATCAAATAACTCGATAAATAAATAAATAAAATTTAAAATAGACTTCTTCTATTTTCTTATTCATCTCTTATTTTTGTTTTTTATTGAAAATAAAGTAAATATAAATTTTAAAAACTTTAGGTCAAAGGCTTGTGAATTCAATTAAGTAGTTTGTGGACTTTAAATAAATTAAACTTAAACTAAAAATTTTGATTCATGAAAAACTCAATCAAATAAGTTTTATTAAGTTGAATTGAATTGAGACAATTTTAACTTAACTCCATTCATTTTCAATATTAAATAATAGGTGATATTTTAAAACAAAACATAAAAATAAATTTTTATATGAATTATGGTTTACATTCTTGAGAATCAACTTTTTTAATAATGTTTTTTTTTAGTAAATGGTTAAAATAAAAAAGTATGACAAATTAATTTCTACCTTCTCTTTTGTAATATAAGAGGGTATAAAGAAAATTAATTATTATTTTATATAAAAATACATAATTATCTCTTATAAAAATTAAAAAAAATCAATTTATCTTTATAAAAAAAAGTTGGGAGAGTATTACTTATCTAATGTTATATGAGATTAAGAGTTTAAGATATGCGATTTCACTTGTTCAAATTCAGCTTTCAAAGATTTGAAAAATAATTTTAATTAATTAAAACACACTATGTAACACTCTACTTTTATCATTCTTATTTTATTTTATTATGTATATTACAGAAAATTTTATATTAGAATTATGATAGAATTTAACCATAGTCTGTTGGAACTGTTTTATCATTATATTATTTGAGCATTTGTAAAAAAATTAAAAATAAATAATCGAAAAATCTCTTTTTACACCCCTCATTTCTTATATTTACACCACCCCTCATAATTTTAGCCAACCCTATCCTTACTATGCAATCACGAAAACCATGAAATTTTCAAAATTCACATAATTGATTTTTCATTCTTGCGTTGTAACTAAAATATTAAAATAATAAAATACATAGTAAAATAATCTACAATAAATAGAGGAGTGAGGAACAAAGAATTTACAAAAATTCAGAAATATAGTAGTGTTAAGGGAAGAATACTGAGTGTAGAGGGGAGAATATTTTCTAGTGAAAAAAGTTCTCCAAAAATCCTGAGGTAATAATAATTTTCTGTTATACTCTTTTTATGATTATGAAGGCTGTTTTTATATCACTTAAAATTTATTATTGTATTGAATTGAATATTATTATTAGTTACTATTTCAAATAGTGAATTATTATTTCAAATAGGAAATTACTATTATGAGTTACCATTTACTATTTACTATTTACCTATTACTATTTAAAATTTACTATTTACTGGGTTATTATTCAAAATTTACTATTTACTGATTACTATTTACTATTTATTATTTACCAACTATTATGTATCTCATAATTCTTATAGAATAAAATTTACTAATAATTATATTACACCAAAAAATGTTTAAATCTTAATTTTATAATAATTATGATGTATTTGTTTTTGTATTCTATAAAAAATGAGAGGTGAAGTTTTTATGTAAAAAATTTCATTTGAAATAATTATATTATGAATTTTTTTGAAGATTTCATATATTAATAGTTATACTAAAATGAATAGGATAAATCCTTACTCTTTTTAAACTTACGAACTATTATTATAATTTAAAGTAATATTTATTATTATCTTAAGTAAATAAATAAATAAAATTTATTCAAAGTTTTAAATGTCCGGATAATTCACATTGATTGACTTAATTTATACCGTATCATTTAAGAATTCGACTATTATGACCTCGTACGAACTGAGGTTAACTCATATGACTATTGGATTATTTTAAACTTATTGTGGACCAAATAACACCATGAGTAAACCACCAAGAGTTAATATAGACTTTAATAACTAAGACACTTCAAAAAGAAATTGTGATAGTTATGTATAATGGTTGTGTTATTTTTATTTGATTGGTTTGTGAATGATCATTTTGCGCTGTTATGAAAAGTGACACTAGTGTAAAAAATGGCTATAAGGATAGGATATGAGCACAGTCCTAGGAAAACCGTGTTTGAAAAATACATGGTGGTATTTTTGTAATTATGAGGAAGCTTTTTGAATAGGGTTCCCACGTAAACCGTGTTTATAGGCACCAGGTGTTTATATTTTATTTTTTAAAATGCATCTACAAACACGATTGAGCTGAAAATCGTGTTTATAGTTAAGAGGGAACCGTGCTTAAAAAGGTCTTGCTTATAAACACGGGTGTGTTGGGAACCGTGCTTAAAAGTCTTTCCTACGCACACTTTTCAAAGCACACATTAAAATCACTTTTCAGGGGGTTCTTCACATTTCACGCTTCGTCTTCTTCCTTCTTTGCACTTTCATGCTTCACGAACATCTTCCTCTTCCTTCCCTCCACTTTCACACAAACACATTTCTTCATCTTCCCTCCACTGTGCATGCCCACCATTGCACCCACGAATGCTCGTCTTATTCCCTGCACGCAACCGGGCTCTTCTAAAAACCCCATCCCCCTCTTATGATTATGCAATGTTGGCTAGGAGTTTGTTTGGTTGATGCAATGTTAGGCTTAGGTAGTATTAGAAAAATGAGAATACTATTAGTTATAGATTAGGAAAATCTGATTAGGAAAATTAGAATGATGTTAGCTATAGATTAGGAATGCTTAGGTATTGATTGTTGAAATTATTTTGTATTCTATGTTTATTAATTTGGGCTATTTAAATTGATATTAAAGTAAAAAATTGATGTTTTCAACTAAATAAATACATAAACATTAGTATTATTCCTTGCATTAGTAAAAAAAATTAAATACATAAAAAATTGATATTTTCAACTAAATAAAAAGTTACTTGTATAAAAGTAAAATAATATATTGTATTAAACAAGAACATTGTAACAAAATTACATAAGCCCAACAAAGGGTAATTAAAATTATAAATTAGGGGTAGATATATGTGTAAATTATTGATTAGGCAATTTAAAATTTTAATTACATAATAAATTAACCCCATAATTATTTTAGTTCTATAATTTTAAATAATTTTATTATAACAATAATCACTAGTTTTGTTTATTATACAACACCCTAAAACACCATATGTTAAATCTAAAAATACTACCTGACTAAATAAAAAATTACTGATAAAAAACTAATAAAAATCCCCTGTTTACCGTCTTTAATTTGAATTTTAATTTGGTGTCGCTAATTTTGTTTAGGTTAATTTTTATTTGTTATATTTTTAGTTTCTCATAAGTTTTTTAGTCCATTTTAAATGAGTATATGATTTTTTTAAATTGCATGAGTGAACCATAGTTTCCCGCATGAGATTCGACACAAATGATAATTAAATTAATTGATTTCATCGTTTGTGTTGAATTTTGAATTGTCCGTCTCGACAGTTTGGGCTGAACAATTTTTTATGCATCATTTCTATGTACAGGTTAGGACTTGTTTTAAAATTTAATCAAGTTTTGGTTAGTTAAATTTTGTATTATCCTCTGGGTACACATTTGATTGTGGTTGAATTTGATGTCACCACTTTCATTTCGTGTACTTAGAAACCAGCATCAATTTATATTAAGTTACGGTTTGAATCATAACAAATTTCTTCTAGTGTTTTAACTGTTTTAGCAGGATGTTGGCCTATCAAGGAAGCCACAGCCCCCTTGATCCCATCCAGCAGCTATGGGATTTCGCGGCTCAGCTACACGAGGATACTGTCTGGTCCCATGGCAGGATTCCATTTTCAGCTACCCAAGTCTGTTCCCACTGTACATTGCGCTGTTTGACTTGTGTAATCCTGATGGCGACGATGATGTTGAACATTTCTATGATTTAGTGTTGGGAGCTGTAAGTATAACATTCTTCGTTCAATGACTGTGTCAATTAAAATGTTATTTTTCACTAACTAAACGTGTGTAAATTTTCTTAGGTTTCTATAAAGTTTGTATAGAAAGGGGTGTCCATGACACTTATGGTTTCCCAGAGCCCTCTCTAATGCAAGCTCACGGGAACATCAAGGAGGAGACTCAGGCATACATCCAGAATTGGATGAATGAGTCGTACAAGACTGTGTACCTTGTGTCGTATCATAGAAAGTAAGAGTTTATTAAATAATTAGGTCGTTCTATTAACTGAATGAGTGTTTTATTCTCACACAAGGCTGTAGCTGGATACAGTCGACTACAGGGAAGGGTGAGCAGGAAAAAACTACAATGAGTCTTCCCAAAAGTAAGTACTTTAATTAACAAACGTTAATTTTTAAGTTCCTCCAACTAGTAACAATAATAGTGACCAATTATGAATTCAATGTGTGGTACCTTGTAGTCTTATTTGTAGCAGGGCAACTTTGAGTGCAGGTATTTCGTTATAAAGACGATGCTCACCATTGTCCAATCCAGTATAGTAGACGGATGCACAACTGTAAGTTTTCACTGCCTACATTCTCTAATTTGGTTTTCACATACTACCTAACAATTTGTTGCTCACTACTACTGTTAATGATTGTGTCTTCTTTACAGCATTTTCTAGACTCCTCAAAATTCCCTTACAAATACATTAAAGAAATCAGAAACCATTGGGCCATCAGCTTTCTTCAAGTCAAAGAGGGACTCCAATAGCATTTTTTGTCATTTATTGTTAGTGTATGATGTATACCTATTAGTGTAGCTTTTAGAATTATCATCTTGTGCATTTTTGTACCATTGTTGTTTATATGGTTTTATTGAAATTTATACATTTTCATCTTTTTCATTAATTGAGTTGTATATATCTTATTGTGTGTATCAATTAGGCTATCTGGTTATAAACTCTCTGCTTGTAAGTTTAGGGAATGAATAAAAACAAAACCTGCATTCAAAAAACCTTACTTTTAAGCTCGGTTATGATCATAATTATGTTTAAAAGTGTTACTTTTAAAGGTAGTTATACATTAACCGTGTTTAAAAATTTGAACTTCTAGACATAGTTATTTGTAACCGTGGTTAAAGATGTGAACCTTTGAACACGGTTACAAATAACCGTGCTTAAAAGGGTGTATATGACCACGATTCAAAACCATGGTAAAAAACCCTTGCCTATAACAACGATGAGAACAAGCACGGTTATACAACCGTGCTTAAAGGCCATTTCTTACTGTGCTTAAAACCTCATTATGCACTAGTATAAGCATTTAACAAGCATGACAGAAAGCTAAAACTCATTAAAAACTTACTTATCTCTTACTTTTTAATTAATTTATTTATTTTTTCTTTTCTTCTTAATGTTTATTCATATTACTTCTAAGAAATTTTTCTTAGTTTTCAATGAAACAATGTAATTTTTATAACTCTCTCTTATATTTCAAAAAAATATTTATTTATTGAAATAATGATTTGTAGTTAAAGAAAAAGAAAGAGAAATTATTTTATAAAAATAATATTATATATATAAAGACATTTGATTCTCAAATAAAAAGAAGATCTTTCATTAATATTTTATTTTAAACTCTTGAAAACAAGAGCTTTAATTTTAAAAGTGAATAGAAATATTATACAAATTTTCAAGTATTATGGTTTTAAGATATAAAAAGATTTATTATTCAAATTCGAGTTTAAAGTAAATTAGTTTTGAATTTACCTATAAATTCTCTAAGGAGATTTGAAATATATTTAAGGCTTTGAAACACAAATTATGATGGAATTTGATAAAAGAACCGTACTAAAGATTTTCTACGTATGACAGAACTTATTTGGGAATTTGAAAATGTATAATTTTTAAGAGTAGTTATGTCATGATTCGTAGGCCTAAAAATATAATTTTCAATTGAGTTTCTAAAAGTCTTAATCAATTCAACACACGAGTAATTTCATGCTTCATGATAACTCTAAAACGAAAAGATGTGATATTGTCTAGGACGAATTATAGAAACCGGCGATACATTAAAGGAGGTTTAATTACCAATCTTGGGATGAGAGAGTGTGAAATGGTGCTTCAAGGTACCTAGGGTCGCACCCTAGTGTCGGGTACTTTCACAATAAACTCTCTTACTTTGACTAGTCTTTAAGTGTTTTCGTGTTAGTAAAGCTATTTTTTTGCCTTATGGACAGTTATATTATCCAGATTTGGAAGAATAGTATCAACTTCTGATTGTCCTAGTGCAAAATAAAATTATAAACGCTCACATACATTAATAAAATGAATCATGGGTTGAGAACATTAAACTGCATTCATATATATTCATAATTGTTTGTACATGTGATTGTGATTGATAATATAATTATTATATATGTGAAAACCCTTTATTGCTTATGCATATTTCTTTCATATAAATATAATACGTTTTAGAAAAAAAGCTCGGTATAAATACCGTGGTCCAATGAAGGTTATGGAGTTTTCTCTCTTTCTAATAATGTTTAATATTTTTCTCTTTTATTGTGAATGAGTGTAATGATATATTACTCTATAATTTTGTTTAATAGCATAATGGTAATCATGAGGTATTTCAGACATTTGTGAGTTATAGTATGTAATTTATTGCGATAGTTTCCCTTTACTTATTATAAAATTTTCAAGAATCATATTTCTAGTTTGAAGAACTAATTTTATTTTCTATAAAAAAGTAGAAACTTATGAACACTTTAAGACGGAAGGTAATTGAAATGTAATCAAGGCTGTTACACGTTAAACTGTCATGATATAAATGCATCACATACCTCTCTTTTGAATATGGGTGAGATTAGTCAAACTGAGATTTGATTGATGGAAAAAAAATCATTAGTCAAACGAATTTTTTATTATCTCAAACAACATGAGTGATGAATATTAACTATTAAATTTTTCTATTTTTATAACTTTGTTTCCCTAGGTGCTAATCGAACGGACACTATTGCCAATTTATTATGCAATTAAGAAAATTGAAATTGCTAAAGTTATCGAATGATTGAATTAATTTGATACAAGAATGTTAAAACTTTGTTCTCTAATGGAAAAATTCAATTGAAAATCGAACAAACTCTTGGCAAATCTTCCCATTTTTTATAATTTGTTTTAGAGTGCGTCATATAATATGAAAGTATTTTCGTCCTTATTTCTCGAAAATAAGTTTTAATAAAATAGCAATAAAACAGTTTTATATTGGTTATATTTCCTCAATAAAATAATCAGAAATAACCTATAAAATATAGATATAATAAAAATAATCTGTATAAAAATATTTTTTATACTAATTATAAAATAACTGGTATAACATTTTACATCGGTTCTAAGAATAATTAGTGTAAAATTTTTTTTATAGTGATTATAAAAATCAATTAAAAAATATTTTTCACAATAGTTATATAAATAATCAGAATAAAAAGTGTTTTTTACACCGGTTATGAAAATAATTAATTTTAAAAAACTTTTTATATTGATTATACAAATAATCGATATAAAAAATATTTTTTTATACTGGGAAGTAAAACTAATTGAAATAAAAAATCAATGTAATTTTTCTAATTCAAAGAATAAACAAACTTTATTAAATAAAAGTCAAAATGGATTTAAACTTTGAAAACGGAATATTCATATACAAAATTCCCGAATAACTTTTCGTAGCATTTAAAATTTTCCTGTTTTATTATTATTTAGGTAAGGAGCCGGCTGTCAAAGCACGATCATGGAGTCTTTTGAACCAAAGGCCGCTATTGTTTATGCTAATACTTTGCACTTTGCTTATCTATTATTTTTGTTAGAGTTATGATAATACTATTATAATTATAATTAATTATTGTGATAATTTATTATTGTGTGGTTGTATTTGTCGGGTATTATAATTTAAAATAAACTATTTTGTTGAAATTTTTTAAAAATAATATAAAATCTTTTGTGATAGTTAGATATGTATTTAAATGAATTGGATAATAGAGATAAAAAACAAGGCATTGATTAAAAAATATATTTTTATAAATTCTAGTTGTAATCATAATTTATACTAAAATATATATATTATAAGCTGATTTTAAAAAAATTACCAAAACAAAAACAATCAAATTAAAATATAAAAAATTAAACAATACAAAACACACTTAAGTATTTATGATTGTCCTATTTTAATTGTTGGAGATTACTTATAATTACCATCTAAATAGTTTTAATTTTTTATTTAGCCACATCTATCTTTATTTAAAGACAATTTTATTCAAGGAGAGAATATTCATATCATGGTAGGGTTAACTTGATAAATTTTGAAATAATTTCAAATTTAATTTACCTAATCTATCCATATATATATATATATATATGAAATTAACATCTATTTTATGATTAATTTCATTTCTTAATTTATTTAAATAAAAAATAACGAATGTTATTCTCAAATTTTAATGTTTTAAAATTAGTTATACTTTATGATCATTTAATAATTGTTATAAGTTGTGTATTTTAACATTCATTTGTTCTATTACAATAATAACTAGTTAAAAATATATATAAATCTTAGTTTCTTTAATATTCATTATTTTTATTTCTAAAAGATCAGTTAAAACACCTTTTAAAAACTTGAACATTTTAACAACAACTATGTAACTAATTTATATATTCTAATAATTATTTATTCAATAATAAATTAAAAGCTGATAAAAGTATTTTTTTTATAGTTGAGATGCCCCATAACTACACAACCACCAAACGGAGAAATAACACCCCACTAAAGTCTTCACTCAACAACATAGGAATCAGAAAGACAGGACACTCCTTAAAACTAAGGTAATTTACTGAAATAGATTAACTTTATATCGTCAAACGATGGGAGCATCTATTACCTTCTCTATCTCTATGCACATGAGTAATCTGAACCTCCCACCCAAAGAAGTTAATAATAAAAGGACAACATCATAAAAATAAAGACATGAAATAAAAAAAATTGATAAATACTATGTTTTTATTAAATTAATTAAATAAAAATTATTGTATAACACATCTCAAGAACTTGAGTAATCATGTTAATAAGCTTTATCTATTCTTAAAGGATATATTATGCAATACTCCTAATTAACATCATTATCATGTATCAATCATTCTCTTTTGTTCTTTTTTATAAATATAACCAACATGCACTTATCAGCTATAGAAGATAACTAAACAAATAAGGCTCCTTAGCTAAACCTTGTAAATGGGGGATTAGGTCATACTAAAAGCCTCTCGCGCATTTGCAGTCTTTTTTAAGCTAAATATCATATAGTGTGTGTGCTTTGCTTAGGAAGTACAGTCCACAAAATCATTCTTTTTTGTTGTGTCCAGCAACTACAACATTTTCCATCGAACAAATTCATAAGAAGAATAACATAAAAAGTTCACAAGTTAAAATGAAGTAGAGACAATAGTGAGAACATATATATATATATATATATGTATTAGAAAATCTCAGGTTTCAAGAATTAAATTTTACATTAAGCCTTATAAGGACTTATATTTTACATAACTGCTCAAAGGAATATGAACCTCCAGAGTCTAGGAACTGTCATTGATTTTGGCTCTGTGCATCTGAAGGATCACAGGATGAAGTTTATTGGCAAAACAATGATGGCCCAGGCACAAAGCACATGGCTGACCCAATAAACTACCCCTTTGCATGGCCCATTTGAGTGAAGAGCCTGCAATATGCCTCAACAATTGGGCTGCTAATTTCAAATGGGTTTTGTATATCTCCCTGCCCCATCCATTCCCTTGACCTTGAGTATCATTTGTCGCCAACTTTCTTCGGCCACCCTCTAGGAAGACACCCCCCAGGTGATTTTTTTCTTATTTTTAAATGGGTTTAGTTTATTTTAATTTTTTTTCTTTTCTTTATTTTAATTTGCAGCTGCATCTCTTGAAACACCACAAACTTGTTGCTCCTTACTTATCAAGTTTCATATATAGGGCTTGTTTGTTCAAGCTTATTTTGAGAGATAAGTGTTTTTTTAATTAAAAAAAGTACTTATTTTAAATTTTGATGTGTTTGTTTAAAGTTTTAAAAATAAGTAAAAGTTAAAAATAAGCTAGCTTATTTTAAGAAGCAACTCTGATTTGTTTATTAAAAAATCATTTATAAAGAGAAGTACTTTTTAAAAAGCACTTAAAAATAAACTTAAACAAACGGGTCCATAAAGTTTTTATTTATCAGTTATGAGAGAGAGCATCTACAAAATACTTACTTAGGGTCTTAGCAGGTAGACCCCTAATTGAATTTCATTGGTGGGTATTTTGAACAATTTTGTTAATCAAATTGTTAGCCTCATCCATGTTTTTACTCATAAAGGCTCATCTAACTGCTGCATCTAAAGGAATCTTTTGGGTGAAATTCAGTTCATTATAAAATATGTAAATTGTAAACCACCTCTCAATCCCATAATGTTTAATAAGTTACATGTTATTTTTTTCTTTAATAAAATACGTGGTTACCTTTTACAACTACTCTTGTAAATTTTAATGAGTACATATATAAATAGCCTACTACTTTTATCTATTTTATTTCGTTTACATCTCTAAATTGAACCACAATTGAATTTCTAATTTAACTGATTTTAAAAAGATTGTTGTTTTATAACAATACTAGAATGTTATATTGTGATTATAAGTGAAGGCATGCGCGTGGTATGTTTCATAGATATATAGTCTCGAAATTAAAGTTGGGTATATATATATGCTGGGACAGGAATCCATAGCAACCGTGTAAGCGGCTCCTATAATAATATGCACCGTTTAGGGCGAATGGGGCCCTGTTGCCATAACTTTGTGGCACAATGTAACCGGCAAAGCAATCCAAGTGTTTGTGCCCTGATGACCTCCATATCTAGCATCTATATAACCAAGCCAATCTTTTTGATTTTTGGACTATGTTTACATGATCTATATATGTATCCACCTCTCAAAGTGTTCCTCGTGGGACCTGCTATAGACACCTTGAGTGAGGGCTGACATGGCTTCACTACTTTTAAACGCAACCATGATCGTTATGTTATGTGTGAAAGTCCAAGAGTGGGGCAACCCATACCCTTTTATATGCTTTATTTATCCATATGCTTATGCGTATTAACCTCAATAGGAATCCAATCTTGTTTCATTCTGGTTCTTTTTTCTTTTATCAACTGTCAAATGTTCAATTCTCGTTTTTCATATAAAAAAACTTTAAAATATTTTTTTAAAATTGAAACAAAAACAATTAATTACCATCCTTAATAATAGATATCTTAGATATACATACATTTTTTTTAAAATGCCATTTCGCGTGCATGTATCCCTACATTTATATATGCAACTTATAAGAGTAACTCAAAATTTCTCCCCGAATATTCTCAGTTCTACTTGCTAAGGCATAATCAGATGAACTTTTATCAACTAGTTTTCCAGATAAGGACCACTTTGTTTGCACTTTCTAACTTGATAGTAATATTCTTATATCCACTTTTTAAGGAGCAAAACACCTTAGTCAAGTCCCAGGACAGCTGGCGCTACTTCGCTCCAGGCAAATACGTTAACGCCATGTTAAAGTATCCTTCAGTATACATTATGATTTTTTATTCTTAAAAATAAAAATGATAAAAGTGGGATGGTTCATCTTACCCAATTGTAAAAATAAGTCGGATTGCTCTAAATTATTTTTAGAAACAATTTTAAAAAGACGTAATATAAAACTAAACTCAAAAAATTAAATTAGGATCGACCCCAAATTGTTTTTTTTTTTTGGATTTGACCTTGAAATATTTTTTTGTTAATGAAAAGTTAACAATGAGACTTAGTCCTAACAACAAAAATATTTCAAGGGTTAAATTTTTAAAAAAATATTAGTGGGTTAATCTTAATTTTAAACATTTTTAGGAACTAGTTTTTTATTTAAGAAAAAAAATACATATATCGGTGTTGAGGTGGTTACTGGTTAGTCACCTCAACACTTAACAAACGAGTAGTTAATGACAAGGTTTAATCATCTCTACTGTAACATCCTAAAATTTATAATTTTAGAAAATAATTCATTAAAGCTTAGTGGAGAGTTTCCGAGTGAAAAATGTCTGATCAGTGAAGAAATTCTGAGTGAAATATGTATGAGACAAGACATTCCGAGTGAAAAATGGATGTGATTCCGAGTGAAGGAAGATTAACGTATTCCCGAGTCTGACTTTGGACGAATGCTTCTATCGGAAAGGAATAGATTGATTCCGAGTGAAAAGGAAGGAGCTCTGACTTTGAATGAATACCATTCGGGCAAAGACGCTCCCAAGATAAGATATTTCCGAGTGTGGGAAAGTTGAGATAATTCCGAGTGAAGAAAAGGAATATAATTCCGAGTAAAATCTTTCTGGGTGAAAGAACTACCGAGTGAAGTAAAGATTAAGATGTTTCCGAGTGAAACATGACTGAGAATCATTTCTGATGAAGAAAAACTCTGTCTGAATAAGACGTTTTTGAGTGAGGCAAATCCGAGTGACTTGTCTCCGAGTGAAATGTTTCCGAATGGATCGTTTCCGAGAGAAGTACCTCCGAGCGAAGAAAAGTTTTGATTTCGAATAAGTACTTCACGAGCTGATATTTTTGAATAATGACCGAGTGGAGTAACTCCGAGTTCTGTGACTTTCCGAGTAAAGTATCTCTGAGTGTGATACTTCCAAGAGGGAAGGTACCGATTGAGATATCCGAGTGGTGAATTCATTTAATTCGTGCTCGGGTTGATGTTTTAGAGCTGCTGAGTTTGAACTCGGGTTCGTCTTCCAAATAGTCTTTGATTCCTAGTGATTCTTTCGAGTGGAAAGATTTCCGGGAGAGAATTGTCTTCAAACTCTGAATAATCTTTTCAAATGAGACATTTCTGAATGGGTCATTTCCGAGGAAGGAAAGCTGGGTGATTCATGGATGCAACCTTTCCGAGTGGATTTCCTCCGAATGAAGAAATTCCGAACGGACAGACACTGATGAATCTTCTCGGAAAGATATGCCCAGAATACTGAAACCGAGTCGGAATATACTGAAACCGAGTCGGAATTAATAATTATTTTAATTATTGAAGCTTTCCACGTCACACTGTTCTTCTACATTCTAGTAGATTCACTTTTCTAATATTTTCTAAGTATGGGACACTCTCTGATGTGTTGTCCCCTTTTCATTAAATATCTTATTCCTTTCTTATCATTAAAGATACGTGTGTCAGAATTCTTCAATTCATTCACGTCTCTTCTGCATGAACCATATATATAAATATTTCTAATATTGGATTAGTGTAAGACTTTTGAAAGTGAAAAACATCATAATCCTTTTCTTTCCAATTCTCTACTGGAAACCATTGAACAACGAAGAAAATTAAATCTTCATTTCTTCTCTTCACGAAGAAAGCTTGGGACTGATACAGAACTGCAATTCCAGTCAAAATACGTGACACTAGTGCATTTAGGGGATTTAAGCACGGTTATTTTTTACTTTTAAGCACGGTTCTGGAACCGTGCTTGTTCCCAATGTGGTGGTAGGTAAGGGTCTTTTAGCACGGTTCTTAACCGTGGTCGTACGTCACCTATAAACACGGTTATTTTGAACCGTGTTTAAAAATGTGAAACCTATTAGCACGGTTCCAATTATATTGTATGTGTGGTTAAAAATAATTAAACTAGAGCAGTACACGAGGGAGAATCGTGAGGGGCACAGAAGAGTTTCTCCAGATTGAAACAAACAAGCCAATTTAATACTTCATAGTATGCCTCACAGAAGAAGACAACTTGGAGATACATAGAAACTCTCTAAATCAATTTTTTTCAAGAAATAGCAATTAAATATTTCTTCTTCTTTTCTAGATCTGCTGCTAGAGTTCTGCTACTTTCTAGATCTGCTGCTAGAGTTCTTCTTCTTTGTAGATTTGCTACTAGAGTTTTTCTTCTTTGTAGATCTGCTGCTAGAGATAAAACAAGAAAAGTTCAACCATCAATGAACTATGGAATATGGTTATGCGGAACATAGAAAGTGAGAAATAATTACCATCAGTTGATACCATAGTTTCCATGAGAAAAATTAAGCACTAAACAGTTCCTGACAATAAACAAAAGAAAAATACATGTAGAAAAAAATTAAATTTTGATGGAAAATTTCAACACCCAGATAAAAGAAAGAGGCTATGGACATAAGAACAAGGTAACTGAAGGAAAATAAAGATGAAACTATATGCCCCATGTCTTCAAATCCTGGGGGGAGAGAGAGGTTTGAATACTTACAAATGAGTGAAGAAAGGAAAGAGCAGAGAGGTTGCGTGAAAGAGCAGAGACACAGTGGAGAGAAGGAGGAACAAGATATAGAGAACCTGTATGCGCGTGTTAATTTAAGAAGCCACCTATAAGCACGGTTACCCCACTAACCGTGCTCATATAGTCTTTTAAACACGGTTAAACATCCAACCGTGTTTGTAGATGCTTTTAAAAATTAAAATATAATAGCCTTTAATCACGGTTCCACTATAACCGTCTTTATATGTCACATATTACCACTGTTACTATATAACCGTGTTTATATATGAGTTTTAAATTTTTTTTAAAAAGCAAATACACTTTCTCATATTTATAAAAATACTACCGCGTTGTTTTAAACACGGTTTTAGAAGAACCATGCTCATAACCCGTCCTTATAACTATTTTTTGCACTAGTGTGAGCAGTGATTTGGATATCGCTTGAAAAGCTACATTTTAAATGTATGGTTTATGAACGGATTCAGGATAATATTAAATCCTGAATATATATATATATATATATATATATATATATATATATGTTATGTGTGATATCTTTGTGATATTTCCGTTCATATGATATTGAATTTATATAAGAAATGATTTGTATATGTGATGTGTGATTATTCCTATACATGAGATGTAGTAGGAAATATGATATTGATGTGTGATTGATGATGATGATATGAATAACATTCATGAATTTTTCATGATATGTATGAATGCATGGGATACATTTGATAAGCATGGGATGCTTATGTGATGAACAGACATGAAATATTATGTGGTCTGTTGATGATTGATTATTATTTGGCATAGTATTTGCATTCAGACGCACACAGGACTGCAGAGGGCCTGTGATGCCGGCCCAGATGGGAGGGCGGCCTGATGGTAAGGCACAGACCTTGTGGTGGTTTCTTCGGATTCCACAGACGCCTTTGAGTTGGACTCAAGGCCGGCCCGTAACACCGAGTTGTGTTACCGCTGTCACTGAGAGTGACTGGTGTTACATTAAGGGCGCACGCGGTTTGGTACCTGTAAAACGGCCGAATCAGCTGGGAGCTGAGATATTATGTTGTGAAAATCCCATCGTTAGAGTCGGATCCGCATGCATATGCATTGATATATGTTATTGATGATAACATGATGGTATATGATCATTTGACGACATGAGAATGAATGATATATATAAAAGAATTGTTATATGATTTTGATTTATTTGTGGTTATGAATTGGACACTTGATCCGATTCAGTAACTCTCATTTGATATGTATATGCTCACCCCTACTGTTGTTATTTTTACAGTGGATATAGGACGCAACGATAATATATGAAGTCACTCAGCTTCTCGGAGCATTATGTATTATATATATTGTACATAGTGCACATAGTTATTTGTAGTAGCCTTGGCCGGCTCCTGTGCATACCGAGTATTTATAATTATTTGTATACTTAAATGAGCCGGTCGGTTTATGTAAAAACTGATATTGTTATTATTTAATCCGAATCCTGTTTTGAAATTTAAATTATTTACGAAAAATTTATTTGGATTATTGAAATTTTATTTTAAAAATAAGAACGTTATATCTACCCCTTACCTGACCATAAAATTCCTTTTCTCTAATGACAAGTGAGTGTAATGTGATCCGATCATAAATGATTGATGTGTGCTAAAAGGTCAGCCTAAATCCCAAGCAGCTATGCATGTTACGACATGTCGTAGACCTGAGTTTCGATCTTACAGACCCATTGGCAGCTGATTTGATAGCTTGTCCAGAATTGATAGAAGACATAAAATAACTTAGTAGGCATGTTGTAACATCTCGGGCATTTAATTTAATTATTAGCGATAGGTGAAAATAAATTATTTGGACTTTAATTTGGATTTTTCTAAATTACTATAAATTAATTAACAATTGTTCAAGGCGATGGAAATAAAATAAATTAATTTGATTGGTTGATTATTAAATTTAAAACTAAATTAAATGGGTGATGGTAATTTACCAAAGGGTAAATGTAAAAGGTTTTTATTAAAAAGGTTAGAAAAGAAAATAGAAAAGAAAAGAGAAAATATGGAAAGACTATTTTGCCCTTGCGGCATTAAAAATCAAAATCAAATCTCCTTTTTCCTCACGAAACACGAACGAGAGAGAGAGAGCTAAAAACCTTGCCATTTTCTTCCTTTATGGCTGTTAGGTAGGGCAATTGGAGTTGAAATGGGCAAGTTAGGTAGGGCGAAAGTTGGCCTAGAGGCTAAATTCTGCATAATTATGTAGAACATGATATGTGGTAAAGAATTACGTAATCTATTACCAATAGGGTGTGATAATTTCCTGCGCAATCCCCTTGCAGGTAATCGATTACCACATCCGTATAATCAATTACCAGGGCTCCAGAATGGAGTTTTTGGATATTTTATGAAACGTAGGCCTTAGGTTCCTACTGTTTATCGTCAGGGAAGTTTAAGTGATGAAAAATTCCTTCAGATTTTATCACACCCTAGGATAAATTCTAGGAAACGCTAAGGGGACGTTACACATGTGGCCCAACCAGATCATAAGATAAGTGTATTTTTGCCCTTAAATCTGAAGGCCACCCTGATAAGTATACTTTTAAACAATGTTTATTTGTCTTCTTTGTCTATCGCTGACATGCTAGGGATAAAACTAAACGACATGCCACTCATTGGATGTGGATCCCAAAATTTGATTAGTTGCCCAAAAATAGAGAAAACAGGTGGTGAAAGGGAAGAAGTTATTCAAGAAGTAAGAAAACTCCTAGCCGCAAGCTTCATCTAGGAGGTCAAATATCCAACATGGTTCTCAAATGGTGTCATGGTAAAAAAGGCGAATGGAAAATAACAAATATGTGTCGACTTTATACCTCTAAGTAATGCTTACTCGAAAGATCAATATTCAACACCTTGCGTTGATATGTTGGTGGACAACACTTCAGGTTATCAACTTCTTAGTTTCATGCACGGATACTCAGATTACAATCAAATTTGGATGGACCTGAAAGATAAACAAAAAATGATGTTTAGAACATGAAAAGCTAATTAAATTTAGAAAGTCATGTCGTTCAGACTCAAAATTCTAGAAGCCATCAATCAAGGATGATGGACATAATATTTGAGGGCCAAGTTGGTTGCAATAAAGAAGTATATGTTAGCGACATGTTAGTCAAATCTATAAATAAGGAGAAACATGTAAAGGACCTGGTTGAAACATTTACCACCATCCGCAGCACAATATGTGATTGAACCCTAAGAAGTGAACCAAAGCCAATTCGGACAAGTGTTAGGCCGTTATTTGGATATGCAATTCAAAAAATACCTCAGAGGTACACATGTTATTCAGGAAGATAAACGCACTATCACAGTTCCAATCGAAATCAATTGAGGAAATAGGTAGCGGGAGTTAATAGTCTAAGCAACCTAAACCTCATTTGTAAGGCCAAAACAAACAACATCACCTAATATTGAGCAAACTACAAAGCCGCTTAGATAAGCATACATAAATCAAACACTAAACCCCTATAACATTGAATCCCTTTACCACACCTCAGAGACCCCTATCCTTCAACCCTTGCAACTAACAAATGCTAAGCAAACATAATGTAAAAAAACAAGAAAGGAAAATGGGGGAGCATAATTGAAAATGGGGAATGAGGGAAGTAGAGGAAATTGGTTTAAGCTTTTAACACACAAATTTTAAAAATTATGGGAGATTCTGAGATAGACTTGAGAGCGCAATAAGGAAATCTCAATCGTTGAAGACATGAAGCGACAACATATTTGGAACATGTCATGTTGGAAAAGATTAAGTGGAGCAAAGGTATACCACAAAGGAATCTTAACCATCTAACACAATGAACAATCATGCAGCAAAGACCATCCAAAGAGGACATATTCTCAATACTGCCAGTTTTAGAATCGTGGGAGATTATGCATGTACACATAGCAGCAGGTATCATTACTTGAGTTAATGAGAGAAATGATTGACATAACCCCTAAGCGCCTATTCCTAGGCCACTTAGAACGTAGAGGCACACAACAAATAGAACACAAGATCTCTTTGAGCATATAGCCTGGAAGACATATAAATGTAACTCCACCTGGAATCTTAAACCCCAATGTTACTCTACTCAAAATCTTGATCCCAGCTTAGCTCATCTAAGTACTTTCCACCCAGTACTCGAAGACTCAGGGGCTCTTGTTCCCCCTTAGGTTTTTATCCGGACTAATGTTGACTCAACTTGTCAACTAGTCTATGGTCTAACTAGTCCTAGATAGGGGACCTACTTGCCCATTAATTTATTTATCATGTAGACATTAATGATTGTAATGGTAGGAGAGACAATATGATTTTAATATTTATATGGATGTGACTAATTAAGCCCAAAAATAGGGCCCTCTCCATGTGTATAAATAAATGAGTTTTTTTAGAAGCTTTGTTGAATGATATAAGGAATCTCTATTATATTTATCAAGATTGTAATTAATTTATTTTTGTATATGAGTTAGGATACCCCTTATACCTTTATTAATATATTGATTTCTCTTTTGTTGATAAAAAACAGTCATTATTCGTTGTAAATAAGACAAATAACATTCTAATAGAATCCCTCTATAATGTACTTTGAATGAATTCATTCATTTAACGTATTTCAATCGATGTATTCATTTTATAATAATACTACATCTGATTCTAAATATAAGCAAATTTTAATGGAATTTTTTGGTCTCTTAATATAAGCAAAATTAAACTTTCTCAATGTCATTAAATGCTTGTTTACCACATATGTCCTCATTATATATTTCCAAGGTCACTAATTCTTTATGCAATAAATGATACTAATGGTATTTTAGAAAATTAAATCAAATATGTGGTAACATTAATGCAAATAACTACCTTCAACTATTATTCTTAATTTGTGTAAAATTAGCTACATTTGCTTATATTTAGAACGATGGCAGTGGTTTATTTTCTCTAAAAACAAAATTTAATTAAATCAAATACATACAAAATGGACATTAAAGAAACTTGTCACACATATAATGGAAAGTGAGAGAAAAATAAAATTTAAATTGAATTAAAGTAGAAAAATCTCTCTTTGATTTTTTTTTGAAAAATAAACTTTTTTCATTTTACCAAAAAAGTATATTATTATTATATATTTTATCTTCTATCCACTTTTCCCCGTCTTACAAACATATTTCTTCTCAACTTATATGGGCAACGCATAGTTGAAATTAGAGAAAAATTATGTACAATTCACAAAAAGTGGAAAAGAAAAGAGAATAATTAACAATTTATTTTATGCATTCAGAGAATAACAATTTAATAGTAGTTAATTACCATATATATTTCTTATATTTTTTGGCTCCCAATTACCATATATATATATATATATATATATATATATATATATCTCTTATATTTCAAATACATTTATTTAATTTATTAATTAAGTACTCACTATTTTAAATAGCTCTTGAATAAATACATGTTTATATATTTGGTAATTTTAATTAATAATTAAGAGGTGTGGCAAGTGGCAGGGCTTGGTGGAGGGTGCAGACGCTGAGTAAGCCATTGTTTCCTTGAATAGGACATTTGGTAGGCACGCTTCAGCTGAGACATATGACTTTTTTAGTTAAAAGTTAACTAAAAAAACATTTTATGGTCTTATTTAGTTAAAAATTAACCTAAAATTTTTAAAAAACAATATAAACAAATTAATATTAATTTTTAAATTTTTTATTGAAGTGAAGGAAATAAAAAAAGGGTGAATTTGGGAAATAGTAAGAGGGAAAGCAACATGGTCGGCTGGCCTTAAAGGCAGGAAGAAACAAAGAGACATCACGAAAACCTTATCTCAAATTCTCATCTCAACTTCTACGCTCCATAATCCCACGGAATCAAATGCCCATCATACCAAATCATTGGTGGGCCCATATGTCTCTCTCTCACCTTTGCGCGCCACCTCATCTATCGCTTCCCGACAATTTTATTCACATTACAACTAACAATGCTTACCACTTAAATTAACTCTCCCTTTTTTTTTCTTATCTATATCCATTTATTTAGCTATCACCACCCTACATGCCATGTGGAATCAAATTCTTTATTTTATCCATTAATTATGCCATATCAGCTTTAGGTCTTTTTTTAATTTTATTTTATGAAAATAGATTTAAAATACAATCCAAACCATTATCATTAGTCTTGGTCAGGTTTCGAAAAATTCCCAGGTTTCACATTTAACTATATTTTTAATTTTATTTATTTATTTTAATAACATATGATATATATTTAATACTATCTTCATTCTTATTTATAAGATGATTTAGAACAAAACACACATATTAAGAAAATATATTAATACTTTACTTTTGATTAAAATACATTGTAATGTTTCAATTTTATAAATTCAAATTCTATTTTAATTTTAACAGTAACATTTTCTAAAGTAAGGGTAAACATGAGAAAATACATCAAATATTTTAGGTATATATATAAGTTTTGTCTTGTAAATAGGATAAACCTGAGAACTACATTTCATATTTAAGAAAAATATATTAATTTATCATTATTATAATTAACATTAGTTAATATTCATAATAGAGTTAGTTGAAGGATGAGTTTAATATTTTCAAATCTGAGTCCCCGCCAAAATTAAATCGTGATTACGGTCAAATTTCTTTTAAACCGTAATAATAGAAGAAATTTCCTCGTTAAAATTAAAACACGGGTGGATTAATTTCCACATATTCAGATCTCATTTTCATCCAATTACCGATTTTATTAATGCCAACACCACGGATATGTATTATGTATCAAAAGTGAGAGTTAAATGGGAGAATAATACGTTATAAAGCTTGACGTCCATGTATAGAACCATTTCTTTTTACCTTTACAATTTGAAGTTATTTACTGTTACAAAGTCAAATTGTATCTACTTGCATTGGGTAGTTGGGCCCCAAAAGCAACGGTTACCCGTTTGCTTTTCTTTTTGGTGTACAGCCACTTGCTGACAAAAGCTCAGCATAATCCTGTTCTAAAATATTCGATCGCTACATAACACCTCATTATCTTACTCACTCAATTTTCCCTTTCTTAGCTTCTAATAATAATAGATTAATATTTAATCTAATTAATAACTGCATTTTTGCAATAAATCACGTTTCTAATTTATTTAATTAACCTACTTTCTAATTTAAGAAAACCAATTTTGACGAAGAGCATTCCCTGCAACTTTTATTCTACCAAACGTCATAAATACCTAATCACAACGTAATAAATATGTTCCTCCTTAAAATTTTTAAAAAATGATCGCCGGCAGATCCTTACAACAGCTTCAAAAATACAACTTCTCATGCTCACGCACAAATAAGTAATGTTTTTTGTTTGAAAATAAAAAAAGGTGGTGTTTGTTGGATTAAAAAGTAAAAAGAAAACAAAAAATTGGTGTTTGCCCTCTTTTTGACCTTGTGTGATCGAAGAGGAGATAGGAATTGGATTCAGGTACCGAAAAGAAAACAACTTGCCTTCTTGTTTTCAAAATAATCATTTGCCTCTCCCCACACCATCCAATTAAACTTAAACCCAAGATGCGTGGGTTTATTCCCATCCAACATCCTACTTAATTAATTCAATCGGGGTTGCTTATTCACTATAACTACCAATTCTAATTTAAAGATCAAAATCCAATTGCAATTTCCCTTAGAAATGTATTTTTTATATATACAACATTCAGTGTAATCCATGTACATCCCTCCTTAATCATAAGACTTTTTTTAAAATTTCTTTTTAATATAAGACCTTATTTCAAATTTTAATGTCATTAATTATTTTTTAACTTAAATACTCTTATTAATGTATAATTTTTATTGAAATCAATATAATAATATATGACATACCTCAGTTAAATTATTTATCTCTCCAATAATAATTAGGTAGTAAGTGGAGAGAGACTAAATGGATAGAAAATAAATGAGAAAAGATTTAATGATGAGAGATAATCACTTTAAAGGAAAATTTAAAAACTACTATAAATTTTAAACAAATTGAATGATTTTAACTAAATTAACCAACTTTCTTAATACAATGGTATTTAGGGACGACAGAGCTAGTGTTAATTTTACTAATTTATTCACATTAATTAAAGAGAGATGCTAACAGCTTAAATATATAATCACATGCCTAGACCAGTTTGCTATGTGCGTAGATTAATTGGTGAGAGATTATTCTAATTTAGCCTATTAGTTTTAAGTTTTACATCTATTAAAAATATAATTGTATTAAAACTCGGTAGAGAAAACTTTATTATTTATGCTGATCATGCTCAGCTCAAATTTAAATATAGTATGCTAAAAGAAGACTAGTTTAACTTTTTGTTTTTTTATCTCAAAATTATTATCATTTTAAAAATTTAATATGTAATTAAATTATTTTTTCAATTTTATCTTTCTTTAATATATATATATATATATCACCTTTTATATTAACCAACAAATAAGACTTAAAAAATGATATTATTATTTATTAATAAAAAATAAATCAAGAGTATTTATTAGTGTGCGATACCTTAAACATATAGATATAATTGGCTTGATGATGCAAGTAATGCGTGAATGAGGTGGTGCTAACGCCGTTGTTTTCTACGGACTAATTACTTTGGGTTTATCATTAATTGCGGGTGACCTAACTTCTGCTCAGTATCGCCGACAATGCATTATTGGGAGTGCTTATAGTACCAATACAGAAGCTTCTGTTTTTAATTGGTATTTTAAGGGAAAAAATATATAAATATTACTTAAAAATTAATATAAGTGCTTTTTAAATAAAAAAAAGTTTTACTTTTACTTCTTTAATTAACATTCTTAAGGTATTATATAATATTTTTCATTAAAAAAGTAGGTCCCAAACACTCCACATCAACTTTCTAGTTAAGCAAAGATCCGGATTCTTGTTGATGAATCATATTCTGGCACCATTATAACTCTTTGAAACTCCATTTAGTGTCTTGTACCTACTTTTTCTTTTATCTTTTTTTCTATTGGATACAAACAAATAGTGCACATCCTTTTCTACTCTTCCACATTCATAATTATAAGCTAGAGGAAAAACGCCCAACCATCCCTCACATTCCTAATTCATTAAAAAGTATGCAAGATTGGTAAGCAAAGTGACATGGTACCCATCTCTTATACTAGTTCAACCAGCAAGCATGAAGTGGGAGACAGTTCATGTGGGTCTCTTATAGTTACAAGACTTTGTGACACACCATATATTATACACCTAAATATTTCCAATCATGCTATATATTAGTTAATTACTTTCAATTATATATATATATATATATATAACGTAATTATGAAACAATCTTTAATTATTTTACAAATGAGTAGTGGCCAGCATTGGCTATGCATGGACAATTTATGATTAGTACTATATGTGGAAGTAAGTGTGTGTACGAGTAACGTGGAAAATAAATTAAGATGAAAGAAGAATGAGGAGAAAATTAAATGAATAAACGTAAGAGAGAATTAAAAGTAGCTGGGACACGAGTAAAGGGGGCCAATAATTGGTCACCAATGTAAAGTGAAACTGCATACGCAAGGAAGCATATATAGATAAAGAAAGTGTGGCGATGGTAATATATCTAGTTATATCTGCTACGTACGCTCGTTGGTATCGAAGGTAATCATGTTGATGTGTTATGCACTTCCATGTGAACTCAGGATCCCATCACTGAGAGAGACACATTCAAAATAAATTAAATAAGTTGATAAGTGTCAACAACTCACCACGGACACAACATATTTTATTTATGAATCATTTTTCAATAAAAGTCATATCATTAACATTTTAAATATTTAATTAATTAGATGAATATTTATTACTTATATTCTAACTACAACTATCATAATAGGTGATTCAATTTGATTCAAGTTTTTTTGTCGGGTTAAAAGATTATTTTAAATTTAAGCTTTAATTTTAGGACTTAGGTTGGTCTGTATCAATCCGATGGACTACTTGTTTGGGCGAGCTTATGACAAATTTATATTATTTTTTTTGGTAAAAATTTTAAAAATATAACCTATAAAAATATACCAAAATTTTTTAATGCTCTAAATGAACTATAAAAGAAGAAAAAATATGTTGAAGTTATTCACAGACAGATATGATAAAAGTCTGAAAGATACAAATATTTTTAAACAGAACTTAAAAAAATTCAATTTTAATTTAATATCTCAATCAACTTTGTGTGATATTATATAATTATATTTATAGTGGACGTAACAGTAGCAGGGTGCAAATGGTCAACCTATGTAAATGTAAGAGACATAGAAAGGACTTTGATAATTTCCATTGTCAAGATTCGTTTCTCTACTCATTCCTCCCTTTGATTAATAATAATCATAGCCACCCACCCACCCCCACCGAAACGCCCCACAAAAAGGTCCTATTCACTCTCTCTATATCTCTTCTTAATCCTATGAGCCTTTAAACCACACCATCTATAATTTCCCCAACCCAGGCAGGCAACACACTTCATTAATTCTCTCCAATATGGGTCTTGATCACGATTCCAATACCCCAGGCCTTCACCTTGTTCTAGGGTTATCTTTAACTACCACCACCACTTCTTCACCTCCACCCTCCAAACCCCACGATCAATACCTTGGCCTCAAGCCAACCAAGCCAAATTATTATCCCTCCAACGAGCCTTCTTTAACGTTGGGCCTTTCCGGTGAGAGTTACCACTCCAAACAAGTACCCAACAACAACAACAACAGTAACAAGGTTTATTCTGAGGACCCTCTTGAGTTTTCTAGACAAACTTCACCTCACAGCGTTGTTTCTTCTTTCTCAAGTGGGAGAGTGGTGAAAAGGGAAAGGGATTTTAGCTGTGAAGATGTTGAAGTTGAGGCAGAAGAAAGGGTCTCTTCAAGAGTCAGCGACGAAGATGAAGATGGAACCAATGCCAGAAAGAAGCTTAGACTCACCAAAGAACAATCCGCACTGCTAGAAGAAAGCTTCAAACAACACAGCACTCTTAATCCTGTAAATAATTTCAACATCTCTCTCTTTTCCTTATTTAATTAGTAATAACAAACAATTTCTTCTTTATCCTTTCAAATAACGGTAAAAGGGAGAAAAAAAATTGTAAAAGACACGATTCCAATACTTTATCATTAAAACTCATCCTAATCCTTTATATTCATTTCAAATAAATACTGTGCTAACATCACAAAACAAACGAGTAACAGCTATTAATATCGTATTGGATTGGTTTTTCAGAAACAAAAGCAAGCTTTAGCCCGGCAGTTAAATCTACGACCTCGACAAGTTGAAGTGTGGTTCCAGAATCGGAGAGCCAGGTATATATGTAATCCATCTACGAAACAGCACCATAGAGCCAAGGAAATTTAATCTAAACTTAAAAAAAATTATTTTTCCCGTGTTCATATATACATAAATTCATAAAGCCCAAATTATTCGTTCGTGTAGCAAATCTAAAATAAAATTTTAGTTTTAGAATTAAACATTTAATTGATTATAACACCCTCAAATTTTTGGAGGTCATATTTAGATTCATGTCCCAATAAAATCCAACCAAATTAACAATACATATTACATGCGATCAAAGATTTGAATCCTATTATGTGTATAATTTTTTTTAATTAGGAGGCATAATGTCTATTTCAATAATTTCTACATGTCATAGGAATTAGTATTCGGTTTACGTACCTTTGAATTAAAAAAAAAAAAAGAATCAGGTCTGATGTGTCTGATTAGACATAGGCAGAGAGAAAAAATTATATGAAAAGATGTCTGATTTTGATTAGTATATGAATATAATTGTTGATATTTTGATGTAACTTAGGCTAATCGATGATGAATATTTTGGTTTGGATGTTGCAGAACAAAGCTGAAGCAAACGGAGGTGGACTGTGAGTTCTTAAAAAAATGCTGTGAAACGTTGACAGATGAAAACAGGAGGCTAAAGAAGGAGCTGCAAGAGCTGAAAGGATTGAAACTAGCACAGCCCTTGTACATGCCTATGCCAGCGGCAACACTCACCATGTGTCCATCTTGTGAGAGGCTTGGTGGTGTAAGCGATAGTAGTTCTAATAATAAAAGCCCCTTCTCTATGGCTCCAAAGCCTCACTTCTACAATCCCTTCGCTAATCCTTCTGCAGCATGTTGATTATTATGGTTAATTAGCTAGGTTTCACTTTTCAAGGTGAAAAGGTAAAAAAGAAAAACAAACAAGATCGTAGTTAATATAGATATTCCCGACAACCATTGTATTTTTTATGGTTGAGGGAGTCGTCTAGCTAGCTAGGGAAAGAAAACGTTGTAATTAGCTAATACTGTTGAAAATAGTAAGTATCTTCTGATTAAAATTACTTTTTGCTTTTCCATGTTTCTGATCTATTGTATGTTTATATAAATGAATCATTACATAGAAGCCATCCATCTGTGAAGGAATTAGAATCTTCTTCTTTTTTTGTTGTTCATTCATGAAACTCTCATACGGTAGTATATTTAGATAAATAGATTATATGTTTTGTTGTGAACAGCCATATATCCCACTTTTGTCGAAAAAGAAAAAGATTCCTGGCGAATTTGAGGGCTGATCTGATTTCATTCTCCATTCCAAGAACTCATATTAACCTGCATCTTTTATTTATATATACCGTTAAAATAACTCCCATTGACTAGAAATAATAATCTATTTTTATAAGGCCTAACATAAATTTTAATTTAGATAGTTTTTGGGAAGTGTTATTTTGTTATTTTCTGATATGTTATTAAAATTTTAATCAATCCAAATGCTTGATATCCTACAAATGTTCAATCTTGTATTCTTAGTATGAGAGTATAATATAGATAGAATGAATCTTTAGACTTCTTTAAGTAGTTCTTAATTCTTAATATGTTCTGGTTGAAAAGATACTTCAGACATTGAGTTAAATAAATATATAAAATGTTTACTTCGTGTGTAATTTTTTTTTTGACATAATGGTAAAGTAAGATGAGAAATATATATTCGTTTCATATAGGATTGCATATATAGATGGTACGTATATAGTATATCTAAAAATGAGACTACTGCATTTAATATTAAATTATGAGATATTTTCCCTTATATATCTTTATTTTTATCATAATGTCCCTTATCTTTATATATATGTCTTGGGTTTAATTTTATATATATATATATATATATATAATTATTAAATTAACGTTCTTTTACAAGGGACATATACCATTTACGTAGAATTAAGTCACGCAAAATTATCTCAACTTTGTTTCCGAAAATGTTTGATCATAGTGATGGTGTACTGTGTACACTATGATATTAGGGCAAATTTCTGTACATTAAAATGTTTGGGTTCTGGTCTTAATTTGGATGTCATGAATAATGTTATTTTTACATCTGTACAGTATAATTCTAATGATAAAAAAAGCATGAGTAATATCTCTAAAATTTTATAAAAGAGGAGATAAAAAGATGTAATTTGATGAAAAAGAGACCGAGAGAACAAATAATAATGTAAAATATGATACTTGCTAAAGGAATTCTTAAAAATATATTAGTCACGGGTACTTTTTTTTTGGTCGAAAGTCACAGGTATAATTAATATCTTAACCTACTTGGGCTGAAAAATACAAGAGTCGGGGAACAAAACAGTAACAAAGAAAGTAAAACAACGCAGAAAACAAATTGTTAAAACAATGACAGCTTAATAAAGATAGATATTCATTTAAATTTATACATATAGATATAAATCATTACAATATATTCTAAAAAGAAAACTAATCGTTATCTTCCTTTCGCACTGTAAATTAACTCATTTTTACCTCATTTCATTCATATGGTCTTATTGTATATCAAATCACAGATCACTTGACTTATTTTTTTTATCCCTTTCATTCAAAAACACTAAAAATGCGGGTGTAGGAGCAATATTCCTTTCCTACATATGTATATATAAAATATATGTAAATTATGAAAGTTGATTTTAAAAAAACAAAAGTTTAATATCCATGTTAGATTGTTGAGATGTAAGATTAAGACATTTGTTTCAAGGTATAATTTTATATTCTTAGAAATGATATTTCTAGAAATAATATAATTAGGAATATGATATTTGGTTAATTTTAATATGTTCAAAAATATTTTTTAAAATTTATATAGTAAAAGAAAAAATGATAGAAAAAAAATACAAAATATACTGGGAATCTTATTTTTCGAGTGTGACTCTTTAAAATAAAAAGTTAACGGAAGATATAATTATGATTGATATTGGTAAGATATATAAGAAATGCATGCTTAAAAAAGAAAGAAAAAGAGAGTTGAATGGAAGGTGATGATTAAGTTAGGGAAAGGTCGAAGGGGTGGATAGGGAAGTTAGGTCACGTGTTTGTGTCTGGAAATGAGTTGCTTAAAGAGAGAGACATGGATGGTTCACTTTGAATTCAGATCGTCTCGTGAGATGCTTTGCATTTAAGGGCACTGCTGGGTCACACCCCACGTGATGCCCTCTCTCAATATCCATTTTCAAATAACATCACCACAATCAACGGTCCAGATCCACCGCTATCATCATTCCAATGAGAGACATGAATTTGTTTTAACAACCCACTTTTAAATATATTATTATTACTACTTTTTTTAATTAAAAATTAAAATTAACATGTACAGGAACTTTCAAGCACAAAAAACTAATCAAATGTGTCGAAGAATGTTTCTGATATAAGGCATTATTAATTCCATGTTCCTGGTATACAAGTAGGTGGATAATTGAGAAAAATATTAACACAAGTGGATTTCATTTATGATAATATACTATTCCTTTGAATTTTTATCATAATAAAACATAGAAGTGGAATAAATTTTCTCACATCACTCGTAATGCTGTGGACCAATAAACATAATGAGGGGAAGAGAACACTTTCCTGGAAACTGCTCATCATCATCGCCATCATAATCGTATGAGGCCCCCTTTCAGTACTCCAACTCCTTACACATCTCAATCGTATAAATTTCAAGATTAATTTTGCATTATCTTATATTTTAAAATTCAACTAACAATATTTTTTCAAATATGCAAAAAAATTTGATCATTTACTATTCTACTATATATCAGACATATTATTCTGCATGTACTTGGTCTTTTCTCTTAACCCTAGCGTGATTAAAGGGAAGAAAAATGAAAACGAAACATGCATTATATATTCATACACATTAGGGGTGTCTGATTTCGGTTTTATCCATGTGAACCCGAGATACCCGATTTTGAAAATAAGAATAGGTCGGTTTATAACAGGTTGTTGAGTAAAAACAGGTCATTTAAATGTTTTATTTTGACTAAGAATGGGTGGTTTGAGTTAAAACTTAAACCCGGTGATACCCATACCCGACCAATTACTTAGAGATTTAGTGTGGTGGTTGTTATTATTGGTTAATGGATTATATTACATTTATTAAGGAATTAGAATGTATATTTCAACGATATATTCATTTTGGGTTTATGTTTTTACTTGATAAAAGCTTTGAAATGTTTTTACGTGTAAGATGTTTACTAAAATTATTTTATACGTAAAAGGCGTTTGGCGAAAAATCAAAATCAAAATTTCTTAAGAAACTTAATCGAAAAACCCGACTAAAAAAATCGATAACCGTAATTAACCAAACCCGAACAAACCAACCGTAGTATTAAGTGAAAATAAGTTATTATTTATATTTCATGAATAATAACAGGTAGACTCAAAATTAACCGAACCCAACAGAAACCAACCGATAGAAAAACTAATACACACACAACATAAAGTATTTAATTTTAGATGTTAAATTAAAATGTCTTAAAAAGGGGGTAGCTGGGGATACGTTCACGCGTGGGCGCAGATTCAATTCAACTCAGCTTTACAAAAAATCTGTTATGTTTAGTTCGAAACGCTCTTTTGAAGGGTACATTTTTTTGGCAGATTTTATATGTTTACTACCTACGTGTGCGCACACGCAGTGGCTGTTTGATTCACTTTTAAGCTAATTAAATTAAGATTTGATAAAAGTAAAAGACAATATTTATTAGATTTCTTCTATTTTTCCATAATATATTATAATGCATTTATTAATCGTCAAACTTTACATGAAGACATATGTGTGTCGAATTAATTCTTTTTTTTAATCATATTCCTATTATGCAAAATTTAATTTTTTATTCTTGGAAGGAGAGTGTTTTCAATAGTTACGTTTTTATGAACCCATGTGATTCCATTATAATTAAGTATCTGTTGTTATTTTTAAAGAATAGTTATTTGAATTTGATTTAATTAATTTCAATTTTGAATATAATTTTTTTTAATTATTGACATACTATATCAATTTAAATGTAACTTCTACGTATCATATCACGTCAATAAAAAACATAAAAATAGTGCATATATTAATTCTAAAATAATGTTGGCATTGTATATATCACTGCAAATGCAACGTTTGTGTAGGAAAATGTTGAAACACTCGATGCAAATGTTGCTACTGCTATTAAGTAGACACTACATGGCATTTTATTTTATTTTATCTTTCTTGTTATTATTAAAAAAATCTTAAAAATATATCTATATGATTTGATCAATTGTGTAAACTGCGAGATAGCAATGAAACGAGAAACACCGTATATTAACAATTAATTCAAAATGCCTCATTTTTTAAAATAGTTTCAACTCAAATAGAAATGATTTATTATTATACAAACATGTAACTATAATTGTTCTTTCTCAAAACTGGAGTTAGATATCGTATGTTTTTGGGTGTGTTTAAGTACTGAACTGAGATGTTTCTTATAGTTGATGTTAATTACAATCGGGGGACCTTCAATATTGTAAGAAAAGGTACTCTCTTTAGGAACCTTCAACAGTCAATGGGATATCAAGATTAATGAACCTACGTAATGTTAGATGTCTATAATGGTTTTGAATAGGTTTTGAATTAAGAAAATTGTCCTTATTGCATTTATTTGAATAATTATCACTATTTGTAACTTACAAATATTTTGTATAGGGGTATTCATTGTATGTTCTGTATACAAAATTGTTCAACTAATCCAAAATAATCAATCGATCAAACCTAAATCACAAAAAACTACATTACGTGTTCGTATCGGATTTTAAGTCTACATTTAAAAACTAAACTAAGTTCAACGAAACCGCAATCTTCAATATATATTACTCTTATATGTCTATTAACTCACTAAATTACACACACGACTTAAACTTAAAGTAAAACTTAAAAGATTTTAGGTAGTAATTTATGATTTTTTTATTATGTTGAATTTTTTTACAGTGGTTATTCTATTTTTGAAGTAATTATTCTTGATTTTCTTAGGTTGAGATTATATGTCTTATACTTGATTTTGAAAAACTGAATAAATTAATCCAATCCAAACTGTAGTTGATTGAATGGGATCAAATTGGATGTCATCATACATTCCAACTAAATCGAACCTAACCATAACTTAATAATGTGATCAGATTGAATGATATTTTGTTTTGAAAACTAAACCAATCCAATTTGTAAACACCTTTATTTTTTTATTTGTTTTGATATGTTGTAGAGACTTAAGGAGATAAGAGAAAAGAAAAAGAGAGAGTGCTGAATTTTCGTTCAATACATGACCACTAATTCTATAGTTTTTATTTCTACTTCGTTCATCGTTGGATCATGCTGAAATTTTGACCGCATATTCTTGACATCCAGCTCTTCAATTTAAATGGTTGGGTTTTAAGGTTTTGGTTGATGATTAAGCATCAATTATGACACTTAGGCATGGGCATTAAAATTTGGGGTTGGCGCTTGAGTGTCGCCAACATAGTAGCATATCTTTCTTTCACTTCCAAAGGACATATAAAAGGGTTTAGGTCAAGTTTTAGGTCATCTTTGGAGCGTGATAAGTTAGGAATACCGTGAGAAGGCTCTCTAACATCGTGAGGTGGCTTAAAGATTAGGGATCTCTTTAAGTTTTATTTCCTTTTCCGTTGATCTTGTTTTTCCTTTGAATTTTGAGTACCATGAACATTCGTGGCTAATTCCTTGTTAGGTTTGGGTAAAACACATTAAAACTTATTAATTACTCTTTCTTATCCTTTGGATAATGTATAAGATGTCCAAGGTGTTTCCCTCACAATTAAAAAATGTCTTAAGAAGGTAATATTAAAATCAAACCAGTTATCAATGAATGCAATCAATAGAGATTTGAACCATCCTAAAGCCTCCCCTTTCAAAATTCTGGGAACATGTTGCTTGATTACCCTTATATAGTGCATCTCATTGGGAAATACACCAAGGTGTTTCTTTGAGTCCCTTTTCCATCATAGAATGTAGAGTATGAAGAGTTCCAACCTGATCCAGGATGACAATACACATTAATCAAATAGTGAATGAATGTCTAAATTGGCATATTATTGGAGTCGATAATGATTGAGGGTGAGGGTTAATTATGTAGGGCTTATACAATTATGTTGTGATTAGTATTGTCTAAGAGTAAATGATGAAAATGATTGTTCGATACATTGATTTAGTTATGCTAAAGTAAGGCATTAATTGTGTTGGTAGAAGTAAAAAGGGTGTATTTGTGTTTGTAGGTAGGGGTGTAAGTAATGGAGCAATCAATGTAGTTTGTCTAAAAGTTGTCGGTGTATGTCAATTGTGTTGTCGTAAGGTTTAGATATGGATAATGCTTCACAATTTTCATCTTGAAAGTTAGTGGGAACAAAAGCAAGATATCAATTAGACATGGATTTTGGTGTCACAACAAAATAAGAAAAAACCAGAATTAGCAGCGGGTATAAAGCATCGCTAATAGCTGGGATTCCGTCATTGTTGGGTCTAACAACGACATTAATGACATAATGATTCTCGTCACTATGCCTAGCATTGCTAACTACTTTAGCAATGCCATATCAATTTTGTAGCTAATTAGCCACCAAAAACATGTGTCTCGGACATGTACTTATCTGTTATTGATCTATGTACCCCACACATCACTTTTTTTAAAGAATTGACACGTATAGTGATTGCTCTTTAGATTGTCACTACCTGTGTTGCTATATACTTTAATAAGGCCCGTCACTAAAATGGTGCCAAGCCTAGGGTAGATTTCAATAGTTATAAGTTTAATGAAAGGGTCGTTACCATCGCTACAATGAGTCTCTGAACCTATGATAGTAATGATCGAAATCCTGTCATTATAATGAGCGCTAAACCCACGATAATGACATCGCGGTTGCCATCATGGTTATCGTTGCTATTGGTTGAGATGGGTCTCCGAAGCCACAATAGCGACAACACTTGTGTTATCGCTAACATTGTTGTGATTGTATTTTTTGTACAAGTTTTTTTCCCTTTTTTGAGATTTAATGTTACAAATAAAAGCATAAATTGTTGTCTAAAACATTGTATAATGTGTACACAATTATTATAATGCTAAATTGTAAAATCATAACTAGGGAGGTTGTTGTTACTATTGTTGGGAAGAACTAGAAATAAAAGGGTCAAGGTGTGCCATAAGTTGTACAAACATGTTTTCTTGTTGGCTCAAAGACTTTTGCATGCTGTATCGCTTCTCCAACACCATCTACTGAAGAGTCGTTATTTGCGCACTCTTCTCAACAAGGTCCTTGTTATGATAGTTGTTAGATGAAAACATCCTTAGGGTTAGGGTAAAGCACTTTCTATTTCATTCACCGATGGAGTTTCTAACTACAAATGCTTCTAGGCTTAAGGTTGTCAAACAATGTCTAATTGGATTTTCATGAACAACAAATCCAATGTGAATGCTTCGATTCCAGATCTTCAAAGTTAAGAGAGGAGGGGTGCCTCTACAAGAAAAAAGACTAAATCTCCTTTGACAACAAAGTGAATTTACGTCTTTTGGACCTTAACCCCTTGTAAAGAATTTTTAAGTTTTATGAAAACAACCATGTTGGTTTGCCGTACCTTCTTGTTTTGGGTCTGTTATTCATTGTTTTTCAACTCAATCAAAGAGAAGAAGCCAATTCCAACCAAAACAGTGACACACGAGGATGGCCCAAAACACGTAATTCAGACAGATCCTAACAGGACCACTCCCTTATCTCTATTTCAATTTCTTTTCTCTGGGTGTTTTCAAGAAATATTCATTGTTGGGCTCAATTCATTACTCTTGTAAATATAGGTAGCCCATAGTGTTAGTCTGCTATATCAATCTACCTTGTCCTTTTTCTATATACTAAAATTTAGTTAGGACCAGGAAAAATCGAAAAGTCTACACTGTGATCCAATTGGAAGCTATTGATCTAATCTAAACCTTGGAAAATCACCCACGACGCTAAAAGAAAAATTTAGCCTGTATTTGATTCTATTTTCGGTTTCTAAAAATACTCTATGAAATTATTTTTAAAATGCGTATAGATAAGGTAAAAATGAAAGAGAGTGGGATGCGTAAGAAAAGACATAAATAATAAATTATGTATAGAGAATTATAACTCAATTAACAACACATCACACTATTATTAGGTAGGAGTTTAAATGGGTTGATTAAAGTTAAAATTCAAGTTTAACTTGGAGACAAAATGGGCCACTCGAGCTTGGCCAAGCTTAAAAGCTTGAGTTTGGTTTATTAAACACAAGCTGCCTTTATCTTGAGTAGAACAAATCAAATAAATTTTACATACATTAAAAAAAATGGTTAAAAGTTATGTTTTATATGAATATTAATAATCTCTCTCTCTCTCTCTCTCTCTCTATATATATATATATATATATATGGAGAATCCTTTTGCATTGAAATACATTACACATCACATTATTCATACTTTTTTCTATTACCACAAATACCAACACTGACATATGATTTGGTTAATGTTGTTAATGTTAAAATTCAAAATAAGATATGGAAACTAAAATTTAGGGTTATTAGGTTATGGAAAGTACCCAATAAGAAGTTTCCATCTCAAGACCTAACCATAGACATGGTTGTCATTGATGAAATGGTAAGATTTTTATTTATTTTTATTTATGTTCCAATTATTTTTTGAATAAATATTATGTAATCTTCTTTTTAAATTCAGGTGTCTATTAAAAATATACATGTTTACATGTTTAAAAGATTCATTTTTGAAAGAAATGTGTACATGTTTTCCAATTTTACCATTGCTCTTAATGACCAGTTCTACAAGCTAACAACTCATGAAGTTAGGGTCTTCTTCAAGAGAGACACCTAAGTTCGCTTAATTGGGGATGTTAATATTCCAAGAAATACATTTTTCTTTTCACCATTTTCTAGATGCGTTAACTCAAATGTTTGACAAACAAAAATTAGTTGGTATGTGTCTTCTTCTTCTTATTTATATTACCAAAAGACATGTATAATGCGTGTCTTATTATTAATACTTGATTTTATTTTTAAAATTCATCATTGTTGTACATTAGTTTTTTATTTATAATTCATCATTTTAAAATATTC
Source organism: Clitoria ternatea (assembly GCA_037962975.1). Taxonomy (NCBI): domain Eukaryota; kingdom Viridiplantae; phylum Streptophyta; class Magnoliopsida; order Fabales; family Fabaceae; genus Clitoria; species Clitoria ternatea. Next base: position 17,993,198 of record CM075670.1, on the reverse strand, counting down.
ACAGATATTATTGACATGGTTAGTGGAAAAGGTGACATGATTGAGTTTCAAAAAGGTTCAATGACCTCAAATTATGTTGTGATTGAATTCGATAATCTTGAGTAAGTCATGTACTATTTCAATTATATCATTTTAAAATCATTGTCAAAATTAATATTTTTATTTTATATTCCCCATACAAAAAAATATTAATATTAAAAATTTTTAGAGGCATGAAACTACGATGTAAATTATGGCAAACTTTTGCAAAGACTTAAACATTTGGCTGAGAACGATGATTCAACTTATGTTGTGGTATTGTAATTTGCAATGATAAAAAAATGAAAAGGTCTGATTTTAATATTAATATACTTTATTTTCTTTTATTCAACTATTTCTATTTTCCCCATACTTTATGAAATTTTATTCTTTGATTGTTTCTAGACGTCATGCATGGCGTATCCAACACACTTTATGCTTCAAGAATATACATCAATAATGATATTACTCAGATTCAAACATTTCATGCTATGTAAGATATGTCTTTTTGTAAAAAGCTTTTAGCTTATATGTGATTTTTCTTAATATTAACATATTTCTTAATAAATTCTAAGATTGACGCGTCTCATTCTCTTTATTCCTAACAATTAACTTCTTAAGTCAGTCAACCATAACTATCTATGGATGATGATCTACTTAATGTTACTTTATATAAATGCATTGAAGAGTTGAAAGAAATTGATCAGGAAAATTTAATTATCAAATACCTTAATTAGTACATTTTCCTTTCACTTTTTACTAAATTCACTTATTAGTTGTTTTTGTTGTTTAATTTGTTGTATCTTTTGCATTTCGTTTTATTAAACAAAACTTTCATTTTTTAATTCATTTCTAAAAAATTTGCTAGCTTGCGTCATGTCCTAATAGAGGAATTTTCAAAATCAGTTATACCTTAGCACCATTCCCCCAATGAGGCTTGGATATCTTGGGGCCATTCTCCATAGTCCCAAGTAGTATCAAGTACTTCATCGTTGGTGCTGATTATTTCACCAAATGAATCAAAGTTGAAGCAGTTGTCCATATCACATTAGCTCGAACCAAAAGATTCATGTATAAGAATATCATTGTAAGGTTCAGTGTCCTGAGAAGAATTGTCATTGATAATGGTACCCAATTCATAAATCATAAATTCATATATTTACTCTAAGGGTTGCAAATCAAACTAGTGTTTTCCTTTATTGAGCATCCTCACACAATGGTCAAGCTAAAGTAACAAATAGGGAAATCTTAAAGGCCTCAAGAAAAGGCTTGGTAAAGAAAAATGGGAATGGACTAATTATTTATGCCATGTGCTTTGAGAATATCATACCACACCTTACTATCCATAGGAAAATCCTTATTCAAGCTCATTTACAGGGTTGAAGTCGTCATACCAGTTGAAATCAATGAACCTTTTGCTCGAGTTCAACATTTCTCAGAGTGTAGCAATGTGGATCGATTACGCTTCAAACTGGGAAGTATCACAGAGTAGAGAGAAGGCCTTATGTAGATATTAGGCTATAAATGCTAAAGCATCTTATGAGTATAATAAGAAGGTGCAACTCTAGCATTTCAACATTGGAGACTTGGTGTTGAGGTGCGCCAATATGGGAAACAAGTTCGCCCACTAAGGAGAGCTCGCTCCTAATAGGGAAGGCTTGCCCTTACAGAGTAACTGATGTCACCCTAGAAAAAGCATATTGGTTAGAAATTTTAGAAAACAACCACATCAAGAACAAGTGAAATATTTTAAATTTAAAAGTCTATTATAGCCGATATCAAACAGTATGTACTCTTTTCCTACTCCAGGTTTTTTCCCATTGAGTTTTCTCCAAGGAGGTTTTAATGAGACATGCTCCAATATGACATGATGTACTTCCATTCAATAGAAAAAGATGCATGAAACTTGCCTTTTTTGTCCAATTAATTACAGAGCGATATCAACATGAAAAGTTACCATTTATATCTAACCCCACTTAAGTAGTGTAGACCAAATAAGATAGTTATTTCCCTATTTAATGGCCCAACTATACAATGCTAATCACTCGATGTGATGCTAGTCACCCAATACTTATCGATATGTTTGTAGATATGCTTAACGCAACAAGGTACAAATGTAATTGCTAGACGATTTCATTGGATAATGAGGCTCCTCAAGCCAATGCCAAAACAATTAATTTGGGGTGCAATACATACATAAATAAAGCAATATTAACTAAATAATGAAAGTTTCCATTTCATAAATTGCAGAGCAAAGCTCAATATATAAAGGTGTCAAAAAAAGAAAAGGGCACAACAACCACAAATTCAAGAAATGACAAACATAAAAAGGACATTAATCTTGTTAAAGCCCTTTGAGAAGAGGTAGAAGTGGATAAGGCTCGTTAAGTGGTTCATAGTAGTTCCCATGACTTACCCCGTGAAGAACACCGTCATGAAACTCATGGTAAAAACCAATATCGTTTGTATTTAGTTGATTGACAAAGTTTCGATATTGTAGTTGACGAGGCCATTACTAAAAGCCACATTGGTGGCTTTCCCCCTATTTCCATGTGTTCGCTAAGGAATTGTGTCATGCACCACCCTAGTCCTTCTTACTTTTTGGACCATCATCCATGGTCATGCTTCCGGTTGTCGAAACTCATTACCATCCTTTTCTTCAACATCTTTTTGCACGTCTCCATCCTTTTCTACCATAAAATTAGGAGATCCCTCTTTGTAATGCCCAGAATGACCACAGGCTAAGCACAAAAAGTGCAATCCCTTATGTTTGATTGTATAACATTTTTTTATCAATCTCAAACATGGGCAGTGAAGAACTTGTAAGATCAACCTCTACACATAATCCCAATATACTTTCCCTAATCTTGCATAAGAGTGGTCTTGTCCACTTTGATAGTAGTACATAGTAGTACCTATTCTATTGCCAATGGCCTTTAAAACTTTGAAATATAATATTCAATTGGTAATCTAGAGAACCAAACCCAAACTAAAACGTTACTGATACTGGCACTTGCTAGATGGAAGCTTAAGCAACATTCTCTCATGGTGAGGTAGAGGTCATAAATTAACCAAGGTCTCTTTCCCAAGCCTTAAGGTAGTCCGTTTGGCTAGTTAACCTCACAAGAAAAAAACCACCGCCTAAGTCAAAAACATGAATAGTCTCATTTCTTACCGATATTTACTTCAACCTCATTTTTAAGGCCTTGAAACCAATTTTACAACACAAAAGTTTGACTATGATTCCCCTCCTCCATGGTTTCTAAATGCGGGTTGTCTTCTTTTCTGATAACACAAATGAGGGGCAAGTATAAACCCTACTTCTTTTCTAGCACCTAGATTCTAGGCTCTTTTGAAGACTAGTCTCATTCATTATCATCCTTTCTCCCTAAGAATCATCTCCCTTCATGTTGCTCATCATCGATTTAAGATAGGATTTCCCCCTTTATCGTTGTCACTATCCTCATATACTAGAAGAATGGATGAATCCCTAGAGAAATGTTATTCTCTTCCTTTGACCTTCCCCGTCGAGCGGTCTACAAGGTCTTCCTCCTTCTTCGAGAGTTTCTTCCCATCAAGCACCTCAGAAGATGGAAAATGTCATCGAGACATTCCCCTCTCCCTCGTCCAACTCCCTCACACCATACCTTCTTTCATTTTTTTCCTTAAAACCAGAATCCTCCACTATGTTCCCTTTTTTATTTTTTTTAAATCCACAACTTCTAGACTACAACAAAATATTAGTAGAATGTAGTTTCATTCCAAATATTATCCACTTGAGTATATAATTTATTTTTAATAATAAGTATTAAATTCTATATATAATAAGCAAGCCTAATGGTGAGGTTATAAAAAGTTTCAACTTAACATATTTACTGTATATTTGGTATAGATTAATGATTAATTTGATTTTGACATGTTTGATAAATTTTGTAAAAATCAAATTATATTCTATTTTGAGATTTTTAAGCATTATGATTCTATTATTTTTCTATTTTATCCTCATCAATTAATTGATTTAACTACTACAAATAATTTCTCACTTTTTTTTTGTAATTTTAACATAAAATTATTGATTATTTTAACCATTCAAATGAAATAAATTATTTTAAAATTATTTTACCTGATAGATCCAAACATACACAATAATTGATTATAATATAATCGAGTAAATAGTTAAGAATTACTATGTCGAGCCTAAATAGTTCATGAGTACCTTGTTTGCTTACACCCCTAATTATGAGAAAAGTAAGTTTGGTCTCACTAAACACACTCTATGAAAGATACGTCGACTATGATTGATTCTTAAATAGGATTATTTGTAGTTATATGAAAGATACCTAAGATTGTAACAAAGAAAACTAAAAAACTTTTAAACAACAATTTGTTATTTTAATTTTAAAACATGAAAAGAATATATTATTTTTAAAATAAATTTTATAAATTACTATTATCAAACAATTTTATTGAAAGGACAAAACATACATCCCTCTCAGTATTAATTATACTAAGATCTATTCGTGCTTATCTTTTTCCTTTAAGGACATACATTTATAACTGAGATAATTAATAATGTGAATTTGTGGGAATACTACGCAAATTTAAAATATAGGTATAATTTCCAAATAAAGAAGAATCTAAGTGTTATTATCATATACTTCAACAGATGTATTTATGATTATCCCTTTTTAAAAAAATTAAATGATTTTTAAATAGGAATCATTCAAGTTTCTACTACTTTTTTTTTTTTGTCTCCATGGTAGTGTTTGCTACCGGCAGTGTTTCTATTTTATGAAATCTCATCTGAAAATAAGTCTACTCATGTTTAGTAGAAGATATGTAATTTAGAATCATTGAGATCTTCTACTTTAGAATCAAATCCAAATGAGTGTGACGTGAGCTTCTCTTTTGTTTTTGGGTCAAATGTTTGTCAAAATTCTGCTAATCAATAAGTCCATCATCGAGAACCCTCGCCAGGCCTCTTTATCAAATGGGCTATACCCAAGCATCACCTCTTTGGTTTTTTGCAAACTTTAATATTTTTTTATTAGCAAAAATCACAATTGAATTAAATTAAATTAGGTACATGGGGTACTTTAGCCCATATGCACAAAAATTAGTATAATAAACCAGTGTTGCAAACTTTAATATTATCCTTTTATCTTTGGCAAAATTTAAAATTTTATATTTAAATTTTGGTTTATGAAAAATGATATTATGAAACTTTATAAATTTAGATTTTAGTATCTAGAAATGATATAAGGAAAAAATGACATTTGGAAATTCTATAAAAAATGGCATATGGAAGAAGTGGATGTGAGGGATTGGAATATGGCATGGGAGAGCCAGATCGGGAGTGTCATTCTAGGCTGCTTTGGAGGGAGAGGAATGAGGTGGCCTTTAATGGTGCCACGTTCAACCATCAATCCATAATCAGACATGTGGCTTTAGCCATTGATGATATCTGCATAAGAAGCTTGAGCCATTCACAGTGATGTCGAAGGTGTGCAGAGAGGTTTAGGAGCTATATGGATAGGGACTCGGAAGTTAGATTCACATACCTTCAGGGAAAGGAATTATGTGCCTAATTTTCTAGCCAATTTTACTCATTACTAAGATGTTTGTGTATGGAGGAGAAGGGGCCTCTCCTCGCATCACTCTTGTTTAGTTTGTGTTTGGTCATTAGGCTTCTTATTTACTAAAAAAAGGTAAGAATAATTATAACATTTGAAGTTTACAAAACTTAACATTTGTAGGTATCCTAATATTCAAAACTAATTAGGATCTCTAATATATATCACATTGTCACAAGGAATAAATTTTAGACTTCATCTCTACTTAGGTCCCTTATCTTTTTGATTTGTTCCAAGTTAATTTCACAAGTTCTTTTAACTTCAAATAGGTCCCTTAGATCTCAAAAGTTTGTCAAATAAATCATTTTCATTATATTTCTTTTTGCACTACCACATCATTTATTTACTTAGGTGTAAAAATAAAACTACATAAATTACAACAAACCAAAGATATAAGGGACCCAAATATTATATACATTTGCATAAATATGATGTGCTCCAAGGAAATACTAACAACACATTAAAAGCTTCTTTATGTTTTTATAAGTTATTTTAATAGTTGAAGTTAAAATAGTTTTAACATTGGTTATTGATACCATATATAAAAATATTAACAAAATTAATATTTCCAACCAGTTATTTCCGTATAAAAATATTTGTTTACATCGTTAATTGAGACAACCGATATTAAAAACATGCAAAAATCAATATTTTACCCTAACTATTTAAATATTTATAATAACTTATATATTTTTTACTTAGTATAAAGAATATTTGTTTTACATTATTTACTAAAATAACCAATATGAAAGAGAAAAAAATTAATAATAACCGATGATGTTCTTCTCATAATTATATAATTTTTAATAAGTTGTCAATATTTTATAACATGTATGTATATATAAGATTAATTCTTGCCATAAGTCTTAACACACCCGCTCTAAATACTAAAATAGGACGTTTCTGGAGTTTTAATGTCAAAATTTGTTAATATAGTATCCGAATTTAATGATAAGGTAGTCATAAAGTTCATAAAAATTGTGCAAGAAGAAAAGATGAGATGAATGGAGAAACTGCTCTCTTCAAAATTTTTTGGACCATCGCCCCTGATTTGAAATAAAAGTCATTTTGTTACTGTTAGACTTGTATAATAGATTCTAGCAGCTTCTTTTTAGTTAATATGTGTACAAGAGCTTGCTAATTGTATTTTTCATTCATTGAGTCTCAATAATTCAATTACTTGTTCTCAGCATTTTATTGATATGGTTTCATGAGCCGTGGAACTCAAGAGCCTTCATATTGCTCTCTTTTGCATGATGAGAGGTTCAATATTGGTTTCTCCTCCACTTTCTACAAACAATTATCATAGCTGAGTGTAGAGAATGAAGTGTGCGTTGATTTTAAAAAATAAATTCAAGTTTATTGATGGAAGCTTACTTATGCCTTCAACCTTTGATCCAGGCTAAGATGCATGTGAGAGGTGTAACAGTCTTGGATCTTAAGTTTTGTGGAATCTATAATTAGCCAAAGCATCGTTTATATCAAGGTAGTGGTAGTAGCTTGGAAACTATTGAAATTAAGATCGATTTGTGCAAGGCGATAGGGTTCGAATTTTTAAACTTCATCAAGATCTGCTTTCTGTAAAGCAAGGTAGCAATTCTGTTACACGTTACTTCACAAAGATGTCTACATTGTGGGAAGAAATTGGGAACTTCAGGTCTTTGCTTGACTATTCATGCGCCAAAAAGTGTGTTTGTATGGAAAGCAAATATAGGAAGTAATATGGGGATGCAGATTGTATCATGAAGTTTCTCCATGGTTTGAATAATGATTTTGATGTTGTCAAGACCCAAATTCTTTTGATAGAGCCATTTCCAGATATTAATAAAGTGTTTTCTTTGGTTATCCAACATTAAAGGAGATTAGGATTTACAAATTATGAAGTTAAACAAGTTTTCATTAATGCTGTTGATGGGAGAATTGGAAGAGGAAGAGGTAATCAAAATTTACGAACAATGAGAACAATTCCAAGGTATGTAATTATTGTGGCAAGAATGTCCACACTGTGGAAGTTTGTTACAAAAAGCATTGTAAGGGGTTATGGTTCAATAATGTTATTGGAGAAACTTTAATAATAATAGGGAGGAGGAGGAAAAGTTTTTGAATAGAGCAGTTGCAAATTCTAGCCTCAGGTAACCTTGTGCATATAACAATATAATGCTCTCATGGTTGTTCTTCAATCTTTGAATATTGTTGTCCTTTGGGAAGCAATCAGGTTGTTGCCACTACTAAAGTAGGTCATTCTAATTGTGAAAAATATTTTTTTTGATTTTGATCAAGGTAATTTCTTAGTCTCCTCTGTTAATACAAATTTTTCTTGTATTTGGATCATTTATTTAGGTGCTACTGATCATATATGTTCCAATAATGACCTATTTACCTCTCTTAAATCACTCAATACTTACCACATCAAGGTCAAACTTCCAAAATGGTTATTAAGTTGTAGCTTATTTGTTGGTATTGTGAAACTCAATTCTTCTTTCATACTTATTCAAATCCTTTATATTACTAAATTTTCACTAAATCTAATTTATGTTTCTAAGTTGGGCTAAAATGTCTTTTTAGCCCTCTTAAAGTCTAGGGTTTAGGAAAAAGCCCCTAAAAAATTCCTTACACTTTTGGCCCTTAAAAAATGTTAGGGTTTACGAAATTAAAGAAACGTTAGGCTTGACTGTTCAGTGAGAAGGTGGCTAACGTTTGTGATACCTCATTAGTGACATGAGTAATATGATATTATTAATTAATTGGATGTGTGTCCAAATGGATGCTCACATGTAAAGCTATAGTCTTCCCCAAATTAAGAAACCTTAATTAAAAAGGTGAGAGCTCTTCAACCTCTCAACCTGTGTGTGAAAACAAATGGCAAGGTCAAATGTTTCAAGTAGGTCTTCCTTATCCAAGGAAATTCAACACATTCAGTGTAGGGGCGGGAAGCACCCTGTGCTTTTCGTTTTAAAAACAAAAAAGAACAATGGAAAAGCCTTTTGGAGGTGTCTATTTTTCTTGGTAAGTAGAAGAATGTCATCATTTTTGGTAAAGGTTTTTATAGTTGGGGTTTTTCTTATGGTTTGTATTGTAAATTATCTCAGAGCAATGATGATTGTGAGTTTTTCAAGTGAGCTCCTACTACTTTTATTGCTCACGTTGATGGGAGTGAGGGTTGTACCTGCAAGTAGGATTTATAAAAGATGCGTGAGAAATTTTAGATGAAGAACATAAAAATGAAATCTAAGTTGGTGGTTGAGAAGAGAAAATCTTTAATGTTGTTGATAGTTACCATTGTTTCCTGGACCATTACGTTGAGCATGATGATGTTATACCTAGCAACCAAGCATTGAGGAAAAATAGGTTAATGGAGCATAGGGGTTGGGGGTTGGGTTTTGGGTTTATGGTTTAGTAAGTTCATTATAATTTTATGGTTTAGTAAGTTCATTATGATTTTAGTAAGTTCATTATGATTTGGTTTGTTCATTATGTTTTTTATGCCTATCTTGAAGTGAAGTACTTGATGTCGTTGCCTTGACAATGGTTTTGTGAGGCAATGTGCTAGTTGATCTTTAGTTGAAATATGCTGAACTTGAATCTTGTTATTACAAACATGATCTTTGATGAAATAGATATCTATGGTAATGTGTTTCATATAACTATAGAAGACTGGATTAACAATGAGATAAGTATCACCCAAATTGTCACAATAGATGGTAGAAACAATGAGTAAAGTTACATGAAGTTCAGAGAGTAGTAAAGACAACTAGAGAACCTCTGTAGAAGCAAATACGAGAGCTCTGTATTCATCTTCTGTGGAGTTCTGGCCATAACTCTTTGTTTGAAAGGCTTCCAAGAAATTGGATTACCGCCATAGAATGTAACATGGACAGACGTGGATGTAGAATCATCTCGATTTCCAGCACAATCAGTATCACTAAATGCATAGATAATGTTCTAAGACAAGCGCTCTAGATGAAGTCTATGAAAATGGTTGCTTTTAGATATCAAAGAAGTCTTTTCAGGGCTATGAAGTGTATAGAGGATGGATGTTGCATGAATTGTGCAAGCTTATTGATAGTATAGGCTATATCTGGCTGTGTCATGGACAAATATTGTACTCATATGATGCTTTTGTATTCTGTAGGATTTACTACATCTGCACCATCATGTTGAGTGAGGGGAGAGGATGTGGACATTGGAGAATAGACAATTTTTGCATCTGTCATATTTGTGCGATCAAGTAAGTCATGAATATATTTATGTTGACTAAGAAATAATCCTTGAGTGGTAGGAATAACTTCAACACCAAGAAAGAAATGAATGGATCCCAAGTCTTTAATAAAAAATTTAGTAGCTAGTGTTGAGATGCACTTGTGAATTGCTTGATTATTGTTACCTATAACTAAAATATCATCAACATATACCAAAGTGTAGAGTTTGACGTTACATTTGAGATAAATGAATAAGGATGGATCAGATTTGGAGTTGACAAACCCATGAGAGAATAATGAGGAATGTAACATGTTGAACCTAGCATGAGGGGCCTGTTTAAGGCCATATAGGGATTTCTTTACCAAAAAAACATGATCAGGATAATTGGGATGATGAAATCCTAGTGATTGTTGTATGTATACAGTTTCTAGGAGTTTTTCATGGAGGAACGCGTTGACATCCATTTGGTGAATATGCCATCGTTGTTGTGTGGCTAGTGTAAGAACCAATCAAACTATTAAAGGTTTAATCACTGGGCTAAATGTCTGATCATAATCGAGGCCAGGATGTTGATGAAATCCTTTGGCGACTAGACGTGCCTTATATTTGTCAATGAAGCCATCTAGGTGACGCTTAGATGTAATAGTTTTTGGAGCTAGATCCCATGTTCCCTGTTTGATCAATGCATTGAATTTTGATGCCATTGCAGCTCAGTATTCAGGAGAAGCCATTGCTTGTGAGACACATGTAGGTTCATGAGGTAATGGTAAGGGATGTTTTGTGACCAACAAGTATTTTTTGTTAGGCTTGTGTATGTTGTTCATAGACCTTGTAATGCGTTGGGAAGTCTTAGAGGATGACATCTACATGCTTTTCAATTGTGGTGTGATTTCTATTGAGGATATAGGTTGGGGTGGTGATCGTTGGAGATTGTGTGAGGATTTAGGGATGGTTTGGTTGATTGGTTTGAAGGTGAATTAGTTTTATTTGGGTTGGTTAATGAGGATGTAGAGTAGGTGTTTGGAGTTGGTATGTGAGGTGTGGGTGGTATTGATGTAAGGTTTATGGTTTCGGGAGTGGTAGTTAGGTATGGGTGGGGAGAAATAGTAGAAAGTGGAAGCCACTGAGTTTTTAGGAATAACGAGGGTGAGGCTTGAGGTTGTGGTTATGAGAAAGGGAATTGGTCTTCAAGAAATATAACATGACGGGATAAGTGCACCCTTTAAGTTATTGGATTTAGGCAAATATAAAAGTGATATTGAGTAGAATAACCAAGAAAGAAACAAGGTATGCTACAGGGGGATAATTTGTTTGGAGCATATGGTTGTAGCCAAGGATAACATAGACAACCAAAAACTCATAAATTTTGATATGATAGAGTTTTATGGTGGAGACATTCAAAAGGTGGTTTGAGACCAAGTAAGGGGGTAGGCATCCTATTGATAAGATATATTGACACTTGAAATGCATAACACTAATACTGTGAAGGAATTGAAGCATGACTTAGCAATGTGAGTGTTGTCTCAACAATGTCTTGGTGTTTATGCTCAGCTATATCGATGTGCTACGGGATGTAAGATAGAGAAATAAAGTGGGAAATCCCATGTGAGGAAAAATATGATTTTAATTTGATGTATTTTGTCCCTCCATCAGTGTAAATGGATTTAAGTTTTAAGGAGTAATAGTTTTTAATGGTTTTTTGAAATTGAGGAAAGACAATGACAAATTCACTTTTTTTTTGTTTTAATGGATATAACCAAGAATAACAAGTGAATTGATCAACAAAAATAAGATAGTAACGATAACCATTGAAAAAGGTTATTGGAGAAGGACCCCAAACATTAGTGAAGATTAATTCAAATAGGGTAGATGTTGTTATTAACGACTCATGAAACAGTAATTTGTGACTTTTATTCAAGAGATAAGAATTATAAGGGGTGCTAAAAAAATTTGAACTCGAAGGTAGAAATGTCTTGAGAACTTGTTAAAGTGTCTTGGGCGACAGTGATCCATATGTTGTGATGACAGTGATTCATATGTTGTGATGACAGTGATCCATGTCGACCGCTATGACGAAAAGTTCTGTGGCCATAAAAATTTTGTGATCCATTTCAATGGTAAAAGTTTACTATTAGAACAGCAACTTCAACAGGTGCATCTTCTTTCTGCAAAAATTCTTCATAAGCAATGAGATGGCTATGTAATTCTTTAAAGGTGAAGGAGCACTCTTTACTGTGAATGGGTACCACTATGTCTCGATATTCAAATCCCAAACCATTTAAAACGTAAAGAGGAATATCATCATTGGATATTGTGGCATCAAGTAGTGCTAGTTCGTCAGCAACACGCTTAATCTGTAACAAAAATTCAGTAACAGTTTGACAGCCCTTACGACTTCTTTGGAGTTGATTTTTGAGGGACATCACATGAGCCTATGATGGATTTACATATCTGGCCTCAATGGCCAGCCACAATTGGCGAGCAGTGTCGTAAGAGGAGAAAGCAATGTTGTCGCACTCATTCATGGAGGCGATAAGGAAACTAACAATCAGTTGATAATTTGCAAACTAGTTATCATATTCTAGATTAAGGGTTTTCGTACCATCAGTGGTGATAAATTCAGGTGGTGGGGTATTTTTTCTAGTGATATATCCAATGCATTTCAAGCCAACAAATAAGAAATTGAGTTGGTGTTTCCATGCGAAGAAGTTGGAGGCAGATAATTGTATGGAAATATGGGCTCTATGTTTAAGAGGTGAAAGCTTAAAGGTACTGGCAGCCATGATGGATCGTATAGAAACAGATAATGATTGTTTTTCCACACATTTTTCCAAGGTATAATAGTATAGATATATACACGTGTGAGTTTGAATTTATTCTAATCTCACTCTTTGATTTTTGCTTGATAATTACAAATCAATTTGAAGGCTTTGACAGTGCCTGAAATAATTCCTACTTTAAAGGCTTTAATTCGATAGGCTTAACAAGTATCCTCATTAGCAACTTCATAGAGGACTTTATCAGACAAAGAAAGAATGATTAGTGAGTGGGCTTTCTCTTCTTGTTCACTAATTCTTCAGGTTTTAATTTTTCAGTGGAATTAAACATAAAACCTTAGACTCTTTGTTATTTGAGAAGAGCTCTCATTTTTATCCTCCAAAGATTGAAAATGTTCTTCCCATTGAATTTTTATATTATGATAGTTGTTCACATAATTCTTGATTATTCTTGAAATGATCTAGCTCTTAGAAAATATAACTCTCAAAAATAATGAAAAACAGAGCTCTCAAAAACAAAGAAAGAAAAAAATTGAGATGGGCAATAGAAGACCAATGTGTAAAGAGCGTAATAGAAAAACAAAATAGAAAACATGCTCTCTTGATACTAGTTTGTAAGAGTTTGAGAGGCAAGAATGAATTAATCATGAAAACCAAAAGACAAAGGAGAAGGGAAGAACACAAACAATTACGTGGTTCACCAATTTGGCTATATTGACCAGAGCTTGAAGAGATTTATTTTCATTATGATTGAAGAATTACAACTTTCTTAGTTGCGCTTTTTATTACCCCAGAATTTATAGCTGAAATACATAACAACCAACTAACAAAATAAGGGAAATATAGGCCATAAAGGTTATAACTGACATAACTTTTATAAATTTTTATGTAAAATTCAAAGTTATTACAGTAGAAGTAACTGGAACCAATGTATTTGAATAAAGAAAAATGAGAACTGCTTGTGGAATCCTAAAGCACTTCTCTAACACTCCTCCTTGCTTTAGGAGCTACAAATGCCAAGTTGTCTTCTAATAAACTTAAATTTACTAATTAACAAAGGCTTTGTAAATATGTTACCCAATCGTCTGTTGTCTTACAATAGGCAAGAGTTATATCTCCATCCTTTTGTACCTCTCTCAAGAAGAAAAGCTTGATGTTGAAATGCTTAGTCTTCCCATGAAACACAGGATTGTGAGATATTGCAATTGTAGCTTGGTTATCAACTAAAATCTTTGTGCTTTCCTTTTGTTCTAATTTAAGATCATTTAGAATCTTTTTCAGTAACAAAGCTTGATTAACAGTAGTTGTTGCTACAATAAACTCAGCTTCAGCAGTGGATTAAGCCATTGTTTCTTGCTTCTTGGAGCTCAATGAAAAAACATCAAATCTAAGAGTGAAACAATACCCTGAAGTAATTTTCATATCATTAATAGATCCTCCCCAATCACTGTCAGAGAATCCAATTAGCCTGAAATCCTTGCTTCTTATGAATTTGACACCAAAATCACTTGAACCTTTGACATATCTAGTCACTCTTTTTCCAGCTTTAAGATGTAATTCACTTGCACAATGCATAAATCGAGACAAAATGATTACAACATTCAAAATATCAGGCCTTGTTGCTGTGAGATACATTAAACCCCTAATCAAACTCCTGTAATATCCTTCATCAACTTTGTCAGTACCATCTTTTTACACAATTTCTCCTTTTGATTCATTGGAGTGCTAACTTCCTTGCATTCTTCAAGCTTGAACTTTTTTAAGATTTCTTTGGTATACTTCTTTTGATATATAAAAACTTCATGATTAGCTTGCTTAATTTCCATACCAAGAAAGAAAGTCATTAAACCGAGATCTATCATTTTAAAAGCCTGCATCATATCTAGTTTAAACTCATCAATAAGCTTTGCACTGCTCCCAATAATTAAAAGGTCATCCACATAAAGAGAAACTACAAGAATCTTATTGCTATTGTATTTAACATAAAGCGTGGATTCTGAAAGACTTCTTTTAAAGCCAAGGCCAAGCAAATAATCATCTATTCGACTATACCAAGCTCTTGGGACTTGTTGTTTTAGGCCATAAAGAGCTTTATATAATTAATAGACTTTGTCTTCTTTAGCTCCCACAATGAAACCTTCAGATTGCTCAACATAAATTTCTTCCTCAAGTATCCCATTTAGGAATCCTAATTTGACATCTATTTGATGCATTTTCCAGCCAAGTTTAGCAGAAATAGCAAGAAGTAATCTGATTGTATCAAGCCTGGACAAATGTGTCAAAGTAATCAACACCGAAAATATGTGCATACCCCTTAATTACAAGCCTTGCCTTATGCTTGTTAATTGAACCATCGGTATTTAACTTGGTTATAATTACCCATTTCACCCTAATTACCTTTTTGTCTTGGGGTTTATCAACAAGCTCCCAAGTTTTGTTTTTATCAATCATAAACAACTTCTTCTTCATTGCATTCTTCCATTTGGAGTCCTTGAAAGCTTCTTCATGATCGACAGGTTCACATATTGCAACATTGCATCTTTGATGTATTTTAGACAGCAATCGAGTACCTCTAAGTGGTGGATCATCCTTTCTTTCATCTAGCCATGAGCTTGTCTTTGGCATGAAGGTCTTTGAATCTTCCCAATCCCACTCTTCATTTTCCATGAAGTGCATATCTCTACTGATAGTAATAGTTTTCGTTTCAGATTGGAAAACTTTGTAAGCCTTTGACATTATAATATAACCAATGAAAATTCCTGCAACAACTTTTTTGTCTAGTTTATCTTGTTTAACCTGTGAATACAAAGACAACCAAACACTTTAAGAAAATGCATTTGAGGTTTGTATCCATACCACACTTTAAAAGGAGTTTTATTGTTCACCGCCTTTGTGGGAAGTCTATTTTGTAAGAACACTGCCATGTTTACTGCCTCTGCCCAGAATTTCTTTGGTAAATTCTTCACATGCATCTAGCCATCTCTATAATAAATCTATTTCTTCTCTCACTAACTCCATTTTGTTTTGGAGTATAAGGAGTTGTAAGTTTACGTTTAATTCCTGCTTCGTCACAAAATGCATTAAACTGATGTGAGGTATACTCAGGGGCGGACCTTTTCGTTGACAGGGGGAGCCGTGGCCCCCCCAAACAATTTTTTTTCTTATATATATGTATATAAAAATAAGTAAAGGTTTAAAACGCACAGTTTCACTTGCACCTCAGTCACAAAATTTGACTCCCGAAACTTCTCTAACACGCAAGATTGGAACCCCAAATCACATTCCCAATCCCAACATCCAAAATAAACATCTTCCATTCTAATTCTTCATGTTCCTGTTCTTATAGCAGAGCAGTTGTTGTGAGAGAGGCAAGGCAAGGCAAAAAACAATATATTGGCATTTGTTGGTTGCTGATGCTATTTCCAGGTTGTTGCTGCTGCTACACACTGCCACTGGTTTGTCACTTGCTCTGTTCCTATTCTGTGACCGTGACATTTCTATGTATAGTGCACACACACACTGCGCCTCTGTTCCTGTTCTGTCCCGTTTCTATATATAATTACTGCTAATTAAACTTTATTATTAGAAATAGAACCATTATTGGAATTGGAAAGCCATTGTGTTACTCTTAATCATTGTCAATTTGTCATTGTCAATAATTAGAAATTGGAATGTTGATATAAAAAAAATTGACAGAATATGAAATAGTATACAAATTTCTCAAAAGCTGTTGGTGGGTTTGGTTGAGATTGAAACTTGATAATAACAAAATTCTCTGTCTCTAAGTACTTTTGTTTAGCTGTTAAATTTTTAATTGACAAGTTATTTTAAAACTGAAGTAAAAGTTATTGAGTACTAATTTATTATGTTTTTATTTTCTATATAGATATGATTAATTTATGATGAAGAATAGAAAAATTGATTCTGTTTTTAAGAGAAAAACTTGTGAGAAGAATGAAGAAGATACAAGTTCTTTACCAAATACAAATTCAAGAATGGAAGAAAATGAGGTGCAAATACCCAAGGTTGCTAAAGTTACATATAATGAATTTGAAAATTCATTAGAACATGATCCGGGAAAGCGCCCTCAAATTTGGCAATATCCATCAAATCAAATGGATGAAGTGCGTAGAGCTTATTTGAAATGGGGTCCATATCAAATATATCTAAAACATTATCCTTTGTCTGGTAAAGATGATTATCCAAGAAGGTTTCAATACACTTGCTTTAGCTTATTTCCTTCATGGTTGGAGTATTCACCTTCAGAAGATACTGCATATTGTTTGCCATGTTATCTTTTTTGTAAAAAACCAAGTTACGCCCAGGTTTAGATGTTTTCATTGCTACAGGTGATTGAATTTAGATTCTAATCAATAATGAATAAATTGATTATCGTCTAAAGTTACTAACTATGAGTTATATTTTTCTAACAGGTTTTAAAAGTTGGAGGAAAGTTAACAATGGAAAGAATTGTGCTTTTTTGAAGCACATAGGGACTGATCCTTGCTCACCACACAATAATTCGGTACAAGCTTGTCAAGACTTGTTGAAACAACATTGCCATATCAGGAATGCTTTTCAAATGCAAACCTCAGATCAAGTTGTTAAGAATCGTTTGCGTCTAAAGACTTCAATTGACACCGTTCGTTATTTATCGCTTCAAGCTT
Source organism: Clitoria ternatea (assembly GCA_037962975.1). NCBI lineage: Eukaryota > Viridiplantae > Streptophyta > Magnoliopsida > Fabales > Fabaceae > Clitoria > Clitoria ternatea. The sequence continues at coordinate 17,975,903 of CM075670.1, read as the reverse complement.
GTGCTTTTAGGGGTCATGATGAAACAAGTGAATCAAGCAACCAAGGTAATTTTCTTGAGATGGTAAAAGTCTTAGCATCATACAATGATGAAGTTGCAAAAGTTGTGTTGGAAAATGCTCCATATAATTCAAAATATACTTCATATAAAATTCAAAAGGAGATATTGCACATTCTCTCTACTAAAGTGAAAAAACATATTCGTGAGGAAGTTGGAGATTCTAAATTTTGTATAGTTGTTGATGAAGCTCGTGATGAATCAAAAAAGGAACAAATGGCTCTTGTTTTGAGATTTGTTGACAAAAATGGTTTTATTCAAGAACGGTTTTTTGAAATTGTTCATGTTAAGGACACTGCTGCATTAACTTTAAAAAATGAGTTATGTGTTGTGCTTTCTCGTCATAGCCTTGACGTTTCTAACATTCGTGGTCAAGGGTATGATGGTGCTAGCAATATGAGGGGGGAATGGAATGGATTACAAGCATTGTTCTTGAATGATTGTCCCTATGCATACTATGTTCATTGTTTTGCTCATCGATTACAACTTGCCTTAGTTGCTGCATCAAGGGAAGTTATTCCAATTCATCAGTTCTTTTCTAAATTGACTTTTATTGTCAATATTGTATGTTCTTCTTGTAAGCGTCATGATGAGTTACAAGCTGCCAAATTAGATGAAATTGCACATTTGTTAGAGATTGATGAGCTTGAAACCGGTAAAGGGGTAAATCAAATTGGAACTTTGAAACGAGCTGGGGATACTCGTTGGAGCTCGCATTTCTCTTCCATTTGTAGTTTGATGAATATGTATGATGCAACTTGTTGTGTTTTAGAAAAAAATATTATTGATGGATCTACATATTCTCAACATGGGGATGCTGATAATGCATACAAAAGCTTGACTTCGTTTGAGTTTATATTGATACTGCATTTGATGAGAGAAATTATGGGGATAACGGATGTTCTTTGTCAAGCTTTACAACAACAATCTCAGGATGTAATTAATGTTATGCAATTAGTCCGTTCTACAAAATCCCTCATTCAAAACTTGAGAGAAGGTGGTTGGGAAAAGTTATTAAAAAATGTAACATCTTTTTGTGACAAACATGATATGGAGGTACCTCAGTTAAATGCTCCTTATGTAGCAAGGCAAGGGCGTTCTCGTCACCAAAAGGATCAGATAACTGTAGAACATTATTTGAGGGTTGAGATATTCTTTGTCACAATTGATAAACAATTGCAGGAGCTGAACTCTAGATTTAATGATCAAGCAATGGAGTTACTAACTCTAAGTTGTGCTTTGGTTCCTAAAGATGCTTACAATGCTTTTGATATTGATAAAATTTGCACTCTTGTAGACAAATATTATCCCATGGATTTCAATGAGCAGGAGAAGATTAATTTGAAGTTTTAACTTCAACATTTTATTGTTGATGCCCATCAAGATTCAAATTTGAAGAATTTATCAACAATGCAAGAGTTATGTGCATGTTTGGCATCCACAAAAAAGTCAGAAGTTTACTACTTGATTGATAGACTACTTCGCCTTATCATGACTCTTCCTGTTTCTACAGCTACAACTGAAAGATCATTTTCTGCAATGAAAATAATTAAGACGAGGTTAAGAAATAAGATGGAAGCTGACTTTTTAGCAGATAGTATGATTGTTTACATTGAGAGGGATATTGCAACAAGTTTTAGTTCTGATTCAATTATTGAAGATTTCAAGTCATTAAAAGAGCGTAGAGCGGCACTTTGACCAAAGGTAACATATTATTTTGATGTTTAAATTTATATTAAAATTGGTTGCATATAAAATTTTAGATGTATATAATGATATCACATTTTTTATACAGTTGCCAGTATAATTTGGCCAGTTCTTTTTTGGATAGTGCGTCAATTCTTTTTTGGTTAATTCGCTTTTGCTCGACTTGCATTGCATAATTTTGGATATGCAAGTGTTACTACACAAGTAACTTTGAGTATATCAGTATACTATTTTGGATCTAGTGGGAGACAGATAGCTTTGTTTTGCTTCATGTCAGGTAACCTTTCATATTTAATGATATATGAAATGACTATTGAATTATATTAATTTTTCTTGAATTCATTATTATGCATGCTTGTTTTAACCGGAGAAAATAACAAAATATATTATTATTAATAATTTTAAAATAAATTATATAAAAAAATTTACGTGGCACCTCCAACTTTTTTATTCAAGTTCCGCCACTGGGTATACTCCTTGCCATTATCAGACCTTAAAGTCTGAATTTTACAGCCGCTTTCATTTCCCACCCTTGCTTTGAACTTCAAAAAAATATTCCCATCCCCTGATTTGAATTTTAGAAAATAAATCCAATATATTCAGGTTAGATCATCTACAAAAATAATGTAATAACGATTGTCTTTAAGGGAAAGAGTCCTTTGAGGCCCTCCTACATTAGTATGAATTAGTTGCAACTTTTTTTGTGGCTCTCCAAGTGGCTGTTGGGAACGTAAGTCTGCTTTGCTTCCCGTATTGACAAGCACAACAATCTGTAGGAATCACTTCAAATTGAGGTAAGTCTCTTACCATTTTAGATTTTTGTATTTTAAGAAGCCCTTGATAATGATAATGCCCAAGTCTCTTATGCCATAACTCAGCAACATTTGTTTTTGCTGAAAAAGCTACTTGCTCCTCCTGAGTTTGATCTAGTGAGAAGCTTTTGCCTCTCATTTTCACCTTAAACAAATTTTGACCTGTAGCATCTTCGATCAAGCAGTATTTATCTTCAAAAAATACATCAAAGCCTTTTTCTAATAGCTGACCAACACTTAACAAATTTTGGTCTAGGTCAGGTACATATAACACATCAAAAATTATTTTAGTTCCTGAAAGTGTTGCAATGACAATGGTTCCTATTCCTTTTTACTAGAATATAACCACCATGACCTATCCTGACCTTTGAAATTTTAGAAGACTTTAATTCCTTGAAGAGTTCCTTGTCATAAGTCATGTGATTGGTGCATCCACTATCAATTAGCCAAGATTCGCTTGAAACATTGCTTGAAAAACAAGCTGCAACAAAAAGTTGATCTTCCTCCTCTTCATTAGCAATTTGGGCATCTTCTTCTTGCTATTGAATTTGGTTCTTGCAAATGACCCCTTCATGCCCAAGTTAATTGCACTTGGTGCACTTAGCATCAGGCCTTCTCCAACATCCGAATGGAGGATAACTTATCTTGTTGCAATGCTTGCCAGAAGGATACTTTCCCTTTGAGCTTCTTGCTTTGCTTTCATTTCTGACAGCACTTTCTCTATTTGGTTGTTGGTTCTTCTTTTTGTTTCTCCCACCATCTTCATGTTTAGCAGGCAAGGCTTCTTCAAGAAAGCCTTTTTCTCTCATAGCCCTTCGTTGTTCTTGTGTTTGCAAGGAATTCAACAACTCTGCCAAGGTGATCTTGGACAAATCCTTAGTGTTTTCCAACATGGTAATGGTAGCGTTAAAGCTTTTAAACACAGTAACCAGAATTTTTTCAACAATACGAGAGTCACTAAATTCAAAACCAAGCAATCTTACTCTATTTGCTATGCTCAAAAGCTTCTCGGAGTACTCCATGATAGTTTCTGATTCCTTCATCTTCTGTAATTCAAAGTCTCTAATGAGGTTCAACACTTGCATGACTTTGATTCTATCATCTCCATCATATTCTTCTTAGAGATAATCCCATATAGCTTTGGCTGACTTTAGAGACATGATTCGAGTGAAAATTGTTAGTGAAACTGCAGCAAAGAGGCATGTCTTTGCCTTAGCTTTTTTGGTTTTTTTGTCCTTGTGATTCTTGATTTGAGCCATTGTTGGATTGCGAGGTAGCATAAGAATTTCAAAATCCTCTTTAACTGCCTCCCATAGATCCAGAGCCTCTAGGTAGGCTTCCATTCGTACTGCCCAAATTTGATAATTTTCACCACTATAGACTGGTGGTGTTATTGCTGAGAAACTTGAATCTCCTTCCATGTTTTCAAATTTTTCTCTCACAGGTCCCTCAAGAATAAGGAGCTTTAATACCAATTGTTAGTAATTTTTCTATAAAATTCAAAGTTATTATAGTAGAAGAAACTAGAACCAATGTATTTGAATAGAGAAAAACCAGAACTGCTTGTGGAATCCTAAAACACTTCTCTAACAAACCATTTTAACTCGGCAACAAATAGAAAACAACCACAGACTAAGAGATTCACATGTACATGACCCAACAGAAGGCTTGTGGGCAGGTTGTTCTATCTTACCTCTACTAGGTCTGATATTTGCATTTACCAGTCAACAGGTTAGCCAATTCATGGGTTCACCCATTCAGGTTCATCACAATGCTGCCATACGAATTCTACAATATCTCAAGAAGGCCCTCGGACTTGGCCTATTCTTTCCTAGAGATTCTTCCATTTAGATTCGTGGGTTCTAAGATGTTGATTTGGGTGGCTATATGAATTGTAGGAGATCTGTTTCTGGAAACTGATTCTCTAATAGTGATTCCTTAGTCAGCTAAAACTCTAAGAAACAACCCACTGTTGCTTGTTCTTCAACTGAGGCAAAGTACCGAGCATTGGGCACTGCCACCCGCGAGCTTCAATGGCTCCACTACTTATTCACCGATCTGCATATCTCTTATATAAATGGCTTGCTAATTGTTGTATTTTTATTCATTGAGTCTCAATAATTCAATTACTCTTTCTGAGCAGTTTACTGAGACATGATCTGACAAAAATGTTGTTATGATGTGATTTCTGAAGATATAAAAAAACACTTGAGCAAGCATTTGGCAATGCATTAATATCAAGAAACAAAAACCAAAGAATGGGGAAAATACCAAATTTCGTGCATTCAATAACCAATGATTATTGTTTAATTATTTACAAGATGAGTTCCATTGGCAGCGAGTGCGCAGTTTTGCCGGGACCTATTCAACAAACGTAGTAAGGAGTCTAGTTTCTTTTGGGGGGTATTGTTTGTATGTTAGTATTAAACAAATAGAAAAATCAAGTGGTTACAAAAGCAGGTGCGAGAGTGATGATATTATAAGACATCCCTTCAAAAAGAAGAAGAAAACAAATACTAAGTATCAAAACTCTACTTGTCATGCTCGACAACTTCCCCTGGCGTGTGTGATTCTGAGGCCCTCTCTTATAAAGTTTGCCCCGAACTTCCAAGATGCCCATCACTAGCATTAATTATACATATAACTATAAGATATTGGGTATTGCCCTTTGTTGTTGCTACTACCATTTCACTCTAATCACAAGGTGGGTGGCTACATTCCCTATTGTTTTTGCCATTCTTGTTTTTCATAACTCATAGCAAAGCCAATTCAATACACCATCTTGTTCTTCCTTACCTTCCCCTAATTCTTCCAAGCTCAACCAAACTCCTCCTTCCAAACATGCTAAAATTTCATGTTGGCCATCTTTTTCCATGTTGAGTTTCTTCATGAAGCCATACCAACCCTGCTTTACACTTTCTTTCCTTCCCGTAACATTAATATGATTATCATATTTAAGGTATTATCCGCTTTGGCAACCGTAAAACTCACAGGTTTGTTCTTATAAAAGGTGTCTTGGTGGTTTAAAGAGAGGGAGTGTTTATCAACTTTGTTGTGGGTGGAACACTTCCCATTACTATAATCCTTTGCTGTGGAGTGTTAGTTTGATCAGTTTAGTTACTTGTAGTTGTGTAATTCCCAGTAAGTGATTCAAATTTCGCTACGCCGATTAGTGATATGGGTTGTGCTGTTTCTGTACTGCTTGTTCTACTAATATTTTGCAATTCTGGGTTCCTTGGTATAGCTGGTGGTTTGTTCAATTTCACAAGGTTGGGTACCGCAAGTAACAATTTCTCTGGAAATAGCAAAGGAGACTTGGAAGACAAGAGAGGCGTGCCATCAGGAGCTAATCCTCTGCATAATAGGTAGAGTGGACAATACATCATGCTATATGGGACCACAGAGAAAGAGGTGATCAGAGAGTATTAGTTTTAGGAGCTCTCAAGGGCTAAAGGAATCTGCTATTCCTTTTGTTCTTGTTTGGAAGTTAATTGTTATAATGAAAGAAACATGGGAAAAGCATCAGGCTTACATAAGAATTGCCTAAAATATGGATTCTTTTTTTCTGACATGTTTGTGCATGAGCTGTCTCTTGGTTTGGTAACAGCTAATGGATGTATTGCATTGCATGCCTATCCTAAATTGTTTTTTTAACTGCTTTTTCGATGTGAGTTTCGTTTGATTAATTAAGCTTGTTAATGATTCAGTTATCAATGTACACGTAACCCCACTCTGTTTTATCATATACTATCATCTTGGTCCAGAAATGCTTGAAATTGCGCCAGCAACTTCAAAGATTTTAAACTTTGTAGTAATGTATATTTCTATGAATATATTGCCAGCATGACAAGTAGAATTTTGAAAATCATGATTGTAGTACATTTATGATTCTTTAATCGATGTCCTATTTTATTTGTTGTTACTGATAAATTCATATTTTATTTATGAAACCAAGTTTTCTTGATTATTTTGTTTTTTTACATTTCAGTTGCTATTTAATTTCACTTCCTTATAGTTCTCACACTGATGAATATGAATTTAATATTGACGTTGATCAATAAAAAAAATGATAAATTTAGAAAATGTTAAATTATTATTCAATCTCTTACCTTTTTATCTCTTTAAGTAAATTCTTCTTTTATAATCATGTCTTTTATCTTTTTAAAATAGTTTAATTAGGTCTTCTTTATTTAATTTTCATAACCTTTGTTAACAAAATTATAATATGGTAGGCGAATATCACACTAAACATGTTCTCATTTGCTAATAAGACTACTAACCTACTGCCAAGTATGTGGTCATTTGTGTAGCAAACTATGAATTTGATTTACATACAATACATTTTGTTCAATTTTTTATTTTACCCATCAATTAATAAACATTGACCCTAACAACAACATTTGACACAATGAGTAGTTACGTCATTAGTGTCAATAACACATCAAATCTCCATTAACAGAAATAGTAAGAAAAGATAGACGAAAGAAACTTGATTGAAACATTTTAAAAAGATAAGGACATAAACTTTTAAAAAAATTAGATTTTAACTTTAAAATTTACTTTTAAAGAAAAAGAGAATGTAATAGGAATTAGTTATTACCCTCGCACTTTTTTTAAGAATATAACTTGAGAAACAAGAAATTTTGCAATTAGAGATAAAATTGAATAAGATATGTTTTATAATCATCTAGTTGCTTATCGAGTTTCAAAACAAATTTGGTTACAGAAAAGGAAAATATTTATCTTCAAGTAATGTGAGAATCCTACAAATGAATTAGACGTTCTACCTCTTGTTCAAAGGTGTGGTAAATACAGGATTCGATAAAAACAATTCATTAATCTATTTATTATTTATTTAAAAATTGTTGAAAAATTCAACTCAATTATAACCTATTTAATTAAAATCATTTAATTCTGTAACATCCCGGACATTTTTAAAGAGATTATGTGTAGTGAAAATATTTTAGGAATTTATTTGACACTTTTAAGAATTATTGGGAAATTATAAATAATTAAAGGCTGTGAAAGTAAATAAAAATCTAATTGATGGATTAATTACAAACAGAGTAAATGGAACGTGATTTGAAGGAGAGGAGAGTTGGCTTAAACGTTTAAACAAAACAGTAATTGGTAAATGGGGAGGTAACCGGCTGGGGAGGTTACCGGTTGCCCCTGGACCTTGAATAAAGGTGGTCCCCCTTTTCTCTTTTCTCATTCTTCACGAACCATTTCTTCTTCTTCTTCATCTGCTTCGGTTTCTGTTCATCTTCTTCTTCCTCCATTGCTGTGAGTGCATGCTCCAGAAGAGGACTCTGTTCGTATCAAAACCGAGTGATAAGCCCATTTCCGTGACCGTGGTCTCAAGGTGAGTCCATTGATCTGTTTGCATTTGTGTTCCCTTGCCCCTTTTGTTTTCTCTATTAACCGAGTGGCCATGCATGGCTGTGTGTGGGTCTGTTCTCCACTCCTCTGGTGAGTGTGAGCTCGAAAATGGTCCTTAGAGCTGAGGATGGTGTAAGGCTAACGCGTTTTTGCATTCCGACTCCGTAGGCAGCAGATCGAACAATAAAAGGCTGATTGACGGAGCTGGTGCAGGAATCAGAAGTGAGACGGTGAACCCATTGCTCAGAGGGCGTAACCGGCACCAGGAGCAGATTATAGAAGCTTGGAACCAAGGTAAGGAGGTGTTCGGGTTATGATTATTTAGAATAGGACATACTGTCCGAATCGTTGGAATGATTGAGAACCAGGTGAAAGATGATACTGAACAAAATGTGAATTATATCTATGATTATGTGGTGTGGGACGACCGACGGTATATATTACCCTGTATTTTTGGCTTCTGTGGTCGAGTCAGACCCAGTTAAGCTACCCAGAGGTCTATGACCTAGTGGTTGAGGGAAAGCCAAGTCGGGCTCGGTGAACCAAGTCGGGTTCACGGGGTGTCAAGTCGGACCCCCAGCTGAAGGTCGATCCTTTAGTATCCGGATACTAGGCGTCAGTTTGTATGAGAGTCAGTGGTGACAATTAAATTATTAGTTGTGATATGTGTGTGTGATTAATTATATTTACCGAGTGCTATTTGCTACATTTTTCTGAGTTAACTGCCGTGTGTGACTTGTATTCTGATGATAAAGCAATCGGACGGAGTTTATACTCCATTTGTTATTTAAATTCCGTTCTAGATTAATTATGATGCCAAACACTCACCCTTGCTGTTGTTTTCAATTTAGTAACCAGTGACAGGAAGGAAGTCGGAGCCCTGGAGGCGCGCCAAGTGGAGGATCGATGCTAAGGCCCGAGTGATTTTTGAATGAATTGTGTATTATATATGTATAATGAGTTTTCCGAGTGTGTGATGCTACATGTTGTGTGCCAAACTAAGTTTGAATCGAATGTGAATTTATGTTGTATGGTGATTGGTATTAAATTTTTGAGTGTTTGCTGCAGTAGAGTCGATTACCGGGCGAATCTTTCCTGAGCGAATTCATTCTTGTCCAAGCGAGGGTCAGTTGGTTTGGTGTCGGTTCGTTCCTGTGTATTCCCCGTCCATTTCCGAGTGAAGAAAGAGTAGAATATTTCCGAGTGAGGAAAGAATAGAATGTTTTCGAGTGAAGATTAGAGTGCTTCCGAGTGAAGGTGAGAATGTTTCCGAGTGACTTGGGCCCGAGAGAGCCTCTTCCGAGTAAAGTAAAGTTAGAGTATTTTCCGAGTGAGGATGCCCGAGGGAACCCGTTCCGAGTGAAGGAAGGTTAGATTGTTCTCGAGTGAGCTATGGCCGAGCGAACTATTCCTGAGTAAAGGTTAGAAATGAGTCAAGTGTGGTATACCCGAGTGAATGAAAGTAGAGAGTTTTTCGAGGGATGTGAGGTTAAGCTGTTACCGAGTGGGCCTATTTCCTAGTGAAACCCGACTTGTTGGCTTTCTTTGTATGTCTGGTCCACTCGGGTTTAATGTGTGGTATTCGCTCAAGTGAGTCGGCGCTCGCTTAAGCGACCCTCTCGGATTTCGCCTAGCAGATCAGGGTCTCGCTTAGGCGAATGACCTTCCTGCCTTCGTTTCTCTTCCGCTGTTTCTAATCAACTCTATTTTATTAATGTATTTATTTTTCGATCGGTTACTGTTATTCTGAGTATGCTTTATTTATTTTCAATGTATTTCAGAAAGGTAAATATTATTTTATATTATTTTATATTAAGACCGAGTGAATTTTAACTAAACGCAAAAAATTATTGTGTAAATGATTAACCGGGTGTAAATAAAAAGGTATATCGACTCAGGATGTCACAGTTGGTATTAGAGCGGTTCTTTCTAGAGCCGGGTGTATGGGTCATCCCAGTGATGGTGTGAGTCCTATACTGGGCTGTCTGCATTCTATTGTACTGTGTTTGTGAGTGTTTGTGCAGCTTGGCATCGTTCCCTTGGCACTCCAGCGGTGTTGTATTTTATGTGTATGAGGTAAATCCCCGACTCCCTGGTTAGCATTGGTTATTAATGGTGATGTGTTTGCTCATTGTAGAATTACATCATGGCCGAAGGAACCAGTTCCGGTGGAGGAGATGATTTCTTCTCAAAGTTTACCCAGCTGATGAGTAGGACCGAATCTGGTCCCACTCTGGATAAATTCCTGAAAAGGAATCCCCCGGCCTACAAAGGAGGGCACGATTACGACGGGGCATATATTTGGATCAGGGACATTGAACAGGTCTTTGAATATTTCGAGTGCTCGGAAGATCATAAGGTTCTATTCGCCACTTACCAATTAAAGGACGAGGCTAGAGTATAGTGGTCTCGGACCAAGGTGCAGATGAACGCGGCGGGTGAACCGCTAGTATGGGCAAATTTCCGAAAGAGGTTCCTTGTCAAGTACTTCCCGGATAACTACAAAATCCGGAAGGAAATGGAGTTCTTGAAGTTGGAACAGGGCCGGATGTCAGTGGCCGAGTACACCAGCAAGTTTGATGAGCTGTGTGATTTCTACCATCCTTTCTCATTGGAAGAAACTGAGGGCAGCAAGTGTGCCAAGTACGAGACGGGGTTATGGATTAAACTCTGTAGTGTAATTGTGCCGATGGAGATTCGGGATTACCCGACTCTGGTAAACAAGGCTAGGCTGACAGAAGAGGTACAGTTACAGAGAGCATCTCAGCCGAGAGATAAGAAGCCACTGAAGGCAAAGGGATTTAGCTTCAAGAGGATGGGGCAATTCTTTCGGGGCGGCAAGTCTTCCGCTACTTCTTCATCTTCTTCCGGTCGGGGTTCTACTAGCCGTTCGGGTAACCAGTCTGGTAGCCGTGCATGCTACAACTGTGGCCAGGAGGGCCATATTTCAAAACACCGTCCGGCCAATCGGATCGTTTGCTTCCAATGTGGACAGCCGGGACACCTCAGGCCCGATTGCCCACAGAGGCAGCAACCGAGCCAACACTTCTCTCGGGGTGCCAATTTTCCGAGAGGAGGTAGGCACGGTGCTGGTCGTGGAGGCCAACACTCGGGAAGATCAGATGCCCAATCCAGTGGCGCCCAGAATGTCATGACCGGGCGGGTATTTGCTTTTGATGCCTCGGAAGCTACAAGGAATGACAACTTGGTACAAGGTAAGTAAGTGCCTTATCCATGGTTATCTTGTCAATGTAATTTATGATTCGGGCGCGACCCATTCATTTATTTCCGAGATTTGTGTACGACGGCTTGGTTTGCCGATCGGGCTAATGGAGAACGCTCTTATTGTCTCCACTCCTACCGGCTCCACTTTTCGTGCAACCACCATGTGTAGGGAATTACCGATGCAAGTCGAAGACCGTACTTTCCGAGCAAATCTTATTTATATGCCGTTGAAGAGCCTAGATGTTATCTTAGGTCTCGATTGGTTAGCTGCTAACCATGTGATGATAGACTGCTATCGGAAGAGTATTATTTTCTCCAAGGAACTCGACACGAAAAACATGGTGAGTGATGTCTCCGCCACCTATGTCATTTTATTTGCCTCGGAGGGGCGGTATAACCTTATGCCGAGTGACATTCCGGTTGTATGTGAATTCCCAGATGTATTCCTGGAAGAAATTCCGGAGTTGCCTCCCAGTCGGGAGATTGATTTCTCCATTGACTTGATTCCCAGGGCCGAGCCTGTGTCCCGTACGCCATATAGGATGTCTTCGATGGAGTTGGCCGAAGTAAAGAAACAAGTAATGAGATGCTTGAGAAAGGCTTTATCCGACCGAGTGCTTCACCGTGGGGTGCTCCGGTATTATTGGTAAAGAAGAAGGACGGTAGTATACGAATGTGCATCGATTACCGACAGCTGAACAAATTAACGGTTAAAAATAAATATCCATTGCCTCGGATTGATGATTTATTGGACCAGTTGAGAGGTGCTGTTGTGTTTTCTAAGATTGATTTGAGGTCGGGATATCACCAGCTCCGAGTGAAATTGGAAGATATTCCAAAGACAGCGTTTCAGACTCGGTATGGGCACTTCGAGTTCGTTGTAATGCCCTTTGGGGTGACGAATGCCCCTGCTATCTTCATGGACTACATGAATCGGATTTTTCAACCGTACTTGGACCCGTTTGTGGTGGTATTTATTGATGACATATTGGTATACTCGAAGTCAGTTGAGGAACATGCTCAACATCTCCAAGTCGTCTTGCAGATACTACGAGAGAAGAGATTGTACGCTAAATTATCGAAGTGTGATTTCTGGGAAAGTAGTGTACAATTCTTGGGGCATATGATTTCCCGAGAGGCGTCTCGGTTGATCTGACTAAGATTGAGGCGGTTATGGCTTGGGAGAGGCCGAGGTCGGTAACTGAAATCAGGAGTTTCCTCAGATTAGCTAGATACTATCGGTGTTTCATTGAAGGGTTTTCTCGGATAGCGCTTCCTCTGACTCGGTTAACAAGAAAAGAGAGTCCATTTGTGTGGTCGGAAAAATACGAAGAGTTTCCAGACTCTTAAATGGTGTTTGACGACTGCCCCTGTGCTTGCATTGCCTGATGTGACAAAGGAATTTGTAGTGTATTGGGATGCATCCAAGTTCGGTTTGGGATGTGTGCTGATGCAATCCGACCGGGTGATTGCCTATGCTTCTAGGAAATTGAGGCCACATGAACTGAACTATCCGACTCATGATCTTGAGCTGGCAGCAGTGGTATATGCATTAAAGATTTGGCGCCATTACCTATATGGGTCTCGCTTTGTGGTGTTTAGTGACCACAAAAGCTTGAAGTATTTATTCGATCAGAAGGAGCTAAATATGAGGCAAAGGAGATGGGTGGAGTACCTGAAGGATTATGACTTCGATTTGAGGTACCACCCGGGCAAAGCAAATGTTGTTGCCGATGCGCTGAGCAGAAAGGTATTGCACACGGCTTTCCTGATGGGCAAAGAGCAAGAGCTGTTGGAGAGCTTTCGGGATATGAACATTGAAGTTGTTATGAACACTCCAAATCGGATGACAGTCAGAATACTGAAGATCTCCAACGAATTTCTGGAATCTATAGCTGTTGCCCAAAAAGACGATGAGGAGTTGCTGAAACTGATTGACACTCAGGCACGAGGCAAGGATATGGAATTGACTCGGGGTAGCGATGGAATTTGGAGATTCCGAGACCGAGTAGTTGTGCCTGCAAACGGTGATTTCAAGCAAGCCGTGCTGGCTGAAGCACATAGGAGCTCTCTGAGTATTCATCCCGGTGTGACCAAGATGTACCATGATTTGAAGAAGGAATTCTGGTGGCCGGGAATGAAGAAGGCAATAACCGAGTATGTGAAGTCCTGTGTGATATGCCAGAAGTGCAAAGTTGAACATCAGAGACCCCCAGGTTTGCTTCAACCTCTGGAGATTCCGATCTGGAAGTGGGAGAGTATTACCATGGACTTCGTATCCAGGTTACCTCGTACCCGATCCGGGTGCAACGCAATCTGGGTAATTGTTGACCAACTAACCAAGAGTGCCCATTTCCTGGCGATGAACATGAAATGGTCATTGGACTGATTGGCTAGGCTGTACGTTGCTGAGATTGTACGATTGCATGGTGTACCCTCAAGTATTATTTCCGATCGGGATCCTCGTTTTACCTCCAGATTTTGGGGAAGTCTGCACCAAGAATTGGGTACTGAGCTAAGACTGAGCTCGGCTTATCATCCGCAGACTGATGGTTAGTCGGAATGGACTATACAGACTCTTGAGGATATGCTGAGAGTGTAACACCCTCGGTTAAATAAGATAGACCCTTCTGTAGGATCATCCTGTTTGACTAAGAGTGTTAAAAGTTTTCGGAAAAAGTGAATATATTTTTTTTAAAATAAAATAATGGCAGATCAGTGGAAGCAAATAGTAGATAATTCACATAGTCATTCACAAACTATAAGTAATTGTACTCTTAACAGAATGGGGCACACAGGCACCCTTAAATAATTATACAGTCATCCATAGTCTTATTATTCATAAATATTCGACTACATATATCTTCATTTAATGAGGGCTCCCAGTTGGTTCAACGTATTGTTGTTCTTCGTATTTTGGTTCTTGGTTTCCTAGCTCCTCTGTTATTAATCAACAGAAAGGGTGAGTATAAACCCCAGACCCTGAAGGTTCCCGGTGCGGATATATCCAGTCAACAGATAATATCACATAAATCATACAATTAACATATTTACAAATATAACAATCAAGGATGTTGTCATGGAATGCATGAGTTTGGTTTATTATGATTTATCTTTAGTTAAGTCTCATGATGCATGTGGGCCCAATAAATCAATCCACCATCACCATTATCTCATTCTTTGGAAGTCATCCTGCTCAAGTTGCCTCTTGGGCATAATATTTCCATTCTAGAGCGATCAGAGCTCACCAAGTCCCCCATTCATTATTTAATCATCATAAGGTACGAATGAACTCACAGGTTCTTAATCATTATATATTATCTTGGGACTTGGCTCTACACGATCATAGTTACATTCCGTCATTTAGTCAAAGTACACCAGAATTGCATCGTCTGACCCGGCTTCAGGCGCGACTCTGATGCCATTGGGTTTCCGTTCCGGTTGTACTCCCAAGATTCTCCTCGGAGATCGAACGTGAATGTGCTCCAGCATACCAGGTGTATGCTCTAGTTTTACTCCTTCAAAAATATTTTTATGATGCGAAATGCATTATTTTTATCATTTGATCCTTGGGTATTTATGTGTTTCCAGTATCATAATATTTATTCTCAAGTTCTTAGGTCCCATCAGTTTTTCAGACATGGTAGGTCATTTTTATTATTTTTCTAGAAAATATATCGGTTATATCTTAGCTAAAATAATGCTTCGTTTAAAGAATAAGTAATATGTTTCTTTCTTTCATTATTCATAATTAAACAATAATAATATTAGTAACAATAATAAATAATAATAATAATAATAATAATAATCATCATAATAATGATAATAATAATAATAAATCATATCCATAATTATAAGTTCCTTATTTTATTATTCATAACTAAATAATAATAATAATAATAATAATAATAACAACGATAATAATAATAATAATAATAATAATAATAATAATAATAATAATAATCATATTCATAATTATAATTATAATTGTAATCATAATCATAATAATAATAACAGTGATATAAATGGTGACCCTTCATCATTATTCTTTCGTTCATCTCATTTTTCAAAACTTCCTCACTAGAATTCACATAGACACTCATGGTTCTTAATATTTTCACAATTCAATACCGATCATATCCATTTAATCATCATGGTTAATAATATCACACAACCAATTAATCATATATATATCAATAAAAATATATAAAATACATATATAAGCATTTAATTTAACAGCAATTCCCAAACCTGTCCTGGAAAGGTGAGGACCAGAAGTACCTTAGCCCTTTCCAAACACTCGGTTCCCCCCTAGAATACCAGAGAATATACCCCCCTGACCTTAATGGAGTTGAGGACGTTCTGTTATTTCCCTTGCTTCAGCTCACAATGACGAGAAAAGAAAAATGAGAGAGAGACTTGTACGTAGAGAAAGAAATAAGAAAGAGAGGCCTTTGCTAATTTTCGTTGGTTCTGAGAGTTCAGACTTGGGAATGAGTTGTGGTATTGATTTAATAATGCAAAAGACAAGTGGGGGATAAGCTTTTTCGTGATTGAATGTCAGGTGCATTAATTATGGAAATAATAGAGGTTTTAGATAAGAAGTGAGCTCTATTTTGACCATTTCCGCCGCCTACGTACAGGAGCTAGCATGATTGAAATAGATATATATTAAAATATATAAAAGATGCTATGATTGGAGTAAAAAGGTGCAAGTTTCCCTGCAGGTGGCTCGTCCGTGATAACACACTCGGATTTGTGTGAACCAGCCGACCGGTCAATAGCATGAGCGAACCTTTTGGTTAAGAATAACGTCTCGGTCCAGCCCTGTTCCAGTCGGTTTCCATTGATCATGCCCCTTTTCAATTCTGAAGCTGTTCAGCATTTCTCTTTCCGAGAAGTTCCAACAGCCTCTTTCCGATCAGAGTAGCTTCACTCGGAAGGGAATTCACTCGGAAGTGTTTCTGCTTGAAACACTCGGTCAGCTTTTCCTTTCCTCGGAATGACTCACTCGGAAATGTCTCACCCGGACTCATCCAGAATTTATATCACTCGGATTTATATATATCCGTCTGAAAAATGTTCTCAGTCAACCAATTTTCCTTTCCGAATGGATTCACTCGGATATATCCCTGACTGAATTTCTTCACTCGAAAAATACTTCTCTCGAAAGTGCATAACTCAGAAATTATATGACTAAAAGGATCATTCGGAGTTTTTGTCACTCGGAAATCTTTTAACAGAGATCATTCGGAGTTGATCAGTCTTCTCGGAAATCATTCTTCTTGGGGATATCACTCGAATATTTACTTCTCCCAGAAGCTTTTCACTCGGAACTAGTCAAAGTCATCCTCTGTTCCAGAAGCATTTCTCCTTAAATGACTTACTCGGTATATTTCAATCGGTGCTATATCACGCGGAAATCGGAAACCTCACTCGGTGTTATACCACTTGGAAAATGTCTCACTCGGGTGAACTCCCACATGACATTGTCACACTCGGAGACACCCCATTTGGGAGAGTTACACTCAACTCTGAGCTAACCCACTCGGAATTTATCTACTCGGACATATCTTGATCCGAGAGGTACCCATTCGAAATCAGCTTTTCTTCGGTTGGACGCACTTCTCTCGGAAAGGTTTCACTCGGAGATATTTCATTCGGGAATGAGGCACTTGAAAATGTTTGACTCAGAAACGAGTCACTCGAAGGCGTTTGACTCAGAAACGAGTCATTCAAAGGCGTTTGACTCGGAAATGAGTCATTCAAAGTCATTTGACTCGGAAACGAGTCAATCGAAGGCGTTTGATTCGGAAATGAGTCATTCGAAGTCATTTGACTCGGAAACGAGTCATTCGAAGGCGTTTGACTCAGAAATGAGTCATTCGAAGTCATTTGACTCGAAAACGAGTTATTCGAAGATGGGTCACTCGGACCTTTCACCCAGAAGTAGTTCTCTCGAACACACTTCACTCAAAATGTCTCCGAGGCTAGGACTCCACTCGGAAGTGATTTTCTCGGTCATGTCTTACTCGGAAAACATAATCTTCACTCGGAATTTCAACCTTCACTCGGAATTTCTCTCGGTCACTCAGAACAGATCCCTTTATTCACTCGGACAGTCTTATCTAAGACATGTTTCACTTGGAAAATGGATAATATCATTAATGGTCTATATAAATTCCATGATTATACACAAAAATGAAATTTTTGGGATATTACAGACCATTCACAGGGTATTTTATTTACTTATTAACTCTTACAGAACTTCCAAACTTCATAATTTACAAAATTAAGACTGTTACTAAAAACAGGGATGTTACAGAGAGCCTGTGTATCGGAGCAGGGCGGTTCATGGGAAAGATATTTATCGTTGGTGGAGTTTGCATACAATAACAGCTATCGTAGCAGCATTGGAATGGCTCCGTATGAAGCTCTTTATGCTCGGAGGTGTCGAACACCATTGTGCTGGAATGAGAATGGTGATGTCATTCATCTGGGACCCGAGTTGATCCAAGAGATGAATGAACAAGTTACTCTAATCCGAGAGAAAATAAAGATTACCCAAGACCGACAGAAGAGTTATTATGACAATCGGCATCGACCACTTGAGTTTCAGGTGGGCGACTGGGTATTCCTGAAGGTTTCACCGACCAAATGTGTAGGTCGGATATTGAAGAGCCAGAAGCTTAATCCGAGATACATCGGACCGTACCAAATATTGGAGAGGATCGGTGATGTTGCTTACCGACTGGATCTTCCCCAGTCGTTAACTAACATTCACAATGTGTTTCACGTATCACAACTTCGAGCGTATATTCCGTGTGACTCGATGATTGTGCCGAGTGACTCTATTGAACTGAATGAGGACCTGACGGTGGAAGCTACACCAATCAGTATTGAAGAGTATCAAACCAAACGACTAAGGAACAAGGAGGTGCCATTAGTGATGGTGAAGTGGCAGAATCTGAATGGGATAACCTACACTTGGGAATTGGAGTCGGACATGAGGCGGTTGTACCCTAATCTTTTTCAGTCGGTACATTGATTTCGGGTACAAAATCCATTTTTAGAGGGGGTGGATGTAACATCCCGGACATTTTTAAAGAGATTATGTGTAGTGAAAATATTTTAGGAATTTATTTGACACTTTTAAGAATTATTGGGAAATTATAAATAATTAAAGGCTATGAAAGTAAATAAAAATCTAATTGGTGGATTAATTATAAACAGAGTAAATGGAACGTGATTTGAAGGAGAGGAGAGTTGGTTTAAACGTTTAAACAAAACAGTAATTGGCAAATGGGGAGGTTACCGGTTGCCCCTGGACCTTGAATAAAGGTGGTCCCCTTTTTCTTTTTCCTTATTCTTCACGAACCATTTCTTCTTCTTCTTTATCTGCTTCGGTTTCTGTTCATCTTCTTCTTCCTCCATTGTTGTGAGTGCATGCTCCAAAAGAGGACTCTGTTCGTATTGAAACCGAGTGATAAGCCCATTGCCGTGACCGTGGTCTCAAGGTGAGTCCATTGATCCGTTTGCATTTGTGTTCCCTTGCCCCTTTTGTTTTCTCTGTTAACCGAGTGGCCATGCATGGCTGTGTGTGGGTCTGTTCTCCACTCCTCTGGTGAGTGTGAGCTCGAAAATGGTCTTTAGAGCTGAGGATGGTGTAAGGCTAACGAGTTTTTGCATTCCGACTCCGTAGGCAGCAGATCGAACAACGAAAGGCTGATTGACGGAGTTGGTGCAGAAATCGGAAGTGAGACGGTGAACCCATTGCTCAGAGGACGTAACCGGCACCAGGAGCATATTATAGAAGCTTGGAATCGAGGTAAGGGGGTGTTCGGGTTATGATTAATTAGAATAGGACATATTGTCTAAATCGTTGGAATGATTGAGAACCGGGTGAAAGATGATACTGAACAAAAATTGTGAATGTGTATGAATGCACGTATAAATGTGCACACCGATCGGTTTACGATCGGGTGTGTGTGTGACTTAAGAATTATATGATGCTGTGATAATAGAAAGGATGCTGGATGAGTTATATGTGAATATATGTATGATTGCATGTGTATGGACACCGATCGGTTTAGGATCGTGTGTGTGGTTTAAGCCGATGGAATTTGAAATATTTAATACTGTGACGATCGGTGTTTAATGGCAATGAAATGCCGGACTTGACAAGCGGGTCACCCGAGTGATGAGTATGTGTTTCTGATGGCTACTTGATATGAGAAATGTGAATTATATGTATGATTATGTGGTGTGGGACGACTGACGGTATATATTACCCTGTATTTTTGGCTTTTATGGTCGAGTCGGACCCAGTTAAGCTACCCAGAGGTCTATGAACCAGTGGTTGAGGGGGAACCAAGTCGGGCTCGGTGAACCAAGTTGGGTTCACGGGGTGTCAAGTCGGACCCCCAGCTGAAGGTCGATCCTTTAGTATCCGGATACTAGCGTCAGTTTGTATGAGAGTCAGTGGTGACAATTAAATTATTAGTTGTGATGTGTGTGTGTGATTAATTATATTTACCGAGTGCTATTTGCTACATTTTCCGAGTATGATTTGATATATTGCTGAGCGAAATTTGATATATTCACTAAGTATGAATTGATACCTTTGTAGAATGCAATTGATACATTTGCTGAGTGATTTGCTAAAAATTACCAAATGAGAATTGTTATATATACCGAGCATGATTGGTTATATTACTGAGTGCAATTCGTTAAATTTACCGAGTGTAAATTGTTTTATTTGACGAGTGTGAGTTAACTGCCGTGTATGACTTGTATTCTGATGATAAAGCAATCGGACGGAGTTTATACTCCTTTGTTATTTAAATTCCGTTCTAGATTAATTATGATGCCAAACACTCACCCTTGCTGTTGTTTTCAATTTAGTAACTAGTGACAGGGAGAAAGTCGGAGCCCTGGAGGCGCGCCAAGTGGAGGATCGATGCCAAGGCCCGAGTGATTTTTGAATGAATTGTGTATTATATATGTATAATGAGTTTTTCGAGTGTGTGATGCTACATGTTGTGTGCCGAACTAAGTTTGAATCGGATGTGAATTTATGTTATATGATGATTGGTATTAAATTTTCGAGTGTTTGCTGCAGCAGAGTCGATTACCGGGCGAATCTTTCCTGAGCGAATTCATTCTTGTCCGAGCGAGGGTCAGTTGGTTTGGTGTCGATTCGTTCCTGTGTATTCCCCGTCCATTTCCAAGTGAAGAAAGAGTAGAATATTTTCGAGTGAAGAAAGAGTAGAATATTTCTGAGTGAGGAAAGAATAGAATGTTTCCGAGTGAAGATTAGAGTGCTTTCAAGTGAAGGTGAGAATGTTTCCGAGTGACTTGGGCCCGCGAGAGCCTCTTCCGAGTAAAGTAAAGTTAAAGTATTTTCCGAGTGAGGATGCCCGAGGGAACCCGTTCCGAGTGAAGGAAGGTTAGATTATTCCCGAGTGAGCTATGGTCGAGCGAACTATTCCTGAGTAAAGGTTAGAAATGAGTCAAGTGTGGTATACCCGAGTGAATGAAAGTAGAGAGTTTGTCGAGGGATGTGAGGTTAAGCTGTTACCGAGTGGACCTATTTCCGAGTGAAACCCGACTTGTTGGCTTTCTTTGTATGTCTGGTCCACTCGGGTTTAATGTGTGGCATTCGCTCAAGCGAGTCGGCGCTCGCTTAAGCGACCCTCTCGGATTTCGCCTAGCCTATTAGGGTCTCGCTCAGGCGAATGACCTTCCTGCCTTCGTTTCTCTTCCGCTGTTTCTAATCAACTCTATTTTATTAATGTATTTATTTTCCGATCCGTTACTATTATTCTGAGTATGCTTTATTTATTTTGAATGTATTTCAGAAAGGTAAATATTATTTTATATTCTTTTATATTAAGACTGAGTGAATTTTTACTAAACGTGAAAAATTATTGCGTAAATGATTTACCGGGTGTAAATAAAAAGGTATATCGACTCGGGATGTCACAAATTCATCTATCAACTATTTTTTTATGGATAGATATCCAATCCATTTATTTAAAACTATATAGTAAATTTTTTTCTTTAACAAAATATTTTTCATAAATGCTATTTAATAAATCCTTCAAAAATTAAGAATGTCATGTTTGGAGAACTATTTTTCCTAATGTGATATTGATATCTTAAGAGATTTCATATCTATATGGTAACCTAATTACGAAACATGATTTGACGAACATTACTATTTAATGGTCGGTGTTGTTTTGTCATATCATTTAGAAGGTGTTAGGTTCCTTTTTCACAAATGAAACATCTAACCTATCATAATTAAGTAATCTACAACTTAAAACCAACCAAGCACGTAATCAGCCATAACCCTTGAGGAACCATTTAAGTCTCATGTATACTTTTCACTAAATCCAACTAATTTTTGCATAGGTATTACGGGGGTTTGGGGAAGATGACCTTTAATTTAAATATACAAAAGCAAGCAGTTATTAGTTAAGATGGGTAATTAAAAAGTGGTAAAGATATGTTTGGGAAGGAACGTGAGTGAGAATGTTATTCTTATAGGTGAGTAAATAATTGTGAAAGTAATGGTGAATGTAGTAAGAAAGAGAATCTTAGTTACGCTTGTTGTATAGCAGAAAGAATGCTTCTGTGCCTGCTCTTTTCGGCTTGGGGTTGTGTTCATGTTCTCTGTTCTTGTCTCATTTTCTTGTTCTTCCCTCACCACCATCACTATGCCATAAACCACTTCTTTTATTCCCTTTTTGCTTTCTCACATTTGTTTTATTTAGACAACATACCTCTATCAAAATTTGAATGCTTAACCACCTTTTGATTCCAATCATATCAGAGTTCTTTCAAGTTTGATGCCAGTAATTTTTTTCTTCTATATTTAATATATATGGAATAATTTACTTTTATTTTGTATGATTCGTTTGGATGTAAGGAAATAGAAAAGATCTTGTTTAAATAGATGAAAAGAAAGTTTATGGAAATAAAATAGTTATATGAGAAACAAATTAAATTTTTTGGATAAAAATATTATAATAAATTTTAATATATATATAAAAGTATTTTATTTTATTTATAATTTTATTAATATTTATTAAGAAAAAATCTCATTTCATTTTTTCCATACTAAAAAAGAATTAATTTTCACTTCCTTTTTCTTTATTTCCTACTAAATAAACAAAAGAAAAGTTTCTTTTTTTCTTTTCACTAGCAATCTGTACAATACCACACAAGTATATTTGATAGTGGTGATCCGCATTTTGCGTTCAATGCATGTCACAAAAATAATTAAACAATCATTGAAATGAGGATAATAAGTTTAAAAGTAATTTAATTAACAAATATGTTAATTTGCTTATGTAGCCTTGAATTTAAAGGTTTTCATGCTAGTTAGACTAAATTAAATTACTAATGTATATAAAAATTGAATATAAATCTAATTATAAATTTAATGATTATACTTAGTTTAGTAGAGGATATGTATCTTATGAGAAAGGTTGTCTTGGGTGAGAATAAAAGAGGTATATCAGGACCGAACAACCATACACGGATGATCCTTGTCACACCATAATTAATATTCAATTATGAATCAAAAGGAAATTCCTAAAAATTTGAGTCCATTTTTTTTGCTTTTATGTAAAATGTGACATTTTACACATATTATGAGCTACAAAACTCCAATCAAGGTGAATCTAATTGGTACACTTCTATAGCTTATATACCTACAACTTTTGTGAAGGAAAGAAAGACTAATTCTGACCATATAATTTTTGGTTTCTTAAAATATAAATCTATCATGCATAAAAATTCCAACAGGAACACATAACAATATTTTACACATAACCTAAGCTATAGAACTTGTTTTAAGGTGAATCAAATTTGTAAATGTCTGTAGCTCAATTATCTACAACTTTGATGAAGGAATAAAAGACTAATTTGGTCTAGATTACTCCTAGTTTTGCAAAGTGCAAACTATTATGTAGATAAAGATTTCAGCATAGACGTGTTAAGGTGTTTTATGCATAACTTAAGCTACAAAACTTCTTTTAAGGTGAATTTAATTTCTAAATGTCCATAGCTCAATTATCTATAACTTTAATAAAGGAAGAAAAAACTAGTTCAGCTTAGATTGTTCCCAAATTTACAAAGTGTAGACTGTTATGTATATAAAAATTTTAGCAAGGACATGATGAAGTGTATTTTTCATAACTTAAGTTACAAGACTCATTTTAAGGTGAAACTAATTTATAAATGTTTGTAGCTCAATTATATACAATTTTGATAAAAGAAGAAAAAACTAATTAGGTCAAGATTATTCCCAGTTTGTAAAGTGTAGAACTATCCCATTGAAATTTCAACAACAACAGAAAAATAGTCATATTTTTTAAAAAAACCCAACTTACACATAAGCCTAAACTAACCAAATTTCCTCCAAATAAGACAAAAATTTACCATAAGCTAGCATATACCATTTCCAAGCTAATGGTCCAAGTCCCATTATCAAAATACCTATCCAATTAAAAATCGTATGCATCAAAAGTTTAGGCCAAAATACGCCATTTTACAAGGCATGTCATATTTCAATTAGCTAAGTCTTAACACCAAATGGCTTCCTATACCGTTCACCCAACTTAAACGGGGCTTGTACATGCAATCCTAGGTTACTCATGATAATGTACACATTAATTTGCAAATGCACTTTCCTTGTTGTATTATCTAACCTACAACATGGATTCTTAAGTCCATTGTTCATGCATCATCACACATATCACACATTTCATTATATTTACACACCATGGTGCTTAAACCAAACCAAAACAATTCTTGGATATGACATTCTAAAATGTGCCTCATTTAACATCACATTGCAATTCCAAGAAAATATCAAACATGAGTCATAAGTCATGCATATTATCACTACATGGTCAAACTCACATGCATTCATATTCACATTATGTACCTAATCCCAAACATCTATTCACATCAAAATTGTATTAAGACAACGGATCTGACATTATATCTCTCTTCCACATTGGTCATCCATCACCTATACTTATTGTCCTGAAAATTCACTATAAAATAGCAACTCAGAGAGTGAGTGTAACACCCCTTATATACACGAGATATATATATAAAAAACTTTTAGAAAGATATATATATTTATCACTTTTTATCTCGCGTATACAAGGACGTATATACATCTGATTTCCTTTGAATATTAAAAGTAAAAAAAAACATTGTCTTTCAATATTTGTCCATAGTGATAAAACAATTTATATAAATCATAAGTGATAAATCATTACAGTATTATATCTAAATGAGAAAGTTTATCAAAGTTTAACCTTTACCTTGTTACAATTATCTAACTTGATATTGTAATAAGGCAAGGTAAAACTAAATTATATCTTTATTACAAATGTGACCAATCATTTCCTAGTCCTTGAACCATCGAGTTTTGGAATCCTACTCTGTCATATCTCTTCACCTATCTGATTGAGGATGAGACCACTTTACCCTCTTGTAATTACATATCCTTCCATCTTGAACTGCTAGCTATATATCACATAACATACATTTTGGACACAAAATTCAAACAAGAAGGAGTAAGAAACAGAATATAATACTTTACAGATAAGACATAAGCATAAGGATTTTCACAATCTAATAAAATAATATCATTCATAATCTCATACACAATTAATTATAATTGTAGGGTTTTTATACGCATAACAATTATACTTTCATTCACAACCATTCACACAGAATATCACAATCACATGTATGACATGTAATGCTTTTAATACTATCTCATTCAGTTTATGCATGTGGGCCCTTAAAGTTTTAGTTTGCACTGGGCCAACCAAAATTTTACACTGTTCCATAATTCCGGATAATAACATAAATGCCTTCATAGTATATAAACAGCTTAACTGGCGTGGAAACACTTAGATACTAGTCAGACTGAGAAAGTTTTTATTGTGAAAGTACCCGACACTAGGGAGCGACCCCAGGTTACCTGAAGCACCCTTTCACACCCTCTCATCCCAAGGCTCGCAATTAAGCCTCCTCTAATGTATTCTCGGTTTCTATAATCCGTCCCCAAGCAATATCACATCCCATTTCTCTTTAATGATTCATGATGCATGAACTACTCGCATATTTAGTTGGTTAAGACTTTTAGAAACTCAATTATTAAATACCATAAAGGTTCACAAAATTATCTCAATAAACTGTACATTCCCATAAGTTCTTCTTTGAACTTCTGTTATACAGAAATAAATTTAGTACAGTCTTCGAATTCAGATCTCATCGAAATTAAGTTTTCAAGCCTTAAATATCTCAAAACTTTTTCTTAAAAACTTCACATATTTACATAATCTTTCCCAATTTAAATTTTAACTAGATTGAGTTTAGAAATCTCGACTATAACAAAATATCCTTTAGTTATTTCATTAGGGAAAACCAATTTAAATTTCTGATTTCTAAAAGAAAATAATTTTTAAAATCATTAAATAAGAATACTTAAAACTATAAAAATTTTCTTTAATTCAAGTATTAATTATCTTAACTTCTGATTTTCATAAAATAGCTTCTTTCTAATACTAGATTTTATTCTAGAGATTAAAAATAAAGTTAATGAAAATTATTTCTAAGAAGAAATAAAAGACTAAAAAAATGATAAAATACTTTCTCTTAAAATAAAAATTTAAAGAGTAAGGTAAGCAAATTCTTACTGAGTTTTAACTTTCCGTCATGCTTGCTATATGCTCAGACTTCATATCACAAGGTCATCAATCATTCATTAACCATAATCAAGTATTGTAATATCATCAATCATAAATATTATCAATCATAATTACATATTATCAATCACAGTTTAATATTATAAATCACAATATCATTAATCAAAATCAAATATAGTTAATTATAATTAAATCAAATCAACTAAATATCACTTATAAAAATAATTCAAATTTTAATGGTTATTTAAATTAGTAGAGTTGATTTTGAGTCCTTATAGTCCATTCCTCGCACAGGTTTATATACGTCCATATATATAATTCAGTCTTCGCATAGGTATAGTTCAGTCCATGCAGGTCATAATAGTTCAAGTCCTTGTATAGGTTTAGTCCAGTTCACATAGGTTATCTGTGTTTTGAAAGTGATTACAGGTTCAAGGATTTTGATAATGACAAAG
Organism: Clitoria ternatea; assembly: GCA_037962975.1. Taxonomy (NCBI): domain Eukaryota; kingdom Viridiplantae; phylum Streptophyta; class Magnoliopsida; order Fabales; family Fabaceae; genus Clitoria; species Clitoria ternatea. The sequence continues at coordinate 17,949,525 of CM075670.1, read as the reverse complement.
CACTCTTGAAGAACTCCTTGCAAAAACAAAGATATGGAATCAGACACGCAGCTAATCGATTAGGCAGCCTCATCTAATCGATTAGGCAGCTTCTGTTTTGAAACAATTGCATCAGGACTTCAATCTAATCGATTACAACATTTCAAATAATCGATTACAGAGCTACTGGAATTAAGATAATCGATTACATGAATAGGCTTAATCGATTACCAAAATCAAAAATGGCATTAAAGGCATCAGGTATAAAAGCTAATCGATTAAGAAAATTCAGTGAATCGATTAGAAGGCTACTGGAATGAAGCTAATCGATTATCAAGACTGTATAATCGATTACAAAGCTGTGAAGATAAATTAAATGCATCAGGTATCACTGCTAATCTACTACAAGGCAAAATGTAATCGATTACCAAGCTTCTGACTTGAAGCTAATCGATTAGGCAATGAGAACTAATCGATTAAACAGCGGACAGAGATGAAAAATTCAAAGTGTAATCGATTACAGCTTAAGCCATAATCGATTACGATAGTGGGAAAACACATATTAGTGGGAAACCAACACATTTCTCCATCACTCCTTCAGACCCCCACTATGTGCAACGGCTAGGAAGACCAAGGCACTCATCAAACCCTCAAATGACTCTATAAATTCAAGAGGAACTCAAGCACAACAACACGCAACGTCAAGCTATCAATCTTTACTTACTCTTGTGCTTAGTAAGCCCTTACTCTTGTATATTCTGAATTTCATTTTCATATTCTCTCTTCTTGAGAGTTATAGATTTGAGAGAACTTTCATTTGTACATCTACTCTATTAAGAGAGTTACTTGATTGTAAACAATACACCATACACCAAAGATTCACTCTAGATTGAGTGGTTGTTCACTCTAGGTTGAGTGGTTACAAAGGTTGGGGTTCAACCTTTGGGATATTGTGAGATTGAGAGATTGGGTGGGTTGCCCTTATACTTGTGAGGATTGAGTTCTTGAGTGTGAGACACTAGGAAGCTGCAATTGCTCAAAGTTGTATCTCCATTCTACAATAGTGGAAATCCTCTAAGTGGGTTGCTTAGAGGCGAGACGTACACCGGATCGGTGGAACTCGTTAAATTGGTTTGCAAGCTCTTCTCCCTTACTCTTTTACCTTCATACACAGCGTTTAATTGGTTTGTGTTGATTGATTGTGGCTTGCTTACTTAAACTTGTTTAATTTGGTAAATCTACAATACTGCACACCAAGTGTTTGTCAAATTGTCTTAGCTATATTTACCTTTGTTTTGCCTTGCACATTTCATTGAAATTGATCTCACTTGCATAATCTTGTAAACTTGCATACAAGAATCAAGTTCAAAGGCATTCCAATCAAAAGTTTTAAAAACTTAATTCACCCCCCCTCTTGAGTATTGAGGCCACTTGACTAACAAGTGGTATCAGAGCTTGACTCTTGGTAAAATAAGCTTAACAGCTTCAAGAGAACAAATGGCCTCAAGTTCTCAAAACCTCTTTCCCGAGGGTGGTGCTATAAACAGACCTCCCGCGTTCAATGGAGAAGGCTATACCTTTTGGAAAGAAAGAATGAAAATATTTATTCAATCTATTGATCTTAAAGTTTGGAATGCCATTGAAAATGGTCCTTATACACCCATGCATATTGTCAATGATAAAAGTGTTGAAAAACCTATGGAGGAATGATCTAGTGATGAAGAAAAGAAAGTACAATATGGCTATAAGGCTAAAAATCTCATCACTATGGCATTAGATCCAGATGAATTTTTTAGAATAATGAATTGCAAATCCGCCAAGGAAATGTGGGATACTCTTCAAGTAACCCATGAAGGTACAAATGATGTTAAAGACTCTAAGATTAGTACACTAACTAGTCAATATGAGTGCTTTAGATTAAACTCTCATGAATCAATTGTTGATATGAAAAAATGATTCACTCTCATCATTAATCAACTTATTACACTTGGAAAGACTTACACTAACAAAGAGCTCATTCATAAAGTGTTGAAAAGTCTTAACAGAGAATGGCAACCGCTAGTTACCGCCATCAAACAATCTCCCAACATAAACGAGATGTCCCTTGCCACATTATTTGGTAAGTTGCAGGAACAGGAACAAGAACTGAAAGAATTAAAGATGGCAGAAGAAGAAGAAAAATCTTCCAAGAAAAAGGGACTCGCTCTGAAGGCCACATCCATAAATGAAGAAGAATCCGGAAGTGAACTTGATGAAGAAGATGAGTTTGGACTATTTGTGAAACGCTTTGGGAAATTCATGAAAGGCAAACGCTTCCAAAGAAGCTTCAAAAACCCAAGTAAGAAACCTATCACTAAAGAAAATTCTTCCTCACCCAATTATTTTGAATGTGGCAAGGAGGGGCACTTCAAAGCGGACTGCCCAAATCTCAAGAAAAAGGGCAAAGAGAAAAGAGGAAGAAGGAGAGCATATATAGCCTGGGATGAAAATGAGATAAGCAGCTCGGATGACTCGGAAAACAAAGAAGCAAACCTTTGCCTCATGGCCAACCACCAAGAAAAAAATGATGAGGTAAACTTCCATGACTTAGATAAGGACGAATTACTAGATGCTCTAGAGGAATTGTATGATAAATTTGTAAAAGTATCTAATAGACTTAAGATGTCTAGAAAAACTAGTGACACTCTAGAGATTCACCTTATGGAAGTTTGTAAAGAGAATGAATGCTTAAAAGAAGAATTGGAAAATGCTCAAACATGCTCCAAGAATAAACCATGTGATTTTGCTAAGAAATGTGTTGATATAGAAAACAAAGTCCTAGATCTAAACAAAACCTTAGAGAGGTTTACAAATGGTAGAGATAATTTGAATGTACTACTTGGAAATCAAAGATGCATGTTTGACAAAACTGGTTTAGGGTACAATTCTGTTAAAAAGGAAAAGCATTACAAGAACTTCTTTGTACCTCCTATGAAATCATCCTCGCCCTTCATGAAATGCAACCATTGTGGATTCAAAGGTCATAACTCTTCAAATTGCAATGTTAGAAAATTAGGGCCAAAGTTTATAAGAAAGGTGTGGGTTCCCAAATGGACATTACCACAAGCTAACCTTAAAGGACCCAACATAAAATGGGTACCTAGTTCTCTAAACTGATCTTGTTTTGTAGGTATGCTTCAAGGCAAGTAACACCCATTGGTATTTGGATAGTGGGTGTTTAAAGCATATGACGGGAGACATAAGCAAGTTTACATCATTCACTCCCAAAAGAAAAGGAAGTGTCACCTATGGAGACAACACCAAAGGAAGGATTCTAGGCATTGGAAATATTGGTAAGAATTCTTCTACCTCTATTAATGATGTGTTGTATGTTGAAGGTCTTAAACACAACTTACTTAGCATTAGTCAATTATGTGACAAAGGATATAGAGTTTTGTTTGAATCAAATTGTTGCATAATTGAGCATAAGACTAATAAGGAAGTTAAGTTTGTAGGCCAAAGAATTGATAATATTTATATGATTGATATGGATAGTTTGTCTTCAAATGATGTACAATGCTTCATGACTAGAGAGGATGAAACTTGGCTATGGCATAGAAGAATAGCTCATATACATGTAGACCACTTGAATAAACTTGTTTCCAAAGAATTAGTAATTGGTTTACCAAAGCTTAAATTTGAAAACAAATTTTGTGATGCATGTCAAAAGGGAAAACAAGTAAAGGCATCCTTTCAATCGAAAAATATTGTTTCCACCCAAAAGCCTTTACAACTTTTGCACATGGATCTCTTTGGACCTTCCAAAATCAAAAGCTTTGGTGGTAATTACTATGGTCTAGTAATTGTAGATGACTACTCTAGATATACATGGACCTTGTTTCTTGCTCATAAGAATGAAGCATATCATGCATTCAAGAAACTTGTTAAGATTATCCAAAATGAGCAAAATTCAAAAATTACATCCATTAGAACTGATCATGGGGGAGAATTCGAAAATCAATCTTTTGAAAAGTTTTGCGAAAAACATGGTATAAATCATAATTTTTCAGCTCCTAGAACTCCACAACAAAATGGAGTAGTAGAAAGGAAAAACAGATCATTAGTGGAGCTTGCTAGAACCATGTTAAATGAAAACAATATTGCAAAACATTTTTGGGCCGATGCGGTAAACACCGCTTGTCATGTTATGAATAGATGTTTAATAAGGCCTATCTTAAAGAAAACCCCCTATTAACTTTACAAGGGCAGAAAACCCAACATTTCATACTTTCATATATTTGGATGTAAGTGTTTTGTGCTCAATAATGTGAAAGATAATCTAGGTAAGTTTGATGCTAAAGCTGATGAAGCAATCTTCCTAGGATACTCTCAATCTAGTAAATCTTATCGAATCTTCAACAAACGCACAAATACCATTGAAGAATCTATTCATGTTAAATTTGATAAAAATAGCCATAACCCTCCGAGAAAGGAAGATGTTGATGATCTTGCAGGTGCACTTCAAGAAATGCACTTGAATGAAGAGGAGGAAATCAACAAGAAAGAAGAAACAACACAAAATGAGGAACCACATCAATGGATCACATTGAAGGATCACCCATTAGACAAAGTCATAGGAGAAATGACTCAAGGTGTAAGTACTCGAAATGCTATTAGAAATACTTGTAATCACCTAGCGTTTGTATCTCAGATAGAACCCAAAAACATTGATGAAGCTATTATTGATGAACATTGGATGTTGGCAATGCAAGAAGAGTTAAATCAATTTGAAAGAAATGAAGTTTGGAAATTAGTGCCAAGACCCAATGATCACCAAATAATAGGAACAAAATGGGTTTTTAGAAATAAGCTAGATGAGAATGGCATAATAACAAGAAACAAAGCTAGATTAGTTGCTAAAGGATATAATCAAGAAGAAGGGATAGACTATGAAGAAACATATGCTCCCGTAGCTAGATTAGAAGCCATAAGATTACTATTAGCTTTTTCTTGTTGTATGGATTTTAAGCTTTATCAAATGGATGTCAAAAGCGCTTTTCTAAATGGCTATATTCAAGAAGAAGTCTATGTAGATCAACCTCCCGGTTTTGAAAATCACAAATTTCCAAACCATGTTTTTAAATTGAGAAAAGCTTTATATGGTTTGAAACAAGCTCCAAGAGCTTGGTATGGAAGACTTAGCAAATTTCTTTAAGAAAACAGTTTTGAAAGAGGTAAGGTTGACACTACCCTTTTTATAAAGCGCAAAAACAATGACATTCTTTTGGTACAAGTTTATGTTGATGACATAATATTTGGTGCTACTAATGAAATTCTTTGTCAAGAGTTTTCCAAAATCATGCAAGATGAATTTGAAATATCCATGATGGGAGAACTCACATTCTTCCTTGGATTACAAATCAAACAAACTAATGAGGGAACGTTCATTAGTCAAACAAAATATTGCAAAGAACTACTCAAAAGGTTTGAAATGGACAAAGCAAATGAAATGGCTACACCCATAAGTACATCTTGCTACCTAGACAAATATGAGAAGGGTAAGGATGTTGAAATAACTAAATACCGAGGTATAATTGGCTCCTTACTTTACTTAACAGCTAGTAGACCTGATATTATGTTTGTTGTGTGCTAGATATCAAGCATGTCCTAAAGAATCACATCTCACTGCTGTGAAAAGAATTTTGAAATATCTTGTGGGTACTCAAAATGTTGGTTTATGGTATCCCAAAGGCATTGAATGTATTCTCATAGGATATTCTGATTCTGACTTTGCTGGTTGTAAACTCGATAGAAAGAGTACGAGTGGCACATGTCATTTACTTGGTAGTTCCCTTGTTTCTTGGCATAGCAAGAAGCAAGTAAGTGTTGCTTTATCCACAGCTGAGGCAGAATATGTTGCAGCTGACAGTTGTTGTGCTCAAATCCTTTGGATGAGATAACAACTTCTAGACTTTGGAGTTGCATTAGACCATGTGCCTCTTAAGTGTGATAATACTAGTGCTATCAATATCTCAAAGAATCCTGTCATGCATTCTAGGACTAAACATATTGAAATAAGGCATCATTTTATTAGAGACCATGTCTTAAAGGGTGATTGTGTGCTTGAACATGTTGATACCTCTAAACAATTGGCAGACATATTCACCAAACCATTAGCGAAAGAGCAATTCATCCACATTAGAAGAGAATTGGGAATTCTTGACATGATCAATTGTGTTTGAATGATGAAGTATTTTGATAAAAGCACTGTTGTATAGCATGTTTGTATGAATTTGGTATTATCTGTGGCATGATTCATTGAGACTGCAACCTTCCTTTGAGAAAACTGCATAAATAGTGAATTTTTGAACTATATAATCGATTACATAGCACTTTATAATCGATTAATAAGCTTATGTTTCGTTGATAATTGATTACTCATTGATATCTAATCGATTATAAAGCTTCTGTTTTATGCATAATCGATTACTTCTTGATCTATAATCGATTACAAAGCCTCTGTTTCAGGTCCAAGACGTTTCATCTTCCCAGTAATCGATTACCATACTACCATAATCGATTAGGACGTTTCTGTTTTCTCACTAATTGATTACTCAACTCCCGTAATCGATTACACTCTGTACGAAACGATTCAAATTCCCCAGAAACAGTGAGCTAATCGATTACCAATGCCTCGTAATCGATTAGCATCGGAACTACAACAGTCAAACGTTGGTTCCCGAGGACTGCTCGACTTCCTCCCTCTTTTAACTCATCTCCCTCCTTTCTAAACCTAATTTCTATTTATAAATACCCCTCTCTTCACCCTCTCATCTCACACTACCTCCTTCCTCTTCCTATCTTTCAAAGTTCTCAAGTCTCTTTATCTTTTTCTCTACATTCCTTGTCAATGGCTTCCTCCCGCACAGTCAAGAGAGCTAGGTCCTCCATGGCTCAAGCCAACAACCCCCTAGACTTCTCTAGGTTCTTCTCATCTCCTAGAGATCTTCAACACTTTGTTAATAATTTCTCTGAAAAAGATATCATGACCCCCCACTACACCATTGCTGAGACCTTCGATAACCATAGCCTCACCTTCACCCAATGCCTTCACCACTACAACCTTTTTCCCTTCCTCACCCTTAAGGAAGAACAATACTATCCTGAACTCATTCGCGTTTTCTACTGCAATCTCAAACTTGTCAATGGGATGGTCGAATCAAAGGTCAAAAATGTGACCATAAAGCTCACCAACGCCCAGTTTGCAGAAATTTCTATGCTGCCGCTTAACAATGCAGATTTTGACGGAGGAGAACCCGAAGATGAATGGGGCTTCAATGCTCTCACTGCTTGTCAATCCTTATGGAAGGCTGATCACCCAAGGAGCAATCACAAGCTGGTGGGACATCTGACCATGAACAACCGCCTCTTTCACTTTTTCCTGGTCAAGATGTTGGTTCCCCGTGGTGGGAACTATGCTTTGGTGGAAGAGGATGATGTCCTCTTAATGTGGGCTATGTTGAACCACAAAGAGATAAACTGGGTTCAACTGGTCAAGTTCCACATGCGCCATGCAAAAGACCAACAAAAGCTTCCATATGCCATTCTACTCACCAAAATCTTCAAACATTACGGAGTAGACTTGGCTGGAGAATTGTTAGAAAAAGTGCCTCCAAAAGCCTGCATTGGCACTCACCACCTAACCAAGATGGGTCTTGTTTTTCTAAACGGATCATGGTACTCACGAATGGAAGGCATTAATGCCAACATTCCCTTTGAAGCTCCTGCTGATGAACCAGCCCCTCCTCCTCCTGCAACTCAAGCTTCATCATCTGCCCCTGCTGACCCATTTGCATCCCTCTACGCTCACCTTGATCGTCGCTTCGACCGTATTGAAAACTCTCTTTAAGAGTTTTCCATGACTGAGCAGCAACATTTTGAGCTGATGCAACAACGCTATGAGGAGCTGTCTCATCAAATCTCTGAACTTAGATTTTTTAACCCGGATAACTAGATCCGTTTTTACGTTATTGATCATTGTGCTTTCTATTTTTCTGCTTTAGTTTTTCATCATTTCCTTAAAATGTACTTTCCCTTCAGTTCTTAATGAATAAAATTTATCTTTCTTAACATGACTATCATTGCTTTATTTGTTTTTGACGATTACAAAGGGGGAGAAGAAGTGATAGCTTGTTCATCTGTTTTTGCTGTTTTTGACTGCTAAAAATTATCTGAAATTATCTGCATATACTCTTAAAGATAGGGGGAGATTTAGCTGTTTCAAGAGATAATATTGTAAGGGATAACTTGTAATCAGATTAGTTAATAGATAAGGCAGACTCTGATAATTTGATTAAGAGATAAGGATTTTATGCAGAATTCAAATGTTGTTGCATAAACAAACTTAGAGATAAAGATTGTTGTTTCAACTAACAACCCTCAAGAGATGAACATTGTTGTCATCATCAAAAGGGGGGAGAATGTGTTTTGAAAGTGATTACAGGTTCAAGGATTTTGATAATGACATAGCACTCTTGAAGAACTCCTTGCAAAAACAAAGATATGGAATCAGACACGCAGCTAATCGATTAGGCAGCCTCATCTAATCGATTAGGCAGCTTCTGTTTTGAAACAATTGCATCAGGACTTCAATCTAATCGATTACAACATTTCAAATAATCGATTACAGAGCTACTGGAATTAAGATAATCGATTACATGAATAGGCTTAATCGATTACCAAAACCAAAAATGGCATTAAAGGCATCAGGTATAAAAGCTAATCGATTAAGAAAATTCAGTGAATCGATTAGAAGGCTACTGGAATGAAGCTAATCGATTATCAAGACTGTATAATCGATTACAAAGCTGCGAAGATAAATTAAATGCATCAGGTATCACTGCTAATCGACTACAAGGCAAAATGTAATCGATTACCAAGCTTCTGACTTGAAGCTAATCGATTAGGCAATGAGAACTAATCGATTACACAGCGGACAGAGATGAAAAATTCAAAGTGTAATCGATTACAGCTTAAGCCATAGTCGATTACGATAGTGGGAAAACACATATTAGTGGGAAACCAGTACATTTCTCCACCACTCCTTCAGACCCCCACTATGTGCAACGGCTAGGAAGACCAAGGCACTCATCAAACCCTCAAATGACTCTATAAATTCAAGAGGAACTCAAGCACAACAACACACAACGTCAAGCTATCAATCTTTACTTACTCTTGTGCTTAGTAAGCCCTTACTCTTGTATATTCTGAATTTCATTTGCATATTCTCTCTTCTTGAGAGTTATAGATTTGAGAGAACTTTCATTTGTACATCTACTCTATTGAGAGAGTTACTTGATTGTAAACAATACACCATACACCAAAGATTCACTCTAGATTGAGTGGTTGTTCACTCTAGGTTGAGTGGTTACAAAGGTTGGGGTTCAACCTTTGGGATATTGTGAGATTGAGAGATTGGGTGGGTTGCCCTTATACTTGTGAGGATTGAGTTCTTGAGTGTGAGACACTAGGAAGCTGCAATTGCTCAAAGTTGTATCTCCATTCTACAATAGTGGAAATCCTCTAAGTGGGTTGCTTAGAGGTGAGACGTACACCGGATCGGTGGAACTCGTTAAATTGGTTTGCAAGCTCTTCTCCCTTACTCTTTTACCTTCATACACAGCGTTTAATTGGTTTGTGTTGATTGATTGTGGCTTGCTTACTTAAACTTGTTTAATTTGGTAAATCTACAATACTGCACACCAAGTGTTTGTCAAATTGTCTTAGTTATATTTACCTTTGTTTTGCCTTGCACATTTCATTGAAATTGATCTCACTTGCATAATCTTGTAAACTTGCATACAAGAATCAAGTTCAAAGGCATTCCAATCAAAAGTTTTAAAAACTCAATTCACCCCCCCTTCTTGAGTATTGAGGCCACTTGACTAACATTATCCAGGTCTTTGCATAGGTATTTTAGATCAAGTTACACAAGATACACCATTTAAAATTTATATAAATTTTAAGTTAAATAGTTATTATTTTAAAATAATAATATTATTATTAAATTTAAAAGGAGTAGGGGACTCCTCCCATTATTCTTATGTCTTTTCATATTATATTCCTATCCCACTCCCCCTTAACTTTTGTATACTGATTCGTTATTGAAAATTCGTGCGCGCCTCGTCTCCGAGTTCTTAGGATTTTAGCAGAACCTTCTTCCAAAAAAATTTATTTCTCTCTCTTACTTCCACCACTATCTCACTAGCACTACTATATTAAGAAAACTTAATATGAAATTGTAAATTCTAAAGAAGAATTCTTTCGGTATTTATAGGAAGGAAAATTACTATGCATTCCATTATTTTAGTATAAAAGTACTGTACATTTTTTGAAAATTCAATCTTAGTTACTCTGCACCTTTTGAAAATTTCGTACATGCACAGTGTTTTTCATAGTAAATGTCGGTTGAATTATTAAGCCAAATAGTAACCTTTTACTCGGTATATTTTAAATATTCAAAATCAGTCATTTTTGAAATTTAGCGATATTATATCAGTTCTCACTAATTTTATGATAAGTAATATAAAATTTAAATTTTAAAAATCTAAAATTTTCTATTAATAAAAATTTATTCGTATGTTTTTGATTTTTTTACGATTGGTAAAAATCAAGATTTTGTTCAAACCGATAATTTTTAGATAAGTCTACTTAAAATAGATTTTAGAAAATTTTCTTATAATTTAAATTCACTTTTTTGTAAATATTTTTAATTTTAAGTAACTTTATATGAATTTAAAATTATTTAAAATATATTATTTTATTAAAATATTTCAAAAATTTCAAAAAATTCTAGAAAATCATAAATATTATGTAGATCAAAAAGTTCTAAAGAACCATAGTCTAATTCCTTCAAAATTTTATTTTAAAATTCTAATAAGAGTTAAATCACAAATATGTAAAAACATAAATATAAAAGCATAAAATAAAATTATGAATAATAAACATATTTAAAATTCTTAATATAATTTTATTAATCAATGCATACTAATTAATTCATTTTAAAATTCTCATTCATAAATATTATTATTATTATTATTTTAAAAAATAAATAATTAAATATAAATACCAAAATTTCATAAAAAATGATAATAATAAACTAACTTATAGTAAGTATTTCTCATTAAAGATATATTAATATCTATTTTCTATTTGTGTTGAAAATGGGATGTTACAACTCTACTCCCCTAAAAGAAATTTCGTCCTTGAAATTTGATATTGTTAATAAATCTTAACAAGGCTAAACTAAGTAAATAGTTCTAAAATATATTTCTAGTTTCCTTGACAATTATGTACTTTTTCCTTAACATTGTTATTTACGTTCTTTTAATCTTATTAGTATATTCTTTTTTAACTCTAAAATATTACCCATCTTAATTATGTCAACCATGCTCATCATAAATTGATGGTTAACTCTAAACACCTCAATAATTACATTTCTGAATCTATTAAAACCTTACTTAATATAATCCATAACATCCATTAATTAAAATTCCTTCTCGTAACATAGTAAAATGGACTGCAAAGAATTAATTACTAGACAACTAGCCGTTAGCAAGTAGCCGTTGGACTTGCCGTTTATGACCGTTGCAGTGAGTAAATGCCTCAGATTAATAGATAATACGAATAGGTATACACATCAACAATTCAATCAAAACTCATGGAATCATAACAACCTTCCTTACATAATTACTACTAAGGTTCACAAATAATTCAACAATCACTATCTTATATCTAATTTATAATCCACATAAACTTGCATCTATATGCGATGTGTAATTCCTTAACATTATCAAATGCAATGCATGATGGATCCATATCCCTAGTGGGTATAGTACTGCAGTACCAACAACTTATTCACATTCAGTAATTTTATTTATCAATGCACTATACTGTCACCCCTCATGCAACCTCGTGCCACCCTAAGTGATTGTGGCTTCCCATTATCGATAATCAATAGGGTTGCAAGTCGGCTCTAGGACATGTTGACCTAGAACGTTTGGGATCTCACTAGCCTACAGAATCCTTGCTCTACACCGGAAGCCATCCCCTACCAAGCTCGGCCACAAAAGTATTTTACATCCTCTTAAGCGTCATAATACACACAATGCATCAATGTATAATAACCACATGCATCCACCATATCATTCTCATTATCACTATCATCATCATGATTATTGAACTGGTCTGAACCAGGTTCAAGGATCTGGTGTGGGACCAACCACAAATTTTAACTATTTTGAATGATTTGTACATTGATACAGTAGGTATCCGGTATTATGCCCTTTATCTCAGTGGGAGAATAAAGGTCTGGTTGTCTTGGAGATCCTTCATACCAAGCTTTCGCGTTGATGACGGGCGAAAGATGGTGTCATTTACGAAGATTCTCTGACGCTCAAGTCAGTAACCAGAAAAGGAATTCAAGGTTTCTGAAGTGTAAGTTTGAGAATGAGTCTAACATACCAGAGTTGTGTAAATGTTGTTATTTATATGTGCATACGGAGAATGAAGAGTCTTTTAGGGTTAAGGGACCAATCGTACAATGTGTTTGTATGATTCTGACACACGACGCGAGTACCCCCGCGTTTCCTACGAACGTTCTCCCGTACCTGTACCTTGTACTATTTTTTGGGTGACAGGGATGTTTTCCGGTGTACTAGGTGCTGACCTGGACTTCCAGTATAGATATAAATCTGATACGGGCTTAGAGTCCGGAGGTTTACCTGTGACGTTGGTAAGCGAGTGAGAATGACTAAAATTACCTTCTTGCCCATGTGCCGGTATCGAGACCGGATCAATTATCATATTCTCAATTTCATCATGAAATCATATTCACATAATTTCATGAAACCTTTAGTAACACCACCAATCTTATATCACCACCATTAATATCATGGTTTTATTATCATCACAACAATCACATATAATATGACAACATCATTATTCATAATCATCAACATATTTCATTATCAATTCTATATTCACACTTTAAATATCATCATCAAAATCATCCAACCACAAATTTTATTCATTCAATACATTATCAATAATATCATCAATCTTATCATCATATAATAATCACATAATTCATCATTGTCCATAGAATCATTGCAATTATCATATTCCATCACATATTCCTCAATAATCACATACCCATCAATTCATGTGTAACATACAACAATTTTCACTCAAACACATTTTCATACATTTTAAGGTTGCCTATTTATTATCTATGTAATCAAAGCATAAATACTCATCTTTGTACCTTATGACAAGTACTTTGATGTTGTCGGGGGTTCCGTTCCCGTAATTAGCATTGAACCTACATCGATACACACCCGATTTCAATTCTGATAAACCATATATTTCATTTTATGAACTCTAAATTACCTAATTCCAATTCTAACAATGAACTAATCTAATTAAGCTTAGACTTGATCTAATTTATAAATAAAGTTAGGTTTTAGAGGTTCAACTTACTGAACACAAAGTCACACAAAGGTTTCGTAGTGGATCAAAGCTTCTGACGATGCCCATGACTCTGAACATCACCTACGACATGAAATTGGAAACTAGTTAATGTCGGAGCTTCAAAAATCTCCTTTAATGGTGGTTAGGGTTAGGTTGACATACCTTAATTGACGTTGGGATAAGGAGAATATGAAGAACGTGTGCCTTTTTTCTCCCTTGAATGGAAACGAAATTAGGATATGAGGTGGTGATAGGTTGCTCACGATTTTGCATGAAGGAGTTGTAGGAGAGGGATTTGCCTTCAATTGGAGCAATAGAGAGGAAAAGGTAGTGCCATGGTGTAAGAATGATGAAGGAAGAAGGAGAGGGAGATGAAGGTGGCGTGATATGATGGAGTTGTAGAGAAAGAGAAGAGTGAAGGAGACGGTGAAAATGGAAAATGAAAGAAAGAAAAAAGAAGGCTACAGAGAGAATAAGGAAAAAATAGGAATTTTAAAATTTTTATTAATTTAGGTTAATTGGGTTGGGTTATTTTGGTTGACTCTTAAACCAACCAGGGTAACCCTTGATTCACACTTTATTAGCTAATTTGGGTTCCTATTTTATTTTACTTCATTCTAAATTAATTAACCTCATCCCATAATTTATTTAACGCCCCTTTTGGTATTAAATTTAATTTTCAGGATGCTATAATCATGATTAAAAGTTTTTTAAAGTTACATTATCACTAAAGAAGTTACGTGATTTTTTAAAAAAGTCGTACGATCAATATATAGATGATATATCATATGAGACAGACTTTTTTAGGTAAGAGAGAGAATGATAAACTTAAACCCTTAGATTTTGTCATGAATAGTCAAGATTAAAATATGTTGATTATGTGACTTTTTAAATGATCATGTGACTTTGAAATTTTTTTAATCGTGACCATTCATGCATGACTGTACGACCAAGATTTACTCCTCTCACTCTTATCTAAGACAACCTTTCTCATAAGATACATCATCTCTCTATATATATACACACACACGAACTCTCCGAGAGGGAGCTTTTTCCATCTATAAAGCTTGAATTTGAAACTTAAGGAGAATCAAGTATTTACCACTTGATCCAACAACCTATCGGTGCTAATAGGAAATATATGCTGCTAATTAATAAATTTATAAATTTCAAAAATCAATTAAATTAATAAGTAATTCATAGATTTTATAATACAACTTTATTTAACATCAGAAAATTTAACTAAGGGAATGTTTGACACGTTATATGTTTTTAAATTCTCAGGTTAGTGAGATTCACATGTTTAATGGAAGGTAATAAAAATATCAACCAGATCACCGACATTGTTTTTCAAGAATTTTAAATGATTGTTCCTTCCTATGCTTATCAAAAATACCCATCTCTTTCAGTAGCTACGAATAATACATTCCAACTTAATTTTCATATAAAATTTATTAAAATGTCATTGTAGTCTATTTATCTTATAATAAACTTTATTTTAAGTGAAGGTAATTTTAAAAATTTACCCTTTATCTTGACCCCAAGCTGTCAGGAAAGACCGAAAGACAGTAATGCACATTTATTCAAGAGGGCTCTATGAACTAAGATAACACACAAAGACATGCACATGTTTATAATTATGATATCATGTATGCGAACGTTATTATGTGTGTTGTGGTGTTGATCGGGTGCATCAAATACGATTAAATTTTTTGCAATTATTTTAGAAATAAACATATTTATTGCAAATTATTTTTATGTAATTATATAATATATTTTAAAAAAAAGTTATCATTTTATAATGAGTTAAACTCAATCCTTCAATGAGGTTTCCTAGTTCATGATGGCACCGACGAGTCGTTAATACTCGTCGGAGAGGCAATGGATGTTTGGGTGTCGGCATGCAAATTGAGGGGCAAAAATGGACAAAGAAAATAACATAAATGGAATGGAATAGAAGAAACGTCCATGAAATAATAAGAGGAACTAGGCCAAAAAAAGAACGTGATTATCCCGAAAAGTGGAATGCTTGGTTTCTTGGTATTTTTCTAAGGATCCAAACACCAAAGACAATGATGAAAGAATAGAAGAAAAAATTATACTCCCCCGTTTTCTTTTTATTTATCTTTTAAAATTAAATCACACAAATTAAAAAAATCAATTAATATTCTTGAATTAGAACATTTTTATATTTACTTTCCTATTTTATTCTTATCTTAAATTAAATTTTTATTAATGTTATTAGTGTTTAACCATTCCCTAAATTAGGGTATAATAGAAAAGGAGAGTATAAGGGGTTTAAAGTTGAAAACATGAAGCCGTGCCTTTGCAACATACACTAATTAACATCACTTTTTTTGAAATATTTATGACAAACATTATTTAGCATCCATAAAGAAAGGGAGTCATATAAACAAAAATCTAACCAGAAATCAGTGTTGTATAAACAGATGCTAAATTTTCCTAGTAACAAACGTTACATAACGTATGTAATAAAACTGACGTGATGTTTGCATTAGGCGACTCTAAATAATCTAATGTGTGTTGTGAAATTCCTTAGCATTGAAGAAATGATTTTTTTTTCACATATGCCTACATTAATTGGATGGAAGAGTTATTTTTATTAAGATTGGACATAATTATATTTCACAATATTTGAGCTCAAGAATAATGTTATTTTGGGGCGAACTCAAGAGTGTCTCCTAATTAAAAAACTAAAGAAATCCTTTTAGTGTGTGTAGTGGTAAAATTACACTTTTGGTCTTTTACATTTTGAGCTAAGCTTGAGTTAGTCATTTATGTTTATTTTTTCTAAAATGGTCCCTGACTTAAGGTGATCAGAGTCGATACTTTTCGTTACATCTATTGACCTAGTTAACAAAACTCTCTAGAGTTATAGACATCGTTGTCAAGGTCAAAGGTTTCCAATTGAAGAAATTGCAATTGAGGAAGGAAATCTTGTGGAACTCATCATGGAAAAAAAAATCACACAGAACATCGTTATGCATTCCATTTTTCCTCTTTAGGGAGTGGTCACCCAATGGAGGAATAAAGAGCCACTAGCAAACACCGTGTTCTGATGACCACCACCCCGTGAAGCTGCCACACACATCATTGCTAGTTGCATCATCTTGGACCACGATGTTTGCCACCCTTCGCCATAAGCTCTAAACTCCATCGCTCACATATCCATTTCATCTCTGATCTTAAACCACGATGTTCGCCACCCTTTGCCACAAGCTCTAAACTCCACCGGTCACACATTCGCATGAAAGAGATAGAGAGATAGGGAAATAAAGAGAGGGAAAAAGAGATGAAGAGTTTGTGAAATAGATGAGTTTTTTTTTTAATTTTTCATCATTGGCAATTTTATGCCACATGGTAAAATAATCCATGCCAATCATTAGTTCAGTTATCCCCATTTCAAGGCAAGTATGACATGTGTCATTCCCTCATGCAATAGCTTTCATCATATTAAATGTATAAGTTTCTATTTATAGAGACTATATGATCAAAGAAAAAATAAATTGACAAAATATGAAACTTAGGATTTAAACTCATGACCTCTTAACACCAAGCAAATAAAATTATCACAATGTCAACCTTTTGACTTAGAATATTTGTAAATTTAACTAATATACTACTTAAATGACATATTTGAAAACAAGTCTCATATCGACACTCATGGGCACAAATGGACTCTTTATAAGAAAGGACAATTAATGTTTTTGAATTCTCACATCGAATATATTGCTCTTGTGGATGAAAAACTCTATATAAAGGTCTGCACATTGTGTTTATATACGAGTTGTTTAAACTATAAACACACAAACTCATATATAATGACCTTTTTTATAGTTAAAATTAATTCAAATTTTTTAACTAAGACTTGCTTAACTAGATAATTCAATAGAAAAGGATTGACTCATACAATTTCCGGTTTAACAACAGGTAACCTCTAATACATTTTATCAAAAGATAAAAAGGAGTCCCACTTCAAAATTCATTTACATCTTATGATCAAAGAAAAATAAATTGATAAAATATGAAACTTAGAATTTGAATTCAAACCCACTTAACACCAAATAAGTGAAATCACTATAATACCAATCCTTTTTATAAATTCTTTAAGTGATATACTCCTTAAATAATATATTTGGAAACAAACCTTGCATTGATATATTGTTTAAATAAAATATTAATGAATTCTTTAACTGATATATTGTGTAAATAATATATTTAGAAATAAGTGTCACATCAAATAGATTACTTATAGGTACAAATGAAAGACTTTTTATAAGAAAGGAAAATTATTGTTTTTGAATTCCCATATTGAATGTATTACTCTTGTGGATGAAAGACTCTATATAAAGATATACACATTGTGTTTATATATAGGTTGTTTAAATTATAAAACACTCAAGCCCCTATATGATTACCTTTCTTTTTTATAGTTAAAATTTGTTTAAAATTTTTAAATGAGACCACTGGATGGTTCAATAGAAAAAAACTCATGAGTTAATATTTATATGAACTATGAAATGCTCTAGCTTATATATATGATAGACTTTCTTATTTATAGCTAAAATTAATTCAACTTTTTTAACTGAGGTATAATCGACTTACTAGTATAATTAATTACATAAAAAAAATTCCTTTATAGTAGAAGTAAGTCCTTAAGCTTCTTACTCTTAATTTAGGAAAGTTATGTTTTAACCGTGGTCAAGTAATTTCTTGGAAATAAATTATTTTTCACTAATTTTTTTAAATATAATAGCAACCAACCCAATCTACTATGTTATTCCATTTTGCTATTCATAAAAAAAAATGAATTATTAATTACCAATTAAAAAAATTATTGTTCTTGACTATTACCGTCAAAATTAACCAATTCAGATTTGGTGATGAGACTAATTGAACTTTAAATCATTTAAGTGATGAATCTAAATCTAATTTTTTGTTGTTACTAATTTAACTATAATATAATCACTTGTGGAATCACAATTTACTCAAACTAATATAATTTATAACACGTTTCCATGCTCCACTAAGTATTTATTTTTTGGGGCATAATTAATGGAGCGAAGGACAAGAATTAAGTAGCATTGATAAAACGTAAAGAAAGGAAGGACGGAAAGGTGCGTGCCAACCTCCCACGTCAAAACAATAACTGAAAACCCAAATATGTTTAACCACTACTTTTTATTTGATAATAAAAAATATTTATTTATTTTATGAGTTTTAATACTTATTACGTCTCAGGTAAAAAAAAAATCCAGAAGGGCCTGGCTACGACAGAAGCCGAAGCCCAAGAGGATCCTTCAAAATCATCCCAAAGCTTTATTATCAGGCCACAAACAATTGGAAGCAAAATACAAAGTGATAATGGGATATCCCCTCCCCACAAAAATGAGTTAATTTCAGTTTATCCATTTGGTATTACTATTATCATCATAAATGATAAATGATAAATGACAAACCACATAGGATAAAATAAAGAGAAATTGAATTGTCTGAAGAGTAGACAATATGGAGGGAGGTAGTTGAATTATTATTGAAGTGATATGGCGGGAAGACACTCAGGTGGGGTGAGGGGGAAGCGCGAGTTATCTTGGCAGTAATCATAGATCATGTGGTTGAGACGGACCCACGTGTACTTTCTGGCTTCAATGCCATTCAGAGCTTGGTAAGCACCACCTTCCCACCAATTACTTGTGTTTGTGGCGCAGTTAGAAGGTCCTGGCACTGGGCACCCTTCAATGTCAAAATCCTTGTAGTAAGCATAAAAAGGTCCTTTGCTCCAATCAATTTTCTCCAACCCACCCCTTGTCGCCCAATTATCAGCTTCCCACACCGTCGAATACACTCCCATTGCTTGCATCCTTGGGTATGGAATTCCCTTTCCTTCATTGTTCTTGTACACTCTAATCGGAACATCATCAACGTAGAACCTGCATAGGGGAAGTTTCTGTTACCAATCACATCACATGATCATGTTTTTTTACATGCATGTCACCTAGTGTTTGTTTTATACTTGGCACCCTCATGAAAAAATGGTTACTTCTGTTCTGGGTACCTAAATTTGTTTGATAATCAACGAAAATATTATATTAACAGACTTACACAATTTGGCGATGGTTCCACATAATAGTGTAAGTGTGAAAATCGGCAGCAGGATCAAACCAGAGGTTGACTCTCTGCTCTCTATCCCCCTTCCCATCAGCATAGATGTTTGTCTGAACTGTGTAAGGCTCACCACTACGGTTTCCCAAGAACTCGAAATCCAGCTCATCTCGTACGGTGCCAGTGTCAGAGTTCATCTACCACAATCCACAAACCAAGTATTCAACTTTCTTTGTTTTTGACTTTTTTTTCACCTCAGATTTTTCCTTTTCAAGGATAGTTAAACTCACTTACATAAAACGCAGTGACAGTCCCAGCAGAGTCTCCGAAGATGAGCTTGATCTTCATGCTAATACGGCCAAACATGTACTTACTCTTGGAAGCAAAACCACAACCTGCGTAATAATTGAAGCAGGGTCTGTGTTGTAATTAATTGTTTCTTTCTTTCTTTGGCATATTTACTATTGGAAATTTTGAATCATCAAGGTACGTGATTTAAGAGCTTTCTAATTCCCCAACTAACATTTCTATAAAAAAAACAGAAAAGAAACTAACATTACCAGAGTTTTTGTCTAGAATGAGTTGGATGGCTCTGCCTTGCTCAATTTGCCTGATATGAGAACCTGACCAGGTGACACGAAAGTCTTGCAGAAAAGTTGCGGGTCGTCCACAAACACACACAACATAGACGAGAAACCATAATAGTAAAACAACAAAGACACCAACGTTTCCTAAAGTGTTACAGATGTGCGTGGACATGTTTGGCCGTGTTTAAATAAAAAAAATTATTGGTTAATTTGGATTAATGCGGGTAGTGAAGGGAGGGAAGAGTGTTATTTATACACGAGGTTGGGAATGGACGAAGAAAATTGCACTGCAGCACTGAAATAGAAAGCGTTGGCTTTACACCCAGCGTATGGCAAGCAATGACTATGGCCTACACCTCTTTACATCCTCTGCAGGGTAATGAGTTTTCTGAGCGTGCGCACTGTATTGTGAAACATACCCTACATTAATGGTTTTACTTTCATGCCACGTTTTCAATTAATTCTATTTCTTCTTTGTATTTGGAACATCATAGGTTTGAAAATTTTGGAAAATAATTTATTAGGCTCAGTAGCTTGTTCCTCTCCTGTGCATCTTTGAAATTTCGGGTCTAACTTTGCTTGATTGGAATGATTTCGGTCTCGTTCACTTTGTTTTGAAGAGATCTTCAACCCTTATTTCTAGTATTGATTCTAAATTACTACTCTGTCATGTCCAAATTCAAGGGTTAAGTAAATTCATTTTAAAACCATATTATTCGCGTTTTTACTCTGAGCATGGTTCATTAAAAAATTCATAACTTTCTCATACAATCTTCAATTCACGCAAACTTGGTGTCAAAATCTCCGTAACGAAAGTATCTCATTTTTTTGTAAAGACCTCAAAAGCTAAATCCTCCCAGATTGGTACAATTTTTAGAATCTTTGCCAACCTCTCTTCATCACATCACTATGCTGACTGCCCTTAGTAAAATGGGCATATCACCCTCTTCCGGAATGAGAATCGTTTCTTTCTTTTTGCCATGGATCCGTATTGAAGAACTCTACAAGTCTTATGAAGGGCACGAAGGCCAATTCTCAAAGGAAAAATAACTAAACACTTATCTTTACAGCCCTACCTGATTTGGGAACGATTAGAGCATCTTGTCTCGTTTCGGTCATATCTCAGCTATTGATATTGGATCGTCGCAAATGATATATCAAACCAAAGGGAAAAAGAAGATCTACAAGTTTTGTGTTGGGAATTTTTTGAGATTATGCCCCACGAATTATTCCACATTTATTTTTAACGTCTTTCATTTCCGGTTTCTAAAAATCCTACACACCTAAAATCATCGGGTAACAATTAATTTTCCGGCGATCGGTTTCCAGTCAACCACCACCACCGGCCACCTCCTGGGACAGGTGTCACCTCCAAGAGAGGCCAGCCCCTTCACGTAGCCACCTCACCCTCCAGCTTCCATCACTTAGCATTTAATGCTAACAAACTCATAATGAAGCATATATTCCCTTAAACATCTTCCATTCTATTTCATGCTCACTCACGGCCAGAATTCAACACTAATCCCTCTTCAATTGAATTCTGATTTTAACAACTCATTTATTCTCTTCCAAAACACCATCACATATTATCATCCATGCCATGTTACCATAACATAATGTGACATGCCACACACACACACATACACACACACACACACACATATATATATATATATATATATATATATATATATATATATATATATATATTACACAATGTTTTTCCTTTCTGTTTCAAATTTTTGCACGCTACTTCCTCTTCATTTCTCAATCTCATCACTATCTAACCAATTCGAAATTCTTGTTCCACTTTATTAATTCTCAACAAGACATATATATATATATATATATATATATATATATATATATATATATATATATATATTACACAATGTTTTTCCTTTCTGTTTCAAAATTTTGCACGCTACTTCCTCTTCATTTCTCAATCTCATCACTATCTAACCAATTCTAAATTCTTGTTCCACTTTATTAATTCTCAACAAGACAGCCCCTTTATTTTTTTTTCTAATTAATTCACTCCACCATCATTTAAGCCACCATAGCCATCTTGCTCCATTCTCTTTCTCGTGGCCACCATTTTAGCCACCAAGGTAAGCTCTTCTATTTTTAGTTCTTGGTTCTTGCCTCTTCCAATTTCTTACTCAAAATTTTAGCAATTGATGATGGTCATTTGAGGCATGTGGCATGATGGTGAATGATCATGATATTGATACTTTCAAAATGTATTTGCATGTACTATCTCATGACCAAGTAGTGTGTATGGTATTTCTTATGGTTTTAGACAAAATATTCAGGTAATAAATGATTTTAAAGTAGTAATCAATGTTGCTGGAATTTTTCCCTTGGTTGCATTGTAGCGTGTTTTTAAGGCCTGCTAAGCAAATTAATTGATATTAATTATGATAAAACTAAATTGTAATGAAGGTAAAATATATACTTATTATATTACTAGATTTAGTTTTAAAATTTTTTAGTTAAGAGGTTCTGTATGGCAAAATAAAAATTATGGTGATGTTAAAAGCTAACAAAAACATGTGTTAAACACAAAAATATGGTGGGGTTAAAAATAGAGTTCTTTAAGAAAATCAAATGGCTGAATTTTTAAGTATAAAATATAAGGTTGGATTTTATAAATAAATTCTTGTGGGAATTTAATTTAAAGAAGTTTTATAAAAAATTTAAACTAATTAAGAAGTCTTTCAAGGCTGAAATTTTATATTAAAATCTTTGACTAGTAAATTTTAGTAATTTTGAATTTTTATAAGTTAACCATGGACTAATTAAATTAAGTAAACTTTATTGGATAATTTTATATGAATACTTAAATGATAAAATTTTAGAAAGCTTTTACATGATTTAAGAACTTTTAAGTAAGAAAATAATATTCTATAAGAAAATGGAAATTTTATATAAAAGGGTTATAATTTAGTTAAAAGTAATTAAATTATTATGTAATATTTAATTTATTTAGATGAATTTTTTAGTTATAGATATATTATATATTATAATTGGAATTTCTAGGAGTAACTAGACAAAAAGTATTTTAGAAAATTTTTGTACTTTGGTAACAGATGAATTATACTTATTAAATAAAAATGTCGTTATAAAACATAAAAATTTTGAAGTATAAAATATATATATATATATATATATATATATATATATATAATACTTAAGTATGGTTCAACGAGTAATAGTCGATGAGTGTTAAAACAATAACTATCAAGTTTTAGACTTTATTGCAATTATTGAAATTATGAGGGTTGGTTATTGAAACGTCAAAATTATGATTTTAAAATAGCGTGTAGACTATTAAAAATAATTATTGTTGATTTATGAATTTCTGGCTTTGGAAACCAGAAATTGGTGATTAACTCAGAGCGATCGAGGAGCGCTCAAGCTTCAGGAATCGAGGATTCTAGGTAGGGGAGCATTTATATCTTAAATGTATAAATTATAAACGGATAAGGGGATATAGGTTGATTTATGAATTGATTGTGATTGCGTGATTTATTGATTGTGTTATATCCCCTTTAGATAACTATTTCTGATATGAATTGATGTCTTGATACCGTTCATATATGTTGTGATGATTATGGTGATGATTTGCGTTGGATTATAATGCTTGTGGTGTTATGAAATAATGTTTCTGATGATATTGAATGGATGATAAATTAACGGTGATTGATGATATTAATTGATGATTACTAAGCTTGAAGTAGCTTAGTGCATGTTGTTGTGATTGATTGTTGCATGCTATGTTGATACATCGAGTTGAAACCCTTGGTGATGGTAACTAAATAGTAGCCCCTAATGATAGTAATTGTAACATCCTAATAGAGCATTAATGGGCAAATCAAAGGTAATGGCTGATTAACTAAAAGTGGCATGGAAATTACGCATGTGCCCTCTTGACTATATAAATGATTTTCGTCTCTCTCTCTGCCACTCACGCTGAGCTGGGAAAAAGAAAAGAGAGTTGAGCCATTTCTCTGTTCGTCCATGCAGCGCACCACCTCTGTTTCCCTCTGAAATTCAACCAGTCTTCTCCTTCTTCTCCTTCATCCCCTCCTAGTGAGCAACGTTGTGGTGTCTTGGAGGCTCGAAGTCCTTCACTGTTGGTAAGGGTCGGACTGTTCGAGAGAGGGAACAGCTTTGGGTTTCTCCGAAGTTGAGTTCGGAGGGTGACGACTGGAATCAAGGTCGTTTAAGCGAGAAGGAGTGACCGAAGAGCGATCGGCCAGTGTTTGTTAGCTCGAGGAGCTTCTGGGATTTCTTATTCCAGGTAGGTAGGGGGTGCTTTACATTTCATATATGCATGTGATACTATGAAAGACCTTGAGTGGGACTCAAGGCAAGCCGACTAAGTGGGACTCAGGGCTGCCCATAACACTGCCGTTGTCGCTGAGAGTGATTGTGTTACATGAGAGGGCAACCGGTTTGGTACCAGTAAAACGGCCGGATCAGCTGAGAGCTGAGAGCTGAGTATAAGGCTGAGAGCCTATGTTGCAACATAAAACTTAATAATGAACAATTGGATCCGATTGATTGAATGTATGTACGCTGAAAATGTGGCCGAGTGCAATGTGACTTGTATGGCTGTGTGTATATGTTATTGAGAATAACATGAATTATATAGCCTTGAATGAGTTGAGTAAATTCCGATTAGATGATGTTATATGAGTAATTATATTGAATGATAGTGTATGTTGTTGTTTGTTTGAGACATGATATTGCATGGTAAAGAATTGGATGATTGATCCGAGTCAATAACTGTCATTTAATATGTAAAATGCTCACCCCTACTTGTGGCTATATTTTCAGTGGATTTAGGTCGGGATGGCGAAAGATGAGAGATCCTCAATTCCGAGTGAGGAGTACTTGTACAGATATAGTGTACATATTGTATATAGTTTTGATATAGCCTTGGTCGGCCCATATGTATATCGTTTTGTTGTGAACATATATATATAAGTTTGAACTATCCCGGATTATGGAAATATATATGAGTAATGCTATGATGTTGCTTGAATTATCCTGGGAGTGTTGTTGTATGAGAAGTGTCAAAGGTTAAGATGTTTTCGAGTGAGACATAACTGGGAGAACCTTTTTCGAGTGAAGAAAGTTAAAACAGATCCGGGTGAGATATGTTCGAGAGGAGAGGATAGTTCAGATGATTCCGAGTGAGACATAGTTGAGAGAATCTCATCCGAGGGAAGAAAGGTTAAAATAGTTCCTAGTGAGATATGACCGAGAGAATCACTTCCGAGGGAAGAATGGTCAAGGTAATTCTGAGTGAAACCTATCCTAGAAAACTTCTTCCGAGTGGATAAGGTTTAAATATTTCCGAGTAAGACTTGACCTAGGAAACTCTTCCGAGTGAAGAAAGGTTAGAGTATTTTCCGAGTGAAACTGGACCAGGGGGATCACTTCCGAGGGAAGTATGGTCAAGGTGTTTTTCGAGTGAGACATAACCGATAGAACTGCTTCCGAGCAAAGAAAGGTTAAAATATTTCCGAGTGAAACATAATCGAAGGGAAATACTTTCGAGTGAAGGAAGGTTAAATATTTCTGAGTGAGACATAACTAAGAGGACCACTTCCGAGGGAAGGAAGGTCAAGATGATACCGAGTGAGATATAGCCAAGGAAACCTCTTCCGAGTGAGGAAAGGTTAAAATATTTCTGAGTGATACATGACCGAGTGGACTACTTCCGAGGGAAGGAAGATCATGACGGTTTCGAGTGAGACACGACCGAGGGAACTACTTCCGAGTGATGAAAGGTGTAAAGGTTTCGAGTGAGGAATGACCTAGTGAATCAATCCAGATGAAGGTTAAAACGATTCCGAGTGAACCCCGCCCGAGATGAGACCTTCCAGGTGTATAATAGGGACCTGACTATGAGTGAGGAATCCCGAGTGAGGCGTGGCCTGAAGGGACCATCCCCAAGTGAAAGGAAGTTCTGAATCCGAATGAAGGAACACACCGAGTGTAGGGACTCGCTCTAGCGAGTAGGTGCTCGCTCAAGCGACTTTACTGGTTCCGCTTAACTGAATCAGGATCTCGCCAAGCGAGTGACACCCTGACCCCATTTTTTTCTGTTTCCCGACTCCATTTTCTTTCCCGATTTAGGAATTTGAACGCGAAAAATTTTCCCTCGGCTTCGGGTTTGTCTTTATTAAGTCAGGATGTTTCAGTAATCAGGTGGTCTGATGATGATTGATTATTATTTGGCATAACATTTGCATTTAGACACACACAGGACTGCAGGGGGCCTGTGATACCGGCTCAGATGGGAGGGCGGCCTGATGATAAGGCATAAACCCTGTGGTGGTTTCTTCGGATTCCACAGCCGCCTTCAAGTTGAACTTAAGGCCGGCCCGTAACACCAAGTTGAGTTGTCGCTGTCAGTGAGAGTGACTGGTGTTACATTATGAGTAAGCAGTTTGGTACCTGTAAAATGGCCGGATCAGCTGGGAGCTGAGATATATTATTATATCGTGTAATTCCCAGCATTAAAGTTGGATCTGCATGCATATGCATATACATATGAATGTTATGATTCTGAATATTGTGGGACAGCTTATAGTAAATGATGATTGTGGTTTATTACATTGAGATAATGTAATCATATTAAATGACAGTGTGTGTGGAATGTTTATAAAGAATTATTGATTGTGTTGGAACTGGATAATTGATTAATGAATTATGTTTCCAGTTCAGTACCTGTTATTTAATAGATATATATATATATATGCTCACCCCTAAGTTGTTGTCATTTTTCAATGAATGTTGATCGAGACGATGCTTGTTAATTGCTCAGTTAGAATCGTTGTGGTCGTGGAGACCTATATATATATATATGTATAGCTGATGGGTATAGTATCGCTTTGGCCGACACTCTTGATACATATGTTATATGTTTTATATAGTGGAAATAGGTAGCTGATAAACTCACTAGAGGTTTAGTAGTTGTTTGATTTCTAACGACTTATGTTAAAGAATTAGTAAACTTTAAGGTATATTACGTTATCGAATTATAGATTCTACCTATAGGTGTTTAGGGTTTCCGCGCAACCAGATTGATTCGCTAAAAATAAAAAAAAAATCTCTATATTTTTATTAATTGGGTGTCACAGTATTTAATTTCAAGCATGTTAGAATCTTCTCCTTTCAATTTCCAACTAAGGCGGATGCATGTTCTCAGTTTTTATAAATAAATATATAATTAATTTAGTTTTAATTCTAAAAAATGTATTGGTTTTTATATTTATAAATGTTAAGAGTTACTTATAATAA
The DNA here is from genome assembly GCA_037962975.1 of Clitoria ternatea. Lineage (NCBI taxonomy): Eukaryota > Viridiplantae > Streptophyta > Magnoliopsida > Fabales > Fabaceae > Clitoria > Clitoria ternatea. The sequence goes on along the minus strand of CM075670.1, from coordinate 17,922,007 downwards.
AATTCTTTTCGCTTGATTATTAATTAAATAGCATGGATTTGTATAGCACAATTAGGCTAGATTATGTAACGTGTGACGCAACAACATATTTAATTAGATACATGTAATTAACATTGTCAATAAATAATAAAAAACAATATTTTTATCCATTAAAATAAGAATAAAAGACAAGGGAAGAATGTGTGACTTAATTAGGATTCAAGTCCGGCTATTGAGATTTTATGTTCATATCAAGCAGAATCTATACTAACTTAACAGTGTTGGATAATGCCTTTGTATAAGTCCCAGATTGCTAATGATTCATCTTGTTCAAGTCTTTATATATCTTTTCCCAAACCTTTTGAGTATTTTAGTCTGTAAGATTTTTAACCAACTCGTGTCACACACACATCATCAAGTTAGGCTAGGCTCGTTTGGGTCAAAAAATCTAAAGACCCTTTACTTTTTATGGCTTGCAGATTTGTTGAGATTTAATCTTTTTTTCCTTACCGTTTCATTATTAAGTTTTAATTTTTTGGCCATTGCACATTTTATGGAGTTTATGGCTTTTTTTTCTCGCCTATTTTAGATGTTTCTTTCAGTCAACACAGTTTTGATACATCTCAAAGTAAACATTTTGTTCTCTTCCTCTCCTTTCTTTTCTACCTCCTGCCCGGTCTTCTCCTTAAGTGATGTTGTGAAGTTTTTAACACGTAAAGTTTTGGAGTGCATTGTGTTTTGTATAGTAACTATATAAATGTATGAATTATTTAGGAGCAATAATGATCTTCAATTATACTTAAATTTGCTTTCTAGATAGTGACTAATAACAATTGCACAATTTTCCTAAATCAAAACTAACAAATCAGGGGTTTTAGGGCATTATAGGGTATATTTTAAAAATAATCATAAATTTGGGGGTGTTTAAAAACTATTTAAATGTCTGAGGTTGTTTATGTCAAATCCAACATTATATTACGTATCTACGAAATACGTAACGCGTATTATGTACACCCAAAAACTGTAACATTTACATAGATAACATGTGTCACGTACTACACGGTTACGTATTATCACAATACGTAAAATAGGTTTCACGCATCCTGGAATAACGTAATGTCAGCACATTACGTTTTTTGAAAAGACATATCATAATACTATACTAACGATTTTGCTAACTCTACAATATAGGATAAATTTTAAAAAAAAATTGTATTAAAAATTAAGCTTGACTTATATTGGAAATAACAAAGAAACTATGATAAAAGTTTCATTAATAACTATTCATTTTTAGTTTCCTATATTATGCAGAATTACCCAGGTTAAAAAAATGTTCTAATAATTAGTAACTCAATAAAATAAGCAAGTTGAATGAGTAAGATTTATCTCTGTCTTTATAAATATATATATATATATATATATATATATATATACGGATTATCATTTCTAAACAGAGAGATCAACAGGTGAGTTAGAGGGAAGAAATGATTGGAAATACAAAACCTTGGGAACAGAGAGTGGAGTCATGGATAGGTGGGGTGGAGCCATTTCTCGAGTCCACCTTTGTGGGTCACAAAACTGTCAAATTTAGAAATTCACAAAAACAAACATAAAACTATGATCACTAAGGCATCAAACAGGAACCGAAAAATCAATTTTTTCATAAATAAATTCGGAAAAGCCAAACTCCTTCGCTTTCCATATATGCGTGCATTAATGGCAATCTAAGTCTAGTCAACAAGATACTTAAAATCAAAGCTTTTCAAAGAGAATCACAAAATTGCATGGTTGCAAACGCAATATCACCAATACGTCTTTCCAAAAAACGTAATGTGCTGACATTACGCTATTCCAGGATGCGTGAGACCCTTTTTACGTATTGTGATAATACATAACCGTGCAGCACGTGACACGTGTAAGTTATGCAAGCTTTACGTTTTTTGGGTGTACGTAATACGCGTTACGTATTTCGTATATACGTAATGTAATGTTGGATTTGACACAAACAACCCCAGACATTTAAATAGTTTCAAAACGCTCCTAAATTTATAACTATTTTTAAAATATACCCTATAATGCCCAAAAGCCCAACAAATCGGACTAGAAAATGGATATTTTGAAAATTTCTATAATTTATATAAATTAAGTTTTAAAAAAATAAAAAATCAAAACCAAAAAGTATTTTACCCTTAATCGAAATATGAAAGAAAAGTAAGAAACGGTTATAACCATATTTATTAATATTTTTATATATGTATTATTTTTGTATTTTCTCTTAGTGTCATCACATTGTCAAGTGTTTTTTCTACAATAATCATATTGTCAAGTTAGTCATTAATAGGGTATAAGAAATTTAAATTTTGACTTAAAGGTTTAATTTATGTGTACATAATAATAATGTGAATAAATAAAAAAGTTACTTGGTTGGGAATTGAACCTCCTATCAAAAGATAAAGAATCACATGTTTTACAATTAGGTCAATTTTTTTACCATTGTTATATATACATGAATAATTATATAGATTACATAAACTTGGATATATTTATAATATTTTATAATAAATATATTGTAACTAATATATTTATTAAATATATTTGATGATATATTTTAAAACATTTAATAATAATAAATATTATTAAAATATATTATCAAATATATATTGTTAATATATTACTATTATATATTTTTAAATAGTGTATTTGATATTATTTATACTATTTTAATACATTATTAATTATATTTCATAATATATTTATTATTTAAAATCGTAATAGGATTGTCTCTGGTAAAGGAAACATGTGTGTAATATTAGAGTATTAATGATATATTTTAAAATAAATAATTAAATAAATAAAATGTATTATCAATATAGCATTTAAAATATTTTTAGTGAAATATTTATCAAATATAATATTATTACAAATATATTAAACAAATATATTATGAACAACATATTAAATAAATATATTATTAGGAATATATTTAATAAAATTATCATTAACAATATATTTTTTATAATTATTAATATAATAAATATATTTATGTTTATGTTGTGTATATAATTATTCACAAGTATATATTATAAACTTTGGTACACTGGTAAAACATGTATTTCTTTATCTCTTGGTCATGAATAATACTTTTACAATGTTTTTACGATAGCACAAATATACTACGAAACTTGAGATTCTTGGGGAATTTCCCCCACTTGTCATAAAACTCCTAAAAGAGAAAGGAAAACACAAGAGTAATCACTAATTGTATTAGAGAATATTAAAAAGATGATTACAGATATGAATACAAAATATTTATAGGAAAAGAACTACCTAACTAATCTTGTATTCCTAACAACCCCCCTCAAGCTAATAGTTGGTATCAATTATTAAGGTTTTATCAATTATTAGCTTGAAAAATAAAGAAAGTACAAAAAAAACATTGTATGTTTGTGAGTTGTGCCAGAAACAAGGCAAGGCCATTAGTTCAAAACAGTTAATTGAAAATGGTGAATGAACAATGTCATTACCAGGTATTGAGTTCCAGAATTCTTCTTCAGATACTAAACTCTCGCCCTAAGTGCTTAGTGGAGAAGGTAAGACCTCAAGAAAACTGAGAATATTGTGTTTGCATGGGTTTCAGCAGAATGCATCTAGTTTTAAGATAAGAACAACATCATTAACCAAGAAACTAAAGAAAATAATTGAATTTATTTTGTTGATGCGCCTCATGAATTGTCATTCATTTATCAAACTTCTAGTACCAAATGGACCACCATTTCCCCACTCGCGTTTTCCAAACAGAGTGTAACAATGGACATACTAGGAAGAATAGTAGTACACTTTCACTAAACTTATATGTGCATCATCCAATTCCCTTCTTGAATCCCAAATTTTGGTTTGACATTTCAGCAAACACTTTGAGTTCACCACCTAGATCAAATACAACAGTGATCAAATACACCAAATTTTTACCTCTAACAACACCTTCGGTGGTATCCATAGCAATGGCTCGAACAACCCCCTCACCCAAATGCTAAGCCATCTCCAATATGGGGCGTGAGGAATAAACAAGAACCTTAAGTGTAGTTCTCTGATTGGTGGCAGCCATGACAAGGGCACAAAAGGGGAACCTAGAGGCCTTATTAGGAGTAAATAGGGTCTTATTACTTTGTAATTAACTACTATTTATACGATTTGATAGTACCGTAACAATATTAACTTTAAGATAAAAGTGTTTATTTTTAAAAAAATTTGAATTGATTTACTATAGACGTACACACGTAATCTCTCACCTATCCCCTTTCCTCTACATATGCAGAGGCGGATCTTATCAATGGTGGGCAGGAACTCATGGCTCCCTTAAAAAATTGATTACTTATATATATATATATATATATCATGGATGGTTGAGATTAGAATATATCAATTATGTGACTATATTATCTAGTCTCCTCTTTTTCCAAGCAGATTGGACATATGGATTCCTGAAGGATCCTTTTCTTCCTTAGATTCACTTTCATTAGAAGAAGATTATGACATAATTTCCAAATGAAAACTTGGATCTTTTTAGGCACTTTAGACTCCCAAATGGTCTTCTAAAAAGTTATATTAGGAGATTTAGATAAGGAGGCTCTTTGCTATATTCCATCAGCCAATCTTTTTATTGCTCTATAACCTGATTTGATGGTATACTCCCTATTTGGTGTGAAAGGCCATCCTAGACAATCCTTTCCTTCACATAGCCTTAGAGGTGTTAGAAGGGTAGCTAGCCAGAACTGTTGAGGAAGGAGCTCTGTAAGCTTTTGTATATCCTAAGACCATGTAGAGTGATTGATAATTGAGTGTAATTTGGGTTGAGGATTAATACTAGGGATCTGCTATAGGAAACAAAGGTTACCATTCCAAAGCCATCTATGCTTAAATATGTTTATCTGTTTACCATTTCCCAATTGACCATTGCCCTAGCTTCAATACCAAATTTCTTCCTTGAAGCAAAACTAAGTCATACCCAAGAACTATTTTTTCTACATTGCTGCTCTAAAAGGAGGAATTTGGAAAATATTTCCCCCTAAGCACCTACACCCAAAGCCTATTAGGATTTGTTAAGACCCTCCGTGCTTGCTTGGCCAAGTAGGCAGAATTTAAGTTGTACATCTCCTTAAAATCCAATCCACCCAAATGCTTGCTAATAGAGAGAAAACTCCACCTCTTACAATGAACACCCTTTCTATTTTTTTGGCCCACCAGAAATTGGATATGATGGAGTTGATGGCTTTTATTATATTTTTAGGAAACCTCACAAATGACATTGTAAAAGATGGGATATCTTAGATAACAGCCTTGATCAAAACTTCTTTCTCATCCTGATTTAGGAGAGACTCTTTCCAACCTTCTAATTTGTTATCTAGGCTAGTGTTCTACATTTTGATCGCCCCCAGTCACTAGGAAGGTCCAAGTAGTTACCAGCTTCGATCCTTTAGTCCATTTGAAGAATGAAGCATATGCAGGTGCGATGACCTATTGGGACCTGGTTTCCAAAATTGATGCCCGATTTTGATACATTGATCTTCTGTCCTGAAGCCCTTGTATAACTATTAAAGATCCTCAAAATAGCATAAGCTTCTGACTTATTTTCTTTAGAAAGAATGATGGCGTCATCTGTAAAAACTAAATGCGTAAGCTTGGGGAAAGAAGCATACTTGAAAGATGACCATCCTCCATTGACCTTGAGAAAATATAGGATAGGGCCTCTACTTAAAAAAAGGTATGGTGAGTGAGGATCTCTTTGTCTGAGACCTCTTTAAGGAATGAAATGGGGGCTTCTAGCTCCCTTAAGGCTAATACTATAGGTGATAAATTTGATTAGAGACATAGCTAGGTTCACCCAATGTGTGTTGAAACCAAAAGAGATGAGAACATGTTGAAGGAAACCCAAATCTAGGCGATCATAGGCTTTGCTCATGTCTAATTTTATTGCCATATAGTTTTTAGAAAATGAACTTCTACCCTTTAGAGAGTGGAAAACCTCCTGTCCTATAGTGAGGCTATCTTCATTTAATGAGAGGTGATTGAAAGAAGGATATTAAATTGGGCAGGAAAGGTTTTAGTCTGAGTTGCATAATTTTGGATATAATTTTAGGAACAAAGTTGCAACAACTTATGGGTTTAAAATGGAAAACTTTTTTGGGTTGGGAATTTTTAGAACCAGAGAGATTAGAGTTAAATTAACTTCCTAGGGAAGAAGACCTGAGGCAAAGAAATGTTTCACTGTTAGGCACACCCGCTCTTTAACAATCTCCCAATTCTTGTGGTAAAAGACCCCATTAAGCCCATATGGACTCGGGGCTCTTAGAGGAGAAAGAAACTTCACCGTTCTTTCAATTTCTTGATCACTTACTGTAGCTAGTAAGTTGTCATTCATAGCTTGGCAAACTAGTTTAGGGACGACCCTGAGACAAGAATTGACATCCTGGGTGGGTTCAGCCTTATAAGTATTCTGAAAATACCTAGTTACCATATTTAGGACCTCATCATGACCTTTAAACCATATCTTATTCTAATCCCGAAGTCTGAATAAACAATTCCTAGCGCGCCTTTGGATGATTAAAGCATGAAAGAATCTGGTATTGGCATCCCCCTATATAAGCCAGTGTATCCTAAATCTCTGGTACCAGTAGATCTCCTTCATTTTTCTAATGTGATCAATCTGCCCTTGTATTCTAAAGACCTGATTCATTTCATCATCTCCACTTCTTTTACTAACAAGACGATCAAGTTTGTGTTGGAGTCTGGCTATCTCTATATCTAATTTTTTGAAAGTCTTCTTATTCTAAAGCTGTAGAGAATTACTTCATTGAATATGATGCTCAATGAGTTGATCCCACATATTCTCTTTCTCCTGTGCTTTATTCCAACCTTCCTAGATAATCCTCCTATAATCTGGATGCTCTACGCAGAAAGCTTCAAAACTAAAAGAGAATTCACATGATTTGTCTGGATTCGGGTTAAGGAATAAGAGGTGTGGCCAGAGGATACAGGGGGAAGAGCGTTACAAACATTATGGGGAAAAGATCCAGAATTAGAGAACTAGAGAAGGTCTATCAATTTTTTCTTGGTGATTCTGTCGTTCCTTATATTACTAATTTAGGCACAATTATATCCTTTTTAATAGGAGTTTCAATCAGGTTTAGGCTATTTACCAGGTCCTAAAACAAAGTAACCCTACTTGGTTGAGGTGGAATATAACTTACCTTATCATAATTATGAAGGAATTCATTAAAATCACCTATCATGAACCACCCGTACCCTTGAGGAACATGTAGCTGTTTAAGAATATTCCAGAAGTGTTTGTGCTCAGTAAACGCCGGAGGGGCATATACAAAAGAGCAATATATTTGAATATTAATTATAGAAAAAGTTACAAAAGAGTGGATGAAATTAGGACTGAAATCTTTTACACTAAAATTAACATCAGAATCCCACATGAGAGCTAGACCCCCTGAGAGGCCATTAGCCTTTACATCAAAACAAAATTTAAAACCTAGCTGATTCCTAATGGCAATAACCCGAGCTGACTGAGCTTTAGTTTCCATAGCAAACAGGAGAGGGAGCTTAAGCCTTTTCTTAAGGGACCTATGTTATCTTACTATTGCGGGAGTAGAGATCCCACAATAGATCCAACTTAGTATTTTCATGGTTGGGTTGGGGGCTTGATTAGGCCCACCTCCCCGACCTCAGTTGTTGTTGAGTCAGTGAGTTGAAGTAATCTCTTCTTATACAAAGGGGGTCTTAGAAATCTTCTCTTACTCTCTTCAGGTTCAAGACTTGTTGAATTCTTTTGCTTAAGAGTAACTTATAAGGGGAAAGGATTAGTTTGGGTTTATTAGAAGTGGGGATTCTTCTGATAGTTCAATAGAATAGATAAGGTATGCTTTTGTTTCTTTACTGGTGAAGATTTACCTTGATGTACAGTAAGTTGATAGGTGATAGGCTCTTTTTCATTTTGATTGATTTGATTTGTTTTAGTTGACATTTCCCCCCTTTATAAAGACTTTTCCTGTAGATTACTAGGCTCAAGGCCTAAACTTTCATTTACTCTTTGAACCTCTTTTGCATAATTACCAAAGTCATCACCCTTCTTCTGTTTCACCAAACCTGCTTCCATCTCTTTTCCTGAAACACACCATCCTTGGGCAGCTATGGATGCCAGAGATTTGGCTGGAGCAACTAAAAAATAGGGACCAAACTCAAACTTTCCTTCAAAAAATGACTTTCTTTTGGGAATTTGTAAGATTTAAAATCATGACCAATGACGCCACAACTAAAACATTGGCCCTGCAACCTCTCATACCTGAGAAGAATGGGAATAAGTTGATCCTCTAAGTCAGGGAAGAACAATCTTATGATAACAGGTTTAGTAACATTGACTAGAACTTTAACTTGTAAGTAACTCCTAAGAACCATTCCATCCACCATTAGGTCTTCTATTTCCAATAAATCTCCTATTTTCCTACCTAACTTCTTTGCATTCTCAGCTGTCATGAATTCCAATGGAATGTTATGCAATTGAATACAGTAAGGAACTTTGGAAAAATCCACGTTACTTAGGGACTGTTTAGGTTGGCATTCTTTTAGGCTGAGTAAGAATCCCTTTACATGTCGGGGACAACGCTCCACAATAAGTTTTGAAATTCCTATATCTCTTTATCTGATCATTATAGTATTCTTTCCCAAATCTGTAACTTAAAAGGTGCCAAACTCTTTCCAAGAAGCTTCAAGAGTTTTTAGGATGGATATAAAGTTGACCATCTTGGCGGTTATTAGTTTAACAAATAAAGTGCTCTGATAAAGTTCTTTCATTTGCTGTTTGTTTGATTCCAACTCTACAATCGAGTCATCCTATAAACCAGTTTTGTTGATGTTTTGCAGTATTCTAACTTTTGCCTTATCCATTTATGACAGGACAAAGGAAATAGAAAAAAGGAAGAGGAAAGATGGGTAAAGGAAGCAAATGAGAATAGAGGAGAAAACCAAGGTGAGCAAGGAAAGAAGAAAGAAGAGCTAAGGGATATGGGATAGGGCTAGGGAATGAAGAAAAAACAAAGAGTAAGAGATAAACTATAGGGGTAGAAGCTGAATGACAAGAGGGGAAATAGAGAAATCCTTTTCCCTCAGGTCAATGGAAGAGGACATTCTTCTATAAGTAGCCAAAATACCTCAAGCCTCCTAGTTAGAGTAGAGCTACTCTTCCTAAAGAAGAGAGAAAAAAAGTACAAAAATAAAATTGTTTATGTGGAACTCTAAGATAATAAAATTGGACCTCCTATATTCTTTTACAGCCAAGAGGAGTCCATGTGTAAAATTTGAACCTTCAAAAATCATTTTTTTGGTAAACAAAAATCATTTTGTTATTTTTTTTTTGGTGAAAAAATCATTTTCATTTTGTTATTTAACAAAAGATGGTATGCACTGACAAAGAAAAGTACTTATATGGCCCACTATTATATTTCCATTGATAATGGGTTGTCTAATCAGATGTTCTTTTGTTGAAAAAATTCGTATGTTCTTTTGGACAAAATCCAATCAGATGTTTTAAGGCTGAAGAAACTCAAGACACGCAACAAAGCCCAAAAAGCTGAACAATTAACAAACCTCCTTTCACCAAAAAAAAAACGAAGCAACACTCTTTTTTTTGTTTAATTGAAAATTAAATTTGTATCAAAGAATTTATAACAACTCACACATAATGCTTAACGAAGTAAACTAGTCTTACCCATTTGATCTAATTATCAGTAAAAGAATTATATATATATAAACTAATACAACAGTAGGTTTAAAACCCATACACAAACACATAGTTTTAGGGCATGACGTATGAAATTGATAACTTTTCAATTCTCATTAAGTTAAAAAACAGTTGACCATAAAAATTAATTGGCTTTATTTCAGAAAAATCATATACCATACCTTATTATTATATAAAAAGAGAAGACACACCTTATTGGATGATATATATATATATATATATATATATATATATATATATAGATTTATTTTGGGAAATACTATTTTGTACGCATTGTAATTCTTAAAAAAAAAGTACGAAATTTTTCCCCCCTATTTTAGTATTCAATTATATCCAACAACACGTTAATAGGAGGAAAATAAATCTATACCATGATAGGTTCTATGCTCCTTTTATGTTATTTAATTAAAACGGTCAATTTTTTTTAATATATGTTACCTATTATTTTAATAACCAATATAAAATAATATTTTTATAACCCATTGTTGAAACAATTGATTGGTGTAAAAATATATTTTTATATTCATTATTGAAATAATAAGTGTAAATATTAATTTTTTATATCACATTTTCAATACTTGACGTAAAATTTTACATCAATTTTTGAAATAATTAATGTAAAATATTAATTTTTATACTCATTATTTCAATAGCTGGTGTAATATAAATTATAGAAAATAACTACTGGAAAAATATTTTTTATATCGTCTATTAAAACAATTAATGGAATAAATATATTTTTTACACTAACTATTAAAACAATTGCTAATATATATATATATATATATATATATATATATATATATATATCAATATTTATATCAGTTGCTTAATTAAATGTAAAAATATATTTTATATTCATTAGTAAAACATCTAATATAAAAGTATTATAAAAAAAACCTGAAACTCTGAAACGATATTCTTTTAAATAGCGTTGCTGGAATATAGAAAAAATGGATTTGGATCCTCTCAATTAATTGCTTCAATGAGAGAGTAAATTGAATTACTAAAATTCATTGATTTATTTATTTTTTAAAAAAATTCATAGATGATCATAGATTGGTGTCGTTTAAGACATGTAAGATTTTAGTTTTAATCTTCCCTCTTTAAACCTCTCATTACATTTGAAGAATTAATATCATCATGTAATTCTTCTCTTCAACATATCTTCTTCTTTAAACGATTGCAACGGAAATCACCATCACACTACATGAGTGTCTCTATATATAATTTACTTGCTTTAACATTTGTTCTAGTTTTGTTTCCAATCATAGTTTTGGTATAGCTTTTTAAAAAAAAAAAAGAAAAAGAAAAACAATCATGGATTTATACCCCTATACAAGTGTCACTAGCAATTTGGTAAAATACGAAGACAATATTTCTTGTTTTTGGTACAGCTTGTAAAATTGTTGTTGATCCATTCCCGTAAGTTAATCAATAAATAATGTATTCTTTCTATAAAATTAAGATAATTCATGTGAATAATTGAATGGAAATAAGGTGGAATGAAGTTGCTACTATATAAATTGGAGATCGGATATCTAAATTATATTTTATCAATCTATGATTATCTTTACCACTGATTGTAAAAAAAATTAAGTCAATGAATTTTAGCAATTCAATTTCAATTGAGAGGACCAAATCTCAAACAGAATTACAGAAATTCTTCTAGTGGAAAATATATATGGTTAATGCTATAACAATCTTGGAATTAAAAGTTATAATAAAGTATTCTTAAATGGAGGGTGGGAATGATGTATGATTTGCTTTGTTAGCACCACAATTGAAAGATATAGTTTAACTAATATAATTACTTGACTTCATCAATTTAACTAGTCACTGATTAAACTATTACTTCAATACATTGAGTCACTGATTCAATATGTTAGACTATCAATTATCATTGGTTCTTGGACACAATTGGTCTAATAATAGATCTCACCTAATAAAATAATTGGTTCTTAGTGGGACATAAAATCAAATTTTATAACTACAATATTGTTCTTGTAAAGTATCTTCAGAGTATTTGAGTAAAAAAAATATTTTTAACATAATCTCTATGTCTTTAAATTTAATAGTGTAAATTACATGTAATTCTAACCCTTCACTTCAACCACCTATTATCTGTGGCCTTTGACAAGCCATCATCATCAAATCTGGCTTTCACTTCAAAGCATAAGATTGAAGGGTATTTGGGAAATGCCCTTTTGAATCATAATAAATGGATAAAATTGTAGGAATGGTATAGAATTTTTAGATTGTATAGGATTGTTATCAGATATCATAAAAATATTATGCGACATGATTCTAAAGGGAGGCAGTCCCTTGTAAGGACAGGTGCTGAGTAATATTTGACAAGAAAGGCATAACCTGCAACGTATGTTATACCTTATACCTTCTATACATTGTTATTAATTTGAAAAATATTATATAATATATATTATGTGGTTTGGTATGTGTGGAATTTACATACACTCTGCAAGTACATTACTAATACATCAAACCCGTATGAATTGTTTAACAATAATATGTATAATGGAAAATCGGTGTTGTTATAATAAGTAATGGATCGTTTATCACGAAATTGATATCTAAATTTATAGGATTTCATCTATATAATGTCGAAAGTTTCGGTAATATTAAAATTATAACAGAAGTTAATTGACATTCAATTATCCCGAATTGTTATATTTTATTTTATGAATCGTTCTATATATTTTTTATTCATTATTGATAAGGTTCTAATTGTGATTTATTTTAATCGAATTATTTTATTCATAATTACTACCTCCGTCCTTTAATATAAAACTTTTTTTAGAAAAAAATTGTCTCTGAATATAAGAATTCTTTTTAAATTTTCATGTTATTAATTATTTTTTGACCCCTATTAATATTTAACATTTTTCTTAAAATTAATATCACAATAAATGAGATACATCAGTTATATTCAATTATATTATGTATCCATCCTATGATAATTAGATAGCAAGGGGAGAGATTAAGTGGAAAGAGAATAAGTGAAAAAAGTAAATGGTGAATCATAATCACCTAAGAGCAATTTTGAAAAATTACAATAAATTTTAAATAAATTTAATGATTTTAATTAAGTTAACCAACTTTCTTATTAGGTAATTAGGAAGGGAGGTAGTATATGTTTTGATTGTAATTATTACTGTTTAAGTGCAAAATAATTGAGAATGAAATTAATAAGAATGACTAGTAAGAAAGCTTTTTGATGCAATTTTCCTACTGACTAGGCCATGTTTATTTTTTTTCAAGAAAAGAAATTGATTCCTTTGAAAGAATTTTCATGGATAACTACATGTTGATACCACCAAAGTGGGAATGCTTGTATCAATTCATGGAGGTTTTTTTTGGTAATTTGAAGAATGTTTTAATCTTTTACATGTGATTCTACATAAAGGAGTGGTTATATGTTTGGATTAAAGGATGAATGGAGTTATTAGGGAATGCACTAGGTTGAGAGATTAGTCCGACTAAAGGGGATAATTTTCTATCCAACTAAAGGGGACAATTTTCTAAGCTTAGTGTGTGCTCATTAATTAACCCATTTGAGGTATTAAACCAACTAAACGACCTTGGTTTATACATTTTGCCTAAAGGGGAATGTACTATTTTACTGGTCTTATTTTGATAGTTATATCTTGTCTTATAATATGCTTTGATGCATTATGGTTTTGTCTTAACAATAAACTTTTCTACAAACAGATGTTTTGCATCCATTGGGATCCTAACTGGATCAAACTATGGAAAATGGAAACAAGACTTAATTCTCTTTAGAAATTATTGATCTTGATTTAGCTTTATGTGAGGACAAGCCTACCATAAATGAGGAGAGCACTTTAGCTTAATGGGAGAGGTTTGATAGGTTGAGTCTGATTGCTATCAAGAGGATTGTTTCTGAACATCTTTTAAATGGTCTTTTGGATGATGGAACAACTAAGCAGTTCCTCATTACTTTAGGAGTAAGTTATGAGATATATATATATATATATATATATATATATATATATATGATAACATTGAGTTCTGGTGTTTAATGAAATAGTTAACTAACATGAGATACAACAATATTAAGGGAGTGAGGGAATTCGTTATGAAAATGGTTCATATCCAAACCAAATTGAAGTCTCGCCAAATTGACCTTCATGAAAAATTTATTGTCAAGCATACCTTGAATTACCTACTCGGTGATTTTACACAAATCAAAACAGCCCATAATACCATAGGAGCAAAATGGAGTCTGAAGACCTTAATATTAAGTGTGTTGTTGAGGAAGAGAAACTTAAGAAAGAAAAAAGTGATGTAGTCCTTTTGTTTATCCATGGAAAACCCATCTTTGACAAGGGAAACTAGAAAAACATAAAGAATACTTTTCATACTTCTCATTATATTGAGATTCATGAAAGCAAGGTAAGGATTAACACCATAATGTAGGAGGCTTGAAGCCAATTTCTTTTAAAAAAAGAACATTTGGTGCTTTTGGTGTAAGGAAAAAAGGAATATGAAAGCTGATTATGGAAAGTTCAAGGCCTGGTTAGATAACAAATAAAAATCAATAAGTAATTTCTTAGCTTTTGTTTGTCATGAATCTCATCTAGTTGATGTACCTATAGATTCTTGGGGGATTTATAGTGGGTCGAAAACTCTTATTAGTGAAGAGTCTTAGTCTTTTGGTGAAAAAGTTTGGAAAATTAATGAAGAACAAATCCTTCCAAAAGAAGTTCCCCAATCTAGGTAAGAAAGCTTCTCCCAAAGAAAATTCTTCTTCACCAACATGTTTTGAATGTGGAAAAGGAGGACATATTAAACCTGAATGTCCAAATATAAAGAAGAAATTCAAGGAAAAGAAAGGAAAAAGAAGAGCATACATAGCTTAGGATGAGAATGATTTAAGCCTTTCCGATGACTTGGATAATGAAGTGGCAAACCTATGTCTTATGACAAACCAAACCACAGTGAAGAAGAAGGGTACAAGGTAAGTGATCATGATCTTAATAATGACTTTATAAAAGAAGAATTACTAGATGTTTTTGATGAATTGCATCCAAAGTTTAGTAAACTTTCAAAGAAATTCACTTTATCTAGAAAAACCATTTTGACTTTTGTAAACCATTTAAAGGATGTTTTTCAAGAAAATGAAAGTTTGAAAAAGGAGAATGAAAATTTGAACACTTCTCAAGCAACAACATAAAAATCATGTAATAGTTCTCAAAATTGTCCTTTGTTCAAGAAATGTGAAAATTTAGAAAAAGAAATTGAAAGCTCGAACAAAACTATTGAAAAGTTTACAAATGGTAGAGATAATTTGAAAGTCTTATTAGGGGAACAAAGATATATGTTTGATAAAAATGGAATAGGTTTTAATTCAAATAAACAACAAAAGCTTTATAAAAATTTCTTTATCTCTCCTAAGTAATCTTCTACTCCTTTTATAAAATGATTTCATTGTGGAAATAAAAGACATACTGCATCTACATGTAATGTAAGAAAGTTAGGACCAAAAATTGTTAGAAATATGTGGATTCTAAAGAAAACTTTGCCTCCACAAACTAACACTCAAGGACCTAAGATAAAATGGGTACCAAAGACCCCAACTTGAACTATTTTGTAGGTGTGCTTCAAGATAAGTAACACTTATTAGTATTTGGATAGTGGGTGTTCCAAACATATGACAAGTGACGTTAAAGTTTACGTCATTCACACCTAAAAGAAAGAAAAATGTTACTTATAGAGACAACACCAACAGAAAACTTCTTGATTTTGGAAAAATTGGTAACAATTCCTCTACTTCTATTGGTGATATTCTTTATATGGATGGATTGAAACATAACTTCGTTAACATAAGTTAATTATGTGATAAAGGAAATAAAGTAATATTTGATTCAAGTTGTTGCATAATTGAAAACAAACAAGATAAATAGGTTAAGTTTGCTGGTCAAAGAGTTGATAACATCTACATGATTAACCTTGATAGTTTGACTTCAAATGATGCATAATACTTTCTAACTAAAGAGGATGAATCATGGCTATGACATAGAAGAATTGTCCACATTCACGTGGATCACTTAAATAAAGTTTCAAAAGATTTCGTGATTGGATTGCCAAAGCTCACATTTGAAAATACATCATGTGATGCTTGTAAAAACAGAAATAAGTAAAGGCATCTTTTCAAGCTAAAAATGTTGTCTTAATTATAACTTTTACATATGAATCTTTTTGGACCATCTAGAATTAAATCTTTGGTAGTAATTATTATACTCTTATGATTGTGGATAATTATTCTAGATATACATGGACATTATTTATTACTCATAAGAGTGAAGCATATCATACACTTAAAAAGTTTGTCAAAGTCATCCAAAATAAAAAGAATTTGAAAATAATATCAATTCAAATTGATCATGAGGGACATAGATGAGGCTTTTTAGGAGCTCACGGGGCCACGACCCCATAACAATTTTTTTGGCACAATACATAGTTTAAAAAAACATATATAGATAAAGAAAATATGAAAATATTACAAATGGGTAAATCTAACCCCAATCAAAATTATATTATTTTAAATAATATTGATCATTGAGTTTGAGTATTGAAAACATAATTGTTTTAAAGCTTGCTAAGGATAATTTTATGCTAATAATAGTAATTTTTGGCATAAAATCAAATAGAATTATCAAGCATGTGAAACTAAAATAATATTAACAATTTATACATTTATTTTTTGGTTAAAATTAATTTCTCTTATATCTCATTTTTTAATAATTCAATATAATTAATTTGTTAGTTTTTGGTTAGGAGAAAGAGTCGAACCCACACATAACCTTATGCTTCCTTTTCATCTCATTTCCCATCAAATCCACCTTATCAATCATCTCTTGTTTAATATATATATGTAAGTATTTTTCATGTTATTTTTAAAAATGTACATACTATTAAATTTTAAAGGCACTAGTTAATTATTTTGGCCCCTTCAAGATTTTTATTGAAGCTTCGCCACTAATAAGGGAGACTTTGAAAATCAAGCTTTTAAAATTTTTTGTGAAAAATGTGGCATTGAACATAATTTTTTAGCTCCTAGAACTCCACAACAAAATGGAGTAGTTGAAAGGAAAAATTGATTTTTAGAAGAGCTTGAAAGAACTATGTTGAATGAAAATTTAATTCCAAAATATTTTTGGGTCTGTGTACTAAGAACTGCATGTTATGTCATAAATCGTTGTTTGATAAGATCAACTTTAAAAGAAAACCCCGTATGAACTTTACAAAGGTAGAAAACCAAATATTCTTAACTTTCATGTATTTAGATGTAAATGTTTTATCTTGAACAATGGAAAGGATAACTTAAGAAAGTTTGATGCAAAGTTTGATGAAGCAATTTTCCCTGATTATTCATCAACTAGTAGAGCTTATTGATTCCTTAACAAATGAACTCTTATGATTGAGGAATACATTCATATTAAGTTTGATGATACTAATCAAAATGCATCAAGAAAGGATGGTGTTGATGATCTTACAAATTTTCTTCATGGCACTACCTTTGAAGACAAAACTAAAGAAAAAAAGTCAAACAAGAAAAAGGAAAATAAACCTCAAGAAGATGCGTCTTCAATAAGCATGTCAAAGAAATAGGAAACTTCAAAGAACCATCCAATTGACAATATTCTGGGTGATATCTTAAAAGGGGTAATAACTTGAAACACTTTTAAAAATAAACATAATCATTTAACTTTTCATTTCACTAGCTGAACCTAAAACCATTGATGAAGCTACTACTGATGAACAATGGATATTGATAATGCAAGAAGAACTAAATCTATTTGAAAGAAATCCAATATGGGATTTGGTGCCAAGACCAAATGATCACCAAGTAATAGGAGCTAAATGGGTGTTTAGGAACAAACTTGATGAATCTGGAATAATAACTAGAAATAAAGCTAAATTAGTTGTCAATGGTTATAATCAAGAAAAAGACATTGATTATGAAGAAACACATACACATGTTGCTAGGTTAGAAGATATTTGATTATTGCTTGCTTTTGCATGTTGCGTGAATTTCAAATTATATCAAATGAATGTCAAAAGTGCTTTCCTTAATGGTTTTATACAATAGGAAGTGTATGTTGAACAATCTCTCGATTTTGGAGATTTTAAGTTTCCAAATCATGTGTTCAAACTCAAGAAAGCTTTATATGGTTTGAAGCAAGTTTTAAGAGCTTGGTATGAAAGATTAAGTGAATTTCTTTTAGAAAATGATTTTAAGAGAGGGAATGTTGACACTACTCTTTTTATAAAACATAAGGGTAATGATATACCTTTGGTACAAATTTATGTTAATCATATCATATTTGGAGCTTCTAATAGAAATTTATGCAAGGGCTTTTCAAGAATAATGCAAAATGAATTTGACATATCTATGATGGGTAAAATTATATCTTCCTTGGACTGTAAATCAAACAATTAAAGGAAGGAACATTCATTAGTCAAACCAAATACTGTAAGGAACTATTGAAAATGTTTCACATGGATAAAACAAATGAACTTGCAACTCCTATGAGCACATCATGCTATCTTAACAGGAATGAAAAAGGTTAAGCAATAGAAATTACTAAGCATAGAAGTATAATCGAATCATTACTCTATCTTACAGCTAACGACCTTGATATTATATTTGTCATATGTATGTGTGCAAGATTTCAAGTATGTTTTAAAGAGTCACATTTGTTGTTAAACACATCATGAAATATATTGTTGGCACACAAAATGTAGGATTATGGTATCCTAAGGGTGTAAAATACATGTTTTTGGATATACCGACTCAGACTTTGCCGAATACAAAACTGATCGAAAAAGCACTCGTGGAACTTGCCATTTACTTGTATCTTGGCACAACAAGAAACAACAACTTTTAGAGGTTGGCACATAAATCTCTTGGATGAAACAACAACTTTTAGATTTTGATGTGTAATTAGATCACAATCCTTTAAGATGCAACAATACTAGTGCAATTAACATGACAAAGAATCTTGTAATGCACTCTAAAACTAAACATATTAAAATAAGGCATCATTTCAATTGAGATCATGTTCTTAAGGATGATTATGTGATTGAACATGTTGTAACATTCAAACAGTTAGTAAATATCTTCACAAAACCTTCACTGAAAGATAGCTTTTTCTCTATTAGAAGAGAATTAGGTATATTAGATCAATCATGCATTGAATGAATATGTGTTGACATGGTTAAAGTTTATGTTTTAGCAAATTTGTGCTTTGAAGGGTATTTTTCAGTGTTCAAGATTTAAAAAAAGATAATCAATTACTAAAAACAGGCTAATCGATTACAAGGGACAGAGTAATTGATTACCAAATCTCTATTGAAAACTAAAATTTTGAGTAAAACGTAATCGATTACCACGAGGGCATATTGATTACTCCAAGAATGAATGCAAATTTTAAAGAATAGACTCATCGGTAATCGATTACCTATGAATCGTTAATCGATTACCATGAGATTTTATATAAAGAATTGTGTATTCCAGCCTTAATTTCACAAAGCACAAACTAATTTTTCTCATTTTCTCTTAACCTAAATCACTTCAAACACCACCAAACTTCACCAAATCACTTTTAAACTTTCCTAAACACATTCCAACCCATAAATCCACCACCAATTTTATAGATTATTCTATATTTCACCAAATCAACCCCCTCTAAAAACCCTCAAAATGTTAAGACCTCATAATAAGCGATGGGCCAATATCGTAGGATCTTCCCAACCCCCTCCGAAGTAATATTATTCAAGGTTCTTCATAAACTAAAGGAATTTGGAAAGTTTTATCAAAAGCATTTTAGAAAAAGTTATTATCCTTCTTTCTTAGATTGGCCGGGACTTCTTCAACAATGATAGTTTCATGTTTATGGACATCCTTCACCAATAACAAATGGTTGAATTCACGACATTGAAGGATAAATACTTCTACTACTCTCTCTCTATATCTAAAGATGGAGCCCTGGTTGCAAATGTAAAAAATATGTAAATACCCATTCCAAACAATGTTCTCACCTGCTGTAAAAGCTGTATATAAGCACTACCAACTTTCAAGGAAGAACACTAGAAGATGATTAGGATTACAACCATGTTGAAGCACACCAATCACTCTGGAAAGCCAACCAGTCAAGTAACAATCCTAAGAATGTTGGTAGGTTGACTATGAATAATAGGTTATTGCACTACGTAATTGTTAAAGTTCTGCTAGCCATGGGTGGAAATCATGCTTTAGTAGAGGATGATAATGTTATTTTAATATGAGCAATGCATTAGAACAAAGATATCAGTTGGCTGTCCATAATCAAATTCATATGTTTTGTTAATCACAAAATTGTTGAAACATTTTAATGTTAATTTGAAAAATTAGCACAAGGAGAGAGTGATCGAAAAGTTCAATCAATAAGTGTCATGTGACAAAGATGGGTATTGAAAGTAAAGATAACATATGGTACTTTAAGATTGATTGTATAGACAACGATCTTCCATTTATAAACGAGGAAGTTGAAATAACAGCTCTAGACTCACCTACTCAACAAAAAGAAGTTGCAACTATTGAAGTTCCTCCTATTGCTATTGCTACAGATCCCTACTATTAGATCTTTAACTATCTTGGTGGAATGACAACATAGTTCAATGCTTATTTTGACAACGTTGATACTTTTATTCAGAATTTACAATCCTAGGAAAAACAATACTATGATGAACTAAGTTAGAAATACTCTGATTTAGGTCAATATTTTTCTGCTTTTCAATTTTGTTACCATCAACATTTGTCATCACCTACAGATGATCAGTAAAATATCTTATTATTTATTGCTAGTAGTTGGTAGTTTATCGTTTAACTCCTAGATTATTTTTTGGTCTATTTTTATTACATTCCACTTTGTTGTGTTGTTATCTCTTTACTGGATTTATAACTCTAATTCTTACACTTTGATATTTTGGATTTTGATAATGGTATCAATTTTTTTCTCATATTTCTCCATAAATGTGCTTAATATGGTTATATTCTTTTTCATAATGCCAAAAGAGGAAAAATAATGTATGTTGTTTAGATATTTTTATGTAATGGTATGAAAATGGTTAAAGTACACATGTGACATAAAATATTTGTTAATGCATCTATGTATATTGGAAAAAATGCATGTGGTTGATGTGTGTATTCATTAAAAATGGGTAAGAAATATTACTTAATGCCTATATGTGATATGTATGTAAAAATGTCAAAAAGAGGAAATAATCACATATATAAGGGAAGAAATAATGAATGTATATGGTATTAAGACAATTTTGGTATGCTTTACTTAGATGCTTTAAGGTACACAATGGTATCATGCATAATAAGTGGTATCATGCAATTCAGTGGCTTAATATGCATATGAAAAACGTCAAAAGGTTGATAATTCCTTAAAACAAATTATTAAATAAATTATGGCATGACATGAATGATTATATATGGTCAAAATATGTTTATCGGCTAATACAATAAACCTTGATGAAACTATTTCTCGACTAGTCAGACATAAACTCCAAAATTAAGAGAGAGAAAATTTAATTTTCTTTTTCAACAATAGGTAACTTAAATAAGTAATATCTTCTCATACTAGTTATTTTTCACTCAAACAAGTTATATCTCAAACAAGCCTTTTCAACAAGTTTTACTTCAAGTGGTATTATAAAAGGAATTTGATTGAAATGTACTTGAAGATTAAGGATGAGATATATTATGATATAGATATGTTTGCACTAAGTCACCTCCATGAGATGTATTGCCAACGTCAAAAAGGGGGAGAATGTATTTGGATGTTGATAGCAGGTTTTGATAATGTCAAACACAGCACAAGCAAACATATGAAAATGATGAAGCATAAACAAGAGGTAACTCAAAGATCTGAACGCCAAGAAGTCCAAGGATTCTCAAGTTTTAAGAGTAGTATTTTATTAAGCCTAATATTTATGTTATAGAAAATCTTAGAAAAGATTTTATGACCTCTAAAGTTTAAACATTAAATAAAAATTCTTTTACATATCAAAAACATGTTTAAGAGTCTAAAAGAAAAGCCTTTTATGCATCATATCTGATCACATCATGTAAAAAGGTTTTCAAAAGGGTTAAAAATAAGTTTTCTATGCTTTTAAAGCAAAATAATTGATTACTCTATTTGGCCTAATCGGTTACTAAAGAACCAAAATTTGTCTTAACAGAGATTTGATAATTGATCACCAGGATATAAGTAATCGATTACCACAATGAGATAATCGATCACCACCTTTTAGTAATCGATTGTTACGTGTAGAAATAGCTTAACATGTTTATTGAACTTTGCAATAAGCATTTAATAAATGGTTATAAACAGATAAACTAAATCCAGAACTCTATAAATACATGTTTTATGCATAAGATTCATACACCCAAGTATTGAATTTCATTACTTGATTTTTAGAATCACTCTTAAGCTTATTTTCTCTCTTTTTGAGTTTTCTATAAGCTTCAACTTGTATGTCCACTCTTTTGAGAGTTTGTTCAAATTGTAAATCTATATTTTAAGATTGGGAATCATAGTAAAGGTTAGGGTTTAACCTTTGGATTGTGAATTTAAGAGATTGTGAGAAGGGTGGGGAGCATCTTTAAAATTGTAAGGTTTAAGCTTTTGATGTGGGATATCAGGAAGTTGTAATTGCTCAACTTGTACTCAAATATTTCATAGTGAAAAATCTTAAGTGCTGCTTAGGGGACTAGAGTAGGTTAGTTGTGACCGAGCTAAAATAAATTTGGTTTGCAAGCTCTTCTCCCTTAAACTCATTACATTCTGCACATTATCTTTCTCGTTGAATTGTATGACTTGAACTAGTTTAATATTATTTTCACATATCTTTCGGATGAGTATTAATTTATTGTTTGGTGCACTTTTTTGCTTAAATCTTCTATATCTTGATCACTAGCATTTGTTCATACCTTTTGTTAAAGTGTTCCAAATCTGTTTTTGTAATCTCTATTTCATCTTAAGATTAGAAAATAAGTCTATTTCAATGACATTCTTATGAATAGTTTTAAAACTTAATTTACCCTGCTTTTGAGTATTGAGGCCACTTAGTAATAGAGAGTATTATGGTAAATATGGTGTTGTAAGGTAACATATAGGACCATTTTCTTTATAACTGCAAGATTATAAAATTGTTCCACAATACACTATGCCTTAAAGTCCTGAATAAAATGATGTAGTTAAAAGGCATAATAGGACACTTAAAGATATGATAAGAAGCATGATGAGTGGATGTAACTTGCTAGAATTTTTATGGGTGATACCTTGAAAATAACCCTTTATATCTTTAATAGAATTCCTAGTAAATCCATTCTGAAAACTCCTATTAAACTTTGGATAGGAAGAAAATCTAGCCTGAACCATCTTTGAGTTTAAGGTTTCCTAGCAGAGGTAAAAATTTACAATCCCTCACAGAAATAGTCAGACCCCAAGGCAATTCATTGCATTTTTATTATCTAAATCATGCTAAAGGATACACGTTCTTCTGTTATGGAAATGCGAGAAAAATAGTAAAGTCCATAAATGTTAAATTTTTAGAGCTTGATGTAGCAAATCCTGCTTTTTTGATGGATAAGACTGATGTCCTATTACTAAAACTATTATTTTCCCCCTACGTGTCCCTGTTGGTGGCATTCTG
This sequence comes from Clitoria ternatea, assembly GCA_037962975.1. NCBI lineage: Eukaryota > Viridiplantae > Streptophyta > Magnoliopsida > Fabales > Fabaceae > Clitoria > Clitoria ternatea. The sequence goes on along the minus strand of CM075670.1, from coordinate 17,898,474 downwards.
ATAGCTACTCCAATTGATACCGAGGAGCATATTGCTGCACTTAAGAATGAAAATCTAATTGAAGATGTAATTGCCCCTTAAGTTAATCCTCATGTTGAGGCAGAGTTTCCACAACTTATTCAGCCAAATGCACAGATTCCTTTAAGGAAGTTTACTAGAGAAAAGTGATCTATTATCAATGATGACTTCATGGTCTATCTTAGTGTGGATGTGTATGATATTAGAGATATTGTTGATCCGAGAGCTACCAAGAAGCCATGTCTTGTCTCTATTTTGGGATGTGGAAACATGTGATGAATGAAGAGATGCAATTATTGTCGGTTAATGGTGTATAAGAGCTTGTTGAGTTTCTTGAGAATTATAAGGCAATTGGTTATAAATGGGTCTTCAAGACAAAGAAAGACTTGAATGGAAAAATTGAGAGATTTAAAGTTAGATTAGTGGTAGAGGTTTTCACCTAGAAAGAGGGCATTGACTTCAGTGAAACTTTTTTTACCTATTTCAACAAAGGATTTCTTTAGAATCATAATGATACTCATTGCTCATTTTGATTTGGAGTTGCACCAAATGGATGCAAAGATCGCTTTTCTGAATGGTGATTTGAGTGAGACAATGTGAATACAATAACTTGAGGGTTTCCATGTTGTTGGTAGTAAAAACCTGGTTTGCAAACTCAAAAAGTCAATTTATGGCTTGAAATAAGCTTCTAGACAATGGAATTGAAATTTGAAGAAGAAGTGACTTTCATAAGGTTTAAGGAGAATAAAGTTGATCAATGCATACATCTCAAAGTCAATCAGAGTAAATTTATCTTCCTTGTGCTTTATATGGATGACATATTATTGTCTTCTAATGACCTTAGAATATTACATGATACAAAGCAAATGTTGACTAGGTCTTCTGATATAAAGGATCTTGGTGAAGCTTTTTTGTGTTAGGAATCTAGATACAAAGAGATAAATCATGCCCTACACTTGGGTTATCTCAAAAGGCTAAAGAGCTTCAATATGCAGAACTGCAATACCCAAAGATGTTCTAGTTATCAAAAGCGATAGGTTCAATAAAGATCAATGTCCTAAAAATAAGATTGAGCAAGCAAAGATGAATGGCAGACCTTTTAGGAATGTTTTAGAAATCCACATATATGCTTAAGTATGTACTAGGCCTGACATTGTTTTCATAGTCGGTGTTCTAGGAAGCTACTAGTCAAATCATGGGAATGATCAATGGATGGCTGCCAAGAAAGTAATGAGGTACTTATAAAGAACCAAAGAGCATATGCTTAAGTATAGAAGAGTTGATAGCTTGGAGACTGTAGGGTACACAAATTCAGATCTTGGTGGGTATGATAGGAAATCAACTTTGGGATACTTTTTTATGATGGCAAGAGGTGTCATATCCTAGAAGAGTAAGAAACAAATTTTTGTTACCTCTTCTACTATGCAAGCAGAGTTCATTGCTTGTTTTGTCGCTGCCACTCATGTTGTTTGATTGAGAAATCTAGCGACAGGACTTTGTATTGTGAACTGCATTGTTAGGCCATTGAAAATTTTGTGATAATAGAACTATAGTTTTTTTATAAAAAGAACAATAAGACTTTTAGTGGATCTAAGCACTTGGAGTTGAAGTACCTAACTATTAGAGATCTCATGAATGATAGTTCTATAATGGGAATACATATAGACATATTCCATGTTGGCTGATCCCTTAACTAAGGGACTTAGGCCCGTCGTGTTCAAAAAGGATGTTGAGAATACAGGTATTATGAGTTCCTTAGATATCCTTAGTTAATATGAGTTTTAGTTTTATATTGTTTATTTCATTAATAATGTTTATCCGTATTATTTTAAATATTGAGAAATAATATATTAGTCATATTTCATATTTGATTTGATGAATCAATAATGAGTTGAATATTCTTGTATGTCCTTGTGAAATGTAACATTGTTTAAGTTCGGTGTTGTTAGGATTACAGTGCCTGTAGTAGACTACGCTACTTTGGAGTTGAGGCATGGTGGTTCATAATAAACCACATAATTTCTATGGCTTTCGATATTACATGGCTTTTGTTGGATGAAGTCATAAGTAAGTATTGTATCTTGGGATCATATGTTTGTGGCCATAACATGCTAGCTCAAGAGTCGTTTTCGAAAGGTTTTTCTAAATATTATGAAGTACACAATTGATTTTGTTGAGTGTTGAAAGTTTTTTGTGTTAAAATTATTTGTGATTTTTGTTTTAATAAAAACATGCTAACAAAGTCATCCATTTAATTATACTTAAACTCAGATGTGATAAGTTAAATTCAGATGTGATCAATTATAATAGGTCTTGGATGGGAGGTGCCTGGGTTTAATAAATAGCTTGATTAGGTTCCCTTTATTGTTACATGAACATTGAATTGCTGTTTAGGTTTATCCCATTAAAAACCTAAAATTTAGAATAGGATAACAAGACAAAGGAAGACTTGGTTCATTGTATAAACTAGGATTGCACAACTTAAAGGCGAACATTAAAATCGATTATGTCTATAATAAGTAACGTATAAAGAGTTGATTATTATGATTATAGTTTTTTCATCATGAAACACAACAGAATGAATGCATCTTCTGAACCATCCCATCACATTTACCAACCCCAACTACAAAAGGTAGAATGATTGCGCGGATTACACAATCATAGATTGAAAAGATAATACTAAAATGTTGAGCCACAGAGATTGTATTCTTTCTCTTTCCCACAGAGACAAAAAGATATAGAGAGAGGGAATTGTAGCTTTATGTGGTGGGACTACCCTCACGTAAAATTGCATAAAAAAAAGGGTACACCTCATCCCAGTTTGACACTACATTTAAAGAGTTCAATTTTACAGAGACGATGCAATTTTAACGTGTGGACCAGTTATATAACAATTTGGATATGATATTTAAAGTGAATATCATAAAAATAAAAATAAAAAGTAAGTGCATGTTTGAATCTGCATTTTGTAGAATCAAATGTGGTCCATGTAATGCTATTTTAGTTATTCAAATATGTACTTTAATGATATCAGAATTCATGATTAATTACTATAAATATGTTTGAATTAAATTCACATTAAAAACCAAAGGAAAACAAGTGTAATTAACATGTGTAAGATAAATGGAAAACCGAAAATCTACAGCTGTAAAAGCATGTCCTTTAGTGAGAGATTGTCCTTCACATCTGGTGAAAATTGGTGGCCTTTTGCTGTTTCTATGTTCTACTTGTCTTATATATTATCTATTTGTGGTTCTCAGGGTATGCAATACTTATGTATCAACCTTCCCGCAATTATTATTATATAATCTTGATTTCTTGTTTGGAGACAGAGGCTCGTAGACCAAAGAAGAGGTGTTACCCTTTTCGGGGCTCCTCCTTTTCTTGCCCCTCTGCATTTTTTCTCATTTGTCCTTCTATGTTCCATCACTTCACCATGAAAAGGTCTTTTTAATCAAAATATTTATTAGTTATTACTACTTCCTATGCTGGCATTCAGTTTTGTGCTCTTTGCCTTCATCCTATATAATTATCCGTCCTTTCACTTGTATTAAATTCTCTTTCTTGAATCTTGATCACTACTTTTCTTACAGTTTAATAACTCCCTCACCTTCTCTCAATACATCAAGTTAAATTCTTTCTCAAATGGGGTGTCATCATCATGTTATTTGTGGCCAAAGACTCAGTCTTGTTAGCATTTCTCTTCTCTTTCTGATAATCTCAAGTTGGACACAACTGGGATTTGTTACTGAAGGTACAAAAGCAATTTTTAAAAAGAAGGGTCATTAGCATTTCTCACTAGCTAACATTGTCTTATCCTTTTGTTCTAACAGGTAGAAAGACTCTCGGAAAGAATGGTTTTTATCAGGTACAATTGGGATCACCTTTTTTGAAATATTCTCTAGTTTGTGCCTAATTAGTATGAGTTGTGAAGCACTTTAATTTATGTGTGATTTGTGTAGACAGTACATGATGATAAGGCTACGGTGAGGGCACAGATAGGATCAAGGCCACCAAGATGTGAGAGAAGGTGCAGGTCTTGTGCACATTGTGAGGCTATTCAGGTGCCTACAAATCCTCAAGCACTGAATGAGAAGATCAACACTTCAACTCTGTCCAATGTTGCTTATGCCAAGGGGGAAGGTGGTTCCAACTACAAGCCAATGAGTTGGAAGTGCAAATGTGGGAACCTAATTTTCAACCCTTGATTCTAATTTTTCCACAATTTGGTTGTTTTAGATAATCAAGGATAGCAACTAATTGTCAATTTTGTATTTGTATATACATTTCTGTGTAATTCTTCAGTCTTTTTTGTTCTTATCTCTCAGTGCCTCTCTCAGAGGAAAATATTTTATTATGCTCTGTAACATAGCCCCTAGAAAATATCCTCCATTTCTTTGCTGGCAATGTTTAGTTATATCATTTGCGGCTGCTAATCATTGTCAAACATGTAACTTGCAGTGTTGATTAGTGCTTCCGTTACTCTAAACAGATTCTGCCAGCTTAAAACTCGAAATGAGTGCTACTTTTTTTGCCTTTAAAATCTCAAATTACATCATTACCAAACATGTGGATCAACTTTAGGTAGCTTTAAAGTTAAGTTATGCGAATTTTGTCATCATCGATTCAAATCTAAATAAGATATAAAAAAATATCTAAAAAGAATCTCAACTTGCCTAGATTCATTTGGACATAAGGTGAACGAGAAATTATTATTGTAGACCAATTTTGTACAATTTTTTTAACAAGTGAAGTTAGACAGGAAAAGAAGAGATAGAAGTTGAAACAAATACCAACAAAGATCATAATAGTTGACACATTAAACTTCCAAAGCATGTTTATAAATATTCGATTCTTGATGGGAAAATACTTGAATGGGGGAAGGTTGTGCTTCAAGACAGAGTCTTCTAAGGTTCACTCAAAAAATATCCTTAGTTCACAATAAATAAATAAAAGTGAGACAAAACGAATGATACCCGAAAAATATATTTGATGCACAATAAAATGAAGTGTGAGAAAAAATGAGTAATATAATTCAGTAACATTGATAGAGAACAAAAAAATTGACAGTAAAATGTGTTGTAAGAACTAAGAATATTTGAAAAGCATTTCACTTAGCATGGCCTCTGTTTGTTTTTCCCGAGGATCTTCCACTAAAACGTGAGGTTAAAAAATACAATCAAATAATTTTTGAAAAAACAATATCTGGTCTCTATGTTTTGTATTTTTTATTGATACATCCTGTGGTACTCTTTAGCCGAAGCCAAACTCTGCTGCATGCAATCAGAGAAAGCAACAAAAGTAAATTGACAGGCTAACCAGTGTGTACTCTTAAATTTTCGCTTGTTTTAATATCGCTCCTAACCATGAACTTGCTTATTACTTGTCCTAAGCCAGTATTAGGTTGCTTTCAAGTAGATTTCTCATATGCACTGCCCCATGCCCCTTGAGTTGGAGTTTTCAATCTAAACTGGATAATCTTTAAAACAAAACCTTATATATACATTATATCATGAAGGGACAAGAGATGAGATTGTACATTCAACTTCCTTTGTTTGTGTGTTTTTAAAAAATCAACAAATTTCTTGAAGCACAACCTTGCCCATATTTTAGTAGTTTTCCATCAAGAATTAAATATCTATTATCAGAAATTTGAATCATATCATATCATATGTATTGAAAAAACGTAGTTGAGAGGGATAATATCCATTAATCTTTATGCTGCGAACGTATTAGTGCTTATTTGGTTGATCATTCAGGGAAAAAAAATCTATTAACTCAATGGAAATTTAATTATCTCAAACGGTTGAAGAATTAGTATTAACTATTAGATTTTTTATTTTTACAATTTTGTTTTCTCAATTGATTACTAAATGGACACTTTGTCTTTCAATTTTGAGTAGAGACACTCTTGATTCACATAAAAAAAGCCTAATACTATTATGATGAAAATATATTATGAATGCGATGCTACTATTTTATTCTCTCTTTGTTATGTGTAGTGTATCTTTGCTTTGTTTTACAAATGTTGTTGGCAAAATACCATATTTTTATGCCCTGAGAATTTTTAAGTAGAGTTTAACCAATCTCAATTAGCATCTAAAAGATCAATTTTAATTTTAGATAGTTTTATTACTCCATTTTGATAGTTTGTTACTGAACGTCATTTACTTATTTTCGAAAAAGGTGCCTTACTAAATTAGGAGCGTTGGATGTTTGTAACAATCTGGGTTGGTTTGGGTAACATTTATAGCATGTTTGTCGCGTTGCCTTTAACGGAGATCTCTCTGCTAAGGAGAAGTCACTTTTTATCCTACGGGTCAACGGAGTTTTGATTGTCTCAAACGCTGTGAAAAATTAATATTAACTTTTAAAATTTTCACTACAACTCAAATCCGTTTCCCCGACTACAAACCAAACACCCTTTTAAGCAAACTATGAAATGGCAATTGGCAGTGATAACTAGCCAGAGAAGGGAAGCAGTGGATGATCTTTTATGGTTAAATAATTTGTAGTGTCATAAGGAATTGGGTGCAGTTTTTCTAATAAGGTGGTGGTGTTCGTGGTTAGTTGTAAGGAAACCCCAAGTTTGTGGTTTCTTTCTATTCAAGATGACAAGACGATAAAGAGTCACATGATGTAACACACTTCCCATCTTCAACCTCTTGATTGGTATATCAATGGCAAGAAGCCAGAACAACATATGCTGTTTTCAGTAAACCAAACTTTGCGGAGTCTTTCATTGGATTTCCATTTCTTTTTTGAGGAATTGAAGCGATGCAAGACAACACACTTTTCTTTTTTTAATTTTTAACTACATATATATTATCTGCAAGAGAATTTGAGTAGTGAGCTATTCTCTTCCTAGTTCTTTTTTTAAATTCAGTGGAATAAAAAAAACAACTTATATCTTTTATTTTATTTTACTACTAATCGAATTTGTGTTAAAAGTCTATAATCATTCCTTTACTCTACTCAATCCTCCTTTATTTGTCTTGAGAGACAACTTTAACTTTTGTTAAGATGAATTAAACATGTATAAGTAAAACTTAAAAACTTTAAGATTTAAATCTAGATAATTACCTAAATTCCCCCACCATACGCTGATTCTAATTAGTTAAATGTGTATGAACAACTTGAACTAAGTAAACAATTACTTATTTATGATATCATGTGTCCAACATAAAAATAAATTATGAATAGACACTCATTTTACTTTATCATTATAGTTCCTTAATATACAAATTATTATTCTAATTTTATTTTTTTTTGTTAGTAAAAACCAAAACAATATTATAAGATATTTCTAATAAGTTAGATCTCCAACTGAACCTATTAAACTAGACATTCTTAATAGTTTTAAATGGATAATTTCTATTAGTCCTTTTACTATATTTTAAAAAATAACTCCATTATTTGAATAACAAATAATTGACACTGTATTTAATATTATATGTAATCATTTTTATCATTTTATCTTTTTTTCGTATTTTACATACTTAGTTTTTTTTTCTAAATTTCACAGGGACAAGAAAGCCTGTCCTACTCTAATTATCCGAAGAAAGCTTCTTTTGCTAAACTAAAGTCTAAAAGTTTTAGTAAAATGAGGACTAACTAATGAGTAAGAGTTTAGGCAATGGATTATCTTGTTTTGAAATTCATATTAATCAAACTGCAGGAAACTTGAATTGTATTGTCAGAGGCAAAAAGAAGAAAATTTGTGGTGTGGTCCTTCTAGAGTTTGGACTAGTTCGTCTTATTTTATGAGTACCCATTACAATAATGTCTTGCATACTGTGACTCGAATCCATGATTGATGGATTTGTGCAGACATATTTTGCATAAATATAACAAGCAACAGTCTTGCCTTTGGAAAATCCATTTGTCGTGAAGCAAAATAGCACTTTATGTGCATAGCCTCTATTCCATGAGCATATTTTGTATGAAAAAACAGAGCAAGCATTGACCCCTTGTAAATTTAATGGGTTATGCAACCTTGGAAATTTTCGGAGAGTATATATAACATGAAAGAAGTTAATTTTACTACATCCGTTGCATGTTCAGTATTTGGAGAGGTCTCATCTCATCTCTAGTGTCACAAACTGAAGGAAAATCAGATTCCCGTTACAAGAAAAATTATCAAGATTACAACATATATAAGTACTTACAAAGATTTTTACTTAAAAGAAAATTTAAACTTTTTAAGTTGAATCCTTAACATCTTACAAAATGAAAAGAATAAACAAGAGGCGTTATAAAATGCTGTGAGTAAACGAGAATGGGTACAAAGAGAACAGAAGCTACAGGGTAAAAGTGAATGAATTGCAGAGGAAATCGAGGTATGACAGTAATAATTTAGTGGTGATGGGGTAGTTTAGGGCGAAGGGGAAGAAGAATAAAGGAGAAGAAAAGGTGGTATAGAAGTAATGGTCACGTGAGGGGCTCAATGAAAGATAAAAGAGAATGTTGGTGCAAAGAAGAAGGACTGAAAAGGGTTGGGGACCACAGTGAGAGAAGGAATTATGATTCCAATTCCCATACCTTTTGCTCTCAAGTTTTTTTGTGATGTAAATATCAGTAACATGGTGTTGAAGTTGGCCCATCCCTGATGCGTGGACAAAATGTACTACACGGCACTCATACTCTAGTTCCCATCTGATGCTGATAACTGATAAACACCACATGGATTCAATTCTATAACGCCTTTGTCACCACATTCCCTCCCTCAAATACAAAACCGCCCCCCACTTCTTCTTTGGCATTAACCTCTGAAAAAGCATGTTCAAGATTGACAACACTTGGGCCTATTCCCACTGCCCTACTTCCACAACACTGTTATAACCTCCTTCATAAATAATTTACACTTTATCTGTTTTCATTTATTTCTTTAAGTTTAATCTCGTGTATCTTGTTCGAACCAGGAAAACTAATAGTCGAAACTGAATCAAACATTTATTTAATTATTTACAATCCTTTAACACTACTGCAAATCTTAGCACATAGATACCTATTCGCCAAGCCCATGAAACAACAGTGCGAGGAAGCAATATACAGGGCAGCAAAATTGCATGAAAAAGACAAGGCCAACTTTTGCATCTGCTTTTTTTTTTGGTTGAATACTTTTGCATTCTGCTAAGCATGGGAAAACAAACACCATCAACCGTCCCTACCCCCACGGACCCAATAAGCAAGAATTTTATATTTTGGGCCTTACATTTTCTCAGCCCAGTAGTTGTGAGATACTTGTATCCTTCAGTTCGCTTGGCATGTAAAAGTTAAAGTTCAATGAACAAGTTGGGCCTTGGGCCTTTCTCTTATGTTTAAATGAAATCCCATCTTTCTTCGCAAAAAAAAATGAACAAGTTGACCAAAAAACAGTTTAGCTGAGAACATGGACCAAAAATAAATAGGTAGGAACATGGTGCCACGACCCCCGCCTAATAGCTGAAGTGGTTAAGAAGCTTTGGAGTCACCTTAAGCAGGTTCAAGCCCTTGTCATCCCCCTCCCCAGACCAAAAAAAAAGAACATGGTCGCAAACCAAAAAAAAAAAAACATGGTACCACCTTTTCCCGGTACAGAGGAAAATATTATCTAGTATTAGTACTAGATTATTAATCTCAATTAATCATAACTTCATGTGTTAGATATAATATATATTTTTTCTCTCTAAAATTATTATTAATTTATTTATTAAATAATAATTTGTTAGAATCATAAATGACGTGGTGGTTGAAATCATTGATAATTATTCTCTCTTGAAAGCATGACATGAAATCAAAGGGTGTTCATCCTTTACATTTACTGGTCCACATTGTACGAATGTACGTCTTAATAAACATCAATGAAACTAAACCACCGAAACAAATGTGATAAGAACTTCAACACCATGTCAATGTTTTAATTATAATATAGCCAACCATATTAATATTTTCTGTTTTTCATCAATGGAATATTTTCTTTTTTACTCTAATTAGACCAACATTAAGGATAGAAATAGATTGTGTTTGATTAGGTTAGAACCTAACATTTAGTTGTAAAGGTTACACTTGACTTGTACTTAACACATATCATATTTTTAGATCTAACCTTACCTTTTAGAAATTTGGTTTAGTGTGATATTTTCCATCTCGTTCCTTGAAATTGAATTGGAACTAGTATTCAACTTGAGTGTATTGATTGGTCTCCTTAGGTAAGTAATATTAGCTAATACATTTTATGTATGCCTTTTGCTATTTTAATTTTTTATTCCAATGAGATAAATTAATGTCATATTTCTCCATCATTTTTTGTTTTTAAGATAAATAAGAAAATTGTCATGTGAATATGTTTATGTATTTTTTGATTTTTTTTGTTAGTGATTGTTTTCTTTATTTATGTTGCACGAAATAAGCAAATCAAATGTTGAAGCATGGATGTGTTGGACAATATTGATATTTTCCTTAAACTTACTCATTTACTTGAACCCAATGGTTTCATAGGATTTGAGTGATATTAGTGTTATCTTCAATGAATTGATGTGTAACATCCCAATTATTAAAAATTTATTATTTGCGCCAGATAGAATTAATTAATAACTTATTTAAATACTATTGAGTGTAAAGTTAAATTAATAAGGAATTTTAATTGGTGATGAGATTAAATTAATTATTTAGAAGTGATTAATTGTAAAATTAGATTAAATTAAAGTATGATAGTAAATTATTAATTATTATTTGGTAAAAGTAAGAAGAGAAATGATTAGAGAAAAAAATTTTATTTAAAAGAAATAAAAGAAAATAGAAAAGAAAATATGAAAAGACAAGATTGCCCTTGGGGGTTAAAAATCAATTTTTTCTTTTCCTTTCTTTTTCCATCTCATTCACGCGAGTTTCTTCTTCTCTTCTACTTCCTCCTATGGCCGTGAAAGGCTAGGCATGGGTTAGTCTTTGATTTCTCATCAGAAGTTGAAATTGATCGCGTTGTTGGAATTGTAACACCGAGGTAAGTTAATGGGTAGTCTCAATTTCATGCTTTTTCCCCTTTCTTTCTCTAAACCGCTATGGTAAAACTATGAGGGGGAGGGGTTCCAATCTTCCATTTTATGGCAATTTGGAGCTCTAAAATGATCCTTGAGGTTATGGGTGTTGATGATTGACTAACAGGGTGTTGTTACGGTGTCGTTAGGTTTTGAACCAAACGTCGGAAAGCCGTCAAGTATAGCGAAGCTTGTAATTGATGGTCGAACGTGAAAATGGTAAGCATCAGAAACTCTAGTGGGGTAGTTGAATTCATTTAGACATCAGGTTTTGATTCTGAAGGCCGAAAAGTTAAATCAGTTTATAAATTTCTTGCATTTAGACACTTTGAGAGTTTGGTGATTGTAGCATTGAAGTGAAGGCCTCGAAAGTGTGAAATTGAGGTAAAGGGGTATACTTGACGTATAAATTAATAGAAATGATAATGAATTCCAATTATGGAAGTTGGGGAAAGGGTGGGATAGTTTAAATGTATTAATTCCTGTATAAATATATGTATTTGTATATAAGTATAATTGTTAGTCGTGTTTAACTAGATTACGAAGATGAGTCATGAATAATTGGATATGATAGATATTAAATTAGCCCGATGATAATAATAAGAATTAATTATGTGATGTAGACTATATAAATGTGTTTTGTGATTATGGTTATAGTATGAATGATAATGAGATATCATGGATGACGTGTTGGATAATGATGATGATCACATGTTGATGTATATTGATGAAACAAAATGATGAATTGCTAGTGAATAAAGAATTAAGAAATATTGTGTATTGGGATAATAAGAGAAAAGATGCGCTTGAGTGGAAGGTTAAAATCTTAATTTGATGGTCGTAGTGCCGAGATGAGTTATTTGATGTTTTTATCTTAGTTGATATGCCATAAAGTTTATATATGTATATATTATGTGGTGTGGACGATCGATCGATATAGTTACCCCTTACTTTGGCTCCCATGGTCGAGTGTGACCCAGTTGAGCTACCTAATGATTAGGTAGGAACCAGTGATAAGGTAGGGAGCCAGGTTGGGCTCAGTGGACCAGGTAGGGTTCACGGATGGGTAAGACCCCTAGCTGACTGCTAATCCAATTTAGTATCTAGATACTAGAAAGTTATATATATTATCATTGATTAAGAATCAGTTATGGAACATTTGAATTAATGAATTAATTGTCGTATTATGATGTGAATTGTTAATTATCAAATTGATGAGATTAAGGATTTATGAATGATGTTGAAATGAAGTGAGAATGAATTAATGGGAAGTGATTAAATGAACTTTTGACTATGTTATGCTTTTCCCAAAATATATGCATATATGTTGTTGATTATTTGCATTGCCAGTAATGACTGAAGACATGGACCCTGTCGATGTTGCATAAACCAATGTCGAACAAGTTGGGAGCAATGCCAAGGAAATATGATAATTATGGTGTAATGTAAATAAATGTATATATGTTATAATTTGAGTATTGGAAGCTGTAATGGTGATTTATGTGAATATGTATGTGTTTTTGTGTATCATGATGCAAGATGCTTCTTAGTGAATGGATATGGTTATATTGATAGGTTTCTTATGGAATTAAAGGCCTATTAGATGGTCATGTGGTATGATATGAATGATGATATGATGTGGTTTGAAGACATGTGATTATATGGGCAAGTTATTATGATTGTGTGTATAGTGTAAGTTGTGAATATATGTGTAGATAGTGATTGAATGAAGTAATAACAATGAGCTAATTGAATGTGAGTGTGATTAGAATAAATGCTAATATAGGTTGCTTGATAATGCGTATGCTTTGTATATTATGTCTAAGAATGGCTAGATTCAATTAAGAACAAGTGGTGAGAAGTGTATGCATGAGGAATTGAGAAAATCATAAAGGAATGGTTGAATTATAATGAGAAATAGGCGATTTTAGCCAACTGAATAGATGAAAATAAGTTTTAGCGGGATCCGGAATCCCCAAAGGGTACCAATGGGACCCTAGGCATATTTAAAAGTTGTGTATGAAAGAAAGTGAGGATTGATTAGCATTTAAAGTGGTTTAGGCAGTGAAGTCGTTTGATAAAGTGTTAAACGGAGTTTTGTGCATATCTTTGTAATTTGGATGAATTTTCAAGTACGGGCTCCACCTACGGGTCTAGAATGAGTAGTAGATAGTGCCCATAAAATTTTGTAACAATCAAAGTTATAACGAACAAGTTATGTGGTGTAGAAGTTGGCCCGAGAGCTAAATTGCTGCAAATCTCACTCAAGCAAGATTAAGCTCGCTTGGGCAAGATTCTAAGTAAAATGGAGGATGGCTACTAAAGAAATCTCGCTAAGCGAAGATCACATCACTTGAGTGACATTCAAAGTGAAGTCTATAAAGGACTCTTGTTCAAACGAGAATAAGAATGCACAGGTCAATTACTAGTTAATATCAATACAAATAGTCAAATCCGAAAGGTTTTTTGAAAGACTACCGGGTCCAATCATCCAAACTAAAAAGGATCGGAGGAAAAGGAGTTTAAATTAAAATTGAGTAAGGAGTGGTTCTGAAGAAAGGTGAGTGCCACTGGCCCACTGCCACCAAGTTACATTGACAAAATTTCTTTTCTAATTCTTACACATTGGTTCTTACTTCTTAGTTCATAATAAAAGAAATATTAAATTAAAGCACTGAAGTCTTCTGATAAGAAATATAACAGGAGAAAATTAAATATGAATCTAGGGAATACACTAATAACACTGAAACTTTTACCCTGACAAATCACAAATAGTATGAATATCCCCAAATATCCAGGGCAATATGACATGGTAATACCCACTAGTTGTGCCTGTAAGACAACTCAATTCCATAATTTTTAGGCTTTGTGAAAACCTGATCCCAAATATAGGATGCAAGTGTGCTTCAGAAAATGGAATAAACAAATGACAATGTGAAATATCAACAAATTAAGAACCCACCTAAATGGTTCTTTTCAAAATTTATAATTTATGACCCTCTTCGTTATTTGTCTTTTTCTTACGATTAATAGAATGATTTTCTTCTAAATTCAAATTTATGGATGAAAAGCTTAAATAAGTTAACTTTCCTGAAACCAGTAACAAAATTCTCCCACAACATAAATCATGTAACCATGTAGCAAGAGCCTACTCACTTTTTTCTGCAGATGTAATTGATCAAGAAGTACCTAGTAAACAGAATCCAACAGGGATACTGCATTAGTTTTGGTGGTAAAGTGATTAATCCCCCCCCCCCCCCCCCCCCCCCCCCCCGCCAGCAGCAGTAACCCCTTGAGCTGCTGAAGACCAATAATGATGACTGCACCTGCCATGAATCCTACAAGTGCAGTATGTGAAAGAAAATCCATAAGGAAGCCCAACCTGGCGAGTTTTGGAGAATAAACTTACTCTATAACTAAACCTACAAATTTTATAAGAAATTCCACAAACAGATGAGGAAACCATCTGAAAACTCCAAATACAGCTTGAAAAATTCCAGCAAATAAGGTCACAGTAAAGACAACATTTCTTAGCCAACAGGACCAATTAGCAGGATCTACCACTTTAGGGACAAGGGAAGATATAGCAACAATGACACTACAACTACAGGTCCGATTGCAATTTCTCTTGAGCTCCCCATCACAGCATATAGGTAAGAGGAGGAACAACACTGGTCTCTGAATGCAATGAAGACCAACAAGAAAACATAAAACTTGAAGTTCTTTTTACTGTATTGTGATAGCTTTTAGAGTTTTGATGCATTTGTACAGTATATATAATACGATAAATATAACTGAAGATACCCACACAGGCCATGTTGATTCTACTGTTTCTTTGGAGTTTTGAGAATTACTTTGCTTACAAGAGATTCAATAGATATTATTAACATATATAAATAATACTAGTTTAAATCATTTATAAATAACACAATCTTATAAAGATACAAGACAAGGACCTTTATGAATTACTATGAAGCTCCCGGTAAGGAAAGAACCAACAGGTCTCAATCACATAGTAGTTATGATTTTGGTTTTTGGTTCTTTTAGAGGGAATTAATTTATTAGTCATAAACATGGTCAAGGACAAACATATATTGAACTGAAGAACATGGTGCATGCCTTTTAGTCTTCAAGTCGGGGCTTCATGTCCCTACATGAAGCTACTACTCTATGGAATAATTTCTTCAAACAAGTGCATGACGAAGATGAAAAGTGGTGGTGGGCAAGAAGCTAAAGAAATTACACCAAATTATGAGATTATAGAATCACAATAACAGTTGACCAAAAAACAAAGAATCCCAATAACATAATAATTTATAATAAAGTAGGCAGGTTTGTTAGTAATACTGCAATCAGGGTAATAGCAGTTGCGGATTATTGCAGTGAGCTAAAAAAAAAATTTAAAAATTGCGGACACATTGCGAACATAATAAAATAAAGTAATATATATAACTGCACAAATTAATATAAATGGTCAATTAAAGTGCATAATGTCATAAATAACTTAAAAAAACATACCATAGTAGCAAAATATCATCCAAAAGTATCTAAGTCAGTCACCAAGAGAGTATGACATATAAAATCAGTCATCCAAGCAGGTTGGGGTTTGTTACTTGCCATTCAGTATCAAATGCAAGACAAGAGTATAAATTAAATATACTGCAAGACTAGAATATGAAATATATCAAAACTAATATATTTTTTATAATGCTCTCTAGCAACAGTTTGACATATATAAAGATCCTATAAAAATAAGAATAGTTTTTATAAAAAAAACAGTGTGACATATTTAAAAAACAGAGTGACATATAAACAAAGAAAAACAATATTAAACAAAGAAATATAACACATTCATATATATATATATATATATATATATATATATATCAGAACTATAAAACAAAAAATAGTAGAAAACATTTAAAAAGAGTATAATTTAACTATAAAAGAACAGAGATTAGGGTAAATGAAGGAAAAAACAGTGTAATATAACATTAATAAACAGTATAATATAACGATAAAAAAAGAATATAATATAACATTAAAAAACAGTAGTAGAAAACATTAAGGAACCAGAGAAGAACAGAGATGAGGCACCGGAGAAGAAGAACCTGTTGGAATGCTCTGTTTTCTGGAAGAAACTTAGAAGAACCATGTTGGAATGGTCGCCGGAGTAGTCAATGGAGACTTCAAGGTCGTCACCGCCACTCTGCCTCACCGGAGAGAGTTGCCGGAGGACCCTGGTAACAGTGATGAACACAAGGGCCAGAGAGTATCGAGGCAGAAGAAGGCAGCTTCGAAACTGGGAAGGGCGCACAAACAGAAGAGGAAAACCTAACATTTTTTGGGTCTTAAATTGACTCGACCCAGCCCAACAAGGCCCAAACTCAAAAAACACCTATGGCGCCACTATGTCCGCCATGGATTGCCTCAGCCGCCACAACGCAATGCCCATTTCAGGAGTTATTTGAAGAGCAGTGGACACCGCTATTTCGGCCACTTTTTCGGTAGTGGATTGTGGCTGGGAAGAAAACCGCGCCACGATGCTGCCATGGCACCGCCATAACCGCCATTTGATAAAACTGACTGTAATATAATGCCACATCCCTTATATGCACTATACTTTATTTTCACGAGTACTTATGCAAAATTGCAGTTTTCTGAATATAGTTTTTTATAAGAAAAAATGCATCGGTTGGTACACATTAGCAAAATCCAAAAAGCGCAATTCACCAAACACAACAGGAGCACCAAAACGAATTCAATTTCAAAACACAGTTAGAAATGCACAACTTAGTCTTCAATACAAGGAAAGAAAATGCAGAAAAGCTCATCCTTAAGTTCACCATAAGCAAAGTCCCTAGCATGCCAAACGCAAGGTTTCTTGTTTCCAGTGTGCTCTTGCACACTCATCGTAGGCAAAACTACAATAATCCAAAGCAAAACTAACCAAATCTCACATGCAAAAGCTGAGAAAGTATACCATGCTGGGGTATTTTTTGTTTTCCAACTGATCAGTAATAGCATGAAGTCTGTTACTCTTCCCTTAGCAACTAATAACCAATCAATTTGGGTCTCCTAGTGCCTATTTGTTTAATATCTTTGCCAACGAACAGAGATGAGATATAGGATCCTACAGTTATTATGCAATTACTTGTACAACAGCAATTAATAACATCTACAACCAAGGCATGTCATGCAATTTATTCCTAACCTATCTAATTCAGAGAAAGCAACCTGACAAACTCGCAGGTGATCAGTCCATACCCTTGTTGAAAACAAGGAAACCGAGAGGCATTGGATGACTTCCGTGTGTTTGAATACACATCGGAGTAGCCTTTTTATAATAGCAATGTAATAAATACAGGATCAAAATACAATCATATACAATTAATCCTAATTACATATTTCTATATTTATAATATTCTAACACTCCCCCTCAAGCTGGAGCATATAAATCATATGCACCAAGCTTGTCACATATGTATTTAATGCGAGGACCCCTAAGAGACTTTGTGAGAACATCTGCCAATTGGTAATTGGAATTTACAAATTTTGTAACAATGTCCCCTGATACAATCTTCTCTCTTATGAAGTTGCAGTCGACTTCAATGTGTTTGGTCCTTTCATGAAACACCAGATTAGAAGAAATGTGCAATGCAACTTGATTGTCACAAATGAGAGTCATAGATGTAGTTTCCCCAAATTTTAGTTCTCCAAGCAAGTGTTTGGGCCATATGAGCTCACATGTGGCCAAAGCCATGGCTCGATACTCCGCTTCTGCACTTGACCGGGCTACAACACTTTGCTTTTTACTCTTCCAAGAAACCAAGTTATCCCCAAGGAAAACACAATACCCCGTTGTAGATCTCCTATCAATAGGAGATCCTGCCCAGTCAGCATCTGAGTATCCAGTTATTCGAGTATGACCCTTGTCTTCATACAAGAGTCCTTTACCTGGTGCGCCTTTGATATATTTTAAGATGCGGATGACTGCATCCCAATGACCTTCACAAGGGGAGTTGAGAAATTGACTTACTACACTGACTGCAAAGGAAATGTCAGGACGTGTGACAGTAAGATAATTCAACTTTCCAACTAGTCTTCTATATCTTTCTGGATCTTGAGGGAGGCTCCCCCTGTTCTGGCATAAGCTTAGTATTAGGATCCATGGGAGTATCTACCGGTTTGGTCCCCATCAAGCCGGTCTCTTCTAAAATATCCAACGCATACTTTCTTTGAGAAATCACAACACCTGAACTAGATTGTGCCACCTCTATTCCTAAGAAGTAGCGAAGTCTTCCAAGATCTTTTGTCTGGAAGTGATGATGTAAGTGTTGTTTTAAAAGAACAATGCTAGTGTGATCACTCCCTGTGATGACAATGTCATCAACATACACAACCAAGTAAATACACCCGGAGGTAGAATGGCGATAAAAAACAGAATGATCCGCCTCACTCCGAGTCATGCCGAATTCTTTTACGACAGTACTGAATTTGCCAAACCATGCTCTTGGGGATTTTTTAAGACCATACAGGGACTTCCGAAGCCGACAAACCAATCCTGAACACTCCCCCTGAGCAACAAAACCAGGTGGTTGCTCCATATATACTTCCTCAGTAAGATCACCATGGAGGAAGGCATTCTTGATGTTCAACTGAAAAAGAGGCCAATGACTAATAGCAGCAATGGAGAGAAATAGGCGTACAGAGACCATCTTAGCCACCGGGGAGAAGGTATCACCATAATCAAGTCCAAAAATCTGAGTATAGCCTTTGGCCACCAAACGAGCTTTCAGACGATCAACAGAACCATCTGGACCAATTTTGACAGTGTAAACCCACCTACATCCGACCACTGTCTTACCGGAGGTAAGAGGAACAAGATCCCAAGTTCCACTGCTTTGTAGTGCACTCATTTCGTCAACCATGGCTTGTCGCCATCCAGGATGGGACAAAGCTTCACCTTCATTGCCCGTGCCAAGGTTGTGGACAAAACAAGTATAACCAAAAACACGAGGAGGTAAAGAATATAAAGACTGGTGAGGAAACAAGATGGAGTGAGGTACCTGATTATCAAGGACAGTGGAGGGCATGCGATTAATTAAATAACAAGCTGTAAGAACAGCACCCCCCCAAAACCGATGAGGAACATTACCATGTAAAAGAAGTGTACGGGTGGTTCCGACAAGATGTCGATTTTTCCTTTCGCCAATACCATTCTGTTGAGGAGTATGAGCACAAGATGTTTGATGTAAAATTCCATGGGATGCCATAAAGGTTTGAAATGTATTAGAAACATATTCACGGGCATTATCACTACACAAGATACGGATAGGAACACCAAACTGAGTTTTGATTTCATTGCAAAAAGTTTGAAAGATTGAAAATAACTCAGAACGATTTTTCATTAAAAATAACCAGGTACACCTAGAGTAATCATCAATAAAAGTAACAAAATATTGATAGCCCAAATTAAACACTGTACGACACAGACCCCAAATATTAGAATGAACTAAGCTAAAAGGAAACGCAGATCGACCTAAGACTCGATTATTAAAAGAGGTACGACTATGTTTACCTAATTGACATGACTCACAAGATAATGTAGACAACTTGGAAAGGGTGGGCACCATTATTTGCAATTTATGAAGACTTGGGTGACCCAACCGAGCATGAAGGAGACTGGAATCAACCGCTGACCCAACGTGTGCAGAAGGTTGAAGTTGATAAAGCCCATGTGACTCACATTCGGTGCCAATCATCCGTCCCGAACTCCGGTCCTGGATAAAAACAGAGTTTTTAGTAAATGAGACAATGCAATCAAGAGAGCGAGTCAAACGACTAACGGATAATAAATTAAAAGGAGACCCAGGCACATAAAGAACATTGTCAACAGATAAAGAAGAAATGGGATGAACAGTGCCAAGTCCATAAGATGGAGTTTGGGACCCGTTGGCCATAGTAATAGAAGGTAAACAATTAGAGCTAGAAAATGTAGAGAATAAAGACTTGTTACCAGTGATATGATCGGTGGCCCCAGAGTCAAGGACCCAAGGACCAAGAGAATGAGAAACACCAATAAAAGAATTACCCGTTTGCACTACAGAAGCTGTGGAACCTGAAATTTTAGATTCCTCTAACCACCGAAGATAGTCATCGTAAGTAGGTGTGGGCACAGCGGGCAGTCCAGACGAAGGGGTGGTGATGTGTGGCTCAGGCACTCTAGCAGGGGCTTGCACAACATTTGCCATTCGTGGGGGGCGACCATGTAATAAGAAACAACGGTCAATAGTATGCCCAAGCTTATGACAGTGATTACATTTCGGGCGAGGTCTGCCAAAACGACGATTGTTAGTGCGATCCTGAGCAATCAAAGCAGAAGTGTCAACCTCAACAGGAACAGGCACCGACAGAGCAAGTATAGGTGCGGGAGACTTGGCCTTGGCACGAATGAGAGTCCACCAAGTAGAATCCATGGTAGGGACCACAGGAGAGCCAAGAATTTGCTCACGAACAACCTCATACTCAGGAGGGAGACCGTGTAATGCTAACGCCATAAAGAGCTTGCGACGGTTCTCAAGATCGGTGGATGGATTGGCAGCCAAGGGAAGAACTTCATTCAAGTCATGAAGAACACCACTAACCTTGCCCAGATAATCAGAGATAGGACCAGAGTAATCTGCTGAGGAGTAAGCAGCTGCATAAGAGTTTCACAAACTCCATATAACCGTTGAGTATCATTCGTATAAAGGAGTTTGGCTTGCGCCCAAAAAGATTCACAAGTTTCATAAGGACGAAAAATTTGCTTCTGAGTAGGAGACAAGGTGGATTTCAAAATGCTACAAAGTTGAGCATCGAGAGTACCCCATTTAAGACGATCAGCAGCAGGAATAGAGTCTTCTTTGGTTGTAAGATGGTCAAGATAACCATGCCCCTTAAACCAAAGTTTCACATCCGAAGCCCATGTCCCATAATTGGTGCCGTCAAATTTATCAGCATTCAAAGTGTTAAGGACAGTGATAGGACCAATAACAGCAGCAAGAGGAGAGAGAGAATGAACAGTAACAGAGGAGAGAGAAAGGGAAAATCGAACCCTAACAGTGTCAAACGGTGTCCAAACCAGAAAAGTAAGTGCAGAATCAGAACCTACAGGCCAAGGCGAGCACGGCGACGTAAGGCGGAGGCTGGTCGGAGCTTCCACGCACCGCCACGCGCCGGCGACGGTGCGGCCAGGAGAGAGAAAAACGCGATCGGAGATGGTGCACGTGGGGGCGCGTGCGGCGGCCGACGGAGACCGGGTTTCGGGGTTCGGCCGATCTGGGGGTCGCGGTTCCGATCTGGGGGTCGGTGATCAGAAAAGTCGCCGGACGGAGGTGGGGACAGTGGCAGGGTACTGTGCACGTGGGAGAAAACAGCGGAAGAAACCCGTAGCGGTCGGAAAAAGGCACACGACCGAAGAGAAACCTGGAGATGAGACACAGGTTTCAAAAAAAAAAATTCGCCGGTGAGCAGTGGGCCCACTGGGTAAAGCACGGATTAGGGTTGCCTCTCGTTAGGCTCTGGATACCATGTTGAAAACAAGGAAACCGAGAGGCATTGGATGAATTCCGTGTGTTTGAATACACATCGGAGTAGCCTTTTTATAATAGCAATGTAATAAATACCGGAGCAAAATACAATCATATACAATTAATCCTAATTACATATTTCTATATTTACAATATTCTAACAACCCTAAAAGTAATTGCTAGAATTTAAATGCAAGGAAGCCAAGGCACACTGATTTTTTTCTTCTGGAGTATTAACCAAACTTGGAATAGTATGCAGAAATTTGCATTCTACGTTAATCTAATGTTTACTTCATACCAAGATGCACAAAAAAGCTCAAATATCTAGATGTCGGCACAAAATAATTGATATATTTTACATTTCATATCGTATGTAACATAACCACAGTTAAGCATGCTGTGTTAGTGTTAGTCTTGGCAAATCCATGTCCTACAATTTTGTTATGTGTACAGTATAAAGCAAATTAAAACAGGATATATGATGACCTTAATTGGATTTTGACTTAAGAAACTCCTATTTTCATATAAATAGAGATGCTATGGTACAAAGGTACTAGTATCCTCTTCATTGTTAATGATCTCGCACCGGAGCCATAATAATTATGCGACACAGATCAACAAGGTCACACTCATATGACCTAAAAAACTTAACCAACAGTGATCTGCACAGATCAGGAACATCCTTACAACTCAAGTCTGCATCCTAAAGAGCATTTAGAAAGTGAAATCTTATATGCTAAACCACACATTAAAAGACATCTAAAAATCAAATACCTTTTTCAACTTCTATTATCAGATCTTGAAGCCTCCAATCCATACAGATGATGATATTGTACACCATATACCCACTTCACAAGCACAGTCATCAGTGTGCGACTCACAGATCATCTAAAATAGAACTGGCTACTTCAAGATTAAAAAGAAAAAGAAAACAGCTATAAGTCTAATACTATCAAGTATCAAGAAAATTGTATTTGACAAGGGGTGGCCTGAACCTCTGGATTCTGGAAACAGTTTTCTTTCACACAAACACAAAAAACACCCTACAATTGCTGACACAGGTATCCACATAAAATAATGAAACAGAGCAAAAGGTTAAAAAGAAAAGAAAACAAGGATCAATAACAGATAGAAGATACTTTTACAAAGCCGAAAGAGCCAGCATAGGAGGTCCAATACTTCTCTTGTGATATTTGCACCGATTTATTGGTGACTTTGATATAGAACAATTTTTCAGTAAATTTCTTAGATTATGCATGCATGTCTTTGTGATTTGAAATTAAGAATATTAATGTGAAGATAGTTTTAAACCAACTCTCTTCTTCACTTCACTGTAGGTAAATTACTAACTGTAAATAAAACACACAAGCAAATTAGAAAGTTGTATTGAATCATATGACTAATGGACATTTTCCCTTTATTCTGTTATTATCTTGTAGTTTACTAAATTGCCAGCAAAAATACAATTAGTACCAAGAATACACCATATGTAATTGGCTACACATTATAAAAATTTAGCAAGGCACAAAACAAAATAAAAAAATTGATGGCTTAATTATGAACATGAGTGTTTATTCTTTAACCATAATAATGTTCGTACTTCACAATAAAATGCATGGGATACAATAAAGTTATTAACTTAATATCATACAAAACCATTCAAGAGTAAGTTTCATCCTAAATTATCTGTTGTGATTCTCATAACGATTCTAAGAGGCTATCATAAACCTGAATGACAAACAAAACAATCAGTGCTGTGCCCATTGAATCTCCTTGATGTTGATACCCTCCTTCACCATTTCATAAAGGGGACTCATTTCCCTCAACTTCTCCACTTGCTGAACTGTGAGCTCAACCGCCCTGTCGATTTCAGCCTCAGTAGTGAACCTCCCAATACCGAACCTAATAGAAGTGTGAGCCATATCCTCATCCACTCCCAACGCCCTCAACACATAAGAAGGCTCCAAACTGGCACTAGTGCAGGCACTGCCACTGGAGACAGCCACCTCCTTCAACCCCATCAGGAGACTCTCCCCTTCAACGTAAGCAAATGACAAATTCAGATTCCCAACATAGCGCCTTTCAATGCTCCCATTCACCACCACCCCATCAAGTTTCTCTCTGATCCCATTAAGAAGTCTCTGCTGCAAAGCAGAAATCCTCGTCTCATCATACTCCATCTCCTTCATTGCCACCTCACATGCTGCTCCCATCCCCACAACCAAAGGGGTAGGAACGGTTCCACTCCGAATCCCTCTCTCTTGGCCACCACCATTCATCTGAGGCTCAACACGAATCCTCGGCCTCCTCCTAAGATACAAAGCACCAACACCTTTAGGCCCATAAATCTTATGCCCACTCAAAGACATCAAACTCACATTCCACTTCTCCACATCGATGGGAATCTTCCCCAAAGCCTGAGCAGCATCAGTGTGAAAGGGAACATTGAACTCCTTACAAATCTTCCCAATTTCCTCCACGGGCTGAACAACACCAATTTCATTGTTTACCGCCATAACAGAAACAAGCCCGGTGTCGGGCCTAATCGCGGCCCTAAGCTTATCCAAATCAACCAACCCATCAGATTCAACGGGAAGATAGCTAACTTCGAAACCCTCTTGCTGAAGGTGGCGGCAAGAATCAAGCACGCATTTGTGCTCCGTTTGCGTGGTTACGACGTGTCGTTTCTTTTCCTTATAGAAATGCATGACACCCTTTATGGAGATGTTGTTGGATTCGGTTGCGCCGGAGGTAAAGACTACTTCTTTAGGGGAAGCGCCGATAAGGGTAGCTACCTGAGCGCGGGCATGTTCGACGGCTTCGTCGGATTCCCAACCGTAGAAGTGGGTGCGGGAGTGAGGGTTTCCGAAGCGAGAAAGGTAGAAGGGGAGCATGGCGTCGAGGACTCGAGGGTCTAACTGTGAGGTGGCTTGCACGTCGAGGTAAAGGGGTCTGCCGGAGATTCTCACGCCCTTCATCGTGATTCCGGTGGAGTTTTCGTAGTATCGGGGCTCTGCCGCCTCCGTGGCTGCCGTGGAGAAGAGGTGGCGGCGGAGGAGATGGGTGGATTTAGTGAGGTGGTGACGGAGGGTGGAAGTAAGAAGCTTTGAGTTCATTGGGTCGTTGAGGGTTTGAGAGATGTGTGTGTGTGTGTATGTGTCTGCTATTTTTTTTCTGGACGCTGGTTTGGTTTGGTGGTGAAAGAAAAAAGACCTAATTTTCTGTTTGATTGAGGATAATGAGGGTTCTATGATATCTACCTCCGTGAGAACACCAACTGACGTCAGATTCCCCAAAAAGTGGGAAACCGATAAATAACATATTAGGATAAATGAAACTATCAGTATGAAACTACTAAATAGTTACTATTTTATTTCAAATACCCTATTCAATTTCAAATTTGTTTTATTTTTGGATGAGCTTTCGGATGTATCTTCATTAAAGATTCATAAAATAATTTATTTTAAAATGAGAGTTTATACTATAAAGTTATTAGAATAAATTAAAAATAGTTTATTTTCATAAATTACATCATGTAACTTATTTTTACATTTGAGATTTTATAGAAGATGTTGACACATTTTAGAGAGAAATTAAGGAAAGAAAAAAGAGAAATATGATACCTGATGAATGAAGTAATGTGATAGGAAATATATAAAAAAAATAATGTTATATGTATTGTTTATTGTAAATATTTTTAGAATCATGTATTTTACGGGTATTTTTTTTCATTAAAAGTTACATGAAAATTGTTAAAAATAAGAATGAATGGTTTTTAATAATATTTTGCTTCCTTAATCAATAGAGAACTTGTTATCCTTTTCCATATTTTTTTTGTGTAAATATTAAATACATTATCACCTTTTTATAATTTATGTATTGGGGAGGGAATTAAATTCTAACTTTTTTATTTCCTTTTTATATAACCTAGGTGGCTAGGCCTCCATGTCTTTGACATAAACTCTCATAAGCTATTATGGTGTAAAGTCTTGATTTGGTCATTTTACTGTAAACAATTTTTGGTGTTGTTATGTGGAATAGTGTGAGTGAATAAGAAAATTTGATAGGAAAAATAAAGGCTCTTATATCATCTGTTATGCTAATAAATTTGAACAACATTCACCGAAGAGAAAATGGAGCTATGAGAAGTGAATGAAATGTACAATTGATTTTTAATATAGATTACTACAAAACTAAAGTGACACTAAGTTAACTAACTTTTCCCTGCATTTTCATGTGAGTGAACTCATCTTGAACTGTAACTAAGTTATACTTGGTTAATTTATGACTTCCCCTTAAAGATTTCTAGAATTTATCTCGAGATCTGTTAAGAAATAGAGTAAATTTTTTGCATTTAACGTGCCCGACAATAAATATTAAGACCCTAAGGGTCACGCCACTCAAAATAATTTAAAAATCTCAATTTTAGGCTCTAGAAATCGATTACAGCACGTGGTAATCGATTACTAGTGTAAAAATGCAAATTTTCCATTTCTGGGAATTGGTATGATAATCGATTACCACCAGAACAGAATCAGTAAAAATGCAAAATTTTACACTTTAGCTAACTTCTGGCTTATCTAAAATGTCTGTTTTAATTCTGATTGCTATGAAACTTCATGGGTCCTATGTTTCCCCATTTCGAAGTTGTTGGCGCAATCTGTTTGCCAAAATTCCATCATTTGAATGAGATATGCATAAAATGCATAAAGTCCAATTTCTAGCAAATACCATGCACCAAACCATTCAAACGGGTTCCAAATCACCCAAGACCTATATGCACAAGTCCTAAATGTTGTGGGGAACCTATTGATTCCCCTCGGGGGGTCCTAAAACCCCATGGATCACAAAATCATCTGCTCAGTTCCTAATTTAGCTTATTTTTGCCTAAAATGCAACATAAGGTCTAATTATTCATAACTCATCAATTCCATGCCTAATTCTCACACATATTTAATAATTACTCAACGACATTTCAAGTATATGTTTATGCAATACTTGCCCAAAATCATTTGCTACCATTAAAGCACACTAAGTTCGATTTCCACACACAAACACATTTAGCAACAATAAGGCTCAATGCCTTTTTACTTTCAAGTCTCATTCACACATATACATATACATATAATCACATACTCCATAACATTAAATCACCACACATTCATTAACTACTAGGTCTCGCGTCATAGATCAATTTCATGTCTAACACATAGTACCACCAACATCATTATCTAACCATACTACACAACTAACAATTTTTAAAGTTATCATTTCACATGTATTAATTTCAATTCTTCCTTAGCATTCACGCATCACTTGGTACTTCCCTCTAGTGCATTCGTCATTTCTCTGTCATTAGTTACTAAAAAGAAAATCACGGGTGAGTGTTTGGAAATCATAATTAATATGGAACGATAATATAACTAAAGGCTATTAATTACTCATCTTCCAACGCCATACAAGCTCACCGAGCTCCATAAGAATCCAACATATGCCATTACAATTTATTCAATTTAATCCGTATAATATAGTTTATACAAATATCTTGACAATTATGAAATCGCGTAAAACACACCAATATAGGTTTTCATTCATTTAAATATTTCATTCATCACATAAACACTAATATAAACATCATATCAACTCAAGGTATGTAAAACATAACTGACTCTCAAACAGATAACATAACGCCCTAGTATCCGGATACTAAAAGGATCGACCTTCAGTTGGGGGTCCTACTTGACACCTCATGAACCCGACTTAGTCCACTGAGCCTCACTTGACTCTCCACCTCAACCATTGAGTCCTAGTTGACCACTGGTAGCTCAACTTAACTGAATCTCAAATGACCACGGGAGCCAAAAACGTGGGACCAAACATACCGTCGACCGTCTCACACTATATAACCACAAAAATTCATTTCAAATCTCATTTCACATTAATTAAATGGCGTATAAGTCTCATATTAATTATGCAAGGCGACCATACCAACCTGGACAATATACATACACCAAATCATATTTATCACATAATCATCACATGGTAACCAACACAAACCATATACTTTTAATGCATTATTTAAAACACATCATATCATTAATTATCACATAGTTATTTATCATCATAAATACCCATTATAATTCGACAACCACATTTTATTTACGAATCATAAATCCAAGATTTAAATTGCCATACATTTCAACTTATAAACACTAAGATAATAGTTCACACATAATTCATACAATTTAAACTATCATACACCATTAACTAAGAAGTTAGCTTCACATAGTTCTAAAAATCAATCCTTTTTATTTATCAACTTACACCATATTCACTTATATCTAACCACACTCCAAATTCCTCATATTCCATAATTGCACTATTTTCCTTTCAAACCTACTTAGGCATTAACCAACTCTAACTAATTATGACCTGAACACTCTCTTAACTCGTTTCCAAACTTCCACTAATTGTTCTTGATACCGATTACATCCAGCAACTTATGCATTTACCGCTCCGCTTCCAATTTTGTTACCCGATCCACTCAATGACTCCCTAAAGCCCGTTCTGACACCTACGAGCATCAAAACACAAAATCCTTTGGCAATTCGACATACCCATTGTCTAATAATCATGCCCAAGCTTTCAAACTACCATGAAAACAAAAGAAATAGAATCTCCCAATGCCAATATATAGTTCGGCCATGAGAAGGGGGAAGGAAAAAGCAATTTCTAAACACTCACTGTTACCAAGGCCTCAACCACACTTCATATACCAAACTAAAGTGAAAATCAAAACCCCTTTCCTCATGCAAAGTGCTCACGGGTAGATAGAGAGGGGGAGAAAGAAAGAAAGTGAAATGTAAAATTGAAGATACCAGAATGCTCACCTCACTTCCCCGATCTCAAAACCATAATTAATTTCAAGTTTCGACAATGAAAACCCCGTTGATCTGGCTCTAGAAGTCACGACCAAAGATAGTGAAAGAATAAGAAGAATGTTGTATGTTGGCCAGAGAAGAAGAAAGGTGTTTTTGTTTCTTTTATTTAACTTGGTCATTTTCTAATTTCCTTTCCATTTTCTTTTATAACTTTAATTAACCCTTTAGTAACTTTAAATTTACCACCACCTATTTAAAATCAATCGATCAACTAAATTTATTTAATTTACATCGCCTAAATTAATCGTAAATTAATTTATAATAATTAATAAATACTTTCCTAAAAGTCCCAATTTAATTTTAATTAATTAATTTGTTAATTGTTGTCAATCATAAATTTTAAATTAATTAATGAAATATTACATAATTGCCCTAATGGTCCCCTACAAGCTGAAGGGTGTAGCATATCCACCATTCCAAGTTTGGATAGGAAGTTGTGAAAAGGACCTAGGCTAAGTGGCTTTGTGAAGATGTAAGCTAGTTGATTACTTGAACTAACTGACCGTAATTTGAAGCAGCCATTGGTGAGCTCCTTTGGGACAAAATAACAATCAATCTCAAAGTGTTTTGTCCTTTCATGGAAGATAAGGTTGGTGGCAAGGTGTCGGGCACTTTGATTATCATATAACAACACAGGTGATTTGGAGATAGAAATTGCAAGATCATTAAGCACATATTGAAACCATAGCAACTCTAAAGTTGTATTTCCTAAAACTTGATATTCTGCTTTAATGGATGATCTAGAAATAATAGATTACTTCTTAGATTTTTAACAAATTAATGACTTGCCCAGTAAAAAGCAATATCCATAGATTAATCTTTGAGTAAAGGGATATTTGGCCTAATCAGAATCATTGAACTTGCAGACTTATAGAGATGAACCTCTAGGATAGTATAAAGGAGTTCGGTGATCTTTTTAAGTATCTAAAGACCCTAGCAGCAACAGTCTAGTGAGCATGAGTAAGAGCATAGTATGTTGACTCAACTATTGAATAGCATACATGATATATAATCTTGTATTTGTTAAGTATATTAGCTTGCCTACTAATCTCTTATATGCCAAAGGATCAAAATATGGCTCATCTTGAACTAATGCTGAGTTGCAATGATAATCCATAGGAACTTTAACAAGCTTGCAACCCATCATGCCAACATCATTCAACAATTCCAGACAATATTTTCTTTAACTAAGAATAATTCCATGTGAGGAATGAACCGCCTCTAAGCCAATAAAATATTTTACAATGTCAAGATCTTTGATGTCAAGAGTGGAATGTAGTCTAATGGCATCAAATCTGAGAGGTCATTTCCTATAAGAATCACATCATTCACATAGACCAATAAGGATATAAAGGAAAGTAGTGAGTTTGTCATGCTAGAACCAACTTGCTTGTTTTAGGAATTAAATGGACTTCAATATATGACAAACTTGGTTAGATTTTAGGGAAGTGACTTTATCAAGAAGAGCTGTGGTGCCCTGAATTCACTATTTGGTAATATGTCTAATGACGTCTAGTTAACAAAAAGTAAGGTAACTTTTTCGTGGTTAAATCGATCCTTAGATAAGGCATACCACAAATTAAGATTTATAACAACTACCCTGGATCTAATTAAAAGTCATCCCATATGTGAAGATATGAGAAGGTGAATGTTTAAGCATGAGCCTAATTAATTTTCATGAACATATAAGATTGTCATGCACTAAGTCCTACTACTCATATTGAGCCTTAATCATCCATTCTCAAGGTACATACCCACAACCTCACTTCAAGTCTAATAGTCCATATTCATAAGTAAATTCATAAGATGTTTCCAAGAGTCTACTTATATGTCAATATCATTCGCACATACTAGATAATCACCAATCTTTAATTCTCACATCCTAGCCCTCTTTATGTGGTCACATCCAAGGTTAAATCCATTCCTTAATTACACATATATAACATACACAATATCATGGCAAAATCTCTACATCCATTCATAATAATCACCATCACAAAGACTCCATTTATCTAAGTCCAAGTACCAACACAATTTTCGAAATCAATATCTTCCATCACACTAACAAGTCATGAGTCAATCTCCATATCATAAATATATCAACAAATAATTTATCAACCTCTATTCATCAATTCAAAACTTAGGCACTTACACAAATAGTCAAGCTATACAAAACAATGCCTAAATACATTAAATTCTATAAAAGAATTTAAATCATCAATTTCAAAAAGAAATGTCAGCTAAGGCAATCGTCATACCCTATTCACATATGAGATATGCTATGCATCTCATGAAATGCAAAAAGTACACATGGTAGTCTATATTTTCATATGAATTCCACTTCATTATCATACACAAGTCAAGAAGGCATATCAAGAGTGCATCGCCATCACATATGTCATTTCACCACTAGTGTCATTCAAGAAGTCATACTTTACATAATCATTACACATGGGCACAATAAAACAACCAAGGCCAACATGCAAGTATACACCCACACATGCAAACAATATCAACACTATTGACCATACATTTAGAAAATGAACTCCTTTCCTACCTCAAAAGAAGTATTCCGCAGGGTTGGATGAGTTGAATGGTCCCGCCTCACAAGAATGGTTAAAGCCTACATTAACAAGCATAAAACTATATCAAACACCACACTACACTTAAGTTGATGTTAATCATCATTTCTCTTTTATAAGCTCATACATATATATACACAAGGTCACATTAGACTTAGACCATTCTCCTCTTTGAGGTTTGAAACTAAAGTCATTACTCATACACTTTTCTAATGTCTTAAAGAATTATGACCATGGTTTGGAATTAGCCAAAGAGCCAAAGATTAGTTATTAAGCTTCACAAGGCTTCTAAATAACTTCCAAAGCCATCATAATTACTTATGTTATTCAAGTGGCCTCAAGACTCAAGAGGGGGGTGAATTAAGTGTTTAAAAAAATTTACTTGGAATGCCTTTGAACTTGGTTCTTGATGCAACTCAAACAAGATATATAAGAGTTTTAAAAGCCACTAGTATATAACACACTTTGAATGGTTTGAATCAAGGTATTGAACTTCTAGAATCAAAGTAATCGTAACCAAGAAATGGGAAACAAAGCAAAGTATTGGTTCAACAATTTTAACAAATAGTTTGTGTGGAAGCTTATGTATCTTCTTGAATAGCAAAATTAATTCAAGTATTCAGCTTAGGCAAAACAACAAACAGTTTATGTACACTATTAAGTAAAGAGTTCAAGGTTAAGAGAAATGAAAACTAATTTAACGAGTTCCACCAATCCGGTGTACGTCTCGCCTTCAAGCAACCCACTTGAAGGATTCCACTATTGAAGATTTGATATACAAGCTTTGAGCAATTGTCTCCTAGTGTCCCACACTTAAGAACCCAATTCTCACAAGCACGTGGGCACCCTACCCAATCTCACAATATCTCAATACCCAAAGGTTGAACCCTAACCTTTGTGACCACTCAACCTAGAGTGAATACCTTAGTGTTTAATGTTTGGTTTACAAGGATATGCTCTCTTAATAGAGTAGATGTACAAAAGTAAGGCTCACTCAAGATAGCAACTCTCAACAAGAGAGGATTTACAAATGTAAGAACAAGAGTTTCAGAAAATGAAACTATACAAAAAATAGACTCACAAGGCACAAGAGTAGGATATGAATGATTTTTCCCTTTGATGTAAATTGATGCTCTTAGTAGCTTGAATGAGTGTTCCATTTATAGGCCTTGGAGAGGAGCTTGAAAGTCTTCAGAGCCGTTGCACAGCATGCGCATTTTTGGTTTTTATGGAAAAGTGAACTGGTTTTGCACTTAAAAGCCACTTTCCCAAATTCTGATACTTACGTAATCGATTACGCCTCGAGCTGTAATCGATTATGCTTCGTTATATTCCACTTACATAAATTGTCCATTAGTTGTGTAATCAATTATAAATTATCTTGTAATCAATTATGGCAATGTAATAGATTATCCTGTTTCTTGTAATCGATTGTGAAATGTATCTGATGCATTTAATTCCTTTATGCAACACTGTAATCGATTATCTATCTCACATAATCGATTGTGAAACAAATAGAAACTCTGTAGTCGATTATATTATGCCTTGTAATCGATTGTGCCAAATACTTGATACATTATCCTTTTATTGCATTATCATAATCGATTAGCATGGTTGATGTAATTGATTAGGCTTCGTTCTAGAACCTATGTAATCGATTAACACAAGGGTGTAATCGATTATCCTTCATAAAAAAAACATGTCTGATGCATGATTTGAGTTGCAGTCTATTTGTTCTTCTGCATTTTCATTTTTAGAGGTTTATTCTCATAAACCTTGCACTTTGACACTTCATCTCCTTGTCATAATTCTTCAAGTGATTGCTTTGTCATTATCAAAATTTTGACATCCAAGCTATTTTTACCTGAGACAATTTTCAAACATAACTTATAGTGTTTCATATCCCTAAAAAGTGACAAGTCTTTCTCTATTAACAATTTAGCTAATTGATTCCTTTACTTCTTAAATTGTCTAATTATCTTGGTAATGGTTTCAATGCTAAAACAAATCATCCTAAGTAATTTTTTGTACCTATCATTCACCTAAGATACAAACCATACCCATCATCACCTAAATGTCAAGTCTTTTCCTATCAACTAGTTACTTTTTCCTCACTAACCTACTAATTAAATTTCTTGAATATGGTTTCACTACAAGCATATTTTCTACACTTGTCCTAATTGCCCATAATTCACAACTTCATGCTTTCTTCACCTATTAGAGACCAACCTCACACTCTTTCCATCATAGTTATTTCCAACCACTAATAAACACCACAACACCACCACTAACTCATTTTTAGTCACAATTAACATTTCTAAGACCATAATCATTTTTGTACCCCAACTATGACCTAAACTCTTTTAATTCACCATTATGTCAAAATTGTCATTCACATATATTCACAATTTTTAATTTCAATTAACATTCCCCCCCTTTTTATGCCTAATACACTCCCATTAAGCCCCCTAAGCTAACAATCCATCAACTATACTTTATTGGTTCAAGTTTCTAATTTAATTTCTCCTTAACACTATACTTTTTCTACTTAAATCTCCTAACATTAATTCCAATTCTTAAACCACATTTCAAATTGTTCCATTAGCACACCAACAAAGCCAAGACAACTAAAACCACACCTAACACTCTTACTACCCCTAATTCACCTATAAAGGCTTTTATACTAACCCAATTTTCATTCTTCAATCCAACATCACCAATTCATTTCAATGCACTAATTTAGGCATCATAATCATTATAAAATCATCCAAAATAATTTAAGCCTCTTAATTGCAATTTATCCACCAATTAAAGTAAGTATCATGGTTCCAATTTTTCATATAACTTAATCAAAGCATCCACTAAGCATAATCCATACATTAAACTCAATTCCAACAATTAATCAAATCCAATTCAAGTTCCTAATCATGTTTCTAACAACACACAAAGTTTCCCAATGGTCTCCTAACCTAGGTTTTGGGTTCCACATGCAAATTCCTACATTTTTCCAACATTGACAACATAATGTACTTTACTTTAAGCTACCAATTAAAAGCCCATCAAGGATTCTTAAACTTACCTCACTTATGTTTTAACCCAAAATCAAGAGAACCATTTGAAAGTGGAGCAAGAAGGTTCAAGCTTCAAGTGCAATACCTAGCTCCACCAAAATGTAGAGGAAGCCTCCTAGAACCTAGGATTTTCATCAAATCCATGGAGGAACTACACATAAATTTTCAGTTTTGGAGGTAGGTGGAAGGGAAGAAGAACATAAATAGAGAAGGGAAAAGAGAAGAAGGAAGATGAAGCTTAGGGTTTCAAGGCACCTTACCTTAGTCTTTCTTCAAGAAAACTCAAAAAACACACCATGGATGCACCGCCATTTTCACGTTAATGAAGGAAAGAAGGAGATGAAGAGTTTTCAGCTTTTGGAAGAGAAAAAAGAGGGCTGCTGGACGAAATTGGGAGAGGAAAGGAGAGGGAAATGTTTTGGCTTCTTGTGCAAAATGTCCACAATGCCCCTCGTTTAAAATTTTTGGCTCCAAGGCCCATGTTTTTGGCAAATTCATCATTTTGGGCTCAATTGCTTATGGAAACAGCCCCTGAAAGTGTACATGGTCAGCCCAATTGGTTGAGGAAAATTCGTCGTGTTTTGGCTCAAAAACGAAGCGTTTTGCCCGCCCGGGGCCCTTTTTTACGTCTAATTGGTTATCTATAAATTTTTCAGGTTTATTTTTGTGTTTAACATATTTATTTGAGTGTTTTTTAATACTCAATAATTAATTTTAAGTTAGTGAATTTTGAGGCCCAATTAAGACCCATTGTCTGAATCGGTCGTTTTCCGACGTTAAACGACGCCGATAAATCCTGAATAATTCATGATAAATTCAACGAATGCTCAAATTAATTTAAGTTCATCTTTGGGACACAAATATTCATTCCCAATAAATATCTAATGTTTCACGGCTAGTTGGGTCCGTCTCTATATTCTGCTCGTACGTCGTTCGTCAATTAAACGACGACAGTAATCGTCGTATTTGTCGTATTAATTCAAGAGGTTCTCAATTAATTTTTCTACATGTCTAGGGTATCAAATAATTATTTTCCATAATTATTCTATTTATTGGCTCTAATTAATTAAGTTTACTTAAAATTTGGGATGTTACAAGAGCCATGTACATGTTTTCTTATAGGTCACCATACAAAAAAGCATTGTCAACATCCAATTGATGAATGTGCCAATGGTTAATGGGTGTAAGAGCAAGGATAAGCCTAATGGTTGTAATCTTTGCCACTAGAGAGAAAGTCTCCAAATAATCCAAGCCAAACTTAAGTGAAACCTTGGGCTACTAGTCTAGCTTTAAACTTTTCAAATGAGCCATTTGTTTTCCTTTTAACTTTATGAATCCACTTGCTTCTTATAGGAATAACATTTTGGTGGACAATTAACAATCTGCTATGTATGTTTCTTGTTAAGTGCCTCAATCCATCTAGTTATAGCTTCCTACCAATGAGTAAACTTACAAGCTTCCCTATATGAGTTAGGTTCCTCATCATGATTAATGGCTACTATAAAAACTTGGTGTAAGTGAGAAGGTTATGGTAACTGATAACTTCAAAAATTGGATAATGGTTAAGATATGAGGAATGGGTAGAATTATAATAATAATCCTATATAGGTGGCTTTCTAGTTCTTTGAGGTCTAGAAAGTCGTGAAGTATGCTAAGTTAGTAAAATATGTGGAGGAGAGGACACTTGGTTAGGAGAAGGTGAATCAAGTGGATCAGTTTGAAGATATGGTGTAATGGTCTTAGGTGTGGGTGAAGAATTAGAAGGATAATGTGAGAGAAGAGTGTGTGTTTATATAGTGTAGATTCATATATCTAGGAAAGTGTATTTGATAAGAATTTCTCTCTAAAAGGCATGATATGCTCATTAAACACAAGATTCCTGGACACTGATATAGCCTATCCTGAGATTGAGAGTCAAGTATCCTTTAGTGCTAGCTTTATGGCCAAAAAACACAAATGTCAGTCTTGGGATCAAACTTAGTTCTTCCAGCTACAAGTGTGGAGGTGTAGCAAAGTGAACTAAAAATCTTAAGATCTCTCAAGTTTGGTCTTTTATTTGTCAACTTCTCAAAAAGTGACAAGTTTTGCATAAGTGGGATTAGAATTCTGTTGATCAAGAATGTGGTATGGTGGACAACATAGATCCAAAATCTTAGGCAAACCAGCTTATAATGTCTCTCCACTCTCCTATTTTGAAGTGAAGTTTCAGGCCAAGATATCTCATGAACAATTCCCTTGGATCCATAAAAATCTGGCATCATAAATTCTAACCCATTATCACTCCTAATTAAATCCAGAGCATCCACCATTGTCAAAAAGTACTTGAATCCATTGACTAATCTAAAAAAGTAAGGTTCCTAAATATTTAAATGAAGCAAATCAAATTTATGAGCCCATAATGACAATGAGGTCAAGAAGAGCAAGCTCATAGGTGTTGGACACCACAATACAACCTAAAATCTTAAAGTAATAAAAAAGTAGTCTAACAAATATTTAAATCATATAACATATTATGAGACAGACGATATGAGACTCCCAACACGCTTTATAAGTGTCCAGACCCATACACCTAGCACCTTAAGGTTTTGGGTTGTATTGTGACGTTCCAACACTTGTGGGCTTCCTCTCCTTAATATCTCTCTATCGTTATGGGCACCCCTCATACATTTTCAATATGATATTAAAGTCTCTCGATCTATAATGGAACTCTGCTTATTCTCAATTGCATTTAGCCGATCCGAGCTAGTTAAAGCCAACATATTTGAGGGGCAGCATCCTAGGTCACACTTAAGGGGGAATGTTGGAGAATCCAAGTGTGACCTAATCTTACATTGAATAGATGTGAACGAGTTGAGCGGTTTATAAGTGTCAGGACCCATACACTTAACACTTTAAAATTTTGAGTTATATTGTGTTATTCAACACCTGTGCGTATGCTTGCTTGATACCTCCTGCCATTTTGGGCACCCCTCGTACACTTTAAATAGTAAGGATTCATAGGATTTTGCAATAGAGTAAAGAGAGAATTGAAACACAAAGTAAATGAAATGCAAAACTGATTTTGCTATTTATAAGAGGAAAGCTGAGCTAACTAACTTCTCCCTTCCATGTGAGTGAACTCATCTTGAACTATAGCCGAGTTGCACTTGGTTAGTTGCTCCAATATTAACCTCCACAACCACATGTGGAAATCCACTGTCTTCATGCTTCAATATCACTTTAATAAGTTCATGGGTTTGGTGTTAAAATGCGAAGTTTATCCTGCATTGGATAAATGATGTAGTATTATATTATTAAATATAATAGTTTATCCCTGATTTATACATGTTTGCGTGCTTCCATTGAGTGTAACCGAGTTAAGTTATATTTTACACGATGCTATGTGTTGGATTTTGATTTGCTGATTATGTTTTTTTTCCTGTAACTTGGTGTACGACAGTGCACCTAACTTTTGACAGGACGGTGTTGTTTCACCTTTTCTCTACTTGACTTATTTCCAAACAATTGCAAAAAATATGAAAAATAATCGGAATAAACCAACAGTTTCTCTTCAAATTCTGTGCATTCGCTTGCTATAAATGACTCTAAGATATGCCGTTGCCACCCGCAGTTTCAGCATAAAAATATTATTCTTACTAAGGAAGGGAAAGAAAGTATCTATTACATCCAAAAGCATCAAGTGAGAGAAGTTCCATATCCCAGTTTCTTCCTGGTATGTGTGTCATTTGTGTCCTTTACCATCTTTATTGATATTATATTTAGAAACCTCTTCCATTTTAATATAATTGGAATTCGGTTACTCCAGCATTTGGTTATTTCTTGCCATACATGCTCGTAAGAATGTTACTACTATCTCTTTTTTTTTTTAACAGACAAATGTTAGTTGTTTTTCTAGAATTGTTAGTAAAATGATCCAAACCTACGACTCTCTCTCCCTAGATTCTCCCTTAGCCACTGTCAACTGATATGGCTCTAGGAATATGAATATGTTCATTCCCTTTGTGTCTGCTGTTTATTTGAATTAGTGGTTTACAACATTGATATGTGCATAGCCATTTCTTTACACTTAAAAATGCTCCACGTTGTGTTTTTGTCATTTCCTGATTAGTAGTTCAATATGGCTTTCACCCAAAAAAAAGTAGTTCAATGTGGCCTTGGTATTTTGTGAATCATCCAAGGATAACATCATTTCTACAGGTAAAAATGTTTTCTCTCTTTCATGCTCTCTTTTAGATCAGCCAATATTTGAATCCTGAATTTTCAGTTGCCTGACAAAATTTGGTGAGTTTTCTTTTCTTCCTTTCTAATCTGTATAAGCCATGTAGATTAGCTACTAACTAAGCATTGGTGACAGAATGTGATGTCTCTGATAGACTTTAGTCTTCATCTGGGCAGGTGTCTAGGGGAAAAAAGGTAAAATTTTGAGGATCAATAAGGAATATTGAGCATGTTCAGGTTATCTCCACAGAGGAATCCGAGATCCAAAGCCTTCAAGGTGAAGCGTGCTCTACGAATATGTGTTGTGCTTGGCGTTTGTATCTGGCTGATTTATCAAGTTCAACACTCACGTGAGAAGAAAGCATCCTATGGTGAAAATACAAAGGCTACCAGCCCTGAGTCTGTGAAGTTAAGGAGGAAAGGCCCTCATCCTTCTGTAGAAGACACAAGTCATAAGGGTGAGGAGGATAAAAAAGAAAACAAGCCAGAAAACCTTAATGGTGTGGAAGAAGAGATCCTGACTCAAAAGAATGAGCAAAGTAACAAGGAAATTGCTTCAACCAACCAGGAAAGTGAAGAGAATAAGATCAACAAGGAAAGTGATAGTGTGATCAAGGAGAATGAAGACAAAAATGAGGTGGAGGACAATCAAAGTAGAGAGATTAGTGAAGACAAAAGTGAGCCAGAAAAAGATACAGATAACAAGGAGAATGAAGAGATCAACCAAAACAGAAATGAAGCGAAGGAACATATGGAGGGAAATCAGGAGCAAAATAGTAAGGAAGATAAAGAGGAAAGCAATGAAACAAATGAGAATGGTAAGAATGAGGAAGTGGATTCATCTAAAGATCAAGTTGAGGAGAAGGAAAGGAACAATGATGAGCCCAGAGAGGAACAATATGCAGGAGATAATGCCTCCAGTGCAGTAGGTTTTAACAACACAGAACATTCTGACACAAAAGAGAACAACAAATTTGACCTGAATTCTAATGCAAATGGTACTGAAGACGCTCAGCTTGATCAGAATAAGTCAATCTTAAATGAAACAGAATCAAAATCTAATAAGCCCTCTAGTGATGGTGTAGAAACTCTTCACTTGCAGAATGAGACGGACACAACATCTAATTCAACCGAAAAACAGTTTGAAGCATCAGAAAACACCAACTCGAGAAATGGTACTAATTCTGAGCAGAATGACGATGTAAACTCTGTTCAGAGCAACACAAACAATGATGGAAATGTTAATGACGTCAATTCCTCTGATACTTCACCCCAGCAAAACAGTGAAGGATCCTCAAATTCAGAAAATAACAGTGACCAGAATAATTCAAACAGCAAAGAAAATGCTAATGACAATGGAAATGATGGTCATGGCGGGCCTGAGCAGGTTGAGAATGAGAACAATGTTACAAGTGAAAATGAGGATGGAGCTCAAAAGGAATCATTGGAATCACAAAAAGAGAAGGAAGAATCAGCACACTGATCATATAGACATACCAATCCTACATTGAATGATGAATGCAATTTTTTTTTTCCTGAAATTCATTATGATGTGGAATAGGTTTAGGAGCTTTTCCAGAAACAAATATAGCAATTAATCACAATGATGTTATTGCCCGGAGTGAAACTGATAATTCAAATAAACCAGTTGCTAGTTGCTCTCTTTTGGTTTTTGCTGAGAGATGTAATGTTCTTTCATAACCAATATGTATCAGTCAAGGTTTGTTCTTTGGCTTCTTACACCTTACCATGATTTGTCGTTTTGTTTTTATTTCTTACACCTATATGGATTATCCAACTTAATTAAATTTTTTTCTAGACTTTATGATTGGGTAGATCCTCATTTAGATTTGAAAAAAAAAAATGATCTGAGAAAAAGAGAAAAGTAGAATGCATTATATTACAAGGCTTACTTAAACATGAACAAGCAAAGCAATTAGTTTGTCCTTCACCAAGTCGATGGTGCCTTGGCAGCTAACATAAAGCGACAGTTATTTCTGTTTCACGCAAAGAAGGCATATTGCTTGGAGAAAGCAACCTGACAAAACCAAAAGGATAATGATTATGTCAAATTCATTTGAGCAAAGCTCTCATTACAATCATTTGCTTGCGATATTAGTAATTTGTAAAAACAAAATATATAGAATCATTGAATTAAACAATCAAAGTAGTGGGATAAAATAAGATGAAAATAAGGACCACAGAGCAGTGTCAAGTGCAAGTTCTAGATTACATTTCAAGCTACCATGTCAAACTAATGTCACCACCTTTTCTTAAACTTTAAGATGAGAAATCGGTTGTTTACTGCAATAAAATATCTTTTTAGTTAAGTTATCAAACTCGTACTGGTGCTTAACATCAGAAATTCTCTGGACTTGGATGTCATAAAAAAAGGGAGCCATTTGTATTATACAATAAGTAAATAAGTATTTGAGGATAAATAATATCATAACGATAGGTGATGTAAACTTTGTAATTAAATATACGTAAAAATAACTAACTCTTCTAAATTATTGTTTTTATCTAAAATAATAAATACTTTTTTATTGGAACTTGTTTAAAGAGTATGTCTCATCTCTAATAAAAATTAAAAGTATGTTAATACTTTTTATTAAATCAGCTTGAGTTATTTAGATTTTTCCGTACCCTTCCTTATATTTAAAGATAAGGGCAGTATATGGCTAATCTCAGAAACTCAGTACAAATAATGCTTAACATGAACATTTAAGTAACCAGAAATATAATTAAAATCATGAAGTTAACACACTTAGTGTTTTTTCTATCACTTATTATTATATCTGTTATTTTAAAAATTGATGTAAAAGGCGTAAGTTTTTTTAAAAAATTGTTATTAAGTGATAAACTATTAGAGATATTTTAATGTGGTTGTTTTAAAAATTGCATTAGTTTTTAAAACAATCATACAAAAAATATTACAAAAAAACATCAAATTCGCCAACCGTGTGATTCACTACCAAAGTAAATCTAATAAATCCCATAATATGTATATGGGTTATTGTGTAACATGCACACCATGTTGAGGGTGCATTCATGCTTCAACTGATTATAGCCACAGATTATGTATAAAACAAACCTATAAACTTTACATAAAAATAATTAAATTTATGGTTGCTAGCCTGCTTAGTGCATGCATGGACCCAACTAAAAGGGGGTGCAGATGTGCAGTGCAACTTAGAAGCTTTGTCATTTAAAGGAGGTAAAAGTTCCTTTGAAATTGAGAGACACTTCTGTTACACTGTCATCAAGCTAACTAGCTAAAGCGACACTTTGGACTCATTTAAAAAGCCCATGAAAGATGAAGAGATAGATATGATGACATTATGTCAAATTAAAATTGTAACAATGGCACATAACATAACTGTTATGTCATAACACATACTGGAATTATATATATATATATATATATATATATATTATGGTTCTTTTTTAAAGAAACTTTCTAAAGTCAATTCCAACTAAGGTTTATCTTTTGATAGTTCAAAGAACCCGTTAAATGTAATATATACATAGTCAGTACAGTTGGAAAAAGGAAGATGAAGCTATGAAGTAAACAACGGAATTTTATTAATTTTTAGCTTTTTATGTTGGTTTGTAATGATTTGTTGGCTTTATTTTGAGGGTTTCTTAGATTTTTTTTATGTATTTGATATTATGTAGTATTCAAAGGTAACATGTCTCTGTTGTTCTCATCATCTAT
The DNA here is from genome assembly GCA_037962975.1 of Clitoria ternatea. NCBI lineage: Eukaryota > Viridiplantae > Streptophyta > Magnoliopsida > Fabales > Fabaceae > Clitoria > Clitoria ternatea. Next base: position 17,856,340 of record CM075670.1, on the reverse strand, counting down.
AATATTGTTGTTGTATCACTCTCTTATGTAAGTGCGGTTAAACTAGTCTTTATAGTTTTTTAACGAAGTGTATTGAAAAAAAAAAATACATAGTGGTATGTATTATATGTGATTGAGGGATTTTTTAATCATACTATTTATTTTTTATTTGCACACTTTATTTACAAATGGTGGTGCAGCCACACAGGTGTATGACTTGAATTAATAAATAAAGGGGGCAAGTGTAGATGAGAAGCCCAGGTTGCAATGCATGTTGGGTTTTGGGAGAATACAGAACCATTTGACCTCCTAGAAGGTGGGTTGAATTCAAGGGTGAAAATTTAAACACGGCATAGTTGTGACTTACCTTATGGTAGAAATTCACATATGATGACATACAACTAGCAAAAAAACACTTGTTTTACATGACAAGATATTAAATATTAGGTTGTATTATTATAAAAGCAAAAATTACCATATTTTTAAAAAGCGTAATATACCTAGACTAAATTGGACTCTTAAAATTATGTAAGAATAACATATATAACATAATATACCTTTATATAATAAAACATACTTGACAACATTTACAACTTATTTCATATCGGTGCATATCCTTTTATTATGATTTTATTTGATGAAGAAATGAAATGAGGAAGAAAGAAATAGGAAAAAATAAAAGAAAAATGAGATAACAAACTATGTTGTTTGGATATATATATATATATATATATATATATATATATATATATATATAGAAATAAAATAGATACATAAATTTATTGTTTGAATGAATAAAAATAAATTAATTATAAAAAAATAAATTAAATTTTATGCATAAAAATTTAATTCTTTATTATAATAAATTTAATATATAATAAAAATTATTATTTATTTTTAATAATATATTACATTATTATATATTTAAATAAATAAGCTTAAAAATTCTATATATTCTCTTATTTTCTTCCATTTTAAAAGAGAAAATTAATTTTTAGTGGATCTTATTTCCTTTTTCTATCTTCTGTATCTTTTTTTTTTGTCCTTAAGAAATTTCATCACATTTTCCTAACTTTTCATTTCCTTTCCAACCAAACAAAGGGTAGAATAAAAAAATTAAATTCACAATAGTTTATCATTTATTATGATCATTTTCACACCATTTCTTACCTTGTAAAGCCACGAACCCGCGCTGCGTGCCCCTGTATTTCATTCACTAGCTCCAACAACTTCTAACTTCTTGTTCTAATGTATGTGCTTTCTCTTTTAATGTGTTGATTCTTGATTATTTATCTCATTTTCACATTGATCTCACTCTTTTCTCCACTCTTTCAATAATCCATCATCTTGTATTTATTCTCTTTGGGGTGATAGATCTCTTCCAGAAGAGCATATAATTGATTCAAATTATTGGATTTCCTAACAATAAATTGTAGAAACTCAGACAACTCCTTCATGGTTTTGCAATGAGTTGGTATCCTTAGGATTGGTCGGCCTTATCTGCATCAAATGGTTATCGTTTCCCATGCCACCAATGTTGGAAATATACACTAAAAGCCTATATAGGACGCATCGTTTTGAATAAGTCATTTTTTGTTAAATAGTTTAACAACCTTTATTTATCCTTGGAGTAATAGGTCATATGAGAGTTATTCCTAAAATCTCCCTAGTCAAGTATTTACATGGGGACATGTAAATACATTAAGACTAGTGTGTGAGTGTGCTGATGATCTGATCTCACAGATCATGGATATAAATGATATCAAGTCTTCACACGGGTACACATTAAGAGTAATGATTTACTGGACAGACCCACCATGAGAACGTTGCATGGATCGTTACATGGATGTCATAAACGATTCTCAATGTGATAATGGTATATGTAGTCCTTTGACCTGAAGTCATTACGATTCCTACATAAGGAGTTTGTTGTTTTAATACAATCAAACGTCTTCTGTAACAAGAGGACTATAAAGGTTATGGTTAGGCAATGAACAAATTATACAGAGGGATGTGAGTGATGTAGATGGGATTTGTCTCTCCTATGTGACAGGAGTGATATCTATAGGCCACTTGATGAAGTGAGACTAAGGAAATGCATGGCCATGCTAGAAAGAATAAATATTGGATATTTATTCAGATAAAGTCTACTCCGGTATTAAGTAAAATAAATTGGACCGTACAAGGATGACGCGACTATGCCTTGGGTCCAATTAGGATATCGTGACAAAATAAACAAACATATAAAATAATTATCACTTATAGGTTATTGATCTGTTCCCGACCGGGGTCTAGGATCCGGTGTGGGACCAGCCACAAAATTATAGGTTGAATAAGGTTGGAGACCGGTTTTGTGTATATCTGGTCTCTGTAATCTGACCTCTCGGTGAGAGAAACCGGTCTCGTTGTCCTTGAGATCCTTCACACCGACCTCACGCGTTGGTGTGGGCGACAGGTGGTGTCACCTGCGGAGATTCTCCGACGCTCAAGTTAGAAAAGTGTATAAACTCAGTTAATACTCAAGCAGTATAATAGAGAGTCTGAGAGCAAGAATAACGTAACCTAGCATGTGTATTGGAACATGTTATTTATAGTTGAGCGTGGAAGATGAATCGTTGGGTGCAAGTGGGCCCATAGGTTCTGATGCCGTGTGTAAAATGTCAATCAGAACGGCCCAGTATTCAGAGTATGCCAGGGGGTAGGACAATTAGCAGTGTACGATTCTGACACAGGGATGGAGGATAGTCACCTTTTCCGTAAATTATGCTTACAATTGTACCTACTCCTTTCGGTGAATGAAAGGGACGTATTCCGCTGTGTAGAGTATCTTTCTCGTTATGACAGTGGCAATCAGATAGAGGTGTCGGATGAAAGAGAGCGGATACCGACCGGTGGAGAGACTTGCATCGTATAGTTGTAGACCGGGTCGGTATTCTGTGATACCGGTTGATCTCTAGGACAGCTGATATTTTTGCTGACTGGATCATTATCCCGTGACACCGATTGAACTTCTAGGCCGGCTAAGATAATGATCTCTTAGTCTTAGGGCCGGTATCCAAACCGGATAACCTTGGGGCCGGTATCCAGACCGGATCAGTTATGTTGATAATAAATAATATTCGGACATAATGATGCATTGCTAGATGCCGCTCTTACTTTATATTAATAATAAAATAGTTTATTATTAATATAATCGAGTATTTTACCTGTATGGTCACACACATAGAGTAAGCCCATCAGAAAATAGCTTTTTATTTTAGTTGGACTAAAATAAAACTATTGGGCCTAACTCATTTAGAATGAGTAAGGAGCCCACTCTTTAGAGAGCAAATTAGGTCAAACCTAAGCCTATAAATAGAGCATAAGAAGCATAGGCGGCAACCCAAAAAGAGACACAAAATACGCAAAAGTTGCAAAAGCTACATGCCGTCAAACTAGCATTTGGAAGGTGTAGCATTTCTGGTGGGAGTACTCGTGTGGACTCCTAAAGGACGAGGCTACGATTGCTTCGATATTCTTCAAAAGGTAATCCTAAAACACAATATTTTTTTTGTGTTTGCCTTATGCTGTGAAACACAGTGCTTTGCAAATCCTATGAGAATCCTTGTATTTCCGCTGCTCATACACTAAGGATTCCCTAACAGTGGTATCAGAGCCTGGTTGCAAAACCGTGTTTTGGGCAAATATTTGTTTAAAAATAAACATGTGAAAAAAAATTCTTTTATGAAAAGAATTGTAAATGTTGAATCTTTTTACAAAGGTTGCCTCTTTTCTTAGATATGATTCAAAGGTTACATTTTTATTGAAATATTATGTAAAGGTTATATTTTTTACGAGATATGTTGCAAAGGTTGCACCTTTTTGAAAGTTAGTATAAATTTAATTTTTTTTTGTGTATATTGGTCGTTTTTCTCAATATTTTAATTAAAGAACATATTTTTGGGATGTGCTTTATTATATGAACATGTTGTATGTTGCAATGGTGATTGTTTTATATGTGTTCTAATTATAAGGCATGTTTTATGTTTATTTAATTAAATTGAACTCAAGAGTTGTATGCAATGCACGTCTATATACTTTCTCTTTTCTAATATGAATTGTTCATGTGAGATTGTGTTTAGAAAGTTTAAGAGTTAAACCCTAGCCGTAATGAAAACTAGGATTCAAAAGTTGAAACCTAGCCGTAGTGGTATTTTATTTATTTGTAAATGTTACAAATAAAATATTTGATTTTAATATTATATTTTAAATTCGATTTGTAAAAGTTGCTAATCAAATGTTAATTGTTTGTTAAATTTCAAGTTTGTAAGAGTTACAAATTTAAATAATTTATTCTTATTAATTTTAATAGGATTTGCATCGTTTGTGATCTTTTTAAAATTAATGTGATTTGTAAGAGTTACAAATTTAAATAATTTATTCTTATTAATTTTAATAGTATTTACATCATATGTGATCTTTTTAAAATTAATGTGATTTGTAGGAGTTACAAATTGATTCATATTTATTAAATTTAATATGATTTGTAATTGTTACAAATAGAAGAAAAGATCTTTATTAAATTTAATAATTTTAAAATCAAATATTTAATCCTTAATAAATTTGATAGGATTTGTAAAAGTTACAAATTAAAGATAAGATCTTTAACAAATTTAATAGGATTCAAAATAAAAATATCTTGAACTCTAGAGATAAGGTCTAAAATTTAAACCTTGATCGTTACTAAAAAATAGGATGATTGTTGAGACTCTAGAGATAAGGTTTAAAAGTTAAACCTTGACTATTCCTATTTTAGGATAACTGTAAGGGTCAAAAGATAAGGTTTAAAAGTTAAACCTTGGCTGTTTCAAAATTTAAGATTTCAAATTGTTTGAAATCATAACCGAATATTTTAAGCTGTTAATGGTCAGTGGGACGTTCTGGCTAGGAAAGACTTGGTACTTAAGTGGTCACTCCGGATCCACCTCTCTTTCCTGGGAACTAACCTGATTACAGTACTAAATTTTGGGTTGGAACACCCCTTGACCCTGTCTGTTGAACGGTCAACGGAGCCGTCAAACTTCTTTGCGTAGTTTTGCTTTTATGACCCCGCGTGTTTAATTATGTGTTTTAATATTTATTTTATTTTAAATATAATTGATTACTCTATTAATTGATTAATTAACACGTCCAACAGTGAATGGTTATGGTCTTAGATTTTTTTTATTTAATTTTAAATACAGCCAGCATGCTGTGCCTTTCTCTATTCTTAAATTTCTTCTCTCAACCCTTCACTCGTATGTAAAACGAGTTTTCTTTATTACATTGAAATCTTGGAAAAGCCAACAAGGTGGAGACCTAGAAGAAACCTAGGGTGGTGACTCTTGGTGGATATGACCTTGAAAGGAACAAAGGAGTGGTGACTCCAGGAGGATGGTGGTTTCAAGAAGTAGGACTTCACGAAGTCAAGACACCATAGTTCCTTTAGGTTTATTTTATTTTATTTTCTAGGAAGACCATAACTATCTCACAATTTTGATTGCATGTTTTGGGGTTTTATTTTACGTTAAAGCGTTTAATGAAAGTCGGTAATGAACAATAAGAAAATTAAAATCCCTCAAGCCCGACAATCATACCTTCCAATAAGTAATAACGTCTAACATGATATAGATAAAGTGCAGGTCACGTCATAGTTAGGTGCCTTTATTTATGTTTAGAAGGACATGATTGGATAATTGGATTATCCAAGTATAACTTATTAAGTTTTATTCAAATAGATATTTTTCAATTGGATTGGAAAAGCATAAAGGTATGAACAGTTTAAAACACGTTCTAATAAACAATAGTCATCAATGCTAATTTCAATAAAGTGTAGGTTCTGCCAAAGCAGGGTGCTTTTATTGATATTAGTAAAGGATGATGGATAATTGAATTATCCAACCATTTGTTATTGGACTTATCTAGGTAACTTTAATCAGATTGAAGATGTAACACCTCTATTTTTATTTTTATATTAACATTCTGAAGGAATTAAATTATGGTTCTTTAGAACTTTTTAATCTACGTATTATTTATGATTTTTTGGATTTTTTTGGAATATTTGAATTATTTTAATAAAATAATATTTTTTAAATAATTTTAAATTCATATAAAGTGACTTAAAATTAAAAATATTTATAAGAAAGTGAAGTTAAATTATAAGAAAATTTTAAATTTTTTTTAAAATGATCAGTTTGAGAAAAATCTTGATTTTTTCCAATCGTTAAAAAATTGGAAACGTATCAATAAATTTTTATTAATAGAAAATTTTAGATTTTTAAAATTTAAACTTTATATTACTTATTATAAAATTAGTGAGGACTGATATAATATCGCTAAATTTCAAAAAGGACTGATTTTGAATATTTAAAATATACAGAGTGAAAGGTTACTATTTGGCTTAATAATTCAGCCGTCATTTACTATGCAAAACACTGTGCATATACGAAATTTTCAAAAGGTGCATAGTAACTAGGAATGAATTTTTCAAAAAATGCATAGTACTTTTATATTAAAATAATAGAATGCATAGTAATTTTCCTTTCTATAAATACCGAATGAATTCTTCTTTAGAATTCACAATTTTAGATTAAGTTTTCTCAATATAGTAGTGCTAGTGAGATAGTGGTGGAAGTAAGAAAGAGAAATAATTTTTTTTGGAAAAAGGTTCTGCTAAAATCCTAAGGTAAGAATACCTCTCTTTTATATTTTTTAGGGTTATTTTCATATCGTTTTTAGAAATATATTATTATACTGAAAATAATATTATTTTAAGTTACTATTCTGAATAGTAAAATACTATTTCAATAGTAAATTACTATTTCAATAGTAAATTACTATTCAAATAGTAAATTACTATTTACCTTTACTATTCACGTTTTACTATTTACCGTTACTATTCACGATTTACTATTTACCGTACTATTTACGTTTTACTATTTACTATTACTATTCATACTTTACTATTCACTATTCACTATTCAAAATTTACCATTTCTGCTTTAAGTAGTAATCTTAATTTTCATCTTGTAACTATATTAAAATGAAATTGGTATGTTTTAAAACTCGAAGACGAGGCGCGCACGAATTTTCAATAACGAATCAGTATACAAGAGGTAAGGGGGAGTGAGATAAGGATATAATATGAAAAGACATAAGAATAATGGGAGGAGTCCCCTACTCCTTTTAAATTTAATAATATGAGTATTTTAAAATATTAACTTCTTAACTTAAAATTTATAATAAAATTTAAATTAAATATCTGATGTAACTAACTCTTAAATACCTATGCAAATACCTGGATAACCTATGCGAACTGGACTGAACCTATGCAAGGACTGAGATTATTATGACCTGTATGGACTGAACTATACCTATGCGAGGATTGGACTATATGGACCTACATACACCCATACAAGGAATGGACTATAAAGACTCAAAATCAATCTTATTAATCTAAATAACCATTAAGATTTGAATTACATTATGAGTTATATTTAATTTATTTGAATTTTTTATAATTAATAATATTTTATATGATTGATGATATTTAGTTATAATTGATAATGCTTGATTTTGATTGATGATTTTGTGATGTGGAGTTTGAGCATATAGCGAACATGACGGAAAGCGGAAACTCAGTAAGAATTTTCTTACCTTACTCTTTAAATTTTTATTACTTTAGATCTTTTCTTCTAAGAAATTTTTTTATTAACTTTACTTTCAATATTTAGAATAAAAAAATAATTAGTATTTATTTTAGAAAAAAGACATTTTATGAAAATTAATTTATAACAAATTGAGACAATTAAATCTTGAATTAAAGAAAAATTTTACAATTTGAAGTATTTTTGGATTATTCTATTCTAATAAAATAAAATTTTCAAAAGAAAATTATTTTATTTTTCCAACTTAATAACTAAAGATATTTGGAAATAATTGAGAATTAGATCTTATTAAGATTCAATTTGAGAAAGATTATGCAAAGTTTTATATGAGAAAGTTTTGAGATATTTAAGGCTTAGAAACTCAATTTCAGTGAGATTCGAAAACTGTACCAAATTTATTTCTGTGGGATAGAAATTCAGAGAATTGAGAAAATGTACAGTTTAATGAAATGATGTTATAAACCTTTAAGGTATTTATTAATTGAGTTTCTAAAAGCCTTAACCAATTAAATACGCGAGTAGTTCATGCATCATAAATCATTAAAGTGAAACAAAATGATATTGTCTGGGGACGAATTATAGAAACCGAGGATACATTAGAGGAGGCTTAATTACGAGCCTTGGGATGAGAGGGTGTGAAAAGGTGCTTCAGGGGACTTGGGGTAGCTCCCTAGTGTCGGGTACTTTCACAATAAAAACTTTCTCAATCTGACTAGTCTCTAAGTGTTTCCATACCAATTGAGCTGTTCATATTATTATTATCCAGACTTATAGAACAGTGTAAACTCCTGGTTGACCCAGTGCAAATTAAAATTTAAGGGCCCACATATATAGGTAAGTTATGATGAAGATATTGCATAACATTCATGCATTCATAATTGATTGTGTATGTGATTGTGATTGTGATTGATATTAATATGTATTGGTTTGTGAAAACCCTTTATTGCTTATGTCTTATTCGAGAATATTATATTCTGTTTCTCACTCATTTCTCCGTGTTTTTGTTTCATATGTTTTAAATTGATGGTTTAGAGGGAAGGATCGAAGAATCTTGACAGTAAATATAGTGCGTTCTAGAAAGGGAGCTCGGTATGAATACCGTGGTCCAATGAATAAATAAAGTTATTAAGTAACTGCTTTTGGGCCATGGAGTTTCCTCTCTTTCTTATAATGTTTAATATTTATTTTCTTCGGATGAATGTAAAATTACTTTATAAAGTTTTAATAATATTTACGAGGTATTTCAGAAATAATGTATGTAATTTATTCTGATAGTTTCCTTTTAACAATCATTTCTTTAGTAAAAAAAATTACGAATTTTTCTAGTATTTATTAAGTTAGAGAGGGCGTTACAGAAGAACCTAGAAGCGTTAATATTAAGTTTAAATGCCTTCTAATAAGTAATACTCGTCGAGACTAATCTCAATAAATAGTGGGCTTGCCAAAGCAGGGTGCTATCATTTATACTAGTAAGGCGCGATGGGATAATTGTAATATCCAAATTGTTTTTATTAGGCCTAAACTTAACTAAGTTTTTTAATTGGATTGAAAATAACTTAGAGGTATAAGGATTGAGCTTAAATTCATAAGATGAATAAGGGTAAAAGTTACCACTCAATCATCCAAGAGTTGCATGAGATGCAATTGGAAATGTGTTTCCTACGTAAATAACCAAGGGTTGGGCGATCAGCCAAAGCTGACTCAACACTAGGCGAAATATGGATCTTGGCCCACTAGAAAAATCTTCCAACGGGATTTTTTATGATTCAGTGAGGGTATTTGTTTTGAATCAAAATAGTGGGAGACAACATATTATATTTAATGACCAAAATTTAAATATATTTTGAATAGAAGTGATAGATTTGCATGTAATTTGTTTTAGAATAACCATGACAAACCAAATATTATTTTGTTACAATTTGTTCTTTGGAAGGACACTTTATCTGAAAACATGTCTAGATAGGTATCGAGACTTGAGAATTATCTTCAATAAAGAGGAAGTGGCAGTGTGTCATGTTTGGCTTATATATGATCTATGGTTGGGTCTTGAGTACCCTATAGAGTCTGCATAAACTCTGAGCTGTAAAAGGTAATATGAATATATGGGAGATATACGATATGATTGTATATAGACTCTATTAAGGCCGAGTTGGTCTAGAAGTCTAAAAGATGATCAAAAAAGGAAATTGTTTCCAGTTTTAGCCAAATAAGACATTAAAATAATTTGTCTAAAGAACTTGAAGGAGTTCAAAAGAAAGGAAAGTAAGATTTCCACTACAAGTCATGTTATAGAAGTCAAGTTATTTTACTTCACTAATGTTAGTATCAGATACTAGTAATAGATCTCACATTTTGAAAGATCAAGAAAGTAGATCACTTGCTAAGGATGGAGAAATCTGTGTAAAATTGAGCAAAAGTTGCTACAATAAAGATAAGATCTTTACCCATTGGGCTAGTTAGTGAATTAGACATTGTGCATATTGTTTCTTGTTGGACAAGAAATGTTTTTTTATATAAAATAACTTTATTTCTTCAAAAGGATGTTGATGCACAATTGAGTAATGGATTCCACATCCTAAATCTCAAAACACCCATCTATAACATAACTGTCAAAGTAGGTTAAAATAAGTGATTTTGAACCTTACTTACATGGTATTGTCTTCTAAGGCAAATGAATAAGAAACACATTTCTAAATACCATTAATATGGTTAGATGGAATCTTTTGATTTTAGAATCAATTGAGACATGTAAATCTTATTTATTGGAGAGATAATTGAGACCTCATTCATTGAAAATATGAGTAATCTATTATTTAATACATGATGATGTATGTGGGCCTATTGGAAATATAACTATATATGTTTTTCAATACTTCAACATACTAATTGAAAAGTCAATGAGTATGAATTTATGTAACGTAAGTTAGAAATTCTTTGAAAAGTTCAAAGAATTCATAATGAAGTGAAAAACCAAATTGGCCAGACAATTAAAGCTCTTGATTAGATCAAGATAGCAAATAATTTGAGCTACAAGTTTGATAACTATCTAATAGAGTGAGAGATTACCTCTTAACTCATTCCTCATGGAATGCCATAATAGCATCTCTACAGGAAAAAGTCAAACCTTGTTGGACATAGTTTGATTATTGATTATTATCAAACATCTTTAACTCCTTCAACGTTCCTTTATTAACAAAATTTCCACACTTAACCATGTTCCATCTTAGACTTTCTTAAAAAAACCATATATGATATGGACTAGGAAGAAAAATAGTATGTCTTTACTAATAATTTGGAACTATGATGCTTCTATAGAGCATCCAACTCTGACAAGGTCAGAGTCAAATTAGATAAATGTCTTCTGTGAGATACCCAAAGAAAGCTAAGGGTTATCATGTCTATAATCCATTTGAGAACAAAAGGCTTGTTGCTTAAAATGTTGTATTCTTGAATAAAAGTACATCTCTTAAAGAATCAGTGGGAGGATAGTAGAACTTGAAGAAATTCAAGTATCACAAAGCATTCAAAAGTCAAGTATGGACTTAGAGTAGAAATCACAAAATGTTGTGACATCATTAGCTCCGGTAGCATAAGACTTGCGTAAGATCAAATAGGATATGTAAGAAAATCTAAAAGATATGGATATCTTATCAGGAAGGAGGCATATTGCTAATTGATCAAGTCTCTTGTGAAAAGGCCAATGCAAGTTTAGATTCTAAGACATGACCTAAGACCATGGGATTTGAAATGGGCTCCATGTATATTAACAAGGTTCGAACCTTGGTTGACGCACCTAAAGGGTAAAACCTATAAGATGCAAGTGGGTTTTCAAAAGGAAAACTAAACATGGATGGTAATAAAAGTACCTTTAAAAGCAAGATTGACAAAATTCAATTAGCTTAAAAACCATTCAGATCCTGCTTGTTATAGTAGTATACCACCATTATAAGATATGGTAGATAGATGTCAAGATGGAAATCATCTTGAAGATGTGTATGTGACACAACCTAAAGGCCTTTTATGCCTGAACTGCAAATGTTCTATTTATGGACTAAAGCAAGCTTTTAGAAGCTAGAATCTTCATTAAAGAATGAAGATAAATCTTATGACTTTAAAAAGGTTAGTAACTGCACAATTATAGTTTTAGTATTACATGTAGAAGACATGCTTCTTCTAGAACTAATAATATTCTCATTCTATAGTCAGGAGTATCCTTAAACACTTAAGAAGGACTAAGGATTTGATCTTGATAAATGGAAGATAAGCTCGTTGTAAAGGTTACATCGATGTCAATCTTTTGATTAATTTGAAAGACTTAAGATTGAAATAAAAATATATGTGTTGTCAAGATGGTTACGATGTATGCTTGGAAGGTTCAAAGCAAGAAACAATCGTTGGTTCTACTAAAAAATCTATGTATTTTGCTATGTTAAATTACAAAAAAAGTCAATTTACATTTAATCATTCTAAATGTTTTATACCCTATGAGTTTCCACTGTGATGACAATTGAACCATAGAACAATATAAGGAAGTGGATTAATCCAAGCACATACTTAAATAGTTTCATCTTTAGAATATGTGAAAATATGCAATGTGCATACTAACAAAATTGTTGGGAAGCCACTAGTAAAACCGCTTACGTAGTAAAAGCATAAGGGCACTATAGACGTCATTGGGCATTGACCATATCGGCTCTAAGTGCAAGTGGGAGATTGTTGGAAATATGCACTAAAAGCCTATATAGGACGCATCATTTTGAATAAGTCATTTTTTGTTAAATAGTTTAATAACCTTTATTTATCCTTGGAGTAATAGGTCATATGAGAGTTATTCCTAAAATGTCCCTAGTCAAGTATTTACGTGGGGACATGTAAATACATTAAGACTAGTGTGTGAGTATGCTGATGATCTGACCTCACAGATCATGGATATAAATGACATCAAGTCTTCACGCGGGTACACATTAAGAGTAATGATATACTGGACAGACCCACCATGAGAACGTTGCATGGATCGTTACATGAATGTCATAAACGATTTTCAATGTGATAATGGTATGTGTAGTCCTTTGACCTGAAGTCACTACGATTCCTATATAAGGAGTTTGTTGTTTTAATATAATCAAACGTCTTCTGTAACAAAAGGACTATAAAGGTTGTGGTTAGGCAATGAACAAATTATGCAGAGGGATGTGAGTGATGTAGATGAGATTTGTCTCTCCTATGTGACAGGAATGATATCTATAGGCTACTTGATGGAGTGAGACTAAGGAAATGCATGGCCATGCTAGAAAGAATAAATATTGGATATTTATTCAAATAAAGTCTACTCCGGTATTAAGTAAAATAAATTGGACCGTACAAGGATGACGCGACCATGCCTTGGGCCCAATTAGGATATCGTGACAAAAGGAACAAACATATAAAATGATTATCACTTATAGGTTATGTTGATAATAAATAATATTCAGACATAATGATGCATTGCTAGATGCCGCTCTTATTTTATATTAATAATAAAATAGTTTATTATTAATATAATTGAGTAATTTACCTATAGGGTCACACACATAGAGTAAGCCCATCAGAAAATAGCTTTTTATTTTAGTTGAACTAAAATAAAACTATTGGGCCTAACTCATTTAGAATGAGTAAGGAGCCCACTCTTTAGAGAGCAAATTAGGTCAAACCTAAGCCTATAAATAGAGCATAAGATGCTCATAGGCGACAACCCAAAAAGAGACACAAAATACGTAAAAGTTACAAAAGCTACACACCGTCAAACTAGCATTTGGAAGGTGTAGCATTTCTGGTGGGAGTATTCGTGTGGACTCCTAAAGGACGAGGCTACGATTGCTTCTGTGACGCCCAAATTTTTTTAAATAAATTTTTTTCGCGTCTAAAGAATCATTATGAAATTTGTAATTTAAATTCTGAGGTCACGTAAAAATTTGATAAATGTGGAATATTATCATGCATACTAGTCATGGACAAATAAAACATAATACATTTATATAGCAGAAATGATAGAGAAGATTACAGTACATGGTACATAATATTATTACAAGCCATTAAAATTCAAATGAAGTCAAAGTCCAAGCAATAAATCATAAAAACTTCATTAATTGCACCACTCGTCATTCTGTGTAGCATGCACTGTAAAAATAATGTAAGAGTGAGACAGAATATAGAATAAATATAAAATAAGTAAAGTTGCACAAACACAATCAACAAACCATAATGATATGATGAATATGCCAAAAAAGGTCATTTACATTTAATAATCTTTAATTTAGTCAAATGATGTCATGCTGAATCCATTTTGGTTTGGTAGGAATACTGCAGTAAAAAGTCTCATAGAGACACAAGTAAGAATTAATATCAACCATGAATCCCTACCCTTCATGGCTCTCAAGTACCGAAGTACACAAGTAGGAATTAGCATCAACCATGAATCCTTACACTCCATGGCTCTTAGCGAAAATAGGGCTTTAACTCATCATGGAGTAACCCGCTACCAGGGCCGGCAATCATGGAACCCCTAAATTCCATGGTGCGTCCAAATGCTTATGATGCATGAATGCCTTTAATTCTCTTTATCGATTTAACATACCATGATATCAATATTTCCATAATCACTTGGAAAACCACAAGTCCTCAAGGGACACATCACATATATTAATTCTCAAAATCATGGATTTACAGTTCAACAACATATTTAATAAACCACAAGGCATTCATGTATACATTAGTTTAATCATTCATAATTATTCATCACAAAGATAAACATACTGTATGACATTCATAGGACATTCAATAACATCCATAATAATTAACAATCTCTCAATGATTCATAAATAAATCATTACCCACATGAAAAATATCATTTTCATTTATAATAATCATCATAGGTAATTTTAGAAATTTACAACAGTAACATACATTAGTAAAATGACCATAACATGAGCAAATCAAATCCTTTTTAAGCAATTCCACTTTCTATATATCCATAACATAATTATCTACAACTTTTATGAAGACGTCAAAGTCTAAATATGTATGTATAATTCCCAGAATATTAATATTTACACAAAATAGAAGGTACATATTCCAGAACAGACATGCTATAGTATTTTGACTATAACTCATGCTATACATATCCAAATCAGTCGGTTCAAGTCCCAAAATTCACATAACGAAAGGATTTACAACTTTGATGAAGAAGTCAGAGTCAAATTCACACATTTTCAGCTTCAAAATTAAGTAACAAGCTACGAAAATAAATATGGAAATCCTAGAACAGCATACAATTCTACCCATTCCATATTTATTCACAATCCTATCCCCTCTTACCTTGATAGAGGATCTTAGATTGGTTGAAAAACGTTCTCTTCTTACTGTCCTAGCTTCAGATCAAAGGTGACTTGACGGATAAAAGGAAATAGGAGAGAGACTTTACTAAATTTTAGTTTGTTCTAAGAATTCAGACTTGGGAACGAGACGTAGTATCGATTTAATAATGCAAAAGACAAGTGGGGGACAAGCTTTTTCGTAATTGGATTGTAGTAGGGTGTTAGGTGCATTATTTACGGTGATAATGGAGGTTTTAGATAAGAAAATGAGTTGTATTGTTGACCATTTCCGCCGCCTACATAATAGAGCTTGTATGATTGAAGTAAATATATTAAAATATGTACAAGATGATATGATTGGAGTAAAATATTAATTCTGACACTGGTTCGGTATTTTGGGCATGTCTCTTTCCGAGAAGAATTCATCAGAGCCTCTTTTCGTTCAGAATTGCTCCACTCGGAAGGGAATTCGCTCGGAAATGTTTCTGCTTGAAACACAGTCATAACTTTTCTTTCCGAGTGAGTGACCCACTCGGAAATGTCTCACTCGGAGACACATTCAGAAATATCTCACTCGGATATATCTGCCCGAAAAGTGCTCGTTCAAAATTAGCCATTTTTATTCAGAATTGATTCACTCGGAATTTCTCTCGGAAGTGCGTCACTCGGAAATCTTACAACCGAAAGATCATTCGGAGTCGAAGTTCAGTCCTCTCTCAGAAATCTTTCCACTTGGGAATATTACTCGGAGTCGAAGGCAATCTCGAAGACGAACCCGAGCACAAGCTCTCGGCAACTTTGAATATGACCCGAGCACAGGCTCTAGGCAATCTTTATGACACCCGAGCACGAATAGAATGAAGGGGGTTCACCACTTGGATATTTACTTCCCCCGGGAACGTTTCACTCGGAAACGTATTCATTCGATGTCAAAGTCTTTCTCTGTTCCAGAAGTACTTCCCCTGGAAATGACCCACTCGGTAGTCTCAATCGGTGACATATCACGCGGGAATCGGAAAGGTCTCACTTGGTGTCATCCACTTGGAAATGTCTCACTCGGTACCATCCCACACGGAAGTGTCGCACTCAGGGACACCCCACTCGGGAAAGTTGTATTTAAGTCGGAGATACCCCACTCGGGAATATCCCGGCCCGAGAAGTACTCATTTGAAATCAAAGCTTTTCTTCGTTCGGAAGTACTTCTCTTGGAAACGTTTCATTTGGAAATGAGTCACTCAGAGACATTTCATTCAGAAATGAGTCACTCGGAGACGTTTCACTTGGAGACGTTTCACTCGGAGACATTTCACTCAGAGACGTTTCACTCAGAAGTATCTCCGAGGCCAGGACTCCCTTCACTCGAAAGTGGTTCTCTTGGTCATGACTCACTCGGAAACATCTTAACCTTCCTTCACTCGGAAGTTCTCTCGGTTATACCTCACTCGGAAACATCTTATCCTTCCTTTACTCGGAAGTTCTCTCGGTCATACCTCACTCGAAATCAGATTCCTTTCTTCACTCGGACAGTCTTATCTCAGTCACTCGGAATATCTTATTCGAAGGTACTTCACTCGGTAATCTCCCAATCAGAACGCTACCAGAGGTTAACATCAAAGGAAGTGATCCGGTCTCAATACCGGTATCCGATCTGCTATACATATTTCAACGTCTTTGATAAGACATCCACATGTAACCGGTGTCATCGGTATACATCCGGACTGTAATTCCGTATCAGGCGTTCTCCCTATACCGGTTATCCAGGATAACACCATGACATCGGACAATACACACGTCACTGTGCTAATGACAAGGATTGTTGCTACAGGGATCGATCAATAATTCCCTACACTACGAGCCAAACTTTGCTCACGGGAATGGTCAACTTGTTCCCTAATCCTAGTCTACATTCTCTACGCTCAATATAAAATAGCCACTTGACCCAATCATGCAGGTAAGTGCGCAATATAATAATGCTAATGGGAGTTGGTGGTTCCCCACCAACGAGTCCTCGTTAATCGAGCCAATCAGGTATATGAACTAACTTCATGATTGAAGTTGGGGATCTTCCTCTTCTTCCTCAGCCCTTTACGACTGAATCTTCTCGGAATACATTCCTTACTTGGAATATAATCACTGACTTGAGCGTCGGAGAATCTTTGCAGGTGACACCACCATTCGCCCACTTCAACGCGTTAGGTCGGTGTGAAGGATCTCCAGAACGCCCAATCCGCTCTCCTCATTCAAGGATAACGGATACCTACATCGGATACACATACATCCGGTCTACTAGACGGTATTGACATACTATTTGTGACTGGCTTGAGATCGGATCTCTTGACCCCGGTCCAGGACAGATCATTGGCACGCCCAGTGGGACACGATAAAGTTATTCCCATATCCTTTGACAGAGCAGGTAATCCACCATGCAAGGCGAAGCACAAGACTCCATGGAGAATCAAGTTGAAGGCAGAACCAATCCTAATGCCTACAGAAAACTCAACCTTGATTCTCATGGGGGCAACTCAAAGAAGATAGTAACAGTGTCTGATCCTGATCCTCGCGATGAGTTGATCAGACAACTTCAGAGGGAACTCGCTGAACTGCGAAGAGAAAAAAGGCAAAGCGAGGATAAAGAGTCATCTCGCACGCGAAATACTCCCCACACAACTGACGGTGAAAAGTCCACCACTCTTCAGTACTCAAAGATCCCAACCTTTGAGGAGGGAGAACAAACTCGCGATTCTGAGGATGCAGCTTCCCGAAGAAGGAGAGATTCAACAACAGCACCCCCATTGTCTTACAATCTGAAGGTTCCTTTTTCAAGGAGACTTATGGGCATCAGCATCCCCAAGCACCTTCAAACCACTCAACCACTTTCCATCGGAAAGTATAATGGTGAAACTGATCCAACTAAGCACCTCGATGCTTATGTGTTTGAAGCCATGTACTTGGGGGCTGATGAAGACGTGATGTGCCGAATGTTCCCTCGAACATTGTCTGAGGAAGCCCTCGGGTGGTTTAAAGGCCTACCTTCTGGATCCATAGATTCTTGGACGGAAATGGCAGCTGCCTTTGAAACCCATTTTGTCATCTCCAGAGACGTACCCAAGACGTCTCATACTTTGGCTCAGATCAAGCAAGGTGAAACAGAGGGCTTAAAAGATTTTCTGAAGAGGTTTTATAAGGAAGCAGCCCTGGTTCCTAACCTCACAGAATCTATCAAGCTGCATATCGTGATTGAGGCATTGCAGCCAGGATCAGCTTTCGCTCTTTCATTAGCAAAGAGCCCCCCGACAACTTTTGAGGAGTTCAGGAAAAAAGCCTCAAAGTATGTGAGCATAGAGATGCACTTGGAGGCAATGGCTGCAAAGAAAAAGCCACCAACACCATCTCCCCAAACCCAGAAGGGTAAGGAGAAGACGAGGTCAGAACGCATGGAGAGGCCATTCACCAATCCTAAGGTGGATAACCGCCCTCCTCGACCTCGAGAAAGGCATGTCAATTCTTTCAGCCATTATGCACAGTTATCTGCCAGACCATCTCAGATTTTGAGAGAGGTCGGATGGCCAGTCTTTAGCACATATGGCATCAGGAGACCAGCCCCTATGAAAAGACCAGGAAATTCACGAAAGTACTGTGATTTTCATGAACAAAATGGTCATTCCACTGATGAATGCCAAGCTCTAAAGAACGCGGTTGAGACGCTAATTAGAGAAGGCAAATTGAAACAATGCCTGTTCAAAGAAAAATCCTTTGACAGGGCAGAACGGAATGAGAAAAGAGAAAGAGATCCCGACGATGGGGATGACAACAACCCCAGTCCGGTTCGAAAGTTCACTGCTGCAGAGAAGCAAAAAGGTGTAATGACCGATAATGCAGCACAGAAGGATAGCATGCCCCAGCAACAACGTCAGGGCCGACGTGAAATCATTGACATGATTGCTGGAGGGTTCGCTGGAGGAGGAGCTTCAATTACAGCCCGTAAGAATCATCATAGAATGATTCTATCTGTGCAAGGGAAAGTCAAAGACAATCGCCCTTACAGAGGAGGGAATGAGGCTCCCATAATCTCTTTCTCTGACGAGGATTTTGGCCCAACTGTTCCTGGTGGTGACGATGCTGTAGTCATCACTGCTGTGATCGCCAACAAGGACGTCCGAAGAATCCTTGTTGACCAGGGAAGTTCCTGCGATGTTATTTTCTATAATTGCTTTGAAAGAATGGGTTTTAAAGACTCAGACTTACAGCCTTATACGCAGGAACTAACAGCTTTCAATGGCGCAAAGCAATTAACTAGAGGGTATCTTGATACCCTTATCTCGTTTGAAGGCGAGCCAGGAGCCAGGACGGTTAGATCTCGGGTGCTAGTGATTGATGTCAAATCGCCATTTAATGGCATCATAGGCCGTCCTACTCTGAATGCAATGGAGGCAGTTGTATCAACCCCACATCTCCTTATCAAGTTCATTGACAAGGATAATGCTGTGTCATCTATCCGGGGTGATCAAGAGATGGCTAGGTACTGCTACAACCTTAGCCTCAACATGACAAAGCTGGACGCCTCCAATAAAAAGAGGAAACTTAATGATGCTGGAACATCGGCTGGATCTGTAAGTCTTGTCGACCTGGATCCTAGAGCGGATTTGAACATTGATCCGTTCAACCCATCAAAGCCCACACCGGATGGAAGTTCCAGGGACATTGTCTTGGGAGATTCTCCAGAAAAGATCACCCATATCAATGACAAGCTAGATGCTGAAATAGAGCAGCGACTGCTGGCTCTCTTACAAGAGTTTAAAGATCTCTTTGCATGGACTGCAGCCGATATGCCAGGGATAGACCCTGAATTCTGCTGTCATAAACTTTCCGTCTATCCAGAGACGAAACCTGTGGCCCAAAAGAAAAGACGATTGGGCCCAGAGAAACAGAAAGCAGCTTGCCAACAAACTGAGGAATTGCTGAAGGCCGGATTCATCAGGGAAATCCGATATTCCTCTTGGCTTTCGAATGTGGTGATGGTCCCTAAATCCAATGGTAAATGGAGAATGTGCATTGACTACGTGGACCTCAACCATTGCTGTCCAAAAGATCCTTATCCTCTTCCCAATATAGATCGGATGGTGGATGATTCCTCTGGTTACCAATACCTGAGCTTCATGGACGCTTATTCTGGTTACAACCAAATTCCGATGTGCGAAGAGGATCAAGAGAAGACAGCTTTCATAAATGATCGTGGTGTCTTTTGCTATACAGTCATGCCCTTTGGCCTGAAAAACGCTGGGGCGACATATCAGCGCATGATCAACAAGGTTTTCGAAGGTATGCATACCAAACTTGTTGAAGTATATATCGACGACATAATAGCAAAGACACCGGTTGGTGGCGATCATATTGACGACCTGCGCCAAGTATTCACCCGTTTGAAACAATTTAACATGAGGCTGAACCCAATGAAGTGCACATTTGCTGTCCCTGCTGGGAAATTTTTGGGTTTCATGTTAACTCAACGTGGTATAGAAGCCAATCCAGGGAAGTGCCAAACGATTCTAGACATGCAAAGTCCTAAGAATCTCAAAGAAGTCCAATCCCTGAATGGCAAAGTAGCAGCTTTGGCACGATTCATGCCGAAGATGGCTCACAGGTCGCTCCCTCTGTACAAAATACTGAAAAAGTCCAAGAAATTCGAGTGGGGACAGGAACAAGAAAAAGCTTTCCAAGAGCTTAATGAGGTGTTGTCCAAACCTCCCATTCTCACAAAGCCTAACCCCGAAGACACACTCATTCTGTACTTGGCTATTTCAGATGAAGCTTTGGGTGTTGCCTTGATAAAAGAAACTCCTGATGGACAAAGACCGGTCTATTTCACTAGCAAGACCTTGCAAGGTGCTGAGATCCGGTATCAGAAAATTGAAAAGGCCGCCCTCGCTGTTATTTGGGCCTCACGACGGTTGCGTCCGTACTTTCACGCCCATCCAATCATAGTGAGAACGGATTTGCCACTCCGCTCTGTCTTAATCAAACCCGATCTCGCTGGGAGGATGATCAAATGGTCTATTGAACTCTCTGAGTTTGATATATCCTACGAACCCCGCAGCGCTATTAAAGCTCAAGTCCTGGCTGACTTTATTGTGGAAATGACAGGGACTGATCCGGATTACCCTCGAGTCCATTGGACCATTTACGTTGATGGTTCATCAAACCAAAGAGGCTCTGGAGCAGGTGTAGTTCTCGAAAGTGATGACGGAGTACACCTGGAGATCTCCCTTCGTTTCAATTTCAAAACATCCAACAACCAAGCTGAGTACGAAGCTTGCTTGGCCGGGCTAAGAGCTGCGATTGACATCGGAGCTTCTGAGGCGACACTCTGCAGCGATTCACAGCTGGTGATTTCGCAGATCTTAGGAGATTATCAAGCTCGCGAACCTCAACTCCAATTATACTTGAACTGTGTCAAGGAGTTGACTGAGAAATTCTCCAAAGTGGAGTTCAAGCATGTTCCACGTGAAGAGAATACGAGAGCGGATATACTCTCCAGGTTAGCAAGCACTAAACGACCGGGTAGCACCACTACTTTGGTTCAAAGCACGCTAACGTCGCCCAGCATCCCTCTTTTCCCTTCTCTAAACGCCATAATGACTGACTCCCTTTACGGAGATACATGGATGGCTCCTTACATCCGTTATTTGGCTGATGGACAGCTACCCACAGATGAGAAGGAAAAGACGAGGTTAAGGAGAGAATTACCGTATTTCACTATGATTGATGGTAATCTCTACAGAAGGGCACTCTCTGTGCCCTATTTAATTTGTCTCAAAGAGGATGAGGTGCAAGGTGTATTGGAGGAAGTGCATGGAGGACAAAGTGGACACCATGCCGGAGGAAGAAGCTTAATGCGAAAAATCCTCAGAGCTGGATACTGGTGGCCCACAATGAAGCAAGACTCCATTGACTTCGTCAAAAAATGCGACGCTTGCCAAAAATTCTCTAACCTACATCATACACCGGCGGAAGAACTCTTCACATCCGCTGTTCCATGGCCTTTCTACCAATGGGGATTAGATATTCTGGGCCCCTTTCCAACTGCTCCTGGGGGCATCAAATATCTCATTGTAGGGGTCGATTATTTCACCAAGTGGATAGAAGCAGAGCCGGTGGTGCATATTACTTCAGCCCGAACTCGCCGTTTCATGTATGAAAACATCATAACACGGTTCGGGGTCCCAGCACGGATTGTCACAGATAATGGCACCCAGTTCACGGATAGAAAATTCACAGATTTACTTGAAGGGTTAGGAATAACCCAAATATTCTCATCCGTCGAACATCCCCAAACTAACGGTCAAGCTGAAGTGGCCAACAGGGAGGTGCTTAAGGGATTAAAGAAGCGCCTTGGTGAAGCCAAAGGCGGATGGACAGACCAGCTGTGTCACGTCCTATGGGCATATCGGACAACGCCTCATTCATCCACCAATGAATCCCCATATCGCCTAACATACGGGGTCGAGGCAATGATACCTGTGGAACTGCAAATTGCTTCCACCAGGGTTAAGTACTTCTCTGAAGAAACCAACAATGCTAACTTGGCATCTGAAATGGATGTCATACAAGAACTCAGAGAAGACGCTTTCATCAGAGATCAAGCCATCAAAGCCAAAGTTGCTCTCCGGTACAACAAACGAGTCCAATCAAGGACTTTCAACGTTGGAGATTTGGTTTTGAGGAAAGCAAGTATAGGGAACAAATTCGCCCATCAAGGCAAATTAGCCCCAAACTGGGAAGGCCCATACAGGGTATCCGAGGTCACTGGCAAAGGCTCTTATCGCCTTGAAAACCTCGATGGCACTCCGATCCGGAACAAATGGAACACCCAAAACTTGCGCATCTACTATAGCTAGCTGTTTCTACACTCTCCTATCCTTATCTTGGATTGAATACTGGAGAATTTATTTCCACAGCTACGCTCTCCTTGTAATTCTTATTTTTGATTTAATAAGAATCTCTCATAACAATTTAACTCTTTCGAGTTTTTCTTATGCTGTGATTTTCAGTTTATCCGGTGTACAAAAGCATATTCAGGACGGATGATCTCAGCTACTTATTCTGTAGTTGACGATGTAACTCTTCGAATATGCGCAACGCACAAGAACATACTCAGGACGGATGATTTCAATTACCCATTCTGTAATTGACGATGTAACTCATCGAGTGTGTAAAAATTGAAGGCCCAGATTGTAGGATTAAACCGAACTCTGGGTACGGTTAGTAAGTTTGGCTGAACACCGGTGAAGGCTCAGATTGTAGGATTAAACCGAACTCTGAGTACGACTAGTAGGATTAAACCGAACGTCGGTGAAGACCTGAGTTGTAGGATTAAACCGAACCTCAGGACATGGGTTGTAGGGCTGGTCCTTCTTCAAGGCCACAAACCGAACCCCATTCGAAGACTACATGGGTTGTAGGGCTGGTCCTTCTTCAAGGCCACAAACCGAACCCCATGCGAAGGCTTGGGCGCAGTAAGCTGGTTTTTCTTCAAGACCACGCTGAACCCCAAGTGACGGGCGCAGTAGGTTCAGGATTAGCCCTGATCTGAACCCCGTATCGAAGGCTCGGATTGTAGGATTAAACCGAACTCTGAGTACGACTAGTAGGATTAACCGAACGTCGGTGAAGAATCGTCATTGGATAAAACCAAAAACCAATTGAAGAACGGCTAGTAGGATTCAACCGAACGCCAAATATGACATGGACAGTAGGATCAAACCGAACTCCAAACACAACAAGTAAGTTATACTGAACTCCAAATTAATACTCTCGTGAAGTTCTTTATTTGGAAGTTTTATAGCTTATGGTTCTGAGTCATCAATTCTTCAATTGAGACCTGACTCGTAAACTCCGACACAAACGATTCACTCGGGTACGCCACAATCTAAGGCATATTCACCTGAAATCTCTCAGTCGGAAATATTTGAGGAGGAATGTCTATTCTAAATCCTCACTCTTAAAAACTCTCACGAGAAAATTTTACTCAGAGTTTATTCAAAGTGAATCATCACCCAATGAAACTGGGGGACAACATCAACGGTTTAACGAATAATTTGAGGAATGAACTCTCGTCTAAAACGATCTCACAATCATTCCCCTTAAGCCGTTCTTGAGGCACTGATGTGTTCCCTCACAAGCGGTGGTTTTATTATGAAATTCATTTCGCATGTATATGTCCGGTATGGAGATTTTGTTTTACAATCCGATCTTCATTACTTAAATCCGGGATAATACAATACACATGCAGTCCCTCTATTAAAGTTGTTTTTCACTAAACAAGAATGGAGGTAAAAAATTCTTTTATTGATTCAATAAGAATTACAATTCGTGTAATAATCCGGAGCTGATCCCGGAACACAGCGAATTCAAATCAATAAAACGAAAAAGCAAATAAGGAAGGCGCTACTCTTTTTGGCTTGAGTCTCCCTCCTTTCCCTTGCCTTTGTCTCCGGTCTTGCCTCCTTCAGTACGAGAGCTCGATCCTGTACTTGTGGGTTTCAGGAGGGAAGGTCTCATTGATTGACCTTTAGGTAAAGGAGCAAACTTATAAGGAGTTCTAGGCGGACTCTCTTGACGATTGTCAACGATGGCCACCAGTTTCCCTTGGTGAAACTCATAGAACGGATCAATACCGTTCAAATTAAGTGACACCTTAGGATTCCGGTATAACACCTGACGAATTGCCAACCCGAAAGCCTCCTTGACTGCCTGGTCACACATGTTTACAGCATCGTCCAGGTCTGCTTTCAGGGTCTTGACTTCGCCATTCGAATCCGCCAGCTTTGATAGCAGCTCCTTTTCCTTACGTGTCCAATCATTCACTCCCAGAGAATGGACGACCTTAGCCTCCTTCAACCCCTTTTCCAGCTTTGAAGAGCGTTCCTTCTCCGTGCAGAGATGAGCATTGAGGTCAGCATTGATTTTCTTCTGATCAGAAACTTGACCCTCTAGCTCCTTGGCAAGACTCTTCAACTTGGCAATTTCTTCATCCTTCTTCTGATTTTCTTCTTCGGAAGTTTTTAATTTTCCTTCTAATTGGAGGATGATTGCCTTGTCCTTGCCAACCACCGAGGTGAGCCTCTCATTTTCTTCTGTGAGCTCGCGAACCGACTTGAGGAGCTCGGATAAATCAGCCAAGTGCTTCTGTCCGTCGTCGCAAGCTCTGATCAGTTCTTCGTTCTTTAACGAGGGCTTCACCTTAGGTGAGGATTCAGGAACGCCCTCTGGGACAGAGCCCTCGAACACCGGATGTTGAACAAGACCGGAATTACCTTCAAGAGAGCAGGGGGCTTTGGGCGCGAAGTATGTCGTTATTGGCTTCGCCCCATAAGTGATTATACTGCCGGGGGCATCCGGAGTGGGTTCTTCCGCTCTCTTCTCTTTAGAGGGCACGAGCTCAGCAACCCCTCTTGAAGTTTTTGGTTTTTTGGGCGAGGGTTGACGGTCTGAGGTCTTCGAAGGATCACGCTTAGTCCTCTTCTTTTTCTCGACCACCTTATCAGATCCGCCCTCGATCAGAGGAATATCGTCACCAGCAGACGAAGTTAATATTATCATCTCAGCAGTAGCCTTCTTCGAGTTCCGCTTTGCCTGAATGTCATTTTCAGCTGCAACGGAAGTCTCTCCGGCCTTGAGACCTTTTAGTCTATTCATCTCTGGTGATCCGTTCTGAATTTCACCTGTACAATTCAAAGACACAATCAGAAACGAAAAAGTTTCAAGACATGACATAATAACGCATGAAGAATGGCAGGGAAATTACGTAAATATTCCTCGCGAGTAGACTTTGATCCTAACAAACGCCTGCAGGAGAAAAATTGGTGTGAGGCTGTGTAGGACTGCAGAGCCGAAAGAACTGAGATTGAAGTTGGGCTCAGTTCGTCCTCCTCGGTATAGTACGCTTGGAAGGTCAACAAAAAATGTTCATGCGTCCAAGTCAGTGGGAACCTCGGAATCCCATCTTCGGTTAACCAAAAAATTGATTCACTCGGATGGACGCTGATCCTTGTGAAATAGGACTTGAATGAACGCCCATCAACCTTGGCGGAGTCAGTATACGCCTCGAAGTTGATGATCTTGGAGATAGTCCGGAGGGATATCAAGCTCACTCCTCCTTTCTCCTTATTCGCACGGCGGACCACTTGAGTGAAGTAAAAAAGCATGGCCACCGTCGGTTTAAAGTTGAAGTGCTCCCCAAGCACTTCAAGAGAGCGGACCAATCCCCATCCATTAGGGTGAAGTTGCGAGGGGGCGCAGTCCAAAAATCTCAGGACTCCCATCTCAAACTTCGTCAAGGGGAAACGCACACCCAAGTTCAGAAATATAAAATCATACATGAACAAGGACCTCTCGTCCGGTGTGTGGCATATCCGTACTGATGGAAGGGGAGCAAATACTTTAAAGCACCATTTGTATTTATCCTTCTTCCATACGGTAAACCGCGGCTCCAACTCCCCTTCATCCTCCCGAGCGTGGACGGACTGTGTCTCACGAAATTCCTCAGCCACCCAGCTGAATGGGCGTTTCTGTTGGAATTTCACCCAGTCTATCCGGTGTGCAACCACATTGCAGAGGCCGGACTGGGTCTTCAAGATATATTTCTCAGAAGGAGATCCCCCTTCAGATGATTTCCTCCCAGTCGCTTTCTTCACCACCATTGTGAAAGCTTTTACACTGCGGTAAAAATCCACATCGTCAGATACATACAGGTCACCGCTCTCAGCACTCTCACTAGAGGAGGATTCTGAAGAGGGTATAATCGCCTTTCGCCTCTGGTACGGCGACGCCTCCCTCTCTGAGTTTAGTGGCTTCGATTGAAAGACCACTGGAATCCTCCCACCACGAACTGTGGGGTTTTGATTGAAGGCCCTTCCTCCTCTTCCTCTAGGGCTGATACCACTAAAACTAACGCCTTTCCTAGACATTTTCAGAAATTGAAACAAGACACAAAGTATGGAAAGAAAGTGGTTACCTAAGGATGGATGAGGATAGTGAATTAAGATTCACAGAGGCAGACACGATAATCTTCTCGAAACTTTTGCAGAAGTTCGTCAAGAGAATTAGAAGAAATGGTAACTGAGATTGCCAAATATGCCTAAATCAGGGCACCAAAATTTTTCAAATACCCACTAAACATAACCTGTCGTTTACCCCCAAACGACACCCCGTTTAGTGGACCAAAATTGTCGTTTAGTACATCAAGGCGCGAAAATGCCATCGTTTCGTCACAGAGCTTTCTAAATGGGCCTACTAAATCCAAATTTTAGGCCCAACAAGCCCCTACGTGACGGTTATTAAGACATGCGCATTTAACGCAATAATGGCGCGCCCACGTGAATTAAGGCATTAAATGTCCAATCATTAGAAACGTGGCCACCATTACTCGAATACCAAGGGTTGCGAAATTCGATAAACTTCTGATATTCCCATTATCGAATCCGCCCTTAAAATTTCACCACTACGGAACATGATTCCCAGAGCGGATATTTACACTTCGGTACAAACCCGAAATCCAGACGTACTACGATCAATATAGCTCATATGAGCAAGTCAACTGCTTCCTCACATCAGCTAGGGGGCTAGTAGAGATAAGACTCGGATTTCGGATGGAGTGAGAATTGCCAATTCAATCCGCACTCCCTTGATTGGAAAAATTTATCAGGACGGATGATCTCAATCACTTATTCAGTGATTCGATGATGTAACTCCTGGTACGAAGAGCTCCACTAATCATACCAGGACGGATGATCTCAATCACTTATTCAGTGATTCGATGATGTAACTCCTGGTACGAAGAGCTCCACTAATCATTCCAGGACGGATGATCTCAATCACATATTTTGTGATTCGATGGTGTAACTCCTGGTGTGAATCATTCCAGGACGGATGATCTCAATCACCTATTTTAGTGATTCGACGATGTAACTCCTGGTATGAACAATTCTCATCATCATTCTTACGATGAAAGTATTCACTCAATCCGTACTCCTACGATTGGAAAATGTCTCCAGGATGGATTATCTAAATCACTTAATCTGTGATCTGACGATGTAACTCTTGACGATGTGTACTTTTCCAGAACGGATAACCTCAATCACCCATTATGTGACATGACGATGTAACTCCTAACGCGGTGTACCTGCCCAGGACGGATGATCTCAATCACCCATGCTGTGATCTGACGATGTAACTCCTGGCGCAATACACACCCAAAGGACGGATGATCTCAATCACCTAATATGCGACCTGATGATGTAGTTCCTGGTATCGTACACATCCCCAAGACGGATGATCTCAATCACTTATGAAGCGATTTAATGATAAAACATCTGGCATGATCAATACTTATAATCATCTTTATGATGGAAAATTCCGAAAGTCAGTCCGCACTTTCGCATTCTAGTGGTATTCTCCCAGGACGGATACTCTTTGTCACCTATTCTGTGATACAACGACGTAACTCCTGGTGTAGAAAAAACTCCCATTATCATTCCTATGATAAAGGGCTCAAACTCCACTTCCTTGCGGTTCCCTAAACTTGGAACAATACTATCATCTCCTGTAAGAATATTACGGGTTAGAAGCAGTCATCCGTCCTGTTACACTACTTTGCTAAACAGCGGATCGACCCATCTTTCCCCAAAAGAATTAAGGATCATGCCCTAGAGACAGGCACCTTCTTAACACGCACTTGGGGACATGTATATATTTATCCGTTCTAAATTTTATTTGTTATTTAATCTTCCTAGGCTATTATTTCAATCCGGCCTTAAGATTAATTACACTGAACGGATTAGTAACGATTTATATATACATGAAACAATGAAGACAAATTTCTTCAACCAAAATTCATTCATTGAAATGAAATTACATACAATAGTTTAAAATCCGGAGTTGATCCCGGTACACAACTATACATATAAATGAAAACAAAATTACTGAGGAGGAATCCGTTCTTCAGTTTTTTGTGCCTCCTCAGCACCAGGCTCTTGTCCCCCTTCCTTGGGAACCTCATCAGGAATCTCCCCCCCAGGAACTTCAACCCTTTCTTCAGTAGAGGGAACCTCGGGCATAGGAAAAACATAATCCGGTCCCATGGTTTGACCCTCAGGAGGAGGAGGCAAACCATACAGGGACGTCGGTGGATCTTCATGACGACCATCCACCACTGCGACTAACTTTCCCCCATGGAATTCATAGAACGGATCCATTCCATAAAGGTTAAGTTTCACAGTGGGGTTGCGGTAGAAGACTTGGCGTATGGCTAGGCCGAAGGACTCTTCAACAGCCCGGCTGCATATGTCAACAGCTTCTTCTCTCTCAGCTTTCGCTGTAGCCAATTCTCCCCGCAACTTGGACAGCTCCTCACTAGACACCTCGGACTCCACATTCCTAGCCTTCAATCCCTCTATCTCAAGAAGGAGCTTCTTCTCCCTTTGAGACCACTCCTCAGCATCAGCTTTATGTTTATCCTGGCTGCTGCGGAGTTCTTCCTCCTTCTCTGCCATTTTGCCTTCCAAATTTTTAAGATCGACTTTGAGTTTGAGATTCTCTTTAGTGATGAGATCCCCAAACTCCTTAGACTTGTGAAGACGATCTTCCATTAACTTCACGGCGGCTTTGTCCTTTTCCGAGGAAAGCTTGAGTTCTTTCAATTCGTCGCTCAATTCCTCAACTTTGTCGGCGTTGCTAGCCAACTCGCTGATTGAAGAAAGCACTCCAGCAAGTTCGGCTAGCTGCCACCTTCCGGCCTCACACGCTTCCGTAATTTCTTTAGGACTGAGTGTAGGCCGGAGTTTGTACATCGGAGGAGGAAGAGTGGCTGGAGTAGAACCTTCATAAGAGAGGAAGGGGGTGAGAAACGAGGTCGTTGGAAAGGAGGTCGGATTTGACCCAGAAGCTCCAGCAGCAGTTTCTTTACCCTCCGAAGTTTTGCGCTTTTTGGACGGGCCTCCCACTGAGTCATTCTTGATCTTTCTTCTCCTCTCAGAAATTGGAGGATGACCCGTGGATTCATCAGCGGCAGAAGAACCGCCCTCAACCAACGGAACGTCCCCTTCAACATCCGAGGTCAGTATTATTAACTCAGGACGATCCTTGGTTGAGGGCCTGGGCTTCACTTCATTCTCACGGGTGACGGATTTACCAGCCGCTTTGAATTTCTTTAATTTGTCCATCTCCGGAGTTTGCTGTTCTATTTCACCTACATGAACAAACACAAGATGTCAGCAACTACAAATATTCTATACACATTTGATAATGGAGAAAGGATAGAATAAAACGAGAAGTACGCAAATATTCCTCCCGGACTCCGCTTGAGCTACTTAGCAGACGCCTACACGAAAAGACGTGACGACCTGTAGTGTGCGATTCAAGCGCGAACAACACTCTCGACGTCTCACGAGATAGATCGGATTGGTCTGTGTAGTACGCGTGCGAGCTCAAGAGGAAATGTTTGTGTGTCCAACTCAGGGGAAATTTGTCGACGTCCTCTTCGTCCTTCCAAAATTTTGGTTTGCCCTTCTTGATGGAGATGCGAGTGAAGTAAGTCTTGAAGGACTTCCCATCAACCTTGGCCGAATCAGTATAAGACTCAAAGTTCACAAAGGAACAGAGAGTCCGGAGTGTCACCAGACCAACTCCGCCCTGCTTATTCGCCCTTCTAACTACCTGGGTGTAGTAGAACAGCATCGCTACTGTTGGCGTGAAATTGAAGTGCTCCCCAAGCACTTCAAGAGCTCGGATGAGGCCCCAACCGTTGGGATGAAGTTGAGAGGGTGCACAGTTCAGAAACCTCAAAACACCCATCTGGAGTTCGGTTAAAGGGAAACGAACTCCCAAATAATGAAAGATGAAGTCATACATATATACTGAGCGGTCATTAGGGACGAGATGGCATATCCGCTCTGTCGGAAGTGGTGCGTAAACCCTGTACCACTTTTTCGTCTCTTCATCCGAACTCAGCGTGAACCTCGGTTGAATCCGAGATCCCTCCTCATCCGCATGACGAGAGGCAAGGTCCTTAAACTCGCTGGACACCCAACAGAAAGGCCATTTAGCCTGAACCTCCTCCCAGTTTAGCCTCGAAGCAACTACGCTATAGAGACCTTCAGTTGTCCTCGAAATAGCGCTATTTCCAGAGGTTCCTTCTTCAGTGGCCATTTGGAAATATCTAGACCGAACTCCTTAATCTACGATAAGGAATAAAATGTCGTCAGAAAGTTGCAATCATTACTCACTGCATTTTTAAAGCAATTACAATCAGAGGGCGACTCTGAGAAGGGAAAGGTCACTTCCCGCAGTGAATAAGATCCCCTTTCTGAGCGACGCGGTTCAGTCTTAGGAAGAATCACAAGGATTCTTCCCCACGACTGTTAGGGTTGAGGGAAACTGATTCCCCCCCCTTAGATGAAGCCTACTTTCTATAACAGCGAGTAGCAACTCAAAACGAAACTAAAGCGACAAGGAAAAGATAGTTACCTCAGATGACTGTGATGAATTTGAGGAACAAAGAGACCCTCGCAATGTAGGCGATAAACTTCCTTGCAAAATTTCTGCAGAGTTTCGTTGAGAAAGCAAAAGCAAGTGGAACTCAGAATCCACTAAGTATTCCTTTTATAGGAAACAAAGAGGATCGGTTACCTCCTCTTGAAGTTGTGTCGTTCTCGATAAAACGCACCTGTTCACAAGCGAAACGACACAACCGTTCCAAATTCTTGGGCGCCAAAACGATAGCGACTCAGTAAAGGGCTATCCACTAGGCCCAAAAGTTTTGAAAACTTCAGGCCCATTAAGCCCAAAACGACGGTTAATGAGATTTTCATCTCAGACGCAATAATTGCTTGCCCACGTGATTAAAAGCATTAATGTCTAATCATGCAACGCAATTTACGCTTTACAGCCGTTACACGAACTTCAAGAGCTTTCAATTCCAATAAACTCTTGAAATTCTCACACAACGAATCTTTGTCTGAATCCGTTGTGACAATACCGAAAGGTCTTTTCTATTAAATTCAGAGCGGTTCTTTACGAATGACAACAGATGCTAAGGAACTGTTACACACGTAAGCTTACCGATATTAAGACCTCTCGCAGGTTGAGTAGCTTATGTGAACAACTATTCAGTCCCTCACACAAGCTAGGGGACATATGATCCGGTCTCAATACCGGTATCCGATCTGCTATACATATTTCAACGTCTTTGATAAGACATCCACATGTAACCGGTGTCATCGGTATACATCCGGACTGTAATTCCGTATCAGGCGTTCTCCCTATACCGGTTATCCAGGATAACACCATGACATTGGACAATACACACGTCACTGTGCTAATGACAAGGATTGTTGCTACAGGGATCGATCAATAATTCCCTACACTACGAGCCAAACTTTGCTCACGGGAATGGTCAACTTGTTCCCTAATCCTAGTCTACATTCTCTACGCTCAATATAAAATAGCCACTTGACCCAATCATGCAGGTAAGTGCGCAATATAATAATGCTAATGGGAGTTGGTGGTTCCCCACCAACGAGTCCTCGTTAATCGAGCCAATCAGGTATATGAACTAACTTCATGATTGAAGTTGGGGATCTTCCTCTTCTTCCTCAGCCCTTTACGACTGAATCTTCTCGGAATACATTCCTTACTTGGAATATAATCACTGACTTGAGCGTCGGAGAATCTTTGCAGGTGACACCACCATTCGCCCACTTCAACGCGTTAGGTCGGTGTGAAGGATCTCCAGAACGCCCAATCCGCTCTCCTCATTCAAGGATAACGGATACCTACATCGGATACACATACATCCGGTCTACTAGACGGTATTGACATACTATTTGTGACTGGCTTGAGATCGGATCTCTTGACCCCGGTCCAGGACAGATCAGGAAGCTATTTGAACGAATCAAAAAGAAGCTTCGATTCACAGCCAAACTTATGTAGAAAGTTAATATAAATAGATAATATCATTAATGGTCTAGATTAAAAATGATTATACATGAGAATGAAATTTTTTTTTTGGGATGTTACAGCTTCGATATTCTTTAAGAGGTAATCCTAAAACGCAATATTTTTTTGTGTTTGTCTTATACTTTGAAACACGGTGCTTTGTAAATCCTATGGGAATCCTTGTATTTCCGCTGCTTATACACTAGGGATTCCCTAACAACCAAGACTAATCTCCATCAAATACTTCCATTCTATGTAATTCTCATTGTTCCCTTCAAGCTTAATATTGGTGAGTTTAAAAAGAGTCACAATTTTTGTAATTGCCCCGTTAGAACAATTGTCCTCTTTGGGGTTTTCCTTATCCCTATGGATATTGTTAGGTAGGCATCATAAAACGACAAAAAATGCATTAAAAGACTATCCAGAAAACACTTGAAAAATAAACCTTCAAATCACAACAACCAACAATAAAACCACTTAGGCTTTGTCCCACTCACCAAAAAATGCCCCACCATGTCTCGAACAACAAGTCAATTGTAGTAGAAAATGGTGTATTTCAAATTGCGCATCAAAAACGCATCACACTGTGCCAAACTGGGGAAAAAACAATCTATTACATAATCTAGCCACCCAAAAAATTTTCTATCCCTATAACAACCTTGGTCGACCCTTTCTAAGGTTGTTGGGATTTCTCCCTCTTTTCTTTTTGTATGGCATCGGCTGCTCTTGAAACCATGTAGAAAAGATAAAGAAAACATGGGGAGAAAGAGACAAAGAAGTAAATTTCTACATTATGTAAAGGCCATTATATTTATAATAAGATGTCATACGATTGCAACCCTAATGGGCTAGGCCCATCAACATAAATATATAATATAATCATATTTACTCATAGGATATCTAATATAATAATATCTAATCATAACAACAATTGTTACTATTTTACATGTCAAATTGCTACATGTTTCTTCCTCCTTAGTTATTACTTTTCTCTATTATATCGATATAAGAGTTTGGATTATTAATATTTAATTATGTCAAGTTAAAGGGAAAATATAGTTCATTATTATTTTGGTCTTTTTGGCTTATTTGGTGTTGTGTAAGTATATGCACAAAAGACATGCACATAAGAGTTATTCCTTTTATATGCATTTGTAGGAGCCAATTACAAAGGTCAATGGTAATGGATTAGTAGAGGCTTTTGCTGCTCCCAATGCTTAGTTGTAGGTTGATTATAATTTTGTTATTGTTTCCCTTCATGCTCTCAGTCTTTTCTATAGGGAAAAAGTATATAACTCATATTTCAGGCACCATTCTTCATGTCCACCTAATTTACTGCTTTTGTAAAAGGAAGTCAATAAACTAGATAACTTTTATGTTCCCTTGTGTGTGTTGACATTTCAACATTTTGTGTGAAATTTGAAGTACAATAAGAATATTTCAATACACGATAATATGGATATAGCATAAAATATCCAAAATTGACTTCAAATTTAGGTTTGGCATTAAAAAATTAAGATTTGGCTTAAAATCCAATTTTAAATCTAGAATTGCCTAAAAATTGATTTTTAAAATTGAATTTGACTAAAATCGATTTTGAATTTAGATTTGGACTTGGATCAAATTTGTTTAAATCCAAATTTTAGAATTTAAAACTGGACAAATTTAATTCTTAAAAATTGGATTTGAATTAAATTCGATTTAACATGACCAAAATGGATTGACTTTAAAATTCAATCCTAATAAGCTATTTTAAAATGGATTTAGACTATCTTTAAGCTTATTCGATCCATGCACACCCTTAATTACTAATGAACTAACTAGAAAAGGTGTTAGACAGAACTCCAAATGACCATCTGGGGGTTGTTTTCTCTAGACCTGACCATTATGCTTTTTGATTATTTATTTGTTTAGTGTTTCTCTTAAATCATGCTTTGCTTGGATAAACAAAGGGAGATGGTTAGGAAAAAATGAGTGGAAATAAAATAAATGCAAAGTTAATGAGTTCAAATTGAAGAGAAATTAAGTGTGATTGAATGGATTGAAATACAATAAAAGGAATGACATAAATAAGTTCATTTATTTAAATGAAGGAAATAATTTTGAAAAAATAAAACTATCTTTTCCTTATTTTTTGTAACTTTTCTCATCTCCTTCAAAAACATTCTCCTTTACTTGTCAGTGGCCCTAAGCACACCTCGCGTTGTCGTTTCCTCTGCGTCATCCCCTCTTACGCGTCCCTTCTCCGTCATCACCTCCTCCTCCGCATCGTCCCTTCCTTTAGGTTGTCCCCTCCTTTGTGTCACCTCTTCCCCTGTATTAACCCCTTGGGATACCTGAATTTGAAAGAAGAATTGGAAAAAGTAAAGAATGAAGCTATTCTTAAATATAACATGAGTTCTACAATAATTTTGAACTTACCAATGGTTGACCACCATCAAGATGCTCTATCTCTCCTCCGTAGAAGACATGTAAAAGCATTTTAGTGATGAAGTCTCACCATCATAATACTCTTTCATTTTTTATCATTTGTTTTTGTTTTCTTAAAATATAAGGTTTCCACATTTTGTGATGAATGTTTAAATGATTATTTGTATCGACATGTCTCAAAACTTGATGATGATTTTTGATGAAGGTGTTGGAACCCACCAAAACCTGTTCTACGATGAAGCTTGGAGCAGTAGGCACTAATGAAAAGATGTCATAACGTAGATAAATTTTAATTTCCTTCTAAATGACTAAAAATTGAAAAAAGAATTAAAATGCATGAATTCCATTGGAATATCATTTTATTCCCCCTTAATTTTCTTCCAACCAAACAACCACACTATAGCAAATTCTACCTAAATCAATGGAAGTAAAATCTCATCTTAAAAAATTCACCCAAACAAACATAGTGTCAATCTTAAAAGTTGAAGCTAATAAAACTCAATGAAAGGTAACATTTTCTATATATTTTCCAAAAGATCTTCATACTTGAGACTTATTAGACATTAATATGAATGTTTATTCCCATGAGGACTCAAATCAAGATTGTTAATATTCTAATCTAAAAAGTCAGGATCACTAATTTACATATAATTTTTCAACTTTCACAGCTCTAATTAAATTATATATTTGAATGTTGATTGAAATTACTTCTGATAAACAATTTAATTTTAAAAAAAGCATTTATACAACATTAAACTTATATAATTAAAATTTTAAAATATTTAAGTAATTAATTTTAACTCAAGCTAACTAATAATAATTTAGCATATATATCAAGAAAGTGACAAACAAGAAATCCTAATGAAAAATGCATAATTTCTACCTGTGAAGATCTGTGACTCTAAAGTCTATCCTAGACTCTATGTATACTGTCTACCAAAGTCTAGGACCTTAAGTCTGTTAGCAGACTTAGCTTGATTCAGTTGTGTTTCTATTTCTATGTAACTACCTTAGTTCATAGATGATGCTAGGCATTGTATCCTATATATATGGTCCTTGGGTGCTTGTATAACGTATAAGAAAATTCTCTAAGACTGGAGTATTAGTTAGTGTTGTAACCTTTGTCATCTCTTCATCATAAATCAGTTTTGTTACTCTTACCATGGATGTAGGCTCATTGTGCCTGAACCACGTAACCTGTTTGTCCTCTTCTTCTCTCTTTATCTTTTATGTTACATTGTTAATTCTGCATTGGTGTTTTAGAGTACTCTATTTTATGTTTCAATTTTCTTTCTCTAGTGATCTGTCTGGGGTACGGGGTCAAAGTTGTTGACTTCTGCACAGGTGTCGAATCTTTCCCTCTCTCACCTTTTACACCGTTTCAGTGGGAGTATGGTATTATAAACTTAGGTTCAGTGGGAACTCCAAGCCCTTTGCGTTAAGGTAATAAAAAGTCAATTCTACCTGTTTCCCTTGAAACCACACCGGAGGTACACCTATAAAAGGGACTCTGATGCTTAAGTCAGTACAGTTATAACGGAGAAATTTGTATTACAGGGTAAGAATGAAAGGGTAAGATTGGTCTCTGATTTGCTTAAGAGTGTGTTATGTGTTAATGAATGAGCTCTTTATATAGCATTAACCTTAAACACAAGTGGGTGATTTGACCTATGTCAGGGGGTAGAGTCTGCAGCTTTTGCAGGTGCAAGTTGCCCACTTGCCTCTTTTGACCGGGGTTGTAGTCATATATTCCATACTGTAAAGACCTTTAATTTTGGTATGCCTGAGGGCTAGTCCAGTTTTGTCTGTATCCAATAAATATTTAATATTTTTATTTTTATATTATTTTTATATTATCTGGGGTTGCTAGTTTAAGGGACCGGTATCCATACTGAATCATCTGGTTTTGTCTTTGCTCTTGTGGGTTTCTTTGTGTTTCTTATGATCAAATTATCCTAGTAGAACCAACAAGTAGTGCCATCTGTGGGGAAGCATTAAATATCAAGAAATCAAAGAATGAGTTCCATAAGGTTTGATATAAAGAAGTTCTCTGGTGAAAACGACTTTGGCCTATGGAAGATCAAAATAGAAGCCATCTTGATCCAACAAGGCTGTGTAAAAGCAAGCAAAGCAGCAGAAAAGATGGATACATCTTTGACAAGGCATTAAGGGAGGTAGCGAGAGAGAAGACAGCTGCATCAATGTAGGTGAAGTTAGAATCTTGGTATATGACAAAATCTCTTGTGAATAGGCTCTGCTTAAAACAACAGTTGTATTCCTTTAGGATGAATGAGGCAAAGAGTTTCTCAGAGCAGATAACGAATTTTAACAAGATCCTAGATGATCTTGAAAATATTAAAGTAAAATTGGATGATGAAGACAAAGTTATCTTGTTATTAAACTTTCTCCCTAAAAGTTATGAGCATTTCAAAGACGCAATCCCTTATGGAAAGGAACAAACCATAAGTCTTGAAGAGGTTATGAACTCAATTAGGTCCAAAGACCTGTAGAGACAATAACAGTCCAAAGTAGAGGGCAATGGTGAAAATCATAATTTCTCAAAGGGGAAGAAAGAAAAGAAATAGAAAGGTAAGAAAGGCAATAAGCCATTTCATAACGCTAAGTCTGGGGATCAGACTTTCCAGTACATGTGGCATACCTGTTGAACTGGTCTAGACCGGGGTCTACGATCCGGTGTGGGACCAACCACAAAAGTATATATATTTTAGTGTTTATACACCGGTACAGTGGGTATCCGATATTGTAATCCGGCCTCTCAGTGGGAGAAACCGGTCTCGTTGTCCTGGAGATCCTTCACACCAGAGTTTCGCGTTGGTGTGGGCGAAAGGTGGTGTCACCTGCGAAGATTCTCTGACGCTTAAGTTAGAAGAGTGTATATGAACTCAGTGAATACTTGAGCAATGTAATAGTAAGATGAGAGTTAGAACAATGTAACCCTGCATATGTATTGGAATATGCTATTTATAGTTGGACGTGGGAAATGAATCGTTGGATGTAGGTGGGCCCATAGGT
The DNA here is from genome assembly GCA_037962975.1 of Clitoria ternatea. NCBI lineage: Eukaryota > Viridiplantae > Streptophyta > Magnoliopsida > Fabales > Fabaceae > Clitoria > Clitoria ternatea. The sequence goes on along the minus strand of CM075670.1, from coordinate 17,817,870 downwards.
TCTGATATCATGTAGAGAGTGTCAATCAAAGTGGCTCAGTACTCAGAGTGTGACAGGGGGTAGGTCAATTATCAGTGTACGATCCTGACACAGGGATAAAGGATAATCACCTTTTCCGTACATCACGCCTGTGATCGTACCTACTCCTTTCTGCAAGTGATATTGGCATATTCAGTTGTGTAGAGTATCCATAGTGATAAGCTATAACCCTTCTTATCTCATTGTGACACTAAGGCAAACGGTTATATGTGACAGGGGAGTGAGGACGGATGGAATATCTGATGATGTGAGAATGGAGAAGTGAGAGCGGATAACCGGTGTGAAGATACTTCCCTGTGATACCGGTTGCCCCCTAGAACAGTCATGCTGACGTCACAACTGTAGGGACCGGTATCCAGACCGGATCACCTGTAACAACACTAGACATCTCAGGAAAAATTGTCCTAAGAACACCAAGGGTCCTAAAAGTAACTCTGAAGCAACAGATTTTGTAGCTGTATCAGATAGATATGAGAGTGTTGGAGTTCTTGTTGCATTATCTTCGCAAACTCAAAGACCAGGTCATAGACTCTGGATGCTCCTATCATATGTGCCCAAAGAAGGATTATTTTGAGACCTTGTAGTTTAAAAAATGTGGAACAGTTTTACTAGGGGATAATTGTCCCTACAAGGTGCATGGCATCGAAACCATCAGACTGAGGATGTTTGACAATAGGGAATTTTTTATTAAAGAACATAATCTCATTTCAATAAGTATGTTTCATAATCTTGGTTTTTCAACAAGAATTCAACATGGTGTGTTAAACATTTCAAATGAGTCTTTAAAAGTTGCAAAAGGCTTAAAATATAAGAATGGTTTGTTTATCTTAGATGGTTCTACTGTAATTGCTCATGCATCTATTGCTAGCAAAGTTCGTAAGGATAAAACAAAATTATGGCATCTTAAACTTAGGCATGTTCATGAAAAAAGATTATTCAAATTGGAAAAATAAAATCTGTTGAATAGGGATAAAATAAACAAGTTAGATTTCTATGAAAATTATGTACTTGGTAAATCTCATAAAGTGAAATTTGGGTTTGGCATATGCATATTTCTTCCAAACCTTTTGAATATGTCCATTATGATTTATGGGGGCCTTCTAGAGTTCAGACTCTAGGTGGATGTTCTTATTTTCTGTCAATTGTGGATGATTTTTCAAGAAGAGTCTAGTTGTTTGTGCTTAAAAGTAAGTCTGAAACATTTTCAAGATTTCAACAATGGCACACACTAATTCAAAATCAGTTAGGCACCAAACTCAAGGTTCTAAGAACTAACAATAGCTTGGAATTACTTTTAGAGCAGCTTGATGAGTTTTACAGGAAACAGGGAATTAAAAGACATAAGTCTGTACCTAGAACACCCAGCAAAATGGTTTAGCTGAAAGAATAAACAGGACAATATTGGAACGTGTAAGATGTATGCTTCTTGGAGCTGGTTTACCCAAATGCTTCTGGGGAGAAGCTGCTGCCACTGTTGTTCACCTAATTAATAGGTGCCATCCTTAGCTTTAAACTTCAAAACACCAATGAAAGCTTAGACTGGAAAGCCAAATTATTCTAGTTTGCGTGTGTTTGGATCTCTGGCTTATGCTTATATCAAGGAGGGAAAGTTAGAACCAAGGGCAGTCAAGTGCATTTTTCTGGGATATCCTGAAGGTGTGAAAGGCTACAGACTCTGGAGATTGGGAGTAGGTGGAGGCAAGTGCATCATCAACAGGCATGTGGTTTTTTATGAGTCAAGAATGGGTATGTTGAAGGATTAGACTCTGCAAGAAAATACCCTAGAAAGAGAACAGACTCAAATTAAGGTGGAGCTCTCATCAAAAGAGAAATAGACTCAAAATGTGGAGGAGCATTTCTTATAGTCAACAGACCTAGACGCAGGTTATTCTACAGGAAAACCTATTCTTCAGGAAAGTAAACAATCCAGATGGAGCTACACACGTTCATAATGTCCCTGACTATCAACTGGCCAAAGACAGAGGGAAGAGAATTCCTAAGCCACCAAACATATATGGATATGCATACCTGATTTGTTATGCTTTGAGTATGGTTGAGGAAAGCTCAGAGCATAAAACCATGATCATTTAAGGAAGCCATGAAGTGTTCTGAAACACAATATTGGAGTAAGGCTATTCATGAAGAAATGGAGTCATTGAATAAGAATCATACCTGGGAACTTATGGATTTGCCTAAAGGGCAAAGAACTATTGGAAATAAATGGATCTTTAAAAGAAAAGAAGGGATACCAGGGGTTGAAGCACCAAGATTTAAAGTTAGACTTATCGCTAAAGGCTTCATGCAAATCTATGGAGTAGATTACAATGAAATTTTCTCAATTGTTGTAAAAGACTATTGTATTAAAATTCTATTAAGTCTAGTAAATCAGTTTGACTTGGAGAACAAATGAACGTTAAAATAACTTTTTTCATGGTGATTTGGAGGAGACCATCTTCATGCAATAGCCATAAGGGTTTTCAGAAGATGGGAGCAAAGTTTGTTTGCTTAAGAAGTCTCTCTACGGTCTGAAACAAAGTCCTAGGATATGGTACAAGAAGTTTGACATTTTTCTGATTAAGTATGGATTCTGTAGATGCAACTATGACAGTTGTGTTTACATTCTAAAAAAGGATAATATTTGTGTGTTATATCTTCTCCTTTATGTGGATGAAATTCTACTGGCAAGCTTTAGTAATGACAAGTTAATTTTGTTCAAACAGATTTTGAAGTCTAAATTTGAGATGAAGGATCTGGGACTTGCTAGGAAGATATTGGGAATGGACATCATCAGGAACAGAAAGCAAGGAGAACTCTTATTGTCTCAGCAAGGATACTTGAAGAAAGTTGTTGAAAGATTTAGAATGTTGATAATCTAAATCTGTTGAAACACCTCTAAGCTCTTTGTCCAAGCTTTCATCCTCTCAGTCTCTTGTTACAAAGGAAGAAAAATTAAAGATGTCTTCTGTCCCTTATGCTAATGGTGTTAGCAGTCTCATGTATGGAATGGTCTGCACCAGACTCGATCTTGCTTATGCTGCAAGTCTGATCAGCAGATTCATGGCAAATCCTGGCCATGCTCATTGGAATTCTTTAAAATGGGTCATGAGATATTTGAATGAATCAATAGATTTTGGTCTTAAATTTAAAAAGGTGTCTCAAGGAAGCAACCCTGTCACAGGCTATGTTGATGTAGATTTTGCAGGCTGCATTGATACCAAAAAATCACTTACTAGTTACGCTTTCACTCTTTTTGGCATTGTTGTATCTTGGAAGGCTAATTTATAGTTTGTGGTGGCTCTCTCCACTACAGAGTATAAGTACACTGCTATAGTAGAAGGAGTGAAGGAAGGTCTGTGGTTGAATGGTCTAGTGGGAGAGCTTGGTATTAACCAAGACAATGTTCCTATTTTCTACGATAGCCAAAGTGCCACTCACTTGGCTAATCACCAAACCTATCATGAAAGAACACAACACATTGATGTAAAATTCCATTTCATTAGGGAAATGGTTGATTTAAGGAAAGTCCGGGTTGAGAAGATTCACTAAATCTTTTCCTAGAGTAAAGTTCAAGCATTTTTGGACTTGATCAATTTTACAAGATGATGATTGATGCATAAGTGGAGAACAACTATGAAAACAAGTGTTTTGGATCAAGGTGTGTTAGAGTCAAGGTGGAGAATTGTGAAGATTTGTGACTCTAAAGTTTGTCCTAGACTCTAAGTCTGTTGTCTACCAAAGTCCACCTTAAGTCTGTTAGCAGACTTGGCTTGATTCAGTTGCGTTTCTGTTTCTATGTAACTACCTTAGTTCATAGATGATGTTAGACATTGTTTCCTATATATATGGTCCTTGGGTGCTTTTATAACGGACGGGAAAATTTTCTAAGACTGGAACATTGGTTAGCGTTGTAACCTTTATAATCTCTTCATCATAAATCAGTTTTACTGTTCTTTCTGTAGATGTAGGCTCATTGTGATTGAACCAGTAACCTGTTTATGTTCTTTGCTTGCATTTGTGTTTTGGAGTACTCTGTTTTAAGCTCCATTTTTCTATCTTTGGTTTTGTCTTTACTCTTATGGTTTTTTTGTGTTTCTTGTGATTAGATTATCCTAATAGAACCAACACTACCCATAAAAAAGACTATTGAGGTATACATCATGTGATGAAATTGTTATAAAGATGTTTATAATAAATGAAATAAGTTGATTTTAAGGACTCATGGAGCAAATTTTAAAACTCAATAAATACTTAAAATATTATTAATTAACAAAATTTTCATTAGCAAAATTTAAACTTGTAATCCTATATACCCAAATATAATCCTTTAACTAATTAGAAGTTTTGTTAGGTAAATTGTTGTATAGATATAAAACCAGTGGATTAGCAAATTCCAAATGGGTTGTCGCTTGCCTCTAAACGAGGACTATATTTTCATTGGCCGGTCCCGGCTTCGCATCACTGCGATCACGTAAGTCGCTTCTAGAAACAAGTAGAGACGATTTTCTTTTATCGATGCTCATTTCAATGTGACCAATTGTACTCAACAACTCCCTTTTCTACACCCCAATATTCCTAATTTTCCTAAAAATCAAAATCTCATGACCACCACCCAAATATAAAAACAAAAGCAAAATTAAACTAAATTAAAAAACGTAAGAAATACGCTCCATTTTTGCCCTCACAAAAAATCATAACAATTGTGGTTCAAGAAGGAAGCTCACAAGAGAAGACGTGTCAATTGTCATATTTCCAAGTAAAATTGTATGTTTCAGTTCCTTTTGTATGGCAGAGAATACGGGTAACTTAGTTTCAATAATAATATCAATTCAACTAAATTTGAGGTGAAGAAACGGAAACCATAGAAACCGAAAGATTAATTATTATCTTCTTATTACTGAAGAGGGAATAAGGGTTCAGATGTGAGGAACCAAAGTTGGAACTCAAAATCCCAACAAGTTATGCACATATCATGTATCAATAATAATAATAATAATAATAATAATAATAATAATAATAATAATAATAATAATCTCTTGAATCTTGTGTGTATTCTACATATGTATCAATGTCCACTCCTAATTAAAAAAAGCGTCGTCAAATTAATGAGACAGTTTGACCGGTAGTGTAAGCAACAAAGGTAGAAAAAGTGACAAATGACAACGTTAGAGGCCGTTTGGTGTTTACGACGATTGCAACTCCAAACACGGTTTTCCTTCATCAGGAACCACACGGTTCACACCAAGCGAGTACACCACATCTTCCCTACTCCACCCCGCACGCAGCAAAACCAACGCCAACAATCTCACGTGCCACGCCACTTGCTCTTTGTTGCTCAACCCTTTCTTCTTCTTTTCATCTTTTCTTATCAAGTGCAAGTGTTCATGTAATTCTCGATATTCATCGTCCATCATCACGGTTATTATTTTTTCTTTATTCTCATTCTCTTCTTCTTCGTTCTCCAGCATCATCATCTCGCGTATCTCTTCTTCCTTCCACCCTCCCTCTCTTAACCTCCACACCACTCCTTCCAAACACCCACTCAATTCCCCTTTCACTCCCCCACCCCACCACCACCGCCACCTCCCTCCACGCGCCTCCGCAATCTCCGACCAAAACCTCACTCTCCTCGGCGCCGTCGCGGCCCAAACCGGCTCATCCGGTTCTCGCGCCAGAAACTCCCGGAAGAACCCGGCAACATCGAAGCTCAACAACCGAACATCACCGTCATGATCGACGTAGAAAACTGGGTTCCCAGCCACGTTAGGGGACGAAGGAATATAACAATGCCGGTAGATCGGAACGAGAGTTGGCGCGTCGTTCAAGAGCCCACGAACGGTTTGAACGGGGTCGCCCGGTTCGGTTCCCCAAGACCGGTGCCAGAAGCGGGTTTTGTTGACCCGGCGAAGGATTGACAAGGAAGGGAGGTTGAGGAGAATTTGGAGCTGTTGTTTGGACGATGAACGCCAGTTTGGGAATCCCGTCGAGGTGGGAAGACCTTGTTGGAGTATGGCGCGAACGTCTGGTGGGAACGTGAATTTCAACCTGGTTTCGATGTTGGAAAACTCAGCGTCCGATAGCCCTTCTTCGATTACAACGTTTGAGGATTTGAGACGCTCTAGGATGTTGTTTGCGTATGCTGCGAATGAGAAACATATTGGTTTCGATTTCACTTTGGTTCCCATTAACTCGTCTCAAAAGTGAAACCGAGAACACCCAAATTTGATGTGTGAATCAAAACAGAATTGAGGTCATGTACCTAGTCATCATTTTGTTCTATTACTCTTGAGATCTTCACATTTATAGGATATTTCAAAACTGAAGAAAGATATATCTTGGTTTGTTTCATGTTTTTTAAAGTCTGTTAGTTATGTAAATTTATATAGGTTAAAAATTTTTAAAAAATTATTTAAAATTATGATTAATATATTCACATTTATTTTTACACTCTTAATTATTCGGATTAGACAAACGCGTCACTTACACGTGTTAATCTCCCATTGATATTTAATATTCAAAATTTTTATTTTTTTCCTAACTTCTTTTTAGATCAATAAAATCTTAAACTTATTTAATTGATCATCAATCCTTAACTTATCAAAATAATTTTATTATTCTTATTATATGTCTCTATAATCAAATTAGTTTATGTGGTTAATGGATAAAAGTGATGAGTCCGTAATAAGTTTATAAAGATTTTAGATATTTGTTATATGGGCTTTTTTCATCAAATGCATTTTGTCTTTTAGGTAAAACGGTGCAAATGGAAAAAGGATTAATCTAAATTAACCATATAATATAATAGAATGTCCATTTATGGGTTTTAAATATTAAATGATGGATGATTGGTATCACGCTGGATATAGAATGGTGCTAATAGGAATTTCTATAGCTGGAGCAAGGTGAAGATTGGGGATGTACTCGTGAATGGATTGTATTGATGAATATAATTTTTCCATGTTGGATTAATTATTTTGATAATGACCTGGTATCTCTGCTTTATAAATTACAACTATAAGTCATGAGTTTCAATTTAATACTTACCATATCCTACCATAAAGTCCGGATCACAGATGTTATGCACTATATCTAAACATTTTTAAAAAACAAGGTGCTTAAAATAATGTTTTTGAAACTGACATTGCAAAACAATCTATAGACAATTATTAAAATGTATCTATAATCAAAGAGTAATTGCTTACATTTTTTTATCTCTCACTTTTAGAGTTTCAGTCACTTTCTGTCCTCTCCCTTTTTTTTAATCTTTTTTCTTTATATTTGTTTTTATCAAATTATAATATGTTATTTACCATCAAATATCAGTAAATAATATTTGATTAAAAATTTTATATTTTTTTAAGTATTAAATTTGTGATTATTATATTTATTTTAATAGTATAAATCTATTTGATATTTTAATTGTATAATGTTAATATATTATCATACAAAAATTGTATGGTGACAATATTATATTAGAATTAGAATTTAAATATTATTATAACTTTTCATCTTCATGCTATTTTATATATAGAGATATTTATGATTTATAATCTTATTTCCTCCCTTTCATTTTAATTTTTTAGTTTTATAATGTTATATTATTATTAATTTTTAAATAGTATAATATATAGATGAAAAATTATACTAATAGACAACTATAAATATAATAAAGTAATTTTATATTATAATAAATCGTTCTAAGGTTATATAATAAAATGTTATTACAATAATATCATAAAATTAATAACTGTCATAAACTATTGTTGTAACAAATTAAAATATAATGAAACAACTCATATTTTTTTTTGAAATTTTAAATTTACATTTTTGTTGTTTATATTTATAAAATCATTATACAAAATATGAATAAAAAATTTATTAAATTCTATTATATTATGTTGATCATTATGATGTAAATTTAAATAAATTAAATAGATTGATATTTTTTCACTTTAAAAACACAATGTATGGTAAAAAGATGAAATGTTAAATGTTTATTTGGTAAAACTAACAAATAAACTACCTAGAAGTTTTAAAATTGGTTGAAATTAAAAGGAAAAATGGAAACTGAAAGATGGAAATGTAAAATAATATTCTAACTAATTTAATTAAAAAAATCATAAAATTAGTTATTGATGAACCGGCTAATAAATGTAAAAAACACACATGGACATGAATGATGACTTACTTAGGAATAACTAATAATTTGATAATATTGGTTATCAACAAAATAATTTGATAATATTCTTATAAAACTAAGAATTTTATATTTTAGTTTTTTAAATGATTATTTGAAAATTATGATGCAAAATTTGTGATTTATACTATAGAGAGATAAATTTTGATGGACTATGGTAAATATATTTATTTTATATATTTATGGCTGGTTGATTCTTAAAAATTCAACCTTTATTGTTAAAATTTAATTAAATAAATATTTATCTCTTAACATAAAAATTTGGTATAAATAAAATTTTATGCAAAATTTAAAAATATTAGTTGTTGAGGGTGAGAACATGAGACATTTTCTTTTATGAAAATATAAAGAGGGTAAAAAAATTATTGTGAGAAATGTAGTGTAAAATTAATTATATAGTTGAAAAGTTGAAATACACGTATGAATGAAATGAGGTTGAGTTTAACAAAACTATCAAATAAATTAAGTGAAAGTTGATAAGTTAATTGAAAACTCAAAACTAATTGAATTCAATAAAAAAGTGTTTGATAAAACTAATTGTTAAATATAAAATAATTTAAAAGATATTTTTCTAAAAATAATACATATGAATGATTTAAAAAATATATTAGTGGGAATAAAAGTGTAAAAACTAAAATAAGTTTAGAAATTATAAGTTTAAATACTACTTCAGGTAACATTTCAAAAATTTTACTAACTAATAAAATATACTTCTTTATAAAATAAAGTTAATTTTAAACTAATAAAATAAACTACAAATGACATTCTCAAACATACTCATAATAAACTCCACCTAATTAAACATGACTATTTCAATTAAAGTCACATTTCTCCTGTGAAATAAGTTTTGGGGTTTAGTCGGCTAAAAATGTCTTACTTTTATTAACGGTAATATATTATCAAACATACACTAAATTGGTTTAATGAAATTCACAATAGTTAGATTAAATAAATTTAATGTTTATAAAAAAATTAAGCATAGCAAATTTATTCCTATACACATTATTTCTTTTTTGCTTAAAATTTTTGTTATAAGGTAAGGTAACATGTAGATTTTAAGCAAACTATTAATTATACACTTTCTTTTATTAAATAACCTTTAACCAAAAAATGAAAGTGTAAATTAACTAAGTATTTGGATTAGAGGTTAATATAAAGGTATATGTTTAACTAATAATTCGTGCTTATCCACCATTATTTCTCTTTTATGTATGCCAAATGTGTAAAACATTTAAAATGAGTTTAATTTTCATAAACTACAAGTGTATAATTTTTTACACGATCAATTAATTAAAAATACATTTTTTAACTCTTGATACACTAATGTAAATGGTGGTTAGTTAAAGTACATGATTGATTACTCTTAAATAAAGTCTCAAATTTAAATATTATGAATAAAAGAAATTTTTGTTAGAAAGGTTGGCTTTTATTATAATTTAGATATTTCTGATTCGAACATTAAAAAAGAGTTTGACCATGAAGATAATATATCTCCATATATATAATACTAACAGTAATTTTTTAATTAAAAAACAAGATTAAAATTTTTACGGATGATCATGTGGATTCATCCTGAATAAGTGTAAAAAATTTACATAGTAAGTATGGATGGAAATGGGTTAGGCCAGGCCAGACTTTGAAAGGCCTGAGCCTGACCTACATCAAATTTTTAAGGCCTTAGTCTAGCCTATTAGTTCATCATAGGCTTTTTTTAAAAGCCCTGATTTGGCCTGTTTGAAGGCCTGACCCGTTTAAAAGGTCTGTTTATAGTGAGACTTTTAAAATATCAAAACCAACCTAAAAAAATTTGTGTTTCATTCCTTCCTAATTTTTTTTAATTATAAACTTGTAATATTAATTTATATTATATAAATGTAAATATAATATATATATTATTCTATGTTATAAATAATTATATATATATAACTAATTAACAATTAATTTAATTAAATAAGCCGGCCTGTTGGGCTTCAAAGGCTTTTCAGAAAGCCTATGACCTGGCCTATTTAGGTAAAAAGACTTTTTTAAAAGTCTAAGCCTAACTTTCTAGCCCGACAAGCCTGGCCTATGTAGGTTTTAAATGAGCCGAGCCATAGGCCCCCGACGGACAGCTGACCCATTTTCATCCTTGATAACAAGTAATTATAATGCACCATATCATTTTAAATATAATTATAAAATTAGTATTTGTTAATGACATGTTTATAATTGGTTGATAGTATCATAATATAAAAAGGCTTAAATAACTTTGTAGTTCATATAAATATAGCCAATTTTGATTTTAATCCCAACAATTTTTTTATTGATTTAGTTTCTTTAAACTTTAAATATTCTAAAAATAATCATATAATTATTGATTGATGATGTATATCATGCATCTAGTTAGATCATATGAATAATTAACATGATGTGACATATCTACACGCATGGTATGATAATTGTCAAATTTATGAATGAACTTATAAAAATTTACGAGTCTAAGCAAAGGAACTAGTGAACTCACAAGTAAACTCATAATAGAGCAAACTCATGTTAACTAGTACAAACTCGCAAGTTTAATGCTGAATTTGTGGGTCTATGTTTGCTTTAGATGTTTTAGAAATTTGAACTTGCACATAATGTTAAGGACTTTCTAGTATTTGAGGGTGAATATGATAATGACAATGAGAGGGAGGATGGAAGGAAAATAAAGATTTTGAGATATTGAAAAGGTGAAGTTTAATACTTATTTTACTTGAAGTTTGAATGTTGATGTAGGCTAGTTAAAATGAAACGTGTTTTACTATTTTAATATAATAAATTCTTACGAGTCTATGACGTGTTAAGTTTACAAAACTCAAACCAACAAGTTTACAAAACTCAAACGAATTTATCCAAATTTACAAATCTAACAACCTTCAGATGCATCATTAATTAATAATAATAGAGTCTATTTGTATTTTAAAAATATTTAGATAAAATATTTAGCGCGTTTTGTAAGTTTTCTAAGAAAAATAAAAAACTATTCTTGAAAAAGTTAAAAAAAATAGAAAAGGTGTTTGTTTACAAAATATTCAAAGAAAACATATAAAAAACTGAAAACTGTGTTTTTTTATTTTTCTAGAAAAATAAAAAGTCTTTAAAAAAGTTTTCCAAGAAAATTAAAAAGTGAAAAAAAAATTTCAAGAATTTTTTTAACTATTCCAAGAAATAAAAATTTTAGAAAACAAGCAAAAACTTTTTTGAAAAAACTAAAATAATTTACTTGAATTCTTGAATCATATATTTTAAAAATATTTAAATTTTACAGCGAGTTAAATTCTTAAATCATATATTTACTAGGACCAAAACCAAAATTGTTTCTATTTACTAGGACTAAAAATAAATAATTAAACATATAAAAAAGCACATTCACATTGTAATTAAAGAATGTAATTAAAATATACTATGTCAGATTTCTCACAGAATCAATCAATAATAAACTGATCGGAAGCATTTGTTTTCTGTAATATTAAAATTAAAATATCATATTTTGGCATATTCAAATTGGTTGAGAACATAAAATATTAAATAACAAAGTTAAAACTCAATTAGTTGAAGGAGATAAAAAGTAAGAGTTGGGCCATGGGTGCGTGTAGAAAGTTACAAATAAGCCGGAATATTCATATTGCTTATATCATCCACGTGTGCGTGGTTGCTTCTTCCCTTTCTTGTTGCATGTAACATGTGTATAGCTAGACACAATTTCAAAAATTGTTATTTAATAAAACCCATATGATAAATAGCTGCACTTTAGTTTGAGTTTTCAAATATACTCCATAAATAATATTTTTTATGATAAAAAAAAATAATCGCAAATTCTCTGTTTGGCAATTGCATAAACAAAACAACCCAAAACGACAAACCGCAAAGGAATTCCTTGCATCATATGACAAAATATCAATCACCTATCTAGAAAATTATCCCACATGAGAAGAGTGACCGCATCATCCAGCAAATCTATGGATTCATATCCTCTCCTACAATCAAATAACAGGATACAATCATCTTAGAACAAAAAAGACACAAACTTTATCAAATATAATCAGTAGCCTAATACTACAATTAATCATTATGAGCACTTAGTTGATAAAATTTGTGTGTCTATCCACCAACATGATCATATTCTGTTACTCAACAAGAGTAGATCCAAAAGGTAAATCTATTTTCATGAAACTAGATGCAAATCACTTGTAAAACTATTACAAATTGTTGAGGAGAGACACACCTTATGGACTAGTTGCCATGGTAAAATTCACAGAGCAACCATCTATGTCTTTTGTCACACCAAGTTCTTCGCCACCGGAGCTAGTCTCATCTCCCATTTCTTCTTCACTTTCATCTTTGGCTGAGCCTACAATAGCATCTTCCAGCACCCCTGAAGCATCATCATTTGCAAAATTCCATCCAGGAGTTGTGCTTCCTCCTTGTTGTTGAATGAAACTGCCATTAAGGAAGAAACTTTGACGCGCAAAGTCTAACAAATCCATGGCAGTGCCTTGAGAAGGCATGCCAGAAGTCCATCCAAGATGCACATTATCAGGATTTCCAATGCTGGCATTCAACGCTTTATCATGAGATTGTGATGGTTGAGAGTAGGCAAGTTTCATGTCTTTATCCTTTACCAGATTATTTATTCCTGAAGAGGAACTAATAGCAGTTCCACTTCCGCACTTTTGGATTCCCTGGTCAACTTGGCTTTGGTATGCAGATACAATTGGGTTGCTTTTATTAATCTGGATCATGGAGCTTTCATCTTTAACAGCATTTAAGATCTTCTCATTGCTACTAGTAGAACGAATAGCTATGTCTTTATTCTCGACTTTCTTAAGGACAACCTTTTCAAAGATGGGTGATTTACACTCAAATTTTGTGCTTCTTAGTGCAGGATTTTTACCATCAGCTTGGGAGTGAGACTCAAGTAAAGCATCCACTGAAGCCAACGACCGCTTACGAGGCCTCCCTCTCTTTGATGGTTGAGCAGTTGCTGCCGGAATAGTCCCAATAACTTTGTTAGCAGGAACATCCACTTTCCGTTTGAGTGATAAGACTTCTTCTTCAAGCTTCTTGAGCTGATCCTTGTAATCAGAAACTTCAGCTTGCAATTTCTTTATCACACTCCACAGCTTGACATTTTCCACTGACTGCAAGAATAATTTTGTTCATATCTGTAATCAAGCACTAGAAATCATAATTTGAGTGAGCGAGTCGGGGAGACGTATTCACCTGAGCATCCCAAAGTTGTTGGTGCTTCTGAGAAAGTTTTGCATGTGGCCTGCTAATTCCTCTTTGGGAAGATTGTTCTCCAGAAGATACACAGCCAGGCATCGCAGGAGTTGCTGAAGGAAAATTAATTGCACCAGGAAAACCATAGACATAAGGATGCTGAATTTGGTACAACTGACCTAAGCAAGAAGATGGATCCCAAGGACCTGCAAACAAGGTATTACAATTAATAAGTTATAGCTTAATTTACATGTTTACTGCACACAGATGTGTAGCTCACAATAAAAAAAAAATATACTCCTTCAAAATATAGCCATATCCAGGTTATACCTGTGTGGCTGTGTTGAACATTTTGAATGCTCCTAGTTGCATTCTTCAATTATAGTTTTATTTGTGAAACTTTAAATGAAAACAAATGAGAATACCATGATAATTGGACAAACTATAGTATTGGATTATGTCTAGTTGTCCATAATGATTCGTGCTCATCATAGTACTTTTATTTATGTGAATTGTATACTTATCTTATAATAGGTATAATAACTCTGTCGTCACATCCTATACTTCTTAAAGTGACATATCCCTATGTGATTTAAGCTGGCTATAATATAGAAAATGATGCATTAGCTACTAAGGGGTCGTTTGTATTAGAAAACATTCTCTATTTTCACTTTTAATTACAAAACAGCCACATTGTTTTGATTTCCAATAGTTTGTACAGAAAACAGCCCCTAAATTCACCATGTTCAAATATACATGCATTCAATTCAATATATACTCCAGTAACCATTTGAATAAATCAACTCTTAAACAAGTGCATGTTATACCATATGAAGAGAAAAAAGTTGCAAGCTTGACACTTACCTGGAAAGCCAGGGAATGAGTAACCAAGAGGGTAACACATATTGGGAGGCATGGTGTAGGGTGCAGAGGAACCACCAAGTAATGGGTTACCGGCAGTAGGCGGTTGAGGTTGCCAAAAGGGTGGCGCTGCGGACTGTGCAAACACCTGACCTTGCTGCCACTGATTTAAGGCACCACCGGCAGGTGTCGGTGCTTGGTTGGGGAAGTGCATTGCCATGAACTGTTCGAAAGCATTTTGAGGAGTGAAGGACCACTGAACATTTTGAGGCTGTTGCTGCTGATTAGAGTTTGGCGAACTGTCATCTGAAGGACTACAAACGTTGGCACTTGGACCAACACTCACATTATTTGCCTGTGATTTTTCTACCTTGTTCTGTTTACCCTCCAAAGACCCATATTCATAATGGTTAGGTAATTTTTCTCTCTAATGATGATACTAAAATATACAATACTACAGAAAAAAAGATAATCACTGTAATTCTGTGGTGGTGGTAACATAGGACTAAACCAGAAAAAAGGGCACAAGAAAAACAAAAATAAGGGCTTGAAAAAAAATAAATGATTGCTATGATAAAAATAAGAAAAATGAAAGTTAAATACCTGATGTTGATTACAAGGGAAACCAGGTTTCTGATCGTTCTTTTTGTTTTCCATAAGTTGCAATGAAATGACCTACATTAACATGGTTTGGGGATGAGAAACCGCATCAGTATAAACTATAAAGAGTCTTTTCTGAGTTCTTTTTGTGTTCGCTGAAGACTGGGATTTTTGTTTCCTACGACCGAATCCTTATAAAAGGAAATAGACGGGCTTCAATGTAACTATTTAACGCTAGATTTAATTTTGTCGCTGTTCAGCTCGGAACATTACACTATTTTTATTTAAACTATTGTTCTCTCATCAAACGTAAATTAGTTTTCTTAACCGATGATGATTATATGTTTCCCACAAAAACACATTAACAACATGTGAAATTATTTCTTGCGGTTGCGCTGTCATATATAAGATACACTTAATCGAATTATAAATTATTAGTAGTTATGTATATTGATTTTTTATAAAATAATATGATATTATAATTTTGTTTTTATAAACTTAATTAAATATTAATAATAATTGAGAAAATATTTAATATCAAGTATAATATCTCATTGTTTCATAAAGGTGAATAAGAAAATTTTAATCAATGTTTTTTAAAAAATATAACTTTGACTAATAAAATTACCATTTTTTTTTAAAAATTGTCTTACGTATAAAATTGGATGAAGTAATATTTTTAACATGTCAAATGCCATGTTATCATGATAAAAAAATAATTAAAAAATCCATAAAAATGTTCATCTTAATCCTAACTTATTCCTCCTATCATTCATTCCTCTCTCTACCTACCCAAAATACAATCACTCCAACCCTCACCCTACCATGAACACATTGTTGTTGCCTAACCTCACCCTCAACCCTAACCCACCCCACTCACACTCTTGTGAACAATCCATAATCATAACTGATTTATTAAAAGATGAAACCAAAATGAAAATACGAAAAAACATAAGAACAAATACCAAAAACCTTCGACAACATCCAAAACCTAAATTAATAACAAATATTGAGCTTGATTTGATAAAATTACTAACGAAAGCGGACAAGATTTAAAAAAATCAAAAGTCAAAAGCTTTCAAATAGTTAAAGAATTAAATAAAAATTAGAAATTGAAACAAAATCAAAACATGATACAAAACACAAGCGAATTAGATTCCAAATCTGTTAAATACATCACAAATTTTTGAACCAATAAAACCTGTCATTTTATTAGGAAAAAGAAAAAAATTAATAAGAACCGTCTAAACAAAGCTTCATGAAAATTTTCAAAATTAAAATTAAAATTAAAAATTAAAAATGAAAGAAATAAAGAACCTGTGTAGGAGGTGAATAGATGGAATGGATCAGAGGATCATAGATTAGAATTAGAAATCGATGAGTCTTCGTTAAGGGTGAGGTTTGCTAGCCAGTGATTACTGGTGGGAGGTGGTGAGCAAAGGTGGGTGCAAAGAGAAAGGAAAAGGGAAAATGGGAAAATAAGTTGAAAGAAGAAATGAATTGGATTTTTAGGGTTTTGTATGCTACGATCGAATAGCTTACAAAGGGAGGTGAATGGACTTCAATGTGAGTATTCAACGCTTTAAATGAAAAAATATGGAGAGATATTAAAAGTAAAAGTTTAGAGAAAAAAAAATTAAAGTGTAAGAATATAAAATATAAAGAGAGAAAATAAAAAAAATTAAGAAAAAAACTATTTTTTAAATGGATGGTTAGATATTCATCCACAAAAAGATGTTAATGAATGGATATTTCAAGAATTTTTAAATGAATTATAAATGGATTAATGGATGGATTTTGTCCATCCAATAAAATTTAACTCAAATCTTATCCAAATCATTCATCTCACACCTGCAATTGTTGTTCTCTTAGGTCTCTTAACTGATGATATGCTTTACACAAAAACACATCAACAACAACATGTAAAATTATTCTTTACGGTTACGCTATCATATATAAGATACAACTAATTGAATTATAAACATTAGTAGTTGCGTGTATTGATTTTTGATCTGTCCTGGACCGGGGTCAAGAGATCCGATCTCAAGCCAGTCACGAATAGTATGTCAATACCGTCTAGTAGACCGGATGTATGTGTATTCGATGTATGTATCCGTTGTCCTAGGGTGAGGAGAGCGGATTGGGCGTCCTGGAGATCCTTTACACCGACCTAACGCGTTGAAGTGGGCGAATGGTGGTGTCACCTGCAAAGATTCTCCGACGCTCAAGTCAGTGATTATATTCCAAGTAAGGAATGTATTCAGAGAGGAATCAGTCGTAAAAGAGCTGAAGAGGAAGAAGATCCCTAACTTCAATCATGAAGTTAGTTCATATACCTGATTGGCTCGATTAACGAGGACACGTTGGTGGGGAACCACCAACTCCCATTAGCATTATTATATTGCGCACTTACCTGCATGATTGGGTCAAGTGGCTATTTTATATTGAGCATAGAGAATGTAGACTAGGATTAGGGAACAAGTTGACCATTCCCGTGAGCAGAATTTGGCTCGTAGTGCAGGGAATTATTGATCGATCCCTGTAGCAACAATCCTTGTCTTTTGCACAGTGACGTGTGTATTATCCGATGTCATGGTGTTATCCTGAACAACCGGTATAGGGAGAACGCCTGATACGGAATTACAGTTCGGATGTATACCGATGACACCGGTTACACGTAGATGTCTTATCAAAGACGTTGAAATATGTATAGCAGATCGGATACCGGTATTGAGACCGGATCATATGTCCCCTAGCTTGTGTGAGGGACCGAATGGTTGTTCACATAAGCTACTCAACCTGCGAGAGGTCTTAATATCGGTAAGCTTACGTGTGTAACAGTTCCTTAGCATCTGCTGTCATTCGCAAAGAATCGTTCTGAATTTAATAGAAACGACCTTTCGGTACGGTCACAACGGATTTAGACAAAGATTCGTTGTGTGAGAATTTCAAGAGTTTATTGGAATTGAAAACCCTTGAAGTTCGTGTAACGGCTGTAAAGCGTGAATTGCGTTGCATGATTAGACATTAATGCTTTTAATCACGTGGGCAAGCAATTATTGCGTCTGAGATGAAAATCTCATTAACCGTCGTTTTGGGCTTGATGGGCCTGAAGTTTCCAAAACTTTTGGGCCTGGTGGATAGCCCTTCGCTGGGTCGCTATCGTTTTGGCGCCCAAGAATTTGGAACGGTTGTGTCGTTTCGCTTGTGAACAGGTGCGTTTTATCGAGAACGACACAACTTCAAGAGGAGGTAACCGATCCTCTTTGTTTCCTATAAAAGGAATACTTAGTGGATTCTGGGTTCCACTTGCTTTTGCTTTCTCAACGAAACTCTGTAGAAATTTTGCAAGGAAGTTTATCGCCTACATTGCGAGGGTTTCTTCGTTCCTCAAATTCATCACTGTTATCTGAGGTAACTATCTCTTCCTTGTCGCTTTAGTTTCGCTTTGATTTGCTACTAGTAGTTATAGAAAGTAGGCTTCATCTAAGGGGGGGGAATCAGTTTCCCTCAACCCTAATAGTCGTGGGGAAGAATCCTTATAATTCTTCCTAAGACTGAATCGCGTCGCTCAGAAAGGGGATCTTACTCACTGCGGGAAGTGACCTTTCCCTTCTCAGAGTCGCCCTCTGATTGTAATTGCTTTAAAAATGCAGTGAGTAATGATTGCAACTTTCTGACGACATTTTATTTCTTATCGTAGATTAAGGAGTTCGGTCTAGATATTTCCAATGGCAACTGGAGAAGGATCTTCTGGAGATAGCACCATTTCGAAGACAGCAGAAGGTCTCTACAGCGTAGTTGCTTCGAGGCTAAATTGGGAGGAGATTCAGGCTAAATGGCCTTTCTGCTGGGTGTCCAGTGAGTTTAAGGACTTGGCCTCCCGTCATGCGGATGAGGAGGGATCCCGGATCAAGCCGAGGTTTACTTTGAGTACGGATGAAGAGGCAAAAAAGTGGTATAGGGTTTACGCTCCACTTCCGACAGAGCGGATATGCCACGTCGTTCCTAATGACCGCTCTGTATACATGTATGACTTTATTTTTCATAATCTGGGAGTTCGTTTTCCCCTAACTGAACTCCAGATGGGTGTCTTAAAGTTTCTGAACTGTGCACCCTCCCAACTTCATCCCAACGGTTGGGGCCTCATCCGGGCTCTCGAAGTGCTTGGGGAGCACTTCAATTTCACACCAACTGTAGCGATGCTGTTCTACTACACTCAGGTAGTTCGAAGAGCAAACAAGCAGGGTGGAGTTGGTCTGGTGACTCTCCGGACTCTCTGTTCCTTTGTGAACTTTGAGTCTTACACAGATTCTGCCAAGGTTGATGGGAAGTCCTTCAAGACTTACTTCACTCGCATCTCCATCAAGAAGGGCAAACCAAAATTTTGGAAGGATGAAGAGGACGTTGACAAATTTCCCCTGAGTTGGACACACAAATATTTCCTCTTGAGCTCACACGCGTACTACACTGATCAATCCGATCTGTCTCGAGAGACGTCGAGAGTGTTGTTCGCACTTGAATCGCACACTACAGGTCGTCACGTCTTCTCGTGTAGGCGTTTGCTAAGTAGCTCAAGCGGAGTCCGGGAGGAATATTTGCGTACTTCTCGTTTTATTTCACCTTTTCTTCTTTATCAAATATATATAGAATATTTGTAGTTGCTGACATCTTGTGTTTGTTCATGTAGGTGAAATAGAACAAGAAACTCCAGAAATGGATAAATTGAAGAAATTCAAGGCAGCTGGTAAATCCGTTGCTCATGAAAATGAAGTAAAGCCCAGGCCCTCAACTAAGGATCGTCCTGAGGTAATCATCTTGACCTCGGATGCTGAAGGGGACATCCCACTGGTTGAGGGCGGTACGTCCGATGTTGGCGCAGCCTCGGGTCAGCCTCCAGTTACTGAGAGGAGAAGAAAGATCCAGAATGATCCTGCGAGGCGTCAGTCCAAGAAGCAAAGGGTTTCGGAGGATCCTGCTGCTGGGGTTTCTGGATCAGAGCCGACCTCCTTCCCAACGACCTCGTTTCTCACCCCTTCCTCTCCTACGAAGGTTCTACTCCTGCCACTCTTCCACCACCGATGTACAAACTCCGGCCTACGCTTAGTGTTAAAGAAATTGAAGAAGCGTGTGAGGTCGGAAGGTGGCAGCTAGCCGAACTTGCTGGATTGCTATCTTTCGTCAGCGAGTTGGCTAAGAACGTCGACAAGGTTGAGGAGCTGAGTGACAAATTAGAAGAGCTCAACCTTTCCTCAGACAAGGACAAAGCCGCCATGAAGTTAATGGAAGATCGTCTTAACAAGTCTAAGGAGTTTGGGGATCTCATAACTAAAGAGAATCTCAAGCTCAAAGGCGATCTTAAAAACTTGGAAGGCAAAGTGGCAGAGAAGGAGGAAGAACTCCGCAGCAGCCAGGATAAAAATAAGGCTGATGCTGAGGAGTGGTCTCAAAGGGAGAAGAAGCTTCTTCTTGAGATAGAGGGACTGAAGGCTAGGAAAGTGGAGCCCGAGATATCCAGTGAGGAGCTGTCCAAGTTGCGGGGAGAATTGGCTACAGCGAAAGCTGAGAGAGAAGAAGCTGTTGACATATGCAGCCGGGCTGTTGAAGAGTCCTTCGGCCTAGCCATACGCCAAGTCTTCTACCGCAACCCCACTGCGAAACTTAACCTTTATGGGATGGATCCGTACTACGAATTCCATGGGGGAAAGTTAGTCGCAGTGGTGGATGGTCGTCACGAAGATCCACCGACGTCCTTGTATGGTTTGGCTCCTCTTCCTGAGGGTCAATCCATGGGACCTGATTATGTCTTTCCTGCGTCCGAGGTTCCCTCTTCTGAAGAAAGGGCTGAAGCTCCTGGAGGGGAGATTCCTGAGGAGGTTCCCAAGGAAGGGGGACAAGAGCCTGGTGCTGAGGAGGCGCAAAAAACTGAAGAACAGATTCCTCCTCTGTAATTTTGTTTTCATTTACATGTATAGTTGTGTACCGGGATCAACTCCGGATTTTGAACTATTGTTTGTAATTTCATTTCACTGAATGAATTTTGATTGAAGAAATTTGTCTTCGTCGTTTCATGTATATTTAAATCGTTTCTAATCCGTTCTGTATAATTAATCTTAAGGCCGGATTGAAATAATATCTTCGGAAGATTAAACAACAAATAAAATTTAGAACGGATAAATACATACATGTCCCCAAGTGCGTATTAAGAAGAAGGTGCCTGTCTTTAGGGCGTGATCCTTAATTTTCTTAATTCTCTTGGGGAAAGATGGGTCGATCCGCTGTTCAGTAGAGTAGTGTAACAGGACGGATGACTGCTTTTAATCCGTAATATTCTTACAGGAGATGATAATATTGTTCCAAGTTTAGGGAACTGCAAGGAAGTGGTGTTTGAGTCCTTTATCATAAGGATGATGATGGGAGTTTTTTCTACGCCAGGAGTTACGTCGTTGTATCACAGAATAGGTGATAAAGAGTATCCGTCCTGGGAGAATACCACTAGAAAGCGAAAGTGCGGACTGACTTTCGGAATTTTCCATCATAAAGACGATTATGAGTATTGATCATGCCAGGTGTTTTATCATTAAATCACTTCATAAGTGATTGAGATCATCCGTCTTGGGGATGTGTACGATACCAGGAATTATAATATCGGATCACATAACAGGTGATTGAGATCATCCGTCCTTGTGGTGTGTATGGCGCCAGGAGTTACATCGTCATATCACAGAATAGGTGATTGAGATCATCCGTCCTGAGCAGGTACACCATGTCAAGGAGTTACATCGTCAGATCACATAATGAGTGATTGAAATTGTCTGTTCTGGAAAAGTACACAACACCAAGAGTTGCATCGTCAGATCACAGGTTAGGTGATTTAGATAATCCGTCCTGGAGACAATTTTCAATCGTAGGGATACGGATTTAGTGAATACTTCTCAGAGTGATGATGAGAATTGCTCATACCAGGAGTTACATCGTCGAATCACTTTATAGGTGATTGAGATCATCCGTCCTGGAATGATTATTGGAGTTCTTCGTACCAGGAGTTACATCATCGAATCACTGAATAGGTGATTGAGATCATCCGTCCTAGTGAATTTTTCCAATCAAGGGAGTGCGGATTCAATTGGCAATTTTCGTTCCATCCGAAATCCGAGTCTTACCTCTACTAGCCCCCTAGCTGATGTGAGGAAGCAGTTGACTTGCTCATATGAGCTATATTGATCATAGTACGTCTGGATTTCGGATTTGCACCGAAGTGTAAATATCCGCTCTTGGAACCATGTTCCGTAGTGATGAAATTTTAAGGGCGGATTCGACAATGGGAATATCAGAAGTTTATCGAATTTCGCAACCCTTGGTATTCGGGTAATGGTGGCCACGTTTCTAATGATTGGACATTTAATGCCTTAATTCACGTGGGCGAGCCATTATTGCATTAAGTGCGCATGTCTTAGTAACTGTCATGCATAGTCTTGTTGGGCCTAGTATTTGGCTTTAATAGGCCCATTTCGATGGCTCTGTGACGAAACTATGGGATTTTCGCGCCATGAGGTACTAAACGACAATTTTGGTCCACTAAACGGGGAGTCGTTTGGAGGAAAACGACAGATTGTGTTTAGTGGGTATTTGAAAAATTTTGGTGCCCTGAAATAGGCATATTTGGCAATCTCAGTTACCATTTCTTCTTGCTTCCTTGACGAACCTCTGCGAAAGTTCCAAGAAGTTCTTCGTGTCCACCTTTGTGAATTTCAATTCACTATCCTTAGGTAACCACTTTCCCTTTATTTTCAGTTTCTCTTTTCAATATTTGAGAATGGCTAGGAAGGGTGTTAGCTTCAGTGGCGTTAGCCCTAGAGGAAGAGGAGGAAGGGTTTTGGCTCAAAACCCTAATGTTCGTGGTGGGAGGATCCCAGTGATCTTCCAATCGAGGCCACAGTATACAGGGGGGGAGGAGTCGCAATATCAAAGGCGAAGGGTGATTATACCCTCTTCAGAGTCTTCCTCCTCCAGTGAAAGTGTCGAAAGTGGGGATTTGTATCTCTCTGATGATGTGAAATTTTATCGCAGCATCAAAGCTTTTACAATGGTGACAAAGAAAGCCACCGGGAGGAAATCGTCTGAAGGGGAATCTCCTTCCGAGAAATATATCTTGAAGACCCAGTCCGGCCTCTGCAATGTGGTTGCACACCGGTTAGACTGGGTGAAATTTCAGCAGAAACGCCCATTCAGCTGGGTGGCTGAGGAGTTTCGTGAAACGCCGTCCGCCCACGCTCGGGAGGATGAAGGGGAGCTGGAGCCGCGGTTTACCGTTTGGAAGAAGGACAAATACAAATGGTGTTTTAAAGTATTCGCTCCCCTTCCATCAGTACGGATATGCCACACACCGGACGAGAGGTCGTTGTTCATGTATGATTTTTTATTTCTGAACTTGGGTGTGCGTTTCCCCTTGACGAAGTTTGAGATGGGAGTCCTGAGATTCTTGGACTGCGCCCCCTCGCAACTTCACCCTAATGGATGGGGATTGGTCCGCTCTCTTGAAGTGCTTGGGGAGCACTTCAACTTTAAACCGACGGTGGCCATGCTTTTCTACTTCACTCAAGTGGTCCGTCGTGCGAATAAGGAGAAGGGGGGAGTGAGCTTGATATCCCTCCGGACTCTCTCCAAGGTTATCAACTTTGAGGCGTACACTGACTCCGCCAAAGTTGATGGACATTCATTCAAGTCCTATTTCACGAAGATTAGCGTCCATCCAAATGAACCAATTTTTTAGTTAACTGAAGATGGGATTCCAAAATTCCCAGTGACTTGGACGCATGAACATTTTTTGCTGACCTCCCAAGCGTACTATACCGAGGAGGACGAATTGAGCCCAACCTCAATCTCCGTTCTTTCGGCTCTGCAGTCCTACACGGCCTCACACCAATTTTTCTCTTGCAGGCGTTTGTTAGAACCAAAGTCTACTCGCGAGGAGTATTTACGTAATTTCCCTGCCATTCTTCATACGTTATTATGTCATTTGCCTTGAAAATTTCACGTCTCTGATTGTGTCTTTTGACTGTGCAGGTGAAATTCAGGGCGAGTCACCAGAGATGAATAGGCTAAAAGGACTCAAGGCCGGAGAGACTTCCGTTGCGGCTGAAAATGATATTCAGGCAAAGCGGAATTCTAAGAAGGCCACTGCTGAGACAATAATATTAACTTCATCTGCTGGTGACGATATTCCTCTGATCGAGGGCGGATCTGAGAAAGTGGTCGAGAAAAAGAAGAGGACAAAGCGTGATCCTTCGAAGACCTCAGACCGTCAATCCTCGCCCAAAAAGCCAAAAACTTCAAGAGGGGCTGCTGAGCTAGTGCCTTCTAAAGAGAAGAGAGCGGAAGAACCCACTCCGGATGCCCCCGGCAGTGTAATCACTTATGGGGCGAAGCCAATAACGACTTATTTCGCGCCTAAAGCCCCTTGCTCTCTTGAGGATACTTCCGGTCTTGTTCAACATCCGGTGCATGAGGGCTCCGTTCCTGAGGGCGTTCCTGAATCTTTACCAAAGGTGAAGCCCTCGTTGAAGAGTAATGAAATGATCAGAGCTTGCGACGACGGACAGAAGCACTTGGCTGAGTTATTCGAGCTCCTCAAGTCGGTTCGCGAGCTCACAGAAGAAAACGAGAGGCTCAAATCAATGGTTGGCAAGGACAAGGCAATCATCCTCCAATTAGAAGGAAAATTAAAAACTTCTAAAGAAGAAACTCAGAAGAAGGATGAGGAAATTGCCAAGTTGAAGAGCCTTGCCAAGGAGCTGGAGGGTCAGGTTCTTGATCAAAAGAAAATCAACGCTGACCTCCATACCAATCTTTGTGTGGAGAAGGAACGCTCTTCAAAGCTAGAAGAGGGGTTGAAGGAGGCTAAGGTCGTCCATTCTCGAGGAGTGGATGATTGGTCACGTAAGGAAAAGGAGTTGTTCTTAAAGTTGGCGGATTCGACCGACGAAGTCAAGACCCTGAAAGCAGACTTAGACGATGCTGTGAACATGTGTGATCAGGCAGTCAAGGAGGCTTTCGGGTTGGCTGTTCGTCAAGTGCTATACCGGAATCCCAAGGTGTCAATTAATTTGAACGGTATTGATCCGTTCTATGAGTTTCACCAAGGGAAACTGGTGGCCATCGTTGACAATCGTCATGAGAGTCCGCCTAACACTCCGTATAAGTTTGCTCCTTTACCTAAAGGTCAATCAATGGGACCTTCCTTCCTGAAGCCCACAAGTACAGGATCAAGCTCTCACACTGAAGGAGGCAAAACTGGAGATAAAGGAAAAGGGAAGGAGGGAGACTCAAGGCAGAAAGGGTAGCGCCTTCCTTGTTTCCTTTTTTGTTTTATTGATTCGAATTCGCTGTGTTCCGGGATCAGCTCCGGATTATTACACGAATTGTAATTCTTATTAAATCAATAAAAGAGTTTTTTACCTCCATTCTTGTTTAGTAAAAAAACAACTTAAATAGAGGGATTGCATGTGTTTTGTATCATTCCGGATTTAAGTAGTGAAGATCGGATTGTAAAACAAAATCTCCACACCGGACTTAAACATGCGAGATGAATTTCATAAGATCACCGCTTGTGAGGGAACACATCATTGTTACAAGAACGGTTTAAGGGGAATGATTGTGAGATCGTTTAGACGAGAGTTCATTCCTCAAGATATTCGTTAAACCGTTTATGTTGTCCCCCAGTATTATTGGGTGATTATCACTTTGAATAAACTCTGAGTGAGATTTTCTCGTGAGAGCTTTTAGGAGTGAGGTTTTAAAATAGAAATTCCTCTTCAAATATTTCCGACTGAGGGATTTCGGGTGAAAATGCCTTAGATTGTGGCGTACCCGAGTGAATTATTTGTGTCGGAGTTTATGAGTCAGATCTCAATTGAAGAATTGATGACTCAGAATTATAAGCTATAAAACTTCCAAATAAAGAACTTCACGAGAGTATTAATTTGGAGTTCAGTATAACTTACTTGTTGTGTTTGGAGTTCGGTTTGATCCTACTGTCCATGTCATATTTGGTGTTCGGTTGAATCCTACTAGCCGTTCTTCAATTGGTCTTTGGTTTTACCCAATGACGATTCTTCACCGACGTTCGGTTAATCCTACTAGTCGTACTCAGAGTTCGGTTTAATCCTACAATCCGAGCCTTCGATACGGGGTTCAGATCAGGGCTAATCCTGAACCTACTGCGCCCGTCACTTGGGGTTCAGCGTGGTCTTGAAGAAAAACCAGCTTACTGCACCCAAGCCTTCGCATGGGGTTCGGTTTGTGGCCTTGAAGAAGGATCAGCCCTACAACCCATGTAGTCTTCGAATGGGGTTCGGTTTGTGGCCTTGAAGAAGGACCAGCCCTACAACCCATGTAGTCTTCGAATGGGGTTCGGTTTGTGGCCTTGAAGAAGGACCAGCCCTACAACCCATGCCCTGAGGTTCGGTTTAATCCTACAACTCAGGTCTTCACCGACGTTCGGTTTATCCTACTAGTCGTACTCAGAGTTCGGTTTAATCCTACAATCTGAGCCTTCACCGGTGTTCAGCCAAACTTACTAACCGTACCCAGAGTTCGGTTTAATCCTACGATCTGGGCCTTCAATACTTACACACTCGAGGAGTTACATCGTCAATTACAGAATGAGTAATTGAGATCATCCGTCCTGAGTATGTTCTTGTACGTTGCGCATATTCGAAGAGTTACATCGTCAACTACAGAATAAGTAGCTGAGATCATCCGTCCTGAATATGCTTCTGTACACCGGATAAACTGAAAATCACAGCATAAGAAAAACTCGAAAGAGTTAAATTGTTATGAGAGATTCTTATTAAATCAAAAATAAGAATTACAAGGAGAGCGTAGCTGTGAAAATAAATTCTCCAGTATTCAATCCAAGATAAGGATAGGAGAGTGTAGAAACAGCTAGCTATAGTAGATGCGCAAGTTTTGGGTGTTCCATTTGTTTCGGATTGGAGTGCCATCAAGGTTTTCAAGGCGATAAGAGCCTTTGCCAGTGACCTCGGATACCCTGTATGGGCCTTCCCAGTTTGGGGCTAATTTGCCTTGATGGGCGAATTTGTTCCCTATACTTGCTTTCCTCAAAACCAAATCTCCAACGTTGAAAGTCCTTGATTGGACTCGTTTGTTGTACCGGAGAGCAACTTTGGCTTTGATGGCTTGATCTCTGATGAAAGCGTCTTCTCTGAGTTCTTGTATGACATCCATTTCAGATGCCAAGTTAGCATTGTTGGTTTCTTCAGAGAAGTACTTAACTCTTGTGGAAGCAATTTGCAGTTCCACAGGTATCATTGCCTCGACCCCGTATGTTAGGCGATATGGGGATTCATTGGTGGATGAATGAGGCGTTGTCCGATATGCCCATAGGACATGACACAGCTGGTCTGTCCATCCGCCCTTGGCTTCACCAAGGCGCTTCTTTAGTCCCTTCAACACCTCCCTGTTGGCCACTTCAGCTTGACCATTAGTTTGGGGATGTTCGACGGATGAGAATATTTGGGTTATTCCTAACCCTTCAAGCAAATCTGTGAATTTTCTATCCGTGAACTGGGTGCCATTGTCTGTGACAATCCGTGCTGGGACCCCGAACCGTGTTATGATGTTTTCATACATGAAACGGCGAGTTCGGGCTGAAGTAATATGCACCACCGGCTCTGCTTCTATCCACTTAGTGAAATAATCGACCCCTACAATGAGATATTTGATGCCCCCAGGAGCAGTTGGAAAGGGGCCCAGAATATCCAATCCCCATTGATAGAAGGGCCATGGAACAGCGGATGTGAAGAGTTCTTCCGCCGGTGTGTGGTGAAGGTTAGAGAATTTTTGGCAAGCGTCGCATTTTTTGACGAAGTCAATGGAGTCTTGCTTCATCGTGGGCCACCAGTATCCAGCTCTGAGGATTTTTCGCATTAAGCTTCTTCCTCCGGCGTGGTGTCCACTTTGTCCTCCATGCACTTCCTCCATTACACCTTGCACCTCATCCTCTTTGAGACAAATCAAATAGGGCACAGAGAGTGCCCTTCTGTAGAGATTACCATCAATCATAGTGAAATACGGTAATTCTCTCCTTAACCTCGTCTTTTCCTTCTCATCTGTGGGTAGTTGTCCATCAGCCAAATAACGGATGTAAGGAGCCATCCATGTACCTCCGTAAAGGGAGTCAGTCATTATAGCGTTTAGAGAAGGGAAAAGAGGAATGCTGGGCGACGTTAGCGTGCTTTGAACCAGCGTAGTGGTGCTACCTGGTCGTTTAGTGCTTGCTAACCTGGAGAGTATATCCGCTCTCGTATTCTCTTCACGTGGAACATGCTTGAACTCCACCTTTGAGAATTTCTCAGTCAACTCCTTGACACAGTTCAAGTATAATTGGAGTTGAGGTTCGCGAGCTTGATAATCTCCTAAGATCTGCGAAATCACCAGCTGTGAATCGCTGCAAAGTGTCGCCTCAGAAGCTCCGATGTCAATTGCAGCTCTTAGCCCGGCCAAGCAAGCTTCGTACTCAGCTTGGTTGTTGGATGTTTTGAAATTGAAATGAAGGGAGATCTCCAGGTGTACTCCGTCGTCACTTTCTAGAACTACACCTGCTCCAGAGCCTCTTTGGTTTGATGAACCATCAACGTAAATGGTCCAATGGACTCGAGGGTAATCTGGATCCGTCCCTGTCATTTCCACAATAAAGTCAGCAAGGACTTGAGCTTTAATGGCGCTGCGGGGTTCGTAGGATATATCAAACTCAGAGAGTTCAATAGACCATTTGATCATCCTCCCAGCGAGATCGGGCTTGATTAAGACAGAACGGAGTGGCAAATCCGTTCTCACTACGATTGGATGGGCATGAAAGTACGGGCGCAACCGTCGTGAAGCCCAAACAACAGCGAGGGCGGCCTTTTCAATTTTCTGATACCGGATCTCAGCACCTTGCAAGGTCTTGCTAGTGAAATAGACCGGTCTTTGTCCATCAGGAGTTTCTTTTATCAAGGCAACGCCCAAAGCTTCATCTGAAATAGCCAAGTACAGAATGAGTGTGTCTTCGGGGTCAGGCTTTGCGAGTATGGGAGGTTTGGACAATACCTCCTTAAGCTCTTGGAAAGCTTTTTCTTGTTCCTGTCCCCACTCAAATTTCTTGGACTTTTTCAGTATTTTGTACAGGGGGAGCGACCTGTGAGCCATCTTCGGCATGAATCGTGCCAAAGCTGCTACTTTGCCATTCAGGGACTGGACTTCTTTGAGATTCTTAGGACTCTGCATGTCTAGAATCGTTTGGCACTTCCCTGGATTGGCTTCAATACCACGTTGAGTTAACATGAAACCCAAAAACTTCCCAGCAGGGACAGCAAACGTGCACTTCATTGGGTTCAGCCTCATGTTAAATTGTCTCAAACGAGTAAATACTTGGCGCAGGTCTTCAATATGATCACCACCAACCGGTGTCTTTGCTATTATGTCGTCAATGTATACTTCAACAAGTTTGGTGTGCATACCTTCGAAAACCTTGTTGATCATGCGCTGATATGTCGCCCCAGCGTTTTTCAGGCCAAAGGGCATAACTGTATAGCAAAAGACACCACGATCATTTATGAAAGCTGTCTTCTCTTGATCCTCTTCGCACATCGTAATTTAGTTGTAACCAGAATAAGCGTCCATGAAGCTCAGGTATTGGTAACCAGAGGAATCATCCACCATCCGATCTATATTAGGAAGAGGATAAGGATCTTTTGGACAGCAGCGGTTAAGGTCCACGTAATCAATGCACATTCTCCATTTACCATTGGATTTAGGGACCATCACCACATTCGAAAGCCAAGAGGAATATCGGATCTCCCTGATAAATCTGGCCTTCAGCAACTCCTCAGTTTGCTGGCAAGCTGCCTTCTGTTTCTCTGGGCCCAATCGTCTTTTCTTTTGGGCCACAGGTTTCGTCTCTGGATAGACGGAAAGTTTATGACAGCAGAATTCAGGGTCTATGCCTGGCATATCGGCTGCGGTCCATGCAAAGAGGTCTTTAAACTCTTGCAAGAGAGCCAGCAGTCGCTGCTCTATTTCAGTATCTAGCTTGTCATTGATATGGGTGATCTTTTCTGGAGAATCTCCCAAGACGATGTCCCTGGAACTTCCATCCGGTGTGGGCTTTGATGGGTTGAACGGATCAATATTCAAATCCGCTCTAGGATCCAGGTCGACAAGGCTTACAGATCCAGCCGATGTTCCAGCATCATTAAGTTTCCTCTTTTTATTGGAGGCGTCCAGCTTTGTCATGTTGAGGCTAAGGTTGTAGCAGTACCTAGCCATCTCTTGATCACCCCGGATAGATGACACAGCATTATCCTTGTCAATGAACTTGATAAGAAGATGTGGGGTTGATACAATTGCCTCCATTGCATTCAGAGTAGGACGGCCTATGATGCCATTAAATGGTGATTTGACATCAATCACTAGCACCCGAGACCTAACCGTCCTGGCTCCTGGCTCGCCTTCAAACGAGATAAGGGTATCAAGATACCCTCTAGTTAGTTGCTTTGCGCCATTGAAAGCTGTTAGTTCCTGCGTGTAAGGCTGTAAGTCTGAGTCTTTAAAACCCATTCTTTCAAAGCAATTATAAAAAATAACATCGCAGGAACTTCCCTGGTCAACAAGGATTCTTCGGACGTCCTTGTTGGCAATCACAGCAGTGATGACTACAGCATCGTCACCACCAGGAATGGTTGGGCCAAAATCCTCGTTAGAGAAAGAGATTGTGGGAGCCTCATTCCCTCCTCTGTAAGGGCGATTGTCCTTGACTTTCCCTTGCACAGATAGAATCATTCTATGATGATTCTTACGGGCTGTAATTGAAGCTCCTCCT
The DNA here is from genome assembly GCA_037962975.1 of Clitoria ternatea. Taxonomy (NCBI): domain Eukaryota; kingdom Viridiplantae; phylum Streptophyta; class Magnoliopsida; order Fabales; family Fabaceae; genus Clitoria; species Clitoria ternatea. The sequence goes on along the minus strand of CM075670.1, from coordinate 17,787,049 downwards.
CCAGCGAACCCTCCAGCAATCATGTCAATAACTTCACGTCGGCCCTGACGTTGTTGCTGGGGCATGCTGTCTTTCTGTGCTGCATTATCGGTCATTACACCTTTTTGCTTCTCTGCAGCAGAGAACTTTCGAACCGGACTGGGATTGTTGTCATCCCCATCGTCGGGATCTCTTTCTCTTTTCTCATTCCGTTCTGCCCTGTCAAAGGATTTTTCTTTGAACAGGTATTGCTTCAATTTGCCTTCTCTAATTAGCGTCTCAACCACGTTCTTTAGAGCTTGGCATTCATCAGTGGAATGACCATTTTGTTCATGAAAATCACAGTACTTACGTGAATTTCCTGGTCTTTTCATAGGGGCTGGTCTCCTGATGCCATATGTGCTGAAAACTGGCCATCCGACCTCTCTCAAAATCTGAGATGGTCTGGCAGATAACTGTGCATAATGGCTGAAGGAATTGACATGCCTTTCTCGAGGTCGAGGAGGGTGGTTATCCACCTTAGGATTGGTGAATGGCCTCTCCATGCGTTCTGACCTCGTCTTTTCCTTACCCTTCTGGGTTTGGGGAGATGGTGTTGGTGGCTTTTTCTTTGCAGCCATTGCCTCCAAGTGCATCTCTATGCTCACATACTTTGAGGCTTTTTTCCTGAACTCCTCAAAAGTTGCTGGGGGGCTCTTTGCTAATGAAAGAGCGAAAGCTGATCCTGGCTGCAATGCCTCAATTACGATATGCAGCTTGATAGATTCTGCGAGGTTAGGAACCAGGGCTGCTTCCTTATAAAACCTCTTCAAAAAATCTTTTAAGCCCTCTGTTTCACCTTGCTTAATCTGAGCCAAGGTATGAGACGTCTTGGGTACGTCTCTGGAGATGACAAAGTGGGTTTCAAAGGCAGCTGCCATTTCCGTCCAAGAATCTATGGATCCAGAAGGCAAGCCTTTAAACCACCCGAGGGCTTCCTCAGACAATGTTCGAGGGAACATTCGGCACATCACGTCTTCATCAACCCCCAAGTACATGGCTTCAAACACATAAGCATCAAGGTGCTTAGTTGGATCAGTTTCACCATTATACTTTCCGATGGAAAGTGGTTGAGTGGTTTGAAGGTGCTTGGGGATGCTGATGCCCATAAGTCTCCTTGAAAAAGGAACCTTCAGATTGTAAGACGATGGGGGTGCTGTTGTTGAATCTCTCTTCCTTCGGGAAGCTGCATCCTCAGAATCGCGAGTTTGTTCTCCCTCCTCAAAAGTTGGGATCTTTGAGTACTGAAGAGTGGTGGACTTTTCACCATCAGTTGTGTGGGGAGTGTTTCGCATGCGAGATGACTCTTTATCCTCGCTTTGCCTTTTTTCTCTTCGCAATTCAGCGAGTTCCCTCTGAAGTTGTTTGATCAACTCATCGCGAGGATCAGGATCAGACACAGTTACTATCTTCTTTGAGCTGCCCCCATGAGAATCGAAGTTGAGTTTTCTGTAGGCATTAGGATTGGTTCTGCCTTCAGCTTGATTCTCCATGAAGTCTTGTGCTTCGCCTTCCATTGTGGATTACCTGCTCTGTCAAAGGATATGGGAATAACTTTATCGTGTCCCACCGGGCGTGCCAATGATCTGTCCTGGACCGGGGTCAAGAGATCCGATCTCAAGCCAGTCACGAATAGTATGTCAATACCGTCTAGTAGACCGGATGTATGTGTATTCGATGTATGTATCCGTTGTCCTAGGGTGAGGAGAGCGGATTGGGCGTCCTGGAGATCCTTTACACCGACCTAACGCGTTGAAGTGGGCGAATGGTGGTGTCACCTGCAAAGATTCTCCGACGCTCAAGTCAGTGATTATATTCCAAGTAAGGAATGTATTCAGAGAGGAATCAGTCGTAAAAGAGCTGAAGAGGAAGAAGATCCCTAACTTCAATCATGAAGTTAGTTCATATACCTGATTGGCTCGATTAACGAGGACACGTTGGTGGGGAACCACCAACTCCCATTAGCATTATTATATTGCGCACTTACCTGCATGATTGGGTCAAGTGGCTATTTTATATTGAGCATAGAGAATGTAGACTAGGATTAGGGAACAAGTTGACCATTCCCGTGAGCAGAATTTGGCTCGTAGTGCAGGGAATTATTGATCGATCCCTGTAGCAACAATCCTTGTCTTTTGCACAGTGACGTGTGTATTATCCGATGTCATGGTGTTATCCTGAACAACCGGTATAGGGAGAACGCCTGATACGGAATTACAGTTCGGATGTATACCGATGACACCGGTTACACGTAGATGTCTTATCAAAGACGTTGAAATATGTATAGCAGATCGGATACCGGTATTGAGACCGGATCAATTTTCTATAAAATAATATGATATAATTTTATTCTTATAAACTTAATTAAATATTATTAATAATTGAGAGAATATTTAATATCATGTACAATATCTCATTGTTTCATAAGGGTAAATAAGAAAAATTTAATAAATGGTTATTGAAAAATATAACTTTGACTAATAAAAATACCATTTTTTAAGAAAAAATGTCTTATGTATAAAAGTGGATGAAGTAATATTTTTAATGTGTCAAATGCCATGTTATCATGATAAAAAAATAATTAAAAAATTCATAAAAATGTTTATCTTAATCCTAACTTATTCCTCCTATCATTCATTCTTCTCTTCACCTACCCAAAATAAATTCACCCCAACCCTCATGTCACCACAAGCACGTCGCTAATGCCTAACCTCACTCTCAACCGTAACCTACCCCACTCCCACCATTGTGAACAATCCATAATCATAACTAATTTATTAAAAGATGAAACCAAAATAAAAATATGCAAAAACATAAGAACAAATACCTAAAACCCTCGACAACATTCAAAACCTAAATTAATAACAAATATTGAGCTTGATTTGATAAAATTACTAACGAAAGTAGACAAAATTTAAGAAAAAAAGTCAAAAACTTTCAAATTGTTAACAAATTAAATCAAAATGAGAAATTGAAACAAAATGAAAACATGATACAAAGCACAAGCAAATACGATATCAAATCTACTAAATCCATCATAAAATTTTAATCCAATAAAACCCATCATTTTATTTGGAAAAAGAACAAAATTAATAAGAACCATCTAATCAAAGCTTCATGAAGATTTTAAAAATTAAAATTAAAAATTAAAAATTAAAAATGAAAGAAAGGAAGAACCTATGCAGGAGGTGGATAGATGGAATGGATCAGAGGAGCATAGATTGGAATTAGAAATCGATGAGTCTTTATTAAGGGTGAGGTTTGTTAGCAAGTGATTGCTGGTGGGAGGTGGTGAGAAAAGGTGGGTGCAAAGAGAAAGGAGAAAGGAAATGGGGAAAATAAGTTGAGAGAAGAAATGAGTTGGATTTTTAGGGTTTTGTTTGCCGCGGTCGAATAACTTATAAAAAGGGAGGTGGATGGACTTCAATGTGAGTATTCAACACTTTAAATGAAAAAATATGGAGAGATATTAAAAGAAATAGTTTAGAGAGAAAAAAATTAAAGTGTAAGAATATAAAATATAAAGTGAGAAAATAAAAAAGTAAATTAAGAAAACATAACACTATTTTTTAAATGGATGGTTGGATATTCATCCACAAAAAGATGTTAATGGATGAATTGAGTAGATTTAGTTAATTAAGGTTATAGATTAGATGGATATTTCAAGAGTTTTTAAATGAATCATAAATTGATTAATGGATGAATTTTGTCAATCCAATACAATTTAACTTAAATCTTATCCAAATCATCCATCTGACACCCCTAATTGTTGTTCTCTTAGGTCTCTTAACTGATGATATGCTTCACACAAAAACACATCAACAACAAGTGAAATTATTCTTTGCAGTTACGGTATCATATGTAAGATACAGCTAATCGAATTATAAACATTAGTAGTTACGTGTATTGATATTTTATACAATAATATCATATTATAATTTTATTCTTATAAACTTAATTAAATATTATTAATAATTGAGAGAATATTTAATATCATGTATAATATCTCATTGTTTCATAAGGGTAAATAAGAAAAATTTAATACATGTTTTTTGAAAAATATAACTTTGACTAATAAAAATACAATTTTTTAAGAAAAAATGTCTTATGAATAAAATCAGATGAAGTAATATTTTTAACGTGCCAAGTGCCATGTTATCATGATAAAAAATTAATTAAAAAATTCATAAAAATGTTCATCTTAATCCTAACTTATTCCTTCTATCATTCATTCTTCTCTCCACTTACCCAAAATACAATTACCCCAACCCTCACCCTACCATGAACACGTCGCTATTGCCTAACCTCATCCTCAACCTTAACCCACCCCACTCACACCCTTGTGAACAATCCATAATCATAACTAATTTATTAAAAGATGAAACCAAAATAAAAATACAAAAAAACATAAGAACAAATACCTAAAACCCATACAACATTCAAAACCTAAATTAATAACAAATATTGAGTTTGATTTGATAAAATTACTAATGAAACATGACAAGATTTAAAAAAAAATCAAAAGTCAAAAATTTCAAATTGTTAAAGAATTAAATAAAAATGAGAAATTGAAACAAAATGAAAACATGATTCAAAGCACAAACGAATACGATACCAAATCAGCTAAATCTATCACAAAATTTTTAATCTAATAAAACCCATTATTTTATTTGGAAAAAGAACAAATTTAATAAGAACCATCTAATCAAAGCTTCATGAAGATTTTAAAAATTAAAATTAAAAATAAAAGAAAGAAAGAACCTGTGCAGGAGGTGAATAGATGGAATGGATCAGAGGAGCATAGATTGGAATTAGAAATCGATGAGTCTTTGTTAAGGATGAGGTTTGGTAGCCAGTGATTGCTGGTGGGAGGTGGTGAAAAAAGGTGGGTGCAGAGAGAAAGGAATAGGGAACGGGGGAAAATAAGTTGAGAGAAGAAATAAGTTGGAGTTTTAGGGTTTTGTTTGCCATGGTCGAATAACTTATAAAGGGAGGTGGATGGACTTTAATGTGAGTATTCAATGCTTTAAATGAAAAAATATGGAGAGATATTAAAAGAAAAAGTTTAGAGAGAAAATAAATTATAGTGCAAGAATATAAAATATAAAGTGAGAAAATAAAAAAAGAAATTAAGAAAAATAATACTATTTTTTAAATGGATGGTTGGATATCTATCCACAAAAAGATGTTAATGGATGAATTGAGTGAATTTAGTTAATTAAGGTTATGGATTTGATGGATATTTCAAGAGTTTTTAAATGAATCATAAATGGATTAATGGATGGATTTTGTCAATCCAATAAAATTTTCAAATCTTATCCAAATCATCCATCTGACACCTCTAATTGTTGTTCTCTTAGGTATTTTAACTGATGATATGCTTTACACAAAAACACATCAACAACACCATGTGAAACTATTCTTTGTGGTTACACTATCATATGTAAGATACAACTAATCGAATTGTAAACATTAGTAGTTACGTGTATTGATTTTTATAAAATAATATGATATTATGATTTTATTCTTATAAACTTAATTAAATATTATTAATAATTGAGAGAATATTTAATATCATATATAGTATCTCATTGTTTTATAAGGGTAAATAAGAAAACTTTAATACATGTTTTTTGAAAAATATAACTTTTGACTAATAAAAATACCATTTTTTAAGAAAAAATGTCTTATGTATAAAACCGGATGAAGTAATATTTTTAATGTGTCAAATGCAATGTTATCATGATAAAACAAATTAATTAAAAAATCCATAAAATGTTCATCTTAATCCTAACTTATTCCTCCTATCACTCATTCTTCTCTCGACCTACCCAAAATACAATCACCCCAACCCTCACACCACCACAAACACATCGATGCTGCCTAACCTCACCCCTAACTCCAACCTACCCTACTCCTACCCCTTATGAACAATCCATAATCCCAACTAATTTATATGGAATATGTGCAGAACCAGAGAGACTTTATTTTCTAAAGAAGATAGCCCTGATTTATATGTATCTATGTCATTAATATGCGTGTTATAAACAATTTTATTTCAATGATTTTGGTGGGATAAATTGATGGTTAACTAGGGGTAGTAGTATGAAATTGCATAATTATGAGATGTCTTGATGGTACTCGATAGGCCAAACCTAGTTTTTGTGGGAATTAAACTCCCCAAGTTGTCCCTACACGTTAGAACATGCATAATGAGCTAGTGTGGAGGTTCAAATTATAGTTTGGAGTGCAATTAAGTAGTTTCATACCTTGAGTTGTCCATAAAATGACCATAATGTATTTTATCATATATCTTGCTTATACGATTGAATTTTGGCGAACGAACTTCGCCAACAGATCTGAAATGTCAAAAACGTGTGGTCTATGGAATTTGGTATTTATTGGACTTAAAACAAGTGATTTAGGGGTTGTAGAAATTGGTTTAGAGGTTAGAGTGCTGATATTTTCGCTCAAACGACCCAATTCTCGCTTGAGCGAGCCTGTGAGTGGAAAAATCTCGTTCAAGCGAGGATAATCTTGCTTAAGCGAGAGTCACATGGTTAGGTTCTATCAAATTTTCGCTTGAGCGAGCTTCACAGGTGTTGATTATGTTGAATTTTCGCTCAAGCTACGTCGGGGTCTCGGTTAAGCGAGCTAATTTTCCCTCAAGCGAAATTCGATTTAGTTTTTGCTTCCTTCATGAAAGTTGTAGATAATTTTGTCGCGATCGTTTTGTTACCGAAATCACGTCAATCAGAGGTCGGTAGCCCAAGTTATGTCCAAAATACTACAGGGTGTTGAGGCTTAAAATTTTAGATGGACTGATTCCACAATTTCATGAATGGGGCAACCTTAGGGGTATAATTTGTGACATCCAGAGTCGATATACCATTTAATATACTCGTTTAATCATTTTTCGAAATTATTTTTCACGTTTAATAGAAATCAACCAGGTCTTAATATAAAATAAAATTTACTTTTCTTAATTACGTTTAAAATAAATAACGCATACTCAAAATAACAAGAACCGGTCGGAATAAAATACTTTAATAAAGTAGAGTTGATTAGAAACAGCAGAAGAAAAACTAAGGCAGGAGGGTCATCCGCCTGGGCGAGACCCTGATGCGCTTAGACGAAATCCGAGAAGGTCGCTTAAGCGAGATCCGATTCGCTTGGGTGAATACTACGCTTTAACCCTGAGTGAACAAGACAGACAAGAAAGTCAACAATTTGGGTTTCGCTCAGAAATACATGTTTCCCGATCAAAAAAGGTTCACTCGATCTTACTTCACTCGGAAAACACCTGAGCCTTACTTCACTCGGAAGAGGCTCACGAACATAACTCACTCGGAAACTTTCTCACCTTTATTCGGGAGCAATCTAATCTTCACTCGGAGACATTCTACTCTTTCTTCACTCGGTAATGTTCTACTCTTTCTTCACTCAGAAATATTCTACTCTTTCTTCTCTCGGAAATATTCTACTCTTTCTTCACTCGGAAACATTCTACTCTTTCTTCACTCGGAAACATTCTACTCTTTCTTCACTCGGACCAGGATGAAGCCACTCGGGCAAGATTCGCCCGGTAATCGACTTTGCTACAGAATATAGTGAAATTCAATACCAAACATATAATAACATAAATTCACTTCCGATTCAAATTTAGCTCAACACACGTATACGGAAAACTCATTGTATAAATATATATATATTACACCAAGAATCATTCAAAATCACTCGGGCCTTGGCATCGATCCTCCACTTGGCGCGCCTCCAGGGCTCCGACTTCCTCCCTGTCGCTGGTTACTAAATTGAAAACCACAGCAAGGGTGAGTGTTTGGCATCATAATTAATCTAGAACAGAAATTAACAATTTACATGCATATAAACTCTGTTCCATTTCTTTATTAACGAATTGCAAGTCATACTCGGAAATTTACTTCCGCTCAGCAAGTATAATAATTCACTCGTTAAACTTAATAAATGAATCCAGCATATATAGCAACTCACTCAGCAAAGGTATCAATTCATACTCAGTGAATATATCAAATTTCACTCGGTAATTTATCAAATCACACTCGGAAAATGTAGCACATTGCACACGGTAAACATATCAACTCAAACTTAGCAATTATATTAAATTCATCAATAGTCACCACTGACTCTCATACAAAATTGACGCCTAGTATCCGGATACTAAAAGGATCGACCTTCAGCTGGGGGTCCGACTTGACACCCCGTGAACCCGACTTGGTTCACCGAGCCTGACTTGGCTCCCCCTCAACCACTGGGTCAAAGACCTCTGGGTAGCTTAACTGGGTCTGACTTGACCACAGAAGCCAAAAACAGGGTAACACATATCGTTGGTCATCCTCCACCACATAATCACATTCCATTATATATAAACAGGCACATCATTTGCAACTGTTAGAAACCGACTTGTTCTTACAACTTAGGGCGACCGACTCGTCAAGCCCATCAATATAACATTCTCACTAAACACCGATTGCCACAATCATCAAGTATTTCAAAATCATCGTAAGCCACACACACACACGATCTTCATCCGATCGGTGTCTATACTCATATGCATGCACATACACACAGTTTTCATTCATTACTACCTTCCTACCATCTTCACAATTAGTTAAATGACTCGGACTCATAGCATGTCCTATTCTAATTAATCATAACCCGAACACCCCCTTTACCTCTGTTCCAAGCTTCAACAATCTGCTCTTGGTGTCGGTTACGCCCTCTGAGCATTGGGTTCACTGTTTCACTTCCAAATCCAGCACCAGCTCCTTCACTGCTACCTACGGGTCGGAATGCAAAACCCGTTAGCTTTACACCCTCAGCTCTAAGGACCACTTTCGAGCTCACACTCACTAGAGGAGTGGAGAACAGACCCACACACAGCCATGCATGGCCACTCGGTTAACAGAGAAAACAAAAGGGGCAAGGGAACACAAATGCAAATGGATCAATGGACTCACCTTGAGACCACGGTCATGGAAATGGGCTTATCACTCGGTTTTGATACGAACAGAGTCCTCCTCTGGAGCATGCAACTCACAGCGATGGAGGACAAAGGAAGAAAAGAGAAGCAGATGAAGATGCAGAGAGAAGAAGAAGAAGTGACTTGCGCATGAATGCTGATGGAGAGAGAAAGGGAAGAGAAATCTTTATTTAAAGTCCAGGGAAAACCGGTAACCTCCCCAGCCAGTTATCTCCCTGTTCCCAATTACCGTTTCATTTAAACAGTTTAATCAAACTCTTCTCTCCTTCTAATCGCTCGTCATTTATTATTAACCAATCAAGTAATTTTACTTACATTCACCATATTTAATTATTTAGAATTTCCCAATAATTCATAAAAATATCAAATAAATTCCTAAAACAATTTTCATTATTTTCACTATACATAATTTCTTTAAAAATATCCGGGATTTTACATCCACCCCACCTAAAAAAAGATTTTGTCCCCGAAATCAATGTACTGACTGAAAAAGATTGGGGTACACCCGCCTCATGTCCGACTCCAATTCCCATGTGTAGGTTACCCCATTCAGATTCTGCCACTTCACCATCACTAATGGTACCTCCTTGTTCCTTAGCCGTTTGGTCTGATATTCCTCAATATTGATCGGTGTAGCTTCCACAGTCAGGTCCTCCTTCAGTTCAATAGAGTCACTCGGCACAATCATCGAGTCACATGGAATATACGCTCGGAGTTGTGATACGTGAAACACATTGTGAATGTTAGTTAACGACTGGGGAAGATCCAATCAGTAAGCAACATCACTGATCCTCTCCAATATTTGGTACGGTCCAATGTATCTCGGATTAAGCTTTTGGCTCTTCAATATCCGACCTACACCTTTGGTCGGTGAAACCTTCAGGAATACCCAGTCGCCCACCTGAAACTCAAGCGGTCTATGCCGATTGTCATAATAACTCTTCTATCGGTCTTGGGCAATCTTTATTTTCTCTCGGATCAGCGTAACTTGTTCATTCATCTCTTGGATCAACTCGGGCCCCAGATGAATGGCATCGCCATTCTCATTCCAGCACAATGGTGTACGATACCTCCGACCATATAAAGCTTCATACGGAGCCATTCCAATGCTGCTGTGATAGCTGTTATTGTATGCAAACTCCACCAAGGGTAAATATTTTTCCCATGAACCGCCCTGCTCCAACACACAAGCCCTCAGCATGTCTTCAAGAGTCTGTATAGTCCGTTCTGACTGACGATCAGTCTGCGGATGATAAGCCGAGCTCAGCTTTATCTTAGTACCCAATTCTTGCTGCAGACTTCCCCAAAATCTGGAGGTAAAACGAGGATCCCGATCGGAAATAATACTTGAGGGTACACCGTGCAATCGTACAATCTCAACAACGTACAGCCTAGCCAGTCGGTCCAATGACCATTTCATATTCATCGCCAAGAAGTGAGCACTCTTGGTTAGTCGGTCTACAATCACCCAGATTTCATTACACTCGGATCGAGTACGACGTAACCCGGATACGAAATCCATGGTAATGCTCTCCCACTTCTAGATCGGAATTTCCGGAGGTTGAAGCAAACCTGGGGGTCTCTGATGTTCAACTTTGCATTTCTGGCATATCACACAGGACTTTACGTACTCGGTTATTGCCTTCTTCATGCCCGGCCACCAGAATTCCTTCTTCAAATTATGGTACATCTTTGTAATGCCGGGATGAATACTCAAAGAGCTCCTGTGTGCTTCAGCTAGCACGGCTTGCCTGAAATCACCGTTTGCAGGCACCAACACTCGGTCTCGGAATCTCCAAATTCCATCATTACCCCGAGTCAATTCCATGTCCTTGCCTCTTGCTTGAGTTTCAAGCAGTTCCAGCAACTCCTCATCGTCTTTTTGGGCAACAGCCAAAGATTCAAAAAATTCGTTGGAGATCTTCAGCATTCCGACTGTCATTCGGTTTGGAGCGTTCATAACAACTCCAATGTTCATATCTCGAAAGCTCTCCAACAGTTTTTTCTCTTTGCCCATTAAGAAAGTCGCGTGCAATACCTTTCTGCTCAGCGCATCGGCAACAACATTCGCTTTGCCCGGGTGGTACCTCAAATCGAAGTCATAATCTTTCAGGTACTCCACCCATTTCCTTTGCCTCATGTTGAGTTCCTTCTGGTCGAATAAGTACTTTAAACTCTTGTGGTCACTAAACACCACAAAGCGGGATCCATACAAGTAATGGCGCCAAATCTTCAACGCATATACTACTGCTGCAAGCTCAAGGTCGTGAGTCGGATAATTTTGCTCGTGTGGCCTCAATTGCCTTGAAGCATAGGCAATCACTCGGTCGGTTTGCATCAACACACACCCCAAACCAAACTTGGATGCATCGCAATACACTTCAAATTCCTTTGTCACATTAGGCAATGCAAGCATAGGGGCAGTCGTCAAACACCTTTTAAGAGTCTGGAAACTCAATTCATACTTTTCCGACCATACGAAGGGACTCTCTTTTCTTGTCAACCGAGTCAGAGGGAGTGCTATCCGAGAAAATCCCTCAATGAAACGTCGATAGTATCCAGCTAATCCGAGGAAACTCCTGATTTTTGTTACCGCCTTTCCCAAGCCATAACCGCCTCAATCTTCGATGGATCTACCGACACTCCCTCTCGGGAAATTACATGCCCCAAGAATTGTACACTACTTTCCCAGAAATCACACTTGGATACTTTAGCGTACAACCTCTTCTCTCGGAGTATCTGCAGAACAATTTGGAGGTGTTGAGCATGCTCTTCAACCGACTTCGAATACACCAGGATGTCATCAATGAATACCACCACAAACTGATCCAAGTACGGTTGGAAAATCCGATTCATATAGTCCATGAAGATGGAAGGAGCATTCGTCACTCCGAAGGGCATTACAATGTACTCAAAGTGCCCATACCGAGTCCGAAACGCTGTCTTCGGAATATCTTCCGACTTCACTCGGATCTGGTGATATCCCGATCTCAAGTCGATCTTGGAAAACACAACAGCGCCTCTCAACTGGTCCAGTAAATCGTCGATCCGAGGCAATGGATATTTATTTTTAACCGTCAATTTGTTCAGCTATCGGTAATCGATGCACATTCGTATACTAACGTCCTTCTTCTTCACCAATAATACCGGAGCTCCCCATGGTGAGGCACTCGGTCGAATAAAGCCCTTTTCAAGCAGCTCATTTACTTGTTTCTTTACTTCGGTCAATTCCACCGAAGACATCCTATATGGCGCATGGGACACCGGCTCTGCCCCGGGAATCAAGTCAATGGAAAAGTCAATCTCCCGACTGGGAGGCAGCTCCGGAATTTCTTCTGGGAAAACATCAGGAAATTCGCACACAACTGGAATATCACTCGGCATAAGGTTATACCGACCCTCCGAAGCAAATAAAATAACATATGTGGCTGAGACATCACTCACCACGTTCTTCGTGTCGAGTTCTTGGGAGACAACAATACTCTTCCGATAGCAATCCACCATCATATGGTTGGCAGCTAACCAATCGACACCTAAGATAACATCTAGGTTCTTCAATGGCATACAGATAAGATTTACCCGGAAAGTACGGTCTTCAACTTGCATCGGCAATTCTCCACACATGGTGGTTGCACAGAAAGTGGAGCCGGTAGGAGTGGAGACAATAAGAGCGTTCTCCATTAACCCGATCGGTAAACCAAGCCGTCATACACAACTCTCGGAAATAAATGAATGGGTCGTGCCCGAATCATAAATTACATCAACAAGATAGCCACGGATGAGGCACTTACCCTGTACCAAGTTGTCATTCCTTGTAGCTTCCGAGGCATCAAAAGCAAATACCCGCCCGGTCATGACATTCTGGGCGTCACTGGATTGGGCATCAGATCTTCCCGATTGTTGGCCCCCACGACCAGCACCGTGTCTACCTCCTCTCGAAAAGTTGGCACCCTGAGTCCCAGAAGTGTTGGCTCGGTTGCCAAGCCCGCTCGGTTGTTGCCTCTGTGGGTAATCGGGCCTAAGGTGTCCTGGTTATCCATATTGGAAACAAACGACCTGATTGGCTGGACAGTGCCTTGAAATATGGCCCTCTTGGCCACAATTATAGCACACACGGCTACCAGACTGGCTATCGATCGGCCAGTAGAACCCCGACCGGAAGAAGATGAAGAGGTAGCAGAAAACTTGCCGCCCCGAAAGAACTGCCTCATCCTCTTGAAGCTAAATCCCTTTGCCTTCAGTGGCTTCTTATCTCTCAGCTGAGATGCCCTCTGTAACTGCACCTCTTCCGTCAGCCTAGCCTTGTTTACGAGAGTCGGGTAATCCCGAATCTCCATCGGCACAATTACGCTACGGAGTTCAATCCGTAATCCCGCCTCGTACTTGGCACACTTGCTGCCCTCAGTTCCTTCCAATGAGAAAGGATGGTAAAAATCACACAGCTCATCAAACTTGCTGGTGTACTCAGCCACTGACATCTGGCCCTGTTCCAACTTCAGGAACTCCATTTCCTTCTAAATTTTATAGTTATCCGAAAAGTACTTGACAAGGAACCTCCCTCGTAAATTTGCCCATACAAGTGGATCACCGGCCGTGTTCATCTGTACCTTTGTCCGGGACCACCATACTCTAGCCTTATCCTTTAATTGATAAGTGGCAAACAGAACCTTCTGCTCCTCCGAGCACTCGAAATATTCAAAGACCTGTTCAATGTCCCTGATCCAAATATATGCCCAGTCGTAATCGTGCCCTCCTTTGTAGGCCGGGGGATTCCTTTTCAGGAATTTATCCAGAGTGGGACCAGATTCGGTCCTACTCATCAGCTGGGTAAACTTTGAGAAGAAATCATCTCCTCCACCGAAACTGGTTCCTTCGGTCATGATGTAATTCTACAATGAGCAAACACATCACCATTAATAACCAATGCTAACCAGGGAGTCAGAGATTTACCTTATACACATAAAATACAACGCCGCTGGAGCGCCAAGGGAACGATGCCAAGCTGCACAAACACTCACAACACAATACAATAGAATGCAGACAGCCCAGTATAGGACTCACACCAGCACTGGGATGACCCATACACCCGGCTCTAGAAAGAACCGCTCTGATACTAACTGTGACATCCAGAGTCGATATACCATTTAATACACTCGTTTAATCATTTTTCGAAATGATTTTTCACGGTTAATAGAAATCAACCAGGTCTTAATATAAAATAAAATTTACTTTTCTTAATTACGTTTAAAATAAATAACGCATACTCAAAATAACAAGAACCGATCGGAATAAAATACTTTAATAAAGTAGAGTTGATTAGAAACAGCAGAAGAAAAACTAAGGCAGGAGGGTCATCCGCCTGGGCGAGACCCTGATGCGCTTAGACGAAATCCGAGAAGGTCGCTTAAGCGAGATCCGATTCGCTTGGGTGAATACTACGCTTTAACCCTGAGTGAACAAGACAGACAAGAAAGTCAACAATTTGGGTTTCGCTCAGAAATACATGTTTCCCGATCAAAAAAGGTTCACTCGATCTTACTTCACTCGGAAAACACCTGAGCCTTACTTCACTCGGAAGAGGCTCACGAACATAACTCACTCGGAAACTTTCTCACCTTTATTCGGGAGCAATCTAATCTTCACTCGGAGACATTCTACTCTTTCTTCACTCGGTAATGTTCTACTCTTTCTTCACTCAGAAATATTCTACTCTTTCTTCTCTCGGAAATATTCTACTCTTTCTTCACTCGGAAACATTCTACTCTTTCTTCACTCGGAAACATTCTACTCTTTCTTCACTCGGACCAGGATGAAGCCACTCGGGCAAGATTCGCCCGGTAATCGACTTTGCTACAGAATATAGTGAAATTCAATACCAAACATATAATAACATAAATTCACTTCCGATTCAAATTTAGCTCAACACACGTATACGGAAAACTCATTGTATAAATATATATATATTACACCAAGAATCATTCAAAATCACTCGGGCCTTGGCATCGATCCTCCACTTGGCGCGCCTCCAGGGCTCCGACTTCCTCCCTGTCGCTGGTTACTAAATTGAAAACCACAGCAAGGGTAAGTGTTTGGCATCATAATTAATCTAGAACGGAAATTAACAATTTACATGCACATAAACTCTGTTCCATTTCTTTATTAACGAATTGCAAGTCACACTCAGAAATTTACTTCCACTCGACAAGTATAATAATTCACTCGTTAAACTTAACAAATGCATCCAGCACATATAGCAACTCACTCAGCAAAGGTATCAATTCATACTCAGTGAATATATCAAATTTCACTCGGCAATTTATCAAATCACACTCGGAAAATGTAGCACATTGCACACGGTAAACATATCAACTCAAACTTAGCAATTATATTAAATTCATCAATAGTCACCACTGACTCTCATACAAAATTGACGCCTAGTATCCGGATACTGAAAGGATCGACCTTCAGCTTGGGGTCCGACTTGACAACCCGTGAACCCGACTTGGTTCACCGAGCCCGACTTGGCTCCCCCTCAACCACTGGGTCAAAGACCTCTGGGTAGCTTAATTGGGTCCGACTTGACCACAGAAGCCAAAAACAGGGTAACACATACCGTTGGTCGTCCTCCACCACATAATCACATTCCATTATATATAAACAGGCACATCATTTGCAACTGTCAGAAACCGACTTGTTCTTACAACGTAGGGCGACTACTCGTCAAGCCCATCAATATAACATTCTCACTAAACACTGATTGCCACAATCATCAAGAATTTCAAAATCATCGTAAGCCACACACACACACGATCTTCATCTGATCGGTGTCTATACTCATATGCATGCACATACACACAGTTTTCATTCATTACTACCTTCCTACCATCTTCACAATTAGTTAAATGACTCGGACTCATAGCATGTCCTATTCTAATTAATCATAACCCGAACACCCCCGTTACCTCTGTTCCAAGCTTCAACAATCTGCTCTTGGTGTCGGTTACGCCCTCTGAGCATTGGGTTCACTGTTTCACTTCCAAATCCAGCACCAGCTCCTTCACTGCTACCTACGGGTCGGAATGCAAAACCCGTTAGCTTTACACCCTCAGCTCTAAGGACCACTTTCGAGCTCACACTTACTAGAGGAGTGGAGAACAGACCCACACACAGCCATGCATGGCCACTCGGTTAACAGAGAAAACAAAAGGGGCAAGGGAACACAAATGCAAACGGATCAATGGACTCACCTTGAGACCACGGTCACGGAAATGGGCTTATCACTCGGTTTTGATACGAACAGAGTCCTCCTCTGGAGCATGCAACTCACAACGATGGAGGACAAAGGAAGAAGAGAGAAGCAGATGAAGATGCAGAGAGAAAAAAAGAAGTGACTCGCGCGTGAATGCTGATGGAGAGAGAAAGGGAAGAGAAATCTTTATTTAAAGTCTAGGGAAAACCAGTAACCTCCCCAACCAG
The DNA here is from genome assembly GCA_037962975.1 of Clitoria ternatea. Lineage (NCBI taxonomy): Eukaryota > Viridiplantae > Streptophyta > Magnoliopsida > Fabales > Fabaceae > Clitoria > Clitoria ternatea. Next base: position 17,770,536 of record CM075670.1, on the reverse strand, counting down.
TTACCTCCCCGTTCCCAATTACCGTTTCATCTAAACAGTTTAATCAAACTTTTCTCTCCTTCTAATCGCTCGTCATATATTATTAACCAATCAAGTAATTTTACTTACATTCACCATATTTAATTATTTAGAATTTCCTAATAATTCATAAAAATATCAAATAAATTCCTAAAACAATTTTCATTATTTTCACTATACATAATTTCTTTAAAAATATCCGGAATGTTACATAATTGGCCCTCGACTTCTTCATAACAATTGTATGTATTTTAGTTTTGGAGGTATACTAATTGGATTCACCTCGATTGGAGTTGTGTAGCTTCTATTTGATGCAGTGTGGGAACGAGCGTGCTGAAAAATTTTCTTTGAGCAATTTTGGAACTCCGAAACCTAAGCTATGTTCACGTGGGGTCATCCTAGGATGGATGTGAAATTTTTTTAAAAAAATGTCCCCGTAAAATCATAAAGCAAATGAATCATGATAGGAATCTTATTTAATCATCGCGGGAGCCTAACATGTTATGTACGTTGGTAATCAATTACTATATAAAGAGCCAAAATTTCACTTTTTTAAGCTATTATAAGTGACGTGACGCTTAGGGTCCTATTATTTATTGTCAGGAACGTTAAAAGTTTCCTCTGCAGATTTGAGATAAATTTTAAGAATTATTAAAGGGACGTCACAAAAAGTATTTTTTAATTTATATAGTTTCTAAAATATTTAATATTTTTAAAATTGCTATTCACAAAAAGATATTTTAAAATTTACTCATCATTTTCAAGAAAAATATTAACAAATTTGTTAATAAACCAAAAATATAATTTTGCTATAAAATACTGTAACAATAATACTTAAGAAATCAATAAATCAATGATTTTGGGGAAAATGAAAATGTAATCATTAGCAAAACTTGAGTAAATCTTCATGTAAACTGTGTTGACCCTATTTGATGACTATGTATCATTCTTTTAATAAAGTAGCAAATTTAAGTTCCGCCACACAAAAAAGTAAGAGTCCATCACTGCTAATCAACCTTTTAATAGAGCCACAATCATATCATTGAAGTTTGGGGATGGAACAGAGCAAGCTCCACCAAATGGATAAGTGTATAATCATGCATGCAAAATAACAGAATATGACAAGTTAGCAGCAAACAAAGCCAATGAAAGTACAAAAAAGAAGAACCCCACCATGACAAATAAATAACAACTAAAAGCAACAGATCGATATGCTTCAAACTTGCTAATCAGTACTCATCTCCTTCATCACCTTCGTCACCTTCTGTAGCCTCTGCACCAACCTCCTCATAATCCTTCTCAAGGGCAGCAAGATCCTCACGAGCTTCAGAGAACTCACCCTCTTCCATCCCCTCACCAACATACCAGTGTACAAATGCCCTCTTTGCATACATAAGATCAAATTTGTGGTCAATGCGTGAGAAGACCTCAGCTACACTAGTGGAGTTTGAGATCATGCACACTGCCCTTTGCACCTTGGCAAGATCTCCCCCTGGAACAACAGTTGGAGGCTGATAATTGATTCCGCACTTGAACCCAGTGGGACACCAGTCAACAAACTGGATGGTGCGCTTGGTCTTGATAGTAGCAACAGCCGCATTAACATCCTTAGGCACCACATCACCTCTGTACATCAGACAGCAAGCCATGTATTTGCCGTGGCGAGGATCACACTTGGCCATCATAGAGGATGGCTCAAATGCACTGTTTGTTATCTCAGCAACTGACAGCTGTTCATGATATGCTTTCTCTGCTGAAATCACAGGGGCATAAGATGAAAGCATGAAGTGGATCCTTGGATATGGTACAAGGTTAGTCTGGAATTCAGTAACATCAACATTCAGAGCACCATCAAACCTCAGAGAAGCAGTCAGCGATGAAATAACCTGTAAAACAAAACATAGTCTCATAAAAAAGCAGAACATAATGATCGCAATCACAGGGTTGCCTTGAAATGTTTAGAACAAGCACAAACCTGAGAAACCAGGCGATTAAGGTTAGTGTAGGTTGGTCGCTCAATATCAAGGGAGCGCCTGCAAATATCATATATGGCTTCATTGTCAAGAAGCACAGCAACGTCAGTGTGCTCCAGAAGGGAATGGGTAGAAAGGACACTGTTGTAAGGCTCAACAACAGAGGTTGACACTTGTGGCGATGGATAGACAGTGAAACCCAGCTTAGATTTCTTGCCGTAGTCCACTGAAAGACGTTCCAAGAGAAGAGAACCAAGACCTGAACCAGTGCCACCACCCACGGCATTGAAAACCAGAAAACCCTGTAGACCGGTGCAGTTATCTGCAAGCTTTCTGATGCGATCCAAGCAGAGATCAACTATCTCTTTCCCAACTGAATCACGAAAATATCAAATCAAATCAAATTACTTCTAGGAACTTCTCTTAACGAAATAATGACTTGATCTAATCGCCACCCGAACCACAGGATTATCTTAAATTAATTATCTTAATTACAAACTAAAAGGTCTTTTGTTAGCATACAATTACATATAATTATTAGTATCTCGAAAGTTAAAATTAAAACTCATTCTACCAACAAAGTAACATTTATCTATTAAAAAATGGAATATGAAGTTGAACAGTGAAAATAGAATCACGATTAGTGAAATTTCAAAAAAGGATAAAAACAGTACTAGTATAGTGGCCACGAGCAAAGTTGTTTGCTGCATCCTCCTTTCCGCTAATGAGCTGCTCAGGATGGAACAACTGGCGGTATGTGCCAGTCCTCACTTCATCAATGACAGTGGGCTCAAGATCTACAAAAACTGCACGAGGAACGTGCTTTCCAGCACCAGTCTCGCTGAAGAACGTGTTGAAAGCATCGTCACCTCCACCAACGGTCTTATCACTCGGCATTTGGCCATCAGCCTAAAGCAAAACCACACAATAGCGCTCAAAGATACATTCACAGTAAAACAAAACACACAATATAACAATCATTTCTTCGCAAGATTCAAAGAAAAACGATTCATCAAGAGAAACAACGAACTCCACGCATAATATAACAATGCACATTCCAGAACACACGTAGGTTTTTAATTTTTTTTTATTGAAGAACGTTAGATCAAAGCAGATCCAGGCCGAATCGGTGTCCAAATTGAAATGATACAATAACATCTGTTGTGTAATCAGTAATATCCGAAACGGATTTTGATTTTACGGCGAAAAATACGAATACGAATTATAATATTTTGAATCTGAAATTTCACGTGAAAGATCTAGATGGTAGAGACACAACTGATAGAATCGGTGATGGAATGAATTACCTGAATGCCATGTTCGAGGCAATAAAGCTCCCAGCAAGCATTTCCGACTTGAATACCGGCTTGACCAATGTGGATGGAAATGCACTCTCTCATTTTGAAGCGAAGAAGAAGAGATAGAAGGAAGAAGAAGAGTTATAGAGAGAAACAGAGGATAGCGTTTATTAAGACGCTTTCTCTGGTTGGTTGTTCTGTGAGTGTTTTTTTGGGTGGTTTGGTTTCTTTATAGCGAAGGATGGGAGGGAGATGGAAATTAAACTCGAGAGAGTGGGTAAGTGGAGGTTTAAAATTTAACCGCGGTTCGGTTACTTCTTTTGCTTTTTATGTGTTAACAATTGTTCCTCCACGTTTTGCGGGGCCCATCTAACTCATCATGCCCTTTCGGACAGATTAACATTAACATTTTTTTATACCGTTTAAATTAGAAACATCCATATTATATTTAGGCTAAATCAGAATTTTTTTTCTCTAAAATTTCTAAGAAAAGAGAATCAAGCATTAAACATAAATTGGTGATTAACATTGGGTTACCGCAATTGAGTTTGAGCTCCTTACATAAAAAGTACTGCAAATTGAGTTTGGAGGTTTGAATTAGTTGTAACGGTTAACTCATCAAATTCAAATTTCAAAATCAAAATGAATGCTTTCGTATCATTTTTCAAATAAGTATTAACTGCACTTTTATAATGGATTTAATTTAATTATGGGTCTTGCAACCTCTCCTAAGGTTGAGTTTAAATTCCTGAACGTAGCACCTTTTTAAAAAAATAAATAAATGATTGTTACTAGGCAGTGTAGAATTGCAAAAATAATCCAACCACCGTCTTTATACTAGGCAGTGTAGAAGTGAAGAAAGCAGACATATTTCATGATTCCGGAATACTATAATTATGATCTAATCAAATGAATATCTCACAAATACAACAATCGTTAAAAATTTAAGAGAGATAACATATATAAAATTATATTTATTTATCTGTGCATGTAATATTTAATCGTGTTAAATATGTTATTGATCTTTATATTTTTATCAATTTTTTGTTTTGGTTATTTTTCTATTGATTTTGGTTCTTCTATTATTGAATATGTTGAAATTAATCTTAAAAAACGTTATGGATAAAACAAAATTCATTTTAAAAAGTTAAAAGAGTAGAATAAGTTGGAGAAACTGAACAAACATGATATAATATTTCTATTTATTTAGTTAACAGTATTATATTTTAAAGACCAATTTTAATATATTAGAAATCAATTTTAACATATTTAATAAAATTAATAAAAACATATTTAATCCTATTTTAACTTAGGAATTCTATTTTTACCAAATAGGCCCTAGGTTAAATTTAACCTTTGTACTAGTTGTATCAATAAGCAAGAGTAATGTTTTTTTACATCAAGTGTTGATACAATATGCGTAAAAAGTTTATAACATTAATCAAAGTCACTTGCCTTCACGGCTACAAATTCAGTGAATCCTTTCTGTACAATGTCTCTATTTAAATAAATAATCTCCCACTATTCACAAGATAAACAGGAGCATTTAAATTCAACTTAAAAAGTAGTTACCTTAATTGCCTACACCATTGCAGGATTTGTTATTACTTATTATGAAAAACCCGTAACAAGACCAGATTATGAAATGATCAAGGAGATTTCTTTATATGGCCATACATATATTAGATCCGAAAAGTAAAAGCTATAGATATTATGGGCAACTCATTGATTACATGATTAAGAATGATTTGGTTTTGATCTTTTAATTTGGATGGGGTTGAGCTTTTATTTTTTTCCCACCCAACATAGATCTGCCTGAGAAATCCCTGCGTAAGAAATAGTGGTTTTCTTAAATCACATATGTTCTTATTTCTACTACATTAACGTTTATGTTTGTTTCTGTCTCTGTGTTACTATTGTATGCTACTTTTTCAGATTTTAACTACATTAAGTACTAATGTTTGCATTCATTACAAAAGATGGGATAATTGGTTATGACATTTGGCTCTTGTAACCTCTACAATGAGTTTACTTGTCGATATAATTAAACAACAATTGATGTTGTTACGTGATAAATATTGCATAATCACTATTATCTTAGTCAGGTGAAAAAAACCAACTATCCCACTTTAAAGTAAAAAGTAAATAGTATGATGTCTACATATCACATACTAAGCCAATGACTTGAATTGTTACCCTTTTTTGATAAATGTTACACAATCCCTCAAGATCAAGATAGATGTTTCACCAATCTTTTGATATATCCTATTCAGGTTCGAACCAACAAAATCACTACAAGTATTCCAACCAAGATTGAATGGTAGTGTATTCTGTGGATTCAAATTACTAAATAAAGATCCATTCCCCCTAAGTATTTTTCAGAATTACAGGAGAGATGGGCCTTCTCCATCAATACTTGCCTTCAGATCTCAACAAGACAAGAAGTGCAGCTTTTTCTAGTGGAATGAATCACTCTTGCTTGAATACCAAGCATTCATGATGTAAAGATAAAGTAGAAAGATTCCTCCTTACCTACGCAATAGTATTTTTGTCATTTTAAAAGAGGAAAACAAGGAAAACAAATTCACCACCCAATGAAAGAATATTTACTGTCAACACTATTGCAACTCTCTTGCTGTCAACAACACTAACTACAAAGAGCAAACTCTCTCGTCTCTAGTAGTTATCTCCAATTAATATTACACATGCCTAACATTTTAACTAGTAAGATGAGTGATCTGCTATTGTAAAACAACAATGCAATTGCAAGCCAAGCCTAAATGGTCATCCATAGGTCCCGCTCAATCCCTCTTCTTTTTAAGTTATGCATCAAAAAGGATAAAGAAAAAGAAAAGAACAGTGAATACAGATACAGATATGCTACAACCTGCACAAGGGTATTTCTTTTGAGTATAGAATGGCGGTAAGCATGTAACTTTCCAATTCACTACTTACTTTTGCTTTGATCAACAATACAGGAGTCATTGGGCCATGATATATACACATGACGATTTAGGTAACAATGAGTAAACTATACAATCACTCATAGGAGCTATTGAATCCTTAATGAGAAATATGTTCAAAACTTCCTCACAAGCAGCAAGTTTTTCAGGATACAAAGCCATCAATTAGCTTTCATGTGGTGCCTACCGCTATTGCAATACAAAATTTGGGCCTTTTAAGTCCAATGCAATCTTCATGATTTTGGACAAGGCAGTTTATGGTCCTTGAGCAATTCAACCACCCTTCTCATTGAGGGTCTATTAATGGGGAACGCTGAAGTGCAAAGTAGAGCCACATTTAAAACCTTCTCAACCTCTTCATAATCACAAGTGGCTGGGTTCAATCTTGGGTCCACAATCTGGGTCATAATATAACCTTTACCTCCTCCAGTAATGCCACTTCCTCCCTCAGGACACGGTGATAAAACAGTCTGAGTGACCCACTTCACTATATCCTTGTTCTCCCCAAATGAAGAGTCATTTGGCCTCTTGCCAGTGATCAATTCCATTAGCACCACACCAAAACTATAAACATCACTCTTCTCGGTCACTTTCAGTGTATAAGCATACTCTGTAATTAGATCAATTGGATAAGATATTAGCAATCAACTTTTCCAAAACACGAATTTGTTATCCATTCTCTTTAAAGTACTCATTACAGTTGCCTAAACTTTGGACAACCTCTACTCAGATTCACACCCATCTCAATCATCTAACTCAATTACATGCACATTTTTCTCTTTCAAAAGTGAAAATAAAAAAAAATAAATACAGAAAAAGCAGATGCCATTCATCCATCGTGGCTACCCAATTCCCTTAAGCAACCATCTTATGTATGCATTCTCTCGGCAGAATTAAAATACCTCACTAACATCACCATAAATTTTGGTGTTCCAAATAATAAATATCTATCCAAATCTCTAAATGCAGATTCATACAGTTAAGCAGCATTCCTAAAACTTAGGCAAATATTTATGATGAAAACATTGCTTCATAAATAAGTAACAAGCAACTAACCTGGAGCAATGTAACCATAAGATCCAGCAACCCTGGACATAGCACACTGACTAGCCTCACGCTGCAATGTCTTAGCCAAGCCAAAATCTGCTACCCGAGGCAAAAACTCATGATCCAGCAATATGTTATTACTCTTAATATCCCTATGAACAATAGGTGACACACAATCATGGTGCAAATAAGCCAACCCTTGAGCTGCACCTACAGCAATTAAGAACCTCCTAGACCAATCCATTAACCCCACACACTTATCCTCAACATGCAACACATCCCCTAAGCTCCCATTCTCCATGTACTCATACACCAACACCTTGAAATCATCACCACTGCAACTAAACAACAGCTTCACAATATTAGCATGCCGAATCCTACCCAAAGTCTCAATCTCCGACCTAAACACCAATTCCGTATCAGGCTTCTCTGTTCCACCCCAAAGCTTCTTCACTGCCACTACCTGCCCTGTCCTCAGCTTCACCCTATAAACCTGACCAGAACTCCCAGTTCCAATAACATTCTCACTTGTGAGAAATGGCAAAATGTCATCTTCATTGAACCCAACTCTTTGAAATGTTGTTGTCATAAACAAGTGCTTGGATTTCCCAACAAACTTTCTCTTCATGAACCACAACAAAGACCCCACAAGTAGCAAAACACAAGCAACCAAAACAACAATAGCAGCAACAGACAAAGCTCTGCCTTTTGAACATTCAGGTATGGTTCCCATTCTCATAACCCTGCTACATAAACCAGGGTTCCCCATTAAACCTAACAAGTACACTTGTTGATTAAACCCTAAAGGAACCTCACCATACAACTTATTTTCGGAGACATTGAAAAGATTAAGAGTTAGATTTGTTAACTCCACCGGAATCTCCCCCGTTAGCATATTAACGGCGAGATTAAGGTAAATTAAGTTTGGTAAATCACCAAGTTCCGGTGGAATTGAACCAGAGAACTTGTTATATGATAAATCCAACTCTATCACGTCCTTCCAGAGACTCACATGACTTGGAATTCCACCATTGAACATGTTCTCTTGCATCTTAAGCTTCTGCAACTTTCTCAACCCGGTTATGCACGTGGGAACTTCACCGGTTAACTGGTTCTTGCTGACATCAATCTCCACTAGTTCTTTAAGTTCACAGATTACATTTGGGAATTCTCCAGAAAAACCGTTACCAGATAAAAGGATTTTGGTGAGTCCTTTTGCGTTTGATATGGAGACAGAGAGAAAACCTTGGAACCTGTTGTTACCCATTTCCAGAAACTGAAGCTCAGGAAGGGCCCAAAACGAAGGTGGCACCGGCCCATTAAATTGGTTGTTTTGGATTCTCACATATTGAAGGGAATTACAGTGGTTGTACTCGTCAGGGAGCGTTCCAGAGAGACGATTCGAGAATGCTATAAGACGCTGAAGCTTGTTCCTCTGGCAGAGAAATTTTGGTAACTCTCCAGTGAAATCATTGGTGGAGACATCGAATTCTTGAATTTCAGAGTTTCGTCCAAGATATTCTGGAAGTTTCCCGGTGAAGCTGTTATTGAAGAGTTTCAGTTGAAGGAGATTAGGGTTTGAAGCCAAACTTTCTGGGATTTTTCCTTCGAGAAGGTTGTCGTTTAGGTTGAGAGAATAGAGATGCAAGGAAGCGATTGTGTCGGGTAGTTTTCCAGTGAAGCCGTTCTCAGAGAGGTCTAAGAGAACCAAACGGGTAAGGTTTCCTAAACCTTGTGGTAATTCACCGGAGAGCGTGTTTTCGTAAAGCTCAATTTGTTCCACGTTTTTCAGGCCTGAAATGTTGGCTGGGATTTCACCTGACAAAGAATTTTGAGACAAATCCAAGTTTTTGAGTGAGACGAGGCTTCCAATTGAGTGTGGGATGTGTCCGACGAGGTTTACTTTTGCGAGGAACAAGGTTTCTAGATTAGAAAGGTTTCCTAGTTGGGAAGGTAAAGGTCCTGGTGTCAGAGGGTTATATGCCAGTTCTAAACGAGTTAACTCGGTGAGGTTTCCTAAAAATGGAGGGATCGTTCCGCTGAGGAGGTTTCCGGATAAAACCAGGACTTTTAGTTGTGGGAACTGCGCGAAACTCGCCGGAATATTTCCCGTGAAGTTGTTCGTTGAGAGGTCCAGTTCTTTGAGTTCAGTGAACTCCGGCGAGAATTCCGGCAAGTCTCCGACGAAGTAGTTGTCGGAGATGTTCAAGAGGTTAAGGTGGGAACAGAGAAGCAGAGACTCAGAGGAGAGAGTGTTGCCGAGGAAGTTTGATGCGAGTGAAAGGTTTTGGAGAGTCTGGATGCGACAAAAGCCGAAGGGGAAATCACCGTAGATGCCAGTTTCGGAGAGGTCAATCGAGAGAATTGTTTGGTTTCGTGCGTCACAGGTAATGCCGGTCCAGTTACATGGGTTGTTGTCTGTGTCGGGTACCCAGTTTTTAAGACTCTTGTTTTTGTCTTGAAGCTGCGTGTTCTTGACATCAAGTAGAATTTGGGTCTCTCTCTTGAGGAACATCCCTTGAGATAAACCAATTAAGCTAAGCAAACATACAAGTGCATGGAGCAAGTGGTTGAAAATGAGTTGTGGCATTTTGCAGGATTTGAGTGTAGCAAAGCTTTGTTCTTGTGACTTGTGAGTGGTTGGTTAGGAGTATGAAATGGAAATGGTTAAAATCTGAGGTGCTTTCCTGTGGGGACCTTCTTGTTTTGTGTGAGTCACGAGAGAAGAAGGAAAGCACGGAGATAGCTCTTCATGCATGGAAATGGTGACATGAGTGATGTTGAACTCATGCGGTTCTCTAAGTTGAAGTAATTGAAAAGGCTTAACTTTTGGGATTATGAGGGAGAAAGTGGGGAAAAAAGCCGTTACTTTTACGCACTAACAAGATGCATGCGCTACCAGAAGAAGAGGGTATAGGACACTGTAAGACAGTGGCATACTTCCAGAAGAAGAATCATTTTTGGGATTGCTTTCTGATTGATGGCTGTGGCATTTTGTTAGGCACCAGCTAATTGATGTATGTTTCTGGTATCACGAAAGAGATGTGCTCAACTTTGGATAGATTTGGACTAGTTTGGTGTGGACCAATTTCAATTAGGAACCTATTCCCTTTCCCCTAGAGGAATAGGTTGGAAACAAAAAAAAAAAAAATAGTAGTGTTGCTTTCTATTTTCCAAGAGTGTGAGCGAGTATAAGAAGCAAAGAGAGTCTATTCTTGAAATAGTCTTCGATTTCAAGACATTCCTGGTTCAGAAACTGGATTTATTCCACCCAGCACCTGTATCGTTCTTGCAGGTTGTTTAAAAACAAAATACAAATAATTAAGTATTTAAAAAATGGATAAGCACCCATCTTATCTTAACATTTGGAATGTATGAATAGTTCATAGAAACCTCTCAAAACAGTTACAAGTCATGTTAGATTAGAACGGCCAAAGACTATAAAAAAAAAGCTTCCAAAATAATCTAATCTTCAAAACAGTCCCCCCCACATGCCTCAAATTGAATAAGAAAAGGCCAAGGGGCAGCTAAGCCATACTATCAAACTGGTGTGTAATAAAATTCGGATATACTAATTGCTGAGAAAGGAGATGACAATAACAACATTATGTATTCTAATTCAATTTCCAAACATAATAAAATCCGTTGCAGATTGAAAATGAAAATACAGTTAAAAATAAAAACCAAAGATTAATGCTTTGGGAGGAATTTATAGGACTGGCTCTACGTACCGTGAAGAATCAGCTGTTTGGTACAAGATAGAAGTGTTGTCTCCCACTTTCTTACAGTGTTCCCAAGGGTCCCTGTATATAAACAAATACTAGTTAGTAATGAAGTTCACATCTTCCCATTATACTAGTACTTGAAGGTATTAATAGTTCCAAACAATTAAGGTATACTATAAAGCATTAATTAAATTAGATGAATGGCACTGATAATACAATCAATTAATTAAAGTAGTCTCATCCAAAGAAAAGAATGACAAGGTTTCTTAGTTGAAAATAACCAAGAAATTACTTCCAAGCATGCATGGAACTGTCCATTTGTAATACTTAAATGTTTGTACCAATCTGATGTAGTTCAATACAAGTGATGAAATGAAAATTGAACGGACATACATTCTTTAGTTGCACCAATTGTGTCATTTTTTTTAACTGTGTGCAATGAATCCAAATTTGGACCCCATGGCTGAAACGAAAATACATGTACAACATAATGAACCATATAATAAATGTTTCTGTTGACTCCACAGTTGTACTGCTGAATATAGTCACTTTGTCGGTGCCATTCACTTTTTGCAAGTTGGAAAAAACATTATAATTTAATTGGTTTATAGTTGAGATTTTTTAACTGAAACCCATCTTAAATTTTGTATAGGACTAATATTAACTGTTAAATTATTACCCTTTCATAGTTCCATCTTTACAAATGACAGTTCTATTTACGCGTCATGAAGCAGTCTGCAGTAGTTTCATGCCTCTTTATCATAATGCTAGATATATAATTATGAGAACATTATATATATAATTACATTAAACGATAAAATAACTTTAATGAGAACTAAAGTGCCGAATTAGTTGAGCTAATTCAATGAATGGCAAGGGTGATTGGGGGTAGGTCAAAACTCTCAAAAGACATAGGCTATCATATTCCCTGTTGCCACATCTATATAGAATCATATAGGCGACAAGAGAATACAACCTACTAAATACTAATCTTCTGTGTTTGGTATTGCTTTTTTGACTTAGTTAAAAGAAGATTGGGAATATTAATTGTCAGTTAGTCATTGGATTCCTTAATTAATCTGTCCGAATTGAAATGCTTTTAAACTCTTGAACTTTTCTTGAGTTGGTTGCTGCTAGAAAACCAGCACCAAGGCAGTCTATATGACATGTTTTGCAATAAATGCTACACATATTTACTTGCTGTCGATCGCATACAAAAATCTTAAATACTCTTTCTGATACAATATTCAAGCAAGTCCACTGCATTATATTAGAGATCAATCGTCTGGTAAATAAATAAAACTTTGTATGATGATGGTATATTCTCTCATCAAAATTAATATTTTGTCTTAGTAATAAATGTCAGTTTTACTTACTTGAATAGAACTCTAGTATCAAAGTCGGTAGCAAATTAATAGAGGGGATGCAAATAGAAAGTCGAAGAATTAACTAAATATTATTAGTATTGATTTTTTTGCTCATTCTAAAGGATATTGGATACTCAAATTTCACTATTTTTTATTTATATATCTCTTTTTTCTTTTGTAGTACATATAATTTTTATTCTTTTTTTCTTTTTGTGTAACATATTGGTGGACAGATGAATTTTTCTTCTCAAAGAATACTTACAATTAAATTTGTAGAAGCCTGTAACAAATTAGAGTTGTCAAAATGGATCAAGTCGGATGATAAAATGAGCATATTGAATGTCAAAAAAGAACCTAAATTAAAATTCAACCTTTTAGGTTTGGCATGTGGGCCCTCTATGTGTTCTTTTTTATTTTTTTACTAACATAAAAGAATTACTCTCTACATTTTTTATTTGAATTAAATTCTATAATTGATTTAAAATATATAAAAATTTTGATATATTTTTAACAGTTACATTTTGTAATTTTTTACAAAAAAAATAATAAAACAATACAAGTTTGTCAAAAACTTTAAAAAAAATCTACCTAAACCACCAAGTTGAACTCTAAAATTGAAACTCGAAATTAAAACTATTTTGTTTTTTGTATGGCTAAAAAAACTCATATTTATCACAAAATAACCTATTTTAATAACTTTACAACCAATCATCATTATCCAGTTCTCATAATTAATTAACATCTTGGTTAAATGTGTACGGTATTTATAACAAAACAAAAACAATCGTACCGTAATTCTAACCAAAATAGCTCTCCCTTGGTTTTGGATTTAGATTGGGTGTATGTATTTGTTATGTTGCCCTTTTTAGTGTAAAAATATTTTTTTATATCAATTTATAAAACAATCGGGGTAAAAAATAAACTAGTAATTTTTAAAATAACCAGTATAATAAATACAAAAACAATTAAGAAATTTTACATCAATTTATGATAAATACGAAAGACAAATGAATGCACCAAATCCAATAACGTCCAATTCAAATCCCTTGGTTTTACAAATTTACATTATATAATTAATTTCACCTTTAATATCATTAAACAAAGAATTAGTTATTTTTAAAATATATATATAACAAGAGTATATTTGATAAATAAAATATTTAATGACACTAAAAACTATAATTTTCTTTATATATTTTTTTAAAAAAAACTCTACTAAATTTGACACTGAAGTAATATATATCACTAATATTGAAAACCAAAATTTGGATTCAAAGAGGTAACTGCCGCACTTGTTGACTTGATAAACAAACATAATCCTATAGTACAAATTAGCATAGAGGAAAATCATTTCTAGATTTGAACACAGAAACATAAAGAAAATCACGTTTGGCAAACCACCCTATATTTTTTTCTCGTAATTTTTCATAAGATTTTATTTTAGAGTTTTTTATTTTTTAAAAAAATATTTCAATCTATTTGTATTTATTATTTTTTTATACATACTTTTATTAATTATATTTTATCATTTTTTATAACAATGAAATTTGAAAAAATTATTTTATCTTTTCACTAATATAAATGCTAAATTTAGAAGTATATCAAGAATAATCAACAAATTGAATATAATTACCCAAAATAACTCAATTTTTTTTAGTATGAAATGGTGTAACACAACTTTATATAAATTATTAGAGACTACTTTATTTTAATTTTCAAAAGTCATCATATCAAATATGATGATTTATACTCATCATTCAAGATATGCATGACATATTTAAGAATCTGAAGTGTTACGTGACGCCGGACATTTGAAAAGTGAACATCGAAGATTTATTTTGGAATATCTCATAAAAAACCATTACAAAAACCTCCATCCATATGACCAAGACATGAAAGTTGCTTTTGATTCAAAGAACGAAATTGAGTTTGTTGATGACACCATTACGCAACCCACCAAGAATACAATGGGATACATTTCTTCTCCGGTATACATGTTTGAGTTTTTTAAAATGGTATCAAGAGCTTAAACGATCCAAGCCTAATTGATATAAGTTTTCTTATTGTTTCTTTTTCTCTGAAGTTTTTCTTCCTTTCTTGTTTCTTCTTCCCCATTGCAAATCAAGATTATCTTGATTATAACACCAGTCCCTCAAATCCCTATTTTCTACATGCAAACAAAAACCCAATAATCATCATGGTCATGCCCATGATGAATGGCAGAAACTATCATACATAGGCCCAAGACATGAAAGTTGCCTTGGATTCGAAGAACAAGCTTAAGTTTGTTAATGATACCATTATATAAACCTTTAAGAACACAATTAGATACATTTCTTCTCCAATATACATGTTTGAGTTTTTTTAAATGGTATCAAGAGCTTAAACAATCCAAGTTTAAACAATAAGTTTTCTTATTGTTTTTTCTTCTCTCAACCTTTCCTTCCTTCCTTTCTTGTTTCTTCTTCCCCATGGCAAATCAAGATTAGCTTGATTATAACACCAATCTCTTTAATCCCTATTTTCTTCATACAAACGAAAACTCAACAATCATCATAGTCATGCCCCTGTAAATGGCAGAAATTATTATACATAGGCCCAAGACAAGAAAGTTTCCTTGGATTCGAAGAACAAACTTGAGTTTGTTGATGACACAATTACGCAACCCACCAAGAACGATCATCTATTTGCTCTATGGAAAAAAATGCAACAACATGGTCCTATCATAGATTTATCACTTAGAAGAGCAATCGATAACGAAATGTATCCTATGGCTTGATCTTGTTGTTGATGCCTAAAAGGATCTTCACGCTTGTTTTTCACAAGGTGACATATTAAGGATCTCTGAATTGAAAGAAGAATCCTACCATTTATTCCAAGGAAGTTTTGATGTTTCTGGGTATTTCACTAAGGCTTTAGGAGACAAAATTAAAAATTATAGGTTAAGTCAAAGATGTAAATGTTCTCTTTGATGCTCCTGTGGTGCTATTGAATCTATGTGCACCTACAAAGAATAAAATTTGGTCATCAAGTTTCTTAAGAGTCTAAATGAGAAATACACACAAGTTAGATCCTAAATAATGTGTCTTGATCCTCTTTTAAATATTACATGAGTTTTCTCTGTGGTAACCCTTCAAGAAAGGCGATTTTACATTGAATTACCCTCTGAGAATCCTTAGTCTCAAGTGTTAGCTATGACCTCTCAACAAGGCAAGAATAATGGGAATCTCAACAAGAAAGCTGGTCTTCATAAGTAAGCTCTTAGAATAGTTTGATTGTTAATTAAGATGAATAACTCAACTTGTGTGTTATTTTGTAGAAACCCCAAAGATGATGATTCATTCAGCTATGAAGCATCAAGGACCATTTATCATTACTCTATCTCATGAACAAACTAATTCTCTTCCTGTCCACGCCTTTCATGCATCATCTAGCTTGTCAGACAATTCCCTTTAGAACTTTAGACTATGGCATGCTTCTCAATTTGTTCACAAATTTCTCTCTAATCAATTTCCCTTTATTACAGCTTATAAAAATACTCATATTCCGGAATAGGGATGGCAATTTAGGCCTGGACCGCAGGCCAGCCCGTTTGGCTCGTCAAAAAGAGCCAGGCCGGGCCAACCTTCTAAGCTTATTTTTCCAAATAAGGCCGGCCCATTTTGCCCCGTAAAAAATAGGCCCTAACGGGCCGGGGTAAGATGGCCCATTGGGCCTATATTAAATAATTATATTAATATATATATATATATTAATTACTTTAAGTTAAACTTTTATACTTATTTAAAACGCTGGCCCTGTTAAAATTATATTGCTGGCACACACGCCATTTCCTTTTATTCCACTAATCACATTTCCTTCTATTCTACCAATCACATTTTGCATAGGGATAAAGTATAAATGATTTCCACATCATGCCATTCGTCCATTATTTCCATATGCTATAATTAAAACATCCTAACTTAATAAAAACAAACCCGAAAAACACAAGGAAATTTTTCGCGATTCAATCTGGAATTGGAACAAGGGTTTAGGGATCATACAACTTAATATCAGTCGTAGGTGGTGATTTGGTGGGTTTCATAAGCCCAAATAATATAAAAATTTACATAAAGAAGTGAGGGAAACCACCCAAGATTCAATATACATCAATTGGGTTCCAAACAGGTGCAAATTGGAATTTAACAGGGCATTGACAAATTTCAACATTTGGACATATGAGAGAGTTCATTTTCAGTCTTAAAAATAGTAGGATATGTCACAAATATCTCCCATTAGTCCCAATTTGACAACCATACAAAATTGGGTTCAAAACCCTCTCAAATTCAAGTTTTACAACACAGTGGGTCCGGTGTTTTATACCTCATGAGAGTTAGAAAGCTCCAATTGAGGTAAGACAAATTTTCATAATGTCATTAAGATGCCCAAATGGGCCAAAAACAGCAAGGGAAAAACAGCAGTTGGAAATTTCTGACAGTGGGGAAATCCACTGGCCGTGGGAAATTCCACTAGCCGTGGATCCCACTGTTTGGACCACCCAAAATGGTCATTTTCCCCACTTTTTGAGGTAGAACAATCCACTGGCCGTGGGAATTCCCACTGGCCGTGGATCTCTCTGCTGCAAGCACTATTTTGTAACTTTTTGGACCCCTAAGTTTTTGCCAACTTCTAGACACCCTATCTCTTTCATTTTAAATCCAATGATTATGAAATTTTAACACAAGCTAGGTTACCTCATTTGTGATGTGTAACCACTGGCTGCACTCAAAAATTCCTAAAAACGAGGAAGTTATGTGTAAAAACACGTTTGGCTCGTTTTGGGACATTTTTGGCAACCAAGGAGTCATTCCTCAATGGAATTGACCCATTCCAATTTCTACAAGTCACAAGTCATGCATAGATTCTATTAAAACTATTCTATGCCATTCAATCCTTATAATTTGATATTTGACTACCTCAGTTGCTCAATTATGCATAAAAACCATATAATTGTCACACTTTCAAGGCTTTTACACATGGCCATTGACATTTCTCATACAACAACAATTCCTGGACATTTCATGCATCAATATAGCATCATATATGTGTCCATAATTCCTGGATATTTCAAACTCATATATATATGGTGGGACCGTCCATGGTCTCCACTATCCATCATCATCAAGTATCATTATCATCTGTCAAACAACATGTATATACTCAAAATGGGTTCTAAGCTTCTAATTGAAGCTGCAAACTATCTAGTCCATTACATATTCATACATACACACATTCACATACGCATAACAAAACGGTATACATAGGAGACGACCAAGGCTATACCACAACTATATACAGGTATGTACACTACATCTATACAGGTGCTCCACGCACAAGCCTGATGAATCTCTTATCAATCGCCATCATGGCCTAAGTCCACTAAAAGTATAGCCACAAATAGGGGTGAGCATTATACATGTTAAATGACGGTTATTGAACTGGATCAATCATCCAATTCTCAATCATACAATATGATGTCATATTCACTCAACAACATAAACTGCTACTCAACATGGGTCACTCACCACTCGCATTCTCATTAATATTCTCATATCAATTATCATCAATTTACTCATGATAACTATAACGTTCTTATTTTTAAATCAAATTACAATAAACAAATAAATTTTTCATAAAAAAAAATTTAAATATCAAAACAGAATTTGAATTAAATAATAAGATTTTCAAGTTTACATCAGCCGACCGGCCCAATAAGTATACAAATAAATATAACACTCGGTATGCAAAGGAGCCGGCCAAGGCTTCTACAAAATAACTATGTACAATCCGAGCAGCTGAGTGACTTCACATATCATCGCTGTGTCCTACATCCACTGTAAAAATGACAACAGTAGGGGTGAGCATAAACATATCAAATAATAGTTACTGAATTGGATCAAGTGTCCAATTCATAACCACAAATAAATCAAAGTCATATAACATATTTCTTTATATATATCATTCATTCTTATGTTATCAAATGATCATATACCATCATATATCAATGAATATGCAATGCGGATCCGACTCTAATGATGGGATATTCACAACATAACATCTCAGCTCCCAGCTGATTCGGCAGTTTTATAGGTACCCAACCGCACGCGCCCATAATGTAACACCAATCACTCTCAGTGACAGCGGTAACACAACTCGGTGTTACGGGCCGGTCTTGAGTCCAACTCAAAGGCGTCTGTGGAATCCGAAGAAACCATCATAGGGTCTGTGCCTTATCATCAGGCCGTCCTCCCATCTGGGCCGGCATCACAGGCCCCCTGCAGTCCTGTGTGCGTCTGAATGCACATGCTATACCAAATAATAATTAACCATCAACAAACCACCTGATTTCAATCATCAGGGCTACCACTCGGTATAATAACAAGCATAGCATGCAGTTATATATATCATGATAACTTCATGAATATAATGCAAATCATCATCATCAATCACATATCAACATCATCTCATATCATCAACCGATCAAATCATCAGTCATATATATTCTATAGCATTTCATATAAACTCAATATTATTAATATGAATGGAAGCTAAGTAAATATAAATATATTACTCAATCAGGGTCTCAATAACAATTCACGCACATATTATATAAATCATAATAACACCTTAAATCCATTCATAAACCATACATTTGACATGTAACGCTCCCCCTACCTGGAAATAAGGAGTTCTAACAGCTCTTCAAGCGATATAAGGTCACAGCTTCAAGAATTCCGATTGGAATTGCAGCACTGAATCAGTCCAAAGCTTTCTTCGTTAAGAGAAGAAATGAAGATTGATTTTCTTCCTTGCTTGTTAATTTTCCAGTAAAGATTGGAAAGAAAGGATAGAAGTGATGTTTTACGCTCCAAATTCCAAGCTAATTCAACAATAGAATTTGATATCGTTCACGCAAAAGAGACGTGAACGAATTGAAGAAGTCTGATACGTGTATCTTAAATGATAAGGACGAAATAAGATATTTAATGAAAATGGGACAGAACATCAGAGAGGGTCCCATACTTAGAAAAATATCAGAAAAAGAATCTGCTGGAAGGTAGAAGAACAGAGTGACGTTGAAAGCTTCAATAATTAAAATAATTATTAATTCCGACTCGGTTTCGTTCTGGGCATATTTTTTCGAGAAAGCTTCTGTCCGTTCAGAATTCCTTCATTCGGAGGAAATCCACTCGGAAAGGTTGCATCCATGAATCACCCAGCTTTCCTTCCTCGGAAATGATCCACACAGAAATATCTCATTCAGACATATCACTCAGATATATTTCTGTCCGAGTCAAGCCTTTACTTGCGTCACTCGGAAGTCTTCCAAACAAAAGATCACTCGGAGTTCGAAGTCTAATTCCTTTCTCGGAAATCATTCCACTTGAAAGGATTACTCGGGGTCGAAGGCTATCTTGAAAACGAATCCGAGCACAAGCTCTAGGAAACTCTAAAGATCGACCCGAGCATAAATTACATGAATTTCACCACTCGGATATTTACCCTCCTCGAGAATTATTCACTCAGAACATACTCATTCGGAGTTTAAGTCTCTTTGTCCAGAAACACTTTTCCTGGAAAGACTCACTTGAAGCCTTTCCACGTGGAATCGTCTTACTCGGTATCATTTCACTCGGGAGTATCACATTCAGAGACACTTCACTCAGAAAGTCACTCAATTCGGAGATAGTTCTATCGGTCATATTTCACTCGGAAACATCTTAATCTTTACTTCACTCAGTAGTTCTTTCACCCAGAAAGATTTTACTCGGAATTATATTCCTTTTCTTCACTCGAAATTATCTCAACTTTCCCACATTCAGAAATATCTTAACTTGGGATCGTCTTTGCCCGAATGGTGTTCATTCGAAGTCAAAGCTCCTTCCTTTTCGCTCGGAATTAATCCACTTGGGATTATTCCTTTCCGACAGAAGCATTCGTCCGAAGTCAGACTCAGAATTATATTACTCTTTCTTCACTCGGAATCACATCTATTTTCACTCGGAAAATCTTGTTTCAGACATATTTCACTCGTAATTCCTTCATTGATCAGACATTTTTCACTCGGAAACTCTCCACTGAGCTTTAATGAATTATTTTCTAAAATTATAAATTTTAAGATGTTACAATAACTGATTGTAAGGCTATATCATCATGTTATTCTCTATATTATCATGTTATTCTCAATATCATACGCATGTGCATATCCATTCATATCTCATTCAATTGGATCTAATTATATATATATATATATATATCATTAGTTTTGTGTTGCAACATAAGCTCTCAGCCATATACTCAGCTCTCAGCTGATCCGGCCATTTTACTGGTACCAAACCGTTTGCCCTCTCATGTAACACAATCACTCTCAGCGACAACGGTAGTGTTACAGGCAGCCCTGAGTCCCACTCAATAGGCTTTCCTTGAGTCCCACTCAAGGTCTTATGTGGAATCCTCGAAACCATATTCAATATGCAATCATTAATTTTATATCATCAATTTCATTTCAATGAGTAAGCGTCTCACGCTATATGCTCTCAGCATTTTCAATATCATCAATATGCATCTTATGCTTTACATCTACATTTAATAAATAGGATTGATTTACTATCAATACACTACATCTCGTGCAATTCTATATATAATCATGGACGGGAATCATCATAGCAATCCATATCTCATAGATATCACATATAACGGGGTATTTCACAAGTTATCATACAACAAAAACACATCAATCATCATATTTCAAAATGATATAACAAACAATATAACAATTTACCCCGAACCCGTCCATAAATCGTACATTTAAAATGTAAAGCACCCCCTACCTGGAATAAGAAATCCCAGAAGCTCCTTGAGCTATCAAACGCTAATCGATCGCTCTTCGATCACCCTTTCTTAATTAAACAATCTTCTAAAAATAACAATTAACCTAATTAATACTTTAAATTTTATAAAACGGGGCTAAACAACTTCTAATTATTATTTCGATAGCTAACGACTTACCGATTCAAGTCGTCGACCTCCAAAACCCAACTCTGCAGAAACCCCAAGCTGTCCGCTATTTCAAACAACTCCGAAATCACATATTTTCATGAAATTAACTATCGTTAAGCCTTAATATCCGTGGAATAGCACCTTACAAGCCATGGGTATCAATTTACTCACCAACAATGGAGGATTTCAAAACCCCAAGCTGTCCACTTCAATACCACTTCTCAAATGCTCTAAAATTCAAGAATTTGCAAGAGTTAGGAAATGGGGTTTATCCACTCACAAATCTATATTGGGTTTAGCTAATTTACCTTAAAATTGAAAGATTCAAAGCTCTCCCAAGGGCATCTATGGCATCCATGTGAGGGAGGAAGGAAAGAGGGATGAAGCCTTGCCCTTAATATGAGAAGATTGAGAGAGAGGAAGAAGAATGGTGTCGTGGGAATGGAAGAGAAGAAGAAGTGGCCAGCTTCCTGTTGCATGCGTGACTTGAATTGAGAAAGAGAAGAGAATTGGAATTTAGTACTTAATATCAAGGGCAATCAAGTAATTTCCACATCATTTTAATTAACCCATCAAATCCTCATTTTAACTTCTAATTAGTTGATCATTAAATTTATTTGCCAATAGATGTTTAATCAGGATGTTACAATTCTCCCCTCCATCAAAGAATTTCATCCTCGAAATTCAAATATAAGTATACCTCAATGAAATAGTTCAGGATATTGTCATCTTATAGCATCTTCACCCTCCCAAGTGTAAGAAGTACATCGATTCTGTTGCCATGCCACCTTCATTAACTGTACGTCCTTGCTTATTAAGTGTTTCACAGACCGATCCACAATACTAGTAGGCACAGCTACTGTAGTCAGATTCTCTCTGATCTCAACCTCATCATCAGGCATCTCATGAGTAGAGTCTAGCAGATACTTTCTCAGGTGAGAAACATGAAATACACTGTGTAGATTGAACAAGTGAGGAGGCAATGTAATCTGATACGCTACAGAACCAACCCTTTCAAGTACTTCATAGGGTCCAATGTATCTGGGGTTCAATTTTCCACTCTTCAAGGCTCGTCTAACACCCTTATTAGGAGAAACTTTCAGGAATATTCTATCACCAACCTGAAACTCAAGCGGTTTCGTCCGCTTATCATGATAACTCTTCTAACGGTCTTGGGATGCCTTCATCTTTTCTATAATCATCTGAATCTACTCAGAAGTTTGCTGAACAATCTTAGGCCCCAACATCAAACTCTCACCGGTCTCCAACCAACATAGAGGTGTTCGACACTTCCTGCCATATAAAGCCTGATATGGAGCCATACCAATGATGTTGTGGTAGCTATTATTATACGTAAACTCAATCAAAGGGAGGTACTGCTCCCAGCCACCATCATGCTCTAGCACACAGGACCTCAACAAGTCCTTCACACTCTAAATAGTACGCTCATACTACCCATCTGTCTGGGGATGATAGGCTGAACTCAACCGGAGCTTCGAGCCTAATTCCTGGTGCAAGCTTCCCCAAAATCGGGAAGTGAACCTCGGATCTCTATCCGATACAATAGAAGATGGAACACCATGCAATCGAACAATCTCACTGATATACAACTGTGCTAATCTCTGTAGAGAATACCTCATACTGATAGGCAAGAAATGTGCAAACTTCGTCAATCTATCCACAATGACCCAGATAGCATCATGACCACTGCGGGTCCTGGGTAATCCCATCACAAAATCCATGACAATAGCATCCTATTTCCATACAGGTATCTCAAGAGGCTGCAAACCACTAGATGGTTTCTAGTGTTCGATCTTTGCCTTCTGGCAAATAATACATCGAGCCATATAATCAACCACATCTCTCTTCAATCCAGGCCACCAGAAGTGCAATTTTAAATTATGATACATTTTTGTAGTGCCCGAATGGATACTCAACATACTTCTGTGAGCTTCATCAAGCACCATCTTTCTCAAATCACCAGAACTAGGCACATAAATTCAGCCTTTCACCCGCCAAATGCCATCAGGACCCTCAGACAATGACAGGTCCTTACCACCAGCCTAAGTCTCTTTCAACTCAGCTAGGTAAGCATCACTTAACTGTTGCACATATACAAGCTTCAAAAACTCATTTGTTATCTTCAAAGTGCCAAGAACCACCTTTTCAGGTGAAGAAACGTCCACAGTCAGACTCAAATCTCTAAACTGCTCAAGTAACTCTATCTCTTTTACCATCATAACTGCAACATGAATGGACTTCCGGCTTAAGGCATCCGCTACAACATTCGCCTTTCCCGGATGGTATTTCAGGTCGAAGTCATAATCTTTTAGAAACTCAATCCACCTTCTCTGCCTCATATTCAGTTCCTTCTGATCAAACAAATACTTTAGACTTTTATGATCACTATACACTTCAAACTTGGAACCATAGAGGTAATGCCTCCAAATTTTTAGTGCAAAGACCACAGCTGCAAGTTCCAGATCATGCGTAGGATAGTTCTGTTCATGCGGTCGTAGCTGCCGTGAAACATAAGCTATCACCCTGCCATTCTGCATCAACACACACCCAAGGCCCAGCCTGGATGCATCACAATACACCACGAAACTTTCCTGTAGGTTAGGCAATGCCAACACAGGAGTGGAAGTCAATCTAGCCTTTAGCTCCTGGAAACTCTTCTCACATTCAGGAGACCACACAAAAGGAACATTCTTTCGGGTCAACTTAGTTATTGGCAATGCAATCTTAGAGAATCCTTCAATGAATCTCCGATAATATCCAGCTAAACCCATGAAACTCCTAACTTCAGTAACCGACTTAGGTCTCTCCCAAGCCATAACAGCTTCTACTTTGGAAGGATCAAGAGAAACACCTTCCATGGAGATCACATGCCCCAAAAAATGGATCTTATCCATCCAGAAGTCACATTTAGATAGCTTAGCAAACAACTGCTTTTCTCTTAGTACTTGGAGTACCAAACGGAGATGTTCTTCATGCTCTTCGGGAGACTTGGAATAAATCAAGATGTCATCGATAAAGACAACCACAAATCGGTCTAAGTATGGATGAAAGATACTATTTATATAGTTCATGAACACAGCAGGGGCATTGGTTACACCAAACGGCATCACCACATATTCATAATGACCATATTGAGTCCTGAACGCCGTTTTAGGAATATCAGAAGCCTTAACTCGAATATGATGGTATCCGGATCGTAAATCAATTTTCGAAAAAACTGAGGCGCCCGCAACTGGTCATTAAGTCATCAATCCTTGGTAACGGATACTTATTCTTTATTGTAAGCTTATTCAGCTGGCAGTAATCAACAGATAACCGTATACTGCCATCTTTCTTTTTCACTAGTAAAATCGGGGCACCCCACGGTGATATACTAGGTCGGATAAACTATTTCTCTAGCAACTCGTCAACTTGTTTCTTTAACTCTACTAACTCAGCAGGAGACATCCTATAGGGAGCACTGGAGACTGGTTCAGCTCCAGGAATCAGATCAATAGAGAACTCAATTTCTCTATTAGGAGGAACACCCGGTACATCCTCCGGAAACACCTCAGGGAAGTCACAAACAACTAGAATATCATGCACTCCGGATCCATTCTTTCCATCAGTCAAACAAAGCATCACAAGTAATTGGGATATACCTTAGACTGTGTAGTCGTCGGTACTCTGCTTCGGAAAAATCACCCGCCGGTTTTGATAATCGACCATCACTTTATTGGCTGATAGCCAATCCATGCCAAGAACAATGTCAAGACCCTTCAAGGGTAGGCATATCAATTCGACAGTAAAACTCCTATCACCTAACGTGAAGGATACATCTTTACACATCATCGATGTCCATAGTTTAATACCAGTTGGGTTGGATACATCCAAAGTCCGATGCATATCAACAACAGGAAATCTCAGACGCCTCACACAATCATCAGCAATAAAGGAGTATGTAGCTCCAGAATCAAACACAATATCAAGCGTATGTCTACCAAGTGAACACTTACTTTGCACCAAGTCGTTTGCCTGAGCAGCATCCTCGACATTAATAGCATAAACTCTGCCTGCAGCTGGTGGGTTAGCGTTTCCACCACGGTCATTTCGGCCAATCATCATGTTACCACGGTCGCCATTACCTCGGTCACCATGATTACCGTTTCCATGGCCTCTTTCCCGGAAGCCTGCACAGTTTGCATTAGTATTAGCTTGCTGTATTTGAGGGCAGTTAGGGCGGATATGCCTTTTTTTCATTACACTGATAGCATACAACATCATCTTCTATATCACAGTCCCGAGTAAAAGTGGTCACCACCACATTTAAAACAAGTGTCGTCCCTTGGACGACCAACAGAACGACCACCACGTGCACCCTAACCTCTGAATCTGGAGGATGGTCCACCTCTGTGAGACTTGCCTTGCTTCTTAAAGCTAGGCAGCTGACGCTTCAAAGAAGTATCTACTCTGCTGCTTTGGCCAACAAAGGCCTTGTCATCCTCTTCATATATCCTGCATTTGTTTACAAGAACAGGGAAGGTCCTGATCTCCTGGTGCCTGAATGCCTTCTTTATCTCAGGCCTCAATCCGCTCTCAAACTTTATACATTTGGAACCTTCGGTCCCAAGCTGCTGAAAAGGAGGATAAAATAGGCATAACTCCTCAAACTTAGCAACATACTCTTCTACAGTCATAGAACCTTGTTTCAGTTCTATGAATTCCAATTCTTTTCTGCTCCTTACAGTATCAAGAAAGTACTTCTCTAGAAAACATACTTTGAAATTCTCCCAGATTAACTGGGTACCAGTAGCTATCATTCTGGCTTTTGTAATCTTCCACCAATTTTCAGCTTCCCCACGAAGCATATATACTGCATACTCTACTTTTTGGGCCTCAGTGCAATGGAGGCTACCAAAGATCCGCTCCAGATCTTGAATCCAAGTGTAGGCTGGCTTAGGATTGAATCCACCTTGGAATTCATTAGGCTTCCACTTTAGGAAGTGATCCAAACCATGACTATTATTGGCTTGAGGCTGATTCTGCCTCTCGAGAATATCAGCAAAGCGCTGAAACGCCGCCGCCATAGCATCCATGTCCTGGCAGTTAGCCATGTCTTATCCTGAAATTAGTACCACACTTTAATAATTTTCAAGGATAAGAATGCATAATATTCACAATTGATCTCATTAATCAATCCAACACTTAGTAATTTATAATGTAATTTCAATCAATTCATAGCATACAGTGAGTATTCCTTGGCCTTGGACTTTTAAGTCTGCTCTGATACCAAAATAAAACATCCTAACTTAATAAAAACAAACCCGAAAAACACAAGGAAATTTTTTGTGATTCAATTCGGAATTGGAACAAGGGTTTAGGGATCATAGAACTTAATATCAGTCGTAGGTGGTGATTTGGTGGGTTTCATAAGCCCAAATAATATAAAAATTTGTATAAAGAAGTGAGGGAAACCACCCAAGATTCAATATACATCAATTAGGTTCCAAACAGGCATAAATTGGAATTTAACAGGGCATTGACAAATTTCAACATTTGGACATATGAGAGAGTTCATTTTCAATCTTAAAAATAGTGGGATATGTCCCAAATATCACCCATTAGTCCCAATTTGACAACCATACAAAATTGGGTTCAAAACCCTCTCAAATTCAAGTTTTACAACGCAGTGGACCGGTGTTTTATGCCTTATGAGGGTTAGAAAACTTTAATTGAGGTAAGACAAATTTTCATACCTCTATAACATAATTATCTACAACTTTCATGAAGAAGTCAGAGGCCAAAAATGTCATTAAGATGCCCAAACGGGCCAAAAACAGCAAGGGAAAAACAGCAGTTGAAAATTTCTGACAGTGGGGAAATCCACTGGCTGTGGGAAATTCCACTGGCCGTGGATCCCATTGTCTGGACGACGCAAAATGGTCATTTTTCTCACGTTTTTTAAGGTAGAACAATCCACTGGCCGTGGATCTCTTTCCTGCAAGCACTATTCTGCAACTTTTTGGACCACTAAATTTTTGCCAAATTCTAGACACTCTATCTCTTTCATTTTAAATCCAATGATTATAAAATTTTAACACAAGCTAGGTTACATCATTTGTGATGTGTAGCCACTATCCGCACTCAAAAATTCCTAAAAACGAGGAAGTTATGCGTAAAAACACGTTTGGCTCATTTTGGGACATTTTTGGCAACCAAGGAGTCATTCCTCAATGAAATTGACCCATTCCAATTTCTACAAGTCACAAATCATGCATAGATTCTATTAAAACTATTCTATGCCATTCAATCCTTATAATTTGATATTTGACTACCTCAGTTGCTCAATTATGCATAAAAACCATACAATTGTCACACTTTCAAGGCTTTTACACATGGCCATTGACATTTCTCATACAACAACAATCCCTGGACATTTCATGCATCAATATAGCATCATATATGTGTCCACAATTCCTGGATATTTCAAACTCATATATATATGGTGGGACCGTCCATGGTTTCCACTATCCATCATCATCAAGTATCATTATCATCTGTCAAACAACATGTATATACTCAAAATTGGTTCTAAGCTTCTAATTGAAGCTGCAAACTATCTAGTCCATTACATATTCATACATACACACATTCATATACGCATAACAAAACGGTATACATAGGAGTCGGCCAAGGCTATACCACAACTATATACAGGTATGTACACTACATCTATACAGGTGCTCCTCGCACAAGCCTGATGAATCTCTCATCAATCGCCATCATGGCCTAAGTCCAATGAAAATATAGCCACAAATAGGGGTGAGCATTATACATGTTAAATGACGGTTATTGAACCGGATCAATCATCCAATTCTCAATCATACAATATGATGTCATATTCACTCAACAACATAAACTACTACTCACTCACCACTCATATTCTCATCAATATTCACATATCAATTATCATCAATTTACTCATGATAACTCATTGTAAGGCTATATCATCATGTTATTCTCAATATCATACACATGTTCATATCCATTCATATCTCATTCAATTGGATCTAACTATATATATATATATATATATATATATATATATATCATTAGTTTTGTGTTGCAACACAGGCTCTCAGCCATATACTCAGCTCTCAGCTGATTCGGCCATTTTACTGGTACCAAACCATTTGCCCTCTCATGTAACACAATCACTCTCAGTGACAACGGTAGTGTTACGGGCAGCCCTGAGTCCCACTCAATAGGCTTTCCTTGAGTCTCACTCAAGGTCTTATGTGGAATCCTCGAAACCATATTCAATATGCAATCATTAATTTTATATCATCAATTTCATTTCAATGAGTAAGCATCTCACGCTATATGCTCACAGCATTTTCAATATCATTGATATGCATCTTATGCTTTACATCTACATTTCATACATAGGACTGATTTACTATCAATACACTGCATCTCGTGCAATTCTATATACAATCATGGACGAGAATCATCATAACAATCCATATCTCATAGATATCACATATAACGGGGTATTTCACAAGTTATCATACAACCAAAACACATCAATCATCATATTTCAAAATGATATAACAAACAATATAATAATTTACCACGGACCCGTCCATAAACCGTACATTTAAAATGTAAAGCACCCCCTACCTGGAATAAGAAATCCCAAAAGCTCCTTGAGCTATCAAACGCTAATCGATCGCTCTTCGATCACCCTTTCTCAATTAAACAATCTTCTAAAAATAACAATTAACCTAATTAATACTTTAAATTTCATAAAATGGGGCTAAACAACTTCTAATTATTATTTCAATAGCTAATGACTTACCGATTCAAGTCGTCGACCTCCAAAACTCAACTCCGCAGAAACCCCAAGCTGTCTGTTATTTCAAACAACTTCGAAATCACCTATTTTCATGAAATTAACTATCGTTAAGCCTTAAAATCCATGGAATAGCACCTTACAAGCCATGGGTATCAATTTACTCACCAATAATGGAGGATTTCAAAACCCCAAGCTGTCGTCCACTTCAATACCACTTCTCAAATGCTCTAAATTTTAAGAATTTGTAAGAGTTAGGAAATGAGGTTTATCCGCTCACAAATCTACACTTGGGTTTAGCTAATTTACGTTAAAATTGAAAGATTCAAAGCTCTCCCAAGGGCCAGGGCCGGCCCTGAGCCTTGGAAACCAGG
The DNA here is from genome assembly GCA_037962975.1 of Clitoria ternatea. Lineage (NCBI taxonomy): Eukaryota > Viridiplantae > Streptophyta > Magnoliopsida > Fabales > Fabaceae > Clitoria > Clitoria ternatea. The sequence goes on along the minus strand of CM075670.1, from coordinate 17,740,877 downwards.
GCAATGGCCCTAGGCCCATTGAAAATAGGGGCCCAAAATAAATAATTTTTAACTTATATACAAAAAAAATCAATAGATTTCAATATGGTTTACACGGTTCAGTGGTAAGGATATGAAAGTTTCGCTACATGGTCCCAGGTGCGATTCCTCACTAGCTATGTTTTTTTAAAATTAAATGTTTCTGAGTCATTAATGTATTGGAATCAGCACTGTATGGAATTGGCAAATTAACGTTACAGGATTGAAATTGGAATCAGAACAGGAAGGGAAAATTAGGGCAAATTAATATTGTAACGTATAAAAAAAATATATAACGGTAATTTATATATATATATATAACAATTATATTTTCTTCCATAATACTTCATTTCATCTTCTTTGGTTTCTATAATTCTTTTCTACTCTTCCATCATTTTTCATCTCCTCTTTTTTTGTTTCTATAATTCTTTTCTACTTTGACGGTTTGATCCCTCTCAAGTCTCAATCACCACAGTTACATTGGAATATCATAAAATTGGTATGTGTTTCTATTCACTTTCTAAATTACTTGTTAATTACGTTATAATTTATGCTGTTATATAAATTATTTATAAACTTTATTCTTATTGATATCAATATTTTTTAAATTCTTATGTTTATAGGGTCTTAATTTTTTTTTATCATCATTGTTAATTGTTTAATTTTTTATTATTTTTATGTTAAGAATATTGAATTTTTAAATTTTTAATAGTTATTACTAATTAGTTAGTTGTTTTGAATTTCATATTAATTTATTAATTTTATGTTTACAGTGATTAAATTTTGCTATCGGAATTAGCTTATACGTGTGAAGTTGTGAACGTGTATCCAACACTAGCTTCTCTTTCTAGGTGTTATTGTTTTTTATTTTTTTCTTGTGTTAATTTATTATTTTAATTATATTTCACAATATGCCTCCTAAAAAACATTTATCTGGAAGTAAAAAAAGAAAAAAACGAAAATGAGAGGAAGAATTAATTAAATCACAAAGAGGAGCTCTTGATAAATTTATTTTTAAAGAGACAGATTCTCATAAAAATTTAGAACAATCAATTGAAATTGTGCATGATCAAATTTATTTAAATGAGAATGAAGTTAATGATTTTAGTGAAGCTAATAATGTGTCAAGTGAATCTAATATGGAAAATATTGATATTGAACAAGAGAAACTAATTCCTCCTTTAGATATTTATGATCCTAGAAATTGGGGTAATCTTGATAACAAAGGAAGGGATATTTTAATTGAAAAAGGACCTATTAGAGAAAACAATCTTATTTTTCATTTGGATAATACTTCTAGACATTTTTTATATGCCTATTATTCTAGAAAGCTAAGTAATGGTGAGACTAGTGATAGAAAATGGTTGGTTTATTCCAAGCATGTTGATAGGGTATATTGTTTTTGTTGTAAGTTGTTCAAATCTGATAATAAAAAAATTTTATTGGCAAATGAGGGTTTTAGTGATTGGAAGCGTATTAGTGAGAGACTTAAGCAACATGAAAATAGTTTTGAACATATGAATAACATGAATACTTGGAATGAATTGAGAGCAAGATTAGACAAAAATCAAACAATCGATAAAAATTTACAACAAGAGATTATAAAAGAGAAAGAACGTTGGCGACAAGTTTTACTAAGAATATTTTCTTTTGTTAAATGTCTTGCTAAAAATAATTTGGCTTTTCGAGGATCCAATGAAAAATTATATCAAGACAGTAATGGAAATTTTTTGGGATTGATTGAAATGATTGCAGAATTTGATTTAATAATACAAGATCATGTTAGACGCATTCAAAGTCGTGAAATTCATTATCACTATCTTGGGCATAAAATTCAAAATGAATTAATTTCACTTTTAGCTTATAGTGTTAGAAGTTCAATTGTAAAGATCATTACAGAAGCAAAATATTTTTCTGTAATTCTGGATTGTACCCCTGATATGAGTCATCAAGAACAAATGACTCTAATAGTACGATGTGTGAATATATCAAGTAATAAAATAAAAATTGAGGAATATTTTTTAGAGTTTTTAAAAATAGATGATACATCTAGATTAGGACTTTTTAATGAATTACAAGATGCATTAAAATCTCTTGATCTTAATATTGATGATGTGAGGGGTCAAGGTTATGATAATGGTTCTAACATGAAAGGAAAACACCAAGGAGTTCAAAGACGATTTCTTGAAATAAATTCGAGAGCCTTATATATGCCTTGTGCTTGTCATAGTCTTAATCTTACTCTTAGTGATATGGCACATTCTTATGTTAAAGCTGTTTCTTTTTTTGGAATTGTTCAACGCATATATTCATTATTTTCAAGTTCACCAAAAAGATGGAAAATATTTCTTGATTGTGTTCCTGGGTTAACCGTGAAATCTTTGTGTAATACTCGATGGGAGAGTTGAATTAAAAGTATTAAAGCTATTAGATTTCAAGCTCCCCAAATAAAATTTGCTTTGTTGGAATTACATAAATTTTGTGATGATGCTAAATCAAAAAGTGAAGCTGAGAGTTTTGCTAATGCACTTGAGAACTTTGAATTTTTATGGGGCATGATTATTTGGTATGATATTTTATTTTCTATTAATATGGTGAGCAAGAAATTACAATCTAAGTCAATGTGCATTGATGATACCATAAAACAATTAGAAGATATATTATTATTTTTTGAAAAGTATAGAGTTGAAGGGTTCATGTCTAGTATGAATATTGCTAAAGAAGTTGCACTTGATATGGATGTTGAACCCATTCTTTTAGCAAAACGTCGTGCTATTAGGAAAAACAATTTGATGAAAATAGTCATGATGAAGAAGTTCAATCGGCTAATGAATCATTTAGAATTAATTATTTTTTAGTTATTGTGGACATGGCTATCACTTCTTTAAAGACTAGATTTGAGCAATTAAAGATATTTGAAAATATTTTTGGATTTTTGTTTAATTCAAAAAAGTTAAAATCATTAAATGATAATGAACTGAAAGAATGTTATGTTAAAGTTCACTCAACGTTTTCTCAGGGCAATTTATCAGATGTTGATTTGGATGATTTTTTTTCTGAATTAAAAGTGTTGAAAGTGATTTTGCCTGATGATGTAATGTTAGCTATTGAAATTCTCAAGTTCATTCAAGCAGCCGATTGTTATCCAAATGTTTTGATTGCCTATAGAATTTTATTAACTATGCCTATAACTGTAGCATCTGCTGAAAGAAGTTTTTCAAAACTAAAATTAATAAAAACTTACTTAAGATCATCAATGTCACAAGAGAGGTTGAATGGTTTAGCAATTTTATCTATTGAAAAAGATATGTTAGAGAGTATTGATGTTGATGTTCTCATTAATGATTTTGCATCTAAAAATGCTAGACGAAACCATTTTTTATGATAATTTGTGTTTTTTTTTGCTTCATTATAGGTGGAAGAATGATTTTTAAAAGAAAGCATGAGACTATAGGAGCATAATTTTGACTTCTTATTATTCTTTAGACTAGGATGATATATTTGATTTTTGTGTTTGGAATTTATAATGACTTTGTTAATATTAATTTGATTATTTAATAATTTTTAAAAAAATATATATATTAAGGGGCCTTTATCTATCGTGTCGCCCAGGGCCCATAAAATTCTAGGACCGGGCTTGCCAAGGGCATCTATGGTATCCACGTGAGGGAGGAAGGAGAGAGGATGAAGCCTTGCCCTTAATTTGAGAAGATTAAGGGAGAGGAAGAAGAATGGTGCCGTGGGAATGGAAGAGAAGAAGAAGTGGCCAGCTTCCTGTTGCATGCGTGACTTGAATTGAGAAAGAGAAGAGAATTGGAATTTAGTACTTAACATCAAGGGCAATCAAGTAATTTCTACATCATTTAAATTAACCCATCAAATCCCTATTTTAACTTCTAATTAGTTGATCATTAAATTTATTTGCCAATAGATGTTTAATCAGGATGTTACAATAATTAATTTCTATATTATACCAATTCCAAATTCAGTTGTGATTTCCATATTATGTCAATTCCATATAATTAGTTTGGTTCATGTTATATTACAATTTCTTATTTTAATTATTTGAAAGTTGAAAATTGAATGATTGTTTGTAAAAAATTTAGAATAAAAAATAGTTTAAATTTTAAATAAAAAATAACATGTAAAATTTTTTAAAAAGGGCCGGCCCGTTTGGCCCGTGGGCCACATAGAATACGGGTCAGGCCAATGTTTTTAGCCCATTTTCCTATTTTGGCTTGGCCCGACGCGTATTTTAACGGGCTTTGGCCCAGCCCAGCCTTTTGGCTCGTTTTGCTTAACATCCCATTTTTTACTCAAATAGAAAATAGATATTAATATCTCTTTAATGAAAAACACTTACTATTAGTTAGTTGATTATTAACTAATTAATATTTTTATGAAATTTTGGTACTTATATTTAATTTTTGTTTAAAATAATAGTAATAAAATAAAAATATATATGTATTTTGAATGAGGATTTTAAAATGACTTAATTAGTATTCACTAATTAAGAAAATTATATTAAGGATTTTTAATATCTTTATTATTCGTAACTTTTGTTTTATGTTTTTATATTTATGTTTTTACATATTTATGATTTAACTCTTATTAGAATTTTAAAATAAAATTTTGAAGGAATTAGATTATTTTTCTTTGGAACTTTTTAATCTACATATTATTTATAATTTTTTGAAATTTTTGAAAATTTGGAAATATTTTAATAAAATAATATATTTTAAATAAATTTATATTTATATAAACTTACTTAAAATTAAAAATATTTACAAGAAATTGAAGTTAAATTATAAAAAAATTTTCTAAAATCTATTTCAAGTGGAATTATTTAAAAATGATCAGTTTGAGTAAAATTTTAATTTTTACCAATCATGAGGGAATCGGAGGGTACAAACAAATATTTATTAGCAGAAAATTTTAATTTTTTAAAAGTTAAACTTTATATTGCTTATTATAAAATTAGAGAGGTCTTTTGAATATTTAAAATATACCGAGTGCATGGTTACTATTTGACTTAATAGTTTAGACCCCTATTTTCATTTTAATTCATTATAGAAAATTTTATATTAAAATCTTGATGGAATTTGACCACAAACGTTTAGAATTTTTTTATTAGTATATTATTTCAAAATTTATAAAAAATAATTTAATTATTAAAAAATGAAAATTTCAGAAATTACACAGTACTTTTATAATAAAATAATGGAATACACAGTGAAATTTCTACCTATAAATACTGAAGGATCGAACAAAGGATTTCATAATTTCAGAATAAATTTTCTTAATATAGTAATGTTAGAGAGATAGTGGTGGGAATAAGAAAGAGAAATAATTTTTATGGAAGAAGATTCTGCCAAAATTATAAGGTAAGAATAACTCTTTTTATATTTTTTATGTCTATTTTCATATCATTTTTAAAATTTATTATTATACTGGATATAATATTATTTTAAGTTACTATTCTAAATAGTAAATTACTATTTACTATTGCTATTTATAATTTACTATTTACCGTTACTATTCATGATTTACTATTTACCATTACTATTTATGATTTACTATTTACCATTACTATTCATGATTTACTATTTTACTATTACTATTCACAATTTACTATTTACTGTTACTATTTAAAATTTATTATTTACTGTTACTATGCATAATTACTATTTACTATTTCTGTTTCAAATAAATTGGTATTAATATTTCTAGGAGGCGCAAAGCGAACTTACTTTTGGTAGCAAATCAAGGTAAGAGAGAGTGAGATGAAAAGACATAAGAATACTGGGAGGAGTCTCTACTCCCTTTAAACTTAATAATATTATTATTTTAAAATAATAACTTTTTAACTTAAAATTTATAATAAATTTTAAATTAAAGTATCTTGTGTAGCTTATTCTGAAATAACTATGCAAGGACCTGGACTTTTATAACATATACAAACTAGACTAAACATATGCAAGGACTTGGACTATTATGACCTATATGGACTAAACTAAACCCATGCAAGGATTGAATTATATGGACTTTCATAGATGAAGAATGGACAAAAAGGACTCAAAGTCAACTATATTAATAATCATTAAATTTTGAATTATGATATATATTAATGATATTTAATTTAATTGATTTGATTATGATTTATTATATTTATTTGTGATTGATGATATTTTATTTTGATTAACAATATTTGATTGTGATTGATGATCTTGTAATGTGGAGTTTGAGCATACAGCAAGCGAAAAACTAAAACTCAGTAATAATTTTCTTACCTTACTCCTTAAATTTTTATTCAAAGAGAAAGTATTTTATAATTGTTCTAGTCTTTTATTAGAAATTATTTTCATTAACTTTACTTTTAAATCTTTTGAATAAAATCTAGTATTTATTTTAGAAAGAAGTTATTTTATGAAAATTAATTTATAAAAAGGTTGAGATAATTAATTCTTGAATTAAAGAAAATTTTTATAGTTTTAAGTATTGTTTAATGATTTTAAGTATTATTTTCTTTTAGTAAATTAGAAGTTTAAAGTAAATTATTTTGGTTTCCCCAATGTAATAACTAAAGGATATTTTGATATAATCGAGATTTCTAAACTCGATCTGGTTAAGATTCAACTTGAGAAAAATTATGTAAATATGTAAACTTTTCTATGAGAAAGTTTTGAGATATTTAAGGTTTGGAAACTCAATTTTGGTGAGATTTGAATTCAAAAACTATACTAAATTTATTTCTAGATAACAGAAGTTCAAAGAAGAACTTATAAAAATGTACAGTTTATTGAGATGATGTTGTAAACCTCTATGGTATTTATTGAGTTTCTAAAAGTTTTAACCAACTAAATACGCAAGTAGTTCATGCATCATGAATCATTAAAGAGAAATAAGATGTGATGTTGCTTGGGGACAGGTTATAGAAACCGAGGATACATTAGAGGAGGTTCAAATGTGAACCTTGGGATGAGAGGGTGTTAAAGGGTGCTTCAGGTGACCTGGGGTCACTCCCTAATGTCGGGTACTTTCACAATAAAAACCTTCTCAGTATGACTAGTCTCTAAGTGTTTTCATGCCAGTTGAGCTGTTCATATGCCATGAAGGCATTTATGTTATTATTATCTAGAATTATAAAACAGTATAAACTTCTGATTGGCCAAGTGCAAATTAAAACTTTAAGGGCCCAAATGCATAAACTAATTGAGATAGTAGCATTAAAAGCATTGCATGACATTCATGTGAATGTGATATTCTATGTGGGTGATTGTGAATGAAAGTATAATTGTTATGTTTACGAAGACCCTACATTCATAATTAATTATGTATAAGATTATGACTGATATTATTATATTAGTTTATGAAAATCCTTATGCTTATGTCTTATCTATAAAGTATTATATTCTGTTTCTCACTCCTTCTTGTTTGAATTTATGTATCCAAAATATATACTATGTTGATATATAGCTAGTAGTCCAAGATGAAAGAATGTAATTATAAGAGGGTAAAGTGGTCTCATCCTCAAACGGATAGGTGAAGAGACATGGCAAGAGTAGGATTCCAAAACCCTATGGTTTGAGAATTAGGAAATGATTGATCACAGTTGTAGTAGAGGTATAATTTAGTTTTAGTTTACCTTATTACAATATTAAGTTGGATAATTGTAACAATGCGAAAGTTAAACTTTGATAAACCTTATCATTCAGATATAATACTATAATCTTTTATCACTTATGATTTCTATAAATCTATTTTGTCTTTATAGACAAATATTGAAAGACAACACATTTTTTTACTATCAATATTCAAAGGAAATCAGGTATATATACGTCCTTATATACGCGAGATAAGAAATGATAAATATATATATATATATATATATATATATCTTTTGAAAGTTTTTAAAAGCAATAAGAATATATATCTCGTGTATATAAAGGGGTATTACATTTGCCACCCCTATTCCTGGAGATATATGTCATATGTTAAAATAAAAGAAGTTATAATAAAATGTTTGAAATGGTTCATGTTGATATATAAGGACCATATTTTATTTCTTGTTGTGCTTTGGACATAAATTCTCCCTTACCTTAGTTAATGATCATACTAGATTTACTTGGATTTTTCTCATGAAAAGCAAAGTTGAAACTAGGCAACTCTTGGTTAATTTTGTTTCTTATATCCAAACTCAATTTAACACTAATCTAAAATCTTTGAGAAGTGACAATGGTGTAGAATTTCTAATGTATGACTTTTTTAAATCAAAAGGTATTCTACATTAAACCACATAGAAATCCCTTGGCAAAATAGGATAGTTGAATGAAAACATCAACATATCCTAAATGCTACTAAGGTCGTTTTCTTCCAAGTTCATCAACAGATTACCTAGTCTCGTGTTTAAAAATAAGTCTCCTTATGAACTTCTCTATAATTTCTCACCTAATCTCACCTTTTTAAAAGTTTTTGGATGCTTATGCTATGAAAATGCTTTACAAGCTCACAAAATTAAGTTTCAACGTAGAGCACATAAAACTGTTTTTCTAGGTTTCAAAGAAGGAACAAAGGAATATTTGTTCTATAACATTGATTCCCACAAATTTTCTACTTCTAGACATATGGTGTTCTATGAAACTGTTTTCCCTTTTCATCTAAACACTATGTAGAAACATTATCGAAAGATTAAGGGAGGACACGTATGTCTTTTCCTTCTCTTCCTGATGACATACAAATGCTATAGATCATAACAAGACTATTACTAATATACCTCCTAAGGAGACCTTTAATTATCAAGATATTCATAACCAAAATCAACATCAATTTACTTACGAACCATATGAATGAGATGAGAATTAAACTTAACAATCTCAAGATTTCTAACACGCTTTGAATTTTAAATAGACTCAGGATCTTCAACAAACTTAGGATCAATCCTTGAGATATTCACAAAGAATTAGGAGCGTATCTTCTTACTTGGCTAATTATCATTACAATGATTATTGCTTAAAATGAAAATGATTCAAACATATCAGGTGATACTATTCATTCAATCTCTTCTTTCTTGTTATGAACATCGTTCTCTTTCATACAAAAATTTCTATTTGACAGTTAGCTCAATTCAAAAGCCAACATGTTATTAGTAAGCCTGCAATGATCAACACTAGAGAGATGCTGCAAACATTGAGATAGAGGCATTGAAACATAATCAAACCTAGACCTAGGTTGATCCACCTCAAGAATCACTCCTATAGGATGAAAATGGATTTATAAAGTTAAATACATGGCTAATGACATTGTAGAAGGGTTTAAAGTCCAATTGGTTGTAAGAGTTTATACACAATTGGAGGGGGTGGATTACTTTGAAACCTTATCTCCTATTGTGAAAATCACAACCATAAGAATTCTTCTAGTTGTAGCAAGCATAAAAAGGTGGTTTCCAGAACAACTAAACATAAATAATGTTTTCTTACATTGCAACTTGCATGAGAGAAGTATATATACACCTTTACCTGATTTTCTACCCAAGGAATCTAAGAAGATTTACAAACTGAACAAGTCCATGCATAGACTAAAGCAGATAAGTTGTTAATGACATGTTACTCTTACCCATGTTGTCTCAATCTTGGTATACATGCAATCATAAGCAGACCAAGCCTTATTCACAAAAACTAAGAATTCAGAGTTCATTATCCTTTTTATCTATGTTGATGATATTGTGCTCATGAGAAATTGCATGAAGGAAATTAATGAAGTAAAAATCAATCTTAATGAAGCCTTCAAAATTAAAGATTTAAGGCCTCTTAGATATTTTTAGGGCCTAGAAATTGCAAGGTCTAAAACATGAATTCTTATGAATAAAAAGAAATACACCCTTGAACTTCTAGAAGATAGTGATAACTTATGATCTAAACCTGTAAAAACACCTTTTGATCCTTCAACAAGGTTTCAATTTAATCAAGGAGCTCTTCACAATGATGTTTTATCATATAGAAGATTAGTAGAAAACTTGTTCTATCTCACTTTAACCAGGCTAGATATTAGTTACTCACTCCAGCAATTAAGCCAAATCATGAGCAAACCAATGGATGTTAATTATAAAACTATTGTTAGAGTGTTAGGATACTTGAAGGGTTCACCTTCACTAGGAATTTTTATCTCAACAAATTCTAAGTTTAAACTATTTGTTTTTGTAAACTCAAATTGAGCATATTATGCAAACACAAGAAAATCTATTATAAGTTTTTATGTTTTTCTTGGAAAATCCATCATCTCATGAAAAAGAAAAAAGCAAGTCATTTGTGTTATCTTCTTCATCTGAGACAAAGTATAGACCTTAACTACACTTTCTAGAGAAATTCAATGGTTGAATTATATTTTCAAAGATGTGAACATAAGCATTTCTTAACCAATATTTGTGTACTGTGATAATATTTTAGTAATTTATTTAGCTCATAATTTTGTTTTTCATGAGGGAAGCAAGCATATTGGCATGAATTTCCATGTTACAATGGAGAAGATAAAGAAAAGGTTGATTCATTTATTGTCCTATTATGTCAAATAACCAGTTAGCTAATATTTTTACTAAGTATTATTATGAAACAATTCTATTGAAAGGCTATAATTAGAGTATTTATAAATTGATCTAATCTAATGCAAATTGTGAATAAAGGAGTCAGAGAATTAATAAACCAAACAATAGAAACTAAATTTTTTATTGAATAAGATTGAATTTTAGATCTATACTTGAAATTTAAATTAATCCAATCTAAACCAAACTTATATTAATATATATAATTTTATTTATAAAATAAGTCACTTGTATTTATATAGTTATATATTCTAAATTGCATTACTTAATCATATTTCAAATTCACCTTTAAAGTTATATGTTACTATTATCATTTTTCATGAGACATGTATATTTTAATATTTTGATGCATTTACAAGTTTATTAGTTTTAACATCAATTTAACCTTAATTTTAAGTTATATATATTTTTTATTTAATTTTTGTATTTTGTATAAAAAACAAATTTTACTGATGAAATAAATTATTTAATTCTTAACTTTATATTAAATAACAAATAAAAAAATCAAACAATTAAATTCAATCTAAATCACTTTTAATTGAATTGTATTGGATTGAGTTTAAAAGACACTAATAAAAAATTTATTTTTTGTGATGAAATGTTCGACATTCAACATCACCAATTCTTAAGAAAATATAGTATTATGGTACACAAATTCTGAATTTTTCGTTACTAATATAGATTAATGACATAAAAATTTAGTTAGGATTGTCATAATGTTTTCATAAAAAAAAAGTTCTTGTAGTGAGATTATTTCAGCCGATCTAATTTCAACCATGCCAATTATGATTAGATTGAATAATTTTTTACTTTAAAATTGTTCCAATTCAATCTTTCGACATCCGTGTAATTAAGTTGATGTAAACTACATATCATCTATTAAGTAATATCATAATTTGAAAAAGAAATAGTTTACATGAATAAAATAATTAAATAACATTTATAAATTAAACTTTATAAACTAAACCCTAAACTTTAATTTATAAATAATTAAATAATATTTATAAATTAAATAACATTTTAAACCCCTTCAAAGATTAGCTCAATATTAATCTAATGTACAAAACATTTATGATATTAAACTTTAAAAGTATTAAAAGACATGAAAATAACCCTTTCAAAAGTTGTTATGTATGCTCGCAAAAAAAAAAAATAAATATATATATATATATATATATATATATATATTAGAATTTTTGTCAAATTAAACACCCTAAAGTGCATAATGAATAATACTTATTAGATGTGTGAATATGTTAGATTGCTTGTCGTTGGGATGCCAAGCTTATTTATGATCTAGTTTTAATAATAAAACTAATATAAGACTTTCCAAAAAAGTCTATTTAATTAAAATTTTTGGCTATGCACTTTTGAAAAAAATATATTTTTAACTTGTTGTGTCGGTTTTTTTTACTCATGATTTTATAAAATGAATCATAATTTATGATATATTATAATTTAAATAAACATAATATTTTTTATATATAAAGTGAAAATTATAAGATTAAAGTATGTTAAAATTAATTTTATTATGAAAATCTATAATCAAATATCTATTTTATATAGGTTCATAATTTTTTAGAGGTACATTTGTTTATTAAGATGTGACCATTGATATTTAATATTAGTTTGTTGACATTTTTATTGGTTTTCATATAAACCAAACTTTTACATAAAATATTAGGATAATTCAAGATTCTAAGTAAGGTATACCATATTTAAAGTTATAGTTTACGTCAACTAACGAGATCCAACTCGACTCAGCTTATTTCTAACTCTAACACTTAGTTTCCCCCGATCAAAGTTGAAGAAAGAATAAAGAGAAGGAGAAGGTATGTAAGAGATAAATGAAATAGATTGATGAACGATTTTGTCGGTAATATTGTAGTCTACTAAGATTATTGTTATATTTTTAATGATTTTGTAACAGTATCATTGTTATCGTTAGAATATGAAGTTTCTAATCATATATATTTTTAATGATTTTAAATTTCGAATGATGTAAATATCTTTATTTAAATTATAGAATTTTTTTGTTTGATAGGAAAAAATATTTATTTTTTTATGGGCATTTTATCCTTGGTCATGAACGTTCTTGTCTCTGAGAGTACTGTGTAGAGTTTACATCTTCGGATCAATCGCGTTTACCTGCATTTATGTAGAATTTACGTCTTCAGATCAATAAATTTGTGACCTTTATCAATTTAAAAACAAAAAAAAAAATTGTACTGATTAGCAAAATCTTATGATACTTGTTGAGAAATTGAATATGTTGGTGCCCATCAAAACTGACTCAAACCTTCAAGCCAACAGGGATGATCGTTATTCGTTATCTGCGAGATCTCTCTTTTTAATTTGAACAAAAGCATAAACATCTTATGACTGAAACATTGAAGTAGCGGTTAATGAAATTTCGTGAAAATAGTTGTTTCCCCTCGGGGGATGTTTTCGCCATCATCATGCTCAAAATTATAATAACCACTGCCCAAAAATTGAATCAACTAATGAATAAAAAGCCATAGCAGAAGAACAAGAAGGATTATTGCCAAAATATCAACTATTGGAAAGCCCATATATACTAATATACACGCATAAACGATCAAAATATCAAATATATCCTTCTAGATAATTGTGATCCATGATCAATGGAAAAACAATATTGGCCTGTATATATCTACGTGCTTTCTCTTTCTCTTTCTCTTCCATTTGATTCTCAGAGGAACCAAAACCAAAGTACGAAAAAGAAACTTTGAGAAATTTTTGTTCTTCTTTAACATAAAAAGGAACCATAAAACTAAAACTAACTGCCTGGCTCCATCCTGTCTGCCTGTTTTCTTCCTATCTAAATTAACAATAAAACCATTTTTTTAAGAAAAGAAAAAGTGGGAAGAGAGCAAAGTTTACATTGCAATGATAATGATGCAAGTTCACATGAGTTGATGTGGTTGGTGATTGGGTATTGGGAGAAAGTAATGTAAGAAAAGGATATGTTTAGAGTGGTGTCTCTTCATTCTTCCCTCTGAAGGCTGAAAGTAGAATTGAGAAAGAACAATGAAGAGAAGTGTAATAAGAGAGAGGAAAAAGATTGGTATATAAGGCTTTGTTTGGGGAAAGGAAATGCGTATTTCGGCCGGTGACGGGCCCTTTTCGACTTACGCTTTGTCCCCATTTTTCGCTAAACACAAAACTCTCCTTTTCTCTCTTTTCCATATTTACATTATCTTGCGCATTCGTATTCGCGGATCAATGTTTTTACATCGTAAATCATCATGCGTGTCCACTATCACGTTATTTTTATGCGGTTTTTGGCCGGTTTTGTGTCACAATAATCGCCTCTAAACCCATTCTTTATTGCAATTTTCATGAGACTAGTATATCAATACATTAATTTAAGTTATGTTTGGATTTGTGTCACAAAGTGCATTTGAGATGGAGAATTATACTTTTCTTTGTCCCCGAAAATACTAATTTAGGATGTCTATGATATACAAAGTTCATTAAGTTATTAATATATTTTTTTATCCTTTTTAATAATTTTCTAATTGGGTTCAGCTATGAGAATTTGAAAATTAAAATATATTTTGTTGTTACTTTTCTACATAATGTAATATATTTATCATTTTATTCAATTTTAAAATATTTAAATAATATAATAATATTTTTACTCTAATCCATCTTATTATTTCCGATCAGTTGTATATTAATATGTTCGATCCTACCATGTATTATCAATTTAAACATAAGTTTTGTGTGAGAGGAGATTGTTAGATTATAAGGGAGGGGATTATATATTTTTAAAATTCAAATAAGAAAATTAAATATTGTTATGATTATAAATATAAGATTAATAGGTCGATTTTATACTAATATAACAATTTCATATATTTTGTTTTAAACATAATTAGGAAAGACAATCCCGTAGTATTTTAATATAACACCTGATAAGCATTAATTTTCTTACTGGTTTGTTTTACTCATCCAAATGGTGACTGCATCACAAACACGGTAATCGTGTTTGCATTGGGTGTTTAGTAAGGAATTGAGATTAATAAAAAAATTATACGATTAAATAAGATTTTAATTAGCTCAAAACATATAAAAAATTAATATTAACTTTAAATTTTTTATTTTTATAATTTCGTTTCTTTAATCGTAAACGAAGAAAATAATGTGAATGAAATTTTAATTGTTTTTGGTAAGGCAGACAACTTCTGACGCTCCCCGTGTTTACTGGAGATGCCAATTTCCGGCAGAGTGGAACACATTAAAATCTTGTATTTTGTGGAATGTGATATAACAAATCATCGAATTCAACAATCAATTAACAAAGTTGTAAGTTGAATCATTGGCGGTTAGTAATTAATTTTAAAATTTAAAATAATAATAAATATTAATATTTGAGATTAATCAAATTAATAAATTATCTGTAAAGGATTCTGATCGGAAAATTTCATCGGAACCAAAGTTGCCCTTAATCTTTTTATTCTTTCATTGTGAAGACATTATTATTGCACGTGCGGTCTCGAGCGAGACAAAAAGTAAACGCTTGCATTGCCATGTGTAATGTAAACCCATCTTTTTTGACTCTAGCCACGCTGTTTCCCCTTCAACGGAACTACTACTATTTTACAATTTTAATTCAATATCCTCTTAATTTCATAAAATTAAATTTGTAGTAATTTATGTTTAAAAATTTCATTGTAAAAACTCAAATTTGTAATGAAACTACTTAATATCAAATTCAAGATTTAATTTACTGTGTTCGATTAATTTTAATTGTTAAAAAAATTAATTTAATTTGTTTAATATAGTGTGCGAGTTGTTTTAAGTCTTGATATGTGTTCAATTTTAAAAAAAAAATTAAAAAATAATATTATTTAATACATCTGTTTGAACTCTCACTTCTCTCGTCTTCTATGTAACTAGTTTTTATACGTGTTATTTTGGCAAAGTAAATGTGAAAAAAATAACATTATTTTTTTTTCTCTATTAGGCCACATAATCTTTTCTCTCAATTTCTACTTTATTAATTTTTAAAATTGTTACATATATTTATTCTTCATTAGCTGTACATTAAATTGTCTTATTTTTAACTTATTGTATTATTATCTTTTCAAAATTCATCTTTATATTTTTATTTACTTTTTAAAATTACAGTAAATTCTAAATTTTAAATTTTATAAGAAAACATTTATTCTCGACTTCTTTTTACGTTTTTTAAATATTACTGAAGTTCTTTCACCAAATATGCATAAGGAATTTTTCTCTCAATTTTTACATTTTGAAAGTAATTACCTATATTTTTTGTTCAGTAACTTTATTTTAATTCTTAACGTATTTTAGATAAAGGGATTTTGGACAATAACTTCATAAATAAAAGAGAGAGAGAGGTGAAAATAAAGATTTAGAAATAGAAATGAAGTAATTAAGCATTTTGTTCCTGGACTCAAATACAGGCCTCTCTCTGTGCTACAATTCAAGAGATACAGACATTGTGGACCAAAAAAAACTATTTTATATAATTAACAGTACCCCTAAATATTTAATCCAATCCCGACTTAAAAAAAGAACATGGCCTCTACATATTCTTAAAATAATTATTATTTTAACAAATCCTTTGGAGGTAATTTCATATTTTAAACAATTAAAAGTTCTATATATTTTTCTGCACCACTTTTCGATTCACTGAAGTAATTCTTACACAAGTTACTGTTAATATTAATATTATTATCATTAAAACCAAATAAAAATTCGATAGACTAAGAAAAAACAAAAGGAATACTATCCGTCCTATATTTGTTATAGCTTAAAATTTTATTTTTTCTAAGAGTATTGGCAATTTAAAAGTTTAAGTGATAATTTTTTTTCATTGTATCTCCCTATGATAAATATGTCTCTCTTTTACCATATTTTAATTTCACCTGGACGTTTAAAGTTGAGATATTAGTCATTGTTAATGAAACAATATAATTAAATAATAGTATTTTAATTTATATTCAATCAAATAATTACATAAAATAAATAATAAGTATGAGACAAAAAAAAAGATGTATCATTGTTACAATGACATTACTATTATTACTCATCTCTCATATATCCATTGAGATCAATTAGAGATGACAAAAAAACTTAAACCGACGGGTATTTCGTGCATTATTTATAATGGGTACTTACATATTTAATAAATGAGTGAATATCAATATTACACTATCTACCCCATAATTATTAATATTTATTTTTGTATGAAATATACTTAAATACTTAGTTTTCTTATTATTTTATAATGAGATAAAAGAAATTTAATAGTTTTTTATAATAATGTTTTAATGTATAAAGTTGTAATATGTTATACAATATTAATTAATATTATATTATATTAAAATAATATTATATGTGAAACATTAAATCATGTTTTCTTTCTTATTTTTATTTTTAATAAATATTAAATATTAATAAATAATTACTTTTTTTAACCGTTAATACTCATTATCCATATGAAACTTACAAATACAAATAACGGTAATATACTACGCGGAAAGAATTGTAAAAAGCGTTACGCTTGCGATCTGCCCAAACTGTGGAAGGTCATCTCATCTGCACTCATAAACTCCCAACTTATGTGTTGGGTCATCTTTTTCTTTTTTTTTCTTTTAATGTTTTGTTTAGACATGAAAAGGGAACAAAACAGATGAGAAAAGAAGTACATTTAAATAAAAGGAAAAGGAAAAATGTGTATAAGTATGATGGTAGTTTTGAATATAAATAAAAGGTGAGTAAATATAAAAATATTGTTTTTCCTTTATTTTCTCTTGAGAAGAATGTAAGAGACATAAATGAGTTTGTGAGACATTTACTACTACAAGTCCTTGGGAGAGAAGGAAATGAACAGATATAAGTAAGGTTATAGTAATAACTACTACCGTGGTGTCTGCAATAATAAATGAAGTCAAAGGAGAGTAATGAGATGGAACAAACAATAAAAGGGTAGATCTTGTGGGCAACCACAACGCAAATAATCATTCACTATTTTTACTTGTCGTTGCTTTTATTACTCTATCATCAACCCTTTCTTAAACATTTTTTTAACTCTTAAAAATTGTGTTACACTTGTTTTACAAATTATAAAAACACATTACACAATTTTCTAATTTCTTATCTAGTATAAGATTAAAAAATTGTTTAGGGGTATCTTTGATAAACTTTAATGATTTAGTAAGTTGTATCTTTAGGGTATTTTGGGGTACGGGTATGTTGCGGGTTTTAGGATGAGAAAAATTTGATAATTTTTTTAATAAAATTTGATTATTTTACAATGATCCACACACTTGAAAATATTTTATGCGGGTAAAATAAGATATTTCAATAATGAAACTTAATTGTAACAACAACAAAAAAATCAAAGATTAATCTGATAAGCTGATATTATTTGAATGAATATCTATTACTTACTAGTAGGTATTATAAATTCAATCATCGTTTTCATATGTGTTATTATCAGCAATCCGTGGACCAAACGTTCAAGTCCCTACACTTGCTCTCCTTCTGAATTTCGATAGATTTTCTGGTAAAGTTGTTTGTCGTTTTGGACTGATTCATCTCTCTTGTCCTTCAAACTTTCACCTTTCACACTTTCTCATTCATCTTTCAATTTTGGATACCAAAATAATTTGAACTTCAAAGGCGCTTCAAGGGGCTTTTTTTCTTTTGTGTTCTAACATATACCATTTATCTTGCACCTAGCACCAAAATAAATGGATTGATTTTGTCCTGTGCTTATGGCGTGTTTCCGTAGTGGAGAGCTTCTTTGATTGAATTTCATGTTTCGATTCCAATTGCCCAATCATAGAGCAATAATAAGGTATGAATTCAACCTATTTTATATTTGGCCTTTTCCCAACAATTCCAGTATACGTGATATTGGATTCATTAAAAAAAAAAAGTGAGAAAATTAATCATAAATACTCAAAGATGCTCAAGGCTATAATCGTAAACAAAATATCAATCTAGATTAGAAAACTCAAGCAGAGTTCTTATCAAAATCAGGTTGAACTAAATTAGTTAAATGGTCAATTAACTATAATTTACTTATTCATAATAATATTTTTAATATATTAAATTGTAATTTATTATATTATATAATACTAATTTATATTATTTCATATTAAAATAATATTATATTTAATACATTACATATTATTTTCTTTGTCATTATATATTTTTTGTAAATATTAATAAATACTATAAGTTTAATAGGAATAGGTTTCGTTTACATCCCTACCTAAGTTCAATTCCAAAATCGTACTTTTCTGCTGTTATGTATATGCACCAACCTCAAATACATCCTTACCCTCTTCTACTGTAAACAATTAAAGTAACCTTTCCTGTCCAGAATGTGGTCCGTGGGTATGATATATGAAAACAAATAAAATGTGAAATAGCTGTATATTGTTATGTTACTACTACCTAACAAGGCATTGCAGGGTAAAGGGTTTGGACATATGCCAAGGTAAAGAAAAATCTCAATCTCGTATGTACAAACCATATCAGTTATATTCAAAAATAAGTAATAACTTTATTGTAAGAAGGGAAACAGGACAACTAGACTCATAAGTCACAACAAGCTAATATTTTGTTGCACGCATCACGTGGATACCTTTCATCTAGCCCTTTCTACAAAGTAAAATAAATTTTTTCAAAAGGCATAGTTCTCTTTCTTAGGGTAGGCAACCATACTTTAGAAGTACTGTGGTCCACTACAAGGGTTAGGGCATTTTCAAACTAAAATTTGAATATATAAATCAATTAAAGATTGCTTTATTTTTTGTTATCTTCCCCCACTCCCTTTCATTATCCAAGGAACCAAAAATTGCTAACCTTTTTAATGTCACAAAGTCTGAGGCCAATGAATTACTTCATCTTATATATATGTCTCTTCATCTTATATATGTGTCTCTCTCTCTCTCCATATATATATATATATATATAAGCAAAAACGAAATGAGTTCCTTACTTTTGTAAAAGGATCACAGCTTGAACAATGGATTAAGCTAATTTTTAAGTTAACTTATTGAAACAAACTAAACTAAAGCTGAGTGATAAAATCAAAGTTCAATCTGTTGGAATTCACTCATGATTCATCAGTAATATGATAAACCATATATACCCTATGTTTCCATATCCACCCATTTGTGTCATTGTGAGTCTCTTTCACTCTACCTGTCATTGATCCCCAAAAAGATAAGACTATCCCTGATGTTTACACTTTCACATTACTCCCCATAACCCCTCCAGAGTGCAAGCTCAGCACAAGAACAGCCGTGACATAAAATTGAAAGCAGTACTACTACAAGATGAAGACAGTGACTTTATAATAAAATACCCCCTACCCATCCTACTGTACAAAACCATTAAAAAAATTCCAAACATTAACATCTTAAGTTAGAAAACCCCAACCCCAACACAATACAGACAAGGACAAAGGAAGTAAATGGATAAGCTATCACAAAGCAAGGGAATCAAGATGAAGCATCCCACACAACCAACATAGCACCTTAAATGCTAAGAAGATCCGGTGGTGGGGATTGAGGAGGATTTTGATGATCTTTGGAGGCTGAGGTTGGAGATTCTAAAGCGTTTGACGAAGACAACGAGGATTCGGTTATGGTTAAGTCTCCTTGTTTAGAGCCAGGTGGCTTTGGGAGCTCTGTCAGAATTTGAACAACTTCACGCATAGTTGGTCTCTCTACAGCTTGTTCTTCAACACACAATATGGCTACATAGAAAACATGCATCACCTCATGAAGGGGAACCGTGGGAAGCCTAGGATCAAGAACTTTTAGAACTCCTTCATTGTTAGAGTCTGTCATTTTCCGGACCCATTGCACAATGTCCACACCATCACCAAACTCTCCAACTGGTTTCCTGCCTGTTATAAGTTCCAGAAGAACCACACCAAAACTGTATACATCGCTTTTCTCGTCAACTTTCAATGTGTAGGCATACTCTGCAATCAAAATTCAAACATCAAATGGTACCAAAAACTAAAATAAAGCGTCCACCTAACCTTAAAACGATGAGTAAAATAAAGGCAAAATGTGTAAAGTAGTCCTTGTTATCTAACATTTTGCCAATCACTATCAATTTTTGGTTGTGAATGACTCTAAACCAATGACTAGTGTTAATCAACTCATAGGTGGTGGGGGCTTATGGTCAAAATCAAATGCTGCAGAGCTACCTACCATTTACTTTCAGTACTTGGCTTATAGTAGAAATAGAATTGATTAGGGGGCAAATCATTCGTGTAAAAGTCAAGAAAAACCACATAGCATAGTTAAATTAGGGGCATCACCTCAATATCAACAGTCTACACCTAAACCATGATCATTAAGTCAGAGAGTCAAATTCCAAACATCAATTAAACGCACAATTATGATGGAAAATAGAACATTTGCCAAATAAACTCAACCTATATATAATTCATCAATTATGTCGAAATAAAACTGTACCTGGAGCTATGTAACCATATGAACCAGCAATAGCAGACATGCACTCAGATGTTCCAGAATCTTGCAGGAACTTGGCAAGCCCAAAATCAGCAACATGAGCTTCATGGTTAGAATCAAGAAGGATGTTGTTGGACTTCACATCACGATGAACAATAAGGGGTGAACAATCATGGTGGAGATAGCAGAGTCCCTTAGCAGCCTCCACAGCAATTTTATACCTTGTGTCCCAATGCAAATGACCCCCTTTCTTTCCATGAAGAACTTCACCTAAACTTCCATTGGGCATGTACTCATACACCAAAAGGTTTGTCTCGTGATTTGAACAGAAACCCAACAACCTTACAATGTGTCTGTGTCGGATTCGACCCAATGTCTGAATCTCTGCATTGAATCCATGATCATGTGAAGAGCCTCTACTCATAGCCGGAAGCCTTTTCACAGCAACCTGGTCCCCATTTGGCATAGTCCCTTTGTAGACAATGCCAGCACCTCCTTTCCCAATTATGTTGTCCTCCTTCAAGCAATCCAAAACATCATCAACCGTGAAGTCCAAACGTTGGAAAGCAGTCAATTTCCATGCACGAGCCTCACTAGCCTTCTTCAGTGAGCGAGCCTTGAATATTGCTGCCACAGCAAATGCAATGGAACATGCAAGCAACCCAATAACAAGTAACAGCTTCAAAGAAGAAGAAAGACCTTTAACACGACCTTGGTGAGCTCCATTGGCAACCCCATCCTTGCAAGCACCCAAATAAGGTCCACAAAGATCAGGGTTACCCAAGAAAGACGTGTAGTTGAAGTAGCTGAATTGGCCAGTACCAGGAACCAAACCAGATAGATTGTTATAAGAAAAATCAACAGAAGTTAAGCTTTGCATTGAGGATATAGAAGCAGGAATTGTACCCACTAAATGATTCCTTGAAAGATTCAAGTAATTCAATATTCGCATACTTGTGATCTCATTTGGGATATCCCCAGATAAGTCATTGCGGCTAAGATCAACGAAAGTTAAGAGCTTGCAGCGACTAATCTCAGGAGCAATGGGGCCCGAGAATTTGTTGTGACTGAAATCAATCTTTGAGAGCTGTTGCAATCTCCCAATCTGAGGAGGGATTCGACCCGAGAACATGTTGCCATCAAGAAGGAGCTTTTGCATGCTGGAGAAGTTACCAATGGAAGGAGGCAAAGGCCCAGAAAGTTTGTTATTTGAAAGAGTCATTTGACCAAGATTAACAGAAACAGAATCAGAATCAGGGAACTCGCCAGAGAGATAATTATCCTGAAGCTCAACTTGTGTGAGTTTTGGAAGCCCAAAAAGACCCTTTGGAATTGAACCATTCAGATAGTTATCTCCCATTCGAATTCGGTTCAGAGATTCACAGCTCCCAAGCGATTCAGGGATTGGACCGAACAAGAAATTCTCCAAAGTTATCAGAGTCTGAAGACTATTTCCAGAGCACAAATATGGAGGAAGTGTACCAGTTAACTTGTTTGAAGAAAGATCAACGAGAGTGAGTTTCCCGTTCTTTCCTAAACCTTCGGGAATGCTACCAGTGAAGTTGTTCTCCCAAAGTTGCACCACCTCCAACGCCGGAAGCTCCCCCAGAAACTCCGGTATAGCCCCGTGAAGTTTGTTTCTAAACAAGTTCAGCAGCGTCAGGTTCTTCAGCTCCCCGAAACTCGCTGGAATCTCGCCGGAGAGCATGTTGTTGGACAAATCCAGCGACTTCAGGCTCTTCAGGTTCCCTATCTCCGGCGTCAGAGACCCCGAAAGCGCATTCACCTGAAGAAACAGAGTGTCAAGCTTCTGAAGCCTCCCCACCTCCGCCGGAATCTCGCCGGACAACCCGCAGTACGCGGCGTCCAGCCTCACCAGCTCCGACAAGCTCCCGATCTCCGGCGGAATGCCGCCAGCGTAGGTGTTGAAGTACCCAATGTAGAGTTCACGGAGGCTAGTTAGGTTTCCGATTTCAGGCGGAATGGTTCCGTCGAGTTCGTTGCCGGAGAGCGCGAGGTACTCAAGGCGGGGTAAGAGTCCATACTCCGGCGGGATCCGGCCGGAGAAAAAGTTACCGCCGAGATGCAAATGGCGGAGGTTCTGCATCTGAGCGACGGCGAGAGGGAGCACGCCGGTCATGTTATTATTGTAGAGGTCGAGGACTTCGAGGTTGTCGAGGCGGGAGAGTTCGGAAGGGAAGGTTCCGTTGAAGACATTGTTGGAAAGGTTGAGGAACCGGAGGCCGGAGACGGAGGAGAGTTCGGGAGGGATGGCGCCGGAGAACTTGTTATCGGCGAGGGAGAGGTTGGCGAGGAACGGGAGGTGAGCGATGTCGCCGGAGAGTGTGCCGGAGAGGTCGAGTCCGGTGAGGTTAAGGGCGGTGACGTGTCGGCGTGCATCGCACATGACACCTAACCAAGTGCAGTAAGGGGTTGAGGCGTTCCACGAGGAGAGAACGGGTGGGGCGGTGTCGGTAATGGATGAACGGAGAGAGAGAAGCGCGCGGTACTCTGAGATTGGCGCAGAGAGGGTTTCGTGGAAATGGAAATGAAGAAGAAGGAAGATAAGCACGAAGAGAACACGCATTTTGGGTTTGGAAGAAAACTAGAAAAATGTAATGGGTGGGTTTGGAGTGTGTAGGTGAAAGAAAAAAAGAAAGAGAAGCAACAAGTGAGTTTGTGAGTGAGGTCCCAAACTGAAAGAGAGTGAACAGAAACACTCTTCTTGTATTATCTTTTCTGAATATACGATTACGAACGAATTCAACTCTTTATTTCTTTGAAAAGAATTAAAATAATTGGGGGGAAAGGGGAATTGGAATCAATCATTGACTCACGGCCATGTTGAATGTTGAAGCTTTTTGGTGGATGGATGGATGGATCCACCCGTTACCAAATCTTTTTTTTTTTAATTGTCCGCTGCTAATGGATGATTAGATGAAGATAATAATGAAATTTTATTTATTTCTGCACAACGAAGTTGATGTATGTTGTTATGCAAACTGGTCACATGTAGTGGTTAATTTGTTGTATTTTGTAACCTCAAACTAGTTTAATAAAATAATCTTCTTGTGAACTATTGATGCTTAAAAATGGTATCAAATAATTTAATAAGATTTTATAGATTAAAAAATTTAGTTACTTTAGATAGATATATTAAAATTTCAATTATTATTATGATATTTTCAAACTTACTCTTTGTACTAATAAAGAGAAATAATTTTTTAAAATTTTATTGATATTAAAAAATGAAATATTGAAAAATAATAAATAATATTGTAAATTAAAAAATCATATAAAAAGGACACAAAAACTCAAGAAAATGGTCTTATAAAAAGGGTAAAAATAAATAAGTATGGTTATATAAGTTTTTTATCCTTGTGTTTTGAGAAAAAAAAATTGTTTTGGCCCCTCGATATTTTTTATTGGTTTCACTGTTTATGTTATTTAACATATTGAAATTGGTCCCTAGATAGGTTGACAAAGAAAAATATAATATCGATTTTGAAAAGTTAAATAGTGAAATAAATTAAATAAGTGAATAGGAAGCATACGGTGTAACATTTCTATTCACATTTTTTAAACCAATTTCAATATATTTGACACAAATTTCAACCTATTAAATAACATAAAGGACTAAATCAAATAAAAATAAGACTAAAATAAAAAATTGGTCAAAAAATGAAGACAGAGGACATATTTAACCATATTAACATTCACTTAATTTGATAGTTTAAAAAATTAATATTTAATTAATGATGCTTATAAAAAGTATTTCTATGCAACAAAAGTCGACCCAAGGATTAAGTGATATAGGTTTTTTCGTGACCTCTGTTGGCAAGAGTAGGTAGTTTCCTTATACTCTTGGAGATGTATGAGTAATTAAGGACGAGCAGCCAGTTGGATTTACATATTCAATTCGATGATCTAATTTAATCCAACTAAATTAGATTCACTTTTTTGATGATCGAATCATAATCGATCAAATCCAACTAAGAACCTATTGTAATCAGATTGGATATCAGATTTCAGACTTGTAAACACCAAGTACTTGACCTAATTTTGTGTTATTTATTTATTTATTTATTTATTATTATTATTATTATTATTATTATTATTATTATTATTACTATTATATGTTTTTTATTTCACTATCTAAATTAATGTTAATGTTCATGTCATGAAAAGGAATGGAAGGGAATCAAACTCAAGGGGTCAAGACTAAGAATTCAATTTATTGACTTAAATTTTTATTTTCATGTGTTACAGACTTTAAAAAAAGTCAGTATGTGATTTTTTTGGGTAATTTTACACAACGATGTTCATGTTATACTTGTTGTCATATTAGGTGGTCATCATTTTGACTTTCATAGACTTTTGTAATCGTGACAATAAATGTTTGATATAAATTTTGTAATGTTTGAAGTTTTCTATATGTTTATTTTAATAAAATTTATAACAAGTAAAATTATTAAATTTGTATATCAGGGTGGGTTCAGGTTCGAGGTCGGGGTGGGTAGTTGTTTCCCTACACCCACTCTTGTCTCCATAAAAATCGGGTCAAGGTCAGGTCGGGTTTTGGTTTATCTTCAATCAAAACAAGTTTTACCTATCAAACTTAGGATGGGGCGGGTCGATCCTCATGAGTTTAGGTACAATTGTCATGTATAATTTAAAGTACTATGTTTTATTTTATTTGTATTTCAATCCTTAAAATCACAACCATTGCTTGCTTAAACAAAGTCCAAAGACCCAACTTATGCTCTATTACACGACCCTTATGGGATCAATATTTTTATTACGCAATAAAACTCGTGCACTTGAAAGCGACATCATTCCCCCAGCCGAGTACATATGTTTACCCCATGATACCGATGATGAGACTATACGTGGAGTCTTCTTTTTATTTTGGTTTATCAATCCACCCACGTCATCGCTGAACTCCCTCAAATATCAACCCTGTCCATTTCCCCAGAATAAAATCATCATCGTTATCTTTGGTATTTTCACTTATTTTAGTATAGGAATACATCATTTTAAAGTTGGAATAATATAATGATCCGGTCTAGATACCGGTATCAGGGCAAGGGTGTCATTTTATCAATTTTCCACATGCTACCGAAGCTACAGGTTGGTCACCGGACTATTAGACCGTATGGACGTTCTTCCTATATCGGTATGTCCAAGATGATATCTCATACATCGGACATGATCCGTTCTATGGTCGCAGGGACTTTGGCAAAGACATTGTTCTTCCCATACCATGTGTCAGAAGCATGCTCTATGCAACGCACTTTCTATCTCCTGACCCAACACTTACACTCTCCCTATTTTATTATACATAACCATTCGCTAATACTTTGAGAGGATAAGTGGCTGCTCCACTACCCAAATCCTCGTTACTTAAAGTGGACCAAGTGCTCAAGCCGATGTGAACATATTGACACCCTGCATAGCGGAAAGTATCCACGTCACCCGATAGAAAGTACAAGGTATAGCCGCAGGAGCGATATGTGAGAAATACGGCTCCCTCCCGCGTCGTGTGTCAGAATCGTACACTGAGTATTATACTATTTGTCTCCTGGCCCCACCTGTGCCTAACGGTTCATTCTCTACACTCATCTATAAATAGTCGAGTCTCACATTCACAAAAGGTTACGTTGTTCTAACCCCTGATATACTGTTGCACTGCTTAAGTACCTTAACCTGAATTCTTATTCTGCTAACTGACTTGAGCATCGGAGAATCTTCGCAGGTGACACCACCTTTCGCCCCCCTTTCAACGCGAAAGCTTGGTGTGAAGGATCTCCAGGACAACAAGACCAGATTCTTCCACTGAGAGTTTGGATTATAATACCGGATACCCATTGTACCGGTGTATAAACACTTAAATCTTTGACTTTTGTGGCTGGTCCCCAATCTGGTTCCTTGACCCCGGATTAGACCAGTTCATATAATATCTTGAAATATTTATAGGAAGCATGGTAGTCTGAATGTTCGGATGAAAAAAGTGAAAAAAACAAAAGATGAGCATAAAATCCTAGAAAAATAAAGTTTAGAGAGTCACATGTTGAGCATGGCCTAAGCTCAGGTTAACACGTATATATTCCAAATCAATGCATAAGTATCAGGTGCTGAACATGGCCTGTGCTAATTTTAGCACAACTCATGTACTGATTGCAAATTAATGCGCTAATAAGCACAACCCACGTTCTTATGAACATCGGTCATGTTCAAACACATTGTCAACACACTTACTATTGAGCTTAAAGTTTTAACTACTAAAAATAAGAGCCCTAAAAAGGAGATCATAAACAAAGTGCGATGGACGGACAATTAAGAAAGAGATGAAAAAAATGTGATAGGATGACATGAAGTTAAGGCATTAAGCCTCTTTCTACCTTTATCCTCTCTCATCTTCATTGTTGTGAGAGCGTTATGACATTCCAAGCGATCAACTGTGAGTGTTTTCTTTATTTTGTCTTAGATTAGGATTTGTGATTTCTATGGTTGATTTAATATTTGTTCATCACAATTATGTTAAACTAAAGCTCCTTCCATGAGGTTATGGTGAATTCTGTGATGTATCCCTTTTGAGCCTCAATAAAGTTTTCTTCTTTTATGT
This sequence comes from Clitoria ternatea, assembly GCA_037962975.1. Taxonomy (NCBI): domain Eukaryota; kingdom Viridiplantae; phylum Streptophyta; class Magnoliopsida; order Fabales; family Fabaceae; genus Clitoria; species Clitoria ternatea. Next base: position 17,713,138 of record CM075670.1, on the reverse strand, counting down.
TTTGTTCATAGTTGATTATCTAATTCCTTGCATGACTCCTAGTTTAGGTTTTGATCACCCATATTCTATCGTCAGCTAGTAAGCATGTAGGGGGATATAGTGGTGCTCACTAGTGGACCTAGGAATTAAAGTGAGTGTTGAAGGGGTACTCGTAGGTGCTTGGTACTATCACTTACACTTGTAGTCAATGGTTGGATTCACACGCCTAGTTGGAACTTTATGCACCCTAGGATATGTCTTGGTTCCAATCTTTAAGAAAGATTGTTGAACAAAATAACATGCGGTAAAATGACCTTAGTAGTATTAACATGGATAACCATTAATCGCCTTAACATTTCTGGGTTCAAAAATTTTAAAGGGAACTTGATAAAGGAACAATTAAGAGAAGTCATAAAAGGATTTGAAGCCCTTACTTAGAAATCATAGACTGCACTTACACAACTTGATAAACCGTAATTTCGTAATTTGTTAGGGTGGATAAAGCTAGTCAAAGATTGTTGACTGTTGCATTGGACTTCACAATTCATCCATATCAAATTTAGTACCCTTTTCTTGCACTCTGCTTTCATAACTCTCAATCTCAACCATCAAGATCACCTAATAACACAAACATGGTGTTGCCCCTTCTCATCGCATTACATGCCACAAATATCTAAAAATTACATAACAACACTATAAATAAAACTATTGTGTGTCATACAACAAATTTCACTTATTATTAAAAAAGTCAAGTAAAATAATAAAATTTACATAAATAGTGTTTTTAACTAGTTAATAGTTTTAAAAAAACATTGCCTAAACTTTTTAACCACTAGTTGAAAGTTTTTCTTTTTCCATTATCATTTTTAATAATTGTGACTTTACCCTCTTTTATATTTCGCAAATATGAAATCTTCCTGTAATCTTACATTTCTAATTTTTTTTGGAAATCTTATTTACTTTTAAGAAATAAATATTTACTTAATTAAATTTTAGCAAAAAAATGTTAAATGTTTTAATAAACATTCCGCAAGATAAATAAATGTCATAATGTCCAAGATACGTAAAAAAGATAAATTAGAGTATGAAAGTTAAAATTCATAATTATGTAAAAATATCAAGTTACAAATTATGTCTGTATAAATAATTATATTATTTGTCTTTTTATATTTAACAACTAATCCACAAACACTTCAAATTTAATTAGCTAATACTTGGTAACTTTCTATTTTTCTTTCAATTAAATTTTTAGTTTTTAATTCACTTTTCAATTTTTAATTAACTTATCTCTTAGAGGTGTTTGATATACATGTATTTTTTTAAACCTTAGGAAGTATGTTTCTCTGAAATGTTATAAATATGTTTGGTATGATTAAAATGTTTTAAAATTACACGGATTTTTAAAATTTTTACCATTATAGAATCTTTGTTAATTTTGTATAAGAATTTAATATGTAAGAGAAGTTTAAATAAATTTATATATGATACATAATTGTATTTTTAATTGTAAAAAAATTCTAAATTATAGAGAATTAGGATTCCCACCCCTTTAGTAGGAAAATTTTGGTGAGAATTAATAATAAAGTTAAATTCTCAGGAATTTTAATTTCCCAAAAACACTTTTTAAAATAGTTATATCAAACAATAATAAAAATTTTGAGTCACAATTTTCAAAAATGAAAAAAAATCCACACACCAAACACATTCTTAATTTCAGTGAAAATGTAGCGAAAGATAAGATTGGTGGAATTGGGGAGATTGTATATGTAAAAAAAAACAGACAACACTTAGTCATTAGTGAATATGTCAGAAAACTGTTTAAAACTTTAAATATAGAAATATTATATCAACAATGATATATGTGTTCACTGCCTAGAACTTTCAAAGTTCCAAAACTCGGGACTATTGAAGAAATTCCCCCTTTTATTGCAATTGTTCCTTTCTATGTGACGGGGATGTGTATAACATGGTTTTCGCACAAATGACACCAAACAAACAAATAGAGTTCAATGAAATTTGACCTGTAGAAATTTATATCTATGTTATATGTATTTATCAATTAGTTTGAATTTATTTCCAATACATATACGTTTTAAATTTTATCAATTTTTTTAATAACATTCTCATACTTCTATAAAACCACATTAGAAATTCGGTTCAATTATCAAATTTACAATACATCTTTCACTCTTTTTCCATTTCTTTATGGTCAGATTCGCCCACCTTTCATTTGGTCATGGATTTTTTTAATACAATAATTATCCAGATTATTTTCTTAATCTTTCTCTAATGTCATATGACTTCTATAACATTATAAGTAATTTTTGTAACATCATAATTTTAATTATTGGTTGATTTTATTGGTCAAAAAATTAAATTGGGAATGTCAAATTAATTAAAAGCGGGTATGTTAATTTCTGAAATTTATCTGGGTATGTTTAAGATAACTTAAAGTTATCCGATTGGTTTTAGAAATTAACCAAACGAGTTAAAAGATAATTGTGCCCTTAATTTCAATTATTTTCAATTCACCCCTTTCCTTACTTCCTCCCCCACTCTTCGTGCATGCTAGAAAGGAAAAAAAAGGTCATTGTTCTCTTCTTTCTCACTGCGTGCATACCCATCTTCTTCTCCTCCATTTTCCTTCGATTTCCTTCAAGTTTAAGCAAGGACTAGGTTCCATTGTCTTCTCCTTCCACAGGCAGTTTGGCAAAGGTTGGAGTTCCTTAATTTCCACTTCAAAAGGTATGGAGTCAAGAACCCACTTTGGTCTTTATTTGTTTTCTTGAACCCCACTCTTAAATTGCTTTAATTCCATGAATTCAGGTCATTTTGGGACTTAATTAAAGTGTGGACAGCTTTGGATACTCATAGGTTTTTGATTCCTTCATTTCAAGTAAGCTACATGAACACCCATGGTCCAATTTGGATTCCGTTTTACGAATTTGAGCTTAACCTTTTAATTCCCATGGCTAGGCATCGTATTTGAGCCAACTAGGAAGCATGGGCAATGTTGGTAACTTGTGAAGCCGGGCGCTGAAACTCGTCGATGACATTCAGTAAGTCGAAAGCCCGAATCTTTACGGTTTTATTAGATTGTTAATATATGTGATGCTTTGAGTTTTGACTAGATAGAGAATAGTTAAGTTATATAAGCTCGGTGGTCGGTTTATTAATCATAGGGTTTTGATAATTATCTTGGTGTAGGTTCAATTTAGAAAAGTAATCGGAAAGCATGGTTGAGCTTTGGAATCATCAATTCTAAATAGGAGAGCAGTATATTTTAAACGCATGAATTATGGATAGATAGGGAGGGATATAGTTTCAGTTATGAATTAATTGATGATTGATGAGATTAAGTTGATTTATGTTATTGGTTGAATTGTTGATATATCCTGCTTGGTAATATTATTGATAAAATTGATGTTTTAGACTTCGTTCATATATGTATTGATGGTCATGATATTATTTGCATTAGGTTGCAATGAATGATAACGACAAATGATATATGATGATATTGAATTGATGATGAACATAATAATGGTGATGATTGATTAGGCTTCAGATAACTTAAATTAGAACTGAGAATTGATGGTGATTGGCTGTGGCATGCTATGCTTATTTGATGATTTAAAATGAGAAATCTTAGTAATGGTAACCAAGTGGTGACCATTGGTGATGGTAATCAGGTGGTTTATTAGTGATTGGTAGTTATATGGCATAACATTTGCATTAAAAGACATACACAAGACTGTAAGGGGCCTATGATGTGGGCCTAAATAGGAGGATGGCCTTTGGATAGACACAGATCATGTGGTGGTTTCCTTGGGATTCCATAGCCACCTTGGATTGGGTTCAAGCCAGCCCACAACACCTGAGTTGAGGTGTTACTGTCACTATAAGTGACTGATGTTGCATTATGGGCAAGTAGTTCAATATCGGTAAAAGGATCTATGATATATGCTGAGAAAATTATATATTGTAGTATTAATCCCATCAATAGAGTCAGATCTGCATGCATAGGCATTTGCATGTAGACATTAAGATTAAGATGTTGCTAGGCAGGTTATGATATTTATTGTTGCAATTGGTGCATTTATGCTGATGCAAATATGTTAAATGGCAATGTGAATAATGATGATTTATAATGATTTATGCATTGATGTGATGATTGTATAATTAGATAAGTGATAGTAGGTTTAGTGGTGAAATCCAGTTCAATATTTTCCATTTAACATATATATGCTACCCCTAAACTTGTGGTTTTTCAATAAACTTGGATAGAGATGAAGAGTGATGAATGGTCATATGAGGATTATTGGAAGAGCTAGTATATATATGGATATATTTTGTCCAGTTTGTTATTATGTGCCTTGGCCGGCTCTTGATATGTATGTGTGTGTATTGTATAGCAGCCTAGGTATCTGACAACCTCATTGGATATTTAGAATCGATTTTATTAACAAATTATGAATTTTAATGATGTTGATATGCATATCTGTGAATGGTGGTGTAGATGAATTAGTGTTCATGCCCAGGAACCGCTTGTATGTTGTATATATTACTGAATTGATATGATGGGAAAGAATTGTAATTAGTATAAGGCATATTAGATACTTGAATGAGATAGACATGGTTTGGTAGCAATGGACGGTAAAAGTATGTAGGATTGTTGAAAAATTAGGCATAAATAGGAGCTAAATAGTTTAAAATGAGATTTATGAGGTTTTGGAACGTCCGTATAGGCGTAATAGTTCATATATGATGTTTAGAATGTGAGAGTTGGAATGGTACAAATTGGATAGGAATTGCATGGTTTGGTCCCTTGAAATGGCCTAAACACACTTTTGCGTATATCTACATCATTTTAGAGAATTTTTTAGTGCGGACAAGACCAATGAGTCATAAATGAGGTATAGTTCCTACCTATAAAAATTGGTTATGTTCCAGCAAGGTCTGGACAGTTTGGGCACCTGAGTAAATTGGATTTTTAAAAAAATGTGTCATTTATGCAATTGTCAAATAATTAGTAAGGCAGTTTTGCATTTTGATGCGCTAGGAATTATGTGAGCCAAACCAACCTTTCCTCCCTTCATGAAAGTTCTAGGTATCTGAGCTACAAAGGTGTTGGATTCACCTCAATCAGAGTTTTGTAGCTTAACTTATATGCAAAAAATCGTAGCACATCCCTATTAGTGAACCCCAACAAGGGAGTTTTACATAATGCAATACTGGGCCCAATCTAAGATCGAATTAGTCTCTCGTCCCTTCATCAAAGTTATAGGTATTTGAGCTATGGAGGTGTACAAATTAGATTTACCTCAAACAGAGTTTTGTAACTTAAGTTATGTGTGAAAAACCAAACTGCACCGTCATTGGAATTCCAAATAGGATAGTTCTGCATAATACAGTACTGGGCCTAATCTAGACTGAATTGATCTCTTATCCCTTCATTAAAGTTGTAGGTATTTGAGCTACAAAGATATACAAATTGGATTCACCCCAATCAGAGTCTCATAGCTCAAGTTATGCATAAAATATCAAACTTATATTTTTTATTTATTATTTATTTTTTCACTTAGCTTCTGCCAAATCTTTCTAGGTTTGTTTTACCCAGTGTTAGGGCTATCCGAGCGGTATTAGGGGTATTTAAGTAGTGAAATTTGGTACGCAAATATAAAAATCTATTTTTTATTAAATAAATGCTATAATTTTTTCTATTTTAAATTGTATGGGAAAATTCAAAAAAGATTATTGAAGCTAACTATAATGATAAAGAATGCAACATGAAGTCTTTGAAGAAGTTAATATCAAAAGTGATATTGTGATGGTTAACCATATTTTTATATTATAAAGAAATATTCTAAGATATTCATCAACATATTTAAATAAATTTTTCGTGAAGATCATCTATTTTGTTTCCTGATCTGATATCTATACCGGCCCCACGAGTAGGTAACACCGAAGGAGCCAAAAAGAGCATGAGTCCACAAAAGAAAGAACCAGGTCCCCATAACAACTGGTATGGCACGAAGCTGGACATTGGACAAAAAGCGGTAATCCTTTCAGAATCAGAGGTAAGTGGTCAACTTGCTTCCGAGCAATGCCTGCAAGCCTGTCAGGAGTCAAATCATAAGTTGTACCTCATGAAGAACTATAAATATGAAGCATTCATTAACAAAAGGACGGTTATTCTAATTAATTTCATTATGATCACTCTTTATTACTCCGTTATATAGAGTACTGACTTAAACATTAAAGTGTTTTTTGCAGGTACAACCTCAGTCCGTCCTAATTCACTCCGAATCAAGTTACTTGAGCATTAAGCGTAGAAGAGCACAGTGTTCCCACTGAACCGGTGTTTACATAATATCGGATTCCCACTGAACCAGTGTAATATCAGAGTGAATGTGAGATTTGACATCGGTAGCAAGAAAACTCCTTTACCCCGCACACCAGTCATATCATTTCCTTTGTGTTATTTTGAATTTTAAAAATTATTTAAATTTAGGTGTTTTGTAGGAGGACAAGGTGCATGGTAATATTTAGATATATTAGTTTTATATTGTTTTAGATATGTTAATTTCAAATTACATTTCATGTATTTTTTTATAGAATGTTTGAAGAATAGTTGATTTTTTAAATTTGAATAATAATATCATTTATTTTAAATATATTTTAACCCTCGAAATACACATGACATATATACATTATAAAATTTTAAAAATATTTTCAAATATATAATTATAGACGAGGATATGGATTTTTTAAATCAAATATATAATTATAGAACCTGGTGTAGTAATTCAATTTGTATTTAATTTTTTAATGAATAAATTTTTAAATTTCAAGATATCATTAATTTGAATTAAATAAGCATGTAAGATTTTAAATAAGGATAATATTTATTTTTATGTTCTATACAAAAAAATGATAGTATTTTAATTTTTAAATGTTTTTAATTAAATAATTATAGCGTAAGGATAGCATTTTGATTATTTATTTTTCATATAAATTTGAATTAAATAATTATAACATTCAATTTGATGATTGGTTTGTGACACCTAAATTCAATTAATAGACCTAAACGAAAGTCCTTAAATTTCAGAGTTTGTTTATTTTTTTCAAGACACAAGGTTTAGTGTTTTACATAAAACTTGAGCTACAAAACTCTGATTAAGGTGAATCCAATGGGTATACCTTCGTAGCTTATGTACCTATAACTTTCATGAAGGAAGGAAGGACTAATTTGGCTTTGAGAATTCCTGATGTAGCATCATACAAACTTGCCCTATAGGAGAATTCCAGTAGCGACATGCTAGAGTATTTCACGCATAACTTAAACTACAAAACTTCGATTAGGTGAATCTAGTGGCTACACCTTTGTAACTCAGATACCTACAACTTTCATGAAGGAAGAAAAGGCTAATTTGGCATAGAGAATTCCCAATACAGCACCCTATAAGAAAATTTCATCAAGGATGTGCTGGAGTATTCCGAAAATTTTCTCTCCAGCATGTTCGAGTGACTTAAGAGTTGCTTCAATTGTTTAATGTATGTCGCTCTTGGTAGGTCTTTTGAAATCGGTATGTTAAATTTTGTTTCAAATTTTCTTGATCATATGACTATATATGAAACTAGAATGAAAGCTCTTTTGATGTTGAGTTCTGTTGATGATACATGTAATCTTGCGGTTGGTTGTAACACTTTGATATCCATACAGTGTCATCCAAAATGTGAAACGACGCGCATGTACTCTGTCATCATTGTGTTGAAACTCCTCTTCGCCACCAAGATTCATCTATAAAAGCTCATCTCCAATCATTAGTTACTTATATCCTAAAACTCTTTTCTTGCTCTGATATTGATTAAGCATATTGGCTCCCTGGTTCGTACTTGACAAACAATGTGCATCATCCCCAAGAGTTATCCTTCCTATCTCATCATTTTCATTTGTTGTATAAACACTTTTTCCCCCTTATATAAAATCTAGGATATAAAGGACAACCACATAAGTGTACAAGTCAGTTGAAATTCTTTATGGGCCATCGTTGTGGCCATCAATTGGATCCCAACACAAGGTGTGAGTGTCACAAGTAGATATGTGTCGATTCTTAAAAATGGAATCTGATGGTTCAGAGAACAAACTTAGAAAGTGGGGTTGAATAAGTCTGTTCACTTTTTCAAACCAAAAACTGATATTTAAATGTTATTGCGTTAAGCACAGCGGACCAGACTTTTAAAAGGTGGAGAGCATGATACTTTGGTTGAGCGAGCGTATTTTTGCCGGACTTTTACTATTAAATTTAACAATAATAATGCACCAAACTTTTGATGGTAAAGAGTAAGAGAGAAAAAGATAATACACAAGCAATTTATACTAATTCACCTCCGACTCGGAGACTACATCTAGTACCTTCAAATCAGATATTGAGTATTATTAACTTCAGCCACTTCTGGCTTAAGCACAAACCGTGCTTTAAGTATTCTTGACACTGGCCTCTGAGTATTCTTGACTCCGGCCACTCCTGGCCTGAGCACAACTCATGCTTTGAGTATTCTTGATTCCAGTCACTCCTGGCTTAAGCACAACCCGTGCTTCAACACACCAGACCCTTCTGGATTCCTATGAATATTATTTTACAGCACCCACTCCTGGGGCAAACTCAAGTATTCTTTCACGAGCCACTCCTGGCTCGAACCCTGAGTATTCTTTCAAAAGCCTCTCTAGGCCAACAATGTTTCCCACACTAATAGAGTCTGGCAACACACCAGACCTGTATTACCAGAGAATTGGAAGAATTATTTCAATTTGAATGAATAAGCCTTCTAACTTAGCTAAGCTAAGTGATTAACTACATGAGTTGGTTCATGAAGAGAGAGAAAGACTTATTCATTCTTTAGACTCAGTACTTGTGTAATATGAAACAAAAGAACAAGAGGTACTGAAAGCATGATTAGAGATAAAATGCTCTTCATTGAGTAAAGCGATATTAGCTGCTGGCATATCTCTGGTTGCTATGGCTTTCAGGAGAGAAGGAATGCACATAGTGAGTTTTCATTGTCTTCATGACGATTCTTCTTAGTCTGAATTATTCTTTTTGAGCAGATTGCCATTTCATTCTTTTTCTTGGGCTTTTATAGATGAACATATGGTGCTCGTTTATTCTTTCTTTTCTTCATCCACAATTTTCTAAGTGTGTTTCGCCCATCTTCCTTTTCTTCAACAGGCTCTCCTTTTCTCTTTATTTTCACTTTATGAGTTCATTGTATTTTTACTCTTGCTTGAGTCTGTTCCCACTTTTTCTTTTTCTCTGTACTTTTTGACAAGATTGATTCAATTTATAGACAATTTGTCAAGAATCTCATGGAGAAGGTAACTGATACAAGTCCGTTGGAAGATGATATCTTCAAAGAGAAGGATGTTGCATAACAGATAACTAGATTTCTTTTTTCAGAGAGAGAGACGTTCTGAGTACATAGTTGTGGAGAGTTTTGAAATATGTGCGAGCATAGACAGGGTAAAGATAGCGTAAGTTTCACAAATGAGTAAGCTTTTATTTAGAGAATCTCTGAATCTATAAGGCACAGGTGAAAGACTTAACGATATTAAAGTAAAGTGTAGACTGCCTTGCTTTGTCATTCTTCTTTTTCTAGGTTTTTGTTTAATCATGCTTATAAGAATGTATTCTGACCATTGAGATTTTTGAGCTAGACTTGTATAGGAACTCCCTTTAAAGTGGATTCTGGTTCAGACGCCTTTGTTAGGTTTAGGAGATTTTTATAAGAGAGACAAGATCTGATGTTCAGACTTTGTAGTATGAGATAAACTTTTCTGAGCAAAGTCTGGTAGGTATTCAGATGCAAAGCTCTTTTTCTTTGTGGAAGATTTCCAGACTTAAAGACTTTCCTAAATTTGGATCAAAGAGGGTTTATGATGAGACTAGACTTTTAAAGATTCTTTTGGCATATATACTTCCCCTATCTTTCGTAACACAATCCTTATGTTTTCCTGACACGCTTAAACTCACATATTAAATAATAGCACGATATGACTCTATTTAAATTAGAATACGCAATGTTGATTATCAATAAATCTCATGAAATCTGGTTTAAATAATTTGACATTTACTAGACTTTTCTTCAACAGAATTGAAAAATATGATTGAGTCGATGCTTGTAACTTCTTCTAAAATGGGGAAGCTCAAGGGTAAAGAGTTGCACCAATATTTAGCTTAGGTTATGCCTTCCTCTGACTCATCTTTAGAACTATCATCTATATCACCGAAGTTCGTACCTTTTGTCTTGGGGTTTGAACTTTAGTTTTACATATTATTACTCTTATGACATTTTTTTTTACTAAGGCATTTTGTTCTTTTAACACGTCATGCAACTAATGGCATATGAAGGATTTCGTGCCTTTGGTGCCACCAGTAGGCAAAGAATAGCCATAGACCCAATCAACATTAATCTCATAGTAAGTAATATTGAATGGATAATAGGGAAGGTAAAGGACCAATATTTTTGGGTCTATTAAGAGCCTTCGGGGACGATGTCAAGATACGTCGAAGAAAATGATGGGGTGGTGTTGGATGAAGTCCCAATTCATGCCTCAGAGAGAATGTAAAGGACTTTTTGATTATTACACTGCAAATAGATAACTAGATTTATCATTTTCCTAGGTGACATTTCTTGTATATGTACAAGATGTGCTTCACAAAGATTGATGTGAAGTTCTCGATAATTTTGATATAAGAGTGCTAAATTTTTTGAATGTTTCTCCAACTAACTCCACCCAAAGATTACATTGATAAAAGATTATAATAGATGTATTGTATAACTTGTTAAAGGATAAATTATTACTTATATCTCTTAAATATTTGGTTTGATTCAAGTAAATTTTATAAGTTTTTTTTTGTTTTAAATAGGTCATTTATCTCTAAACATATGTAAAATAAGTCCTTATCATTATGTTTCATTTCGCACCACCCCATTTTTCACTTAGACACAAAAATAAAACTACACAAATTGAAAACTTTGAGGATTAAATTTAAAGATTATTTTACTCTTTCTCTTGTTGTCATGTTGTAGTTACCTGTGGAGAAAACCTGAAAGATTATTACTGGTGTAAGCATTTGAGAGTTTAAGTGTCAATCTTGTTTACATTGCTTGTTATTTTTGTGTTAGTTTTTTCACTATTCCCTTACCATTTTGAGACAATAACAATGCTCAAGTGTTAATTTTTAGTAAAATATGGTTAAATTATTATTATGTACATATAAGGATTTTAAGGAAACATTTGAATTAATTTTGAAATTTACCAAATAAAATGGGGACTTTCTTAAAGAGTTAGGAGAATGGGTAAGACGTGTGTCTTTTAGGAAGAGCGACAATAGGACCTTAAAGAGTTACTCTTAGCCATGAGATATAGACATGCCCATAATGTTCCTCTTTAACACGTAGGTGTGAAGTTGAATACACAAGTTTGACATGTTAAAATTGGACACAATGTCACATACATAGGTCCATCTACCTAAGCACTATAAATTGACAAACATTATGCCTAAAGATATGAAGAAAATGTATTGTTTTGTATAAAGTGAAATATGTTACATACATTGTAGTGTTTGGTGATTCTTGAATGTTTTGCAAGTGTGTGCTCTGGTGTTATCCACAAGGCACAAATGAAAAAAGAACTTGGCCTTTAGTGAGCAGGGATAAACAGATTTCATTACTTTTGTTTACAAAGTTCTTAAATTTGTTTATAGAGTTTATTATCACTTCTTTGGATAAAGAAATGAATTGTACAAGGTATTGTAAAATTTAGTGATTGAAAATGAGATATTGCAAATTTAAATGACAAATTCAAGCTAGTGTTGATCCTCATGCTTGTTTTCTAGCAATACCATATGTTTCTACTACAACTATAGTGGATGAGGGTGAGACTAAGTGATATGAATATGGAACTCACACAAAAATATTATTGAATGAAAGACTGAATGAGAGAGTGAATAATAGTGCAAGGAAAGGGAAAAAAATGAAATTATGCAAAATGAAAATTAACAAAAAAGATTAATTTGACATATTTTTTTAGAGATAAACAACATGTTTGAAAAGAAAAAAAACTTATAAAACTTACTTGAAACAAACCAAAAAGACAAGGAACTTAAGTAATGATTTAACTTTTTTCCTAAAAATTACATATCACATTAATCTAAGAAGTTATGATAATATTTAATTAAAAAATTAAATAAATTGTATTATAATTTTTTTATTATGATTGAAGAGGTAAAATAAACTAGAATTTGACATTTCATAATATTTACACACTGTTTGGGATGAGTCATTTTAATGGGCTGATTATATTTCCAATAGAAATGACCAAAAATCAACTCGTTTACTTTGTTTGTATATTGCTGATTTATGGGGGAGACATGCCATAATTATTGTGGAACTCGCATATTATATTTCTCTCACCAAACCAAATGAGTTGGATAGAAATTAAGGAACAGTTATACAAATTTACCCAAAATGCCATTACACACTAATGCTTTTCTTTCTTTTCAAAAATAGTTTCATGGCTAAATGAAAATATTTTATATATATATATATATATATATAATTGGTGTCATGGAGCAATTATAATATGTAGTGTATATTACATGTGTATAATGAGTTTCATGGGGTAATTATTATATATAATTAGTCTCACATGGCTACATGCAAACAAAACAGATTTATGTGGCTTTGTATTATTATATGTATTAGATGGAGTCATGCTTAGGCAATAAAAAACTCTAAAAAAAATAAAAAATGAAACAAAACAAAAGAAAAAATAAATAACAAACAGTATGAAAAGAAAAAAAAGAAAAAAGAAAAAATAATTTGAATGTAATAGGTAGAAATGGACAATATGGTAATTTTACTCCTTCTAAACAAGTAAAAAGTAAAAATTCATCTCATTTCTTTTTTGATGTACATAAACTCAAACAACTTCTATTTCTATCATATCTCCATCTTATTTCCTTTCATCTCATTTCTTTCCTTCCTAATTCTTTCCCTCTAATTTTATCTCCTTAACCAAACAAAGTTTTATGCATTATTTTATTTATAGTATATTCTTATATATCTTATAAACCTTTTATAATTTATTTCTAACACTCTTCACCCAAAAAATAATTATTCAGCACAACATTTTATTTATTTTCAACACTACACAATTTGTTTAATTTATACTTCATTTAATTCGAGTATAAAAAATTTTCATTTAGTTAGAAATCTTAGATTTGCACACTCTCTCAAGACAACATAATGTTGTAAATTAAAATTATTCAAAATAAATGCAAATTGTAAATTAAAAAATATTATAAAAAAGATTAAAGTTATCTTTATTTGTTTATACCTTTAAAATGTTAATTAAGTATTATTAACTATAGAAAGAGAATATGTTGAAATTGACATAGTTGGTGTGTGATATGAGTACATATCATAACTTGGATTTGAACTAAAATTCTCCCACTAATCTCCCACCATTTACCATTATTCTGAAGAATAAAAAATAGTAACTATAAAATTAAAAATATTTAAAAAATGTGAGGAAAAAGTTGTAATAAATATTCCACTCGTTTTTACTTTGTTGTTCACTTAAGAAAAAAATCTTCTTTCTATTTAATTTTCCACTTAAAGTTTTAATAGAACATCAATTATTTTTCTTTCAATATAGCCTTATCAATATTAAAAGTTAGGAGAATTTTAAGAGTATCAAATAAAATTAAGAAAGATAAGGATAAAATAGAAAAATAAATAATTATTTTATAAAAATTAACATTAATTACATATCTTAATACGTGTATTTTTTCTTTCGAATAATTAAATAAAAATGGATCACCGATCTTTACCGGTTAAAGGAATTGATAGAGTATATAAAGCATTTTTAGAATTGGTCATGGATATATATGAGATAGTGATAGGGTTGTATCAATAACAACAAAGACATAATCCATTCCTAACACACATTCCTTTCAGAATTGAAATTATAAATGAGCAACGAGATATGATGGGTAACCAATAAACTTATGATATCATGTTAGTGTGAACCAAACACATGTTGAAAGTATGCACTAACAACATATATGTTTAGAACATATCACCTTATTTGAATAAGACATTTTATTAAATAACTTAATAGCCTTTGTTAGTCTTGAAATACTAGGTCAATATGAGAATTATTCTTAATTTGTTCTTACTCAAGTAATAATACGAGAGCATATATAAATACATTAAGACTAGTATATGATTGTACTAATAATCTAATCTCATAGATTATGAATACGAATGATATCAAGCCTTTCACATGGATATACACTAAGAGTAATGGTGTACTAGACAAACCCACCATAAAAATGTTGCATGGATCGTCACATGAGTGTCATAAATAGTTCCCAATGTGATATTGATATATATATAACCCTTCAACATGAAGTTACTATGATTCTTACATGAGGAATTTGTTATTTTAATATAATTTATAAATGTGACGCCCGTGTAATTTTCCGAATAAATTTTTTGCGTTTTTGAAAGATCAATTTAAAATTCATAAATTAAACTCAGAGTTCAATAAAATTCGATAATTGCGGAATATTATCATACATACTAGTCGTGATTAATAAATTTCATGAAATATTTGCATAACGGAAACGATTTAGAAGTAACAGTACATAGTACGTAATATTTATTACAACCCATTAAATTAAAGTAGAAATCAAAGTCCAAGCAATATATCATATAGTCATCAATCATGGCATCACTCTTCGTTCTGCGTGGCATTCACTGAAAAAAATTGATGTAAGAGTGAGACAGAATATAGAATAAGTATAAAATAGATAAAATTGCACAAACACAATCAACAAATCATAATGATATGATGGATATGCCAGACGAGTTCATTTATATATAGTGAGTCTTTAATTAGCCAATGATGTCATGCTGGATCCATTTGGTTTGGTGGGAATACTGCAGTAAAAAGTCTCAAAAAGACTCCAGTAGGAATTAGCATAACCATGAATCCCTACACTTTCATGGCTCCTGCGAAATTAAGTGTACAAGTAGGAATTAGCATAACCATGAATCCCTACACTTTTATGGCTCCTGCATAAATAAATATACCAGTAGGAATTTGCACAACCATGGATCCCTACACTTCCATGGTTCTTGTGAAAATAGGGCTTAAACTCATCATAGAGTAACCCCCACCAGGGTAGGCAATCATGGAACCCCTAAATTCCATGGTGCGTCCAAATGCTTATGATGCATGAATGCCTTTAATTCTTATTACTATTTAACATACCATGATATCCACATTCCAAAACCTCTTGGATAATACAAGTCCTCAAGGGACACAATACACATAATAATTCACAAAATCATGGATTTACTGTTTCAACCACATATGTCAATAACCACAAGGCATTCATGTGCATATAAATTAATTTCGTTATTCATAAATATTCACCACCACAATATACAAACTGTATGATACTCAACAGCATTAATAATAATTCATAATCACTCAAGAATTCAATAATAAATCATTAACCATAGAGAAAAATATCATTTTTATCCATAATAACCATTTTAAGCAAATTTCAGCATTTCCAAACAGCGACATATGTTAGTAAAACAGTCATAACATGAGCAAATCAAATCCTTTTTATGTGATTCCACTTTCTATAGCTCAATAACATAAATATCTACAACTTTCATGAAGATCATAAATTCAAATTCTAAACAGAACCATCACTTATTCACAGAATACAAAACTACCTCAAAGAGGATCTTTAAAATGTACACAGATTAGTATTTTTAACGTTTCTGGAGCTACAAAAACAATTTTGGCATGAAACCAGTTCTAAATTATTCTTAACACAAATATCTACAACTTTTATGAAGATCATAAATTCAAATTCTAAGCAGAAATACCATTTATCCACAAAATACAACACTGCCTCTAGATGAGCTTTCAAAACGTACATATATTAGTATTTTCAACGTTTCTGGAGTTACAAAAATAGTTTTGACATGAGACCAGTTCTAAATTACTTTTAATATAATTATATACAATTTTCATGAAGACACCAACCACTAATTCACACCACAAAGTTCCCAGTTTTGAAAATAAGATTCGGATTTCATAGTTAACAGATTTACAGCTTGTATATACTTCAGTATTTTAGGCATAACTCGGGCTACAAAAATCATTTTGACTTGAAACCACTTTCTACAGATCCATAACACAATTATCTACAACTTTCGTGAAGACATCAAAGGCTGATTATGCTTGTAAAATTCCCAGAATATCAATATATACACAGATCATAGAACAAATATTCCACTCAAACATGCTGTAGTATTTTGGCTATAACTTTTGCTATACATATTCAAATTAATTGATTCAGGTCTCAAAATTTAGATAACAAAAAGATATACAACTTTCATGAAGAAGTCAGAGTCAAAATCACACGTTTTCAATCTCAAAACTGAGCAACAAGATACGAAAATAAAACTGGAATCCTAGGATAGCATACAATTCTACCCATTTCATAATTATTCACAACCCTGTCCCCTCTTACTTGGATTGATGATCTTTGGCTGACTGAAAAGAAGTCCCCTGGCTGTCCTGGTTCAGATCGAAGGTGTATTGATGGAGAAGAGGAATTGGGAGTTTCAGAATCAGTGTGTGTGTTTAATAATGCAAAGGCAGTGGGGGACAAGCTTTTTGTGA
This sequence comes from Clitoria ternatea, assembly GCA_037962975.1. Taxonomy (NCBI): domain Eukaryota; kingdom Viridiplantae; phylum Streptophyta; class Magnoliopsida; order Fabales; family Fabaceae; genus Clitoria; species Clitoria ternatea. The sequence goes on along the minus strand of CM075670.1, from coordinate 17,696,379 downwards.
GTGGGTTTGCTAGTGCTGTTAGTGGAAATAATGGAGGATAAAAATAAGAAGGTGGCTATCTTAGTGCCCATTTCTGGCCGTCCTACGTACTAGGGGTGAATAATGGGTTCAGATGCATTAAAATATGCATAAGAGATAAGAAAAGAGTCAAAAAGTTACTTCTGCTCTGAAAACCGACTGGAATTTCACTCGGTTAACTCTAAACCGACTGGAATTCCACTTCCAAGCCCGGCTGAGGAGACCAGCAATCTCCTCTTTCCTTCCTTTGAGTGGGCTTAATCTGGTCTTGCATATCGGCCCAAAGTCATCCGGTGTGGACATCGGTTCTAAGGATAGGCTGAGCATAGAAGCCAACCGGTGTTCTTAAATGATAACCCGATCTGTACTAAGTTTATTTGGTCTCTCCTGAATTGAAGTCAGCCGTCTTATAGCTCATTCGGTAGAGCATTAATCCGATGTGTAACACACAAGGCAGTCATCCCTACACCGGTCATCCGATGTGATGAAGACATTAGTTAACATCCGTTCTTCCACTTTTTAATTCTTGAGGTCGTCCCTGACATCAGATGTTAGACTCCTATTCAGAACGGATCAGAAGTGTCTTTTCTGACGTCACTCAACCGACTCCTCTTCCTTCAGCCTTTCACTCGGTTAAGTCGTCTCAGACCGACTCAAGGCTCCCAGGTTCCCACTTAGTAGAAACTCTTGCAATTGAGTCAGCTCTTAATTAGTCTTTCACTCGGCAATGTCAAGCCAAATCATTCCTAAGCCGACTCACACTTACATAATCTATCACTCGGCACAATTGATCCCAACCTATTCATTCTTCACCCAGTCTTTCATTCAGAAAAACCGAGTCCTCCTTCACAGTCTTCAACACTCGGTTCCTCATTCCAAATCCGAGTCTCCATACACACACGGTTCCACTCGGTAAGACTTTTCAGAAACCGGTTCTCCCCTCATAGTTGTCCACTCACTCAGAATCTCATTCCAGAATTGACATATCTGGCCATCATACACCGTGTGTCTCCAGTCGGAACTCTGACACTCGGAAATACATTTTCCTCTATACTTCACTCGAAAATGAAAACACTCAGTGAGTCTTTCATTCAGAATTGTAATGTCTGATTAAGTTCGACTCAGAAACGAGTCTTTGGAAGATACTTGACTCGGGAATGAGTCATTTGATGGCATTTGACTCGGAAACGAGTCTTTCTAAGTAATTTAACTCGGCAGTGAGTCACCCCAAGGTGAGTCACTCAGATTCTCTCACCTAGAAGTGGTTCTGTCAGTCCACTTCACACAAAAGTGTCTCTGACAGGGATTCCACTCGGAAGAAACCCTCTCGGCCATGTTCCACTCGGAAAACACAACCTTCACTCGGAATTTTAACCTTTCACTCGGAATTTCAATCTTTCACTCGGAATTTCAATCTTTCACTCGGAATTTCATCCTTCACCCGGAATTTCAATCTTTCACTCGAAATTCAATCTTTCACTCGGAATTTCATCCTTCACTCGGAATTTCATCCTTCACTCAGAATTTTTCTTGGTCACTCGGAACAGAGCCCCTTTTTCACTCGGAAAGTTCTTTCTAAGGCATATTTTACTCGGAAGATGGATCTTATCATTACAGGTCTATGAAATTTCTATAATTATACCCAAAAATGGAATTTTTGAAGTAATATATGTCATCCATTGGATGTTTTATTCATTGATTATCCCTTACAGACCTTCCATACTTCATAATTTATAAAATAGAGCTATTATTAAAAGCAGGATGCTACAATAAACATCATATGTAACAAGGTGATTATAAATGTTGTAATTAAGTAGTGAACAAATCATGTAAAGGGGTGTACGTGATGTAGATAAGGTTTGTCTTTTCTATGTAACGAGAGTGATATCCACGAGTCACTTAATAGAGTGAGACTACAGAAATGAATCACCATGCCAAGGAGAATAAATATTAGATATTTATTCAAGTAAAGTCTAGTCCGGTATCAAGTAAAATGAATTAGGTCATACAAGGATTACAAGACCATGTTTTAGACCCAATTAGATATTGTGACAAAAAAATAAACATATAAGGTTATCACTTATAAATTATATCAATTTGATATTCATATTTGAATAATAATGTATTGTTAAATGTCGCTCACTATATTATATTAAATATAAAATGTTTATATTTAATATAAACCAAATATATTTTCTATAGAATAACACATATAGAGTAAGCCTTTACGAGTATGAAATGTTCACAGATCACACTTTTGTGATACATAAAATTCTATATGTACCTATAGAATTTATTAAAAGTGTTCTTGTGAACTTCTAAAGAATGAAATTATTACCGCTTCAAAATCTTTTTGTTGTTCTATGCACAATAAGTCTTTTTTTAACATAATTTTAACCATCTATTATTGTTTTAAAATATAAAATTTACGACGAATGAAAATTATTGTATATCCATTACTTATCCATTAAAAATTCCCTAATAACATAGGATATAATAACTTATTTGTTGTTTTTATCCTTCCCACAAAACATGCATTTAATGGGTTCGTTTGTTTAAACTTATTTTAAAATATAAGTGCTTTTTTAATTAAAAAAACACTTATTTTAAATTTTGACGTGTTTGTTTTAAAGTTTTGAAAATAAACAGAAGCTGAAAATAAGCTGATTTCAGCTTATTGAAGAAGCAACTTTGATCTGCTTATTAAAAAAATGATTATAAAAGAAACGTTTTTTTATAATTACTTTTTTAATAAGCTTAAACAAACGGGTCCAATATTAAAAGTAAACATTGAAAAAAATTTCAATGGACACTCAATTATTTTAACACCGGAAAGGGTTCGGATCAAATTTATCTTGTTTCAATTACGATTGAAGGTGCCAACTTTGATTTTAAAGAGGTTAATTGTACTTGTAGCTAGGTAGGTGTATATGGCCACATCGATAAAAAGGAATGAGCAGATACCCTCCCGATGAATCACAATCATTCCGGTCTTGTAGAAATGATGCCATTTCGACAGTGGTGCTTTTGAACCGATCCAAGATATGTGTTGTTGACCAATTAATTTGAGGTAGGTAGCTTTTGTCTGTTTATCTATTTCCTAATGAATTATAAAAGTAGATTTCTGAAAATAAAATTATCTGATGATAATATATTAAGTTTGTTTAATTTAATATAACTTTATATAGAATAAAAATTATTTTTTATTGAGAACTATACGAGGTTACATAGAAATAAGGTAAATTCTTATATGTTTGAAGTTAATTGAACAACAAATTAGAAATTGAAACACGTCGCAAGCAAAGAGGTCATGCAGTTTCTCCTTGTCTTTGTTATTCCATTATCTTAATCATTAAAGAGCTAGCAGGAACTTCACTTCTCTACGTGTCATTCTTGACCACTTTAATCATAATTCATAATGGATTGCATGAAAGGTCAGCATAATACTCTTTTTTGAGCAGTGCAACTAATTACATTGCACGCGATACTATTACTGAAAAAGCAAATTAACAACATTGTGGGGTTGCATGTATAGATAGCTAGCTAGCTAAGAGGGAATTTTCATGATCCTACCACGTTTCAGTCTGTTCACTTATAATTTTTTAACTCTAAAGTTTGCTGGATGTATCTGTACTGGATTGGACTTACACCAAGAAAAAATTTGGATGATTAATGGAACATAATATATGAGCTCAAAACCCTTCAATTCAATTCCCTTTCAGAAAACATGTTTCATGTTCTAGCTAGGATTATTAATTCAAAAAATGACTCGGATTTTCTCTTTATTGTCTACTTTTTGTAGTAACTACAGTTTTTTATATTTGATGTAAACTCTTATATATATGCATCAGATAAAAACATTATAAATCACATCAGCATTTTTATAAAATTCTAATGTATGTAACTATGTTTTCAAAATTTTGAACCCAAAGAATTTATAAATATTAAAAAGAACTGTTTTTTTTCAATAATTCAAACCTCCTTTAAAGACATCTTAAATTTGAACTCATGATATCACATATTGCTTTCCAACTGAACCACATGTTATATTTAATACATATGCCATCATTTTTAATTATATTGGATAATTTTCACATTTTATTTAGTGATACTTTCCTTTGTGATTAGAAAAATTTAGATGTTGCGTTTGAAATTCAAATCGGAGTATGTATACTTACATATTACTATTAACAAAGTTTTCATATCGGTAATGAGATTTAAGTTTGTGGCCTTATGAATACAAGTTCAATCCTTAATCAGTTGCATTAACTTTTATTGACTTTTGAAGTTTTACTTTTAATATAATATAAAATATATTTAATATATTGAAAATTTTGAGACTGTCCTCATTTGTTAGAAAAAGTTTTAGACTTAATGGAATTTTTGTTAATTTCTCATCGATCTATGGTATTTGTATGATTTTAATCTAACAATTTGTAATTGCACAGTTTAGTCCACATTTTTTTAAAGTGGACTATTTTAGTTTCTTCATCATTTATTTTTGTCAAATTATCAATAATAATCTGAAGTAGATGATAACATGTTATATATGGTGACATATCACCGGAAATTCTGTTAAAAGTTTAAGAAAATCATTACAATGCATTAAATGTTATAATTATTTAATTCAAATTTATAATATTCAATATTAATCAATATTAAAATATTATCACCAGTTTATCAAGAATATACTATATACTTTTAGTTAAAATATAGATCGTAGCCATTTAAGTTTCTAGCTATTTATTATTTCAAATTTTAGTTAAAACTTTTACAATTTGAACTTTTAATATAATATTTTAAAATTGGAGTTAAAACTTAAAATTTCTAACTTTTAAAATAGTAAATAAAAATTTAAAAATTCAACCTAAATTAAATTTATAACTTTTATAATTTTAATGTATTTTAATATAAAATATAAAATATAAAATATAAAATTTAAATTGTATTTACAATTTTAAATTTTTTCAAAAGCTACAATTAAATTTTGAATTGATATATTAACTAGACTTAATATTCTTAATTACTGTAATTATAAATCAAGGATTAAAAGTAAAATTAATCGTATTATCATTCTTAGTTATTGTAATATTAATTTCAAAAATTTTAGTTCAATACATAAAAATATAAATATTTTGAAATTCATTATACATTAAATTTAAACATATTAAAATTCCAAATTTTCAATATATTTTAATATAATGTATAAAATATAATTTTATTAAAATTATAACTATTAAAATTAATATTATTTAGCAGTTCATTAAAATTTAAAATTTCTCACTTTTAATATAATAAATAAAAATTTCAAAATTCAATTTAAATTAAATTTTAGACTATTAGAATTTTGAAATTTTAATATATTATATAAAAATTAAATTTTATTTTTTAATTTTCATTAAAAACTTCGATTGAATTTGAAATTCAACTATATAATAAACTTAATATTATTTAACAGTTCATTAAAATTTAAAACTTTTAAATTTTAATATAATAATTATAATTTTAAAAATTCAATCTAAATTAAATTTATGACTATTAGAATTTTAATATATTATATAAAAAATTAATTTTTTATTTTTTATTTTCATTAAAAACTCCATTTTGAATTTGAATTTGAAATATATAATACACTTAATATTCTTAGTTATTATATTTATAAATTGAGAAATATATGTAGGATGAACTACAATATTGTTCCTCTGGATTAGCTTGGTCCCTCTCATCCCCTTATTTTATGAGATTATCTTTATCTCCTCAATTTTAGGAAATTATCTCTATTTTCTTAATTTTAGGAAGTTATCTCTATCCCTCTATCTTAGAAAATTATCTCTATCTATTAGATATTGAGCCAAAATTAAGACCCTTCTTTGGTGTATAATTAAGGCTCCGGAGCCCCCTTTGTATTCAAATCACATTTTAAGAAATAAACTCTATTTTCCTAAAGTGATTCTCTAAAGTTTAGTATTTTATACGCTCAGAGTGAACATTTTGGTGCCTAACGTAAGGCCCGAAAAAATGGTTCTCACATCCCACAAAAGAAGACTGACTTCATGAAGAAAGAGGATGGTGACCACATGCAGCATTGCGAGCCGAAGAGAGGAAACAGATACCTGACGAGATCAAGAAGCATAATAGGGATGCGACAACTAGATGGAGAAGGTTTTAGCCCTGGTCAAGACACTACAACGTACTGTAGAAGACTTAAAAAAGGAGAATGAAGACCTAAGGAACCACTGGTCGGAGGAGCGAGAAGCCTTCGACTATCAAAATATACAAGCCACAAAACCAAAAAAAGATTAACCAGAGCCGTTGATTCCCTACTCTGCACATCTATTCACGAAGATTGTAATGGCAGCCCCCATACTACTCCATTACAAACCTCCCGTGATGGAGAATTACGATGGAAGAGGCAACCTAAAAGAACATCTCACCATGTTCATAACTAACCTCTTCATCTCTAGAACGTTTGGCGCTCTCCTATGCAAAACCTTTCCCACAATCCTTGTAATATCCTGAATTTCATAAAAATGATAAATTAAGAGGAATAAATAGTAAATAATTATATATTAGTTGATTCATGTCCCAGAAAATTAAAAATAGTTAAAATGGGATTTATCATGGATATTCATAATTTATTGGGACTAAATGAGACAAAATTATACCCGATTAAAATATGGGTGTCGGATCAAGTATCTCTGATTGAGATGCCGTTGGACAAGGCTGTTAAGAATATTATTGGGAGTCCGAATATGTATTCGAAATAATTTTTAGATAAAGTATTGAACCCGAACGAGGTTCCTGTTTATTTTAAAACGGAGAGGCTTTAATGATGAGTTAAAATTTTAATCCAAAAACCCTATTCTCCCTTCTCTTTTCTCGTTGGTTTTTGGCTTTCCCTTGGCAAAAACACTTCTTCTCTTCTATTCTCCCATTCTCCTCATCTTCATCTTCTTCCTCTCTAAAACCTAACCATGGTGGTGTACCTTCTTCTTCCCTATTTATTTTTGTTTTCCCCCATTAAGCTTGAGGGAGACTTGGTTGATTAAAGCTCCTCTCTCTCATTCCTCAAATTTTCATCACCTCCTCCCTCTCTCTTTGAGACTCATTTGCTGGTTGGCTTGAGGTAAGATTCTCACCAATTCTAATGAGTTTATGCCCTAAGTTATAGGTTATTGTGATTTTGAGAGGGTCATGTGTGTGGGTTATGGATTGGGAGTCATTTTTATGTAAAGCTCTAAGGAGGGGTATGATAAATGTGTTGTTTTGTGAGGATGTATATGGGTACATGAAAATGACATGATTAATTGTAGAAAATGATGAGTGTAAGTGGCGGTTGTTGGATTTTTAATGAAACCCTAACTTTAGGAATTTGGGGAAAATATAAAATGTGAGTGGAAAATATGTTTAATGATGTTAGGGAATATTGTTGATGAGGAGAAATAGCCATTAATGATGGTTGATGATTATTGATAATGATTGTTAGGTTTTGATAGAAACCTAGTCCTAAGAAATTGAGAAAACATGTAATGTTGATTTGAGGGTTGATTTTGAATGGAAATGTATGATATTTAGAGTATGGGTATTGATTTGTATGATGATAAGTGATAGTGAAATGATAGAGAACCATTGATGGTGAAACCTATAAAATAGGTGTGATTAAGAATGAGGAATGTGAAACACTAAACCATAAAGGTTGTGATGGATTAATGACTTGGAATTGTGGTTTGATGAAGTCTTATACCATAATATGTTCCATTTGGAATATGTTGATAGATGAAGATTGATAAGGGCTAAGATGGCTCATAATGAACTCTAAGTGTCAATGATGGCATTTGAATGATTGAGGTAATATGGAATGCATCTTAGATGAGGGAAGAATATGATATTGTTGATGTTGGGTATAGTTACCCCTTAAGATTTAGAGAATCTTGGTTTTGGGAAAGGAATTCCTGAAACCTAACATAAGTATGTGAGTTGGTGTTTCAACAAGTCTAGGACTTGATATTAGACTCTAAGTGATGCGTCAATTATTTAAACTTATGATGATGCCTTGTGTTGGCTCCTAAATTGAATACATGTGTATGTATATGTGTTGATAGGAGATGGCATCCCGGGCAATGTGGTGGAATGTTTGGAACGTGCAAATCATTATGGTTCTTCTCTCGAGGTAGAAGAGGAGTTTACATTTCAATTGCATGAGAAGAATGATTGATGATTGATGGCTATATGACTTATACTCATGCTTGCCTTGCCATAATTATTTGAAAGATGATTGATAATGTGATGAATGATAGGCTTCGCAACTTATTGAATGTTTGGGAATTGTATATATGACATAATAATGAATATTTAGTGGTCCCTTTTGATGGGCATAATTTAATTGTTGATGGAAATCCATGGATGGATGGATTGTTTAAATTGTGATGATATGTTTATGATGTTATGCATAATTGAGGAACTAATAGGGCTATATTGAGTTTTAGTATGATTTAACGCCATGGAATAGTTCTAATAGCCCATGTATGTAGTTTATGACTTGTAGGAATTGGAATGAGCCAATTCCATTGGGAATAGGCCCTTGAATTGCATAAAAATACCTTGAAATAGTCTAAATGCATTTATACGCATAAGTCCCTCATTTTTTGGAGTTTTTGAGTGCGGCCAGTGGCCACACGTTAGAAATAATGTATATAAGTTGGTGTTAAAATTTGGTGGGCATTGGAATTTGTATGAAAAAGTTAGGGGATTAGAAGTTTAAAAATATGGCTTTTTCTGCATAAAAAGGGGTCTGTGCTGTCATGAATCAATTCAAAATAGTGTTTGAATCGATTCAAAGGATACTGGATGGGCTTGAATCGATTCAAGTTCATACGAAGCCTTGAATCGATTCAAGACTCACTGGATTTACTATTCCTCAATTTTCCAATGCTTGAATCGATTCATATGGGGTTTGAATCGATTCAAGGCTCTCTGTTTTCATTGTTTTGAGCTCCTGGAACGTATGAATCTATTCATGGAGTGTCTGAATCAATTCAAGGCCCTCTGTTTATCAATTTTAGGACTTAAGAACGCATGAATTGATTCATGCAAGACTTGAATCGATTCATGGCCCTGTTATAGCCACTGTTATGTTGTTTTCCTAACTGTTGTAATTTCTTTGCTGTTTTTGGCCCGTTTGGGCATCTTAATGGCATTTTGGCCTCTAACTTCTTCATGAAAGTTATAGATAATAATGTTATAGAGGTGTGAAAAATGGTCTTACCTCAATTGGAGTTTTCTTACTCTCATGAGACGTAAAATACCGGACCCACTATATTGTAAAACTCAAGTTTAAAAGGGTTTTGAGCCCAACTTTTTATGATTGTCAAATTAGGACTAATAGGTGATATTTGTGACACGTCCTACTATTTTTAAGACTAAAAATGAACTTCCCTTATATACTTTAATATTGAAATTTGCCATGAGCTTATTATTACCTAAAACCCCTTTTAATATGTAAGAACAAGAGATTGTATTAGGGGTATACAATGATGGTGTGTCTTAGTGGTGTTGATATTGATTGGGACATGTTATGAAAATATTAATGTTCACCACTAATGATATGTTATGATAATGTACTTATTGTAAATCAATGAATCAAAGATGATATCAATAATGGATAATGATGGATTATGTTGTTGATTATTTCCTTGAATAAAGGATGGTTGTTATTATTGGTGATTTATTGAATACCATTGTGTTTGATACAAGTGTGATCTTGTACGTGTGGTTTGAATAATATTGGTGAATTATTGTGAATGCCACACTAGAATGTAAAACAATGGTGATGATCAATGAAATGAAAAATCCACTAAGAAATTATGTGGTAATGTTGATGAAAGATTGATGAATGTTATTGATGTTTGTTATGCCATTATGAATGATCACAATTATTGACTTGCATGTATGATATAAGTATGTTGAAATGAAATGCCACACGTAAGACTTGAAAACAATGGCTAAAACCAACAATGATAAAATCCATTGAAGATTGTATGGTGGTGTTGGTGATAATGATGATTGATGAGTGGCATGATAGGATGCATAGTGTGAGAATGCATTGATTGGCATTTGTATCCATGGTATATCATAGCTGCCAGTGTTTGGGATTCCCCGGCCGGCCTAGTAGGAGGGCGGCTCTGTGCACGAGCATTCTTATTTTCCCCTGTGACTCGGTGTGTAAGTCACGAAGCCGCTCATGTATAGCTACGGGGAGCTGTATGTGGCCGACCCTGTGGGGGTGGCTCTTTGAGGAGCAGGTGTCCCCGGTGGTCATTTGGATCACAGCCGACATGATATGAATCGTGGCCGACCCGTAACACCTTTATATTGATTATGGTGTTTACCGCGGTCATGGTGTAAATGGCCAGGTGTTGCAAGATGGGCGATGCGGTTTGGTACCAGTAAAACATGGTGAATTGCATGTAAAATTATAATACATGTGTACACATTATAGTACTGCAGTAGGGGCATGGTATGTGATCATGCTTGAACCCACAATTGGTGCTTATTCCCACAGTCGGATCCATAATTGTTGCTGATTATTCCATTGTGCATATACATTAGCCTAAGAGCATTTGCATATAGCATAAAGATATGCCAAAACGTAATGATGATTGATGATGATTGAGATTGAGATGTGATGATGATAAGATGGGTAAATGAATACCTAAAAGACAATATGTAAAATATGAATACAACAAAAAGATATTGAATATAATGATGTTGTATGTGATGGCCTAATGTGATGAAGGGCTTGTTTGTCTATATTGATGATAATGGTGTTGGCCCATTGTGGCAATGAGAAATATGTGTGTATGTGATTGCTTTGCTATGAATTGATGGATGAATACATGATACGTATATTGTTGAAATGAATAGATTATGAGGATTGTTGATGATTTTAGCAAAGCATACATGATGTTAATATGCATATGCATATAATCTCAATTGTATTCGTATTCGTCATTTGAAATGTATAACTCACTCTCCCATGTTGTCCATTTTTAGCATTGATGCAGGAATATCATGGGATGAGGATATTTTAAACTAAAGCTTTTGGGAAGGTAAATAGTGATAATGGAATGCCTTGGCTGGCAGCTGTTGTAATTACTGTATTGTGAATAAAATGTACATTATAGTGTTGATAAATATTGATATTGATGGATGTGTTGTAAATAACAATATGAGTGGATGACGTATCGATATTTAGGGTATTTGAAAATTCATACCCATTTGATGATTATAATGATGTTGGTTATGTAGTCCATTTTGGGAATGTATAGGTGTTGATGATATATGACTTTGAGGTTGAATCGAATATGGTCAATTATGGAATATGGATATTGGAGATGGATGTTACCTGACCATATATATATATATATATATATATATATATATTAGGCAAATCATGATTATGATTTATGTGTGAAAATAATCGTGGCCTAATAAGCCGGTGTTATGTAATTGCATGCTTTGCCGAGCCTTTTCTCATATCTTCATATATGGGACTAGGCGTATGCCCTGTATACATATTTTTCTTCCACTGTAAACTCTATTATTTTGTATACAATTATGGGCAATTTATTTTATGACTCAGTTATAAATTATCAAATCTCACTCTTCGGTTTTCTGTGGTTCGGGTCTTGATGTAATCATTGAGGAGTTCTGAAATATTTTTAAACACGAAAAATTTACTCGTATTTTTATTAATTATTTATCTTGATTACATCCGGAAAATCACAGTGTGACAATCCTCACCAAATTTGCCCTGTCCTAGTTTTCACACATAATGTATCATGTTTCGCAGAGCTCACGGAGAAGTTCCCCGACCCAATTCGCCTATAGCTAAGCGGTTTAGTACACTCCCCATAGCCTAGTCAACCTTAAGTAGGGACGAAGTGAGACACTTAAGCAGTTCATGACACACTTCAACGAGCAAGCCATATAGATTCGAGACTAAGCTTGGAGGTAGCCTTCCACGCAATACAGATAGGATTGCGCCCGGGTTGGGAGCTCCAAAAATAGTAGGGAAAGAGCAAAGCCACCAAGTAACATCATGTAATCATTCACGGGGCACCCTTTTTTCTACTTAAGGGGTGTTTGTTGTTAACCAAGGCCTCAACGCTCAAGAGGGGGGGGGGTGAATTGAGTGTTTCAAATTTCCGCGCGGAATCCCCTTGGAAATGGTTAGTAATATACAAATGATGCAATGATGAAGAGACAACCACTTTTATGCACATATCACACTATGACACACTTGATGTGCAATGACAGTATTTAGCTATAAGTGTGATAAACAAGGTAAGTTATTTGTTTAAACAATTTATCAAACAATTGGAGTGCACAGATTTATTTGTCAATAATGTGATGTTTTCTATAAAGATTCAGCTCATTCAAGTTATCAAACACCTTGTGTGAATGTGAGAAGTAATAGCAATCAAGTAAGTATCACACAAGACTTAATAGGAAACAATGTATTAGATATTTAGTAAGTTATAGCAATTTCCAGTTTTGAAGAACTTCACCAAATATTGATTTAAGCAAATTATCAAACACTTGGCATGCAGAGTTAAGTATTCTACTTGAACAATAACTTTGATTCACATATTTAGTTCATGCATTTCAACAAACAGTTTATATGCGCAGTTGTATAAGGAGTTCAAGGTAGAGAGAAATGCAAACCAAATTTAACGAGTTCCACCAACCCGGTGTACGTCTCGCCTTCAAGCAACCCACTTGAAGGATTCCACTATTGAAGATTTGAGATACAAGCTTTGAGCAATTGCAGCTTCCTAGTGTCCCACACTCAAGAACTCAATCCTCACAAGCAAAGGGCAACCCACCCAATCTCACAATCTCTTAATACCCAAAGGTTGAACCCCAACCTTTGTGACCACTCAACCTAGAGTGAAAAACCTTGGTGTTTTGGTGTTTGGTTTACAATCAATATACTCTCTCAATAGAGTAGATAAGCAAATGAAAGCTCTTTCAAAATCTAAACTCTCACAAGAGAGGATATGCAAATTGAAACTCACAATCCAACAACTCTTAAAGCAATATGCAAGTTTAGAAACAAGAGTTGCAGAATATACAAGAGAAATGAAATAAGAAGACCTCTAGAAGAAGAATGTTGATTGCCTTGTGTTGTACCTTGGTGTCTCACCTTTCTCTTGCTTGAATTCATGCTCCATTTATAGCCATTTTAGAGCTTCTAGCCGTTGCAAATGAGCTCCAGGTTGTTCCCCACGCATGCCATAGATTATGGGTCTCTGTTTCCCACTAAAAATGTCTTTTTAATGATGTTTCCCACTTTGTGAATCGATTCATACGTTTTTGAATCGATTCCAGACATTCTGATTTGGGCATTTTGGGCTTCCAGGAGCGTGTGAATCGATTCAGACTTTGGTGAATCGATTCAGGATGTTCTGTTTTGAATTCCTGGGCTGTCAGCTTCGTGTGAATCGATTCAGGCCTTGGTGAATCGATTCAGGACATTCTGTTTCCAAGTTTTTGTGACTTCCAGGGCTCTGAATCGATTCATTCGTGTGTGAATCGATTCAGGCAATGCTGTTTGATGTTTTTCCATGATTTTTGATGCTTTCTTGATTCATTTGCTTCATGGATCCTTTGCTTTATCTTCATGCATTGCTTTCTTGATTCTTTGATCATTTGGGAGCGTGTCCTTCATCATTTCTTGGATCTCTTGATTTGATATGTATTGACCCATGGCTTATTCCTTTGATCCTCATACCTTGTTTCCTTGATTTTTCTTCAACTTATGAGCTTGTTCTTCATGATTTAAGTTCATGACATCAACCTTGTTTTCCATAGCTCCTGTTTCTTTAACTCTTTGTAAGGCATCTTCATCTCTTTGTTCTTAGACATTGTCTTTGTGCTTAAACCTTCTTGTTTCTGAACCTTTGCCATTTCATCATCATCATGAATACTTTATCATTCATCAAATTTACTTTGCATACTTACATATGCAACTTCATTTATCTCATTGGGTTTCCCCCAAGAGGTTTTAATGAGGCCAACGAAACAACAATAATACAAGCATTGTCCAGTTCATCTTGAGTATTCTCTTATGGTAAGTCCTAAAATCCCGATTAAGGGAGTAACGACAAAATTCTTTTACGATAACTCCTAAAATCTCGACTGAAGGAGTAACAATAAAATTCTCTAACGATAAGTCCTAAAATCTCGACCAAGGGAGTAACAAAAAAATTCTCTTATGATAAGTCCTAAAATCCCGACCAAGGGAGTAACTGGAAAATTCTCTTACGATAAGTCCTAAAATCTTGACCGAATAAGTAATGAAAAAAGTCTCTTACAATAAGTCCTAAAATCCCGACCGAGGGAGTAACAGCAAAATTCTTTTATGTTAACTCCTAAAATCCCAACCGAGGGAGTAACGACAAAATTCTCTTATGTTAAATCCTAAAATCCCGACTAAGGGAGTAACAATAAAATTTACAAATTTTTGAACGACAAAAGCCCAATTACAACTAATTTCTATGTTTCTAAGTTCAAATTCTAAATGGCAAAATTCTAGTTACGACAAATTTCCAACTGCCAACTGAAGCGATCAGGATCATGGCGGGAGGCCGACCGTAAAAAGAAATTAGGTTCCCGAATTTCTTCCGGAAACATAGAGTCATCACCAATGTTTTTAAGGTAAAACATCAGAAAAACCCTAACCAAAAGGTACTGGTCCTAAGTTGATATTTTAAGTTCGAGAGTCTGATTACAGGTGGAGAAGATATTAACACCCTATACTATCTGTTTTAAACGCTGACTGTAAATTGTTTAAGCTTTGAATAATCCTAATAGTTTGATATTTAAACCTTTTAGAGATGTTTGTGGATTTATTGTCGATTAAATAATTAAAGTTATATTTTTGGTGATTAACAGGACGTCTCGTCGGGTCACCATTTAAAAATGTTATGATTTTAGTTTTACGAGTTAATGAGATATATTTATTTTTTTTAAAATTAGGCCGAACAAGATTAATTGCTCTCACTCCTACGTAATCCTCAAGCGTAAGGAGAAATCAGGGTTATGAAGTTCTTTCTTTATTATTGAAAAAATGTAAAATAAGTTTAAAACATTGAGATTTAGGAAACATTACTCAGCAGGACGTCTCGTCTAAATTGATCTCAAATGTTGTATATATTTTTTTAAGAAAAAAGGAACATTAAGTTTATTTATTTTATTATTTTATTATTTTTTTAGAGAAAAAACTTAATGGTCTAAATTGATTTTGAAATAAAAAGTTTATTTGAAAACCTAGATCAAAAGGACATCTCGTCCAAATTGATCTTTAATATAAATATTTTAATTTTTTTATTACATATCAACATTATTAAAATATTTTATAGTCTAAATTAATTTTGAAAAGAATTATTTGAACACCTAGATCAACAAGATGTCTTGTCCAAATTAATATCTAATATAAATATTTTAATTTTTGTTATATAACGACATTATTAAAATATTTTATAGTCTAAATTAATTTCAAAAAAATTAAACAAAAACATAGATTAATAGGATGTCTCGTCCAAATTAATCTTTAATTTAAATATTTTAACTTTCGTTACATGCCAATATCAATTTTATATTTTTAATCTTACGAATGTGATTCTCTGAACTTATTAGTAACGAACATCAAAAGAAATTCTATGTAACTAAGTATTAAATCTTCCTAGGTGTGAAAGAACTCTATACATTTAATCATGCATATTATAATTCACTAAGAGGCGAGAATCATAGACAATCACAACAGGGAATTGAAGAAAAAATACCTCATGCTATATTGTTTTCTCTTTTGTATCGTGTAACATCCCTGATATTTTATATTATAAAAATAAATAAAGAAATTAAATGGGTTGTAATAATAATAATAATAAGGGTGAAATAAGGATTTAAAATGGAATTTTATGGAAAATGGAATCAGAACCCTGACGCGTAGCGTCAGGTGCGGATTAATGAGCTAACGCGTAGCGTCAACGTCGCGATCAACTTAAAACAGAGGCATGCAAAACAGTTCAAACAGAACTGTTCCTCCTCCATTTTCTTCTCCTCTGAGGCGATTCTGCTTGGATCTTGTTGGGAGCTTCAATTCCTTACATTTTTGGACATTGGGAGACAAGGTATGACACTTGACAACCTCCATTTCGGGTTTCCTCTTCTCCTCCTCCTTCCCTCTTTCCCTATTAAGTTCAGAGAATAAAGAGAAGAAGAGAGAAGAAGAGAGAGGGAGAAAGAAAGACTAAACTGGAATTAGGAATTTTATTAATGTGTCTACTTATGATATAAGTGAGGCTATTTATATTAAGGTAGAAAAAAAGACAGCTGGAAGTAACAGACACAGCCAGCAAATGAAACAATTACAGATAGCTGGCAGTTACAGTTATAGAAGTAAAATATACAACTGAAATGATTGAAAGTCTAGTCTCTTCTACACTCCCCCGCAAGCTCAAGTGGGGAAGCAACTAGAGAAGTCTCCCACTCTGAGCTTGGATCTGAATTCCTGAAATCTGGAAGGGGAGAGAGCCTTGGTAAGAGCATCAGCTAGTTGACCTTGAGAGGGAATATGGGTGACCTGTAGCTGTTGCTTAAGTACCCTTTCACGAACAAAATAGAGATCCAGTTCCAAGTGTTTAGTGCGAGAGTGCAATATAGGATTATGAGCTAGAGCTACAGTGCTTTGATTGTCACACAGAATAAGTGGAGTAGAGAATGGAACAACCAATTTAGATAATAATGACTGAATCCAAATAATTTCTTGACTTGCTAGAGCTATGCTTCAGTATTCTGCTTCAGTAGTGGATCTAGCAACCACTGATTGTTTCTTGGACCACCAAAAAACTAGATTAGGGCCTAAGAAAATACAAGAGATAGAAGTAGATCTCCTATCATCAGGATCAGCAGGCCAATCAGAGTCACAGTAGGCCCGAATGTTATCAGATAAAGGCTGAGGTGTGAGGGAATCCCATCAGGGTCAGGCAGCAGAAACACAAAGGATTCCCAAAAATAAGGATTGCAAATACAATGTCTCAAAGCATTATATAATTAAAGTTTTGATTTAGGGATTACCTCTTATAGACGCACAACGAGTTCCTTGATCGAAGAAATTGTAGTTTCGCCTTTAGGAGTCCACACAAGCACTTTCACCAGAAAACCAAAGATCTGAATGCTAGTACGGAATTTGATTGTAATCTAATTTTTGAGCAGCAGCCTATGAGCATCTCATGCTCTATATATAGGCTTAGGTCTTGACCTGAGCTCTCATTAAACATTGGGCTCCTGACTCATTCTAAATAAGTTAGGCCCAAATAGTTTTATTTTCAGTCCAACTAAAATAAAACTATCCTCTGGTGGGCTTACTCTATGTGTGTGACCCTATAGGTAAAATATTCGGTTATATTAATACTAAACTATTTTATTATTAATATAAAATAAGAGCGGTATCTAACAATACATTATTATGTCTGAATATTATTTATCATCACATGACCTATAAGTGATAATTATTTTATATATTTATTCCTTTTGTCACGATATCTAATTGGGCCCAAGGCATGGTCTTCGTCATCCTTGTATGGCCCAATTCATTTTACTTGATACCAGAGTAGACTTTACAGAATAAATATCTAATATTTATTCGTCCTAGTATGGCCATGCATTTCGTTAGTCTCGCTCTATCAAGTGGCCCATAGATATCACTCCTGTCACATAGGAGAGACAAATTCCATCTACATCACTCACATCCCTCTACATAATTTGTCTTTTGCCTAATCACAATCTTTATGGTCATCTTATTACAGATAATGTTTGATTGTATTAAAACAATAAACTCTTATGTAGAAATCATAGTGACTTCAGGTCGAAGGACTATATACCATTATCATATTGAGAACCGTTTATGACACTCATGTAACGATCCATACAATGTTCTCATGGTGGGTCTGTCCAGTACAACATTACTCTTAATGTGTACCTGTGTAAAGACTTGATATCATATATCCATGATTTGTGAGATCAAATCATCAGTACATTCACACACTAATCTTAATGTATTTACATGTCCCCATGTAAATACTTGATTAGGGACGTTTTAGGAATAATTCTTATATGACCTATTATTCCAGGATAAATAGCATTAAAATTAGTCTAAAAACTGAAAATACTAATTTTATTAATAAGTTAAAATTGATACATTAATAGCTCGTAGTGTATACACCAACATGAGGTACAGGAAGGAAGTGAAGACCAAGACCTATAGTGCCTTTAAGATATCGTAGGATTCTCTTAACTGCAATCTAGTATGACTCGCAGGGAGCTGCCATGAATTGACAGACCTTATTAATAGAGAAACTCAGATCAGGTCTAGTAATTGTCAAGTATTGTAATGCTCCAACCACTAACCTATAAAGAGAAGGATCAGAAAATATAGATGAGCCTGATCTGGAAAGTTTACTACCACCAATCATTAGTGAGGTAATGGAATTAGCTTCAATCATCTCTGTTCTGGTGAGTAAGTCCCTGATATACTTGGACTGAGTAAGTAAGAGGGAGCCATTTGATAAGTGTTTGACTTCAATTCCAAGGAAATAGTCAAGTTGGCCAAGTTGCTTAAGAGCAAACACACTATGCAGTTGATCAACCAGTTTCTGAATATATGTGGTGGAGCTACCAATAATAATTATATCATCTACATATACAAGTAGATATACTACACAGGAATTATTGTTGTAGACGAATAAGGAAGGGTCATATCTGCTGTCTTTGAAACCAAATTATAGAAGGGTAGTTCTTAGCCTTTCAAACCAGGCCCTAGGAGCCTATTTTAGACCATGGATGGCCTTGTGAAGCCTGCAAACAAGAGTTTTATCAGCAGACTCAAAACCTGGAGGTTGTAACATGTATACCTCTTCATGAAGGATGCCATTCAAGAAGGCATTATTCACATCAAGTTGTCTTAGTCGCCAGCCATTAGTGAGAGCAAGAGTGATGATAATTCTGATGGTTACAGGCTTTATAACTGGAGAAAAAGTCTCTGTAAAATCAAAGCTATGTTGCTGGTGAAATCCTTTGGCAACTAGATGGGCTTTGTACTTATTTATTGACCCATCCGGATTTCTTTTATTCTAAAAATCCACTTACAGCCAATGGCAGAGCGACCAGGGGGTAGTTTGACTAAAGACCAAGTCTGATTCTTGGAAAGAGCAGTGATTTCCTCTAGCATAGCAGCAAGCCATAGGGGATTGGACAAGGCTTGTTTATTAGATTTTGGTTCTATCTGTGTTAAAAGAGTAGTAAACTGAAGAAGACTGCTCTTGGATCTGGTTATCATAGGATGTGTATTTTGTGGTGGAGATTTAACAGGGACAGAGGATAAAGTGTGATCAGAGGATTCAGAATTAGACAGGTGTGAAGTAGAACTTGACTGAGGAGAGGTAGGATTGGGATTTTCAGCATTTGAACATGTAGTGACAGGTGGAGAGGGAATAATAGCTGGGACAGAAGCAGAGGTGAAAGAAGTGGACTGACCTGGGAAAAGAGTGGTGTATAGATATTTGGTTTCATTGAATAGGACATCTTTTGAGATATAAAGTCTTCCTTCTGCTGAGAGACACTTGTATCCCTTATGTGAAGTGGAATATCCCAGAAAAATACACTCTTGGGATCGAAACTAAAATTTAGTTTTGTTATAGGGCCTAAGTAAAGGAAAGCAGGCACAACCAAACATCCGAAGGAAAGAATAATCAAGATTTTGGTGAAATAATAACTAAAAAGGAATTTTGGTTTGAAGAGATGCAGTGGGTAACCTATTAATAAGATATACAGTAGTCAAAAAGGCATGATCCAAAAATTTTATGGGAAGATTAGCATGAGCCAATAGAGTTAAACCAAGATCAGTAATATGTCTATGTTTTCGTTCAACTACACCATTTTGATGGTGAGTATGAGGACAGATGACTCTGTGAAGGATGCCACAATCTGTTAAGAATTTTGTAAAAGGCCTTATTCCCCACCCCAATTAGTTTGGATGGATTTGGTATGAGTGCCAAATTGAATTTCAACAAGCTTTTTAAATTGTTGAAAAACTGTTAGGGTGTCAGATTTAGATTTAAGAAGATAGATCCATGTGAAAAGTGTATAGGAATCAATAAATGTAACATAATAAGAAAAACCCATAATAGAAGTGACAAGGGCAGGTCCCCATAGGTCACTGTAAACTAGATCAAACAGGGCATAAGAATGTGAAGATGAGTGAGAGGGCAATTTATGAGCCTTGCCAAGACAACAAGATGAACAAAAGTCAAATTGATTTTTATTGATAATAGGAATATTACAGGAATTGAGTACATTAGTAAGAGTATTGACATTTGGATGTCCTAGTCCAGCATGCCATGTTGACATGGTTACATGAGAAACAGAAGTAGAAAAAACTTGAGTGGTAGGCTGGTAGGTGGAAGCAGTCTGAGGAAGGAGTTAAAGAGTAGGAAAACTGTAGAGTCCATCAGGTCCTACAGAACCATATAGCAAAGGCTCATTAGAAACCTGAGATTTCATAAGACAAAAGTTAGAATAAAATTCAAAAAAGATAGCATTATCTTTAGCAAACTTGCTGACACTGAGAAGGCTTTTAGTTATTGAGGGAACTAAGAGCATGTTTTGAAGAGTGAGAGAAAAATAAGGATTTATAGGAGAGGAAAACATAGAAAAACCTGTAGATTTAATATTCAGACCTTAACCATTGCCTATGATGACTTGTTCATGGCCTTCAAAGGGAGATAACTATTGAAAATTTTATGAATTATTGGTGATATGCATCGAGGCTCCAGAGTTTGGATACCAGGCTTGAGCAGCAGGAGAACTACCACTGAATGAGGAGGCATTGGCAGTATAAGCTTGTGGTCGTTGAGGTGGATGCTGTGGTCTACCATGAGGTTAAGACCGAATTTGAGGTTGTGACCAATGAGAGCCTCGAGGAACAAAATTCTGATTGTAACGATAATAGCAGATGGAAGCATCATGACTATACCGAAAACAGAGTTGACATTGTATAGATGAGAGACCTCTACCTCTAGCTCGTCCATGAAAATTTCTACCACGAGAATATGGGGTATTGTTGGAATAAGAAAAAGTAGAATCATAAGCAGGAGGCCGCAGTTGAGCAGAATCAGTGGCAGCAACCATTGCAAAGCGAGAATCAGATGAAAGAGGATCAACCAATGGAGATTTATGAGCTAGGTTAATAGAGATATCTGTTGCATCCCTTTTGTAATGTTCTAACCGAGCCTCATGTGCAAGTAGTAACGCTTCAACATCATCAGCGGACATGAGATTAATTTTACTGCTAATGAATGTAATAATCAACTCAAAATCACACGGTAAGCGTTGCAAAATTACATCAATCTGTTCTTGCAAGGAAACAGTGTCGCCAACAGCAAACAGCGAGTCAACCAAAGTCTTGATTCGAAGTACATACTCAGAAATAGATCAATTCTCTAATGACATCGTGTGGAGTTTAGTGCAAAACTGTCGTGCCTTTGCACGAGTGAGAGAGTGATAGTAGGTGTAGATCTTGTCCCATAGCTCATAGGAATAAACACATCCGATTATTCGAGTCAAGATCGGTGTAGAAATGGATGATTGAAGCCAGAAGAGAAGCAATTGATCCTGCTATTCCCACACAACATAAGCAGGACTCAAACGATTGTTCTCACGGTCATCATCAGATGCGAACCAAAACAGAATCGAAGGATTGAGAAGATACGTGTGCAATCGATATCCTTTGATTACTGGTTCTATTTGCTGCTTCCATAACAAATAATTATTGTTAGTAAGTTTCTTAAAAATCGTGTGCGAAAAGGTAATCAGAGCGGAGGATAAGGAAGATTGCCGACATGATAAGATAGATACTGATGCAACGGATCAGGACCTCGAAGCGGCGGTGAAGGAGGCGGCGGAGGTGGTGGAGGATTTGACGTCATACCTGGACGACAAAGCGACGAACCAAGCTCTGAGATACCATATTAAGTTCAGAGAATAGAGAGAAGAAAAGAGAAGAAGAAAGAGAGGGAGAAAGAAAGAGTGAACTGGAATTAGGAATTTTATTAATGTGTCTACTTATGATACAAGTGAGGCTGTTTATATAAAGGTAGAAAAAAGGACAGCTAATAGTAACAGACACAGCCGACAAATGAAACAATTACAGACAGCTGGGAGTTACAGTTATAAAAGTAAAATATACAGCTGAAATGACTAAAAGTCTAGTCCCTTCTACATTCCTCATCTGAATTTGCATGTGTTGGGGGTGGTTTTTTTTGTAATCTAATGAGTTTAGAGGCTTGAATGATGGGTTTGGAGATAAGAGGAAGGAAATGTACTAACCGGTTTGGTGTTTCGGTAACCGTAGGTGTCGGAACGAGCGTTGGGCGAACGATTGATGAAGCGGGCATCGGGTACGGAAGTGGAACAGTGAATCAAGTGATCGGAGGATGCAACCGACACCAAGAGCAAATTTTAGAAGCTTAGAATAGAGGTAAGGGGGTGTTCGGGTCATAATTAAGTAGAATTGATATGTAAATGGATTATAGGAAGTTTAGAAATTGATTAAGAGTTGTTATAAATAGTGTAGATTGACTAAATATAATGGTTATAAATATATGAGTATGTGAAGTGATATTAGATAGCTGAATGTGGAAGAAATATGTTGATTGAATTAATTATGTAATTGAATAACTATTTTGATCGATGTGAATAATGATTTGAATGATGAAAGTAATATATATGTGTGTGATATTTCGATCTTGAGATGTATACGTATATTTAAGTATGACTAAGATTGTGGAGTTATGGATTATTGGTGAATTGATATATATATATATATATATATATATATATATATATATATGTGTATATATGTGATGACATTTGGTGAGCTTGACAGGTCGGTCGCCCTGTATTGTGAGCACACGCCAGTTTCTGGCAGTTGCATATGATGATTATATATTGATATTTCGTGTTTATGAGATATGATATGTGATTATGTTGTATGGGACGGTCAACGGTATGCATACCCCTCGTTTTCTGGCTCCCGTGGCCTTTGTGCCTAGTTGAGCTACCTAGTGGTCAAGTCGGACCCAGTGGTTGAGGTAGAGAGCCAAGTCAGGCTCAGTGAACCAAGTCGGGTTCACGGGATATCAAGTCGGACTCCTAACTGAAGGCCGATCCTTAGGTATCCGGATACTAGAGAGTTAGATGTATGTGAGTAAGTTATGAAATATGCAAACTGATGATTGATGTATGGTTGGTCATGGATATATGATATGAAATGTGCATTTGACATGTATGAGGTAGTATTTGACTATGTAAATTCTGTGGTATTAATTGAGTTGAGAATAAAGGTATATGACTTGTGCTAGAATGAAAATCGTGCAGGGATGCATTGGTAATACAAGGAGTAGGTATTGATGAATTTAATTATTCCGTTCTATATTGATTATGATATTTCAAACACTCACCCTTGTTGTGGTTTATTTAATTTTAGTGAACACTAACAGGGAGGATGTTAATACCCCGGAGGTGCGCCAAGCGAAAGATTGATGCCAAGGAATGAAGGGTGAATGAATTTATGTAATATATGAATATGTATGTAATAAGTTGTTAATTGTGTGTGAGTAGTTAATTATATCATGCTTGTATGAATGTTAAATTAACTTGGTGTGTTGAGATTGATGATGATGATGAATTATGGCACAGAGCCAATGATATATGCATGATGAATGATATGGGCAGGATCTGTTATATGCATGAGTGATGTATGTGATATGTGATTGATGTTTGGATTGATTTAGGAATGTTATGCATATAGCTAATTTATGGATTTAAGAAACTGGATAGGTGAAATTGAGACCCGGTGGGTTTCGAGACCCCCGGGAGGTACCAATAGGTCCCCTAGGGCATTTAGGACCTGTGTGTATTGGCCTTGGTCCAATTGGAACCCATTTAGGGTGTTTGGTGCAAGGGTTTTACATCTAGATGATTTAAATTTCATTTTGTGCATAACTTGCGCATACGTTAGAATTTTGGCGAACGGACGGCGCCAATAGTTCCAGAATGGGGAAAGCATGTGGCTTATGAAGTTACGTGGTAATCAGATTTGAAACGGGCCAATAGGGTAAGTTAAAAGTTGGCCGAATGTCTTAAATTGTGTAACAGCATCAGGTCTGCTACTGTCATGCCCACGCTACGCGTGAGGCCCCTGTTTCAGGTTTTTGAATTCTTCTCAATCTAAATGATTTCGAAACTTCTAAATGGATTAACTAATTTATATTTTTTGTACTTTTATTAAAATGACATGTTTTCTAATTGTGATATAATCTAATTATTTTAAAGTCAAAAAATTTATTGTGAAAATTAATAAAGCAAGTATAAATAAATGTAAATTGACGCAGGACGTCACATATCGCGACCCCTTGTTATTGTTTTTCGCTTTCTTGATGTACCTGTAGTGCTAAGATAACAACCCCTTTCCTTTGATTCAACTGCCCTCTCTATGCGAATTCTCTCTATATAATGTATATATGTTCAGCCTTGCTCTCTGTTTCTCTCGATGGGAACTATATGGCCATGCTTTTATTTTTCAAGTGGCGTGCATGTATCCCCCTTATTTGATTAACGTCTTGTATATATATAATAACAATCAGCCCCCTTTTTTCCTCATGGCGTCAGCTTATCATCTCATATATACCTCTTAAAAACTAATCCCCTCCTCTCAATTAGCATATATATATATATATATATGTATGTATGTGTGTGAACTCATTCTAAAAAAACTCTATCTTATTCTTTAAAACCTTTTCATCATTTTTTCTCTAATCTCTTCTCATATAAATTTGATCCCTTTTTCTTTTATAAAATTCAAATTTTAAACTTCCATTTCCTATTTAAAATTTAAAATTTCTCTAATATTAGATTCCATTTTTTTTAAGAATT
Source organism: Clitoria ternatea (assembly GCA_037962975.1). NCBI lineage: Eukaryota > Viridiplantae > Streptophyta > Magnoliopsida > Fabales > Fabaceae > Clitoria > Clitoria ternatea. The sequence goes on along the minus strand of CM075670.1, from coordinate 17,671,305 downwards.
CAAAATTTATGGTTCTTACAATGATTTATGATTTTTGAAGATCAAAACTCGGATCAACAATTTAAAATTCAAACAAGCTCACAGGTTCACTTTTTTTTCTTAAAAATTAAATCCTATGTTAGATTGATTTTTCGTCATTATTATTTATTATTTATTATATTTTTAAAAAATAAAATAGGTCTGGACAAAATTAGGTAGCAACACCAACCACGGAAATCCAACCGAAGAAACAACAAAGCTCACAACTAGAAATCACATGGCATACAAATTGCTCAGTGTATGGTTACCCGACATAAAACCACTCGGTATATAGTTACTCGACTCGTCCAATGAATGAGAACACATGACTAGGGGACTCATGTTCCCTCTGGATTAGCTAAGGTCCCCTTTATCACCTTATTTTAGGAGATTTTCTCTGTCTCTTTAACTCTAGAAAATTATCTTTATCTCTTTTATCTTAGGAAATTATCCTTATCTATTAGATTGAGTCAGAATCAAGACCCTTTTTTGGTGTATAATTAAGGCCCCAACGCCCCTTTTGTATTCAAATGATATTTTGAAATAAACCTTATTTTCCTAAAGTAATTCTTTAGAGTTTGATATTTTATATGCTTAGAGTGAATAAATATCATTCTTAATTACTTTAATTTTAATTTCAAAACTTTTAGTATATAATATATAAATACAAAATATATTTATAAATTAAACTTTCTAACTTTGAATGTAATAAATACGAATTTTGAAATTCAATCTAAATTAAATTTATATCTATTAATATTTCAAAATTTTAATATATTTTAATATAATATATTAAAACTAAAATTATATTTACAATTTTAAATTTTATAAAAACTACAATTGGATTTAAAATTGAAATATATAATAGAAGTAATATCGTTTTCTTACTATCAATTATATTGTTTTCTTACTATTATCAGGAAAATATGTAATATAATGCTAGAATATTAGTTTCTTATTATCGATTATATTTATAGATAAGTATATCTTTAGTTTAATTGTTTAGTATTATAGATCAAAATTGGAATTATTTATATATATATATATTAAAAATTAAATATAAAAATAGTAAATACACGGACATAATCTCTAGTCAACATACTAATCACTTTTAAAATTTAAGATTAATAAATCTAGATGATTAAAAACTATGAGATTAAAATTACACACACATATGAGAACTCAAAAAATATAATCAGAATGTGGGGAGATAGACGCTCTTCAAAAAATTGAGTGGCAGAAATGCAGAATGTGGTCCATGCAACCCGCCATTGAGCTTCTATAACCAAGGTTGGATTATGTGTCTTTGATGTGTTACGCAAATTTTACTGATTTAGTGTGTGTGGATTATTTTGTTTTGGAATATTAATTATGCGAAACAAACATTACATTTTATGTTAATGGCGTAATACGTCATTAAGATTAAAAAATTATTTTTGAGTGTAAGACAAATCTTCCACCTAATTTTTAAATTTTAAATTGGAGTGAGACTTACATCTCACACTATTTTAAATGTCTCATACAATTTTTATTTAGACATGTGGATTTTACGATGAGGCGTTAGACAGTTTGTTTAATTTTTATTTTTATTTCTTATTTTTAATTGTAATCGTAGAATTGTCATTTTGTGTTTTTAAAAATTTATAAAAATATTAAAAAATAAAAAAATATTTTTAATATTTTAAAAATTTTAAAAATAGAGAACAAAATAATAGTTTTATAATTAAAACAAAACGGCCTTGAAATATAAATGGATGGGGACGGACTCGTGACTAGATAAGTACTAAAAAGTAATTTTATTTTTCATTTTTATTACGAGCATTTTTTTATTTACGACATTTGCCAATTTAAATAAATGTCTTTTAAACCCAGATAAATTAATGTTATGTCATATTTTATACGAAACGAGGCTTACTTTGAATAATTAAACATTATAAAGACTAAATACAAATAATTAACTTTTATGATGGAATAGTAATAAAAATTATGCAGAAATTAAAATATAAAGCATAAATATGCAATTCTAGCTGGCCAGGGGTAACCATGATTGAGAAATGAGGACTATTGACGACAAAAAGAACTAGTTAAGCTTATAATAAATGCATCTTTTTGTCGTTTTGCGTCACACACAAATTTCCCTTATCCGCTTTCCTACATCAACATGACAGCTTGAACGATTTCTATAAGAGACTGTCGCTTGTTAATTAAGACCTTATAATTTATTGATTTAATAATTAAATATTAATCGTCATAAAAAAAATCAAATTAGTTTAATTATTTGTCATTATAACATTTTTTAAAAACTAACTTTTAGTAGTTTCTTTTCTAATTTATGTTCGTTATATCTGTTGATTTTTAAGGGTGTGTGTAGTTGAGACATTATTTTTCTAGTTTTCATTTACTAATTTTTTTGAAGTTTTTTTAAATTTTTTATTTTTTAGAAAAGTATGAGAAATTGTAAAAATATGTTCGGTTACCGATTTTCTATGTTAAAAAACTACAAAACATATTCAAATACAATCGGTTTTTATTTTATTTCTTATTTTTCTTTCACATTCTGAAAAAAATTGAAATACCGTGTTTTCTATTATTCTCATTTCGGAAAAATTTAGAATACTCGATCCATTTTACAATGAAAAATTTTAGAAAATTATTTTGGATAGTTTTTTAAATAATAGTTGTTTTCTTAAAAAAGTTTGGAATAGTGTTTTTTATTTTTTAAACATTTTCTTTGGAAAAATAGTTAAATGAACACATTTTCTTTTATTTTCCTGTGTACTCTTAAAATATTTTTTTATCTTTTTTGAAAAATATCCCAACTAAATACACCATAAGCTAGTTATATATTTTAATTCAATAAGCTATATAAATTTTGTCATACGGTTAATCCATCATTAATTGATATATTAATTGTAACATCCTGAATAATTAAGTTAAAATCTATGATTGGCGGAAAATATTAATAATTGTTCTCAAATTTAATTAAGATTTTTGGGAATTATTATTATTAATACAATTATAAATAATTAAATATTGTGGGAATAAATAAATTTATTTGATTGATTACTTATAAAGTTAAATGGGGTGTAATTAGATGAAGGTAAATTTAAAAGTTACCACTAAGGGTTAAAAGTAAAAGTTTTAATTAAAACTTTAAAAGAAAAATATAAAAGAAATAAGGAAATGACCATTTCACCCTTGGATTTTAAATAATAACAAATTTCATCTTCTTCTTCCTCATTTCACGCTAACATCTTCTTCTTCTTCTCCCTCACATTGCCGTGAGCTTGCATGCTCCAAGGGAAGGTCCGTTCAGCGTTGAAACTTCGAAGTAACTACATTTCTGGAATCGCGACTTTGAGGTGAGCGTTATGGACCCATCAAATTGAGTTATCTTTCTCCCTCTTCACTTTCTCTCTCTCTAGCCGATGGCCTTGCATGGAGGGAGGAACTTCTGTTTTCTACTCCTCTAGTGCATGTGAGCTTGAAAACGGTATTTAGAACGATGAGAGTAGTATAACGTTAATGGATTTTGCATTTCGACCTCTGTAGGTAGCGAAACGAACGTCGGAGGATCGAGTGGTGAAGCGGGTGCTGGATTCGAAAGTAGGACCTTGAACCAAGCATCTAGAGGACGCAACCGACATCAAGAACAAATCGTCAAAGCTTGGAATCGAGGTAAGGGGGTGTTCGGGTCGTAATTAATTAGAATAGGTACGTAGACGGAATTGAATTATTTAATCAAACATTGGAATAATGAGAATAGTTATTGAATGATAATTGTATATGTATGTATGTGGGAATGTGAAGTGTAATTAGTTTATGGTGATTATGAGATTAAAGTGTTTTACATTGTGATAAATCGATATGTTTAGTGGCGTTGTGATAGCGGGCTTGACAAGTAGGTCGCCCATCTGATGAGTATGATCTGTTGATGATGGCCACATGATATATGATACGAGGAATGTGATATTTATATGTATGATTATGTGGTGTGGGACGGCCGACGGTATGTATAGCCCCTTGTTTTCTGGCTCTCGTGGTTTTTGTACCCAGTTGAGCTACCCAGTGGTCAAGTAGGACCCAGTGGTTGAGGTGGAGAGTCAAGTAGGACTCGGTGGACCAAGCAGGGTTCACGGGGTGTCAAGTAGGACCCCCGGCTGAAGGCCGATCCTTTAGTATCCGGATACTAGGTGTCGAATTTATATGAGAGTCAGTTGTGTTATTCAATGAACTTGTTGGCATTGGGTAATGATATGTATATGTTATATTATGTCTGTTGGTTGTGTATTGCATTTTATGATACTGAAACTTGAATGAAGCTAAGGATTTATAAGTACAAATTTGGTAGATAATGAAACGTGAAATTAAATGCATAAGGTAGAGTTAGTGAATTAGCACTAGTGATAGCATTGCAGTGATCATGTGTTTTATCATTTAATTACCGTTCTAGATTAATTATGATACCAAATACTCACCCTTGTTGTGGTTTCCTTTTAATTTAGTAACCAGTGACAGGGAGGAGGTTGAAGCCCCAGAGGTGCGCCAAGCGGAGAACTGATGCCAAGGAGTGATGAGAATTATGTGAAGAACTAAGGTTTTGATATCAACAACATATATGCAAGACATGATTAACAACATGGACGCAAGACTTGAAGATTTAGTATACCATGTCAAGCACAAAAAGAGTCATGAAATCAATGAAATATTGTCATCATCAAAAAGGAGGAGAATGAAGACCATGAAGGATTTTGATAATGACAAGGCCAATGCCAGAGATCAAGAATGAAGATCCAAGACCAAGGCATAATTAAAGTAAGACTCTATAAAAAGAAAGTACGGCCATTAATATAAAAAGTTTTTAAAATTTCATACATTCTGATGGAATGTAATTGATTACCTCATTAGTGTAATCGATTACCTCAGCAATGTAATCGATTACTGTAACACCCTCAGTTACACCTAATAAATTCTAGAAAAACTCGTAATTTTTTTTTTTACTAAAGATATGATTGTTAAAAAGAAACTATCGGAATAAATTATATACATTATTTTTGAAATACCTCACAAATATTATTAAAAACTTTATAAAGTATTTGTACATTCATCCGAAGAAAATAAACATTAAACATTATAAGAAAGAGAGGAAACTCCATGGCCCAGAAGCAGTTACTAATTAACATTATTTATTCATTGGACCACGGTATTCATACCGAGCTCCCTTTCTAGAACGTGCTATATTTACTGCTGATATTCTTCGATCCTTCCCTCTGAACCATCAATTTAGAATATATGAAACAAAAACACGGAGAAAGGAGTGAGAAACAGAATATAATATTTCCGAATAAGACATAAGCAACAAAGGGTTTTCACAACCAATACATAATAATATCAATCACAATCACATACACAATCAATTATGAATGCATGAATGTTATGCAATATCTTCATCATAACTTATCTATATATGTGGGCCCTTAAATTTTAATTTGCACTGGGCCAACCAGGAGTTTACACTGTTCCATAAGTCCGGATAATAATAATATGAACAGCTCAACTGGCATGGAAACACTTAGAGACTAGTCAGATTGAGAAAGTTTTTATTGTGAAAGTACCCGACACTAGGGAGCTACCCCAGGTCCCCTGAAGCACCCTTTCACACTCTCTCATCCCAAGGCTCGTAAATAAGCCTCCTCTAATGTATCCTCGGTTTCTATAATCCGTCCCCAGACAATATTATTTCATTTCACTTTCATTATCCATGATGCATGAACTACTCGCGTATTGAGTTGGTTAAGGCTTTTAGAAACTCAATTATTAAATCCCTTAAAGGTTTACAATATCATTTCAATAAACTGTACATTTTCTCAGTTCTCTGAATTTCTATCCCACAGAAATAAATTTGGTACAGTTTTTGAATCTCACTGAAATTGAGTTTCTAAGCCTTAAATATCTAAAAACTTTATCATATAAAACTTTACATAATCTTTCTCAAATTAAATCTTAACAAAATCAAATTTAGGAATCTCAATTATTTCCAAATATATTTAGTTATTAAGTTGGAAAAAATAAAACAATTTTCTTTCAAAAAAATTTTGTTTTATTAAAAGAGAATAATTATTAACCAAAAATACTTAAAATTATAAAATTTTTCTTTAACTCAAGATTTAATTAAATAAATTCTCATAAAATATTTTCTTTCTAAAATAAATACTAATTTTTATTTTTATTTTTCTAAATATTGAAAATAAAGTTAATAAAAATAATTTCTAAGAAGAAATAAAAGATAATAAAATTTAAAGAGTAAGGTAAGAAATTCTTACTGAATTTTAGCTTTCCGTCATGCTCGCTATATGCTCAAACTCCACATTACAATATCATCAATCAAAATCAAACAATATCAATCATAACTAAATATCATCAATCAATCAATCATAATCAAATCAATTAAATATCATTAATACATATCATAATACAAAATTTAATGATTATTAATATAGTCAATTTTAGTCCTTTTGGTCAATTCCTCGCATAGGTATATGTAAGTCCATATAATCCAGTCCTTGCATAGGTATAGTTCAGTCCATATGGGTCATAATGGTCCAAGTCCTTGCATAGGTATAGTCCAGTCCATATAGGTCATAATGGTCCAAGTCTTTGCATAGGTATGTTAGAGTTAGTTAACCGGATATTTAATTTAAAATTTATTAAAAATGTTAAGTTAAAAAGTTAATATTTTAAAATAATAATATTATTAAATTTAAAAGGAGTAGGGGACTCCTCCCATTATTCTTATGTCTTTTCATATTATAATTCTTATCTCACTCCCCCTTACCTTGAGTCGTTACCAAAAAGAGATTTGCTTTGCGCCTCCGATTTCTAGAAATATTAATATCAATCTTATTTTAGTATAAGCATAAGACGAAGATTAAGATTACTACTTAAAACAGAAATGGTAAATTCTGAATAGTGAATAGTGAATAGTGAATAGTGAATAGTGAATAGTGAATAGTGAATAGTGAATCGTGAATAGTAACGGTAAATAGTAAAACGTGAATAGTAACGGTAAATAGTAACAGTAAATAGTAAATCGTGAATAGTAACGGTAAATAGTAACAGTAAATAGTAATTTACTATTTGAATAGTAATTTACTATTAAAATAGTAATTTACTATTGAAATAGTGTTTACTATGCAGAATAGTAACTTAAAATAATATTATTTTCAGTATAATAACAGATTTCTAAAAACGATATAGAAATAATCTAAAAAAATATAAAAGAGAAGTATTCTTACCTTAGGATTTTGGCAGAACCTTCTCTCCAAAAACTTTTCTTCTCTCTCTCACTTCCACCACTATCTCACTAGCACTACTGTATTAAGAAAACTTAATCTGAAATTGTGAATTCTAAAGAAGAAATCCTTCGGTATTTATAGGAAAAAATTTTACTATGCATTTCATTATTTTAATATAAAAGTACTATGCATTTTTGAATTTTTTATTCCAGGTTACTATGCATTCTTTGAAAATTTTGTACATGCACAGTGTTTTGCATAGTAACTGTCGGCAGAATTATTAAGCCAAATAGTAACCTTTCACTCGGTATATTTTAAATATTCAAAATGAGTCCTTTTTGAAATTTAGCGATATTATATCAGTCCTCACTAATTTTATACTGAGTAATATAAAGTTGAAATTTTAAAAATCTAAAATTTTCTGTTAATAAAAATTTATTGATACGTTTCTAATTTTTAAACGATTGGAAAAAATCAAGATTTTTCTCAAACCGATAATTTTTAGATAAGTCTACTTGAAACGGATTTTATAAAATTTTCTTATAATTTAAATTCACTTTCTTGTAAATATTTTTAATTTAAGTCACTTATATGAATTTAAAATTATTTAAAAAATATTATTTTTATTAAAAAATTCCAAAATTCCAAAAAATTCTAAAAAATCATAAATAATACGTAGATTAAAAAGTTCTAAAGAACCATAATTTAATTCCTTCAAAATTTTAATATAAAAATAAAAATAGGGGTGTTACAACTCTACTCCCCTTAGAAAATTTCGTCCTCGAAATTTACATAATCAGTAAAACAAATGAGGATGAGACTCTTTCATCTCAGTTTCTAGTTCCCATGTAGCATCTTCTCCTCTCGTTTCACTCCAAATAACCTTTACAAGCGGAATTGTCTTGTCTCTTAATTGTTTTATTCTTCTGTCACTTATTCTAACAGGTGGTGCATCATATGTAAGATTATCTTTAACTTGTATGACATCAGGTTCAATAACATGTGTAGGATCAGATATATACTTTCGCAAGTTTGACACATGAAAAACATTATGGATATTAGAAAGAAAAGGTGGTAATGCTATTTGGTAGGCAAGGGGACTAACTTTATGAATTATTTGGTATGGACCGATAAATCTAGGAGTTAGTTTTCGAGATTTCATTGCCCGACCGACCCCAGTCATAGGTGTGACTTTCAAGAATACATGATCGCCTTCTTGAAATTCGAGCGGCTTTCTTCTTTTGTCATAGTAACTTTTCTGCCTGCTCTGTGTTGCCTTCATCTTTTCCTGAACTATTTTGATTTTATCCGTGGTTTGTTGTACCAACTCTGGTCCTAGCATCAAGTTTTCACCAGTCTCAAACCAACATAGCGGGGTCCTACATTTTCTTCCATATAATGCTTCAAAAGGTGCCATGCCAATGCTAGCATGGAAACTGTTGTTGTAGGTAAACTCCACATATGGTAAGAATTGATTCCAACTTCCTTTATGTTCTAACACACAAGCTCGTAACAAGTCTTCTAGAGATTGGATTGTTCTTTCTGATTGTCCATCCGTCTGAGGATGATATGCTGAACTCAGACGCAGTCTTGTTCCCAAAGCCTTGTGCAAGCTCTTCCAGAATTGTGATGTAAAACGAGGGTCCCGATCAGAAATGATACTTGAAGGAATTCCATGCAATCTCACAATCTCCTCGATGTATAATTTTGCCAGCTTCTCCATAGAGTAACGAATGTTGATAGGAATAAAGTGGGCAGTTTTGGTTAATCTATCAACTATTACCCATATTGAATCATGTCCTAATGGAGTTTTAGGTAAAGAAGTCACAAAATCCATGGTAATGCTATCCCATTTCCATTCTGGTATTTCCATTGATTGTAGCATTCCAGGGGGTTTTTGATGTTCCACTTTAACCTTCTGGCAAATTAGACATGCAGCCACATACTCTGCCACCGCTTTCTTCATTCCAGGCCACCAAAATAATTTCTTCAAATCTTGATACATTTTAGTAGCTCCGGGATGAATGCTCATATAACTTTTATGACCTTCTTCCAAAATTGCTTTCCTCAACTCCTCTTGATCAGGGATACACACTCGATCCTTATACCTCAATAATTGGTCACTTCTTACATTGAACTCGACTTCTTTTCCTTGTTTCAAGAGTTCTTTCTTCTCTTGCAGGAATTCATCCTCTTTTTGAGCCTCTAAAACTTGTCTCAGGAATTCACTTGTCACTTGCAACGCTCCTAATCTGTAGCTGTTAGCATTAACCTTTACTGCTAGGTTAAGATCTCTGAAGTTCTCTATCAATTCCAGCTCTTTAATCATCATCGTGGACGCATGTAGAGACTTTCGACTTAAAGCATCAGCTACTACATTCGCTTTTCCAGGATGGTATTGCAACTCAAAGTCGTAGTCCTTTAAGAACTCCATCCATCTCCGTTGCCTCATGTTTAACTCCTTTTGATCGAATAAATACTTGAGACTCTTATGATCGCTAAACACATCGAATGTTGCACCATATAGATAATGCCTCCAAATCTTTAAGGCAAAAACTACAGCGGCTAACTCTAAGTCATGGGTAGGGTAGTTAATCTCATGTTGCCTTAATTGACGTGACGCATAGGCTACAACCTTCTTGTCTTGCATGAGTACACTTCCTAGTCCTTGTTTAGACGCATCACAGTAAACTTCAAAACTTCGATGTGGATCGGGGAGTACTAACACTGGCGCAGAAGTAAGTCGATCTTTCAGCTCTTGGAAACTATTCTCACATTGTGTCGTCCACACAAAAGGTTGTCCTTTCCGTGTTAACTTGGTCAATGGGTATCCTAGCTTTGAAAAGCCTTCAATGAATCTCCTATAGTATCCAGCCAAGCCCAAGAAACTTCTAATCTCAGTGATCGTGGTTGGTCTCTCCCATTTTAAAACTGCTTCCACCTTGGAAGGGTCTACAGCTATTCCTCCTTGACTAATTACATGTCCTAAAAAGTTTACTTCTTCCAACCAGAATTCACACTTCGACAACTTTGCATACAGTTGTTTCTTTTTCAGGATTTCCAACACAACCTTTAAGTGTTCAACATGTTCTTCTCTACTTTTAGAGTACACTAATATATCATCAATGAACACCACTACAAATTTATCTAGATATGGATGAAAAATCCTATTCATGTAATCCATGAATACGGCTGGTGCATTAGTTACACCAAAAGGCATTACTAGATATTCGTAATGGCCATAGCGTGTTCTAAAAGCAGTTTTCGATACATCTTCTTTCTTCACCCTTATTTGATGGTATCCAGACCTCAAATCAATTTTGGAGAACACCGTGGCACCACGCAGCTGATCCATCAAGTCGTCAATCCTTGGTAGAGGATATCTGTTCTTGATTGTCACCTTGTTCAGTTGTCGATAATCTACACACAACCTCATGCTACCATCCTTCTTCTTAACCAACAACACTGGTGCACCCCAGGGGGATACACTGGGTCGTATAAACTGCTTCTCTATCATCTCTTCAAGTTGTTTCTTCAACTCTGCTAATTCTAGAGGTGACATTCGGTATGGTGCAATTGAAATGGGTCCAACTCCAGGTACTAGATCAATGGAAAATTCCACATCTCTTTCTGGGGGTAAACCAGGGATATCTTCAGGAAAAACGTCAGGAAATTCACACACAACCGGTAGATTTTTGATTTTTGATTCTTGCTCTCCTTTCGTTGAAAGCAATAGCATGAATCCTTGAGCCCCTCCTTTTAAAGAGGCACTCACTTGGTTGGCGGTTAGAAATCTCGAATCCTCAGGATTCAAATTCACTGGTTCTCTAAACATTATGGTTTTATTATGACAATCTATTAGAACATGATTGTCAGACAACCAATCTAGCCCAATAATAACTTCTAAGCCAGAAAGGGGTAAACAGAAAAGATTAGCCTTAAAGTCCCTACCATCTATGACAATAGGGCATTTCCAACAAGCTTTAGAAGTGACAATGGGATTGTTTCCAGGAGTATGTACAGATAAGTCAAATGGCAGTTCTATCACAGGTAATTTTAGTTTTTCTACACAGTCATTGGCAATAAAGGAATGTGATGCACCTGAGTCATACATAACAGTTAAAGAAATCTTATTAATGATACACTTACCTTCTACCATGGAATCAGCATGAGATGCTTCTTCTCCAGTGATTGCAAAAACCTTTCCTTTTGCTTTCGGCCTTCCGACTGCACTGTGCGCGCCTCCTTGAGTATTTATACTTGTACTTGCACCTTCAGGGTTTTCTCTCTTCATCTCTGGGCAATCCTTGATGTGATGACCTGGTTTGTTACACTTAAAGCAAACATAAGTGTTTTTAGGACAATCCCTTTTCAAATGGGGTCCTCCACAGATAAAACATTTAAAATTTGGTGCAGATGTTGGATAATAGCTTCCAGTTGAAGCTTGGGGTCTGTTAGGAACAGATGCTGCTCCAAACCGGCGAAATGGTGCTTGGTAAGGCTTATTCCTTCTGAAATCTCTTCTTTGGTGATGGTGAGGTCCTCCACTTCTTATCTCTCCTGCCTTGTGAATGGGCTCACGACTTTTGGTCATTCTATCCTTATGGTCTTCTTCAAAGATTCTGCAGCGATTTACCAATACAGAAAATTCACGGATTTCCTGCATTCGTATAGCTTCCTTAATTTCTGGCCGCAGTCCATTTACAAACTTTGCACACCGATCTCTTTCATTAGTAGCATCATTATAATGAGAATGAAAACGAGATAGCTCTTCAAACCTGGATGCGTACTCTCCAACGGTCATATTTCCTTGGGTCAGCGACAGGAATTCGAATTGTCTTTTCTCTTTAACATCAGCTGGAAAGTATTTCTCTAGAAACATATCCTTGAAATAGTCCCAAGTGATCTCCACGTCGTTGACTTCGAATTGTTTACGCATGCTATCCCACCAATGTTCGGCATCCTCAGATAAGGCATAAGTAGCGAAGACTACCTTATCAGCTTCATTACATTGCAATGCTCGAAAGATCTTCTCTATCTCTCGAATCCAGATTTGTGCTCCATCGGGGTTATATCCTCCCTTGAAACGAGGTGGATTGCGTTTTTCGAATAGGTCCAGCCTTCTCAAGGCATCGTTACCTTGACCTTCACGTGCTCCCATTGCATTGATTAAGCGTTCTACAACTCCAGCAAGATCGTTTCCAGCCATTAGTTTCCTGTTTCACAGTAACTGAGATTTGTCACATCAATCACAGTTACTACCAAGTCAGATATTCTACCTATACAGAGTTTACAGACAAAGCAAGATAGACCTTTTCCCCAGGCCTATTGGATTAACTGCTCTGATACCACTTTGTAACACCCTCAGTTACACCTAATAAATTCTAGAAAAACTCGTAATTTTTTTTTTACTAAAGATATGATTGTTAAAAAGAAACTATCGGAATAAATTATATACATTATTTTTGAAATACCTCACAAATATTATTAAAAACTTTATAAAGTATTTGTACATTCATCCGAAGAAAATAAACATTAAACATTATAAGAAAGAGAGGAAACTCCATGGCCCAGAAGCAGTTACTAATTAACATTATTTATTCATTGGACCACGGTATTCATACCGAGCTCCCTTTCTAGAACGTGCTATATTTACTGCTGATATTCTTCGATCCTTCCCTCTGAACCATCAATTTAGAATATATGAAACAAAAACACGGAGAAAGGAGTGAGAAACAGAATATAATATTTCCGAATAAGACATAAGCAACAAAGGGTTTTCACAACCAATACATAATAATATCAATCACAATCACATACACAATCAATTATGAATGCATGAATGTTATGCAATATCTTCATCATAACTTATCTATATATGTGGGCCCTTAAATTTTAATTTGCACTGGGCCAACCAGGAGTTTACACTGTTCCATAAGTCCGGATAATAATAATATGAACAGCTCAACTGGCATGGAAACACTTAGAGACTAGTCAGATTGAGAAAGTTTTTATTGTGAAAGTACCCGACACTAGGGAGCTACCCCAGGTCCCCTGAAGCACCCTTTCACACTCTCTCATCCCAAGGCTCGTAAATAAGCCTCCTCTAATGTATCCTCGGTTTCTATAATCCGTCCCCAGACAATATTATTTCATTTCACTTTCATTATCCATGATGCATGAACTACTCGCGTATTGAGTTGGTTAAGGCTTTTAGAAACTCAATTATTAAATCCCTTAAAGGTTTACAATATCATTTCAATAAACTGTACATTTTCTCAGTTCTCTGAATTTCTATCCCACAGAAATAAATTTGGTACAGTTTTTGAATCTCACTGAAATTGAGTTTCTAAGCCTTAAATATCTAAAAACTTTATCATATAAAACTTTACATAATCTTTCTCAAATTAAATCTTAACAAAATCAAATTTAGGAATCTCAATTATTTCCAAATATATTTAGTTATTAAGTTGGAAAAAATAAAACAATTTTCTTTCAAAAAAATTTTGTTTTATTAAAAGAGAATAATTATTAACCAAAAATACTTAAAATTATAAAATTTTTCTTTAACTCAAGATTTAATTAAATAAATTCTCATAAAATATTTTCTTTCTAAAATAAATACTAATTTTTATTTTTATTTTTCTAAATATTGAAAATAAAGTTAATAAAAATAATTTCTAAGAAGAAATAAAAGATAATAAAATTTAAAGAGTAAGGTAAGAAATTCTTACTGAATTTTAGCTTTCCGTCATGCTCGCTATATGCTCAAACTCCACATTACAATATCATCAATCAAAATCAAACAATATCAATCATAACTAAATATCATCAATCAATCAATCATAATCAAATCAATTAAATATCATTAATACATATCATAATACAAAATTTAATGATTATTAATATAGTCAATTTTAGTCCTTTTGGTCAATTCCTCGCATAGGTATATGTAAGTCCATATAATCCAGTCCTTGCATAGGTATAGTTCAGTCCATATGGGTCATAATGGTCCAAGTCCTTGCATAGGTATAGTCCAGTCCATATAGGTCATAATGGTCCAAGTCTTTGCATAGGTATGTTAGAGTTAGTTAACCGGATATTTAATTTAAAATTTATTAAAAATGTTAAGTTAAAAAGTTAATATTTTAAAATAATAATATTATTAAATTTAAAAGGAGTAGGGGACTCCTCCCATTATTCTTATGTCTTTTCATATTATAATTCTTATCTCACTCCCCCTTACCTTGAGTCGTTACCAAAAAGAGATTTGCTTTGCGCCTCCGATTTCTAGAAATATTAATATCAATCTTATTTTAGTATAAGCATAAGACGAAGATTAAGATTACTACTTAAAACAGAAATGGTAAATTCTGAATAGTGAATAGTGAATAGTGAATAGTGAATAGTGAATAGTGAATAGTGAATCGTGAATAGTAACGGTAAATAGTAAAACGTGAATAGTAACGGTAAATAGTAACAGTAAATAGTAAATCGTGAATAGTAACGGTAAATAGTAACAGTAAATAGTAATTTACTATTTGAATAGTAATTTACTATTAAAATAGTAATTTACTATTGAAATAGTGTTTACTATGCAGAATAGTAACTTAAAATAATATTATTTTCAGTATAATAACAGATTTCTAAAAACGATATAGAAATAATCTAAAAAAATATAAAAGAGAAGTATTCTTACCTTAGGATTTTGGCAGAACCTTCTCTCCAAAAACTTTTCTTCTCTCTCTCACTTCCACCACTATCTCACTAGCACTACTGTATTAAGAAAACTTAATCTGAAATTGTGAATTCTAAAGAAGAAATCCTTCGGTATTTATAGGAAAAAATTTTACTATGCATTTCATTATTTTAATATAAAAGTACTATGCATTTTTGAATTTTTTTATTCCAGGTTACTATGCATTCTTTGAAAATTTTGTACATGCACAGTGTTTTGCATAGTAACTGTCGGCAGAATTATTAAGCCAAATAGTAACCTTTCACTCGGTATATTTTAAATATTCAAAATGAGTCCTTTTTGAAATTTAGCGATATTATATCAGTCCTCACTAATTTTATACTGAGTAATATAAAGTTGAAATTTTAAAAATCTAAAATTTTCTGTTAATAAAAATTTATTGATACGTTTCTAATTTTTAAACGATTGGAAAAAATCAAGATTTTTCTCAAACCGATAATTTTTAGATAAGTCTACTTGAAACGGATTTTATAAAATTTTCTTATAATTTAAATTCACTTTCTTGTAAATATTTTTAATTTAAGTCACTTATATGAATTTAAAATTATTTAAAAAATATTATTTTTATTAAAAAATTCCAAAATTCCAAAAAATTCTAAAAAATCATAAATAATACGTAGATTAAAAAGTTCTAAAGAACCATAATTTAATTCCTTCAAAATTTTAATATAAAAATAAAAATAGGGGTGTTACAACTACCATGTTTAAGTAATCGATTACAATATGAACGTTATGTTTTAAAACAGATTTTAAAAGGCAGTAATCGATTACCTCCTTTATGTAATCGATTACAACGTGATCAGAAAGCATGAAACATTGTTGAAACATTATAACTTTTCACAAAATATTATTTTATCCAAGAGGTACCTTTCCAATTATTTTAATCAATAATTTCACACCTCTTGAAGGTATTTCTACTCCTATAAATAGGGATGCCCATCATTTGCAAAAACACACCAACACCAACACCAACACCAACACCAACACCAAATACTTCCAATCTTTTCTTAAGAGCAATAATGGCCATATTCTCTTAATAGAGTTATTACTCTTTCTTGTTCCTCAATTTGTTCATCATACTCTTGAAGAGAGTTTTCTTGTAGAGTTCTTTATCTCTAAAGTGAGATTGATACTCAGAGTGGTGTATCTCTGAAGGGGTTCTTCTTGGATGTGGTGTAGCATCCAAGGGTGATGTTCTTGGATGTGGTGAAGCATCCAAGGGTGATGTGCTTGGGTGTGGTGTAGCATCCAAGGCATTTGTGATCGGGGTGTGAGTCCCCATTATGGTGTAATCAAGGGATTTGATTATAGTGAATTTCCTCAAGGGTGTCTTGAGAAGACTGGATGTAGGCAGTGGTTGGCCGAACCAGTATAAATCTCTGTTTGCACTTCTCTAACCCTTAAACTCTTTATGTTTTAAGCATTATTATTCAAATCATATATCATTGCATATTGAGTTTTCAGAGGAGAAATTTATTAGTGAAAAAAAGTTCTTGACTACTCAATTCACCCCCCTCTCGAGTTATAGGAGGCCACCTAGACTAACAAGTGGTATCAGAGCTAGTTTCTTGGAAAAGGTTTAACAACCTCAAGAAGATCCATGGCCTCTTTCAATCCCATCTTTCCTGAGGGAAACTCCATACATAGACCTCCTGTATTTAACGGAGTAGGATATCAATATTGGAAAACCCGTATGCAAATATTCATAGAAGCTAATGATATAGACATATGGGACTCCATTGAGAATGGTCCATTCATACCAACCAAAGTAGTTGGAGAAGTAACCATGATCAAACCAAGAAGTGAATGGACTGATGCAGACAAAACAAAAGTACAATACAACCTCAAGGCCAAAAATATAATAACCTCAGCCTTAGGGATGGACGAATACTTTAGAATATCTAATTGCAAGACAGCAAAAGAGATGTGGGATACCTTAGAAGTAACTCACGAAGGAACAAGCGAAGTTAAGAGATCAAGAATAAATACCCTAACTAGGGAGTATGAGTTGTTTAGAATGAACAAAATGAAAGCATACAAGACATGCAAAAGAGATTCACTCATATAATCAATCATCTTGCATGCTTGGGAAAAACCTTTTCAAATGAAGATTTGATTGATAAAGTATTAAGATGTTTAAACAGGGAATGGTAACCAAAAGTAACTGCTATATCAGAATCAAAAGATTTGTCAAACATGTCCCTTGCAACACTCTTTGGAAAATTACAAGAGCATGAACTCGAGCTTGAAATATTGAATCAACATGAGGAAAGCAACAAAAAGAAGAAAAGTATTACTCTAAAAGCATCATCATCAACCATTGAAAAATATGATGAAGAAGATGATGAAGAAGATGATGAAGAAGGTATAAATGATTATAATGACCTTAAATTATTTGTTAAACAATTTAACAGGTTTCTAAAGAAAAAGGAAGGGCAAAGGAAGCCAAACTTCAAGAATTCCTTCAAAAATGATGAATCTAACCAAGGTCCAAAATGCTTTGAATGCGGAAAATATGGACATATGAAAATGGAGTATCCAACACTAAATAAGAAGTCTGACAAGCAAGAGAAAAAGTATCCTAAAAATAAAAGAAGAGCATATATTGCCTGAGATGAAAATGATCTAAGCTCGTCCAAGGAATCAGACCATGAAGAAATGAATCTCTGCCTGATGGCAAATACCGAAGAGGTAATAGATTCAAACCCTACTTTTGATGAATTGCAAGATGCATTTGAAGATCTTCATAATGAGTATCAAAAGTTAGCTAAAATTTTTTTTAACATCAAAAACACTAACCTGAGCTTAAAAGAAAACTTATCAAAACTCCATCAAGAACTAGGACAGGTTAAAATAGAAAAGGAAAACTTAGAAACTAAGTATAAGATTGAAACTACTAATAGTCATACATGCTCAACATGTCAAAAGCATATTCTAGAGATAAATGACTTAAAAAATAAATTAGCTAAATTTACTATGGGAAGAGACAACCTAGATATACTCCTTGGAAAACAAAAATGTCATTTTAAAGCAGAACAAGGATCTGATCCTTCCAAAAAGGAAAAGTTGTAGAAAAATTTCTTTATTTCACAAAAGACCTCAACTAGCCCATTTGTTAAATTCTCTCATTATGTGAGAAAAGGTCACAGTGCATCAACATGTCATATAAGGAACAAAGGTTATACTGAGACAAAAATGATTTGGGTTCCTAAGAATATATTATCCACGTCTAACCCACAAGGACCTAAGAAAATTTGGGTACCAAGATCAAATGTTTATAATGGTGCAGGAATTATCATTGATGGGAGGCACTTAAGGATTAACTCTTACCCACAAGAAAAGTCAACACATTTCTTGAAGCATCTATCAATCAACAAGTAACAAAGAGCAATATCAAAATAACGAGTGACATCAAACAACAAGGTGCATCACTCTCTGCTAAAACTTTATGCTCTTATACTCTTTTTGCCATTGACAAAGGGGGAGTAATATATGAGAAGCAAAATAAGAGAAAAATCAATCAAACCTTGTCAACTAAACCAAAATTAAGGGGGAGAAAATCTTGTATCTTGCATGCTGTTTATTTTTCTTCTCAGGAAATATTGTCAATATCAAAAAGGGGGAGAATGAAGAACTAAGGTTTTGATATCAACAACATATATGCAAGACATGATTAACAACATGGACGCAAGACTTGAAGATTCAGTATACCATGTCAAGCACAAAAAGAGTCATGAAATCAATGAAATATTGTCATCATCAAAAGGGGGAGAATGAAGACCATGAAGGATTTTGATAATGACAAGGCCAATGCCAGAGATCAAGAATGAAGATCCAAGACCAAGGCATAATTAAAGTAAGACTCTATAAAAAGAAAGTACGGCCATTAATATAAAAAGTTTTTAAAATTTCATACATTCTGATGGAATGTAATCGATTACCTCATTAGTGTAATCGATTACCTCAGCAATGTGATCGATTACCATGTTTAAGTAATCGATTACAATACGAACGTTATGTTTTAAAACAGATTTTAAAAGGCAGTAATCGATTACCTCCTTTATGTAATCGATTACAACGTGATCAGAAAGCATGAAACATTGTTGAAACATTATAACTTTTCACAAAATATTATTTTATCCAAGAGGTACCTTTCCAATTATTTTAATCAATAATTTCACACCTCTTGAAGGCATTTCTACTCCTATAAATAGGGATGCCCATCATTTGCAAAAACACACCAACACCAACACCAACACCAACACCAACACCAACACTAAATACTTCCAATCTTTTCTTAAGAGCAATAATGGCCATATTCTCTTAATAGAGTTATGACTCTTTCTTGTTCCTCAATTTGTTCATCAAACTCTTAAAGAGAGTTTTCTTGTAGAGTTCTTTATCTCTAAAGTGAGATTGATACTCAGAGTGGTGTATCTTTGAGGGGGTTCTTCTTGGATGTGGTGTAGCATCCAAGGGTGATGTTCTTGGATGTGGTGAAGCATCCAAGGGTGATATGCTTGGGTGTGGTGTAGTATCCAAGGCATTTGTGATCGGGGTGTGAGTCCCCATTGTGGTGTAATCAAGGGATTTGATTATAGTGAATTTCCTCAAGGGTGTCTTGAGAAGACTGGATGTAGGCAGTGGTTGGCCGAACCAGTATAAATCTCTGTTTGCACTTCTCTAACCCTTAAACTCTTTATGTTTTAAGCATTATTATTCAAATCATATATCATTGCATATTGAGTTTTTAGAGGAGAAATTTATTAGTGGAAAAAAGTTCTTAACTACTCAATTCACCCCCCCTCTCGAGTTATAAGAGGCCACCTAGACTAACATTATGAATTGAACGGTGTGTGTAATGCATCGTATGTATGGAATGAGATAATATGTTTTTCATATGTGTGGGGTTAATCTAGAATATAGCTAAAGTAGTTATGTTTTGGTAAGACCAATACAACTTGAGTTATGAATGTTTGTGATAAGTAATGAGTAGAATTTGCATGTTGGTTGAGGAGAAGATGAAACTTATATATATGTATATAGATGATGAATTATATGGATAGGTTTTGTTTATCTTTGTGAAGATTGTTCATTGCCTTGATGATTAGAGTGTGAATTACATGCGAACTGTGTATGAATTGTTAGCATTTAGATGATAAGTTTGACTGGAATGCAATTGATGAATTAAAATTCGAGTTGAGGTGCAATCAGTAAGTGGAATCAGTTTTAATTTCTTGCTTGAATGTATGTTAATGGGTAAATTAGGTCA
Organism: Clitoria ternatea; assembly: GCA_037962975.1. NCBI lineage: Eukaryota > Viridiplantae > Streptophyta > Magnoliopsida > Fabales > Fabaceae > Clitoria > Clitoria ternatea. Next base: position 17,650,961 of record CM075670.1, on the reverse strand, counting down.
ATAAATGTATGAAAAAGGTTTGAAAATGATGGATTTTATGGAAACTTTAAGTTTCCCCAATTGTACTGCATAACTCGCTCAAGCGAGGTGAATTCTTGCTCAAGCGAGAGTGCTCTGTACCTGTAGTGTGGCCTCTGGCCAAATTTCGCTCAAGCGAGGAAGATTCTCGCTTAAGCGAGACTTGTGCGTATCATGTGGGTGTGGTTACTGGATGAATCTTGCTCGGGTGGATTCAATCTCGCTCGAGCGAGGGCCAGAGGGATTGGTTCTGTGTCTATTTCGCTTGGGCGAATGTGACTCGCCCAAGCGAAGAAGGGGAGTTTAGGACTGGAGTGATCTTGCCCAAGCGAGTATAATCCGCTTAAGCGAGTAACAATGGTGATGCCACTGGACCAATTTCGCTTAAGCGAGAAAATTCTCGCTCGAGCGAAATAAGGCCCTGATGTGCAAGGACACTCTCGCTCAAGCGTGATCGTGGTCCGCCTGGGAATGAGATGGAAAACTCGCTCAAGCGAGTAGGAACTTGCTCAAGCGAGTAGGAACTCGCTCAAGCGACTTTCACTGGATTCGCTCAAGCGAGTGAGGGTCTCGCTCAAGCGAGTAACCCCTGATTCAAATCTTTCTTCTTTTGCTTCACTTAATCAATTCCTTTTTTTATTTGATTTAATTATTTTATTTTTAATTATTATTTTGAGCATGTTTAGTGAAGATAAATGTCATTTTGAATTAGGACTTAATTAAGTATTATTAAACGTGAAATTTTTTTGGTGAAAATTAATTAAACGAACATAAATAAATGTAAAATGGCGAAGGACATAATATTAATTGATTTAGGTTTTGTTTAGATTGAGAAAGGAAGTGTGATAAAAAAAATAGGAATGAAGAAAATAGGAGGATGAAAAAATGGAAATGAGATAAAAAATGTTATTTAAATGGATAGAATATAAAAAAGTAAAAAAGAAAACTCACTTGTTTAGATGAGTATAGATAATTGAGTGGAATATTAATAAAATGAATAAATGATCTTATAAAATTAATTTAAAAATAAGTTTAAATATAAAATCTAACAATTTTTCTTTTGAGTATTTCTTATCAATATAAAATTATTTATCATTCATTATTTATTTTATATCATAAAAATTTATTTAATGTTAAACTTTAAAAACAAAATTTCAACTCCCATTTTTCTTTCAAATCAAAGGAATTTTTTTTAGTGAAAAACTTAAATTTTTATATTTTCTTCCTTTTTCCCCACTTAACTTATAGATGAAATCTATTCTTATAAAAAAAATGATAATGTTTTTTTTCTCTCCCTCTAACTATATTTTTTCAATTATTTCAATTCCATACAACATCCCGTCAAAATCCCTAGACTTAATCCTCAGGGTTACTAAAATTATAGAAAACTTTCATGATTCAAACACGACATCCCGACGAATTAATCCAAGGACCCAAGTGACACACAACTTAATAATGCTCAGCGGAAACATAACCTATAACATCCCTAAAATTAAATTTCACGTAATTTAAATTGATTAATTACTTAAATGGAATGAGTTAAACTATCCCTATGTGGTTGAGTTAATTTTTAGAACTTACCGGGTAAGTTTCGGGTAATTGTTAATTACCCGGTTGGTTTTAAAATTAACTAGACATGCCAAGTTACTAAAATACCCTTAAATTTTAACATTGCAATGATTTGCCAATTTACTTCTCAATTCACATGTGCTTTACTGAAGGAAAGGAAATTAAAAATTGGAAATTAAAACTCATACTCACTCTCAGTTTCACGCATGCAGCAAGCCAAAAGGGAAAAATTGAAATTGCTTATCTTTCTATTCTTCTCCTTCCCGCAGGCACCCATCACCATTCCCCATCATTTTCTTCAATCCCTTCGAGCAAGTGCAAGGGTGTATGGTCCTTTTCTCCCTCTTGTCTCTTAAGCAGCCATGGCAACTTGAAGGAGTTCCCATTGTTGACAAATTTTGAGGTAAACCCATAAACCTATTTTTGGTTTTCCTCACCATTCACGGTTCCAAATTCTTGCAATTCCTTGGATTTAAGGCATTTTGAAGCTTGTGTAGTGTTGTGGGAAGCTTGGACGATGTTGGGGTTTTGAGTTCCGTTCATTGTTGGTAAGCTCCAAGATACCCATTGGTCGCTTTGATTCCGCTTTATGAGATTGGGTATTAATTGAATTAAATGTAATTTAGGAAATATTTTGGGAGTATTTCAGAGCTTTGGGTTCGATCGAAAGCGAATATTGAGGTAAAACGTGTTATCTGTAAGTTAATACTTACTGAAATAATAATGATTTAATGGCTTTTAGCTTAGACTACAATTTAATGGCAATTATGGTGTTAAAATGTATTATTATTATTTTTAGGAAGTTATTTGATTGAGAAATTATGATCAGAGAGAGATTGATTAACGTAGGATAGCTCGGGGAGATTCTGGATTATTTATTTCCAAGTAGGGGGAGTTATTACATTTCAAATACATAGTTTATGGACGGTTTAAGGGTATATTAATATATTATGAATAATGTGTTTGTGAAACCTGAGGACTGAATTGTTTAACTTATGAGATAATTATGAAAGACCCTATTTTATGTGATATCTGTGAGATATTATTGTTATGATGATTCCATCCATAATGAAATTATTAAATTGCATGAGATGCTAATGATGATTGGAATGATTTTGATATATTACATGAGATGTGATAAATTGATGAAATAAATTTCCTATGCATGAGAAGTACTAGGATAATTGAATTGGTATATTGAAATATTGCATGAGATACAAGTGGATAATTAAATAAATAATGATGTAAAGTATGGGATGCTTATTGATGATATATGAACATAAAATGAGATTTCTATGTTGTGTGGTTTTGAGGGTTCCACAAAAGATCTTGAGGGGGACTCAAGGCAAGCCTATTGAGTGGGACTCAAGGCTAACCCACAACACTTCTGTTGTTGCTGAGAGTGATTATGTTGCATGAGAGAGCAAATGATTTGGTACTAGTAAAATGGCCGGATCAGCTGAGAGCAGAAAATATGGCTGAGAGCCTATGTGTTGCAACACTATATTTGATGATGTACATTGGATCCATGTGATTGTATTTATATATGTGTATATGCATTGATATATGTTATTGAGAATAACATGATTTGTGATAGCCATGTGATGTGCTATTGAGAATATCTAATGAATGGTGAATTGAATTGAATGACAGTTAATGAGACATTTGATTGTGATATTGTATTGTATATTAAAGAATTAGATAGGTTGATCCGATTCAATAACTGTCATTTAATATGTATTGTGCTTACCTCTATTATGTGGCTATAATTTCAGTGGGATTAGACCGTGATGGTGATTGGTGAGATGTCACCATGCTTGTGCAATGATCATTTGTATATACTTGTATATGCGTTGTATAGTATTTTATGATGTAGCCTTGGCCGACTCCTGTGCATAACCATTTCAATTAATGTATATATATATATATATATATATAATTATTTAGTGGATCCTAGGTAGTTGATGGCTTCAACTGAAAAGCCTAGATTATATTTTGATTGTGTATGATGATGATATAGATGATGTTATATGTTATGATGATGATATATGGATGTGGTGACCATGGATGGTCCCATTTTGATGCATGAGATGCGTGATATGTCCAGGAAATGCATTTATGAAGTTATTGCATTGTGTGAATGCGATGGGTAGGAATTTTTGATATGAATGAATGAGTTGTGATTGAATTAGAATATGCATAAAAATGTGAATTGATGATGAACACATGAAAAATAAAGGTTTTACATGAGTTTTATGCATAATTAAGGAAGTGATAGGTCATATTGAGTTTTTGGAGGTTTGGATACCATGAGATGGTCCCAATAGTACCTATGCATGATTTAGAACTTGTAGAAACTAGAATGGGTCAAATCCATGGTGAATTGACCCTTGAGTTGCTCATTTTTACGTTAAAATAGGCTAAATGCACTTTTGTGCATAAGTCCTTCATTTTTGGGTATTTTTTAGCACGACTGGTGGTTACACATCATAAATGATGTATATTAGGTGGTGTTAAAGTTTGGTGGTGATTGGACATCATATGAGGAAGTTAGGGTAGTCTGAAGTTGGGTTTTGTGGCTTTTTTTACAATTTGTTGCAGTTTTGCTGATACCACAGCTGACTGAGCAGACCTGAGAGCTGTTTTTACAGAAAATGAGTTTTGCTCTCGGGTGTAATCGATTACACCATGTGGTAATCGATTACCAAAGTGTAAAATCCTAGGAATGGTTCATAAAGCAAGTTTTACAGGAATTGTGGTGTTGCTCTCGGGTGTAATCGATTACCATGATGTGATAATCGATTACCAAGAGTTTCAAGACTTTCCTGAGAGCACATTTTACAAGAAATTGCACCTGCTCTTGGGTGTAATCGATCACCAGATTGTGGTAATCGATTACCAGTGCCCAAAATCACCCTGACTTGTATTTTAAAGGTTGTTAAGCTTTCCAACCACATCATGCGTGCCCCTAATATTCATTTATGATTGATATTAATGTTGTGTGATCTCAAAACCCTATCTTAATGTTAAATTAAGTTGTGAAAAATTTACTCAAGTTTTTAGGCAATGTTTTTAAAGTATGGATGTTTCATAACCTACAAGCCTTAACAGGCTTAAGACCTACCCAAATACAGATCCCTAATAGAGTATCGTTCCCTTTCCTTATATGATGATATAAGTAAGGGAACCAAAGAATACCAACCTCAGGGAATCACTACATAACTCAATCATGTAAATTCAAACAATCACTAGACATATAAAGGACTAGCTCCTCAACATAATACTATTGTAACATTTAAACTAAACCTCCAGTGAAGTGTCAACTACCTATCCACTAACAATCACATAAGTATATTTTAGATATCATTACACGTACTCAAATTATGGCACCACACAACAAATCGAAGTATTATAATCAGTAGTACCTTAAGAAATGTACAACAAATCGTAGTGCTATAATCGATAGTCTCAAACAACAAATCATAGTACTAAACGAAATGTAGCGCTTTATTAAGGCATATGATGTCATAATAATACAAATATGCATGGATGCGAATCATAGCGCATATATAACCATTCCGACATTATAACCTAGCTCCACTAACCTTAATATATATCTAAATCATTAATCATCACTTTGTACACATGTACCAAATCAAATTCTGGAGCTACCAAACTACTTGATACATAATTCACATTTCAATATAAACATCATTAGCACAACTATAGGTAAGTATCAACATTATAAGCCAATCAGCAATATCAATGACAATCCACAACATAATTTATAAAGCATCATTACTCATCAAGCACTAGGCTTTATTTGATAATCATTATTTCAACACATCAAGGATTGTCACAATTATATCTTTCAAAGTAAACAATTTTGGGCATTTACAATAAATATTAGACTTTTAATTATAAAACCCAACCCTAGAATTAAAATTATATCTTGAACACATACCTTAACCACTCAGGCTTCAAGAAACGGAAATTTCAAGAGCCAATCTTCGCCTTGTCCTCAAAGGGACGACCAAGCTAGAAATGAGAAGGGAAGGTAAAAAATATTGCATGCAATGGGAAAGAAAAACATGCATGCAATCGGAAAAGAGTAACATGCGTATGCTCCACTATTTTAATTATAACTTAAGCTACGAGTGCCTGATTTAAATGATCTTGGTCTCAAAATTTTTATAACAAAATTTAATACAACTTTTATGAAGACACCAAGAGCTAGTCCAGAGCCAGAAATTCCTAAATTGCGCAACAAGGCGACTGACCTGTAGCCATGCACATTGGCAGAATAATGTTTGTATTTTAGGCATAACTTTCACTTTAGTTTTTAGATTTAGGTGTTATATAGCTTGTTAGAAAGAGGGAAAAAAAGGAAAAGTTTGTGTTCAAGATTTCCCTAAAATACCAACAAATCAGCAACACATAACCTATCAAAAAACCCACAAAATTGTCAAATTTAACATGCATGTAGAAAGAAATAAAGATGGACATGCATGCAAGAAAAACAGGCATGCATGCGAGAAAAATAGACATGCATGCAAGAGGAATGATGGTTTTAACTTACAGATGCCGATTTTACACCAATTGGCGATCGAAAACCTATGCTCTGACTTCCGATCAAAGTTTCGATTTCCCTCTGACGTAACCTCCGAGCTTTGCAACAATGACAGCCACACACAAATGGATTCGAGATAGATAGAGAGAGAGAGAGAGAGAGAGAGAGAGAGAGAGAGAGATAAAGATCACAGGTTTGATGGTGGGAGAAGGAGAGAAAATGGTGGTGGCTTAGAGAGAGACTGTGAGATGGAAAGAGAAAATGGAGAGAGAGAGAGAGAAAGAGAAAGAAAGAAAAAAAGAGCCGTGTGGTTGGTGATGAAGAGAAATGAAGGATGATGATGAAGAATGGAATCAGAGAGTAAGGAAAGAGGTGTTTAGACCTTGGTGATGTGTGAAGGAGAAAAGAGAGAAAAGAATGGTAAGGATGAAGGTAGTGTGTGTGTGTAGTGTGATGGTGGTGATGAAGGAGAGTGAAAGATAAAGTGAGGGAGATAGTGAGAAAGAGAGCCATAAGTATAAGAGAGAAATGGAAGAGTGGAAAGTAAGATAAATGGTGAGGATGAGGGTGAAGGAAAGTAAAGGCGGTGACGGAAAAAGAGAGGGTGAATGTGAGTGAAGAAAATAAATTAACCTAATTATTTTAGGTTGACTAAGAGTATTTTGGTCCTTTAATCCTTTTGGTTAATAGCTGAAACTGAATACCCTTTTATTTTATTTCCTAAAAATTGACACAATTAAATTTTCTCAAGTCACTTTAAAATAATTAACTCGTTAACTCTGGATTAATTAATTAATTAATTAATTATGAGTCGTTAAATTTAAATCGCGTGCTTAGTTTATTTTTTAAAAAATTTCCTATTCTCCCGATAAATTAAAATCAAGATGTTACATTGTACCTTGATCAAACACATTAAGATAAATAGATATGAAAGATAAGGTCCGACTTCAACACCCATTTTCTCCTTTAAAAGTTATAGTATTTTTTTTATTTTTAATTAAAATATATAATAGTGAAATCAATTAACTAATTTTCATACATTACAAAGGATTTTTTTATCGTTTTAGTTTTTTAGAAACATTTTAAAATTAATTTACCAAAGCTTATCTTATATTAAAATGAATGTGTGTCTATATATAGGAAGTTGGAATCAAAGTACACCATTGTAACTTTAACTAATTGTTATATTCTTAATAAGTTATAATTCAATTGTTAGATTGATAATTTAACTGTTGAATTATTTTTATATATATGTAGAATTTTATCAAAATCGAATAACCATAGGTATATAATTAAAAAGTCATTTCATTCATATTTTTAAAAGCATACATTATGATAATTTTGTTGCAATGAATGATGTACTAGATAATTTTAAATTTGACAAAATTTATACATATATGATCTATATGATATGAATTTTTAATCTAATTGTAGATTTTGAAAATAATCATCTCGTAAAAAGTTATTAAATGGTATAATAATTAGTTAAAGTTACAATGATGGAACTTAATCTTTTTTCTCATGTGTGTGTATATATATAGTTTATAAATTTCAAAATTTCCATATAATAACAAATTAATATATTGATTCATGTGTGTTGTTTTTTTAATATAACATCTTATTTTAAATTTTTTCAAGGTTACTTTATTTTTTAAATTATTCTTTCATAATTAAAATAAAATATTTCTTGTTAACCATGATATAATCTCTTTTCATATTTTTTAATTCTTAAAATATATGTTTTCATCATTAAAGTGTATATATATTTATATATTAAACTAATAAAATATATTAAAGTCTCATATATATTAATTCTAACTCAACTAAGATAAAATTAAGGGTGTTTAAAAATCAAATCAGGTTGTGACTAATGACTAAATCGAATTGAAGCGTGTTGAGAACCGCCAACCACAAAAATTAGAAAATAAAAAATTGTAATTTTTAGTGCGGTTCGGTTTGGCCTATGGTTTCCTCTCCCCAAACCGAATCAAATCAAACCGCATCTTCAAATATGCTATTTACCATTATACCTTTTAGAATCAATTTTGTTTAGAATCAATTAAGTGAAATCAACATGTAATCTTTTAACCAAGGAGAATATTTAAGTCAATTAAGTGAAATTACACAAGTAGCAACATTCTTAATATTGTAATTTTACATAATTGTTATTTTTTATTTATTTGTTACTATAATTTTTTAATGAGTCATGCTAATTGAGTATGATTGTAACATTAATTGATAATTTTTTAAACAAAATTAGTTGAATTATGATTTTTATTTTTAGAAAAAAATAATAATAACAGTATCAAGCAAACCAAACCAAATCGTAATTGTATGACTTGGTTTGGTTTGATTTTTATAATTTTTTTCAACTGAACAAAATCAAACCGCATAAAAATACCTAAATTTAAAACCTTAATAAATAATAAAACAAAATAATTTATTAATTAGAATAATTATATAGGTTAAGATTTATTATCTTTCTTTTGGATCTATCCCAGGTAAGTTTATGACATCTTATGCATAAAGTTTACAACATATTAAAATATTAACTAGGGGCCTAATATGCCATCTGCAACGTCCCCGCCTAAATTCTTAGAATTTACCTGAGACTCTAATAAAAATTAGAGAATTTTTTTTCGTAATTAGAATTACCCATAGCAAATAAACCCTAAGAACCTAAGTAGTATGTAACTTAGAACCACTCAAATAACTCTTATTTTTGCTCAGGTAATCGATTACCCGTGAGCAACTTATGCAAGATTTCATGATTTGCTCTCTAGTAATCGATTACTAGTAGACCAGACCTGTAGAATTATACAGATTTTGGCTTCTAGACCAACTTTCGCACCCTCTAACTTACCTGTTTTAACTCCAAATGTTACAAAACTTTATGGGCATTATTTATGACTTATTTGGACCTACTGCTGTAATCTATGCTTAAAAATTCCCCCGGATCGTGGGGTTATGCAGAAAAATGCATTATGGTTACTTTCTCATAATTTCACTATTAAAGTCCTATCAAATCTCATTCAAATGGCAATCTCACTTCACACATAAGTTATAAATATGATTAGGGATCTATTGGTACCTTTTGGGGACTTCGAATCCACCGGAACTCAAAATTATCTATTCAATTAGCTTAATTAGCCTTTTCTCTTCTTAAAACATGATCTCTATATATGCATCAATCTCTCTAAATTACAAACAATTACAAATCAGCATCATAACAACGTCACCATTATCACTCATTGGCTCAATGCCATTTCACTCCACATTCAAAATACCTAGGCATAACATATATAATTCATCATCACTATCTACTTGGATTTACGCTATCTATCATCAAACACTCACACACATAGCAGTACCTGCCTATAATTACATAATTCAAAAAGATGTAGTGGCTTTGTGCCATCCAAAGTATACACATATAAGATACCTCAAAACATAAATGCTTAACAAATTACTCATAATTTATATTATTACAAGCAATACAAATTCATCCATCATTCCTTGGCATCTCAGACTCATTTGGTGCTTGCCTTTGTGATGTTTGTGATATTCCTATCATTAATTACTAAAAAAATCCATAGAAAGGGTAAGTGCTAAATATATCAATTAATATAGAAACATAAAATTGAAAAAGGCATAACATTAGCCTTAGTGTCAATCATACTCTCTCTCTCTCTCTCTCTCACATGCATATATATCCTCACCACATGATTAATCATTGTTCTCTAATACCTCATACCTCCCTTATAACACATATGCTTAATTACCATTATATTTCGGCATTACGAGCCACTTGGGCTATAAAACAATGTATATACAACATATATCAATTCTTCCTTATTCACTAAAAAATTCACTAGCATAATATGCCACTCAGGCTGTACATAACAACTCATGTATATTATTATTCATATTATTAAACACACAATGCACCACTAACTCTCATTCAGGATTTAATTAGACTTACTAGTCTTTAGCTACTAAAAATGGATCGGCTTCTAGCTAGGGATTCTACTTGACACCTCGTGAACCCTACTTGGTCCACCGAACCCTGTTAGGCTCTCCACCTCAACCACTGAATTCTTTTTGACCATTGGGTAGCTCAATGGAATCCTACTTGACTATTGGAGCCAAAACTACTAGGCGAAATATATCGTACAATCATCCAAACTACATATAATCACATATATTCAATTTTAATCACTTCCACTAGATTATTAAATAATTCTCTTTAATAATTCAACACTAATGGCCATAAAACAACTCAAGCCATCATAGGCATTCAAATTTCTCAATCTCACTACTTAGGCAATTTATTTCACCACTACCCCCCCCCCCCCACGCTTTCAATATCTATAAAATGGTGGTCACTCAGGCATACACCATCTCTTAGTTCTCTTTTCAACATACATCATCAACATATAGCTACTCAGACATCATTAATATTCAATTGATATCAACTAACCACTCAGGTATAAACATTTATCAGCATAATTTTAACCACAACTTAATCAACCACTCAAATACAATTTCATTCATAAATTCTCATACAATACTACTTTTATCATAAAATATCTTGGAAACTCATTTTGATATACACATATTCTATATATCAAATATACATGACATTATTTTCTTCATGCTACATTCGGAAACTCATTCCAATACACATACACATACACACACACACACACACACACACACACACTCATACACATAAACATCACCTCCTCAATTTCAATAAACACTAATTATCAATCTCATCCTTTTACCAGTATTCATAATTATACATAATAATTTATAGTTTCTCATTCTCATCATTACTAAATTCATATCTAATCACAGCTCATACTATAAATTCTATCAATCATATATAATGGTTAAATTAGCAAATTGACGCTAATTATATTCCTTTTTTTGGATGCCAATTGACGTCAAATAATATTTCTAAATTAACTAATACCCTAAACACCCCTTACCTCGATTCCAAGCTTTCGACTCTTGTTCTCTACGCCGGTTACACTTAATATCTTTAATTTAAGGAATTTACAAAGTGGGTTAGTATTTTGACCTCTGAATCAAAATCTTACTTTACAAAAACAACTCTAAATACAATGTTAAAGCTTCCGAAACTTACCCCGGTTAGTTTCGTTCTTGTTTCTGAGCCCCTCTTCAGCTAACGCCTTATCAGTCCTTGGTCTGTAACCTACGAGTACTGAAACGAAGACTCATTCAATACCCATCCTCCAACACTTCCATTTACAAGCTTAAAGTGCTAAAAGTTCAATGAAACTTGAAACCCCCATTACTAGGTGAAATTCGGTTTTGAGAATGAGTTACCACTGTGCTCACCTTGTTCCCACGAGTCTGAAAATGCAATCAATTTCAAGTTTCGTCACAAAATGGGGCATCAATCAAGCTTGAGACATGGCCATGGAGGAATGAGAGAAATGAACTTTTCTGCCTTTGATTTCCACAACCATGCGTGAGGAAGAAGAGAAAGGAAATGGAATTTTAATCTTAAGGGCATTTTCATCATTTTTCTATTTCTTTTCTATTTTCTTTAACATCTTGGTAACTTATATTTTACCACCACTATTTAATTCAACCTTAATTTCATAATTAATCTCTCAAAAATTAATTACTCTAATTATATTACTTGATTAACAACTCATAATTAATTTATAATAATTTAGAAAAAATTCCTAATTAACTTGAATAATTTTTATGCGGTAAAATAAATTAAATTTTAACATAAGAGATGTTACATTATCCATCAAGTTTTCATATTATTTTCTAATATGTCATCTAATTATCCTACATATCATTTAATTTAAAAATTATTAAATATAAAAAATATAAGAATACGCAACTTAAACACATTAATTACAATAGTAAAAGGAAAATCGTAAAAGTTGAATGTTTTGACTGTCAAACAAATCATTTGATAATATTGACTTTGTTATGTTAGGAATATTATTGAAATATTATAATTTAATGAATAAAAAATGCAACAAAGTTTTGTAAGAATAAAAACTAAAATTCATTAATTTTACATATATCAAAAACAAATTTAACCCTAAAAAATTATACTTATATATCAAGTAAATAGATGAACCGGCTATGACTATTTCCACTTTACCTTTAATTTTGATTTTAAACCTTAAGAAATACAGTTGTATTAAATCTTTATAGGAAATAATTTTGCTTAAATTCTAACCTCTAAACTCTTTTAAATTTGAGTTGTTTAAGCTTGAATAAGATATATTGAAAAAAAAAGCAACAAAATTACAAACACATTGATGCGGGGTTTCCCTATCCGTATCCAACATGGTTTCCCCTTTCTTTAGAGCTGTAGATGCTTATCACTGGCAAGCGAGGTAGAACCTTCACGTTTTAGTGTCCCACCATTTTGCATAAGCACGCAAATAATTATGTCATTAACTTGCCTAATGTTCCCAAAGAGGTTGAGTCTAATTGAAGCAATGAGAATATCAGTGGTGGTCCTTCAAAATACGGGGTGATACATAATGGCAATTACGTACTCTCATTCACATTGGAATCAAACTTAATTCATACCCTTGTGTGCTAGCTTGCCCCTGCAAATCCAATGACTTGTCTAGTATATTTATTGCAAATATATACATATATAATAAAATATCTGGCATGGTTAATGGTTTTCTAGTTTGGATCTTTTTCAATTTGCAGTTATGGCAGTGAACAAGTTGAGGCTTATGGAGAGGCGTCGTCTTGTTTCTATGTCTGTCTCTATCTGTGGGATTAAAATGCTTTTTGGGATTCCTTCTGCAAAATCCTACATATGTGAAGAGCATTGTGCATGATCCATGACCATAATTGAGGATGGTATAATGCAAAAGGTGACACGAGACCACATTTGTTGTTTCTTAAAATCTATTATCTCAAGTCCTTTTCAATTTTGTCTGGCTTCACTTATTTTTGTCTCTGTGAGAAGAGAACCTTTGTTTGGCTAAGCATATTACTGTTTGCTCCCATAGATACAACAGACCGACAATCATATAAAAGATTGCTTTATCAGTTCTGCTAAAATGAAAATGACAAGGTTATATTGATAGTTAATATTTGAATTATCTAAATATTTTAATTATAATATATCTTTTCATATCAATAACTAAATATAATATATGAGGTATAAAGTTTGTAGGAATGGATATATATGTTAGTATCCTAATATTTAAATTAGACTCTGATATCATATTAGAAAATATTAAGCTTAACTTAATTAAAAAATTAATATAAGATGTATATTGACGATATTCTTAACTAATATAAGATGTACTTAAACATCTTAATAATAATTTTATATATGATAAAAAAATATGAAATGTGATTTTTTTTATTAAAGATGGTATATTTTTTGTATTGATAATTTTTAAATGAATTTTTTTAATTTTATTTTTTTTATCGTGTGAGTTGGTAAGGGTTAGTAAAATCGTTGCTTCTCTCTTTTTTTATTTATCATCCGACACCAAAGTTGACACATGTATAGATTTTGTTTTTTTGGTTAAAAGATTGTTTTTTTTTTCGAATTATTGAATAGATTCCTTCTTTTTCTTTTTTTTTGTCACCTTTTTCTTTGAACTTTTGTTGTCTGGTGAATCAAACTTCATTTAAAGAAAAGGCCCAGGCCCAGATAAGGAATTGACGAAAGCACGCGGGCCTGCTTGCTGGGATTTAGTAGAGAAAAGAATATGTTAATATTTATTTCCATTCTAACCCACATCAATATGCCTAGATCCATGCAAACTCACAAAACACTTTAGCCCACTCAGAATATCAGCCCAATTTATTATTTTCAGTTTTGTGATTCTCTCTTCACCAAAAAAAAAAGTAGTTTTGTGATTCTCTCCATTTCAGTCCAATTTCCACTAGTATTTTTTTCTCTGTTTTTTTTGAAAAATATATACGATTTATTTTGATTTTGGTCCATTATACAGTTTAATTTTAAATTAAGGATTTTTTTAAAAAACTTATATTGGCTAAATATTGTCCACAAGTCTTCTGTAAAAGATCAACAAAGTTTGAACGTCTATAAAGACACTTTAAAGTGTCAAAGAAAACAAATAATTGTAATTTAAAGCACAAATGGAATGTATCCGTTATCTTTGGATAAATACACATTTCCTTTCCTCGCCACCTTTTTTCACACTCTTTGCTTAGTTATTTCTAATGATATATGTGTAATTTGCTTAAAATAAAGAACATATATACATATGAATAATATTTAAATTAAGAAATATGTGTAATTTTTAAATTAATGTACCGTGAATCTTAGGATATTGGTAGAGTTATCTTTAAATATATAGCGATGGAGTTACTCTTAAATTATTTCAATTAATAAAATTAATAAATAGTTGAGTTTTTAAAATATTTAAGTCCTATTGTTTGTATAGAAAAATATTTTGTTGAGAGAGATAATAACCACTTCTGTGATCTCAAATGAATTATTCTTCAACTTATGGCCCTTTTTTAAAAAAAATCTTATTTTCAATCTTAGAATCAATAAGATTCTTCATAGAAAACATTAAATAATAATATGCTAGTGGATATTAGTTATGAAAAAGGATGTAGAATTGAGATTAATTAGTTAGAAGTCTCCTAACAATAATTGATTCTATTATACTTTTGTTATGATTGGTTTAAGCTAATTATTCTAGTGATAGATGTTAATCTCACTTTCTCCTACAATCTTTCTTTCTTCTTCTTAAGCTTTCTTGAGCTTCATCTGATTAAGTGCTCGGATACCTTCATGGTATCAGAGCTCATCGATCCAAGATGAACTCTTAAGCAAGGTGGGCACAAGTGGTGACCTAACCACTCATAATTTTGGCCTTCCTCAAATTTGACAATGAGAACATCCTTATAAACCTTATAACATTTTAGGATATATTCATCCAGCAATATTTTCCTCATAATATGAATAGGCTTGTTCACCTAAAGGTTAGCTAAAGGATTTGTTAATCTAATAGAATATTCACATAAAAACCAATGGGCTCATTCACCTAAAGGTTCTATTCATCTAGGAACATACATATGTATATAGTATGTGGACATAACGGTTAAGTCACTTGGTAATGCCTAACAGTATTTTGACGTATAAATATCTTTTTTTCCAATAATACTCTTTCTCCAGTTTTCCCAACAGATTGAACTACATCTCTTTGTTTCTTACATTACATCAATTATCATTATCAGTAATTATATATTCATACACCAATCACATTAGATACAATTTGACATTATTTGTCTTATCTCTATCTTTCTCTTCTTTTTCTATTAATCACCTCCTAAATATTATATGTAACTTTTTTCCTTATTTTTATCCCTATCTCTCCCCTAAACAAAAAAAAAACACCAATAAAAATGTATAATCATCATTTCTGTATTATTTTATTTTGTTTCTTCTTTTTCAACAATAGATCCTTCATTTTCTCTTTTCTCTCTTTCCTTCATTTAACTTGACCACCAACATTGATCTCATTCCCTTCCTCTTTTTTTTTTATCACCAATCTTCACAATCCTTTTCTATCCTACCAAGATCCATGTTCATCATTTTACATCTCTTTTGTCTTTTTTTCTCGAGGTTTCTCAAGAAATTTCTTTTTTCTATTTGAATTTATTTTGATGGGGATCCCCATAAAATGCTTTCATTGATGCACAACAAGACATTGACAGAGCTGGTTAGGCCAAAAGCAAAGTAAAAATAAATAAAATTTATTAAATGGTTTGATTAGGTGTAAACATTGACCAAAATAAATATTAAGAGGTTTCTTTCTTATTTGGTTGTTATATTTTCATGTGCCCATGTATCTTTTGATTAAGTATATTTTATTCTATAATTAATGTTTATGTGATGTAATGTTGTGTATCACTTCAATAAAGTTTATTATTCATCATATAAGTGTCGTTTAATTGTCATTTGAACTTAAGCGGGACTTGTTAAAAAAAGAGAAAATTAGTGCATGTAAAAATAATTTAAAAGGTTCTAGTAGAACATGATTTATCGACCATAATTTCAGCCAAGAAGTCAAGAGTCTAACATAGTATAGGTTATGTGAAATGGAAGAGAGAGAGAGAGAGAGAGAGAGAGAGAGAGAGAGAGAGAGAGAGAGAGAGAGAGAGATAGAGAGAGAAACTATAGACAGGATAAGTCATTACTCATCAACAATTCATATGATATCCATGTTTAGTGATGAACCCATCTTAATACACTTATTATAGTTTTACGCTATGGATTTCTTATATATTTAATATGTGTAATGATAATCTTTTAATTGAGTTTTATGTTATTTAGTTAAATTGAAGTATTATGAATATATTTTTCAATTTTCGTATTTTGAATGTATCTTGAGTGTCTTTCCTTGTTTAGGTCATAACTAGTGATCCAATTGGGCTAATCTTGGAGTCCATGGAAAGTTAGAACAAAGTTTCATATTATGATGATAAAATTTGACATTCTTGTATATGAAAATAACGAAGAAATAGAACTTGAACAAATCAATCCGTATCTGTCTCACCAATATTGACATAGTTAAATAATTTACACATATCTCGAGCTATAAATGTTCAAATGACATGATATTTACATCAAATTCTGAATAAGACAAATATTTATAACTTTCATGTTTAAGGTTTAGTGCAATTATGACATATAGGGGGTCAGATTCAACGTACAAGATGAAAAACAGAAGAGGAAGATGAATTTCAACACTTACCATTATTTTCTTTTGAATTTCAACATCTACCAATGTTAAAAAAATGTATTAATGATCAACACATGAATGTATAATGCTATGAGACTTTGCCTATAAAGTGGTGCTTGAAATTGTAAAGAGGACACAAGCGATATACAACATAATACATGTCTAAGTTTCCAATACATTTCTATGTCTTGGATTGGTTAGTCAACGTCCCAAAAGAAACATGGGCTAGACACATATTTCCTATAACACCTAAGAGTGATAATATCACAAATAACATATCAAAGAGCTTTAATCACCAGATTAAGAAATTAAGGGATAATCTAGTCTTGACTTTGATTGAGACATTAACTATAAGGATAATGGGAAGACTCCACAAGAGGTATCATGAGCCAGTTGACTCAAATTTGTTGGCACCCTCAATATATAGAATTCTTTGTTACTAACTTTGGGAGTTAGATATATTATGGATTTAAAGAATCAAACATGTGTTTGTAAGTATTGAGAGTTGTCAAGTACGAACATTATTTATGTCTTCTGTTTATTAGTGTTGGTTAGTTAGCACTTCATATTGTCCTACATCGTTGATCCCTTTTGTGGGAATACCTTGCAAACAACATTATCTTATATCTCAAACACAAGGAATATCACACCTTAACCTAGTGCAAGCTACACCAAGATAACGTATCAAATCGCATATTGTCAGGTGATACATGTTATGCCTGATATCATAATAATTGGAATTATGAAGGATGTGATCAATGTGATTCATCCATCACCAATGAAGATGTTAAATAGAAGACCAAGGGAAAACAGAAGAAGAAAAACTAATGAAGAAGTTATTGGCTCTAGGAGTGCAAGGATATCATTCATTGTCAAGTTCATGAACTACCAAAAAATTAGACACAACAAAAGGGAAGACTCAACAAGGGGGGAGACTCAACAACAAATCAGAGGCAAAGGCATCTAAGCTGATACAATTGAAGCTATAGGGATGGGTGGAGGCAGAGGCAAAGGGAGAGGCTCAACATCTGGATAAGGCACCCAAGTTGAGATAACTAAAGCTACTAAACAAGGTGGAGAGAGAAGTTGAGGGAGAGGCAAAACAAGTGGACTGCTACACCTCCAGCAATTGTGCATCCAAGGAAGAGAAAAGCCTCTGCTACTAGTGCTTATACAGTAAGTACCACACCAACAGTCACGAGGCAAAGAGAAGATAATATTTTTCTTACAACGGTTATAAAAACAACTGATATGAAAAGTGAACTATAGATGTTCATCATCCGTTTATTATTAAATAATATTGTGTCACGTGATCATTAAAAAAATAAATCAAAACCGTAAAATTTAAATAATGTCAATAATTAAAAATTAATATAAAAAATAAGAATTAAAAGAGTTTAAATTGATCCATCCTCTAAATGGATATATACATATTGCTCTACAGCTAATATTTGTTATAAAATTTGAGGGATGTATATATAAAAAACTATTATGAATATTTTAATAATATTGGATGTCCACATTTAGCCTATAAAATGGGACTCCATGGCAAGCATGAGAACTACTTCTCATTTCCACTTCAACTTGAATTCTCTCTCTAATTCTCTTTACTCCCTCTTCTCTCTTACTTCAACCTTAATTCCATACTTTCATTTCCTCTAAACTTCAATTTCTATTGCTAAGTTATAAGTTTTCATAACACGTTATCAGCACCAGGTTCTGACCAACTGAGATCTAATCAAGACTACGAGAGGTAATACATAATAATTATTATTATTGTTATTCTTGGTAATTTTAATTTGTATATCTTATGTTATGTATGTATATATTATAAAAGTTGTCGAAGAACTTATATTTTAAACATCCAAAAGGATGTATAAGATTATATCTATATCATAAAAAAAATAGGTTCCTGAAGAACTTATTTATAAACATCCTACAAGGATGTATAAAATTAATAGTTAAATATTCAAAATTCTTAAGGAATTCTTAAAAATATGTATTGATAGTTCCTGAAGAATTATAACAATTTTTTAAAAAAATTATTACTCATTATATTGAATTATTTCCGTTACTTATTACTACTTCTTACCATAACTTTATCATAAATTGTGCTACCTGGTTCCATTCACGTGATTTTTGCTTTAATGATTGCTTATTTCAATTGCAATTTTGCTACCAATTTTATATTAACTTGCGCTGCATGCTGATTGCTAATATCAATTATTATATTGCTAATTAATATAATATCAATTACTGTAGCTTAAGTTTACTTGTTTCTTCACGAGCAGCATTCTGCACATTATAAATATATATATATATATATATATATATATATATATATATTGAAAGCTATTATGAATAATAAAATAAAGGTGGATGTCCACCTTAGGCTATAAAAGGGCTCATAACCCTTCATAATTTTTGCAAGAGTGAAAGAAATTCATACATTACTACTTCTTCTATTGCTCTTTTCCTCTTCAATAAAAGGGCTCATAACCCTTCATAATTTTCTACAGCTCCTATAGCCTCACATGTCATTATATATATATATCATTAAATTTACGTTTCAACAGCCAAAGAACAATTGACCAATAAATTTTTTCTGAACCCTTTACGTGAATTCACACATGATTAAAGAAACAATGAATTAAATATATATTTTTTTATCAAATTTGGCATGTACAGGGAATGAGTTTTCATAGATTTCAACATGCATAGTGATTAGCTAGTAGGCTTTCAAAATGACTAGGTTCTGCACTTTGTAAAAAAATAATAAAAAAATTATATAAACATACTTTATTTTATTTATCCATTCCTACCTACTACATGTTTTCCATTCATGCATGTTATTAAATTTCACATTGCTACCTACTGCATGCTAGTATATTATTAAATTATTAAATTATGATTTCCATTGTCATGTATTATTGTTAATGCGCATGATCTAATAATGTATTATTGTTAATGCGTATGATCTAATAATGTATTATTGTTAATGCGCATGATCTAATAACTAGTGGAATAGCTAGTGTGTTACACCTCATTTGCGTTACACCCGCTCTGATTCATAATTGTTATTTTATTATTATAATAATATTTTCTATATAAAAGGAGTTAATAAATAATATACACATCAATAAGGAATTGAACTGAAGTTTATTCAATGATAAATTATCACTTTACCACTAGGCCACTTGTATTTGAATGATATTTTATAAAAATTTTAAATTTTCATTACCGAATCATTTATGTGAAATTTTATTTATACTTGTCTCCTTGTGGCTGAAAAAAAAATATAATGAATTATGAGTCCCGTCCAACTAGAACTGCTTCATTCCCAGAAGTGAATGTAGCAATACATGATCATTATACTCATAGGCGTGGTCGAAATGATAAAAAAAATCATCACTTGTATGAAAAAATAAAGATCGTATGGAAAAGGGAAAAGATATTCAAAGTAACGAATAAACTAAGAATATTTGTTATCGTTAAGGCCACTGGTCTCGCATTTGTCGCACACCAAAACATCTGACTAATCTATACTAAAAATCCCTTAAAAAAAATAAAGGGACAACAATAGAAACAAATTTGACTGGTATAGATGACGTTTATACTCACTTTGATGTTAATGATTTCCTTACTCTTCCTGAAGAAGATATTGACCAATTGGTTGGAAAGGGGAGTGCCCCTAAATAAATTATTTTATATTTCATGAAATTTGTTTTGTTATGAAATTATGTTAAATATTTATTATTGTTAATTATATTTTTTTACTCGTGATTTTATTATTATTATTTGATGAAGAATGAATGCTTATATGAATGACGAAGATATATGTCATGTAGACAGTGCAACAACTCATACTATTCTCAAGAATGAGAAATATTTATACTATATAGTAAAATAAAAAACCAGTGTTAATACTATATTTGGTAGTATAAATATAATTGAAGGCTCCGACAGAGCCAGTATTTTGTTACCTGGAGGAACAAAATTGCACATTGAAAGTGCATTATAATCTCAAAGAAATTTATTGAGTTCTAAGGATATCCGCAGAAATGGATGATTTCTTTTAGTGTATTTGATTTGAAAAAAATAAGTAAAAAAAAACAAAATGATCATATTGAGACCATAAATGAAGGAAATGATGAATATCTTTACCTCACAAAGTTAATTTCTGATAAAAATATATATTGAAAAAATTGCCTTCATTTTCCTCCGGTTTATACTACACATATATTAGTACAGTTGAAACAAATGTTATTGTAAACCAGAAGTTTACAAATAAGAATAACTTTGTTATTTGGTATGAACGGTTAGACCATCCTGGAACAATAATGATGTGAAAAATAGTTAAGAATTCAAATGGTCATTGCTTATCCAGTAGACAAATTCTGCAAACAAATAATTTCTCATGTGTGGCTTGGGAAATTAATTACTCATCCATCACTAATGAAAATTAGAAGTGAATCACTCACATTTTTAAAGCGTATAAAAGGTGATATTTATGGACCATTTAGATATTTTATGGTTTTGATTAATGCATTAACTAGATGGTCACATGTTTGTTTATTGTCAACTCGCAACTAGGCGTTTGCGAGATTATTGTATGTCCATCGGAATTGATATTGAACATCCTGTAGCACATGTTTATACATAAAATGGACTTGCTGAATCATTGATTATACGTTTGAAATTGATTGCAAGACCATTATTAATGAGATCAAAACTCCTAATTTCAATTTGGGGACATGCAATTTTGCATGCAGCAGTACTGATTCGCATCAGGCCTACAAATTATCATGAATATTCCCTTTTACAATTGGTTCATGGTAAAGAACCAAATATTTCTCATCTAAGAATTTTTAGAAGTGCGGTATATGTTCCTATTTCTCCTCCACAACGCACTAAGATGGGACCTCAAAGAAGGTTGGGAATATATGTTAGATATAAAAGTCTATCCATAATAAAATATCTTGAACTAACAGGAGATTTATTTACAGCTCGTTTTGCTGATTGTCATTTTTGATGAATTTGTTCTCCCACTATTAGAGGGAGAAAGTAAACAGTTGGATACAAGGATTAGTTGGAATGAGATATATTTTTCTCATCTTGATCCTCAAACAAAGCAATCTGAACTAGAAGTTTTAAAAAATAGCTAGTTTGTAAAATTTAGCAAACCAATTGCCAAATGCATTTGCTGATCCAAAAAGAGTAACTAAGTCACACATACCAGCTGTTAATACTCCAATAAAGATTGATGTCCCTGAAGGACAATCTAAAATTGCAAACGAGTCTGAAGCCAAAATAAAATATGGCAGATCTGTTGGTTCTAAAGATAAAATCCTCGAAAAAGAAAAGTAAATAAAAAGGATGGTCGAATCGAGGATATAAAGACTCTAGTAGAGTCTCCTGACATAATCAAGGTTTCAAATCCAGAAGAAACCAAGGTACCTGAAATTGATAAGAATAAAGAGATCTCTATAAATTATGTCATGGATGGAATACAATGGAATCGACATGAAGTCGATATTGATGAAATTTACATTCAAAGTAGCTCTTGATATTATAAATGATGATAAGAATCACGAGCCAAAATCTGTTAAGGAATGTGCACAAAGAAATGATTGGCCAAAGTGGAAGGATGCAATGCAAGAAGAGTTAAACTCACTTGCAAAATGGAAAGTTTTTGGACATGTAGTCCAAACACCTAAAGGTGTAAAATCAGTTGGATACAAATGGGTCTTTACGAGAAAAAGAAATGAAAATGGTGAAATTGTGCGATATAAAGCAAGACTTGTTGCATAAGGTTTCTCACAAAGACCTGGAATTGATTTCGAAGAAATATATTCACCAGTGATGGATGCAAGTACTTTTCGATACTTGATTAGTTTGACAATTCGTGAAAAACTTGATTTATGCCTAATGGATGTTGTTGCAGCATATTTATATGGCATGTAACATCCTACTTTAATAATAATTCAATTATGTAATTTATAAAGCATGGAAGGTCTATATATATGTTAAACAATGAATAGAACGCTTTATAAATGGTCTATTATACTTCAAAAAATTTTATTTTTAGATGAAATTTAGAAATTTCATAGATTCTCATAGATAAGACTCAAATTCCGAGTCAAGTTCTTCAAAGGATTCACTCCAGAGTCAATTATTCCTAAGTGACTCGTTTCCGAGTCAAACATCCCAGGGAGACTCATTCCTGAGTCAAGCATATTCCAAAGACTCGTTTCCGAGTCAATTAGGATCAGAAGTTGCAATCCTGAACGAAGAAATTCCTATTGACAACATATATGTCTTGGGTCGGTTTAGAATCAATCTTAGCCGAGTGACAGAAACCGAGTGAGAAATCAAAGTACTTGAGTCGGTTTCAGAGGAATTTCGAGCGAGAACTGGTTGAGTCGCTCAAGCAAGTGGGATTCCGCTTGAGCGAGAAGGACCCTTGCTCGTTTGAGCAATCCGATGTCAGAAACCACCCGATGTCCTCTATCTCACATTGGAATGCTGATGAAAGAAAGAAAGGACCCAGTATGATGCAGACTGGATTGAGTCCGTCCAAGAAAAGAAGATAATAATGAGTGGAAAGGGTACGACTTTCCTACAAAACCAAGTGGAAAGCTTATTAATTGACCACAAGACTGAGTGACGTCTTGTTGGTTGCTGGACGGTGTAGTTTTCCGAACTGTTGGCTATTGGAAGTTGTTAGTTGCTTACTGAATAGTTGGATGGTATTTGAACTGTTCCTTATTGGCGGAGTAAAACTTAGGCGGAGTCACGTACCTTGGCGGAGTAAAACTTAGGCGGAGTCACGTACCTTGACGGAGTAAAGCTTAGGCGGAGTCACGTACCTTGGCGGAGTAATGAGCTTAAACGGGGTCACACGTTTTAACAGAGTAATAAGCATAGGCGGAGTCTCATGCCATGACGGAGTAATAGGCATTGACGAGGTCAAATGCCTTGGCGGAGTAACGTGAACGTCTTTTTGAGCATGGGCATTTCTTGGGAATTACTTATACACTAAGATGTATCAACACCGCCCTTCATAATCAACACCGCCCTCACACCCTACACCGCCCTATATACTCAATGCCGCCCTCTTCAAAATCTCCAACAACGAACACCTTTTAACTCCACTCAGACCACTTCTGATCCGTTCTGATCACCAAAGTTAGGACGACGTCAAGACTTCAAAGAAGAAGATCAGATGCCAACTAATGACACATCACATCGGATGACCGATGTAGGGAGGACAGCTTATGTGAAGCAGACTGGATCAACGTTTTACTGAATGAGCTATGGGACAGCTGACTTCGGCTCAGGTAAGACCGGATGAATTTAGTTCAGATCGGATTATCATTAATGAACACCGGTTGGCTTCAAGGAAGGTTAACTCAGCTTTCCTTAGAACGGATGTCCACATCGGATGACTTTGGACCGATGTACAAGACCGGGTGAAATCCGCCCAAAGAAGAAATTGAGGGACTGCTAAGTTCTCCTCAACCGGACTTGGAAGTGGTAGTCCAGTCGGTTTTGAAGTACAGAAGTAACTTTTGACCTTTTTCTTGTCTTTTAGGCATTTTTTTAATGCATTTGAACCCACTAATTGCTCTAGTACGTAGGACGGCCAGAAATGGACAATGTTACAACTCATTTCTTATCTGAACTTCCATTATTTCCACAATCAAACACACCTAACAGCCCACTAAATTGCAATCACGGGAAAGCTTGTCTCCCCACTTGCCTTTGCATTATTAAACTAACACACCTCTTCCGAATACCCTTAGAACAAGGAAATTATTGAACCTTTTATCTCTCAATTCCTCTTCTCTATCAAAGCAACTTCGGAGTTGAAACTAAGACAGCAAGGAGGCCTTTTTCAATCAGCCTAATATCTTTAGACAAGTAAGAGGGGAGAGGGTTGTGAATAACTATGAAATGGGTAGAGTTGTATGCTGTTCTAGGATTCCAGTCTTAATTTCACATCTTGTGGCTCAATTTTGAAACTGAAAACGTATGAATTTGCCTTTGACTTCTTCATGAAAATTGTAGATCTTTATGTCATCTAAATTATGAGACCTGATTCAATTAATTTGAGTATGTGTAGCAAAAGTTATACCCAAAATACTACTGCCTGTCCGAGTGAAAGATTGTTTCATGTTTAGTGCATATTTTGATATGCTGGGAATTATACATGCATAATCAGCCTTGGATGTCTTCATGAAAGTTGTAGATAATTAAGTTTTGGATTATTAGAAAGTGGTTTCACATCAAAATAATTTTTGTAACTCAAGTTATGCTCAAATTACTGAAGTATGTGCAAGCTGAAATTCTGAAATTCTGAAATTTTGAAATCTGAATCTTGTTTTTAAAACTGGGAAGTTTGTGGTGAGAATTAGGGGTTGGTGTATTCATGGAAATTGTAGATATGTATGTTAAGAATAATTTAGAATTGATTTCATGTCAAAATCATGTTTGTAACTCCAGATATGTTCTAAATACTAATCTGTGTACGTTTTAGAAAACTTATCTTGAGGCAGTATGGTATTTTATGAATAAGTGGTATTTCTGATTGGAATCCGAAACTGTGTTCTTCATGAAAGTTGTAGATAATTGTATTATTGAGCTATAGAAAGTGGAATCATCTAAAAAGGAGTTGATTTGCCCATGTTATGACTGTTTGGCTAATGTATGTTGCTGTTGGGGATGCTGAAAGTCACTTAAAATGGCTATTTTGAAAGAAAATGATATTTTCTCTATGGATAGAAATTATTTATTAAATTATTGAGTGATTATGAATTATTATAAATGTTGTTGAGTATTACACAGTCTGTATATTGTGATGGTGAATAATTAAGAATGACATAATTAATATATATGTACATGAATGCCTTGTGGTTACTGACATATGTGGTTGAAACAGTAAATCCATGATTTTGTGAATTATTATGTGTATTGTGTCCCTTGAGGACTTGTATTATCCAAGAGGTTTTGGAAACGTGAATATCATGGTATGTTAAAAGAATTAAAGGCATTCATGCATCATAAGCATTCAGACGCACCATGGAATTTAGGGGTTCCATGATTGCCTACCCTGGTGGGGGGTTACTCTATGATGAGTTAAGCCCTATTCTGTTGTGTGCCATGGAGTGTAGGGATTCATGGTTTATGCAAAAGTCCTACTTTTGATATTGTGTACTTCGGTACTTAAGCGCCATGAAGTATAGGGATTCATGGTATATGCTAAAGTCCTATTTGTGTCTCTATGAGACTTTTACTGCAGTGTTCCCACCAAAACCAAATGGATCCAGCATGACATCATTTGACTAATTAAAGATCTATTAAATGGACTTGTTTGGCATATTCATCATACCATTATGAGTTGTTGATTGTGTCTGTGCAATTTTATCTATTTTATATTTATTCTATATTCTGTCTCACTCTTACATTAATTTTTACAGTGAATGACACGCAGAATGCAGAGTGATGCCATGATGGATGTCTATTTGAATTATTATCTGAACTTTGATTTTATGGGTTGTAATAAGTATAACATGTCATGTACCATTATTTTCTAAATCGTTTCCGCTACTTAAGTATTTTCTTGAATTTAATTATTCACGACTAGCATGCATGATAATTTTTCCGCTGTTATCAACTGTTACATAAACTCTGGATTAAATTGATGAATTTTAAATGATCTTTCTAAAAAGCGAAAAATTTACTCGAAAATTTTAATTAACGTTTCGGGGCGTCACATGTTGGTATCAGAGCGTTTTCAAAAAATTCAGGACCAATTGCTATGACGTGAACTGTTTCTTAATATAATGTTTGATTCTTTACTTGATAACATGTTAAGTGTGTACTATATGACTTGTGCCTGAATGAATAATTGTAAAATGATTTGTTTGATTATTGTTGGTAATATAATGAATGTGTTATATAATTTATTACTTAATTGATAAACTGTAGAATATTTATAGTTAGGTTATAATACAATATATTTTTCCTTAAAATTAGTATGAACCAAACTACGAATGTAGGATGGCAAGAAACAACAATAACAACAACAACGATATGGCAGCAGCTTTCAACCGCTTAGCTGAAGCCATAGAATGACAAAATCAACCAAGGAGCACTGGAGGACTTCATGGGCTAGATCACTTCCTAAAAAGGAAGCCATCACAATTCAAAGGAGGCTACAATCCAGAGGCAGCATACCTATGGGTTAAGGAAATGGAGCACATTTTCTGAGCCTTGCCCTGCACAGAATTTGAAAAGGTGGAGTGTGCCACTTACATGATGATTGAGGAAGCAGAAAACTAGTGGATACATGCCAGAACTCGTATGATTGAAACTGATTTGAACTGGGTCAACTTCAAAGACTGTTTCCTAGAGAAATATTTTCCAGCAAGTGTGAAAAGCCGCAAAGAGCTGGAATTTATGGAGCTGAAACAAGGCTCGATGTCTGTTCGAGAATATGCTGCAAAGTTTGAAGAACTATCTCTCTTTTACCCTCCTTTTCAACAGGCTGGTGCCGAAGAATCAAAATGTGTTAAATTTGAGAACGGACTGAATCTGAAAATCAAAGAAGCGATAGGGTACCAAGAAATTCGGAGTTTTCCTATTCTGATCAACAAATGCAGAATTTTTGAAGAGAATCACCAGGCCAGACTGGCACATGAAAGGACCAATAGACAACTGAAACCTCAGTCAGTTGATTTCAAAAGAAAAGGATCGTTCTATCCAAGTCGCTCCAGAGGAGGATCATCATCATCGACATCTTTTAATAGACGCAATAATATGAGGTGTCTTAAGTGTGGAGGTAATCATCATGTACGTGATTGTAACAGACGTCTTGAAGAGGTCACTTGCTTTCGATGTAATCAAAAAGGACACATTAGTCCAAATTGTCCGCAGAACAATCAAAACAACAACGGGAACACTATGAGTGAACCAGGAGGCTCTAATTATCAGAGAGGCCGTGGAGGAGACACACGTACTGCCCAACCTCCAAGACAGAACAGGGAGTCCACAGATCAGAGGTTGCAACAAACAGCTGGGAGAGTCTTTGCCATCAGCGGTTCAGAGGCAGACCAAGCTGATGACCTCGTACAAGGTAAGTGTGACATTAATGGTACAATCCTATCTGTGTTATTTGATTCTGGTGCTACGCATTCTTTCATTTCTGATGAGTGTGTTAGACGCCTTTAATTACCTGTGAAGCCTATGACATATGATCTGATTGTTTCCACTCTCACCGGTACACAACTTAGGACTGCTAAGGTGTGTAACGAATGTTCTATACTCATAGAAGGTAGACGCTTTCTTGTCAATCTTGTTTGTTTACCTTTGAAGGATCTGGAGGTGATTCTGGGGATGGACTGGTTATCGACAAATCGAGTCTTGGTGGACTGTCACAACAAGACCGTAATATTTCCATCAGAAAATCTAAATTCTGACAACCTCAAGACCTATGTACTACAAGGTGAAAGTCAATTGTTTGCTTTATTCACTCTTTACAAAGAAGATGGTGAACCTAAAGCAATCGAGATGCCGGTTGTTTCTGAATTTCCTGAAGTATTTCCTGAGGATGTCTCAAGTTTACCTCCAGAACGTGAGGTAGAATTCTCCATTGATTTAATTCCAGGAGCAGGACCAGTGTCTAAAGCTCCATACCGTATGGCACCAATTGAACTGGCGGAACTGAAGAAACAAATTGAAGAGTTGCTGGAGAAGCATTTCATCAGACCTAGTGTGTCACCATGGGGAGCGCCAGTGTTGCTCGTCAAGAAGAAAGATGGAAGCATGAGGTTATGTGTAGATTATCGTCAGCTGAACAAATTGACGGTGAAGAATAGATATCCTCTGCCCAGAATTGATGATCTGATAGATCAATTGAGAGGCGCTACAGTGTTTTCCAAGATTGATCTACGATCGGGGTATCATCAGATTCGTGTCAAGTCTGAGGATATTCCAAAGACAGCTTTTAGAACACGATATAGTCATTACGAGTACCTTGTGATGCCTTTCGGAGTGACCAATGCCCCAGCCGTATTCATGGATTACATGAATCGAGTATTTCATCCCTACTTGGATCAATTTGTCATCATTTTCATTGATGATATTCTGATCTATTCAAAAACTGCAGAGGAACATAAAAAGCATCTTCGAGTGGTATTGCAGATTTTGAAGGAGAAGCAGTTGTATGCAAAGTTATCAAAATGTGAATTCTGGTTGAAAGAGGTAAAATTCCTAGGCCATGTAATCTCAAACGAAGGAGTATCTGTAGATCCTTCTAAAATAGAAGCTGTGGTAAACTGGGAGAGACCTACTTCAGTCACTGAGATACGAAGTTTCCTGGGATTAGCTGGTTATTATCGGAGATTCATTGAAGGGTTTTCTCAAATTGCCCTACCAATGACTCGGCTAACCCGGAAGAATCAACCTTTTTCTTGGACGCCAGAATGTGAGAAAAGTTTCCAAGAACTAAAGTTAAAGCTTACATCTGCTCCAGTCTTAACCTTACCTAATCCACAAGAAAATTTCGTGGTTTATTGTGATGCTTCCAAAATGGGCTTAGGATGTGTTTTGATGCAGCAACGAAAGGTGGTTGCCTATGCTTCCAGACAGTTGAGACCACATGAGATGAACTATCCTACGCATGATCTAGAATTGGCAGCAGTGGTATTTGCTCTGAAAATCTGGAGACACCATTTGTATGGAGTCAGG
Source organism: Clitoria ternatea (assembly GCA_037962975.1). Taxonomy (NCBI): domain Eukaryota; kingdom Viridiplantae; phylum Streptophyta; class Magnoliopsida; order Fabales; family Fabaceae; genus Clitoria; species Clitoria ternatea. The sequence goes on along the minus strand of CM075670.1, from coordinate 17,621,297 downwards.
TTTGAAGTGTTCAGTGACCACAAGAGCTTGAAGTATTTGTTCGATCAAAAAGAATTGAACATGAGGCAGCGAAGGTGGATGGAGTTTCTTAAAGATCATGATTTTGATTTAAAGTACCATCCAGGAAAAGCAAATATGGTGGCAGATGCACTAAGCCGAAAGTCCATTCATATGGCATCTTTGATGATAAAAGAAATGGAGATGATAGAACAGTTTAGAGACATAAACTTGTAGAGATGAAATCTTCAAGGAATATGACCTTGGGGACTTTGAAAATAACCAATGATTTCCTGAAACTGTTAGGTGAAAAACAGAAAGAAGATTTGCCATTACAAGAGTTGAGAGAATTACAGGCGAGTGGCAAAGATATGGGACTACAAGAAGGATCAGATGGAATTTAGAGGATCAGGAATAGAATTTGTGTACCAGATGATGTTGATCTAAGGAGGACGATTCTAGAAGAAGCGCATAAAAGTATGTTGAGCATTCATCCTGGATCAACTAAGATGTATCAAGATCTGAGGAAAAGCTTTTGGTGGCCAAGGATGAAGAAAGAGGTAGTTGAATATGTATCTTCATGTCTGGTGTGTCAAAAAGCCAAGGTAGAACACCAGAAGCCATCTGGTGAACTGCAACCATTAGATATTCCTGTCTGGAAATGGGATGACATCTCAATGGACTTTGTGTCAGGGTTACCAAGAACACGTTCAGGGAATGATGCAATCTGGGTAATTATAGACCGATTGACAAAGTCTGCTCACTTCCTCCCAATGAATATGAAGAACTCTTTACAAAAATTGGCACAATTATATGTGAAGGAGATCGTAAGACTACATGGTGTACCATCTAGTATCGTGTCAGATAGAGATCCAAGATTCACTTCCCGATTCTGGGGTAGCTTGCATCAGGAATTGGGATCAAAGCTTCGATTGAGTTCAGCTTATCATCCCCAAACAGACGGGCAGTCAGAGCGTACCATACAAAGTTTGGAAGACTTACTGCGATCTTGTGTGATTGAACATGGTGGTAGTTGGGATCGGTTTCTTCCATTGATTGAATTCATATATAATAATAGCTACCACAGCAGTATTGGTATGGCTCCATTCGAAGCATTGTATGGTAGGAAGTGTCGAACGCCACTTTGTTGGTTAGAAACTGGTGAAAGTTTGACGTTAGGACCTGAAATTATGCAGCAGACTACTGAACAGATAGAAATGATCAGAGAAAAGATGAAGGCGTCTCAAGACAGACAGAAGCAGTATTATGATAAGAGGAGGAAACCACTTGAATTCCAAGTCGGTGAGCATGTATTTTTGAAGGTTTCACCTCACAAAGGGATTGGTCGAGCCTTGAAGAGTAAGAAGTTGAGTCCGAGGTTCATTGGACCATATGAAATCCTAAAGAGGGTTGGTACAGTGGCATATCAGATTGCACTTCCTCCTCACCTGGCAAATCTGCACAATGTATTTCATATATCACAGCTGAGGAAGTATGTACAAGATCCCAACCACGTGATTGCTGCTGATGATATTGAAGTTAGAGAAAATCTAACCATCCCCACAGAACCTACACAGATCCTAGAAAGATCAAATAAACGCTTGAGGAACAGAAATGTACCACTGGTAAAAGTTGCATGGAAACAGGGAAACGAAGTAACTCTGACTTGGGAGCGTGAAGATGCTATGAGGACGCAGTATCCAGAATTGTTTCACTAAGGAGTACGTTAAGTTAAATTTCGAGGACGAAATTTTTATTAGGGTGGGAGAAATGTAACATCCTACTTTAATAATAATTCAATTGTGTAATTTATAAAGCATGGAAGGTCTATATGTGTGTTAAACAATGAATAGAACGCTTTATAAATGGTCTATTATACTTCAAAAAATTTTATTTTTAGATGAAATTTAGAAATTTCATAGATTCTCATAGATAAGACTCAAATTCCGAGTCAAGTTCTTCAAAGGATTCACTCCAGAGTCAATTATTCCTAAGTGACTCGTTTCCGAGTCAAACATCCCAGGGAGACTCATTCCTGAGTCAAGCATATTCCAAAGACTCGTTTCCGAGTCAATTAGGATCAGAAGTTGCAATCCTGAACGAAGAAATTCCTATTGACAACATATATGTCTTGGGTCGGTTTAGAATCAATCTTAGCCGAGTGACAGAAACCGAGTGAGAAATCAAAGTACTTGAGTCGGTTTCAGAGGAATTTCGAGCGAGAACTGGTTGAGTCGCTCAAGCAAGTGGGATTCCGCTTGAGCGAGAAGGACCCTTGCTCGTTTGAGCAATCCGATGTCAGAAACCACCCGATGTCCTCTATCTCACATTGGAATGCTGATGAAAGAAAGAAAGGACCCAGTATGATGCAGACCGGATTGAGTCCGTCCAAGAAAAGAAGATAATAATGAGTGGAAAGGGTACGGATTTCCTACAAAACCAAGTGGAAAGCTTATTAATTGACCACAAGACTGAGTGACGTCTTGTTGGTTGCTGGACGGTGTAGTTTTCCGAACTGTTGGCTATTGGAAGTTGTTAGTTGCTTACTGAATAGTTGGATGGTATTTGAACTGTTCCTTATTGGCGGAGTAAAACTTAGGCGGAGTCACGTACCTTGGCGGAGTAAAACTTAGGCGGAGTCACGTACCTTGACGGAGTAAAGCTTAGGCGGAGTCACGTACCTTGGCGGAGTAATGAGCTTAAACGGGGTCACACGTTTTAACAGAGTAATAAGCATAGGCGGAGTCTCATGCCATGACGGAGTAATAGGCATTGACGAGGTCAAATGCCTTGGCGGAGTAACGTGAACGTCTTTTTGAGCATGGGCATTTCTTAGGAATTACTTATACACTAAGATGTATCAACACCGCCCTTCATAATCAACACCGCCCTCACACCCTACACCGCCCCATATACTCAATGCCGCCCTCTTCAAAATCTCCAACAACGAACACCTTTTAACTCCACTCAGACCACTTCTGATCCGTTCTGATCACCAAAGTTAGGACGACGTCAAGACTTCAAAGAAGAAGATCGGATGCCAACTAATGACACATCACATCGGATGACCGATGTAGGGAGGACAGCTTATGTGAAGCAGACTGGATCAACGTTTTACTGAATGAGCTATGAGACAGCTGACTTCGGCTCAGGTAAGACCGGATGAATTTAGTTCAGATCGGATTATCATTAATGAACACCGGTTGGCTTCAAGGAAGGTTAACTCAGCTTTCCTTAGAACGGATGTCCACATCGGATGACTTTGGACCGATGTACAAGACCGGGTGAAATCCGCCCAAAGAAGAAATTGAGGGACTGCTAAGTTCTCCTCCTTGGAAGTGGTAGTCCAGTCGGTTTTGAAGTGCAGAAGTAACTTTTGACCTTTTTCTTGTCTTTTAGGCATTTTTTTAATGCATTTGAACCCACTAATTGCTCTAGTACGTAGGACGGCCAGAAATGGACAATGTTACAGCTCATTTCTTATCTGAACTTCCATTATTTCCACAATCAAACACACCTAACAGCCCACTAAATTGCAATCACGGGAAAGCTTGTCTCCCCACTTGCCTTTGCATTATTAAACTAACACACCTCTTCCGAATACCCTTAGAACAAGGAAATTATTGAACCTTTTATCTCTCAATTCCTCTTCTCTATCAAAGCAACTTCGGAGTTGAAACTAAGACAGTAAGGAGGCCTTTTTCAATCAGCCTAATATCTTCAGACAAGTAAGAGGGGAGAGGGTTGTGAATAACTATGAAATGGGTAGAGTTGTATGCTGTTCTAGGATTCCAGTCTTAATTTCGCATCTTGTGGCTCAATTTTGAAACTGAAAACGTATGAATTTGCCTTTGACTTCTTCATGAAAATTGTAGATCTTTATGTCATCTAAATTATGAGACCTGATTCAATTAATTTGAGTATGTGTAGCAAAAGTTATAGCCAAAATACTACTGCCTGTCCGAGTGAAAGATTGTTTCATGTTTAGTGCATATTTTGATATGCTGGGAATTATACATGCATAATCAGCCTTGGATGTCTTCATGAAAGTTGTAGATAATTAAGTTGTGGATTATTAGAAAGTGGTTTCACATCAAAATAATTTTTGTAACTCAAGTTATGCTCAAATTACTGAAGTATGTGCAAGCTGAAATTCTGAAATTCTGAAATTTTGAAATCCGAATCTTGTTTTTAAAACTGGGAAGTTTGTGGCGAGAATTAGGGGTTGGTGTATTCATGGAAATTGTAGATATGTATGTTAAGAATAATTTAGAATTGATTTCATGTCAAAATCATGTTTGTAACTCCAGATACGTTCTAAATACTAATCTGTGTATGTTTTAGAAAACTTATCTTGAGGCAGTATGGTATTTTATGAATAAGTGGTATTTCTGATTGGAATCCGAAACTGTGTTCTTCATGAAAGTTGTAGATAATTGTATTATTGAGCTATAGAAAGTGGAATCATCTAAAAAGGAGTTGATTTGCCCATGTTATGACTGTTTTGCTAATGTATGTTGCTGTTGGGGATGCTGAAAGTCACTTAAAATGGCTATTTTGAAAGAAAATGATATTTTCTCTATGGATAGAAATTATTTATTAAATTATTGAGTGATTATGAATTATTATAAATGTTGTTGAGTATTACACAGTCTATATATTGTGATGGTGAATAATTAAGAATGACATAATTAATATATATGTACATGAATGCCTTGTGGTTACTGACATATGTGGTTGAAACAGTAAATCCATGATTTTGTGAATTATTATGTGTATTGTGTCCCTTGAGGACTTGTATTATCCAAGAGGTTTTGGAAACGTGAATATCATGGTATGTTAAAAGAATTAAAGGCATTCATGCATCATAAGCATTCAGACGCACCATGGAATTTAGGGGTTCCATGATTGCCTACCCTGGTGGGGGGTTACTCTATGATGAGTTAAGCCCTATTCTGTTGTGTGCCATGGAGTGTAGGGATTCATGGTTTATGCAAAAGTCCTACTTTTGATATTGTGTACTTCGGTACTTAAGCGCCATGAAGTATAGGGATTCATGGTATATGCTAAAGTCCTATTTGTGTCTCTATGAGACTTTTACTGCAGTGTTCCCACCAAAACCAAATGGATCCAGCATGACATCATTTGACTAATTAAAGATCTATTAAATGGACTTGTTTGGCATATTCATCATACCATTATGAGTTGTTGATTGTGTCTGTGCAATTTTATCTATTTTATATTTATTCTATATTCTGTCTCACTCTTACATTAATTTTTACAGTGAATGACACGCAGAATGCAGAGTGATGCCATGATGGATGTCTATTTAAATTATTATCTGAACTTTGATTTTATGGGTTGTAATAAGTATAACATGTCATGTACCATTATTTTCTAAATCGTTTCCGCTACTTAAGTATTTTCTTGAATTTAATTATTCACGACTAGCATGCATGATAATTTTTCCGCTGTTATCAACTGTTACATAAACTCTGGATTAAATTGATGAATTTTAAATGATCTTTCTAAAAAGCGAAAAATTTACTCGAAAATTTTAATTAACGTTTCGGGGCGTCACATGTTGGTATCAGAGCGTTTTCAAAAAATTCAGGACCAATTGCTATGACGTGAACTGTTTCTTAATATAATGTTTGATTCTTTACTTGATAACATGTTAAGTGTGTACTATATGACTTGTGCCTGAATGAATAATTGTAAAATGATTTGTTTGATTATTGTTGGTAATATAATGAATATGTTATATAATTTATTACTTAATTGATAAACTGTAGAATATTTATAGTTAGGTTATAATACAATATATTTTTCCTTAGAATTAGTATGAACCAAACTACGAATGTAGGATGGCAAGAAACAACAACAACAACAACGATATGGCAGCAGCTTTCAACCGCTTAGCTGAAGCCATAGAACGACAAAATCAACCAAGGAGCACTGGAGGACTTCATGGGCTAGATCACTTCCTAAAAAGGAAGCCATCACAATTCAAAGGAGGCTACAATCCAGAGGCAGCATACCTATGGGTTAAGGAAATGGAGCACATGTTCCGAGCCTTGCCCTGCACAGAATTTGAAAAGGTGGAGTGTGCCACTTACATGATGATTGAGGAAGCAGAAAACTAGTGGATACATGCCAAAACTCGTATGATTGAAACTGATTTGAACTGGGTCAACTTCAAAGACTGTTTCCTAGAGAAATATTTTCCAGCAAGTGTGAAAAGCCGCAAAGAGCTGGAATTTATGGAGCTGAAACAAGGCTCGATGTCCGTTCGAGAATATGCTGCAAAGTTTGAAGAACTATCTCTCTTTTACCCTCCTTTTCAACAGGCTGGTGCCGAAGAATCAAAATGTGTTAAATTTGAGAACGGACTGAATCTGGAAATCAAAGAAGCGATAGGGTACCAAGAAATTCGGAGTTTTCCTATTCTGATCAACAAATGCAGAATTTTTGAAGAGAATCACCAGGCCAGACTGGCACATGAAAGGACCAATAGACAACTGAAACCTCAGTCAGTTGATTTCAAAAGAAAAGGATCGTTCTATCCAAGTCGCTCCAGAGGAGGATCATCATCATCGACATCTTTTAATAGACGCAATAATATGAGGTGTCTTAAGTGTGGAGGTAATCATCATGTACGTGATTGTAACAGACGTCTTGAAGAGGTCACTTGCTTTCGATGTAATCAAAAAGGACACATTAGTCCAAATTGTCCGCAGAACAATCAAAACAACAACGGGAACACTATGAGTGAACCAGGAGGCTCTAATTATCAGAGAGGCCGTGGAGGAGACACACGTACTGCCCAACCTCCAAGACAGAACAGGGAGTCCACAGATCAGAGGTTGCAACAAACAGCTGGGAGAGTCTTTGCCATCAGCGGTTCAGAGGCAGACCAAGCTGATGACCTCGTACAAGGTAAGTGTGACATTAATGGTACAATCCTATCTGTGTTATTTGATTCTGGTGCTACGCATTCTTTCATTTCTGATGAGTGTGTTAGACGCCTTTAATTACCTGTGAAGCCTATGACATATGATCTGATTGTTTCCACTCTCACCGGTACACAACTTAGGACTGCTAAGGTGTGTAACGAATGTTCTATACTCATAGAAGGTAGACGCTTTCTTGTCAATCTTGTTTGTTTACCTTTGAAGGATCTGGAGGTGATTCTGGGGATGGACTGGTTATCGACAAATCGAGTCTTGGTGGACTGTCACAACAAGACCGTAATATTTCCATCAGAAAATCTAAATTCTGACAACCTCAAGACCTATGTACTACAAGGTGAAAGTCAATTGTTTGCTTTATTCACTCTTTACAAAGAAGATGGTGAACCTAAAGCAATCGAGATGCCGGTTGTTTCTGAATTTCCTGAAGTATTTCCTGAGGATGTCTCAAGTTTACCTCCAGAACGTGAGGTAGAATTCTCCATTGATTTAATTCCAGGAGCAGGACCAGTGTCTAAAGCTCCATACCGTATGGCACCAATTGAACTGGCGGAACTGAAGAAACAAATTGAAGAGTTGCTGGAGAAGCATTTCATCAGACCTAGTGTGTCACCATGGGGAGCGCCAGTGTTGCTCGTCAAGAAGAAAGATGGAAGCATGAGGTTATGTGTAGATTATCGTCAGCTGAACAAATTGACGGTGAAGAATAGATATCCTCTGCCCAGAATTGATGATCTGATAGATCAATTGAGAGGCGCTGCAGTGTTTTCCAAGATTGATCTACGATCGGGGTATCATCAGATTCGTGTCAAGTCTGAGGATATTCCAAAGACAGCTTTTAGAACACGATATAGTCATTACGAGTACCTTGTGATGCCTTTCGGAGTGACCAATGCCCCAGCCGTATTCATGGATTACATGAATCGAGTATTTCATCCCTACTTGGATCAATTTGTCATCATTTTCATTGATGATATTCTGATCTATTCAAAAACTGCAGAGGAACATAAAAAGCATCTTCGAGTGGTATTGCAGATTTTGAAGGAGAAGCAGTTGTATGCAAAGTTATCAAAATGTGAATTCTGGTTGAAAGAGGTAAAATTCCTAGGCCATGTAATCTCAAACGAAGGAGTATCTGTAGATCCTTCTAAAATAGAAGCTGTGGTAAACTGAGTATCTTAAATGATCTTTCTAAAAAGCGAAAAATTTACTCAAAAATTTTAATTAACGTTTCGGGGCGTCACATGGCACACTTGAAAATGACATCTATATGAAACTCCCTAAGGGATTTAATTTTCCAGAAGCAAAATGACATCTATATAAAACTCCCGGAAGGATTTAATTTGCTTGAAGCAAAATGACATCTATATAAAACTCCCTGAAGGATTTAATTTGCCTAAAGCATACAAGACAAATTCTCGAGAAAAAATTATTCAATAAATCTCTTTACGGACTAAAACAGTCTGGAAGTATGTGGTACACTTGTCTCAGTGAATATTTGTTGAAAGAATGGTATAAAAATGACCCGATTTGTCCAAGAGTTTGTTATAATTGCTATTTATGTAGATGATTTAAACATCATTGGAACTCCTAAAGAGTTATCAAAGGCTGTAAATTGTTTGAAAAAGGAATTTGAGATGAAAATTTGGCAAAAATAAAGTTTTGTCTTGGATTACAATTAGAATATTTAAATGAAGGAATCTTAATGCACCGGAAGACTTATACTGAAAAGGTGCTAAAGCGGTTTTATATGAATAAATCACACCCATTGAGCAGTCCAATGGTTGTAAGGTCACTTGAAGTGAGCAAAGATCCTTTCGACCTCAAGAGAAAAATAAAGAACTACTTGGTCTTGAAGTACCATATCTCAGTGCAATTGGTGCACTAATGTATCTTGCTAGTCATACACGACCTCATATATCATTTGCTGTCAATTTATTAGCAAGACATAGTTCTTTACCCACAAAAAGGCATTGGAATGAGATTAAGCATATATTTCGCTACCTTAGAGGTACAATAGATATGAGCTTATTTTTCCCATATGTATCTAAGACAAACCTAATTGGTTATGCTGATGTGGGGTATTTGTCTGCTCCTCATAATGGTCGATCACAAACAGGATATTTATTCACATGTGGTAGTACAACAATTTTATGGAGATCCATAAAATAAACGATCACAGCAACATCATCTAATTATGCTGAAATTCTAGCATTACATGAAGCAAGTCAAGAATGTGTTTGGTTGAGGTCTATGATTCAATATATTCAAAAAACTTGTGGCTTGCATGCTGGAAAATTACTCCTAACAATCTTATGTGAAGATAATGCAGCTTGTATTTCTCAGTTAAAGGGATGTTATATTAAAGGAGATAGGACAAAGCATATTTCACCGAAATTTTCTTTACTCGTGATCTTATAAAAAATGGTGAAATAAATTTCCAACAAGTCCGATCATGTGAGAATCTAGCATATATCTTTACAAAATCATTACCAACCAAAGTCTTCGAGCAACTAGTATAGAAGATCGGTCTTCGACGCTTACATAAGTGTTCTGATGAGGGAGAGAATTAAATACTTGTAATTTAATTATTTATTTCATATACTTTGTAAAAAATGCTGTACTCTTTTTCCTTCACTAGGTTTTTATCCCTCTGAGTTTTTCCTAGTAAGGTTTTAACGAGTCACATTCTAAAATATGGACATCCAAGGGGAGTATTATGAATATTTTAATAATATTGGATGTCCACATTTAGCCTATAAAATGGGACTCCATGGCAAGCATGAGAACTACTTCAACTTGAATACTCTCTCTAATTCTCTTTACTCCCTCTTCTCTCTTACTTCAACCTTAATTCCATACTTTCATTTCCTCTAAACTTCAATTTATATTGCTAAGTTATAAGTTTTTATAACAAAAACAAACTAATTCAATTAGTGCTACAGTCACATAGTCCTAAGTAGCACATCAAATCTTATATTTGGGTTAATATAGGAGTCATATATAGTATTAACGTCATTAATAATCAATCATTATTAACCCTGTGTACATAAAATTTGCGTTGTTGCCCATTTTTGTAATTGATCATTACTTCAAAAGCCGAAGAAGGTCTAGAATGAACTATAATATAATAAGTGAAGTATAATGATCGAACTAATAATAATATAGAAGGAAGAAAGGTACGTTTATATTCAAATGATTACCAGATTAGCAGGAGATCACGTAATCTGGGCGGGACCAAGTGGTTTTCTATATTAAATCGCAACTATCAAATTTATCTAACATAGATCCATTATTCAAATAAATAATTGCAATATCTGGAGATTTGTTATACAAAAGTAAGGAAAAAGAATTAATTTTATCAAATAAATTGAAGGAAGGTATGGCCATATCTACGTTGTATTCCCTAATTAAACATATAATATAATTTCTCTGCCACTTCGCCACCAAAGACAACCACCAAACTTAATTATTTAATCAATAATTTCTTGCTTTGTTGATATATATACCACGAATAAGGAAAAAAACGGTTTATACATATTAAGATCAGAAGATTTGGAAGGATATTATTCCCTACAATATGTGAATAGATCAATTTTATTTTTTTCCGCTGAAAATTCAGAGAATTTAGTTTATTCATTCCCTTTAATTAAAAAGGGACTCTGGGACTCATCTCTTTTTCTCTTGTAAGAAAAATATCTTTAATATTTTAATTTTCTCTATTTCTAAGTGATGATTGTTATCTCATAGTAATTGAGTTGAAGTTAAGGCCTCCTTTTCCCCACTGTATAAATAAGACTTCGAAATCTCCATTATAACCCAAGTGAGATTTTTGAGTAAAAAACTTAATTTTTTTAAAATAATTCTTTAGGGTTTTAACTTTAAAGTAAACAAGTGTTATTAAAGTTTCATATGATAATTTGCATAATAAAAATTAGTGTTATAGGTCAGCAATTTAATAATTAAAGTAAAATTCAAAAGCAGTACACAATACTCATAAAACTATACTTAATTTTTTTTAATTAATACAATCTAACTCTCGATTGAAATATGAGAAAAGATTACAAGTGCAAAATTATTGGTCTCAACAAATCATAAATTGATATATGTTAATAAATATCATAGTATGTTTATTATTTCTCCTAAATTCTTATCAATTCCTATATTCATTAAACATTCATTAGATGAAACCATAAATAACGTAGTGGTTCTCGACCATATAATATTTTCTCATTGAAATATAAGCTTTCGGTGAAAAGTGTAATACAACATCATGAAAATTTTCCTCCATTTTCTTTCTTTGTTAGACTTAAGTGGAAATTTCATTATTATTTTCTAGACTTTATTGGGAAAGGAAAGACCCATTAATTTATATATCTCAAAGGAAATTAGTCTTCGACTTATAAGTGAGAGATAGTGTTGATCGAAATTCAAACATGTTGGTCGAACCTATATTGGCGTAGACCCAGACCTACATAAGATATATCCTAAGAGGGATGCACTCTCAAATAATATCTCTTGAACCTATGTCAAGATACCTCCTAAGAGGGATGCATTCTCAGATGATACTTCCCAGATCTATGTTGAAATACCTCCTAAGAGGGATGCGTCATTGTACAATACCTCCCAAACCGTTGTTAAGACAACTCCTAGAAGACATTGGTCATTTATATCACATCATCGACAATCTCTAAAAAACACTTTGCACATCTGTTATTTGTATATCTCTCCTTATAAATACTCACCTCAAATGTAGACTCTAGGACCTTTCAACTATTCTTTACTCTCACACCAGTTATTTAGCTCCTATATCTATTGACTTAGTATCTAATGTACCTCAATGGACATACCCTCTTTAGTCTTATTTTAGTATTTTTACAGGTACCAACTAGAGTTAACATCAACCAGAAGACACATAACAGTCCAGTATAATTATATTTTCAAAAACACCTAATACATCTGACCGTAGTCATGAGTTTGGATTATGTATATAAATAAAAGAAATCCTCTATTACAATGAAGCATGAATGAATGAATTGTTCGAAACAAGATAAATATCGATGAATGAATGAATTGTTCGAAACAAGGTAAATATCGATTATTTTGGTATTGGTAGTCTACACTTAGATTTGAAGAAAAAGAAAATGATCGACAAGCAACCAAATGGTACAAAATTTATATTTTTTAAGCTCAAGTTGTCATTAAGTCGCTATTACAATTCAGAAGAATTGCATACAGAAAGTAACAGAACATAAAACGACAATAAGAGCAGTTAAGTGTCTACTACAGTTTCTACGAAACTGCAACCTTTTTCACAACATGAAAAGAGAGAAGAAAGAGCTCTGTAGGATAAAGTCAAAGCCTTTCAAAAATCCCTCTTGTGTGATGAGGGAAAAAGAAATTAAAAAACAACCGAGATTTGAAAAATGCTACTAATCTGGTGTGTATAGGACAACACAGCTGACCTGTCATCAACTACGCAAAAAAAAACAACAGAGGAAAAACAATTTAGCACCATCTGTTGAAACTCCTCACACACCTTGCAGCAGAACAATCCCGTGTAAAACCTGATAATATATACCAACAGACACTCGCAGGCCATTGATATATCACTCCAGAATCCACATCATTGACGAAAATGGAAAAAGAAAGCACTGCGGAAAAAAAAACCATTATTCACTAAGTTTATTCCTGCAATCATGCACATCAATCACGTAAATTTGTTGAATTATGGAGCTCAAAGCAAAGCTTGTCGTAGCCTCCCTAGCAGATCCTTTGCTGTCATGCACTTTTCCATGTTCATCTGCAACAAAACAAACAAAAGCTTTGTTGGTCTTGCTCTGGCCTTGAAACAAATTTAAATTAATTTAGAAATCAAGTTAACTAACTGAAAATTAACTACATCTTGCCTGGGTATTAATTATTAAAGAGTAATTAAGAAATACACTAGTCTCTTTCTAACTACGGGTATCTTTCATACAACTAAAATCAATTCTGTTTGAAGCTTAATTATCCTTTATTTAGTATATGTTTGGTAACTTAATTATGCAAACCAAGCTTAACCAACACCACTATCCAATAATTAATGTTATCCTACACACATTATAAAAAACTTATGTTTTTTATCAATCCCAATTGGGTAACCTCAAAGGAATCAAACAGCACTTAATGAAGATCAAAACCAAAGTTTTTTTTCATAACAATTTGTGTTACCAGCCGAACTACAAATAAATGCTGGTATTTCATTAACTATGAAAACTTGAATAGATATAGTAATTTACCTGAGCAATAATAGTTACATCAATATTGTTCTTGCCGAAGGGTAAGAAGCTGCTATTCTGGACCGTGAGATGAAGATTTTCCAATTCTCTGATTAAAGTTTGTGCTCGTCCACTGTGTTTATCGGTTCGAGTTTTGATGAGCACGTCATTACCAGAAACTCTGACTTCGATTTCAGGGAGTGGTTGGTGGCATTGGCTGGCACAATTTTCTTCCAATGATGAGTTGTTATCATCGTTGGCAAAGAGAATAGATCTCTTTACTAGAACTGCGGATCCAAATGTTTTCTTCTTAGCTGCTTGCTCCTCCAGAGTCTGCACTCGCTCTTGTAGTTGTTTCACATACTTTATAGCATCTCCCAACACAGAAGCCTTGTCCATCTACACATGCAACAGTATAAATTAGTTTAACATTTATTGTTGCTTCAACTTTGGTAAATTAAGCCTGCATGCATGATAACCGAGCTTAAATTACAGAAATGTTAAAGTTGTCCCCCAAAGATAAGAGAGAGATAGAAATTATGATAGTATATGGTGTGAAATTAACTCAAGTGGTTAGCATAACAATTGTTAAGCTGAGTTAGCATATTGTTGTTATAAATTGCATATTTATCCAAGTCCTACATGGAGTAGCATGAAGAAGAAAGAGGTAAAAAACTATTATACATATGAATGTTAATTTGAATATTTTCATCACAATACAATGTAATCTTTTGGATGTAACAAGACTTAGGTAGTTGTGTGCCAGAATAGGGTCCAGAACACATGAATAATGTTATGTCTGTTTGTAGGTGCTTCAGCTGATAGAAATCATGGAGAAATTTCATGTGATCTAACGCATATATATATATATATATATATATATATATATATATATATACCTTTTTGAGGCCAGGAAGGATGGCAGAAAGAGCAATGAACTTCTGGCTGAGCTTTTCCCTTCGTTTTCTTTCAGCTATTACATGTTCTTGTGCTTGGATTGGGTTCCTGGTGGCCATGGGAATCTGGTTTGCTCGATTATCAGAACTTAAGAAACTTTTCTCCTCATCATAGTCACCTTGAGAAATGAAACCTGCAAAAGCCATGTTCTCACTGCACACTTTCTCAAATTTTGGCTTCACAATGGAGTCAATCTTAAGAAATTGCTGAGAAGCAACTGATGCTGATGTTGCATTGAAGTGCTCAAAGGAAATAAGCTTGGAGGATGGAGAAGAAATTGAAGCCTTGCAGGTAGTGAATGCTTTGAGCCTCTTGGTTTGTCTTGCCGGGATAACAGAATGATTCGTACTTTCAGTTGGGATGCAATTTGGCGTGCTAATTTTGGAATTGACATATGGATAAGAGGAATCATTGCTCTCTGAGAAAGATTGGAAGTCAAAGTCATCAATTGTGTATGCAGCAAATGAATCCATTGGGTACTGATCATAGAAGGTTGGATCCTCCATTCCCTGTTACAAAAATTCAGAGTGATTGACATTATAGTTAGCTGAAAAGCTTATTATGATAATTAGGTTCTTAATAAGAAGTGTGTGCTTACAAGTTCAGGGAAGTAGTTTGACGCAATTTCCATCATCTTCAAATAGTAATTATTTGATATGATATGGTAAGGGGCACTGGAAAATAAACAAGCAAGACAAAATTAATTATGTTAGCAAATAGCAATACTAATTGAGAAATGAGAAGACTAGTAGAGTGAATTAAACTTTTATTGATGAATGTTGGAATTGCTTAATGGATGCCTGCGTTTGGGTAATGAAAAGAAAGGGACATGTTGAAGAAAACAGCAAGAAGAGAGAGAGATGAGAAAAATAGGGTACCTCGAGTGAGAAAAATTAGAGGATGAAGAGAAGAGAATAATTTTGTGTTCAAATAGAATAGGCACTGATGAGAAGAAAAAAGTTTTACAGGTTTTATTATATAGGGGCATGAAACGCGCTTCATAGGGAAATAAAAACACGTGTGAACATGTTTCCTATTTACTAATGAGTATTTTCTTTCCGAGTATGTTGATGTCTTTTGAATGCGGCCGATCCCTGTCTTCACTAACGCCGTCTGGTCAAATTATGGGTTCTCAGGAGGGATCAATGCCTCTCTAGTGAACTCGGTCTCATCATTTTGAGAGTTTAAGGTTTTTGTTTTTGTCAACACTCCACAAGCCTTTTCTCTCTCTCTTTAAAACAACAAGATGAAGGTCTAAATTGTGTTGGACCAGTGAGTTGGTTATCTCATTGTTGTGTCTTCAATAAATAGCATGAAAGCTGATTGTTAACACATAGTGCAAAGTAAAAATGAATGTATCAATTTTAATAGAATTAATTAAAATTTTCTTCCCTCTTGCAGTTAAATGTTTAATTTTGATCCTCAATTTTTAATTACGTGGTTTTAACATTTAAATTATTTGATTTGTTGATATATTTAATCCTTTACTTATTTTTTAAAAAATTAATAATGAGAACAGTAAAGTTCTATATCAATTAAGTAGTGATACCCTAAACATGTTATTCTTAATAGTGATACCCTAAACATTTTATTCTTTAATCATATAAAGATTCTAACCCAATTCAGTTATGCCAGAGAAAAACATTTTCAACATGCCCACCCTAAACTTATGATTTTTCTATACAGAATGTCAAAAACATTTTACAAGGTGAACTTGAAAATTTAGCTTGAGATTGGTTTTGAAAAATTATACATGTAATTTGTACCAATATAACGAGGGAGAATCTATCATACTAGTCGGAGTATGTTTCAAAATTCTAACAATTTAAGCATGACATACGCAACTAGTCGATGATATATCTATACCTGACTGAACCTAATTCAAAACAACATATATCATACAGTACTGTTAAGTTAATATGTTACCAAGTTGAGTATTTTGCTTTTGTAAAGTTAAGACAATACATGCATTGAACTGTGATAGTGGTAGATAATGACGTGTGTGGTGATAAAAAATATGTAACAGTTTCCAAAAAGATGTGGATGATAAATGTGTGCAAAGCATGCAAAATAACAGAAAGAAAAGGTTGGTGCCTTGTGAAGTGGCACGGGCACCATCACCACCAGTTTTTTTTCTCTCTAAGTTGTCTGAATCACAACACAATTTCTTTCAAACCTCTGACTCACTTCTGTAGTCTGGATCCTCCTCTAGGTCTTCTTATTGAGGGTTCTCCTCCTTGAGCCCAAGTGATTGTATTCGATGTTATCTCTGCATTCAAGACCTTGCTTGGCTCTACATACACTTCCTCCATTAAGAATTGGCCTATCACCAGACCATCTAACTGCTTTAGGAAAGTCCATATATGCAGTGGAAGTTTTTGCTACATGTAAAAATTCACAATAGCTCTATGATTTGCAGTTTAGTGGGCAGTAACGTGTTCTAGATATACTAAAAGTTCTGCTATTGTCATGTCATCATCAATAACTTCTTCCTCTGGTATGGCATCTTCCTAATCTCTTCCATTATGTTGCTCTTGTTCCTTTTTTGCTTGAATTCCTTCCTCACCCTAAAGTTGGAGTAGTAACGCTAGATATGTGTTGTTGATGGAATTTCTCATCACATGTTCTATTTCAACATATGGCACTATGACTCTGTGAGACCTGCATAAAGCTGTTATCAGGGGGTAGGAAATCCAAGTGGCTCTATCTCTGATTTTGATTAAGTAAAAATGATGGATTTAATATGAGATAGTGACAACTATGTCTATTGGGCGCTCCTTGATAATGCAATATAGTATGAATGCCCATTTTACTGGAATAATCGACCAATGAACACCAGAGACGACGTTGTGCATTATAAAAGTCACCCAAGTTTAGGCGAGAAGAATAAGAGAAGCCTTCCTGAAAGTCACCATTCTTTGTCCGTTGTACCAAGTTACTCTTTTTAAGCCAAAGAGAGCTTGAAATAATCCAAGCAAAACTTAGTAGGTTAAACCTTGTCCATAAGGATTAAACCTTTCATGTCAAACATCCCTTCATGGTCCAACCTCATCAATTAAGGTCAAAACTAACAAAGTAAGTTTGAACTTAGTACAAGCAGGGTCAAATCAAACCTCAAAACTCATCAAGGTTGAATCGAGATATAGTCATGGTTGAACTTGAGCCTAATAGGGTTAGACTTGTCTTGATGGGGTCAAACCTAGGCTTGCTGAGGTCAAACCTTAAAGCTTAAAACGTGCGAAAATTGTTTCCTTAATTTTTCAATATTTGGACTGATTCTTTTCATAATAAAAAAATCCCGTATTGATAAAACAAAATTTGAATCGATTCTTTCTTAAACTAGAAAATCTCTTTTAAAAAGCATCATTCTTTCTTAAACCAGAAAAACTCTTAAAAGTGCATCATCGATTCTCTCCTTAATAAGAAAAACTCCTTATTAAAGGCACATTAAATCTAACTCAAATTTAATTAACTAATTTCAAAAAGTATATTTTAAAGCACATAGGTTAATTAATTAAGAATTAATTTTTATCTTACTCATTAATCACTACCTTAGGTTATTAACAAGATACATATTCAAGATGGGAATCCTTAATTCCATTTGAAACTTTTTCTCTTTAGGAGTTCATAAGTTTGACCTTGCTACTTTCTAGAGTTGAGATTTATTTGAAGTCTTTAATTCTCTTGATATTTTGCTCACTCTAGAATGTCGGTCTATACATTTTAGTAAGCACATGATGTATCTTAAGACATCCATTACAAGAAACTTGTTCATCACATTTTGTTTTGATATTAGCTTGTTTGTCATAACTTGTTTTACATCTACCCTTCTTATTTGAGACCATAAAAACCTAACATCATTAAAAACCTTGTTTGATATCATCAAAACTTGTTTCAGAACAACATTCACAAAAGTTAGCATGCCTTGAAAACTTCATATTCCCTTATACTTTGGCCTGGCCTGGTCAACCTTAATTCCTTTGGCAAAGATTTTATATCCAAGCATAATGCTTCAGTTACCATGAAGTGACACTTTTCTCGGTTTAGAATCAAGTTGGTTTCAATGCAATACTTTAGTACAATGTTCAAATTGCTGAGACAAAGCCTAAATGAACCCACTCAAAGATAGAGAAGTCACCCATGAACACTTCTATAAACTTTTCTGCTAGGTCTAAAAAGATTGCAAGCATGCATCTTTGAAAGGTAGCCGATGCATTACAAAACTAAAAGACATTTTCTTGTAAACCAATACACCAAAAGGACATGTGAGATCTATTTTTTCTTAATCATTAAGGTCAACTATAATTTGATTGTAACCCGAGTATCCATCTAAGAAATAGTAGTAAGCTTGCCTGACAAACCTTTTCAATATTTGATCCCTGAATGACGATGGGAAATGATCTTTATGAATTTCCTGATCCAGCTTCCTGTAGTCTATGCATATCCTCCATCTAGTGACAATTTGCGTAGGAATTAGTTCATTCTTTTCATTTACCACAATTGTCATTCCACCTTTCTTTGGTACAACCTACATAGGACTAATCCAAGAATTATCAAAGATAGAATAAACAATACATGCTTCAAGTAGCTTGAGTACTTATTTATTCATTATTTCCTTCATTATGAGGTAAGTCTCAGTCAAGGTTGGGATATTGGCTTCTTTATAAAGATTTTATGCATGCAATATGATGGACTAATTCCCTTGAGATTAGCAAGCATCTACCCAATGTATCATATATTCTCTTTCATACCTGTAGTAACTATGACTCTTATTCAGTAAACAACTTAATGCCTATTTGATAACCAATTGTAAAAATGGAGTTGCTGCGAACGAAATCATCCAATGCTTAATATTGATCTAACATATCGTTCAATGTTGGTCATGTTACCAAGTTGCCTCAATACTCAAGTGGCCTCATACATTCTCTCTTGTGTCTTGTCTTATCTCCTTACGATTTGATCCTTATTTATAGGGTCTTGAAGCTTGAAAAATTGGAAGATGCAAATTAGGGTTCATGCTATTTTGGGAACAAATGATTGTGTTTCAACGTTTCCCTTTTTAAAATATGATATTTGTCATTTTTACGTACCCTAATCGATTAGACTAACATGCTAATCAATTAGTCTTGATCTAATCGATTATGATATCTCTATTAATCGATTACATTAATGATATATCCTTTTTCTTTTCACTTTCAATACTCTAATCGATTATGCCTAATTTGCTAATCGATTATATTGATGAGATTTCCTTTTCTTTTTCTTTTTAAGTCTTCTAATCGATTATGCCTATTGTGCTAATCGATTAACGTGTGACTGATAGCAGTTTTAAACACTTTTACATGATACCGTCTATACATTTTTATCCTTTTTGCTTATGGATCCTATACATGTAATTGTATCAAAATTATGACTGATCATGGACTCTTTTACAAATAACTTCATGTTATCTTGAACTTGATTTCTTTGAGAAGATTTTTCTTGTCATTATCAAAACTTGTCATGCAAACATATGCAAACACAGGTCATACTCCATTGAACCAGCATATTAAAAAATACCTTTCAGCCAACCCCAAATGAAAACCAAATAGGCCCTTATTACTGATGATGATCGATAATACCATTTCCTTGCTTCAAAGATGCATATTTTAGTGAGAAGGCGAAACTCATCAAGTGGTTTAAGAGGTAATATTTATGCTACAGCCTTTTTTCCTATGGATCTTTGTCATTGTCCAAGCCTTGGATATATTTCTGTATTTCTTTGTCCTCTTCTTCATATAAGTCTTCACAATCACGAGTTAGTGCTTTAATTAAGAGATCATTAGTCAACATACCATGGTTTACTTTTGAAATCTATTTGTAAATGCCATTCATTTTGAAATAATCCTTTTTGCTGCTTAGATGCTTTATGGCTTGTAATACATTAAAAATCACTACCTCATCTTGGAATTCTATTGCATCTGCCATTATTGACATTAATGACATCTTTGTTAATTTTCATGAATGGTCTTCTTAAGATAAGAGGTACTTTAGAGTCTTCTTCTATATCCATTATTACAAAGTCTATAAGGAAGCAAAACTTATGGATATTGATATGCTTGTCAATTGCATTCTTTGGAGGTTTGTGATCAAGTTACACGGAGTTAGAAGACAAGACTAAAACTTTGAAAAGTTAGATGATAATGAAGATTCACCTTAGTGTAGGACTATTTTCTTTTAGTTGGGCTTAAGACTCATTATATTTCTATTTCTTTGAAGCCTATGAGATTTAGTTAGGTGTGGAACTTGCAAGACCATGTTTTCTTATTAGACCATTTTTAGGCCTTGTATATGTTTTCTTTTCTTTTAGAGCCATTATTAGGCCTTGTTATCTTCTTTTAGTTTAGGCTTTAAGTAAAGCCTCCCAAGGCCCATGGTTGGTCAAAATTCTTATGAGAAGGAAGACTATAAATACCTCCTCTTTTCATATTTTTACTAAGCTTAATTCATTTGTTGAATTTCTAGAAATTTGAGTTCATTTCTCTCTTTAGAATCTTACAATTCTTAGAGTTTCTCTCTCATTGTTCTTATCTTTGAATCCTTCCAAAGTGGCAAACAACATTAGGCTTATCTCTTCTTTTAGAGTGACATCTCCCTCTCCCAAACCTCTCATCTTCCAACTTTTCCATTTCACTCTAGTTTTTATGCATTTTAAAAACCAGAAACCATACTATTTCCACTAAGCATGCTTATGGCCAAGTCATATGGTGAAGAAGAAATTCTCTTTTTGATTGCAAGTGTAGCTTGAAGGTCAACGCACTCCAAGACTAGATCTTTATTCTACATCAAATGACCTCTTTAAAATATTGTGTAAACCAAATTAACCATTTTTCCATATATATTTCAATATATACTTGTTTGACTAATAACTCATAATTCTACCGGTGATCCATCAATTTAGTAACTATGTCTCGAGCTTATCATTGGTTTGGTTTTAATATTACTAACTAATTGTGTAAATTACCAAAATTGTCCTTTGTCTAATAACAATTATATGATACAGAGTCCGTTTGACGCAGGTAGCTTATAACTTTTTAAGTAGCTTATGAATTTTAAAAAATTACTAGAATTGTTTGTTGAACAAAAAAAAAAGATGAGCTTATAGTTTTTCCATCCTTTGAAAAGCTAGTTGAGGTACAAGATAGTTTTTCAAAAATTATAAACTCATCTATTAATTGTTTAGTTATTACCCTTATGTGTTTTTTAAAATAACAACTTTTATTTCTCACATAATTAAAATATTATATATTTTAAAGTCATTTAATACAATTTAACAAACAACCATGTTAAATCAACTTTTTCAAAGATTATAAACTACCTAAAAAAAACTATAAATTTTAAGCCATAACTATAAATATGTTTTGCCGAATAAAACCATAGTAATGGATCTATTTAATAATGTTAGTTACTTTAACAAATATTCAATAATGTTAAATCCAGTTTCGTTTCTAGAACAAAGGTTTGGAATGACGACACTGATATTTATTCAGATCACCAACTACAACTAGTAATAATATTATAATAATAAGCACAACTAATGCATCTTAATATCTATTTTTTTTTGCTGGGGAAATATACAGGTCATATATATGATTTTTTTATGCACCAGCATTAGTTAATTAATTGAACAAATCTAATATATTATTGCGACAAAAGGTAACGAAGAACGGAGAAATACCAAAAAAACTTGGTGGCCTAGAATTTTTTAAAATAAAATGAAAATAGACAAATCCTAACATGATTACAAATAATTGTATGAGAATGTATGCAACTAGTAATAATGCCTGTGGCTTGCATATGTTAAATTGTTGCTTTTTTTTTTATAATTTATATTAATTTAATTTTACAAATCATAAAAAAATAAAATAAATTTGAATCAAAAGTATAATTTGAAATATAGTATGACTAAGAACAACAAACAAATTAGGAACTATAATTCAGTAAATAAAAGAAGATCAAGATATATATATAATATGTATATATTATCCAACTAATTAAAATGTTAAAATTAAACATTTCCAAAAATTTCTTTAAAGACTACATTTGTTGTTATTGCTACAATTTTCTTCATTGCTCAAAACCAAAAATTTCAATCCTTTTTTATCTCACCCTTGAAATAACAACATACAATTATCCATTGGTGAATACAGGTTTCAAAAGATACACTCCAACATGGGATAAAGATTGACTGTGACTCTTGTTTATTGTTATAGCAAAACATAAACAAATAGGAAATTGACGTCATTCATATTTGAATGGTAATCTTGAATCAGATGAAATCATAGACATTCTTGAAATGTAGATTTTATCTCCAATATGTGACCCTGTAATCACAATAGCACCAATAACATTGTTTCCTAAATGAATAACTTTCAACCTAGTGCCATTACATAAACCATTAGATTGGTTAATATTCCTTAAAAGCATGCTTGGAACCTTAACTTTCAATTTTAGTCAATGGTTAGGAATACCGGAACACTTGATATCATTTAGGAATTCAGTTATAAACCACTCTTCCCTGATTTCGGAATTTCCATTTGATACACACGTTACATCAAAACTTAAATACTCTTTTTCGTTTCCTGGAACTAAAGAAAGTATGAAGTCATTTACCAATTCAACAGATTCCAATGTAGGAGCCAAAATAGCCCCCTCCTTAAAATATTTGGGTTCATTGAAACTCTTTAGCATGTTAGGATATGTAAAGTTGACTAGCTGCATTAATGGATTGAGTTACCTATCAATAGATCTTGAGGAATTTCTACAGAAGATTCACCAAATTCATTGTGTTCATGATCTCTATTTTCAATACTAAGAATCCAATATGCAAATTCTTTGATTTCACTAGCCTCTTCAATATTATTTGCTGCAGATAATCTCATATTTTTTTGTAAGTCTAAGAACCTTACAATCTTTCCATAGATAACTAGCATTTATAGTTGCATATATAATGTCTTGTTTGTTACCTCCACGAATAACAGGTAGGATTTTTCTAAAATCTTCTCCTAAGACAACTACTTTTCCACTAAATGGCTTCTCGGCATTTTCCACACTCTTAATTTTCATTAAATCTCCAAGAGTGTGATCCAAAACTTCAAAACAAAATCGGTTCATCATTGGTGCTTCATCCCATATAATCAAATTGGTTTCAATTAAAAGCTTTTCTCTTAAACTACCTTGTTTAATGTTATACGTAGATGTCTCATATGCAATTAATGGGATGCAAAACTTAGAGTGGGTTGTTCTCCCTCCTGGCAATAACAGAGAAGTGATTCCACTGGAAGCCACATTAAGGACAATCAATCCTCTAGAACGAAGAGCTACAGAAAGGGTATTCCAAATAAAAGTTTTCCCTGTACGACCATACCCATAAAGGAAATAAAATCCTCCATAACTACCCAACACAGATTTCATAATGTAATTATAAACATCTTATTATTCTAATGTGAGTAGTTTTATCAAATTAGCATGTTTTTTTTGCCAAATCTTCTTTATCATAATTCAATTCATCAAAAATAAACTTATTGTCAAACTTAATAGTTTCAAGAAAATTAGGAGAAGGAAAACCTTCATATTCTTTCAAAGATCTTCCATTTGACATCAATAATTTCTCCACTTCAATGAGACATCAATTTTATAATTCTTCATCTCCTATTTGAAGACCTATAAATAATAATAAATGAAATCATTAAAAGTTAATTATAATTTTTAACATAAAATAGAAGACAAATAAAAGCATATTTTGTTACAAATTATATAAATTTTTCATAAACTTACTAGGAAGATGAAAAAAGTTTCTTCTTTTGTGAGTTATTCCATCAACTAAAAGTTTCCAAGTATTTTTCCATACCATGTCAGGTTTTCTAATAGTATTCACATTAGCATGGTTGCAAATAATCTTCTTAATTGATTACCTGAGGCCAACTCATTTGCCTCGATAATTGCATTTATGAATTCCTTATCATCTGCCAACATTCATAATGCATAACATGCTTCTTCAAATGTTTTATATGTTACTTTGTTCACTTTTTTTTAATTTCATCATAACTTGTACAACCTTTCTAAACAGTCAACAAAATCCTCATGTAGAAAAGTTTACCGGTACCTGGAGGAATATAACTTAACCTACCTATGACATAACCTCGCTTCCTAAGTTGTCATCTTTTAAGTTGCCTATTCCGGGAAAATTTGGAAGGAAAATCTGAATATATGAAATCTCTTCCCTCTTGAAATTTTTTATTCGTCTTAAACCATGATGTAAATATTATGTCAACATCTTTATTCATTTCAAGAACATCATCAATTCTTTGATGATCACGAAAACATAGTTTGA
This sequence comes from Clitoria ternatea, assembly GCA_037962975.1. Classification (NCBI taxonomy): domain Eukaryota; kingdom Viridiplantae; phylum Streptophyta; class Magnoliopsida; order Fabales; family Fabaceae; genus Clitoria; species Clitoria ternatea. The sequence goes on along the minus strand of CM075670.1, from coordinate 17,596,740 downwards.
TTATTAGAAAGATGAATATTTAACATAAGCATAGGAGGTCATCTTTCATGTATGTCAAATGCAAAATTTTAAAAAATATTTATTGGGAATAGGTAAAGATTAAAAAATATAAAATATAAGGTGAACATTTACAAACCAGTGGTATTTCATATTTTATCTTTCTACAAATGAACTTCTAAATAGAAATTTTCAAAAGTTTTATAATCTTATAACTATTTATTTTTTAAACTCTACAATGTTATTTTATCATAATATAATTATATACTTGCTACAATTTATATTTTTATATTTAAAATTAATATGCATTTAACAAAAATAGAAATATCTATTAACTTTAGTTATGTACAATAGTCATTTTTAAATTGGTTAGCTAAAATAGCTATTAAAAAACTGGTTATGCACAATATCTACTAACTTTGATTATTAGGAAGATGAATATTTAACATAAGCACAGAAGGCCATCCTTCATGTATGTCAAATGCAAAAGTTCTCCAAATTAATTCACATGGATACAAATAACGACAATCATAATACTGCTTTATTTCATTAATTAGAGATATTTTATCCTCTGCATTTGAAATCTCTACCATCACTCTGTCAGGTCCTTTATTTATATACTTGAATAAGAATTTGATAGCATTTGACTTGTTACAATATCTTAACAAAAGTGAGGATTGTATGGCACCATATTCCTGTTATCAATTTCAACATCCTTTTTTCTAATGTTGATCCCATTATCTACTTCTCTTATAAGTTGGATATCCTTCTTCGTCAATCATAGTTAAACTGGTTTAGGCCAGGATCTAACAACCGGCCTTGTGATAGTCCTTAAATCTCTTATTTAATCTCAAATATTACACCAGTCCAGTGGGGATCCGATATTGTATCCTCGATTCCAATGGGGGATAAAGGTCTCGAAGTGATTCCTCATACCAAATCACTATCCTTTACACGTTGTAAGGGCAAAAAGGGGGGTCACTTACAAGGACACTCTGACACTTAAGTTAATGAAAGTTCTAAGGAATTTTAGAGCTCAAACGTAAGATTAGAGAGCATGTTCTTACATGTTATTTTGATGCATGAGTATTTATACCTAGAGGGAGTCGAAGAGCCTTCTTTCTCTTAAAGTCTTCCGTACATGGTGTTAGTTACTCTGCTATTCTATTGTAAAGCTGACTTTTGATGGTGATGTTTTGCAGCGGCTCTACCTACCCATCAGTCACTTTGCAAGCGATTTGTTCAGTACGCTAGGTCATAAGTCAACTTTGAACCTCTGGTATTGAGTGAGTAACTCATAACGGGTCAGTTTGGGGACCCTTCATGTGATCATAGATACTACTGTTAAATCGACCTGTTACGTGAGATGCCAGCATAGAGAAAATAGCTCACACCAATCACCACGTTATATCGGTTCTAGATGTGGGATTTTAGACAAATTACCTTTAAGTCTAGGGGCTGGTCTCCGGACCGGATCATTTTCCCCTAACTTGTTAAAGTGATCATGTCGTTGCTTCAATGAGCTACAAACTCTTAATCGAGGTATCTCTTATGGACATTAGTAATTTTGAGGTCATTCGTAACTTCAAAATTTTTTGCTTACTTGCTCTATACTCATAACTGTATCGTATTTATTATCCTCGTAACATTTCGTGTGTGGTGAGTTGTGACAATCATGTAGCTTTTATTTCTAATGATACACGATAGTTACCTATTTTACTCGGATTTGGCGGTTACTTTTGGTCAATGGGCCTTGAAAATCGAAGAGATTCGGCCTAAAGATTCAAATGTGTGGAGTGATGCAAAACAACGTCGTACCAGTTGCCCCTAGCCACATCCATAAGAGGTGACTCTACGTGTACCAACCACACTTTGTAGGTGGACTTAAACACATAGCAACGATGATCAACACAAGAAAATAAGTTGTTGTAACAATGCCAGGGTGTTCGATAGTAAATACATACAAAATCGACTAGCAGAAGCTCTTGAACTAGAATCCCTATCTTTAGGTTCAACTAAAAGTAATGGAGACCGCTTCCAAACATACAAGGGCTGAAGAGGAAGTTATGGAGAGACGGTACCCAATCTAATATGAAGAGCGATACATCACTCTTATCCAAAGGTCGGGGAACGCGTATGCCACATGCCCCTTAACGTGTGGACTATCTTCATGTATGGCATATTCTTCACTCACCTCGAGGTAAGATTTCCATTGACAGAGTTTGAAATGGGCGTTCTCTGGTTTCTAGAGTGTGCCCCTACTCAATTGCATCCTAATGGATGGGGTCTAGTATGAATCTTAGAAGTGCTCGGGGAGCACTTTGGTTTCATCCCTATAATGGCGTTATTCTTCTCATTCTGTCGGGTTGTACGTTGATTCAACCCCGACGACGACTTGAGCTTTGTTACCCTTCGTAGCAAGGCAAAAATTGTGGGCTTTCCACCCTTCACTGAGTCAGCTAAGTCAGACGACGGCTTTTACAAGAAGTACTTTGTGAAGGCATAAGTTTGGCCAGACTAGCCGACCTAGATTCCCAGTTTCATGGACCTATAAGCACTTCCTTCTGACTAAAGCAACTTTCATAGTGGAGGAGAGTGAATTATCCCGAGTCCGTAAAGGTAGTCCAGGCTCTACAGGAATACAGTATCACCCACCAGAAGATTTCATGCAAATGGCTTCTCAGTTCCCCGTAATAAGAGAAGTCTATCTCTGTAATACTCCTCAAGAAGAACCTTTGCATTATATGTTCAAATTTTTGTCATCTAAACCTTTTAAATTTATAGGTGAAATCGAAAGCTTTGGCCCCATGGAAGCATTGAAACAATTACGAACTGAAGCTGCCATCATAGCTGCTAAAAATATAATCGGGCCAAAAGGAACATTCCGAACATTGACACCATCGTCCTCAAATTTAGGGATAAAGACATGTCGAGCATCTAATTCAAGGAAAGGGTTAGCGGAGAATAGGCTCTGGAAAGAAAGACCAAGAAAAAATAGAATATCTAGAAGGCCCAACAGGCAACAAATAAATTTTTAGAGGATGTCAGTGGAATCATGTGCCTAGGGACTTGTGACCAGGCCACTATTGATACCGCCCAGGAGAGGCGGTCAAAAAAGAGAAATGACGCTGAGCCCAATTGCAAGAGGCAAGGCTGACATCAAAAGGAGGGTCCATCATCCCCCTCTAAGAAGGCTAAAAATAAAGAGGTGGCATAAGACGAAGCCACCCCTCAGTGGCTCGCTTTTGAAGTTTCCTCCTCTGCCACTCAAGGGGGATTGAAACTTCCTATGTTAGGGCTCAAACTCTTGAACCATTCTATGCTCCTGCGTTAGGGTGGCACTTGAGCCCATTTCTACTCTAACGTGAAAAGAAGGACCGGGGCAACTAGGGGTGCCCGACTATTACTTACACGAGGATCTAGACCTCGATAAAACAAAGGATGTAGTACATACAAGTCAGTGGCACCTGTAGGAGGTTGAAGGATTGCTGGAGTCCTTCAAAAAACTCACTGACCACACGGAGTAAAGCTTTACCCTTTATGATAAGGTTCAGAGTCTAGACGCCGATTTGTAAGCTGCCATTGTTAAAGAAGGTAGTTAGGACCAAGGACCAGGCCTTGGAGGATAGGCAAACAAATTTAGTTGCTTTAAAAAAGGAGATGAAGTAGCATAAAGAGGAAAACCGCCGGTTGAAAGAAGAAAATTTGATACTTAGCTAGGATAACGCAGATGCTATCTTTGCGTATGGCAAGGTCCAAGATAATATCATATGCCTAAATGACAAAGTTATGAAGAAGAAAAAGAAATTTGAGGAGAATATCGTCAAGCTGAACGATAAACTCCAGGGCATTGGGGGCCTGGAAGAGAAGACAAACGACTGTAGGAGGACATTGCACTTAATTTGCAGAACACAATGAATACATTCCAACATTGTAGGACCGAGGAGGATTAAGCCTTCAATGCTTCCATCATCCAGGTATCATACAAAACCCCGGTGCTGTCATTATCAAAGTACACTGGGAGCCAGAAGATGTCCCATATAAGCTTGCTGCTCTGCCACCCTCTCAATCTATTGCTCCTAATATAACTTCTCTTATCGTTGAGGATACTAAAGCTGCTGCAGAAGAAATGACTGTGTCGTCCTCTGAGGAAGCTCCACCCTTGTGACTACCTGTCGATTTGAAGACAGTTGCCTTGGTCTATATATATATATATATATATATATATATATATATATATATATATATTATTTTTTATTTTTTGAGTTTCATTAGCCTTGCTCCGGGAAGGTCTCCGATTTTGTCACTTTTATTAATGTGAATGAAAGTACTTTATTTTCAAGATTGTGCTCCTTTTTTGTTATATCTCAATAATGACAGTAGAAGCAACATAGGAAATTTGTCTTTACTTTTGTCAGTGACCTCAAACACAATTTGCTATGTCACTTAGTACGTTATGTATAAAGTGTGTATTATCCCATGTGTAGTAAAATGCATAAATTGTTTTAACAATAACCGATCTTTACCACTTGTCAGGGTCAAGCAACCAACCATTGGTTGGAGTTACCACTCGTTGGGGTCCAGTATAGCCTCAAAAGAGGTCTGATCCTCGCTACTTGTTGGGGCTTTAAGAGTTCTACTTACACTATTTGTCGGGGTCCGGTACGGCCTTATAGAGGTCCAATTCTCGCATTCGTTGTGGCCAAATAGCCAATCCATGTTTAAGGGACCGTGGTGCTGCTTGTTAAAGTTTGGTATGGTCTCAAAAAGGTCCAATCCTCGTCACTCGTCGGGGCAAAGTTCTACTTGCACCGATCGTCGGGGTCTGGTATGGTCTCAAAAGAGAGTCAATCCTCACCACCACTTGAGGCCAAGTAGCCAATCCTTGTTCAGGGGACTGGGGTGCCTCTCGTTGGGGTCTAGTACAACCTTAAAAAGGTCTGATCCTCGCCGCCAGTTGGGGAAATTTTCCATGCGTGTTGAAGATATAATAAAGTACCTGAAATCACTAAACATGGTAAAAATATATTTTATTAATAATGGAAATTTTTGTTTGGGGTTACCCTATGACATACCCCCTTTGGCACCCTTATCTGTAATCAGATTTGATAAATCTGGTATCAATCGATCACTTCCTGCTTGCTCCAGGGTGGGGGGAAGTTGTTTTCTCTTCCTGCGCTGACTTAATGAGCAGTCTCTTCTATTTCTTTGCAGTTATAAACTTCTTTTGACCTCAACTTGTGTCAGCAGCAGGAGACCAGTCCCGATATCTTTTCTGACCTCTCAGATTGACCATAGGACCTGTCTTGGATAAGATATTGTTTCAGCTTCCCCTCACGGATTAGGACCTCGACTGCGTCCTTAAGTATCCTACACTCATTAATTGTATGTCCTGTCTGCTCATGAAACTTGCAGTACTTTCACGAGTTACCGGGGTAGGGTACATGGGCTGGTTTTCGCACCCCTTAAACATTGAACGTCTGCCAGCCGATGTTTATGAAGATTTGGGCGGGCGAGGTGCTAAAAGGGGTGTAATGATTGAAGGAACCCATTCGCTTCTCTAACTGTTAAGATTGTTGCCCTCCGCTTTTCTCTTTTTAGGGTACTTTATCATTGTTACGCTTGTCTTTCTCCTTTTCAAGCCGAGGTGATGATGAGAGTGGCTTGTTCCTTGTGGAGGTGGCCTCCAAGTGCATTTCAATCCCCATGTACTTAGTGGCTTTACGCCTGAACTCTTGAAATATGGTGGGTGGTCCTTTCGCCAGAGATAGGGCGAATAAGAACTTGGGCTATAGGGCTTCGATCACTATATGTAGCTAGATGACTGCTGTTAGATCTGGCACCATGACAGCTTCCTTGTAGAACCTTTTCAAGAAATCCTTTAGAGATTTTGTTTCTTCTTGCTTGATTTGGGCAAGTGCATAAGATGTCTTAGGGATGTCTCTAGAGATAACAAAATATTCTCCAAAAGCTTTAACCATCTCTTCCCATGAATCAATGGATTTAGAGGGTAGACCCTTAAACCATGCTAGGGCCTCCCCTAATAGTGTACGTGGGAACATACGATACATAACGTCAGCCTTAGCACCCAAAAACATGGCCTCATACATATACACGTCAAGGTGCTTGCATGGATCCATCTAACCTGTATATTTACCTATAGAGAGAGGCTGAGGGGTTTGCAAGTTCCTGAGGATGGGCACACTCATGAGTCTCTTGGAGAAAGGGATACTCAGCCTATATCCAGACATAGGAGAGTTGGAGTGAAAACCTTTACGCCTAGGGTTCTTTTACTTTGCTTAAGACTGAGTCTCCTCCTCCTCTTTGAACATAGGAATCCTTGAATATGAAAGTGTACGAGACTCTTCATGCCTAAATATCCCAGGTTTTTGTACCTTGTTAGGGCTCAACTTCTCTACCAGAGCAGAACACTCACGCCTTAGCTTAGCGAGCTCCTCCCAAAGCTGCCTGATGATCTCGTCCTTTGGGTCAAGAATAATCATGAGGACCACCTTCCTAGCTGAAGCGCTAGAAGTGCCAAAAGCCAAAAGCCAAATGCCTTGGCTCTAAGAACGTCAGATCTTTAACGTGACATTCAGGCTCATAATTCTCCATGACTTCTTAACTCAAGAATGTGATAATAAGGCTTAAAATGAATTGGTCTAGGCTGGGGTCTAACAACCGGCTTCACGACAGTTCTTAAATTTCTCGTTTACTCTTAAATATTGCATCGGTCCAGTAGGAATTCGGTATTGTATCCTCGATTCCAATAGGGAATAAAGGTCTTAGAGTGATCCTTGTACCAAATCACCAACCTTTACGCATTGTAGGGGCAAAAAGGGGTGTCACCTACAAGGACACTCTGACGCTCAAGTCAGTGAAAGTTCTATAAAATTTCAGAGCTCAAGCATAAGGTCAAAGAGGATGTTCTTACATGTTATATTGATGCATAGGTATTAATACCTGGAGGGAGTGGAAGAGCCTTCTTGCTCTCGAAGTCTTTTGTACATGGTGTTAGTACTTACTCTGCTATTCTGCAGTAAAGCTGACTTATGATAGTGATGTTTCACAATGACTCTACCTACCTATCATTCACTTTGCAGGTGACTTGTTCAATATGCTAGGTTATAGGTCAGCTCTGAACCTCCGGTATTGAGTGAGTAACTCGTAATAGGGTTAGTTTGGAGACCCTTCATGTGACCATGATAGGTGTCTAGTTTGCATTAGTTTTAGGGTCCTTCTGTCATCAAATTTAGTTTATTCGTGTTAGTTTTTCCCTTTGATCCCATTAATGTTCTTTCATTCCGCATATGCTACTCAACTGTTTATGTTTTGCAGGAAACGCTTTGTTATAGGTTCATAAACAATGAAACAAGGGACATTTGACGAAGCATTGGATGAATGAAAAGAAGTTCAAGCCACAAAAAGCTTAAGAATAAAGCCCTACCGACCTTTGGAATCCTCTATGAAGGAAGAATACATCAAAGGGAACTTTCCGGGACCTAAAAAACTTGAAAATGAGTATTTCGGTGAAGTTAAGAAAAACCCATTGGCAATGGAATTTCCCATTGGCCGTGTTTCTCTCTGCCCCCAAAACCACTAGCCATGTTTTTTCACACTGACTGTGGAGTAATCTTCCATAGGGGAAAATTCATATTTTTTAGACCCTGTCACGATCCACTGGCCATGGGTTTTTTCCACTGCCAGTGGGTTTTGCACGATTAGTGATTTCCTTGAAAAATAGAGCAGTTTCTGAAACAAAAGGAAGGGAAAATGCATGGGAAAAGGAAAGAGTCATTTTAGAGACATTTTAGGAAGAAAAATAGAGCACTTTCTGAAGAGGATTTGAAGGAAATCAAGAGTTCAACATTGAAGAACACACCAATTACAGAATTTGGGAAGAAGAATTAGAGGACATTGTGAGAAATTGTTCCTTTTTCTTTTTTTTCTCTCTTTAAATCTCTCTTTGAGTTATGTAATCTTCTGAACATGATCTCTATTTTGGGTTGTATTGAATTAGGCATGTGTAACTAAACTCCAATCTTGGGTTAGGGGTGTGACATGTTATTGTATTGAATTGAACCTGAGATTTTTCTGTTTATGGAACCCTCGTTTCTATTCAATTTCTATGAGTGCTTAATGCTTTTGAAGATCTAGAGATAGGCTCAATCGAACTTAAACACTAAGATAATTGAAAGATTAATCGGTTGTTTGAACGCATAAAATTGAACTTAGGGTTATGGGTCACGAAAGTGAACATGACACTTCGAGGTTACTTGGGATTTCATTGTTCTTAATAAGTCTAAATAATAGATTGAACGCGGTTCTTTATTAATTGGGCATATTAATGTTGTTTTGAGAGGAAAACGTTAATTAAATTCAGAAATCTTACCTTAGAACACAAATTCATAAATAGAAAGGCCTCAGGTGAAATCAATACATGACGCGATCGTATACCTGAATCCCAAGAGTTTTACCATTCATTTGATCTAATTAAAAGCAAACAAGTTTAGTTCTTGAAGTTCGCATGTATTTGGATTTTGTTTTTAAAATTTTTTTGCATTGAAAGTCACTTTGAGAATTGTCTGAATAATTGAACCACTGTGAAAACTAGTACTTGGGCACAATCTATGTGGGAACGATATTCTTTTATTACGCAATACCCTATGCGCTTGTAGTTGGCAATCAGACCACATACACTAATGTTAAACCAGCTCATTACATGAGATGTCGGCGTTGATAGAATAGCTCACACCGGTCACCACGCCATATCGGTTCCAGATATGGGATTTTAGACAAATTACCTTTAAATCCAGGGCCGGTCTCCTAACCGAATCAATAGTATAAGCTTGAAATTTCTTTAGATAATATTTTGAACAAAAGCCATCTTTCATGCATGGAGAATGACAATTAAGATTTCCACATGGACCATGAATCATAAAATTTGAAACTACAAATGCCAGATGTGGGTATAGAATTAGGTCAGGCAATTCAATAGAAACAACTTTATCAATATCATTAGTCGTTCTTAGTTTGTTTCCCTCCGTCAACCATAATAAAATATGGACATGAGGAAGACCTCTTTTTTTGAAACTTGACGGTATATATATTGAGATTTTTGACCAAGCTGGATCTGTGCATTATTAGACTAACAATTTAGTTTTGTCATCCCCAAATATGTGTTATCATGAAAGGGTTTTGCAAAACTAAAACTTAGAAAACTTGAATTTTTGTGGCTATAATGGTACCTTTTGCTGAAAGTTTTTAAACAATTTTAAAGAGTCTTGAGATTCAATAAATTATAACTAGTTAAATAAAAACTAATTACATTCTTATATGTGGTGTTAAATTAACAAAATAATATCAATGGATATATAGTTGAATTAAGTGGTACATGTTTAATTTTAATGTGATGCTCTCAGCTTGAATAATTAATTCCTCTGAAGGATGATAAATGTGGTTAGACAAAAAATGATAATAATTGATGTATTTTGGTACTACATTTGTCCTTAATATAACAACATTTCCACTAATTTTAGTTTTTAAAGAAAATTAATTAATATAGTTGCAGTTAGGGGTGACAAAACAGGCCTACGGGCCGGGCCAAAGCCCGTATAGGTCCGTCCAAATATGGCCGGGCCGGGCCATAATAGGAAAACGGGCCAAAAACATTGGCCCGGCCCGTTTTCTTTGTGGCCCACGGGCCAACCCATTTTTTTAATATAATTATATAAACTATTTTTTATTTTAAATTTAAATTATTTTTAAATATTTTTTTAAGAAAAATTAGAAATAAAAATTAGATTTCACCTTTCTAAAACAAAGTTTTTATAATTAATCTAATTTATTTCATTAAATGGAAACAATAAATAAAAATAATTAAAATTACAACCAACTAAATATTAATATTATACATATAATATATTAATATATTTTAATAAAGGTCAGTCGGGCTGGGCTAGGCTGGCCCGTGATGGGCCCGTTTTTTGACGGGACAAAACGGACCGGGCCTATTTAGGAAAATGGGCCTCAAAGTTTGGCCCAGCCCGTTTTAACGGGCCAAACGGGCTAGCCTACGGGCCCAACCCATATTGTCATCCCTAGTTGCAGTCATTTAAAGTTTCTACAAATTATAATATAATTGTATATTTATTGGGACTTACAAATCTTACTCTTTTTCTTTTTAAATTAATGTTTATTTCACCGTTGGCTAATAAAAGTATTTTAGTGAAAAACTAATTAATATTATTTAATTTTTTGATAAAATTCTTATATAAAGATTAAAAAAATTTATTTTAAGAAACGAATGTAGTAATAAATTCTCCCATATTTAATTAAGCATATTTTGTTACTTGAGTTTGAATCTTTAATGTCACAATTCTATTTATACCTGTTTCGTGAGAGATACATTAGAAACAATTATATCAATTAATAATGTCATAAATTTAATGTTTTATTTTAAATTACTCATAATATTAAATAAATAAAATAATTAAACAAGAATAAGTGGATATATTACAATAAATGAAAAGTATACAAGAAATTCAATAATTAAAGCCTTTAAAAAATTTGTTATGTTTTTTGTATAAGTTTATCTAACTTGTATAATTTTGTACAGGTCGCACATATTAAAAGATAAAAAAATAGAAAGTTTTCATATTCACTTAGTGTAATTTCTAAATAATTTCAGTACAAGTTTTAATAAATACTTTTTTAAATTAGTTTTTAATATTTAGGGAAAACTTTCTAAATAAAAGTTTTATATTTAGGGAAAAATACTTTTTTATTTCTTATAAAAAAAGAGGGAGTAGTTTTTAAATTAGTCAGATGTCGTCTACTAGCCATGCCAATTGTCATATGAAACTGCTACCTACAATTAAATAATCTGTAGGGTAGCAGCACAAACACTGTACGCGTTTGTCCACCAGATTTTAATTTAATTATGTGTAAGATGCTGAAGTCTCGAGTCTTAAACAGCTTCATGTTTTTTTTTTTAAAAAAAAATAAGGGATAGGGACAAAAGTAGAGAAATTGGATGATATCACGTGATAACTAAGGTTTCGCGTACGTCAAACTTGATGACATCGACAACGCTTCATTTCTTTTCTTTTCTTTTTGGAAGCTAACGCTTCATTTCTTTTCAAAAATTGACGATTGACTTGAGATTTTTTTTTTCTTTTACATATGAAAGAGTTGAGATTTGATTTGTTTTTATGCTTGCTGTTAAGAAATAAATTTTAATATTATTCTATGTAGTAATAAATTTTCTTTTTCCTTTTCTTTCAATAATACTACTTCCGTCTTTATGTAATAAATAAATAATGTTTTTTTATTCTCAAAAATGCTTCTAATTTTTCAAACTAAAATTTACACCAGATTTATATTAATGGTATATTTATTTATTATTATTATTTAATTATTTAATATTATAAATATTTTAATATTAACAAAAATAAAATTAATGGCATAATTAAGTAAGATGACCATTTTTAATATTTCTCTTTAGACATAATGATTTTTTATACATTTCTTGTATAAAGAAATTGAGGTACTCATCAAGTTGTATGAAAGGAGCTCAAGTCTAAATATATGTTTGGCCTAATTTATTTTGAGTTTTTCTTCCCCTTTTAAGGAGAAGTTAGACCAAAAATTTTTAGAAGAATACTTATTAAAAAAACAAAGTTATTATTAATCAAGAAAAAATTATTAAAAAGCTTTTAATCAAAAGGTAATGAGACTACAGTCGTCACCACCATTATCATTTACCATCATGACCACAGTCGTCATCACCATTGTCACCACCTATACCACCACCATTATCGTTGCCACCATCACCATCACCTCGTTGTCGTCACCACCACCACTGTCATTATGATCACCATTGTAACCCTTACCATCATTACCATTATTGCCACCATCGCTATTGTAATCATCACCATTGTTATCGCCACCATCACTTTCATACCATCACCACTGTCACTACTACCTTCATCGCCTCTACCATTGTCATCATTGTCATTGTCACCACCAACACCACACTTGTCACTACCTTTGCCACTGCCACCGTAATCACCACCATCACCGTCGCTATCATAGTCATCATCGCCACGTTGTTGCTAGCACCATTGTCATCACTATTACCATTATTGTCGTTGTCAAATGCCACCACCATTGTCACCAATTTCTTACATAAAACGAACCCTTAGGTTAAAAGATAATTTATAAAATTAATCCTTAAGTTGAATTTTTAATAAATAAAAGTTTTTAGAAAAATATTTTAAAAAGTATGAAATACCTTCTCCTTTATTTTCAAAGTTTTTAATTTTAACTTTAACTTAAAAACAATTGTTAAGTGATATCCTCGCCTAAATTCCTAGGGTCTAATAAAAATTAGAGAAAATTTTTCGCAATAAGGATTTCCCATGACAATAAATTCTAAGAACCTAAGTGGTACGTAACTTAAAACAACTTAAAAACCTCATTTTCCATGAGCAATCTGTGCGGGATTTCAGTTTTGCTTTCTGGTAATCGGTTACGTAATTAATTACCAGACAGATAGACTTGTAGAATTATGCAGATTTTAGCCTCTGTGACGTCCCGTATAATTTTCCGAATAAATTTTTCACGTTTTAAAAATCATTTTTTTTTGAAATTTGTAATAAGTCATGTAAAAGTTGATAAACATGGATTATTATCATACATACTAGTCGTGAATAATTAAATTCAAGAAAACATTTAAGTAGCGGAAACGATTTAGAAAATAACGGTACATGATACGTTATACTTATTACAACCCATAAAATCAAAGTCCAAGTAATAATTCATATAGTCATCAATCATGGCATCACTCTTCATTCTGCGTGGCATTCACTGTAAAAATTAATGTAAGAGTGAGACAGAATATAGAATAAATATAAAATAAATAAAATTGCACAAACACAATCAACAAACCATAATGATATGATGAATATGCCAAACAAGTTCATTTATATTTAATAAGTCTTTAATTTACTCTAATGATGTCATGCTGGATCCATTTGGTTTGGTGAGAATACTGCAGTAAAAAGTCTCATAGAGACTCCAGTAGGAATTAGCATAACCATGAATCCCTACACTTTCATGGCTCATGCAGAAATAAGTATACCAGTAGGAATTTGCACAACCATGGATCCCTACACTTCCATGGTTCTTGTGAAAATAGGGCTTAAACTCATCATAGAGTAACCCCCCACCAGGGTAGGCAATCATGGAACCCCTAAATTCCATGGTGCGTCCAAATGCTTATGATGCATGAATACCTTTGATTCTCTTTATCATTTAACATACCATGATATATCAATTTCCAAAACCACTTAGAAAACCACAAGTCCTCAAAGGACACATCACATATAATAATTTTTAGAATCATGGATTTACTGTTTCAACCACATATATCAATAACCGCAAGGCATTCATGTATATATATTAATTTAGTCATTCATAATTATTCACCACCAAAATACACAAACTGAATGATGCTCATTAGACACCCATCAACATTCATAATACTTCATAATCACTCAAGAATTCAATAATAAATTGTTACCCATAGGGAAAATATCATTTTTATCCATAATAACCATTATAAGCAAATTTCAGCATTTCCAACAGCAATATACGTTAGTAAAACAGTCATAACATGAGCAAATCAAATCCTTTTCATGTGATTCCACTTTATATAGCTCAATAACATAAATATATACAACTTTCATGAAGACCATAAATTCAAATTCTAAACAGAAACATCACTTATTCACAGAATACAAAACTGCCTCAAAGAGGATTTTTAAAACGTACATAGGGTAGTATTTTCAACATTTCTAGAGCTACAAAAACAGTTTTGACATGAAACCAGTTCTAAATTATTCTTAATAAAAATATCTACAACTTTCATGAAGGCACCAACCACTAATTCTCACCACAAAATTCCCAGTTTTAAAAATAAGATTCGGATTTCATAGTTAACAGATTTTCATCATGAACATACTTCTGTATTTTGAGCATATCTAGAACTACAAGCATCTTTTTAACTCAAAACCACTTTCTATAGATCCCTAACATAAATATCTATAACTTTCATGAAGACATCAAAGTCTAAAAACGTATGTATAATTCCCAGAATATTCATATATGCACAAAACACAAGATAAGTATTTCAATCGGACATGCTATAGTATTTTGATCATAACTCATGCTATACATATCCAATTCAGTCGGTTCAGGTCTCAAAATTCACATAACAAGAAGACCTACAACTTTGATGAAGACACCAATCAGTAATTCTCACCACAAAGTTCCCAGTTTTAAAAATAAAATACGTATCTCAAGTTAACAGATTTACAGCTTGGACATACTTCAGTATTTTAGGCATAACTCGAGCTAAAAAAATCATTTTGACTTGAAACCACTTTCTACAAATCCATAACGCAAATATCTACAACTTTCATGAAGACATCAAAGGCTGATTATGCATGTATAAGTCCCAGAATTTTAATATATACATAAAACATAGGATAAATATTCCACTCCGACATGCTGTAGTATTTTGGCTATAACTTTTGCTATACATATTCAAATTAATTGATTCAGGTCTCAAAATTCAGATAACAAAAAGATCTACAACTTTCATGAAGAAGTCAGAATCAAAATCACACGTTTTAAACTTCAAAAATGAGCAACAAGATACGAAAATAATACTGGAATCCTAGAACAACATACAATTCTACCCATTTCATAATTATTCACAACCCTATCCCCTCTTACCTTAATGGAGGTTCCTAAAGTGGTTGAAAGTGTTGTATTATTGTCCTAGCTTCAGATCAAGAGTGAACTTGATGGAGAAAGTGAAAGAAACTAAGAGAGAGACTTCACTAACTTTAGCTTGTTCTAATAATTCAGACTTGGAAACAAGATTTAGTGTTAATTTAATGATGCAAATGACAAGTGGGGGACAAGATTTTCATAATGGGATTGTAGTGGGATATTAGGTGCATGAATTATGGTGATAATGGAGGTTTTAGGTGAGAAAAATGGGCTGGATTGTTGACCATTTCCGCAGCCTACATAATGTAGTTTGTTTGATTGAAGTAAATATCAATTCTGACACTGTTTTGGTATTTTAGGCATATCTCTCTCATATCTTAATGGATTTTAACAAATTTGGTCTTGTTGAAAATCTAAGACAACGAGGCACAACTTTGTAGTTTACCACTTTTTCAAATTAGGACTCTAACAAGGTATTAAAATATGTACAAGATGATATGATTGAAGTAAAATATCAATTCTGACACTGTTTTGGTATTTTGGGCATATCTCTCTCATATCTTAATGGATTTTAACAAATTTGGTCTTGTTGGAAAGATAAGAAAAAGATGAACAACTTTGTAGTTGACTACATTTCCAAATTTGGACTCTAACTAACAATTAAAATATGTACAAGATGACAAATTTTGAGTGGAGTATGTGGCAATTTGATGAGAGTAATTGGAAAAGCCAAGGAAATTAATAACTAAGGAAATAGGTAATAAATTATTTGATTAACTTTTACCAAAGGTATAAAGTTAAAATTATTTACCATGGTAAAAGGTTAAATTGAAGATGTTGTCCTAACCAAAAATTTATGTAGAAAGTTGAGATAAAATGGATAATATCATTGATGGTCTAAATCAAAATGATTATACATGAGAATAAAATTTTTTAGGATGTTACAGCCTCCAAGACAACTTCCGTACCCCTAACTTGCTCATTTTAACTCAGAATGCTATGAAACTTTTTCGGCACTAGGTATGACTCATTTAGGACATGCTACTGCAGTTCATGCTAAGAAATTCCTTTGTATTGCAGAGTTATGCAGAAAAATACATTGTGGTTAATTTCACTCCACTCCAATGTCAAAACGCTATAAATTCCTATCCAAATGACAATCTCACTTCACACACAAGTTATAATTATTCGTAGAGACCTATTGGTATCTTTTAAGGACTCTGAATCCCACTGGAACTCAAAATCACCTATTCTCCTCTTAAAACATGATATATATATATATATATATATATATATATATATATATCAATCTCTCTAAATTACAAACAATTACTAATCAACATCATCACAACATCACCATCATCACTATCAAGTATATCTTGCCTATAGACATATGATTTCATCTACAAATTGGCTCAGTGCCATTTCATTTCACATCCATAATAACTGGGTATAGCATATATAATTTATCGTCACTATCTACTTGGCTTTGTGCCATCTATCATCAAACATTTATACACATAGTAGTACCTACCTATAATCACACCATTTAAAAAGATATAATGGCTCTGTGTCATCCAAAATAATATATACACCCAAGGCAACATATGTCTATCTCAATCATCATCTACTATGATTTACACACATAAAATACCAAACATAAATACTCAAACCACATACTCATAAATCAATATCATTACAACCAATACAAATTCATCTTGCGTTCCTTGGCAATCTCGACTCATTTGGTGCTCACCTCCACGGTATCCGTGATATTCCTGTTGTTGGTTACTAAAAAGAAAAACAATAACAATAGAAAAAGTGAATGCCAAACATATTAATTAATATAGAAACTCAAATTTGAAAAAGGCATAACATTAGCCTTATGATAATACATACTTAGTTTACATTCTAATTGCACTACCTGTACTCAGTCATTAATCTCATTCTTAATATCACAAGCCATTCATGTTACAAATAACAATGTAGTATATGTGTGGTGTGTGTATGTATGGTGTGTGTGTGTGTGTGTATATATATATATATCAATTCATTCTCAATCACTTGAAACATTCATAACCATCATATGCCACTCAAGCTGCACAGCATAACATATACATATCAAATTCACTTATGATAATTTCAAATACTCACATCATCATATAATGCTTCAACTACCATTTATCAAGCATACAATGGCGTAATTGACTCTCATATAGAGTTTAATTAGACTCACTAGTATCTAGATATTAAAAATGGATTGGCATTTATTAAGGGGTCCTACTTGACACCCTATGAATCCTACTTGTTCTACCAAGCTCTGCTTGGCTCTTTGTAACACCCTCTGTTACACCTTAATAAATACTAGAAAAATTTGTAATTTTTTTTACTAAAGAAATGATTGTTAAAAGGAAACTATCGGAATAAATTACATACATTATTTCTGAAATACCTCATAAATATTATTAAAACTTTATAAAGTAATTTTATATTCATCTGAAAAAAATAAATATTAAACATTATAAGAATGAGAGGAAACTCCATGGCCCAGAAGCAGTTACTTAATAAATTTATTTATTCATTGGACCACGGTATTCATACCGAGCTCCCTTTCTAGAACGTACTATATTTACTGTCGAGATTCTTCGATCCTTCCCTCTGAACCATCAATTTAAAATATATGAAACAAAAACACGGAGAAAGGAGTGAGAAACAGAATATAATATTCTCAAATAAGACATAAGCAACAAAGGGTTTTCACAAACCAATACATAATAATATCAGTCACAATCATATACACAATCAATTATGAATGCATGAATGTTATGCAATATCTTCATCATAACTTACCTATATATGTAGGCCCTTAAATTTTAATTTGTATTGAGCCAACCAGGAGTTTACACTGTTCCATAAGTCCGGATAGTAATAATATGAACAGCTCAATTGGCATGAAAACACTTAGAGACTAGTCAGATTGAGAAAGTTCTTATTGTGAAAGTACCTGACACCAGGGAGCTACCCCAGGTCCCCTGAAGCACCTTTTCACACCCTCTCATCCCAAGGCTCGTAATTAAGCCTCCTCTAAGGTATCCTCGGTTTCTATAATTCGTCCCCAGACAATATCATTTTGTTTTATTTTAATGATTTATAATGCATGAACTACTCGCATATTTAATTGGTTAAGGCTTTTAGAAACTCAATTATTAAATATCTTAAAAGTTTACAACATCATTTCAATAAACTGTACATTTTCTCAATTCTCTGAATTTCTGTCCCATAGAAATAAATTTGGTATAGTTTTCGAATCTCATTGAAATTGAGTTTCTAAGCCTTAAATATCTCAAAACTTTCTCATATAAAACTTTACATAATCTCAAATTGAATCTTAACAAGATCAAATTCTCAATTATTTCCAAATATCTTTAGTTATTAAGTTGGAAAAATAAAATAATTTTCTTTTGAAAATTTTATTTTATTAAAAGAGAATAATCTTTAAATCATTAATCAAAAATATTTAAAATTATAAATTTTTTCTTTAATTTAACATTTAATTATCTCAATTTGTTATAAATTAATTTTCATAAAATGTCTTCTTTCTAAAATAAATACTAATTTTTTTATTCTAAATATTGAAAGTAAAGTTAATAAAAATAATTTCTAAGAAGAAAAGTTTTAAAGTAATAAAAATTTAAAGAGTAAGATAAGAAAATTCTTACTGAATTTTAGCTTTCTATCATGCTCGCTATATGCTCAAACTCTACATCACAAAATCATCAATCAAAATCAAGCATTATCAATCATAACTAAATATCATCAATCACATCAAATATTATTAATCACAATTAAATATCAATCAAAATCAAATATTATCAATTATAAACAATTCAAATAAATTAAATATCACTCATAAATGTAATTCAATTCTTAATGGTTATTTAGATTAATTAGATTGATTTTAAGTCTTTATAGTCCATTTCTCGCATGAATCTATGTAGGTCCATATAGTCCAATCCTCGCATAGGTATAGTTCAGTCCATACAAGTCATAATAATCCAAGTCCTTGCATAAGTTCAGTCCAGTTTGCATAGGTTATCCAAGTATTTGCATAGGTATTTTAGAGTTAGTTACATCAGATATTTAATTTAAATTTTATTATAAATTTTAAGTTAAAAAGTTAATATTTTAAAATAATAATATTATTAGATTTAAAAGGAGTAGGGGACTCCTCCCATTATTTTTATGTCTTTTCATATTATATTCTTATCTCACTCCCCCTTACCTTTGTATATTGATTCGTTATTAAAAATCCGTGCGCGCTTCGTCTCCGAGTTCTAAAACATACCAATTTAATTTTAATATAGTTACAAGATGAAAATTAAGATTACTACTTAAAGCAAAAATGGTAAATTTTGAATAGTGAATAGTGAATAGTAAATTGTAAATAGTAATAATAAATAGTAAAATGTAAATAGTAATAGTAAATAGTAAATTGTAAATAATAACGGTAAATAGTAAATCATGAATAGTAACGATAAATAGTATATTATGAATAGTAACAGTAAATAGTAAAACGTAAATAGTAACAGTAAATAGTAATTTACTATTTGAATAGTAATTTACTATTGAAATAGTAATTTACTATTGAAATAGTATTTTACTATTCAGAATAGTAACTTAAAATAATATTATTTCTAGTATAATAATATATTTCTAAAATTTACTGAGAAAACTTAATCTAAAATTTACTGAGAAAACTTAATCTAAAATTGTGAATCCTAAAGAAGAATTCCTTCGGTATTTATAGGAAGAAAAATTACTATGCATTCCATTATTTTAATATAAAAGTACTGTACATTTTTTGAAAATTCAATCCTGGTTAGTGTGCATCTTTTGAAAATTTTGTACATACACAGTATTTTGCGTAGTAAACGTTAGCTGAATTATTAAGCTAAATAGTAACCTTTCACTCGGTATAATTTAAATATTCAAAATCAGTCCTTTTTGAAATTTAGTGATATTATATCAGTCCTTACTAATTTTATAATAATTAACATAAAGTTTAAATTTTAAAAATCCAAAATTTTCTGTTAATAAAAATTTATTGAAACGTTCCTGATTTTTTTACGATTGGTAAAAATTAAGATTTTTCTCAAACCGATCATTTTTAGATAAGTCTACTTGAAATAGATTTTAGAAAATTTTCTTATAATTTAAGTTCACTTTCTTATAAATATTTTTAATTTTAAGTCACTTTATATGAATTTAAAATTATTAAAAAATATTATTTTATCAAAATAATTCAAAAATTCTAAAACATCATAAATAATACGTAGATTAAAAAGTTCTAAAGAACCATAATTTAATTCCTTCAAAATTTTAATATAAAAATAAAAATAGTGGTGTTACACTCTTTACCTCAACCACTGGGCCCTTCTTGACCACTAGGTAGCTAAATGGGATCCTATCTGACCATTGGAGCCAAAACTGAGGGGGGAAATATACCATACAACCATCCAATCTACACAGAATCACATATATTTAATTTTAATCACTTCCACTAGATTAATTAATTAATTCTCTTTAGTAATTCATCACTAATGGCCATAAACAACTTAAGCCATACAAACATTCAAATTTTCTCAATCTAGTCACTCAGGTATTCAATTACTTAGTTTAGCCATTTAGGCATTCAATATCAAATAAAATGACAGCCACTCAGGCATACATAATCTCTCAATTCTCTTTTTCATCATCATTTATTTTCACATCAATCAAAAGTCACTCAGGTATAAACATTTATTAATATAATTTCAATCACCCAGACACAATTTCATCATTAAACACGTTGGAAATTCATTTCGACATACATACACACACACACACACACACACACACACACATATATATATATATATATATATGAATACACAACACATTGTTTTCTTCAGTCTACATTTGGAAACACATTCCAATATATATATATATATATATATATATATATATATTTACATACATTATTTACTCAACTTCAATAAACGTTAATTATCAATTTTATCACCATACATAATTATGCAATATAACTTTTAGTTTTTCATTCTCTTTCTTACTAATTTTAAAGTCTAGCCATAATTCAAAATATAGATTATATGAAATATATATTATAGTTAAATTAGTTAATTAGTGTTAATTATATCCCTTTTTCTGAACACCACTTGACGCTGAATAATATTTCTAAATTAACTAATACTTCGAGCACCCTTACCTCGATTCCAAGCTTTCGACTTTTTTCTTCTATGTCGGGTACGCTCAATATCTATAATTTAAGGAATTTACTAAGTGGATTAGCATTTCGACCTCTGAAATCAAAATCCACTTTACTGAAACAACTCTAAATACACTTTTAAGGCTTTCGAAACCTTGATTAATTGCGCTTTTAATTTCGAGTCCCTTTTTGGCTAACGCCTCGCTGACACTTGGTTCGTAACTTACGGGTACAAAAACGAAGTCCCATTAAAAATTTATCAATACCCATCCTCCAACACTTCCATTCACAAGGTTAAAGTGCCAAAAATTTAATGAAACTCGAAGCCCTCATTACTAAGTGAACTTCAATTTTGAGAAAGAGTTACTGAAAATAGAAATTAGTTACCAATATGCCACCTCGTTCCCACGAGTCTGAATATGCGATCCATTTTAAGTTTCGCCATAAAATAGGGCACCAATCAAGCTTGAGTCACACGACCATGGAGAAAGCAATGGAATGGCTTTTATTTCTTTTTCTCGTGTGAAAATGGTGAAAGAGAAAGAAAATTAAGCTTTTAACCTTATGGACATTTTTGTTATTTTACTATTTCTTTTTTTGTCTTCTTTTATTTCTTTTAATAAAAATATACTTTTACCTCATGGTAAATTATACTTTACCCCAACATTTAATTTAAATTTAAATTTACTAATCAATCACTCAAAATCAATTATTCAATTAATCTATAATAATTTAGGAAAATTTCCTAATTGATCCACATTAATTTAATCTCATTCCCAATAATATTTACTTAACATTGTGTGACAAAATAAATTAAATTTTAACATCAAGGATATTACATGTTAAGCAAGAAAATGAGTTAGGTCAAATGAAGCCTATGTATGTGACGAGTTCTCATTGCCTAAATTCCCATAATTAATCCCTAAGGTTTAGTAAAAACTAGGAACTTTTTTACGTTGAATAAAATAAAACAACCTCTGTGAACTAACCCTAATAACCTAAGCGACACACAACTTAATAATGCATAACGAAAGACATGAACCACAAGTCCTAATAGGCTTAAGAATAGACCTACTCAAGCTACAAGTCCCTAACAATGGACAGGGTATCCTTCCCTTCCCATATACGAAGATATAAGTCGAGACCTAAGGAATACCAACCTCAAGGCATCACTTACATAACCAAAGCATACTTCAATTCACAATCATTCAGTCCAAATAACCCCTGGACATATGGAGGATTTAATCATTAACACAATACCATTGCAAGATTTAAACTAAACCTCTAGTAAAGTATCAACTACCTATCCACTAACAATCACATAAATATATTTCATATATCATCACAAATACTAAAAATATGACATTAAACCTCATATATATATATATATATATATATATATATGCCATCTTAGGCCAATCAAAGGGTTATACCAAAACTTAATATATTAACCAAAACTCAACTTTTGGCATCACATACATGTGTTCGCCAAATCAAGGCAATTGAAAGGCTATACACAAATTTCATATATAAATCAAAGTAACATGCACCACCGCAAAATAGATAATTACAAACTTCATCTTCAGCATCGTATTGCTCCCGCCTCCGAGCTCACCAAGCAACATCACTTCCCTGAAAACTCACTAAAATAGTTGTTGGAGAAGTGGGTACCACTCCAAGTAGTATATAGCAAAAGTAATAACACATTAAGGGTAATTCATCAAATCATAACATACATGTATATATCAACACATCAAACATCCATATATACCAAAACATTATACATCCATAGGTAGGCCATTTTGCCTTTATCATAAATCAAATTCATACATCGCCAATCCTTATCCAAACTCTCAATACCTATTACATTTCTATACTTTTAATGCAATTTCTCAGATGCCATGGATTTTTCAAAAAACCATATCATTTTCAAATGCATAAAAGCATGCAATGTGCACTCGACTCAGTGGGTGGCAAATCAAAGTGCCAAATAACTCAAAGTTCTTATTGAGGATAATGTCCATAACATAACAAAGGAAAACGGAAGCTGTTAGCAACCAAAGTGCTAGATAAACTGAAGTACCCCAAGAACGGACAACCTTGATATCCATGACGAATCAAAGTGTCATAAGAATGGATATCCCAGAGCGAATCAAAGCGTTGGGAAAATTAAAGTGCCAAGGACAAAATTAGTCCTCAGGGATTTAAAGCTCATCCTCAAGAGTAACCCCACAAAAGTAAGCAATAAGAGACCTTGTAACTTTTATGCCTAAACAAAAATGCATATGATGTCATGAACCAATGCAACATGCATATGTGCGAAGCGAGGCGAAAGCTCATAATATAAACATCATAGCCTAGCTCTAGTAACCTCAATACTCATCAAATCAATAATCATCACCTTAAAGACTCTAAATCAATTTGATGGAGCCATCAACACTATAAATAACATAAAGATCAATCCATCAATATGGCATCAACACCAATCTTTATCAAGTATCAACTATCAATAACATTTATCAAGAATTCTCATCATTGTTCAAAATCAAACAATTTTTAACAAATTATCAACATCAACAACAATTTTCATCAAATACCATTTATTGAACCATCCAAAGAGAGTGTCACAAAACACATCAACAACACCAAATAGAAATAAACTCATCAATGATATCAATCATCATATATCAATCATTGACACATCCAAACTAAGTCATAAAATACTAATATATATATATATTGTTAGAACTAAGAAAATATTTGAAGCACTCTTAGATTTATTGATAACTAACATCAAGCATCTTAATTAATCAAGTTATAAGTTATTATATATTTGATAAAGATCACTGGAGTGTTTTAGGATAAAAAGCACAGGTTATTAATCAAAGGGAAGCTCACATTCAATAAGTCCGGTAAAACAAAACTATGAATATGTTTGTTATCACTTAATATGGGTATTTAAGTGGTTCAGGCCTAAGCTACAAAAGAAAGAGGGAGCCTATACATAAAAAGCTTACGCATCAAAAGTCAGGAAGACTTAATCGTAACCTGAACTCTTCAACCCAAGACAAAAGAAGAATCTAAAAGGTCTGGCATTACGCTTCAAAAGAAATTCTCTTATCTGAGTAACTTACCAGACCCAGACTCAAACAGTATCATCTCAAGCTTCAGAAAATACAAAAGCATCAGACTCTGTCCCCTTATCTTGAATCATCTCAGAAATGGTCTGGTACATAAAGTATCAACGGTCACAGTCATCTCCATCAAAAGCTTATTGAAAAGATTCGCAAAAAGAAAGATTGACTAAATAAGATAGATTTTAATTTAGTCTGAAAAGCAACTAAGTTTCACCTCTATCTCACGCATTTCAGAGTTCTTTGAATCAAAGTTTTCCTTCTTGGTGAAACTAGTGCTACATGTACTTTATCTATGACCGCACACTCCTCAAAGCTTGGATATCTATGTTGCATGTACAGAACGTCTCTCTTTGACAACAAAAGTTCTTACCTTTTATGTAACTTTATCAAGAAAGACTTTTGTCTCTTATACAACAACTCTCTCAATGGCTATATAATTAACAAGTCTCTTCCTGAGCTCAACAAGATGAGTCTATATAAACAGAATCAACCTTTTCTCCAATGTAGCTCTCTAGTAGAACAAAAAGAAATATTAAAAGAGAAAAAAACATTTATGAAGAGCGGGAGCAGACCAAAGAACATAAGAGAGCAAGAAGGATAGCTCACATTATGAGAAAGGAGAAAAATACAAGTCATAGTAATATGAGCTTGTATACATAAATTATGAGCATTATATGACTCTGAAGAAAATAAAAGAAGAATGAAGAGTCATATAAAAAGAGAAGAAAAAGTGAGATCTTGTGAGATAAATGAGCTTATCACATAAAGATAGTGTGATAAAAAGAAAAGAAGACTCACAAGCCCTAGTCATATATAAGCCGTGAAAAGAAGAAGACTTATCTTGTTTTGATTTTTTTTATCTTTTATAAATACAGGTTTGGTAGACCTGTCGAGAAGCACTTTGGCCTGGAGAGGCTTTGGAAAGAATATTCAGGGTATGAGCCAGGAGTGGCTCATGAAAAAAATACTTGGGTCTGCCCCAGTAGTGGGTGTGTGCAAAAGAATACTCGGAAGCACGGGGTGCTTAGGCCAGGAGTAAGCGAACTCAAGAATACTCAGGGGCCAAGAGTGGTCGGTGTCAAGAATATTTGAAGCATGGGTTGTGCTTAAACCAGGAGTGGCTGGGGTCAATAATACTCGTAGGTCCGGTCTAGGCTATTTATGTAAAAGTTCTTACATAGTGAAAATCCTTCAGATTTGAAGGTACTGGATGTAGTCTCCGAGTTAGAGGTGAACCAGTATAAATCTCTTGTGTATTATCTCTTTCTCTCTTACTCTTTACTATCAAAAGTCTGGTATATTATGATTGTTAAAATCGATAGTAAAAGTCTGGTAAAATATGTTTACTCAATCAAAGTAACACGCTTTCTGTCTCCTCAAAAGTATGGTCCGCCGCATAATGTAACATCCCTGTTTTTAGTAACAGTTTTAATCTTGTAATTTTGAAGTATGGAAGGTCTGTAAAGTGTTAATAAGTGAATAAATACCCTGTGGATGGTCTGTAATATCCCAAAAATTCTATTTTTGTGTATAATCATTGATTTTATATGGACCATTAGTGATATTGTCCATTTTCTGAGCGAAATATGTCTTAGATGAGACTATCCGAGTGAAGAAAGGGATCTGTTTCGAGTGAATGATGAAATTCTAAGTGAAAGTTGAAGATTCCGACTGAAGGTTGGAATTCCGAGTGAGTGTCATGTTTTCTGAGTAAGACATGACCGAGAGAGAGAGACTACCGAGTAGAGTCCTGGCCTCGGAGACATTTGGAGTGAAGTATGTTCGAGAGAACCACTTCTGGGTGAATTTTCCGAGTCAAACACCCTAGAATGACTCGTTTCTGAGTCAAACACCCTAGAATGACTCGTTTCCGAGTCAAACACCCTTGAATGACTCGTTTCCGAGTCAAAATGTTCTCGAATGACTCGTTTCTGAGTCAAACGCCTCTGAGTGACTCGTTCCCGAGTCAAGTACTTCCTTTTCCGAGTGAAACTTCTCTGATTGCAAGCATTCCGAGTGGAGTACGTCCAATTAAAGGAAAAAAAAACTCATTCTGAGTAATAAAAATCTGAGTGGGCTATCTCCGAGTTGAATTTCCCTGACGCCGATTGCTATATATACCGAGTGAGTCACTTCAGGTGAGGGAATCTGGAACAGAGGAAGGTTGACTCCGAATGACCTCAATTGAACATTTCCGAGTGACAATTTCGTATGAACCTCTCGGTAATATGAATTCCGAGTTATGCACCTCTGAGTGGAGTATTTCGAATAAAGGACTTGGAATAATTAATTCAATCAAGACAGATCCGACTGGAAAATTCCGAGTGGGTCCATTCAGAAAGGACATGTGGCCGACTGAGAACGTTTTCAGACATATATATATATCTGAGTGAGATGTTTTCTGAGTGAGTCCGAGTGGGCCAACTCTGATTGAGTCACTTCAAGGTAAGGAAGATCTGACCGAGTGTTTCAAGAAGACACAGTTCCGAGTGAGTGTCCAATTAGGTAGGAGTCGGTTCTGGAAGGTTTTACCGAGTGGAACCCGAGTGAGTGAAGACTCGGATTCAGAACAAATTACCGGGTAAAAGTCTGAGTGAGAGAGAACTCGGTCTGGACAGATTCTACCGAGTGAGAAACCGAGTACTTGAGTCGGTTTCAGAAGAATTCTGAGCGAGGATTGGATGACTCGCTTAAGCAAGTTGGATTTCGCTTGAGCGAGAAGGACCCTTGATGCATAATCATTCATTCACTCAGCTTTTTCTTTCACCCAAGCAAGGATTGTATGACTCGCTCAAGCGAGTCGGAATTCGCTTGAGCGAGGTGAAATTTTCCTTGCTGACCCAAGCGTGAAGGGACTACGCTCAAGCGAGCATACAACGCTCAAGCGCAGTCGGTTCTGACCCCTTTTTTTTCCACTCACGCTCAAGCGAAGGTTCTGTACGCCCGGGGTCCTGATCTCCTTTTTCTTTACTTCACTCCAGCATAAAAGCACCTTTTCACTCCAATCATAACACCTTTTATATATATTATTATATATCCACTCCAATCAATGCAAGCTGACAACGGAAGTGGTCAAAAATAGCTCACCTTTTGTCCAAAAGTCTCCATTATCTCCATTATTCTCACCTAATCCTCCAATCAACGAAAATCTTGTCTCCCACTTGCCTTTCTCATTATTAAACCAATACTACAACTCTTAGACTCTCAGAACACACGCGGAAAATTAGTAAAACACCCCTTTCTTATTTCTTTTATACGAGCAAGCCCCTTACCCTCTCATTTTCCTTTCTCCTTTGCAGCAAGAAATAACGAAACTCCATCAAGGTAAGGGGGTATATTCTCTGGTCTTTCTGGGGGAAAATCGAGTGAAAGGAAAGAGTTAAGGTACCTTTGGTCCTCACCTTTCTAGGACGGTTCAGGAATTGTTTTTAATTAAATATTTTAATGTTTATATATTGTTTTATACATTTTTATTGAATATGTATATGATTAAATTGGTTGTAATGATTATTATTATACATGATAATTTAGTGAATATGTTCAGTATTGAATTATGGAAAAGCTGATCGATATTGACTGTGAAAATATTAAGAATCATGGGTGTCTATGTGAATTTCAGTGAAGAATTATAAACAGAAGTGGGAATCAATGATAACAAAGCTCAGTTTTGTATAAACTGACCGGATCATCTAAAAATACATAATTTCACTCAGATGATTTACGAAAACCGACCGGATCATTTAAAACAAAATACATGATTCCACTCGGAATCATGGTTATTTCACTCAGAAAACTCTTCTCAGTTTGATTCCACTCGGAATCATAATTGTTTCACTCAGAAAACTCTTCCTCAATCATATTTCAGTCAGAAAACATCTTAACTTCATTGAAAAACTCTTCTCAATCTGATTCCACTCGGAATCATGTTTATTTCACTCGGAAACTCATTTTCACTCGGAATTAAACTCATTTTACTCGGAAAATCTGGTTTTCAACATTTTCACTCGGAATCAAACTCATTTCACTCGGAAAACATCTTCTCAGTCTAATTTCACTCAAAATTTTAGTTAGTTCATTTAGAAAACTCTTCTCAGTCTGATTCCACTTGGAATCATATTTATTTCACTCGGAACCAGACTCGTTTTACTCGGAAAATCTGGTTTTCGTCCCTTTCACTCGGATTTTCATTTAGAAATTCTTCTTTAGTCCTTTATAAATTATTTTTATAAAAATCATAAAAATTGGGATGTTACAATTATCATTATTATTCTTATTTCTATTATTATTACCATTATTATTGTTATTCTTATGATTATTATTAACTATTATTATTGTTATTGATATTATTATTGTTTTAATTATGAGTAATGGAATAAGGAACATATTATTTACTCTTTAAACGAAGCATTATTTTAGTCAAGATATAATCGATATATTTTCTAGAATAATAATAATAATAATAATAATAATAATTGATGGGACCCAAGGACTTGGGAATAAATATTATGAGACTGGAAACACATAAGATACCCAAGGATCAAATGATAAAAATAATGCATTTCGCATCATGAAAATATTTTTGAGGGAGTAAAAACTAGAGCATACACCTGGTACGCTGGAGGACATTCACGTTCGATCTCCAAGGAGAATCTTGGGAGTACGACCGGAACGGAAACCCAATGGCATCAGAGTCGCGCCTGAAGCCGGGTGAGACGATGCAATTCTGGTGTACTTTGACTAAACGACGGAATGTATCTATGATCGTGGAGAACCAAGTCCCAAGAATATATATATAAATGATGAGAACCAATGAGTTCATTCGTACCTTATGATGAAATAATGAATGGGAGCTTGGTGGACTTCGATCGCTCTAGAATGGAAACGTTGTGCCCAAGAGGCAACTTGAGCAGGATGAATTCCAAAGAATGAGATAATGGTGATGGAGGATTGATTTATTGAGCCCACATGCATCATGAGACTTAACTAAAGATAAATCATAATAAACCAAACTCATGCATTCCATGACAACATGCTTGATTGTTATATTTGTAAATATGTTAATTGTATGATGTATGTGATATTATTTGTTAACTGGATATGTCCGCATCGGGAACCTTCAGGGTCTGGGGTTTATACTCATCCTTACTGTTGATATTTTCAGAGGAATTAGGAAATCAAGAACCCGAGTACGAAGAACAGCAATACGCTGAACCAACTGAGAGCGCTCCTTAAATATAGAATTTATGTAGTTGAATATCTATTAATGAATAATTAGACATGGATGACTGTATTAATATTTAAGGGTGCCTGCATGCCCCATTCTGTTAAGAGTACAATTACTTACAGTTTGTGAATGGCTATGTGATTTATCTACTATTTTCTTCCACTGATCTACCATTATTTTATTTTTTTTAAAAATATTTCACTTTTTTTGAAAACTGTTAACACGCTTAGTTAAATAGGATGATCCTATAGAAGGGTTTGTCTTATCTAACCGAGGGTGTTACACATAACGCTCTAAATGTTTAAATATCATTTTTTGGTTTGAAAAAGTGAACAGATTTATTTAATCCTCCCTTCTAAGTCTGTTCTCTAAACCATCATATATTTATATAAACTTATCACAATATATATTATTTTTAACCAAGCTTTTCCAGGGTATACTTTCAAGAAATCAACTTATATATAATATATAAATCCCTGAATTTATATTACGCTCACTAGTCACTACTTAAGCGGTAAACCTTCTATGTATGTCAACACATACCTTGTAACGATATACGGCTTTTTTAACAAAGTTCGATCTCCAATTCGGGTCCAAACGCCAATGTTTCTATATTCAAAATATTTTGAAAAATTAATAAAATAATTCATGTAACACATAAATCATCAAAACACCAGAATTGAAGTTCAAAACACTAAATCGATGGAGTTTTGAAAAGGGTCATACTTACTGAGGGTTATGACACATGTCGATGGGACATCAAAACTACCCCGAAGCTCTGAAATCTTCTTGACAACCCTTGAAAGCACACCTCAACTACTCGGGGCCTCGAAAAATGGATTTTTTAAGAGCCGATCCTCACCTCTTCATCAATAGAGTTTTGATCAAGCTATAAAATGAAGAAGATCCAAAATCATCACATGCAAAAAGGAAACGGAGACAGATCCTTGCATGCGAGGGGAACAAAAGACGGATCCATGCATGCGAGAAAAAAGAAAGCCATGTATGCCTAAAATGAAGTAGATCAAGATACATGCATGCAAAACAAATGGAGGAAGAAATATGCATGCATGGAAGATTGAGCCATGCAAAAATGAGATGTAAATCATGTGCATGCTTCACTATTTTTAACATAACTTAAGCTACAAGTGTCCGATTTAAGTGATCTTGGTCTTAAAATTTTCTTAACAAAATTTACTAGAACTTTTATAAAGACATCAAGAGTAGGGATGTCAATGGGGCGGGGCGGGTGCGGGTAGTATGTTACCGCTACCCGTATCCACGGGTTTTAGGCGGGTACCAGGTATTCGCGGGTTCGGTAGCGGGTACCCATGGGTATTTCTGAATATTTATTATTTTTATAAAATAATAACACAAAAGAAAATATGGTATAATGTAGTAAACATAATATTATTTTAGTAAAATATAATTCAATTCAAATTAATATTGGATTATACATTATAACTTTATAAATTAAAAGTATTTTTATTGAAAAATATTAAATTTTGTTTATCTCATTATAAAATAATAAAAAATACTTAGATATTTAAATATATTTAATAAAAAATAAATATTAATAATTAAACGGGTACCCGCAGGGCGGGTAGTGTGATACCGCTACCCACCCGTTTAGTAAATATGCGGGTATCCATTACGGGTAACCTGCGGATTACCCGCAGGCGCGGGTTTTTTTGCCATCCCTAATCAAGAGCTAGTTTTATGCCAAAAAGTCCTATTTTGCGCAACAAGCTACTAACCCATAGCTATACACCCAACCAGAACAACGCTTGATATTTTGAGCATAACTTTTGCTTTAGTTAACAGATTTAGGTATTCTATACCTCGTTAGAAAGAGGAATGAAAAAGGAACAATTTTTGTGTTCATGATTTCCCCTAAAGCCCAACAAAAGCCTTATGTAATCCATCAAGAGATCCCCAAAATTCTTAAATTTAACATGCATCCAGGGAAAAGTAAACATGTACATGCATGCAAAGAGAAGAGGGGGTTTTAACTTACCGACACCGATTGGCAACCGATAATCTATGCTTTGACTCCCGATCAAGCTTCTGATCAACCTTGACACAACCTCAAGCTTCATAAAAATTCATGCATGGTTTCCACACGCGTAAAGGAATGAGATGGATAAAGTTAGAGAGAGAAAGTGACACAGTGTGGTTGTGTGAGAAAAAGAGAAAGATCACAGGTTTGGTGGGTGAGAAGGAGATGGAGATGATAGAGGAAGAGAGAGGGTGATCACAGGTTGATGAAGGAGAAAAAAAGGGAAAAGATAATGGTGATGATGGTGGAGAAAGAAAGAAAGTGAAGATGATGGAGGAGAAAAAAGGTGGTTCAGTTTTTGGTGTTATGGTGGTGGAGAAGATGATGGCTTTGTGAGGATGATGGGTGAATGATGTGAGGTAATGATGAATGACAGAAAAGAAAAAAATGGTAACTTGGTGAAGAAGGAGAAAATAAGAGTGAGTGAGTGAGTACCAAAATAGAAGGTGGGGGAGAGTGAAGGTGAAATGGAAAAGGAGAAGGGAAGAAGAAAAATGAGGGTAGGTAGAAAAATAAGAGAATAAAGGAATTAATTTAAGTTGGTTAGAGGTAGTTCGGTCTTGTAACTCTTTTGGTTAACCACTGAAACTGAATACCCCCTCTATTTAAATCTTAAAAGTTACAGGTTTAATTCCTTGATTTAATGGTTTGTTCTAAAATTTTAATATATCAAATCTAAATTAATTAATTAATTAATTAATTAATTAATTAATTATGAACCATCAAAAATAAATCGTGTTCTTGATTTATTTTTCTAAAATCTCCTAATTAATTAAAATTAAGATGTTACAATGTATAACTTCTTCAACCTAAAGTATAACTCTTTAGGTTATATGGAATGTTTTTAAAAGAAAAAATTTACCACATGTATCATGTACTCCATTGAAGACAATCATTTCAAGTCAAGAACATCTAAACTATGAGTTAACTTTTCTAGCAGATTCTTTCTATTTATAAGGCTTAAATACGAGATTTTACTTAAAGAGAATCAAATATATACCACTTGAATCAACCATTCTTCAATAGGATTTTGTTATTTAAAAATATATTCATAAATTTGTTTTAAAATATTAAGTAGTTTTTAACACAACATTTAAAAAGATTTGACTTTTTGGTATAATTTTAATATGTAGTATAAAAATATGTATACAAATACTTTATTATATATTTTATAAATTATGTGATGCTAAATTCGAATAATGAATGCCAAAAAAATCCCTAAATTTTAAGAACTTATTTTTTTTTGTTTCTGGGCACAAGGTTTAGTGTTTTACACATAACTTGAGTTATACCACTTCGATCGAGTTGAATCTAATGGGTATACCTCTGTAGCTCAATACCTACTGCTTTCATGAAGGGAAGGAAAGCCAATTCATCCTAGACTGAGCCCAGTGCAACATTACGAAGGTCTACCCTATAAAGAATTTCAGTAGAGGTACCTTTTAGTTTTTCAAGCATAACCAGAGCCACGAGATTCTGATTTAGGTGAATTCAGTGGCTACACCTCCGTAGCTCAAATACCTACAACTTTGATGAAGGAAAGAAATGCTAATTTAGTATAGATTGAGCCCCATGAAACATTATACAGGTCTGCCCTGTTGGGAGATTCCAGCAGAGGCACATTTTAGTTTTTCACACAAAACTTAAGTTATGAGACTCCAATCAAGGTGAATCGAGTGGACACCTCTATAGCTCAAATACCTAAAATTTTGATGAAGGAGGTAAAGAATAATTTAGCCTAGATTGGGCCTCGTGCAACATTATACAGGTCTTCCCTATTGGGAGATTCTGGCAGAGGTATATTGTAGGTTTTCACACCTAAGTTGAGCTACAAATCTCTGATTGAGGTGAATCTAGTGGTTACACCTTTGTAGCTCAAATACCTTTAACTTTAATGAAGAAAAGAAAGATTAGTTTGACACACATAATCCCCGAAGTATCAAAATACAAATCTACCCTACTAAATTACCAAAAATGGCAGAAAATGCAAGTTTTCTTTTAAAAGTCCAACTTACTCGTATGCTCAAACTATCCAAACCTCGCCCAAACGTGACCAAACTAACATATTTTAGTGCATTTTATGAGTGGTGTATTGAGTTATTGAAGTTAGGGAGATCTAGAGTAGGTATTTTGGGTATAATAGAACAAGATACGTTCATTATGAGAGAAATAAAATATGAAAAGTTAAATTATTTAGAAACTTTATGGAGGTCTAAAACCCATGGAAATAAGAATAAATTTCAACAAGATTACTAAATTCATAGTAGTTAAAAAACATATTAGAAACCATATCTAATTATGGCAACTTCTTGTGACCGCTAGCACTACTAGAATGTAGACACTTAGCATCTAGATTTTGCATAAGTCTTTGACACCAATGTTAAGTGTGTGAGCTTAACCAATGTAAATTGGATGCTGATTATTGGTTTGACATTTCTAGGTTCATTTACATTGATTTGAGCAACACAAATACGAGTGGGGAAAACTTGCGTTGGCTTGTTATGACGTAAACATTTTTTATAAAATGTGAAAATGGAAAATGCCTTACACATTTGTGACAATTAATTCAATGAAAGGCGTGTGCAATACCATTTGCATTGCTAGCCGACGCAAACTCTAAAATATCAGCGTCAACAACATTTCTTTTCGTTATTTTTTCATCTAACATGCCTTCTCTCATCTTCTCCCACATTTTCTTTCTTTTCCTTCCAAATCCTTATTCTTTCTTCATCTATGTGTTCATGATGAAAAGTAAAACATTTCTAACTAGCTTATTTTTCAATTAGGTATGAGATGATAACTCCTTTATTACTTCTCTTAGTTTATGTTTATTAGGTTTATTAGGATATTAAAATAGTAATTTATGAGAACATTAGTGTAGATAATCATTATATGATGTTGCGTGTTGTTGGTTGTGTTGTTTATTTTTTCTAGATGTCCATATTATAGGTTGTCTAATTTTTTTTAAAAATGGAAATAATTTACATGGTTATTTAATTTTTTAGAATATTGGTGATGCATGTAATAGATTGTAAATATTGTACAATGTTGATTTTGCTGTTGTTTGTGAATTTTTTTATATGCATAGTACGATAGTTATGTTGTCCAAATGTTTTTAAAATATACTAGAAATAAATCTATACGGTATAGTTTAGTATTTGAAAATATGGTTAATGTAGATAATAGAATCTTGAATGCATAACTGAGTTGATAATAATATGAGAAGTTTACATGAAGAGTTTATTAGAGTGGTTGATAAATTTGTTAATAAGATTATTGAATGACCATACTATTTGCAAGATGGGGCACACAATGTGTATGAGTAAAGTGTAAATGTATAAAAGTTAATTGATACAAAATGAGTGATGTGAAGTTTCATTTGTACGAGTATGATTTTAAACCTAATTAGTAGGTTCAAGTTGAGCTGGTTGTTAAATATTATAATTATAAGGATGCTAAGTCAAGTATAAAATGTAAGTAATTATATGGATCTTAGGAATACTATTTATGGAATCAAAAGTAAAGATTTTTTATTGAAAATTATATTGAAATTGCTTAAAAATTAGAATAAGTTGATATTAATAATATTTTAGATTAAATATGTTTTTTGTCCCTATATTTTAATGTATTTTTTTTGTTTTGATCCTTAAGTTTTTTTTATTAGTTCCAGTCTTTACGCTATTTAAAATTTTGAATTTGGTGCTAAAAATGTAATTTCATTAATAAATTTGTTAGCTCACCAAACAAAAGTGTCATGTATACATTGTGCTTGGTTGTGGGAGGGTGATGAGCTACTAATTGTTCAAATTCATTCTCTGCATGGTTCACAAAGCACATCGACTTAATTAATATAAACAAGATTTTAGTTAGTGATACAAATTTGTGGATTTTAGTTCCAATTTTTATAAAAAAAGGCTAAAAGGTAAATTTAGCCCCTAGAATTATTGAGATTTTGGTTTTGCCCCCTGAAATGATTTTTCTTAGTATTGCCTCCCTATAAAATTTTTAAGGTTAGAATATAACCCCTTCCGTTGACTGCCTCTGCCAACTGATGAGGTGGAGCCCAGTCACATGTCTGTCATTGCATACGTGGCATGTGACTCATCATATTAGGAGCCAAGTCACTGATTAGCACAAATTAGCCTTTTTTAATTAAAGGTTAATGAAATTATTTATTAAGTGAAGCTAATTAACAAATTTAGACATAATTCTCTTCCTTTTATGTTCTTCTTCCTCACCCACGTGCTGCTTGCTTACCCAACGGATACTTTTCTTGTTGACCCATAAAAAGGTGCGTTAGGCTTTCTTCCCCATTCTTCCAAGTGAGTTAAGTGTGCCTGCCATGTCTACAAGGTCAAGTGGATCGTTCTCAAGGGTTCCTTGTAGGAGGTTATGCAAATGTAACGAAGCTGTGTTGCAACTAGTTTCAAAGAGCTCAAAAAATCCTGGTACATCATTCTTCAGATGTGTTAATTGGATGGTAAGCTTGCGTTTAGGGTTTGTTGTGTATGTCTTGGTGTTTTTTAAGGTGACCCATGTTTGAAAAATGTTCCATTCCTGTCACAGAACGAGAAGTCGTGTGGATATTTTGAGTGGGTTGATAGTGGGCAACAAAGCCTTGCAAGGACTGCTAGCTTCTCTACCCATGGCAATGGAGTTCTTTACATGGAGATGGATAAGGTTGTAATGTTGGAAGACAGATTAAAAGAATACAGAACCATGAATTTCATGCTAATGTGGCTGTGTGCAATGTCGTGGGCTATTGTCTTCCTCATCCTGGTCTTGGTTGCAGTGAATGGGTTAAGAGGTTAAAGGCATGGTGTAGTCTGATTTAGGGCTATGGTTCAGTCAATCAAAATATAGGAGTAGGCCCTTAAGAAATTTATTTCATAGCATTAGGCCCCTGATGATGGGAAGTGTTGGTGAATGTAACTGTCATGTTGATCTATTAATGAAGATGCAAACTTTTTAACATGTTGTTTGGTTGAATGTTATTTGTATTGGTTGAATGTTATTTGTATTGGTTGAATGTTTTCATTTGTTCCAACCTGTGAATGTTCAAGATTATTTGTTCAATAATTACCCTCTTCAACTCTTTTTAGCTTTATCTTTCACCTTAAATCAACAAGAATCAATCATCTTCAAGATTCATTGAATCAACACTTATCAGTGAAGTGAACTAAAGCATACTGTATTGAATGAAAATGAAAAGATTGTCTGAACACTGTTAAGATAATTACAACAACTAATAACATCGTCTTAAGATAATTACAGATAGCTAAACATTGTCTTGAACAACACTTGATTGTGTAGCCACCATGTCAACTTCCTCTCCAACTGCACCTCCTTCATCTAAAATAATTACTGGTGTTGTTCCTGTTCTTGTCCTTCTTCCACTTCCTCTCCCTTTGGCACTACCTCTTGTGATAGGTTTGGAGTGTTGTTCAGTTATCTTTGCAGGTCTGCCCCTTTTCTTTTTGACAGGAACCTCTGAATTAGTTTGTTTAACTGATGACTCTTCAGCAGCTAAACATGTTGCAGTTGAAGTCATAGTGACAGTTGCAGTTGCAGCATTAGTGGTCCGTTCAACAACTCCCTCAGCATTGGCATTCTGCTCTGTTGTGGGTACCTGATCAGGTTCCTAAAACAAAAAATGGGCAAACATCATTATCTGTATTAGTCATTATTGAAGTATTTAAAAAACTACTCACATTTGTTTGTCTTGGTGGTTCCTTGCATGTAGCCCTGTTGTGGCTTATTGTCCCACAGTTGGTGCATGCATAGGGTCTAGGTTGTCACCTTAATTTGCATGGGTTTTCTTCATCTATTGGATCCCTCCTCCTGAGTTTCTTTGGCCTCCCGGGTCCACGTTTATATGCTGGTGGCAGGGTTTGTGGATGTTCTGTTATTGGCCACAGGTTTGGGCCATTGATTGCACCAACTACATGTCCATAACACTTCTCATATTGACTCTTTGAATAACAGCTATCCACATAATGAATAGGGTTTTGTCCTGTGTGTAATATGCATGATATGGCATGTCTGCATGGCATGCCTACCAGTTCCCACCATCCACATGCACAGCTCATTTTCTCAAGATCAACAACAAATTTTTCATTGAATAGAGAATGTGTAACTTCAAAAACCCGATGCCCAGACCATTGTGGAAACCAGTTGGCAGAAAAATGTTGATCTCTTTCCATCCTCTTGGATGGTTTAGGCATGATGTCTCCTTTGATGTTGATTGCTTTGGTCCTGAGCTTTGCAAATCTTACCATTACGTAACTCCTTAACCATTCTAGCATGCTGAGTATTGGCATCTCCCTTGCAAGTAGAATGACACTGTTAAAGGCCTCACACAGGTTGTTCATCACAATATCACACTTGGGGTAGTGTGAGAATTGGTGCCTGCACCAAGCCTCTTTAGGGATAGCCATCAACCATCCCCAAGCATCCTGATCAACATCCTTAATTTGGTTCATTTTGGCTTCCCATGCCTGTAAACATAACATTGAAATGAAAAATATGCATGATATGGCAAATCATATGGTGCCTACATTGTGTTTGTGAAAAAAAATATACAAATACTGCAAACCAAACCTGTATATAGGTTGCCCCCATCATGTGTTCCTTCAACAATGCCCCACCACCAAACTTCTTCTTTAGATTACTGTGTAAGTGTCTTACACAGTATCTGTGCTCAGCCCCTAAGTTCAACTCATCCATGGCTTGTAGGAGTCCCTGTGCAGAATACAAAACACTATAACAGAAGGAAACATTCAAAACAAAAGTAAGTCATTACGAAGACCATGTCCATACCTTTTGTTGATCAGAAATAAAGACCAACCTTCTATCTGTTCCAATGTCCTGCAGTAGTAGAGTTAGAAACCAGGTACAAGATTCTTTATTTTTCACTTCCACAACAGCCACAGCTAGTGGAAAATATTGATCATTGGCATCCCTGCCTACAGCTGTTAGGAGAATCCCAACAAATGTGGTCTTCAAATGGCATCCATCAACCCCTATCAATGGCCTACACCCAGCTATGAAGCCCTTCTTGCAAGCATCAAGGCATAAGTAGTAACTCTGAAACATGGGTTGCAGACCATTAGTTGGACTAACCAGTTGAAGCCTGCATGTGGTAGCCCCATCACTGACCCTCCTCAATTCAGCACTATAATTCCAAAGAAGTTCATATTGCTTGCTGGCCTCTCCTTCTATCATCTCAGTTGCCATTCTCCTAGCATTGTATGCTGTCCAACTGGTAATCCCCACTTGATGACTGACCCTTAATTCAGCCTTTATCTCCTCCAACTTCATGTGCCTATTAATCTTCAATTTTGGCAAAATAACCTTTGCAACCCACCTAGCATTCACATTTTTGTTCTCAAAAACCCTTCCACATGAGTGTTGATCTATGAATGTCTTCAATCTTATTATGTTTGTCCTACCAACCCTACTAGCAAAGGCCAACCATCCACATCCATCTGTGTTGCAAACAACCCTGCACCTCCATGGCTCATTCTTAACATACTTCACTTGTTTCCCATTATGTACACTATACTCCATTACAGCTTACCTAAACTGCACCATTGAAGTGAACTCCATGCCCAACCTAAGCTCACACCTCCTCCCCAAAATGTCCTCTTCAAATGCCTGAAAACCAAAATCACCATGATCCTCACCCTGATACTCATCATCTGAGTCTACATAACTATGGATTCCATCTGTCTCATACTCCTCATCAATGTCACCACATTGATCTTCATCAACTGGTCTGCACCAATCTGTACCCAAACTAACTCCTTCCCCATGCCTTCCTGATCCTTCCCCTCCACCTGATTCCAGACCCCCTCTGTCATCATTCCCAGGTTTCAAACCCTCCACATCAACACCACACTTTGTTTTCAACCCCTCTGTATCCTTATTTGGTCTATTTGCACCCTCCACATCAGCACCACATTGTGACTCTAACCCCCCTACACCCTCACTTGGTCCTGTTGCACCATCAACAGTAGCACCACATTGTGTTTCCAACTCTTCTGACTCGAAATTTAAGGCACTTGCACCCTGCACCTCAACATGACATTGTACTTCCACCTCCTTTCCACCTTTATTTTCATTTCCCAATGCAGTTGACTTAGGCCCCCCATCACCAAACAATTTTTCCTTAACACTTTTATAAATTTTTCTCATTGTGACAGGCCTCTTGGATGCCTTAAATGGCCTGTCCTTGGGTGTGGACTTGGTCCTTCCAGCCATCTGAACTCATGTCTCCACTTCATGTTTATCAACCAGCCTTGTGTCCTCTTTATACCCTAACTCCAACAACACATCAACGTCCACGACTAAATGCTCAACATAAATATCCACCTCACATTTGTTGTTTACAGCAAACTCTCCAACCTCCAATGCATGACTGTCCCACGTTATGCCAACAAACTCCCCACTAGGCTTTTTCCACCACATTTTAAAACTCTCCTTAGTATAACCCAACTCCCTTACCAAAGACTCACATTCAAAGTAAGACCACCTATCAACATCCAAGTTATGGAAAACAGCAATTTCATTCTCTGTGTACTTCATAGGGTTCCCATTAGTAAATTTACCCTTGTGATGAAAAGCTACCGAAAAACTCATCCCTAACAGGATTAAAAAATCAAAGTTATATATAACACAACTAGGGATTAATGAAATTGATTAAAGTTTGACATTTGCGACTCACCATCTACAACAATATAACCCTCACATGGTCCCCACAAAGAAAAAAATTCAACCTTCCCACTAAAAGCATCAAGAATCTTACCTGTGGTTTTCCGCTTCTAGCACGCGCAGTAGAGAAACCCACCAGCCACGCACCCTCCACAATCCACGAATTCTTGTCCTCTCCTTACTCGTTGAGTCCACACGCGGGGAAGGAAATGCAAAACACGAAGGTCAGACGAAGTGAGGAAGAGGAAGAGTGACCCAACGCGTTTTTTCTATTCTTTTTTTTATTTTGTTAATTCACTTAATAAATAATTTCATTAACCTTTAATTAAAAAAGGCTAATCTGTACTAATCAGTGACTTGGCTCCTAATATGATGAGTCACATGCCACGTATGCAATGACAGACATGTGACTGGGCTCCATCTCATCAGTTGGCAGAGGCAGTCAACGGAAGGGGTTATATTCTAACCTTAAAAATTTTCTAGGGAAGCAATACTAAGAAAAATCATTTCAGGGGGCAAAACCAAAATCTCAATAATTCTAGGGGCTAAATTTACCTTTTAGCCTAAAAAAAATACAAAAATAATTTCGATGCACATCCTATTTTCAAAATTTAAATCATCTAGTGATAATTTTATTTGGTGAGTCAACAACCTTATTAATGGATCGATTATATTTTAGAGGCCAAATTTAACATTTTAAATAACATAAAGATTGAAACCAATAAAAAAAACTTAAGAACCAAAACAAACCATAGGTCAAAACATAAAGATCAACAACATATTTAACCCTAATATTTTAAATCAGAGTGTAAGTAATTATACAAGTTCAATAACTAGTAATTAGAGAGCATTGTTGAAGAAATCAAAAGTATTTTTATTTAAAAGTTATCTTGAAATTACTTAAAAAATAAATTTGTTGATAATATTGTTAAATGAAGACTTTTTATTTTTGGTGCCTTAACTACTACTTTCAAGGATGTTAGCTAGAAGTTTTCTTCTTAGTTTTCCATATATCTTGATAAGTCTTGAAAAGACTTAATTATTTGGTAATATTTAATTATATTTTAGTTAAAAGATTATTATTAATTATTAATTTTAGAAGTAATTATTAAATAATTATTCATTTGTGCATTTTTACTATTTAAACATTATTTTAGCATTTATTAAGAAAGTTAAGTATAAATAAAAATTAAATTTTGAAAAGCCGTTTCTTGGATTAAAAGTCACCTGAGTGTACTAACGCCCATGCCATTATACCTATGCTAGGTCACTGTTCATGTTAATTTTCAGGTTCCAGAAGCCCAGTGTCAGCCAACCAACATTACACCTTCACCTACGCTCAGTTAGAAAACCATACCAGAAGGTCAGGGTAACTACGCTTACCATTAGCGTGCCAACATTACACTTATGCTGCATCTTACGCTCAAATTGAATGATAAAACAAAGGACTAGCGTGTCAACGCTACCAACCAACGTGCCTACGCTGGTTTGATCAAAGAAATCCAAAAGCTCAGCGTACCCACGCCACACTTATGCCCATATGTACGCTGGAATTAATTGCATCAGGTATGAGTCTAGGATACCAGCGTGCCTACGCTGTAAGCCAACATACCTACGCGCAAAAGGAAGGACAAAGACCAAATATTCAAGCAGAAAGTTAGTGTACTCACACTGACTAAGAGCGTA
The DNA here is from genome assembly GCA_037962975.1 of Clitoria ternatea. Taxonomy (NCBI): domain Eukaryota; kingdom Viridiplantae; phylum Streptophyta; class Magnoliopsida; order Fabales; family Fabaceae; genus Clitoria; species Clitoria ternatea. The sequence goes on along the minus strand of CM075670.1, from coordinate 17,554,858 downwards.
CCTACGCGCAGAAGAAGATTTAGAGCAAGGTTTAAGTAGAAGATCAACGTGCTGGTGAGCAGCATACTTATGCGCACTTGCAAGGGAATTGGAACAACCTTTTGAAATTATGTTATGTTGAGTTGTATTTCTGTTTGTTTAAGTTTTGTTATTTATTTGTAAGTCCTTTAGGGGCAATTTCACAATTCTTTTAGTTAGTAGTTGCTAGTTAATTTTAGTTGATATATGTAGTTTCAGTTATGTAAATTACACACACGTTTAAGATTACAGATTCACTTTTTAGATTTCAACATCTCTCTATAATTTTCTCTCTCTCTAAATTCTCTCTGTTTTTCATTATGTGTTCAATCTTTGTTTCCATTTCTTCTGCTTCTATGGATTGCTAAATCCATAAGGTTGGAGTTGTTGAAGCTTCAATGGAGATCAAGCTCTGTGGTTAAAGCTAGTTCTAGTTAAAGCATGTCAGAACACTACAAGGAATGGTTCTTAAACTCTGAATTGGAAGATTTAGACTTATTTTGAGCTTCTCTCCAGAGAGTAATCATGGTTAAGAGCTCTGGTATACTCCTTGAAACTTAATTACTTCAAGCCTAAGAATTTAAGTGAATAATTATGGTTCACTTCCAATTTTGCATTAGGTTTTAATGTATATAAACACCTAAGGAATTAGGGTTTATATACAGTGAACTAGAATTAATCACCTAAGGAATCAGGGATTAGTCATATGTGAAATTTAAAACATGCCTTTAACGGGAGTTTGCACCTTATTCATATGAGTTTTGATTGATATTGAATGTTGAAGCTGATTCCAACCTATTCTTAATTTTGTGTTTCATATCCTTACTTCTGTTACATGTTAATTACTAAATTTGCATATTGAAAATTACAAAAATATCATAAATTGTTCACATTTGTTGTTTGATTCAGATAGTATTAGTCTTAGGTTATGGTAATTACTACAATCCCTATGAGAATGATATAAATATACTATTTTTTAACAATTAGTGTATTTACCATTGAATTTCATCCTTCAGTGATAATCCATCATATCTTGACTTAAGAATTTTACGATAGAATTTCATCATTCGATGATAATGCATCACATCTTAACTTAAGAATTTTATGTTCTCATATTTATTGTAAGTTTTTTTAAATTATTCCCAAGAAATTTTTCTTAACTTGTTCTACAAAATTTCTCAAAAATAACTTTCGCAAATGTGAGGTGAAAATCTCAAGGCCCATTTACTTATAAATGTTTTCTATTTTTATTTTCTGTTTTTATTTTAATTACAAAACTATCTATTTAATTTTAATTATAAAATTGTATTGTTTTTAATTTTTAAAAGATTATATACGAAATACAAAAATATTATTTTTTTTGTTTTTAAAAATAAAAAACAATATGATAATTTTATAATTAAAATTAAGATAATAATTTGTAGTTAAAAGTTAAACAAAATATTTTATAATAATCATAATTCCTACGAAGCATTGGGAATTAAAACATATTGCGCATACCAAATACCCTCTTAAAATAATTGTAATTTTTATTATTATGTGAACTAATATTTTTAAGACCAATTGATAAAACTACTGATTCAAATACACAAACCATGGTTAAATTAGATATTGAATTAATAATGATAAAAAATTAATTCATAAGTAATTCCTGGTTCTAACTAGTTAACCTAATTTATACATTCTATGTTGGATGACAACAATGTAAACACACAGTCGAAAAAAAAACGATTTAAGAGCGACGATATCTTTTCGAAATCACCGTAGGACATAAGGGGTCTTAATTTCTAAGGCTATGATTTTCAGATGGGTCAAATCCCAGTTTACGATGAACCTCACCCCACCTTTTAATTTATGTGGATTTACCTAATAATGTACACGTAGATTCATTCATCTTTAATTTTTTCCATATGCCTTATTGCGGACAAAATGAACATTTATTACTCAGACTGTAATGCATTAAAGTGAAAGCTTAACATCTTACACCTGTAAGCAACCTACATCAATTGAAATATACCCACTCGAACATTTCTAGCCACCTCCTTCACGCTCAGACTGAACCCATCATCCATCTGCATTTGCAACAGGACAAACGCACTGTAAAATGGAGCTAATCAAAATAAAATAAAATGAGACCCACTCTATTAGGTACACTAACCAAGATTATCTATTAAACAATAAAAAACTATATTTACCTTTCCCAACTCTGATTATGAAGTAATTTTAAACTCTTTGGTAGAAATTTAAACAAAAAACTAAAATTTGTTTATAAACTTGAAATTATATCCAGTTTCTTCACCTATTGGAAGAGTTTCTTAGTTGATTAACTTTGATTTTGTTATCTAGAACAAAAATGTGTAAGAGTTTAATTCAAAATTTCACCATCATGCTTTCAACATAATTTTTTTTCTTAAAAATCAAAAGCTCCCTCAGTAATTTTTTAGTTGTCCATTTATGAAGAAAAGACATGCATAAATCTATCTGGTTAAAATTTCAAAACAAACATTAACAGCTAATTTTCAATGATATCATTGTACAGATATTTAAAGTGAAGAAAGTCTGTGTAGTGTTTCTTGCTGGAAAGTTTTAAAAAAGGAAGAGAGTATCTACCCTTTTAACCAACAACCAATTAATAATTAACAATGTCCTTGTGTACATTAATAATTCCGACCAGTGGTAAAGTGAGATAATAATTAAATAATGACAATAATGGAGTAACAATGTACCTCTGCTACGATGGTTATGTCGAGCTTGGAATTTCCAAAAAGCAAGGTGCTGCTATTGATGACTGTTAGATGAAGATTCTCTATTTCTTTGAGTATGTGCATCAACACCCCTTTCTGTTTCTCACAGTGGATTCGGATCAGCACGTTCCTCTCTAACACCCTCGCCTCAACTTCAGGCATTGATGCATTTGTTTTCGAGGGGTCATAGGAGTTCCCGTCCCCAGAAATTGACGAAGTGTCTGAAACATCTTCATCTGAACACATCTTAGATTTCTCAATATATACCACAGACTCGGTCCTTTTCCTTTTGCTCTTCTCTTCCAGCACCTTCACTTGCTCTTGTAGCCGCTTCACGTGCTTTATAGCCTCCCCAAGCACCGATGCCTTATCCATCTACACCACATTCAATCATAAGTACCCCTTAATTAGTAAATAACAAAGAACTAGGATTTGAACTTAACATGTGCCAGAGTCACCATAACTCATAAATATTGCTCATCCAATTCAAACTCAGATGTTTTCATTTTTGACAAAAAACTGCAAATCTTACAACTCTTACACTCTTTCTCAAACTTCAAACTCAAATTCCAATGCTTTATATTCATTTCAGGCACGAACTGTGATATCCTCGGAGGGTGCCATGATGTTTAAACACTAATTGGAAATTGTTTTCAAAAGAACGATGGAAATAAAAATTGAACCTTTTTGAGGTCTGGAATAAGCGCAGAGAGAGCTATGAACTGCTGGCTAATATTTTCTCTCCTCCTTCTCTCAGCAACAATATGATCTTGAGCGTGGCGAGGAGATCTGGTGAAAGAGGCAGGGTTCTTGTTCTCTTGATTATTACTACGGTTTCTAGGCTCTTTCTTTTGATTTTCCAAGGACCCCTTTAAGGGAATAGACCTCTCATTGTTCACATTAACCTTGGCTTTTGGCTTAAAGCTAGAGTCAATGCTCAAAATTGGTGCTTGATTAGCATTGTCAAAGGACAGAATGTAAGAGAGAGAAGATTCCTTCTTTTGTGGGAAGTACTCGGGTGAAGTAGTGCCAATCTTGAGTGTCTTGATGGGTCTTTCATCGAAACTGTTATCATCCCCTGAGGAATTGCTCATGGTGCTTGAGTGTTCAGTTTTGGGGGTTCTGTAAGAACCGTTGCTGCTGGTAGAGAAAGATTTTAGAAAGTTCTCTTCTTTTGGTGCTGAAGCTACATCATCAACCCCCTTTGTGTTGGATTCATTGACAAAATTGTTGTGATCCTCTGGCTCCTCCTGGAAAAAAATTATAAAAGCAAGGTGAAGGATCAGTAAGAGTTTATTCACAAAACATTTAAGGAAAACTCTAGTTGAAAAAAAAAAATGCTGTAGTTTTACCAAATCACACAACCAACTTGTCCATGACTCATCCGTTGTTGTCATTTTGCAGCAATCTCTATTTCAGCTACTTGCAAGAAAACTAAGGATCAAAGACCCTGAAAGAAAAGAAACGCAAAAATTAGGCACATGGTTTGAAATTAACAAATTCTATCATTTATGATCATGATTCATGCTAGTGCTACAAAGTGAAATTGACATCACAATACCCTTTGATCTGCTCAGTGTGAGTAAGAGAAGTTGCTTCATTTATCCTTTATAAAGACCAAAAAAATTGACCTGGGCACACCATTTTTATTGATTTTTTTTTTTTATTTCTTCAGTGTTAAAAGAAGAAGGAAGAAGAAAATATATGACAGGATAAGTAACAGATATAAAAAAAGTAAGAAAAATGAAAAGTTGAGGTTAAATAATGTCTAATACTATAATTTATTCACGAGCGTCATTGTAAAGAGTAAAATGTACTTAATAATAATGTTTTTAAATGGGTGACATTTATCATAACTTTATTAAACAGCACACATGTTTATATTATATATGTGTTATTTAAAAAAAAAACGCTGATATTTTTCACCACTGATAATCCAGTTCGAATTAAAAAATATATATAATATAATGAATGAATTTTTTCTATCCGTCAAATTCGAATATAAAATTTTTCTTAAAGAAAATCAAACATCTAAGTATGTTGCCCTTGAAGCGATCGGTTGATCTGTGTTATTAATTTTAGTAAACCGAATCTTGAAAATGATAAAAATTTATGTTTGTTGTTTTAATGTTTTATTTTTTAAAATATTTTAAGTCGTAAAACAAATATAATAATTAGAATAAAATATAATATAAAATATGAGATTATTTCCGGGACCAATTTAAAAATTATAAATAGTAAAATATAGAGTTATTGAATTAGATAGATAAGTTATTCAAATTTACAATGGATGATTGAGATCAATCATGTGAGTTTTTAAAAAAGTTATGTGACATTTTAAGTAATTATATAACTTTAAAAAACTTTTAATTATCATTACATAGTTATACAACACAGATTTATTCCTCTCACTCTCGTTTAAATAGAAAAAAAAAAAGAATTGTTGAGAAGAAGAAGGCACGAGAGTACCGAAGGCATAGGCCTTGATTCATCAGTTTGTGGTCCTACTATATTATGTGTGCGAATTTGGTTGTTATTGTAGTCAATTTTATTTTGGAAAATCAATACTGGTTACAGTATACCACGTTGAATTATAAACAGTGAACAGAGTTTACCCGCGCCATAATTTTTCTTTGGAAAAACGAGAAGAAACCTACTGAGTCACACCCGGTTTAAGTGTGAAAAACTGAAAATATTGAAATACTAATCATATCACAACAAACAATAATGCCTAAATATTATTCATATCTGTCTCATATTATTGGTGTCATCTTTTATTCTTTCCTATTATCTATTATATATTTTATTCTTTCTTATTATCTATTATATATTTTATTCTTTCTCCTCCCACCCCCCTCCCTTTTTATTTCTCTTGTCAATTGGTGAAATCTTACTTCTTGTTTAAGAAAATCCCAACTTAAACAAAGACAACTTTGAAAACGCAAGTGTGCTTTCCAATATTAGAATTAATAATTTGAATTATTATGATTATTAAATAGTTAAGATAAATTTTTGTTTTCATTAAAATATAATGTAATATAATCGAGCTGGATTTATATACCTCATAAAATAACATAAGAGTTTCTTTAGATCTAACCCAGTTACTAGTTCTACCGGCTACCTTTGCTCATTAATGATCAATTCACATCCAACAGCTACCACACAATTAACACTACAACATTTTATTCCACTCTACGCTGAAAAAAAAAAAGTGTACCATTAATACCACCCTTAATTCAATTTAAAACTCTTTTTTTGGTTGGTAACGTGAGAAAAAATAAAACCAACAAAAATCAAAAGCTAACAATGTCTTCGAAGGCGGGGATGACCAGATGTAAAAAGCTAATTCCTCATGAACATCATGTCTAATTAGACTCTTTATCAACTAGGAAATCTAAACCTTCCCGTCAAAAGCAGATAAGGAATGTGCTCCATCTACAGGAATTTCTAATGGTTAGGTAGTAAGAAATATAAAGATTTCCAAAAGTCTTTATAAAAATGTTATTCAAAGCAACCAAATCAATATATAGTTTAAGAATTATTTAAAACATATTTTTTATAGCGTATAATATTTTGATAATTAGTCGAAGTAAACTCATCTATATATAAATTCACGTGAGCACTTCCATTAGATTTTGCACATATGACTATTAGTTCGTCAAAGTGTAACCAACACAACAATTTATGAAATTTTATGTATCACAAGAGTGTAAGTCATGAGCATCTCATACTTTATTTATAAGTTCAAGTTTGATCTGATGAGCTTACTCTATACATGTGATCCTATAGGATATATATATTGATTTATATCAAATATAAATGTTTAATATATAATATATTATAATGAGAGACGTCTAACAATACATCATTATTCAAATAAAAATATCAAATTGATATAACCAATAAGTGATAACCATTTTATATGTTTATTCCTTTGTCACAGTATCTGATTGTACTTGAGGTATGATCGTCGTCATCCTTGTATGACCCAACTCATTTTACTTGATACTAAACTAGACATATTTAAATAAATACCCAATATTTATTCTCCCAAGCAATACTATGCATTTCCTTAACCTCACTCTATCAAGTGACTCATAGATATCACTCTTGTTATATAGGAAAGACAAATCCTAGCCACATCACAAACACCCCTCTGCATGATTTGTCCCCGACCAATTACAACATTTATAATCACCTTGTTATAGATGACGTTTGATTATATTAAAACACCAAACTTCTCATATAGGAATTATAGTGACTTCAGGTTGAAGGACTATATATTATTATCACATTGAGAAACATTTATGACATTCAAATAACGATCTATACAATGTTCTTATAGTGGGTCTGTCCACTGCACTATTACTCATAATGTGTACTCATGTGTGTGAATACTTAATATCATTCATATCCATGACCTATGAGATCAGATCATCAATACACTCACACATTAATCTTAATGTATTTTTCTGTCATGATATATTAATATTTGACTATAGACATTTTAGGAAAAGTTCTCATATTGACCTTAAAAGTTCATAGGTGCACACTAGAAGGGGGTTGAATAATGTGACGTAAAAATTTTTTGTAAAAATTTTCAAAAATAGCTCTTTAGACACTTGTTTAAGTTTTCTAAAAGCCTTAGTTGAAAACATAACTATTTATCAAAACAAATCAGATACCTGTTTGAGTCTTTAAACGTCTAAGTCTTTAGACACCCCTGAGTCTTCAGACGTCTAAGTATTTAAACACTCGTCTAAGTTTTTAGACACTCGTCTGAGTCTTTAGACACTCGTATGAGTTCTCTTAAACTTACCTAAAATGGAATAACACAATGTTTAGACACTTGTCTAAGTCTTCACAAGTTTTTTGTAAGACAGAGAAAATTTTAAGTTAAAAGTAGTTTTAAAGAAGAAGATCAACATAGAAAATATCATACTATAGTTACATCAAAGAAAAAGGCCATGCCTAGTCCCTTTTCGTCCCAACATGAGTTTTATAGAGCAAATCTACTCAACATTTCCCATAGCATTATGATACAAGTATTCTTTCTTTACTTAGCCTCTTTTCAGGCAAATTTACAACAAGTAATCGTTTTTAGACTTAGTCTCCCTAGGCTAACAAATAGCAGCAAGTATATTCTTTCAATAAGCTTCTTTAGGCTCTACAACATATAACAATATGAAAGAAAGATTTGGCCTAAGTCTTACAAGCAAGACTCTAAGGAACCGAGCTTATGGATAACTGAACAATAGGTTCAGAATATATGAAAGAAAGAAAGCTCTTTAAAATTGTTGTTTGCAACAAATTATTAGAGTATGAAAAACAACTTATTAAGCTCTTTGAAATTGGTTATAATTGCAACATGAAGACTTGTGTTTCTTGTAGATTTCTCAGTTTTAGCAAGTGACAATAGAAGGAAAACTTCTCTTTATATAGGTCTTTGAAAAGAGCCATTGAGATAAAGAGAAAAGAAAGTTGATCTACTTGTAGAGCACGTAAGGCCACTTAGGACGACTTAAACTGAGTAGTAGCAGATGCAACATGGTGACCGTATGAAGTTCTGATACTTTTGTATTATTTTCATTTTATCGAAAGTAAATTGCAAGAAATTTTAGCCTCAGCTAACTTTCTTGAAAGCGTCAAGAGGATGTTGTCTTCATAGACACGTTGTTACAATGGCTAGAAGCTTCATTTGAACATCAGAACCTTGACTTCAGGTGACTTAGGATGATTCTTCATCTATCTAATCTTGTGCATCTGAGGAAACATTTTTTTAGATGATTATCAATCTTCATACAACCATCAGTTAGGTTGTTTCTTTGACTTTAAACAGTCATCAGTTAGCTTGTTTGTTTGTGTAACATCCTGCTTTTAATAATAGCCCTATTTTGTAAATTATGAAGTATGGAAGGTCTGTAAGGGATAATCAATGAATAAAACATCCAATAGATGGCTTATATTACTTCAAAAATTCTATTTTTGGGTATAATTATAGAAATTACATAGACCTGTAATGATAAGATCCATTTTCCGAGTAAAATATGCCTTAGAAAGAACTTTCCGAGTGAAAAAGGGGCTCTGTTCCGAGTGACCAAGAGAAATTCCGAGTGAAGGATGAAATTCCGAGTGAAAGATTGAAATTCCGAGTGAAAGGTTAAAATTCCGAGTGAAGGTTGTGTTTTCCGAGTGGAACATGGCCGAGAGGGTTTCTTCCGAGTGGAATCCCTGTCAGAGACACTCCTGAGTGAAGTGGGACCGATAGAACCACTTCTGAGTTTAAGAATCTGAGTGAGACTCGTATGTATGGGTCTTTTTCCGAGTGATAATGACCCTGATGGACTCTGAATGAAACGTAGTTGAAGAAGTTGATCTGATCTCGGCTAAGTAATGATTAACCGAGTGAAACCCAAGTGGGAAATACTTTTATATTCAAAAGTATTGATATCCGAGTGAAAGATATTCCGAGTGAACCCATGTAACCCGTATTCTGAGTGACTATGTATGGTGTAAGTCCGAGTGGGACTTGACTTGGTGAATTTTTCCAAGTGATGAGGAGTGGAATAATTCCGAGTGGAACCTGATTGGGGAGTTTATTGTGAAGAAGGATTAGTTAAGGCATTATCCGAGTGAAATGGAGGTATGAATACCGAGTGTGGGACCAAATGGATATTGGTCGGTCTTGGAGTTGTGTACCGAGTGAAAAACCAATAGAGTGATGGGTCGGTTTTAGTGTAATTGCCGAGTGGAAGGCTGAGCAAGAGATGACTCAGAATTAGAATGAAATTACCGAGTGAAAGACTAATTGAGATGACTCGGTTTTAGGAGAATATGCCAACTGAGTCACCTCCAAGGAAGAGAAATCAGACCGAGTGTTTCAAGAGGAATCAATTCCGAGTGAGTAATAGGTGAAGACTCGGTTTCAGGAGGTTCTACCGAGTGGATTAAGATGTTGAAGTGGAAACCGAGTGAATGAAGGATCGGTTTTGGGGAGGGAGAGTGTCTGGCTCAAGCGAGTCGGTATTCACTTGAGCGAAACTCACACTCGCTCAAGCGAGTCGGTTTTTGCTTGAGCGAAACCCCTCTGCCAGTGCATTGTATGGAACTCGCTCAAGCGAGTCGGTATCCGCTTGAGCGAGAGGGACTCGGATTTCCCTCTTTTCACGTTACCGACCATTTCCAGTCGGTATATACATTGACCAGGTAGAATTCCAGTCGGCCAAGAGGCTGACCGAGTGAAATTTCACTCGGAATTCACTGTCAGGTTGACGTTTTGACTTCAGTTTTGTCCCTTTATGCATATTTTAATAAATCTTCATCAATCATGCACACTCTAGTGGGTAGGATGCAGAAGTGGAGCTTACTTTCAATCTAAACCACTCTTAATTCCCACTAATAGCCCACTAGAAACCCACTCATGGAAAGTTGTCTCCCACCTTGCATTATTAAACACACACTGATTCTGAAACTCCCAATTACTCTTCTCCATCAATACACCTTCAATATGAACCAGGACAGCCGAAGGGACTTCTTTTCAGTCAGCCAAAGATCATCAATCCAAGTAAGAGGGGACAGGGTTATGAATGATTATGAAATGGGTAGAATTGTATGCTGTCCTAGGATTCTAGTTTTATTTTCGTATCTTGTTGCTCAGGTTTGAGATTGAAAATGTGTGATTTTGATTCTGACTTCTTCATGAAAGTTGTAGATCTTTTTGTTATCTGAATTTTGAGACCTGAATCAATTAATTTGAATATGTATAGCAAAAGTTATAGCCAAAATACTACAACATGTTCGAGTGGAATATTTGTTCTATATTCTGTGTATATATTGATATTCTGGGAATTTTACAAGCATAATCAGCCTCTAATGTCTTTACGAAAGTTGTAGATATTTGTGTTATGGATCTGTAGAAAGTAGTTTCAAGTCAAAATGATTTTTGTAGCTAGAATTATGCCTAAAATACGGAAGTATGTCCAAGCTGAAAAGCTGTTAACTTGAGATATGTATTTTGTTTTTAAAACTGGGAACATTGTGGTGAGAATTAGTGATTGGTGTCTTCATCAAAGTTGTAGATCTTCTTGTTATGTGAATTTTGAGACCTGAACCAACTGAATTGGATATGTATAGCATGAGTTATGGTCAAAATACTACAACATGTCCGATTGAAATACTTATCTTGTGTTTTGTGCATATATGAATATTCTGGGAATTATACATACGTTTTTAGACTTTGATGTCTTCATGAAAGTTGTAGATATTTATGTTAGAGATCTATAGAAAATGGTTTTGAGTTAAAAAGATGCTTGTAACTCTAGATATGCTCAAAATACAGAAGTATGTTCATGATGAAAATCTGTTAACTATGAAATCCGAATCTTATTTTCAAAACTGGGAATTTTGTGGTGTGAATTAGTGTTTGGTGTCTTCATGAAAGTTGTAGATAATTATGTTAAGAGTAATTTAGGACTGGTCTCATGTCAAAACTATTTTTGTAACTCCAGAAACATTGAAAATACTAATATATGTACGTTTTAAAAACTCATCTGGAGGCAGTGTTGTATTTTGTGGATAAATGGTATTTCTTCTTAGAATTTGAATTTATGATCTTCATGAAAGTTGTAGATATTTGTGTTAAGAATAATTTAGAACTGGTTTCATGCCAAAATTATTTTTGTAGCTCCAGAAACATTAAAAATACTAACCTATGTACGTTTTAAAAATCCTCTTTGAGGCAGTTTTGTATTATGTGAATAAGTGATGTTTCTGTTTAGAATTTGAATTTATGGTCGTCATGAAAGTTATAGATATTTATGCTATTGAGCTATAGAAAGTGGAATCACATAAAAAGGATTTTGATTTGCTCATGTTATGACTGTTTTACTAACGTATGTCGCTGTTTGGAAATGCTGAAATTTGCTTATAATGGTTATTATGGATAAAAATGATATTTTCCCTATGGGTAACAATTTATTATGGAATTCTTGAGTGATTATGAATGTTGATGAGTGTCTAATGAGCATCATTCAGTTTGTGTATTTTGGTGGTGAATAATTATGAATGACTAAATTAATATATATACATGAATGCCTTGTGGTTATTGTTACATGTGGTTGAAACAGTAAATCCATGATTCTAAAAATTATTATATGTGATGTGTCCTTTGAGGACTTGTGGTTTTCCAAGTGGTTTTGGAAATTGATATATCATGGTATGTTAAATGATAAAGAGAATTAAAGGCATTCATGCATCATAAGCATTTGGACGCACCATGGAATTTAGGGGTTCCATGATTGCCTACCCTGGTGGGGGGTTACTCTATGATGAGTTTAAGTCCTATTTTCACAAGAACCATGGAAGTGTAGGGATCCATGGTTGTGCAAATTCCTACTGGTATACTTATTTCTGCATGAGCCATGAAAGTGTAGGGATTCATGGTTATGCTAATTCCTACTTGTGCACTTAATGTCGCAGGAGCCATGAAAGTGTAGGGATTCATGGTTATGCTAATTCCTACTGGAGTCTCTATGAGACTTTTTACTGCAGTATTCTCACCAAACCAAATGGATCCAGCATGACATCATTAGACTAAATTAAAGACTTATTAAATATAAATGAACTTGTTTGGCATATTCATCATATCATTATGGTTTGTTGATTGTGTTTGTGCAATTTTATTTATTTTATATTTATTCTATATTCTGTCTCACTCTTACATTAATTTTTACAGTGAATGCCACGCAGAATGAAGAGTGATGCCATGATTGATGCCTATATGAATTATTACTTGGACTTTGATTTTATGGGTTGTAATAAGTATAACGTATCATGTACCGTTATTTTCTAAATCGTTTCCGCTACTTAAATGTTTTCTTGAATTTAATTATTCACGACTAGTGTGTATGATAATATCCCGCAATTATCAACTGTTACGTGAACTCTGAATTTAATTTATGAATTTTAAAATGATCTTTTAAAAACGTGAAAAATTTATTCGGAAAATTATATGGGACGTCACAGTTTGGCTTCAGAAAGTGTTTCTATAAACAAAACTTAAATAGCAGTGAAAATTAAAACTTCAAATAGTTTAGTGTTTGCATCATAAATCAAAATAATTGAGGGATCCATAAAACCTTATATGTTCTTTCATGGACTTAATATACCTACCACTACTAAAAAAAGTGTTATAGCAACGGAGAAAACACTAGTGCAAAAATTGGATATAACAACGGGATATATTCACAGGTTGTAGTGGATCAGTGATAAAAACATGCGCGTGGCATTTTTGAAATTATAAGGTGAATGATATAATTAGAGAAAACTATATATCCACGGTTAACATCATAACCGTCATCGTACACGTCAATATATATTCACGGTTGAGAAGTCAACCGTGGAAATATAGTACCTGAAATATATATCCACGGTTGTGTGCACAACCGTGGATATATATTCATGGTATGATCAGGGTTATGATGTTAACCGTGGATATATATTGATGTCTATAATGACGGTTGTATTTTCAACCGTGGATATATACTTCAGGTTTTAGGGTTTAATTACTGGGTACTATATGTCCACGGTTGTATGTATAACTGTGATTATAGATTTAATATTTATCCACGGTTAGGGTCGTAACCGTGGATAAATAGTTAACATTTATCCACAGTTCTTTGTTCAACCGTGAATATATGTGTAATATATTCACGGTTTCAAGGGGAACCGTGAATATACATCCTTTCTGAAACTTCAAAAGCCGCGCCTTTCAGCCTTTTTTCACTTTCTCTTCTTTCGCGCTGGTTATTGTCGTCTTCTTCCTCGTCCTCCTCTTTGCTGGTCGTAGGCTTCTCCGTTCCCTTTCTTCTTCTTTCGTGTGCCCTTCTTCTTCTTCGTTCACCATTGCCTGGTAAGTGTTCCGTTGCCCTTCTTCTTTCGTTCACTTTTTAGCCCTGCTTCTTTGTTATGCTTTATCACCATTGTCTGGAAAGCTTGTCTCTCTGTTTGTGTGTAGTCGAACATGAACGAATATAGGTCTCTGAGTTTGTGTTTTCATTGTTGAAGTTGAACTCTATCTCTACTTATTTGACATTGCCTGTGACATTGCCTCTGTTTTCATTGTTGTGGTAATATTTTTTTTCAATCTATTTAATGAAAAATTGTAAAAAGGGAGCAGCAAGATATCTGATTAGACATGTGTTTCATTTTTTTTCAATCTCATTGTGTTTTCATTGCCTGTGACGTATTACCTGTGACATTGCCTGTGACATTACCTGTGATAATTAAAGCAAGCTTGCTGGTTCTGTGTATTCCTCTTAATTAAGAATTTTTACAAATTTTGGATGTTACATATAATACAATTTCCTTCAAACTTACTCAATGGTCTTTATGGAAACCAAGTAAAGGATGAATAGAATAAGAAGCTTTAGGCTATCAAATTAGAAATAAATCACCTTAGTGTATAGGGAAACAAACTATTGAATAATGTATGTATCCCCTTCAGATTTAAAAAAATATGGCGAGTTCAGTCCTACATAAAAAAATAAATAAATACTATTGGATCAGAATTAAACATTAGAAAAACCCTTCATCAAACACATATAGATGTAGTTATACACGTTTGAAGTATGAATATCTACAAATTATGTAAACGGGAAAGCTTAACATGATCCATAATTCATATCTCATAATCCATGATCCATAATTCATAATCCATAATCCATAAATCCATACTTCATCATTGTTAGATATGAACATAACGCATTCCTAGGTTCAAGTTAGATATTTTTAAATGGAAAATTTTCACTTCATCATTGTTAACCATTCCTTTTAAAACATGTTACATTTATGAATTTTGTTCTGTTGAAGTTTAGTTTAAAATTTTAATATTTCATTATTAGATTGTTGAGTTGAGTTATAATGAAAAGTTACATTTCACTTATATAATGTTATTGCTGTTGTTGTTGGTTGCTCGTATATAATGTTATTTCTATCTATTGTATGTATATGGTTTTCAATCTTGCAAACTCGTAGGCTCATACTAGTTAACTAGTTAACTAGTATGAAAGTTGTTGTGCATATGAGTGAACCGTAGTTCCCCGTTTGAGATTCGACACAAATGGTCATTAAATTAATTAATTTCATCGTTTGTGTTGAATCTTGAATTGTCCGTTTAGATAGTTTAGGATGAACAATTATTTTTTATACATCATTTTTAGTATATACAAGTTAGGAGTTATTTTAAAATTTGATAAACTTTCGGTAACTTGCATTTTGTGTTGTTCTCTGGGTGCATATTTGGTTGTGGTTGAATTTGATTTGACCACTCTCATTTTGTGTACTTAGAGACCAATGCGAAATGCTGCTGAAATTTTATCAAATTTTAAAATAACTCCTAACCTGTATATTAGAATGACGTATAAAAACAATTGTCATCCTGAATGGGTATAGGACCACCACCTTGTGGAAAAAGGGAGGTTGATCATAGCACCTTGTAAACAGTTGGCATGGATCGGAGTTGGATAACTGCATCACGCCTAAGTCTAGAGTACGAGGGGGGAGTTGAATCATTTATAGAATTCGTAGCGAAGAATGCAGTGGAGGTGAATGGAAGAGGTGCGAGAGCATCTACTGTGTGACGGTTTTCTGCGTAGTTATACGCGTTGGATATGGCATGGTGAAGATGTGGTAGTGCCAAGTAACAACTCTCAAACTGAAAATCAAAGCTCGATGCATGACACCGATGTCGACATGGATGACCGACTCGAGGATATGATCTGTGATGTGGGGGTAGAAGGTTTTAAGAAAGCTCATGTATATACGACTCTGTGTGAGGACTCTGAGCAGCCGTTGTATCCAAACTGCGTCAATTTCATGAGGTTATCAGTAGTTTTGTGATTGTTTAATTTGAAGGCCATAAACGGGTGGACGGATAAAAGTTTCACTGACTTACTGAAGTTGTTGAAAGAAATGCTCCCAGCTGGAAACACCTTGCCGAATCGTAACTATGAGGCCAAAAAGGTGTTGTGTCCTATGGGTTTAGAGTATGAGAAAATACATGTATGCCCAAATGATTGTGTATTATTCCGGGGTGAGTTAGAAATGCTGCATCGATGTCCTAGGTGTAGGGTGTCACGGTATAAGAAGAAAGGGGGGGATTCTGATGAGGTATGCATTAAAGGGTCTCCTGCAAAGGTGTTGTGGTATCTACCTATAGTTCCAAGACTAAAGCATCTGTTTGCCAATGCAGATAATGCAAAACTTATGAGATAGCATGCTGATGAGAGGGTTGTTGATGGACTACTTAGGCATCCGGCCGATGGATCGCAATGGAAGAAAATGGATACGACTTTTCTAGAATTTGCCCATGAACCAAGAAATGTTAGGCTTGCACTAGCCACAGACAGCATGAACCCGTTTGGGAACCTGAGCACAAACCATAGTTCGTGGCCTGTTTTGTTGTTTGTTTACAACTTGCCGCCATGGTTGTGCATGAAACAAAAATATGTGATGTTATCAATGATGATTTCTGGTCCACGACAACCGGGGAACGACATTGATGTATATTTAACTCCATTGGTTGAAGACCTCAAAAGGTTGTGGGAAGACGAGGTTGAAGTGTTTGATGGGTTTACCGGGCAATCATTCAAATTGCGTGCCATGTTATTTTACACGATCAATGACTTTCCAGCGTATGGTAACTTATCTGGGTACAGCGTGAAGGGTCATAAAGCTTGTCCAGTATGTGAGGAGGGGACTAGTTCTGTGCGATTGCATCATGGTAGAAAATATGTTTATCTTCGACATCGAAGGTTTCTTAAAGCGAATCATCTGTTTCGGAGGTTGAAGAAGTCGTTTAACGGTGCCCAAGATTTTGAAATGGCTCCGCCACCACTATCTGGTCGCCAGGCATATGAAAAGGTAAAAGACGTCAATGTGCAATTTGGTAAGTGTGAAAAATAGCACCCGACACAGAACAACTGGAAGAAAAGGTCAGTGTTTTTTGACCTGCCATATTGGAGGGAGCTTGATGTAAGACACTGTATTGATGTAATGCATGTGGAGAAGAATGTGTGCAACAGTTTAGTTGGTACACTCTTAAACATACCCGGGTAGACTAAGGATGGCCTAAACTCGCGTATGGACTTAGAGTTGATGGGTATACGTCAGGATTTGCATCCACAATCAAAGGGCAAAAGAACATATTTGCCTCCAACATGTCATATGTTATCCAGAAAAGAAAAGCAAAGTCTGTGTGAATCGTTACGAAGTGTGAAAGTTCCGTCTGGTTATGGCTCCAACATCAACTCTTGTGTTTCCATGAAAGATTTGAAGTTACCTGGGTTGAAGTCTCACGATTGTCACATGTTGATGCAGTAGTTTCTGCCTATCGCCATTCGTGACATTCTTCCTAAAAATGTGAGAAATGTCATAACAAGGTTGTGTATGTTTTTCAATGCCATATGTTGCAAGGTAATCGTGCCCGATGAATTGGATGTGTTGGAACAGGAAGCATCACTTATATTATGTCAGCTTGAAATGTATTTCCCACCCTCTTTTTTTGACATAATGGTCCACTTAATCATCCATTTGGTGAGGGAGGTCCGTTGGTGTGGTCCAGTGTTCTTACGGTGGATGTATCCCGTTGAGCGATATATGAAGATATTGAAAGGGTATATGAAGAACCAACGTCGTCCCGAAGCTTCAATTGTGGAAAGATATATTGCAGAGGAAGCAATTGAGTTTTGCACTAAATACATGTCACATGCTGCAAGCATTGGTATTCCAACGACTCGTCATGAAGGGAGATTGGATGGGAAAGGAACGATTGGAAAAAAAATGAAGAGCATGCCACGTGCTGATGTCCTTCAGGCACACTTGTATATTTTAAACAACACGGATGACGTGCAACCGTATCTAGCCACACACAAGGAGCTAGTCAAGAAAACCAACCCTAAAATGACTGAAAAGTGATTGTTGAATGAACACAACAAGAGTTTCATGCATTGGTTCCAAAAGACCGTCCTGAAAGATGCATCTGCATCCTCGACATTACATCGTCTAGCACAGGGCCCGAACTTTGATGTCCTCACCTTTTGTGGGTATGACATAAACAACTATTCGTTTTATACAAGGACACAGGATGAAAAGAGTACAAATCAAAATAGTGGAGTGATGGTTGTGGCTCAGTCAATGCATTTCTCAACTTCAAAGGACAACAACCCTGTGATGGCCAAGTCATGCTACTTTGGTGTGATTGAAGATATATGGGAAGTTGATTACGGTCCCTTCACCGTTCCTGTGTTTAAATACAAATGGGTTGACAATAAGAACGGTGTCAAAACTGATGATTTAGGAGTTACGTTGGTGGACCTCAACAAGATAGGGCATAAGGACGAACCATTCATAATGGCAACGCAGGTGAAGCAAGTTTTTTATGTTACTGACCCAGCTGACAAACGGTGGGCAATTGTTATCCAAGGTAGACACATTGGAGACCCCAATCTTGATATTGTGGAAATTTCATCAACTACAACACGTATTCCAACATCTATCGTGGAACATGACATGGATGATGTAGTTGCCAGTCGTCATGATCACCATGAAGGCTCGTGGGAAAATATTTCATCTTAATACGGTATTAATCTTGTTAGTGATTCATTGAATTACATGTTATATTAGTTATTCATTGTTTTAAATGTTATATTAAATATTTGACAGTTTTGTTTCTTTGTTTGGACAGATACTCATGGCTGACCAGGATGGACGATCCAGGTCTGACTCACAGGCCAATGGTTCCTCTGCTCGGAAGAGCAGAGGTGTTACCCGGATGCCAGACGTTGCACTTAGGCGTCACCGGGGAGAGAGGCTACTTGTTGACATGGATGTCAACACCGGTAGATTTAGTGGATCGAATGCCACGAAGTTTAGCAGTTATTTGGGGGTTGTGGCTCGGTCGAAGGTGTCCATCATTATCCCCGACTGGGATAATGTTGAGGAGGTGGTGAAGAACCAGTTATGGAGTGATGTTCTGGTAACTTAGATATAATTTGCAGCAGTTTTATTTTAGTGTATTATTTTATGTAACTCTTAATAAGGACTCCTTTATGGACTAATTCCTTTCATGTAGGATTCTTTTGACATACCATCTTCTGACATAGCAAGAAGGAAGGTCCTCGGTATTATGGCTGAGCGATGGAGGTCGTTCAAATCCATACTCACCACGAGGTATATTGAACTTTAAATTCTTAATCAACGCTTCACCAAATTGTACCAATCCTTAGTTTAAATGTACCTGAATTGTAGGTATGTATTCGGGGACGACCAAGGAAAGTTCCCTGGAGAGAAATATCCATTCATCGATCAGGAGACCTGGGATGCTTTTGTTGCATCTAGACATTCTGCCGAGTTTCAGGTACATTGGTTTTTAGATGATTAAATTATGTATAATGTAAACGGCTAACTCTAAATATTTTTTTTTCTTGTTGTAGGAGACCAGAAAGAAAGCCCAGGAGACTAGGAAGCTAAATGACTGCCCACACACACTGTCACGTGGGGGTTACCGTAGGTTGGAGGAGCGGTTGGCATAGGAGAGGCTGAGTCAGTGTCAGACTGACACTGGTATTGTGGATCCCTCTTCCCCACCTACACGTCACGACAAATGGAAGCGGGCTAGGATCAAGAAGAGTGGGGAATACACTTCCTCACAAGCTCAGGAGGTTGCCTCACGGATAGTAAGTATTCCCCTTTGTATCAGTGTCTATTTTTTGGTTTACGTGAAGGAAGTGAATACTAACTTGTTTGGTTTCAGGATTCCTTGGTTGAGCAATCAACCCAAGGGTCTTTCGTAGCCCATGGATGGGAGGATATTTTGACTACCGCCATCGGCAGGCCAGAGCACCCAGGAAGAGTGTGTGCTGTTGGTCGAGGTGTAGGTAAGTGGTAAATAACTCTATGCTTTCATTTTGTTATCTGTTAAACAATTATGGGCTAATCATTCACATTTCACAGGCCTCCGCTCCTATTACGGTGCTCCCGACCCTGCCCCCTCCCTTGAGAAAATGGTGGAGCAGAAGGTGGCTGTTGTGAAGGCTGAGTACCAGGAGGAGATATCTAGGCTCCACCAGGAGATGGCCCGATTCAGGGAGGAGATGAAGGCCTCACTCAGCCACCACCAGGAGACTACTACACCAGCTAGCGACCCACAGGTTAGATTCTTTATTTAATTTCCTCGGTTTTATTGTTTGTAATCACTTTATTTCATTGTTGAATAACTTCTGCTTGATGTGTAAATATGTAGATACGGAAGGTTAGCACTAAGGGGTTGTGCGCTGCGGCTGACCATGACGATGATGGGGTCGAGCCACCAGACACCCGTCAATGTGACCTGTTCGTTGACGGGTCGGAGGAGCCAGTTGCCACTGGTATGGTGTACAACTTAGGCCCTGTGGTTCACCATCAGACATTACCTGATGGTATGTCCAGGGTCTCTGTTGTGCTCGTCCTCGAGAAGGATGCCGCTGTGCCAGTGGCAACTCCGGAGGTGAAGACCGTCGGTCAGGCGGTGGGCCACTTTCTGATATGGCCCAACAGACTTCTGGTGGTTTCCCCTGGACAGGTAAAAACCCTAAACACTAACTAATTTGGTTATATTGTCAATTATGGTACAAAATGTGATGGTTGTCAATTGTTCAACAGGAACAGACATTGAAGAAGCCAGACCCGGCGAAGGATCCCATCCAGATGCTATGACACATCGGGTATGAGCAAGGAGAGGACACTGTTCAGGTCCCATCGCAGCCACTAGTGTTCGGCCGTCCAAGTGATTTTCCAGTTTACGTTACATATTCTGACATGTGTGACATTATTTCGGGGACGTCGATGCTGAACGCCTCCATCATTCAGTTGTGGGAGCTGTAAGTATATCATTTTTTGTCCAATTTTTTCATTATACAAGTTATTTATCGCTAACCATGTCTTAACTTGTTTAGGTTTCTGGCAAAACTCTGTGTGAACTTGGGTTTCCAAGGAACTTATGGTTTCTTAGAGCCCTCTCTCATACAGAAGCAAGGAACACCCCGCAGGACACCCAGACATACATCCAGAATTGGATGTTTGAGTCTGGGAAGCCTGTATACATGGGCCCCTATCAAAAAGGGTAATATTCTATTCCATAATTATTATCATGAATTTTTGCATTTTGAAGTCTCACTTATCACTGGTAACTGTAGGGCTCACTGGACACTTGTGGTGATCTGTCCGAAGGACTATCTTGCTCTGCATTTTGATACTTTGCATCGGACAGTTCCATAAGACCTGAAAGATATAGTAGACCGGTAAGTTAATTCCTAAAAAATAAGTACAAATTCGATTACATCATTTTTAGAACTATACGATTCTAACTTATCTTGTGTTTTGTTTGACGTAGGGCGGTGGTTGGATACAATCTACTGATTGGAAACAAGTCCAACGGAAGAAAAGTTACATGGGTGCACCCAAAAGTAAGTCAATCGTATTCATTCAAATCTTCAATACATATTTTTTAAGTTGCGAATTCACTTATTCTATACTATATATCCATTGTAGTCTTACAGGCAGAAGGGTACCTACGAGTGTGGCTATTTCGTCATGCACACTATGCTGACCATTGTCCAACAACATTTAGTAGATGGATGGACAGATGTAAGTCTCATCATTTGGACTACTTTTCTACCAATTTCATCAATTTCATGTAATAAATAAAGCTTTTGTTCTAATTGTTTTGTGCATTGTTTGCAGTACTTTAAGGACCGGTCATATTTCCCAAAGGCACTTGTAGATGATGTTAGAAAACAATGGGCCTCACACTTCATTGAAGTTAGGCGAAGCTAGATATAGGATCTTTATTCTTTTATATATGTATCTAGTAGGATTTAGGGTTTACTTTTATTAGATTACATTCAACTTAATTGTATATACTTTCATTTTTTAGGTTGTTATGAATTGATATAGAAAATAAATTGTTATATACATACCATTCTTTTTATATAGTGTTGCTGTGGCATACTGTATACTATACTGGTTGTCTGAATGCAGGTTTGGGAAACGATAAAACAGAAACCATATTAAAAAAAAACCTCAGTATTTATTCACGGTTATGGTAACAACCGTGAATACAGACTATATTTATCCATGGTTACTACCATAACCGTGAATATAGATTCTATTTATCCACGGTTGTCCATCATAACCGTGAATATAAGTACTAAAAGGTTTCAGTTACAAACTACTTATATTCACGGTTATGATGGACAACCGTGGATATAGATACATTTTATCCACGGTTAGTAGCATAACCGTGAATATAAGTAGTTTGTAACTGAAACCTTTTAGTACTTATATTCACGGTTATGATGGACAACCATGGATAAATAGAATCTATATTCACGGTTATACTGGACAACCATGAATATAGATACTCTTTATCCACGGTTATTAGCATAACGGTGAATATAAGTAGTTTGTAACTGAAACCTTTTAGTTCTTATATTCACGGTTGTGCTCGATAACCGTGAATATAAATAGTAAGTTATATTCACGGTTGTTCTTAACCGTGGTCAGATGTGATTTATTACCACGGTTGTTAACCGTGGTTTAAAGGCCCTTATCTACTACCACAGGTGCAACAACCACGTTTTTTTAACCGTGAATAAAGGCCATTTTTAATCATGATTATATCCATTTTTTCCATTAGTGAAATCCGTCGGTAATGGACATCAGCGACAGACACAACAACCACTTGAACTTTGTCACTAGAGAGCTCGTCGATGATGTATTAGCGATGACAAAAGCACATTGTCACAACTATTGCGACGAAAGTCTTGGGCTGGAGGTCATCGCTAGGGGCTGATAGAATTGTAGTCCCCATTTTCACCAAGTCGTCGCTGTTTAGCCCCAACACAGCAACGAAACAAATGATGTAGCTACTTTATTTCAGATACATCGTCACTAAGGCCGTCGCTAATCTACAACCAATTTAGTGAGGGGAAGACATGTAGCTGTCTAATTGATGAGGGGAGTCGCTATGGCGGTCGCAAACTAATAACCAATTTAGCGACAGATACGCGCTGTAGCTGAGTCGTTGTTGATTTCACATCGTTGATTCTGTCGCTATTATATAATCACATTAGCGACGACTGGTGTTCATAGCTAATTTGTCATTGTAATCAGCGACGGTGTTGTTATAGTAAATTTTATTTTTTTTGTTAAACTATACTATTATTTATAATTTAAATTAAATATTTAGTATAAAATTATATATTATATTTTATAAATTTGAATTAAATATATATATATAGAAAATTATATATGATTTTTTCTGATTAACACAAATTGATAATGCTTTTATTATTTATCCAATTGTGAGTATAGACACGTAAAAAAGAGAATGAGATAAAAAAGAAATAAAATTAATCTTGCTGACAACCCAAAGGAAGAGACAGGGGCCTTCCCCGTCCTGGCGATCTATGTCCCAATTCTTCCAAGGCCAAACACCATCTCTTTCTTGTTGACCTCGTCGACAGCCTCTAAATAGATGACATTTTCGTCGATAGAAGAAAGGGCGAGAAGTACCTCCTTATCGGGTGTTTGCAACCAATTCAACCTCTTTTTGAGCTCTCATGACCAGATACATCTCCTGCACATGTAAAAGATAGATGAGACAAATTAGTAAATTAATTTATAAATCTTTGAAGAAACTCTAAACATTTGTAAGTTTAAATAAACTATCGCCATGTCGATGGTATTCTAGTTAACCCAATCACCAGCCGTGTTCTTCTTGGTAATTTGCATCACCTCAAATAACGAAGGCTCGCGGTGCTCCTTCTGCTCCTGCAATTCACAAGATATTGAAATATTTAATGAAAAACTTTTAAGTCATTGAATTAATAAACATATTTAACAAAGTAACTGAAATGGAACCCCTAATGTAAATGAAGGCACCAACATCATTTTGTCTGTTTGCCTTGTTCCTAGCACTGGTTTGCTGGAACTTGGCATCTCCCCACTTTTGAAGCATCCCATCCCATGCTACCCAAATGGGGAACCCAGCTCCTGACATAACTCACCTTCAATTGCCCTTATATTTAAAGGAGACCACCAAGAAGAAAAACTAAACAAACTATTAATTTAGAGAACTTAAATGCATCTAAAACTACTTATCTAAGAACACAACTTAACGACCAAGGAGCGAACTTAAAAATGATTATTTCTCCACTTCCAACACCACTAACCAACAAGCTGCAAGAGCTAAATAAGGTCTTCTAAACTTTACAATCATGTTAACCCAAGTGGCCAAAAACCTTTTATTCAACCCAAAAACCCCCAAACTTAGCCCCTAAACTTAGCCCCAATTCTAAAGCCTTGTTTCTGTCTCTATCGTTAGGGTTTAACATCTCCTTACATTGATCCTCTATATAGTTTGGAGCAATATGGCTATAGTAGCCATACTCCACAAGAAGCAAGTGAAGACCTTCATACATGATCTTTAATCATTCCCCACACAACCAAAACTTTCCCACTACAAGCTTATCAAGATCAATCTCAACACAAACATGAGCAAATCTCCTTGTTTCATATCAAGAGTTTTCATATCCATATTAATTAGAGTTCACATCGTTGAGGCTGAAGTCAACAGAATGCTCTCATTATAGTACTCCAATCCAAGACTTGGCATTGATTAAAATCAAAATCTTGTTAATTTTTTACTTTAGCAGCAACAAAGTCAAGTGATGGAGGCTTAACCTTTAGATAATGATAAACATAAGCCAAGGGCCTTATGGCTTTCTCCTTGTTTGCCTCCAAGTCAAATTTAGCCATGTAATAACTATGACCAATATCTAACAGGTTGTATCCTCGAGTTAACTTTCAAAGATAACGCAATCTCTTTTTCATGAGTAAATAAATACCATAATGTCCTCCCTAGGAGTTTCACTATCGGTTGACACAAGCGTATATATACTTTTCATCATCTAGAAAAAATTGTGGTAATACGAGTGATTCTTCTCTTTCAAGGTAAGCTCCATGACACTCTTTTGAATCAAATTTGTTGGTTGTGGTATCTCCTTCACTGCCCACCAAGTACCTTCTCCTTAAACGAGAGGCTTGGGCGGTTTGATGGTTTAAGTGCACCTTATCACTTTGCGTAGAAAGCCTCTCCTCAGTCTCCACATCCATCTTCAGTCAATTGTGATTCAATTTTGAATTTGATCTAAATAACATATTTTTTTGTTTTACCATGATTTTGTTTTACCATGAAAAACGTAACTCATTAATTTTGAACCTTTAGATTTAAAATAATTATCCAAACTATTCACTACTAAGCTAATGCTAATAGGTCACTAGATCTAAATAAATTTGCATTGTAATTTTAGATATGTGATTTCATATTATATAAAATCTAGAAACAAAGTAGTTTAAAAAATAAACATGAAGTACCAACAAAAAATGAAACTAATGGAAGTTGCCTAAGGAGGTAAAACACAAGTTTAACGATGTCATTTTCCAATAATATATATATATATAAAGGATAGGTAATCGAATGCAAACTAATGAATTTCTATTTTTACATATTTTGTTTTGATTGTAGTCAATCAAATATCAAATTTATCAAATACATTATTAATATTAAAACAAAAAACTGCTAAACCTACGTGAACTCTTAACAAAGGAACAATTGATGCTAGCAATTTTTTTTATATAACAAAAGGTAAATTACAAGGGCCCGATGTGGTATGGCTTTATTACCAATAACCCTAAACCACAGGCAAACTTTTAAACTTTAAAATCCTTATAACCATGTTCGCGAAACTAAGAATTTTGTTCTAGGATCATGAAACCGGGATTTCCAAAGCCTTAACACCCCTTAGGCAAGCTAACTTCCACTTTTGCCGGAGGTTCAAGTATGACACGACTCTTCACCAGCGACATCGAGAAACTTGCGAGGTGGAAGAATCGCCACACGTAAGTTCCATTATGCCTTGCTCTATTATTTTGTAGTCACCATTTTTGCGTTTGTTACGCTGCATTGTACATTGTAAATCACCTCTCCTCACTTCTTTGCTTCTTTTTTATTTGTTAGATTAAAGGGTTTGTTGTGTGTCTTGTGAGTTTTTAGTTTCATAAACACCCTTTTTTGAACCGAAAATGGTAAGGTTCAAATGCTACTTATTTTGGAAGAAACGAAAAGTTCAAATGTGTTGTAGGTTCTTATGGTAGTGGTTGATGTGGATGTTTAAATTTTTTTCATGTGTTGTTTATGTTGTGTGTATAGGACCATGGTCGAATGGGTGAAGGTGGAAGAACCAATACAATTTTCTCGACAGTGTATTGGGGTGAGGACTTCTACATATTCAACAAGTTTGACTTTGATTATATTTTGTTTATGGACTAGTTAGCGAGCTACACTACACACTACGGGTTGAACTTTGAGGTTATGCTAAGTTTTCAAGGAGGGTTACCTGGGGAAAGAAGGATGCCAATCGTTTGATGACATCAGCATGGTCGATGATTCTAAGACAACGCAGATGCAAGGGAGGATCATTTGCACCTGTATGCGACCGAGTTAACAAAAAGCAACTACCACTTAGGTTGGAGCAAGTAGATGGTGAGGTAGAAGCCAATGGCAAAGGTGATGAAAATGAAAAAGAACATGACAATCATGGAGGGGTGCAGGTTCGGGTTAGTGGGGATAAGACTAATTAGTTGGGTGTTGGGTTGAAAGCAGATTGGGATTTGTCTGATTTTGACCTTGACAGGTTTTCTTTAAGTTCTGCAAGTCCTTTGTTTGATACATTATATGCCCAAGGTGAGCACGTAGGTACCCAACTTCAACCCCTAATTGGTTGCTTCCATTACAATCCATCTCTAAACAATCTCTAACCCCATGTTTGGGATGATTCCCTAGCATTATCTTCACACGCCTCAACCCATATGAAAAAGTGCCATTTTTGGTCTACATACACATAGTACACATAATATTTATGTCTATCTGACTCTGAAGCCCTTATCATCGTCCACAGATCACACTCACATTTCTTGTTCCATAATCGGACTACCCTAGTACTACCGCTAGAGGTATTCATCCTTATCGCAAGTTGCCTGTGCAAATGGTGAGGGGGTTGAGGGAGGTATTAGAGTACAACAGGTTCAAGATAAATGGAGAAAGAAAGGA
This sequence comes from Clitoria ternatea, assembly GCA_037962975.1. Taxonomy (NCBI): domain Eukaryota; kingdom Viridiplantae; phylum Streptophyta; class Magnoliopsida; order Fabales; family Fabaceae; genus Clitoria; species Clitoria ternatea. Next base: position 17,527,888 of record CM075670.1, on the reverse strand, counting down.
CACGACAATTTTTTCAAGTGACAAAGGCTATGCAAGGGTCACATTTATTCACCTATCATAAAATGATTATTTAATATTAATTTAACCATTGCAACGAAAATGTCCATTATTTCATGTGGTTAAAGATGTAATCAAAGTGAATATTCCCTAGAATATTTCATTACAGCTGGGACAAAATTTTGGGGTGTGTTAGGTTTTTATAAGTTTGGGGTCACTTGTTATTATCCCTATGGTTTGGGGTTGGTTGTGATATACCTAAACCATAGGGCGCTTTGAAATTTACCCAGAAAGTGAGATCGATAATATAAAAACTGTGAGAAAAACGTAAAGCATGATAGGAATGACTTGTAAGTAATGTAACACTTAATTACTAAAATATACCCACTTTATTTTTATCTATCTTTTTTCCATACAAATTAAGAAATTTAATTAATATATCCTCCTACATCTTTTTATTTTTTGATATACCATTTTTTATTCTATAGTTGATACTAATCCTTCTTATTTAACGCACCCTAGTTTTAGAAAAAAGATGAATGGAATTGGAAAAGAAGCATTTAACTTTATCATAGAGTTCTAAGATGACAGATATTTAAAAATAAATCCAATATCTTAAAAAGACAAATACAAAAATGGGAAGTGTATGTTTTGTCCTTTATGATTTTTTAAGGCCTCAAGTTGGTCTATACAATTTTTGTATCAATTTAGCCCCTCAATTTTTGAAATGTTTTGAAAGTGAACATTTTAATTAACTTAGTCCACTTTTAAAACGGTTACTGAGAAATTGATGTAAAATATATTTCTTAAATTAATTTTTTATGAATTAGTGTAAAAGTTTCAACATAAAATATATGTTTTATATTACTTATGCAATAACTGATTTAAGAGAATAAGTATCTCTTAACTAAGTTATGGAAAAGACCATTTTAAGATATATTTTAAAATGAGACTAAATTGATAAAAAAAAAATCAACAAGTCCAACTTGAAACCCAAAAAATCGTAAGGCATCATACATGTATTTTAGCCAAAATTTACAATAACTATGACACGGTGAATTTAGATGAATCAAAAGCCATGTGTTCTTAGCAAGTATTAAGGAGTCCAAGGAATGCAATCCAAAACCTATCCTCAATTCGTTTTTTTAAGGATTTTAGCGATTATCTCAAGTTTAAACTAATTGAATATAGGGCAAGGATGAGGCATTTTCAAAATATTATGGACAAGGTGAATGCGAAGCTGGCATCCTGGAAGACAAAGCTGTTAAATAGAGCTGGGAGAGTTTGTTTGGCTAGGCCAGTGGTGGTGAGTTCTACGTATGTTATGAAAAATTTCTTGCATTCCTAATAGTGTGTGTGAGTATGTAGATAAGGCTACGCATGGGTTTATTTGGTCTGGAAATGAGGAAGGAACAAGTTATAATTTGATTAGCTGGCAGACGCTAACAAGAAAGAGGCATGAAGGAAGGCCTGGTTTGAGGCAAACAAGGCTGACGAATGCATCATCCTAATCAGTTACGAGTCTTAGTTATGAGCCACAAGTATCTTGGTCGAGGACATGTTCTCTGGGAGGAGGTGAAGGTGGGTTCCTCTTGTGTTTGGTGTAGTATTATTCATGAAAAAAACATGTTGACAGATATGGTAGGTTAGGGGGAGACATCTATATGGTTGATCCCTAGACCAAGGGGGATTTATTGTGCAACGTTGTCTGGTATGTTCATATTGCGGATTTGCAGTTGCATCTTCGTGATGTTATTGTGAATGGTAAGTGGGACTTTACAAGGTTATAGACTATCGTGCCTCCCCTATTGGAGCTATGTATGCGTGAGGTGGCTCCATCGATGTTTATGAATAGTCAGGAGGGTTGGTTCTAGGCTTTAGTTATGTCAAAAGGCTAGGTACTACTTCAAAAGAGTAGAATTGGTTGTTGCACAGGTGTAATGATTCGAATGATGGTCTGGTGTGGAGCTGGGTTTGATGTCTCCACGCTTCAGAGAAGATTCAGCTTCTGGTTTGGTTGATCCTATAGGAGTCTTTGCCTTTGAATGGGTTTGGCGTCTGCACACTTCGGAGAAGATTCGACATCATTGTGGGCATGGCTGACTGATGAGAGTCACATATTTAGGAGGTGCCTATAGGCGATGGAGATTTGACCTAGGCTAAGGTTTCATAGTCCTCCAAAATTTCATGAGTCGATGTTGTTTGGTGGATTTGGAATTGTAGGAATAATATGGTGCTGGATTATGGAGGTTGGGGCGTGGAGAAGGTGTTGCACTCTATATTTGTGATGCACGATGAGATGATGTCCTTCCTTGGTACCGAAGGGCTGTCTTGTGCCGGGAGTTTTTGTATTCCAAGATACACTAAACATTGCACTCATATTTATTAGTTAATCATATTTACATCTCCATGTTTTCATGTTAAACTAAGAAATGCCATATTCAAGAGTATTTTATTCGAAAATTTTCATACTCAATTCATTATTTATCTAAAATATGAAGATCACTTGGTAACAAGTACTTGACTCTTGTAAAGAGTTTAACAACTTCAAGGGAAAGATGACCTCAACATCTTATGTTTTAGTTTTATAGGGTGATATCACAAATAGGTCTTCGTACCTTCAATGGATAAGGATATAGTTTCTAGAAAGAATGTATGATTTTTTTTGGTATAAAGAGTCTCTTTTATGCATTTTAGGTTTTTGATATGTTAAAAATTATATGGCTCAGAATGCCAAGGGAAACTTCTCAAAGAGAGAAAACTCAAACGAGCTATGAAAGAAAATTGGTATTGATTTATTGATGAAAATAGCTTACAATGTCTGGCTATTTATAGAATTAAGAATGCTAATAATCAGAATAATTAAACACCACTTGCAAAGAAATGAGCCAGAGATAGGTTGTAAGTGAAGAGCACCACTTGCATTTTGTCAAAAATGATTGTACCATTTTTGGGAGTTGGTGGGAAAGGGAAGCTTCTGGTTCATTCACCCCAGGTTAGAAAAGACTCATCCTCGAGTCTAAGCATCTTTTTCTTCAAAGTATGACGAGAGATCAACAATATTAAATGTAGCTGATACACCATAGGAACCTAGTAGCTCAATCTTGTAAGCATTATCATTGATCTTTTGAACTGCCCGAAAGGGTCCATCGACTCTAGGGGACAACTTGGCATTGGGTTGCTTTGGAAATCTCTCTTTTTGAAGATGAGCCCATACCAAGTCTCCTTCTTTTAAAACCTTGTTGCTTTCGATACTTGTCTGGTTGAGCTTTGTATTTTGAATTTTGCTTCTCGATTCTAGTTCGAACTTGTTCATGAAGCTTCTTGATTTCTTTGGCTCTTTGGTCAGCATCAACACTGAACTGATTCTTTGTAGAACAAGGAGCCATGTCTAATGGATTGAGAGGTCGTACATCGTACACTACTTCGAAAGGACACATTTCAGTAGCCTGATTTATGGAATTGTTGTAAGCAAACTCCACCCAGGCTATGACTTGATCCCATTGACGAAGATTTTTACAAACAAAACTTTGTAACAGGTTTCCTAGTAATCGGTTGATTACTTCTGTTTGGCCATCTGTTTGAGGATGATTAACGCTGCTAAATTATGGCTTTGTACCCATTTTTTTCCATATAGTTCTCCTAAAGTGACTTAGAAATTTGACATCTTTGTCTGATGTGATAGTTTTGGGAATTCTATGGAGTCGTATAATTTCCTTGAAGTATAAGTTAGCTATGTAGACAACATCATTAGTCTTTTGACAAGGTATGAAATGCGTCATTTTTGAAAACCTGTCTACGACTATTATTACAGAATCCTTTTGTTGTTGTGTTCGTGGTAGCCCAAGAACAAAATCCATGCCGACATCTTCCTATGGTGCTATGGGTACTGGCAATGGTAGATACAATCCAGTATTTTGACTCTTGGATTTGGCAAGGTGATAGATACGACATCGTTGTATATGTCAAAGGACATCCATCCCCTTCAAGCGTAGGCTAGTAGAAGTTCTCCTTGATCTGTGCAACTATTTTGTCTCAACCAAAGTGACCGGCTAATCCTCCATCATATGCTTCCCAGATAATGGCTTCTCTCAAAGAATAATGAGGAATGCATAAAACATTGCTCTTGAATAGAAAGCCTTGTTGATGATGGTAACTTTGAAAAGGTTGGTTCTCAGTTGACTGCCAAATATTGCTGAAGTCAGGATCATCTTGATACAATTCTTTGAGAATCTTAAAGCCAATAACTTTTGTTTGCAAAGTTGATAGTAAAACATGATGTCGGCTGAGAGCATCTGCAATAGAATTTTGTTTCCCTGACTTATGTTTGATTAAGAATGAATAAGTCTGTAGAAACTCAATCCATGAAGCATGCCTACGACTAATTTTCTATTGGGAATTCAAGTATTTGAGAGCTTCATGATCTGAATAGAGAATGAATTCTTTTGGAAGCACATAATAACTCCAATGTTGCAAAGCTCGTATGATGACATGAAATTCCTTATCATAAGTGGAGCACCTCAACTTAGTGTCATTTAGCTTTTCACTAAAGAAAGCTATTGGTCGACCTTCTTGACTGAGTACTGCACCAATACAAATGTTAGAAGCATCATAACTTACCTCAAACACTTGGTCAAATTTAGGTAGTGCTAGTATCAAGTGCTCTTTTAATTCATCAAAACTTTTTTGTGCCTCTTCTGACCATTGAAATTTATCTCCTTTGATGCAACTAGTGAGCAGAGCTACAATGGTACTAAAATTCTTGATAAACCTGCGATAAAAAGAGGCTAACCCATGGAAACTTCTGACGTCATAGATTGACTGAGGAATAGGCCACTTGTTGATTGCCTCGATCTTGCTAAGGTCTACACGATTGCCTTCAACACCAACAATATACCTAAGAAATGTCACTTCTTTGGTCATGAAATTTCTCCAGGTTGGCATAGAGTTTCTGTTCTTGAAGAACTTCTAACACTTGTCTTATATGTTTTAAATGCTCCTCCTTGCTTTTGTTGTAAATCAGGTGATCCGGTCTGGATACCGGCCCCTAAAGTTATGACGTCAGAATGACATCATGAGAGGGAAACCGGTGTCACAGTTCGAGCAGCATCACACCGGATATCCGCTCTTATCCCATCGGACGTTCTATCCGTTCTCTGTACCACGGATACTTCGTTCGTTATCACCGAACATCTACATAGCCATTTGCCTCAGAACCACTATAAGATAAGAGTTCCTTATAACTTATCAGTGAAGATACCTACATAGCGAAGTATGTCATGTCAATGGCCTCAGAGAGCAAGTACATGTGTCAGCGAATTATGCGGAAAGGTGATTATCCCCCATCCTTATCACAGGATTGTACTCTGATAATTGACCTACCCCCTGACACACTCTGAGTACTGAGCCACTTTGATTGACACACTTCACACGCTATCAGAGCCCAAGGGCCCACTTGCATCCAACGATTCATTTCCTGCGTTCAACTATAAATAGCTCAATTAAAAACACATGCAAGGCTACGTTGTCCTAACTCACTTTTACTATTGTATCGTTTGTGAATTCATTGAGTATATACACTCTTCTTACTTGAGCGTCGGAGAATCTTCGCAGGTGGCACCACCTTTCGCCCTCTCTCAACGCGAATCGCTGGTGTGAAGGATCTCCAGGACAACAAGACCGGCTTCTCCCACTGAGAGGCCGGACTATAACACCGGATACCCACAGTACCGGTGTGCAAACCCTCGAACACCTGCACTCTTGTGGCTGGTCCCACACCGGATCCTTGACCCCGGTTCAGACTAGTTCATTGGCACGCCCGGTGGGACTCGTTAGAGTTATTCCCATTTTTACAGAAGTTTGGTTGTCATAATGGAAGGTGATGGACGTGATTTCGCTGATGGTCATGTGGAGGATGTGACCCACCAACAGACTGGAAGGAGACTTGTCTTTGAATCTCCTGTTACCAACACCCGGAGGATGGTGCAAGTGCCAACCCCCGATCCTCGAGATGAGGTTATCAGACAGCTCAGGGAGGAGTTGATGGAGTTGAGGCGGGAGAAAGGAGGAGTTGGGGATAGGGTAATGTCCCATGCAGAGGAGGCTCACCATGCATCAGCAAGGGATAGATTTACGACCCTCCAGTATTCGAAAATCCCCACATACGAAGAGAGAGAGCAGACCCAAGACTCTGGTGATAGAGTCAGTACCAGGAGAAGGGAGCAGGCAGTGGTAATCTCTGGGACCTACAAGCTCAGTGTTTCTTTCTCAAGGAGATTGATGAGCATTGTCATCCCGAAACATTTGCAAACAACTCAGCCACTGTCGATCGGAAAGTACAATGGAGAAACTGGTCCTACTAAGCACTTGGATGCTTATGTGTATGAAGCCATGTACTTGGGAGCTGATGAAGACGTCATGTGCAGGATGTTCCCAAGAACATTGACGGAGGAAGCTCTTAGCTGGTTCAAGAGTTTACCCTCAGGATCCATAGATTCTTGGGAGGAAATGGCAGCAGCGTTTGAAAGCCATTTTGTCATCTCCAGGGATATCCCGAGAACTTCTCACACCTTAGCACAGATAAGGTAAGGAGAGACTGAAACTCTTAAGGAGTTCTTGAAGAGGTTCTATAAGGAGGCTGCTTTGGTCCCCAACCTCACGGAGGCAATACAGCTCCATATCATGGTGGAAGCTTTGCAACCTGGTTCTGCTTTTGCCTTATCCTTGGCAAAGAGCCCCCCAACGACCTTCGAAGAGTTTCGAAAGAAGGCTTCCAAATACGTGGGCATAGAGATGCATCTGGAGGCAACAGCAGCTAGAATGAAGCCTCCAGCACCCTCTCAACAGCCACGGAGAGAGAAGGAGAAGATGAGACCTGAGAAACATACTTTCCGAGAGGACTTTGCAAGCGTTCGTCCACATCAACGAGATAGGCGCGTCTTGTCGTTCAATAACTACGCCCCTCTGAACGCCATGCATTCCCAAATCATGAGGGAGGTTGGCTGGCCAACGCTTAATGTTTTTGGTATAAGGAAGCCGCTCCCACTCAAGAGGGGAGGTAACCCACGTAAGTATTGCACTTTCCACGAACAGACAGGTCACAACACTGACGAGTGCAAGGCGTTGAAGAATACGGTGGAGACTCTCATTCGGGAAGGAAAGCTGAAGCAATACTTGTTCAGGGAGAAATCTGTAGACGAGCCTCAGAGGATGGACAAGAGGGGCAGAGATCCTGATGATGAGGATGATAATACTCATAACCCAGCCAGGAAGTTCACTGCAGCTGAAAAGTAGAAAGGAGTAGTGATTGCAGAAGGAGCTCAACAGAACAACATGCCTCAACAGCAGAGGCAGGGCAGACGTGAAGTGATTGAGATGATAGCTGGAGGAGGAGCATCAATCACAGCCCGGAAGAATCACCACAGGATGATCTTGTCTGTCCAGGGCAAATCAAGAGATAACCGTCCTTTCAGGGACGGTGTGGTAGCCCCAATGGTGTCATTCACCGACGATGACTTTGGCCCAACGATCCCGGGGGGGACAACGCAGTGGTGATCATTACTGTAATTGCCAACAAGGACGTGAAAAGGATCCTCGTTGACCAGGGAAGTTCTTGTGATGTAATTTTTTTATAATTGTTTCAAAAGAATGGGTTTTAATGATGCAGATCTTCAGCCTTACACGCAAGAGCTCACAGCGTTCAACGGGGCCAAGTAACCCACTAAAGGGTACCTCGACACCCTGATTTCTTTTGAAGGAGAGCCTGGTGCAAGAACGGTCAAATCAAGAATTCTGGTAATTGATGTGGAATCTCCCTACAACGGTATCATAGGCCGTCCTACTTTGAACGCAATGGAAGCAATTGTGTCTACTCCTTACCTCCTGATTAAATTCATCGACAAGGACAACGGCGTGTCTTCTCTCTGCGGTGATCAGGAGATGGCTCGGTACCCTTACAACCTGAGCCTCAATATGGTCAAGTTGGAAGCATTCAACAAGAAGAGGAAGCTGAATGACGGAGGAACAGCGGCTGGGTCAGTCAGTCTAATTGACTTGGACCCAAGAGCGGAATTGAAAATTGATCCTCTCAATCCCTCAAAGCCCACACCGGATAGTGGTTCCAGGGACGTTGTCTTAGGGGATTCCCCAGAAAAGGTCACGCACATCAATGATAACCTGGAGTCGGCCATGGAGCAGCATTTGCTAACCCTCCTGCAGGAGTTTAAAGACCTTTTCGTGTGGACAGCAGCGGACATGCCTGGGATGGACCCTGATTTTTGTTGCCACAAACTCGTTGTGTACCCAGAAACAAGACCGGTGGCCCAGAAAAAGAGGAGATTGGGACCGGAGAAGCAGAAGGCAGCATGTAAACAGACTGAAGAGTTGTTGAAAGCTGGATTTATAAAGGAGATTCGCTATTCTTCTTGGCTTTCTAATGTAGTGATGGTGCAGAAAGCCAATGGCAAGTGGAGGATGTGCACAAATTATGTAGATCTTAACCGGTGTTGCCCTAAAGATCCGTATCCCCTGCCAAATATTGATCGTATGGTAGATGACTCATCTGGTTACCAGTACCTTAGTTTCATGGATGCTTATTCTGGGTACAACCAGATTCCGATGTGGGAAGAAGATCAAGAGAAGACGGCTTTTGTCAATGACCGCGGTGTTTTATGCTACACCGTCATGCCATTTGGATTGAAGAACGCTGGCGCTACCTATCAGTGCATGATCAACAAAGTTTTTGAAGGGATGCACACCAGGCTGGTCGAAGAGTATATTGATGATATTATAGCCAAAACACCCGCTGGAGGAGACCACATTGAAGACCTGCGCCAAGTTTTCACCAGGCTGCGACAATACAATATGAGGCTAAACCCCTTGAAGTACACCTTCACCGTTCCAGCAGGGAAATTCTTGGGATTCATGTTGACCCAACGAGGCATTGAAGCTAACCCTGGGAAGTGTCAAGCAATTCTGGACATGCAAAGCCCTAAGAGTCTGAGGGAGGTCCAATCACTGAACGGGAAAGTAGCTGCTCTAGCTCGTTTCATGCCCAATATGGCACACAGATCCCTCCCCTTGTATAAGGCGTTGAAGAAGCATAAGAGTTTTGAATGGGGAGGGGAGCAAGAACAAGCCTTCCAACAGCTCAAAGTCGTTCTTTCAAGTCCACCAATTTTGGTTAAGCCTGCCCCTGGTGAGACTTTGATCTTGTATTTAGCAATTTCTGATGAAGCCCTAGGTGTGGCTTTGGTTAAAGAAACCCCCGAAGGGCAGAGGCCGGTGTATTTTACCAGTAAGACCCTCCAGGGGGCAGAAGGAAGATATCAGAAGATAGAGAAGGCCGCCCTAGCAGTGGTATGGGCCTCACGACGGTTAAGGTCGTATTTCCATGCACACCCAATACTGGTGAGAACGGATTTGCCTCTCCGTTCAGCGCTTAGCAAGCCGGATCTTGCTAGAAGAATGATTAAGTGGTCCATCGAGCTGTCTGAGTTCAAAATTTCTTATGAGCCTCGAGGAGCCATTAAAGCACAAGTGTTGGCAGATTTTGTAGTGGAGATGACAGGGTCGGATCCAGCTACACCTCGAGCACATTGGACCATTTATGTGAAGGGATCGTCAAATAGTAAAGGTTGTGGGGCTGGTGTTGTGGTGGAAAGTGATGATGGTGTGCACTTAGAAATTTCCCTCCGATTTAGTTTCAAGACCTCTAATAATCAGGCTGAATACGAAGCATGTTTGGCCGGCCTCCGAGCGGCAATCGACATCGGAGCGTCAGCAGTTACATTATGCAGCGATTCACAGCTTGTGATTTCACAAATCCAGGGGGAATATCAGGTCAGGGAGCCACAACTTCAACTTTATTTGAATTGTGTGAATGAATTGAAGGGGAGATTCGATGTTCTGGAGTTCAAACATATGCCTAGAAAGGAAAACACCAGGGCGGATATCTTGTCAAGGCTCGCAAGTACAAAGCAGCCCGGAAGCACAACAACGGTGGTTCAAAGTACTTTGACATCGCCCAGCATCCCTTTGTTCCCTTCTCTGAATGCCATAATGGTGAGCTATCCTTACGAGAACTCTTGGGTCATCCCCTATATTCGCTATCTGGCAGATGGACAACTCCCCACTGATGAGAAGGAGAGGAGACGAGTGAAAAAGGAGCTGCCGTACTTCACCATGGTTGATGGTGTTCTCTATAAAAGGGGATTCTCTGTCCCATATCTCTTGTGTTTGAGAGAAGATAAGGTTCAAGCGGTCTTAGAGGAGGTACATGAGGGGCAATGTGGGCACCATGCTGGGGGTCGGAGCTTAATGAGAAAGGTCCTCAGGGCAGGATATTGGTGGCCCACTATAAAGCAAGACTCAGTAGATTTCGTAAAGAAATGTGACGCTTGTCAAAGATTCTCTAACCTCCATCATACACCGGCCCAAGAGTTTTCCTCATCCGCCGTGCCTTGGCCGTTCTACCAATGGGGCCTTGATATTCTGGGTCCGTTCCCCACTGCTCCTGGAGGCATCAAATATCTGATTGTGAGGGTAGACTACTTCACCAAGTGGATTAAGGCTGAGCCAGTAGTGCATATCACTTCTGCACAGACAAGGCGTTTCGTGTATGAAAATATCATAGCTCGGTTCGGTGTGCCCGGGCGGATTGTGACTGACAACGACACCCAGTTCACGGACAAAAAGTTCACAGACTTGCTTGAAGGATTGGGGATAATCTAGATATTTTCATCTGTTGAGCACCCTCAGACAAATGGTCAAGCGGAAGTAGCCAATCGCGAAGTGCTAAGGGGGTTGAAAAAGCGTCTTGGAGAAGCGAAGGGAGGATGGACTGATCAGCTATGTCACGTCTTGTGGGCATACCGCACTACACCACACTCTTCCACTAATGAGTCCCCATACCGGTTGACTTACGGGGTTGAGGCGATGATCCCAGTGGAGCTGCAAACCAGATCGGCCCGAGTAGAGTATTTCTCAGCTGAAGACAACAACGCCAATCTGGCGTCAGAGCTGGACGTCCTCCAGGAGTTACGGGAAAGGGCCTTTATCAGAGACCAGGCAGTGAAAGCAAAGGCAGCTCTCCGGTATAATAAACGTGTCCAATACAGAGCCTTCAGTACTGGAGATCTCGTTTTGAGAAAGGCGAGTGTGGGGAATAAATTTGCCTACCAAGGAAAGTTAGCACCAACGTGGGAAGGCCCCTATAGAGTAGCTGAGGTGACTGGAAAGGGATCATACCGGTTGGAAGAACTTGATGGGACTCCAATCCGTAACAAATGGAACACTCAGAACTTACGTGTTTATTACAGCTAGTTGGTAAGGCGGCATGTACTCTTTTTCCTTACTTGAGTTTTTTCCCATTGGGTTTTCTCAAGAAGGTTTTAACGAGGCATGACCCCAACTATGCTCCCTTTGTAATATACTTTCAATCTTAATGAGAATGCAGTTCAATAACCTCATTACTCTCACTTTTCCTGCATGTTGTGACTTGTAGATATAGCCTATTACGTGAATTCCTCAGGGCGGATGATCTCAATCACACATCTTGTGCATTGACGATGTAACTCCTCGAGGTGGAATAGGTTGTAGGGCTGGTCCTTTTTCAAGGCCACAAACCGAACCCCATTCGAAGACAACATGGGTTGTAGGTCTGGTCCTTTTTCAAGGCCCCAAACCGAACCCCATTCGAAGACAACATGGGTTGTAGGGCTGGTCCTTTTTCAAGGCCACAAACCGAACCCCATGCGAAGGCTTGGGCGCAGTAAGCTGGTCCATCTAGAAGACCAAGCTGAACCCCGAGTAACGGGCGCAGTAGGTTCAGGATTAACCCTGATCCGAACCCCGTGTTGAAGGCTTGGATTGTAGGATTGCACCGAACTCCAAGTACAGTTAGTAGGATCGAACCGAACACCGAGCGAAGACCTGAGTAGTAGGATTAAACCGAACCTCAAGGGAAAGAGCGGTTGAACATTCATATAGCCGTACTACATCTTAGAGGTCGGACCAACTTTCAAATTCTTAAAAAAGTTAAAGGTAACTTTTACAGTGAAATTCTCCTTCCCAATATACTTATACTTGGGGACAGGGCATACTTTAACTTAATTGCTGCTTGTCTGTTATGATTTGTTATCTTAATTCGATGTGATAAGGATGTTTTAACAGTGATATAGCAAGGCAGGAGCGGTTTTGCGAAGTACCGAAAAAATTTAAGTAAGTTATCTGACAATCATATACTGATCATAAATGATAAAGAGGAACAAAGTAAAGTCTATTTCTTGAAAGAAGAGGTTGTACAGGACTCAAAGTGTTAAAAGCTAGAGCTGATCCCAGAACACAGCCACAAATGAAAGCATAAAATTAAGAAGCAGGTGGTTGATCCTCCGAAGTAGGTACTTCCGTCCTCTCCCCTTCAGCTCCACCAACTTGAACCCCATCCGCTCTGGCCTCAGGATCGGCTTGGGCAGTTTCTTGGGCCTCACCTTCGAGTCCAGAAGTAGGCACCGTAGGTTCCATGCTCTGACCCTCCGGAAGTGGAGGCAGTTCGTACAGAGAATCGCGAGGGTCCTGGTACGAGCCATCCTTCTTCACTTCGACAAGCTTCCCCTCATGGAACTCATAAAACGGATCCAGTCCGTACAGGTTAAGCCTTATTCCGGGGTTACGATAAAATACTTGACGAAGTGCCAGCCCAAAGGATTCATAAGCTACCTTTTTGCATATCTCCAAGGCTTTGGCAACCTTAGCCTTAGCAGCAGACAATTTCTTCTGAAGCTTAGTGAAATCCTCTTCCGACGGCCCGGAGCTCGTACTTCCCTTCCTCAGCTCTTCCATTTGGGCCTGCATCTCCTGCCGCAGGACCTCCCACTCTCCAAGGCTCTTGTTGTGTCCGTCCTCCATTACTTTGAGATCGTCAGCAAGCTTGGCCGATCTCTTCTTCTCCAATTGAAGCTCTTCTTCAAGGAGGGGAATGGACTTATTTTGCTGTTGAAGCTCAGCAACCTGCCGCTCTAGAGCTTTGTTGGTAAAGTGAAGTTGGCTTGTCTCTTCTGTCTTCTTCTGAAGTGTTTCCTTGGCCTTCCTCAGTTCAGCCTCCACACCTCTATGAATCTCAGCTTGTTTGACTGCCCATTTTTCCTTCACAGCAAGTTCGGTTTCAAGTTTCTCAACCTATTCCATATAATCTGCCTTTTCGCTCAGGGATTCAAGGAGGCCGGACAGTTCATCCAGCTGCCAACGGCCAGCCTTACAAGCTCCTCGAACGTCAGCAGCCTCGAGCGAGGGGCGGAGGCAGTATCTAGCCTCTGGAAGAGTGGGGGGCATGGACCCCTGAAACCATAAGTATGGCGAAAGAAAGGAATCGCGTGGAGGGTCGAACGCTGGAGGAGGACCGCTCTCAGAGTCCGGCCCAGAAGTGGTTTGTAAAGCAGGGGCAGAAAAGTCAAGGACGGGTTTCTTCCCCTTGTCCTTTTTAAGCCCAGACTCATCAAGCGTCTTTTGGCGTTTCTTTGCGGGGTCACCAGAAGGGGGCTTATCCAGATCCACCGTCTTGACCAGGTGCCTTTTCTTCTTCTTCTTGTCGGGGACGACCTCCTCATCGCCTTGCCCAGTGGCCTCTGTTTGTTCCTCCATTTCTTCCTCATCTAGAAGAGGAACCTCATTTCCCACTGCAGAAGTCAGGGGAATGGTTGGAGCCTTAGTGGCGTTCCTCTTTGCTTGGATCCCATTCTCCTCGGAGGAGGAGTCATCATCAGCCATCATGGTCCTTAGAGACAATATTTCTAGGCAGGCTTTTTCGATTTGTTCTGAAAAACAAGAAAAATTGAGTCAGCACATGAGAAGAAAATCATCAGAACGGAATAAATGCATAGCATAACTACAGTAGGAGCGAATATTACGGAGATAGGTGGTTCGGACATCATCCTCTGCCAGGAGGAGCTTGCAAGAAAATCCTTTGAGGGTCTTCGAGGCCGTCTGCATGGCGCCCAGCACCTCAACGGATTGGGAGGAAAGCTCACCCTCATCTGTATAGTAAGCACGGCTCAGCAGTAGAAAGTGCTCGTGCGTCCAACTGAGGGGGAATTTGGGAAATCCTTCCTTATTACTCCAGAAGACCGGCTTATTGGGTTGAATCCGGACCCGCGTATAATAATGTTTAAAAGAACGTCCATCCACCTTAGCGGATTCGGTGTAGGACTTGAAGCTTACTATCCTTGGGTCACAACGGAGTGTTATGAACCCAAGGCCGCCCTTCTTGTTAGCACGGCGGACCACCTGGCAGTAATAGAATAATTTGGCCACGGTGGCAGTGAAGTTGAAGTGCTCTCCCAGAATTTCAAGAGCACGGACCAGGCCCCAGCCGTTGGGGTGTAATTGAGTTGGAGCGCAGTCGAGAAAGCGCAGGACGGCCATTTGAAATTCTGTCATGGGGAAGCGGACCCCCAACTTTTGAAATACGAAGTCGTACATGTAGACCGACCTCTCATCAAGGACGATGTGACAAACTCTCTCGGATGGACGTGGTGCAAGCGCAACATAGCGAGCTTTATACTTCTTGTCCAAGTAAATCTTGTAGCAGAGAGAGACCGTCCTTTCCTCTTCACTTGAATGATGCGAAGGAATTTCCAGAAATTCCTCTTCAACCCAGCAATACGGCCTCTCCCTGTTAAGCTTTTCCCAGTTCAGCCGGTGCGCCACGACATTGACACACCCTTCAGTGGTGCGAAGAATCAACGTTTTACCAGACCCCGGAATCTCCATGGTCTTTGATGCACGATGGAAAGCGTGCGTGCTGTGGTAAAAAGCAACATCGTCAGAGAGATAACCTTCAGTACTTGACCCTTCATCAGAGCTGCTGGTAGCCCTCGAGTCAAGGGGAACCTCAGAGCGGCGTTGATTAGAAGACGCCCGTGAGGTAGAGGTTTCAACTCTCTCTGAGCGACAAGGCCCAGCCATAGGAAGGCTCACTGGGATCCTTCCTCCACGGTGGCTAGAGGGGGCACGAGAGCTCAGACTCCCCCTGTTTGAGGTACTAGCGTTGCCTGTGCTAGGGCGCATATTGGAAGTAAAATGAACGAAATTGCAGGGAGGTAAAGGAAAGGGAGGTTACCTAAAAGAGAGTGGAACTTTGTGAAGGTTGAAGGCAGCAAAGAAATCTTCAGAAATTTGAGCAGAGGTTCACTAAGCTTGAAGACAAAGATGAATTCCAAAACTTGTTAAGTCCCCCTTTTATAGGTAACGAAGAAGCACAGTGCTCTGTTGAAAGTTACGACGTTTACTTCAAAATGCAACCTTTCGAATTCAAACGACTCCGTCGTTTTATAACGTTAAAGTGCGAAAACGGTAACGTTTCAGTAAATGTTTTTACAAGATGGGCCTTCATCAGTTGAAATCCAGGCCCAATAAGCCCAATCGACGGTTACATCCCTGCGAAGTAATGGCTCGTGTGTAAAAAGGTGCATTTAATGTCCAATCATTTCAGATGCATTTAATGCACCCCAACCAGTCTTCGAATACCAAGGGTTTCAATTTCCAAAAACTTTTAGGATTTCCCTTATTATGATACGCTGTCTGAACCCGTTGTATATCGCATGAGAAGAGTGGTGCCTCACTTGGCAGAACGGATATTACAGAGTTTTTAGGAAGAATTTCCAGAACGTTCCACCGGCATCCAGACTTCTCAAAGGCTGTATAGCTCATATAAGCAACTTAACAGTCCCTCATACAAGCTAGGGGACAAATGATCCGATCTGGATACCGGCCCCTAAAGTTATGACGTCAGAATGACATCATGAGAGGGAAACCGGTGTCACAGTTCGGGCAGCATCACACCGGATATCCGCTCTTATCCCATCGGACGTTTTATCCGTTCTCTCTACCACGGATACTTCGTTCGTTATCACCGAACGTCTACATAGCCGTTTGCCTCAGAACCACTGTGAGATAAGAGTTCCTTATAACTTATCAGTGAAGATACCTACATAGCGAAGTATGTCATGTCAATGGCCTCAGAGAGCAAGTACATGTGTCAGCAAATTATGCGGAAAGGTGATTATCCCCCATCCTTATCACAGGATTGTACTCTGATAATTGACCTACCCCCCTGACACACTCTGAGTACTGAGCCACTTTGATTGACACACTTCACACGCTATCAGAGCCCAAGGGCCCACTTGCATCCAACGATTCATTTCCTGCGTTCAACTATAAATAGCTCAATTAAAAACACATGCAAGGCTACGTTGTCCTAACTCACTTTTACTATTGTATCGTTTGTGAATTCATTGAGTATATACACTCTTCTTACTTGAGCGTCAGAGAATCTTCGCAGGTGGCACCACCTTTCGCCCTCTCTCAACGCGAATCGTTGGTGTGAAGGATCTCCAGGACAACAAGACCGGCTTCTCCCACTGAGAGGCCGGACTATAACACCGGATACCCACAGTACCGGTGTGCAAACCCTCGAACACCTGCACTCTTATGGCTGGTCCCACACCGGATCCTTGACCCCGGTCAGACTAGTTCATCAGGATATCATCAAAGTAAACAACCATAAATTATCCATTGAAAGGGCGTAATACCTGATTCATGAGACGTATGAATGTGCTAGGGGCGTTGGATAATCCAAATGGCATGACTGTCCATTCATACAGACTATCTCGTGTTTTGAAAGCGGTCTTCTACTCATCTCCTGACTTGATTCTGATCTGATTGTATCCACTATAGAGATCAATCTTGGAACAGATAGTGGCACCATGTAATTGGTCCAACAAGTCATCAAGTCATGGTATCGGGAATCGATACTTAACGGTGATCTTATTCACAACTCTACTATCCATGCACATCCTCTATGTACCATCCTTTTTAGGGACTAATATAATAGGAACAACAGAAGGACTGACACTTTCCTGAATTAATCCTTTCTTCAACAATCCTTCAACCTGTCTTTGCACTTCAGCATGCTCTTGAGGATTCATTCGATAAGCAAGTTTATTAGGAATAATTGCTCCTGGAACAAAGTCTATAGCATGTTGAATATCACACATAGGTAGTAGTCCTGGAGGAATTTCTTTTGGAATAACACCTAGGAATTCTGATAAAAGTGGCATGAGTTTTGGTGGTATACTAGTTCCATTATTTTGCTCAATTAACAGTAAAAAGCCCAGATGATTGACTTCTTATGTAACAATCTTGAATTGATTCTTGGTGACTAAGGACACTAACTATTTTTCTTCTCTTTTATCTTGGTTAAATTCATCAGGCGATAATGAAGCTAATCTAATTTTCACTATGTCCTTCTCAAACAAGTAGGTTTTTGTATAACCATCATATTGGGTATGACGATCATATTTCCAAGGCCTTCCAAGAAGAAGATGGCAAGCATCCATAGGAACAACATCACACCAAACTTCATCCTGATATTTCCTACCAATTGAAAAATACACAAGACATCTTTTAGAAACATTTACCTCATTGCCTTCATTGAGCCACTACAATTTATAAGGATGCGGGTGACTTTGTGTTGGCAACTTGAGCTTTTCCACCATGTAGTTTGATACTGTACTCTCATAACTTCCACTATCAATGATGACATTACAAATCTTTCCTTGCGAGGTGCAACGAGTGTGGAAGATGTTGTGTCTTAACTAGAAGTTCTCTTTCATTTGTGCTGTGTGTAGACTTTTCCTAACAACCAGTAACTCACCATGATCAACAGCATGAGTTCATCGTTATACACCAGCTTTCCCAGTTCTACTTCTAGCTCTTCTTCTGAAGCTTCAAAAGGTTATCCTTCAATGATTGTGAAAACTTTTCGATTTGGACAATTAGAGGCTATATGGCCAAAACCTTGCCATTTGAAGCATTTTATTATGGACTTGGATTAGGAGGTAGGTTTAGGGTTGTTATCTTTGTTTGGTTTGACTGATGTTTTGTTTGGGGTAGGTGGTTGGGTGATTTGTGTTTTCGTGGAAAGGAAAGGTTTCTAGAAGAAGAAGGTTGGAAAGGTAATCTAGAAGAAGGATGAAACTGGTTTCTCTTGGGGAGTTATTTTTCTATTCTGATGGCAAGTCGGATGACATCATGTAGGGTGAAATATTGTTATAGCTAGACTAGATGAGAAATCTCTGTATTTATCCTTCAAGGTAACGAGCTATGGTATGTTTTTCTTCTTCAGTTAGATCATATTTCATCTTTAGTTGCTCAAATTCCTTGGTATACTCCTCAACTGTCAATGTCTTTTGTTGAAGATTAATAAGCCGTAGGTAATTATCTTGATGATAATTAGCTGGTAAGAATCTAGCTCTGAGCTGCTTTCATATTTTCTACCAAGTCTTAATCTTACCATTCCTATCTCTTGCACGATTCTTCTGTAGAGTCTTCCACCAAAGGGATGCATGTCGCTTTAGTTTGATGGCGACGATTTTAACCTTTTGCTAACTAGAATATCCTTTAGATCGAATATTCTCTTAATAGTGTGAATCCAATCCAAAAATTCGTCAGGTTCTAATGTCCTTTCGAATTCTAATATATCCATTATGAAGTCATGGCCTTGTTATCGTGACCTTCTCAATATATAGTTGTTAGAGGAGGAAGAATTACTATCATTAGAGTCATTTTCAACATAATTGGTTCTCCATTGGTTGAGTTGGGCTTGTTGGGCTTCAACTATTTCCCACAACCTTTGAATTTGTTGTTGCAAGTCATCTAGTTCGACGTCTTGGAGAGTTCTTTCAAATTTCTTCTAGGAGGCATTTTAAAGGTAGTGGTAACAAAATGGTAATTTTAGACAGATAAGGGTAAAGTGGTAATTTTAATAAGATAGGGGTAAATTTGTAGTTTTAGAAAGTTAGGGGTAAAACACCAATTTACTAATCTATAGGGGCCAATATGTAATTTAGAAACAATATGGGGTTATGATGAAAGAAAACTCAAATGAGCTATGAAAGAAAACTGGTATTAATTGATTGATGAAAATAGTTTACAATGTCTAGCTATTTATAGAATTCAGAATCAAAATAATTAAACACCACTTGCAAAGAAATGAGCTGGAGATAGGTTGGAAGTGGAGAGCGGCACTTGCATTTTGTCAAAAATGGCTGCACCATTTTTGGGAGTCAGTGGGAAGGGCAGTTTCTAGTTCATTATATATGAATTTCTATAAAAAATATATGAAATTTTTTATCCAATCCATTAATTGATTTTAAAGTTTGGGGTGCTATTGGAAAAGGTCCTTTTAATCCTAAACATATCATAGATGGTAAAGAGGTAGATAACCCATCATTGAGTGGACTAGTGATGAGGAGAGAAAAATTCAATATAATTATCAAGCTAAAAATATTATTACTCTCACCTTAGGGCGTGATAAATTCTTTAGAGTAGTAACCTATAGATTTACTAGAGAATATGGGTAACTCTTGAAGTAGCCGATGAAAGTACTAATAATGTTAAAGAATTTAAAATAAATACTCTTACATTTGAATATGAAATGTTTAGAATTCTTATGAGTGAGAATATATTGGAAATGCAAAAATGATTCACTAAAATCATAAATCATCTTAGTACCCTTAGAAAAGTAATGCCTAACAAAGAGCTTTTGGCAACAATTTTAAAGACTTAACCAGGAATGACAACTAAATATCGTAATCACTTATTTTAAATAATCCAATAAGAATAAATTAGTTTAAAACCACTTTTCTTTTAACCTATCTAAATATAATACAATAACAACACCAACAACAATAACAACAAAAATAAAAATAATACAATAATAATAACAATTATATAAAATAATATAAATATAAAAATAATAAAAAATAATATAAATATTAATATAATAATAAAATAATAAACATATTAAAATAGTAAAAAACAATAATATTATTATCATAATTAAAATTATTATTATTGTTGTTAGAATCAAATTTGTTACAAAAAAGACAATAAGGGCCCCAAAATTTTGTGTGATTACATACATAAGTTCTTAAGTGAAAAATTATGTTAAAAAACTAACATATATGTCAAGTATGCAATTATGTCTAAGTTTGAGGACCTATAACATATATGAGAAAGATAAAAATAAGGAAAGATGGCTTAATGATCTTAAGTTTGCTAAAATATTATGCCAAGATTCCTCATGAGAAAATATTTTTAGAGACTAACAAACTAATTAAAACACAAGTTTCTTTGAGTCTTCTAGAACATGACACCTTTAAGAAGCTATGTCTGCTCCAAATCTACTATGAAGAATTACCCTAAGAGTTGTCACGATAGAAGCAGTATGAAGCCTAAGTCTGAAGGTTTGCTTCAATGAAGATTGTGTGCAAGTCTTAAGAATCAATACCCTAATCTCTAAGTCTATTGACTGAACAATATGCAACCAAGCCAAAAAAAATTTGTAACATCCCGGTTAATTAATTTAAAAATCAATGATTGGCGGAAAAATATTAATAATTATCATTAAATTGATTTATATTTTTAGAAATCATTACTATTCAATATAATTACAATTTTAAATAATTAGATGTTATGAGATTAAATGAAATTATTTGATTGGTTGGTCATTAAATTTCAAATAAGATTTAGATAAGAAATGTTAAGTTTGAAAGTTACCAGAGGGTTAAAAGTAAGTTTTTATTTAAGTTTCTAAAAGAAAAGAAAAAAAAGAAAAGAAAAAGAAATAGGAAAATGACTCATATGCCCTTAATGAAATTAAAAACTCACACTAGTGGAGAAAAGGGCTTTAAGCACGGTTTTAGGGGACTTTTAAGCACGGTTCCAGAACCGTCCTTGTTCCCACCGTGCTTGTAGATAGGGACTTTTAAGGACGGTTATGAACCGTGCTTGTATGTACCTTTTAAGCACGGTTATTTTTAACCGTCTTCGTAGGGGGGCTTTTAAGCACGGTTCCTTTGAACCGTGTTCGTATGTGGCAACTTTTAAACACGGTTCTGAGAATAACCGTCTTCGTAGGGGGCTTTTAAGCTCGGTTCTCACAACAACCGTCTTTGTAGGGGGGCTTTTAAGCACGGTTAACACCATAACTGTGCTTAAAACCTTACTTTTTTTAAAATTTTTTTATTCCTTATTTTTTTATTCCTTAAAATTTTTTAAAAATTTTTTTTATTCCTTAAAATTTTTTATTCCTTAAAACCGTGTTTGTTCAAAATATTGGGTAGTATAGATACTGTAAATCTTCAAGAAAATTATGAGTCACTGGCAAAAGCTTATCTTTTTCCAATGTAATAATCTCACATTTAGTTCCATCATCAAACATTACAAAAGTCCACCATATCGAAAATCAACATCCTCTTGATCCTCACTGCTGCTGCTATCACTGGAAGTTTCCCAATCTGAATTAGTAATGTGAGCATCCATTAACTTGATAAGTAGACTGAATTCTCAGTAGACTGAATTCTTAGTAGACTGAAAGAGTGTTAGTCAATGATATGAATTCTCAGTAGACTGAAAAATAGATGGAATCAGAATTAAACAGAAATTAGTAATATCTTGATAAGAAAGCACACCACCTAGCAATTAAGATATTAATTTTTAACTCTTGGAAAAAATCATTAGTAATCTGATTACCATATTGCCAAAGGAGAGTTGCTCCATAATGAAGCTAAACAGAACAGGCTTACCAGGAATGCTTTTCAACAGAAAAAAACAACAACAACCAGTCACCATAAACTTTTTGTTCCTTGATTACAGCAAGGGGAAATCATCATATAACCTGCCAGGAAGAAGTACAACCGTGTGTACCGGTCAAAATACAAGAGCTACTTCAAGAGAAGTACAAATTCTCGAGGAAACTTTAACCCATAGGATTCACTTACCCGAACCTGTAGAGCATAGAAAACTTTCGAAATGAAAGGACAATCATGGGTAAATTTCATCTGTTACCATCCAGAAGTTAAAATCAATCATACTAATTTCACTATTTCATCTGATTTAGATAAAATTCTTTCTTCTTCCCTTTTTTAATATTTTCAATTCCATATAAAATTAGTTCAGAAGCTGAAAAATCATATCAGTTCAAAAACTAAATGGAACCTGAAGATTAACCTAAGAATGAGAACTTGAGATGTAGCTACAGAAAGTAAAAGAGACGTAAGATAAGGATACAAAGCATCTTCGAAACTCTTGAAGTTAGAACAACCGGCCAGGGAGAGTGATCTATAGAAAGAATCCGGACTATCTAATCTGTTTTTCGGATCTTGATGTTGTTCATCTTCCTCCTCCTCCTCCTCCTCCTCGACATCTAGAACTAAATCCACAGTATGAAAGAAATCACAATCCAAATCAAGAACAAAAAAGTAATAACGAAGCAGAAAAGTTTGTTTCAGGAAGTACCGGGAAAGTAGCCGTAGTTCTTGAGGCGATCTTCGAGTTGAAGGAGATCGGCGTGGTTCTTCTTGTAGAACTCGTTGTAGTGACATAGGAGCTCTTCGAAAGACACGGTGCTAAAGGACATGGAATCAAGCATGTCGAGGTCGGAGGTGGTGCTGGATACGCAACGATTCAGGCATTGCACGAAGGTGGAGGAAGCGGTGTCTGTGACGGTGATGGAAGAGTTTGGATTTTGTCAGCGACGAAAGAGAATGATGATTAGCCTTTTAACCTAGAGAATAACTCTATAAGCACGGTTCCCCTCTGTTGGGCCATCCAGGCCCACTAGAAGCAGAAAAAATCCATTCTCGCTAAAAGATTACATTTAAGTTATTTTAATTTTTTGTTGGGCCTGATCCTTGTTGTTTGGCCTTGTTTCTTTTGTTTCGTTATTTAAAGTTAGTTCTTCTTCCTGATGGGATTATGAATGCAGTGGTAATTTGTTTCTTACCTTCCTTAGTTTAGTAGTAGTATTTTTCTCTGCCCTAGCAGCCTATCATATTGGTGCTTTCATTTCCCTTCACCATGCCTCCCAAACCTACCACATCTAAGGATGTTGAGGAAGCCCTACAAATCCTAACAGAAAGAATGGGTTCTCTGCATACCCAACTGGACACACAGCTCCAGGATCGCCTAGGGTCTCTCCATGCCCAACTAGAGAACCAACAGCAGCTGAACAACTCCCTTCACCAGAGCCTGGAACAAAAGCTTGACACTAGACTGGAATCCCTTGCTGCCTTGATGGGATAACTTGCAGGCCACATTTCCTTTCAACCAGATGTCCCTACCCCCTCTTCCTCAGGTACCCCACAAACCCTACCACATACTTCCCCTACTGTTACTGTTGTACCAGGGACCCCCATTAACCCTACTGCAACACTCCAATCCATTTCCCCTCCCGTACCCCCTACACATCTCCTTCAATTTGGCCATTTACCTGCACAAACCCAGCCTATTCCTTTTTTACCTAACCCTAATACCATTCCCCCACCATTTATTCCTACCACTCCCTATACACCCAGACCATCGTACCCCCTTCATTTCACTCCTCACTCTCATTCCCAAACTGACCCTAGACCCCCAAAGTCAGCCTTAACCCATTTAATGGTTCTGAGCCCCTAGACTGGCTCTTTCAAGCTGAACATTTTTTCTTAGTCTACCAAATTCCCATGGATCAACGTCTCTCTTGGGCTGTATTCTATATGCAAGGGGATGCCCTAAGCTGGTTTAAGTGGCTGTACCAAAATAATCAACTTATTGATTGGCCTACATTTACTAGAGCCCTAGCTCTTCGTTTTGGCCCTTCCACTTATGTTAACCACCAGGCAGAGTTGTTTAAACTACACCAATATGGCTCCATATCTGATTATCAAGCAAAATTTGAAAAGCTTTCAAACATGATAATAGGCCTTAGCCAAGAAGTCCTTCTAAATTGTTTTATTTCTGGGTTGGTACCTGAGATTCGCAAAGAGCTGGCTATTCTAAACCCCAATTCTGTCCACCAAGCCATTCACCTTGCCAAACTTATTGAGGACAAACTTAAAGATTAGAAGCCTAAGCCTAGTCGTTTCACAAACCCAACCTCTGCCCAAAATTTTCCTACCCCTCCACCTCCTACTGTGTTATCTTCCCATCCTCTCAAAACACAACCCCACCACCTCCCACTCAAAAAACTTACCCAGGCCCAAATGCAAGAACGTAGAGCTCAAGGGTTATGCTACAACTGTGATGAAAAATTTATTCCTGGCCATCGATGTTCTACCAACCGTTTTCTCTTATTACTAGCTGATGATGAATTTGACTTCTCCCCAGAACCTCACCCTGAATCCTCCAACCATACACCTTCCCTGAATCCTCAAGATTTGCCCAGTTCACCTGATTCTACCAATGCCATTCATTTACACCTTTCCACCCAAGCCCTTACTGGCCATCCCACTCCACGTTCCCTTAAATTTCAAGGCCACCTAGAGGGCTTACCTGTTCGAATCCTAGTTGACACAGGGAGTTCCCATAATATCATTCAAACTCGTCTTGCTACCCACCTCAAACTTCCATTACAACCTGTTCCAACATTTCCAGTTTTAGTTGGAAATGGGGAACATATTTACTGCACTGGGTTTTGCCCCAAAGTTTCCCTCTCCATTCAAGATCACTCTTTCACCATTCCTTTTTACCTTCTTCCTATAGAGGGTGCTGATATAGTTTTGGGAATTGAATGGCTATCCACCCTAGGTTCCATCCAATCAAATTTTACTATACCCTCTATGACCTTTACCCATGAGAACAAAACCATTACCCTTACAGGAGACACCTCAACCTTGCCAGCCCCTACTTCTTTTCCTCAACTTCAACACCTCACCCATACCAAATCTATAGCTTCTTTTCACCTTTTGTCCTTCCAACACACACCCTTAACCTCCAAGTCCACCCCTAACCCTTCCCACCCTGAACTACCACCAGATATCCAATCTATCCTAGACACTTACCAGCACATCTTTACTGAACCTAAAGGCCTTCCCCCTCCCCGTCCCCATGATCATCACATTCCTCTTCAGCCCAACTCTCAACCCTCTAAAACTAAGCCTTATCATTACCCACATTCCCAAAAAGAAGCTATGACATCAATTATCTTAGACATGCTCACCAATGGCCTTATCATTCCAAGCACTAGTCCCTTCTCCTCCCTAGTGTTACTGGTCCGAAAAAAAGATGGGACCTGGAGATTCTGTGTTGACTACAGGGCTCTCAATGTGATTACCATCCCTGATCGTTTCCCTATTCCCACTATTGATGAGCTGCTCGATGAGCTTGGAAATGCTACTATTTTTACTAAGGTTGATTTAAGATCAGGTTACCACCAAATAAGGGTTTCACCTAATGACACACACAAAACAGCTTTTCGAACATTTGACAGTCATTATGAGTTTCTAGTTATGCCTTTCGGTTTAACTAACGCACCCTCAACGTTTCAGGTCGCTATGAATGATCTTTTACGTTCTTACCTGTGGCGCTTTGTGTTGGTTTTCTTTAATGATATTCTCATATTTAGCCCTACCATTTTAGATCACAAAAACCACTTAAGATTAATTTTTGAATTACTTGATTCTCACCAATTTTTTGCTAATTTTTCTAAGTGTGTTTTTGCTGTTACCACTGTTAGCTATTTGGGTCACCTCATTTCAGCTAAAGGAGTAGCTCCGGATCCTGGAAAAGTCCAAGCCATTTTGGATTGGCCAGAACCTCGTTCTCTCACGACACTCAGAGGATTTTTGGGCCTCATCGGATTCTACAGGAAGTTCGTAAAAAATTATGCCTCTCTCGCCGCTCCTCTCACCGATTTGCTGTGAACTACTACCTTTTCTTGGAGTACATCAGCCACAGAGGCTTTTATAACACTTAAGCAAAAAATGGTACACTTGCCTACTCTAACTCTTCCTAATTTTGACAAGGTGTTTGTGGTGGAAACAGATGCATCTTCAATAGCAGTTGGGACTGTCCTATCTCAAGAAAATCGCCCTCTAGCATTCTTCAGCAAGCGTCTTTGCCCTCGCATGTAGGCCTCCTCTACCTATGTTCGAGAGATGTATGCAGTTACTGAGGCAGTAAAAAAATGGCGTCAGTACTTGATTGGAAGACATTTTCATATTTTAACTGATCAGAAGAGTTTACAACATTTGGTTTCTCAAAAATTTCACACGCTTGAGCAAATTAAGTGGGTCACCAAACTACAAGGATATAGTTTTAAGATATTTTACCGTTCTGGGTCAAGTAACAAGGTGGCTGATGCCTTGTCTCGTAGCTACAGAGATGAGTTTCCTTTCCTTATGGCCATCTCTTCCCCCATCCCTACTTTGATCACAGAACTTCGTAGTTACTGGATGAACACTGAGGGCTCCGGGCTCCTGCCTAAACTTTTGTCTCAACCTAACCATGAAGGAAAATTGCATGAATCTCAAGGATTACTCTACTATAAAGATAGACTTTACATACCTGAGATACCTGAACTGCGTCTTCGCCTACTGCATGAATTCCATGCCACACCAACCGCTGGTCACTCTAGCCTTAAACCCACTTTGGCTCGCCTTGCCGCTTCCTTCTACTGGCCTGGGCTTTACAAAGATGTCAAGTTCTTCATACGGAATTGTGAAGCTTGCCAAAAAAATAAATACCTGCCACAGAGAAAAGCTGGATTATTACAGCCACTGCCAACACCTAATCAAGTTTGGGAAGATCTCACTATGGATTTTATTACCCATTTGCCTACTTCCTTTGGTCACACAGTTATTTGGGTTATCTACGATAGACTTACCAAATATGTGCATTTTTTAGCTCTGCCCTCCAAGTTCAATGCTCCGGATTTGGCTCACCGTTTTTCCTCTGAAATATGCAAACTTCATGGTATTCCAAAATCCATCATTTCAGACCGAGATCCCCTGTTCTTAAGCACCTTTTGGCGAGAACTCTTCCGCCTGCAAGGAACAACTTTAAAACACAGTTCCTCATACCACCCACAAACCGATGGCCAATCGGAAGTCACTAATCGTTGTTTGGAAGCTTACCTTCGTTGTTTCACCAGTGATAGCCCAAAACAGTGGTTCAGATTCCTCCATTTGGCTGAATACTGGTTTAACACAATAGTTCATTCCGCTATTGGCATGACCCCTTTTCAAGCACTGTACGGTCGTCCACCACCATCTATACTCCATTATACAAGAGGGTCTGCGAACAGTCCGTCCTTGAACACCTCCTTACAACAGCGTCAGTTGCTGTTAGAACAACTCAAACAAAATTTAAAAAGCACCAGGCAGCGTATGTTAACTCAGGCAAATAAGGACAGAAGAGACCTTACCTTTGAAGCAGGAGATCTTGTTCTTCTCCGTCTCCAGCAATACCGTCAACACAGCGTGAGTCGACGCCCGTCCCAGAAACTAGCAAAACGATTTTTTGGCCCCTTCAAGGTGATCCGCCGCATCGGTTCGGTGGCTTATGAACTAGAGTTGCCACATTCATCTCGAGTGCATCCAGTGTTTCATGTATCTCTACTTCGAAAGTTTCACGGCGTCAATCCTTTAGAACAATTCAGGCCCCTTCCCACTATTCCTGAAGAACAAGACGTCTATTTGGAACCAGAGAGTTTCACAAAGGAGGAAAAATGTTTACCCACTTTGAACTTGGACTCCAAAAGGTGTAAAGTACCCTCAGTTTCCCAGACCGTGAATTTCTCCCATAATTCACATGATTCCCTTCTCTCTCCGCGTACCAAAGGCATATCTGGACCGTTGATCTCTAATCCAGTTTCCCAAGTACCTGTACCTGCTTTAATGATGGGGCCCACCACTGACTCCTCTAATCTCGCGGCTCCCCACACGCAGGGCCCTAAACCGTTGGATGCTGAACGGTTCTTTGAAAAATCATCTGCACCATCCATTCAATTTTCAAAGTGCATTACAGCTGGGAATTCTCTTACCAATCACGTGCACCAAGATGCTAAAAGCCAGCCCATAATTGATCTCCTGCCTTCCACAATCTGCGTGACTTCCGCACCACCAACCCATGCTGGCCACGTCATCCCTAAAGCAGCTTCCAACCTTGTGGACAAGGTTCCTTCAGAACCGGGGGGTATTGTTGGGCCATCCAGGCCCACTAGAAGCAGAAAAAATCCATTCTGGCTCAAAGATTAAATTTAAGTTATTTTAATTTTTTGTTGGGCCTGATCCTTATTGTTTGGCCTTGTTTCTTTTGTTTTGTTATTTAAAGTTAGTTCTTCTTCCTGATGGGATTATGAATGCAGTGGTAATTTGTTTCTTACCTTCCTTAGTTTAGTAGTAGTATTTCTCTCTGCCCTAGCAGCCTATCACCCTCAGAACCGTCTTAGTAGCTTAATTTTTTATATCTTTTTAACCATGGGTCCCCTGACAACCGTGTTAGTAGATTAGCCTTTAAGCACGGTTCCTTTTAACCGTCTTTGTAGGATTTTTAAAAAAAAAATTTAAAAATTATTTCAACCTTTAAGCACGGTTCACTGCAACCGTGTTTGTAAGTCTTTTAAAAAAATTTTAAAAAAAATTACCCAACCTTTAAGCACGGTCCATTCGTAACCGTGTTCATAAATGGCTTTTAAGGACGGTCATGTCTCAACCGTGCTCGTATATGACTTTTAAAATTAAAACACATTTTTTCATATTTACAAAAATGCCACCGCGTTGTTTTAAACACGGTTTTGGGATAACCGCGCTCGTATCCTGTCCTCATAGCCATTTTTTGCACTAGTGTCAATTTTCTCCTTCTTCACAATCTGCACGCGAACTTCTTCTTTCCTTTCTCTCTAATGGCCGTGAGCTTCTAGCTCCAAATTGGAGGGCGATTTAACATCGAAACTTTAAATTGATTGCATTTTTGGAATCCCGACAACGAGGTGAGTCTATTGGTACCCTCAATTTCAAGTTTCCTTCCTCATTTTTATTTTCTCTCTTTAGCCGAATTTGGCATTTGCATGTGGGGGGTTCAGTTTTGCCTTCTCTATGTGGATGAAAGCTTGGAAATGACTCTTATGGTAATGGGTGGTCCAATTTTTCAAATTTCTCTTCTCTCCTTTCTCTTAGCCGAATTGCATTCGTGCATGGGGGTTCTATTTTTTCATTTCCATGACATTGCGAAGCTTGATTGAGGTTCTATAAGCAAGGAGTATTGTTAATGACTAATGGGTTATACGTTTCAAAGATCGTAGGTGTCGAAGCGAAGCTTTAGAAGATTATGGAAGATCATGGGTTTTGTAATTAACAACCGGAAAATTATACGAGTTTGGGTTGTCGATAAATTGTGAAACGGTTCAAGAGCGTTGGAATCAAGGTAAGGGGGTGTGCTGGGTCAAGATTAATATAAAAATATAATTACATAATTGGTGTATAGGAGAAGAGGTATATCATAGCTGCTTCTAAGTATTTCAAATTAATTCAGATGATTTAGTACATGAAACATAAGTTTAGAAAGTCATTAAAGTAAAGAGGGTAGGCTAACTAATAAATTGATAAATGATTAAAAGGTGTAATAGCATGATGATAAGGGGATATTCAGAAATAAGGAAGTGAGAGTAAACTAGGTACATTCATGAAAAGGTATAAATGAGGTAAGAGAATGTGAAATCCATAATGTGAAATAAGACCAATTGTAATTGATAATACGTATATGGATAATATTTGTATGATATAAAGATTATATGAGAGGGAGTGTAATGTTATCGATCATAAGGGAAAGCAAATGATGTGTTACTAATACTGATAGTAATGTTGCATGTATATGTGTAGGTATATGGATATCATGAACAGTGTCTTAATTAATGATAATATGTGACGATATATGTGTGAATGAATTCTTAACTGGATGTGATATGGTATGTTGATTGTATTAGTAATGTTTAGTGATATAATTGATAATTGAGATGATATCTGTTGGTATATGTGATTCTAATTATGCATAACTTGATGAGAATCATGAAGTGATGATGGTGAAATATAGGAACATAGCTTGTGAGGGCTGGATCTGTGTGACCACCCTATATGATATTTTATGTCAGTTTCTAAAAATTGTGGATGGGTGTGATGATGTTAGAAGCCATAATGACATGATGTTGTGTGTGATTATGTGGTGTGGGACGGCCAACGGTATGTGTAGCCCCTCATTTTCTGGCTCCTGTGGTTTTTATGCCTAGTTGAGCTACCCAGTGGTCAAGTAGGATCCAGTGGTTGAGGTAGAGAGTCAAGCAAGACTCGGTGGACCAAGTAGGGTCCACGGGGTGTCAAGTAGGACCCCCAGCTGAAGGCCGATCCTTTAGTATCCGGATACTAGGGTGTCATACTATTTATATGAGAGTCAGTTATGCTTTACATGCCTTGACTTGTATTGATGTTTATAGTGGTGTTGTATATGTGTGATGAATTGGGTTATAGAAGGTTATATCGTGAATGATTCTATGCCCAATGAGTTATGTTTTATACATATATGTATATATATATATAATGTATGATTCAGATAGGGTGAATGATTGGTATTGACGTTTAACGATGGTTCCGATACAATCCTTTAGTATAATTACAAAATATGATATGTATGATTGAGTTAGTATGGTAGGTGAAAACGAGAAATGATAAGACTACGATGAATAATTGAATGATAATATTGAGGTTCTGGATTAGTGGTAGACTTAAAATGTTTGAGTTGTTATTGGTATAAAAAAAAGAATTGAAGTAGCCAGTAAAAGCATAACGTGAGTGTAAAGTAATAATGGACAGTACCTTGATTAGGAAGGTAGCTAGATTACACTTTTCCTGGTATATGTATTTGTTTCTATGTTGATCTTTAATTCCAGTCACTCACCCCTTTTTCTACTGTGGTTTTAGTGACTGCTGACAGGCTGTTGATGCATACCACGGAGGCAAATGCTAAATGAGGTTAGGGCAAAGAGGAACCCGAAATGATGGTTATATATGTACATATGTTTGTTAATTTATGGAAATGCGGAGGTTTATTAATGAGTTAAGGTTGTGTATGCAATTTCAAGTAGTATTCGTAGGTATAGGGGTACCAAGTGGTATGGAGCCACTTGGGTGATTGATCATTTAACTACGGGGGGATTGGCATGTTGATGAGGTAGATTGTTTATGTCATTATGATGTCCAGGTTATGTTTATGATGTACGGTGATATAGAATTTTAGTATGATTAGGATGCGTAGATACATGGCACGGAGCCATTGAGTGATTGCATAACATTGGTAGGTACTGTGATATGTGTATGATATGTTTGATGAATGTGACTGTGAATTGAATGGTTAACATAATGGTGTTTTAGATTGTGGTTGGCATAATGGTGGAAAGTGGAAAACACAGTCATATAGGAACTGAATAGGTGGTTTTAAGATTCGGTGGGTATTTGAACCCCCGGAAGGGACCGATAGGTTCCCTGTATTATTTGTGAGTTGTGCATATAGACCTAGTCTAGTTTAAAGGTTATCTAGTTGGTTTGGTGCATGCATTTGCCTTATTTTGATTTAAATGCAATTTCGTGTATAACTCACTCATATGTTGGAATTTTGGCAAACGGGCTCTGCCAACAGCTCCGGAATGGGGAAAATATAGTACCCATGAAGTTTGGTGGCAATCAGAGTTGAAACGGGCAAAATATGTAATGAGGAAGTTAATTTGTAGGTTTTAAGCTGTCATATTCGCTCAAGCGAGCCAAATTTCGCTTGAGCGAGTCTCTATATGGTTTTGGGCGTGGATTCTGGGCAAATCTCGCTCAAGCGAAGTACTTTCGCTCAATCGAGTGCCATTTTCACTCAAGCCAATGTATTTTCGCTCAAGCCATTGATGAAGGTCTGATGCTGTCCAATTTTCACTCAAGCGAGAGCTTGAGCGAAATCTCGCTTAAGCGCCCAAAATCTCACTTAAGCGAGCTGATCTAGATTTTGGTCTCTTCACAAAAGTTGTAGATAATTTCGTCTCCGTTGTTTTGATACCCAATTTTCATTAATTGGAGTTCGGTAGCCTGAGTTATGCCCAAAATACTAAAGGGTGTTCAGGCTAAAAATTTCAGCAGGGCTGATTTTATGAATTCAGGGATTAGAGTAGTCTTAGGGGCATAATTAGCCCTCAACTCCTTCATAACAATTGTAGGTATTTGAGTTATGGATGTGTACAAACTGGATTCATCCCTATTGGAGTTATGTAACTCATATTTGACTTGATTTACCGAGCAGTACGCAGGGAGCCAGTGTGCTAAAAAATTTTCCTTGGGCAATTTGGAGCCCCAAAGCCTAAGATGCATTATTGGGGACTCGTAGAGTTATGTAGGGATATTCTAGGATAGATGTAAATGATTTTTAAAAATTTTCCCTATATTTTATTAATCAGTATAGTATTTTAAGTTTAATTAACTTTAATTGCATGATTAGTTTCTAATAATTAGGAAGGACGTTATAAAATTACCTAGTCAGAATGCTCTTCAAGAAATCTTACAAAGTTTGTTGCATTAAGTTAAAAAGATTTTTAAGTTGTAAGATCCAAGGCATCCTTTAAAGCTTACTAAATCCTAATAGGCATGTTGAAGCAAATGGGTATGGGTACCGCAAAAAAAGTAAAATTTAGTTTGTTATGCTCCCACTCACATTGCACATGGAGATAAATGCTCATACCATAAGTGAGTCATTATTTTGTTTCCATATGTTGCATCAGGCACACTCTCAAGGGTTATAAATATAAAACCTAGACCTACAAAGAAAGAGAGAAGTTACAACTCAAAGAACAAACATTGCAAATTCAAAACACTCTTGTATATAAATAGTTGTGTATAATCATTTCATTATTTTTCTCTTATACGTGTAGTTGTTGATGTCTTATTTCAAGCTTGCTTTTAATAGTAAAAGTTTGTTAACACACTTATTCTTAGTTATGTTAAGCTAGAAGCTTGAAATCTATTTTTATTTCATTCATTCCTTTCAGACCAAACACTTCTAAATTGGTTAGGTTTGTAGAGGCTGTGAAGAGTACTAGTTCCAATTAGGAAATTTGACTTAAAAAGACTTTTGAAAGAATAGTTAAGGTTAAACATAGAGTGGTTTGTTGTGAAAGATACTTAAGTTTAAGTCATGAGTGATTGGAATAAAAAAATATTTATGACATTTAGTGTTGGGTATATAAGACCTTTTTAAATTAGTGAAAATCTTTTATATTAAAGATATTGAATGTAGCTTATTCCTCTTTGGGAGGGAACATCTTTTGTGCATTCTTCTAAACTCCTCTCTTTTACTTATTGTTGTATGATTTGTTTCTAAACTTAGCTTCGCAAAAGGTTTTAAGAAGGAAACATGATTTAATCATTAATTTTTAGTAGCCACATTTTCATTTGCTATCCAGCGTCTCAAATATTCGATATGGCTCTGGATTTAACTGTCAAATAAAATTAAATTTTATTAAACTAGATATGATAAAAATCTGATATTGATGCAAATTCAGATTACGGGGAATTATAAGCCTGCAAAAATATTTATGATTAAGAATTTATTTTCTAAAAAATTTTATTAACATAATTCATATTTAATTTTATAGTATGATAAATTGACTATGATGATGGAAAAAATTGAAGATATAATTTTTTAATGATTTTATTAAACTTTAGTAATATTTTATATGTATTCTTAGTATATTTCATGTTATTTAATATTTATAAAATATTAAAAATATACTTAAAGTAGAATAATTGTGATATTATTTTATTATAAATTTATATTATATAAAATTAATATATTTAATCATCACAGTTAGTCATTATTATTGTATTAAATTAAAATATTATACTTATAATACTTTTTGTGATTTTTAAATACAATTATTAATTCTAATATAAAAATTATACCAATTTAATAAAATAGTATCTTATTAGTTGAATGACGTCAGCCATTCCCTTGAGCATAAGTTATTACTATATTTTCCAGTTGGGTTTCAATAAACTTTATATATATATCCTCTAATACTTTCGATTTGATTTTACTTTGGAGAATTATGTAAATTTATTAGATAAGAGAAATGCTTTTAATACTTACATATTTTTTTATTAATTTAATTTAATTTAATATGAGAGTTCTAAAACAAAGGAATTCATATTAACTTTTTCTTCTTAAATTTTGTAGACGGTATTATATTGCTTAACTAAAAGGAATCAACACGAACAAGTTCATTTGATGGTAAGGGGTGGGTGGATTTGCCATTTGCCAGCCTAATCCTTCACATCCAGCCATGTGTTGCTTGCAACACAGGCATGAATTAATACGTGTAAATGTCGCTTCAACACTCAAATTATTGTGTGAATCACTACAGTATACTGTAAGAGTGGAAATTTACCTAGTGAGTCACTTCAAAAGTTGGTGAAGGTAAGTCACAGCCATGAGTTTTAGCATGAGACTGAGCGATATCATGTGACTTTCCCTGACTATTTTATATTCTCTAATCATTCGACACGGTTTATGAGAGGTGTCAACTGCTTCCTGTATTGAGCCTCTCTCTTTTCATACTGAGAGTACTTCAAAATGTTACCTATATATATGGTTTTTGGCCTTGTAATGAAAACTGAACTGGTTAGACCAGTTTAATCAATTAAACTGTAAACCGGTTAAATGATTAGTTCAAGTTAATTCTTTAATATTATCGATTTAATCACGGTTTGATTCTAATTTGATTATAATTTATTTAAATCGGTATCTTCACTGGCTTAATAATCGGTTCAGTTCGAAAAATATTAATTTTAGGAATATTGGTTTTAGTGGAGAAAGTTGAGTGGGTGACCACTGAACTATCGTCTTAAATGAGGCAATAATAGCAATGGAGGATAACATTTCTTTATAAATATTGAGGCCAACATTTAATTTTGCTCAATCAATTATTATATATTATGAAAAAGTGATCCAGGGGGGAATATATACTACTAATAATTAACATCTCCAACTTTGGGATATGATTTTCAATAGTTGGCACGTGCACAGCACTGTTATATATATATATATATATATATAGAGAGAGAGAGAGAGAAGGAAAAAGCAGGAGTTTCCTTCCTTAAAATTTATCATTTTTTTTAATTCTCTCAAACGTGATTCTCACAAAGTATAAAACTCAACCAAAACTGTGTAATAGCATAGGAGAAAAACTATTTGGGGTGTTCGGGGAGAGATATGTATTTTGACTGCACACCGGTGATAACTATATATATTTTTAATATTATATGATATAATAATTAAAAATTTTATAAGTTTTTTAAGTTAACATAAAATAATTATATTATATGTTTTATAAGATAAATTTTTAAAAAATAACTAAATAATATTAATTCAATTTATACATATATTTCATATATGAAATTTAATTATTATCATTATTATTAAATATTTTGGAATTTAAAATTTAAAATCAAAAGAAAAATATAAAAAGTAAAACATTGATATTCTAATATAAGAACATTTTTGTTTTTGGGTTCAAGGTGCTAACCAAACCAAAATTTGATCAACAAAAAAAAAATCTGTTAGTTTAATAGAGTTTTACCTGTTTTGAATGATGTAAAAAATCAATATTAACTATTAGATTTTTTTTATTTTTTATGACTCCATTTCCCCAACTGGATACCAAATGGTCCATTAACCCTTCCTGCCTCTTCCGTCTTTCTGTAATCTATATATAGAGAGAAAAGATGTATCATATGAGAGGTTTTCTTATGTGAGAGTGAGAGAAACGAAATTGAGTCGTTCAACTATACAATGGATGGTTGAGATTAATCAAGTAAGTTTATTAAGATTAATTTTTTGTGTGATTTTGATTGATTTTGGTCAGCTTCGGGCTAGTTTAATGCATTTTTAACTGGTGTTGTTCTCCTTAGGTTTCTGAATCACTTGAACTAGTTAACTAATCTATACACCCGTTTTTTCAACTGAACCAACCTAATTCAATCCGATTTTTTAAATTATGATCGGGACTGTTAGATCGTTCCAAGAAATACCTACCAGTTTCTTTATCTTTTTTTAGCGGTTTCGAACTTTGGAGAAAAAATATGTTTTGATGTTATTATTCTTTTTTCCAGTTCTCTTCATTTTTTTATAGTGATAGATCAAAGACAACTTTTCTTATAATCTTTTTTCTTGTGTTGATACTAAAACCAGTTAATATCTATTAATTGGTAGATTTTCCAAAATAATTTTTAATCGATATTAATCCATGCCTTTATTTATCAATTAATTGGTTTGTCAAATAATTTGTTCTTATATTTTTAATTTTTTTATGAATTTAATGAATTAATCTACCAACTTACTACTTTATAGTATTTTTTATTTTCTCAAACGGACACCACAAATTATGGGTAAATTGTATTTCTAACTCATCACTAGAGGGTGGATTAACCTATCTACCTAACCTTTGGCAGTTTAGGACTCCATTTTGCCACATCTAGTTAAAGGTTATAAATGCTAGGGAAATTTTTCTCTATGACTTGCCTTTAAATGAACACTCTAAAACATGAGTTTAGGACCTTGCATAGGGTTTGTCGGGATTGCTGAGTGGGTCAGTACTTAGAGCTGTCTTTTGAACCTTATCCAATTCTGTCTTTACCTAATGGTTAATCCATGGAAATCTAGTCGGTGTTGGAGGAAGAGTTTGAAGGGGAGACTAGTTTTTACTAATGATGAAGAGAATAATGATGACATCGCTAATGGCCAAAATGAAGATGCTGCCAACAATGACGTCCCTACTCCTTGATCAATTTTAAGCTCTTTTTGTGATGATTTATGTTGGGATAGGCTTCCACAAGATCAATCAATTTTTTTATTATTATTACTGGAATTCTCAAGGCCGATGTGCCCTTATATATATTTTATCAATTTTTTGTGTATTGGGTGTTAGTTCTATAATTCAAGTAATCATAATGATTTTTGCATGAATATTATCTAAGTTATTATTACATTTATCGTCTTCATATCGGCTTAGTATCCTTAAATAGAATTATAAAACTTAGTTCACAATCAACTTGGCCACTCATCGGGGTGAAACTAGTTATGCTCATATCAGATGACTAGCTTACCACTTGGTTAAATATCGAATGACTAGTCTTACCACTTGGTTGGAAAAACTTACTAATCACGCTCATACCGAGTGATTAGTTTTGTTACTCATTGAGGTTTAACTAGTCATTCTCACAACGGATAACTAGTCGCATCACTTATTGGGGCTAAATTTTTACTAATCGCCTTCATATCAAATGATTAGTTTTTCCATTTGTTTAGGCTTGACTAATCATGTTCATAATGGGTAACTAGTCACACCGCTTGTTGGGACTAGGTTACTAATCATGGTCATACTAGATGATTAGTTTTGTATAGCTATGTCACTCAATGGAGCTTTTAACTATCTTATTTGGTTAATGTTGCTTTAATAAGGCTAAATGCAAATGATGGCCTTGTAGTTGATATCGTCTAGTAGAAACTTGGAAAATAAATGGACTCAAGAATTTGTAAATCTTTTTTTTATTTTTTGAATATACATCAGGTTTTACCAGAGCATGCCTTATTAAAACCTCCTTAGAGAAAACCCATTTGGAAAAACTCCAAGGTAGAAAAAAGAGTACATACTTTCTTATACCAATTAGTTATAATGAACTCTAAGGTTCAAAATATTTCATTTGTCTTAATGGGGTTTCCTTCTAAGTCTCTAGCCGATATGT
This sequence comes from Clitoria ternatea, assembly GCA_037962975.1. Lineage (NCBI taxonomy): Eukaryota > Viridiplantae > Streptophyta > Magnoliopsida > Fabales > Fabaceae > Clitoria > Clitoria ternatea. The sequence goes on along the minus strand of CM075670.1, from coordinate 17,490,251 downwards.
TTCTCCATTGGTGACCTTGGTTACTTTGTAAAGATCTTCCTAATTAGGGGTAAGCTTTCCTTGGTAGGAAAATTTAGTACCCACACTGGTTGTTCTTAAACTAGGTCATTGATGTTGAAATGCTAGAGCTGAACCTTTTTATTATACTGATATACAGCTTTAGCTTTAACGGCTTAATCTTTGCAGAAGGCTTTTACACACACCTTGATGAGGACATCTAACTCATGTCTTAGTTGTTCTTCATTCACATATGCAAAGAACTATTGAACTCTATATGACAGCTTGTTAATCTCTATTAGAATGACTGCCCCCACACCATACATGAGCCTGAATGATGATTCCCTTGTGGAATAGTGAAAAGTTGTTTGGTATGCCCAAAGAACATGGAAAAGCTAGTTAGCCCATTCTGTGTAGGCCTCACTAAATCATTTTTCAAGCCTTTGAGAATTTCTCTATTGGCCACCTCGGCTTGGCCATTAGTTTGGGGGGTGCTCTACTAAGGAGAACACTTCTTTGACTTACAACCCTTCATCCTGTCAATAAATTAGGTATCATTGTCAATGATTATTTGTCCTAGGACACCAAACCTTGCAATGATATTTTCATAAACAAATCGCCTAGTTTATCTTGATGTGATTTTGACAATAGTTTCAGCTTAGATCCACTTGGTAAAGTAGTCAACCCTAACAATTAAGTACTTTGATACTGCTAGAGGTTGTGGGGAATGTGCCTAAGATGTCCAGGCCTATTGATGAAACGGTCAAGGTATGGACGACATAGATAGTTAGCCCATTCTGTGTAGCCATTGGTAAAGTTTAGTCGTATTTTTTAACTACTCTATCGTATCCCTCTTCATTGTGGGCCACCAGTAACTTACCCTTAGGATTTTTCTCATGAGGCTCTTGTTACTAGGGGTGGCAAAACGGGCCAAAAGGTCGGGTCGGGCCGAGACCCGCATAAGCCTGTCAAAATACAAGTCGGGCCAGAATAGGAAAACGGGCCAAATATATTAGCTCGGCCCGTATTTTATATAGCCCACGGGCCAAACGGGTCGGCCTATTTTTAATTAATTTAGTCTATTTTTAATTAATTTATTACTATTAATAATAACAACTAATTTAGAAATACAAAACAAAACACAATTTTTAAGCATTTTTACACAACAAAACACAATTGCATTTAAAATAACATAGTTATGAATTTTTAACCATATACTGCGTTAATGCTTCATGATGAACGAAACTGGAATTGAAATAAAAGTGAAAATCACTTGTTCTTCAGATCAGTAGCGTACGTGTCTTGCTTATTTAATATATATGTATATATAATTAATATAATTTTTATTATTTTTTAATAAAGGCCCGGCTGGCCAAACCGGTCTGTCAAGGCCCATTTTTTGATGAGCCAAAACGAGCCAGGCTTATTCAGAAAAGCAAGCTTTTGAGGTTGGCCTGGCCAGACCCTTTTTGACAGGCCAAACGGGCTGGCTTGTGGGCGAAGCTCAAATTGTCATCCCTACTTATTACTAATATGATGTGCACAAGTTCTTTCGTGCACTTCAGCCACCACCTTCTCAATCTTATTTTCATTCCGGCACATTAAGTACAAAATGGAAAAGCCTTATCAGAATAGTTGTCTATCCACCAAAATGAAATTTGGCAACTCTTTTTTTTAGGTTTTTCCCAAAGGGGTCAGCGGGTAGTTGCTATTTACCACATACCAGATAATTGAAGTTAGCCACAAAGAGTCTTTGTTGAAGAAACAAATCACGTTTATCTGAAGAGGGGCCATTATATATGTTCGGCTCCATCAAGGTGCTCTAAATAACTATTGTTGTGAACCCTACTTTCTTAATGTTTGTCAGCCTTGACAGGATATTGTCTCTCGTGTTTTATTCCCTTGGGACATACTTGAACTTTATCTTTACAAATGTTATTTTTAACTCATTTATTTTAGCAAAGATATTGCTGTAACAATGATTCCTTAGCTTAGTATTCTTCTACAATTTAAAATATCGCTAATAGAGAATCACTGAACAACGTAACCTCCTCTACACCAGTATCCATTACATTCCCTAGTCCGATCAAACAAGCTTCATACTCTGTTTGACTATTTGAAGTCTTGAAATCAAATTTAAGAGAGATCTCAATATACATTTTGTTATTACTCAATCACTATACCGGCTTCATTGCTCTTATTATTAGAGGATCCACCCACGAACATCATCTAATATGAATATTTATTCTTTGGTATCTCTCCTGTCATTTGAGCAATAAAATCAACTAAGACTTATATTTTGAAGAGATCTTAGGCTCGTAGGAAATATCAAACTTTGATAGCTTAATTACCCATTTAATCATCCTTCTAGCCAAATTTGGTTTGTACAACACCATCTTCAATGGGAGGTCCATTTTGATAATTATGGGATAGGCATTGAAGTATAGCCTCAATCTTTAGGATGTCCAAATAATTGATAGATAGTTTCTTCAATCTTTTGATACTAGGGTTCCACCTCTTAGAGGGTCTTTCTAGTAAAATACATTGGTTTCTGCCTTTCTAACTTTTCCTTGACCAACATAACTCTCAATATACTAGAGTTCTACCTCTTAAAGGGTTTTTCTAATAAAATACATTGATCTCTGCTTTTTCAACATTTCCTTGACCAACATAACTCTCAATGCCTTATCTGACATAGATAAGTATAGAAACAACTTCTTGTCAAGATCATACTTGACCAATATAAGTGGTTGGTCTAACACATCTTTCATACTTTGGAAATCCTTCTCTTATTCGTCACCTCATTCATACTTCTTGTTTTTCTTGAGAATTTTATATAACAACAATGACCAGTGTGCTATCTTGAGCATGAACCGGGATAAGATTGTTATTTTGTTTTCAAGGATTGCAACTCTTTCAAGTTTTTGGGACTCTGTAATTCCTTGATAATCTTACACTTGTCGAGGTTAGCCTTAAAACCTTTTTTGGTCAGTATAAATCCAAGGAATCTTCTCGATAGAACAATGAATGTTCATTTGAGAGGGTTTGACCTCATATAATACATCTTGAGCCTTTCAAAAACTTTATAGGTCTCTAATTTGGTTTTCTCCAAATGGAGTCTTGGAAATGATATCATCCATATAAACCTTCACTAACTTGGTATGCACTCTATCATAGACTTTGTTAATCATACACTTATATGTAGCTCTAGTATTCCTCAAATCAAAAGGCAAGACAATGTAAAGAAACACACCCTTGTCATTTACAAAGGTAGTTTCCTCCTCATTATCCTCCTACATCATAATTTGGTTATATCCAGAATATGAATCCATGAATGAGAGAAACTAATAATTATATGAATTTGTTGGAAAATGGCCTTATGCTTTGGAAAAACTTGAATTTTATGGAGCGTTTTAAAAAGATTTTGATTTAAAAATACCTTTAAAGTATTTTAGGCATAGATGAAGATAAAGAGGGCTTTACAAAACAAATGAAGAAGAAATCTTAAATATTAAAAGAGATGGGGAAGGAAAGATTCAATATGGTATGTTATCTCTGTTCGATCACCACCAGTATGATCTACATCCAATCTCTTTGAACAACAGTCTAGAATTTGTCCATTATTTCAGAATTTGTTCAATCTCCAAGTAGGATTAGCATGGTCTTCGAGATCTTCTTGAGAACATTATCTCTCACTCTAGACTAAAGCACTCTTCGTCCAAGAGCAAATAAACAAAGAGAATAAAACAAATAAAGGGTATAAAAGAACAAGACTTTAAGTGAGTAGTAACTTGTTTTCCCAAAAGAAGTTAGCAAAATAGCAATTGATTTATGAAGCATGGACACTTTATTTATAGGTGTAAAACTCACTCAAAAAGGAAATAGACTATGCCTAATTTCCTAAAAAAGACAAGATTTAAAATGACCTAGCCCAACAACATTGGTTTGAACCATTTTCTACTAGTTGGTTCGAACCAACCTGCTCATGTGGTTCAAACCACCTCTAAGAAAAAATGGCTTGAAGTACTCCTAGAGTGGTCTGAACTAGCTGGCCATTTTTTGAGTCTTAACTTTGTTAATTAATTAATCCTTTTGATTAACTAATTTAGTGCTTTAGACTAATTAATAACTTCAGTTTTAACTAGCTCACTTTAACACTCATTGGACTATTTAGAAGGTTTAAACGGGTAAGTCTCATTTCACTTTAACCCTTTTGTCCAACTCGTCTGAGCTATCAAATTTTTCTGTAGCATGCTTGGCAATGGTTTGTCTTGGATTCGTTTTCCTTTTTCCATTTGTCATTATCAAAACCTATCACACACAAGAATTATAGAATCATTAACTATGTGAACGATACTAGGAAATGGGTATGAGTCTTTTGAAAAACACAAGTTCATATTAACTTAGTTAGTGCACAACCTACACTTGCCATTTGCCTTCTTGACCATGACAATGTTCAAGACCTAAAAGGAATATTAGATTTCATAAATGAAAATGGCTTTTAGGAGCTACTCTATTTGCTCACATGTCGCTTCTAGTTCTCATGGCCCAAATGTCTCTTTTTTGGGGAAACGAGCCTTGTTTTTGGCCATATTGTCAGCTTATGAAAACAAAAAGTTTGGGTTATGCTTGATACATTAGTAATAGTCCAAGCAAAAAGTACCTTGTATTTTTGGTAAAGTTCTACTAATTGCTTCTCCATATCAGTCTCAAGCTTGTCATTAGTTGGTCACCTTTCCATCAAAATCCCTAAGTACTATTACTTTTTATCCTCCTTATGGTGTGGTCTTAGAAAGATGCAAATGATCTATTTTAAGCTCCTCTCTAAGGTCCAAGCCTATCATGTTGACAAAGCCAGCTAAGGTGTTGTTATCATCCAACTTTTTTCATCATCATGGTTTCTTCCTTTACCGTCTAAAAACTTTAATTATAGTAGAATTAGGCCATCTTGTGATCACATCAGATTGATGAAACTCGATTTTCCTTGTTAGTGAACTTGATTAACAAATGTAGGGTTAAAACAATAGCTTTTATCACGTTAAATATTGATTTACCCAGAGTTCTGTTAAATGTTAACGTTATATCACACATGAAAATCCTTGTTTTAACAATTCTAGCATTGAGATCACCTTTAAAAGTAATCCTTATATCAAGGTATCCTTTAGTATGTTGTTTTGCTCCATTAAAAGCGGTTAAGTCTATGTGTAAGGTTATAGGTCCATATAAGTCAAGCCTGTCTTTTTAAAGTACTTATAAAAGAGGACATCGCATGAGCTTCCTAGATCAACCAGAAGTCTCTTAACTTCTTTGTTTGCTATTACAGCCTCAATCACTATAGTGCCATCACCATTTGAAAAAGTGACAGGGGAAGTCTTTACTCCATCCTGAAAGGTCTATTGTCACTCTTGACCTAATGAGACATTGCCATCGTCAAATGTTTCATTTTGGTGATGTTGAAGACTCACCCCCGCCCTGCGAAACCACTAACAGTTACATCTATCACCTCATTTTTTTTGTTGAAGAGGGCGTATTCTAACTTTTCCTCATCCTCGATGGCATTAAACAAATCTCACTCAGCTTTTTCAGCTGATATAGCTTTCTTAGGACCTCGTCCATCATCACTATCAGGGGACTTCTCTTTATATCTCTTAGCAGTTTGGTCAAACTTATCGTAAACTTGTTCTTGAATAAGTACTACTTTAACTTTCTTTCTCTAATGAGTACTTCAATGGAATCTTTGAGCCTTCAACACTCATCAATTTCTGGACCTTATTGTTCATTGAACTGATAGAACATATTAAGATTACCTGGTCTCTTGACTGGTACAAGTCTTCTGACACCGCATACACTTAATGTAGAAAATCCAAGCTCTTTGAAAATATGGCTTATGCGAATTAATTGGATGAATACTTTAGCAAGTGTACCAATCGTTTAAAAATATTAATTTTTGTATCATTCCATAGGGATTGTGTTAAGTATCATAACCTAAGAGATACACTAGTTGAACCTTCAGATACAAGCAAGACATGTTTTTATAGGTTTTCTGAATAGGATATATATTTTTGTGTTTTCTAAGAATAACATAGCAATCAAAGTAAGAGAAAGGGATAAGAAGTATACTAACAATTTTCATCTATACTTACCCTTAAATTTACATAATTGTGGTATTAGACTCAGTTAATGCAATGTTCAACTCTTATAGATGGATACTTCCTAATTCCTTAGACAATTATCACTAATTCAACACAAATCAATCTTAATCCCTTAGGCATCAATTTCTACTAAATTTGATTACAAAATTTAAAGGAACCCTAGCTATTCACCCTAATTCCTTAGGCCTAAAGTAACTAGGTTAACAAATTCAAACTTGAGGCATTCACCATGATTCCTCTCTAATGAACCCCTCTGAATTAGGTCTTGGATTTCCCAATCCAAGAAGTTGAAACTCATAATTTGTCATGTTCAAAACTTTCCTTAACTGATTCTAATGCTCCAGTTAATTGAGTGAAAGTTCCATTACAAACTTCATCAATCCCAATCCTAGGGATTTAGCTATTCATAGATGAATAGAGATGAATCACAATGGTTTGCATTTTCAGAGAATAAGAGAATTTAGAGAGAGAATGAAATCTAAAAAATAAAATATAAAGTAAAATTTATGTCTTTGAGTTTAAGTCATCTTACATATATATACTAAGTGAACTAACTAACTAACCTAAGCTAAGATTACATAATTACCCTTAATGAAGCAATAAATAACTCACTTTAATTAACTAGGTTACAAGGGTACAGAGTCCAACAACACATGGTCTCACACATACACGCACACGTACCCATGTTGGTCTGATGTATGGGTACGCTGACCTTGGCATCACAACTTAGTAGCATGGTGTGGGCATGCAAGGCACCTGCGTAAGAACATTGGACTATTGCCTTGGTGAAATCTGGTGCTGGGATTCTTAGGCGTAATGGAACACTGGCCTGAGCGTAAAAATATTCAAGGTCTAATGGTTTCTAGGAGCCAACGTATGGGACATGGAACACGGGCGTAAGTATGCCATAACTTTGGTAAGACCCACTACCACAGATTTGACTTTTTTAAAGAATTTAATACCAAAAAAATATTTTAAAATGTAAGGCGCTAAATGTTTACAATACTGGTTTTATTAATCGCTTTAAAATATGTGATTTATTAAAGCACTTTCTTTAAATAAACATTTTAAATTTGTGAAAAAAATACAACATTTTAATTTAAAGTGCATATATGGGATAAGCATTTTAAAAGTAGGCATTTTGTTTACACGAAATCATTACGGGCCTTTAGTAAAATCTCGCACGCAGCTTCCTTTCATTTACATAAAACCCACCCTTCTCTATACACAAAACCCTTCTCTACACAAAACCCTTCTCCTCACACTCTAAAACACAAAATCATACATGAAACCTTTGCCATCATCCTCATTCATGTGAAGCCCCCTACCATCTCAGGCGCTCTGCTCATGAACTCCAATACTTTCTTTGCCAACTCTAAATCTTCAACTTCGGTGTTTTGTTTGTCTTCCCCGACGAGAACCTCATTTTTTCTAGTGTTGTGTTTGTCATTTTTAATGCTCGTTCATCCTCTTTGGTGTAAGAAACTCCCACTTAGTTTTGCTTTTCTCTGACCCTTTTTTTTTTGGTTTCTCATTTCCCACCTCCCCATAAACCCTAAACAGGGCTTGAAGAAAAAGCTTCTCAAAGAAGGTGAAGGTTGGGACAACCCTTAAGTTGATGATGAAGTTTAAGGTATCTTCATTACATTTATAATGTTTAATTAGAATGATAATGACTGTGACACACTTGCATATCTACTCTAATTCTTTAATTGGGTCACTTTTTTTAAGAAAATATTTTCATTTTTGCTTTACTTTTATTATTTTTTATAGTTCACTACACTAGGACATTGTTCAATGGCACCAAGTTTGATTCCAGTAGTATCGAGGAACCCCTTTCAGTTTTATGCTTGGATAATGTAAGTGTTGTGTTGTAATGTATAAATGAGTTTTTTATTGTATTTTTTTAGATAAGAATTGTTAGTGTATCCATTGATTGTTTTGGAATTTTGAACTTGAAGTCATGTAAATATATGATCTTGTACTGAAGTTTGCTCTATCATAGGTTATTTTAGTCTTGTGTTCTCTAAGGCTGTTAAAACCATGAAGCAGAGCAGATGGAATTCAAAAAAGATGAGTGTAATTTGAAATTATTAAAAGTTTTATCCTACTTCCCCCAAATTTTTAATGCTAACTAAGTGCTATTGATGGGTTGAGCAAAGCATGTAATTGATGGGCTAGGCAGAGGTGTGTTTACTATAAAGAAGAGGAGGTGGCATTGTTGACTATTACACCTACATATGCTTTTGGTCCATCAGAATCTCAATGGGAACTAGCAGTGGTTCCACCTAACTCCACTATGTATTATGAGGTCAAGCTAATGTCATTTGAGAAAGTAAGTTAATACCAAAGGAACAGTTTACAATTATGCATTGATTTTGTATATTACAATTTTACTATAAGGAATGGTATTTTTCCTTGTATAGATAGAATTAAGTTGTCATTTCTTAACATTACAATCGACCCTATGATGTGTTTCCTAATCCCATTATTTATGATTTTGCAACTTCCTCTTGATTGTAGGTAATATTTTTATTTTTACAACCTTGATTGTATTTAAGTAAAATTCACAAGGTTAAGAAAAGGTTTATGGAAAGATAAAAGCTTGATAACTCTGATATTTTCTCTTTTTTGCTTGCAAATTTCAATATGATGTGATATTCTATTATTGTACCTGTTTTACTTCTATAAACTAAATATTAAGTACTTTCAGCCAACCATTCATGTTTGACTAAGTCTTTGTCTAACCTAATAGATTTGAGCAATGTTTTTAGAACCGGACCGGCCATTGAACCGGTGAAGGCACCGATTCATGAAAACCGTGCTAAAACTGGAGTTCAACCGTGGTTGAACCGGTAGTATTAAAGAATTGACCCAGATCGGTCACCTAAGCGGTTCACGGTTCAACCGGTCAGACCGGCCGAACCGGTTCAGTTTTGATATCAATGGATTTGAGCGTTAAAAGTTCATTGAATTTTTTTTCTTGCAAGTAAATGAATAGTTCTACTTACTCTATCCATATTATTATTATTATTATGACAGTTGTTTGTGTACTTTGAAATTGTTAGGGGTGGTAAAACGAGACAAAGGGCCAAGCTGGGCCAAGGCCCGCATAGGTCCATCAAAATACGGGCTGGGCCAGAATAGGAAAATAGGCCAAAAATATTGGCCTGACCCATATGCCATGTGGCTCGCGGGCCAAAACGGGCCAACCTTTTTTTTAAGAATTATATATGCTATTTTTTATTTTTAATTTGAACTATTTTTAAGTTTTTTTAAAAAACTTTAGATATAAAAATTAGGTTTCACCTTTTTTAAAACTAAGTTTTTTATAATTAATCTAATTTATTTCATTAAAAATTTAAATTAATTTTATTTGGATTAATTTTATTTCATTAATGGACTATTGCATTACGGTATATAATTAATCTACCACCGAACTATTAATAAGCATCAAGGTTATTATGCATTAATGGACTAGTGCAAGACGTGAATGAAGCAAGCATACGTGGAAGCTAAGACCTATTTGGAAAAGTACACGTGGAAGCTAAGACTTATTATGCATTAAAATATATATATATCAATATATATTTTTAATACAGGCCCAACGGGCCAGTCTAACCCGGCCCGTGAGGGCCTTTTTTTAATGGGCTAGACTTATTTGGAAAAACGGACTTTAGAGGTTGGTCAGGCCCGCCCCCTTTCAACAGTCCAAACGAGTCGACCTACGGGTCCAGCTTATATTACCATCCCTAAAAATTATAGTGACTTGGCAAGAGATTTCCTCTTCTTTGCGTAGATATTGTTTTATTTATTTATATATATTCAAATTAGTTTCTTCTGTTTTATTTACACATTAAAATTTGTTGTCTATCATTTGGAGAAGGAATCTTGGGGCATGAATACCCAAGAAAAGATTGAAGCTGCAAGTAAAAAGAAAGAAGAAGGGAATACACTATTTAAAGCTGGTAAATATGCAAGAGCTTCTGAAAGATATGAGAAGGTACTTCTAGCTAATTTAAATATTCCCCTTTTTTTCCATTTCAATGCATCGTCTGACACGTTTATGTTACTGAAACCTTAATGTAGGCTGTGAAGTTCATAAAGTAAGATTCCTCCTTCAGTGAAGAGGAGAAGAAGAGCTCAAAGGCCTTAAAGGTTGCCTGTAATCTTAATGATTCAACATGCAAGTTGAAGTTAAAAGATTACAAACAAGCAAAGAAATTATGTACAAAGGTATAATTGTTGTTTCTGATTTGATAGTTATAGAAGATCACTTAACCTGCTTATGAAAGCAAAAACTGATTTATGATGTAGACAAACAGGTACTGGACCTTAAGAGTAATAATATGAAGGCTTTCTATAGAAGGGCCTAGGCATATATCCAGTTAGCTGATTTAGATTTGGCTGAATTTGATATCAAGAAAGCTCTTGAAATTGACCCTGAGAACACGTATATATTCACTAATTATGCCTATAATGGATGAGTAATTCTCAAATCTGGTTATGAACTTTAATATGCTTAATCATTTATGTCTTTTCTGGATGACTAATCATTTTTCAATGATATGTTTCTTGTAAAGTGATTATTGTATTTGCTTTTGATATATAAACCAAGGATGTCAAGCTGAAGTACAAGACTTTGAAGGAAAAGACGAAGGAGTATAATATAAGAGACTCAAAATTTTATAAAAATATGTTTAACAAAATGCATAATCTAGATTCTCTTGACAGTAATGTGATTATTCCATCCCCATATTGAAATTACAGCTTTCTATTACTGTTAGTTTCTATAACTGTTATTTCTTATTTCCTAACAGCTCTTATTAATTTATCTACAACTATCTATATGCATTTTTCTATAATATTATTTCTATAACTGTTGTTTCTTATTCTCCCTACAACTTTTATTCCTTTATATGCACAATTATGCAGATCCATGTTAGGAGGGGTTTTGATAATCTATAGAATCTGTGCATCTATTTTTTATAATAATTTTGCATCTTATGCACTCATTAGTGCTTTTATAAACATTTCCTTTTTAGCTGTTATTAATTATTAGCTTTATGTTGTATTAACTTTTAAACTTTTTGATATATAGGATTCATAAAGAGCAAGTTGAAAAATGGCAGGAAGAAATCAAAGAAGTGCGTGCACTCGATGCTTCAAATGAGGAAGCCAATGCTCTTCTGCATAATGCTCATTATCTTCTGTAGCTTCCTCGTAATGATTAGCGAGGGTAATTTTTTGATGCCTATATACATTCGTTTGCATAATTGCTCATCTTTAGTCCCTCACACATTAAGTTTTTGTTATTTGAAAAGGCTATAGATATCCACACTTTGTGTACCCTACTGTGTACATTCGCTGCTAATAGTTGGTTGAGATTATTGTACAAATGAATATTACATTGGAGAAAAATTAGCCATGGTTTATACTTGAATCTTTGTAAGTAGGTTCCTTTGTTCAGTTGTCTTGAACACTGTAAGTTTGCAGGACGTAACTACTTAAAGGATAAGAATATCCACATCGATAGTGGTCATTATTTTCTAATTCATTAGGTGGTAATTTCATGCTATGAACGCTATCCTTATACAGTATTGTGTTGGCAGATTTAAGTTGTGTTGTAGCAGGGATTAGGAATGAGGCCACTTGATGAAACAGAGATAAATTATGCTATAAAAGGTTATAATATATGGCAGAAAGAAATCAAAGAAATGTGTAAAATATACTACTCTTCTACAGTGCGTAATTGAAACCGATGATGCAAAAATACTACTCTTCTAAGCGCTTAATTGAATTAGGCGCGGTAAAATATATCACTCTTTTACCGCGCGTAATAGAAAAAGTTTTTTAAAAACATACCACTTTCTAAAACACGTTAATGAAATAGACGTTGTGAAAAATACATCTTATAAAGCTCTTAATAAAAATAAGCGCTTTTGAAAATATATCTTACTAAAATGTTTTTAAGTGTTTTAGTATATGTGATATTCTACTACAATACATGTATTTAAAGCGTCTAAAATCGTCTTAAAATGACTAAAATAAGTGTCCTAAAATCCTCTTTTTGTGGTAGTCACCTGATGGTTGAATCCTGGTCTAGTGTAGGCATACGTTGACGGGCGTACCTATGCATAGTTGGGTCCTGGCTCAGTGGAATGTCTTGCCTTGTCCCACGCTGGGTTGAGCATAGACACGCTCAACCCCTAATGCTTCCTTGGTACTTTGTGCTTGCGAGCGTGGGTTTACATTGTGTACGCGTAGCCATGTTGGGTCTTTGGATCATGCATGTCTGATGGCCTCTCCTTGCGCGTACCTATGCTAGCACTGGCGTGGCTACGCTGGCCTGCTAGTTCTCTTCATGACACACAAGCTTTCCCAGGGTACGGCCACGCTCAGAGGGCGTTTCTACGTCGGGTTCCTAGACAAGCTGAACCTGCACGCATACAAGGAAAACTTGCCTAACATACTTATGCCAGCCTTGGGCGTGGTTACGTTGGGGTTACATTTGTACCAAAAATACATACTTTTAAATGCTATTGATTTTAAATGAAACTATGCACAAATTATTCTATCTTAAATATAATTCCAACAATTCTTAATTCATACAACTTATTGCATAAAAAGTATTTAAAAATTCATAATTAATCATTATTTGACAATAATTAAGAAAATAATTTATGAAAAATAACTAAATAAATAATTCTTTTCAAGACTTATTAATGGTTTCTTCTCATAGTGAGTGGAGTGTAATGCTCAAAATTAAACACCTTATAATTCCTCAAACAAGGGGTTGCTCCATATCCCTCCTTATCCTGGTCCTTCTAAGGAGTTTTCTTGTGTTGGATTTTTCCTTTGGAGTCGGTGTGGCACTCAGGCTGATCCAATAGTGGTGAGATGTATTTGCTACCTCAAATACTTTGCAACTTTCTTCCTAAACTCCTTTAGGATTTATGGTGGGCCTTTTGCTAAGGACATAACAAACACTGACTTTGGTTGCAAGGCCTTAATGGCGATATGGAGCTGAATGGGTTCTGTTAACCCTAAAACCATTAATGCTTCATTGTAAAACCTTTTCAAAAAGTCTTTCAAGGATTTTAGCTCTCCTTCTTGATTTAAGCCAAGGTATAAAAGGTTTTTGGTGCACCTCTCACAATCACAAAATGCTACCCAAAGGCTTTAGTGAGATCAGATGAACAATTGATTGACTATGAAGGAAGGCCCTTAAACCAACTCAGAGCTTCTTTGCTTAAGGTCTTAGGATACATCCCACACATCATGTTGTCATTTACCCCCAGGCATATCAACTTATTTGTATAAGCATCTAAATGTTTACTAGGATTTTCCTCCCCAGTATACTTATCTAAAGAAAACAAATATAAAGTTTGTAGGTTTATAGGTATGGGCACCTGTATCAGCCTTTGAGTTAATGAGATGCTAAACTTGTATCCTAGTAACCCTCTAAAGACCTAGAGAGGCTGGTATCCAGGTGAACGACGCTCAATCTAATTATGTGGGTTGAGATACCATGGCGGGAAACTAAAAGACGAGGCCTTACAGTTGACATCCTTGGCTAAAGTGTCATCTGGTTCTTTGAGATGACCCAACTCTTATGCATTTCGACTTATAACTCCACTGATATATTAGCGGGTTAAATCATCACGAGGATTGGGTTGAGAGACCACACTGGGCCTCATTGAGGTTATTGCTACCGATGCAGGGTTAGTGTCATACCCATAGTTATAGCAATAGAATCGTTATCATATGTGTTTCATCTTGCAAGTGGCCATCAAGAGTGGCCTCGCGGTTGTTTGTGCCCATCGTGTGATTGTGGTTTATGCGAATAACTTTAACGAGTCCCACTAAGTGTGCTAATGATATATCTGGTATAGGGTACTAGACTTGCGTGTTCAATTGTCTTACATCGGTCTAGTGGGGATTCAGTATTATATCCCCAAGTCCAATGAGGATCTTATGGTCTCTCTGTACTTTGTCCAACACACACAGGTATCTTATGTTGAGGGGTGAAATAGCATGTCACCTACATAGGCACTCCGACGCTCAAGTCAGTACAATATTAATATCAGAGCTCAAGCATTAGAGTTGGTTGAACATACCTCAAGCATAGTAAATTAATGGTATTTATAAAAGTCAAGTGGTGATTATCTGTTATGACGGTTGTGTCAGTACTTTTTTATAAAGTGCGAAGAAAGCTAATACGGACACAAACATGCCTAACACGGGCGTAAACATTCCTAACACGCTTGTAAGGGTTAACCGACATTCCCTTAGTAAGCCCCTCACCTCTATTTGATACTGACTCGCTTAGCAATACTAGCTATCAAGGGTTCTTATAGGGGAATGATAAGGTGGTGCACATGGTGATATAAGATGCTATGCGTGACCATCGGTGTATGCCGTATGATATAGACACCATTATCAGACCCATATCATATATATAATTGTTCATCTAATATATGTAAAAAAAGTTACATGATAAGAAATCAAAAAGAAAATTTTCTTTTAAAAATATTATTAATTTACAACCATTATGATTTAATGCCCTGTAATTTTTATTAAAAAATCTACTTTTGATTTATTGCCTTGTGTAAAATTACATAAATTAGACAACCCATAATATAATAGTACCTCTAATTTCAAATATAAACAAAAGTAACTAATTTCGTACATATTAATAATACAGTTGAAAGTGATTTTTTACATTAATGTTATCAAATATTTAATGTAGTTTTCAAACATACCCATAATATCATTTATTGCACAAAGCATTAGTGGTCTTAAAAATATATACAGTAAAAACATATTTAATAGACAAATATTTAATGACATTAGAAATATATAATCTTACTTATATCATGAGACAAAAAAATTCTATTAAAATTTAGTTAAATTTAGAATCGAATATAACTTTAAAAAATTCATTTTTCGCATTTTACAACTTATAATACTTTATACTCCCAACGAAAGGAAAGTAAATCTGTGGGTTATTTTCTTCGTGGACCGCTATTGGATGTCGGAAATTGGGCCTACGTTTTTGGACTATCAAAAGGGAACCCCGGTCATGTTATTATGCGGCTTAATCATGATTGGCGCACTGAAAATAAAATTCATGTTGACCAAAAAAAGAAATAATATGAATTTTCTCACAAAATAATAATAATATGAATTTCTGTCCAAAAAAAATAATCTGAATTGTTCATCGGTAATACTCCCACTATCTTATTAAGAATTTTATATTTACATTTTTATTTTTCCATGTAATGTAGTACACCTTATATACTATCGGTTATAATATATATATATATATATATATATATATATATATATATATATATCAAAAATATTTCCTATTAAAAAGTGATATAGGGAGGAAATATATAGTTATAAAATAATTGCAGGTTTTAATTGAGGTGATTTGTTGTTTTAATTTCTTTTGCAATCTAAACATAAAAAAACATGTTAACATAATGCATTAAGGAAGTGTTTGGAACGTGATATATTTTTATATTCTCAGGTAAGTAAGATGAAAAAAAATTACTCTATTCAATAGAAATAAAATTATTTCCTGAAAATAAAAAAAAATATAAATTTTATTATAACTGAATATGCATACAATTATAAATAAACATTTACAACATCAAATATTAATGATAAAAATATTTTAAAATAAATTTTTGCAATCGTGTAAATATCCTTAAATACTTAATTAATTGCATTATTTTTTCTTGTCTAATTTTTGTCCCATAAATTTACAAATTCAAATATTATAATTCAAATAAATTTGTAAAGCTTTTCAAATAAAAATAATTAATAATTTCAAGAAAAAAAATATAATTCTTAAAATTCTCAAATATGCTAAGAAATATATAGGATGAGGGATACAAAATTTGTTTGTTGATAATTAATATTTAAATATGGAAGATTATAATTTTATATGACAAATAGTTAAATGAAAATCACCATTATATAATTAAACTATGATCTTGGAAATTAAGTGTGAATGAAAGTCCCACATCAAATGGATAGGAGCAAGTTAAAGGGTTTATAACTGGATGGACTCATATGCCTAATACATTAAAGTTTTTGGTTGTATTATGATGTCCTACACGTGTGCTCTTCTTCTCTTGGCTCTTGTCCTTAATATAGGGTAGTGGTCTCCCAGTGTCAAACAAAATGAATTTGTTGGGGATAGCTTAACATAGGCTATATTTTTAAGTTTGACCTAGCTTATTTAAAAGCTTAGTTTAGCTTGATAGCCTATATAAAATCTAAGTCTAACAAACTAACTACAATGTATATTAAATTACTAATTTCTCTTAGTAAAGATGATCTTAACAAAATTTAATTATATAAACTATGATTCATAGAAAATATTATGTATTTATAAATTATAATATATTACACTTACAATTTATATTTCTTTATAAATTTATATACAAGAGCTTAAAAAGATTAGTCTGACAAGTTAAAAAGACTTTTTTAAAATCCCAAAGCTGACCTTTTTAATTAAATAGACTTTTTGAAAAGCATTGACTTGGTCATTATATTAAATGGGTTGGACCAAGGACACGGTCAGGCAATGATGCTCTTTTGGTTATAGTGGATACATTATTATATTTGCCTACTTTCTCCCTATGAGTGTGAAAAGTCTGTTATAGAAGTTAGCTCACCTGTATGTGAAAGATATTATGAGGCTACATGGTGTGTCGTCTAGTATAGTGTTAGATTGGGATATGACGTCTACCTCATGCTTGGGGGAGCTTGCATAATGAATTAGGGTTGAAGCTCAAGTTGAGTCCAGTTTATCATGAACAAATCGATGGACAATTTGAGAGAATAATTCAAAGTTTGAAGATCTATTTAGGGCTTGTTTGTTGGATCATTGGGGTTCTTGGAATCAATTCTTTCTGTTGGTAGAATTCACCTACAACAATAGTTACCACTCTAGCATAGGCATGGTGCTTTATGAAGCTTTGTATGGTAAGAAGTGTAGGACACCACTTTGTTGGTTTGAATTTAAAGAGAATTTGGTGTTCGGACCATAAATAATGCACCTAATGTCAAATCATATAAGATTATAAGAGATAGAATAAAAATTTCATAGGACTGACGAGAGAGTTACCATGATAAAGGAACCCCTTAGAGTTTCAGGAAGGAGACCATGTATTCTTAAAGGTATCACCAGTTACGGGAGTTGGAAGGGTGTTGAAATCTAGGAAGTTAAGTCCTAAATTTTTGGGACCATATCAGATTCTAAATAGGATTTGCTCAGTTGCATATCAGATTGCACTTCTATCATTTCTTTTAAATTTGCATAATGTGTTTCATGTATCTCAGTTAAGAAAGTATATATTGAATCCCTCTTATGTGTTGGAACCAGATTCCATGCAAGAAAATGAGAACCTGACCTACCTTTTCATGCCTGTTCGAATCCTAGCTAGAGATGTGAAGCGACTAAGAAACAAGGAGATACAGTTGTTGAAGGTTGCTTGGCAAAGAGGAGGCAGTAAGGAGGCAACATGGGAAAGAAAAGACAAGTTACGAAGGCAATACCTTGTGTTGTTTTAGTAGGTACATTAGAATTTTGATTTGAAAAGTACTTTAATTGTTTTTACCCTGACTAATATTAGTTTGCAGACAACCACTGTATGTAGGGATGTATATTTCATATTAGGTGAAATTCATGACTAACTTGATTTGTTTACCCTTAAAGAATCTTGATATTATTCTGGGCATGGATTGGTTATTTGCCAATCATGTGATTGTCGATTGTCATAAGAAGAAAGTCACCTTTCCGGTGGATCTTGTTCATAACTTTTTTGTAAGTGGTATTTCTCAGTTGTTCATGATCCTTGCAATATCTGAAGGCAAGAGTTCCTCTGATATTCATGCATTGTGCATTGTATATGAGTTTCTAGAAGATGTTCCTGATTTGCCCCCACAACGGGAATTTGAATTTGCTATTGATCTTTTCCTTAGTGCTAGACCTATTTCTAAGGAACCATATCGTATGTCTCCTATTGAATTAGCTAAATTGAAGCAACAAGTTGATGAATTATTAGCCAAAAAGTTTATTCATCCAAGTGTTTCACCGTAGGGTGCCCAGTGTTACTTGTAAGCAAAAAAGATGGCTCGATGTGGTTATGTGTTGATTATCGATGGTTGAACAAACTGACTATCAAGAATAAGTATATGTTGCCACGTTTTGATGATCTATTAGATTAGTTGGAAGGTGTTAGGGTGTTTTCTAAGATTGATCTCCGATCTGGGTACCACTAAATTTGTGTGAAATATAAGGATATTCTAAAACAGCATTCAGAACCCATTGTAGGAATTATGAGTATGTTGTGATGCCTTTTGGTGTGACTAATACACCAGCGATCTTCATGGATCAAATGAATCACATCTTCCATTCCTATCTAGATAAGTTTGTTGTGGTGTTCATTGATGATATCTTGGTTTACTCCAAGTCTTTGGAGGAACATGAGAGACATCTCCGCCTTGTATTGCAAGTGTTACGTGAAAAGCGGTTATATGCCAAGTTGTCTAAATGTGAATTCTAGTCGGAAAAGGTGTAATTTCTTGACCATGTGATTTCTAAAGATGGTGTGGTTGTGGATCCAACTAAAATTAAAGTTGTAATGGCTTGGAAGCAACCACAGTCTATTATTGAAGTCTGAAGTTTCCTTGAACTAGCTGGATATTATCAGATGTTTATCGTGGGTTTCTATCGCTTAGCTTTGCCATTGACGAAGCTTACTCAGAAGAACCAACCTTTTATGTGGACTTATGAGTGTGATATAAGTTTTCTAGAGCTGAAACGTAGACTCACTTCTGCACCTGTCCTTGCATTGCCTGACTTGCAAAAGGACTTTATGGTATATTATAATGCGTCCAAGCTTGGTATGGGATATGTTTCGATGCAGAATGAAAGGGTAATTGCTTATGCTTCAAGACAGTTACAACCCCATGAAGTAAATTATTCTACTGATAATCTTGAGTTAGCAACTGTGGTTTTTGCTTTAAGATCATGGAGACACTATCTGTATGGTTCGAGGTTTGTGGTCTTTAACAATCATAAAAGCCTCAAATATCTCTTTGATTAGAAGGAGTTAAACATATGCCAAAGACGATGGATGGAATTTCTAAAAGACTGTGATTTTGATTTGAAGTACCATCCTGGAAAAGCCAATATCGTAGCTGATGCTTTGAGTGAGAAGTTTATTCATGTGGTGTATTTGATGCTAAAGGAGCATGAGTTGTTGAAGCAATTCATAAATTTAAATTTTGGTGTTGAACTGTGATCTGATAATGCAATAGTTGTTGGTAACTTGAAGGTTGTTAATGAATTCTTAAGATTGGTGTGTGAACAGTAGAAATTTGACTTATACCTTCAAAAATTAAAGGAACTACAGGCCAAGAGCAAGAATATGATGCTTTCTGAAGGTGTTGATGGTGTTTGGTAAGTTAAAGGAAGAATTTATGTTCCTGAAGGAAATGAATTGAGAAAAAGTATTCCAAATAAAGCATATCACAGTATGTTGAGTATTCATCCTGGTACGATAAAGATGTCCTAAGATCCAAAGTACAATTTCTGGTGGCCAAGATTGAAATGAGATGTGGTGAATTTTGTAACATCTTGTTTGGTTTATCAGAAGGCAAAGGTTAAGCATCAGAAGCCTTCTAGTGTCTTGCAACCTCTTGAGATTCCGGTATGGGAATGAGATTTGATAGCTATGGATTTTTGTTTATGGATTACCTAGGACTCGGGCTGGTCATGATGCTATATGGGTAATTGTTGATAAACTAACCAAGTCTGCCCATTTTCTAGCCATTAGTACTAAGACTTCCCTAGAGAAATTAGCTCAGTTGTATGTGAAAGAAATGGTGAAATTACATGGTGTATCATCCATATCATTTCAAATTATGATCCCGTTTTACCTTACATTTCTATGGTAGTTTACATCAGGAATTGGGATCTGATTTGAAGCTGAGTTTAGCCTACCACCCACAGACTAATGGATAGTCCAAAAGGACTATTCAGAACTTGGAAGATTTGTTGAGAGCATGTGTTTAGAAGCATGGTGGTAGTTGAGAGACTTTCCTTCCCCTGATTAAATTCACCTACAATAACAACTATCACAGTAGCATTGGTATGACCCTATATGAGGCCTTGTATGGTAGAAGGTGTAGGACACCTCTAGGTTGGCTTGAAACTAGTGAGAGTTTGGTCTTAGAGCCTGAGATTATACAATAGACCTCTGAGCAAATTGCCATGATTCATGAGAAAATGAAAGCCGCTCAGGATAGATAAAATAGTTATTATGATAATCAGAAGAGACCACTCAAATTCTAGGTGGGTGATTTTGTGTTCCTGAGAGTTTCAACTTAAAAGGGCGTTGGCAGAGTGTTGAAAAGCAGAAAGCTGAGCCTGAGGTATATTAGGTCATATAAGGTTTTGGAGAGGATAGGTTAAGTGCCCTATAGAACATACTTCCTCATCACTTGGTGAACTTTCATAATGTATTCCATGTATCCCAGTTGAGGAAGTATGTACCTAATCCTGTGGATGAGATCCCTGATGATGATGTTGGGATCAGGGAGAATTTGACCATACCTACTGAGCCTATACGTATTGTGAAAATGTCAATTAAAAGCTGAAAAAGCAAAGAGATCCCGTTGGTAAAAGTAATGTGGAAGCAAAGAAATTATATAATATTTACTTGGGAGCATGAAGACGTGCCGAGACAACAAACAATATCTAGAGTTATTCCATTAAGGTATTTTCCAATCTAAAGTTTGAGGACGAAATTTCTTAAAAGAAGGGAGAATTGTAATATCCTAATTTAAAATTTGGGATAAAATTAAAGTTGCTAACACTAAAATTAATTATTCCAAACAAACTAAATTTCTTAAATTCAATTTCTCTTAATCCCTTATTTTCTTTTCTCACTTTTCCTTTTTTTCTTATACTCCCTCTTTCTCGTGCGTTCCTTACTCTCTTGGTAGCTTACTCATTTCCATTTTCTCCAGATCTCATTAATTGCCATTGCCCCACCGTACCTGTATCTCCCACTCTCATCTCCATCAATTTCATCTTCTTCATCCAAAGATAAATGCATGTAAACTTTCATCATGGGTTCCACGGTGCATGACCCAATTCCGTTTCTTTTTCGTATAGCTTTGGTCATGGTTGCCATAAGGGTACTTAGTGAAGCTTGAGAAACCACTAATTTCACATCACAATCCCTTCTTCTCCTTCCCTTTTGACTATGGAAGATCATGGACCCATTGTTTCTAAAAGCTAAATCATGCATGGGTTTGTGTTGGGAAACACCTAAAGATTAAGTTCAGAAGAAATCAGTAAGGTTTCGGAGTTTTGAGATCGTTTTGGAAGGTCAGCGACAAATGGGTCATTTTTCCGGTAAGTTGATAATTACCAAAACTATATCGAAATGGCATTTTCAACTTCAAATTGCTTGTTTACATAACTTAGGGCTATTAAAATAATTATTATAAATTTTTAGGAGTTACCAGGTAAGCGAAAAACTATATTGGAAGTAATTTGGGTGTGGTTCGTCAGTTGTTGTTTTTTTTTTGTTCCGGTAAGTTTTAATTATTCGGAATCATGACAAAAATAGTATTTAGCTGTTGTTTCGGCAATTGATCATTCAGATTATGGTTAAAGTAATTTTAGGAATTCTTGGGAGGGAAATCAGTTGATCAGATGGTCGTTTTGGAAGCCAGATCATCGAAAGGTATGTTATACACACAGGGGGCCTTTACCACTTGAGTAGCGAATAGGAAAATTGATTTCGGGGTTGGATTTATATTTAATATTGATATAGATGTTGGTTCCTTATGTAGTACAATGATGTATTTCGATTTTGAGTATTGTTGGTGTTGAACTATGTTAATGTTGATGATGATAATGAATTATGTGTTGTTGGCCATTGTTAATGACAATTGGTTTATGTTTGATATTGGTATACTTTGTATGATTTAAAATAATGATATCGATTAGGATTGTGATGGCATGTGATGCTTGATTTATCTATATGATATTGGATTGTGTTGTTTAGCTCCAAATGTTGATTTGATAAATATCAAGTGATGAATGATAATTGTTGAATTAAGATATGAAATAGTTTAGTGGAGCTAGGCTATGATATCAGAATTGAAATTATTTATATGCGATAAGATTTGCATCATATGCATTATTGCATCTTATGACATCATATGCTTTTATTGGCGTTACAATTTGCCTATGAGACTGTCGCTTATAGTGCTACGATTCACTGAATAGAGTTCTCGAGTATCAACACTTATAGTACTATGATTCATTGTGTGGTTACTCAAGGTACCACTGCTTATAGTGCTATGATTCATTATGTGGTAACTTGGATGCCCTTTGCTTACAGTGCTACGATTCACTGAGTGGGTTATCCTTAACACTATGATTTTCCTATTGAAAATTAAGATGGATCCGCATAGCATGCTTTTATGCATTGAAATGAATGATTTTCAAAGTCCATGACATTTATACCTACATTTGGAAACTTTGAGTTATACATAGTGATGGAGTATCGATGATATATTCAGAGATGTATGATTATAATCCTTAGAATCCTTGTGCTTATGGTATTGGAAGATGGATGATTGACTTAGTTATGAAAAGTTTTGATGCTTATTGGATGCAAATTCATGTGTAGATTTGATTATATGTTACAATTATTGTAATTCTTATGTTGAATGAACAATTATAGTATGGTAATCTGTTATAACCCCTGTGGTGCTTCTATTTACTACTTTAAGTTGTACTTACCCCTCTACTTGTGGTTTTAGTGAATTTTCAGAAGGGTGATGATGATGCCACTTAGTGAGCTGGAGGTGGAAAGCATTTGCAGCCATAGTGGATAATATATGTGCGTATGTGTGTGTGTATACTTAGTGTGATTCAAGTTGTTTGATAGCTTTGATGCGTATATGTTGTACATAGCTTGATATATAACTTTTGATGCCTAGAGATGGTTTATGTACATGCATTATATGCCGAATTATGTTTTGTGTTATGAAATATGAAGTTGACAAGTTTAGAACGTGAAATGATGATCCAAAATATGGATACATAAATGTATACTGATATGACCTTGTGTGGTGAATGATGATTATAGTCAAGTATTGAATTGAGATGTTTAATTTGGTTTGTTAAATGTTGAGGCTACTTATTGATAGCTAAATAAATTAGAAGTAGTATAGTTGAAATGTGTTTAAGGCATGGAAGGTGTGTATTGGCTAGTTGTGGTATTGAGTTTTGATAAAACTATGTTAATTAGGTGGATTTGAGCAATTGGATATATGATATTTGAATCTGTGAGGTTTCAAAACCTCCAGACCAATTGTATAACTTAGTGAAATGTACTTGTAGTGTTTTGGTACCAATTGAATGAGTTTAGGTTGGTCTTATGATGTATGATAGTGTAGAAATGGTCCAAATGCATTATGCCACATATCTCATCCATTTTTGGGAATTTTTGAGTGAGGTCAATTTCAGTAGGTCTTAAATAGCGTGATTATGCTTGTGTTAAAGTTTGATGTCATTTGAAGTTGAAATGAATAAGTTAAAGGGGTCTGAAAGTTGGTTCCCAAATGAAATTCTACATAATTTTGTAAAACATTGATTACCATAGGACCATGCTTTTTCCCTACATAGCATGCTTGCGGGTAATCGATTACTAGGTTTGTGAAATCAATTACCTAGGCTCCTGTAATCGATTACCAATGCTAAATTTAGGGATTTTGATGGTCTTTAAATAAGGCAACCCTTATGTTTCCATTGTTTATTGTCAGAGACGTTCTAAAACATAAAAAATTTACTCCAATTTTACCAAACTCCAAGAATAACATGTGAAATTAATAAGGGATATCACATATTTAATTAACAAATTCAATTTTTAAATCAAGTTCAACTCAATTGATTCATGAACCAAGTTCATTGAGCCAATTTAAGTGCTAAACTTTTATGAGTTGGTTTAGTTAGTTGTCAATCTTAACCTTTAAGGTATTAGTAAATGAATTAAAAATAAAAGTTTTATTTATTTATTTAAAAGCATCATCAATCTTCACCTACACTAATTTCTAACACAGTCCATTCTAATAAGAAATTTCTTCTTTTGATTCCCTAAATAATACTTTTGAAGCACTTAAAAAATTAAGTAATATTATTTTATTTTTAATTAAATAGTATCGATAATCTCTCCATACACATTGAGTTTTTTTTTGTGAAATAAGTGTTGGAAAGCAAGAGAACAAATGTTCAAACTCATTTTGTGATTAAACTTTTAAATTAAAAATAAAAAATATTGATTAGTAATCTGAAAATTTTGGTTAAGGAACTATGCAAAATATTCATTTAAAAATATTATTAATATCCATTGGGATGATTATATAAAAATAAACGTAATAAACACTACAAAAAATAGTCAGGCTGTAGTAGTGTTGTTTGATGTTTCACTCTCTCGAGTATCCTTTACATCGAAAATCCAAAAACTAATCCTTAATATCAACTGTAAGAAACTAAACAATAAAATTTTACTCTATTATCTAATATAATTTTCAATGAGAAAATCTTACTTTTTATTTTATTCGTTATACAATATCCTCAACATATTTGTTATTAGGATTTTTTAAATAATATTTTACATTTAATATTTTACCAATTCCGTTTGATTTTCAGTTGAGGAAACGGAAAAATTTAAGGGTTGATATTAATTCTTTACACCATTCGAGACAGTTAAAACTCCGTTTGGGCATAAAATTTATTTTTTGGGTTAATCATACAACTTGATAACCAAACATAAATTGATCTACCGCATCCTGGTCTCCGATCTTTTAATAATAATATTAAGGCAAAAAATTGTACCTACTGAACCTGAGGAATTGTGACCAGCAAAAAAGTAAGGCATAGAAATAATCCAAACTTGAACAGCAAAACAATTATTTTGAGACTTACGTGTAACATTTTGATTCAGCATGAGTCTTGGTATCCGTGCAGATACCAGAGGATCACTAATTATTACTAACATATGGGACCATGCTATTGTAGCCACTCATATAGGTTTCTCACAAGATCTTTTATGGTCAGTATGTATCCATCTTCCATCTGCAAAATCCGCAAACTTATTTGTAAACTATTCAAAAAGGAGCAACTCTTACAATTTCCGGAATCTCAGTTTCAACTTCAATCCTCCAGGAAAAAAAATATATTGATGGTTATTGAATATAATTTATAATCTTTTTGGTTTATTTTAAAATTAAAATATATTATAATTCTACATTATTTTTAATTAAAAATAGTTCTTATTTCTATTTTAAATCAGAATTATTATTTCTCTATTTTTTTAGATTATTAATTCAAAATTGAGTAATAACTAATTTTTTAATTAAAAAATATTGTAGAATTATAATATACTTTAATTTTAAAATTAAAAAACGAATTCACCCATTAAATACAATTGTCTCGATATAAAAGAACTATGGAGTTAAGAAGTGAGTTTAAGCTCTTTAAAGGAGCCACAACTTCATTAGAAATGAATATTTATATTTATGATAAAATAATTATATTTATCTTCATAAATGGACTTATACGCCATAGAGTTTAAGCCATCAAAACACTAGAGCGACTAATTAAACTTTTATATCTTAAATTTTGATCATTTAATAAAATTAAATTTTAACGATTTGGTGTTTTAACTTTAAATTAAAGTTAGTTTTATTGGATTTTTTAATTTTAGTTAGATTCATTCTATATAGGAAAAATATTATGATTTATTCACACATAAAACTTAAAAGTTGTTAAAGAAATATTTGTTGATATGATCTCTAAAAATAAAATGCTAATTCAAATAGTTTAAATTTATACTAATAATTTAATAAATTATACTAGTAAATATTTTTAATGTAAAATTAAGTTATAATAATACCACATCAAATCTTAGTATGATATAAGTTTTATTTCTAATAAAAACTCAAAATATATTCACTACTATTTTATTTTATATTAGTTAAAAAAATTATACTACCTAATACTTTTTTAATAACTTTCAAATTTTATATGTCAGGAAATGAAAATTAATTTTAATGATTTTAGTCTTTCAAATTTCATAAACATATTGCCTTAATTCTTTTGTGCGTAAAATTTCATCATTTTGTGTGTTAAAATATGTTGAAAGAAATGTTTTGTTTAAGAAGAAAAACACAAATTCTTAATAAAAAAAATCTCAGATTCCATCGTAAAATAACGAGATTTAATATAGAGAGTAACAAAATGAGTTAAATAAATTTGAAACTAGCAAAGAATGAAAACTCCATAATTTACCTGAGTAACAATGGTGATGCTAAGCATTGAATCCCCAAAAGGAAGGACACTGCTATGGACAACAAAGAGATGAAGCTTTTGAAACTCGTCGAGCATTTTGAGGAAAAGGCCATTTTGCTTTTGGCAGTGGATGCGAAGGAGCACGTTCTTGTCTGACACTCTTGCTTCCACATGGGGCGGTAAGTTGCTATTGCCACCATCCTCCTCACTCAACCGTGATTTCTTCACCACCACCCCCACAATCTCTATCACTCTCCCATCCCTCTTCTTCCTCTCTTCTTCAAGCAATATCAATCGCTTTTGCAGCTCTTTCACGTACTTTGCAGCGTCTCCTAACACTGAAGCTCTGTCCTTCTGTGCTACATTCACAATATTAATTACAAATATTAATTTCGATATCTTTTATTTACTTCTAAATCCCAGAACAGTTTATGTTCCACCGGAAGCTCTGTTATGGCTAACAAGTGGATGTCACTTTTGGAATCATAGTTTATTTTAATTTATATGTTATTTTAAAAATTTGAAGTTCTATAAATTATTTTTAATTCCTTTTTTATAGGTGTCTCTGATTTGGTTTGTTATTCGTTTGTTGGGTTACTATTTGTTTTGCTTTAATAAGAAAAGAGTTTATTGTGTGATGGATGAAGACTTATTTTGTTTACAGGTTTAGATTCTTACGATGGTTTCCAAGTTTTTTTTGTTTGGTTATGGCGGGAGAGCCATGGATATGGTTATCGCGGCTCTATTTAGTTGATATGAAGATAATGGACGAGTGGTGAGCAGATAGTTGATGTGGGTCGTTACTATGGTTATGAAAATAGGTCAGATTTATAAGATCAATCTGAATTTATTTGTAAAATAAATAGATTTAATAATTAAAAATAAAAACAAAAAGAAATCACCCTTATTTAGTCTCCAGTTATAAACTAATCATATATATTAATACTATTAATTATAAATTGTAAATATTATAAAATAAAATAGATAACCCGTTAAACCTAAAACAAACCAAGTTTAAATAATATTAAAAAGTTTAATTTCTTCAGATTTTTTTTTTAATTAAAATTCACACTCAAAATCAAGTTCAAACTCAGTTGAATAGGACAAATATTAAGGTAGTAAAGGAAGATAGTTGAATATGGCGGAGAGAAGATGAGGGAAATAAAGACTTCAACAACACAGTTAATTAATCGAGATCGATGACAAGACAGGTCGTATGTTTCAGGAAAAAAAAATAGCGTGGCTTAAAGTAGATCACACATAGAAACAAGATACTTAAATAATAATTTATCCAATATTTTATAAAATTTTTATGGGTTCCTTACAACTTTACATAGATAAGTATTAGAAAAAAAAATTGTTTGAATTTATTTTAAAAAGTTATAAAATATCATATTAATATTAATTTTAAATAAAAATATTTTTTTTTATTTCATAACGGACCAGAACAACCAATTTTATATTGAGTATCTGTTTTTATTGAAACAGCAAACAGAATTTTCATTCCAAGCACCTAAGCATAAGCAATACTTAATATAAACAAAACTTTTATGTTGGTATTATAATTACATCAGTATCTTAACTTGTAAATTTCAAGACAAATATGTAGTTATAGTTTAATGCAGTTATTTTATTATTGAGACTAATAAATGTATGCATATGAATGTTAGAGAGAACCTTCTTAAAGCCAGGAATAAGAGCTGCAAGTTCAGCCAAATTACGGCTGATCTTTTCTCTCCGTTGCCTCTCAGCCAGGATGTGATCGGTTCCTTGGCCTTTGATGTTTTCAGTTTCGGAGTTTTGGTTTTCCGATGACCCTTTTGGTGTTTGAGATTGAGACAAAGGTTGTTGAATGTTGGTGATGATCATGCAGGATGAGTTCCCATTCGTTTTAGTGGGTCTCTCCAAACTGGTTTCTTCTGTGAACGAGTTCCTGACAGTACTTTCTGGAGACAAAGGTTGCTGCAAGTTCTTCCCCTTCACGGCACATGCTATTTCATGAAGAGGAAGCAACTCTGCATCATCCTCAGCAAGCAAATTTAGGTGCCATTCTTCGAAATAATTGGAATCCCCCATTTCCTTCAAAGGCTGAAATGTATGGTAATAGTATTAACAATACTATAATAAAAAAATGTTTGTGCATTAATTAAAGATGGGAAATGTGATAAAAGAACTTTTGTTACCAAATCAGATAAAAAGGTGAGTGGTGGTGCGTCCATGGATGTGTTCCACAGTAATGTCTGGGAAAGTTGCAAAGAGCTGGTTTTGTTTTAGTTTCCCATTGGGCATGATATCCTCGTGGCTTCATTACAGTGATCTGGTCAATTATTTTCCTTCCGCAGTTTGGGGACCACGGGACCATTAAATGGAAAACAGACAGATTTTATAAATCATACTATCCGCATAATTGTAGTAGTAGGTCCTTGATTCTTTTTTGTGTGAATTACGATGTTCCGCTTCAAATGGTCCTTAAATCGGGGTTTTTATCTATTTGGGCTTTTTTTTAAAAAATAATTATGATTTTAAGCCAATTGAAAAATTATTTATTTGTCTGTGTGTTTTAGTCACATCAATATATTAATGTATTAATGTTAACGTATATAAATTATTTATATTAATATATATATTAAAATATTATAAGAATAATTTAATTTATAAATTATATATTTTAATATTTTAATATATGTAATATTAACGTGTGATATATATATATATATTGTAAGTTTTTTTATTTTATGTATGTGTATATATATATAAATATAAGAATAGAAAATATTATATTTAATAGTATTCCTTATTTAACTCAATTAGTTGTTCTAGTGGTTGTGGTATTAGAATATGATTTATGGGTGACAAGTTTGATTCCTGGTGTGAGCGATTTTATTAATTATTTTCTCTTACCTGACATGTGGAGAATTAGGCCTAAAACCATAATTTTTTTTTAAAAAAAAGTCCAAATGGGTCAAAAACCCCCTTAAATCGTGGGGCCATGATTGCTCCTTTTGTATCACAATTCAACTAGAAACGTTGATTTGATGTTAAGACATAATGGACGTTGTAGATTTGGCAACTTGAGAAACTTACAAAACCAAGTTCTATCTTTTAAGAGCCTTAGATTTCGTCCTTCAAACTGGCTATTTTTTACGATGGCCTTTAATAGACCCATTAATTTTAGGTCCATTAATGTTTGATTAATTTTTGAAAATGAATGGATTTGATTGTAACCCAAAAATGGTCAAATCAGTCATTTGGTTAACTCAAAATGGACGGAACCTATACTTTTTATAAAGAGGTTTTATGAGATAGTGGAGAAATCTAGGTATCAACCTCCTATGATTCCCTTTAAAAGCTTTACCTCCATCATGACCAATCAGCTCATTGTACTCAAATTTTAATTTTTATATTTTAAAACTTTAAATTAAAATTATACATTTTAGGCTAATCAAATAAATTTCTCTCATTTCTCTTTTTTCATTCCCTGTTATTTTGATTTCATCCTTTTCTCTTTCTCTTTCTCTATCACTTCTCTTTTCCTTTCTTTGTTTCTCTAAACCCTAATCTGAAGCATCATACCCAAATTTCTCCGATTGATATTAGGCTAATCAAATAAATTTCTCTCTTTTATCTTTTTTTTGTTCCATCCTTTTCACTTTCTCTTTCTTTATCATTTTTCCTTCTCTTCTCTTTTCCTTTCTCTATTCCTTTAAACCCTAGACTAGAGCATAATCTCATTAAGGGAAATGAAGCATTTTTTCGATCAACCATGTACTTGATCTCTAATGTCCCGTACCAAACAATAACCCTTCCGTCATATACCTTTATCATGAAGTCCCAAACCCATGGGGAAATACCAAGCGTAAGTTTTGTGGTTTATGGTAGGTAAGTTTCCCCCAAATGTTAGTACATGTATTTTTGCAAGATTGTGAAGTTTCTTTGTTCCTCTATTTCTTCGTAATGTTTAGGCAACCTTGGTTTGCTTCGGTTCTTGGAAGTGGTAAATGCTCGTTGTCTTGAATGGAATCTCCCAACATTATACTTGCATCTCTCATCCTTATCGACGATACCAAAATCCGTCATCCTTTTTTGCATCTCTATCTAATTTATGTATTGAGTTATTACATGCCAAGCTTGCCTAAATGTGTCATTTTTTTTGTTTCCTATTCCTAATTTTCTCGTCAATATTTGATATTTAATTATTTAATGAAATGATTAATTAATTAATTAATATTTTTGCCAATGCATTAATACACCATTATTAATGCGTAAAGAATTAAACACATCGAAGCAGTAAATGATGCGGTTGGGACTCTACCCTTTTTGGTACAAAACACCTTATTTACGATTCTTCCTCTACAAGTTTTTAACTCTTATGTATCTTTCTCAATCATCTTTATACAAGGAAAAAATGTTTGATGTCTAGCAGGTGTGACCTTGTGAAAGACATCAATGTCAGATTTGATCACAATATATGAGGGTCAAGGTTTGAGTGATTCACCTGTGGAGGTTTAGTTCATCTAAGTTCCCCAATGAAAAATCAATGATCAAAATGATGGTTATCGATGAACATGTAAGTGGTTTCCTGTGTGCTCCTATACTTTTTTATTGCAATTCCTTGGTTTTCCCAGGATTACTAACCCGTTGTTTGGTTTAGTACTTGATTGTTTTTTCCATAATCATACATCTAATATAGGGTGATAGGATACATTGTACTATCAAGAGCATGCACACTTATTTGTTTAAGGATAAGGTGGAAGAAGGGAATGTATATATGCTCTCAAATTTGTCTGCTAGTCTCAACGACATTCCTTACATGGTAACTACTCATGAGTCAAGATTATTTTTCAAGTGAGACGCTCAAGCCCGCCTTATCAACGACTCTATCATTGTCGTGAATGCTTTTAACTTTGTTCCATTCATAAGTATTTTGGAAGAAATAAAGAAAAATGCTAGATACATGGGTATACGAGACTATTCTTGCTTTACCATGATCTTGTCTCGCTTAAATGTTTTACTTTATACCCTATATGTATATTACACCATTTCTTTAAGGATGTAAATATAATTGACTTAGTTGTTGCAAAGGGAGAATTGATTGAGTTAAAAAAATATGGAATGCTTTATGAGTACATTGTTTTAGAGCTAGTTGACCTTGGGGTATGGGAATATATTATGTCCTTTGTTTCTTAATTTAACCTAAAATATTTTATATTTTTAAGAGTACTAATATTTGCTTGATTCCAATAGGGAATGGTTCAAGACTTCACTACACGTAGTAAGGAAAATTTGCTCACATGTTTGTTAAATTCATTTAACAGGATTATAGTCCTCGCTACATTATTATTCTTCAATTTGGCAAGATGAAGAATTTTAAAGGTACATTGTCTGGTTATTTTAACGTAATTTGTCATTAAAAAGCAAATTGCCTCGACCAATGTGTATTGTGTTTTTATGGTTGGTTGTAGGCATGATGGGTGTTTCAAATACCAGCCACTCCTCAAGACTTTATGTAAATATTGATATTTTTGAAATCGAGAGTTTTAAGTTAAGGTTTGTATATGTACATAAGGATACAAGTTTAGTGTAACAAATTTATGACTCGATGTGGGCATTAGAATTTTAAGTTCTAAGATCCATTCCAGCCAACGAATAACCCATATCCAAAGCAATCACGTAACAAAATAATTGAAAAATGAAGAAAAACAGAGCTTTGAAAAATGTACTCCATGGCTAGGCCCTGGTGGAAACCATGATCATGGAGCAATTAGGCCGAAAATCATGTTTGAAGGGTCCAGAGCAAACCATGGCCATGGTTCATGTCTGGCCCATGAATTGTTGCATTTTTATGCTATAAATAGGGGTAAAGGGGCTTTATTTTAAAGTACTCGCTCTCGAGGAGTAAGAGGCACTTGTATAGGCATAAAGGGTGACCCAGAAGGACTCTTTTCAAGGATTCTCAAGGAGGAGAACATTGAAGGAACGAAGGATTGAAGACTCTGCATGTCTTGGAGTTTGTTTTAGATTTTTGGTATACCTTTAATTTAATTCTTTAAAATCCTTATTTTATGAGTTCTATGGATTCAATGAACTTTTGTGATTCTTTGTTTACCATAATTGGCTAGAATCCTTGTTCTTGGGATTTAGGATGTGACTTGTAATGTAATTGGTGAAATCCTTATTGTTTTATCAATTAAATCCATGTTTGCCTTTAATTCTTGATTGCCTTATTTGCTTGTTGGCCTAGACATAGGTATGAGTTATCTTTAATTAATTCTAGGGATGGACTTAACTGTGAACCTAGTTAATTTAATTCAAGAATTGAACCTAAGATTGAATCTGGAACTTTATTTAATCTTTGAGGATCAAAGTTTTCATAATAATTGAATTAAGGAATACATTGAAAGGTGAACCTTTTCTAGTTGTTGTGTTAATTCAAGACTTCTATTATTCTTTATAACTTGGTTCTCAAATTAAACGACGGTTTGTTTAACGACTAAGCAACCTATCAAAACTCTAAGAAGGGAAAGTTAGAACTTTAGGGGGTTGGTCTTGGTAAACTAGAAAGTAAAAGATAAGATAAAATCTCTAAACACCTTTACAAAGCAATTCGTAACCTAAAAATGCCACGATGCGTTTTAATTGAATTCATTCCCGGAGAACTTCTAATTTGCACTTTTTAATTTGTTTTTGATTTCTCTACATACAATCTTTATTCTTGCCTGTTTAGATAAAGAGGATCATTATTTTGAGTACTTAAGAACATGGTCCCCTATGGAGATGATGTTTTTTATATTATATGACAACCCTGTATGCTTGTGGTGTTTCATGTACCTTCTTAGTTGCGAAGGTGATTCATTGTTATAGGTAAGAACCGATATGAACTTGTTCATGATAAGATTGAAGGACCCATTTGAAAATTGATCACTATTCATTGAAGTTCATTCAGGTGGACCTAATTCATAAATACTGAGAATATGTATCTGTTTATAGCCATAGCTCATCTTGTAGACATTGTTCAATCCCCCATGACTATTCCCTTCTATTTTTCTCTAATCTACATGCCCTTCTTTTGCTTGACCTCTACTTAGGAAAGTTATTTTGATCTTTTTTTGAATTAAGAATGTGTAGTCCTAAATATAGGGTTTGAGTCAATCTTAGATGGGAATCAATTTAAAATTTAATCTCTTTTTGTATACGAGAGTAAAGTGGAGAACTTATTACTTTTTTTACGGTGAAGTAAACTCTATCATTTATGATGACTGGTGAGTAGAATTTAAGTTAAATGAGAATTGAGACATGTCAATGAAATATTTTTAGGTGGATTATGTAGTTTTGTGCTAGAACTTATTTCTAGAAATAGTTTAAGATACACCTTATGAAACAATGTTGTTACTTTGATTTACCAAGTTAGTGTAGTTTCACACTAAGCTCTACAATTTAATAAACATATAATTATTTGAAAACTTTCTTGACATGAATTTCTAACTATCTATCTAGTGTTTGAAAATTTTTAACTTGATATTTAACTTGATAAGGCAAATGTCTTGGCTGATTTACCTTAATTGTTGATTTAGCATCTATTTGTTCTTGCATTGGGTATAGGTATCTTTAACATGAATTATTAGCTAAAGGCCACTATGTTCTACAACAGCACAAATGCATACGCACATATATAGTGCATTCTTCATACCATGACAATAACTAATGAAATTTTAAATCAAATAATACTCAAACATATATTGCACCTATGTTGCATAGGTATAGGCATGACATCGGTACCGGTACGAAAAGGGGATGAGGTACAACTTTTTTCTAAAATCAATGGTATGGGTTTGACTATACACTTATAAAGAAATTAAAAATTAAATCAAAGCTATAACAAATTCAACTAAATGAGTAACTAGTGAAATTTTAAATTAGAAAACACATAAAAATATATTGAGTGATGCTTTCCCAAAATGCATAGCTTTAGGACCTATTTTCATTATAATTGTAAGATTTTTATTAAGAGTTATTTTATTTTTTTAGTATTTTTATTTTTTAAACCATCTACTTTTGTTTTTTTTTGTTTTATGGATAAATGTATATAAAAAAAGTCAAATTTTGACCAAAAAAAAGGATATAAGATAACCAAGACATTTAAGAGTCTAAAAAGCCTAGGGATCAAACCCAATCAATCAAAAGAGAAATCAGATAGCGTAAAGGAGCCTCTGGCCAACTCCAAAACGAGGGCATGAGTGTGCAAGCCAGGCGGCGGAGTTGCTTGAGCAGCATTTTATATGTAACTTTATGACATATGTGATTGTATAGGTACATTTAATAATGATTATGTATGTTTCATGTGCTACACATACGTAAAATAATTAAATAATTATTATAATAAATATAATTAATTTTAAGATATTTTAGAATAATTAACAAATAAGAATGTTTATATTTTTTAAACTTGATTTAAAATTTGTATGGTTAAAAAATAAAATAAATCAAATTACAGATTATAATTGTGGTATATTTTGAAGTGAAAAGATATTTCGACATATATTAGAAGTCTCACATCCCCCATCTCATAATATGAGACATGGTTTAAATACCTATTAGGCTATTCCTCACATTGCCAATTAGTTTTGAGATGGAACCTTAACATGGTTTCAAAGGCACGACTTAACTTTTTTTCGTCTTCATTGGAGGGGCGTGTTGATCAGGTTGTTGAGCCTAAATTTGATAGAAAATTGATTTATTTACTATAAAGTTAATTGAATCAATATGTCATATTATTGATACTATAAAATGTTTATGTTTATGTTTTAGAAAAAATAATTCATAAATTTCATAATACAAATTTTATTTAAGAAATGTTTCTCATGCTAGTAGGAAATATTTTTTTCCTAATTAGCCGTAAACTTGAAAACATAAATTAAAGTAAATTAAATCAACCTAAGAAATGGCTAATAAAATGATCATGATAATTTAATAAGTAATTTAAATATAAATAAAAGTATCACGGTGACCACCTAAACCAATAAATCAAAAGAGAAAAGGATATTAATATTTTAACCATTATCAAACAGATTAATTAAGTTCATAGGACTAAACTTGGAATGTTAATTTATTGTTTGGAGAAACCAATAAACATAAGTATTAAATTAATTACATTTATTGGTCTTGATGATTCAATTAATTTAACCTCTAAAAAAATCAGATAAAGTGTATTTTAATTAGGACATGTTAATTTAAATTATGATAACATCTTAATTTAAAATTTTACAATATCTTAATTGAAATTATTGTTTAATCATAAACAATTAAACTAAAGTTGACATGACCGTAGTACATAAGAAATATATTATTAGTCATAAGTCTAGATAATAAAAATTTGAGCAAGTTAAATTGACATAAGAAATGTCTAATGGAACACTTTCATAAGTATTAAGTTAAAATAAAAATTTTATATTCAGTTGGTTGTGTTTAATTATTTTTTTAGAGAATACATAAAATATAATTCATAGTTCTGGTGGATTGAGGAAGATGGTACTGGATAAAGCCCACAAAAGCATGTTGAGTATCCACCTGGGTACTACAAAGATGTATCAGGATTTGAAATTGAGTTTCTGGTGGCTAGGATTGAAGAAAGATGTTGTTGAATATGTTGCTTCATGCATTATTTTTCAGAAAGCTAAGGCTGAGCACCAGAAGCCATCTGGGGGATTGCAACCTCTTGAGATTCCCTTATGGAAGCAGGACAAGATTGCTATGGATTTTATATATGGTTTACCTAGGACCCGAGCTGGTCACGATGCCATTTGAGTTATTGTTGATAGATTGACGAAGTCTACACATTTCTTGCCTATTAGTATGAGATACTTATTATAGAGACTAGCATAATTGTACATCAGTGAAATCGTTCGATTATATGGTGTTCCATCTAGCATTATGTCAGATAGACATCTGAGGTTCACTTCTCAATTTTGGGGGAGCTTGCACTAGGAGTTAGGCTCGAAGCTCTGGTTGAGTTCGGCCTATCATCCTCAGATTGATGGGCAGACAGAGCGTACTATTTAGAGTTAGGAGGACTTCTTAAGGTCCTGTGTGCTAGAGCATGGTGGTAGTTGGGAGAAATTTTTCCTACTAATTGAGTTTACCTATAATAATAGTTACCACATCAGCATCAGTATAGCTCCATTCAAGGCTTTAGATGGCAGGAAGTACTGGATGCCTCTGTATTGGTTGGAGACCGGTGAGAGTTTGATGTTGGGGTCTAAAATTATGTAACAAACTACAGAACAAATTGAAATGATTTGTGAGAAAATAAAAGCATCCCAAGATAGACAAAAGAGTTACTATGATAATAGGAGGAAACCACTCAAATTTTAGGTTGGCAATTTTGTATTCCTTAAGGTTTCATCTCAAAAAGGGATTGGTTGAGTGTTGAAAAATAGAAAACTGAGCCCGATATATATTGGACCCTATGAAATCTTGAAGATGATAGGTTCACTGGCTTACCAGATTGCATTTCCTCCTCATTTGGAAAATCTTCACAACATGTTTCATGTGTCTTAGTTGAGAGGGAAAATATAACTATACCTGCTGAGCCTACACATATTATGGAAAAATCGATCAAACACTTGAGAAGTAAGGAGATTCCATTGGTAGAAGTGGCTTGGAAGTAAGGAAACTGTACCACATTGACTTAGAAATGTGAAGATGTGATGAGACAGTAATATCCTAAGTTGTTTAATTGAGTTATGTGATATTTTAAATTTCAAGGATGAAATTTTTGTAGGAGGGAGAATTGTAACTTCTTGATCTTAATTACTGGTTAATTTTATAAATCAAATAATTAAATTGGGAGTGTTAAATTAACCAATGGCAGGTATTTTAATTTTTGGAATCTATCTGGGTAATTTTTAGGTAACCTAAAGTTACCGAATTGGTTTAAATTAACTAAACATGTAAAAGGACTAAACTACTCCTAACTTCTTAATAGCTAATTGTAATTTCACTCTCCCTCAATTTCTCTTAATCTTGTGCATGCTATAGGAAAGGAAAAAGACCATTGCTTTCTCCTCCACCACCCGCGACAACCACCATTCCACCTCCATCTATTTCTTTTGATTTTTCATTAAAGTAAAGTTAATATTCAAGTTTCATTTTCTTCTACCTCTCTCACGGGTAGCAAGTAAAGGCTAGGGTCCTTCATTTTCTCACATTTTCAAGGTAAAAACCCCATGAACCCCACTTCGGCTTTTGCTAGTTTTTGAACCCTATTCGTAAATTCTTCAAATTCCATGATTGTAGTGAGTTTTGAAGCTAATCAAGAGTATGGGTAGCAAATTTGAAGGTTGAGGTTTTGTTAATCCACTTGTTAGAAAGGTAGATTCATGACCCATTGTGGGATTCGGTTCTCATTTACGGGTTCAAACCTTAATTCCTTTATTTTCATGGTTTTAGGTTTCTTTACAACTAATTCGGAGTTGTAGGCAGCGTCGGGGCTTCGTGGGATCAAGTATCAGGAATCGTCAATGTGTTCGATAAGTAAAACACTTATGAAGCTTTTCCATTTTGACAAACTATTAGTGATTGTGATGTTTTGGGTTATCGATGGGTTTGAGAATAGTTAAATTATATGAGTTTGGTGGTCGGTTTATTGATCAACGAATTTGGATAATTATCTTGGTGTAGGTTTAATTTAGAAAAACGTTCAGAAAATATGATTTGGAATTAGAAATCTTAGATTCCAGGTAGGGAGGACATTTATATTTTAAATGTATGAATTATAAACAGATAAGGGATATAGATGGGTTATATATTATATGATGATTTATTAATAATTGGGTGAAAATTGATAATGTTGATATTGATTTGATTATGGGTATATCCCCTGATGTTATGGTTATTTATATGATTAATGTTTATTGGATGCCATTCATATGTATTTGCTTGATAAATAGATGATATGGATAATGTTGTATTGGATTGCAATGGTTGATGATGATATAAATTGATGATGTTATGTGATTGATGATAAATATAATGATTGAGCAAGCTTTGGATAACTTACTTAAAATTGTGAATATTGATTGCAATTGCGTGATCTTGTGGCATGCTATGCATAATTATAGAATTGAAATGTGGACCCTTGGTGATGGTAATTAGGTGGTTTAGTGATGATTGATGATTGTTTAACATAGCATTTGCATTAAAAGGACACATATAATGTTGTAGGGGATTTGTGATGCCGGCCTAGATGGGAGGGCGGCCTTTGGAATTGCACAGACCCTATGGTGGTTTCCTTTGTATTGAAGAAAAGTCTGGATGAAAAGAATTTTCCTAAGTTATCTTGGACCATACCCCAACTTTTAGTACCTTCAGATTTGTTAATATCACACATCAAGAATTTTCATTAGTAAGTGAAGTCTGTACATTTCATGACTGATCAATGTGCCTAAGTATTTCAGATACAAGTCTTAAGCTATGAAACAAAGGGGGAGTACCAACATTCCAAAAGTCTGGTGGGATAATCAAAAGTCTGGTAGAAGCATACTATTGAAGTTGGAACGTTTTCACTTAAAAGAAAGAAGATCCATTCTCAACGTTCTTAATTCTATTTAAGTGATAAATTGGGATTTATACACTTATCATATATGTGTACTTATACTCAAAGAACGCAAGGAACAAAATCAAGCTTAGCAGCAAATGTCAATGTACCTACCTCTGCACATAATAAGAGAAAACTGAGCATATTCAGAAAAATTGTCAGGATATCTCAGATAGCCTTTTTGGCGTTGACTTTTGATCTTTCGCTTAATCAAGAAGTAAAATAAGAATGACTTTATGCATTGGAAATGCATGAGAAACCATTTCCATAAAAGAATTGAAGAAGCCTACTACTATACCCATGAACCTGTAACAACACCAAGGTCTGGTACTCAAAAGCTTAATGTAAATACCTTCAAAGGATTTCCAACGTCTATATCTCGTTCCAAGAAGTAGCAACAGTCATATCCTCCATCTTCTATATATAATAAGGAAGATTGAACTTCAAAAAATACAATTGACAGATAGAGAGAACTTTCCAAGCAATCATTCAATATTTCTCTTGAGTCAAAATTCTCTTTGCGTTCATTCTTCTCTTGTAAGACAGAGACCTTCTTTTCTTGTTTTGCCTCTAGTAGACCTTGGTCTCATGTCAAAACTTAGTGTACAATTCCATTTGTATATTTGTCATACACTAAGTTCTAAGAGTTAATCTTCTCCCATAAACAACTTGTAAAGTTTGGTGTGTTAGCCAAGGCCTCAATACTCAAGAGGGGGGGGAGGTCAATTGAGTATTTCAAATTTTTACGCGGAATCCCTTTCAAAACAGTTCTTAGTACACAAATGATGTAATATAAAAGGTAATAATTATAAAGCACATATCATACTAAAATATTTTGAGTTGAAGAGACAATATTCAAGAATTGATTTTGATAAACAAGGCAAGTTATTAGTTTAGGCAATTCTTGAAATACTTGGCATGCAATAATTAATTCCAATATAAATTTAACTTAAACAATTTCTAACAAATTAATTATGCATAAATAATTTACCAAGTTATTAACAATATTATTCAACTCACTTATGTAATAATTAAATCCAACAAGATTTAAGTAAATTAATTCAAGGATTTAATTTAAGCAATTTTAACATACTAATTAGTTATAAATA
Source organism: Clitoria ternatea (assembly GCA_037962975.1). Classification (NCBI taxonomy): domain Eukaryota; kingdom Viridiplantae; phylum Streptophyta; class Magnoliopsida; order Fabales; family Fabaceae; genus Clitoria; species Clitoria ternatea. The sequence goes on along the minus strand of CM075670.1, from coordinate 17,450,000 downwards.
TTTTAGCATGCAATTTAAATTCACAATAATAAGGAGTTTAAGGGAAGAGAGAATTTGCAAACTGATATAACAAGTTCCACCACCCCGGTGTACGTCTCGCTTTCAAGTAACCCACTTGAAGGATTTCCACTATTGAGAATTAGAGATTACAAGCTTTGAGTAATTGTCTCCTAGTTTCCCACACTCAAGAACCCAATCCTCACAAGCAACGGGCAACCCACCCAATCTCACAATCTCTCAATAACCCAAAGGTTGAACTCCAACCTTTGTGACCACTCAACCTAGAGTGAAACCTTAGTGTTTGGTGTTTTGGTTTACAAGATTTTTCTCTCTCACTAGAGTAGATATACAACTTGAAGCTCTCACAAAATAATAATAACTCTCACAGGGAGGATATGCAAATTTAAGAACACTTAAATATTTTTCTCTCTAACTCTCAAATAATTCTTAAAAGAGAAATATGCAAATTATGAACCTAGAGAAATTTTGCAATGAAGAGGAAGGAAAAAGGAAAATCAGAGGAAATGCTTCTCTGATGCTTGATGTGTGTTTGAAGTGTAATTCTTTCTCCTATTTATAGCTTCACAAGGCATGCACTCTTGCTTAATTAATTCCCTTCAATGTGGTGCAACATGGTTCCGTTGCGTTTTTAATTCCATTCGACATGGTGGTGCATGGTTCTTTAATTATAAAATTTGTAGTGCCATCTGTAGCTGTCTCCACTTGAATTTAAACTGAATGAATCGGTGCATGAATGGATTCCCAACGTGTATTTTGGCCCTGATACAGCGTGTGAATTGATTCCTTAAGGTGTGAATCGATTCCTTCATGATTCCAATAGGCATGAATCGATTCCTTGTGTTGGTGAATCGATTCCTGGGTTAATTCACAGAGCATGAATCGATTCCTTCTATGTTGAATCGATTCCCATGTTAGTTCACAAGCATGAATCAATTCTTTGATCAAATGAATTGATTCTCAGGCTGTATTATTTGCTTAAATCGATTCCTAGATGTCATGAATAGATTCCTGGTCCTGTTGCTTCGCATTTTAATGTATTTTTGATCCCTTTGTTCATGATTCTTCATGCTTTCTTTATTGATTCATCATTCTTCAAATCCATTGATATATTTCTTGATTCCTTGAACATTTTGTTTGTCATAGTCAAAACCTGTATCAACATATAAACACATGGTATATTACCAGAAGCTGCTAGTATGGGAAACAGTGTTGGCCTGAAGAGGCTTTTGAAAGAATACTTGGGTTAAGCCAAGAGTAGCTTGTTGAAAGAATACTTGGGTTTAAGCTAGAAGTGGCCGGAGTCAAGAATACCTATGGCACCGGTCTGGTGCTGTTATTGTAAAGGAGATTTTACAATAGTGGAAATCCTTCAAGTTAGAAGGGACTAGACATAGCTTCTGTGTTGGAAGTGAACCAATATAAACTCTCGGTGTTAATCTTTCCTTTTTACTTCATCTGATTATAAGTTTTTATTTGGTTCAATTTTCCATAAAAAGAGTCTGTGACTTATTCAACCCCCTTCTAAGTCTGACTCTGATCTATCACTTTGGCTTCCATAACCGCCTTGATTGGGCTAGAGGTTGGCCCGTAACACCTGAGTTGAAGTGCCGCTGTCATTGAGAATGATTGGTATTGCATTATGGGTAAGCGATTCGGTACCAATTGTTACGATAATTTTGTGGTATAATACAAACTTAAGCCAAAGCTTGGTATGTAAGGAAGTGAAGTGTTCAAATAAGAGAATCAAGTTTATATAATATGAACTTAATGGAATGTTTATGCCAAGTTTAAACACAGTAATTGTAGTATAGTATAGATGTCGTTCCACTGAGGAGGTGTTGGTTTGAAGATCTTAGTTCTTGAATTGAATTTGACAAAAGATTTGTTTTGATTTTGTTGTGCAAAAGATTGAATACAAAAGAAACAGCAAGTGTTGAATGAAAATAATGACAGTAAAGTATTTGGGTAAAAATCAGATTTGGAAAACTGGGATTGGTTTCATCGCATCTCACCTTTCATAAGCTGAATAAATTGCATGTATGTAATTTGAAATGATAATTTCTACATCACAATCAAAGTCATTTGTATCGATCCCTCGACTACAAAATTCATAAGAATGATTTCAAACCGCTGATCCCTCAGTCACTTTGAAATCATTCCAGCATTAGCGATCAATTGTTTTGATGTTCATTGTGTTAGATGCCATCCCTGGTCAGCTACTCACAACGAGTATTTCATTCAAATCTGCTTTCAAAAGTTACTTCCCAGTATACTTAAGAAAACTTAAACAAGAAAATAGTGATCAAGTACCTTCAGGCATTAATAGCAGAATGAAATACAGAAAGTATCAAATCTCATTAACATACATAAAAACTTACAGCGGCATTACTTCAGGTTTGAATTGATTACACCCAATCCCAATAAAGGAAAATTAGCTAATCATGCTTTGCATTTTCACTTCAACAAAAATTGGAAATGAATACAGAATGAATGGTGGGATGCAGGAGATGTGTTTGATGATATGAAGGAGATAATCCAGCAGAAGATGATGATCTGATCCCTATTCTCTGCTTGATTTATAGGGATTATGTTTTAGCTTTTCTTTTCCCACTTGCGTAGAGCCCATGAAGAATCATTCAGAAACATGCAGAAACACACCAAGGTGGGTGAGTTGGCATCGCACTATTGGTTATTATAAAATTAAAAATCCCATGCTGCATGAGTCACGCTTGAGCTTGCTGGTCTTGCTCAAGCGTGAGAAATCTGATGTTCACTATTTTTCTTACGCTTAAGCCCAGCTCAGCCAAGCTCAAGTGAGCTCGGGTTCAGGCTTTGCTATTCATCATTCACGCTCAAGCGTGGAATGCTTGTGCTCAAGCGTGAGGTTCTCTTTTCACTCAAGCCATGCTCAAGCGCTCTTCTTCTTAGACCACGCTCAGTCTACGCTTAACTCACGCTCAAGCGAGCTCGGGGTTGCGCTTGAGCGTCCCTTGCTTACGCTTAAGCGTGGGGGGGGGAACCTGATGCTGAGTCTTCTTTTCTTTAAGTTTTTCCAAGCCACGCTTGGGTGCCTTCCAAGCTATGCTCAAGCGTGAGGCCTTCTCGCCCAAGCGCCCCCTCTTTCGCTCAAGCGTGGAGGGGGTCCTACTGTTATTTGCTTCCTTAAATATACGCTCAAGCGTGGAATATGCCACGCTCAAGCGTCCTTGGGCTTTACGCTAATGTTTCTTGGTTTCTTCAGGACTTTTGGCACCTTTCTTCAAAAACTTTGACAAATCAAGCTCTTTTACACAATGTGTCATTTGTAATAAAAATCATGCTCAATTAATTACTAATTCAGTTAAAGTCTTTACAAAATGAGTTTAATTGAAATATTAAATCAATGTATAATAACACTTTTCACCAGTAAAAAGATCTATGATATATGTTGAGAAAATTAGATACTACAGTATTAATCCCATCTATGACTTTGACGAATATGATTGCATGAGAGATGATGTATATGTATGTATGTATGTCAGTTATGTTAAATGGTAAATTCTTGATTTGATGATAAATTGATGAATAATGTGATCAATGTTAGAACTAGATAGGTAATGACATGAATTGTGGTTTAGTCTAGTTCAATATTTGTCATTTAACATATATATACTCACCCTTAAACTTGTGGTTTATCAATGAACTTGGATAAAGATGAAGAGTGGTGAATGGTCACATGAGGATCATTGGAAGAGCTAGTATATATATATGCATATATTTTATCTAGCTTGGTATTATGTGCCTTGGTCGGCTCTTGATATATATATTTTTTGTATAGCAGACTAGGTATTTGACAATCTCATTAGAGGTTTAGACTTGATTTTGATAACAAATTATGAGTTTTAATGATGTTGATATGCATATCTGTGAATGATGGTGTAGATAAATTAATGTTCATGCCCAGGAACTGCTTGTATATTGTATCTATTAATAAATTGATATGATGGGCAAGAATTGTAATTAGCATAATACATGTTAGATACTTGAATGAGATAGAGATGGTTTGGTAGAATGGACTTGGTTAATGGCGTGTAGAATTGTTGAAAAATTATGCATGAATAGGAATTGAACAGATCAAAACGAGATCCATGAGATTCTAGAACCTTTAGATAGGCTCAATAGTTTATATATGATGTTTAGAATGTTTGAGGGTTCAAACGGTCCAAATTGGATAGGAATTATATGGTTTGGTCCCATGAAATGACCTAAACATATTTTTGCGCACATCTCTGTCATTTTAGAGAATTTTTTAGTGCGGATAGGACTAGCGAGTCATAAATAAGGTATAGTTCCTACCTGTAAAATTTGGTTCGATTCCAGAGAGGTTTGGGGAGTTTGGGTACCCGAGTAAATTGAATTTTTAAATAAAATGTGTCATTTTTGTCATTGTCAGAAAATTAGTAAGGCAGTTTTGCATTTTGATGCGCCTAGAAAGCCAAATTAGCTTTTCCTCCATGAAAGTTCTAGGTATTCAAGCTATAGAGATGTACAAATTGGATTCACCTTAATCGGAGTTTTGTAGCTCAAGTTGTGCGTAAGATAACAAACCTATACATTTTTCATTTTTTGACTTTTTCACTTAGCTTCTGCCAAATCTTTTTGGGTCTATTTCACCTAGTGTTAGGGGTGTCTGAGCGGTATTAGAAGTATTCAAGAGGCCAAATTCGGTTCGTAAATAAAAAAAATTCAATTTTTTTAAATAAGTGTTATAAAATATACATTAAAAATATTATTATTCGTACATTTATATTAAAATATTTATCACGCAATAAAATTAAAGAAAGGTATATCCACCCAAATAACTAATTATAGTATGAAATGATAATTAGAACATCTTAATTTAAATAGGTAGTAAATTGCTATAAAATCATATTGAATATGAAATTGTTTTGAGAGACTTATTTGCAAAAAGTTATAAAAATTTAATATGAAAAGTATATATATTTTTAAATAAAACTTGATATATTTTACTATTCTGAATTCAATAGTAATGATAAAGCTATTTCAAAATATAATAACTAATGAATAAATTTATAAATTTTAAGAATATAATTATCATATATAGTCTCTCGTGATTTGTCAATTGTTTCAAAAAGAATATAAAATGTCTAAACTTAAGTAACAGAACCAAATAATTCTTAGATTTCATAATAGAAATTATTACTACCTCAGTCCCTTTAAGATAGGACTTTGTTGAATAAAATTTTGTCTTTTTTATAAGATTTTTTTTCAAAATTTTACATCATTTATTTTTTTTTACCAAAATACTTCTATTAAATATTTTTTTTAAATCAAAAAACAATGCCTGAACATTGATTTGACCATTTTACCTTTTATAAGATATTGTTTATTTAGTCATCTCTTTCCTATAAATTATAAATTGCTACAACATTTTATTAAATTGCAGCAACATCTTATTAAATGACTAAATAAACAATATGTTAAGTTACATAAGTTTAAATTGCTACAACATATTATTAAATAGGAAACTCTTTGAGAAATATGTATGCGGAATTCATAATTTTTAAAAACTTTATACTAAAGGCATAAATTAAAAGATAATTATTATATCTAGTCTCTTGGGTTCAATTTATTATTTTTGAATAAAATGTTTAAACTAAAAAATATCTAATAAAATTAATTGTGATAATTTAATAAGGAATTTAAATTCAAATAAAATATTTAAGCTAAAATTATATAATAGATTCTATAATATAACTTATTTGAATTAAATTATAGAAAAGCAAGAATAACAGAACGGATGTTAAATGGTAAAATTCAATTGTAAAAATAACTAAAAAAAGTGAAAAGGAAGAGGTTTAGAAATACAAAAAGTAGAGAGCAGTTACAAATGTCTTATAGTAACCAAAACAAAGAACTTGTATATAAAAAACAAAAGTGAAAGCTTAATATAGTGAAAAATGGAAAGTAGGGATGAAAATGGGTCGGATCGTTTGTCGGAGCTCGTGGCCTAGTCTGTTTAAAGTCTATATAAGCTAAGGTTTGTCAGATTGGAAGGTCAGACCTAGACTTTTAAAAAAATATTTTTAAGTAAACAGACCAAGTCATAAGTTTTTTAAAAAGTCTTTAAAGCCCAACAGGCCGGTCTGTCTAATTGGTTTAACTACTAATTAGTTATATATATTTATACATAATATAAATTAATATTACAATAAAAAATTACATAATTTAAGTGCATTTGACTCATTTATATTGATAGACCCGTTTATAATGATAAGCTTGTTTATAATGATAGGTTTGTTAGCCTATGTAGTTTGACAGACTTTTTAGGTGGTTGTTGACCTTTTAAAAGCCTAATTGTAAACATGTCATTTAACTAGACTTTTAAACGAGTCACACCCTCAACCAGACCCAGCCAGCCTTAAAAAAAAGCCTATGAGAGACTAATAGGCTATACTTAGGCCTTTCAAAGTCTAACCTAACCTGACTCATTTCCATCCCTAATGGGCAATAAAGGATGATAAAGTACTAGATTTCCATTTAGCTTTCTATTAGGCTGAGTAGGAATGGTAAAATAACTGTACTTAAGATACGTATAACGGGTATTTGTAAATTCTTTAAATCGACGAGTATGGATTTTGTACTATTCATTCCGCGAGTATCTGCATAAGTATTTATATTTATTTTATATGAAATATATTCAAATATAAAGGTATTTTAATTATTTTATAATGAGATAAAAAAATTAATATTGTTTAATGATAACATTTTTAATGCCTAAAATTGTAATTATGTTATTAAATATTAATTTATATCATATTATAAGGAAACGATATTATATTTAGCATATGTTCATTATTATTATTATTATTATTATTATTATTATTATTATTATTATTTAAATATTATAAATAAATAAGTACCTACAGATACCTTTTTTTACTTGCTGATACTTATACTCATTCTTATACTTGTGAATATAGAAATAATTATTATATTACCCGCACTTGTCTCGTCGGTTTAACATCCCTAAGGGTGAGTTGCTCAGTAATTAGTTGAGTTTAGCTATTTAGGTTACTTTCTGACTTAGAGCATGTTTGGTTATTTGGTTTGGTTGGTCAAACTGAAAATAAATCCTACGGTCAAACGGAGTTTTGACTATCTTGAACGGCGTGAAGGATCAATATCAACCCTTAAATTTCTCTATTTCCCCAACTCCGTTTCCCCAACTGGAAACCAAACGGGCCCTTAGTTGAGCCATACGAGGTCAAACTTGTCTAGGAGATCTTCTACATAAAGTAATGGATTCGTCACGATTCTTGCTGAATAGTCCGTTTCTTTCATACTCCCAAACCAAAGAATCTTTCGAGGCATTAGTCAACAAAATTTGCAAAATGAGTTGGGCATTAAAATTTGGAAAATGTGACCAAATAGGAGGCATATTCCACGTATCTGAATCCACATCTATAAGTTATGCTACGTAAAGTAATTGATTCATTTGTGAAACAACCACTCCTCCATGGAACAAATGCAATGCCCCAAATTTTTAAACAAAAACATAACCTACAAAGATTAATAAAGGGACAAGTAATAACATTTGCATCGACACTAACAGAGAATACCGACTGAGATACAACTAGACGAAGAAAAGAAAAAAACAAATGAGAAATAGAACAAAGACCAACATATATGCTCACATTTAGTTGTATAAGAGGTAAACACCCAAAAAAAAATTATGGTTTAGATACAAAACACAATCATTTCTAAGATTTAATTTTTTTCCGTTATAAATCATGAGTTTGTGAACTTAACATAGACTCACTAAGACACACAAGTCTGATTGAGTTTGAAAAACCATAAATTTTTATATGAATTAACCAATTTTCTTAAGTAAAATCCTAATCTCAGTAGAATTTATGAGTTGATTTGGGAGTTTAACAACCACCAATAATCCATGGATATATGCAATTAAGAAACACAACAGCATTCACATGGAGCTCTAAGTCAGGTTTTTGGCCAGCTTCAAGCATTCACAGACCCTTCAAAAGCGGAACAAATGTCGATCTCCGGGTGATGAAAAACATTAAAAAGTTTGATTTACAGATTTCCAAAGAATTGTAATTTGATAAAATCGTTTTGTATAATATGTGAAAAGTTTTATCCTTATTCTCTAATGCAAATTAATATTAATATCACCAAAACTGTTTTATTTTATGTTATTCGGGACTTAAAAGTATGCAGAGGAGAGTTATGAAAATAGACGGATGAAACAAAAACACAATTTCCAAATTTCCAAAAGGGAGGATAAATATGAAAACAAAAATACGATTTTTCAAAAAACAGATAAAAACAATATTAATTTAACCAATTGACGCACACTGGACCAGAGAAATTCGCCAGCCTAGAAAGTATAAACTCAACCCCAATTCAAAAAATTAACAGGCCCAAAAGATAAACAGAAGTAAAATCAAGTCTGGAAATCGAAAAGGTTCGCCACAAGAAACAAACAAACCAACAAACCATGTTCTATGTTCCATGTTCCATGTTCCATGAACCACTCTAGGTTCTAATGTTTAGGACGAATTATTAATATCACTGTGATCAGGAGACAACACAACATAAAAAGGCAATGGTATCTAACGCCTAAAGAAACGGAAGAAGGCATCCATGACATGCTTCTGGGTCAGGAGCAGATATTCCTGACGGAATGCAGTTGAAGATAGTGCAAGAGAGAGTGAAGTTGATGGCTGTTCAACATTATTGTTCTCAATCCGAACAGAATTATTCTCTGGTGGTTCACTTTCAGGCCACAGAGATAGATTAACATCTATCTCTTCCCGATCAGTATTTGCCTCCTTTTCTTTAACATTAGAATTGTCTCCCAACTGCAAATTTCTGTGTCCTGAAGTTTTTGAATATTCTTTAGAAGTTTGATCATTCTGTCTTACTCTGCTATGTCCAGCCAGTAAAATTCTGTCCCTGGAAGGTTCAGAATCACCATTGTCATTAAGTTCAGTAATTTTGACACCAACTCTTGCATTGTCATCTCTAACCAGCAAAGGTCTCCCTCCAGAAGGCACCAAACTATGGTTGCCATTAGAATCAGGAATTTTCAGATCAACTTTCGCTATGTTATCTCCATGCAGCAAAATTTTGTCTCCTGAAGGTCCCAAACTAGGACTGCCATTTGATTTGGGAATTTCTACATCATCTCCTTCCACTTCATCATCATTTTCCGGTAGACCATTGAGATCGATCCCCCGACGTATCACAGCATCTCCATCACCTTGCTGCACCTGCAAGACAGTAAGTATGCATTAGCTCTTATTACATCTGCTTAGTGAATATGAATAGGTCATTTTTAAAGCAGGACATTTTTTTTTTTCATTTAATTATGATAATTGACTGATTATGTAATATGTATGACACAACAATAGCAATTGTGGTTTACAAAGGATATAGTCAAGTAAACCTACTGGGGAAGTTATAACTTATAAGAGACTAATGTCACATAATCAATCAACATTTAAATAGAACATTAAATATAACTAAGGAAAACTACAGTTCTCTAGTATTTTTCAAGTATTATCCCAAGTCAATCAATATTATCCTATGGAAAACAGATACATTTATCATATCTTAGTTGGTCAAAGACAGCAAACAAAGCAATATCACGCATGCCAATACCTTCGGAGACTTTGACACTAGTTCGTTTGCCAAGTTATTCTCCTTTTGTCCTCTGAATATACCCCAGAAGAAGAACATCCGATTCCAAACTGCCAAGCACAATTAAGTAGCAAGGAAAAACACACAAAAATGAATGCAAATTAAAATCTAAAGTAGCAGGGAGTAGTAATATAGAGAGAGAGCCAAAAGTGAACACAAAATGTTAATGGAATAAAATCAAAACATATGAGTAAAAAACTATTTCTTGTCCTGAAAGGATAACACAGTCGGTGTTTGATGTAGATATAAAACTTCGGATTTAGGATTTCAACTCTGGTCTTCATTCTCGTTTCCCCTCCCAATGTACTAAAAAAAAAAAAAACAGACTAATTCTTACGCTGGGATTTCTCTGGCAGAACCTTAGATGGAAAAATGAAAAGCTCGATCCCATTCAAGTTTCCTTTCAGGGCCAAATCATAGGTGATCATGTGATCCATCAAGTTTGCATAATATTTATAGCTGCAAAAAGACATACGTAGATATAAATAGACACACACTAGATAGTATAAAACTAAGCTAATAAGTTACAAACCTATCACTGCCATTTGCAAAAAAATAGAGAGCAATATTTTCTTCACTGAGTTGATTTCCCATAAATTGGGATGGCCAAATCCTCATGCGAGGCAGTTCCTCCAACGCAATAATCTTGGGAAGCCTATCCATCGCTTCAGCAACATCAAGTGATGCACAACTTGGTAAGTGAGCTTGAATTCCATCTAGAGTCATAACAATCCCCTCAGGTTTGTGTATCTGAAACTTGCCCCTGCATGAATCATCATCACAAAATACGCCAGAAAATTTCAAAACCTTTAAATGCAAAACAAGCAGAATAGTCAAACTGAAAACAAAGAAAATGAGTTTTACATCCATGAGGAATTAGCCATTGGGATGACCGAACCCTTTGAAGCTGCCTTAAGCTGGACCAACTCTCTCAAGTGGGACCTTTCATCAGAAGCAGGATCACTGCTTGATACATGTATGCGCTTAGCTGTAGCAGCTTTTCCAGGGTATCCACCTTGCTGGCTCTCAATGTTCTTCTTTCCATTTGGACAGTCTGAATCTTTATGAGTGTTATTCTTAGCTGCCTGTAATATACAGTCCACTTGTCTAGAACGTTCAATTGCATCAATATTTTTGGGTCCGGAACCACTAGGAATTATTTCCTTTCCGCCCTTTTCTTTAACGGCACCAGAATCAGAAGTTACTAAGCATTCGTTTCCACTCTTTTCTTTAATGGCACCAGAATCAGAAGTTACTAAGCATTCCTTTCCACTCTTTTCTTTAATGGCACCAGAATCAGAAGTTACTAAGCATTCCTTTCCACTCTTTTCTTTAATGGCACCAGAATCAGAAGTTACTAAGCATGTTGCTGGATCATGTGACTCAAAAGCATCCACCGGGACAACCTCAGAACAAGTCGCTTTTGATTTCCCTGAGATAATGTTGGTTAATGGCATGGATTTAGCCTTGGTTCTGGGAGCTTTTCCCCTCCAATTTCCATGTAGAGCTGGATTTCTTTCGATCTTCTGCATCTGCAAACAACCATCCTCTGCAAGCTTTCCCTTAGATTTCAAATTTGCAGATTTGGATCTGGTTGGCTCCAACGGAGAGCCTGCAAAAAGAGAACCCGAAAATTTAACATATTTAACATAATAATCTAAGCTGAAAAGCAAAATGTAAGCGGCTGCATGGTTTCAGGAAACTTTTTTGTTTTATTCTAACATACAAATTTGCCGTAGAAGTTACAGGAAATTATAGAAACAAAAAGAAGTTGTTCTCAATATTTTTTATACGAATTTTTGAAATTAGTAAATAATATGATAGTTTTATAATTAAAATAGAAATAGAAAATATTTTCTGAAACCAAACTCTCTAAATTTTCTGCCTCGCGTGACTTACATTTTTCATGTGGTATGCCAGTTTGTGAGCCCAACTTAGCTACTTCAGCTTCTGAACAATAGGGTAACTTTTCCTTTTCCATAACAACCTTAGAGGATTGCTTCAGAGAAGAAACACCACCACCAGCATCTAATTTTTCCTTCCCCAAATTCTTGGAAGGAGGTTCCCTTCTTGGTAGAGAATGATTGCTTGCATTGGGTGCTTTGGGAGGCATAGCACTTATTTTAAGAGCTCTTGGTTTGTCATTGGACTCATATAAGGGAGTCACAGGTTCTATATCATCAACAGCATCAGGAACCTTTGCTGTCTCGTGAGAATCACTTGGCATTTCGGAATCAGAACAAGTAAGCTCATCGAGTGACTTCATCTTCTTTTTCGTCTTCTTAACTTTGCTTGATGACAAGTCCTTCAAAAGTAGAGAGTCATTGGAGCGTTTGGATGAAGATGCAACAATAGCCCTGGATTTTTTCAAAGGCTGAGCTTCCAAAGGGACTTGAGGAGGAGGTCTTTTGAGTTGTAAACGAGCTGAAGAACTTGCACCATGGTTCTTACTTCTCCGAGCATACGAAAGTCTATGCTTTGATTTTGAACCTTTGCCAGGTTCACGTCTTGTTGAACGTTCATACTTTCCAATGGAAACCTCTTCATCTTCAAAGGGAACTAATTCGTTAGTCCCTTGCCTCGGCTTGCACTCTTCACAGGTCCAGTCCCAATCATCTGAGCGAACTCCTACAACCTTAATCCGCATGCAGTAGCTGGTTGATGGAAAAAGAAACAAAGCACAGCAATTTTACTTCCCCTTAAAGAAAGAAAAATAGGACCATATAGACATGCAGATAAATAGAAAAGATGCAAGAGAATGAAAGATTTACGTGTGCTCGGCACCATCAGGACATTTGTGACACAAAATAAGATCCTTTTCTAAGCCCACATCTCCGCAGGTATCACAAACTCTAACCTGTTATCACATGGAAATCAATCAATAAATAAAATATATCAAGAAGCATGATGTTAAATAAAACTGTTTTTTTTTTCCTTCTTTTGCCTGAGGGGAGGGGAATGGAAGTGCACCGCAATGCAGAAGAAAAATGAACCACTCATAATGTTTATTAAACTTATAGGTTGGTAGTAACTAAATCATAAATTCAAAGGTGTACTATTATTTTGGTTATATCTGTAGTTTATGAGATTTTTAACACATCCTAATATATGTTCCAATATCATATTAGAAATATCCAAATCAATCTAAAAACTAATTTATAAGTAATTATTATTCTCACCTTATATATTATTAAGTGTTTGTTTTACATTACACACTTATACAAAATGAAATATAAAAAGGAAGAAAATACATGAAAACTTTCTTAAACTTATTTAGGAAATCACATGATAATGATGAATGTTAATTTGAAATATAAACTTATATTGTTATTTCTTATCCAAAACAAAGGTAGGATAAATTCTAGTATTAATTAACAAATGGAACTTTTCAACTATATTTAAGTGAACTAAATGGGTGCATGCAAAAATTGAGTTCTAACTCCTATCGATTGAGGGATCGAAAGAGAGAAAGATCAACAAAATATATAACATTTACTTAAAATTGCTCTATATCTAAAATTTTGGGTCCGGCTTTTATTTGGTAAGAAAAAATGAAAGAGAAAAAAAATAAAGGAAGATTAGTTTAAAATTTTAAATGAAGAGAAAATTGAAGTATTTTTTAAAGTCAATTTTCTTTTCATTTTCTCTCCAACTAAACACAAAAAAAATATATTATTATTTGTGTTTTCTCTTCTCTCTATTTTCTTTTTTTTTTCTCTCATCCTAACAAAATGCGGCTATGTACCTGCTTGATTTGCTTATCAGGTCGGGAGGGAGATTTTATATATCTTCTAAAGAAACAACTAACATCACATGAGTTTCTTTCTTATCTTATAAGCCACATAAAGAGGCTTCTTCATGCAACATCAAACGACTGAAAATGTTTTAATTAACCTAGTTTCTTTCTACATTCAATTAAGGGTAATTTCAACAATCATAAATTTTTCTTAATTTGTCAAGAGAGTTTAGCTTAGTTGGTTGAATATGATATGTAAGTTGTTGTAAGTCCTTGAGCACATGTTTGATTCATACCAAAACCAACTTTTTTATCATGAATCTCAAAACGAATCACAATATAGGACCAAACATTATCGTAGGCTATACCTATACCCATTAGAGGAGTCAAAATGGGTTGTAACTTGTAAGTAACCCAACTCGGATGGGTTTTAGGTAAGCCAGGTTAAAAAAATGACTAATTTTCAAAGTAAAACTTTTTTTAGTTCGGCCCACTGAACCCAACTCATAGTGGGTTAAACCTGTAGCGATTCAGGTTGGCCCACGAATTGGTAAATTAAAAAAATAAATATCACTTACTATGACAGTGGCCTATGGTTCAAAATCAAAATGTCAGTTTCACTTTTCACTTTGTTGAATTATGAATTTAATTTACAATGGAATATGTTATTTGTTTGTATTTTCATAATAATAGAATTATTATATGACATAATATTTATATGGAATTTAGTATTGGAATATGATGAAAATAAAAAATGTTTTTCTATTTTCTCTATTTTTAGAATATTTTTTGGTATTTTCCTATTTTGTATTTGATTTTTAAATTTTTTTTAAAAAGGTCCGTGAGCCACCTGGTGGATTGGTGGGTTGAGAAAATTGACTTGCTCTATAAAGCGAGCTGGGTTGGATTGGGTTATAAAAATTTCCAACCTGTGATGGGTTAACCCGTATGGGTCGAGTTGGCCCCTTTTGACAACTTTAATACCTATGAAGCTAACTTATTTATTTAATGTCTCACTCAGTCTTTTTTGAAAGAGAACTTGGTGGATAATATCATTCCATGTTCTTCATGTTATACTTTTCTATCAATATAGATTTGTTAACTTTAGCAATGATTATAAAATCGAACTAATAATTGAACCAGTAATGACACTAGTTCACATATCAATGTTTTAATCCTAACCAAAATTAGGTCAAACTGATGATAATTAAATATATAGTTTTTTTATGCGCTACTCAGTATTTATCATTGACCATAGTGACTAATCTCTTTGTTAACTTATACACCTCGAAGGGTGGTGCTTTTTAATATTATAAAAATAGAGTAAAAGTAATTATAATTAAGTTAAAATAAATGGATTGTATTACATGTTTTACAAGATAAAAATTTATAAAAAATAATTAAATAATAGTATTTCATATATGAATTTTTATTTATTATAAAAATATTTTTAAATTTAAGATTTAAAGGAAAAAAATGTAAAAACTGATTTTTTAATGTAATATTGGTTGAAACTGGTTTACTAGATCAATTTCTCCAGGATTTTACTCCACCAATTTCCTAGGTCACTCAATTAGTAACTTGGTTATTTAACCAACTTTTGGGTCAAATCAACTCGTTTAGTCTAGTTTTGTAAACATTGGGTTTTAGTGATGAAAATCTCTGTTAGAATGTAAACATAGTATCAGAGCCTTATGGTTTACTCTAGGACTCTTCTTACTCTCAACTGTCGTCATTGTAGTTCCAACTAGTTACATCCTAACTTGTTTTAGGGGCAGCATTCTGAAAGTCGCACTTGAGGGGGAGTGTTGAAGAATTAAAGTGTAACTTAGTCCCACATCGAGTAGATGCGTGTAAAATGAGTGATTTATAAGTGTAAAGACCCATGCACTTTTTACCTTAAGGTTTTGATGGTGTCCAACACTTATGAGCTTACTCTCCTTAATGTCTCCCTATTGTTATGAACACTCATCATACTTTTTCAACATGCTTGGTATATTAAAAGCCATCATTTTTTCCTGATCCATGTTTTGTTGTTACTATTGATTAAACAATAATTACGAGGCATACAACCACTGTCTGCCTTTGTCCAAGCACTGATCAGTGACCTACTGGTGTAACATGCACTACTTTTTGTCAGCGACCACTATCGATTAAGACTCATTGATCCACCTCCACACATGTTCATACACGCCACTTCTGCGTCTGCGCGTTTAGCCTAATGTATCTCACGTGCCACCATTCTTTAGACGCGAAATCTGCTTTGGCCATTGTTTTTCACATTGTTGGTCTCATTCTTCTCCTCTCAGTCCCACGCACCTACCCATGCTCATGACATAGCCACTTCCTCTGATCCTTAGATCGAATCAGGCTCTAATACCTTATTGAAATCGTATATGGGTGTCCATAACGACAGGGAGGCATTAAAGAGAACAAGTCCACAAGTGTTAGACACCATACCCAAAACCTCAAGACATACGTGTAAGGGTCCTTACACCTATAAATCTCTCACCTTACTCATATATACTCAATGTGAAATTGAGTCACAATTGGATTTTTCAACAATCTCAAAACAAGTCACCTTATTTTTAATTAATTTCACAATAAATTAGACAATATTGGTCTACCAATACTTGTAGTCCTAAAGCGGATTAACCACATAGATGGCCTAATCCATAAATTTACAATTGCTACCATATAACTCAATTGATTGAAAAAGAAATATGTGATACCTCAACATCGACGGCCTTCGGGTTTCCTAGCTGCAATTGCCTAGATTCTTGCATATTGGGATTCTTAATCACAACAATAGACGACAGTGGGTGATTCTTATGTTATGAGTGACTTTCAATTTCAACACAATTCAAATATATAGTGGCACCCTTGTTGATGTTGACTCTGCTTGTTCACTTTAGCACTTAAAAAGTTCTCCCTGAAAACAAAAGGAAATCAACAATAAATAATTTCAAAAAGTTTCACAAGTAAATCTACCTCGATTTTAAAAAATATATATAAATTATAAATCTTTTCTAAGATGGCAGATCTATAAAAATCTTTTAATGAGAAAAATCTTATGTATTTGCAAAGGCTACATTTTCCATTACAGGTCCCTCAATAAATTGTTAGGCATTACTTTGATTTCCACATGCGTTGTCAAAATCAGTACTTATAATGCTTTCATAACAAAATGTTATCATCTAGAAATGAATTGAAAGACGAATTCTTCCTATTTGGACCACCATTATGATTATCTAGTGTTACATTTGTGTCTTAAGATCTTCTTATGCATGTGATGTAATTGGCCAAACCTCAGGGAGTGTTATCACCTTAGGAAAATTAGGCCTTTTTTATGGTTAAAACAATTCAATGTGCTTGCAACGATTTGAATCCCTAAACGTATCTGGATTTTATAGATTTTCTAAAGATGAATCATGACTGAAAGAAAAATAAAAGTAAAGATATCACTTGCCTCACTGCTTGACGCTGACTACAGTCGTATCTGCTACTCAACAAAGGAGAAATCAAAACATTGTCACTGGAATGGGATGATTTGCTTGCTTCTCCTTAGGGATTTTATAGGTATAACCACACCAACCCCAACACTCGCTATTGGTCACTCAGTGAAAATACACGTATGATGAGCTACACGTGGCACGAAGACTACATGCAATGGACCTTGCTTCAGTTTCAAAATTAAAAGGCAAAGGCGCAAATAAGGGAAAACGTAATTGGGTAAATAAAATAATAACAATTAAAGAGACATGCCAAAAAAACAAAAAATTGAATCCTTGGAACTAGCAATGTATTCATTTAATCAATTTATGGATAGAAACGAAAAGTCCTTGTGACATGAACGGAATGAGGGATCGCCTTGAAATTTAATTTGAGTAGAGGATATATTTTTGGGTAAAGGGTTTAAAGAAGGATATTGACGCAACACTCAAGAAATATATGAGGGGGAGTGATAGGTTAAAAAGGAAGACATCACAATCAAAGATTGATAAGCCTAAGATCGCCACAAAAATGAAAATTCTTGATAAGATCAAATAGTGATTCATTCAAGAACCTAACAAACTTAACAAAGAGAAAACTCAGATTTTACTCAAAACTCAAGTTAATTTCTTTACATTACATTGAGTCTTGTTTATATGTTTTAGAAAACCATTGAAATCCTAAATGAAATAAATTCTCACGGATGTTTGCGTTACTTGAGATGAACTCCTATTAACTATTATAATGGCCTAAAAACTCATAAAAATATTAAAAACTCATTAAAAGAAAACTGAAAGACAACTCTAAAATATGGCTAAAAATAAATACAAAAATTATAAAAAATAGAAAATTAATTTTTTTAATAACTGGGTTACCTATTTTTATTTAGTCTTTAAAATAAATAAATAAAAATTAAATCTTTTTAATAACTAAGTTGTCCCTTTTTATTTAGTATTTGAAATAAATAAATAAATAAAAATTAAATCTTTTTAATAACTAAGTTGCCTTGAGATGAACTCCTATTAAATATTATAATGACCTAAAACCTCATAAAAATACTAAAAACTCATTCAAATAAAACTAAAAGACAATTATAAAATATGACTAAAAATAAATACAAAAATTATAAAAAAACAAAAAAAATAAATCTTTTTAACAACTAAGTTGCCTATTTTTATTTAGCCTTTAAAATAAATAAATAAAATTAAATATTTTTAATAACTAAGTTATCCCCTTTGATTTAGTCTTCAGAATAAATAAATAAAAATTAAATTTTTTTAATAACTAAGTTGCCTATTTTTTATATCACCCCGACTAACATAGAGTTAGTAAGGGAATCAATATCATGACAATTTTAATATAAATAAAACCACTAAGAATTCACAAAGTTAATAAACTGTCTAGTATTATGGGGATAATGTTACGGTCAAAGTTTGGTATCTCAAGTCTCTTTAACTCTCAATTTTACACTGGTCCAATGAGATATGGTATTGTGTATCTTTGAGTCCAGTGGGAAACTTAAATTCTTCAATCTTTACTCTGGTTTGATCTTCTAGATTCGCGTTGCTGAGCGAATGTTGGTATTACCTGCAAGGACACTCTGAAGCTTAAATATGTAAGAGTTCAATACCGGAGCACTATAAGTATTAGATGTATTACCTTGTGTGTATTGAATGCAAGTATTTATAGGCAATGGTTGGGGATAAACTTCGATGTGAAGTCTAACAACGTCTGTTTTTTCAATACAGAAAGATCGTCATAAACTCGGTCTTATCTAACATTATTGCAGTTTTAGGTTCGGTATGTCCTTAGCGCTATCCCGGGGTTCTTTTCTTGGACACCGATCATATGTGACTTGAATGTGGAAGATGCAATTTATTGTGCTTCACGGGACGTATGGTTACTCCTTACACGGGTATCATGTTCCCTTCTTGATGGCCAGTATTATACCTTTGAATTAGGATTGGTATTAGGTCCAAATCAGTTAAATATCATTTAGATTCAAAAATAAATTATTTATTGTATATTAGTAAATCAAATATTAATGCATGTATATGACATATTAGTGTGATGACATGATACTAATATGTTAAAGCATTATTAGGAGGATGATATTGGAACTGTAGTAACAATTAAAGCTTTATTAGGGTTGCAACAATGTCAGTTATGTGGTATTGTTATGGTGGCTTTGGTTAGGTGGTGGGGTGGGTGAACATGGTTAGAGTAGGTATAGGTAGTGGGATGGAGAAAGATATGAGAAGAGATGGAGAAAGGGCTAGGATATAATTATTAAATTTTTGGTTTTAAATAAAATATGTGTTAATGTTAAAGTTGTTGGAAATATGCACTAAAAGCCTATATAGGACACATCATTTTGAATAAGTCATTTTTGTTAAATAGTTTAACAACCTTTATTTATCCTTGGAGTAATAGGTCATATGAGAGTTATTCCTAAAATGTCCCTAGTCAAGTATTTACGTGGGGACATGTAAATACATTAAGACTAGTGTGTGAGTGTACTGATGATCTGATCTTACAGATCATGGATATAAATGATATCAAGTCTTCACACGGGTACACATTAAGAGTAATGATGTACTGGACAGACCCACCATGAGAATATTGCATGGATTGTTACATGAATGTCATAAATGATTCTCAATGTGATAATAGTATATGTAGTCCTTTGACATAAAGTCACTATGATTCCTACATAAGGAGTTTGTTGTTTTAATACAATCAAACGTCTTCTGTAACAAGAGGACTATAAAGGTTGTGGTTAGGCAATGAACAAATTATGCAGAGGGATGTGAGTGATGTAGATGAGATTTGTCTCTCCTATGTGACAGGAGTGATATCTATAGGCCACTTGATGGAGTGAGACTAAGGAAATGCATGGCCATGCTAGAAAGAATAAATATTGGATATTTATTCAGATAAAGTCTACTCTGGTATCAAGTAAAATAAATTGGACCGTACAAGGATGACACGACCATGCCTTGGGCCCAATTAGGATATCGTGACAAAAGGAACAAACATATAAAATAATTATCACTTATAGGTTATGTTGATAATAAATAATATTCAGACATAATGATGCATTGTTAGATGCCGCTCTTATTTTATATTAATAATAAAATAGTTTATTATTAATATAACCGAGTCTTTTACCTATAGGGTCACACACATAGAGTAAGCCCATCAGAAAATAGCCTTTTATTTTAGTTGGACTAAAATAAAACTATTGGGTCTAACTCATTTAGAATGAGTAAGGAGCCCACTCTTTAGAGAGCAAATTAGGTCAAACCTAAGCCTATAAATAGAGCATAAGATGCTCATAGGCGGCTAACCTAAAAGATACATAAAAATATGTAAAAGTTGCAAAAGCTATACGTCGTCAAACTAGCATTTGGAAGGTGTAGCATTTCTGGTGGGAGTACTCGTGTGGACTCCTAAAGGACGAGACTATGACTGCTTCGATTCGATTTTCTTTAAGAGGTAATCCTAAAACGTAATATTTTTTTTTTGTGTTTTTCTTATGCTTTGAAACACGATGTTTGCAAATCTTATGGGAATCCTTGTATTTCCGCTGCTCATGCACTAGGGATTCCCTAACAGTGGTATCAGAGTTTGATTGCAAAATCGTGTTTTGGGCAAATGTTTGTTTAAAGAACATGTAAAAATAAAATAAAATTTCTTTTACGAAAAGAATTGTAAAGGTTGAATCCTTTTGCAAAGGTTGCATCTTTTATTAGATATGTTGCAAAGGTTGTATTTTTAATGAGATATTATGTAAAAGTTGCATTTTTGTGAGATATGTTGCAAAGGTTGCACCTTTTGAAAGCTAATATCATTTTATTTTTGTTTTATGTATATTGATCATTTTTCTTAATATTTTAATTAAAAAACATATTTTTTAAGATGTGTTTTATTATATGAACATGTTGTATGTTGCAATAGTGATTGTTTTATATGTGTTCTAATTATAAGGCATGTTTTATGTTTGTTTAATTAAATTGAAATCAAGGGTTGTATATAATGCACGTCTATATGCTTTCTCTTTTCTAATATGAATTGTTCATGTGAGATTGTGTTTAGAAAGTTTCAGAGTTAAACCCTAGCCATAATAAAAATTAGGATTCAAAAGTTGAAACCTAACCGTAATGGTATTTTATTTATTTGTAAATGTTACAAATAAAATATTTGATTTTAATATTATATTTTAAATTTGATTTGTAAAAGTTACAAATCAAATGTTAATTGTTTGTTAAATTTAAAGTTTGTAAGAGTTACAAATTTAAATAATTTATTCTTATTAATTTTAATAGGATTTGCATCATTTGTGATCCTTTTAGAATTAATGTGATTTGTAAGAGTTACAAATTTAAATAATTTATTCTTATTAATTTTAATAGGGTTTGCATCATTTGTGATCCTTTTAAAATTAATGTGATTTGTAAGAGTTACAAATTTAAATAATTTATTCTTATTAATTTTAATAGGGTTTGCATCGTTTGTGATCCTTTTAAAATTAATGTGATTTATAAGAGTTACAAATTTAAATAATTTATTCTTATTAATTTTAATAGGATTTGCATCGTATGTGATCTTTTTAAAATTAATGTGATTTGTAGGAGTTATAAATTGATTCATATTTATTAAATTTAATATGATTTATAATTGTTACAAATAGAAGATAAGATCTTTATTAAATTTAATAATTTTAAAATCAAATATTTAATCCTTAATAAATTTGATAGGATTTGTAAAAGTTACAAATTAAAGATAAGATCTTTATCAAATTTAATAGGATTCAAAATAAAATATCTTGAACTCTAGAGATAAGGTCTAAAATTTAAACCTTGATCATTCCTAAAAATAGGATGATTGTTAAGACTCTAGAGATAAAACCTTAACTATTTGTATTTTAGGATAATTATAAGGGTCAAAAGATAAGGTTTAAAAGTTAAACCTTGGCCGTTTCAAAATTTAAGATTTCAAATTGTTTGAAATCATAACCGAATATTTTGAGCTGTTAATGGTCAGTGGGACGTTCTGGCTAGGAAAGACTTGGTACTTAAGTGGTCACTCCAGACCCACCTCTGTTTCCTGGGAACTAACCTGATTACAGTACTAAATTTTTTGGTTGGAACACCCCTTGACCCTGTTTGTTGAACGGTCAACGGAGCCGCCAAACTTCTTTGCGTAGTTTTGCTTTTATGACCCCGCGAGTTTAATTATGTGTTTTAAAATTTATTTTATTTTAAATACAATTGATTACTCTATTAATTGATTAATTAACACGTCTAGCGGTGAATGGTTATGGTCTTAGTTTTTTATTTAATTTTAAATACAGTCTGCGTGCTGTGCCTTTCTCTATTCTTAAATTTCTTCTCTCAACCCTTCACTCATATGTAAAACGAGTTTTCTTTATTACATTGTAATCTTGGAAAAACCAACAAGGTGGAGACCTAGTGGAAACCTAGGGTGGTGACTCTTGGTGGATATGACCTTGAAAGGAACAAAGGAGTGGTGACTCCAGGAGGATGGTGGTTTAAGAAGTAGGACTTCATGAAGTCAAGACACCATAGTTTCTTTTTATTTTATTTTATTTTATTTTCTAGGAAGACAATAACTATCTCACAATTTTGATTGCATGTTTTGGGGTTTTATTTTATGTTAAAGCATTTAATGAAAGTCAGTAATGAACAATAAGAAAATTGAAATCCCTCAAGCCCGACAATCATACCTTCCAATAAGTAATAACGTCTAACTTGATATAGATAAAGTACAGGTCACGTTATAGTTGGGTGCCTTTATTTATGTTTAGAAAGACATGATTGGATAATTGGATTATCCAAGTATAACTTATTAAGTTTATTCAAATAGACATTTTTCAATTGGATTGGAAAAGCCTAAAGGTATGAACAGTCTAAAACGTGTTCTAATAAAACAACAGTCATCAATGCTAGTTTCAATAAAGTGTAGGTTCTGCCAAAGCAGGGTGCTTTTATTGATATTAGTAAAGGATGATGGATAATTGGATTATCCAACGATTTGTTATTGGACTTATCTAGGTAACTTTAATCAAATTGAAGAACCTAGAAGCGTTAATATTAAGTTTAAACGCCTTCTAATAAGTAACACTCGTCGAGACTAATGTCAATAAATAGTGGGTCTGCCAAAGCAGGGTGCTATCATTTATATTAGTAAGGTGCGATGGGATAATTGTAATATCCAAATTAATTTTATTAGGCCTAAACTTAACTAAGTTTTTCAATTAGATTGAAAATAACTTAGAGGCGTAAGGATTGAGCTTAAATTCATAAGATGAATAAGGGTAAAGAGTTACCCACTCAATCATCCAAGAGTTGCATGAGATGCAATTGGAAATGTATTTCTTACCTAAATAACTAAGGGTTGGGAGATCAGTCAAAGCTGACTCAACACTAGGCCAAATATGGATCTTGGCCCACTAGAAAAATCTTCCAATGGGATTTTTTATGATTCAGTGAGGGTATTTGTTTTTGAATCAAAATAGTGGGAGACAACATATTTATTTAATGACCAAAATTTAAATATATTTTAAATAGAAGTAATAGATTTGCATGTAATTTGTTTTAGAATAACCATGACAAATCAAATATTGTTTTGTTGTAATCTGTCCTTTGGAAGGACACTTTATCTGGAAAAATGCCTAGATAGGTATCGAGACTTGAGAATTATCTTCAATAAAGAGGAAGCGGTAGTGTGTCATGTTTGGCTTATATATGATCTATGGTTGGGTCTTGAGTACCCTATGGAGTCTGCATAAACTCTGAGTTGTAAAAGGCAATATGAATATATGGGAGATATATGATATGATCGTATATAGACTCTATTAAGGACGAGTTGGTCTGGAAGTGTAAAAAATGATCAAGAAAGGAAATTGTTTCCAATTTTAGCCAAATAAGACATTGAAATAATTTGTCTAAAGAACTTGAAAGAGTTCAAAAGAAAGGGAAGTAAGACTTCCATTATAAGTTATGTTATAGAAGTCAAGTTATTTTACTTCACTAACGTTAGTATCAGATACTAGTAATAGATCTCACATTTTGAAAGATCAATGAAGTAGATCACTTGCTAAGGGTGGAGAAATCTATGTAAAATTGAGCAAAAGTTGCTACAATAAAGATAAGATCTTTACCTATTGGGCTAGTTAGTAAACTAGACATTGTGCATATTGTTTCTTATTGGACAAGAAATATTTTTTATATAAAATAACTTTATTTCTTCAAAAGGATGTTGATGCATAATTGAGTAATGGATTCCACATCCTAAATCTCAAAACACCCATCTATAACATAACTGTCAAAATAGGTTAAAATAAGTGATTTTGAACCTTACTTACATGGTATTGTCTCCTAAGGCAAATGGATAAGAAACACATTTCTAAATACCATTAATGTGGTTATATGGACTCTTTTGATTTTAGAATCAATGGAGACATGTAAATCTTATTTATTGGAGAGATAATTGAGACCTCATTTATTGAAAAGATGAGTAATCTGTTATCTAATACATGATGATGTATGTGGGCCTATTGGAACAATAACTAGATATAATTTTCAATACTTCAACATACTAATTGAAAAGTCAATGAGTATGGATTTATGTAACATAAGTTAGAAAGTCTTTGAAAAGTTCAAAGAATTCATAATGAAGTGAAAAACCAAATTGGCAAGATAATTAAAGCTCTTGATTAGATCAAGATAGTAAATAATTTGAGCTACAAGTTTGATAACTATCTAATAGAGTGAGAGATTACCTCTTAACTCATTCCTCATGGAATGCCTTAATAGCATCTCTACGGGGAAAAGTCAAACCTTGTTGGACATAGTTTGATTATTGATTATTATCAAACATCTCTAACTCCTTCAACGTTCCTTTATTAACAAAATTTCTACACTTAACCATGTTCCATCTTAGACTTTCTTAAAGAAACCATATATGATATGGACTAGGAAGAAACCTAGTATGTCTTTACTAATAATTTGGAACTATGATGCTTCTATAGAGCATCCAACTCTGACAAGGTGAGATCCAAATTGGATAAATGTCTTCTGTGAGATATCCAAAGAAAGCTAAGGGTTATCATTTCTACAATCCATCTGAGAATAAAAGGCTTGTTGCTTAGAATGTTGTATTCTTGAATAAGAGTACATCTCTTAAAGAATTAGTGGGAGGATAGTAGAACTTGAAGAAATTCAAGTATCACAAAGCATTCAAAAGTCAAGGATAGACTTAGAGTAGAAATCACAAAATGTTGTGACATTATTAGCTCCGATAGCACAAGACTTGCGTAAGATCAAATAGAATATGTAACCAAATCTGAAAGATATGGATATCTTATAAATGAGGAAGGAGGCATATTGCTAATTGATCAAGTTTCTTATGAAGAGGCCAATGCAAGTTTAGATTCTAAGACATGGCATAAGACCATGGGATTTGAAATGGGCTCCATGTATATTAACAAGGTACAAACCTTGGTTGACGCACCTAAAGGGTAAAACCTATAGGATACAAGTGGATTTTCAAAAGGAAAACTAAATATGGATGGTAATAAAAGTACCTTTAAAAGCAAGATTGACAAAATTTAATTAGCTTAAAAACCATTTAGATCCTGCTTGTTGTAGCAGTATGCCACCATTTTGAGATATGGTAGATAGATGTCAAGATGGAAATCATCTTAAGGATGTGTATATGACACAACCTAAAGGCCTTTTATGGTTGAAACATCTAGTAAGATATGTGAACTGTAAATGTTCTATTTATGGACTAAAGCAAGCTTTTAGAAGCTAGAATCTTCATTAAAGAATGAAGATAAATCTTGTGACTATAAAAGGGTTAGTAACTGCACAATTATAGTTCTAGTATTACATGTAGAAGACATGCTTCTTCTAGAACTAATAGTATTCTCATTCTATAGTAAAGAGTATCCTTAAACACTTAAGAAGGACTAAGGATTTGATCTTGATAAATGGAAGATGAGCTCGTTGTAAAGGTTACATCAATGCCAATCTTTTGATTAATTTGAAAGACTTAAGATTGCAATAAAAAATATATGTATTGTCAAGATGGTTGCGATGTATGCTTGAAAGGTTCAAAGCAAGAAACAATTGTTGGTTCTACTAACAAATCTAAGTATTTTGCTATGTTAAATTACAAAAGAAGTCAATTTACATTTAATAATTCCAAATGTTTTGTATCTTATGAGTTTCCACTGTGATGACAATGGAACCATAGAACAATATAAGGAAGTGGATTAATCCAAGCATATACTTAAATAGTTCCATCTTTGGAAGATGTGAAAATATGCAATGTGCATACCAACAAAATTATTGGGAACCCACTAGTAAAACCGCTTACGTAGTAAAAGCATGAGGGCACTGTAGATGTCATTGGGCATTAACCTTATCGGCTCTAAGTGCAAGTGGGAGATTGTTGGAAATATGCACTAAAAGCCTATAGAGGACGCATCATTTTGAATAAGTCATTTTTTGTTAAATAGTTTAACAACCTTTATTTATCCTTGGAGTAATAGGTCATATGAGAGTTATTCCTAAAATGCCCCTAGTCAAGTATTTACGTGGGAACATGTAAATACATTAAGACTAGTGTGTGAGTGTACTGATGATCTGATCTCACAGATCATGGATATAAATGATATCAAGTCTTCACACGGGTACACATTAAGAGTAATGATGTACTAGACAGACCTACCATGAGAACGTTTCATGGATCGTTACATGAATGTCATAAACGATTCTCAATGTGATAATAGTATATGTAGTCCTTTGACCTGAAGTCACTATGATTCCTACATAAGGAGTTTTTTGTTTTAATACAATCAAACGTCTTCTGTAACAAGAGGACTATAAAGGTTGTGGTTAGGCAATAAAGAAATTATGCAGAGAGATATGAGTGATGTAGATGGGATTTGTCTCTCCTATGTGACAGGAGTGATATCTATAGGCCACTTGATGGAGTGAGACTAAGGAAATGCATGACCACGCTAGAAAGAATAAATATTAGATATTTATTCGGATAAAGTCTACTCTAGTATCAAGTAAAATAAATTGGACCGTTCAAGGATGACGCGACCATGCCTTGGGCCCAATTACGATCATGACAAAAGGAACAAACATATAAAATAATTATCACTTATAGGTTATGTTGATAATAAATAATATTCAGACATAATGATGCATTGCTAGATGTCGCTCTTATTTTATATTAATAATAAAATAGTTTATTATTAATATAACCGAGTATTTTACCTATATGGTCACACACATAGAGTAAGCTCATTAGAAAATAGCCTTTTATTTTAGTTGGACTAAAATAAAACTATTGGGCCTAACTCATTTAAAATGAGTAAGGAGCCCACTCTTTAGAGAGCAAATCAGGTCAAACCTAAGCCTATAAATAGAGCATAAGATACTCATAGGTGGCTAACCTAAAAGAGACACAAAAATATGCAAAAGTTGCAAAAGATACACGTCGTCAAACTAGCATTTGGAAGGTGTAGCATTTCTGGTGGGAGTACTCGTGTGGACTCCTAAAGGACGAGGCTATGACTGTTTCGATTCGATTTTTTTCAAGAGGTAATCCTAAAATGCAATATTTTTTTGTGTTTGTCTTATGCTTTGAAACAC
The DNA here is from genome assembly GCA_037962975.1 of Clitoria ternatea. Taxonomy (NCBI): domain Eukaryota; kingdom Viridiplantae; phylum Streptophyta; class Magnoliopsida; order Fabales; family Fabaceae; genus Clitoria; species Clitoria ternatea. Next base: position 17,422,328 of record CM075670.1, on the reverse strand, counting down.
GGTGCTTTGTAAATCCTATGGGAATCCTTATATTTCCGTTGCTCATGCACTGGGGATTCCCTAACAAAAATGTATGTCAGTGTTAATTTTACCATATTTTTAATATCAAATATCACCTCAAATCTACCCCTTTTGCTTGTGTTTTTACACAAGAGACCCTCATCTCTGCAAATACTTAGTATGTGGTAAAATTATCAACTAACTTTTATATTTCTCAATGTTTATCGTTTGAAAGGGTTAGCTTGTGGTCTTGGAGTGCAAAAACTCTAAGTATGACATTTAAAGGTCTCATTTCGATGAGGAAACTTGTACTTCAGTGAATTGACCTAAGGGTGAAATGGTTACTTCAAAGGTTTCTTGGCACAGGAGATTACACTAAACAACATTTAACAGAGAGCAACATGCCTAGATCTTGCTTAAGTGAGAAATATCTTGCTTAAGCTATAAGATTCAAAAATAGAAACCCTAGTTGTGCATTTTAGGAAGCAATACAAATTTTCCTTTTGACCTAAGTTGAACCCCAAGACAATTTTTTGTTATAAATTAAGGGGAATTGTGTGCTTATTCTTTATACAACTTAGAAGAAAGAAGCAGAGCAAATCCTAAGTTGTCGCCTCTACTTTACAACCTTTCATTTCTTGTCCAAGGGGAGTTTTAGCCATCGGTGTGGTGAGGCAAAAGCAATTCATTCCATTGTGAAGGACTTAGGAGTGATAGTTCTAAGGCCCTGTAACTAACCTCCTTATGGTATTTTTATTTTTTGAATACCCCACATGAAAAGGTATGGCTAAACATCTTTTATTGGGATTAAAGTATGGTGAATCTCCTGTCAGGATCTATGTATTGATCTGATTATGTATGTTTGTCATTTGATTAACGTTATATTTTATTTCTATACTTAATGTTTGTTTTTCATGAAAATAAAATTGCATGATTTCTATGTTAGTGTTGCCATTGGGAAAAGTTCATTAAGGTAATGCAAGTTTATACTCGAACCATTGCATGATTATAATAGAATGGTCGTCGATCAAGAAACGCTTCTTGAAACTTGATCTAAAACATATTCCTAATCTCTTATTTGTCTAAGAATAGAGCTTAAGGGATTAGTTTCCCAAAAAGCTCATTTGAATAATGCAAATTTCTTTTGTTAAATTATCAAGGAATTTAGACTTAAGAGAATTAAAATCTATCTACCAAGGAATTTATCTTAGTGAATATTCTCTTGCATTAACATGTCAAGTTTCAAGAATACTAACCGACCCGTAAACGCACGAGTGTGTCATGTAATAAAAAGATATCATCTTCTCAGGGATTGTGTTCTCAAGGACTCACGATTTAAATCCTAAATATCTAGACAACCAATCTAAAGAGGTTTTGCTCAAAGTAATTTAAAATAAATAAAAATTAGAAATTATAATAGGGAGTTCTTTAGGAAAAGAAATCAATTCAAATGCATCTTGGGATCTTAAAGTGGTAGATTGTTGTGTTGATGTTTAAAAATTTTGTATTACCTTTTACTCTCATGCTAACCAGGACAATTTTTCTAAATTATTAGTATTCCTTTTTCATAGTTCCATTAACGTACTCTGAATTCAAACCGCAACATTTAATTTGAAAACAAAGCCATTATATATTGTGAAAATATTAAGTCCTCAAAAGATCAAAGAGGTTCACTTCTCAGTCCTTCCAATTTAATTCTTAGGTTTAATTTCTCAAATTGATTAAAGAGGTTCACTTTTCAGTCCTTCCCAATTTAATTAAAATTTACCCAAGCCTATCTCTAGATCAATGAACACATAAAGACATTAGGGAATTGAAAGAAATCATAATTTCATTAATAATACAGAGTAAGGATTACATTAAACGCATAACAGTCCACCCACTAAATCCCAAGAAAGAGATTCTAGCTACACAAGATGAAATAGAAGACAATGTACAAATTTGAGAACATTATACTCTAAAACAAGGATTACAAGATTAAACTAGGAAAACCACGAGAGATCCTAAGATAAACCACAAGGATGTACAGTCCTCTTGAATCTTCTAATGCTTCTTCTATACTTTGCACTTGAAAAACCTTGAGAAAAAGCTCTCCCAAGTCATCTTCTTTGCCTCTACAATGTGTCTCAGCCTCCAAAGTGCATAACCCCCTTAACCTAGCCTAACTTTTTGCTTAAATACACAGGGAAACGTACAAATGGGGTTTTCCTATCAGACACAAACCACGGCCATGGAAATCACCATGGCTTGGCCATGGATCATGCTATCAAACCCCTGTTTGCATTTTCTGACAGCAGGTTCCATGGCAATGGTCAGAACCATGGCCTAACCGTGGTTTCCTCTGCCTAGGCCATTGAAATTCTTTGTTTTTCTTGTATTTTGGCACACTTTTGCTTTGCTATGAATTGCCTTCCAATGTTGACCACAAATAAAGCCTCCAAACTTGATTATTCTGCAAAACTAGCAAACAGAGTAGCAAAGGAGGGAAAGAACGCAATAACCATTGGATTTAGGGGATTATTATGTAAATTAACCTAAATATGCCTAGCAAATAAACCCTAAAATGATGTGTTTTAGAGACATATCATATACATGACACAATGTACATAATTCTTTAGGGAGTGAAATGAAACCTAAATCTCAACTCTATTTTATTTTGAATATTTTTCTTGTAGTTTAATAACGGTTAAAAACCATTTTTACAACTAACCAACCAACCTCACAATTTTATGTTTATAGTCTATTTAGTTATTTCTTTGTAAAGTATTTTCACTTTTGTCGAGTTATCTAACAAGTCCCTATAGGTTCAGCACTCTAACCCCCTTTTAAGTGTCTGTTTGGTATGTAATTGGGGAAACAAAGTTATAAAAGTGGAAAAATCTAAAGGTTAATATTCATCATTCATTGCATTTGAGACAATCTAAATTCTGTTTAATCGTAGGATCTTTTTTTGGGTTGATCAAACTGAGTTTTGACTAACCTCAACTTTTAACAAGATTGTTGGTTCGTTTATCAACAGTTTTCAAAAACACCACACATAGTCATTTAAACATATGTTATAGTCACCTCAATATTTAACCCAAAGAGACTAACAAGATAAAAAAAATATTTTAAAAACACAGGGGTTGAAACAAAAACAAAAATAGATCAAGCACTAAAACTCAAACAAGCAAAAAAAAGTCAAGATAAAATTTATTTAAAAGAAATAATCATAATCAAATATATAGGGTTATAATGTAATTTAGCATCGAAAAGGTTTAGGTAAGCTCGTTTTTTTGTTGGAGGGATAATTATCGTATTTTATCATCTGTTTAGTGTTAATTTTTTTTCTTTCAATATCTCTTTGGCTTATAATTAATTAGCTAATAGTCTTTACATTTTTTTATTATTTTAGTATAGGAAAAGTACATAGTTCTTTATATTTATTTAAATTTCTAGATTGGTTATTTAATTTTTCATTATCAATTCAATTCCTTACATTTAAATTTGTTTACAATATTTTTATTTTTCATTAAATGCCTTTAGACCATTAAATTTATTCTTCCTTCTATAACCACTTTAAATCAACAAATCAAATTTCACAAAAACAAACACTTAGTGGTTTTGTAATTTTGAGATGATTAATGGTAGATGCTAGGTTATTTTGACAGTGGAAAGTTTTGTATGGTGAGATTTGGTTTTGTTGATTAAAGTGGTTATAGAAGAAGATGAGAGAAGATAATGAAGAAGAAAATTTAACGGTGTTGAACTTAATGAAAAAGAAAGATATATATTGAACTGGTCTGAACCGGGGTCTAGGATCCGATGTGGGACCAGCCACAAGAGTTCAAGTGGATTAGGGTTTATACACCGGTACAGTGGGTATCCGATGTTGTAATCCGATCTCTCAGTGGGAGAAACCGGTCTTGTTGTCTTGGAGATCCTTCACACCAACATTTCACGTTGAGAGAGGGCGAAAGGTGGTGCCACCTGCGAAGATTCTCCGACGCTCAAGTTAGAGAAGTGTATAAACTCAATGGGTACTCAAGCAATACAATAGTAAGAATGTCAGATAGGACAACATAACCTTGCATGTATATTGGAATGAGCTATTTATAGTTGAACGTAGGAAATTAATCGTTGGGTGCAAGTGGGCCCATTGGCTCTGATAGCGTGTGAAGTGTGTCAATCAAAGTGGCTCAGTACTCAGAATGTGTCAGGAGGGTAGGTCAATTATCAGAGTACGATCCTGTGACAAGGATGGAGGATAATCACCTTTCCGCATATTTTGCTGACACATGTACTTACTCTCTGAGGTAATTAACGTTGACACATTCCGCTATGCAGGGTATCTTCGCTGATAAGCTATAAGGAACTCTTATCTCACAGTGACCCTGAAGCAAATGGTTATCGACGTGAAAAGAGAACGAACGAAGCATCTGTTGTAGCGAGGATGAATAGAACATCTGATGGAATGAGAACGGATAAAAGTATAACGGATATCCGGTGTGGCATCGTCTGAACTATGACATCGGTTTCCCTCCTTAGAGGTCATTCTGACGTCATAACATTGGGGACCGGTATCCAGATCGGATCATTGGTCCCCTAGCTTATGTGAGGGACTGTTAGGTTGCTTACATGAGCTATACAGCCTCTGAGGAGTCTGGATGCCGGTGGAACGTTCTAGAATTTCCTCCTGAAAAAACTCCTCAACATCCGCTCTGCCAACCATGTGACCGCTCTTCATATGTTATCCATAACGGATTCGGACAAAGATTCATATTGAGGGAAATCCCAAGAGTTTTTGAAAATTAAAACTTTTGGTATTCGAGCAGTGGTTGGGATACATTAAATGCGTCTGAAATGATTGGACATTAAATGTCCCTTTTTAATACGTGAATCATCATTACCCAAGAGTGTAACCGTCGATTGGGCTTATTGGGCCTGGATTTCAACTTATGCGAGCCCACTTCGTAAAAACATTTACTGAACCGTTACCAATTTCGCACTTCAATATTACGAAACGACGGAGTCGTTTGAATTCAAAAGGTTGTGTTTTGAAATAAACGTCGCGACTTTCAGCAGAACAATGTGCTTCTTCATTACCTATAAAAGGGACACTTAACGAGTTTTGGAATTCATCTCTGTCAACAAGCTTATTGAACCTCTGCTCAAATTTTTGGAGATTTCTCTGCTGCCTTTCTTCTTCACAAAGTTCTTCTCTCTTTTTAGGTAACCTCCCTATCCTTTACCCCCATATAATTTTATTCATTCTGCTTCAATCATGCGCCCTAGAACAGGCAACCTGGTACCTCAAACAAGGGGAATTTGAGCTCTCGTGCCCCCTCTAGCCACCGTGGTGGAAGGATTCCAATGAATCTTCCTGTGGCTGGGCCTCGTCGCTCAGAGAGAATTGAAACTTCTTCCTCACAAGCACCAGTGGGTCGGCGCCGTTCTGAGGATCCCCTTGACTCGAGGGCTACCAGTTGCTCTGATGAAGGGTCGAGTAACGAAGGTTATCTCTCTGACGATGTTGCCTTCTACCACAGCATATACGCGTTCCATCGTGCATCGGGTACCATGGAAGTTCCGGGGTCCGGCAAAACGATGATCTTACGTACTACCGAAGGGTGTGTCAACGTTGTGGCACACCGGCTGAATTGGGAAAAGCTGAACAGGGAGAGACCATACTACTGGGTTGAGGATGAATTTTTGGAAATCCCCTCACATCATGCAAGTGAAGAGGAACGCCCCGTCACTCTTCGCTGCAAAATTTATTCTGACAAGAAGTACAAAGGACGCTATCTTGTTCTTGCCCCCCACCCAACTGAGAGAGTCTGTCACCGCATCCCGGATGAGAGGTCAGTCTATATGTATGACTTTGTGTTTCAAAACTTGGGAATCCGCTTCCCTCTGACGGAGTTTCAGATGGCCGTCCTGCGCTTCCTCGACTGTGCCCCTACTCAACTACATCCCAATGGCTGGGGCTTGGTGCGTGCTCTCAAAATTATGGGAGAGCATTTCAACTTTACCGCCACTGTGGCCAAACTATTTTATTACTGTCAAGTGGTCCGCCGTGCCAACAAGAAGGGCGGCCTTGGGTTCATAACGCTCCGTTGTGACTCAAGGGTGGTGAATTTTAAGTCCTACACCGAATCCGCTAAGGTGGATGGGCGCTCTTTCAAACACTACTATACGCGGGTCCAGATCCAACCCAACAAGCCGGTCTTCTGGCTCAACAAGGAAGGATTCACCAAATTCCCCCCCAGTTGGTCGCATGAGCATTTTCTATTGCTGAGCCGTGCTTACTACGCTGAAGAGAGTGAGCTTTCCTCTCACTCCGTTGAAGTTCTGAGTGCCATGCAAACAGCCTCAAAGACCCTCAAAGGGTTTTGCTGTAGACTTCTCCTTGGGAGTGACGAAGTCCAGACTACCTATCTCTGTAATGACCGTTCTCAACTGTGGTTATTTTACATACTTATTCTGTTCTCTTTAATTTTCTTCCCGTGTGCTTAACTCACTTCTCTTTATTTTGCAGAACAAATTGGGAAGGCCTGTCCCGAAATGTTGTCTCTGAGGACTATGCTGGCTGATGACGACTCTTCCTCCGAAGAGAATGAGATTCAGGCCAAACGGAATTCCACCAAGGTTCCAACCATTCCTCAGACCTCCGCAGTGGGAGACGAGGTCCCTCTCCTTGATGAGGAGGAGCCTGAAAAACAAACCGAGGCTACGGAGCAGAGTAATGAAGAGGGCGTCCCAGAGAAAAAGAAGAAAAAGAGGCGTCTGGTCAAGCCTTCAGGCATGGAGAAGCCTCCCGCTGGTGACCCTGCAAAGAAATGCCAAAAGACCCTCGAGGAAACTGGGTTAAAAAAGGACAAGGGAAAGAAACCTGTCTCTGACTCAACCACCCCTCCTTCACAGACCACGTCTGGACCGGACTCGAGGAGTGGTTCTCTCCCGGCAATGGATCCCCCCAATGAGTCTTTCCTATCTCCATAGCTCTAGTTCCAGGGGTCCATGCCTGCCACTCTTCCCAAAGCAAGATATTGCCTCCGCCCCTCTCTTGACGCTGCTGGAGTTTGAAATGCTTGCGAGGCCGGCCGTTGGCAGCTGGATGAGCTATCCGGCCTCTTGGGCTCCTTGAGCGAGAAGGTGGATTATATGGAACAGGTTGAGAAGCCCGAGGCCGATATCGCTGTTAGGGAGGCCTGGGCGACCAAGCAGGCTGAGACTCACAGAGGGGTGCAGGCTGAATTGACTAAGGCCAAGGAAATGCTGCAAAAGAAGACTGAAGAAATAAGCCAGCTTCACTTCACTAACAAGGCTTTAGAATGGCAAGTCAATGAGCTTCAGCAACAAAATAAGTCCATCCCCCTCCTTGAGGAAGAGCTGCAATTAGAGAAGAAGAGATCGGCCAAGCTTGCTGACGATCTCAAAACAATGGAGGCCGGTCACAATAAAAGCCAAGGGGAGTGAGAGATCCTTCGAAAGGAGATGCAGGCCCAGATCGAAGAGCTGAGGAAGGGGAGTACGAGCACCGGGCCATCGGAGGAGGATTTTGCCAAGCTTCAGAAAAAATTATCTGCTGCTAAGGCCAAGGCTACCAAGGCTTTGGAAATATGCAAGAAGATAGCTTACGAATCCTTCGGCCTGGCACTTCGTCAAGTTTTCCACCGCAACCCTGGAGTGAAGCTTAATCTGTACGGACTGGATCCGTTTTATGAGTTCCATGAGGGAAAACTTGTCGAAGAGAAGAAGGATGGCTCGTACCAAGATCCTCGCAATTCTCTTTATGAACTGCCTCCACTTCCGGAGGGTCAAAGCATGGGACCTGGACTTTCCAAACTTGGCCCCGAAGGTGAATCACAAGAAGGTGCTCAAACTGGCCCAGAGACCGGAGTGGATAAGGCTTAAACTGAGGGAGCTGAATAGGAGAGAGAGGAAGTGCCCACCTTGGAGAATCAACCACCTGCTCCTTGATTTTGTGCATTCATTTATAGCTGTGTACTGGGATCAGCTCCAGCTTTAACATTTTAGACACATGAAACTTTCCTTCATAGAAATAAAATTTGCTTTGCTTCTCTTCTATCATTTGTGACAAGTATATGATTGCCAAGTAATTTAGTGACATGCATAATACTTTACCTTTTTAACACTTTACGAATCCGTTCTGCTTAGCTATATTGCTGTTTAAAGCGTGTTTATCGGCTCGAAGTAAAATAACAAAAATAGTAATCAAAGAGGCAACAATTAAGTTAAAGTATGCCCTGTCCCCAAGTATAAGTGTTTTGGGAAGGGAAATTTTGCTATAAAACGTTACCTTTAACTTCCTGGAAATTGGAAAGGTTCATCTGATCCCGAAGATGTAGAACGGCCATATTCGTGTTCAACTGCCGCATTCAGAATGCTTCGGAAATGAGGACGGAAATTATATTTAGAGTTTGGTACAACCCTTTCCTCCAAGTCTTCATGTAGGTTTTGGCATGACTTTGTAAAGGTTAGTGAACTACACCTTTCTCTTGAGGTTCGGTCTTATCCTACAACTCAAGTCTTCAAACGGTGTTCGGTTCGATCCTACTAACCGTACCTAGAGTTCGGTGTAATCCTACAATTCGGGCCTTCAACACGGGGTTCGGATCAGGGCTAATCCTGAACCTACTACACCCATTACTCGGGGTTCAGCGTGATTTCGAAGATGAACCAGCTTATTGCGCCCAAGCCTTCAAATGGTGTTCGGTTCGATCCTACTAACCATACTTGGATTTCGGTGCAATCCTACAATCCAAGCCTTCAGACGGTGTTCGGTTCGATCCTACTAACCGTACCCAGAGTTCGGTGCAATCCTATAATCTGGGCCTTTAAATGGGGTTCGGTTTAGTCCTACAACCCATTTTCCCCTCGAGGAGTTACATCGTCAACTACAGAATAGGTAGTTGAGATCATCCGTCCTGAGGGGTCTTCGTTTCGTCCCTCAAGGAGTTACATCGTCTACTACAGAATAGGTAGTTGAGATCATCCGTCCTGAGGGGCCTTCGCTCAAGAATGGCTTATAGCTATAAATCACATCATACAAATGAGAGAGTGAGATTGATAGAGTCGTAAATTACACTTTCATTAAGTTGAATAGATATTACAAAGGGAGCGTAGCTGGGGTCATGCCTCGTTAAAACCTTCTTGAGAAAACCCAACGGGAAAAAACTCAAGTAAGGAAAAAGAGTACATGCCGTCTTACCAACTAGCTGTAATACATACGTAAGTTCTGAGTGTTCCATTTATTGCGAATTGGGGTTCCATCGAGCTCCTCGAGTCGGTACGATCCCTTTCCTGTTACCTCAGCAACTCTGTAAGGGCCTTCCCATGTTGGTGCTAGTTTACCTTGATAAGCAAATTTATTGCCCACACTTGCCTTCCTCAAAACAAGATCTCCGGTGTTGAATGCTCTGTGTTGAACGCGTCTGTTGTACTGGAGAGCTGCCTTCGCTTTTATTGCCTAGTCTCTGATGAAAGCTCCTTCCCTTAATTCGTGGAGAACGTCGAGCTCCGATGCCAGATTGGCGTTATTGTCTTCAACTGAAAAGTACTCGACTCGGGCCGATCTGGTTTGTAGCTCCACTGGGATCATTGCCTCAACTCCATAAGTCAACCGATATGGGGATTCGTTAGTGGAGGAGTGTGATGTAGTACGATACGCCCACAGAATATGACACAGCTGATCAGTCCAACCCCCCTTTGCTTCTCCAAGGCGTTTCTTCAATCCCTTCAGCACCTCTCGATTGGCTACCTCTGCTTAGCCGTTCGTCTGAGGGTGTTCAACAGACGAGAAAATTTGGATTATCCCCAGTCCATCAAGCAAATCTGTGAACTTTTTATCTGTGAACTGGGTGCCATTATCAGTTACAATCCGCCCTGGGACACCAAATCGAGCTATAATATTTTCATACACGAAGCATCTTGTCCTTGCAGAGGTGATGTGCACCACTAGCTCAGCCTCAATCCACTTAGTAAAGTAATCTACCCCCACGATCAAATACTTGATACCACCTGGAGCGGTAGGGAACGGACCCAAGATATCAAGGCCCCACTGGTAGAATGGCCAGGGCACAGCGGATGAAAAGAGTTCTTGGGCCAGTGTGTGATGAAGGTTGGAAAATCTTTGGCAAGCATCACACTTTTTCACAAAATCTGCTGAATCCTGTTTCATCGTGGGCCACCAATAACCAGCCCTAAGGATTTTTCTCATTAAGCTCTGACCTCCAGCATGGTGCCCACACTGCCCCTCGTGTACTTCCTCCAACACTGCTTGTACCTCGTCTTCTCTCAAACAAAGGAGGTACGGGACAGAGAATCCCCTTTTGTAAAGAACACCATCAACCATGGTGAAGTACGGCAGTTCTCTTTTCACTCTTTTCCTTTCTTTCTCATCAGTAGGGAGCTGTCCATCTGCCAAATAGCGGATGTAAGGGATAACCCAAGAATTCTCATAAGGATAATTGACTATTATGGCGTTCAAGGAGGGAAATAGAGGAATGCTTGGTGTTGTCAATGTGCTCTGAACCACCGTCATTGTACTGCCAGGCTGCTTTGTGCTTGCAAGCCTTGATAAGATATCCGCTCTGGTGTTCTCCTCTCTTGGCACATGCTTGAATTCTAGAACATCGAATCTCCCCTTCAACTCATTCACACAATTCAAGTATAACTGAAGTTGTGGCTCTCTGACCTGATATTCCCCCTGGATTTACGAAATCACCAGCTGTGAATCGCTACACAATGTAACTGTCAATCGCCGCTCGGAGGTCGGCCAGTCATGCCTCGTATTCAGCTTGATTATTGGATGTTTTAAAATTGAACCGAAGGGAAATCTCCAAGTGTACACCATCATCACTTTCCACCACGACACCGGCTCCACACCCTTTACTATTCGACGATCCATCTACATAAATGTTCCAATGCGCTCGAGGTGTGGTTGGATCCGACCCTGTCATTTCCACCACGAAATCTGCCAGAACTTGAGCTTTAATAGCTCCTCGAGGCTCATACAAAATTTCGAACTCAGAAAGCTTGATAGACCATTTGATCATCCTTCTCGCCAGATCTGGTTTACTAAGCACTGAACGGAGAGGCAGATCCGTTCTCACCGATACTGGATGCGCATAAAAATATGGCCTCAACTGTTGTGAGGCCCACACAACTGCTAGAGCAGCCTTCTCAATCTTTTGATATCTTTCTTCCGCCCCCTGGAACGTCTTGCTGGTAAAGTACACCGGCCTCTGCCCCTCCGGAGTTTCTTTAACCAGAGCCACGCCTAGGGCTTCATCAGAAATTGTGAAATATAGAATCAGAGTCTCACCAGGGTCAAGTTTCACCAAAATTGGTGGACTTGAAAGCACGGCCTTAAGCCGCTGGAAAGCTTGTTCCTGCTCTTCTCCCCATTCAAAACTCTTGTGTTTCTTCAATGCCTTATACAGAGGAAGAGATCGATGTGCCATCTTGGGCATGAACCGAGCTAGAGTGGCTACTTTCCCATTCAATGATTGTACCTCTCTTAGACTCTTAGGGCTCTGCATGTCCAGTATTGCTTGACATTTTCCAGGGTTGGCCTCAATGCCCCGTTGGGTCAACATGAACCCCAAGAACTTCCCTGCTGGGACGGCAAAAGTGCATTTCAACATATTTAACCTCATATTATACTGTCGAAGCCGGGTGAAAACTTGACGTAGATCATTAATATGATCTCCTCCAGCGGGAGTCTTTGCGATGATATCATCGATGTACACTTCAACCAGCTTGGTGTGCATCCCTTCGAAAACTTTGTTAATCATGCACTGATAAGTAGCACCAGCGTTCTTCAGTCCAAATGGCATGACGGTGTAGCAGAAAATACCACGGTCATTGACAAAGGCCGTCTTCTCTTGATCTCCTTCCCACATTGGAATCTGATTGTACCCAGAATAAGCATCCATGAAACTGAGGTACTGATAACCAGATGAGTCATCTACCATTCGATCAATATTTGGGAGAGGATATGGATCCTTAGGGCAACACCGGTTAAGGTCCACATAATCCGTGCACATCCTCCACTTGCCATTAGCTTTCTGTACCATCACTATGTTGGAAAGCCACGACGAATAGCGAATCTCCTTTATAAATCCAGCTTTCAACAATTCTTCTATTTGCTCACACGTTGCCTTCTGCTTCTCCGGTCCCAACCTCCTCTTCTTCTGAGCCATCGGTCTCGTTTTTGGGTACACAGCGAGTTTGTGGCAACAGAAATCAGGGTCCATCCCAGGTATGTCTGCTGCAGTCCATGCAAAAAGGTCTTTAAATTCCTACAAAAGAGCCAACAATCATTGCTCCATGCCTGCCTCCAGATTATCATTAATGTGCGTGACCTTCTCTGGGGAATCCCCTAAGACGACGTCCCTGGAACCACCATCCGGTGTGGGCTTTGAGGGGTTGAGAGGGTCGATCTTCAATTCCGCCCTGGGGTCTAAGTCAATTAGACTGACAGACCCAGCCGCTGTTCCTCCGTCGTTCAGCTTCCTCTTCTTATTGAATATTTCCAATTTAACCATGTTGAGGCTCAAGTTGTAATAGTATCGAGCCATCTCCTAATCACCGCGGAGGGAAGACACACCGTTGTCCTTGTCAATGAATTTGATCAAGAGGTGAGGAGTGGACACAATCGCTTCCATTGCATTCAGGGTAGGACGGCCTATAATCTTGTTGTAAGGGGATTCTACATCGATCACCAGAATTCTCGACTTAACCGTTCTCGCGCCAGGTTCCCCCACAAAAGAAATAAGGGTGTCAAGATACCCTTTGGAGGGCTGCTTCACCCCGTTAAAAGCCGTGAGCTCTTACGTGTATGGCTGTAAATCTGCATCAGAAAAACCCATTCTTTTGAAAAAATTATAAAAAATCACATCGCAAGAACTTCCCTGATCGACGAGGATCCTCTTCACATCTTTGTTGGAAATGACAGCAATGATTACCGCTGTGTCGTCTCCTCCTGGGATCGTTGGGCCGAAGTCCTCATCAGTAAATGACACTATCGAGGCTGCCACACCGTCCCTGAAAGGGCGGTTATCCCTGGGTTTGCCCTGGACAGAAAAAAACATCCGGTGGTGATTTTTCTGGGCTGTAATTGATGCTCCTCCTCCAGCAAATCCTCCAGCTATCATCTCAATCACTTCACGCCTGCCCTGCCTCTGCTGCTGAGGCATGTTGTTCTGCTGAGCTCCTTCAGCAACTACTACTCCTTTCTGTTTTTTAGCTGCAGTAAACTTTCTTACTGGGTTACGATTATTGTCATCTTCATCGTCTGGATCTCTCCCCCTTTTGTCCATCCTATCAGGCTCATCAGAAGATTTTTCTCTGAATAAATATTGCTTCAGCTTTCCCTCTCTAATGTGGGTCTCCACCGTATTCTTCAACGCTTTACACTCGTCTGTGTGGTGACCCGTTTGTTCATGAAAAGCGCAATATTTTCGTGGGTTACCAATCCTCTTGACTGGGGGTGGCTTCCTTATACCAAAAACACTGAGCGTTGGCCAACCAACCTCCCTCATGATTTAGGAATGCCTGGCGTTCAGAGGAGCATAGTTAGTGAAAGACAAGACGCGCCTGTCTTGTTGATGAGGTCGAACGTTTGCAAAGTCCTCTCAGAAGGTATGCTTTTCTGGTCTCACCCTCTCCCTCTCCCTCCGTGGCTGCTGAGAGGGTACTGGAGGCTTCATTCTAGCTGTTGTGGCCTCCAGATGCATTTGTATACCCACGTACTTGGAGGCTTTCCTTAGAAACTCCTCGAAGGTTGTTGGGGGGCTCTTTACCAACGATAGGGCAAAAGCGGATCCAGGTAACAAAGCTTCCACTATAATATGGAGCTGTATGGCCTCCGTGAGGTTGGGGACCAAAGTTGTCTCCTTGTAGAACCTCTTCAAAAACTCCTTAAGAGTTTCAGACTCTCCTTGCCTTATCTGGGCCAAGGTGTGAGAAGTTCTTGGGATGTCCTTGGAGATGACGAAATGGCTTTCAAACGCAGCTGCCATTTCCTCCCAAGAATCTATGGATCCTGAGGGCAGGCTCTTGAACCAACTGAGAGCCTCCTCCGTCAACGTTCTCGGGAACATCCTGCATATGACGTCTTCATCAGTCCCCAGATACATAGCTTCGTACACATAAGCATCCAGGTGCTTAGTGGGATCCGTTTCTCCATTGTACTTGCCGATCGACAATGGCTGAGTCATTTGCAAGTGCTTAGGAATGACAACACTCATCAGTCTCCTCGAGAAAGGAACACGGAGTCTATAGGCACCAGAAGTCACCACTGCTTGCTCCCTTCACCTGGTGCTGACTCTATCACCAGAGTCTTGGGTCTGCTCCCTCTCCTCGTACGTAGGGATTTTTGAGTACTGAAGGGTTGTAGATCTTTCCCTCGCTGATGCATGGTGAGCCTCTTCTGCGTGGGACGTTACCCTGTCCCCAGTTCCTCTCTTTTCCCGCTTCAACTCCATCAACTCCTCCCTGAGCTGCCTAATAACCTTATCACGAGGATCAGGGGTTGGTACTTACACCATCCTTCGAGTGTTGGTAACAGGAGATTCAAAGACGAGTCTCCTCCCAGTCTGTTTGTGGGTCATATCCTCCACATGACCGTCAACAAAATCACGTCCATCACCTTCCATTCTGACAACCAAACTTCTATGAAAAGTGAGAATAACTCTAACGAGTCCCACTGGGCGTGCCAATGAACTGGTCTGAACCGGGGTCTAGGATCCGGTGTGGGACCAGCCACAAGAGTTCAAGTGGATTAGGGTTTATACACCGGTACAGTGGGTATCCGATGTTGTAATCCGATCTCTCAGTGGGAGAAACCGGTCTTGTTGTCCTGGAGATCCTTCACACCAACGTTTCGTGTTGAGAGAGGGCGAAAGGTGGTGTCACCTGCGAAGATTCTCCGACGCTCAAGTTAGAGAAGTGTATAAACTCAATGGGTACTCAAGCAATACAATAGTAAGAGTGTCAGATATGACAACTTTTAACCTTGCATGTATATTGGAATGAGCTATTTATAGTTAAACGTAAGAAATGAATCGTTGGGTGCAAGTGGGCCCATTGGCTCTGATAGCGTGTGAGGTGTGTCAATCAAAGTGGCTCAGTACTCAGAATGTGTCAGGAGGGTAGGTCAATTATCAGAGTACGATCCCGTGACAAGGATGGAGGATAATCACCTTTCTGCATATTTTGCTGACACATGTACTTACTCTCTGAGGTAATTGACATTGGCACATTCCGCTATGCAGGGTATCTTCGTTGATAAGCTATAAGGAACTCTTATCTCACAGTGACACTGAAGCAAATTGTTATCGACGTGAAATGAGAACGAACGAAGCATCCGTTGTAGCGAGGATGAATAGAACATCTGATGGAATGAGAACGGATGAAAGTATAACGGATATCCGGTGTGGCATCGTCTGAACTATGACACCGGTTTCCCTCCTTAGAGGTCATTCTGACGTCATAACATTGAGGACCGGTATCCAGACCGGATCATATATAAAAGACCAAATTAATAAAAAAAATTAAATGATCAAGTACAAATTTAAATAAATATAAGAGATCAAAATTATATTTTTACCTTTTGGTATTTTTAAAAATATTATTTGTTATTTAAAGAATTATATATGTGAAACTATTTAATACAATTACAGTATTATATTATTCATTTAATAATTCGGTTTTCAAAATTCAAAAATTATAAATAATTAGATATTAATCACATATTTGGATGCAACAATTATTATATAACATGAGAAAAAAATATTATATGAAAGTGTCGTAATTCATTGTATCAAACATCTAAACTATTACACTACTTTTTCAATAGCAAAAAAAAAGAGAGACAATTACATTACTTAATATTCCCTCTAGTTATATTTAATTGTCTATTTAAAGATAAAAAATTGTTTATTTCTAATTTCCAATTTAAAATTTAAAAAAGTATTAATTATCTATTTAAAATTTTAAATAAATAAAAATTGTTGTTTTAATAATATTCTTATTGATATTATTATGTTTCTTTTTATTTGTCTCTTTTAAGGTTGTTGCACACTCATTAAGAAATGTAATTAATGTATCTTTTTACTCATCTATCTTCCTTCCTAAGTATGTCTTTTCTCTTTCTCTTTTTATACTTAATAAGGTAAAATATACACATGGTCCCCTACGTTTATCCAAAGTCTCAGTTTGGTCCCATATGTTTTTTTTGTCCCAGTTTGGTCCTATACATTTATAAAACGTATCAAACTTTTCCCCTCTGTTAACACCATTAGAAATTTGGACGGAAATGTGTCGTGGCACTTGACACGTGTCACAACTTGGTTGGTGACACGTGTCACAATCTGATGGGCTGAGTGGTTTAAGTTAAAAATTAAAAACATTTTGCCTTCCATGGGACTTGAACTTGGCACCTTTAAGTGATAAAAGAGGTTGCTTTACCACTAGGCCAAGGTGTACCTTTGTAATAAGATGATGGTTTTTTATTTATAAAACATACACTTAATTTAATTATATGTTAAAAATGTATTATTAAATATATTATTAATAATATACTTATGAAATTATAAAATTCTAATTTAATTTTTTAAAATATATTTTTAAAAAATATATTTAAAATATTTATCAATAACTGTTAACGTATTACTAATATATTTTTAAATAAATGGTTTAATATATTAATATTATTTATTATTAGTATAAATTATTGTAAATATAATTTTTAATGATATATTAAAATATATATTTTAAATAATACTTATTATTATTAAATAATTTTAAAATGTATTATAAAATAATGTATTTAAATATTATTAAATATTATGTTAATAATAATTTATATTAATACTATATATAGTATAATTTATTTAATAATACATTTTTAATAATAAATATTATTAAATATTTAAAAATTTATTTTTAAAATGTTAGATTAATATTTAATAATTTTTTGAGAAGGATTTTATTAATAATATATTTAATAAATTTATTTATTATAACTAATAATATTATACATATAATTAACTTAAGTGTATATTTTATAAATAAAAAACCATTGTATTATTATAAAGATACACCTTGGCCTAGTGGTAAAGCAACCTCTTTTGTCACTTAAAGGTGCCAAGTTCGAGTCCCATGGAAGACAAAATGTTTTTAATTTTCAACCTAAACTACTCAGCCCATTAGATTGTGACACATGTCACTAACCAAACTGAGACTTTGGATAAACGTAGGGGAGTTAATATCACTTTCTTAGTTAATGCATTCTTGATTTAAATAAGAATATAATTGGTAAATGAATATTTAATTATTTATTGAACTCTTAAAAGGACATATATTTTGAAACTATTAAATCTCCTAAAAAATATATAAAAAGATAAAAGATAAAAGTAAAGAGAATCTCAAGAGAAATGAATTAACAAAAAAGAGATAAAGATAAAATAGAAACCAATCAATTATTTTAAAAAATTATTAATATTAATTATATTTTATGTTTCTTTTTTCTCCTAACAGTTAAATAAAAATAGAGAGAGTAATTTTCTAAGTACATTGTTGAATGACAAATTCTAATGAAGTACATTATAACATTAACATTATGAAGTTTCATGTAAATTAATTAATATTTTGAGGCAATATATACTTTTTAAATGAATAAAGTATTATTCAAGTATAAGTCATTTTTTACTATTAGAAAATATATTCCAAATGTGTAAACCACCAAAAAAAGTGCTATAATATATGGTAACTGAAATTCATACCATACAAGGATGCAAATTAATACGCTCTCATCTTCATTTGAAAAAAATGTAAGAATACATAAAATTAATTAGAAATCTTTTATATCAATAAAAAATTATAAAAGTGTGTTTTGTATATATTTTATTTTTGAACAATTCAATAACGTAAAATAATTAAATAAAAATACTCAGTGGTATCATCAATGGAATATCAAAGAATAAAATATAAAAAATTGTTAGACGTTATAAAAAATAATAAGTGCAATGTTTATATATATAGCATGATAGATTGTCCATAAAATTGTTTATATTATAATTTGGAAACAAGACTATAAAGAAAAAAGGAAGAAAAAACTTGATTAATCCGCCTCACATTTTCAATAATTTGAAATGATGTTAATAATTATGAATCTTTTTTATCAACTTCATTAGAAATATATTAATCTATTAAAATTTAAAATAATAAAAATTGATAAAATATTTGTCACACTAATTAATAAAAATACATGGGAAATTTTAATTCACATCCGTCCTAAGATGATCCCATATGACTCTACGAGTCCCCAATAACATATCCTAAGCTTGAGAGTTCCAAAATTGCTTAAATAAAATTTTTCAACATATTGGTTCCAAGCGCATTGCTTAGTAATTTGCGTCAAATCAAAGCTATACAACTCCAATCGAGATGAATCTAATTGATACACCTTTGCAACATAAATACCTACAATTGTTATGAAGAAGTCGAGGGCCAATTATGCCTCTAAGATTGCCTAATTCATAAAATTATAGAATCAGTCCAATTAAAATTTTCAACCTGAACACCTTGTAGTATTTTGGGCATAACTCGGTCTACTAATCTCCGATTGATACGATTCTAACGGAAAAACGACCGTGACAAAATTATGTACAACTTTTGTGAAGGAAGCAAAAACTGAATCAAATCTCGCTTGAGCAAAAATCAGCTCGCTTATGCAAGATTTCGCTTAAGCTCTCGCTTGAACAAGAATTTGATATAAACAGCCTTTGAGAGGCTCCCTCAAGTGAAAATACTTTGGCTTAAGCAAAAATTTGACAGAAACCAACCATTTGACACTCGCTTGAGTGAGGTTTGTCCCAAAAACACCCCTAAAATCATACATAGGCTCGCTCAAGCGAGAATTGGCTCGTTTAAGTAAAAATATCAGTACTTAAACCTCAAAACCAACTTCCGGTCTACCTATTTTGCCCATTTCAACTTCGATTGCTATAAAACTTCATTGGCACTATATTTTCCCTGTTCCGAAGCTGTTGGCATAGTCTGTTTGCCAAAATTCAAACTATGACCAAGATATGCGTAAAAATACATTTTGGTTATTTCAAAACTATAACATGTAACCTAGACCTCATTTCTCAATGGAATTCATCTGTTTCAATTCAAACAAGTTCTATATCATAAATATGACCTATTGGAATCATCCAGATGTATCCAAATATCACAGAATGCAATATGACCTATCCAGTTCATGATTTATGCATAATTTTCACTAAAATCATCATATTTCTATTTCTTATCAATCACAAATATATTCTAATGCATAATCTATTCAAGTGCAATCCATGTACGATTCTTGCCCATATCAATTATTCAATGCACCAAAACACCAAATCATATTTCCTGAATGCATGAAATGCAATTACATGGGACCATCCATGGTCAACCACATCAAAATATCAAAGTAGAACTACTTAATCATCATATACATGAAATCCAGTATCCAAAATATAAACTAGACTTCCAGTGAAGTCATCAGCTACCTAAATCCACTACATCGAGTATATGCATCATCAAAATAAACTATATACAATGAGCCGGCCAAGTCTATACTACCAAAAGGCTATACAATGCATATACATGTATATACATAGTGCCTCCTACACAAGCATGGTGACTCCTCACCAATCACCATCACGATCCAAACCCACTAAAAAAAATAGCCACATAATAGGGGTAAGCATATTATATGTTAAATAACAGTTATTGAATTGAATTTCAACCTATCCAATTCTATATCATACATCAATATATCACAATTTTCAATAATAAGTGATTATCATTCAATATACTCCATATTCTATTAGACATTCCACATATCAATCATAATACATAAGCTATCTCAAGCTATGACATTCTCAAATTTTACAAGTCAATGCATATATTCATGCAAATTCAAATAAACACATGGGATATGATATTGTTGCAACATAAAAAGCTCCCAGCCCTATCTTAAATAATCTCAGCTCTCAGCTGATCCAGCCATTTTACTGGTACCAAACTGTTTGCCCACATATGCAACACAATTGCTCACAGTGATAATGGTAGTGTTGCGGGCTAGCCTCGAGTCCCACTCAAAAGGCTTGCCTTGAGTCCCACCCAAGGTCCTTTATGGAATCCTATGCATATAATCATCAGTGTATAATTAAATTTCTCATTTATTCATCAACATTGTCATTCAAATAACAAGCATCTCATGTTATGACCTTCCAACATTAATCATTTCATCAAATCATTCATTTCATTGCATCCCATGCAATTTAAATACTACAATGGACGAAGCTTACTATAATAACCAATCAATTCTCAAAATATCATACGAAAAAGGGTATATCGCCAACACATCATTAATTAAATAATGCAAATCACTATAGTTCATTACAATTCACTATAAATCACAAAATGCATAAATCATAAGTGTACAAATATACCTATAACCTATCCATAAACCATACATTTAATATATAACTGCTTCCCTTATTTGGAATTGACGATTCTAGAAGCCCAGAAAGCTTTTTACACGCCTTTGATCATTAACTCGTAAACCCAATAATTCCTAAAACCACCAATATTTAATTTTAATAACACATACGCTATTAAAATCACAATTTGGTGCCACAAACTACTAATCCATAATTATCTAGTAATTTACAACTTTTAGAATGTTAAATTTTATCTTTATTTACAATTATATTAATATTTGGTAATCCATAATTTTAATTACAATTTTCTGATGGAGGAGAGAATTGTAACTTCCCAAATTTTATTATTGGTTAAATGATTGGCCAAATGATTAAATTCGAGAATGTTAAATTATTCCTAACCTAACAGATTAATTCTAGAGTTTATCAGAATGTATTTTGAGTAACTATGATTACCCGGTTGATTTAAAATTTAATTGAACATAGAAAATGACTTAAATGCCCTTAATGTCTTAAATTTTTAATCTCTTTTAGTTTCACTCTTTCATTCACGCGGGATAGGAAATGTAACAGGGCTAACTTCATTTGCTTCCATACATGCAAAGAAAGAAAAAGATATTGAGTTCTTGCTTCTTTATTTCTCTCGCAGCTTCACTTCATCCACCATCCCCTTCAATTGATTTCTTCAATTAAAGCAAGATTCTAGCTCTATCCCTCTTCCTCTTCACGTAGTAGCTATGGAAACATAGGGGGAAGCTTCAATTTTTTGAATTTTTAAAGGTAAAGTTGAACCCAAACTTGGTCTAGTGTAAATGATGAACCCCACACTTAAACTCTTTCATTTTCTTGAATTTAGAAGCAATATTCAGAGCTTGATCGTTGTGGGCATCTTGGAAATTTGTCGGGGTTTTGGGTATACTGCCATTGTTGGTGAGTTTAAGGAACCCATTGTATTTAGTTTCCATCTCCTCAAATTTAGGCATAGATTATGACATTTTTATGAATTTTCAGAGATTCTAAGCTAAATTTAAATTATGCATAACTTGTGTACCTCGTGGGTTTTTGGTTTTCTTTCATTTTAGAAGCGATCCAGAGTTTGTGTGTTGTTGGAAGCGAGTAGCGGAGGTTTGTGACGTGTTCCGGTAAGTTAACCTTGTCAAATACCATATAAATTGATGGTTATTGAGTCCAAATATAATTTTAATAGCGTGTAAGTTATTAAAAATTAAATATTAATGTTTTGGAAATTTTTGATTTACTTGTGGGTGATCAGAGAATTTTGGAAGACCTTCTGGAATTTCTGGGATCATCTATTCCTGATAGGGGAAGAATATAATTTCAATGTATGGGTTATGCACGAATAGGGAATGCATAGATTGATATATATGCTAATTGTGTGACAATGAATTGAATTGATGATATATATGTATTGATTGTATTTGAAATACATTCCTATGACTAATTGAATATAAATTAAACGTTAATAATGATGATGTTTGTGTATCCATTCATGTGGAATTTGCATGACAATCTATGGTTTTTATGAATTAGAATTGGATGACTATGTTTGAGATTGGAAATTTAGCCTTAGATAGCTAATAGGATATAGGATGAGGTGTTGCATTTGCATAGATGGGGAGGGTAATCTGTGGAAGGTTAGGAACCTGGATTGGTGATTCTATAGTTATACAAATTCTAGTCTAGGTTCTATAGGAGTCTGTGATCATCGTTAGAGCTAGAGTTAGGTCTCGAGATGTCACTGAGTGACCGATATCACACGGGAAGGGCTAAAGAACCTAGGCCGGGGAAGAATTAGTAGTTAGAATCTCATTTGTGTTAGCCGGATCCACACGCACTGCATTTGTATGAGATTTGGGAAATTTGGAATTTGTACGAAATTATATTAGTATGTTTGGAATGTGTATGATTATGTTGAATTTGGAAAAGTAGTAATTATATTGATGTTCATTCGATTCAATACTTATCATTAAAATTATATAAACTCACTCGACACTGTACCCATTTTTGAAAACAGTGAACTTAAATGATGATGAAGATTGATTGACATGTGGAAGCTTGGAAATCCATTTGGAAATGGATTGGATAGGTAATTATGTATATAGGATTGTACAGGTTTTGAGTATTGCCTTGACTGACTCTATTTTGGATATATATATATATATATATATATATATATGCACACATGTATATAGTTGATGGATACCTAACAGAGAGGTTTAGTTTCATTTTGATGTTTACACCATGAATTATGACCAGAAACTACATATTTAACTTGATGGATTGTGATATGTACCTATGAGTAGGTTTTCGTGGCATGTAATATGATGAATAGATTTATGAATTGATGTTGATCATGCTTTTGAATGGCTAATGCTATATGGTTTTGCAAATTGATATTTGGATATGTGAAATTAGGTGATTTAAGTATGAATATAGGGAACTAGAAGGGTCAAAATGAGATTTGTGAGGTGTTGGAACCATTAGGCAGATTTGAATTCCATTATAAGACATTTAGGACTTAAGTGATATGATTAATTTTTTGTTGGTTGAAAATTAGGCAATGTGGTTATGGGATTTCACATGAAAAACAAGCGTTTTAAGGAACTAGAGTATCCATATTTGGATCTGTGAGGTTATGGAACCTCCAGACAGGTTTGAAATCATTTTTAGGGGAAAAGAAACTTGTTGCAATTGGTTTGGTCCTATTTGGTTAGGAATTGAGTGGTCTAATTGCTTAAAATGACCTAAAATAGTCAAAAATACAAAATCTGTATATTTTCTTTAATTTCTAATATTTTTGAGTTCCGTCTATTGGAGCAAGACATAATTGGCATATAGAAGGTGTTCACAAATTTTGGTGGCGTTTAAAAGCCATTAAAATGGCTTTAGGGGGTGAAAAGTTCAATTTTAAAGAAAAAATTTGCATAATTTTAAAGCTGTCAAGAACCACTTTAAACACCGCTTACGCCAGCTTTTTACACCAGTTTATGTCATTATGAAAAGTCCACCTGCATCTTTTGTTTCTCACGCATGCTTGATCTTTTGCCTTTCTATATAACATTTAGTCATTTTTATAATGTATATATTAATTCTGCATTGACGTACATTTTATATATGTATATATATATATACATTATTTGTTTATATATATATGGTACTTATTGTTTTATATATTATTGGTTCATTTATATATATATATATGTTATTTCTTCATCTTCAGGCTTGCTTTCTTTTTTATATATTATTTATTTATTTATTATTTATTTCCTTTTAATTGGTTGATGGAATTATTATCTTTAATTTTAACATTATTTTTAATATGTGATATTTAACTAAATAATTTTGTGTTTATTTAAATGTGAAAATATTATATTATTTATTTTAATTACTTTGCTCATTTTTATTGTTATATTATTTTATCATTTTATCATTTATTAGGATTTTTAAATGGTTAACTTAAATCCCAAAAACACAAAAAAATACTCTAAAATTTTAATAGTATTGCTACATTTAAACGTTACCCGTACGCCTAACCGATTCCAAACAACCTTCGAATTACACGAATTTAAGAGAATTTGGAATGGGGTTCCAAGAATCCAACTAAAACTGAGAATGGAATAAGAAGGTAGCTTAAAATTTAAGAAATTGGAAGCTCCCTAGCCTTGACATGGTTTCCCAAGAAAAAAGAGAAGAAAAACTCAATGCTTACTTTAATTTAAAAGGGATTGAGGGAGAAGAAGATGACATGCACATGCATGGTAGTTGAAGGAGATGTTAGCTCCTCTTTTCCTTTTTCCTTTCACCTGGCACACGAGAATGAAAGTTGGGGGAAAGGGGTGAAATGTGAATTAGTGAAACCAGGGGCAAACTTGTCTTTTGTCATGTCTAGTTAATTTCTAACGCTAATTTGGTAACCTGAAGTTACCCGAATTAATTTAAAAATTAACGCAACTGCCTCAGAATTATTTACACACTCCTAATGTAATTACTCGGTTAATAAAATTAACCAACAATTAAATTCAGGATGTTACGATAATCACACAGTTCCACCTACTTAGAAAACTAAGATTCACACATCTTGCTGGCAATATTTTTTAAGAAATTTTGTAAAATTAATATAACCTAAAAACTTAGAATCTTTAATTTCCTGATAATATTTTTAAAAAAATACACAACAAAATATGAAAAATATAAATTTCCTAATATAAGATTCCTAGGAAATAAAAAGTCAGCCAAACTACAAAATGCAAAAGGTTTTGAATTTAAAATTAAAGTACAATAATACATAAAATATATGATTATTGATGGTCATTATATCATGTTTAATATCTCATCTATCATATTAAAATGAAAGTATATTAGAATTTTACATTGTCATGCAAACATGATATAATAACCTTGAATGATCACAAAGTATATAAAACATTATTACCTAATCTTCAAATCCATTTCACTATTTTAAAAAGGTCAAGGGGCTGCATAATTGAGTTATTTTTTCATACATAATTTGTGCAGTTACACATTTCTTTGCATTTTTATCATACTATTAAAAATTCCTTTTTATTTTTATCATATTTATTTATGTAGAACCATATATTTATTTTTATTATATTTATTTTTATCAGGATGTGCAATTGGTTGAAGTGGCATGGCAACAAAACCGATGTACTTCTTACACCTGGGAACGTGAAGATGCCATGAGGCAGCAATACCCAGAGTTATTTTATTGAGGTAAGCTCGTGTTTGAATTTCGAGGACGAAATTCTTTGAGAGGGGGAGAATTGTAACATCCTGATTTAAAGTTAACTACCGACTGAGATTAGCCACTAATTAAGGGTTAATTGCAGATTAGGTTAATGGGTGACTAATACAAAGTGGCCAGAGAAAATCACGCATGTACCCCTGATGGTATAAAAGGAGTTTGGTCTCTCTCTTTTGCTCATTTTTATTCGCGTTAAGTTGGAAAGTATTGAGAGAGTTGAGAGCTTTTCCTTCAAGGGTACAAAGACGTTATTCTGTTTCTCCTCTCAGATTCTCCTCCTTCCTCTTCGTCGTCTTCTCTCCTTCTTCCTTTTCTCTTACTCGAAGCTGTCAGAGTCTCAGTTGGGGAGTCTATAGTGTGAAGTGCTTCAGAGTTGGAGAGGTAGTCTACTGTGTTTAGACGAAACTGCTCGAGGAAGAGGATAGCATTTTGGTCTTCCAAAGCTGAGAACAGAGTCGACGACTGAGTTCGAAGGTTGTCCAATGGGAAAGAGTGACCGAGAGGAGTGATCGGTCTGCTTCGTAGCTCGAGGAGCTTCTGAATCTCTTCAGTAGGTAGTGAGGTTGATTTACATCTCAAATGCATGGTTTATGGACGGTTCCGGGTGAAATTACTTCACTGTGTTGTGTTGTACCTGTAATATATTGATTATTGTATTTCGATTGAGTGATGGCCCGGATGGGTGATGATTATGAATTGTGTGGTGTATATTGATTTCCGTCCATAAAATGCATGTTGATAATTATGAGAATGCTATGTGAATGCCGATTGTATGTGAAGTATGTCGATCTTATTGAGAATGCTGAATGCATGAGATGTAAACCTGATATGTGAATTTCTGTATGGGATTTTTATATTAAAAAGCATGAGATGCATATAATGGAAATATGGTTGCCGATTGTATGAGATATGTGAATGCAGTGCTGAATCCATGTGATGTTATAATGACTGCATGAAATGCATGTGTTATGTGGTATTAAACGAGTGAAATGGCACTGTTGAATTAATGATAATGATAAAATGCATGGGATGTACCATCAAAAATGCTGATAGCATTAGCGTTGGACGCTTGACGATTAAAGTCATATGCAGGTGATTTACCATTGAAATGTCGAGTGCAATATACCATTGGACGCTTAATGTAGAAATGGTAATTAAATGAACTGTATGAGATACAAAGAAAGACCTTAGGTTGGACTCAAGGCAAGCCTACCGAGTTAGACTCGGGGCTGCCCGTAACACTCCCGTTGTCGCTTGGAGTGACTGTGTTACATGAGAGGGCAAACAATTTGGTACCAGTAAAACGGCCGGATCAGCTTGGAGCTGAGGAAAAGGCTTGGAGCCTATGTTGCAACATAAAAATTTATAATGAATAATCGGATCCGACTGAAATAAATGTGTGCACACTTATGCTGTTGTTGAGCTCAATGTGATTGTATGTGTATGTGCTTTGGGGATAGTATGATTAATATAGCCGAGTATTAGTTGAATAAACTCTGACTGAATGATACCGTGTGTAACCCTATCGAATGGCAGTGTATGTGATTAATTGTTTGAGATATAATAGTTGAAAACTTGAGGATTTTCTGAGTCAATAACTGTTATTTTATATGTAAAAAGCTCACCCCTACTGTGGCTATATTTCAGTGGATATTGCTCGGGATGGTGAATGATGGGAGAGCATAAATCCTTGTGAAGTGCACCTGTACAGTGGAAGTGTACATATATGTATATATTGTATAAATGGTTTTGATATAGCCTTGGTCGGCTCTAAGTATAATGTTTTGTTTAAATGTATATGAATCGAACTCTCTCGGACTTGAGAGCATAATTATACATATATATATATATATATATATATAAAGCTATGTGTTAATTTTGTTCAGTGAGTAATGATGTAGGCGAATGTCTAAGTTGTATACATCTATAATTTGCTGAGTAAATAGGGCTTGCATGGTTCCGAGTAAAGGAGAGCTAAAGTAATAATGTGTGAGGCTAAATTGGAAATCCTCTTCCGAATGAAGAAGGGTTGAACTAATTCTGAGTGAGTGATGTTCATTAAGACCACTTCCGAGGGAAGGCTGGTCAATGTGTTATGGAGTGGAAAGTAGTGGAACGAACCATTTCTGGGTATAAGAATATTTAAATACTCCCGAGTGAGAGTCGACCGAGAGAATTTCCTTCGAGGGTAGAACGGTCAAATGGTTCTGAGTGAAACCCATCTTAGTAACCGATCCCGAGGGGACAAGGTTTAGATATTACCGAGTAGACTTAACTTGGTGAAGTCTTCCGAGTGAAGAGAAGTTAGAGTAATTCGAAGTGGAACTTGATTAAGGAGATTATTTCTGAGAGACGAAAGGTCAAGGTATTTGCCGAATGGAACTTAGTCGATGGAACTCTTCCGAGTGAGACATACTATATAGACTCCTAGTGGATGAGGTTATAAAATCCTTAAGTGAGACTTGACCTTGTAAAGTGTTCTCCGAGTGAGGAAGATTAAAATATGCCAAGTGAAGGGTGTGTAATACGCTTCCGAGTGAATTGAGGTTGAAATACACCGAGTGGTGTTTGACTGAGGAAATATTCCGGGTGAGGGAAGGTTTATAGATTCCGAGTGGAATAACCGAGGGAAACATTTTCCGAGTGGATCATGTGTGTGACCTTCCAGAATAAAAATAAGGAACTGTGTATAAACTTCTGAGGGAGGCATGTATGTAGGGACCGTTCCCGAGTGAACGTGGTCCCAATTCCGAGTGACGGAATTCCCGAGTGACTGGACTCGCTTCAGCGAAATAAGGAATCGCCCCAGCGAATGAAGCTCGCTCAAGCGACTTCTGCTGCCTTTTGTTTAACCGAAGCTGGGTCTTGCCAGCGTGTGACATCCTGACCCGGTCTTCTCTTACCTCTGATCGGTTTTCTGCTTCCCTTGCCTTCAGTTTGTTTTATTTATCCCGACTCCTATTCTGAATTGCTTTGTGAACGTTTGAATTTTGGAAAAAAATTTCCCTAGTCTCAGGTTTGCTTCTATTTAAGTTGGGTTGTTTCATTTTGGTATTAGAGCGGACTTAAAAAGGTCCAAGGCCAAGGTATGCTTACTGTGAGTGAGCGGTGGTGTGTAACATGACCGGTTATCATGATTGCTTATGATATCCCATCGGATTTAATACATGTCTAAGTATGATTGTGTGGCTCATGGCCAAGTAATACTGTTTATATGCTATAAAGATTGTATGAAATTGTGTTATAAATTGTTAAGTATGGAACTGTACCCCGATCGGCTGTGAATAGTTCGACATTCTTATCCTTGAAAGGGGTGTTAATTTCAGGATAAGATATGGCAAATCATCACGGCATGGAAGCCATGGCAGCGGCATTTCAGCGTTTCGCTGATATATTTGAGAGGCAGAACCAGCCTCGAACTGATGATGACCAGGGATTAGATCGCTTCCTGAAGCGGAAGACGAGTGAATTTAAAGGAGGATTCAATCCCGAGTCGGCTTACTCATAGATTCAGGACTTAGAAAGGATCTTTGGTGGCCTTCACTGTAACAAGGCCCAGAAAGTGGAATATGCTGTGTATATGCTTCGAGCGGAAGCTGAGAGTTGGTGGAAGATCACCAAGGCCCGACTGACTGATGCAGGCACCCAGTTAATCTGGGAGAATTTTAAAACATGTTTTTTGGAGAAATACTTTCCCGACACAGTGAGAAGTCGGAAAGAGTTGGAGTTCATGGAACTGAAGCAGGGTTCTGTGACCGTAGAGGAATACGCTGCTAAGTTCGAAGCACTATGTCTGTTCTATCCTCCGTTCCAGCAGCCGAGAACTGAGGGTTCCAAGTGCATAAAGTTTGAAAGTGGATTGAGGCCTGAAACTAAGAAGGCATTCATGCACCAGGAGATTCGGAATTTTCAGTGCTGGTGAAAAAATGTAGGATTTTTGAAGAGGATGACAAGGCCCACTCGGGCCAGAGCAGCAAGACCGATACGTCCTTGAAGCCACAACAGCCTCGCTTCAAGAAGCCGGCCAATGTTGGAAGAGGCGGACCCTCCTCTAGATTCAGAGGTCGGGGAAATCATGGTGGTCGTTTTGGGGGTCGTCCTAAGGACGGCAAATGTTTTAGATGTGGTGGTGACCACTTTACCCGGGATTGTGAGGTTGGCAATGATGTCGTGTGTTTCCATTGTAATGAGAAAGGGCATGTTTGCCCTGACTGCCCTCAGCTGCAACAAACAAATGCTAATGCAAACCGTGGAGGCTTCCGAGGAAGAGGCCGTGGAAACGGTGGCCGAGGGAATGGTGGCTGTCGCAACCTGGATTGCGACGGCACGGCGAGAAAGAGAGAAGGAGTCGAATGAAACAGGGAGTCGCCACCAACGTTTTTATCCATAGGAAAAACATTGGAAAAAAACTAAGTTCAGTAAAGCACTGGTTAAAAATTGAGATTCAAGTTCGGGAGTCGGTTACGAGTAGGGAAGGTATTAGCACCCTACATCGCCTGTCAAAAACAGTACCAAGATTGAAAATGCGTAACATAAATAGCCTTACAAAAGATGGTTTATTTCTTCCCTTTTATTGTTGTATTTTTTATTTAAAAATGATAGAATGGAGTGAGAGAACTGTACAAACTGAGAATGTCGAAGCGAGGTCAATGGGATGTTTCATCCGAATTAAACTCGACTTCGATATGAGACAGAGAGGGGAAGAGAATGCTAATAAGGCGTCAAGCCTAAATTGGACATTCTCGAATAAAAAAACAGGGATAGGAAAGAGATAAGCGGGACGTCTCGTCCTAAGTATCCATTCCCTATGAATTATGGCGAGGCTTGAGCAAAAGACTAGGGGGAAATCAACAAGACGTTACGTCTAAATTGATTTTCACGGAAGTGACCAAAAAAAAACATTTATGAAAGAAACATGAAAGTGAGGAAATAAATCAATAAAAAGAAATAAGAAAGATGGGCCCGACAGGGTTACGTAGTTCTGAGTGTTGTTCTTTTAGGAAAAGACTTGGGAAATGATGATGGATGTCATTGAGACGGGGAACTCATACAAGGCGAAGTTCTTCGCACGTGTATGAATCCTAAAGAGGTTGTGTAGACGGGAGTGCTCCCGTACGACACTGTTTAAAAATGATTTGTTTCCCTTTTTTTTTGATTTTTATTTAGATTTGAAAGAAAACATAGGAAGCATTTATTTCCCTTTATTATATTTTACTATGAAGCGAAAGGGGAAGGTAGCAGAAGCTACGAAAGAGAAAGGGAAACAGTAAGTTTAGAAAACAGAGGGAAAAATGAGTGAAAACCGAGTGGGAGAAGGGAAAACCGAGTAAAAAAGAGGGAAAAACCGAGTGGAAATGGAAAAAACCGAGTGGAAATGGAAAAAACCGAGTGGAAATGGAAGAAACCGAGTGGAAATGGAAGAAACCGAGTAAAAAAATGAAATACCGAGTGATAAAAGCAGAAAACCGAGTAAAAATGGTAAAACCGAGTGGAAATAGGAAAATACCGAGTGAGAAGTGATTACCGAGTGAGACTGAGTGAGAAGAGAAACGGTGTTGGAGTTGAGAGGAGTGAGGAGGTCGGATTTGGTGGATTTGAGGGGGATGTTGGACGGTGTGTGAGAGGAGGTCAGTTTAGGTGAGGAGAAGGATGAGTGGGGGCTGTTGGAGGGTGCTGGAGGGTATTTGGTGGCTGGGAGGAAGTGCTGGACGGTGTGTGAGAGGAGGGTGAGGGTGTTGTGAGGGGCTGCGCAGTATGGGAGATAGAGAGAGCGGAGGATTTGACAGAGTTTTTCCTCTAAGAATGCCTGAATCTCCCGACGCTTCAATCCCTTGCCTATTTATAGGCCTTTCCGAGTGGAAAGCCAACTCAGCCTTCCACTCCGAGTGGAATGCCAGCTCAGGCTTCCACTCGGTCTTGGTAGTGGGGAACAGCGGCTGGTGGGAATTTTTAATTCCTCCACTTCCGCCCCTTGTCTACCAGCCACCCCAGGATTCCTGGATCCACTTGGGTGGTGGAATCCAGGTCAGCATGTGCAATCCGAGAGAGGATGATTGAGATCCGAGTGAAAATAGTGTCAATCCGAGTGAGGATGGCTCGGATCAGCCTCCCAGTCAGTATCCGTCCATATTGGAGTCAATTCTGAGTGGAATGAAGCATTTCCCGTAGAAGGCCGAGTGAAAAATACACCTTTCCGAGTGAGAATTCTTCTGGGAAGAGTCCTCCTATGAAAGGCCGAGTATATGTTTTACTCGGTGTGAGGCTGCTGTGAAACATTCAATCGGAACCGAGTGACAAGTAACTCGGAACCGACTAAAATAGGTAAAAAGTGACTTGGAGGTTGAGTGGAAATGGTTAAAAGAGTGACTCGGAATCTAGGTGAGTTTTGGGTGTAAATGGTGACTCGGAAATTGGTGGAAGTGGGCTCGGTAATTGGCTTGAGGAGGGATGACAAGGAAATGGGTGTTACTCAAAAACCGATCGAAGATTGAAAATCGATTCGGTAAAGGATGACCCGGAGCCGATTGAAAATCGAAGAGAAAGACTCGGAAATGGGTAAAGGATGACTCGGAATTGGGTGAACTTCACTCGGGAATGGGGGAAAGTCACTCGGAAATCAAGTGAGAGGATGGCTCACTCGGTGCTGACTGAAATGGCTCGGAAATTGTGTGAAATATTACTCGAAATTGGTTCGAAGAGTAATGGTTCGGGATTGATTTGAAGGGATTGACTCGGAATTGGGGCAAATGATTCAGTCGGCTCCTTATTTGAAGGATGAGTGAAGATTGGCTAAGAAAACTGACTGACAAGGATGACTCGGAATTGGTGCAGGATTCAGTCGGTTTTTGACTTTGAAAGATGATTCGGTGAGGATAAATGGCTCAATCGGCAACGGTTCATGTTCTTTAAAAGACTTTGAAATCTTGCTCGGCAATCCTTCTACTTGAAGCTTCACTCGGCATGTTGTCAACCGGTTTGGAAGTAAACCTCCACCCGCTCGGATTCAGTCTTGCTTTCCAGTCAGAAAATGGAATCTTGGGCAGTTTCACTCGAAAACAACTCTCTCCTCACTCAGAAGTTGAGATTTTGGCAATTTTCACTCAGAAACAACTTTCTCCTCACTCAGAACTTGGAATTTGGGTATTTTCAATTCGGATTCCCCTCCAATTGAGTGATACTCACTCGGATTTACTTCAATCAGCAATCATTTCACTCAGAAAATAGCTTTGGGCAGCATCTATTCAAGGTCAGTCCCCTTTTCCACTTGGATTGGTTGCAGTAGGGGATTTTTCGCTCGGATTCTTCTCCAAAAAGGTTATTTTTCATTCGGAATGGATGAAATCTGAGTCATTTCACTCGGATTTACTCTAACAGGGGGACATGCCACTCGGAAATGATCCATTCTGAGTAATTTTACTCGGATTTGATCCAACAGGCGTACATTCCACTCGGACTGGCTTGGCAGGGGAGCTATCCACTCGGATTTGATCATTTTTGGGTCATTTCATTCGGACTTCTCTTCGACATGGGCATAATCCACTCGGACTGGCTTGGCAGGGAAGCTATCCACTCGGATTCAACTTCAACAGGGGAGCATTTCACTCGGAAATGACTCATTCTCAGTGATTCCACTCGGATTTGATCATTTTTGAGTCATTCCACTCGGAAATGCTTCATTTTGACTCGGATTTGATCATTTTTGAGTTTTTCCACTCGGATTTATCTCCACCAGGGCTGTATTTCACTTGGAAAAGCTTCATTCTGAGTTATTTTGCTCAGTTCTGATTATTTTGGAGCCATTCTATTCGAATTTGACCATTCTGAATTAGAATTCAGTATAAAAAAGATTCATTCCACTTGGACCGGACCAAAAGAGGTGTTCACAGATGCCCCTCTTTACTTCTTTTTCACAAAAGAAACACGAAGCTTCTGTGTTTTTGAGGTGAAAAGGAAGTAAAGATATGAACACCGATGTAAGGGCCAAGTGGGACTTTTTGATGGCGTCTGATAGTGTCGGCAATCATGAGTCAGTGTGACCTTTCTTCTTTAAAGACGAGCATTTTCCTCTTCTGTTTCACTTTTCTCTTCTTCTTTTTTCTCTGTTTTTTTTGTTTTTTGTTTTTTTTGTTTTTTTGTTGTTTTTTTTGTTTTTTTTTGTTTTTTTTGTTGTTTTTTTGTTTTTTTGTTTTTTTATCCTAAATCTGGGAAAAAAGAAGTAAGGCAGTGCTCCAATTTTTTAGCAAGAAGTGGTTAACTGGGAATTATCCTTTGAATGACATGAAGCAGAAGGATGGTCTTCCAGTTAACAAGAGGCGAGAGGATTGAGTGTTTATTCTCAATTGATTGGAGATGAAGGGTGCCTCATTTGACGACTGGAAGAAAAAGGATGCCTTCTTAGGCGACTGAAGGTAAAAAGATGCCATTTGTTCAGCGACAGGAAAGTAAAGTGGTGTCATTTGATCGACGATAGGAAAGTAAAGGTGCCATTTGATCGGCGATAGGAAAGATAAAGGGGTGCCATTTGATCGGCGACAGGAAAGTAAAGGGATGCCATTTGATCGGCGACAGGAAGATAAAAGGGTGCCATTTGATCGGCGACAGGAAGATAAAGGGGTGCCATTTGATCGGCGACAGGAAAGTAAAGGTGCCATTTGATCGGCGACAAGAAGATAAAGGGGTGCCATTTGATCGGCGACAGGAAAGTAAAAGGGTACCATTTGATCGGCGACAGGAAAGTAAAGGTGCCATTTGATCGGCGACAGGAAGATAAAGGGGTGCCGTTTGATTGGTGACAGGAAAGTAAAGGTGCCATTTGATCGGCGACAGGAAGATAAAGGGGTGCCATTTGATCGGCGACAGGAAAATAAAGATTGGGGGAACTAACAGGACGTCTCGTCTGAATTAGCTCACTGTTGACAGGAAATGTAAAGGTTGGGGGAGCTAACAGGACGTCTCATCCGAATTAACTCACTGTTGGTAGGAAATGTAAAGGTTGGGATTGACCCTCGGTTGTCATGACTGCGGGTTCTTGGGGAACTGCCCCTTGAACGCAAGAGAATGAATCTGGGGGGAATGCCCCAGCTTGACATGACTGTGGGTGGTTGGGGAACTACCCCTTGATTGAGAGGATATACCCGGGGAGATGCCCCAATTTGACATGATTGGATGAAATCTTGGGGAACTGCCCCTTGAATAAGAGAATAAACCTGGGGAGATGCCCCAGTTTGAGATGATTGGATGAAGCTTGAAGGGTGCTTCTTTTCGACGAAAAGAGGCCCTGGCGATGTCCTAGTTCGGACATTTTGGGAGCGTGGGGTACTGTCCTGGGGTCGACAAGAGACGACGACCTAGGGAAGATGCCCCGGTTTGATATGATCGAAAGAGTCTTTGGGGAAAACTGTCCCTTGACCGAAAGAAGAATCTGGGGAGATGCCCCAATTTGACATGATTGGATGAAATCTTGGGGAACTGCCCCTTGAATAGGAGAATAAACTTGGGGAGATGCCCCAGTTTGAGATGATTGGATGAAGCTTGAAGGGTGCTCCTTTTCAACGAAAAGAGGCCCTGGCGATGTCCTAGTTCGGACATTCTGGGAGCGTGGGGTACTGTCCTGGGGTCGACAAGAGACGACGACCTAGTGAAGATGCCCCGGTTTGACATGATCGAAAGAGTCTTTGGGGAAAACTGTCCCTTGACCGAAAGAAGAATCTGGGGAGATGCCCCAGTTTTGGGTTGACTGGGAAGTGTAGTCCCACTGGGGAAGGATTTGGGAAGTGTAGTTTTTGGCGATTATGGTTCCACTGGGGGAGAAAATTTGGTGAAAGAGAATGGACTTGTGGTTTACTGCGGATATGCCGAAGGTCTGCTAAGGAGAGAGTTGGGCAACTACACATCTTGGGGATCATGGTTCCTGGCCATCCTTTAACAGAGAAACGTGAAACTAATTAAAAACTTACAGGCGGACTCCTTTGGCGACAGGCGTTGAAGTAACTCATGGCCAAAATAATTATTACTTCTGACTTCATTGAGGTTGTTTCGCAGAGCTGGTTGAGCTTGCTTGAGGTAAGATCTGGCAACGGTGTCCACTTCGTTCCCCATAACTTTGTGTTTTCGTTCTTCTCAAAACTCATTTTTTTAAGAAATTCTCTTTAGGCAAAACTTGTTTATTCATTCTAGTCATGAACACATGTGAGAAGAAAGGAAACTTTTTATTTATGAACAACAGATATGTACAGGTGACAATAATAATGCAAAAATATGACAAGGTGTGAGGAATTGATGGTAAGGATGGAAGGGAAGGCCTTTTAGATCCTCCATTGATTTCCTGAGAGCGACAAGATTCCGGTCTTTTCCATGATTTCCTGTTTATCTTCTGATTTTGCTTTCGAGGGCGTGACTCGACCATGGTTTCGATACCCTAGACCCATCCCCTTGTCTGTGACTTGAAAAATTGGCGTTGCAGTGTTGAATCTATAGGGTGTGAATTTGTCTGGGCCGCTTTCTTGGGATTTTCGACCCCACCAATTGCTCTAATTTTTGCCTAGGTCGTCTTTTCAGGTTTTCAACCTAGCGAGCCCCCTTTTTTTTTTTACGCATAGTATCTTCTCACTGCGTCCGCGTTTATAGGCATCGGTAGAGCTTCCCCATCCATGTTGGCGAGTATAAGAGCACCTCCGGAAAAAGCCTTTTTCACGACATAAGGCCCTTCGTAGTTAGGAGTCCATTTGCCCCGGTGATCTTTATGCATCGACAAAACCTTCTTGAGCACCAAGTCTCCTTCTTGGAACTGTCGGGGTCGTACTTTCTTTTCAAACGCTCGCTTCATACGCTTTTGATATAACTGACCATGGCAGAGAGCAGTCAGTCTTTTACTATCAATCAGATTTAATTGGTCATGTCGAGTCTGGATCCATTCAGCTTCAACCAGTTTGGCTTCCATGATTACTCGGAGGGAAGGAATCTCCACTTCAAAAGGCAGGACTGCTTCCATGCCATAAACTAAAGAGAATGGGGTTGCCCCAGTCGAGGTTCGGACCGAGGTACGATAACCGTGTAGAGCAAAGGGAAGCATTTCGTTCCAGTCTTTATAGGTTACCACCATTTTCTGTATTATCTTCTTGATATTCTTGTTCGCCGCCTCGACTGCCCCATTCATTTTTGGGCGGTACGGAGAGGAATTATGGTGGGAGATCTTAAAGTTCTCACAAAGCTCCTTTATCATTTTGTTGTTCAGGTTTGTACCATTGTCTGTGATGATTTGACTCGGTAGGCCGTACCGACATATCAACTCACGCTTGATGAATTTAACCACAACACCTTTGGTTACATTAGTGTATGAAGCTGCTTCCACCCATTTTGTGAAGTAATCAATGGTGACCAAAATGAAACGATGGCCGTTTGAAGCCGTTGGTTCAATGGGACCAATGACATCCATGCCCCACATCGAGAAGGGCCATGGTGCTGACAAAACATTTAGAGATGACGGGGGTGCGTGAATATGATCAGCATATATTTGGCACTTATGACATCTCCGAGCATAGGCGAAGCAGTCTGCTTCCATGGTCATCCAAAAATAACCAGCCCTTAAGATTTTCCTTGACATGGCGTGCCCATTGATATGGGTTCCGAAAGATCCCTCGTGGATATCCCTCATGATTCTATTTGTTTCAGCGGTATCAACACAGCGAAGAAGAATAGAATCATGGTTTCTTTTGTAAAGCACGTCTCCATTTAAGAAAAACCCCATGGCGAGCCGTCGCAGGGTTCTCTTGTCATTTTCTGTGGCATTGTCAGGGTATTCTTGCCTCTGTATATACCTCTTGATATCGTGATACCAAGGTTTTCCATCCGATTGTTCTTCGACTACTTGGCAGTATGCGGGCTCATGACGCCTTTCTACCTCGATGAGGGGCACGTCATAGTCATTGTTTACTTTGAACATTGAAGCGAGAGTGGCCAAAGTGTCAGCCATCTGATTATCTTCCCGAGGAACATGATGGAAAGAAATCTCTTCGAAATCTCTAATCATTTCCATAATGTGGGCGTGATAGGGGAGAAGCTTGCTATCTCTGGTTTCCCACTCACCTTTCAACTGGTGGACGACTAAAGCAGAGTCTCCGTAGACTTCCAGTGTTCTTACTTTCATATCCAATGCCGCTTGGATCCCTAAGGAGCACGCCTCATATTCAGCGACATTGTTGGTACAATCGAAACATAGCCTGGCGCAGACAGGGATGAATTCTTTTTTTGGCGAAATCAAAATGGCCCCAATTCCGTGCCCTAAAGCATTAGAAGCTCCATCGAATCTTAAAATCCATTTGTCTTTGTTACCGCCTTCTTCTTCATTAGACAATGCCAAAATATCCTCGTTTGGGAAGTCGAATGGTATTGGTTGGTAATCACTTACGGGTTGATGGGCTAGGTAGTCAGCCAAAGCACTCCCTTTTATGGCTTTCTGAGTGACATATGTTATGTCGTACTCAGTTAGCAGCACTTGCCATCGAGTAATCCTTCCGGTCAGGGCTGGCTTCTTAAAGATGTACTTGATAGGATCCATCTTAGAGACTAGCCAGGTAGTGTGACTCAACATGTATTGCCTTAAACGCTTCGCAGCCCATGCTAACGCGCAACAAGTTCGTTCTAATGCGGAGTATCACATTTCGCAATCAGTGAACTTTTTGCTTAGGTAATATATGGCATGTTCTTTATTTCCCATTTCATCATGCTGACCCAATACGCAGCCCATGGACTCATCCAGTACCGTCATGTATAAAATCAGTGGTCTCCCAGGGGTTGGTGGTACCAATATTGGTGGTTCTTTCAAGTACTGCTTAATCTTCTCAAAAGCCGTTTGGCAGTCCTCATTCCATTGCCCCGGTTGGTTCTTGCGGAGTAGCTTGAAAATTGGCTCGCAGGTCGATGTCAATTGTGAGATAAATCGAGCGATGTAGTTTAATCTTCCCAAGAACCCCTTGACTTCTTTTTCTGTGCAAGGAGGTGGCATTTCTAGGATTGCCCTGACCTTGTCGGGATCCACTTCAATTCCTTTCTTGCTTACAATGAAACCCAAAAGTTTGCCTGACCTTGCGCCAAACGTGCACATGGCAGGGTTCAATCTAAGCTTAAACCTTCTCAACCGTTCAAACAATTTCCTTAAGTTGCGGACATGATCTTCCGCGGTTCTGGATTTTGCAATGATATCATCCACATAGACCTCTATTTCCTTGTGCATCATATCGTGGAATAAAGTGACCATTGCTCTCTGATAAGTCACCCCTGCGTTCTTCAAACCAAAGGACATTACTTTGTAACAGAAAGTACCCCATAAAGTGACGAACGTGGTTTTTTCCATGTCTTCGGGTGCCATTTTAATCTGATTATACCCGGAGAAACCATCTATGAAAGAGAAGATGGAGTGTTGGGCTGTGTTATCTGATGCTGAAATCCCGAGTCATTAAATTGATGGTAAAATCTTAGTAAAATGAAATGTGACTCTCGGATTCACACTCATGGCAAGCGCACCAGTCGTTAAAATTGTAGTATATTTGATCGTCTCACAGGGATTGTGGTAAGTACCTCAATCTAGGACTAGTACAAGCTGAACCAACTGAAAATACATGAAATTCATTCGGTTTTTATGGTTTTAGTGTTTTATAGTTGTTTTTATATTTTGAGAAACAGAGTTAAAGTGAAATGTAGAAAGTGATTAAAAGAAAACAGGTCAGGATTGCTTCGGCTCACAATCTCCTCAGGAAACATGCAATTAAGTATAATCGAACTTCACAATCTAGAGGACAATCCGCTTGTGGTTATTCCCTAATTCCTTAGGTGAAAAACACTAATCCTTAAGCAATGAACCTTAATTCCTTAAGTGCTCGATTAACCTAAGAATCTAATGCGAAATTGGAGGTTGAACTCTAACTATTCACCTAGGCCTGAACTAGTTAGAAAGCTGAAAGTTACCTAAGCTTCAGCCATGATTCCTCACTGGTGAAGTTCTTCATCGGTTCTGGATTTGTCAATCCAGCGATTCTGATCCACTCCTCAGCTTGTTCGCCTCAGGATCTTTGA
Organism: Clitoria ternatea; assembly: GCA_037962975.1. Classification (NCBI taxonomy): domain Eukaryota; kingdom Viridiplantae; phylum Streptophyta; class Magnoliopsida; order Fabales; family Fabaceae; genus Clitoria; species Clitoria ternatea. Next base: position 17,382,968 of record CM075670.1, on the reverse strand, counting down.
AGCCGATCTACTCGCTCACAGCTTCAAGATTCCATTGCTCACCTTCATAATCCCAACCTTAGGGATTTAGAACTCCATAGACTTCGGTTCCATCGAAGGATTGTGGAACGTCATGGAGGAGAGAGTTTAGAGAGATGAAAATGTAGTGAGAGATTGGATTGGAAAAATGAAATTGTATTACGTTGCTCTGTGTCTCTACACACACACCACCCTTTTTTTTTACAGAGTATGTACATACTATTTATAAGTTTCTACCTAACTAACTTAACTGATAACTTCGGACCACTTAAGCTAACGACTAACACTACTTAATTACATAGTTTACAAAATAACTAACTAAATACAGCTCAGCTCTTAACAGGACCCAGCTCAACCTTAGCTAATGTACAGCTCAGCACCAGCTAATTGACAGCTCACTTCTTAAGTTAGCTTGAGGTTGCAGTAGTAGAGAAGAAGGCAATGGGAGCGGAACAGTACTGCACCAAGTGTGTTGTTGGAGGGAAGGAACAATGTTTAAATTACTGCCTTGATGCTTCAGCTGTTGAGTACTCGCTTGGGCGGATTAAACTTCACTTGAGCGAGTCTGGATTAACACTGCAGTGTTTCTTTCTCACTTGGGCGTTATGGCAAAACTTGGGCGAGGACGGTCTCTTAAAGCAATGCTTGAGTGAGTCCGGATTTAACTAGGACGGATTAAATAATGACTAAGCACATCGGTTTCTTATGTAACATTCCGATCTTCTTCTCTTTTATAACCGGTGTCTTGGGAGTCTTCTTAAGTAAGCTTGGGCGTAGTCTTGCTTGGGCGGAGTCTTGCTTTTCTTAAGCGAACTTGGACCCTCGCTTGAGCGGATTTAACTCCCGCTTGGGCGGATTAATTATTAAATCGGTATTCTGTAGTTGGCACTCGGGTTCTTCATGCAGTATTCTGAGTCCTTATTCTCTTTTGGAGTTAGTGTCTTTGAAGTCTTACTCAGTCGGTCTTTGGACTCTTTTCAGTCGGAATTGAGGAAGTCTCACTCGGATTTATCAAATCTCGCTCGGCTCTGTAGGATTTCACTCGGAATTTTCTTCTTATCTCGAGTCCGCCCTGTTCCTGCACCAATAAACAGCTATTTGCCTAGCATTTATACGCTGGCTACTTAGTAAATTTGTAAATACTTCAAAATTCCTTATTTAATTAAAATTTTCAATCGGTTTCTTACATAGATAACATACTTTTGAAATAATTAACTACAACATGAATTCTTATCAAATTATTAAATAATAATACTAAAACTAGACAATACTTAGTAAATTATGTTAAATAATTAGTGGAATAATTAAGTCTTTTCAAGACTTATCACATCCCCAAACTTAAAACTTTGCTTGTCCTCAAGCAAATATTCAGATTAATTGTCAATAAGCAATTGATCAACACAGTCAACCTTTCCTTAATTTAATTCATACTATAATTATTGAATACCGATCATGCTTTCTTCTCGCAATTTCTAAAAGTATAAATACTTACACCTCCTTTGGAAGACAAGCTGCTGATGCTTTCCTCACTGGTCGGTGTTTAACTCTTCTCTCAGTGTGTAGGGTAAATAAAATGCACTCAGCACCTGCATACTTGTTAGATCAACATAGGCTTGCAACAGTTCTAAACATCATGAAATATGCCAACTCAATCGGATCAGTAAGGGCTTTTTAAGCTTATAATGGGGCTCGGCTACAGGCTCAATTATTGTTTTTCCGAGTCATAGATAGGTTACAAGATGTGTCCACTGATGCTTTGCCTCGATTCTAACTTACTTGCCTCGACTAACAACCCTTTTTTATTTTTCCGACTGGATGCTACTTAATAACTCGTGCTATTTTGCACTTTCTTTTTCTTTCGGTCCTTCGGACTTTTCTTTTTCTTTTCTTTCTTGACTTTTTCCATCTTTTCCGATCGATAATTTTTTTCTTTTGGTGCTTTGCACCTCTTTTTCTTTCCTGAACTTTGTTCATTTTTCTCTCGGCTTTGCCTTTCTTCCTTTTATTTTTCTACATATTTATCCATAATCAATGTCGGAGTATGTCCTTAATTACTGTTAGGCACACTCTTCATCCCCAAACTTAAAGATTGCTAGTCCCTAGCAATAAGCAAAAACCAATTAATTCACCAGTGGAACATCAAGGGTAATTCAGTCGGGTTTTTCTTAGATAAATAGGCTTGTAACGTTAGGTTTATACAACGAATAAAAGGGTCTCAGGCTCAAACATAATTATAGGGTCAAAGGATGATTAATATGTTAGGATGGCTAATTTTTGGCCCTGGCTAAATAATCAAAGAAGGCCTTCATCATTTCCGATTGGTTGACATACTACAATTAGCAATAACTGAGGCAAATTCTGTCTCAATAACTAGCATGCAAGCTCACTCGGAAAAGATAAAACAGGCTCAAAAGCTCATACAATTATAACAGTTAATCAGCCAGTCTTGTCCCCAAACTTAATGTAAGATCATACATCTAGAATGCTAACTAGCATGCCGAGTAAACATTTTAATTAATGACGAATAATAGTTAAGGGCAGAGATCATGAGTTAAGCAAAAACCGATGAATTAATTTATCTGACTACAGCTTAACGAATCAGTAAACTTTTTAAATTATAAAGATGGATTAAATATAATTATCATATTTTATCAAATAAAGACTCGGAAAATCAAATAAGGAGTTCGGGATACTAGAAAACTTCTCTTTTACCTGAATGGCAGTGCTTGGAAACGCGTGGTTGGACTTCTCAGAAATTAGAAGACGTGCCTTCTCTTGCAATGCGCGTAAGTACGCTGAAATATTGGCGTGCCGACGCCCAATCTAAAATAAATGAAGCATCAGGTATGATATTCGCTCAAGCGTGTTAAATCACTCTCAAGCGAGAAACACAGTATTAGGTATCATCAATATGGTACTCACGCTTAAGCTCACATACCAAATAGATAAAAGACCAAGAAAAACTGAGCAGGAGATACCGAGAGAGAGAAAAAGACGAATGTACAATGAGTGAATGCGAGACGAGTGTATGACAGAATGAAAGGTCGGATAAAGAATAAAAGTGACAGACTGAAGGTGGAAGATCGAATGAAATAAATACCAAGTGGATCAAGAACTAATGAAGAAAGGGACCGAGTGAATAAAAATGAGTGAAAGAAATATACCGAGTGGATGAGGTTAGGGAAGAGTGCGGTGAGGGAAACAAGCGAACAATGGCCGAGTGAACAATATATGTATATTACACATACGTGAACGAAAGACAGAGAGAGACGAGTAGAAAAATGAAAGGATAAGAAAACTGAACTGAAATAAACCGAGTGAATGTAAAACGAGCTAATGAGAGACTTACTGAGAGATGAGTAAGGAACACAATAGAATTAAAGAACGAGTGAATGATATACTGGATGGAAAGAATACTGATTGAATGAAGAATGAGAAAATGAAGACGAGTGAAGGATTAACTAGGGAATGAAGGATGAATGCAATAGAGTGACCGAGTGAAAATGAAGACCGAGTAAATGAAAAACGAGTGAAAAAAATGAGGTCACAACGAAAGTCAGAATGATATGGAGCGACTGAGTGAGAAAAACGAATGAATATAAGAATGACTGCATAGGGGTCCGAGTGAATCGGAATACCGAATAGATGAAGAAGAAGACGACGATTGAGTGACAAGATGAGTAGACGAGAGAAATGAATGAAAGGCTGGATGAACAAGCAACATATGCAGAGAGATCGGGTGATGAAACCGAGGAAGAACTTCGGTGGATTGAAAGCACGAATGAATCAACGACTGAAAAGAAGAGATTGGAAATGAGTGACGGATGAGGGTGGACAACAGAATATATGAAACGAAGGATGAGTGACTCATAAATGAAAGAAACTGAGTTAGGAATGAGAGAGCCGAGTGGATGAATGAAGAAAAGGCTGCATGCAAATGAGACTAATGGATACAATACTGATTGTGATGACTGAGGAATCCGAGTGGTGAAAAGCCGACTGAAATAAGTCACTTTTCACTATCTGACCTGTTCATTACATCAACAATCAGAAACCATTTATTAAAATCCCCATGAGAAGTTTCCGATCGAAAAGGGTATCAGTGGGTATCAGTGGGTATCATGTCAATCTCGCTCAGGCTCATTAAGCTTTCGCTTAAGTGAGAAAATGCACAGCACATCCTCAGGCCCGATTGCGCTCAAGCGTGAGCTTGAAGCGCTCAAGCGGAGGTGCAGAAAAAACCATGCATCACTGTCACGCTTTGAGTGTGTGGAATGACGCTCAAGCGAGCAGTTTATTGAGAGGCAAAAGAGCTCACGCTCAAAGCGGAAGGGGAAACAGGTCTCGATCTCGCTCAGCGAAAAGAAGACACGCTCAAGCGAAAAGACTTATACAAGGTCACGCTTAGATCACGCTTAAGTGTCAACTTCCTCTTGCTCAAGCGTGGAGGGAATCTGATTATATTTTCTTCATGTTGTTCAGTCTCTCACTATTTTATTTATGTACACGAAAAACCAACACAAGATCATCCTCCAGGATCCCATTTCTTATGTCCATACACTCTTGGTCTTTTTACTCCTTGTTTTTCCTTGTTATGTTTGAAGCTAATGCTCAACATAACTTTCCTCCAATCTTTTCTTTTCCAAACTTTCTGCTTTTTCTTCTTTTTCTTTTCTTCACTTTTTTTCTTTTTCTGTTTTTTGTTAGTCTTCCTCTTTTTATGCCACAAGCAATGTTCTTCTTGACTTGATGATTCACATTTCTTTTTGAATTCCATAGCTGCAGTAGTCATCACTAGCAAACGCTCCTCATAACATGGCTGAATTTCTTCTTCTTCTTTTATATTCTCAACATCTACACATGTTAACTCTTCTTGTGCATGAACTTCTACTTCTTTCTCTGTGTTCACACTTGGCTCCAACAAAAATTCAGTATCATTATTATGTTGCCAAGATATGGTTTCCATCTTTGCTGAGATCTCAACCTTTTCTATCACTTCTTGCTCAATAATAGTGTCTAAATGATTTTCAGGTTCCTCAATGGCTTCTGTTGTCATTTGTTCAATTTGCACTCCTACAACACTTGCACCATCAAAGAAATTATTCAATGACAATTCTTGCTCTTGTTCTTCTTCAGACCAATCTTTTTCATTCCAATCATCAAAGAATGCTTCACTAGATATACTATCATCTTCCACTTCTGAAGTATAATCCATATCACTTTCTTCTTCACATTCTTCAATTGACTCTTCTTCCATCAAATATCCCTGAACTTCCTTATTTTCTTCTTCTTCTTTCGTTTCAAGTTCAGGTTCATCCATTTCAATGTTTTCTAGCTGGTCTTCTTCTTCCCTAAACTTAATTTCTTCAACTAGACCAACATCATCATCCCATGGCTCTTCATATTGGTCTTTTCTTCGTACAACCTTTGTATTGCTTTGCTCTTCGGCTAACTGCTTTGCAATAAAATCCACTTGCTTTTGAATATTCATGATTGAATTATCAAAATTTTGAAGGCCGGTTTGAGTGACTTTTATGAATTGAATTAAACTCCTTTCTAACTCTGATGGCTCCTCCTCAATTGGTTGTACCTCCTCTTCATGGTTCATGCATAACGTTTGTGAATATTGAAGAAACTCTGCTAAGGTGTCATCAAGATCCATTACCTGTAACTTTTCACTTTCCAAAGGAACTAGGAAAAACATAAATGCAACAACTAACTACAAACAAGGCTACTGTAACAGTTAGTACCAACAACTAAACAACTAAAATCGAAACAGTAGTAACTATGAACAACAATACAGTGAGATTTAACAAACGAAATTTACTAACAACTAACAATCATGTACAGAAACTGACAAAAATGGTACAGTCTAGTACCGGTCCAAGGATTGTTGATATTACTCAACAATCCCCGGCAACGGCGCCATTAACTTGATGCTGAAATCCCGAGTCATTAAATTGATGGTAAAATCTTAGTAAAATGAAATGTGACTCTCGGATTCACACTTATGGCAAGCGCACCAGTCGTTAAAATTGTAGTATATTTGATCGTCTCACAGGGATTGTGGTAAGTACCTCAATCTAGGACTAGTACAAGCTGAACCAACTGAAAATACATGAAATTCATTCGATTTTTATGGTTTTAGTGTTTTATAGTTGTTTTTATATTTTGAGAAACAGAGTTAAAGTGAAATGTAGAAAGTGATTAAAAGAAAACAGGTCAGGATTGCTTCGGCTCACAATCTCCTCAGGAAACATGCAATTAAGTATAATCAAACTTCACAATCTAGAGGACAATCCGCTTATGGTTATTCCCTAATTCCTTAGGTGAAAAACACTAATCCTTAAGCAATGAACCTTAATTCCTTAAGTGCTCGATTAACCTAAGAATCTAATGCGAAATTGGAGGTTGAACTCTAACTATTCACCTAAATTGATTAGGCCTGAACTAGTTAGAAAGCTGGAAGTTACCTAAGCTTCAGCCATGATTCCTCACTGGTGAAGTTCTTCATCGGTTCTGGATTTGTAAATCCAGCGATTCTGATCCACTCCTCAGCTTGTTCGCCTCAGGATCTTCGAAGCCGATCTACTCACTCACAGCTTCAAGATTCCATTGCTCACCTTCACAATCCCAACCTTAGGGATTTAGAACTCCATAGACTTCGGTTCCATCGAAGGATTGTGGAACGTCATGGAGGAGAGAGTTTAGAGAGATGAAAATGTAGTGAGAGATTGGATTGGAAAAATGAAATTGTATTACGTTGCTCTGTGTCTCTACACACACACCACCCTTTTTTTTACAGAGTATGTACATACTATTTATAAGTTTCTACCTAACTAACTTAACTGATAACTTCGGACCACTTAAGCTAACGACTAACACTACTTAATTACATAGTTTACAAAATAACTAACTAAATACAGCTCAGCTCTTAACAGGACCCAGCTCAACCTTAGCTAATGTACAGCTCAGCACCAGCTAATTGACAGCTCACTTCTTAAGTTAGCTTGAGGTTGCAGTAGTAGAGAAGAAGGCAATGGGAGCGGAACAGTACTGCACCAAGTGTGTTGTTGGAGGGAAGGAACAGTGTTTAAATTACTGCCTTGATGCTTCAGCTGCTGAGTACTCGCTTGGGCGGATTAAACTTCACTTGAGTGAGTCCGGATTAACACTGCAGTGTTTCTTTCTCACTTGGGCGTTATGGCAAAACTTGGGCGAGGACGGTCTCTTAAAGCAATGCTTGAGTGAGTCCGGATTTAACTAGGACCGATTAAATAATGACTAAGCACATCGGTTTCTTATGTAACATTCCGATCTTCTTCTCTTTTATAACCGGTGTCTTAGGAGTCTTCTTAAGTAAGCTTGGGCGTAGTCTTGCTTGGGCGGAGTCTTGCTTTTCTTAAGCGAACTTGGACCCTCGCTTGAGCGGATTTAACTCCCGCTTGGGCGGATTAATTATTAAATCGGTATTCTGTAGTTGGCACTCGGGTTCTTCATGCAGTATTCTGAGTCCTTATTCTCTTTTAGAGTCAGTGTCTTTGAAGTCTTACTCAGTCGGTCTTTGGACTCTTTTCAGTCGGAATTGAGGAAGTCTCACTCGGATTTATCAAATCTCGCTCGGCTCTGTAGGATTTCACTCGGAATTTTCTTCTTATCTCGAGTCCGCCCTGTTCCTGCACCAATAAACAGCTATTTGCCTAGCATTTATACGCTGGCTGCTTAGTAAATTTGTAAATACTTCAAAATTCCTTATTTAATTAAAATTTTCAATCGGTTTCTTACATAGATAACATACTTTTGAAATAATTAACTACAACATGAATTCTTATCAAATTATTAAATAATAATACTAAAACTAGACAATACTTAGTAAATTATGTTAAATAATTAGTGGAATAATTAAGTCTTTTCAAGACTTATCATTATCAACCAACATGTCAATATGTGGAAGAGGAAAATCGTCCTTAGGGCTGGCCCTGTTTAGATCTCGATAGTCCACACACATCCTCACTTTTCCATCCTTCTTTGGGACCAGGACTATGTTGGCTACCCATTGTGGATATTTGGCTACGGCCAAGAAACCGGCTTCGAATTGTTTTTTGACCTCTTCCTTGATCTTGAGAAGCATTTCCAGTTTCATTCTTCGCAGCTTTTGCTTAACTGGTGGACACTCTGGTTTCAGAGGCAATCTATGTTCCACTATACTGTTATCCAACCCTGGCATATCTTGATATGACCAAGCGAACACATCCCGAAATTCCCGGAGCAGTTCAATCAATTCATCTTGCTGGTTTTTACTCAGGCAGGTGCCTATCTTGATCATTTTATCTTCTCCTTCACCTCCAAGGTTGATGATTTTAATTTCCTCCTGATGTGGGTGGATCTCCTTATCCTCTTGTTCCAACAATCTCGTCAATTCAGATGAGGGTCCAAAGTCTTCCTCACTTTCCTCGTAGACGCAATCATTTGGATAAACAGGGTCATGAAATAAATCCAGGTTTTCGTCGTTCTCAGGGAAATCATTTTTGGATCTGTATTCGGGTTATATTATAAAGTGAAAAGAGAACAAACAAGTGAAAGGTTTGAGAAAAATAGAGTGCACAAAGATGAGGTGATGGGAAATAAAATGTGTTCATTGGTTTTCAAAAATAAAATAAACAAGTTCTGCCCTTGTTAAAAAATGGGTCCCGGAGCCTTGGGCATAGCAAGAGGACCACCAAATTGTGAAATACAGTGATTACTCTGATAGAACGTTAATGATTGTAGGGAACTCCATGACTTCCCAATTGCTCAACTCTTGATCTGGATGGCAAGCATATACCAGCTCCACATTGAGGTCAGGCTCATTCTCAACCATGGCAACTTGATTCGGATATATCACTCCGGCGCTCTTAAAGCTCTGATAGAGATCGCAGATAGGGATTCTTGCAGTGTTGATCTCTTGACCAGTAAGGCGAGCAACTCTCCTCCCCTTCTTTTCCTCTTCAACCCTTTTCTTATCCATCACAGTGGGCTTATATCCCAAGCCATATCTGTTTTTATTTTCCGGGAGACTCACCGGTTGGGTTCTGCCTTCTAAATCCCGCCCCAATCCTTTTCCGGGTTGGTACCCTTTCCGCAACATGTTCAGCGTCACCATTAGAGATACGTTGGGGAAAGACATCTTTACAACGCTTGTTGCATTGGCAATTTCCAAGGCTTGGAAGGATGTTTCGAGGGCTTCCTCGGCGGCCTCGATGTACGGAGTGGATATGGGTTTGCTGACCAAAAGGTCCTCCTCCCCAGAAACAGTCACCAACTTGTTATTGATGATGAATTTTAGTCTTTGATGCAGCGTGGAGGGGACAACCCCCGCCGAATGGATCCATGGTCGCCCTAATAAACAGCTGTAGGCGGGCATGATATCCATCACTTAGAAAAGTACTTGGAAAGTACAGGGTCTGACTTGTATAGGCAATTCGATTTCTCCAATGACTTCCCTACGTGTCCCATCAAAAGCCCGCACAACCATAGAGCTAGGTCTCATGTATGTTCCATCGAAAGGCAGTTTTGCCAACGTGGATTTCGGCATGACGTTCAGAGAAGACCCATTATCCACAAGCACTTTTGCCAGGATATAATCCTGACATTTCACAGAAATATAGAGGGCTTTGTTGTGCCCCCTTCCTTCGATAGGTACTTCCTCATCTGTGAAGGTCAAGTAATTATTGGCAACGATATGCCCCATTATGCCCCCAAATTATTCGACGGGTAAATCATGCTTCACGTGCGCCTCACTCAACACCTTCATCAACGTGTTCCGATGTGGTTCAGAATTTATTAGCAAAGACAACAGGGAAATTTTTGCAGGGGTGTGGTTCAATTGGTCCAACACCTGGTAGTCACTATGGCGAATAAACTTCAGAAATTCCTGGGCTTCCTCTTTAGTCACAGCCCCCTTTATTTCGCCAGAGGCTACTTCTTTCCCAGTTTTTCCTTCTCCGGTAGTCTTGCCTTGTTTGGGCTCAGGTGGTGTATATATCCTTCCACTCTGTGTCATTCTTCCCACTCCGGTTATATTTGTAATAGAGGAGGATGGTATGGAGTTGATTGCTTCGGGATTGGTGACAACCACATCTGTATTGTACCTCCATGGCACAGTGTGGGAACTCTGGAAGGGGAAAGGGGTTGGTGCCCTTACCGTGAAGACAGTCTTGGCAGGAGCCGAAGCCGCTGGCGTATCCTTATTATAGTATACGACCAGGGGTTTCGGAACTCGTGCCTTACCCTGTCCTTGTACCATATTTATTCGTCCTTCATGGCATTTACAGACCTCTATGACTCGAGCATTCATGAGTCTTTGAAGGGTTTCCTGGAAGCCCCTTCGCTTTGCGGACTGGAGGACATTATACTCTTTATCCCATGACCCTTCTATTAATCCCACCTTCAGCATATGGGAGTGTATTGTTTCCAAAGGCATTTGGATGTCCTCTACTTTGGAAATGCATTCTTCATCCCCCTCTATAGCGTTGACATCCGATCCTTTATGATTTGGAAGGGGATTGGTTGTCACACTTGGGCTTCCTTCTTTAAAGCTTATCCAGTCGGCCCGGATTAGGTCCCTTACCTTAAACTTCAGTGCCAGGCAATTCTTAGTAGAATGCCCCGGTGCACCAGCGTGGTAATCACACCGTGCATTTGGGTCGTACCCTCTAGGATATGGCGGCTGAAGTGGCTTTAGAGGGCATGGAACTACCATCGTGTTTTCGATGAGGTAAGGGAGAAGCTCTGTGTAAGAGATGGGAATCGGATCAAATTACGGTGGGGCACGGTCATTGTTTTGCCTTCTCTGATTTGGATTCGGCGGGTTCGTTTGTGGCTGTTGGTACGACACTTATGGTGGTTGATATGGTGCTTGTAGTGGTGTAGGTGGTCGCATGACAGGTGGGCAGAAATGTGGTGGATGTGGTGTTTGAACGGCAACCATATATGGATGTGGTGTATTATGATAGGTTGATGGAAAGGCGACCGGGGTGGGTGGCCTCGGCTGGTTTCTTCTCTGATTATGGGAGATTAGATTAGTCTCTCCCTCTCTTCTCTTTCCTTCCCCATGGGAGGGTCTTCTTGCTGTATTAACCCCAGCTGGACCTCAGGCGATCTTCCCTGTCCGGAGGCCATTCTCTATTCTTTCTCCGATAGTGACGATATCGGAGAAGTGGGATGAAATACTTCCAATCATCTTGTCATAGAATGGCAATTGGAGTGTGTCAAAAAATGCCGAGATCACCTCTTTCTCAGACAGAGGTGGGTCAACTTGCGCTGATACTTCACGCCATCGTTGGGCGTATTCTTTGAACGTCTCGTTGTCTTTCTTGGACATGTTCTGCAATTGTACTCTGTCTGGCGCCATGTCCAAATTGTACTTATACTGTTGCATGAAAGCATCTGCCAGATCCTCCCAACAGCATATACGAGATCGTTCAAGATGGTTGTACCAGGTCAGAGGCGCTCCAGCTAAACTATCTTGAAAACAATGGATGAGCAGAGAGTCGTTGGAGGCATGCGAAGCCATCTTCTGGCAGTACATGGTAAGATGGTTTTTCGGACATGTCAGCCCCTGATACTTATCAAATTCAGGCGTTTTGAATTTGGAAGGAATAACAACGTCGGGAATTAGACAGAGTTGTGCAGCACTGCCTAATCTAAATCGATTCATTCCATCCATTTCCCTTAAACGCCTTTCCAAGAACTCTAATCTTCCTTCCTGGGTAGCAGCAGTGGCAGTACTTGGACCTGCAACGACATAGTGACTAGCACTCTTGACTGGTCGGTCGACATGTGTCGGGCTCTCATTCGGAATCAAGGCTTGGTGTCCAGTTGTGGCTTGGGCAGCTTGTGGTTGTTCAGCCTGTCTATGGACCGGAATCGTTTGAGGATTCCGGACAGGTGGGATGTTTGGTTAAGCCGCGTGAAGGATTGTTTCCTGATAATCTGGCTCCTCTTGGAGTGGCGGGAAATAGCCCGGGGGTAACCCATACTGTGGGAAGGGTATGACATTCCCTTCTTTATCAACAAAAGTGTGTTGTTGAACAATGGCAGGGTTCGACTTACCAAGGCGAACGGTAACAGTAGGCCCCGCAGGGTTTGAGCTTGGTCCTCCAGCATGACCTTGCGCGAGTTGGGGAATGGGAGATTGCTGCCTAGCATTTTTAACTTCCGCTAAAGAATCCCTTTCTGCGATTCTCCTTTCGAACATCTTGGCCATTTCAGCCATTTGTTCTTTCAACTGATTAACCTCAGCTCGCAAATTCTCATTTTCTTGTTCTATATCGGCCATGAGTTTCTTTCTGAGCCTGGTAGCGTAGGGGTGCTTGCCCGTAGTGTCTAAAGAATCATGACAAATGGTTAGAAAAATAAAGGGAATAGTTAAAGAGGATCATCCATTCACCCGAAGAATACTTATGTGTTCCAAAGATTTTGACTAAGTGAATCTTTGGGTGACAGATAATCCTTCTTTAATAACAGGAAAGTGAAAATGACATAAGGTAAAGTAAATTTTGCCCTTTCGTGGTCTAAGTCAGGTTTTGTTGAAGGTTTTCTCTGGACCCTAGGGCTTATCTAAAAGTGACTCTCCACACCGGGTGGCTTATACTAGACTTCTAGAAGGTCACTAGAGCCAAGATCCTACCCATGACAGGGACGCAACAGTGGGGAACCACTAGGTACGTATGTCACAAGAGGTCGAACTCTAGTTGGGGTTCTCACGATCACCAGATAGGAAGTACATCCTATACGATTCTGTATACCAACCCCTCCTAACTTAAGTTTCATTTGGGGCCCGGGTACAGGGCGCCACTCATAAGTGTGTGCGAGTAATTTGTGAGTGTAGTGTGTGAAAGGGCATTCAATACCTTTTACCTTACCTCATTCTGCACAAAGAACAAACACAGAACAAATATACAAAGTCGTCTACCCTAGGGTTCAATGATTGTAGAAAAGTAACATGGTCCTCTATCCTAGGGTTCAACAAACATGCAAAACATAGACAACGAAACAAATAACAAGATACAATCAAAACAAGAACAAACATTCACAACAATCGACAGAAAATAAAACAAGGGGAAGAAATCTGAGATAACAACGGCTAAATAAAAAGAACATGCGCTTTCAATCAAACTGGCCTAACTCTCTTAAGCGTCCCCAGTGGAGTCACCATCTGTCGCAACCTGGATCGCGACGGCGCGGCGAGAAAGAGAGAAGGAGTCGAATGAAACAGGGAGTCGCCACCAACGTTTTTATCCATAGGAAAAACATTGGAAAAAAACTAAGTTCAGTAAAGCACTGGTTAAAAATTAAGATTCAAGTTCGGGAGTCAGTTACGAGTAGGGAAGGTATTAGCACCCTACATCGCCTGTCAAAAACAGTACCAAGACTGAAAATGCACAACATAAATAGCCTTACAAAAGATGGTTTATTTCTTCCCTTTTATTGTTGTATTTTTTATTTAAAAATGACAGAATGGAGTGAGAGAACTGTACAAACTGAGAATGTCGAAGCGAGGTCAATGGGATGTTTCATCCGAATTAAACTCGACTTCGATATGAGACAGAGAGGGGAAGAGAATGCTAATAGGGCGTCAAGCCTAAATTGGACATTCTCGAATAAAAAAACAGGGATAGGAAAGAGATAAGCGGGACGTCTCGTCCTAAGTATCCATTCCCTATGAATTATGGCGAGGCTTGAGCAAAAAACTAAGGGGAAATCAACAAGACGTCACATCTAAATTGATTTTCACGGAAGTGACAAAAAAAAACATTTATGAAAGAAACATGAAAGTGAGGAAATAAATCAATAAAAAGAAATAAGAAAGATGGGCCCGACAGGGTTACGTAGTTCTGAGTGTTGTTCTTTTAGGAAAAGACTTGGGAAATGATGATGGATGTCATTGAGACGGGGAACTCATACAAGGCGAAGTTCTTCGCACGTGTACGAATCCTAAAGAGGTTGTGTAGACGGGAGTGCTCCCGTACGACACTGTTTAAAAATGATTTGTTTCCCTTTTTTTTATTTGATTTGAAAGAAAACATAGGAAGCATTTATTTCCCTTTATTATATTTTACTATGAAGCGAAAGGGAAAGGTAGCAGAAGCTACGAAAGAGAAAGGGAAACAGTAAGTTCAGAAAACAGAGGGAAAAATGAGTGAAAACCGAGTGGGAGAAGGGAAAACCGAGTAAAAAAGAGGGAAAAACCGAGTGGAAATGGAAAAAACCGAGTGGAAATGGAAGAAACCGAGTGGAAATGGAAGAAACCGAGTAAAAAAATGAAATACCGAGTGATAAAAGCAGAAAACCGAGTAAAAATGGTAAAACTGAGTGGAAATAGGAAAATACCGAGTGAGAAGTGATTACCGAGTGAGACTGAGTGAGAAGAGAAATGGTGTTGGAGTTGAGAGGAGTGAGGAGGTCGGATTTGGTGGATTTGAGGGGGATGTTGGACGGTGTGTGAGAGGAGGTCAGTTTAGGTGAGGAGAAGGATGATGAGGTTGTATATGTAAGCATGCAAAGTAGTTTTGATGAATGACAAAGTATTCATGATGATGATGAAATGGTAAAGGTTCAGAAACAAGAAGGTTTAAGCACAAAGACAATGGCTAAGAACAAAGAGATGAAGATGCTTCACAAAGAGTTAAAGAAACATGAGCTATGGAAAACAAGGTTGATGTCATGAATTTAAATCGTGAAGAACAAGCTCATAAGTTGAAGAAAAATCAAGGAAACAAGGTATGAGGATCAAAGGAACAAGCCATGCGTCAATACATATCAAATCAAGAGATTAAAGAAATCATGAAGAAAACGCCCCCAAATAATCAAAGAATCAAGAAAGCAATGCATAAAGATAAAGAAAAGGAACCATGACTCAAAATGCATCAAGGAAACATCATAAGGCATGGAAAAACATCAAACAACATTGCCTGAATCGATTCACACACGAATGAATCGATTCAGAGCCCTGGAAGTCACAAAAACTTGGAAACAGAATGTCCTGAATCGATTCACCAAGTCCTGAATCGATTCATGCGAAGCTGATAGCCCAGGAACACAAAACAGAACAGCCTGAATCGATTCGCCAAGGTCTGAATCGATTCATACGAACCTGGAAGTCAAAAATACCCAAGTCAGAATGTCTTGAATCGATTCGAGAAGCTGTGAATCGATTCAAGTAGTGGGAAACACCATTAAAAAGACATTTTTAGTGGGAAACAGAGACACATAATCTATGACATGCGTGGGGAACAACCTGGAGTTCATTTGCAACGGCTAGAAGCTCTAAAATGGCTATAAATGGAGCATAAATTCAAGCAACAAAGGGAGAGACCAAGGCACAACACAAGGCAATCAATATTCTTCCTCTAGAGGTCTTTTGATTTAATTTCTCTTGTATATTCTACAACTCTTATTTCTAAACTTGCATATTGCTTAAGAGTTGTTAGATTGTGAGTTTCAATTTGTATATCCTCTCTTGTGAGAGTTTAGATTTTGAGAGAGCTTTCATTTGCTTATCTACTCTATTGAGAGAGTATATTGATTGTAAACCAAACACCAAAACACCAAGGTTTTTCACTCTAGGTTGAGTGGTCACAAAGGTTGGGGTTCAACCTTTGGGTTATTGAGAGATTGTGAGATTGGGTGGGTTGCCCTTTGCTTGTGAGGATTGAGTTCTTGAGTGTGGGACACTAGGAAGCTACAATTGCTCAAAGCTTGTATCTCAAATCTTCAATAGTGGAATCCTTCAAGTGGGTTGCTTGAAGGCGAGACGTACACCGGGTTGGTGGAACTCGTTAAATTTGGTTTGCATTTCTCTCTACCTTGAACTCCTTATACAACTGCGCATATAAACTGTTTGTTGAAATGCATGAGCTAAATATGTGAATCAAAGTTATTGTTCAAGTAGAATACTTAACTCTGCATGTCAAGTGTTTGATAATTTGCTTGAATCAATATTTAGTGAAGTTCTTCAAAACTGGAAATTGCTATAACTTACCAAATATCTAATACATTGTTTCCTATTAAGTCTTGTGTGATACTTACTTGATTGCTATTACTTCTCACATTCACACAAGGTGATTGATAACTTGAATGAGCTGAATCCTTATAGGAAACATCACATTATTGACAAATAAATCTGTGCACTCCAACCGTTTGATAAATTGCTCTAACCAATAACTTGCTTGTTTATCACACTCTAAGCTTTATATTGCCATTACACATCAAGTGTTTCATAGTGTGATATGTGCATAAAAGTTATTGTATCTTCATTATTACATCATTTGTATATTACTAACCATTTCCAAGGGGATTCCGCGTGAAAATTTGAAACACTCAATTCACCCCCCCTCTTGAGCGTTGAGGCCTTGGCTAACAAGTGGTATCAGAGCTTGACTCTTGCCACAAGGCTTAACAGCTGCAGGAGATCAAGATGGCCTCCACTTTATATGATGCATTTCCACAAAATGGGACAATAAATAGACCACCAATCTTCAATGGTAAAGACTATGCTATTTGGAAAGAAAGGATGAAAATCTTTGTCCAAGCCTATGAACTCAAGGTATGGAATGCTATTCAATTTGGTCTTTTCATTCCCAAATACATTGTTGATAATATAGAGTGTATGAAGCCCATGAACTTATGGACTAAAGAAGAAGAAAGAAAGGTACAATTCAATTTAAGAGCTAAAATTCTTATCACATTAGCATTAGAACCTAACGATGTTTCTAGAGTTATTACTTGTAACAATGCTAAAGAAATATGGGAAACTCTTGAAACAATTTATGAAAATGCTAATGATAATAAAGATGCAAGGATAAGCACCTTTTCTAGTCAAAATGAAGGCTTCAAAATAAGTCCGGAAGAAGAGATCAACGAATCAGAAGAAGAACTTGCATGCCTAATGACAAAGCACTCCCAAGATGATGAGGTATGCTCCTTAAATGCTTTTAATGATGATAACGATGATGAAATTGAAAAGGATGAATTATTAGAAGCATTTGAAGAATTGCATGAAAAATTTGTCTTATTATCAAAGAAATATGCATGCTCTAAACAAACCATTTTGACTCTTGAAAAAGAATTACATGATGTTCACATAGAAAAAGAATATCTTAGAGTTCAAAATGATGAATTAGTAGCTTCAAATGTATCTCTTAGAACTTGTAATGATAATAATGATTGTGTGCTTATTGATAAATGTATGCTTCTTGAAAAAGAGAATAAAGAACTAAAAGAAGCACTTAGCAAGCTTATAAGTAGTCAAAAGAATCTAAGTGCACCTAATAAAGATCAAAGGCATACACTTGATAGAAGAAAAATAGGTCATTACAAGAACCATTTTGCATCCTACAAAGAAAAATCCAAATCCTCCCTAAGATGCACAAACCATGAAAGAAAGGGAAATTCTATGCCTAATTGTTTTAAAAGGAAGAACATAGAACACAATAGGAACCATTATAATTCTAAAGTAACTTATTCTTTGAATGCAACATGTCTCTATTGTGGAATATATGGTCATGTATCTTCAAATTGCTTTGTAAAGAAATCTCGTCAAAAGAGCATGAGAAAGGTATGGATTCCAAAATAACTTTGAAATCCCAAACTAACAAGGAAGGACCCAACTCTCAAAGGGTACCTTAAAATTTTGAAATCTTGTAGGCAAACTTCAAAGCAACAACTTCTCATTGATGGATGACCTAAACTCATGGCCTAAGGAGATATCAAGAATCTCAATCTCCACTCCAAAAGACAAAGAAGAAGAATAAAGGAAGCCAAGATTATGATGACTCATCATACATCTAATAGGTACCATTCAAAACAAGGAAATGGACAAGAAGCTTTAATGTGACTCACACAAGATGGATTGCACCGACAAAATCCAATGGACAACACTAAAGGTGGTACAACAAAAGGTGTAAGCAATTATCATATAATCAATGTTAACACTCATTCTTGATAAATCTTGATGTGTGAAAATCTAACTTTGATGTGATATATGATTGAGCATGAATAATATGAAATCTTGAGATGGATGAACAAATAATCTTAGGACCCCTTAAACTTATGAAATCCTTAGAATCAATGATGTATATGTATATAGTAATTGATGATTAGTAATGATTGATGATGAGTTTGATGAATGATTGCTTGAATAACATGGTACATGAAAATCTTGAGATTAAAGATGATTATGTACAAACATACATGAATCTTTGATATTGTTTAAACCCTTAATGATGCATGAACTCTTGAGTAAATATGGATTCTTGATGATGTATCATTTATTGAACAAGAGATATGTTGTTTAACTAGTGGTATCTAAATGACAAGTATCTCCTTAAAAAAAAATTAGTATCAATTGAATTAGTAAGAGGGAGAAGTCATGGGGACATAATCTTGATTATGTGCTTGTCACTATGCCTTGAAAATAAATACATATATTGTGTGTACAAGTGGTATCTATGCTTTGACATTCTATGCAATTATATGTTGTTTTTAATAATGCCTAAAAGAAAGTAGGTATGCTCGATGTATGTTATAACAAGTGATTGCCTAGACTTTAACTTCATGACTAGTAATATCATAGGCATGAACAAGAGAGTATATTAAGAGACAATGCATGAAATGCTAAGAGATAATGCTTGATATGTTAAGTGATAATGCATGACATGATCTTCCTTAATACATCAGGCTTGAGTAAATGGTATCTATCTCGATTGACATTATAATTCTTATCTATGTCGTATGTTTGATGATGCATGATCTTAACTGTGAAAAGAAGTTTGAAAATATGCATCATTGAGATTGAAAAGAATTTTTGAACAACATTATGAACAATGATGAATGCTTGAATGCTAAAAATCTTGTGCTAAATGCTTAAATGATAATAATTGATATCAAAAGCTTAAATTGCCAAATCAATCAAATGGTATCATACATGATAACAAGTGGTATGACACATTTACAATCACATGATGACCATGATATGTTTTTGTGACTTGTCTATATGTGTTACTAATTATCTATGCAAAATGTGTTCTTTTACATATTTGATAAATGCCATATGTGTCCTAAGTAAATGCTTGACTAGACCTATATATGACATAAGAATATAGATATATTGGCATATGTTATAATACAAATGCATGAGTAAGCCAACAAGTTGCATTAATCATTCCATCTTTGCTTTTACACCTAGACATAAGTGAAATTGCATTAACAAGTGGTATCAATATCTATATTTATCCTTGTTATAATTGCATGATTAAGGGGGAGTTTTATAACATTTCTTTTTAACAAGTGATATCTATTGACGATATGTTATCTCTTTATCAAGTGGTATGAAAGTCTGAATAAATCATTTTTAGAAAATTCCTTTCCAAAACAATACTGCATCAAAGACCCAAAATTGGTACAAACTCTTGTGGACTAAATGCTACTAACAAAATGCTTTGCAAAGAGTTTGTTAAGGTTATATAGGATGACTCAAAATGGCAAATCAAACTACCAAACTGGGAAAACAAAGAATTGTTCAAGGAATACAACATGGATACAGCAAAATGCCACACAAGGATGTGAAAAAGGGTATAAAACTTACAAAATACTAAGGTATGATCGAATTTTTACTCTACCATTATGATCTATGAATTCTATAAATCACGTTCACAAGTGGTATAAATAACAAATTCCACAAGCTGAATATATCACTTCATCCCTGCTCTGATACCTAGATATATATATACATTGTTGAAAAATCTTCTATGTTACTGCTCTGATACCTAGAAATGCATCAAGCAATATTAATGAAATGATTAACAAGTGGATTGTCATATGCAATGGTATCTAACCTTTGAGTAGCATTTATTCATATTATGGTATCTATTATTTCAACAGTGGTATCTATTAAAAGGAGGAGATCATATACTTTAAAAAGTAAACAAATGATATCAGACTTGATTAAATTGACCTACAAGTGATATCAAACTTGATCAAATTCGTATAATCGATTTCACATGTTAATAAGTGGTATACTTTTTACAAATGGTATCAATTACAGTAGTAAGGGGGAGCATACATATGAATGACTATCCTTCATTTCACTTCTTTATGACTATGCTCATGGCACTTATTGTTACAATGTTACTTCTATTCTCCTATATGCTTACTTGGAAAATTATTCTTGTGCATTTGAGGATGCCAAAATAGGAGAAAACTATGTGCTTACTTGAAACGATATGTGAAAGAATCATGTGACGTTTACCATACTTGAAAATGATACTCACTACATGATTAGAATAAGTTCGCAATCAATCATATGCTTACTTGATGAATAAATTATGTGATTGCTTATTGACTCTAGATGCACTAAAATGATATTTATCTTTGATCATGTTATGAGATTTCATTTAAAATCTCTCTTATAAAATGCTTAATCTCTCTTATTCAAATACATGAGTTTATATGTTGATGGCATAGAATATATTAAGGTGATAATCTTTTTGATGATGCCAAAGGGGGAGAGATTAGTGGAAGGATCAGTAAAAAGAATAGGATGCCATTTATGCTAAAAAGGGGAGAGATATCATGTCTCCATCATTTGATATGTTTAAAACATTTGGCATAAGTTACAAGATTAAGGGGGAGGATAACTCTTAACTAGCATTCATTACATCATATAGGGGGAGAATACATATAACCATTGATCGTCATTATTCTATGAAACTAACACCCCAAGAGATGAACATTGGTTGTCATCATCAAAAAGGGGGAGAATGTGTTTGAATGTTGAAATAGGTTTTGATAATGACAAACATAAAGACTAAGGCAAGGACTCCTACAAGAAGAATGGAGATTAGCATGAAGTCAACATAAATCTGCAACACATGAATACATGTTAAATGGAACATCAATTGTCATCATCAAAAAGGGGGAGAATGAGGTTGCATATGTAAGCATGCAAAGTAGTTTTGATGAATGACAAAGTATTCATGATGATGATGAAATGGCAAAGGTTCAGAAACAAGAAGGTTTAAGCACAAAGACAATGGCTAAGAACAAAAAGATGAAGATGCTTCACAAAGAGTTAAAGAAACATGAGCTATGGAAAACAAGGTTGATGTCATGAACTTAAATCATGAAGAACAAGCTCATAAGTTGAAGAAAAATCAAGGAAACAAGGTATGAGGATCAAAGGAACAAGCCATGCGTCAATACATATCAAATCAAGAGATTAAAGAAATCATGAAGAAAACGCCCCCAAATAATCAAAGAATCAAGAAAGCAATGCATAAAGATAAAGAAAAGGAACCATGACTCAAAATGCATCAAGGAAACATCATAAGGCATGGAAAAACATCAAACAGCATTGCCTGAATCGATTCACACACGAATGAATCGATTCAGAGCCCTGGAAGTCACAAAAACTTAGAAACAGAATGTCCTGAATCGATTCACCAAGTCCTGAATCGATTCATGCGAAGCTGATAGCCCAGGAACACAAAACAGAACAGCCTGAATCGATTCACCAAGGTCTGAATCGATTCATACGAACCTGGAAGTCAAAAATACCCAAGTCAGAATGTCTTGAATCGATTCGAGAAGCTGTGAATCGATTCAAGTAGTGGGAAACACCATTAAAAAGACATTTTTAGTGGGAAACAGAGACACATAATCTATGACATGCGTGGGGAACAACCTGGAGTTCATTTGCAACGGCTAGAAGCTCTAAAATGGCTATAAATGGAGCATAAATTCAAGCAACAAAGGGAGAGACCAAGGCACAACACAAGGCAATCAACATTCTTCATCTAGAGGTCTTTTGATTTAATTTCTCTTGTATATTCTGCAATTCTTATTTCTAAACTTGCATATTGCTTAAGAGTTGTTAGATTATGAGTTTCAATTTGCATATCCTCTCTTGTGAGAGTTTAGATTTTGAGAGAGCTTTCATTTGCTTATCTACTCTATTGAGAGAGTATATTGATTGTAAACCAAACACCAAAACACCAAGGTTTTTCACTCTAGGTTGAGTGGTCACAAAGGTTGGGGTTCAACCTTTGGGTTATTGAGAGATTGTGAGATTGGGTGGGTTGCCCTTTACTTGTGAGGATTGAGTTCTTGAGTGTGGGACACTAGGAAGCTGCAATTGCTCAAAGCTTGTATCTCAAATCTTCAATAGTGGAATCCTTCAAGTGGGTTGTTTGAAGGCGAGACGTACACCGGGTTGGTGGAACTCGTTAAATTTGGTTTGCATTTCTCTCTACCTTGAACTCCTTATACAACTGCGCATATAAACTGTTTGTTGAAATGCATGAGCTAAATATGTGAATCAAAGTTATTGTTCAAGTAGAATACTTAACTCTGCATGTCAAGTGTTTGATAATTTGCTTGAATCAATATTTAGTGAAGTTCTTCAAAACTGGAAATTGCTATAACTTACCAAATATCTAATACATTGTTTCCTATTAAGTCTTGTGTGATACTTACTTGATTGCTATTACTTCTCACATTCACACAAGGTGATTGATAACTTGAATGAGCTGAATCCTTATAGGAAACATCACATTATTGACAAATAAATCTGTGCACTCCAACCGTTTGATAAATTGCTCTAACCAATAACTTGCTTGTTTATCACACTCTAAGCTTTATATTGCCATTACACATCAAGTGTTTCATAGTGTGATATGTGCATAAAAGTTATTGTATCTTCATTATTACATCATTTGTATATTACTAACCATTTCCAAGGGGATTCCGCGTGAAAATTTGAAACACTCAATTCACCCCCCCTCTTGAGCGTTGAGGCCTTGGCTAACAGATGAGTGGGGGCTGTTGGAGGGTGCTGGAGGGTATTTGGTGGCTGGGAGGAAGTGCTGGACGGTGTGTGAGAGGAAGGTGAGGGTGTTCTGAGGGGCTGCGCAGTGTGGGAGATAGAGAGAGCGGAGGATTTGACAGAGTTTTTCCTCTAAGAATGCCTGAATCTCCCAACGCTTCAATCCCTTGCCTATTTATAGGCCTTTCCGAGTGGAAAGCCAACTCAGCCTTCCACTCTGAGTGAAATGCCAGCTCAGGCTTCCACTCGGTCTTGGTAGTGGGGAACAGCGGCTGGTGGGAATTTTTAATTCCTCCACTTCTGCTCCTTGTCTGCCAGCCACCCCAGGATTCCTGGATCCACTTGGGTGGTGGAATCTAGGTCAGCATGTGCAATCCGAGAGAGGATGATTGAGATCCGAGTGAAAATAGTGTTAATCCGAGTGAGGATGGCTGAAATCCGAGTGAGGATGGCTCGGATCAGCCTCCCAGTCAGTATTCGTCCATATTGGAGTCAATTTCGAGTGGAATGAAGCATTTCCCGTAGAAGGCCGAGTGAAAAATACACCTTTCTGAGTGAGAATTCTTCTGGGAAGAGTCCTCCTATGAAAGGCCGAGTATATGTTTTACTCGGTGTGAGGCTGCTGTGAAACATTCAATTGGAACCGAGTAACAAGTAACTCGGAACCGACTAAAATAGGTAAAAAGTGACTTGGAGGTTGAGTGGAAATGGTTAAAAGAGTGACTCGGAATCTGGGTGAGTTTTGGGTGTAAATGGTGACTCGGAAATTGGTGGAAGTGGGCTCGGTAATTGGCTTGAGGAGGGATGACAAGGGAATGGGTGTTACTCAAAAACCGATCGAAGATTGAAAATCGATTCGGTAAAGGATGACCCGGAGCCGATTGAAAATCGAAGAGAAAGACTCGAAAATGGATAAAGGATGACTTGGAATTGGGTGAACTTCACTCGGGAATGGGGGAAAGTCACTCGGAAATCGAGTGAGAGGATGGCTCACTCGGTGCTGACTGAAATGGCTAGGAAATTGTGTGAAATGTGACTCGGAATTGGTTCGAAGAGTAATGGTTCGGGATTGATTTGAAGGGATTGACTCGGAATTAGGGCAAATGATTCAGTCGGCTCCTTATTTGAAGGATGAGTGAAGATTGGCTAAGAAAACTGACTGACAAGGATGACTCGGAATTGGTGCAGGATTCAGTCGGTTTTTGACTTTGAAAGACGATTCGGTGAGGATAAATGGCTCAATCGGCAACGGTGCATGTTCTTCAAAAGACTTTGAAATCTTGCTCGGCAATCCTTCTGCTTGAAGCTTCACTCGACATGTTGTCAACCGGTTTGGAAGTAAACCTCAACCCGCTCGGATTCAGTCTTTCTTTCCAGTCAGAAAATGGAATCTTGGGCAGTTTCACTCGGAAACAACTCTCTCCTCACTCAGAAGTTGAGATTTTGGCAATTTTCACTCGGAAACAACTTTCTCCTCACTCAGAACTTGGAATTTGGGTATTTTCAATTCGGATTCCCCTCCAATTGAGTGATACTCACTCGAATTTACTTCAATCAGCAATCATTTCACTCGGAAAATAGCTTTGGGCAGCATCTATTCAAGGTCAGTCCCCTTTTCCACTTGGATTAGTTGCAGTAGGGGATTTTCCGCTCGGTTTCTCCTCTAAAAGGGTTATTTTTCATTCGGAATGGATGAAATCTGAGTCATTTCACTCGGATTTACTCTAACAGGGGGGCATTCCACTCGGAAATGATCCATTCTGAGTAATTTTACTCGAATTTGATCCAACAGGCGCACATTCCACTCGGACTGGCTTAGCAGGGGAGCTATCCACTCGGATTTGATCATTTTTGGGTCATTCCATTCGAACTTCTCTTCGACATGGGCATAATCCACTCGGACTGGCTTGGCAGGGAATCTATCCACTCGGATTCAACTTCAACAGGGGAGCATTTTACTCGGAAATGACTCATTCTCAGTGATTCCACTCAGATTTGATCATTTTTGAGTCATTCCACTCGGAAATGCTTCATTTTGACTCGGATTTGATTATTTTTGAGTTTTTCCACTCGGATTTATCTCCACCAGGGCTGTATTTCACTTGGAAAAGCTTCATTCTGAGTTATTTCGCTCGGTTCTGATTATTTTGGAGCCATTCTATTCGAATTTGATCATTCTGAATTAGAATTCAGTATAAAAAAGATTTATTCCACTTGGACCGGACCAAAAGAGGTGTTTACAGTGGCCAAGGCAATGGAGCTCGGGGTAACATGATGTTTGCTCTGAATAACCGTGGGAGAAATGCTGACCAGCCAGCTGCAGGCAGAGTTTATGCAATCAATGCCGAGGAAGCTGCATAAGCAAACGACTTGGTGCAAAGTAAGTGTTCACTCGGTAGACATACTCTTGATGTAGTTTTTGATTCTGGAGCTACCCACTCTTTTATAGCTGATGATTGTGTGAGACGTTTGAGATTGCCTGCTGTTGACATGGATCGGACTTTGGAGGTATCCAATCCGACCGGTGTTAAAGCATGGGCATCGAGGATGTGCAAAGATGTGTCTTTTACGTTGGACGATCAGAATTTTACTGCCGACTTGATCTGCTTACCTCTAAAGGGCCTTGATATCGTACTTGGCATGGATTGGCTATCAGCCAACAAGGTGATGGTGGATTGCCAAAATCGAAGGGTGATTTTTCTGAGACAGACTGCCAATGACTACACTGTCCAAGGTATATCCCAACTCCTAGTGATGCTTTGTTTGACCGATGGAGAGAGTAGATCCCAAGTGCAAGATATTCCGAATGTTTGTGATTTTCCTGAGGTGTTTTCGGAGGATGTGTCGGGTGTCCCTCCGAATAGAGAAGTTGAATTCTCTATAGACATAATCCCTGGAGCCGAGCCGGTCTCTAGTGCACCTTATAGGATGTCCCCAACTGAGTTAGTCGAGTTGAAGAAGCAAGTTGATGAGTTACTCGGTAAACAGTTTATCTGACTGAGCGTATCACCGTGGGGTGCACCGGTGTTACTCGTTAAAAAGAAAGATGGCAGCATGAGGTTATGTATTGACTACCGACAGCTGAACAAGCTCACTATAAAGAATCGGTATCCATTACCTAGGATTGATGATTTGATTGATCAGCTGCGGGGTGCTTTAGTCTTTTTAAAAATTAATTTACGATCGGGATACCACCAGATCTGGGTGAAGGACTCGGATATTCCCAAGACGGCTTTTAGGACCCGGTATGGTCACTACAAGTATGTAGTAATGCCGTTCGGTGTAACTAATGCCCCTGTTGTATTCATGAATTACATGAATAACATTTTCCATCCATACTTAGACCGATTTGTAGTCGTTTTTATTAATGACATATTGGTTTATTCCAAATCGTCCGAGGAGCATGAGGAACATCTCCGAGCGGTGCTCCAAATATTGAGGGAGAAGCAGCTATTTGCTAAGCTTTCGAAGTGTGACTTCTGGATGGATAAGATCCATTTCCTGGGGCATGTAATCTTTGAGGAAGGTGTTTCGATTGACCCTTCCAAAGTGGAAGCTGTCATGGCTTGGGAGAGGCCTAAGTCGGTCTCGGAGATCAGGAGCTTTATGGGTTTGGCCGGTTACTATCGGCGCTTTATTGAGGGATTCTCTAAGCTTGCACTGCCACTGACCAAGTTGACTCGGAAGAATGTCCCTTTCGTGTGGAATTCCGAGTGTGAGAGGAGTTTCCAAGAGTTAAAAACTAAACTGACTACAGCTCCGGTGTTGGCATTGCCGAATTTGCAAGAAAGCTTTGTAGTTTACTGTGATGCATCCGGACTCGGTCTAGGATGTGTGCTGATGCAGAAGTACCGAGTGATAGCTTATGCCTCTCGTCAATTGAGATCACACGAGCAACACTATCTGACTCCCGACCTGGAGTTAGCAGTTGTGGTCTTTGCATTGAAAGTATGGAGACATTACTTGTATGGGTCGAAATTTGAAGTGTATAGCGATCACAAAAGCCTCAAATACTTGTTTGATCAGAAAGAGCTGAACATGAGGCAAAGGAGATGGACTGAGTTCTTAAAGGATTATGACTTCGAGTTGAAATATCACCCGGGCAAGGCAAACGTTGTGGCCGATGCCTTGAGTCGGAAGTCCATTCATGTGGCCGTAATGATGGTGAAGGAAATAGAATTACTTGAGCAATTCTGAGACATGAACTTGCATTGGATGTTTCTTATTCTTGGAAAGTAACTCTCGGAATGCTGAAGATAGCCAATGAATTCCTAAAGTTGGTATACGAGGAGCAAAAGTCGGATTCCCATTTAGCTGAGATGAAGAAGACTCAGGCTATGGGTAAGGACCTGTCCTTAACTGAGGGCTCGGATGGAATTTACCGAGTGAAGGGTAGGATTTATGTGTCGAGTGCTGGAGAATTGAGAAGGATGGTGCTCGATGAAGCCCACAAAAGCCTGTTAAGCATCCACCCAGGCACTACAAAGATGTACCATAACTTGAGATTACACTTCTGGTGGCCCGGATTGAAGAGAGACGTGGTTGATTATGTGGCTCGGTGCATTATTTGCCAGAAATCGAAGGTTGAACACCAGAAGCCGTACGGTGGGTTGCAACCTCTTGAGATTCCCGTATGGAAATGGGATTCAATCGCCATGGATTTTGTGATGGGATTGCCTAGAGCCCGAGCGGGTTATGATTCCATCTGGGTCATTGTGGACCGGTTGACGAAGTCTGACATTTTGTGCCCATGAATATGAGATATTCACTGCAGAAATTAGCCCAGATTTATATCTGAGAGATTATCCGACTGCATGGTGTGCTGTCTTCTATTGTGTCGGACAGGGATCCAAGATTCACTTCCCTGTTTTGGGGAAGCATACACCAGGAACTAGGCTCAAAACTCCGATTGAGTTCAGCCTACCACCCCCAGTCGGATGGGCAGTCCGAGCGGACAATACAGAGTTTGGAGGAATTATGGAGGTCTTGCGTGTTAGAGCACGGAGGTAGCTGGGAGCAGTATCTTCCCCTGATTGAGTTTACGTATAATAACAGCCACCATAGCAGCATCGGTATGGCCCCATATGAAGCATTGTATGGCCGGAAATACCGAACCCCACTCTGTTGGTTAGAAACCGGTGAAAGTTTAATGTTGGGACCGGAAATTATACAGCAGACTTCCGAGCAGATCCAGATGATTAGGGAAAACATGAAGGTATCCCAAGACCGGCAGAAGAGTTATCATGATAAGCAGACGAAACCGCTTAAATTTATGGTCGGTGATAAGGTGTTCCTGAAGGTTTCATCGAATAAAGGGGTCGGACGAGCCTTGAAGAGTGGGAAGTTGAACCCCAGGTACATTGGGCCCTATGAAGTACTGGAACGGGTCGGTCCTGTAGCATACCGAATAGCATTTCTAACTCATCTATCGAACTTGCACAATGTGTTTCACGTGTCTCAGTTGAGGAAGTGTTTACCCGACTTCACTTATGAGATACCGAATGATGAAGTCGAAATCAGAGAGGATTTGACTACAGTGGCTGTACCGACTAAAATTGTGGATCGGTCGGTAAAACGCTTGAGAAGCAAGGATGTGCAATTGGTTGAAGTGGCATGGCAACAAAATCGATGTACTTCTTACACCTGGGAACGTGAAGATGCCATAAGGCAGCAATACCCAGAGTTATTTTATTGAGGTAAGCTCGTGTTTGAATTTCGAGGACGAAATTCTTTGAGAGGGGGAGAATTGTAACATCTTGATTTAAAGTTAACTACAGACTGAGATTAGCCACTAATTAAGGGTTAATTGCAGATTAGGTTAATGGGTGACTAATACAAAGTGGCCAGAGAAAATGACACATGTACCCCTGATGGTATAAAAGGAGTTCAGTCTCTCTCTTTCGCTCATTTTTATTCACGTTAAGTTGGAAAGTATTGAGAGAGTTGAGAGCTTTTCCTTCGAGGGTACAGAGACGTTGTTCTGTTTCTCCTCTCAGATTCTCCTCCTTCCTCTTCGTCGTCTTCTCTCCTTCTTTCTTTTCTCCCACTCAAAGCTGTCAGAGTCTCAGTTGGGGAGTCTACAGTGTGAAGTGCTTCGGAGTTGTGGAGGTAGTCTACTGTGTTTAGACAAAACTGCTCAAGGAAGAGGATAGCATTTTGGTCTTCCAAAGCTGAGAACAGAGTCAACGACTGAGTTTGAAGGTTGTCCAGTGGGAAAGAGTGACCGAGAGGTGTGATCGGTCTGTTTCGTAGCTCGAGGAGCTTCTGAATCTCTTCAGTAGGTAGGGGGTTGATTTACATCTCAAATGCATGGTTTATGGACGGTTCCGGGTGAAATTACTTCACTGTGTTGTGTTGTACCTGTAATATATTGATTGTTGTATTTCGATTGAGTGATGGCCCGGATGGGTGATGATTATGAATTGTGTGGTGTATATTGATTTCCGTCCATGAAATGCATGTTGATAATTATGAGAATGCTATGTGAATGCCGATTGTATGTGAAGTATGTCGATCTTATTGAGAATGCTGAATGCATGAGATGTAAACCTGATATGTGAATTTATGTATGGGATTTTTATTTTAAAAAGCATGAGATGCATATAATGGAAATGTGGTTGCCGATTGTATGAGATATGTGAATGCAGTGCTGAATCCATGTGATGTTATAATGACTGCATGAAATGCATGTGTTATGTGGTATTAAACGAGTGAAATGGCACTGTTGAATTAATGATAATGATAAAATGCATGGGATGTACCATCAGAAATGCTGATAGCATTAGCGTTGGACGCTTGACGATTAAAGTCATATGCAGGTGATTTACCATTGAAATGTCGAGTGCAATATACCATTGGACGCTTAATGTAGAAATGGTAATTAAATGAACATGTATGAGATACAAAGAAAGACCTTAGGTTGGACTCAAGGCAAGCCTACCGAGTTAGACTCGGGGCTGCCCGTAACACTCCCGTTGTCACTTGGAGTGACTGTGTTACATGAGAGGGCAAACAGTTTGGTACCAGTAAAACGGCCGGATCAGCTTGGAGCTGAGGAAAAGGCTTGGAGCCTATGTTGCAACATAAAAATTTATAATGAATAATCAGATCCGACTGAAATAAATGTGTGCACACTTATGCTGTTGTTGAGCTCAATGTGATTGTATGTGTATGTGTTTTGGGGATAGTATGATTAATATAGCCGAGTATTAGTTGAATAAACTCTGACTGAATGATACCGTGTGTAACCCTATCGAATGACAGTGTATGTGATTAATTGTTTGAGATATAATATTGTATAGTTGAAAACTTGAGGATTTTCTGAGTCAATAACTGTCATTTTATATGTAAAAAGCTCACCCCTACTGTGGCTATATTTCAGTGGATATTGCTCGGGATGGTGAATGATGGGAGAGCACCAATCCTTATGAAGTACACCTGTACAGTGGAAGTGTACATATATATATATATATATATATATATATATATATACTGTATAAATGGTTTTGATATAGCCTTGGCCGGCTCTAAGTATAATGTTTTGTTTAAATGTATATGAATCGAACTCTCTCAGACTTGAGAGCATAATTATACATACATATATATATATATATATATAAAGCTATGTGTTAATTTTGTTCAGTGAGTAATGATGTAGGCGAATGTCTAAGTTGTATACATGTATAATTTACCGAGTAAATAGGGCTTGCATGGTTCCGAGTAAAGGAGAGCTAAAGTAATAATGTGTGAGGCTAAATTGGAAATCCTCTTCCGAATGAAGAAGGGTTGAACTAATTCCGAGTGAGTGATGTTCATTAAGACCACTTCCGAGGGAAGGCTGGTCAATGTGTTGTAGAGCGAAAAGTAGTGGAACGAACCATTTCTGGGTATGAGAATATTTAAATACTCCTGAGTGAGAGTCGACCGAGAGAATTTCCTTCGAGGGTAGAACGGTCAAATGGTTCTGAGTGAAACCCATCTTAGTAACCGATCCCGAGGGGACAAGGTTTAGATATTACCGAGTAGACTTAACTTGGTGAAGTCTTCCGAGTGAAGAGAAGTTAGAGTAATTCGAAATGGAACTTGATTAAGGAGATTATTTCCGAGAGACGGAAGGTCAAGGTATTTGCCGAATGGAACTTAGTCGATGGAACTCTTCCGAGTGAGACATACTATATAGACTCCTAGTGGATGAGGTTATAAAATATTTAAGTGAGACTTGACCTTGTAAAGTGTTCTCCGAGTGAGGAAGATTAAAATATGCCGAGTGAAGGGTGTGTAATACGCTTTCGAGTGAATTGAGGTTGAAATACACCGAGTGGTGTTTGACTGGGGAAATATTCCGGGTGAGGGAAGGTTTATAGATTCCGAGTGGAATAACCGAGGGAACCATTTTCCGAGTGGATCATGTGTGTGACCTTCTAGAATAAAAATAAGGAACTGTGTATAAACTTCCGAGGGAGGCATGTATGTAGGGACCGTTCCCGAGTGAACGTGGTCCCGATTCCGAGTGACGGAATTCCCGAGTGACTGGGCTCGCTTCAGCGAAATAAGGAATCGCCCCAGCGAAAGAAGCTCGCTCAAGCGACTTCTGCTGCCTTTTGTTTAACCGAAGCTGGGTCTTGCCAGCGTGTGACATCCTGACCTGGTCTTCTCTTACCTTTGATTAGTTTTCTGCTTCCTTTGCCTTGAGTTTGTTTTATTTATCCCGACTCCTATTCTGAACTGCTTTGTGAACGTTTGAATTTTGGAAAAAAATTTCCCTAGTCTCGGGTTTGCTTCTATTTAAGTCGGGTTGTTTCATCTTTTAAGATTTTAAGATAAAAATAAAATTTTTTAATTAAATATATTTTATCTTTTATTGAAATTAATAAATTATTAAATAAGAAAGGGGTGTATGAAATATAGGATTAAGAAAAAAAAGAAGATAAAAAGACCGATAAAAAAGAGGGAAGAGATAGTTTTTAGCATGGTAATGTGCAAAACTCTTCATCTTTACGGAAGAAAAAACAATCTTAAATTAACTGATTGGTTAATAAATATTTAACTAAAACAACCTTTTTAGAAGTTTAAATTCAATTTGATATAGGTGAAGCATAACTATATTTTTAGGAATTTAAATTATACTATATATATAAAAAAAATCCTATTTCTATCTTTTAACTTTATAATCTCTTAACTAATTTCAATTTTAAAGAAAAATTAGTTAATATAGTTAAAATTATTAAATATGTCTACAAATTAGATTTTTAAAAGTACCTTTACATATTTTATTGGGGCTCACAAATCTTAATTACTTTGTTTTTTCCTAATTAATATTTGTTTCATTAATGATTAATAAGAGTATTTTAGTTAAAAATTAACAAATGTTGTTTGCTTTTTGATGAGGTTCTTATATTAAAGACCAAAGAAATCTTTTAACTTGATATAGGTGAAGGATAACTATGTCTTTATGAATTTAAATCATATCGTGTATATAAAAAATAATGTCTTTATCTTTTAATTTAAACCTCTTAATTAATTTTAGTTTTTAAGAAAAATTAGTTATTATAGTTAAAATTATTTAATGGGTCTATTAATTAGTTTTTTAAAAGTACCGTTACATATTTTATTAGGACTCACAAATCTTATTTTCTTTCTTCCTAATTAATGTTTGTTTCATTAATAATTAATAAGAGTATTTTGGTGAAAAATTAACTAATGTTTTTTGTTTTTTTATGAGGTTCTTGTACTAAAGACCAAAAAAGTCTCTCAAGAGATTTTTATATTAAGGGAGGAAGATAGTATTTTGAAAATATTTAACTTGAAAAGATAAGTGTATGTTTATTTGGGACATCATTTCTTCCATTTTCATTTTCCAATTTTTAAAAGTTTTCTAACTTTTTTTATTTTTTGGATAAATTATGAAAAATTGTGAAAATGTGTTCAACTAGTGTATTGATTCTCTAATTTAAAAAACTGGAAAACGTATTCAAATACGACTAGTTATTCATTTTATTTCTTGTTTTTTTCACATTGAGAAAAATTTGGAATAGTGTGTTTTCCATTATTCTCATTTTGAAATATTCACTCATTTTTATCATGAAAAAATTTATAAATGTAACATCCTAATCTAGATTTGGTTGAAATTATATTAGTTAGTAACTAAAAAAGGGGTTGTTAATATTAATTGATTAAAATATTATGAAATTACCCTTATGCCCTCATCACTTACACATTTCAATTTCACTTCCCTTCTTCTCACATTCACGCATGCAATAGGAAAAGAAAATTGGTGCCTTCCACTTCATCCATCTTCTTCTTCCAAATTCACTCAAGCTAGAACAAGATTCCATCTCCCTCTTCTTCCTCCTTCACGTGGCAACCATGGTTAATGAAGGGGAAGCTTCAATTTCTTGAAATTGTGAAGAACCCTTGGGAGCGCGTTTGTGGTTGTAGGCATCTTGGTTGGAGTTGAGATTTTGGGATTTTTCACCATTATTGGTGAGTGAAGGTACCAATGGTGTTTAACTTCTATTTTCACGAATTTGAGCCTTAGTTGTATGATTTCTATGACCTTTCGGAGCTCCTAAGTTAAATTTTGTTAATGGGCAACGATTGAAGCTTTGTGAGATTCTTGGTTTTGAGGTTTAAGTTGAGCTAATTGGAAGTTGTGAGATTGCTTTGGAGCTTCGGAGTCCATCGACACGTTTCAATAAGTATAAATTACCGAATGTATTTATGGGTTGCATATTATGGCATCAAATTGTGAATTTGATAACTATGGGTAATTAAAATAATTATTTAATGGTTTCTAGGAATTTGGAGGCTACGGGGTAGCAATCAGAACGTATCGGAAAGCTTTATGAACTTTTGGGATTGTTTATTCTAGGTAGAGGGAGCTATTATATTTTAAATGCATAGTTTATGGACGGGTTAAAGGTGTAATGACATGTATGAATTATATATATTTCATGAAATTGATAAGTGCTTATTTTATAATTAAATTCATGACTTAATTGGACCTATTTTCTGAATAACTCAACTAGATTGATAAATAATTGAGCATGATTTTGATTATAAATAATGTGTTAAGTAACTAAGCTTGCTCTGAAAAATATTAAAGAAAGGTTCCAAAAGCTTGAAAGAAATCAAGAGGATTCAGCATCATCAGAACCTCACGCTTAAGCGCAACCTTGTTGAAGAATTAAAGAAAACAAAGAAGCTTCAGGATCCTCTCACGCTCAAGCGTGGGAATGAGTCGCTTGAGCGTGAGCCCAAGAGCGCCCAAGCGAGGAGCAAGCGTGACCCTGAGCATGGATTGAAGGACAGCAAGTAGCATCAGACCCCCCCACGCTTGAGCGTGAGAAGGGGACACTCAAGCGTGAACACGAGAGCGCTTGAGCGTGGCTGAAAGGAATCAAGCATGAATCAAGCGTGGAAACCAGTATACTGAATTGGAAGGCCACACTTAAGCGTGGTTAATTCAGCTTGAAGCGAAGGATCAAGAACCTCCTAACGCTTGAGCGAGATAGGGAGGCGCTCAAGCGTGAGCCCGAGCGTGCCTGAGCGAGGGTAAGCGAGGAGCAAGCGTGAGAAGGCAAGGAAGCCACGCTTGAGCGTAGCTGAGGTGGAGTAAGCGTGAAGGCAAATAATGAGTACCAGGACCTTCACGCTTGAGCGTGACTACTAAGCTTAAGCGTGACTCATGCAGTATGGGATTTTTCAATTTAATATTCACCAATGGTGCGATGCCAACTCACCCACTTTCTTGTGTTTCTACAAGTCTCTGAAAGATGCTGCATGGGTTCTACGCAAGTGGGCAAGGGAAGCTGAACCATAATTCCTATAAATCAAGCTGCAAATAGAGATCCATCATCAGATTTAATCCCCTGTATCTCCTTCACAATCCAATCTTTTCCATTATCTTTTGTATTTATATTTTGAAGGTGAAAATGCAAAGCATGAGTAACTAAACTCCCTTATGGGATTGGCTGTAATCCATTCAACACTGAAGTAATGTTGTTGTAAGTTTTAATTTAGTAATGAGATTTGATAAGTTTCTGTATTTCCCTCTGCGTTTAATGCCTGAAAGTACTTGATCACTATTTTCTTGTTTTAAGTTTTCTTAAGTATGCTGGGAAGTGACTTTTGCAAGCAGATCTGAA
The DNA here is from genome assembly GCA_037962975.1 of Clitoria ternatea. Taxonomy (NCBI): domain Eukaryota; kingdom Viridiplantae; phylum Streptophyta; class Magnoliopsida; order Fabales; family Fabaceae; genus Clitoria; species Clitoria ternatea. The sequence continues at coordinate 17,347,940 of CM075670.1, read as the reverse complement.
AGAAATACTTATGGTGAGTAGGTAGCCAGGGATGGCGTCTAACGCAATAAACGTCAAAACAATTGATCGATAATGCTGGGATGATTTCAAAGTGACTGAGGGATCAGCGGTTTGAAATTATTCTTATGAATTTTGTAGTCGAGGGATCGATACAAATGATTATGATTGTGACGTAGAAATCATCTTTTCGATTTACTTATATAAAAACTTATGCAGCTTACAGAAGGTGAAGATGTGATGAAGCCAATCCCTGTTTTACAGAATCGATTTCTCTCAGAAAACCATTCACTGTTATCTTTTGCAAAATTTCACTCTCTGTTATTTATTACTTTTTCATTCAACATCATTCACAACAAAACAAACTAAAAATCTTCTGCCTAATCAATTCAAAACTAAGATCTTCATTCTAACACCTCCTCAGTGGAACGACAACTATACTATATTACAACTTCTGTGTTTAAACTTGGCACAAGCATGACATTGAGTTCATATTATACAAACTTGATTCTCTTTCAGTGAACTCTTCATTCCAATATCTCAAAACACATCAACAAGTTTTGGCGCCGCAGCCGGGGAGGTGATTTAAGTTTGAATATTTTAGCATTGAATTGACAAGACAATGTAAATAAATTTGTTTTCAATTTTGTTTTTATTTTTTTTAGTAACCTTGCTACTTTGAGTACTTGATTTATGATCTTGATTTATGATCAAGAAAGCCAAACAGAATTTCCACATAAGATAAACTTCCTCTGATACAATGGATGTCAACAGCAACAATCAAAACCCACCAAGGAGAACACTTGGAGACTATGCTTTACAGCAAGGGCCAAGACATTTCTCAAGCATTGCAGTTCCAAGCACTGTCAGAGCATTAGAAATGAAACCAGCATTTCTTAGTTTGATTAGTTCACACCAATTTACTGGAATGTCAAGTGAAGACCGTATACTCACTTGGCCACATTCTATGAATTGGTTGGAACCATGGGATTTAACCAAGATGTTATTGATGCTGCATATTTAAGACTATTTCCTTTCTCTTTAGCAGGAAAAGCAAAGGAGTGGTTACAATCTCATCCAAATCAAAGTTTGAATAGCTGGAACATAGTTGAAGAAAAATTTCTACAAAGGTTCTTTCCTCCATCCAGATTTATCAAGGCCAAATCAGATATTACAACATTTAGACAAGGCCAAGATGAACCTTTTTGTGAGGCATGGGAACGCTTTAAATCACTCCTCAGAAAATGCCCAAACCATGGACTTGAAGATATTGCACAGCTTAATATTTTTTATAGTGGTTTAAGGGTTGACACTAAAATGATTTTAGATGCAGCAGCAGGAGGAACAATGATGGCAGTGGATGCTGACCAAGCCACAAGGATAATAGAAGCTTTATCCTCAACAGACTACCAAGCTCAACATGATCGTCAGCAAGTTCAAAGGAAAGGAGTCCTTAACTTAAACACCACAGATGCCATTTTAGCACAGAACAAAATTCTGACCCAACAATTAGAAGCATTGACCAAAAAGATATCCAATCTTCCACAACAGTTACATGCAGTACAATCATCACAACCAGGGCAACAACAAATTCCTGTAACATGTAACTTTTGTGGAGGAGATCATCTCAATGAGAACTGTGGCTCACAAGAAGCAACTGTATACTTCATGAACAACCAAGGAAGGTCTGGTAATTTCAATTCAAATTTTTCTAACCAACCATTTCAGGGATGGAGAAGTAACCAAAACCAAGGCCAAGGATGGAAGCAAGAGCCCAGCTCTTCTAAACCATATCAAAATAATGGTCCTTCTTTGGTGGAGAGAACTTCTAGATTAGAGGACACCTTGGAAAAATTTATGCAAACTTCTTTAGCAAGTCAAAAGAACAATAAGGCATCACTTAGGAACTTGGAAACACAATTGGGACAACTAGCCCGACAACTTGCTGAGAAACAGAAGCCTCAGTATGGAGCAAACACTGAAACAAATCCAATAGAGCATTGCAAGGCTGTGACCACACTGACTGAGGAAATAACTGAGGAAGAAGATGGACATGATACTATCATCTCTGAAGCAGTACCTTATAACACCAAAGATCCAGGGAGTTTTTCTATTCCTGTCACTATTGGAAATCTTTCAAAAAGTAAAGCTTTATTAGATCTTGGTGCTAGTGTAAATTTGATGCCATTATCCACACTTAAAAGTATAGGGGATTTTTCAGTAAAGCCAACAAACATGACTTTAAAAATGGCAGATCAATCAATAAAAACCCCTTATGGTATTGCTGAAAATGTTGAGGTCAAAGTTGATAAATTTGAATTTCATAAGAACTTTGTTGTCATAGATATGGAGGAAGATTCTGAAGTCCCTCTAATACTGGGGAGACCATTCTTGAAAGCAGTCAAAGTCATCATAAATGTGGATGACAGAAAAGTAAAAATTCGAGTGCAAAAAGAAGAAGCTGATTTTGTTATTGAAGGTGCACTTGAAAAACAGAATGGAAGAAAGCCAAGGCCTGACTTAGGCAAGGAGGTGGAAAAACTCAATACTCTTATCCACCAACTCCATGACCCAACTTGAAAAAAATCAGGCGTCAAGCTAATGACGTTAAACAAGCGCTTATTGGGAGGCAACCCAATCTTTTATGTTTTCTTTTCATCATGTTGATTTTACCTTAAGTATATTTTATCATAAGATTGAATTTTTCTTTTATTTTTCAGGCAGCTCATCAAATTCATCCCACTCATTATCCGAAAGCAAGTTTGCAACCCACATTGTTTAGCCTGGGGACAGGCCTTCTTTCTTAGGAGGGGTGAGACTTCATAGGCTGGACCAGGACCCTCCTCAAAAGGGCCTTCAGTAAGGGAACAAGAGACAGAGGATGACTCTTCTGAGGATGAGTGATGAGTTTACTGCTTTAGTTTTTAATTGCTTTAGTTTACTTAGAGTTGGTTTTCTTACTACAGCATACTTTGAAAATTTTTAAAATTTTCATGCTTTTGGTTGATTGTTTTGATGCAAAGTCACATGCTTAACACAAAAAAAATGTTTTGAAAAACCCAACCAGGATTTACAATTTTTGTTTCAAGAAAAGATTCTGAGTTAGCAATTATTTTGAGGCAATAACATTGGTTTTAAGAAGGAAAATTAACTGATTTAAGACCATGAAAATGAAGGAAATGAACCATTAAAATTTGTTTGCATGCTTGAAACCCTTTTAGAATATGGAAGTATGCCTTATAAACCGGTGAGAAGGGAGAAATTTAAACACTGAGAGTCTCATTAGAATTTGCTATGTTTGCATTGCCTAATTTTCTGATTAATAATTTTTTCATAAGAAATTAAGCAAGGAAAGGATAAAGGCAATTTTGAAAATAATATCCCAGAGTCAAAAAGCTACCCTAAAGTATGCCCTATTCCTTGGTAGCCCACTTTTAAGCCAAAAAAAATTTTATTCTATAAAAACACCCTAACCTAAGCATGAGAAATAAAGATCCTACCTTATCAGCATGCTTAAATTTGATAAGAGCATAAAATAGTTTTGTCCAAAAGGGTCATGAAAGAAACAGAGGCAGAAAAAGAAAATGCTAAAAAACAGTAAGTTCTCCAGAGATTCAAACAGAATTAGAGAACTAGAAAAAGAAATAATTCTGTAGCTCAAAAAGGAAGAAACCTCATAAACTTTGAAAAGTTTCATAATTTATGCTCTTCCTTATGCATGTATTTTGAACTCAAAGAAAAACCAAGAATTCTTGTTTAGCCCAGCCTCATTATAACCTTAAAAGACCTTTTGATCCTTACTGCTCTTATGATTTGATTTTGATTGGAAATGATTGGCAATGTTAATTAAGCAGTTCTTATGATGAATGTATGACACACCTGGTGAGAAATAATGAGAGTTCCTTATTCTTAATTGGTTACTTGCCTTGTGAAAAATTGAGTGGTGCATTGTAATTCAAAGGATTGGTATTAAATATGTTATTTGCCTTAAGTTAAATTGAGACTATTGTCTTTCAAAATTTTGTCTACAACTGACTCAGATTATTGAATGCTTGATTCCCTTTCCAAAACTTCTTTTTACTTGAGGACAAGCAAAAATCTAGGTTGGGGAGAGTTTGATAAGTGCTTATTTTATAATTAAATTCATGACTCAATTAGACCTATTTTCTGAATAACTCAACTAGATTGATAAATAATTGAGCATGATTTTGATTATAAATAATGTGTTAAGTAACTAAGCTTGCTCTGAAAAATATTGAAGAAAGGTTCCAAAAGCTTGAAAGAAATCAAGAGGATTCAGCATCATCACAACCTCACGCTTAAGCTTGACCTCGAGCACGCTTAAGCGCAACCTTGTTGAAGAATTAAAGAAAACAAAGAAGCTTCAGGATCCTCTCACGCTCAAGCGTGGGAATGAGTCACTTGAGCGTGAGCCCAAGAGCGCCCAAGCGAGGAGCAAGCGTGACCCTGAGCATGGATTGAAGGACAGCAAGTAGCATCAGACACCCCCCCCACGCTTGAGCGTGAGAAGGGGACGCTCAAGCGTGAACACGAGAGCACTTGAGCGTGGCTGAAAGGAATCAAGCGTGAATCAAGTGTGGAAACCAGTATACTGTGGTTAATTCAGCTTGAAGCGAAGGATCAAGAACCTCCTAACGCTTGAGCGAGATAGGGAGGCGCTCAAGCGTGAGCCCGAGCGCGCCTGAGCGAGGGTAAGCGAGGAGCAAGCGTGAGAAGGCAAGGAAGCCACGCTTGAGCGTAGCTGAGGTGGAGTAAGCGTGAAGGCAAATAATGAGTACCAGGACCTTCACGCTTGAGCGTGACTATTAAGCTTAAGCGTGACTCATGCAGTATGGGATTTTTCAATTTAATATTCACCAATGGTGCGATGCCAACTCACCCACTTTCTTGTGTTTCTACAAGTCTCTGAAAGATGCTGCATGGGTTCTACGCAAGTGGGCAAGGGAAGCTGAACCATAATTCCTATAAATCAAGCTGCAAATAGAGATCCATCATCAGATTTAATCCCCTGTATCTCCTTCACAATCCACTCTTTTCCATTATCTTTTGTATTTATATTTTGAAGGTGAAAATGCAAAGCATGAGTAACTAAACTCCCTTATGGGATTGGCTGTAATCCATTCAACACTGAAGTAATGCTGTTGTAAGTTTTTATTTAGTAATGAGATTTGATAAGTTTCTGTATTTCCCTCTGCGTTTAATGCCTGAAAGTACTTGATCACTATTTTCTTGTTTTAAGTTTTCTTAAGTATGCTGGGAAGTGACTTTTGAAAGCAGATCTGAAAGAAATACTTATGGTGAGTAGGTAGCCAGGGATGGCGTCTAACGCAATAAACGTCAAAACAATCGATCGATAATGCTGGGATGATTTCAAAGTGACTGAGGGATCAGCGGTTTGAAATCATTCTTATGAATTTTGTAGTCGAAGGATCGATACAAATGACTATGATTATGACGTAGAAATTATCTTTTCGATTTACTTATATAAAAACTTATGCAGCTTACAGAAGGTGAAGATGTGATGAAGCCAATCCCTGTTTTACAGAATCGATTTCTCTCAGAAAACCATTCACTGTTATCTTTTGCAAAATTTCACTCTCTGTTATTTATTACTTTTTCATTCAACATCATTCACAACAAAACAAACTAAAAATCTTCTGCCTAATCAATTCAAAACTAAGATCTTCATTCTAACACCTCCTCAGTGGAACGACAACTATACTATATTACAACTTCTGTGTTTAAACTTGGCACAAGCATGACATTGAGTTCATATTATACAAACTTGATTCTCTTTCAGTGAACTCTTCATTCCAATATCTCAAAACACATCAACAGAAATCTGATGGGTTAATGTGTTTAAATGTAAGATGATAATGGTTACCCCGTTTTATGTGATATCTAAGAGATATTGTTGGTTATGATGGATTCTGTCCATAATATTATTATTAATCTGCATGGGATGCAACAAGTGAGTTAATTGATGTTATGTTATTGTGTAAAATATAGTCAATTGATTGAATGGATGTTTCTATGCATGAGATGCGATAGATAATTAAATGGATGTTATCATTGATGCATTGGATGTAATTAAATATTAATTTTATCAGGATATTACATGAGATGTAAGCAAATGGATGACTTAATATCATTTTATAGCATAAGATGCTTTGTATTGATGATGTGAATATGAAATGAGACTTCCATGATTAGTGGTTTCGAGGATTCCACAAAAGACCTTAAGTGAGACTCAAGGCAAGCATATTGAGTGAGACTCAGGGCTAGCTCACAACACTCCCGTTGTCACCAAGAGTGATTGTGGTGTGGGCAAATGGTTTGGTACCACTAAAACGGCTGGATCAGCATAGAGCTGAATATTATATGGCTGAGAGTCTTGTGTTGCAACATTATATCATCGTATGTGTAAATGGATCCATGTGAATGAGTGTGCATATGCATTGCTATGTGTTATTGTGAATAACATAATTGTGATAGCCTATGAGTTATATGATATTAAGAATATCTAGTGAGTTATGAATTAAGTTGAATGGAAATGAATGTTATTGATCAATTGTGATATTGTAATGTATGTTAGAGAATTGGATAAATTGATCCAATTCAATAACTGTCATTTAATATATATGATGCTCACCCCTATTTCTACGGCTATTTTTAGTGGGATTGTGTAACATCCTAAAAATAGGATTTATTATCAAAGCATGGTTAAAATAGGGATTTAAAGGAAAATGAGAGATTAATTAGAACAATTGCCAAAATGACAAACACGTCCCTAATAATTACCGTAATGACCAATGCGTCCCTAATTCATTTAAATTGATTTTTCTTCTCCTTTTTCCTTATATTTCACGTAGGCATCGGAGAAAGGAGAAAACTTGCTTCTACTTTCTTCATTTCTTCTAATTGGCAATTGCAACTTGGTTCTTCTTCAATTTCTTCTCTAATTCATTAAATTGAAGTGGAAACCAACACTTTCTCCTTCCTTTTTCATGTGGGCAGCTTGAGATTAAAGGGGGAAGGCTCCAATTTATCCAATTAAAGGTATTTGATGAATTCTTACCATGGGTTTTGATTAAACCTTGCTTTCATCATTTATTCTTGCAATTTAATGGATTTTGGAGTATTTAGAAGCAATTAGAAGCCATTATCATAAAAGGGCAGCTTTGGGGTTTTCTAAAACCTTAGGTTTTCATGGAAAAATGAAATAAACTAGATTACTAATTCCATAAGATTACAACTTATTAAGTGTTGTTTCAATGAACTAAGGTGGTTTCAGAGAGTTTCAGAAGGTTTCGGAATGATTCAGAGTTCGGAGCTTGATTCGGGGGGCGAGGTTTGAAGTTGGCATCTTGGTTTGGTGAGTTATATCTTACCGAAATGGTTCTAATTCAATGATTTTTAACTTGGCAAGTGATATTTATATCAAATATAAAATTAAAACCAAGTATTATGAATTTTAGGAAGTCTTTGAACTTGAGAAATAGAGATCGGAGCTTGCGATTATTGGTTGCTAGTGTTCGATCGGTCAAAGTGTTTCTAGAATGCTCCATTTTAAGGTAGGGGGAGCTTTACATTGTAAATGTATAGTTTATAAACGAATTCAGGGTGATATTGTTATGCTATATGTTATATATTGTGAATTATTAGTGTGATACCCCGATTATATGATATATGTGATGTTTTCCGTTCATATTATTGATATTGAGTTAGCATGAAATATAAATTGTGTTTATGAAATCACTATGATATATGTATGCATGAGATGCAAGAAGAATGAATGATTTATTGTCAATGATGGCATGGGACGCTATATGTGATAATACATGTATATGAAATGTAAAATCTATATGATTGTGGTTTCGAGGATTCCACAAAAGACCTTAGGTGGGACTCAAGGCAACACCTCTTGAGCGAGGCTCAGGGTTTAGCCCGTGACACTACCGTTGTCACTGAGAGTGATTGTGTCACATGAGAGGGCAAACGGTTTGGTACCAGTAAAACGGCCGGATCAGCCGAGAGCTGAGTATATGGCTGAGAGCCAGTGTTGCAACATAAAATAAAACTTAATAATGAATGTTTGGATCCAATTGAATAAGCATGTATATGTATTGATGGATGTTGTTGAGAACAACATGGATTATATGTATATTTGAGTATATGTAAATGTATGAAATGTGATGAGATTATATGATATTGTTGAGAATATTATTTTTTTATATGCCAGAGAATTGGATAACTGGTCCAATTCAATAACTGTCATTTGACATGTATATGTTCACCCCTATTTGTGGTTATTTTTACAGTGGATATTGTAATGCCTCAGCCACTTTTCAGGTATAAACGACTTTCCCCATAAACCAACACGAGATCTTTCCAGTGTGCTTTGTCCTCAATCACACACTTCCCGAGAACTTCCCAAGAGGTCACCCATCCCAGAATTACTCCAAGTTAAGCACGCTTAACTTTGGAGTTCTTAAGTGATAGACTACCGAAAAGGCTAATACATTTGTTGGTATAGATAGTACAAATTCATTCCTTTAAGCTATCCTCGACTGTATAGTCCCATACCTATACAGACTTTGGATCCCTCTCATTCTGGTATGTATTCGATTCGTTCATGTGTCCCTCCCACTGGAAGCCTGCCAGGAGCCGTTCCTTATCCATGTCTATGCACTAGCGATCACTCCCCGCCCTCAACAGCGCCGGGATGTCATAGATATAGGACGCAGCGACGGTATATAAGGTCACTCAACATGCATGGAGCATTATGTATATATATGTATGGTACATGATACACATAGTTATTTTGTAGTAGCCTTGACTGGCTCTTGTGTATTCCTATTTTGTTATGTGTATGGGAGTGTGTATAGATGAATATGTAGTGAACTAGATAGTTGACAACTTCAATTCAAAGCCTAGAACCTATTTTGAACATATAGTTTGGTTTATGATGGATAATGGTACTTACTTGAGGTTATGGAAAAGTGAAGACCATGGATGGTCCCACCATTTGCATATGAGTTTGATGACCAGGAATTGTGGACTTATCATGATGTTTTATTGATGCATCAATGTCCAGAAACTGTTCTTGAATGAGATATAGCAGTGGCTAGATGACAAGTTCATGAAAATGTAGTGTTTATATGATTTTTCATGCATTATTGAGTAATTGAGATGGTCAAATATCAAATTATGAGGAATGAATGTTCTAGAACAGTTACAATAGTTACTATGCATGATTTGTGACTTGTAGAAACTGGAATAGGTCATTTTCATTGAGAATTGATCCTTGAGTTGCATAAAAACGCCTTAAAATGAGCTAAATGCATTTATGCGCATAAATCTCTCATTTTTAGGAATTTTTGAGTGTGGTCAGTGGGTATACGTCACAAATAATGTATGTTAGCTAGTGTCAAAATTTGACGGTCATTGGACTCCATATGAAAAAGTTAGAGTGATTAGAAGTTGAAAATATGGATTATTTTTCATGTAGAATGTTAGAAAATGCATAAAACTACCCTATAGCTTAGATTTTGATGGGGAAGGAAATTGGGCATGAAACTTTGCCACATTGTAGATGATAGGGTAGGTGTGTTGTGTATGAAATTTCATGAAATTTGGAGTTAATTAGCCTAGTGAAATGATGACTCAAAGTCGCTGAAAATAGGGCACAAAAAGCTGCTGGAACAGCTGCTGTCGAGTCACCGAGCGTACCTACGCTGGCCTGGGCATTGGCACACTGGTTGGTTAGTCACTGGGTGTGGGTACTCTGGTCATGGGGCGTACCCACGCTGGCTGGTCTACTGATAACTTTTGGATTTTTTTTCCTTTTTCTTGATTTCCTTGCTATTTTTGGCCCGTTTAGGTATCTTAATGACATTTTTATCCTTCAACTTCTTCATGAAAGTTGTAGATAATTATGTTACGGAGGTGTGAACATTGGTCTTACCTCAATTGGAGTTTTCTAACCTTCATGAGGCGTAAAATACCGGACCCACTGCGCGGTAAAATTTAAATTTAAGAGGGTTTTAAACCTAACTTTTTATGATTGCTAAATTGGGACTAATAGATGATATTTGTGACATGTCCCACTAATTTTAGACTAAAATGAACCTTTTTTATATGTTTTAGTGCTAAAATTTGTTATGAGCCTTTTATTACCCAAAACTCAGTTGTTTGAACTACAATTAAATTATGAAAAAAGTTTCTTGAGTTTTTAGGCTTGTTTTATTAATTAAGGTTGTTTTATTTTGGTATCAGAGCCGACTTGAAAAATTCTAAGGCCAAGGTTAAATTACTAAATGCTATGAATTGAGTGGACTCATATGCTAGTTGTTAATTATTGAATTAACTAATGAGATCCACTGTGAATAAATTGTATTCTTATCTATGAAAAGTACTAAAGTGCGATGTTATTTCAGGATAAGAAATGGCTAACCATCCAGGTATGGATGTCATGGCTGCTACTTTTCAACGCTTTGTTGATATTCTTGAAAGGCAGAATCAGCCTCAATCATCAGATAATCATAGTCTGGATTGTTTCTTGAAGCGTAAACCCACTGATTTTCATGGAGGCTTTCATCCTGATCAATCTTATGCATGGATTCAAAACTTAGAAACGATCTTTGATAATTTGCAGTGCGCTGAGGCACAGAAGGTCGAATATGTTGTATTTATGCTTCGGAAAGAAGCTGAGAACTGGTGGAAGACTACTAAAGCTAGGATGATAGCTGCGGAACTGAATTAATCTGGGAGAACTTCAAGGTGTGTTTCCTTGAAAAATATTTCCCTGACACTGTAAGGAGCAGAAAAGAGTTGGAATTCATGGAACTCAGGCAGGGTAATCTGAGTGTTGAAGAGTATGCAGCTAAATTTGAAAAACTTTGTTTATTTTACCCTCCTTTTCAGCAGCCTGGTACTGAAGGCTCCAAATGTATTAAATTTGAGAGCGGTCTGACACCTGAAATTAAAAAGGCGTTCAGACACCAAAAAATCAGGATTTCCCTGTTCTTGTCAACAAATACAGAATTTATGAAGAATATGATAAAGCTTCAACTGGATCAAGTAAATCTGACATTTCTTCAAGGCCACAACCAATTAATTTTAAAAAGCAAGGAAAGTTTACTAGAGGTGGATCATCATTTAAATCCAGAGGCCGAGGTAACTTTGGTAATCATTCTATTAGTCGTCCGAGGGATGGCAAATGTTTTAAATGCGGTGGTGACCATCTTGCTAGGAATTATGATAAAGAAGAAGAAGTTATTTGTTATCACTGCAATCCACCCTAACTGTCCTCTATTGCCTCAGACAGATTCTAATACTAGCGTTAACCGTGGAGGCTTCCAAGGATGAGGCCATGAAAACGGTAACTGTGGTGGCCGAGGCAATGGTGGACGTAGTAATAATTCTATGGTTCCTAGAAATGATCGAGCTGGAACTTCTAATTCACCAGCTGCAGACAGAGTCTATGCCATCACTGCTGAGGATGCTGCCCAGGCTAATGATCTGGTTCAGAGTAAGTGTTTAATTGGTGATTCTATTCTCAATGTTGTGTTTGATTCTGGAGTGACTCATTCCTTTATCTCTAATGATTGTGTAATCGTTTGAGATTTCCTGTTATTGCTATGAATTGGGCTTTTGATGTATCTAACCTGACTGGTACTAAATTATGGACTTCAATGATGTGTAAAAATGTATCCTTCACTTTGGGTGATAGGAGTTTTATGGCTGACTTGATATGTCTACCTTTGAGGGGTCTTGACATTGTCCTTGGTATGGATTGGCTATCAGCCAATAAAGTCCTAGTTGATTGTCAGAATCGGCAGGTAATCTTTCTAAATCCGAATGCTGATGATTATACAATTCAAGGTATATCTCAGTTACTTATGTTATTTTGTATGACTGATGGAAAGAGTGGGTCTAGAGTACTTGATATCCCTGTAGTATGTGACTTCTCTAAGGTGTTTCCGGAGGATGTACCTAGTGTTCCTCCTGAAAGAGAGATCAAATTTTCTATTGATCCTGTTCCTGGAGCTGAACCAATCTCTAGGGCTCCCTATAGAATGTCTCCTGTTGAATTAACAAAATTAAAGAAATGGGTTGATGAATTGCTTGAAAAACAGTTTATCAGACCTAGTACATCATCGTGGGGTGCCCTGGTGTTACTTGTTAAAAAGAAAGATGGTAGTATGCGGTTATGTGTTGATTACCGCCAGTTGAATAAGCTTACTATCAAGAATAAGTACCCGTTGCCTAGAATTGATGATTTGATTGAGCAGTTACAAGGTGCTTCAGTCTTTTCGAAGATTGATTTACAATCTGGATACCATCAGATTTGAGTTAAGGCTTTTGATATTCCCAAAACGGCGTTCAGGACCCGATATAGTCACTATGAATATGTGATGATGCCGTTTGGTGTAACTAATGCTCCTGTTGTGTTCATGAATTATATAAACAACATCTTTCATTCATACTTAGATCGATTTGTGGTTATCTTTATCAATGATATCTTGATCTATTCTAAGTCTTACGAGGAGCATGAAGAACATCTTCGTTTGGTACTCCAGGTGTTAAAAGAAAAGCAGTTGTTTGCTAAATTGTCCAAGTGTGACTTCTGGATAGATAAGATTCAGTTTTTGGGTCATGTTATCTCTAGTGAAGGTGTTTCTGTTGATATTTCCAAAGTGGAAGCTGTTATGGCTTGGGAGAAACCTAAGTCAGTTACTGAGGTCAGGAGTTTCATGGGTTTAGCTGGTTATTATAGGAGATTTATTGAAGGATTCTTTAAAATTACGTTGCCGATAACTAAGTTAACTCGAAAGAATGTTCCTTTTTTTGTGGTCTCCTGAGTGTGAAAAAAGTTTTCAAGAGCTAAAGGCTAGATTGACTTCTACTCCTGTATTGGCATTGCCAAATCTACAGGAAAGTTTTGTGGTCTTTTATGATGCATCCAGGCTGGGCCTCGGGTGTGTATTGATGCAAAATGGCAAGGTAATTGCTTATGCCTCACAAAAGTTGTGACCGCATGAACAGAATTATCCTACACATGATCTAGAGCTTGCAGGTGTGGTCTTTGCACTGAAAATTTGGAGACATTACCTTTATGGTTCTAAATTTAAAGTGTATAGTGATCATAAAAGTCTAAAGTATCTGTTCGATCAGAAAGAACAGAATATGAGGCAGAGAAGATGGATGGAGTTTCTGAAAGATTATGACTTTGATTTGAGATACCATCCGGGAAAGGCAAATGTCATATCTGATGCCTTAAGCCGGAAATCTATTCATATGGCAGTGATGATGGTTAAAGAGATGGAGTTACTTGAGCAATTCAGAGATATGAACTTGCATGTAGATGTTTCATTGCCAGAAAAAATGATTCTTGGTATTTTAAAAATAGCCAATGAATTCTTGAAACTTATAGATGCACAGTAGATGTCTGATGCTTATCTAGATGAGATGAAAGAGACTCAGGCAAGTGGTAAGGACCTGTTCTTAACGGAGGGTTCTAATGGCATTTGACGAGTGAAAGGCCGAGTTTATGTGCCTGATTCTGGTGATTTAAGAAAAATGGTACTTACTGAAGCTCATAAAAGTATGTTGAGTATCCATCCAGGTACTACAAAGATGTAACACGATCTAAAGTTGCATTTCTGGTGGCCTAGATTGAAAAGAGATGTGGTTGATTATGTGGCTCATTGTATTATTTATCAGAAAGCAAAAGTTGAACATCATAAGCCATCTGGTAGTTTACAACCTCTTGAGATTCCTGTATAGAAATGGGATGCTATTACTATGGATTTCGTGATGGGATTACCTAGGTCTCGTAGTGGTCATGATGCCATATGGGCAATTGTGGATAGATTGACAAAGTCTGTATATTTCTTGCCTATTAATATGAGATACCCCTTGCAGAGGCTAGCACAGTTGTATATCAGTAAGATCGTTCGACTGCATGATGTGCCATCTTCTATTGTATCGGATAGAGATCCAAGATTTACTTCCCGATTTTAGGGAAGCTTACATCAGGAGTTAGGCTCAAAGCTTTGATTGAGTTCGGCTTATCATCCCCAAACAGATGGGCAGTCTGAGGTACTATTCAAAGTTTAGAGGACTTGTTGAGGTCCTGTGTGCTAGAGCATGATGGTGGCTGGGAGCAGTACCTTTCATTGATTGAATTTACTTATAATAATAGCTATAACAGCAACATAGGTATGGCTCTATATGAAGCTTTATATGGCAGGAAATGCCGAACACCTCTTTGTTGGTCAGAGACTGGTGAAAGTTTGATGTTGGGCCCAGAGATTGTGCAGCAGACTTCTGAGCCGATTCAGATGATCAGAGAGAAAATAAAAGCATCCCAGGATCGTCAAAAAAGTTATCATGATAAATGGACGAAACCGCTTGAGTTTCAGGTTGGTGACAGGGTATTCTTGAAAGTTTCTCCTAGTAAAGGTATTGGGAGAGCATTAAAAAGCAAGAAACTAAGTCTGAGGTATATTGGACGCTATGAAGTATTAAAGAGGGTTAGCCCTGTGGCTTATCAGATAGCATTGCCTCCTCATTTATCAAATCTGCATAGCGTGTTTCATGTTTCTCAATTGAGAAAATACTTGCTCGATCCTACTCATGAGATGCCAGATAATGATGTTAAGATCAGGGAGAATCTAACCACTATAGCTGAGCCCACTGGTATAGTGGATAGATCTGTTAAACATTTGAGAAGCAAAAATGTTCAGTTGGACAAGGTTGCATGGCAACAGGATCAATGCATTATGTATACTTGGGAATGTGAAGACACTATGAGGCAGCAATATCCTGAGTTATTTCATTGAGGTATGTTATATATGAATTTCGGGGATGAAATTCTTTGATAGAGGGGAGAATTGTAACATCATAAAAATAGGATTTATTATCAAAGCATGGTTAAAATAGGGATTTAAAGGAAAATGAGAGATTAATTAGAACAATTACCAAAATGACAAACACGTCCCTATAATTACCGTAATGACCAATGCGTCCCTAATTCATTTAAATTGATTTTTCTTCTCCTTTTTCCTTATGTTTCACGTAGGCATCGGAGAAAGGAGAAAACTTGCTTCTACTTTCTTCATTTCTTCCAATTGGTAATTGCAACTTGGTTCTTCTTCAATTTCTTCTCTAATTCATTAAATTGAAGTGGAAACCAACACTTTCTCCTTCCTTTTTCATGTGGGTAGCTTGAGATTAAAAGGGGAAGGCTCCAATTTATCCAATTAAAGGTATTTGATGAATTTTTACCATGGGTTTTGATTAAACCTTGCTTTCATCATTTATTCTTGCAATTTAATGGATTTTGGAGTATTTAGAAGCAATTAGAAGCCATTATCATAAAAGGGCAGCTTTGGGGTTTTCTAAAACCTTAGGTTTTCATGGAAAAATAAAATAAACTAGATTACTAATTCCATAAGATTGCAACTTATTAAGTGTTGTTTCAATGAACTAAGGTGGTTTCAGAGAGTTTCAGAAGGTTTCAGAACGATTCGGAGTTCGGAGCTTGATTCGGGGGCAAGGTTCGAAGTCAGCGTCTTGGTTCGGTGAGTTATATCTTACTGAAATGGTTCTAATTCAATGATTTTTAACTTGGCAAGTGATATTTGTATCAAATATGAAATTAAAACCAAGTATTATGAATTTTAGGAAGTCTTTGAACTTGAGAAATAGAGATCGGAGCTTGCGATTATTGGTTACTAGTGTTCGATCAGTCAAAGTGTTTCTAGGATTCTCCATTTTGAGGTAGAGGGAGCTTTACATTTTAAATGTGTAGTTTATGAACGGATTCGGGGTGATATTGTTATGCCATATGTTATATATTGTGAATTATTAGTGTGATACCCCGATTATATGATATATGTGATGTTTTCCGTTCATATTATTGATATTGAGTTGGCATGAAATATGAATTGTGTTTATGAAATCATTATGATATATGTCTGCATGAGATGCAAGAAGAATGAATGATTTATTGTCAATGATGGCATGGGATGCTATATGTGATAATACATGTATATGAAATGTAAAATCTATATGATTGTGGTTTCAAGGATTCCACAAAAGACCTTGGGTGGGACTCAAGGCAAAACCTTTTGAGCGGGGCTCGGGGTTTAGCCCGTGACACTACCATTTCCACTGAGAATGATTGTGTCACGTGAGAGGGCAAACGGTTTGTTACCAGTAAAACAGCCGGATCAGCTGAGAGCTGAGTATATGGCTGAGAGCCAGTGTTGCAACACAAAATAAAACTTAATAATGAATGTTTGGATCCAATTGAATGAGCATGTATATGTATTGATAGATGTTATTGAGAACAACATGGATTGTATGTATATTTGAGAATATGTAAATCTATGAAATGTGATGAGATTATATGATATTATTGAGAATATTATTTTTTTTATATGTCAGAGAATTGGATAACTGGTCCGATTCAATAACTGTCATTTGACATGTAAATCTTCACCCTTATTTGTGGTTATTTTTACAGTGGATATAGGACGCAACGATAGTATATGAGGTCACTCAGCGTGCATGGAGCATTATGTATATATATATATGTATGGTACATGATGCACATAGTTGTTTTGTAGTAGCCTTGGCCGGCTCCTGTGTATACCTATTTGGTTATGTGTATGGGAGTGTATATAGATAAATATGCAGTGAACTAGATACTTGACAGCTTCAATTCGAAGCCTAGAACTTATTTTGAACATATAGTTTGGTTTATGATGGATAATGGTACTTACTTGAGGTTATGGAAAAGTGGAGACCATGGATGGTCCCACTATTTGCATATGAGTTTGATGACAAGGAATTGTAGACTTATACATGATGTTTTGTTGATGCATCAATGTCCAGGAACTGTTCTTGAATGAGATATAGCACTGGCTAGATGACAAGTTCATGAAAATGTAGTGTTTATATGATTTTTCATGCATTATTGAGCAATTAAGATGGTCAAATATCAAATTATGAGGAATGAATGTTCTAGAACAGTTACAATAGTTACTATGCATGATTTGTGACTTGTAGAAACTAGAATGGGTCATTTTCATTGAGATTTGATCCTTGAGTTGCATAAAAAGCCTTAAAATGAGCTAAACGCATTTATACGCATAAATCTCTTGTTTTTAGGAATTTTTGAGTGTGGTTAGTGGGTATACGTCACAAATAATGTATGTTAGCTAGTGTCAAAATTTGATGGTCATTGGACTCCATATGAAAAAGTTAGTGATTAGAAGTTGAAAATATGGATTATTTTTCATGTAGAATGTTAGAAAATGCATAAAACTACTCTATAGCTTAGATTATGATAGGGAAGGAAATTGGGCATGAAACTTTTCCATATTGTAGATGATAGGGTAGGTGTGTTGTGTATGAAACTTCATAAAATTTGGATTTAATTAGCCTAGTGGAATAACGACTCAAAGTCGCTAAAAACAGGGCATAAAAAACTGCTGGATTAGTTGCTGTCAAGTCACCGAGCGTACCTACGCTGACCTGGGCGTTGGCACGCTGGTTGGTTACTAACTGGGCATGGGTACTCTAGTCATTGGGCGTAACCACGCTGGCTAGTCTACTGACAGCTTTTGGATTTTTTTTGTTTTTCTTGATTTCCTTGTTGTTTTTGGCCAGTTTAGGTATCTTAATGACATTTTTAGCCTTCAACTGTTAGCCAAGGCCTCAACACTCAAGAGGGGGTGAATTGAGTGTTTAAGTTTTTCTTTAGAATGCCTTTAAAAATGATTCCTTTTTCACAAAATATGCTTGTATGCAAGAGATAGCAAGTGTAATGCAAGAATCAATGTAAAACAATGTGCAAATGTTACTTAGGCAATATGTCAAACACTTGGTGTGCAATACTTTAACTTAGCCTAATTACTCAATTTCAAGCAATAATATCACAATTAAATCAATATATCAACCAAATCCAACAAGTAAATGCAAGAGAGTAGGGAAGAGAAACTTGCAAACCAATTTAACGAGTTCCACCAACCCGGTGTACGTCTCGCCTTCAAGCAACCCACTTGAAGGATTCCACTATTGAAGATTTGAGATACAAGCTTTGAGCAATTGCAGTTTCCTAGTATCCCATACTCAAGAACTCAATCCCCACAAGCAAAGGGCAACCTACCTAATCTCACAATCTCTCAATACCCAAAGGTTGAACCCCAACCTTTGTGACCACTCAACCTAGAGTGAAAACCTTGGTGTTTTGGTGTTTGGTTTACAAGCAATTAACTCTCTCAATAGAGTAGATACACAAATAAAAGCTCTCACCAATTCTAACTCTCAACACGAGAGGATATGCAAATTAAAATTCACAATCTAACAACTCTTAAGCAATATGCAAGTTTGGAAACCAGAGTTTCAGAATATACAAGAGAAATTTAATAAGAAGACCTCTAGAAGAAGAATGCTGATTACCCTGTGTTGTGCCTTGGTCTCTCTTCTTTCTTGCTTGAATTCATGTTCCATTTATAGCCATTTAGAAGCTCTTAGCTGTTGCATAGTGTCTCCAACGGATACCTCAAGTATGCGAACAAAAGTGGGAGTGGAGAAATGAGTTGGAGTTCCACTTAAAGCACTTTTCCCACATTCTGACGCTATGGTAATCGATTAGACCTCGAGCTATAATCGATTACTCTTCGTTTTCTTTAGTGTAGCAGGCCTTGTAATCAATTACGGTTTTCCATGTAATCGATTAGCTTGGAGAAAGAACCTTGGTAATCGATTGTTCACCCTTTTTAATCGATTGTGCAAAGGGCCTGATGCATTATACCATTTATACCAGTATTGTAATCGATTATATCCTTTCCTGTAATCGATTAGGTGACAAACAGAAACTATGTAATCGATTATTTTCTTATCTGTAATCGATTATATTCATTCCAGAACCTAGGTAATTGATTGTCTTTCTTGTTGTAATCGATTGTGTCATAAACAGAGTCATGGTAATCGATTATTCCAGTGTGGTAATCGATTAGGACATATACCTGATACAATTCTTCAAGGTCTTTGATGTGTTTTTGATATTTATTGACCCATGGCTTGTTCCTTTGATCCTTATGCTTTGTTTCCTTGATTCTTCTTCAACTTATAAGCTTGTTCTTCGTGATTTGAGTTCATGACATCAACCTTGTCTTCCATAGCTTATGTTTCCATCTTGTTTGTTCATTGGTCTCTTTTGAAAAGCATCTTTATATCTTTTATGCTTGAACCTTTGCCATTCCATTTTCATCATGAATACTTTGTCATTCATCAAAACTACTTTGTATATTTGCATATGCAACTTCATTCTCCCCCTTCTTGATGATGACAATTGATGTTACATATGACATGTATTCATGTGTTACAGATTCATCATGTTGGCTTCATGGTAATATCTTTTCTTCTTGTATTAGTCTTTGCCTTAGTCTTCACGTTTGTCATTATCAAAACCTGTTTCAACATTCAAACACATTCTCCCCCTTTTTGATGATGACAACCAATGTTCATCCCCTGGGATGTTAATTTCACAGAATAATGTCAATCAAAGTTTACATGTATTCCCCCCTTTGTAATGTAATGGATACTAGTTAAGTTTATTCATGTTCTCAATCATTTAGTCAACATAGTTTAAGTGTTATTTGTAACATCCCTGTTTTTAGTAGCAGTCTTATCTAGTAAAAATTGAAGTTTAGAAGGTCTGTAAGTGGTAATAAGTGAATAAATACCCTGTAGAAGGGATGTGATATCTCAACAATATCATTTTTATGTGTAATTATGGAAATTACATGGACCATTAATGGTATTGTGCGAATTCCGAGTGAAAAAGGTCTCTGTTCCGAGTGACAGAGAGAAATTCCGAGTGAAAGAATGAAATTCCGAGTGAAAACACCATTGAAAGACTCATTTCCGAGTCAAACCTTGCCAATTGCTTCTTTTTCTAGTGGCAATCTCTATGATTACAGTATACCGAGTGCATAGACTCAGTCAGGGATATAACTGATGCAATCCGAGTAAGTTTGTTCAAGATAGACCTCCCTAATAAGATAGAAGATAGCAATCTGAGTAGGTTGAGAGCCATTTTGAGTAAGGCTAAATATGTAGCCTTTCCGAGTGAATGGGTTTGAATATTACCGAGTAAGATATACTCGAGTGGGAAAATAATACTGAGTGAAATATGTGTGTAGGAATGAATTTGGATATTCCCGAGTATAAAATCCGAGGGAAGATTGGTTGTAATGACTTAGATTGGAAAATTTCTAAGTATATGATAAACCGAATGAATGATCCATATATATATATCTGAGTGGATGGGGTTAGAACAAGTCTGAGTTGGACTTAGCGTAATGATATTCCCGAGTAGATAAAATAATGGGTAATCTGAGGGCTAAGTATGAAATAAACCCGAGTAAATGAAACCCTCTAAGTGATGTTTGAATGGTTCTAAATAAACAAGAATTTATTAGGTCTGAATGAGAACCCCGAGTGAATGAATGCATATGTGTTTTATGTTGAGTTGATGCTTTCTACCGACTGAAATGTGTTGTCAAAATTATTTGGGAAGTATTGATGGGAGAAATAGTGATTTAGTTAAGGATTCCGAGTGATTATATATAGATATTGTGAGGTTAAGGAATTACTTGGCTTGAATATGAGTGGTGATAAATGAATAATACTAAGTGAACAGATACCGAGTGGAGAATGGTAGTGGGAGTCCGTTCCGAGCGAATTATAGAATGCACAGAGCCATTCTGAGTGAGTCTAAGGTGTTATGAAATCCTGAGTGAAAAGTGATTTGATGTTAAGTTGACTAAGGGATGATTTGGTTGAGTGAGAAATAGATAAGAATAGATTGTTTACCGAATGGAAATCCTGAGTGAGTCCGAGTAAAGAGGATCCGACTGAGTCCAGAAGAAATCCGACCTAGGGAGGAGAAATCCGACTAAATGTTTCAAGAAGAAACAATCATGAGTGAGGACCCAGAGAGACGAGTCGGTTTTGTATTAATGTACAAAGTGGAAAACCAAACAAAGACAAGGCGGTTTTAGAAACATTTAGCCGAGTGACAGATTGAACCACTGTGGAACCAGTCTGGGATGAACTAGCCGAGTGAAAGACCAAGTAAAATAGGAGTTAGCACTGATTGATTTTACCGAGTGAGAAAGCAAGTGTTGAGTCAGTTTTAGAAGAATTCCGAGCTAGGTATTCATCAAAACCTACCTCTTTCACAGACGGTGTCCATCAAATCCCTCACATACCGTCCTCTATTTCTTTACTCCACACCGGCTAGCTACTAAGAAAGCTGTTCTTGAACCAGTGTGCACACCAAACAATTCTGAGGCGGCGTTCACCAAAATCGACCTCTTCGTAGCCTCACAACAACCGTCCTTCCATACCACAACACCGCCTTCTTGCATGGACGTTGTCCCTCAAATCACTACACACCGCCCTTCATTATTACACACCGTCTTTCCCTTCATTCAATACCGCCCTCACACTCAACACCGCCCTCATGCATGCAATACCGACCTCTTCAAATCCTCCAACACCGAACACCTTTTAATTTCCACTTCAGCTAGTGATCAGCCCACTTAATCATATAAAACCAAGAATGATTGGCACAACGAACCAATCACAGGAGAAAGTTGCATCCATTATAATATCTTTATATATTTTATTCCAATCAAATGCAAAGCTGACTGTGAAAGGAGTCAAAAAGGCTCCATTATTCCACCTAATTCTCCAACCAATGTTTCCACTTAGTTTCCTACTAACTCTCATTATTTAGCCCAGTACTATGTCTCTAAGAACACACATACACGAAACATAACCACAGACATACTTCTGTTATCATTTCCTCTTCCTGCAAGCTCTTTCTCTCAATTTCTTTCCTCTCTCACTTGAATTTGAAGCAGGACAGTGAAGGGAACCTCTTTCTTTCCATCCAGGAACTTCATTGAGGTAAGGGGGTATATTCTTGGGTGCTCTGTGGGAAAACCGAGTGAAGGAAAGGGTTAAGGAACTCGTTCCTCACCTTTCCAGGACAGATTCAGTGTTGTGTGAATTAAATGCCTTAATTGTTATTATTTGTATTTATATATATATATATATTTGTTATTAAATGCATATAATTAGTGATGAATTGTGAAATGATATGTACTGTATTGGACTGAAAATACTAAGAATCATGGGTACCGTGTGATTTCCAGTGAAAAATTATGAATAGAAGATGGATTTAATGATAACAGGTTCCGTTTTATGTTAATCCGACCGGTTTTACATCTATGCAACTCGGTTTTACTTAGTTTCAATCGGATTCAACCTTAACTGAATGTATTTTATTCTGATAGAACAATTCTTCACTCGGTAAACAACATAATTTCACTCAGAGAACATTTCCTAGTATATTTTCACTCGGACAGCATCCTCCCAGTTTTATTTCACTCGGAAAACAATTTATTTTACTCAGTAAACAGTTATTTTCACTAAGAGAACTCCTTTCAGTTTGATGTAATTCGGTATATAAAGTTAATTCATCCAGAAGACCTTTCCCAACCTGATTCCACTCGGAATCAGGATTATCTTACTCGGATTTATTTTACTCGCATGTGTCTTATTCAGACAGAACCTTTTTCAACTAATTTCACTCGGTAAACTCATGTTTCACTTGGAACTTATATTGAATTCACTCAGAAAACTCCTTTGAGACTGATGTCACTCGGAATCGTATTTTATTACACTCAGAAATTCATTTTTACTCGGTTTCACCAACATTTTCACTCATGAAACTCTTTCTTACTGATTCCACTCGGAAATTATATTTTAATTCACTCAGAAATTTATTTCACTCAGAATTTAAGTTATTTCATTAGGAAAATACTTCTCAGTTTCTGTTTCACTCGGAAAACATATTAATTTCATTTAGTAAACTCTGCTCAGTTTTATTTCACTCGGATTCATAGTTAATTCATGCGAAAAACTCATTTTTACTCGGAATCAAACCTGTTTCAGTCGGAAAACAGCCTTCCAGTTCATTTTCACTCGGACCCAAACTTATTTCAGTTGGAAAACAGCTTTCCAGTGTCATTTCACTCGGATTTTTAGCCAGATCGCTTGGAGAACCCTTCTCTGTATGATTCCACTCGGAATCATACTTATTTCACTCAGATTTACCACTGTTCCACTCGGAAAACTCTGTTTTTAGTGTTTTTCGCTTGAATTTTCAATTGGAAACTAATCTTTACTACTTTTTAAGTTATTGGTAAGTTATAATTATCATTCTTATTCTATTATTATTATTATTTATTATCAAACTTAATATTGTTATTATTATTATTAGTTTTATTATTATTATACATTATTAATATCTTAATTATGCGTAATTACATAAAGAATATATTATCTTACTCTTTAGGGAAAATATAATTTTAACCAAGATATAATAGATATATTTCTAAAATAATAAACGGATATCTTACAATGTTTAAATAATTGATGGAATTCAAAGAACTTGGGAATGATATGATGAGACTGGAAACACATAAGATACCCAAGGAATAAATTGACAAAATAAATGCATTTCGCATCATGAAAATATTTTTGAAGAAGAAAAACCTCTAGAGCATACACTTGGTACAGTGGAGGACACTCACGTTCGATCTCCATGAAGAATCTTGGGAGTACAACTGGAACGGCAACCCAATAGCATCAAAGTCGCGCCTGATAGCCGGGTGAGATGATGCAATTCTAGTGTACTTTGACTAAATGACGGAGTGTAACTATGATCATAGGGATCCAAGTTCCAAAAATATTTAAATCAATGATGAGAACCAATGAGTTCATTTGTACCATATGGAACTTGGGCGGACCCTGATCGCTCTAGATGATTGGAATGGAGATATTCCAAAGAATGAGAAGAAGAAATGATTTCTTAGGCCCACATGCATCATGAGACTTAATCAAAGATAAATCATAATAAATTCAATTCATGCATTTTCATGACGACATGCTTGATTGTTATAAATATGCTAATTGTATGAACTATGTGATATTATTTGTTAACTGGATTATGTCCGCACCGATTAACCAATCAGGGTCTTGGGTTATACTCACCCTTACTGTTGACCATTTTCAAAGGAATTAGAAAATCAAGAACCCGAGTGTGAAGAACAGCACTATGCTGAACCCACTGAGAACGATCATTAAAGATAGAATATTTATTATTAATAATCAGACACCGGATGACTGTATAATGTTTAAGGGTGCCTGCGTGCCCCATTCTGTTATGAGTATAATTATTTGTAAGTTTTGTGAATGACTATGTGATATAATCACTATTTGCTTCCATTGATCTGCCATCTCTTTTAAAAAAAAATATTCACTTTTTCTAAAAACTGTTAACACTCTCAGTTAAATAGGATGAACCTACAGAAGGATTTGTCTTATCTAACCGAGGGTGTTACAAAGGTGGTATCAGAGCATAGTCGATTCATTAAGCTTGGGGAGTGGACCATTAGGTTTCCACGTACTCTGATGGAAATATTTAACAGTCCATAAAACATCTCAGACTAGATTTCCTATGTGGAATACTCCACATAACATATACCCTGAACCTCTTTGTTGATATTCCACCAACAACTTCCTAATGACTCACCGAAACAATGATCACGACATGGAGGAATTTCTTACTTAAAATCATGGAGATGATAGAACAACAAGAATTACCCCATATCTCTACTAAGCAGAGCCAAGGACTAGCTAACTTTCAGCAGAACTATCTTACGTAATTCAAAGAAGGGTTACGACAGAAAATCCGTCAAGTATTATTAGACCATAAAGAACCGATTAGAAATCTGAGTATAGGACCAAGTATCTCCAATTGAGATACCATTGGTCAGGGCTATTAAGGATATTAATGGTAATTTTGAAGTTAGTATTAAGCCCAAACTGAGATCCTGTTCGTTATAAAACGGGAAACAAGATATGACCTATTTCCTTATTCTCTCTTCATTTTCGTGTATATACTAGGACTTGGGATAGCTTGGAGTTTAAGGTAAAATTCTCTAATCTTTTGTTGCTAGGTTTTGAATTTCTATATGGTTGTGAGAGTGCCTTATGAATGGGTGTTAGGAATAAAAAATTATTCGCATTTGAAACCCAAAGGAGGGATGTACTTATGTGTGTCTTAAGGTGGATGTGAAGTAGTATACAAAAATTTTAAAATTTGAAGATGGGAGATGATAGTTATTAATGGTAATTATTTGATTTTAGTGGAACCCTAACTCTAGGATTTAAGGATTTTAACTAAATTGATGGTTTTAATGGCTTTGAATACTCTAGAATGATTATATATGAGGAAATGAATATCTGAGGCATTAGGTGTTGATTATTGAGAATTGGGAAAGGAATGTATATAAATAAGTATGTAATTGGAGGAATTAATTTAGACTATTGATGTTATGATAATAGTTGCAAACCATTGATAGTGGATTAAGGAAATAATCGATAGTGGATTAAGATACTTGAGTTAACAAATAGATATGTCATTTTGAATTAGTTGAATTGGTGATGATCTTAGATGAAACCAAGAGGTTTATAATGAGTTCGAATAAATTTAGTGTTGGGTAAGTGATTCATGTGATGATTTGGAGGTCTTAAGGCTAAGGAATCATAATATTGTTATGGTTAGGTGTGGTTAGAGCATTAAGATTTAAAGAATCTTGGTTTTGGGAAAGGAATTTCCGAAGCCTAATACGAGAGTATAAATTGGATTTAGACAAGTCTAAGATTTGACAACGAGTTTTGAGGGAATAATGCCCTATAATGGTATATTAGTAAGTATTTCTCAAAGTTACCCCTACCAACTAAAATAGAGAGAGTTCTAAAGGCCAAGAAGTTAAGCCCCAGATACGTAGGACCCTATCAGATTTTGCAAAAGATAGGAACTCATGCCTACCATATTGCTCTGCCACCGAGCTGTCAAACCTTCATAATGTCTTTCATGTTTCCCCAACTCCGCAAAATATGTACTAGGCCCTAATCATGTTCTAAGTCCTGATCAGTTTGTTCTATAGGAAAATCTTACCTTTGAAGCATCACCGGTTAAGATTGTTAACCGACATCTAAAACAGCTAAGAGGCAAGGAAATCTCTTTGGTCAAAGAAGTTTGGAGTCAGTTAAATGATAGGGACGCTACTTGGGAAATTGAGGAAAAGATTAGAGGATTGTACCCTCAATTATTCCAACCTTGAATTTCGGGATGAAATTCTTAAAAGGGGAGGAGAATGTAACATCCCTGTTTTTAGTAGCAGTCTTATTTAGTAAAAATTGAAGTTTAGAAGGTCTGTAAGTGGTAATAAGTGAATAAATACCCTGTAGAAGGGATGTGATATCTCAACAATATCATTTTTATGTGTAATTATGGAAATTACATGGACCATTAATGGTATTGTGCGAATTCCGAGTGAAAAAGGTCTCTGTTCCGAGTGACAAAGAGAAATTCCGAGTGAAAGAATGAAATTCTGAGTGAAAACACCATTGAAAGACTCATTTCCGAGTCAAACCTTGCCAATTGCTTCTTTTTCGAGTGGCAATCTCTATGATTACAGTATACCGAGTGCATAGACTCAGTCAGGGATATAACTGATGCAATCCGAGTAAGTTTGTTCAAGATAGACCTCCCTAATAAGATAGAAGATAGCAATCCGAGTAGGTTGAGAGCCATTTTGAGTAAGGCTAAATATGTAGCCTTTCCGAGTGAATGGGTTTGAATATTACCGAGTAAGATATACTCGAGTGGGAAAATAATACTGAGTGAAATATGTGTGTAGGAATGAATTTGGATATTCCCGAGTATAAAATCCGAGGGAAGATTGGTTGTAATGACTTAGATTGGAAAATTTCTAAGTATATGATAAACCGAATGAATGATCCATATATATATCCGAGTGGATGGGGTTAGAACAAGTCTGAGTTGGACTTAGCGTAATGATATTCCCGAGTAGATAAAATAATGGGTAATCTGAGGGCTAAGTATGAAATAAACCCGAGTAAATGAAACCCTCTAAGTGATGTTTGAATGGTTCTAAATAAACAAGAATTTATTAGGTCTGAATGAGAACCCCGAGTGAATGAATGCATATGTGTTTTATGTTGAGTTGATGCTTTCTACCGACTGAAATGTGTTGTCAAAATTATTTGGGAAGTATTGATGGGAGAAATAGTGATTTAGTTAAGGATTCCGAGTGATTATATATAGATATTGTGAGGTTAAGGAATTACTTGGCTTGAATATGAGTGGTGATAAATGAATAATACTAAGTGAACAGATACCGAGTGGAGAATGGTAGTGGGAGTCCGTTCCGAGCGAATTATAGAATGCACAGAGCCATTCTGAGTGAGTCTAAGATGTTATGAAATCCTGAGTGAAAAGTGATTTGATGTTAAGTTGACTAAGGGATGATTTGGTTGAGTGAGAAATAGATAAGAATAGATTGTTTACCGAATGAAAATCCTGAGTGAGTCCGAGTAAAGAGGATCCGACTGAGTCCAGAAGAAATCCGACCTAGGGAGGAGAAATCCGACTAAATGTTTCAAGAAGAAACAATCATGAGTGAGGACCCAGAGAGACGAGTCGGTTTTGTATTAATGTACAAAGTGGAAAACCAAACAAAGACAAGGCGGTTTTAGAAACATTTAGCCGAGTGACAGATTGAACCACTGTGGAACCAGTCTGGGATGAACTAGCCGAGTGAAAGACCAAGTAAAATAGGAGTTAGCACTGATTGATTTTACCGAGTGAGAAAGCAAGTGTTGAGTCAGTTTTAGAAGAATTTCGAGCTAGGTATTCATCAAAACCTACCTCTTTCACAGACGGTGTCCATCAAATCCCTCACATACCGTCCTCTATTTCTTTACTCCACACCGGCTAGCTACTAAGAAAGCTGTTCTTGAACCAGTGTGCACACCAAACAATTCTGAGGCGGCGTTCACCAAAATCGACCTCTTCGTAGCCTCACAACAACCGTCCTTCCATACCACAACACCGCCTTCTTGCATGGACGTTGTCCCTCAAATCACTACACACCGCCCTTCATTATTACACACCGTCTTTCCCTTCATTCAATACCGCCCTCACACTCAACACCGCCCTCATGCATGCAATACCGACCTCTTCAAATCCTCCAACACTGAACACCTTTTAATTTCCACTTCAGCTAGTGATCAGCCCACTTAATCATATAAAACCAAGAATGATTGGCACAACGAACCAATCACAGGAGAAAGTTGCATCCATTATAATATCTTTATATATTTTATTCCAATCAAATGCAAAGCTGACTGTGAAAGGAGTCAAAAAGGCTCCATTATTCCACCTAATTCTCCAACCAATGTTTCCACTTAGTTTCCTACTAACTCTCATTATTTAGCCCAGTACTATGTCTCTAAGAACACACATACACGAAACATAACCACAGACATACTTCTGTTATCATTTCCTCTTCCTGCAAGCTCTCTCTCTCAATTTCTTTCCTCTCTCACTCGGATTTGAAGCAGGACAGTGAAGGGAACCTCTTTCTTTCCATCCAGGAACTTCATTGAGGTAAGGGGGTATATTCTTGGGTGCTCTGTGGGAAAACCGAGTGAAGGAAAGGGTTAAGGAACTCGTTCCTCACCTTTCCAGGACAGATTCAGTGTTGTGTGAATTAAATGCCTTAATTGTTATTATTTGTATTTATATATATATATATTTGTTATTAAATGCATATAATTAGTGATGAATTGTGAAATGATATGTACTGTATTGGACTGAAAATACTAAGAATCATGGGTACCGTGTGATTTCCAGTGAAAAATTATGAATAGAAGATGGATTTAATGATAACAGGTTCCGTTTTATGTTAATCCGACCGGTTTTACATCTATATAACTCGGTTTTGCTTAGTTTCAATCGGATTCAACCTTAACTGAATGTATTTTATTCTGATAGAACAATTCTTCACTCGGTAAACAACCTAATTTCACTCAGAGAACATTTCCTAGTATATTTTCACTCGGACAGCATCCTCCCAGTTTTATTTCACTCGGAAAACAATTTATTTTACTCAGCAAACAGTTATTTTCACTAAGAGAACTCCTTTCAGTTTGATGTAATTCAGTATATAAAGTTAATTCATCCAGAAGACCTTTCCCAACCTGATTCCACTCGGAATCAGGATTATCTTACTCGGATTTATTTTACTCGCATGTGTCTTATTCAGACAGAACCCTTTTCAACTAATTTCACTCGGTAAACTCATGTTTCACTCGGAACTTATATTGAATTCACTCAGAAAACTCCTTTGAGACTGATGTCACTCGGAATCGTATTTTATTACACTCAGAAATTCATTTTTACTCGGTTTCACCAACATTTTCACTCATGAAACTCTTTCTTACTGATTCCACTCGGAAATTATATTTTAATTCACTCAGAAATTTATTTCACTCAGAATTTAAGTTATTTCATTAAGAAAATACTTCTCAGTTTCTGTTTCACTCGGAAAACATATTAATTTCATTTAGTAAACTCTGCTCAGTTTTATTTCACTCGGATTCATAGTTAATTCATGCGGAAAACTCATTTTTACTCGGAATCAAACCTGTTTCAGTCGGAAAACAGCCTTCCAGTTCATTTTCACTCGGACCCAAACTTATTTCAGTTGGAAAACAGCTTTCCAGTGTCATTTCACTCGGATTTTTAGCCAGATCGCTTGGAGAACCCTTCTCTGTATGATTCCACTCGGAATCATACTTATTTCACTCGGATTTACCCCTGTTCCACTCGGAAAACTCTGTTTTTAGTGTTTTTCGCTTGAATTTTCAATTGGAAACTAATCTTTACTACTTTTTAAGTTATTGGTAAGTTATAATTATCATTCTTATTCTATTATTATTATTATTTATTATCAAACTTAATATTGTTATTATTATTATTAGTTTTATTATTATTATACATTATTAATATCTTAATTATGCGTAATTACATAAAGAATATATTATCTTACTCTTTAGGGAAAATATAATTTTAACCAAGATATAATAGATATATTTCTAAAATAATAAACGGATATCTTACAATGTTTAAATAATTGATGGAATTCAAAGAACTTGGGAATGATATGATGAGACTGGAAACACATAAGATACCCAAGGAATAAATTGACAAAATAAATGCATTTCGCATCATGAAAATATTTTTGAAGAAGAAAAACCTCTAGAGCATACACTTGGTACAGTGGAGGACACTCACGTTCGATCTCCATGAAGAATCTTGGGAGTACAACTAGAACGGCAACCCAATAGCATCAAAGTCGCGCCTGATAGCCGGGTGAGATGATGCAATTCTAGTGTACTTTGACTAAATGACGGAGTGTAACTATGATCATAGGGATCCAAGTTCCAAAAATATTTAAATCAATGATGAGAACCAATGAGTTCATTTGTACCATATGGAACTTGGGCGGACCCTGATCGCTCTAGATGATTGGAATGGAGATATTCCAAAGAATGAGAAAAAGAAATGATTTCTTAGGCCCACATGCATCATGAGACTTAATCAAAGATAAATCATAATAAATTCAATTCATGCATTTTCATGACGACATGCTTGATTGTTATAAATATGCTAATTGTATGAACTATGTGATATTATTTGTTAACTGGATTATGTCCGCACCGATTAACCAATCAGGGTCTTGGGTTATACTCACCCTTACTGTTGACCATTTTCAAAGGAATTAGAAAATCAAGAACCCGAGTGTGAAGAACAGCACTATGCTGAACCCACTGAGAACGATCATTAAAGATAGAATATTTATTATTAATAATCAGACACCGGATGACTGTATAATGTTTAAGGGTGCCTGCGTGCCCCATTCTGTTATGAGTATAATTATTTGTAAGCTTTGTGAATGACTATGTGATATAATCACTATTTGCTTCCACTGATCTGCCATCTCTTTTAAAAAAAAATATTCACTTTTTCTAAAAACTGTTAACACTCTCAGTTAAATAGGATGAACCTACAGAAGGATTTGTCTTATCTAACCGAGGGTGTTACAAAGGTGGTATCAGAGCATAGTCGATTCATTAAGCTTGGGGAGTGGACCATTAGGTTTCCACGTACTCTGATGGAAATATTTAACAGTCCATAAAACATCTCAGACTAGATTTCCTATGTGGAATACTCCACATAACATATACCCTGAACCTCTTTGTTGATATTCCACCAACAACTTCCTAATGACTCACCGAAACAATGATCACGACATGGAGGAATTTCTTACTTAAAATCATGGAGATGATAGAACAACAAGAATTACCCCATATCTCTACTAAGCAGAGCCAAGGACTAGCTAACTTTCAGCAGAACTATCTTACGTAATTCAAAGAAGGGTTACGACAGAAAATCCGTCAAGTATTATTAGACCATAAAGAACCGATTAGAAATCTGAGTATAGGACCAAGTATCTCCAATTGAGATACCATTGGTCAGGGCTATTAAGGATATTAATGGTAATTTTGAAGTTAGTATTAAGCCCAAACTGAGATCCTGTTCGTTATAAAACGGGAAACAAGATATGACCTATTTCCTTATTCTCTCTTCATTTTCGTGTATATACTAGGACTTGGGATAGCTTGGAGTTTAAGGTAAAATTCTCTAATCTTTTGTTGCTAGGTTTTGAATTTCTATATGGTTGTGAGAGTGCCTTATGAATGGGTGTTAGGAATAAAAAATTATTCGCATTTGAAACCCAAAGGAGGGATGTACTTATGCGTGTCTTAAGGTGGATGTGAAGTAGTATACAAAAATTTTAAAATTTGAAGATGGGAGATGATAGTTATTAATGGTAATTATTTGATTTTAGTGGAACCCTAACTCTAGGATTTAAGGATTTTAACTAAATTGATGGTTTTAATGGCTTTGAATACTCTAGAATGATTATATATGAGGAAATGAATATCTGAGGCATTAGGTGTTGATTATTGAGAATTGGGAAAGGAATGTATATAAATAAGTATGTAATTGGAGGAATTAATTTAGACTATTGATGTTATGATAATAGTTGCAAACCATTGATAGTGGATTAAGGAAATAATCGATAGTGGATTAAGATACTTGAGTTAACAAATAGATATGTCATTTTGAATTAGTTGAATTGGTGATGATCTTAGATGAAACCAAGAGGTTTATAATGAGTTCGAATAAATTTAGTGTTGGGTAAGTGATTCATGTGATGATTTGGAGGTCTTAAGGCTAAGGAATCATAATATTGTTATGGTTAGGTGTGGTTAGAGCATTAAGATTTAAAGAATCTTGGTTTTGGGAAAGGAATTTCCGAAGCCTAATACGAGAGTATAAATTGGATTTAGACAAGTCTAAGATTTGACAACGAGTTTTGAGGGAATAATGCCCTATAATGGTATATTAGTAAGTATTTCTCAAAGTTACCCCTACCAACTAAAATAGAGAGAGTTCTAAAGGCCAAGAAGTTAAGCCCCAGATACGTAGGACCCTATCAGATTTTGCAAAAGATAGGAACTCATGCCTACCATATTGCTCTGCCACCGAGCTGTCAAACCTTCATAATGTCTTTCATGTTTCCCCAACTCCGCAAAATATGTACTAGGCCCTAATCATGTTCTAAGTCCTGATCAGTTTGTTCTATAGGAAAATCTTACCTTTGAAGCATCACCGGTTAAGATTGTTAACCGACATCTAAAACAGCTAAGAGGCAAGGAAATCTCTTTGGTCAAAGAAGTTTGGAGTCAGTTAAATGATAGGGACGCTACTTGGGAAATTGAGGAAAAGATTAGAGGATTGTACCCTCAATTATTCCAACCTTGAATTTCGGGATGAAATTCTTAAAAGGGGAGGAGAATGTAACATCCCTGTTTTTAGTAGCAGTCTTATTTAGTAAAAATTGAAGTTTAGAAGGTCTGTAAGTGGTAATAAGTGAATAAATACCCTGTAGAAGGGATGTGATATCTCAACAATATCATTTTTATGTGTAATTATGGAAATTACATGGACCATTAATGGTATTGTGCGAATTCCGAGTGAAAAAGGTCTCTGTTCCGAGTGACAAAGAGAAATTCCGAGTGAAAGAATGAAATTCTGAGTGAAAACACCATTGAAAGACTCATTTCCGAGTCAAACCTTGCCAATTGCTTCTTTTTCGAGTGGCAATCTCTATGATTACAGTATACCGAGTGCATAGACTCAGTCAGGGATATAACTGATGCAATCCGAGTAAGTTTGTTCAAGATAGACCTCCCTAATAAGATAGAAGATAGCAATCCGAGTAGGTTGAGAGCCATTTTGAGTAAGGCTAAATATGTAGCCTTTCCGAGTGAATGGGTTTGAATATTACCGAGTAAGATATACTCGAGTGGGAAAATAATACTGAGTGAAATATGTGTGTAGGAATGAATTTGGATATTCCCGAGTATAAAATCCGAGGGAAGATTGGTTGTAATGACTTAGATTGGAAAATTTCTAAGTATATGATAAACCGAATGAATGATCCATATATATATATCTGAGTGGATGGGGTTAGAACAAGTCTGAGTTGGACTTAGCGTAATGATATTCCCGAGTAGATAAAATAATGGGTAATCTGAGGGCTAAGTATGAAATAAACCCGAGTAAATGAAACCCTCTAAGTGATGTTTGAATGGTTCTAAATAAACAAGAATTTATTAGGTCTGAATGAGAACCCCGAGTGAATGAATGCATATGTGTTTTATGTTGAGTTGATGCTTTCTACCGACTGAAATGTGTTGTCAAAATTATTTGGGAAGTATTGATGGGAGAAATAGTGATTTAGTTAAGGATTCCGAGTGATTATATATAGATATTGTGAGGTTAAGGAATTACTTGGCTTGAATATGAGTGGTGATAAATGAATAATACTAAGTGAATAGATGCCGAGTGGAGAATGGTAGTGGAAGTCCGTTCCGAGCGAATTATAGAATGCACAGAGCCATTCTGAGTGAGTCTAAGGTGTTATGAAATCCTGAGTGAAAAGTGATTTGATGTTAAGTTGACTAAGGGATGATTTGGTTGAGTGAGAAATAGATAAGAATAGATTGTTTACCGAATGGAAATCCTGAGTGAGTCCGAGTAAAGAGGATCCGACTGAGTCCAGAAGAAATCCGACCTAGGGAGGAGAAATCCGACTAAATGTTTCAAGAAGAAACAATCATGAGTGAGGACCCAGAGAGACGAGTCGGTTTTGTATTAATGTACAAAGTGGAAAACCAAACAAAGACAAGGCGGTTTTAGAAACATTTAGCCGAGTGACAGATTGAACCACTGTGGAACCAGTCTGGGATGAACTAGCCGAGTGAAAGACCAAGTAAAATAGGAGTTAGCACTGATTGATTTTACCGAGTGAGAAAGCAAGTGTTGAGTCAGTTTTAGAAGAATTCCGAGCTAGGTATTCATCAAAACCTACCTCTTTCACAGACGGTGTCCATCAAATCCCTCACATACCGTCCTCTATTTCTTTACTCCACACCGGCTAGCTACTAAGAAAGCTGTTCTTGAACCAGTGTGCACACCAAACAATTCTGAGGCGGCGTTCACCAAAATCGACCTCTTCGTAGCCTCACAACAACCGTCCTTCCATACCACAACACCGCCTTCTTGCATGGACGTTGTCCCTCAAATCACTACACACCGCCCTTCATTATTACACACCGTCTTTCCCTTCATTCAATACCGCCCTCACACTCAACACCGCCCTCATGCATGCAATACCGACCTCTTCAAATCCTCCAACACCGAACACCTTTTAATTTCCACTTCAGCTAGTGATCAGCCCACTTAATCATATAAAACCAAGAATGATTGGCACAACAAACCAATCACAAGAGAAAGTTGCATCCATTATAATATCTTTATATATTTTATTCCAATCAAATGCAAAGCTGACTGTGAAAGGAGTCAAAAAGGCTCCATTATTCCACCTAATTCTCCAACCAATGTTTCCACTTAGTTTCTTACTAACTCTCATTATTTAGCCCAGTACTATGTCTCTAAGAACACACATACACGAAACATAACCACAGACATACTTCTGTTATCATTTCCTCTTCCTGCAAGCTCTCTCTCTCAATTTCTTTCCTCTCTCACTCGGATTTGAAGCAAGACAGTGAAGGGAACCTTTTTCTTTCCATCCAGGAACTTCATTGAGGTAAGGGGGTATATTCTTGGGTGCTCTGTGGGAAAACCGAGTAAAGGAAAGGGTTAAGGAACTCGTTCCTCACCTTTCCAGGACAGATTCAGTGTTGTGTGAATTAAATGCCTTAATTGTTATTATTTGTATTTATATATATATATTTGTTATTAAATACATATAATTAGTGATGAATTGTGAAATGATATGTACTGTATTGGACTGAAAATACTAAGAATCATGGGTACCGTGTGATTTCCAGTGAAAAATTATGAATAGAAGATGGATTTAATGATAACAGGTTCCGTTTTATGTTAATCCGACCGGTTTTACATCTATGCAACTCGGTTTTGCTTAGTTTTAATCGGATTCAACCTTAACTGAATGTATTTTATTCTGATAGAACAATTCTTCACTCGGTAAACAACCTAATTTCACTCAGAGAACATTTCCTAGTATATTTTCACTCGGACAGCATCCTCCCAGTTTTATTTCACTCGGAAAACAATTTATTTTACTCAGCAAACAGTTATTTTCACTAAGAGAACTCCTTTCAGTTTGATGTAATTCGGTATATAAAGTTAATTCATCCAGAAGACCTTTCCCAACCTGATTCCACTCGGAATCAGGATTATCTTACTCGGATTTATTTTACTCGCATGTGTCTTATTCAGACATAACCTTTTTCAACTAATTTCACTCGGTAAACTCATGTTTCACTTGGAACTTATATTGAATTCACTCAGAAAACTCCTTTGAGACTGATGTCACTCGGAATCGTATTTTATTACACTCAGAAATTCATTTTTACTCGGTTTCACCAACATTTTCACTCATGAAACTCTTTCTTACTGATTCCACTTGGAAATTATATTTTAATTCACTCAGAAATTTATTTCACTCAGAATTTAAGTTATTTCATTAAGAAAATACTTCTCAGTTTCTGTTTCACTCGGAAAACATATTAATTTCATTTAGTAAACTCTGCTCAGTTTTATTTCACTTGGATTCATAGTTAATTCATGCGGAAAACTCATTTTTACTCGGAATCAAACCTGTTTCAGTTGGAAAACAGCCTTCCAGTTCATTTTTGTAACATCCCAGTTTTAAAATTAAATGCTGAACGAAGAATAAACCATTAAGATTTGATTTTAACCAAAACATAACTGTTAATTGCATTTAACTAATTAGGATTAAGCCATTAAAATATTAAAATGGTGGTGGTCAGGGGATGGGGTGGAGTGCACGTGACTGCTGGGCACGCACTCTCCCATCCCACTCTTCTTTTACTATGCGCATGCACTTATATATATATATAAAACGTGAGCCTTGGGGAGGAACGCACTTACTCTTTCTTCAGACTCCCTTCTCCGTCACTTCATTCTCTACTTCCTCCCTTCGTCTCCATCTTTCTCCTTCTTCTATCTTACTCTTCACTCCTGGAGGTCTTGGTTGCAGTACGGGGGGAACGGACCACACTTCATCCCAGAATCGGGCGCAAGATACGACAAAGCTAAGGAAGAACGGACGAACCAGGAGAAGGACATCGGACCCAACAACAAGAACGAAAAAGGTTTTGGAGGATTCTTCTAAAGGTAGGGGGCGCTTGCATGTCGAATGCATGGTCTAAGAACGGTACCGGATGAACGTATTGCTGAGTGCGGGTGTGTGTGTGCATGTATTTATAATCATTAGAACTGATGCTGTGCATGTGTGCATGTATTCATAATTTACTAAAACTGATGCATGATTTGAGATTCTGATAGTGATCTTCGTGGCGACGGTGTAGCCTGTTCGTGGATGATAATGATGGATGATATGCATAGATCTATTTTGTTGCCACTATGAAAAGTATGTATGTGCATGTTCTTAGTTGGATTGCTCAATGTTGTTAGTCTGATGACCGATTGTAACATGCGCTGGTATGACTGACTGAATGATTACGAGTAGTGGGGGATATCTGTTCTTACTTAATGACTACGGTAAGGTGTTCATGGCGCGATGATGTGTAATAATGAATGTGTTAGTTGCATGAGTAAGAGTGGGGTGACCCATAGAAGGTCAAGAACCCCAAGGGAAACGACTTCCAGTTACCAACCCTGGCTAGATCCCAATAGAGCTCGTGGTAGCCGTTGGAGCTAGAGAAGAGAGTCTCGAGACGCCGTGGGGAGGCCGGTGCCACCTGGTAAGAGCTGAGGGACGAGGGGCCAGAAGAAAAGGGGACCGTAACTGAGAGTCTTTACCCGAGTCGGATCCGCAGGCATGCATATAGAAATAAGGCTGATTGTGGTGGTGTATAAATCTATGTATGTATATGTGTGTGATTTGGAATGCATGAATATATATATTTGGATGTGGAATAAACTCTGTGTATCATGTGTGTGTCATGAATGTTGTTTGAACTATGTGAACTTGGTTACTTGAGAAAGGTTGAATGATAGCAGGAGCGTTTACTGACGCTGATACCGAGTCTGTGAGTATCATTATACATGTAAAAGCTCACCCCTGCAGTGGTCATTTTCAGTGAATGTTTCTCGTGAGGAGGATCAAAAGCAGAGCTGGAATGCTGGGCGGAGTGCTGATGCATTTGGAAGGTTTAATTAAGGCATTGTTAGATTAAGCCCGGACTGGCTCATACCGGATGTTAATGTTTTAGGGATGAATAGAACTTTACGGGCAAGGAGAAGTCCGATTTTGTATTGTAAATATCGACATACACTTTTATGTATATATATGGATGTATGGTTTTGGTGTGTGATGTTATGTGCTGCCTTGTTTCATAATTGTGCTTTAATGGATACGCAGGGACAGTCTGATTGAGCAGGCTATAGCCAAGTCAGAGCGAATTGAGAATTGTCTTAGGAAAACTTATGTCGGATACGATGGACGGAGTCGTACCCCGCCCGAAGTGTGGGAGCAATTCGCCCAAGCGCGAGGACTCACGCTGAAGCGAGTAATTACCAGAGTGAGATATCAACCATTATCCTTTCCTATCCGTTGTGATGCTAACACAATCCAGACCCCGATGTCGACCCGAATTGGGCGTTATGGCTAAGTCCGCCCAGGCGTCGTCATAATTAGTTGAGTTGGGCGGAATAGGTTTAGACTCTCTCTTCTTCCACAACTTACTATCGCATTTGTACCCTGTAACTTCTCGTTTTTTTTTCTGAGTGAAATGCGAGTGTGAGGATTCACTTAGTGAACCCTCGTCTGTACCCGATGGAGGAATTTACCTTGTAGATGTGTTAAAGAGGCGTTATGTAGATTTCGTTTAGGCGGCGTCATACCTCGCCCAAGTAACTAGGACAGCCCGCCCAAGATGAATATATCCCGCCTAGCCAAGTAGGACGATTCTAACTCCGCCTGGACAGTGTCAGACCCCGTCTGAGCGAATAAACGGTGTTGTGCAATCCGCCCTAGTGTTGGTGCGTTACGATAAACCCATTGAGCCGGCCCCAGTTTTAGTTTCCCTGTAGGTTGCTATGTGCGTGTGAATGCTTTTCGTTCTTCCTTTGCCTGCCCCCTCATATATCGAATAATACGGGACTGTTTTGTGAAAAATTTTCTCATATTTTTGGAATTTTTAGTTGCAACTAATTAGGGTGTTACATTTTGGTATCAGAGCGGACCGAAAAGTCCAAGGCCAAAGTATGCTTACCAAGTGTAAGCGGTGGTGTGTGTGTCTTTTTGATTGAATGGTTGAAATTGTTCTGATGCTGGTTGACCTGATTGATGATTGTCTTGAGGACAAGGGGTTGTTTTCCCCTGGTCCGATTGTGTGTGTGACTTAGGTGAATGACACAATGTGCTAAGCTATTAATTGTTGGACTAATAACTAGATCGGTAGTAAGTGGCTCCGTATACTTATCCTTAAATGTCAATTTCAGGATAAGGAATGGCGCATCGTCAAAGTATGGAGGCTATAGCCACAGCATTCCAACGCTTTGCTGATGTGTTTGAAAGGCAAGGCCAGACTCAACCTGAGGATGGCCATGTGCTGGACCGCTTCTTAAAAAGGAAGCCGAGTGAATTCTTAGGAGGACGGAATCCTGAGGCGGCGTTCAAGTGGACTCAGGAATTAGAGAGAATTTTTAGGGGTCTTCGCTGTACCGAAGCCCAGAAGGTGGAATGCGCAGTGTATATGCTGCGAGATGAAGCGGAGAATTGGTGGAAGATAGCCAGGAGCCGATTCCCCGAAGATGACAATCAACTGACGTGGAACGATTTCAAGGCCTGCTTCTTAGACAAATACTTTCCCGACACAGTGAGGAGTCGGAAAGAGCTGGAGTTTATGGAGTTAAAACAGGGCTCCATGACTGTGGAAGAATACGCGACCAAATTTGAAGAATTGTGCCTATTCTATCCGCCCTTCCAACAGCCAGGAACGGAGCACTCCAAGTGTCTTAAGTTTGAGAACGGACTGAGATCGGATATCAAGAGGGCCTGCAGATACCATGAAATCCGGAGTTTCCCTGCCTTAGTGAACAAGTGTAGAATATTCGAAGAGGATGACAGGGCCCATTCGGGCCAGTGCAGCAGAGCCAACCAGCACCTGAGGCCCCAGCAATCACGTTTCAAGAGGCCAGGGAACGTGAGGAGGAATGAACCCTTCACCAGATATCAGAACCATAATGACCGAGGGAGACAGATGAGTGGGCGACCAAGGTATGGCGGATGCTTTAAATGCGGCGGTGATCATTTTGCTAAGGAATGCAATAATACAAATGTTAAATGCTACCACTGCGGAGAGAAGGGACACGTTCGCCTGGACTGCCCCCAACTCCGCCAGGCAAACACCAATGTGCGTCAAGGAGGATTTCAAGATCGAACCAGAGTGAATGATAACCAACGACCTGGTGGCAGAGGCAACGGAACCAGAGGAAATATGATGCGTGCTCCGAACAGCCGAGAGAGGAACACCGGCCCAACAGCGACAGGAAGGATCTACACCATCAATGCAGAGGATGTTGCACCAGCAAACGATCTAGTACAATGTAAGTGCTCACTTGGAATGAATACGCTTAATGTTGTTTTCGATTCGGGAGCAACCCATTCTTTTATAGCTGATGAGTGCGTGAAACGGTTGAAGCTACCAACTGTGTCTATGAACCGGACTTTGGAAGTGGCCAGCCCCACTGGCCCTAGTGTGTTCACATCGTCAATATGTAAAGATGTAGCATTTGAGTTATATGATCGGAGTTTCACCTTCGATCTGATTTGCATGCCCTTAAAGGGTCTTGATATTGTGCTTGGAATAGATTGGCTTTCAGCCAATAAGGTATTAGTAGATTGTAGAAACCGAGAGATAGTTTTCCCAAAACAACCCACTGAAGATGGCACGGCACTAGGTATAACCCAACTATTTATGATGCTCTGTCTAACCAAAGATGAGCGTGAGACCCTAGTGAACGAAATTCCGGTTGTCTGCGAATTCCCAGAGGACGTCCCGAGTGTGCCTCCCAATAGAGAAGTTGAATTCTCTATAGACTTGATCCCTGGAGCCGAACCGGTCTCCAGTGCACCCTACAGAATGTCCTCAACTGAATTGGCAGAGTTGAAGAAACAAGTGGATGAGTTACTTGAGAAGCAGTTCATTAGACCAAGCGTGTCACCATGGGGCGCACCTGTGCTACTTGTTAAGAAGAAGGATGGCAGCATGAGACTTTGTATAGATTATCGACAACTTAATAAACTCACAATCAAGAATCGATACCCACTGCCTAGAATTGATGATTTAATTGACCAGCTGCGTGGAGCCTCAGTCTTCTCGAAAATCGACTTACGATCGGGATATCACCAAATCCGAGTGAAGGACTCGGACATTCCTAAAACTGCCTTTAGGACTAGGTATGGTCACTATGAGTATGTAGTGATGCCGTTCGGTGTGACAAACGCCCCTGCTGTTTTCATGAATTACATGAACAACATATTCCACTCCTTCTTAGATCGGTTTGTTGTTGTTTTCATCGACGACATCCTAGTTTATTCTAAGACGTTTGAGGAGCATGAAGGACATCTCAGAGCGGTACTCCAAGTGTTGAAGGAGAAACAGTTGTTTGCAAAGCTTTCAAAGTGCAAATTCTGGATGGGTGAGATCCACTTCCTCGGGCATGTGATCTCCGAGCGAGGCGTCTCGGTGGATCCTGCGAAGGTAGCTGCTGTAATGGCATGGGAGAGGCCCAGATCGATCTCGGAAATAAGAAGTTTTATGGGCTTGGCAGGTTATTATAGGAGGTTCATCGAAGGTTTTTCTAAGTTGGCATTACCCCTGACTAAATTGACTCGGAAGAACGTTCCTTTTGTGTGGAGTCCGGAGTGTGAGAACAACTTCCAAGAGCTGAAGAATAAGTTGACGACTGCTCCGGTGTTGGCATTACCTGAGTTACGAGAAAGCTTCGTGGTCTATTGTGACGCGTCCGGACTCGGATTAGGATGTGTTCTCATGCAGAAGGATCGAGTGATAGCATATGCCTCTCGACAATTGAGACCCCACGAACAGCATTATCCGACCCATGACTTGGAGTTGGCAGCAGTAGTTTTTGCATTGAAAATATGGAGGCATTACTTGTACGGATCCAAATTTGAAGTGTACAGCGATCATAAGAGCCTCAAATACCTATTCGACCAAAAGGAGCTGAACATGAGGCAGAGAAGATGGATTGAGTTTTTGAAGGACTATGATTTCGAGTTAAAATACCACCCAGGTAAGGCAAATGTCATGGCCGACGCATTGAGTCGGAAGTCCCTCCACATAGCAGCCATGATGGCAAAAGAAGTTGAGTTGTTGGAGTGGTTCAGAGACATGAACTTGCATGTTAACACCCCTTCCTCTCAGAAGATGACAATCGGTACGTTGAGGATTGCCAACGAATTCTTAAAATCTGTGTACGAACAGCAACAGGCGGACTCTTACCTAGCTGAAATGAAGGGAATTCAGGCTAAAGGAAAGGATTTATCCTTGGCAGAGGGGTCAGATGGGATCTTCCGGGTGAGAAACAGAATATACATACC
The DNA here is from genome assembly GCA_037962975.1 of Clitoria ternatea. NCBI lineage: Eukaryota > Viridiplantae > Streptophyta > Magnoliopsida > Fabales > Fabaceae > Clitoria > Clitoria ternatea. The sequence continues at coordinate 17,305,650 of CM075670.1, read as the reverse complement.
AAGTAAAGGAAGATTGAGAAGAATGGTGCTTGATGAAGCCCATAAAAGCCTACTCAGCATTCACCCAGGAACCACGAAAATGTACCACGACTTGAGGAGACAGTTTTGGTGGCCCGAACTAAAGAAGGATGTGGCGGAGTACGTGGCCCGGTGTATCACTTGTCAGAAATCGAAGGTAGAGCACCAAAAACCGTACGGTGCAATGCAGCCTCTAGAGATCCCCGTGTGGAAATGGGACTCAATTGCGATGGATTTTATCATGGGATTACCCAAAAACCGAGCGGGCCATGATGCCATTTGGGTCATTGTTGACAGATTGACGAAGAGTGCACACTTCTTACCTGTAAATATGAAGTACCCATTGCATAAATTGGCTCGAATCTACATTCAGGAAGTTATCCGACTGCACGGCATACCTACTTCCATCGTCTCAGATAGGGACCCTAGATTTACGTCCAGGTTTTGGACCAGCATGCATCAAGAATTGGGGACGAAGCTTTGGCTTAGTTCTGCCTACCACCCCCAATCGGATGGACAATCCGAGCGAACAATTCAGAGTCTAGAAGACTTATTGAGAGCGTGTGTGTTAGAGTACGGTGGGGACTGGGAGCAGTACCTTCCCTTGATCGAATTTACGTACAACAACAGCCATCATCACAGCATTGGCATGGCACCTTATGAGGCGTTATATGGGCGTAGATGCCGAACCCCACTCTGCTGGTCGGAAGCGGGTGAAAGTCTACTATTGGGACCAGACATCGTGAAGCAAACCACAGAACAGATCCGGGTGATAAGGGAGAAGATGAAAGCATCACAAGACAGGCAGAAGAGCTACCATGACAAGCGCATCAAACCATTGGAATTTTCAGTCGGAGATCGAGTGTTTCTGAGAACCTCTCCGAGTAAAGGAGTTGGACGAGCCTTAAAAAGTGGGAAGTTAAGCCCTCGCTACATCGGACCTTATGAGGTAGTAGAACGGATTGGCCCCGTGGCATACCGCCTCGCGTTACCAACTCACTTGTCCCGATTGCACAACGTATTTCACGTGTCTCAGCTAAGGAAGTATTTGCATGACCCTAGCCACACGATGCCTGACAACGAGGTAGAGATCAAGGAAGACCTAACCATTGTGACTACACCGGTTGGAATCGTGGATCAATCGGTAAAACGCTTAAGAAACAAGAACGTAAGGCTGGTTAAGGTGGAGTGGCAGCAAGGCAAGACCACCTCCTACACGTGGGAACGCGAAGACGCCATGCGACAGCAGTACCCCGAATTGTTTACCTAGGTATGTACCGACTGAATTTCGGGGACGAAATTCTTTTTCAATGGGGGAGAACTGTAACATCCCAGTTTTAAAATTAAATGCTGAACGAAGAATAAACCATTAAGATTTGATTTTAACCAAAACATAACTGTTAATTACATTTAATTAATTAGGATTAAGCCATTAAAATATTAAAATGGTGGTGGTCAGGGGATGGGGTGGAGTGCACGTGACTGCTGGGCACGCACTCTCCCATCCCACTCTTCTTTTACTATGCGCATGCACTTATATATATATATATATAAAACGTGAGCCTTGGGAAGGAACGCACTTACTCTTTCTTCAGACTCCCTTCTCCGTCACTTCATTCTCTACTTCCTCCCTTCGTCTCCATCTTTCTCCTTCTTCTATCTTACTCTTCACTCCTGGAGGTCTTGGTTGCAGTACGGGGGGAACGGACCACACTTCATCCCAGAATCGGGCGCAAGATACGACAAAGCTAAGGAAGAACGGATGAACCAGGAGAAGGACATCGGACCCAACAACAAGAACGAAAAAGGTTTCGGAGGATTCTTCTAAAGGTAGGGGGCGCTTGCATGTCGAATGAATGGTCTAAGAACGGTACCGGATGAACGTATTGCTGAGTGCGGGTGTGTGTGTGCATGTATTTATAATCATTAGAACTGATGCTGTGCATGTGTGCATGTATTCATAATTTACTAAAACTGATGCATGATTTGAGATTCTGATAGTGATCTTCGTGGCGATGGTGTAGCCTGTTCGTGGATGATAATGATGGATGATATGCATGGATCTATTTTGTTGCCACTATGAAAAGTATGTATGTGCATGTTCTTAGTTGGATTGCTCAATGTTGTTAGTCTGATGACCGATTGTAACATGCGCTGGTGTGACTGACTGAATGATTACGAGTAGTGGGGGATATCCGTTCTTACTTAATGACTACGGTAAGGTGTTCATGGCGCGATGATGTGTAATAATGAATGTGTTAGTTGCATGAGTAAGAGTGGGGTGACCCATAGAAGGTCAAGAACCCCAAGGGAAACGACTTCCAGTTACCAACCCTGGCTAGATCCCAATAGAGCTCGTGGTAGCCGTTGGAGCTAGAGAAGAGAGTCTCGAGACGCCGTGGGGAGCCCGGTGCCACCTGGTAAGAGCTGAGGGACGAGGGGCCAGAAGAAAAGGGGACCGTAACTGAGAGTCTTTACCCGAGTCGGATCCGCAGGCATGCATATAGAAATAAGGCTGATTGTGGTGGTGTATAAATCTATGTATGTATATGTGTGTGATTTGGAATGCATGAATATATATATTTGGATGTGGAATAAACTCTGTGTATCATGTGTGTGTCATGAATGTTGTTTGAACTATGTGAACTTGGTTACTTGAGAAAGGTTGAATGATAGCAGGAGCGTTTACTGACGCTGATACCGAGTCTGTGAGTATCATTATACATGTAAAAGCTCACCCCTGCAGTGGTCATTTTCAGTGAATGTTTCTCGTGAGGAGGATCAAAAGCAGAGCTGGAATGCTGGGCGGAGTGCTGATGCATTTGGAAGGTTTAATTAAGGCATTGTTAGATTAAGCCCGGACTGGCTCATACCGGATGTTAATGTTTTAGGGATGAATAGAACTTTACGGGCAAGGAGAAGTCCGATTTTGTATTGTAAATATCGACATACACTTTTATGTATATATATGGATGTATGGTTTTGGTGTGTGATGTTATGTGCTGCCTTGTTTCATAATTGTGCTTTAATGGATACGCAGGGACAGTCTGATTGAGCAGGCTATAGCCAAGTCAGAGCGAATTGAGAATTGTCTTAGGAAAACTTATGTCGGATACGATGGACGGAGTCGTACCCCGCCCGAAGTGTGGGAGCAATTCGCCCAAGCGCGAGGACTCACGCTGAAGCGAGTAATTACCAGAGTGAGATATCAACCATTATCCTTTCCTATCCGTTGTGATGCTAACACAATCCAGACCCCGATGTCGACCCGAATTGGGCGTTATGGCTAAGTCCGCCCAGGCGTCGTCATAATTAGTTGAGTTGGGCGGAATAGGTTTAGACTCTCCCTTCTTCCACAACTTACTATTGCATTTGTACCCTGTAACTTCTCGTTTTTTTTTCTGAGTGAAATGCGAGTGTGAGGATTCACTTAGTGAACCCTCGTCTGTACCCGATGGAGGAATTTACCTTGTAGATGTGTTAAAGAGGAGTTATGTAGATTTTGTTTAGGCGGCGTCATACCTCGCCCAAGTAACTAGGACAGCCCGCCCAAGATGAATATATCCCGCCTAGCCAAGTAGGACGATTCTAACTCTGCCTGGACGGTGTCAGACCCCGTCTGAGCGAATAAACGGTGTTGTGCAATCCGCCCTAGTGTTGGTGCGTTACGATAAACCCATTGAGCCGGCCCCAGTTTTAGTTTCCCTGTAGGTTGCTATGTGCGTGTGAATGCTTTTCGTTCTTCCTTTGCCTGCCCCCTCATATATCGAATAATACGGGACTGTTTTGTGAAATATTTTCTCATATTTTTGGAATTTTTAGTTGCAACTAATTAGGGTGTTACAATTTTCACTCGGACCCAAACTTATTTCAGTTGGAAAACAGCTTTCCAGTGTCATTTCACTCGGATTTTTAGCCAGATCGCTTGGAGAACCCTTCTCTGTATGATTCCACTCGGAATCATACTTATTTCACTCGGATTTACCCCTGTTCCACTCGGAAAACTCTGTTTTTAGTGTTTTTCGCTTGAATTTTCAATTGGAAACTAATCTTTACTACTTTTTAAGTTATTGGTAAGTTATAATTATCATTCTTATTCTATTATTATTATTATTTATTATCAAACTTAATATTGTTATTATTATTATTAGTTTTATTATTATTATACATTATTAATATCTTAATTATGCGTAATTACATAAAGAATATATTATCTTACTCTTTATGGAAAATATAATTTTAACCAAGATATAATAGATATATTTCTAAAATAATAAACGGATATCTTACAATGTTTAAATAATTGATGGAATTCAAAGAACTTGGGAATGATATGATGAGACTGGAAACACATAAGATACCCAAGGAATAAATTGACAAAATAAATGCATTTCGCATCATGAAAATATTTTTGAAGAAGAAAAACCTCTAGAGCATACACTTGGTACAGTAGAGGACACTCACGTTCGATCTCCATGAAGAATCTTGGGAGTACAACTGGAACGGCAACCCAATAGCATCAAAGTCGCGCCTGATAGCCGGGTGAGATGATGCAATTCTAGTGTACTTTGACTAAATGACGGAGTGTAACTATGATCATAGGGATCCAAGTTCCAAAAATATTTAAATCAATGATGAGAACCAATGAGTTCATTTGTACCATATGGAACTTGGGCGGACCCTGATCGCTCTAGATGATTGGAATGGAGATATTCCAAAGAATGAGAAGAAGAAATGATTTCTTAGGCCCACATGCATCATGAGACTTAATCAAAGATAAATCATAATAAATTCAATTCATGCATTTTCATGACGACATGCTTGATTGTTATAAATATGCTAATTGTATGAACTATGTGATATTATTTGTTAACTGGATTATGTCCGCACCGATTAACCAATCAGGGTCTTGGGTTATACTCACCCTTACTGTTGACCATTTTCAAAAGAATTAGAAAATCAAGAACCCGAGTGTGAAGAACAGCACTATGCTGAACCCACTGAGAACGATCATTAAAGATAGAATATTTATTATTAATAATCAGACACCGGATGACTGTATAATGTTTAAGGGTGCCTGCGTGCCCCATTCTGTTATGAGTACAATTATTTGTAAGTTTTGTGAATGACTATGTGATATAATCACTATTTGCTTCCACTGATCTGCCATCTCTTTTTAAAAAAAAATATTCACTTTTTCTAAAAACTGTTAACACTCTCAGTTACATAGGATGAACCTACAGAAGGATTTGTCTTATCTAACCGAGGGTGTTACAAAGGTGGTATCAGAGCATAGTCGATTCATTAAGCTTGGGGAGTGGACCATTAGGTTTCCACGTACTCTGATGGAAATATTTAACAGTCCATAAAACATCTCAGACTAGATTTCCTATGTGGAATACTCCACATAACATATACCCTGAACCTCTTTGTTGATATTCCACCAACAACTTCCTAATGACTCACCGAAACAATGATCACGACATGGAGGAATTTCTTACTTAAAATCATGGAGATGATAGAACAACAAGAATTACCCCATATCTCTACTAAGCAGAGCCAAGGACTAGCTAACTTTCAGCAGAACTACCTTACGTAATTCAAAGAAGGGTTACGACAGAAAATCCGTCAAGTATTATTAGACCATAAAGAACCGATTAGAAATCTGAGTATAGGACCAAGTATCTCCAATTGAGATACCATTGGTCAGGGCTATTAAGGATATTAATGGTAATTTTGAAGTTAGTATTAAGCCCAAACTGAGATCCTGTTCGTTATAAAACGGGAAACAAGATATGACCTATTTCCTTATTCTCTCTTCATTTTCGTGTATATACTAGGACTTGGGATAGCTTGGAGTTTAAGGTAAAATTCTCTAATCTTTTGTTGCTAGGTTTTGAATTTCTATGTGGTTGTGAGAGTGCCTTATGAATGGGTGTTAGGAATAAAAAATTATTCGCATTTGAAACCCAAAGGAGGGATGTACTTATGTGTGTCTTAAGGTGGATGTGAAGTAGTATACAAAAATTTTAAAATTTGAAGATGGGAGATGATAGTTATTAATGGTAATTATTTGATTTTAGTGGAACCCTAACTCTAGGATTTAAGGATTTTAACTAAATTGATGGTTTTAATGGCTTTGAATACTCTAGAATGATTATATATGAGGAAATGAATATCTGAGGCATTAGGTGTTGATTATTGAGAATTGGGAAAGGAATGTATATAAATAAGTATGTAATTGGAGGAATTAATTTAGACTATTGATGTTATGATAATAGTTGCAAACCATTGATAGTGGATTAAGGAAATAATCGATAGTGGATTAAGATACTTGAGTTAATAAATAGATATGTCATTTTGAATTAGTTGAATTGGTGATGATCTTAGATGAAACCAAGAGGTTTATAATGAGTTCGAATAAATTTAGTGACGGGTAAGTGATGTTAACCAAGTGGCCTCAATTACTCAAGAGGGGGGGGTGAATTGAGTATTAAAAATTTTCTTTGGAATGCTCTTGAAATTGATTCTTTTGTTACTATGTTTATTTAAGATAATAAGCTAGATTGCAAGTAACAACAAATATTACACAAGACAAACTAATAACTACTAAAAGAGTTTAGATAGTGAATCAATTAAGTTACAAAGTAATTTATGGGACTTTAGAAAGATTGATTCAAGAGTGTTGCTTAAGTCCAAGTTCAACAATGTTATTCAAAAAGGTTTTCAACTTATTGTATCATGTACTTAGTCCAATTAATGAAGCAATGAATTAAGCAAACAAGTTGAATGCACAAGTTAAATGAGTTTAGGGAAGAGAGATTTGCAAACCGATGTATACGAGTTCCACCACGCCGGTGTACGTCTCGCCTCTAAGCAACCCACTTAGAGGATTTCCACTATTGTAGATTAGAGATACACTTTGAGCAATTGCAACTTCCTAGTGTCCCACACTCAAGAATCCAATCCTCACAAGTACAAGGGCACCCCACCCAATCTCTCAATCTCACAATTACAAGGTTGAAACCCAACCCAAGATTTCTATGAAGTTTAGTGTTTTAAGTGTACAAGGAAACTCTCTCACTAGAGTGGATATACAAGTTTAAAGCTTACACAAGATAATAACTCTCAAGGAGAGGATATGCAAATTAAGTACACGAATATAATTTCCCCACAAATTAACTCTCAAAAATAACTTCAAGAAATATGCCAATCAAGAATAAAGAGAGTAAGTAGAAGAGCAAGAGAATGGAGGGGGAAGAAAGCAAATGGTAATGCTTCAAATGCTTGGTGTAAGTTTTGCCTTCAACTCCTTCTCTATTTATAGGCAAGGGCACATGCAATTTGTCCAATTTTTAATTCCTCAGAAACATAAATCCACAAAACATTCCATGTTTTGTGTTCCTTGTTTCCATGCACATCTTTCCTGACCTTGATTCTTGCTATTTATGTCTCCAATGCTCCTTAATTCAATCAATACATGTTTCCATGTTTCTTGCAACTTTGTCAGCATTCAAAATTCAAAATTCAAAATTCAAATTTGAACTAAATAAATCTATTCATGTGAAATATGAATTGATTTATTTATGAAAATTTGAAAATTCTGGGCAATTTGGAACGTATGAATATATTTAACTTGTTTTAGCCCTCTTTAATATTTGTTCAATCATGGCTCCAATTCTTTGATCCTTAGGCACTTTGATAAATTTATTTCACCGAATTTGAGCTTCTTTAAATGCCTGTAATTATTTCTTTGAAGTTCATCAATTTTGGCCACATCAAACATAATTAATTCGTCCTTAATCATTTATGTTTGATCCTTCATTTGTTGTGTCATTATCAAAACCTACATCAACATGAAAACACATTCTCCCCCTTTTTGATGATGACAACAAATGCTTGTCTCTTGGGGTGTTAGTATCACAACAGTTCAAATATATTGCAAGAATGACTCGCCCTATCACATACAATTTGATACCATATATTTATGACATTATAGGCATAAGTTATCAAGAGAGTATTTAAGGATAAAAGGTCTCTCCCCCTTAATAAAGTCTCTCCCCCTTAATATATATATTCTCTCCTTCTTAATCATCTCCCCCTTAATCATTCAACACTTTAAAGATTTCTCACCTTTTACAAGATATTTTTATGCCATTTAGATAGTGTATATCTTCTCCCCCTTTCTTATATATTTCTCTCCCCTTTTAAATGTATGTATTTCTCTCCCCATTTGGCATCATCAAAAAGATTTCTTTATTTGATAAACATATACTACTTAAAGGTAGATGCATACATTTTGAAGTAAGATGACAATGCAACATACATCACGAAATCATTCAAAGCATATAGGCACATAATGTCTCATAGGAATTGATTCATCTAAGTATGAATCGATTCATCTAGCTCTTTTTACGCAAGTTTAAAGAATCATGTTACTAGATGGTTGTTTTGTGAGGGATTTATACAAGGATTTAGATTTTGCAAGTTGCCAATGATTTTATTACACAAGAGAGTCAATAAAATCAAAGGTCATTTGCCATTTATTTTTGAGATCCATGTGGTATATATATAGGAGATTATCTTTGTGTCAAAATATGTTTAAATAAATGGGGACTCCATGGGGTCTTAAATAAGACAAGAGATTTGTAGAGCATTAAGTTGATTATTGGAAATATGAGTATAAATTTTCTTCAAAAAAAATTGTATTTATATTACAAAGTAAGGCATTATGTTCAAATAAATGAAAATTTTATGGAAAAGAAGAGTTGAAATCTTTAAGTTAAAGATTTGCAAAATTATGTTCAAAGAGTGATAAAGTGTGATAAAATAAGTCAATTAGGAAATTTCCAAAATTCCTAACTCCCTTCTAATATTTATAAATTGGTCTTTTGGAAGGGGTTTTGTAAAAATGTCCGCCAATTGTTTTGAAGTTTCAACATATTCAAGTACACAATCTCCTTTTAAAACATGATCTCTTATGAAGTGATGTCTTATTTCAATGTGTTTGGTCCTAGAATGCATGACCGGATTCTTAGATATATTTATTGCACTAGTGTTATCACATTTAATAGGGACTTTATCCAAGGTAATACCAAAATCAAGAAGTTGTTGTCTCATCCAAAGAATTTGAGCACAACAACTACCGGCTGCTACATATTCTGCCTCAGCCGTTGACAATGCAACACTTGCTTGTTTCTTGCTATGCCAAGAAACAAGAGAACTACCAAGTAAATGACATGTGCCACTAGTACTTTTTCTATCAAGTTTACAACCCGCAAAGTCAGAATCAGAATATCCTAAAAGATTACATTCAACGCCTTTGGGATACCACAAACCAACATTTTGAGTACCCACAAGATATTTCAAAATTCTTTTTACGGCAGTTAAGTGTGATTCTTTAGGACATGCTTGATATCTAGCACACATGCATACCGCAAACATAATATCGGTTCTACTAGCAGTTAAATAAAGTAAGGATCCTATCATTCCTCGATACTTAGTTATTTCAACGCCCTTACCCTTTTCATCTTTATCTAGATAGCAAGATGTGCTCATTGGTGTTGCTATTTCGTTTGCCTTATCCATTTCAAATCGTTTGAGTAATTCTTTACAATATTTTGTTTGACTAATAAAAGTTCCTTCATTTGTTTGTTTAATTTGTAATCCTAGGAAAAAGGTGAGTTCTCCCATCATGGACATTTCAAATTCTTTTTGCATGAATTTAGCAAACTCTTGACAAAGACTTTCATTTGTAGCACCAAAAATTATGTCATCAACATAAACTTGTACCAAAAGAATGTCATGATTTTTACGCCTTATAAATAGTGTAGTGTCAACCTTTCCTCTTTCGAAATTATTTTCTAAAAGAAATTTGCTAAGTCTTTCATACCAAGCTCTTGGAGCTTGTTTCAAACCGTATAAGGCTTTTCTCAATTTAAAAACATGATTTGGAAATTTATGATTTTCAAAACCGGGAGGTTGATCTACATAAACTTCTTCTTGAATATAGCCATTTAAAAAAGCGCTTTTGACATCCATTTGATAAAGTTTAAAATCCATACAACAAGCAAAAGCTAATAATAATCTAATGGCTTCTAACCTAGCTACGGGAGCATATGTTTCTTCATAGTCTATTCCTTCTTCTTGATTATACCCCTTAGCAACTAGCCTAGCTTTGTTTCTAGTTATTATTCCGTTTTCATCTAGTTTGTTCCTAAAAACCCATTTGGTGCCTATTATTTGATGGTCATTGGGTCTTGGCATAAGTTCCCAAACTTCATTTCTTTCAAATTGGTTTAATTCTTCTTGCATGGCCAACATCCAATGTTCATCAATAATGGCTTCATCAATATTTTTGGGTTCAATTTGAGATACAAAAGCTAAGTGATTGCATGCATTTCTAATGGCATTTCGAGTACTTACCCCTTTAGTTATTTCTCCAATGATTTTGTCCAAGGGATGGTCCTTTAAGGTTATCCAATCTTGTTGTTTATCAAGTTGTGTTGTACTTCCTTCATTGTTGGCTTCTTCTTTGTCTTCCAAGTTCATTTCTTGGAAGGTACCTACAAGATCATTAAGTTCCTTTCTCGGAGGATTTTGGTTAAGTTCATCAAATTTAACATGTATGGACTCTACAATTGTATAGGTTCGTTTGTTAAAGAGTCTATATGCTTTACTAGTAGATGAATAACCTAGAAAAATTGCTTCATCAGATTTTGCATCAAATTTGCCAAGATTTTCCTTTCCATTATTTAAGACAAAGCATTTGCATCCAAAAATGTGAAAGTAAGAAATATTTGGTTTTCGTCCTTTATAAAGTTCATAGGGGGTTTTCTTTAATATAGGCCTTATTAAACAACGATTCATAACATGGCAAGCGGTGTTCACCGCATCGGCCCAAAAATGTTTTGAAATATTAGCTTCATTCAACATAGTTCTTGCAAGCTCCGCTAAAGATCGATTTTTCCTTTCAACTACTCCATTTTGTTGTGGAGTTCTTGGAGAGCCGAAAAATTATGTTCAATGCCAAACTTTTCACAAAATTTTTCAAAAGATTGGTTTTCAAATTCTCCCCCATGGTCCAATGGATGCTATTTTTAAATTTTGTTCATTTTGGATGACCTTGGCAAGTTTCTTAAATGCTTGATATGCTTCATGTTTATGAGTAAGAAACAATGTCCATGTATATCTAGAGTAATCATCCACAATCACAAGACCATAATAGTTTCCACCAAAACTTTTGATTTTTGAAGGTCCAAATAAATCCATATGTAAGAGTTGTAAAGGTCTAGTTGTTGAAACAATATTTTTTGCTTGAAAAGAAGCCTTTACTTGTTTTCCTTTTTGACAAGCGTCACAAAATTTATTTTCAAATTTCAATTTTGGTAAACCAATAACTAAATCTTTTGAAACAAGTTTATTTAAATGGTCTACATGAATGTGAGCAATTCTTCTATGCCAAAGCCATGATTCATCCTCTTTAGTTATAAAGAATTGTACATTATTTGAAGCAAGGCAATCTAGATTAATCATGTAAATGTTATTTACTCTTTGACCAACGAACTTTATCTCCTTGTTTAGTTTATTTTCAATTATGCAACCATTTGATTCAAAAACAATTTTATAGCCCTTATCACATAATTGACTAATACTAAGCAAGTTGTGTTTTAGTCCTTCAACATATAATACATCATTTATGGAGGTGGAAGAATTTTTACCAACATTTCCGATTCCAAGTATTCTTCCCTTTGTGTTATCTCCATAGGTAACAAATCCTTTGTTTTGTGGAGTAAGTGATATAAACTTACTTTTATCTCCCGTCATATGTTTAGAACACCCACTATCCAAGTACCAATGGGTGTTACTTGCCTTAAAACATACCTATAAAACAATTCAAGTTAGAGAGCTTGGTACCCATTTTATGTTGGGTCCTTGTAGGTTAGTTTGTGAAAATGTTCCCTTAGGAACCCATACTTTTCTCACTACTTTTGGTCCTAATCTTCTAACATTGCAATTATAAGAGTTATGACCTTTAAGACCACAATGATTACATTTTACAAAAGGTGTAGATGATTTACAAGGTGGCATAAAGAAATTTTTGTAATGTTTATCTTTCTTATGAGCATGTGATCCTTGATTATAACCTAGTCCCATTTTGTTAAACATACAACGTTGTTTTCCAAGAAGTGCATTTAAGTTATCTCTACCGTTGGTGAATTTCTCAAGCGTTGTGTTTAAGTCTAATACTTTCTTTTCAAGTATATCACATTTCCTAGCAAATTCATAAGGCTTAGTTTTAGAGCATGCTTGATCATTTATATTGTCTCTACCACTTGTAAACTTTTCTAGAGTTTTATTCAAGTCCAGAACCTTAGTTTCTAGCATATCACATTTCTTTACAAACTCACAAGGTTTGGTCCTAGAGCATGTTTGAACATTTGCTAACTCTTCTTTTAAAGATTCATTTTCTTTACAAACTTCCATGAGATGCATTTCTAGAGTATTACTTGTTTTTCTAGATAATTTAAGCTTATTAGAGACTTTTGTAAATTTATCATACAAATCTTCAAGAGCATCAAGTAATTCATCCTTATCTAAGTCATGAAAGTTTACCTCATTTTCTTCATCTTGGTGATTGGCCATGAGACAAAGGTTTGCTTCTTCATTCTCCGATTCATCCGAGCTACTTATCTCGTTTTCATCCCATGCAATATATGCTCTTCTTCTTTCTTTTCTTTCTTTGTTTTTCTTCTTTAGATTTGGACAATCCATTTTGAAGTGTCCTTCCTTACCACATTCAAAGCAAGTAGGTGAAGTAGAATTTTCTTTAAGATTAGATTTCTTACCTTGTGGTTTGAAGTTCCTTTGGAAGCGCTTGCTCTTCATTAGCTTTCCAAACCGTTTCACAAATAGGCTTAATTCTTCTTCGTCGTCAAGATCACTCTCGGTTTCATCTTCAACCATTGAAGTAGCTTTAAGAGCTAATCCTTTCTTCTTTGATGCCTTTTCTTCTTCCTCCGCTTGTCTTAAATCTTTCAACTCTTGTTCTTGTTCTTGTAATTTACCAAACAAGGTTGCAAGAGACATCTCATTTATGGTGGAAGATTGCTTGATGGCCGTAACAAGAGGTTGCCACTCCCTAGTAAGACTTTTTAACACTTTGTGAATGAGCTCTTTGTTAGAATAAGATTTGCCAAGAGTAATGAGATGATTTATGATCAAAGTAAACCTTTTTTGAAGATCTAAGATAGCTTCATTTGGATTCATCCTAAAACTTTCATATTGGCTAGTTAAAGTGCTAATTTTTGAATCCTTAACATCACTAGTTCCTTCATGAGTTATTTGAAGGGTATCCCACATTTCTTTAGCCGTTTTACATGTTATTACTCTAAAGAATTCATCGGGACCTAAAGCTAAAGTAATAAGATTTTTTGCCTTATAATTATATTGCACTTTCTTTTCTTCTTCACTAGACCAATTATCCATAGGCTTTTCAACTTGTTTATCATCCACAATATGCATAGGTATAAAGGGACCATTTTCAATAGCATTCCACACTCTTAAATCCATTGATTGCACAAAAATTTTCATTCTTTCTTTCCAAAAGGCATAACCCTCACCATTAAAAGCGGGGGGTCGATTTGTAGCACCACCCTCGGGAAACATATTATATAAGGTTGAGGCCATTTGTTCTCTTGAAGCCGTTAAGCTTGATTTACCAAGAGTCAAGCTCTGATACCACTTGTTAACCAAGTGGCCTCAATTACTCAAGAGGGGGGGTGAATTGAGTATTAAAAATTTTCTTTGGAATGCTCTTGAAATTGATTCTTTTGTTACTATGTTTATTTAAGATAATAAGCTAGATTGCAAGTAACAACAAATATTACACAAGACAAACTAATAACTACTAAAAGAGTTTAGATAGTGAATCAATTAAGTTACAAAGTAATTTATGGGACTTTAGAAAGATTGATTCAAGAGTGTTGCTTAAGTCCAAGTTCAACAATGTTATTCAAAAAGGTTTTCAACTTATTGTATCATGTACTTAGTCCAATTAATGAAGCAATGAATTAAGCAAACAAGTTGAATGCACAAGTTAAATGAGTTTAGGGAAGAGAGATTTGCAAACCGATGTATACGAGTTCCACCACGCCGGTGTACGTCTCGCCTCTAAGCAACCCACTTAGAGGATTTCCACTATTGTAGATTAGAGATACACTTTGAGCAATTGCAACTTCCTAGTGTCCCACACTCAAGAATCCAATCCTCACAAGTACAAGGGCACCCCACCCAATCTCTCAATCTCACAATTACAAGATTGAAACCCAACCCAAGATTTCTATGAAGTTTAGTGTTTTAAGTGTACAAGGAAACTCTCTCACTAGAGTGGATATACAAGTTTAAAGCTTACACAAGATAATAACTCTCAAGGAGAGGATATGCAAATTAAGTACACGAATATAATTTCCCCACAAATTAACTCTCAAAAATAACTTCAAGAAATATGCCAATCAAGAATAAAGAGAGTAAGTAGAAGAGCAAGAGAATGGAGGGGGAAGAAAGCAAATGGTAATGCTTCAAATGCTTGGTGTAAGTTTTGCCTTCAACTCCTTCTCTATTTATAGGCAAGGGCACATGCAATTTGTCCAATTTTTAATTCCTCAGAAACATAAATCCACAAAACATTCCATGTTTTGTGTTCCTTGTTTCCATGCACATCTTTCCTGACCTTGATTCTTGCTATTTATGTCTCCAATACTCCTTGATTCAATCAATACATGTTTCCATGTTTCTTGCAACTTTGTCAGCATTCAAAATTCAAAATTCAAAATTCAAATTTGAACTAAATAAATCTATTCATGTGAAATATGAATTGATTTATTTATGAAAATTTGAAAATTCTGGGCAATTTGGAACGTATGAATATATTTAACTTGTTTTAGCCCTCTTTAATATTTGTTCAATCATGGCTCCAATTCTTTGATCCTTAGGCACTTTGATAAATTTATTTCACCGAATTTGAGCTTCTTTAAATGCCTGTAATTATTTCTTTGAAGTTCATCAATTTTGGCCACATCAAACATAATTAATTCGTCCTTAATCATTTATGTTTGATCCTTCATTTGTTGTGTCATTATCAAAACCTACATCAACATGAAAACACAAGTGATTCATGTGATGATTTGGAGGTCTTAAGGCTAAGGAATCATAATATTGTTATGGTTAGGTGTGGTTAGAGCATTAAGATTTAAAGAATCTTGGTTTTGGGAAAGGAATTTCCGAAGCCTAATACGAGAGTATAAATTGGATTTAGACAAGTCTAAGATTTGACAACGAGTTTTGAGGGAATAATGCCCTATAATGGTATATTAGTAAGTATTTCTCAAAGTTACCCCTACCAACTAAAATAGAGAGAGTTCTAAAGGCCAAGAAGTTAAGCCCCAGATACGTAGGACCCTATCAGATTTTGCAAAAGATAGGAACTCATGCCTACCATATTGCTCTGCCACCGAGCTGTCAAACCTTCATAATGTCTTTCATGTTTCCCCAACTCCGCAAAATATGTACTAGGCCCTAATCATGTTCTAAGTCCTGATCAGTTTGTTCTATAGGAAAATCTTACCTTTGAAGCATCACCGGTTAAGATTGTTAACCGACATCTAAAACAGCTAAGAGGCAAGGAAATCTCTTTGGTCAAAGAAGTTTGGAGTCAGTTAAATGATAGGGACGCTACTTGGGAAATTGAGGAAAAGATTAGAGGATTGTACCCTCAATTATTCCAACCTTGAATTTCGGGATGAAATTCTTAAAAGGGGAGGAGAATGTAACATCCCTGTTTTTAGTAGCAGTCTTATTTAGTAAAAATTGAAGTTTAGAAGGTCTGTAAGTGATAATAAGTGAATAAATACCCTGTAGAAGGGATGTGATATCTCAACAATATCATTTTTATGTGTTATTATGGAAATTACATGGACCATTAATGGTATTGTGCGAATTCCGAGTGAAAAAGGTCTCTGTTCCGAGTGACAAAGAGAAATTCCGAGTGAAAGAATGAAATTCTGAGTGAAAACACCATTGAAAGACTCATTTCCGAGTCAAACCTTGCCAATTGCTTCTTTTTCGAGTGGCAATCTATATGATTACAGTATACCGAGTGCATAGACTCAGTCAGGGATATAACTGATGCAATCCGAGTAAGTTTGTTCAAGATAGACCTCCCTAATAAGATAGAAGATAGCAATCCGAGTAGGTTGAGAGCCATTTTGAGTAAGGCTAAATATGTAGCCTTTCCGAGTGAATGGGTTTGAATATTACCGAGTAAGATATACTCGAGTGGGAAAATAATACTGAGTGAAATATGTGTGTAGGAATGAATTTGGATATTCCTGAGTATAAAATCCGAGGGAAGATTGGTTGTAATGACTTAGATTGGAAAATTTCTAAGTATATGATAAACCGAATGAATGATCCATATATATATCAGAGTGGATGGGGTTAGAACAAGTCTGAGTTGGACTTAGCGTAATGATATTCCCGAGTAGATAAAATAATGGGTAATCTGAGGGCTAAGTATGAAATAAACCCGAGTAAATGAAACCCTCTAAGTGATGTTTGAATGGTTCTAAATAAACAAGAATTTATTAGGTCTGAATGAGAACCCCGAGTGAATGAATGCATATGTGTTTTATGTTGAGTTGATGCTTTCTACCGACTGAAATGTGTTGTCAAAATTATTTGGGAAGTATTGATGGGAGAAATAGTGATTTAGTTAAGGATTCCGAGTGATTATATATAGATATTGTGAGGTTAAGGAATTACTTGGCTTGAATATGAGTGGTGATAAATGAATAATACTAAGTGAACAGATACCGAGTGGAGAATGGTAGTGGGAGTCCGTTCTGAGCGAATTATAGAATGCATAGAGCCATTCTGAGTGAGTCTAAGGTGTTATGAAATCCTGAGTGAAAAGTGATTTGATGTTAAGTTGACTAAGGGATGATTTGGTTGAGTGAGAAATAGATAAGAATAGATTGTTTACCAAATGGAAATCCTGAGTGAGTCCGAGTAAAGAGAATCCGACTGAGTCCAGAAGAAATCCGACCTAGGGAGGAGAAATCCGACTAAATGTTTCAAGAAGAAACAATCATGAGTGAGGACCCAGAGAGACGAGTCGGTTTTGTATTAATGTACAAAGTGGAAAACCAAACAAAGACAAGGCGGTTTTAGAAACATTTAGCCGAGTGACAGATTGAACCACTGTGGAACCAGTCTGGGATGAACTAGCCGAGTGAAAGACCAAGTAAAATAGGAGTTAGCACTGATTGATTTTACCGAGTGAGAAAGCAAGTGTTGAGTCAGTTTTAGAAGAATTCTGAGCTAGGTATTCATCAAAACCTACCTCTTTCACAGACGGTGTCCATCAAATCCCTCACATACCGTCCTCTATTTCTTTACTCCACATCGGCTAGCTACTAAGAAAGCTGTTCTTGAACCAGTGTGCACACCAAACAATTCTGAGGCGGCGTTCACCAAAATCGACCTCTTCGTAGCCTCACAACAACCGTCCTTCCATACCACAACACCGCCTTCTTGCATGGACGTTGTCCCTCAAATCACTACACACCGCCCTTCATTATTACACACCGTCTTTCCCTTCATTCAATACCGCCCTCACACTCAACACCGCCCTCATGCATGCAATACCGACCTCTTCAAATCCTCCAACACCGAACACCTTTTAATTTCCACTTCAGCTAGTGATCAGCCCACTTAATCATATAAAACCAAGAATGATTGGCACAATGAACCAATCACAGGAGAAAGTTGCATCCATTATAATATCTTTATATATTTTATTCCAATCAAATGCAAAGCTGACTGTGAAAGGAGTCAAAAAGGCTCCATTATTCCACCTAATTCTCCAACCAATGTTTCCACTTAGTTTCCTACTAACTCTCATTATTTAGCCCAGTACTATGTCTCTAAGAACACACATACACGAAACATAACCACAGACATACTTCTGTTATCATTTCCTCTTCCTGCAAGCTCTCTCTCTCAATTTCTTTCCTCTCTCACTCGGATTTGAAGCAGGACAGTGAAGGGAACCTCTTTCTTTCCATCCAGGAACTTCATTGAGGTAAGGGGGTATATTCTTGGGTGCTCTGTGGGAAAACCGGGTGAAGGAAAGGGTTAAGGAACTCGTTCCTCACCTTTCCAGGACAGATTCAGTGTTGTGTGAATTAAATGCCTTAATTGTTATTATTTGTATTTATATATATATATTTGTTATTAAATGCATATAATTAGTGATGAATTGTGAAATGATATGTACTGTATTGGACTGAAAATACTAAGAATCATGGGTACCGTGTGATTTCCAGTGAAAAATTATGAATAGAAGATGGATTTAATGATAACAGGTTCCGTTTTATGTTAATCCGACCGGTTTTACATCTATACAACTCGGTTTTGCTTAGTTTCAATCGGATTCAACCTTAACTGAATGTATTTTATTCTGATAGAACAATTCTTCACTCGGTAAACAACCTAATTTCACTCAGAGAACATTTCCTAGTATATTTTCACTCGGACAGCATCCTCCCAGTTTTATTTCACTCGGAAAACAATTTATTTTACTCAGCAAACAGTTATTTTCACTAAGAGAACTCCTTTCAGTTTGATGTAATTCGGTATATAAAGTTAATTCATCCAGAAGACCTTTCCCAACCTGATTCCACTCGGAATCAGGATTATCTTACTCGAATTTATTTTACTCGTATGTGTCTTATTCAGACAGAACCCTTTTCAACTAATTTCACTCGGTAAACTCATGTTTCACTCGGAACTTATATTGAATTCACTCAGAAAACTCCTTTGAGACTGATGTCACTCGGAATCGTATTTTATTACACTCAGAAATTCATTTTTACTCGGTTTCACCAACATTTTCACTCATGAAACTCTTTCTTACTGATTCCACTCGGAAATTATATTTTAATTCACTCAGAAATTTATTTCACTCAGAATTTAAGTTATTTCATTAAGAAAATACTTCTCAGTTTCTATTTCACTCGGAAAACATATTAATTTCATTTAGTAAACTCTGCTCAGTTTTATTTCACTCGGATTCATAGTTAATTCATGCGGAAAACTCATTTTTACTCGGAATCAAACCTGTTTCAGTCGGAAAACAGCCTTCCAGTTCATTTTCACTCGGACCCAAACTTATTTCAGTTGGAAAACAGCTTTCCAGTGTCATTTCACTCGGATTTTTAGCCAGATCGCTTGGAGAACCCTTCTCTGTATGATTCCACTTGGAATCATACTTATTTCACTCGGATTTACCCCTGTTCCACTCGGAAAACTCTGTTTTTAGTGTTTTTCGCTTGAATTTTCAATTGGAAACTAATCTTTACTACTTTTTAAGTTATTGGTAAGTTATAATTATCATTCTTATTCTATTATTATTATTATTTATTATCAAACTTAATATTGTTATTATTATTATTAGTTTTATTATTATTATACATTATTAATATCTTAATTATGCGTAATTACATAAAGAATATATTATCTTACTCTTTATGGAAAATATAATTTTAACCAAGATATAATAGATATATTTCTAAAATAATAAACGGATATCTTACAATGTTTAAATAATTGATGGAATTCAAAGAACTTGGGAATGATATGATGAGACTGGAAACACATAAGATACCCAAGGAATAAATTGACAAAATAAATGCATTTCGCATCATGAAAATATTTTTGAAGAAGAAAAACCTCTAGAGCATACACTTGGTACAGTGGAGGACACTCACGTTCGATCTCCATGAAGAATCTTGGGAGTACAACTGGAACGGCAACCCAATAGCATCAAAGTCGCGCCTGATAGCCGGGTGAGATGATGCAATTCTAGTGTACTTTGACTAAATGACGGAGTGTAACTATGATCATAGGGATCCAAGTTCCAAAAATATTTAAATCAATGATGAGAACCAATGAGTTCATTTGTACCATATGGAACTTGGGCGGACCCTGATCGCTCTAGATGATTGGAATGGAGATATTCCAAAGAATGAGAAGAAGAAATGATTTCTTAGGCCCACATGCATCATGAGACTTAATCAAAGATAAATCATAATAAATTCAATTCATGCATTTTCATGACGACATGCTTGATTGTTATAAATATGCTAATTGTATGAACTATGTGATATTATTTGTTAACTGGATTATGTCCGCACCGATTAACCAATCAGGGTCTTGGGTTATACTCACCCTTACTGTTGACCATTTTCAAAGGAATTAGAAAATCAAGAACCCGAGTGTGAAGAACAGCACTATGCTGAACCCACTGAGAACGATCATTAAAGATAGAATATTTATTATTAATAATCAGACACCGGATGACTGTATAATGTTTAAGGGTGCCTGCGTGCCCCATTCTGTTATGAGTATAATTATTTGTAAGTTTTGTGAATGACTATGTGATATAATCACTATTTGCTTCCACTGATCTGCCATCTCTTTTAAAAAAAAAATATTCACTTTTTCTAAAAACTGTTAACACTCTCAGTTAAATAGGATGAACCTACAGAAGGATTTGTCTTATCTAACCGAGGGTGTTACAAAGGTGGTATCAGAGCATAGTCGATTCATTAAGCTTGGGGAGTGGACCATTAGGTTTCCACGTACTCTGATGGAAATATTTAACAGTCTATAAAACATCTCAGACTAGATTTCCTATGTGGAATACTCCACATAACATATACCCTGAACCTCTTTGTTGATATTCCACCAACAACTTCCTAATGACTCACCGAAACAATGATCACGACATGGAGGAATTTCTTACTTAAAATCATGGAGATGATAGAACAACAAGAATTACCCCATATCTCTACTAAGCAGAGCCAAGGACTAGCTAACTTTTAGCAGAACTATCTTACGTAATTCAAAGAAGGGTTACGACAGAAAATCCGTCAAGTATTATTAGACCATAAAGAACCGATTAGAAATCTGAGTATACGACCAAGTATCTCCAATTGAGATACCATTGGTCAGGGCTATTAAGGATATTAATGGTAATTTTGAAGTTAGTATTAAGCCCAAACTGAGATCCTGTTCGTTATAAAACGGGAAACAAGATATGACCTATTTCCTTATTCTCTCTTCATTTTCGTGTATATACTAGGACTTGGGATAGCTTGGAGTTTAAGGTAAAATTCTCTAATCTTTTGTTGCTAGGTTTTGAATTTCTATATGGTTGTGAGAGTGCCTTATGAATGGGTGTTAGGAATAAAAAATTATTCGCATTTGAAACCCAAAGGAGGGATGTACTTATGTGTGTCTTAAGGTGGATGTGAAGTAGTATACAAAAATTTTAAAATTTGAAGATGGGAGATGATAGTTATTAATGGTAATTATTTGATTTTAGTGGAACCCTAACTCTAGGATTTAAGGATTTTAACTAAATTGATGGTTTTAATGGCTTTGAATACTCTAGAATGATTATATATGAGGAAATGAATATCTGAGGCATTAGGTGTTGATTATTGAGAATTGGGAAAGGAATGTATATAAATAAGTATGTAATTGGAGGAATTAATTTAGACTATTGATGTTATGATAATAGTTGCAAACCATTGATAGTGGATTAAGGAAATAATCGATAGTGGATTAAGATACTTGAGTTAATAAATAGATATGTCATTTTGAATTAGTTGAATTGGTGATGATCTTAGATGAAACCAAGAGGTTTATAATGAGTTCGAATAAATTTAGTGACGGGTAAGTGATTCATGTGATGATTTGGAGGTCTTAAGGCTAAGGAATCATAATATTGTTATGGTTAGGTGTGGTTAGAGCATTAAGATTTAAAGAATCTTGGTTTTGGGAAAGGAATTTCCGAAGCCTAATACGAGAGTATAAATTGGATTTAGACAAGTCTAAGATTTGACAACGAGTTTTAAGGGAATAATGCCCTATAATGGTATATTAGTAAGTATTTCTCAAAGTTACCCCTACCAACTAAAATAGAGAGAGTTCTAAAGGCCAAGAAGTTAAGCCCCAGATACGTAGGACCCTATCAGATTTTGCAAAAGATAGGAACTCATGCCTACCATATTGCTCTGCCACCGAGCTGTCAAACCTTCATAATGTCTTTCATGTTTCCCCAACTCCGCAAAATATGTACTAGGCCCTAATCATGTTCTAAGTCCTGATCAGTTTGTTCTATAGGAAAATCTTACCTTTGAAGCATCACCGGTTAAGATTGTTAACCGACATCTAAAATAGCTAAGAGGCAAGGAAATCTCTTTGGTCAAAGAAGTTTGGAGTCAGTTAAATGATAGGGACGCTACTTGGGAAATTGAGGAAAAGATTAGAGGATTGTACCCTCAATTATTCCAACCTTGAATTTCGGGATGAAATTCTTAAAAGGGGAGGAGAATGTAACATCCCTGTTTTTAGTAGCAGTCTTATTTAGTAAAAATTGAAGTTTAGAAGGTCTGTAAGTGGTAATAAGTGAATAAATACCCTGTAGAAGGGATATGATATCTCAACAATATCATTTTTATGTGTAATTATGGAAATTACATGGACCATTAATGGTATTGTGCGAATTCCGAGTGAAAAAGGTCTCTGTTCCGAGTGACAAAGAGAAATTCCGAGTGAAAGAATGAAATTCTGAGTGAAAACACCATTGAAAGACTCATTTCCGAGTCAAACCTTGCCAATTGCTTCTTTTTCGAGTGGCAATCTCTATGATTACAGTATACCGAGTGCATAGACTCAGTCAGGGATATAACTGATGCAATCCGAGTAAGTTTGTTCAAGATAGACCTCCCTAATAAGATAGAAGATAGCAATCCGAGTAGGTTGAGAGCCATTTTGAGTAAGGCTAAATATGTAGCCTTTCCGAGTGAATGGGTTTGAATATTACCGAGTAAGATATACTCGAGTGGGAAAATAATACTAAGTGAAATATGTGTGTAGGAATGAATTTGGATATTCCCGAGTATAAAATCCGAGGGAAGATTGGTTGTAATGACTTAGATTGGAAAATTTCTAAGTATATGATAAACCGAATGAATGATCCATATATATATATCTGAGTGGATGGGGTTAGAACAAGTCTGAGTTGGACTTAGCGTAATGATATTCCCGAGTAGATAAAATAATGGGTAATCTGAGGGCTAAGTATGAAATAAACCCGAGTAAATGAAACCCTCTAAGTGATGTTTGAATGGTTCTAAATAAACAAGAATTTATTAGGTCTGAATGAGAACCCCGAGTGAATGAATGCATATGTGTTTTATGTTGAGTTGATGCTTTCTACCGACTGAAATGTGTTGTCAAAATTATTTGGGAAGTATTGATGGGAGAAATAGTGATTTAGTTAAGGATTCCGAGTGATTATATATAGATATTGTGAGGTTAAGGAATTACTTGGCTTGAATATGAGTGGTGATAAATGAATAATACTAAGTGAACAGATACCGAGTGGAGAATGGTAGTGGAAGTCCGTTCCGAGCGAATTATAGAATGCACAGAGCCATTCTGAGTGAGTCTAAGGTGTTATGAAATCCTGAGTGAAAAGTGATTTGATGTTAAGTTGACTAAGGGATGATTTGGTTGAGTGAGAAATAGATAAGAATAGATTGTTTACCGAATGGAAATCCTGAGTGAGTCCGAGTAAAGAGGATCCGACTGAGTCCAGAAGAAATCCGACCTAGGGAGGAGAAATCCGACTAAATGTTTCAAGAAGAAACAATCATGAGTGAGGACCCAGAGAGACGAGTCGGTTTTGTATTAATGTACAAAGTGGAAAACCAAACAAAGACAAGGCGGTTTTAGAAACATTTAGCCGAGTGACAGATTGAACCACTGTGGAACCAGTCTGGGATGAACTAGCCGAGTGAAAGACCAAGTAAAATAGGAGTTAGCACTGATTGATTTTACCGAGTGAGAAAGCAAGTGTTGAGTCAGTTTTAGAAGAATTCTGAGCTAGGTATTCATCAAAACCTACCTCTTTCACAGACGGTGTCCATCAAATCCCTCACATACCGTCCTCTATTTCTTTACTCCACACCGGCTAGCTACTAAGAAAGCTGTTCTTGAACCAGTGTGCACACCAAACAATTCTGAGGCGGCGTTCACCAAAATCGACCTCTTCGTAGCCTCACAACAACCGTCCTTCCATACCACAACACCGCCTTCTTGCATGGACGTTGTCCCTCAAATCACTACACACCGCCCTTCATTATTACACACCGTCTTTCCCTTCATTCAATACCGCCCTCACACTCAACACCGCCCTCATGCATGCAATACCGACCTCTTCAAATCCTCCAACACCGAACACCTTTTAATTTTCACTTCAGCTAGTGATCAGCCCACTTAATCATATAAAACCAAGAATGATTGGCACAACGAACCAATCACAGGAGAAAGTTGCATCCATTATAATATCTTTATATATTTTATTCCAATCAAATGCAAAGCTGACTGTGAAAGGAGTCAAAAAGGCTCCATTATTCCACCTAATTCTCCAACCAATGTTTCCACTTAGTTTCCTACTAACTCTTATTATTTAGCCCAGTACTATGTCTCTAAGAACACACATACACGAAACATAACCACAGACATACTTCTGTTATCATTTCCTCTTCCTGCAAGCTCTCTCTCTCAATTTCTTTCCTCTCTCACTCGAATTTGAAGCAGGACAGTGAAGGGAACCTCTTTCTTTCCATCCAGGAACTTCATTGAGGTAAGGGGGTATATTCTTGGGTGCTCTGTGGGAAAACCGAGTGAAGGAAAGGGTTAAGGAACTCGTTCCTCACCTTTCCAGGACAGATTCAGTGTTGTGTGAATTAAATGCCTTAATTGTTATTATTTGTATTTATATATATATTTGTTATTAAATGCATATAATTAGTGATGAATTGTGAAATGATATGTACTGTATTGGACTGAAAATACTAAGAATCATGGGTACCGTGTGATTTCCAGTGAAAAATTATGAATAGAAGATGGATTTAATGATAACAGGTTCCGTTTTATGTTAATCCGACCGGTTTTACATCTACGCAACTCGGTTTTGCTTAGTTTCAATCGGATTCAACCTTAACTGAATGTATTTTATTCTGATAGAACAATTCTTCACTCGGTAAACAACCTAATTTCACTCAGAGAATATTTCCTAGTATATTTTCACTCGGACAGCATCCTCCCAGTTTTATTTCACTCGGAAAACAATTTATTTTACTCAGCAAATAGTTATTTTCACTAAGAGAACTCCTTTCAGTTTGATGTAATTCGGTATATAAAGTTAATTCATCCAGAAGACCTTTCCCAACCTGATTCCACTCGGAATCAGGATTATCTTACTCGGATTTATTTTACTCGCATGTGTCTTATTCAGACAGAACCTTTTTCAATTAATTTCACTCGGTAAACTCATGTTTCACTCGGAACTTATATTGAATTCACTCAGAAAACTCCTTTGAGACTGATGTCACTCGGAATCGTATTTTATTACACTCAGAAATTCATTTTTACTCGGTTTCACCAACATTTTCACTCATGAAACTCTTTCTTACTGATTCCACTCGGAAATTATATTTTAATTCACTCAGAAATTTATTTCACTCAGAATTTAAGTTATTTCATTAAGAAAATACTTCTCAGTTTCTGTTTCACTCGGAAAACATATTAATTTCATTTAGTAAACTCTGCTCAGTTTTATTTCACTCGGATTCATAGTTAATTCATGCGGAAAACTCATTTTTACTCGGAATCAAACCTGTTTCAGTCGGAAAACAGCCTTCCAGTTCATTTTCATTCGGACCCAAACTTATTTCAGTTGGAAAACAGCTTTCCAGTGTCATTTCACTCGGACTTTTAGCCAGATCGCTTGGAGAACCCTTCTCTGTATGATTCCACTCGGAATCATACTTATTTCACTCAGATTTACCCCTGTTCCACTCGGAAAACTCTGTTTTTAGTGTTTTTCGCTTGAATTTTCAATTGGAAACTAATCTTTACTACTTTTTAAGTTATTGGTAAGTTATAATTATCATTCTTATTCTATTATTATTATTATTTATTATCAAACTTAATATTGCTATTATTATTATTAGTTTTATTATTATTATACATTATTAACATCTTAATTATGCGTAATTACATAAAGAATATATTATCTTACTCTTTATGGAAAATATAATTTTAACCAAGATATAATAGATATATTTCTAAAATAATAAACGGATATCTTACAATGTTTAAATAATTGATGGAATTCAAAGAACTTGGGAATGATATGATGAGACTGGAAACACATAAGATACCCAAGGAATAAATTGACAAAATAAATGTATTTCGCATCATAAAAATATTTTTGAAGAAGAAAAACCTCTAGAGCATACACTTGGTACAGTGGAGGACACTCACGTTCGATCTCCATGAAGAATCTTGGGAGTACAACTGGAACGGCAACCCAATGGCATCAGAGTCGCGCCTGATAGCCGGGTGAGACGATGCGATTCTAGTGTACTTTGACTAAATGACGGAGTGTAACTATGATCGTAGGGATCCAAGTTCCAAAAATATTTAAATCAATGATGAGAACCAATGAGTTCATTTGTACCATATGGAACTTGGGCGAACCCTGATCGCTCTAGATGATTGGAATGGAGATATTCCAAAGAATGAGAAGAAGAAATGATTTCTTGGGCCCACATGCATCATGAGACTTAATCAAAGATAAATCATAATAAATTCAATTGATGCATTTTCATGACGACATGCTTGATTGTTATAAATATGCTAATTGTATGAACTATGTGATATTATTTGTTAACTGGATTATGTCCGCATCGGATTAACAATCAGGGTCTTGGGTTATACTCACCCTTACTGTTGACCATTTTCAGAGGAATTAGAAAATCAAGAACCCGAGTGTGAAGGACAGCACTATGCTGAACCCACTGAGAACGATCATTAAAGATAGAATATTTATTATTAATAATCAGACACCGGATGACTGTATAATGTTTAAGGGTGCCTGCGTGCCCTATTCTGTTATGAGTACAATTATTTATAAGTTTTGTGAATGACTATGTGATATAATCACTATTTGCTTCCATTGATCTGCCATCTCTTTAAAAAAAAATATTCACTTTTTCTAAAAACTGTTAACACTCTCAGTTAAATAGGATGAACCTACAGAAGGATTTGTCTTATCTAACCGAGGGTGTTACATTATTCTCCCATTTAATCAAGCAACTTATGTCAACTATTTTAATCATGCAATTAATAGCATTTTCAAGTATAGTAGGCACCATATGATTTTCTCAAATAAAAACACATATACATTTGATCCTTTTCTTATGATTCTTAATTCTTCTTTCATTTTTCTTATTTCACTTTTCTTTTCCCCCTTCTAATGGCAACATGATATCTCTCCCCCTTTGGCATCATCAAAAACATACAAATATTCTTCTAAGTAAGCATATAGGAGAGTAAAAGCATGAGTGCCATAAACATAATCACAGGAAAGTGAAATCAAGGATAATCATTCATGTGTATGCTCCCTCTTACTACTGTAATTGATACCACTTGTAAAAATATACCACTTATTGACATGTGAAATCAATTATGCCAATTTGATCAAGTCTGATACCACTAGTAGGTCAATTTAATCAAGTCTACTACCATTTGTTTACTTTTTAAGCATATGATCTCCTCTTTTTAATAGATATCACTGTTGAAATAATAGATACCATAATATGAATAGATACCAAAGGTTAGATACCATTACATATAACAATCCACTTGTTAATCATTTCATTAATATTGCTTGATGTATTTTTAGGTATCAGAGCAGTAACATAGAGGATTTTTCAACAATGTATACTTATATCTAGGTATCAGAGCAGGGATGAAGTGATATATCCAGCTCATGAAATTTGTTATTCATACCACTTGTTAATATGATTTATATAATTCACAAAGCATAATGGTAGAGTAAAAATTTGATCATACCTTGGTATTTTGCAAGTTTTATACCCTTTTTCACATCCTTGTGTGGCATTTTGCTTTATCCATGTTGTATTCTTTGAACAATTCTTTGTTCGCCCAGTTTGATAGTTTGATTTTCCATTTTGAATCATTCTATATAGCCTTAACAAACTCTTTGCAGAGTATTTTGTTAGTAGCATTGAGTCCACAAGAGTTTGTACCAGTTTTAGATCTTTGATGTAGTATTATTTTGAGAAAGAGTTTTCTAGAAAATGATTTGCTCAAACTTTTATGCCACTTGATAAAGAGATAACATATCATCAATAGATATCACTTGTTAATTAACATAATTCATATAATTCATAGCATAGTGGTAGATTAAGCACTAACTTCAACATAGGCTAATAATCAAGTGTAACAATCTTTCCCTTTCAATGAATACCACTAGTTGATGCAATTTCATTTATGTCTAGGTATTAGAGCAAAGATGGAGTGATTAATACAGCTTTGTTGTACTACTCATGCATTTGTACTAGAATATGTGCCAATATATTCACTCTTTTCCATATGACTTTTATATCTCAAGTATTCTCTTATTAACTAGTGTCTATGATGTTACATATAGATCAAGTCAAGCACATATGTCATTTATCAAGTATGAAATTATACAAGAGAATACTTTTGGTATATATCATTTACAGCACCTAGAGACAAGTCTCAGAGGCATATCATGTTTATAGTGTAGCTGTAAATGCGAAATGCAAGTCATGTACTCATATATGTCATACCACTTGTTATCTTGACGTCATGTATGATACTACTTGCTGAATTTGCCAATTTAAGTTCTTGATATCAATTACTAACGTTTAAGCATTTCAGCACACGATTTTTTTTATTTTATTTTTTTTTTGCATTCAAGCATACATCATTCTTGATACTTTTGTTCAATAATTCTTTTCACACTCAATGATGCCATCAACCACATGGTTAAGATTTACAATATCAATCAAGATAGATGCCAATTGCTCAAGCATGGAGTATCAAGGAAGATCATGTCATGCATAATCACTTAACATGTCATGTATTGTTTCTCAGTATTTCATGCATCGTCTCTTAATATACCATGATGCATAGACATTTAACATTAATCTCTTTTGCTCAGTTTTAAGTCTAGGCAATCACTTGTTATGACAGACGTAGGGCATACATACTTTCTCTTAGGCATTATCAAAAATCATATAATTGCATAGAAACATCTTTCCTAAGATTGATAGCTTTTTAAGTCATAAAAGCATCACATAGTCCTAACTTAAAGCAATTGTAAAATTTGTCATTATCAACATGTCATAATATTTTCTTGATGTGAAGTTCAATGCCACTTGTTATGAAAATATACTTGCTTGTTAGGAAAATTTTATGACATACCACTTGTTAAAACATCATACCTCTTTTTCGGTAATTGATACATCATCAAGAATCCATATTTAATCAAGAGTTCATGCATCATCAAGGGTTTAAACATTATCAAAGATTCATACATGTTTATGCACAATCAACTTTAATCTCAAGTTTTTCATAGACCATGCTATTCAAATAATCATTCATCAAACTCATCATCAATCATTACTAATCATCAATCATTACTAATCATCAATCATTATGTATATACACTATTGATCCTAAGGTTTTCATAAGTTTAAGGGGTTCTAAGATTATTTGTTCATCCATCTCAAAACTTCATATCATTTATGCTTAAACTTACATATCAAATCAAGGTTAGATTTTCACATATCAAGATTCATTATGAATGAGCATTCGCATAAATTGTATGATAAGTACTTACACCTTTTTGTTGTATCACCGTTAGTGTTTTCCATTGGATTTTGTCTTGGTGCAATTCATCTTGTGTGAGTCACATTGAAGCTTCTTGTCCATTTCCTTATTTTGAATAGTACCTTTTAGATGTATGATGAGTCATCATAATCTTGGCTTGCTTTATTCTTCTCCTTTGTCTTTTGGAGTGGAGATTGAGATACTTGGTATCTCCTTAGGCCATGAGTTTTGGTCATCCGTCAATGAGAAGTTGTTGCTTTGAAGTTTGCCTACAAGATTTCAAAAATTTTAAGGTACCCTTTGAGAGTTGGGTCCTTCCTTGTTAGTTTGGGATTTCAAGATTGTTTTGGAATCCATACATTTCTTGTACATTTTTGACGAGATTTCTTTATAAAGCAATTAGAAGATATATGACCATCTATTCCACAATAGAAACATGTTGCATTCAAAGAATAAGTCACTTTATAATTATAATGGTTCCTATTATGTTCTATGTTCTTCTTTTCAAAACAATTAGACATTGAATGCCCATTTCTTTCATGGTTAGTACATCTTAGAATGGGTTTAGATTTTTCCTTATAAAGTGCAAAAGTGTTCTTGTAATGACCTATTTTTCTTCTATCAAGTGTATGCTTTTGATCTCCAAGAGGTGTACTTAGATATGTTTGACTATTTGTGAGCTTCTTGAATGATTCTTTTAGTTCTTTATTTTCCTTTTCAAGAAGCATACATTTATCAACAAGCATGCATTCCTTATCTCCATTACCACTCCTAGGAGATACATTTGAAGCTACTAATTCATCATTTTGAACTCTATGACTTTTCTTTTTAATATGAGCATTATGCAGATCATTTTTAAGTTTCAAAATGGTTTGTTTTGAACATGCATACTTCTTTGAAATTGACATAAATTTGTCATGCAATTATCCAAATGCTTCTAACAATTCATCTTTGTCAATTTCATCATCATCATCATTTTCACTAAATGCATTTAAAGAACATACCTCATCATCTTGGGAGTGCTTTGTCATTAGACATGCAATGTCTTCTTCTGATTCGTTGATCTCTTCTTCCAGACTTATTTCGAAGCCTTCATGTTGACTAGAAAGAGTACTAATCCTTGCATCTTTATCATCATTAGCATTTTCATAAATTGTTTCAAGAATTTCCTACATTTCTTTAGCATTGACACAATTAATAACTCTTGAAACTTCATTAGATTCTAATTCTAATGTTATAAGGATTTTCGCTTTAAGATTGAATTGTACCTTTCTTTTCTCTTCACTAGTCCATGAGTTCATGGGCTTTATACACTCTACACTGTTAACAATATGTTTAGGAATGAAAGGACCAAATTGAATAACATTCCCTACCTTTAGGTCATAAGATTAGACAAAGATTTTCATCCTTTCTTTCCAAATAGCATAGTCTTTGCCATTGAAGATTGGAGGTTTATTTAATGTACCATTTTGTGAAAATACATCATAAGTTGTGGAGGCCATCTTGATCTCCTGCAGCTGTTAAGCCTTGTGGCAAGAGTCAAGCTCTGATACCACTTGTTAGCCAAGGCCTCAACACTCAAGAGGGGGGGTGAATTGAGTGTTTAAGATTTTCTTTAAAATGCCTTTATAAATGATTCCTTTTTCACAAAATATGCTTGTATGCAAGAGATAGCAAGTGTAATGCAAGAATCAATATAAAACAATGTGCAAATGTTACTTAGGCAATATGTCAAACACTTGGTGTGAAATACTTTAACTTAGCCTAATTACTCAATTTCAAGCAATAATATCATAATAAAATCAATATATCAACCAAATCCAACAAGTACATGCAAGAGAGTAGGGAAGAGAAACTTACAAACCAATTTAACGAGTTCCACCAACCCGGTGTACGTCCTGCCTTCAAGCAACCCACTTGAAGGATTCCACTATTGAAGATTGGAGATACAAGCTTTGAGTAATTGTAGCTTCCTAGTGTCCCACACTCAAGAACTCAATCCTCACAAGCAAAGGGCAACCCGCCCAATCTCATAATCTCTCAATACCCAAAGGTTGAACCCTAACCTTTGTGACCACTCAACCTAGAGTGAAAACCTTGGTGTTTTGGTGTTTGGTTTACAAGTAATTAACTCTCTCAATAGAGTAGATACATAAATAAAAGCTCTCACCAATTCTAACTTTCAATAAGAGAGGATATGTAAATTGAAATTCACAATCTAACAACTCTTAAGCAATATGCAAGTTTGGAAACCAGAGTTGCAGAATATACAAGAGAAATTTAATAAGAAGACCTCTAGAAGAAGAATGTTGATTACCCTGTGTTGTGCCTTGGTCTCTCTTCTTTCTTGCTTGAATTCATGTTCCATTTATAGCCATTTAGAAGCTCTTAGCTGTTGCATAGTGTCTCCAACGGATACCTCAAGTATGGGAACAAAAGTGGGAGTGGAGAAATGAGTTGGAGTTCCACTTAAAGCACTTTTCCCACGTTCTGACGCTATGGTAATCGATTAGACCTCGAGCTGTAATAGATTACTCTTCATTTTCTTTAGTGTAGCAGGCCTTGTAATCGATTACGGTTTTCCATGTAATCGATTAGCTTGGAGACAGAACCTTGGTAATCGATTGTTCACCCATTGTAATCGATTGTGCAAAGGGCCTGATGCATCATACCATTTATACCAGTATTGTAATCGATTATATCCTTTCCTGTAATCGATTAGGTGACAAACAGAAACTATGTAATCGATTATTTTCTTATCTGTAATCGATTATATTCACTCCAGAACCTAGGTAATCGATTGTCTTTCTTGTTGTAATCGATTATGCCATAAACAGAGTCATGGTAATCGATTATTCCAGTGTGGTAATCGATTAGGACATATACCTGATATAATTCTTCAAGGTCTTTGATGTGTTTTTGATATTTATTGACCCATGGCTTGTTCCTTTGATCCTTATGCTTTGTTTTCTTGATTCTTCTTCAACTTATAAGCTTGTTCTTCATGATTTGAGTTCATGACATCAACCTTGTCTTTCATAGCTCATGTTTCCATCTTGTTTGTTCATTGGTCTCTTTTGTGAAGCATCTTTATCTCTTTTGTGCTTGAACCTTTGCCATTCCATTTTCATCATGAATACTTTGTCATTCATCAAAAGTACTTTGCATATTTGCATATGCAACTTCATTCTCCCCCTTTTTGATGATAACAATTGATGTTACATATGACATGTATTCATGTGTTACAGATTCATCATGTTGGCTTCATGGTAATATCCTTTCTTCCTGTAGTAGTCTTTACGTCATTCTTCACGTTTGTCATTATCAAAACCTATTTCAACATTCAAACACATCAACTTCTTCATGAAAGTTATAGATAATTGTGTTACGGAGGTGTAAAAATTGGTCTTACCTCAATTGGAGTTTTCTAACCTTCATGAGGCGTAAAATACCGGACCTACTGCGCGGTAAAATTCAAATTTGAGAGGGTTTTAAACCCAATTTTTTATGATTGCTAAATTGGGACTAATAGATGATAGTTGTGACATGTCCTACCATTTTTAAGACTAAAATGAACCTTTTTCATATGTTTTAATGTTAAAATTTGTTATGAGCCTTTTATTACCCAAAACTCAGTTGTTTGAACTACAATTAAATTATGAAAAACTTTTCTTAAGTTTTTAGGCTTTTTTATTAATTAAGGTTGTTTTAGACTGGACTGTGATGGTGATTGGTGAGATGTCACCATGTCTGTGAGGAGGCCTTTTGTATATATTGCATATGTCTTATATAGTGTTTTGGGTGATGTAACCTTGGTCGGATCTTGTATATAACTATTTTGATGACGTATATATCTGCTTAGTGGATTCTAGGTAGCCGACGACTTCACCGAAAGCCTAGATTATATTTTGGTGTCATGTGTGTAATGATAATTTAGGTGATGATGATGATATTTTGTTGTAGTGACCATGGATGGTTCCACATTATACATGAGATACATTAATATGTCCAGGAATTGTGCTTGTGAAGCTCGATGCATTGCATGGATGTTATAGGCAGGACTTGCTCATATATGACAATTAAGCTATATTATGTATTAAAACTTCGTTTGGTGATAGATGTATGAAAATTGATGTTTTCATGTGGATTTTAAGCATAATCATGGAAGTGACAGGGTCATATTGCATTCCGCGAGGTTTAGATACCTCTGAATGGTTCCAATAGGTTACATTCATGATTTAGAACTTGTGTGAATTAAAAAGGATCAATTCCATTGAGAAATGAGGTTTATGTTGCATATCATAGCTTTGAAATGGTCAAACACAAATTTGTGCATATCTTAGTCATATGTTATAATTTTGGTGAACAGACTACGCCAACAACTCTGAAATAGGGAAAAATAGTGCCCATGAAGTTTCATAGCAATCAGAGTTGAAACAGGCAAAATAAGTAGGTTAGAAGTTGATTTATGGGTTATGAGCTGTTATTTTCGCTCAAGCGAGGCAATTCTAGCTTGAGCGAGTCTATGTATGAGTTAGGGGGTGCGTTCTGTCAAAATCTCGTGTAAGCGAGGATATTCTCGCTCAAGCGAGTATTAAATGGGTGGCTTTAGTCAAATTTTCGCTCAAACAAAGAGCATTTTTGCTTAAGCGAGCTGATCAGGGGCTGTTACTGTCAAATTTTCGCTTAAGCGAGAGCTTGAGCGAAAATCTCACTTAAATTGAGCTTTTTCTATCTTCACGCAAGTCGTAGAGAATTTTGTTGCGTTTGTTTTGACAATAAATTTGTGTCGATTGGAGGTCGGTAGCTCGAGTTATGTCCAAAATACTAAAGAGTAGAGCTGGGTATACGGGTCGGGGACCGTGGGCCGACTCATTTAATTTCTGTTTATGTGGGTTACGGGTTACCATTTAAAACGCGGGCTCATGGGTTGAGACCGTTTAACCCGCGGTTTAAACGGTTCGAGCCTGCGGGCTTGCGGGCCAACCCGCGGTTTCATAATAAAATAATATAAAAATTAAAAAATAATTTATATTAAAAATTTAAAACCCTAAATTTCTAACTTAAGTTCAGTGTGTGTGTGCCGCTGTTGTTTCTTCCCTGCGCTGCTCTGCTGCCCAGTGTGCCCCTCCCTCTTTATTCTGTTCTAATTTCCCCCTCCCTCTTTATTCTTTCTCCCTGCGCCGCTGCTGCCCAGTGTGCCACTGCCAATTGCACTACACATTCACGTTGGTTTTCTTCATGTTTAGCACGCTGGTGGTTGGTCAACTAGCTTCTCTTCTCTTACGCATATATGAGCAAACAACTACAAGCTTGAGTGGACAACATATGGAGCAAGACGCTGCTAGTTCCCTTCAAAGTTCACACACGCACGCTGCACCTGCACGGGACAGCCAGCCACCATTTCAGGTAAAGATTTCTTCTCTTAAAATTATTTTTAATTTTTAACAGTTTAAAATTTAATTATAAATTTTAGTTCTTAAATTTTTATTTTAGATATGTTTGTTGTTTTTATTTTTATAATTAATTTTTGAATATGATATGTGTGTTTGTTTTAATTTTTGTTTGAATGTATTTGTTTCAATTTCATTTAATGAATATGGAAGAGTATAATTTAACATTGAATGAGAGTGTTAATTGTAATGATTGTGTTGTTGCTGAACAAGAAAACAGTGATGTTAATGTTCAACTTCAAGAGACACTTGGTAGTGATCTTTGTAAAACTAATGATGACGGTGAGGAGGGGACTAATACAAAAGGTAAAAGAAATAGAAATTTATCATCAACTATATGGAATTACTTTGATAAAGTTATATTGGATGGCAATGAAAAAGCACAATGTAAAGGTTGTGGTTTTGCATTTGCGGCTGGTGGTAATAGATATGTAACATCAACCTTGAATCGCCATGTTGGAAAGTGTACCAAATTATCTAAATTTAAAGAGTCTTCATGTGGTAAGCTTAAGCTTAATTATCAAGCTAAATTGGTTGCTAGGAAAGTTGATCAAAGAGTAATTCGTGATTTGATTGGGATGGCTATTATTGAGCATGACCTTTCTTTTTCCTTTGTTGAATATAGAAGAGTGAGGGAGTTGTCGAAGTACTTAAACCCTGATACCAAGATTTATTCTAGGCGTATTGCTACAATGGATGTGATTGATATGTATAAAATTGAAAAGGCCAAATTGATTGCTATAATGTCTCGTAGCCCAAGTAGAATTTGTTTAACATCTGATGTGTGGACTTTTTGTACTACTGAGGGATATATTTCTTTGACTGCTCATTTTGTGGATGAAAATTGGAAACTCAACAGTAAAATTTTAAACTTCTCTCCTTTCCCTCCTCCACATTCCGGGGTTGAGTTAGCTAGGAAAGTTTTTGAATTTTTACAAGATTGGGGACTTACTGAAAAGGTTTTTTCCTTAACATTAGACAATGCAAGTGCTAATGACAACATGCAAGAAATGTTGAAAGAAAGACTTCTT
Source organism: Clitoria ternatea (assembly GCA_037962975.1). Taxonomy (NCBI): domain Eukaryota; kingdom Viridiplantae; phylum Streptophyta; class Magnoliopsida; order Fabales; family Fabaceae; genus Clitoria; species Clitoria ternatea. The sequence continues at coordinate 17,269,280 of CM075670.1, read as the reverse complement.
TTGCAAAAAGATGATTTGTTGTGTGGTGGTGAATTTTTCCATATTCGTTGTTGTGCTCATATCTTGAATCTCATTGTACAAGAGGGGTTGAAAGTTGCTAGTAGAGCTGTGAATCAAATTCGGGAGAGTATAAAATATGTAAAAGGTTCCGAGGGAAGAATGAAGGCTTTTAAAAGTTGTATTCAACAAATTGGTGGTGTTGACACTAATGTTGGCTTACGTTTAGATGTTCCGACTAGATGGAACTCTACTTTTATGATGCTTGAGAGTGATTTGCCTTATCGGCGCATCTTTACTTCATTTGGCTTGTATGATAGGAACTATAAATGTTGTCCAACAAATGAGGATTGGGAAAGAGGCAAAAAAATGTGTGAATTTTTACGGCCTTTTTATGAGATCACTTGTTTGATGAGTGGATCAAGTTACCCAACGTCTAATTTATATTTCATGCAAGTGTGGAAGATTGAGTATCTTTTGTTTGAAAATACAAATAATGGTAATGATGTTATTAAAGAGATGACAAGTAGAATGAAAGTTAAATTTGACAAATATTGGAGTGATTATAGTGTTGTCCTTGCTCTTGCCAATGTACTTGATCCCCGCATGAAGTTTGCTTTCTTGGAGTTTTGCTATAAAAAGCTTGGCCTTGATCCCATAACTTGTCAAGCTAAGATTAATGTTGTAAGACATAAGTTGTATGCTTTGTATAATGAGTATTCCAAAAAGTCAAACAATGGGTCATCATCTATTACCTCTCAATCTCAAGCTATTGTTGGAGGGAAATTTGTTTTAGGAGCTTCTCATTCTCCAATTCATGGTGGCGGTGGTGTTATAGATGTAATTTTATGTTTTTAAATCTCTACTATTTTGTTTTTCTATCTTTATAATTTATTTGTTACTGATTTATAGCATTCTTTTTTCATTTTAATAGGAATTCATTGAATTTGAAAACCAAACCGTGGAAGCAATTGGTAAGTCACAATTGTATATCTATTTAGATGATCCAAAACTTCCTTCGAAGTATCATCTAAATCTTGATGTATTGCAATATTGGAAGGAAAATAAGGTTCGATTCCCAAAACTTTCATTGATGGCATGTGATATCCTTAGTATTCCAATTACAACAGTGGCTTCAGAATCGGCATTTAGTATTGGCTCACGTGTTTTGAACAAATATAGAAGTTTTCTTCTTCCTAAAAATGTTCAAGCTTTGATATGTGCAAGAAATTGGTTAATAGGTTTTGATTCACAAGGTAACTAACTAAATATGTATTTCAAAATTTATTATTTGTGTTTTAGATATTTAAGATATCAACTTGTTAATTAATTTCATTATTTTGAGTTGTAGGAAATGATGATGAATCTAGTATTTTGATTGAGACAAAGGATGAAGACAAATTCAAGGTTTCCTCAAATGCTGTCTTGCACACTAATGTTAAAGAATGATCATATTTGTTCAAACACAAAGACTCTTGACACATGGATTTATTTGCATAATTTGATGTTTTATGTATTTTGCAATTGGATTTGAAGTTTTTAAGACATTAGTGATGTTATTATTATTATTTATTATCATGCATTTAGAACCTACTTTGTGTTGTGTATTTAAATTTTATGGATTATGAAACTTGTCATGATGAGTTAAATTTGATGATTGAACTTTTAAGCTTTTGGAATTTTGATGATTAAATATTTTGAGTTGTATTTTCTGTTTCATGAAAAAAAAATTTGGCCTAAAGCCCAATTATTTCAAAATAAAAAAAGGAAAAAAACTGTTTTTGGCCATATGCGGGCTAGCCCGCGGTCCAACCCGTGTAACCGCGGTCCTTACACGGGTTCAAAAAAATCAACCCATTTAGAAAGTGGGTTTCGTGGGCTGGCCCGTTGTGGGGCGGGTCAGCCCGTATACCCTCTACTAAAGAGTATTCAAGCTGAAAATTTCATATAGGGCTGGTTCTACAAATTTATGAATTAGGTAGTCTTCGGGGCATAATTGGCCCTAGACTTCTAAATAACAATTGTATGTATTTATGTTGCGAAGGTGTATCGACTGGGCTCATCTTGATCGGAGTTGTGTGACTCCGATTTGACTCAAATTACTGAATAGTGCTAGGGAACCAGCGTGCTGAAAAATTTTCTTTAAGTAGTTTTGGAACTCCCAAGCCTAGGATATGTTATGGGGGACCCGTAAAGTCAAATGAGGACATCTTAGGACAGATGTAAATATTTTTGAAAAAATTTCTTCTGTATTTTTATTATTTAGTGTTACAATAAAACTATTTTGGATAGTTTTGAATAGTGATTTTTAAAAAAAAATTAAAATACTGTACTTTTTATTTTCCAAACATTTTTAAAAAAAATTAGATATATAAACATGTTTTCAATTTTTTTCTTATAAAATATACTAACTAAACAACAACCTAAAATTCACCTTGTAAATTTTTAGGTAAGATTAATTTATGTTTTGTCGTCACCTTCAGATTCATCCATTGAATTGTTTTTTTTGGGTAACATCCATTGAATTGTTTTTTTGGGTAACATCCATTGAATTTCAAAACCATGTGCCCACTTTGATGGTTTGTGGTAGTAGGCCCAAATGAGTAGAAGACAAAATGGACTGGTTGATATTTTTGGTCACAAGGGAAAAGAAGATTTTCTCCCCAAAAAAAAAAGGGAAAAGAAGATTGGTTGATTGATGTATCTTTAAAAACTTTTAGGTAACCACAAAATCAATTTTTGTTGTCAACTATTATTTATGTAATAATGATATTCATGACATCATATATTATTTGATATCATTTTTGTTTTATTCCACTTATCATTTATCAATTTATTTAATCGTTGCGGATAAAAATATAATAAAAGTGAGATATATGAATTACGAAAAGAACTTAAGTTACGCAATTATACTAAACCCATCTAATTTTTGTTAATAATTTTTTTTCAAGATTTCACAACATTAAATGTGAACTTATTACTTGAATTATCAAGATATATATAACTTTAATCATTCTGTTAATACAAGTAAACATTACTAATGTTCAATTAACAAAACGTGTTTTGTGTGAGAACAACTCATGGAATCTCCCTACCAAGATTAGTTATGAGAAAAGCGAAATTAGGTAAATTTTACTAGATGGGAGAAAGCTCTGTCCCTTACGTAACACAATAGATTGTAAAATTAGGTAAATTTTATTAAAAGCAAAGAAGGTTTCATTAAGTTTTAACTTCAACTTACCACCACGCAAATAAATCAATGCCCCTTACTTAATACGAGTTGAAAACTTAAAATTTCTTTGTGTATTGCGGATCTCTAAGGAATTTAGATTACTGGAAGATACACCAAAAATATAATCTTAGAAATTATTAACAATTTGTTGGTTTAAATAATGTATATTAAATTCCTCTATTTATGTCAAAAAAATCCTTTTAATTAAGGTTTTATGTAAGAATCTTTGTGAACAAAATGTAGTTTTTGATAGACGTTAATGGAAGGTTTAAAAAAAGAGTGTTTCTATTGAACCCTTCAGAAATGAGGGGTTTTGGAACCCTTAACATGCTGTCCACTTTTTTAAAAGACACGTGGACCATATTTACACATAATATATTATATAATTTTAATAATTCTAATTTTTTAAAATTATAAATTAACCCCTTATTTCTTCTTTATTATTTCCTCTTCTAAAATTTCCCCATCTTAAATCCTCTTAACCTAGATCCTGCACCTCCTCTTAACATTTCCTTCCTTCCTTTCCAACACTCCCTTCGCCATTGTTCACAAAGACTCAGTGCAACCTTTCCTCTTCAGCCTTTAGAAGCCGTCCCACCCTCTTCTATTTTCGTCTCCTCTTGGTGGAAGTTTCTCGAACCCTTCAACGCCCCTACCTTGGTATCAATATCGTTACTCTGAAGCTGAACGATCTCTCAACAGATTGAGGAGCTTCAACTCTTATCCCGATCTCCGCCAACTTGTCCCCACCGATGAACACTTTCACTTTCATAATGATACTAGCCTTTTCCCCCGAGAACAGAAACCGAGACTCGATTTTGAGGAAGATCATGATATTGGTATTGAGAATGTCGCCGTCGTGCCTTCTCAATCACCGCCGCCTACACCGCCAGAACATCAATCAGAAGTTGTTCGAGGAAATGTATAGCCAATCTATCAAGCAGAACCAGTCGAGAAACGTAAAGTAATTACAGAGAATTCTGAACTGCCACAGTCGCAATCGTCGTCGTCTCCTCTGTCGCAATCGATACCAAAAGTTGTTCGTAGAAATGTCAAGCGGTATGAAGCAGAAATCATCGAGAAACACGAAGAAATTGCACAAAATTTATTTCTGAAGGGTTCCAACCAAAGCATGATCTTGTGAAATGCAGATATTTCCAACTGAATCAGTAGATGGTAGTTATGAGACTGCTACATACAATAATATCTTGAACCAAGGATCACAAGATGGAGTTAACCCCTGTACGTAACAGTAATTCAAAACTGTAGAAGATGTAGCTCAGGCGAGAGAGGGTCTCGCTCAAGCGATACTACCCATGCATCAGTTGTTGGCCACTGGAGAAAATTCGCCCGGGCGAGTAGGGTCTCGCCCTAGCGAGATCGAGGCACTTAGCTACTAGGTCATTTTCGCTTGGGCGTAAGGCCTTGGGATATGGTACTCGCTCACGCGACTCAGTCTATGTTGGATTCGAGACGATTCTCGCCCACGCTCGCTTGTCTCGCCCAAGTGAATCCTGAGGATCTCGCTCAAGCGGGATGGGGCTCGCTCCAGCGAGACGGTCCCTGATGCTCCTTTTCTTCCTCTCGCTCAGTATTTTCCATGGCTCGCCCAAGCGCTCCACTCGGCCTCGCTCAAGTGAGTGTGACTCTCGCTTGAGCGAGTGCTGCTCTGTTTCCCTATTCTGCATTGTTTTGATTATTCTCCTTTTCTTTTGCACCAAATATTTTACTATAAAGTTAGTATATCAATATTTTTACTACATCAATAGTTTTTGTTTGATATTCAATGTAGATGAAGGATACTTGGAGGATACTGTTGCTCGCCAATATGAAGTATTGATCTTTGGTTGCATGATTCAGTTACAAAGGTTCACATACAGCCAAGTGATTGGGATTGCCGCCTTGAGTTCAAGTTCTACAACATTGAAGAGGGAGGTCCATGTACAAGAAGAGGGGGGTTATGTGGGTGTTGGGGCTGTATTTTTTTCATTATTTGCTTGTATGCCATGGTTTTTCATTATCTGCTATAAGCAGTCTCTGGAAGGGGAATGCAGTAGGTTTAGTTGATGGTGCTTTATGCTAGTTACTGCTCCAATCATTGCTGAATGACACCAAAGATCAGGGTCGGATTCTATAGAACAATGTTGTAAAGAGTGGCTCATTGTATCTTATGTGACAACAAAATGTTCCATATGCAATAAAGAGGTTTTACTTCATTGTTAAGTAAATTTTCTATCAACTTCATCTTAGCTTGATCACAACAGTCTCTTATTATCATTATGCGGTCCACACTCCAACAGTGTTGGTATACATAGCAGGTTGTTATGCAGTCTGCCAAGCTAAGTGGCTCAGATCTGTCCTGGAAGAGTTGAAGGTAAATGTGAAGATTCCTATGAAGCTGTTGGTGGATAACAAGTCTGCAATTAATCTAGCAAATAATCCTGTTTCACATGGAAGAGTAAGCATATCGAGACTAGGTTTCATTACTTAAGGGAGCAAGTGAGCAAAGGTTTTATCAAACTTGAGCATTGTCCTACTGAAGAGCAAGTAGCAGATTTCTTAACTAAACCTGTTGGTGGGTGTTAAGCATTGTCTTGTATAAATAGGTCCTTGTATTGTGGGTCCTTGTATTGTATAATTGATCCAATACCCCATAGTGTTAAGCACTAAACCATTTGTATTACCAATCACTAATTCATTTGTGAACAGAGCAAAACTGTATTGAAACTCTAAACTTCAAGGAACAGAGTTAGTAATATAGGTTCCCATAAATAAAAAATAGCAGTACGAAAGGAAAGAAAGACATAATCAATTATAATGAGAATAGAGTGTTAAAAAACAACCATTTATATAGCAATACGGAAGGAAGGATTCCTGACCATCCAGTGCAAAATACATTAAAACAACCCTAAAAGTGTTAAATATATACATTGGAATCCCAAAATACTAAAAAAATAGAACTCAAATGGTATTTGACGCAGATGATGATGAAACATCCTCATCATCCAGTTCGTCATTCAGCCTGCTATTCTCGGCCTTGTAATATTCGACCAATTCAGTGTAGTGGTTGACTGCCTTTTGCATCCGAATGTTTTCCTCTTTTAGGGATGCATTTTCAAGTTCAAGTTCCTCGGTACGCTTCACCAACGAGGGAACCAAGTCAACGTCGACCGCCCCAGTCCTCTTCACCATGTAGAGAAGGTTTTGCTTTGCCTTACAAACGGCCGCATACTCATTCTCCTGTTGTTTCAACTTCAGTTCCGCCACATCCTTTCCGAGCTTCTGCATGTCAGCATCCTCTCTGAACCTCTCGACCTCTTCAGCTTTTCTGGCGTCCCTCGCCAGTAACTCCTGTTCAACCTGATCGAACACGTGCATTTCGTATGCACTGCGAAGTACGTTGATGAGTTCTGCTATGGTCAGGGATGCGTAATCGGGTCCGGATGAATGGGAGTTGGCCATCAGAGTTTCGGAGAGAGTGTTAGAAATGCCGGTTCTTTGGGATGGTCTGGGGTTGATGAACAGGGGTGGAACGTTAGATATTTATCATGAGAAGCCCAAAGGATTCCGAGGGTCTGGTTATGGAGGGAAAGTCTATTCATTTATGCATGAACTATGCTGTATTTAATGGTTTGGAAGTTGAGAGGTTATGTATGCAAAGTGTCTCGTGTCTGTTGATGCGTTCAGTTGGTACTTTCTCCAGGCACCCTTTCACTCTAATTTTCAATGCAAATTCAAAAATTCAAAAAATAAACTTAAAAAAATATTATTTGGCTTAAAAACCCGTTTATAATTATTATAACTTTAATTATTATTTTATTATAACTATTTTATTATAATTATTAGCTTAAGTATTATTTTACTATTATTATTATTATTAGTTTGAGCGAGACTCCACTCGCTTAAGCGAACGTAGTTCAGAAACATTGCAATTGCCTCTCGCTTAAGTGGACTCTTTTTCGCTCGGGCGAGACTACTCCAGTACCTAAATTCTTCCCTGTCGCTTGGGCGAGTCACACTCAGTTCAAGCGAAAAAGACACAGTACCAATCCCTTAGCTCAAGCGAGACTACGTCCGCTTGAGCGAATGTCCTCCATTAATCATATTCTCCCAATACTTACATATCTCGCTTGAGCTAAGGTCATACCCCTTGAGTGGGATTTGTCCAGAGGGCATATTACTGACACAGGACACTCTCGCTCGAGCAGTGAGGTTTACAAGGCATTGCTTAGAGCATACTGTATGATAAGATATGTAATGTTGTTGTTAATGGTTATGTTATGGGTGGGCAATGGCACGTGGCTGGCATTGCATTTGAAAACATTAGATAAACTAATGTAGCAGGTTGTTCGAAGCATTGCATTGCATGATAAAAGAAGAACAATTTACTAAATTTCAGCACGAGAGAATTAAATTATTTGAACTTTAAGAGAGCAATGCTTTTTTTTGTTTCTTTTAGCTTTTGTTATCAATTAAACCAAAGTTTGCTCATGGAAAGTGAATATATGTGACAGAATTGTAAATAGGACATTACACAACCAGTGTTGGATCAGTGTTGATGGACATCCCAATACAACTAACTAGTTGTGGATGGTTACAATGAAGCACTCCAAATTATATGGGCCACCAAAATACGCAAAAATAATTATGTCAATAAAATATATGACGCCATCCACTCCAAGAAATCCCATAAGCTTCCAATCTATATCCTGACTAGATTCCTCTTCCTATCTTCCAGCATTTTCCAGTTGTCAAACGCTAGTTGGATGACTGAATCTCTTAACAAATTGTATGGTTTCAATACCAAATCAAGTGCAATACGCATTCTTGTAGCATCATTCACCTGTAAAGGTACACACAATTTGAATTTTTATTTCTTCATGATATGGACAGAATTAGATTAAAATAAGCTATTGAACCTACTAACTTGGATCTTATAACTAGTAGATAGCTGGCAGTCAAGCATCCATTGACAAACCCAAACCCCGCAATCATTGCTGACAAGTAATTAAAAAAAAAATAATCAATTAAACAGGAGAATTATTGAATGAGAATCACAATCATGTATTTGTCATCAACTTTTTAAGTCATATAGATAGCATACGAAGTAGGTCGTTGTTCTCCGATGTCAGAAGGCACCCTAATCTTGAAATTTGCGACCAATGGTCGTACAGTCCCTGGAGACTCATAAAACGAATCATCCTTTAGCATCTCCTCAATGTATATTCCCTGTGAGTCAACAGAAAAAAGTGAATATATGCAGATGTTCCATTCTATAAACTAATTTATAAATCTTATTAATACGCAAGCATATATGTCAACTGTAGGATGTAGATAAATCCTAATGATGTATTGCTGACAGATACCAAAGTTTAATTCAAAATTCAACTACAACTCCCTCATGCAATGCCTCATTCTAGAAAATTTAATAGTTCACTTTTACCATCAGTAAAAATATAAATGCAGGCATCAGGTATACAAGACTATGTCTGCAGATATGTTATAAATAGATCAACAATCTGTTTGGTGTTAAAAGAGCTGACCAATTTCATTATGGCAAGTTCCCTCCATCTGGAGCTCAACTTGCATGGTTTTGAATCCAGCCAGATCAATTGTTCCTCTTTCATATCAACCACAAGCAAAAACCAGTGCATGTTTCTTTCATTTATAGGCACAAATATCTACAAATGAAAAAAACATTAAAACAAAATCATAATATTGTCATAACTTTTTAACACAGGAATCTGGATCAAAGATATACCTTGTTCAAGGTCTCAACTTTACCCATATGTGGTTTTTGATAGAATTCCATAAGAGAAGAAACTGATCGTCTGCCCTCCAATGCATATTGCTGAAAGATTAATATTTGTATTAGCAAAAATTACTACACCAGTAAGATTTAACACTTATAAATGGAGTAGCCATTACCGCAAATGTTGTAGGAAAAAACCAACAGGAAGAGTACCCACACAGTGTTTTTTCTTGGTATGTTATTGAGTCTGCGACAAGATTTATTACCTGTATATGTGACCAAATTTAATTTTCCATAAGAATGTGGCAACTGTGAGTTCTAAAGGATATATGCAGAAGAAAATAAATTGTGACATACCTCTTGATCTAAACAAGTTTTTGGCATTAATGTTTTGAGTGTTTTCCTATCACCCGATGTTGTTCCTCTGTTGATCAAGACTTCATTGCTGTATAAAAAAATACTAGGTATATAAATTACGTCCTACAAAGGAAAATGGACGATAGCATGCTTCAATACACTCTAACCTTTGAGATGTCCCATCCTTATTTGTACCAAAAATGTATGCAGCTACAGCCGCCTCTATCTCATCAAGAAGCATTTGTTTTGGAGGCTTGAATAACACAGGAATCCACTAAAAGAGAGAACACTCAATTAATATTGTAACAGTGTGCCTATGGAAAGTTTGAACATTAAAAAACTAAGTAACATGTTGAACAAGGGTTTCCATCATTACCTCCGGCACAGTCACACTAGCATTCCTAACATGTCTTGATGAGTGTAGTGGTTGATTATTCATGAAGTAGCCAGGCTCTGGCATTTCTTTTCGTGGTGTGAACAACTTCCTCGCTCGTTTCTCTTGTGGTTTTGGTTGGGGTTCATTAATATTTAATGGTTTGATACCAGTATCAATAGGGGAATTTGTTTTTGGTGTTTTGATATTGAACAGTTCTGGTGGATATTGTACTGGGACAAAAAATGGAGGGAATACTATTGGGGTATAGTTAGATGTACCAATGTTATTTGTCGTATTTGTGGTATTTGGACTTGGCAGACCCATTGGAGAGAGAGGCCATGGGACAAAGAACGGGTGAGATGCTGGTGAAGGATGGTTAGATGCACCAACCATGGTATTGTTTGCAAACATCCATTTGTGAAAATTATTGATTGCATCCATGTAACTTGCAAATGCCTAATACGTATGTAAGAGGAAAAATAGGAATAAATTATCATCGAATCAGTTAGAAGTTCACATTCCCATTAAGTAAGATATTGAACCTGATGATCTCTGATGGTATCATGACGTCCAGCAGAATTATGAGCAGCTTCCAAAGCAGGAGAACTATGAGCATCATGAGGTGCAGCCGAATTATGAGCACCTTCCAAACCAGCAGAGTTATAAGCATCATAAGGTGCAGGAGATTTATGAGCAGCTTCCAAACCAGTTGACTTGTGAGCATTATGACGAAAAGGAGAAGTATAAGAGGAAGATTCCTTGTTTAGGCTTGAAATCAGCTGAGGGGTGCTACTATAAACATTGACATAATCAAAAAGCCAAATCAATATGAACACTTAAGTAACTTTATTCAAAATCACAGTATATTAAACATGTATTCTGTTACCCATACATGGAAGTAATGTCAATAAGGTCCTTTATCATCTTCTTTTTAGGCCTACGTCTTACAGTGGGTTGTGGAACCTTGGGGTCTTTCTTCATGTTTTTCGGTCCAGGTTTTTTCATGGTTTGGTTTGACATTAGAGAAACAAGTTGTTAGAGAAACAAGATATGAGGAAAATTAGGGTTAGGTTATGATTCTTAATTGGTAAACAATCACATTAAAGAGATTTTACATAAGGCGCTTAGTTGATTCACATTCTAATAAATTCACAGGCTACGTAATTGGAGGTGTAATCCCCAGTATTCCTAATACTGCATGCCTGATGCTTCGTCTTCCTTGCTGTGATAACTGTCGACGGTTGTCCATTGAGGAAAAAAAGGCGCGCTACAAACCCTTCAAATTGAAGGGGCGCTATAAACATTCACATACAGCAGGCTCGGTGCTCCATTGACTGCATTTAATGTCACGCGTGAATTTGTCGGCCATGGAGAACCATGCTTCAATATCGAATTATTAATTACTTCCTGGGAATCTGAGACCTGCTCTTAATAACTTTCCAGTTGCTAGTTATCATGTTAAAGGTCTTCGTATTGCATGGTCAAGCTCGCATGCAACAGCAGGAGGGCAATATGGGAAGCTAGCATTTATTTATTATAATCACATAAGTTTATCATTCAATAAAACATATATTAGTTAGTATCCTTAATTAACTTATTATCCTTTCCTTAATTATGTTACATTTTATATAGTTTTATTATATTTTTTTAATTTAATAAAACATATACTATTATCCTTAATTATCTTACATTTTATATAATTTTATTATAATTTTTTAACTTAGTAAATAACCTATGTAAAGGTGGTAGGGGTACAAACCCTACGGTGATTACGTGGTATATGGTTTAGGGTTAACCACCATCGGGGTTAATGCCTACTACAAAGGTGGTAGGGGTACAAACCCTACGGTGATTACGTGGTATATGGTTTAGGGTTAACCACCATCGGGGTTAATCACTACAAAGGTGGTAGGGGTACAAACCCTACGGTGATTACGTGGTATATGGTTTAGGGTTAACCACCATCGGGCATAACCACTACAAAGGTGGTAGGGGTACAAACCCTACGGTGATTACGTAGTATATGGTTTAGGGTTAACCACCATCGGGGTTAATCACTACAAAGGTGGTAGGGGTACAAACCCTACGGTGATTACGTGGTATATGGTTTAGGGTTAACCACCATCGGGGTTAATCACTACAAAGGTGGTAGGGGTACAAACCCTACGGTGATTACGTGGTATATGGTTTAGGGTTAACCACCATCGGGGTTAATGCCTACTACAAAGGTGGTAGGGGTACAAACCCTACGGTGATTACGTGGTATATGGTTTAGGGTTAACCACCATCGGGGTTAATCACTACAAAGGTGGTAGGGGTACAAACCCTACGGTGATTACGTGGTATATGGTTTAGGGTTAACCACCATCGGGCATAACCACTACAAAGGTGGTAGGGGTACAAACCCTACGGTGATTACGTAGTATATGGTTTAGGGTTAACCACCATCGGGGTTAATCACTACAAAGGTGGTAGGGGTACAAACCCTACGGTGATTACGTGGTATATGGTTTAGGGTTAACCACCATCGGGGTTAATGCCTAATACAAAGGTGGTAGGGGTACAAACCCTACGGTGATTACGTGGTATATGGTTTAGGGTTAACCACCATCGGGGTTAATCACTACAAAGGTGGTAGGGGTACAAACCCTACGGTGATTACGTAGTATATGGTTTAGGGTTAACCACCATCGGGGTTAATCACTACAAAGGTGGTAGGGGTACAAACCCTACGGTGATTACGTGGTATATGGTTTAGGGTTAACCACCATCGGGGTTAATCACTACAAAGGTGGTAGGGGTACAAACCCTACGGTGATTACGTGGTATATGGTTTAGGGTTAACCACCATCGGGGTTAATGCCTACTACAAAGGTGGTAGGGGTACAAACCCTACGGTGATTACGTGGTATATGGTTTAGGGTTAACCACCATCGGGGTTAATCACTACAAAGGTGGTAGGGGTACAAACCCTACGGTGATTACGTGGTATATGGTTTAGGGTTAACCACCAAGTAATAAATTTTAATTTTTATAAACTATAAGTTATTGAATTAGAATAATTTTAGCCCATTTAACATTATTCAACTATAACTATAGTTTACTATTTTCATTTTTAGGACTTAAATTTTAATAAATTTATGTATAACTTAGTAAATTTTAATTTTTATTAACCCGTATAAATTTTTAATCGTGAACTATTAATTTAAAAGAAGTAGACGTTTATTTAACTATAACCTTCCATCTTCTAAACCGCTTATATAAGTCTCTTCCTCTGCTCTGCCTGAACCATCATTATTTCACTATCTAACCAGAACCCGACAGACTTCTGACATCCCAAGCCATTTCTTTGTCCCGAGCCATCCCAAACATGTCGAACTCTGCTTCCAGCGGACCCAACTACAAGTCAATGACCACATCGGAGTTGATGACAGTACTCCGAAGTGCATACGAGATGGAGGTATTTGACCAAATTGAACTGGAGTTGATGGCGAGAGAGGCCAAAAAAAATGATGATATTGTGCAACTAAGACAGGAGGTTGAGATGCACAAGGTTGGAAAGGCGGTTGCAGAACTCAACTTGAAGCAACGGGAAGAGGAGTACACAGCCCTGATAAACGCAAAAGAAACACTCTCCAACTGCATCCGAAGGAGTGGGACAGTTGACGTCGACGTCATTCCATCCTTGGTCGCCACTAACGAGGAACTCGAAAAAAAACATGCAGCCCTGACGAAGGAGAATAATCGGTTGCAATTGGCAGTCCAGCATTACACAGAGTTGATCAAATATTACCAGGCGAAGAATAATAGGTTGATGGGAGAAGAGGAAGATGAAGATGTTTCATCATCCTCTGGATCTAATACCAGATGAAGTGTTTTTTTTTATCAGTGCACAAACAAGTTTATTTTGATTCTCTGTTTAGTGTTTTTTATATTCTGCTTCACAAATGGTACAATCTGTTCTCATTATTGGTTTTTATTATTTTTATGTTACATATTGCTTCACAATTCGCCCAGGCGAATCAAAACATGGCCCAAGCGAGATATAGTAAATTAGACAATGGAGTATTCTCGCTTAAGCTACATCCGTTTCGCTCCAGCGAAGTTGCAAAACGTTAACCAAAAATTCAAGTTTCAAATTACTTCACAATTCACCCAGGCGAATCAAAACATGGCCTAAGCGAGATATAGTAAATTAGACACTGGAGTATTCTCGCTTAAGCTACATCCGTTTAGCGCAAGCGAAGATGCAAAACGTTAACCAAAAATTCAAGTTTCAAATTACTTTACAATTCGACCAGGCGAATCAAAACATGGCCCAAGCGAGATATAGTAAATTAGACACTGGAGTATGCTCGCTTAAGCTACATCCGTTTCGCTCAAGCTAAGTTGCAAAACGTTAACCAAAAATTCAAGTTTCAAATTACTTCACAATTCGTCCAGGCGAATCAAAACATGGCCCAAGCGAGATATAGTAAATTAGACACTGGAATGTTTCCAAAAAAAAAAATAAACAGAATTAGATACTGTCGATATTTCGTTTAAGCGAATTATAAATAGCTTGAGTGAAGTAAGTATGTAAGCATCAGATACCACTTCCCCCTTATTTCGCTACAGCGAAGAATCTTCGCCCAAGCGAAATAAAAAGCCTTTCAGTTCTAGAAATTTTAATTCGCTGTAGTGATTGAAGTTTGACCGGGCGAATTTAAGCGGCACGGTTTTAAAAGGCTTTTAAACTCATTTGGTAGGTACAAGCTTAAAACCTCTCCCCAGCGAAATTTTCTCCATTTCCCTCTTCGAATTTAAGGATTTGCACCGCTTCATTCTCTCTCTTTCGTTTAGGGTTCGAGTTTTCTCAAGCATCACCAGGTAAGTACATTTCCTCTCTTCTAGATAACATGTTCTCTTTTCATCTCCAGTATACACGTATGTATGGGAAGCATGTTATCCCCTTTTCTAGTGTATATTTGTTTGAATCAACACTCGAAGTTGAGGAATTGTGTATATTCATTGTGGTTAAGTTGCGACACTTTTATTAGCACACATTGGCTATCGACCTTTACTCTGTTTCAATGAATACTCCAAAAAGGTCATCGTAACAATGATGCTCTTGCTTTTTCAATTTTGATTGTGTAGGCATCAATTATAACTTTAAGTGCTCTGTTTTATTAGGCCTCAAACAATGCTTACATATTAATATGGTATATTATTGCTTAATTTGTTTACAGGAAATGGTTCGCACAAAGAACGCAGGTGAAAGACAAAGAGGCCAAGAGAGGGCCGCTGAACACAGGGACCGAGGAAAACGGAAGCGAACGTCTGACTCCTCCCCTCCACCACAACAGAAATTCAGGAATAAGGAAATGGAAAAGAGATATGGCAATATACAGCACTGGACAATCCTCCCTGAAAGAAGAGTTGACTTGCGAGAAGGTGAATGTGATGAGTTCATCAATCTGCTAAGGAGAAGAAAATGGCTGAGGGTCGCTAACCCAAGTGTTAAGTATGATCCCGAAGTGGTTAAAGAGTTTTATGCAAATGCCTGGTGGGTTGAGGGCACCATGGATAGGAGAGCTTGGGTCCGAGGAAAATGGGTTTCCTATACCAGGGACACCATCAATGATCATCTTGGAGAAATTCTGAATTTGGAAGAAGGTGAACTATGCACTTATGGAAGACTCAAAAAGGAGCGTCACATATACCAGACTGACAATTTAGAACGTGCCTTATGTCTCCCAAACCACCATCTGCATAGAGGGGCAAATCAGCAACCAACCAGGTTACTTAGGAAGGACATGTCTATGCTGACGAGAGTTTGGACAGCATTTCTCCTAGCAAATATTGTTCCAAACGCTCACGTTTCAGACCTACCTATGCCTAAATGTGAGCTCCTCTATTGCATTTTGGAGCCACGGATGTCCGTAGACCTGGCACAGATCCTATCTGACGAGGTTTTCAGATTTGCTCAGCAAAACCCCAAGACTACCATAGCTGATGCAAAACCAAAGGGAACTCTTGGTTTCCCTGCTTTCATTACAGGTCTGTGTGCAGCTCAGGGAGTAGATGTGGAGCCCACCACCCCCATTCGACCTTCCATTGATAAGCGATTCATTGACCAGAATTGCAGAGTCCAGACAACCCCATCAGCAGAAGAGGCATCACTACCACCACCCCCACCATCCTCTCCACCTACCGACCCTATCCTCCTCACACACCTCACCCACATACAAAAGCAGCAGGCTGCACTTCACCGAGGCTTGATGTACATGTACCGTGCCAGCTACTATAGCCACCCAGCGGGACCTTTCATGTCACCAGGGGAGTTCAAAACTCGAGTTGCTTGGCCTGGGGATAGTCCTATCTTTCCAGAGGAGGAGAGGCCAGCAGCTACAGCTGAGCCGGTAGTAGCTGCACCACCACCACCAGCACCATCAGTATCACAACTAGCACCAGCACAATCATTTGAAGCAGCAGAGATACCAGTCACAGCATCTTCTTCCGCACCAGAGTCACAACCAGCTGGCACACAGACTCAGGAGCAGCAGGAGGCTGAGGACAAAGAGAACGAGGAGAAGCTTGATCGAGTAGTCACCAACATCCTGATGTCGTGTGATTGATCAGTCTCTGTAGTAAATTTTAAACTTGTAGTTTAGTTAGACGAATTGAAGCAGAATACAGAAACTGTCATTTGTAAATAGTTAAGGTGTCTTTCATCTGTTATGCAGTTGTGTATATTCAATGGTTAATTTAGATCAAAGCATTGTGTATATTCGATGGTTAATTAGTACTGCCAAATCCTAAATTTTAGTGTATTTTCTGGTAAAATGAAGAAGAAAGAAGAAGGGAAAAGGAAAACAGAAAGCTAAACCCAGATCTCTTAAGTTAAGGGCACACAATGATCCGCTCAAGCGATGGTACATATCGCTTGAGCGATTCAAATCGCTGGAGCCAAATAAAGGCTCAAGCGAGAGTACTTCACCCAAGCTAAAAGTCCCCACAAAGCAAAAACACTGGCTTCGCTCAAGCGTCGCAAGAAATAAACTTAGCGAAATTCATCCAGTGAACTCATTAATGAAGTAGCTTGAGCGAGACTAGTACGCTCAAGCGAAATACGTCCAAAATCTAAATATGTAGCACTTCGCTGCCAGATATTGACAGAGAATACGCTTTTCTTCTTCTTTAAATTTTTCTTGTATGTATATGGCTACCATGAGTAGCTAAACCTTTCATTGGGATTGGAGGTAACCAATTGATCCGGATCAATACGTGTATCATATTCATGTAATGGATGATTATGTTTTATGATTCTTGTTTTTTCATTTCACACTCATTGCTTGAATCTGCTTGATCAAAATTTTCTTCATTTAAGTTTGCGGGTTTGCGGTTGTTATTGGGAGATAGCTATCGAAAATCGATCTAAAGGAAAAACTTATTACGTCAATTGATTAGGAACAATATACCGTGTATCGGGAGGTGAGAAAGGCGAATCTAAATCCCAGTTTCTAAACTCTGTCATTTCACTTATCTAAGTTATATTTGTGCTTTATGCATTTCTTGTATTATTTTTTTTAAGATTAACCACATGAAAACAATTTCTTGTATCTAACTCCTCATACACATTCTCACTGACCTTGTACAGATCCAAATGTCTCTATGCCAAGACACATGCACATCAAATTATAATGATAGTCTCCCTAATATATACAATAATCCTAAGTGCATTCAGCACACACACTCATACTGCAACTCATCAAACAAACTAATTTTCTGATCTTTGCAACTTCACCCCGTATAATTGTTACTTCCTTCAGATCATACTCTGCCGTCACTTCATTCAGTCATTATGCATTGCTAAACATAGAACACAAAAGAAAAAAGGTTAAATACCAGTACTTAAACTTCAAACAAAATGATCATTGGACAAACTTACAAGTGTTGACATCATGTTGTGTCCCTTGGTTCAAGACGTTATTGTTGTATGTAGCAGTCTCATAGCTACCACCTGCTGATCCACTTGGAAATATCTACATTTCATAAAATCATGCTTCAAAAATAATAAAACAAATAAAACTAACAACTTATACAGCATCCTAATTTATCCATTGATTAATATTCAGTATTGTCATTTTACCTGTGGCCATTGGTAAATGGATGGTGGTGCATTTGGTCCTTCAGGATACATGTGAGGTTGTGGAGGAAAATTATGACGTTGTGGAGGAAAATTATGAGGTAATGATGGATACCAAGGCACCCCGTAGTTAAAAGGTGGATACATGTATGCAAAATTATGAGGTTGTGGAGGAAAATCATGTCTCGGATGATGCTGCTGAGTAATCCCAGCGTTAACAGCATGGACAACATTCAGATTCTGCTAAATAAATAAAAACCACATCGTTAGCAAATACGAAGCTTTAGTATATTATTCCACAGAAATTAATTCACAGCAGTACCATAAATTACATACACTTGTTTGAGGGAGCTCTTGTTTCACTTTAACTTTTTTCTCAGGTGCAGCATTAGCCTCTCTGTCTTTCTTAATGGCTTTGCCACTTCTCTGTTTAGATACTTTCCTCTTTCCTTTAGGGTTCTCACCACCGTCTCTTTCCTGAGAGATATATTTAGATTTGGATAAATAAATCAACAAAATAAGTTTATCATAATATTACGCGCTAAATTATGTTAAGTACTTACATCATCATCTTCAGGTTTGTTACTGTTACTGTCAGGCTCTGTACATGACTTCTTAGCTTGTGAACTTTTATATAACTTCGCCCATCTTCTCCTCCTTCTAAAAGTTTTTTTCTTTGTTGGTGCACCTTTAGTCTTTGTAACAAAGGGATCACCGATACCATCAGTAAACACATTCTGCCTACCATGTGAATCAAACCGTTTCTGTACATCATGAATCAGCTTAAAGACTTCTTCCCTCACAAACTTAAAAACATCAGCACTTTTCCCACCAATGTCACATAGCATGTTACAGGCAGCAGATAAAGAACCACGCCTAGCAAAATACATTGTATCATACTGCAACTCATCAGAAGGGGTTGAAGATATTACCTCACTCTTAGCATGCTTTGACCACCGTTTACAAATTAAACTACTAGGTATATGGTCAATATTCTCATTTTTTATCACACAAATGATATGTGAACAAGGGATACCTCGAGACTCAAATAACCTGCAATCACAGAGAAATGATGACTTGAGGGTATCATGCACAACTACAACATCACTACCAGCCTTGCAATATTCACACATCCTAAAACACACTTTATGATTATCTACGACGCGATCAATCACATTCAATGCAATAGATCCTTCAATCTGATCCCTCACTTCTAAAAAAATCTCTTGTGTGTAAAGCTGGGCAGCTTCACGTTCAATCCTATGAAGAGAAGTGGTCATCACAGGTTCTGTGAATAATGACTTGAAATCTGCACACAGTTCGTTGTTCCTGTATTCCCGTAACACTTCCTCAAACTTCTGTAAGAAGGCAAAAAGACTATGTTTCCTCCTAACATATACCTTTATCATGGCATTCACAGCTTCACACTGAGATGTTGTCCTTATACGACCAAAAAACATATCACGGAGGTATGCAGTTGCCCAGCTCAGCTTCATATCATAAGTTTTGATCACCCATGGATTCTCACCCACTCCATGTTTACTCACCATGCTATGCCAAAATTCTTCAAACTCATCTGGGGTAAAATTAGCATACATTGCTTTTTGAAAATCCTGTAAAAAAGCGGAATTCTTCACTTTATCGCATGCATTTTTGTACAGGTGCCATGCACAAAGGCGGTGGGGGGAATTTGGAAACACAGCACGTATTGCCTCCCTCATAGAAGCATCTCCATCAGTTACCACAGCTTTGGGGTGCCTACCACGCATAGCTTTTACAAACATTTCTAACACCCACTTATATGTCTCAACTGATTCACATGAAACCAACGCGGCACCAAATATAACAATTTGAGAGTGATGATTACAACCAGAGAAGATCACTAGAGGTTTGTTATATTTGTTTCTCTTGTAAGTGGTATCAAAGGCAAGAACATCACCAAAACATTCATAATCAGATATGCATCGACCGTCAGCCCAAAAAAGGTCCTTTAGTTTACCATCTGCATCAGTTGAACATGTACAACTCATTAGCGGGTCATTGTCAGCCTTCCCTTGCAGGTAGCTCAATGCAGCTTTCGCATCACCACTCCTAATGTTGAGGTTTTTTCTCCCATCCAGATAGTTGTATAAGTCTTTTTTACAAAACCCAAGTTTGTTGTATCCCCCTTTTTGTGCCAGCAAGTACCCAATTATATGACAAGTTCTAACACCAGATGAGTGCAAACTATCAACTTGAGCTTTATCGGCGTCACCCATGACACGATTAGCAGGAATTAGGTGCGCATATTCAGCTGGATACAACACATGATTATGACTCTCAACAAAAGAAGTCACCTTCCACCTTGAAGTCTTGAGATCATAGTGTATTCTTAACTTAGCGCCACACTTAGTCCGAGTAATTACTCTGTGTGGCCTTTTCCTATCAAGCCTCCTAAAGTGCTTTTTATTTCTCAATCCTTCTCTGTTACACACAAATTGTCGCATCACAATGTTACCATGTTCATCCTTTGTGACATCGTCTTTTCTAATGACAAAGCCATGGCACTTGGCATAACTTTCATAAAAAGTATATGCCTCTTCTTCACTGCCAAACAGAATGCCACGAATCTGATCAGCACTCAGGTCCATTATATCCCTGTACTTATCAGGATTTGAAGCAACATCTGTATTTCATTTTTCGATGTGATCATCAAGCCCATTTTCACTCTTAATTTCCACGTTCTCATCACCATTGTCTTCACTGGTGTCATTAATATCTCTCTCACTGAACTTACAACCATCATCCAAACCCATAGGTGAACTAGTAAGACAATCCGCCATCTAATGGACTCTGTTGGCAAGGTCAGTTGGAGAGCCTAAACTGGCGACGATAGACACAGGCGATGTTAAGACTGCAGAGAGAACAACAGAGACAACAAAGAAGGAGAACGACACAGTAGCTTGTGAGAAAAAGGAACCTTGACTCTGATAGAGGTGTGAAACAGAGAGGGCAACAGAACAGTACCTTGTGAGAATGTCGAAGAAACCGACTGCGAATGTGATCACGATTCTTGACCTTGACAGTGGCAATCAACAACACTGACCTTTGAGCCACTCCAAAGTCGGTACGAACACGATGCTTGAAGGGAACAATGGCGAAGGGAGTGTTGGAAAGACTAGAGCGAGCACCTACGGAAGGATGAGCTTCTGAGGCTTTGAAAGGGGCCGCCGAGGAACAAGCACACAGGGGAAATGACAGAGGAAAGGGCTCACGGTTTAGGGAAGGTTAAGAGGATTTAAGATGGGGAAATTTTAGAAGAGGAAATAATAAAGAAGAAATAAGGGGTTAATTTATAATTTTAAAAAATTAGAATTATTAAAATTATATAATATATTATGTGTAAATATGGTCCACGTGTCTTTTAAAAAAGTGGACAGCATGTTAAGGGTTCCAAAACCCCTCATTTCTGAAGGGTTCAATAGAAACACTCTTAAAAAAATATACATCATGAAAAATTCACGTAACTGGATAGTTGCCAACGTTATCTCCACATGTCGAATGGTGAATGGTCATTAGGATATTCTCATCAATCCTCTCCTAGTTGACTACTCCACCATGGAACACCCCCTTAACCTTAACCTCTCTCTTCCACAAACACCATTACCTACACCACACAACCCAACCATAGACAGAGACGTTAGAAACAATAAAATCATATACATGCCATTTGTTCTAACCATAGTAGTAACCTATGAAGAACGCCAATTCTGAATCCTTTTGCTCTTTCTGAACCGGGTTTTTTTTTTCTTCTACTGAATGGAGCTCTCTTTGTCACTCACACCCTCTCCTTCAACTTCATCGCTTCCAGCAGCACTTGCTCACTGCTCCAAGCTTTGTGAATTTCAGCCAAGGAAGAAGAAGAAGCTTCCTTTGTTTGATGCAGCTAGGCTTTCAGTGCGCTGTGTTAAGGCTTCGGCCGAACGAACCGGTGATAGCATCGATGATGGAGAGACTCGAAGCGGGTTCACCAGCCCTGCTATGGAGGTCACCACATTCAATCGAAGTTTCAATGACGCTGACTTTCCCGTTTGGGAAAAGATTGGTGCTGTTGTTAGACTCAGCTATGGCATCGGTGAGTGAGGATTGATTGGGTGTATATGACATCACATAAACTTTTGAACTCCAATTATGCCTTCCCCTGTTTTGTGATTTTTTGTTCAAGAAAGGAAGTAAAAGTTTCTGCCTTAGGTTCTGGGGTCTAAAAAAGAAAATATACTTTCCTTTTCGTATTAAATCGAGGATTTTTTTCATTTGAGAAAATGGGAATTTGGATTTTATTTTAGTTGTTGTAAGTTGAAAGCTTGCTTTTCCTAGGATGGTTTTTTTGATGAATTGTGTGTTTCAGGGATTTATGGTGCCATGGCTGTTGCGGGGAGTTTCATATGTTCCATCACAGGAATTGACTCTTTAGGGGGTTTCCATCTATCATTAGATGCCATTTTGGAAGGACTTGGATATGCAGCTCCTCCAATTA
Organism: Clitoria ternatea; assembly: GCA_037962975.1. NCBI lineage: Eukaryota > Viridiplantae > Streptophyta > Magnoliopsida > Fabales > Fabaceae > Clitoria > Clitoria ternatea. Next base: position 17,246,922 of record CM075670.1, on the reverse strand, counting down.
TGGCCCTTCTATTTATTCTTGATGTAAGTTGGTTCCTTGGTTAATTTCAATTTTATACTATGATGTGATGATGAGTGTGTTTCTTTTATCTGTATTTCAACTTGTTTGGATTCCCATGCTTTGGTCCTTGAGAAAATGCATCACATCTTTTTACAATGTGGTGTCTTAGTTGGGAAATTTCGTAATAAAGGTTTATCGAACCTTTGTATAGAATAAGAAATCAAAAGAGGAAAGTGATCATTTAAAATGATTAATATGGCCTCCTTGTGATTTCCAATACGAGCACAACACAATTTTTAATAAAAATTTTCTCATATTGATTTTTTATCTGTACAAGGTTGCATAGATTAGATAAACCCTTGGAATAATGGGGAAACATGTGGGTTCACTATTTATTCACCTTGATATGAGCCATCATAAGAATCTACTTGCCTCTTTTGTATAACTTAAAATGAATTAATTGACATTTTTATCAATAGGATGAAGTTGTGAAGCTATCACCACATGCCCGTGCCATCAGAGATGTAGAGGATGAAGAACTGTGGAGCTTTTTCTATGGGATGTCCCCTTGGCAGGTGATTTGATGAAACTTGCTTGCTTGCTTTGACATAATGAGTTATTTCCAATGTTGTGCAATGATGAAGAACTATTTAATTGGGCTAACTTTACAGTTTATATTGATGGTTGCTGCAAGTTCAGTGGGAGAGGAGCTCTTCTACAGGGCTGCTGTTCAGGTTTGTTTAGAGCTTCTATCCCTTGTTTTGATTGTATTATATGCTAAAAGATGTCTGAAAAATTATTTTTGGACAAGCTTAAAATTTGGGAACAAAGAAATATGTACTTTGGGTTTGGTCCATCTATAAGGAATGGTTCTGAAAAAACTGTTGGTTCATTTCAGATGAATTAGATGTAGTACTAGTACTGTCTAACATGAAAGATGGTAGCTATTATTATAACTACTCTGAATAGTTCACCAATTGTTGGGGGATTATAATTTGGAACACTGCCTGTGAATGATCAAATTTCACACCATATGACCCACCTAATTCTTTGAAGAATCTAATATCACCATTCGATGTGTGTGTAGTTTTTGATTTTCTTCTTAATGAATGTTCAGATGGGGGAAAAACTAGTTTTCTTTTCTTTTTCTTTTCCCCTCCTAATATCTACATGTCCAGATTGATGCTAGAATCATTCTTATGCTGTTTGGTCCAAACTTGTCAGAAGATGAATAACTAGAGTTCTACAATAAAGACATATTCATTGTGAAAATTTAAGGAAATAGTTGTAGGCATCATACTATGTTTGAGCATGGAACTCTGTATCTTAGCTTAATCATCTATTATTGCAATTTTACAGGGGGCTTTGGCTGATATATTCTTAAGAGGCAGTAATCTTGTACCAGATGCTCAAGGAATGGCATCATTGGTATGTGTACCATTCTTTTCATGTTCTTATGTTATAAAGCTGAGCCTTGTTGCAATTTTGCTTCCTTGTATTACTTTTTTATGTTACAAGTATTGAAATGTACAAGGTTGATTCCAGTGAATAACATGATTTGTATGGTAAAATGCAGACAGGGGTACTGCCTCCATTTGTTCCATTTGCTCAGGCATTTGCAGCTGTACTTACAGCTGTCCTTACTGGTTCTCTCTATTATGTAGCTGCTTCTCCTAAAGGTTACTGTTTTTTAGTGCCCTTTTTACATTTTCCCTACTTTTCTTTTCAAACTCTTGTTAATGTTAAATGGTTCCTTTTTTCAGATCCTACTTACGTTGTTGCACCTGTTCTACAATCTCGATCTGGTCGTCAAGATTTGAAAAAGCTTTTTGAAGGTTCAACTCTTTCCTCTTCCAAGCTAAACATGATACTCCCTTTGTCCTACTTATGATATGAGACATCTTTATTATTCTTTTCTGTACTTTTTATAAACACTCTCTCTCTTGACATAAATGACACACCATAAGTTCACTTACCTTTTTTCCATTTTTTTTATTTTTTGGAATAATGGTAAAGGAAAAAAGACAAGTGTCAGGAAGGGAGAGAGTTGAGGTTCTCACACTTAATATGTCACTCATCTCTTTCCATGAATGTTAACAATAATTTTTAAGGCATAACAAAAATAATTGATAAATTTAAAACATTTAACTAAAAGCAGGATATAAGGGTTGTTATAAACCTTTTTATTTGCCTTCGGATTCTTACTAAAAAAACGAATAACTAGATTTTTTAACATGCTAGAAATTTTGGATTTTATAAAAGGACACGAGGGAGTAATCAATTCAATTCTCTCATTATTTTAAAATTCTTCATCAACAAATGTATATTCTTCAGGCTTATGCATTTTCTACATATGGTGTCTTAATCTCATGATCTCATCTCACCTACTATCTGTTTTCTGTTTGCAGCATGGTATGAGAAACGGCAAATGAAAAAAATCTATTCCCCACTCCTAGAAGGCCTGCTGGCACTCTACCTAGGTTTCGAGTGGATCCAAGTAATATTAATTACACATTTTTTTAATTTAAAAATTTGTTTCATAGTTCGTCTAACATTTCAGTGGTGGAAATTAATTTGTTTTTCTTTGGTACGTGACAGACTAATAATATTCTTGCTCCAATTATCACACACGGCATATACTCCACTGTGATATTGGGACATGGCCTTTGGAAGATACATGACCACAGGCGTAAACTACGTCAAAGAATCCAACAGCTAAAATTAGAAGAAAAAAACTCCAAGTAGATTTTGAACATTTGTCTAAAACAAAATTGTATATGTATTAGAGTTGTTGTATAAAGAGAATATATGTATACTTATGTTAGTTGAGCTCTCGTACATAAAGAATATGCAGGTTTTGATTACAGCAATTTCGAAATAAGAGTTGTAACAGTTTTTTTCCTAATAAATGAGATAATCCAAACGTAAGTTTTTTTCGTCAATAAAATGTGACGATAATTTTTGTTTTGTATTAAAGAAGTGATTTTTCAGTGCATATAATCTGTTCCAAGTTCCAACTACAATCTTGGCCGATTTTTAGGGTTGTGTTGTGTCTAAATACTTAACTGGAGCTAACTACAGTTAGTACATGTGAGAAAAGAGTCAAACGGGTTGGTTTTAGGGTGGTTTCGGTTAAAATCAGTTGTTATTTCAGTTCTGGAAATAAATCTTGTATGCATACATGTATATATACACGTATACAAATATATAATAAAATATTCACAACTCATTAAAAAGTCTTGTAATTACAGCACGAAATTAGGGATGACAAAAAAATTCGCGCCCGTAGGTAATCTACGGGTTACCCGTAATAGATACCTGTATATTTGCTAAACAGTTAGATAGTGCTATCACACTATCCGTCCCGCGGGTACTCATTTAATTATTATTATTTATTTTTTATTAAATAAATTTAAATATCTAAGTTTTTTTATTTTATAATGCGATAAACAAAATTTAATATTTTGCAATGATAATACTTTTAATTTATGAAGTTGTAATGTATGATATAATATTAATTTGAATTATAATATACTAAAATAATATTATATTTAGTACATCATACCATATTTTCTTCTTTAGTATTATTTTATAAAAATAATAAATATTCATAAATATTCGTGGGTGCCCGCTACCCGACCCGCAAATACCCATTATCCACGGGTAGCGGTAACATACTACTCACACCCACCCCGTCCCATTGACATCTTTATATGGGACCTGACCTATTGTTAATATTCTTTATGTTTTGTATATTGGTTTTTTTAAAATTGTATAAAAGAATATTTTTATACGGTTGATGTAAAATATTAATTTTTTATAATTTTTATACTGATTATTATACCACTTATCTCAAATATAAAAAATAATTTTACAATTTGATTACTAAAATAACTAACATAAAGAACATGAAACATTTGCCTAACCTAAAACGAAAGTCAAAAGTTTGTGAAATTCTCATGCATTAAATATGATGCACATTGATATTGATATTGGTATTTTTTGGATTAGGATTCTTTTTATCATCTTCATTATCTATTTTTTTATTAGTACTATATATCATTGTATTGACAAAATTAAATAATAAAACTTATTGATTATTTTTACATTAATTTATTACATTAGTTATTTTTATAATTTGAGTAAAAAATAATATTTTTTACACTGCTTATTAAAATAACTAGTGTAAAAAAATTTACACCTGTTAAAAAAATACGTTTTACATCGTTATAAAAAATTTATACTAATTACTTTTATAACCAATGTAAAAAATATGATGCAAATGATCCAAATCCAATCAAATGGTCTATATTATGTTGGAGAAAGATGAACGAAATATGATGGAAAGTATATAAATCCATATTTTTTATCCATTTGGTTTTCAGTTAAAAGAATAAACTTTGAATGCTCAGAGGTTAGATGTGGTGATGGATGGGAGTTGGATGACACTAGTCGTCTGGAGGGGCATGGAACAAAGAGAAGTGAGATAGTTCTCGCCACTAGTGATGATGCGAAGGTTTTGTAATGAGCTAAGAAGCCATTGTGAAATGTGCAATGTCTTGTCTTCGGCCTTTCTTGCCTCCCTCTCCCACACCGTCGTCATCTCCTCTACCTTCTCCGCTCACATCGACCTATTCGCTTAGTTCCCTTCCCTTCTTCAACAAGCTCCATCTTATGTCTCCTCGGAAGATGATGCTCTCAGAGGATAATGTCGACGAAGACAGAAAGGGATGATGGTAGCGACAACGGATCTTTTGGTTAATAGAACTCTTTTTCCTTTTTTACGCAGGCCAAACTGACTTGACTATTGGATAAAATTATTTAGTTTTTACCACTTAGTAGTTGTTTCTATCTGTTAGGCACCAAGCGTTATATTTACCACGTCTTTAGGAGAAAGTTCAGTTTTTATGTAGTTTTGTTTTATTTGCTATTCTGTTCCTATTTTTATGGTCTAGTTTGTTTTTGATGTATTCCTATTTAAAGACTTATTGTTGATGAATGAAGTGTGTTATTTCTCCTTATAACATCCTGAAATTTAATTTCATGGGATAAATTAAGGAACTGGGGATTAAATAAATTGTTCCACTTAAATTAAAAATTTAAATAGCCAAATCCAATTGTTCACACACAGAGGTTGGAGCACAAAACCTTAGGAAAATCCTCCTAGGAATTAGTTCTATTAATCTCTATAATGTGTCACTTGATTACAATAGATGAATAACATGTGCTTTTATACAAAAGTTATCAAGTGGGCTTTGACCCATTAGATTAAGATATAAACTAATCTATTATCTGATATTAGAGATAGATATGAGGGATTGATGGGGACCACCCCTCATATTGAGGGGGGAACACCAATCATTTTGTTTCATTTCCTAAATCCTAATTCAGTTTTATTCTTAATTGATTTAAGTCTAAGTTTTAATCCTTTTCTTTCTCCACTTTGCTTTTTCCTCAACTGTTTCACGCTCTCCCTCTCTCGTGCATGTGGTTCCTTGGACTAAACCTTATTGCTTCTTCTTCCTTGCAATCTACCCTCCCCACCGTGCCATTCACTTATCCACCCATAAGCATCAGACTTAATTTCATTCCAAGGTAGGCTCATGCTTCAATTTTGTTTTCTCCTTCTCCCTCCTCCATCACGGGTTCTCTTGGTGCATGTGCCTAATCTAAACCTTTTTCTTCTTTTCCTTCTAGTTTGGAGTTGTGTAGCTATGAATGTGAGCCCTTGGAGCCATTGGCTTTCGTTTTGAAGGTTGAGAGGTATAGGTCCTTTAATTTCTTCAAAAATTTTAGCATCATGATTTCTCCCCATCACATGTAATTGTTGAATTTCCATGTGTTTTACATTGGGCAGCAATTGCGGTGTTGTCTCAGAGGCTAACAATTTGTGTTTTAAGCACTGCATATATATCGAAAGGTTGTCGACAAGCCAAACGACATTCCGGTAAGTCGTTATCCTTTGAAATTATGTTAAATCCCTAAATTAAACCTAGGAACGTATGTCTAACGCGAAATAGGCTATTGAAATGGTGAATAATGAATTTTAATAATTTTTAGGAGTTGGAAAAATTAGCATTTTGTTGATCGGAAGCTTAACCAAAGAAGTAGATCGATTTCAGGTGTGTTTTACATGTATGAGGGGTTTATTATTCAATTAAAAATTGGAATTTAGTTCTGGGATGTACCTTATGAAGTTATGGGTTCCGATTGTGATAGAAATTATTTGTGAATGTGTTTTCTATGACAAGTGTGAGATGTTATGCCGACCCAAGTCTAAAGTAAGTCTGTATGTTGTTATTATTGTTGGTGCACTATTGAATCCATGTTGTATTGATAATGCTTCTATTATGAAATATGTGTATGTGATGGTGTTGATGATGAAAGAGAAAATGTTGGTAATTATGCATAGCTTCTATGACAAGATGAATTAGAATGACATGTGTGGAAGTTAAGCTATGTGAAATTGTATATTTTTGTGCTATGGTTTGCATTTCAAACATGGGTTTCATTTCATAACATCATATGCATTTCCAACACTATGGTTTGCTAAAGAGGCTGTGTGACGTCCATAATAATTTTTCCCGAATAAATTTTTCACGTTTAAAGAATCATTTTAAAACTCGTAATTTAAATTCTGAAGTCACGTAAAAGTTGATAAATGCAGAATATTATCATGCATACTAGTAGGGAACAATTAAAGCATAAAAACATTTATATAGCGGAAACGATATAAAATAACAGTACAGAGTACAATATACTATTACAATCCATTAAATTAAAATGAAGCCAAAGTCCTAGCAATATTTCATAAAAGCTTCATTCATGGCATCACTCATCATTCTGTGTAGCATGTACTGTAAAAATTAATGTAAGAGTGAGACAGAATATAGAATAAATATAAAATGAATAAAATTGCACAAACACAATCAACAAACCATAATGATATGATGAATATGCCAAACAAGTTCATTTATATTTAATAACTCTTTAACTTAGTCAAATGATGTCATGCTGGATCCATTTGGTTTGGTGGGAATATTACTGTAAAAAGTCTCATAGAGACACAAGTAGGAATTAGCATAACCATGAATCCCTACACCCTCATGGCTCCTGCGAAAATAAGTATACAAGTAGGAATTTGCATAACCATGAATCCCTACACCCTTATGGCTCCTGCGAAAATAAGTACTCAAGTAGGAATTTGCATAACCATGAATCCCTACACCCTTATGGCTCCTGCGAAAATAAGTACTCAAGTAGGAATTTGCATAACCATGAATCCCTACACCCTCATGGCTCCTGCGAAAATAGCCCTTAAACTCATCATAGAGTAACCCCCCCACCAGGGTAGGCAATCATGGAACCCCTAAATTCCATGGTGCGTCCAATGCTTATGATGCATGAATGCCTTTAATTCTCGTTATCGATTTAACATACCATGATATCAATATTTCCAAAACCACTTGGAAAACTACAAGTCCTCGAAGGACACATCACATATAATAATTTTCAGAATCATGGATTTACTGTTTCAACAACATATGTCAATAAACCACAAGGCATTCATGTATATAATAATTTAGTCATTCATAATCATTCATGACGAAGATATACATACTGTATGTCATGTATAGAACACTCAATAACATCCATAATAATCCATAGTCTCTCAATAATTCAATAATAAATCATTACTCAAAGGGAAAATATCATTTTTATCCATAAAAACCATTATAGGTAAATCTCAGGATTTTACAACAGCGACATATGTTAGTAAAACGACCATAACGTGAGCAAATCAAATTCTTTTTAAGTGATTCTACTTTCTGTAGCTCCATAACAAATTTATCTACAACTTTCATGAAGACCATAATTTCAAATTCCAAACAGAAACATCACATATTCGCAATATACTAAACCATCTCAAAGAAGGTATCAAAAACGTACATATGTTGGTATTTTCAACGTTTTTGGAGCTTCAAAAATAATTTTGGCATGGGACCAGTTCTAAATTACTTGGCATGGGACCAGTTCTAAATTACTCATAACACAATTATCTAAAACTTTTATGAAGACACAGAACACTAATTCTCACCATAAAATTCCCAGTTTTAAAAATAAAATTCCTAATTCATGTGAGCAGATTTTCAACATGAACATGCTTCTGTATTTTAGGCATAACTAGAGCTAAAAATATCCTTTTAACTTGAAACCACTTTCTATAGATCCATAACATAAATATATACAACTTTTGTGAAGACATCAAAGTCTAAAAACGTATGTATAATTCCCAGAATATCAATATATACACAAAATAGAAGATACATATTCCAGAACGTACATGCTGTAGTGTTTTGGCTATAACTCATGATATACATATCCAAATTAGTCGGTTCAGGTCTTAAAATTCACATAACAAAAAGATCTACAACTTTGATGAAGAAGTCAGAATCAAATTCATGAGTTTTCAGCTTCAAAATTGAGCAACAAGATACGAAAATAATTATGGAAAATCCTAGGACAGCATACAATTCTACCCATTCCATATTTATTCACAACCCTATCCCCTCTTACCTTGATGAAGGGTCTTAGATTGGTTGAAAAACGTTTCCTTCTTACTGTCCTAGCTTCCAACCAAGAGTGGCTTGTACGTAGAGAAGGAAATGAGAAAGAGAGACTTTTACTAATTTTTATTGTTCTGAGAATTCAGACTTGGAAAAAGGTGTGGTATTGGTTTAATAATGTATAAAACAAGTGGGGGGGGACAAGCTTTCTCGTGACTGGAGGTTTGGTGCATCAATTATGGAAATAATAGAGATTTAGATGAGAAATAAGCTGTATTTTGACTTTTACCACCGCCTACCCAATGGAGCCTTGTATAATTGAAGGAAAATATATTAATATATATATATATATATATATATATATATATATATATATAAACGACAAGATTGGTGTAAAAGATAGATTCTGGCACTGGTTCGGTATTCTGGGGATGTATATATATATCTATGCATTCCCTCAAGCATTATTCAATATAAGGTAAGGAGGGCCAATATAATCAGAACCGAGAGAAAAGAAGGGAAAAATTCCAACAGGGGGGTCACTCGCTCAAGTGAGGCCCATATTCGCTTGAGCGAGACAGCCCATCTTGCTTGAGCGCCTCAGCTCGCCCGGGCGAAATCGAGCCAGTATCTAATTCCACACTCGCTCGCCTGAGCGAGGTATCCACTCGCTTGAGCAGAATCCGACCAGAGGTCGTCCTTCCCAACACTCGGTTTTTACTCAGTGAACCTGTTCTAGAACCGATTCCTCTCATTCGGTCCTTCACCTAGCTAAATCATTCCAGGACCGACTTAACACTCACTCGGTCTTTCATTTGGCAAATTACACAAAAACCGACTTATCACTCGGTCGGTCATTCACTCGGCAATTCATCCTAACGCCGACTTAACACTTAATCGGTCATTCACTTAGCAATTCATTCCAAGTCTGAGTCATCTCAAACAGTCCTTCACTCGGCAATTTACATTAAAACTGACCTATCACTCGATCGGTTATTCACTCGGTAATTCACCCTCACACCGACTCAACGCCTGATCATTCTTCACTCGGCGAATTATTTCAAATTCGACTCTTCTCTTGTGTGATCTTTTACTCGGCAAATTAATACCAAGACCGACCATCACTCACTCAGGTTTCCACTCGGCAAAATAATCCAGACCGAGTCCTTTCTCACTCAGTTTTTCACTCGGTAATTTATTCCAAAAATTGACTTCCTTTCATTTTCACATGAGTGAAGTTATTCCAGAATACTTCTGGACAAACACACCATGTATCCCCTATCGGTGCCATCCCCATTCGGAATTACACACACGGAGGGGCTCGACTCGGAACGAGTTACACTGAACTCGGAAACTTCCACTTGGAACTCCACTGCCCGGAACATCACACTCAGAGACCTTTCATTCAGAATCATATCCACATCCTCACTCGGAAGATCCTGTCTCGGAGTAGCTCACTCGGAAGACATAACCTTCACTCAGAATTTCAACCTTCACTCAGAATTCTCAACCTTCACTCGGAAATAGATCTTTTATTCACTTGGAAAGTCTTATTTCTGACCTGTTTCACTCAGAATTTCACTCAAAAATTTACCACATCATGAAATTATTTTCTAAGGTTCCCACTCGAGTGAAATTTCGTCCAGAATCTTACTTGCTCCCATTCACTCGTCACGCTCGGTCAAGGCACAACAATACCTGTCACTCGCTTGAGTGAGTACTGACCAATCATCAGACTTCACACTCTCGCTCAAGCGACTCACCCACGCTTGAGTGAAAAATGTCTAGTGTCCATTTCCTCTCTAGCTCGCTCAAGCGCGGCTACACCCGCTTGAGCGAGATTCGTCCAGTAACTCCCCAGATTACTTAACATGAATCTCGCTCGAGCGGAAATCTCATTCGCCTGGATGAAATTGGTCCAGAGACCATTATATCAATACAGGGGATCCTCGCCTGAGCGAGATCCCTTCTCGCATGAGCGAGAGTATCAGCACCCAAACAAAAACGAAAATTCTAACAACTCAGCCCCTGAAATTTACATTCAAAGCCAATTCCCTCACTTCCAACACCTCATATATAATATGTGAGGCATATAAAACTTGTTCAAATAGTCATACTTATAAACTTTCATTCTAAACTTATCATTAATGATCTAGATTAAAGATGATTATCTATGGGATTGAAATTTTTGGGATGTTACAGGCTGTCACGTTATAGTGCTATGGTTCACTATGTAGTCTGAAGCATGTTGCTTTTGAGGCTATCGCTTATAGTGCTATGGTTCACTGGTAGTCCTCGGGTACCACCGCTTATAGTGCTATGATTCACTGTGTGGTTACACAGGTGTCCCTTGATTATAGTTTTATGGTTCACTGAGTGGGTTATCTTGGCACCTTCTCTATATTATTAAGTCGGATCCACATTTCATGGTTTTGTGCATGATTAAAAGAAAGATTTTAAAAGACATGGCATATCATGGTTACATTTATGGATATGTGTTTGGTTGAGGAGTGAATGGTTAGACATTTTTATAGTTCTCTAATGCTTAAGTTATGATATAATTGTCTCTATTTTACAATATGTATGTATGACCCATTGGATTATAATTACTATTTATTATTTGAATAGTACTCACCCTCTAAATTCGTGGATTTTGTAGTGAATCTGCAAGGGATGAATTTGCCTAAAGATCTGGGTATGGAATAGCATTACATAACCATAGTGGATGTAATCTTAGATGTGTATATATATATATGTATGTATAGGAGGGTTTTGATGTTTTGATGATCTTGATAAGAGTACATGTCTTTTGTTATCATAGATTAGATAGGTGAATTGTATTTTGGTGAATGATGCATAAATTGATATTATGAACTATGGGATTATCATGCTTGTGATGGATGAAAGTTGTAAATATGTGTTTGATGAATAGGCATAGAGCCATCTAAGATAGTATGATGTGGATGATATTGGCAGGTCATTGAATATTTTGTTGGAACCATGTGAATGAGTCTTGAGGATGGAATTGATTATGTCATGGATAATTTAAGTGATGTAATGATATTTATTATGTGGGAGAGGAACTTGATGAACTTTTGGCATTAGGTCATTTCGTTATGTTACTGCAGTATGTATGTTATGGGCAAGTTGATACAAGATTAGACTTCTATGGATTGATGTAGGTTATGATTTAGTTGGATTATGGTAAGGTGAGGTGTAAATGCTAATTACCCCCACATAGGTGACTTGATAGGTCTATGATGTTTGGTGTGCATAATTGCTTGAGGTTAAGTTGGCATTGTTTAGCTAATTGGCTTGAAATGACCTTTATGCATAATTTAGTGTATTACATTCATTGTTTTGAATTTTTGAGTTTAGGTTGTCCATATGGGTCATAAAAAGATGTATATGTAATTGCGTAAAAGTTTAATAGCAATCAGGATTAAAATGAAGGAGTCATATGTTTCTGAATTTCACCATTTTTCTATTTCTGCATGACTCGCTTGAGCGAGATTATTCTTGTTATTCAAGTGGCCTCAATAATCAAGAGGGGGGTGAATTGAGTGTTTAAAAACTTTTACTTGGAATGCCTTTGAACTTGGTTCTTTATGCAACTCAAACAAGATATATAAGAATTTTGCAAGCAACTAGTATGTAACACACTTTGAATGGTTTGAATCAATGTATTGAACTTCAAGAATCAAAGTAATCTTAACCAGGAAATGAGAAACTCAACAGAGTATTGGTTCAGTAATTTTAACAAACAGTTTATGTGCAAGTATAAGTTTCTTCTTGAATGGCAAGAACAATTCAAGTATTTAGCCTAGGAAAAACAACAAACAGTTTATATGCACAATTAAGTAAAGAGTTCAAGGTTAAGAGAAACACAAACCAATTTAACGAGTTCCACCAATCCGATGTACGTCTCGCCTTCAAGCAACCCACTTGAAGGATTCCGCTATTGAAGATTTGATATACAAGCTTTAAGCAATTGTCTCCTAGTGTCCCACACTCAAGAACCTAATTCTCACAAGCAAAAAGGCACCCCACCCAATCTCACAATCTCTCAACACCCAAAGGTTGAACCCCAACCTTTGTGACCACTCAACCTAGAGTGAATACCTTGGTGTTTGGTGTTTGATTTACAAGGATAAACTCTCTTAATAGAGTAGGTGTACAAATGAAATCTCACTTAAGATAGTAACTCTCAACAAGAGAGGATATACAAATCTAAGAACAAAAGTTTTAAACAATCAAACTATACAAAGAAATTGAACTCACAAGACACAAGAAATGATTTCCCTTTGATGTGTTTGATACCCTTGAGTAACTTAAATTAGGGTTGCATTTATAGGCCTTGGAGAGGAGCTTCAGAAGTTCATAGCCGTTGCACATCATGGTTCCAGCTTGTCACTGTGTGTAGTGGGTTTTGGATCTATGTTTCCCACTAAAAATAACTTTATGAGGTTGTTCCCCACTATTTGAATCGATTCATACGTCTTTGAATCGATTCAAAGCTTTCTGTTTTGGTATTTTTAGACCTTCCAGGCGTGTGAATCAATTCAAGCTTCTCTGAATCGATTCAAGACATTCTGTTTTGGTATTTTTGGGACTTCCAGGCCTTTGAATTGATTCCTGCGTGTCTGAATCGATTCAAGCAATGTTGTTTGGTGTTTTCCATGCTTTTTGATGCATTCTTGAAGTGTTTTGAGTCATGGTACCTTTCCTTGATCCTTATGCATCATTTTCTTGATTCTTTAATCACTTGGGAGCATGTTCTTCATGGTTTCTTGGATCTTTGATTTGAATTTATCAAATCCCTTTGTGTCCTCTTTTGATTTGTTCATAGCTTCTTGATTCCTGATACTTGAATGTTTGAATTAAGAATTTCTTGTTGAGCCTTTTGTCATTATCAAAAACCTATCCACAACATGCAAATACATTCTCCCCTTTTTTGATGATGACAACTAATGGCCATCTCTTTGGGGTGTTAGTAATAATCAATATGTATGGTAAAATCACTTGTGAAGATTTTAAGTTTTTTCAAGTTTTTAGAACAGAGTGTTTCTCCCCCTTTGTTTTTCAATATAGCATTCATTTGTCATGCCATTTTCATATGATGTATCATGTTCTATGTTTAGACATACATTTCTCTCCATATATTTCTATACATACATTTCTCTCCCCCTTTGTCATTATCAAAAACACTGAAAGCATTCGAGAGTTGCAAGAAGGAAAATGCATAGTATTTAACTAAAATTCAAAAGGAACATGGTTTAAATAATAAAGCCACATCAGGGCAACAAAGTTCAACCAGAATAGCATAAAATAGGAACAACTAGTTTCAAGCATAAGGGAAGTGGAAGCCATCTAAGGCTAAGAAAAATGGATGCTAGAAATCTAAGTGGCAAGTTCAGTATAGCGTTCCTCCATATTTGCTTCAATCTTATCGAGTTTAGAGTTAAGGTTTACTTCCAGCAAGTCCAAACACTGATCCATATGAGCAGTGAGGCAAGCAAATAGATCATCAGTAGGTGCAGCAGGTGGAGGAGGAGGAGCAGCAGTTTCATCATCATCATCAATTGCAGCATACGTGGTACAAGGACGGAGGAGATATTCCCAAAGTCCATGGTACTCATGAATGTTCATTTTTGTAAGATGAGACTTGCCAATTGCTCCTTTTATGCCAACAAGTTCTTTCACTTCGTTCTTGAAATCAACCTTGTAGTGACGAAGCAGTTTAGTGATGAAGATGGCATATGGGAGGCAGGTGAGGTTTTGAGCATCTATCATGTGGTTCCTCATGATCCAGTTGATCTCTTTCTGATTAAGTATGGCCCATAGAATCAGGATTTGAGATTCATTTACTCGTGCATAATTACCTCCTAAAGGGAGAAGAATTTTCACCAAGACATAGTGCAGTAAGCGGTGGTCGATGCTTAATGTGCCAACAGTGCTAGTTGTTGAGGAAGATAGATTGAAGAAAGCTTTGGCTTCTAATGGGTTATAGTTCCACCAGGGGGAAGGTTCTCTTCCAAAGAAATAAGCATCATTGATGGGAAGTTTTCCAACCTTGTGCATAACCTCATTGTCAAGAACAATGGTTTTGTCTTTCACTTTGGCAAAATATCGACCATCTTGCAAGCGGAGTGTGGAATAGAACACACAGATTAATTCTGGATAGATTGCAATCTCCTTAAGTAAACCCAACAAGTTGTTGTTAGTGCAGAGTATCAAGTAGAGAAAGATCAGCATTCTCAAAGAATGGGAGATCGAGCCAATGAGGAGAAATCAAGTGTTTTTCAGAAAAATTGTTTAGGTACCTTTCCATCTCCTTTTGAGTGTAGAAGAACCTTGAAAGATCCGAATATTGTGGTACGAAAGATCCAGCAACATCTGCTCTTTGTTTCTTATGAGGATTGGAAGAAGAAGCCATGAGTGATGGGAGTTGGAGAATGAGTTTTGAGAGAGAAAGGAGTATTCTAGGAGAAGGAGAGTAAGAAGGATTTGAAGAGACAAGAGAAAATGGGCCAAGACAGCGTGAATATAGGCAATTTAAGTCACGTGAATCGATTCAGGGTAGCTTTGAATCGATTCAAAACATGCTATTTGTGAAAAATAATGGGCATCAGGGGTTTAAATCGATTCAAACTTTGCATGAATTGATTCAGAGCTCTCTGTTTTCAAAAATTTTAGAGCATCAGGTATTTGAATCGATTCGAGGCATGGTTGAATCGATTCAGTCGATTCTGTTTCCCTTTGAATTGTAGTTTTGAACTGCTGAATCGATTCAAGGTACTGGGCAACACTTTGGATCATTGAAACCTTTAATTTTATGACTCTATTTGCCTTCTAATTTAATCAAACATACATGAGCAACATTTGACTCAATCATTTATGAAATTCAAGGCTTAAACAAGACATTATATCCAACAATTTAACAAGATTCATGATTTATCAACATCCACCATTTATACTTAAATACCTTAAGGCTTTCTAAGTCCATCATGAATCTAGTTAATATCATCTATCTTTAAAATTCCTAGCTCTCTTCTAATGTTTATGAATTGATCTTTTACAAGTGGTTTTGTAAATATATCAGCTAGCTGTCTAAAAGTTTCAACATGTTCAAGCACACAATCACCCTTTAACACATGATCCCTAATGAAATGATGTCTTATCTCAATATGTTTGGTTCTTGAATGCATCACAGGGTTCTTAGAGATATTAATGGCACTAGTATTATCACACTTAAGAGGCACATGGTTTAAAATAACACCAAAATCTAGAAGTTGTTGCTTCATCCAAAGGATTTGGGCACAATAACTACTAGCTGTAACATACTTTGCCTCAGCTATTGATAATGCTACACTTACTTGTTTCTTGCTATGCCAAGACACAAGAGAATTACCAAGCAAGTGACAAGTACCACTAATGCTTTTTCTATCAAGTTTACATCCTGTAAAATCAGAGTCAGAATAGCCAACAAGAGTACATTCAACTCCTTTAGGATACCATAAACCAACATCTTGAGTTCTAACTAAGTATTTCATTATACGTTTCATGGCAGTTAAATGTGATTCTTTTGGATATGCTTGATATCTTGCACACATACAAACAACAAACATGATATCCGGTCTACTAGTGGTTAGGTAAAGTAAGGATCCAATCATACCTCTATATTTTGTGAGTTCTACATCCTTACCTTTCTCATCCTTGTCTAAATAACATGAAGTGCTTATAGGTGTGGCGATTTCATTTGCTTTGTTCATGTTGAACTTCTTGAGTAGCTCTTTGCAATACTTGGATTGGCTAATGAAGGTTCCTTCTTTGGTTTGCTTTATTTGCAGTCCAAGGAAGAATGTGAGTTCTCCTATCATAGACATCTCAAATTCATTCTGCATGATCTTAGCAAACTCTTTACAAAGCAACTCATTAGTGGCACCAAAAATGATATCATCCACATAAATTTGTACCAATAGTATGTCATTCTTTTTGTGCTTAATGAATAATGTTGTGTCAACTTTTCCTCTTTCAAAATTGTTTTCCAAAAGAAATTTGCTCAACCTTTCATACCAAGCTCTTGGAGCTTGTTTTAAACCATACAAAGCTTTTCTTAGTTTAAAAACATGATTTGGAAATTGATAGTTTTCAAAACCAGGAGGTTGATCAACATATACTTCTTCTTGAATATATCCATTTAAGAAGGCACTCTTGACATCCATTTGATACAATTTAAAGTCCTTACAACATGTAAAGGCTAATAACAGTCTTATGGCTTCTAGTCTTGCTACGGGTGTATACGTTTCTTCATAATCAATTTCTTCTTCTTGGTTATAGCCTTTAGCAACTAACCTAGCTTTGTTTCTAGTGATTATACCATTTTCATCAAGTTTATTCCTAAATACCCATTTAGTTCCTATTATTTGGTGACCATTGGGTCTTGGAACTAGTTCCCAAACTTTATTTCTTTCAAATTGATTTAGTTCTTCTTGCATGGCCAAAGTCCAATGTTCATCAATAATAGTTTCATCGATATTGTTAGGTTCAATTTATGATACAAACGCTAAATGATTACAAGTATTAAATGAGCGTCGAGTACTTACACCCTTTGTGATATCACCTATAATATTATCCAATGGATGGTCCTTTGATGTGATCCAATCCTTTTGTTGAGGCTCCTTACTTTGGGTTGGGTCTTCTTTGACTTCTTCTTTATTTTCCAAGGTCATTTCTTGGAATGTACCTACAAGTTTATCAACATCTTCCTTTATCGGGAAGTTATGGTCATTTTCATCAAATTTTATATGAATGGACTCTTTAATGGTGTTCGTTTATTTGTTAAAAACTCGATATAATTTACTAGATGATGAATATCCAAGAAAGATTGCCTTATTGGATTTTGCATCAAACTTTCCGAGATTATCCTTTCCATTGTTAAGCACAAAGCACTTGCATCCAAATACATGAAGATAAGATATATTTGTTTTTCTACCTTTGTAAAGTTCATAGGGGGTTTTCTTTAAAATTGGCCTAATTAAACATCGATTTCATAACATGACAAGCTGTATTTACCGCATCGGCCCAAAAATGTTTTGCAATATTATTTTCATTTAACATGGTTCTAGCAAGCTCCACCAAAGATCTATTTTTCCTTTCAACTACTCCATTTTGTTGTGGAGTTCTAAGAGCTGAAAAATTGTGTTCAATGCCATGTTTTTCATAAAGCTTTCCAAATAGTTGATTTTCAAATTCTCCACCATGATCGGTTCTAATGGATACAATCTTTGAGTTTTGTTCATTTTGGATAACCTTAGCTAGTTTATTGAATGCATGATATGCTTCATTTTTGTGAGCAAGAAACAAGGTCCATGTATATTTAGAATAGTCATCTACAATCACAAGACCATAGTAATTGCCACCAAAGCTTTTGACCTTAGAGGGTCTAAACAAATCCATGTGTAAAAGTTGTAAAGGTCTTTGAGTTGAAACAATGTTTTTAGCTTAAAGAGATGCCTTTATTTGTTTTCCCTTTTGACATGCATTATAAAATTTATTTTCAAATCTTAGCTTTGGCAAACCGATCACTAATTCTTTAGAAACAAGTTTATTTAAATGGTCTATATGTATATGTGTTATTCTTCTATGCCATACCCATGATTCATCCTCTCTAGTCATAAAGCATTGTACATCATTTGAAGACAAACAATCAACATCAATCATGTAAATATTATCAATTCTTTGACCAACAAACTTTACTTCTTTATTTTGCTTTTTTTCAATTATGCAACCATTTAATTCAAATATTACTGTATATCCTTTGTCACATAGTTGACTTATGCTAAGCAAATTGTGTTTAAGTCCTTCTACATATAATACATCATTAATTGAGGTGGAAGAATTTTTAACAATCTTTCCAATGCCAAGGATCCTTCCTTTGGTGTTATCCCCATAAGTGACACTTTCTTTTCTTTTGGGTATGAATGATGTGAATTTGCTTATATCACCCGTCATGTGCTTTGAACACCCACTATCTAGGTACCAATGGGTGTTGCTTGCCTTGAAACATACCTACAAAACAAGTCAAGTTAGAGAACTTGGTACCCATTTTATGTTGGGTCCTTTTGGGTTAGTTTGTGGTAATGTCCCTTTAGGAACCCACACCTTTCTAACAACCTTTGGTCCATACTTTCTAACATGACAATTTAAAGCATTATGTCCTTTAATACCACAATGATTACATTTCATAAAAGGTGATGATGATTTTCTAGGAGGCACAAAGAAACTCTTATAATGTTTTTCCTTTTTAGTGGGATTATATCCTAATTCGGATTTGTCAAACATGCATCTTTGTTTTTCAAGTAATGCATCTAGATTATCTTTACCATTTGTGAATTTCTCAAGGGTTTTATTTAAGTCTAGGACTTTCTTTTCTAGGTGATCATATTTCTTGAAATGTTCATATGATTTTGAGCAAGTTTGATTTTTAACAACGTTCTTTTTCAAAATTTCATTTTCATTTACTTGCTCAATTAGATGCATCTCAAGAGTTTCTATAGTTTTTCTTGATAACTTATACTTACTAGATAGCTTAATATATTTATCATATAGTTGTTCAAAAGCATCCAATAATTCTTCTTTATCAAGTTCATGATAATTTACCTCATCTTCCCCTTCATGGTGGTTGGCCATTAAGCAAAGATTTGCTTCTTCATTGTCAGATTCTTCGGAGCTACTCATTTCATTTTCATCCCAAGCTATGTATGATCTTCTTCTTCATCTTCTTTCTTTATTCTTCTTTAGGTTTGGACAATCTACTTTGAAATGTCCTTCCTTGCCACATTCAAAATAAGAGGGTGAGGAAGAATTATCTTTGATTATAGGTTTCTTACCTTGGTTTGTGAAGCTTCTTTGAAACTTTTTTTTCCTCATGAATTTGCCAAATTTCTTCACAAACAATCCAAATTCTTTATCTTCATTAAGGTCACTTTCGGATTCTTCTTCATTAGTTAAAGTGGCTTTGAGGGCTAGTCCTTTATTTTTGAAGGACTTTTCTTCTTCCTCTGCATTCTTCAAGTCTTTGAGCTCTTGCTCTTGTTCTTGAAGCTTCCCAAACAATGTTGCAAGAGGCATATTGTTGATATTTGGAGATTGTTTGATTGCGGTGACGAGCGGTTGCCATTTCCTAGTTAGGCTTTTCAAAACTTTATGAATAAGCTCTTTGTTAGTATAAGATTTGCCTAAGGTGATAAGATGATTTATGATTAGTGTGAACCTTTTTTGCATTTCAAGAATGGTTTCCTCGGAGTTTAATCTAAAGCTCTTATATTGACTAGTGAGTGTACTAATTTTTGAATCCTTTACATCACTAGTTCCCTCATGAGTGATTTGGAGAGTGTCCCACATTTCTTTAGTAGTTTTACAAGTTACAACTCTAAAGAACTCATCCAGACCTAAAGCAAGGGTGATGAGATTTTTAGCTTTGTAATTGAATTGGACTTTCTTCTCCTCTTCACCATTCCAATTATCCATGAGTTTTTCTACTTGTTTACCATTTACCTCATGCATTGGTATGAAGGGACCATTTTCAATTGCATTCCAAATTTTAAAATCAATTGATTGTATAAAAATTTTCATTTTTTCTTTCCAAAAGGCATAACATTCATCATTAAAAGTTGGAGGTCTATTTGTAGCTCCGCCCCTAGGAAATATGTTATATGAGGTTAAGACCATCTAAATCTCTTGAAGTTGTTAAGCTTGATCTACCAAGAGTCAAGCTCTAATACCACTTGTTATTCAAGTGGCCTCAATACTCAAGAGGGGGGGTGAATGGAGTGTTTAAAAACTTTTACTTGGACTGCCTTTGAACTTGGTTCTTTATGCAACTCAAACAAGATATATAAGAATTTTGCAAGCAATTAGTATGTAACACACTTTGAATGGTTTGAATCAATGTATTGAACTTCAAGAATCAAAGTAATCTTAACCAGGAAATGAGAAACTTAATAGAGTATTGGTTCAGTAATTTTAACAAACAGTTTGTGTGCAAGTATAAGTTTCTTCTTGAATGGCAAGAACAATTCAAGTATTTAGCCTAGGCAAAACAACAAACAGTTTATATGCATAATTAAGTAAAGAGTTCAAGGTTAAGAGAAACGCAAACCAATTTAACGAGTTCCACCAATCCGGTGTACGTCTCGCCTTCAAGCAACCCACTTGAAGGATTCCGCTATTGAAGATTTTATATACAAGCTTTAAGCAATTGTCTCCTAGTGTCCCACACTCAAGAACCCAATTCTCACAAACAAAAGGGCACCCCCACCCAATCTCACAATCTCTTAATATCTAAAGGTTGAACCCCAACCTTTGTGACCACTCAACCTAGAGTGAATACCTTGGTGTTTGGTGTTTGCTTTACAAGGATAAACTCTCTTAATAGAGTAGGTGTACAAATGAAAGCTCACTTAAGATAGTAACTCTCAACAAGAGAGGATATACAAATCTAAGAACAAAATTTTCAAACAATGAAACTATACAAAGAAATTGAACTCACAAGACACAAGAAATGATTTCCCTTTGATGTGTTTGATACCCTTGAGTAACTTGAATTAAGGTTGCATTTATAGGCCTTGGAGAGGAGCTTCAGAAGTTCATAGTCGTTACACATCATGGTTCCAGCATGTCTCTACGTGTAGTGGGTTTTGGATCTATGTTTCCCACTAAAAAAGACTTTATGAGGTTGTTCCCCACTGTTTGAATCGATTCATACGTCTTTGAATCGATTCAAAGTATTCTGTTTTGGTATTTTTGGAGCTTCCAGGCATGTGAATCGATCCAAGCTTCTCTAAATCGATGCAAGGCATTCTGTTTTGGTATTTTTGGGACTTCCAGGCCTTTGAATCGATTCCTGTATGTCTGAATCGATTCAAGCAATGTTGTTTGGTGTTTTCCATGCTTTTTGATGCATTCTTGAAGTGTTTTGAGTCATGGTACCTTTCCTTGATCCTTATGCATCATTTTCTTGATTCTTTAATCACTTGGGAGCATATTCTTCATGGTTTCTTGGATCTTTGATTTAAATTTATCAAATTTCTTTATGTCCTCTTTTGATTTGTTCATAGCTTCTTGATTCTTGATACTTGAATGTTTGAATTAAGAATTTCTTGTTGAGCCTTTTGTCATTATCAAAAACCTATCCACAACATGAAAATACAATTCTCGCTTAAACGAGCCCTCTCTGTACCTTGGCTATTGGTTATGTAAGTTTCTCGCTTGAGCGAGATGTGTCTCGCTTAAGCGAAACTAAACCTGTGAGGTTCTATGAGATTTTCTCTTAAGCGAATCAAGCCTTGCTTAAGCGAGTGTGAATGGGCTAGCCACTATGAGTTTATCCCCTAAGCGAGGGAGGTCTCGCTTGAGCGAGAAAGGCATGAGTAGTTTTAGCTTATTTCTTGCTTGAGCGAGTGCGATCCCACTTAAGCGAGATTGCCTTGGTTGGTTACTGCCTAATTCTCACTTGAGTGAGATGCAGGGGTTAGTTTCTGTTGATTTCCACTAGAGCGAGCAAGGTCTCACTTGAGCGAAAGATCATACCTGATTTTTGTTTACTTCTCGCCTGAGCAAGTGGGGTCTCACTTGAGCGAGGGTGATATGCTTAGCTTCTGTTTGTTTCTCGCCCAAGCAACAGCAGTCTCGCTTGAGTGGGGAGCCGATGCTTGATTGATGTTGCTTATTCACTCAAGCGAGATGGTGTTACTTAAGCGAGATGTCTAGTCTTTGCTTTCCTTGTTGTTTCATTATGTATACATTACTCTTGGCTCCTTTTATGCATATTTTATGTCGTTATACAATGACATTGCCTTGGATTTCGATCGCTTAAATTTGGGGACAATGAATGCGAAAAATTTATTTAAATTTTATTCAATCCCTGAGACAACTATGGGAACTACCAAGGGGATGTCACACTTCTGACTTTTCTATTGCGGTTTACTTTGTTTTTATATTTGTATTAGTTGTTGCCACTTCAATAGTGGTATCAAAGCCTATTTAGTAGAGTCCCACACAAAAGGAGAGTGAGATAGAGAATTAAAAGTTGTAGCTTTATTCTCTAAGCATTGCAGCAACAAGCTAGAAAAGAAGTGTAGAGGTTCCCTTCAATGGCTTCCAAAAATAATTTTATGGAGCCAACTATTCTTCGCTTCAATGGTCATTATGATCATTAAAGCATGCTAATGGAGAATTTCTTGAAATCCAAAGAGTATTAGCATGTTGTTTCCCCTTAGCAATTCTTAGAATTTATCTCAAGGTCTAATAAAATCAAAAAAAAAATTCCATTTGAACTTCCCTGATGATAAACAGTAAAAACCAAAAGGTCATGTTACATAAAACACCTAAAAACATCATTCTAGGGTCCTGGTAATCGATTACGCAAACCTTGTAATTGATTATAAGACCCTGGTAATTGATTACATAGATGTGGTAATCGATTACCTGTAAGTTGTTGTGAAGAAAATTTACATCTCTATTCGGTAATCGATTACCAGTCCCATGTTTTGTAGAATTATGTAAAATTTAACCTTTAGGCCAACTTTCACCCTACCTAGCTTGCCTGTTTTAACTCCAATCACGACCAAACTTTATAGGCACTATGTTTTCGTCATTCCGAACCTATTGGCACAGTCCATACTTCAAAATTCCAACATATGATAAAGATATACACAAAATGCATTTCAACCAAGTTTGGGACAACACTAAGCACCAAACCAACTAAATGAATTCCAAAACAACTTAGGGTCATGCATACAAGTTCTAAATAACTATAGGAACCTATTGGTCCCTTTAGGGGGTTCTAATTCTCACCGAACCTCTATTTCACTATCCAGTTGCTAAGTTAGCATATATCTTTACCTATGTATGCCATGCATGATTCCAACAAAAGCAAATCATCAATTCAATCAATGTCATCAAACAATTCACACAATGGACCATTGCCATTCACATACACAACCTACAATTCACCTGGTCATCAAATTTATGCATAGATCAAACATGGCTCAATGCCAATCACATCATCACACTAGTAACCACAAGGCTCAAAGCCATTCAACATATGGTTCCATGCACGTATATTTATATATCCTACATTCACACATTACTTTGCTTCATCATATCACTTAACACCATTAACAAACATTATCAAGATCATCACCACGCAAGTAAATTCAAGAGTCATACACCATAACTAAACTTTATCAAATTCATCAAAGGTTCATCACTACACAATTACATAATTTTCATCTCATTCATTGGCATCCACTCTTTACTTAGCGCTTTCTTTCGGGGCCTCTACAATTTATCTGTCATTGGTTACTAAAAAGAAAAGCAAGGGTGATTGTTAGAATCATAATTAATATAAAACAGTATATACAAAAATCAACATCATATACCTCACTTATACATTCATTCTCCGTCATTACTAACACCTTACTATATTAACAATCGAGCCATATTAAACACTACACGCACCAACCTAATTCTTAATACTTTCCAATACATTATTCAAATTAATAATCATCAATTACACCATTAGAAGCCCATCGGGCTATCAAAGATATCACATGCTCATATGAAACTCATTCCATTCCAACACATTATTCAACTTAGCAATCACCACTTCATTATCAACATCAGTCAAATCATGCAAAGCACAAGTGACCCTCAAACAAGTAATGACTCTCTAGTATTCAGATACTAAAAAGATTGGCCTTCAGCTGGGGGTCCTACTTGATACCCTGTGAACCTGACTTGGTCCATCGAGCTTAACTTGGCTCTCTACCTTAACCATTGGGTCCTACTTGACCACTGTATAGCTTAACTAGATCTTACTTGACCACGAGAGCCAAAAGCGAAGGGTGAAATATACCTTCGGCCGTCCCCAACCACACAAAGTACATAAATTCATTATTAATTTCTTTCTCTCACAATTGGTACAAAGGCCTCACAATTTAATTATACAACGCGGCCACATAGTTCGACCATAACTATAATATCTCATATAATATGATTCGCCATCAACATTAATTATAAGGATAAATAAGGCGGCCACACAGACTAGGCTCATATGCATACATTTCACACTATTAATAATCATCATATCATTATTAATCATAAATACAAACATCGATCATCATAATCAATACCTAACTTCATTCTATATACCTCATACACAAGTTATCATATCCACCATTTTCTATTCACCATCACACCATGCTATTTGTTCTTTAATTTACATAATTATAATTTAAATGTATATATATAACATTATTTCCACTAACTCTATTTAATTATATTCATTCACATATCGACATATTATATCATATAACTCTCTTCTAATTTTTGATTCAATCTACTTTACGTTTCGAAACTCAATTAGGGTCGATACCCAATTCTAATTAATTACGACTGTCTGTTGGAAAAATTTGTTTAGGCTGAGTGGAACAAAGCTTCATAGTTCTATTGCTTACCATCCTCAAAGCGATGGGCAAACAAAGGTTCTTAACAAGTTGCTACAATAATACCTTCGCTCTTTTGCTTATAGTAAGCCTTACAGTCAAGGAAAGTTTCGTCATTAGTCTGAGTGGTCTTATAACACCTCGATGCACTCATTAGATATATAGGAGTCCTTATGAAATAGTGTATAAGAAAGCGCTTCCCAACATTCCTCGGTATTATCTTGGAACTTCTAACTTATAATTAATAGATATAGAGCTTAAAAATCATGACAAAATCTTGGCTAAACTAAAAGTGAAGTTGTTGAAAGCCCAATATATTATAAAAACTACAATTGATAAACATTGACTACCAGCATCATTTCATGTTGGTGATTTAGTTTTGGTCAAAATCCTGCCTTATAATTATATATCCCTTGCTAGATAATGTATTTAGAAACTAGCAAAAAAGTTTTATAGTCCCTTCAAGATTGTTGAATGCTTTGGTGAAGTTGTATACAGGCTAGAACTTCATACTCATTCTAAGTTGCATCATATCTTCTATGCCTTTCCACTTAAGCCTTTCAAAGGTGATTATTGTAACATCCCTATGTTTTATATTCAGAATTGTGAAGATTTAATAATATAAGGTTATTGTGTGATTTAAAATGAATTTAAGGGGAAAAATCTTGATTCTTGCCTGACGCGTAGCGTCAGGGTGAAAATCTAGACTTGACGTGTAGCGTCAGCGTCGTGGGCAGAATAAAAACTTCACAGTGATAGCCCGTAAAATAGAAGTGAAAAGCTAGGTTTTTGAGTTTTTCTCCTTTCTTCTTCTTTCAAGTTCAAGGAGCCAATTAGAGCCAGTTTGTGGTTAAAATTCAAAGTTTATTGCGGATTGGGATTAAGGAACTTAAGGTAAACACTAAGATTATTTTGATTTTATATTCCATGATGATTTCCTACCTTTTGCCTATTTTCTTGGGGAAGCAAGATGGGTTTGAAATTCAAGATTCTAAACCGGTTAAAGAGTCCCTTATGGCTTCTAAGTGAAAGATTAATTGAAAGATTGAGTCTCTCTTTGCGTAGGTTATGAACGGAGTGCCGAAAGCTAGAGGAGAAAGGGGCTTGTTAATGTAATTGCTAGTTTCGATTGTGGTAAGCTTATAAAGCTTTAAGAATTGATTTTTAAGTGCTTTCTTGAATTAAATTAAAGAATCAATGGTTAAATCTCTAAACCCCTTTGTGATTCTTACGATTTTAGTGCTTTGGGCGCGTCGGTGCTTGCGATTAAATTAAAGAGCATAGTAAATGAGGTAAGGGGAGTATTGTAGTGTATATTTGATTAAGAATATGAGTTTTATATTATGAAATGAATTTGTGTAATTCTATAATTCTAGGAATGATATATATATATATATATAAGAGTATGTGGTTTAGGATATGTTTATGGCTACATGATGTGTATGGCGATTATGATTGGTGGAATGATAACTAGTGCGATAAGAATGGTATACGATAGATGGTAATGAAATATTGGAATATAGGTAATATAGATGACATGAAATTGTTCTTGATGATGGATTAATTATGATAATTAAAAAGGATGGTCACTATGCCATGGATTATATGTTATTAGTAAGATTGATGATTATGTTGTTATTATATATTAACGATTGTATAATGAGCTTGATAAATATGATTGAGGTGAGGATAAGGATTTCATTGCAAAGTGATGAGTTGCGAGTATGCGGTATATGATTATGATTATAAATAGTGATATGAAAACATTGTTATTGAATATGTAGGTGATTGTGTAATGAATTCAATGTATTTGATTGGTAAAATGACGATGATAATGAGAAAGTGATGAATTACAATGAAAAAGAGGCTTATGAGATGACATGATGAAATATGTAATATGCTTACGGGATATATATATATATATATATATATATATATATATATGGTGTATTTATGAGTAATGGATGATAATTAGTGTGATTGATTTATAGATCAAAATTGGATTTATGGATTCAAGATTGGGTGTGAAATGGTGATTATGAGAAAGTATTGATTAATGATGAAAATTGAAGTCTATGAAAATACATGATGTTTATATGAGAAAGAGATGATGATGAATGTGTTTTATGCCCAGTTTGGCTTATTGTGTTTCAAGTAATGGCTTTTATGCCGAGACGAAGTTATTATGATTTTAAGATGATCATATTAATGATAAATGTTGTATATGTATGTTATGTGGTGTGGATAGCCATTCGGTATGTATTACCCCTCGCTTTTGGGTCCAGTGGTCTATGTAGAGATCCCAGTTGAACTACCCAGTGGTCCAAGTAGAGACCCAGTGGTTGAGGTGGGGAGCCGATGTGTGGCTCTGTGAACCAGATAGAGTTCACGGGATGTCGGTGTGACTCCTAGCTGGTGGCTACTCCGTTAGTATCCGGATACTAGGTGCTATACATATATATGATTTGACCATAAGAGTCAGTTATGAAATGTTTTGATTATTAGTATTGATTATAATATGCATAGGATGTTTGAAATTGATTGAGAATTATAATGATTTATGAATATTGAGACTTGATTGTGACTGGTTCACGTTGATGAGAATCGATTTATGATGTTATAAATGACTTATGATAATGATGAGTGACTTATGAAATTATGATTAATGTATGATAACGATGTTAAGTGATATGATGATTTTGATGAGATATTAGTATATTGGAAAATGGTTATGAAAGGATTATAGGATTGACAAGCGAGGGAGGTGTGTGAGCTCCTCCAGGTGATACAGTATCTGCCCTATTTGATTGCATTATGATATAATGTGAGATACTCACCCTTACAATTATTTTCTTTTAGAGAATGAGGAAGGGATATTGTGGGTCACAAAGATAGGTACAAGTGAGCAGCGGAGCAATGCCAGAAGATTTTGGGATATGTATATTGTATGCATTTGTATGTAAATGTATCATCTGATAAATTTTATAGTGGTATATGTTGTTTGAGATTGTTATGATAACTAGTGTGGAAAGGATAACTAAGGGCACTGAGCCATTGGTAAATACTTATATATGTATTTGTATCTATGTGGGCATGTGTACATATGCGTAGTATGATATGTTTATGATATGGATGATGAGAGTGTGATATGGCACTGAGCCATTAGATAGTTTTGCATACATGATGACCTGGTACTGTTTGAATGAATAAAGTAGTGGCATAGAGCCACAATAGATAAAATCATGCATTATGGGCAGGTTCTGCTGAAACATATGATTGAATAGTATCGTGTATGATTGGTATGATGAGTGTGTGATGAAATTGACTGTTGTGTTGATGAATTTGTTTGATTTAAAGGATTACGCATATAGCCAGTTTTATGAATTTAATGAACTGAATACGTGATTTGGGGATCCGATGGGTTTCGAGACCTCCGGAAGGTATCAATAGATCCTTTAGAACAATCAGGAAATGGGAGTATTGGCCTTGGGCCAATTGGAACCCATTTAGGGTGTTTTGTGCAAGGGTTTTGCACTTAATTGACTAAAATTGTATTTTGTGAATAATTTGTGCATATGTTAAAATTTTGGCGAACGGATAGCGCCAACAGTTCCGGAATGGGGAAAACATGTGGCCCATAAAGTTTCGTGGCAATCAGACCTAAAATGGGCCAATTGGATAAGTTAGAAGTGGGCCAAAAGGCCTAAAATGTATGACAGCATCAGGTGCTGCCACTGATAAGCCCACGCGTAGCATGGGGCTGGCGCGCAACGTCAGACCCCTGTTTCTGGTGTTTGATTTCTTTTCGAATTAAATGGTTTTCAGTTTGTTTTTTAGTGAGTACATATTTTATATTTTAAGAATTCTTAATGGAAATGAGTGTTGTTCCCATTTTAGATTAATGAACTTATTTATTTGTGAAAAAAAATTATTGTGAAAATCAATAAATTGGGTAAAAATAAATATAAAATGTAGCAAGATGTCACAATTATAATGTTGTACCTTTAGCCCTCCCAAGTGACACGACCTTGAATTTTAAATGAATCTGGTTAAATTTTAAAATGTTATAATCGATTACACTTATGTTGTAATCGATTACACACTTGGTCATTGGCTTAAAATTAAATTTTAAATGAGTCTAGTTAAATTTGAAATGTTGTAATCGATTACAATAATAGGGTAATTGATTACCACAACATTAGAATGAACGAAAAGATGCACCTCTTCATGGTTTCTTGCATGGAAAGTTATGTTCTTTCATCTAAACTTTTGAATGAACACATCCATTTGAAAAGACATCTTTCTAACATCAAAAGGCATTTTTCCACCAATCAAATGCATCTCTTCTTCCCGTATAAATATAGTGAACATCAATCACACTAAACATGGATTTTGACAAGCATTTTATCATTCTTTGTAATCTAATTACGAAACACTATGATAATATAAGGTCATTTTATTACTTGAGTATTACAATTAGAGAGCTTCAAGTTGTATTATCCACTCTTCAAGAGAGAATTTTAAGTTGTACACTTTCTTTGTTAAAGTTCAACTTTTTGGGTGAGACATCCCACATTGGTTCTATAACTTAGGTGAGGTATCCCAAAGGGTTAAGTCTACGGTGAGGCATCCCTAGTAGTGTAAATCAAGTATTAGGTATCCCTGACAAGGTTGGAGGCTCCACATAAGGATGAGGTATCCTAGAGGTATTGGAGTGCGCTATGGTTGTAACTTGTGATAGTTAAGTGGAACTCTCAAGGGTTTCTTGAAAAAACTAGATGTAAACAAATGATTGGCCAAACCAAAATAAAAATCCAAGTTTACATTCTCTTAATCCTTCATCTTTGCATATTTTATTACTTCCTCTTAAACTATAAGTCATTACATACTAAGTCTTTAAAAGAGAAAATTATTAGCAATAAGTTTCAACAACTTAGGGTTCGTTTGGTTTCCAGTTGGGGAAATAGAAAAACTTAAGGATGGATACTGATCATTCACGTCGTTCGAGATAGTCAAAACTCCGTTTGACCGTAGGATCTATTTTTGGGGTTGGTCAAACCGGGGTTTGACCAACCAAGTTTGGGAAACGGGAGGATCCAAACGGACCCTTAATTCACCTCCTCTCTTTAATTTCTTAGAGGTCACTTGGGTAACAAATCCAACACAATCTCAATCTTATGGACATTCTGACCACTAAGGCCGTGGCTAGCAAAACACTCTCACCATAATACTAATACGTAAGGTTTAGCCCTGTTAGAATGATGTAAATATAGTAAGATATATTTTAGGATTAAATATATCAATCATATCTTTAATTGTATATTTTGTATTTATGTACAAAATCTTTATAAATACAATAGCTTTGGGTGATCACAAAACACACAAAATTCATATGTCTTCTTATTTTTCTCTCTTTTAACATGGTATTAGAGCCTAACGAGAGATCCCTCCTATTCCATGATTTTTCGGTGAGCCACTACTCACTGTGCAAAATTTTTCCTTCCCTCCCACCTCGTTTTCCGCACTGCCCGCCCCAGTTCTGCCACCTCCGGCCACCGTTTTCTCCCAGAGACCTTGCGAATGGCTTCCCCTTGCCCAGATCGGCCTTTCACTGGCGGCACGGCCCTATCAGAGCTCTCACGCTCCCCCACACGCCACCCTCTCCTCTACACGTGAAACCCACGCGCCGCCAGTCTCAGCCGCACGTGACGGCGTGTCTCACCTCCGGTGACGTCGCGCCTTCTTGAGTCCTTTTCTCCCCGGCTTTTTCTTCCCTGATCTGGTGTTCGTTTTCCATTTGAGTCACTTTTTCGCTGTTGTTTGGCATGTTTTTCGCTGCTTTCTCTCTCCACCAGCATACCCATGGCTACTCCCGGTGATACTAAGTCTGATTCTTTGCTTTCGGGCACTTCCCTCACTGCCCTCCTTTCTTCTGAGCTGTTGGATAGCAAAAACTACTCCTATTGGGCCTCTAATATTAAAATTTGGCTTATTGGGCTAGGCTATGAGAACCACCTTACACAATCAAAAACTAAAATCCCCAAAACCAACCGACCGTGGTAGAGGAAAATCGATGCTCAACTATTTATAATTATACGGAACACCATTGCCCCTATCCCATCGTGATTTCTTCCGTGGTCAAAAATCTTGCAAGGGAGTTTGGGACCATGCCAAGCAACTCTTCACCAACAATATTCGGCGACTCTATCAGATCAGTGAGGACCTTATGACCACCTTTGACTCTTTGACAGTTTCAGGGCTCTATAACTACTTATGTGGGTAAAGTGACTAATCTCTTGTGTGAACTCAATGAGATGCTTCCTATCAGTGCTACTCCTGAGGTTGAGCTTGAGAACCGTAAGAAATTACTTTTATCCTTTGCCTTATATGGCCTACCTACTGATTATTCCTCTACTCGTGATCAGATTTTGGGTTGCCCCACAGAGGTTACTCTGGATGGTGCCTTGGTCACTCTCCTTCGGGTTAACATTCATGGCCCTATTTCTCCCTCCATGCCTCTCTCTGCTGCTCCGACTATTTCTTATCTTGATTCTTCCGCTTTGCTTTCACGCAACAACGACTCTGCACCTCAAAGAGGGGGTAGGCCACGTCCTCATTATGATCATTGTCACAAACTAAGCCACACCATTGATAAGTGCTGGAAACTTCATGGTCGCCCTCCTCGCACTGCTCAGGTTGCTCAACTTCCTCCTCCACCATCTTCTGCTCCTCCGCTGCTGCCAGATCCGTCTCCATCGCCCACATACAATGACTTCCTAAAGTGGCGTGAAGAATGTCAGGTCTCTAGTTCTACTACTGTTGTTTCACACACTGGTAATTCTTTCATTGGTATCTCCCATTCTTTGGGTCCTTGATTCAGGGGCGACCGACTATATTATTGGTAATAAATCTATTTTTTCTTCTCTCTCTACCACTGGTTACTTACCTTCTGTTACTATGGCCAACGGTTCCCAAACACAATCCCAGGGTATTGGTATTGTCCATCCCCTCCCTTCTATTTCAGTTGATAATGTGTTATTTATTCCCCGTGCCCCATTTAATTTGTTATCCATTAGTCAGTTTACTCGTACTCTTGATTGTGTCATCTCTTTTACTAAAGATTCAGTTTCTTTGTAGGATCGGAAAATGGGGAAGATGATTGGCTTCGAATGTGAGTCTCATGGCCTTTATCAACTTAACAGACCATCCCTTGTTGGTTCGGCTTCCACGTCCCCTCTTCTCATTCATGCTCAGTTAGGACATCCCGGTCTTGATGCTTTCAAGAAATTAGTCCCTAGTTTTTCTAATTTAGAATCTTTGTCATGTGAGTCTTGTCAGTTAGGTAAGCATACTCGTACCTTTTTTCCTACCGCATAAATAATCGAGCCTCGTCCCCTTTTGCTTTGGTTCATTCGGATGTTTGTGGTCCTAGTCGTATTGTGTCTTCTTTAGGATATAGGCATTTTGTCACTTTTATTGATGATTTTTCCGGTTGTACTTGGATATATTTAATGAAAGATCGTTCTGAGTTATTCACTATTTTTTAGTCTTTTTTAATGAAATAAAAACTCAATTTGGGATTTCCATTCGTACCTTACAAAGTGATAATGCACGTGAATATTTGTCTAACTCATTTCAAACTTTTATGGCATCTCACGGTCTGTTGCATCAAACCTCTTGTCCTCATACCCCCAACAGAATGGGGTTACTGAACGTAAAAATAGACATCTTCTAGAAACCACTCGGACTCTTCTTCTTCATTCTAATGTTCCTCTTCAATTTTGGGGTGATGTCGTCCTTACCGCATGCTATCTCATCAACCATATGCCTTCCTCTGTTCTTCAAGGTAAAATTCCTCATCAAGTCTTATATCCACATCGTCCTCTTCACTCTCTACCTCCTCGCATCTTTGGTTCTACTTGTTTCTCTCATGTCCTTGGTCCTGACATTGATAAATTATCTACTAGATCTCATAAATGTGTTTTTGTTAGGTATCCTCGTACCCAGAAAGGATACAAGTGCTACTCTCCTTCTCTTTGCAGGTATTTTATCTCTGCAGATGTTACATTCTTTGAAGATGTTCCTTTCTTTAAGTCTAAAACACCTCCACCGGAGCCTCCCCTTCCTGTGACTACACCTACAGTCCTTTTTTCTCCTCTTGAGGAGTCTCCTCCCTCTACAGATCCTCTTTCTCCTCTTCCTTTGTAGGTCTATCAGCGTCGTCCTCATTCTCTACCACCACAGCCTGCCACCGATTAGATTGTAGACTCACATCCTGGGCTCAATCATCCGACCTCTTCTCTGGTCCTGCCTCCTGAGTTAGATCTTCCTATTGCCCTACGCAAAGGTATTCGTTCTACTCGTAATCCTTCTCCGCACTATACTGTTTTGAGTTATCATCGCATCTCTCCATCTTATTACTCTTGTCTTTCTTCTTTGTCCTCTATTTCTATTCCTAAAAATGCAGGAGATGCCTTTACTCATCCAGGATGGAAACAAGCTATGATGGATGAAATGTGTGCCTTACAAAGCAGTGGAACTTGGGATCCGGTTCCTCTACCACCAGGGAAGTTTGTTGTTGGTTGTCGATGGGTGTACATGGTGAAGGTTGGCCCGAACGGATTAGTTCACTGCCTCAAAGCCCGCCTTGTCTCCAAAGGTTATACTCAAATCTATGGCTTAGATTATAGAGATACATTCTCCCCTGTTGCCAAAATGCCCTCGGTACGCCTCTTCCTCTCTATTGTCGTCATTCGTCACTGGCCTTTATACCAGTTGGACATCAAAAATGTTTTCCTTCATGGTGACCTGCTTGAAGATGTTTACATGGAGCAACCTCCCTGTTTTGTTGCTCAGGGGGAGTCTTCTAAACTTGTTTGTCGCTTGCAAAAATCTCTATATGGCCTTAAACAGTCTCCCAGGGCATGGTTTGGCAGGTTCAGTACTGTGATTCAGGAGTTTGGTATGATCAGGAGTGAAGCAGGTCACTTTGTCTTCTATCGTCATTCAGTTGCTGGTTGTATTTACTTGGTGGTATATGTGGATGACATTGTTATTACTGGAAGTGATCACCTTGGTATTACACAGGTAAAGCATCTTTTCAAGCACTTTCAGATGAAGGACCTTGGCAA
This sequence comes from Clitoria ternatea, assembly GCA_037962975.1. Lineage (NCBI taxonomy): Eukaryota > Viridiplantae > Streptophyta > Magnoliopsida > Fabales > Fabaceae > Clitoria > Clitoria ternatea. Next base: position 17,212,713 of record CM075670.1, on the reverse strand, counting down.
ACTCAAATATTTCTTGGGATGGAGGTAACGCAGTCCAAAAATGGAATCGTCATATCCCAAAGAAAGTATGCAATGGATATTCTGGAAAAAACAACGATGTTAAACTCCAAATCAGTTGACACTCCCATGGATACCAATGTCAAGCTCCTAACAAATCAAGGGGAGCCCCTTCGGGATCCTGAGAGATACAAATGTTTAGTTGGCAAGTTGAACTATCTCACTGTCACTCGCCCAGATATTTTATTTGTAGTTAGTGTGGTTAGTCAGTTCTTAAACTCTCCTTGTAAGGAACATTGGGATGCAGTGACTCGTATTGTTCGATATGTAAAGAAAGATCCTGTAAAGGGCCTGTTATATGAAGATAGAGGACACACTCAAGTTATGGATACTTTGATGCTGATTGGGCCGACTCTCCCATTGATAGAAGGTCCACTTACGGATATTACCTTTTTGTCAAAGGTAATCTTGTCTCTTGAAATAGCAAAAAGCAGAACATTGTAGCCAGGTCCAATGCGGAAGCAGAATACCGTGCTATGGCTATAGCTAGTCAAGAACTCATATGGCTCAAACAATTGCTTCAAGAACTTCAATTTGGAGAGGTTTCACAGATGACACTTATCTGTGATAATCAGGCCGCTATGCATATTGCCTCGAATCCAGTTTTCCATGAGAGGACGAAGCACATTGAGGTTGACGGTCATTTTGTTAGAGAAAAAATCTTATCTGGTGATATATCCATTAGCTTTGTTAATTCTAATGATCAGTTGACGGGTGTTTTTACTAAGTCTCTAAGGGGCCCTCGGATTGACTATATATGCAACAACCTTGGTGCATATGATTTATATGCTCCAGCTTGAGGGGGAGTGTTAGAATGATGTAAATATAGTAAGATATATTTTAAGATTAAATATATCAATCATATCTTTAATTGTATATTCTATATTTATGTACAAAATCCCTATAAATACAATAGCTCCGGGTGATCACAAAACACACAAAATTCATGCCTTCTCGTTTTTCTCTCTTTTAACAAGCCCTAAGAAGCATACCATACAGGGTAATAATCAAAGATCATCTAAGGCCCTCCCTCCATCACCTTTGCATGATCCGCAGCATGGTATAATTTAACCATGTAATAAATAATAATAGCCACAACCAACGTCCATCAACCAGCGTGGTATAATTTAACCGTGTAAGGCATATAAATTTTTGTTCTAAGGAGGTTTTGGAAAAATATATAATTTGCATAAACAGGGCGAATAGCATAAACATTCTCCTGGTAGCAAATTATTGAATAAATAAGTTAATTACCCAAGAGAAACGCCAAAAATACACTATCTAACACATCACTGATCATCTATACAATTTCACAATCCAAGTAAAACTATATTGACGTCAACAAAAACATCTTCCCAGCCCACGACACGCCAGTATCATCAATTCCTCTGCTATTCTCGATCTTCCAATTGGGAGATGATTCTTGCGAAGACCCCATAGCCCTGGGACATATCTGTAAAGAGGCAGTACTCATTCTTGGCATGGTAAGTTGCCATGAGGCCTGCACATAACGTGAAATGCAGTGGGTAAATACTCTATACGATTCAATATGCATAGTTTTGTTCTTGGGCAGCTGGTCATACCATAGCCAGAAGTTTGAACATCAAATCCTTCCTCCTGTGACCCAAAAAAGGGAATTAAGCAAAGAATGTCAGTAATACAAAAGCTTTTTATGGAATGATAAGAGTATATCTTCACCTGTAGTTCCCGGATTAGAGGCAAACTCCCAGTAATTGAGTAAGGCTTTACATGCCCAACTACTTCTTCAGTTGCTTTGCATAACACATGGAAACCTCTAGAATTTAGGTCACAAGCAACTCCAGAATTTGCCTCATCAAAAGTTAATGTAAGGCTGTGTAGAAAAGCGAGAGAACCCTAATTATTTACAGACTTGCAGATAATATATAGTCGAAGAAAATCACACAATCAAGAAATTGAAAGAAAATATTAAGTGATTAAATGTTCTAAAGTAAAAAGGGCTTGACAAGTTTGACTAGAATTCTTATGCAGAGTTTGCAAATTAAGGGAGCATAGACAGGTCCCACCTTCCTCTTATGTTTTCATCAGGTAGGATATATTTTGAAACTGGACCCCTTGTTTCTAGCTTCTGTATATTCTCATTAATGTCATCTACATATTCTTGCAGCTTCTTCATTACATCCTTCACACTGATCAAAGTATTAGGGCACAGATGAAAATTCACAAAAAAAACTGAGATCTCCCATATATGTTTGCTCCTCTCTTTGAAAATCTAGTTTGCAATTGCAATAAACTTGGTAAAATAAAAAGAAAAAATTGAAACCGTAACTTCCAAACGACTGTAAATTTTGACCATACTGCAAGATGTTGCTTACTTGTAGAATGGAGTTAACCTGCCAACAAACAAGAAAACATATCTTTAATGCCACATCATTCCTAACAAACACCTCGAGCAATTCTAAGGAGGAGAATAAACCTGACATCTCCTGAAATATTACATTCCCCTGGGATTTGGTTGATTCCACCTCCTGGATCTGCCATAAAGATCAACAATTATGAAATTTGTAAGTTTCATTTTTAATTAAAAAAGAAGTATGAACATAGTTACTTGGGGTCCCTGACTTACAACTCCATTGAGTTGGTTTCATGGTTGACGGGGTCGCAAAACCATAAACCTGTTCCTTAGGATGAGGTGGAAAATCTTGGTAAAATCGCAACTGGATTTCCTTTAAAGCATCCATGGCTAGCTCCAGTGGATTTACAGCCTAAAAGTAACAACGTGGAAGTTAAGTTTACAACTCTGATACCTTCAACAAATATACATGAATGCAACTTGTGCCTCACATTATTATTCCTTCTTTGTTTAAACTAGAGGATATGCTTACATCATTAATATAATTATCCGTTTGGATACTTGGTCAAGTTCTCAAGCAGCACGAGTATGGCACGAGAAAAATACAAAAAGAGAATTGGAGCAAATAAAATCTTCTTTGATGGACACAGAATCAAGCATAGGATGCAGCCTAAGCTATTTTATTTTTATCCACCTTAATTTTGTCAAGGATATGCTCGGTAAAGAAACTGTATAATCAGGGATGAAATTGAAGTACAAAGGAAATATTTAAACTTTACTATCTATTATTCTATTCCTAGGAAAAGTAAAAAATAGGCAGAATATCATTAGTACGGACCAAATATTATACAGGTGGAGTGACATAGAGTTGCAAATCGCTTACAATGGTCCCATATTTTTGTTATACTAGGTATAAAAATATTATAGCTAATATTTTACTTAACAAACCTACACTTGCATATTTCCAGCTCAACTAAGTGTACCTGATTTTTTTGCAAATAAAACCAATTCATTGTCATCATCAAACCTTTAACTCCATCGCATGTTAACTACCCTACTCTTACTTTAAATCTACACCAAACATATATTATTAAACTAGCCTGGATACCCTGATACCAGTCTGTAACTTACAAACCTACAATACAAAACATGTACTACAATTTAAGGTCTACTTGCCACGCCTTGACGGCAAATAAAAGACACTCAAACCCCAAGTTATTTATTACCATACCCGCCCAGCATTCTAAGTTTTAATCTATGCTTAAAATTTGCACAAATTTAACTACAAAGTTTTATTGGACTCCTAATAAAGGTAGATTCTTGCTTTAACGCATCATAAATAATAAACAGGATGAAACAGAATATATTTTTATTTATAAACTTCTCTCGCAACCTAGTGATGATAAAATTCCCCTAATTCGTGAAAGCAAACCTCGGATTAAAATATATGCTTGCTACTGATCAAAATAACTATTGGCTACTGCACCATTTCTGATGCCACTTTGGCCGATTCATGGTCAGATAACTCTTTAATAATAAAAATTGTTAGATACTGCAGTCAACTACCATAGTTCTCTCAGCTTCCAAGGGAAAGAGATAATATACAAATCCTTCAAGCTAATCAAGTGAAAATTATCAATAAACATATATGTGATGCAGAAATTAGTGAGTGCTAAAATTTGCATGGCTGAATCATTATCTAATTACTTAAACCATTCACACATACTTTACAAGCTTCAAGTTTGCTATGATTGTTCATCATGTTATACCCGCCTCTACTAACGAACGGCAACACTTTTCATATTTGATATTTGCTTTCCTTCCAAAATAATGCACTGCATCAGTGTAGTTAGTATCTTCGTATGATACGTATCACGATTCGATACAAAACAGGAGCTTCTCACTACAACTTGCACAAGGGTATTGTTTTTGCTCTGAATTGTGCCATGTATCGCCTGAATCGCACAAGAATCGGTTGAATCGTGAATCAACCTCCGATTCGAGTGATTAGAAAACGTAAATACGGGGTTCTGGACCATGTCAGCTATGCGTGACCCAGAACATGAAAAATGGGTTTTTAGGGCTTTTTTCTTCATTTTTTTTTTATGATTTGGGAGGGAAACTGCCGAAAATGCTTCCCTTTTCTAACCCACAGGAATCTCTTTAACCTAAAGCTACATTCTAATAACTCACTAAGGAATCTCATTCTCTCCCTACATTCTAAGCATAGGAATTAAGAAGTAGGATTAGACTATACATTGGACCTGTTATTGGTGGTTTTTTGAGGGCTGTGAGAGCCTTAAACACTTGCATTTATACAGTAGCTATTGATCTTGAATTGCTATTTTGTTTTATGATATGGATTTTAACTTATTTTTAAGTTCATTGATGAAACATGAACTTATAAATATGTTTATTCATTGAATTCCATTTATTATATTGAGTTTTAATTTTAATTCCATTTACAATACATTTTAAGATTCAATTCACGATTTGAAAATTAGGGTCTTCCGATACACAATTTGAATCTTGATCTCACTACCATGCACTGCATTTAGTTCATTCTTCTCACAAGTTCCAATTCTAAACTGGGTTGGATACAGCAATTTGAATTCCCTTAAATGGCCGAATTGGCAAATTTACATAGCATTCTTCTTCTACTTTCATATGTGTCTACAGATATTTGATTGCAACCAATTTCAGAGCAGGGGGTTGACAAGAACATCTTTCCATTCTTTTCCAAAAAACTTGCATTAACACAATCATTAAAAGTTGCCCAGTCCAAGAGCAGCAATTATGTCTGTTCACTCAAACTACAGCCTGTTGATGGATCAGCACCAAGAACTTTGCCAATATCATGTCATATCATTGTCGAAATCATGCACAAATAAGAACATGATTATAGACAAGAACGTAACAGCATATACCTTATGAGCTAAACCACTGTGAAAGAGCTTCCCGGTGACATGAAGCTTCCAAGGTATCATACCGCCAGTCCCTACACAAGGTTGTTTATCCGCAGTGTCAATCCAAAACCTGAGCAGAAACTGCACAAATTAAAACTTCCAGAAATATTACAACAGGAATGAATAAAACCAGAACCTTTCAAAGGGACAATTCCATAGAAATTCACATACTTTCAACATACAAAATACAGGAGACAACAAAACAAAGACTTACAGAGGGCCTTCCTTAAGCTTATTGAGCAAGCCATCATTGACAAGAGCATCAACACCAACTCCAGTTATCGCAGAATTCTCTTCATTGGCAATGAAAACAGCAACAACAGTAGATTTCAACTCCGGCTTGGTTTCACCAAGCTTCCTCATGAGTTGCGTGACAAGAGCAACATGTCCCAAACAATCAGTAGTTCCACGACCCCGAAGTTTATCCCCATCGATGCTCAACGTGAAGGGATCAAAATCCTGCATCAACACCGAAATCAATAAACTCGTGCGGCGAAAATGCCAAATGGAAATGAATCATACATGAGTAAACCTTCAAGTTAGTTATTGAGATTGTATGAGTAGTGCACTTTAATCTCGACATTGTATGAATCAGACACTAAATTGATATTTTAATATTTCAGGATTAAAATGCACGACTCGTCCAATCTCGAGGATTAACATGAGGTTTACTCAATAATAGATTAATACCCAATCGTTAGGGTTGGCGGTGACGACATCCATGTGGCAACCTACGAAGGAGAGGATTTTGCCGGGGACGGTGCCGGGGTACTCGACGATGAGGTTTCCGCGGCCAGGGAAATAGGTGACGTGGCTGAGGATCAAGGGGCCACCGCCGGTGGTGGTGCTGAAGGGTAAGAGGGTGTCCAAGACGTGTTTCACGACCCTGTCCTCTTCGGGAATCAGCTCCGGCGGGTTGTTCTGGACGTATTTGGATTCGCCGATCAGCTTCGTGAGAAGAGACACAAACGAATCCCTCTCGAGATCCCCTAACGTGGCTAACAAGTTCGTCGTGGCAGCCATGGAAATTCGAACTTCCAAACCCTTCTTTTTTCAGTTTTCCTCTTCCTCTTCTTCTTCCCCTCACTGATAGTGGTACTGTTACTGAAGTTTTGTTTTGTGAAAACGTTGCTGATTAAGTTTCAGTTCACCTTTCTTTCTTGGGCTGTCAGCATAGCCCATATATTTTATACCAAATAGCCCATCTTGAAATGGGGAATTTACTTGGGCCAGTAAAAAGACAGTCCATTCTAGCTATTGACTTATTTCGACAAAAAAATAAAGCCCATATATCGAATCTAGATATTTGTCTAGAAAAAAGTGGACCAAAAAACCCCTTCAGCTAAAACAAATTGACCTATTTTTACACTTATTAACCAAGAATATGTATTAAGCTTGTGAGAAGACTAATAAAATAAAAATTCATCTATAAAAAAGATAGTATTCTAAGTCTAAACAATATGCAGAAAGGTTTTACTATCTATGCTAGTTGAAAACAGAGGGGCAGCGTCGTATATTTGAATTTCCCTAGACTAACATTTACCTATTTAATTTTTAAAAAATCCGCACATCAAATAAAAAGGATGAATTATTTAATACGTAATGTCGAAATGTGAATAACTTTTTGCCTTCTCGCTATATTTTGACATTAGATTAGATTAGATGAGGAAACTATAATTTGACATTAGATTAGATAAGGAAACTTGTAATGTGAATATATAATTAAATTATGTTTATTGCACTACTAATCAGGTAGATAGTTATTAATAGAAGCTTGTTATAACTTAATTTATTGTTTTGAGTTTAAATTTCACGGAACACACTGTTAAATCTTAACAAAGAGTTTTAATATACATGGTCAAGTATATATATATAAAAGTTTATTTTCTGAAGTTGTAAATGAGTATTTTTCAATGCTGCTGTATTACTTGATGAAAGAAAACGAGGATTGTGAATTTTAAAAAAATATTAAACATGGATGCCTAGAAATGGGTGGTGCATTGAGAGCCATATAAATTTGAATTGGATGAATTAAGATGAATGAAGAAGAGGGGATATGAGTAAGTGATTATGAAAATTGAAAGAGACCTAGTGTGGGAATTGTCATATTCACGAGCAAAAATCTGAGTGTATGTATACGTCTATTTCTGTGCTGGAAGTGTCACTGTTAATAACAGTCAATTGTTTAGAAGGAAGGGAAAGGAAAAAACGACAGGGTTCCATGCAGATAATGATAAGAGAAAGACAATGATTACTGATTACCCCACACACAACCCACTTCCCCTTTTAACAACCCATTCTCCACTATCCAACACCCCACCCCACCCTATCCTTGTTCTATTTTTATACATATTTAAAAATTAGATTTGTTATTAAATCAATCATTATAATTTATTAGGTTGAATTATGATTCAACTATCAAAATTAAATATATATAATATTCAAACAAGTTAATATGTATTTATAAAAAGTAAGTTAAATATTAAAATATATATTTAAGAAAAATTATGAGACTAATGGATAAAACATCGATTTACATCCATTTGACTAGCTTAAAATAAATAATTTTTTTTGGATCTTTTAATAAATTGTTTCATGGTTGACATACTAGTTTATATATATATATATATATATATAAAGGTCCTCTTATATAAAAGTAAAAATAGTTAATTTAAAGACTATATAACTACACAATAGTTCGTGTGTTTATATATATGTATATATCTATGTGGGGTTAGATCCATCCTAATGAAATTACCCTTGACTATTTTACAATTTTTAAAAAACTTGATGAAGAACTAGTTTGACCAAGAAACTAGAGGTTTGGCCAGTTCTATACTCAATGGATTTCTTTTGGATAATACCAATTTATCGATTTTCCAATTTGGTTTTTTGAATAATGATTTTTTTTACCAATTATCCTAATATTAATTTATTTTCTTTTCTTAAAACAGAATGATTCTGCTGCAGGAGGCTATATCGAAATCATATTGTTGATGCCCTCTCTCATGGTTAATTAATTATTAACCAGTTGCATGCACAATGCATTAAATTTGGGGTAGAAATGTAATAGCCTAATAGGGTATCCTAATTTGGGAGGATGTAACATGTATTTGTTTTTGCCTCCACATGAATGCAAAGGCACACACGTAGGTGTATGAAGTACTAGACACTGAATTCATGGTTGTAAGATATCTGAACATCTAAATCAGTCTCACACAGGGGAAGAGGGCAGTGTTCAGAAGTAAGTAAATAATAAGGGAGGGTGATGGAATGGTATTTTTGAAGGGTAGGGGACCAAGGACAGGGCACATAGAAGAAGCTAATCAGTGCGTTTCTGCCAAATGAAAGATGAAGTTGTCAATGCAGAGCCCATAAATATATGTGCTCCTCTTAGCTGGCTTTACTGTCCTCCTATTGTTTTCGCGGGGACCACCACCACATATGTTAATTACACTTTTACAATGTAACCATTATATAAAATACAAAATACAAGGGAAATAGAGTGTGATGTATTTTATGAGAAATGTTATCTTATGTAAGATTAAAAAGAGTGAATATAGTGTGTATAGTCATACAATGAATGATTATATGGTTGTATGATCCATATTCGCTTCTCTCGGTCTCATATAAAAAAATCTTTTTCATATGATATATCTTATATATAATGTAAATATTATGTGTAATTCTCTTAAACATGGTTTCAAGTTTAAACTTTTTGCTTGTATGGAAAAAATTCGCTTTTTCATTTCACCTGATACAAGCACACAATGTGATTAACCAATCTTGGAGGATGTTTTTTATTGACTAAACACCCCAGTTAGTCCCTCACTCCAACAGAGTCGGACACTTAGGTCCTCCAATTAATAAGTGAGTCTCGTTAGTCCTCCACGTCCATCATCGTCGGACAAATAGATCTCTGCCGTTAATGAAGTGTTAACGTCCGTCAAAGTCAGCTGACGTGGATCGTTAAATTCCAACAGGGATGCCACGTCAGAGTCGGCGAGGATCTATTTGTCCGACGATGATGGACGTGGAGGACTAACGAGACTCATTAACTAGAGGACCTAAGTGCCCGACTCTGTTGGGGCCAGGGACTAAGTGGGGGTGTTTACTCTAAATATTTAACCTTTCATATAACTATAATATATGTTCTTTAAAAGTTATTTAATACAAATTATATAAGTTTTGTCAAACTCTTCTATTTCAATAACTATCAAGGTTATCAGAGTCTTAACTCTTCTATTCCAAGGAAGTGAAACCAAGTTCGTTCCATTGCTGATAGCATTGTCATAACTATCAAGGTTATCAAAGTCAGGGCCAAGCATCACACTTTCCAACTCTCTTAGCTTGTGCTTGAAGCTGCTTAAATCATCGGTTATGCAGGATCCACTCATTGGAGAGCCATAGTTATTTTCAGTTGAGTGATAATGGTCAGTTGGATATGACTGTGAATCTTGCTGCGACACGGGCCTATCATTAGGTGAGAAACTAACAGTTGAAGGGGAGTTATAAACAGTGAAACTTCCAACTGTAGAGGAAGACTCCAATGTGCAATAAAGTTCAGAACTTGGATTGGAGAAGTGAGTTCCATGGCCTCCATCATTGTAGTATAGCTGATGATTTAGAGTCTGATGCCTGCATTATAGAACTAACAATGAAAAATCCAATCAGTGTGTCAAGTGCAATATAGTAGTCTCCCTGGTGTCTTTCAGCAAATTATATTTAGATGATGAACAATTGACGATCAAAGTGATAATTTCTTGCAGAATAGTGCCAATATATTTGAAACCCTTGAATCCAGTCAAACAGCTGACCCAACCCACACCCGTAGCCTCCCCACAACCACAACCGAAACCCAAACCACCACCAACACCTACACACCAACACCCAAACCCCACCACCCTTAACTCAACAAAACACAAAACCCATACAAAATAGAGAACCACCAAATAGAAGAAACTCAAAGAATAGAAAATCAGAGATGCAAAAACAGGGAGAGAAATGTTACCTACGAGATCGACCCTTCAAAGCTCCTTCCTTTATGCAATATAGACCCTCTTAACTGGCGAAGCTCCTTCATTTTCGTGGAATAGACGCTCTCTCAGTGTGAAGCTGCCATAGTTGGGTATGTGGGGCTCGTGCTTTAGCCATAGTCACAGCAAGACTTTTTCCCCAAACCGCGTTGGCAAGGAGCACCAGGGAGCAGCCTCTACGAAACCTCCAACGGAGCTTCGATGGACGAAACGGAGAAGGAAGCCAACCAAACGCAACCACTTAATAATTGTTGAGAGGGAGAAGAGAACAGAGACAAGAGAAGAAGCTAGTGGGGGAAGATGAAGAAAACCAGAAAATGCGAAAAGACAAGAAAAAGAAGGAGAACAATGAAAATACTTAGGGTTACCATCAAAACGACGTCGTATTATTTTTATTTGTGTCACATGGCTGCCAGAGACAAAATATTTTACGTAAACACCCCCACTTAGTCCCTGACCCCAATAAAGTCGGACACTTAGGTCCTCCAGTTAATGAGTCTCGTTAGTCCTCCACGTCCGTCATCGTCGAACAAATAGATCCTCGCCGACTCTGACGTGGCATCCCTGTTGGAATTTAACGATCCACGTCAGCTAACTCTGACAGACGTTAACACTTCATTAACGGCAGAGATCTATTTGTCCGATGATGATGGACGTGGAGGACTAACGGGACTCACTTATTAATTGGAGGATCTAAGTGTCCGACTCTGTTGGAGTGAGGGACTAACTAGGGTGTTTAGTCGTTTTTTATTTGTCTTAGTTTTATATCAGAAAACGTATATACCTACATGTGTTCGTGGCGCGGTCTTGTTTTAAACTAGAAAATAACCTGAACAGTATATAAAAAACGTTTGTATGATTTGGTTTGATACAGTTTGAAAAAAATATAAAAATCAAATTAAATGTAACCAATCCATTGCAATATTAATTGGTTTAAATTTAGGGTTGTGAATTTCTATTTTAAATATTAAACACAGAGTATATAATAATTATGATAAAACCAAACACTATAAAATATAATTTATATCTACTAGCAACTATAACTCATATAGAATATAATCCAAAATTTTAAATATTTCAAGTTAAAGGATGACACTAAAAAAATAGAGAAATTTAACTAGAGTTTGATGTAGGTCGGTCGTGTGAAATAGGGATGTCAATGGGGTGGGGCGGGTGTGGGTATTATGTTACCGTTACCCGTATTCATGGGTTTAGGTGGGTAGTGGGTATTCGCGAGTCGGGTAGCGGATACCCACAGGTATTTATGAATATTTCTTATTTGAATAAAATAATACTAAAGAAGAAAATATGTTATAATGTACTAAACATAATATTATTTTAGTATAATATAATTCAAATTAATATTGTATCATACATTACAACTTCATAAATTAAAAGTATTATCATTGAAAAATATTAAAATTTATTTATCTCATTATAAAATAATAAAAAAACTTAGATATTTAAATATATTTAATAAAAAATAAATATTAATAATTAAACAGGTACCCGTCGGGCGGGTAGTGTGATACCGCTACTTACTCGTTTAGTAAATATGCGGGTATCCATTATGGATAACCCGCGGATTACCTATGGGCGCAGGTTTTTTGTCATCCCTAGTGTGAAACTTAATGGCTTTAGCGTAAAAGATGTCTCACGCCATGCTTGAAATTTCAAAAAATGTGCACTTTTTAGTTTTGGTGAGGGATGAGGTGTCCCACACCATTTTGAAATATTGGTTAGAGTATGGGAGACTATGTATCACGCCATGTATGAACGTCTCGGATTCATTAATTTTTTTTGATAAATGGGGGGTTAGGATTTTTAAATACTGGCCTAGAAGGGGGTGCCAAGACAAACCTTAAGTTGCACGCAAACATCCCTCAACCTCTCATCTCTTCAAGATTTCAAATCTTTTTCTCAAATTCTCTCATTCCCCCAAATTTTCTTTTGTATAATTCACACAATAGAGGAATCTATTTCGTTCATTGTTTGTGTCATGATGACTGTGACTTTTGAACCAATTGGAATTTCAAACAAGTTAAAGATTAATAACCAATTTAGTTCTTTTAATTTTATGTTTTAATTTTCTTTAGGATAGATGGCAAAACTCTAGGATAGATGACTTATATTCATATTTTTAAAAATATTTTTATTTACTATAAAGTTGTTTATTAGAGTATATTATACACATGCATGTTAGGATAGAATTTAACGCACATGTTTATTAGAATTTTAGAATAATCATAAAATTTTAATTTTTAAATTAGAATTAGAAAATAAATAAATTAGAAGTATACAAATTAAATATGTACTCAACTTTTACATATTTAGATTTTGTAAGCATAAAATTTTAAATTTTTAGTTAAAGTTTAAGAAAATAAAAAAGTGAAGAAATTTTAAATTAGAATTTAGAAAATAAAAAATTAGAAACATACAAATTAAATATTATTTACTTTTTACATAATTAATTTAGGTTTCATAATCATAAAATTAGTTTTTAAATTAGAATTTAGAAAATAATTAAATTAGAAACATACAAATTAAATATGTGACATGATAAACTTAATGGTGTGTTGGCAATATAGATTTTGTGAAGGGTCGTTTGTGGATCTACGATAAAATATGTCTCCATGGGAGAGGTTAAAAAGTGAATTTATTAGAAGAGTTAAAAATTCTATAAATAAGAGTACAAAGAAACCCTATTACTATTTACAAGACAGTAATTCGCTAAAGTGGGCCTATTGAGGACACTAATTACGACCTAAACTCCAGCTCAGATGATAATGTTGGTCATTAGTGGAAGAATTACATCCGGGATGACAAGATTTTAGATATTACTGAGAATGGGGCAGCTCAATACTTGGCTTTGGTCCTTTCGACCTTTGGATGTTTTGAGGGTATGTGCTCATGACAGTACAGAAAGACGCTTATGGGAAGATCATTATTCCCACCCCTAAAGATGGATAAGTAGTTTTTATTTAAATTAGTGTCTTTTGAATTTTTATTTTTTATTTTTGAGACTGAAAAATAAGTATTTTGAATGTAGTACCTTCATACCGAAAAATGAAGGTACTACAAAAGGCAATTTAATCGCAATCCTTGAACCATGGAAGGACTAGGTGATCGTTCCAAACTCGGCGAGAGACCAATGATGGAACAAGTGGTTGGTAAGTTACTTTTAACCATCATTTGTTAATGCTTCCATATTTATATTGTCTTTTAATATTTTATATATCATTTATCAACTACAAAAATCTATTACATTGGCACCACAACATCAATAAGAGATACAGGTTACTTTCGCAAGGGTGAGGAGGACCCGCCTCAATAAAATCCTTGAGAAGGCCTGTAAAGGGCGAGGATCATCAAACCTCTACCCATATCTTTTGTGGATCGGGAGAGGGGGGACATGAGTTGACCTTATAGCTAAATGGGCTAACATGAATAGTTAATCACATGTTGATATTGCCCAACAACTAGTAAGTAACAAATAATTCATTGTAGAAGTTATTTATTTGTTTTATAATATGAGTTTAATAATTAAAAAATTAATTATTTTTTTATGAGAATATATACAGGCACCCTGTCGTCCCGTCGAGTTATTTTTGGTGATTCATCGATGCCATTTGGCCAAGGAGACTACATTGATGATCGATCATGTCAGACGATGGTAAGTTGTAGTCAATATTAATTCCCTTTCAAATTTAATTACCTCTACAAATTATATGCATAATTCATGTTTATTAATATATTAATGAGTAGTAAGATGAGTACCAACGACATTTGGATGAGCTTGAGGCTAGAGACGAGTCGATTAACGTGGTTGCTCAGATACACCTCTAGATGAACGTTGTTAGCGTGGAATGAACCATGGTCATTTTATGGCATCATTTCCTCAGCCTCCAATATTCGTCAACGGTCTACCTCAGTGACGTAAAATTCCACTACCATTGTCTCTTCATCATCATGCATGGATTTGAAGGCGGCATAACTTTGGACTGAGTTAGAGGTGGTCGAGGTTGATTGGCGTATTACGACTAGATGCAGGTCCAATTTCAGTGTACGTAGTCATCAACCTCATGATGCGAGAACGGACAACCATGTGTTTCTAAGAAACGTCCACATCATCTCCATGTCATCGTCATTAGGCTTAGGCTCGACAACAACAAACCCATCAACAAGCACCCCGTTGCTTTTACCATGGATATTGATTTCTTCTTTTTTGTTTTAATTGTATTTTTTAATTAAACATTATATGTATTTCTTATTGTTTGTTGTTATTTAGTGTATTTTTTATTCCTCATATGTTAATAACGATAATAATTATATAAAAAAGGTTAGGTTTGATATTGGATATTTAGTTTCATGTACCAATTTTAATGTAGGAGTTAGGCTTTCACACGGTGTTTGCATGGCCAAATTTGGTGTGGAAGTCTGTGTCCTATGCCATATGGTCTTAGTGTGGGTTTTTCTTTTATTTTAGCAGATGACTATATGATGTAGTTTTCTCTTGCAACTTGAGAGATAGAACTATCTTGTATAGGTTCCTTGATCCTTAAACTTTATTCTCAAACAAATTCATCATCTCCTCAAGGTAGAGTATGTTGGCTGAATTATTCATATAATGGAAAGGTGAAAATCCTAATTGAAAAACTTAATAGAAGAAAATCTAAAATGGAGAGAAAAGGAAGGGAGAGTGTGCGCCACTTTCATCAAGAAAGTTACGTCATGTGTTTGATCACCACTTTAAAGGTTATCCAAAGATAGAACGATGCTCATGAATGCTAAGAGACTTAAACTTTAAAGATATGTTTCTCATAGAAATGTTCAATTTCATAAAAATGATCTAAGATATCTATAATCTGAAACTCAAGACTTATTTATAGACAAACGAATGTAACTCTGACGTGTCTCTGTCGTGGTTCCGTCAAATTAATACATCAAAATTAATTAATGTAGTACTAGGGTGTCAACCTAGGTCGTTCTCTCAAGGATCAACACAGAAATTTAGAAAAAAATCAAGTTTAAAATTAATTTTTACAAACAGAAATTTAACAAACATACAAATACAATTGGGAGGGTTTTGATTGATTTTGTTGTGACAATTAAAACTAAAACAAAGTAAATATAGGATTTAAAACAATAAATAACAAGTGATTGATTTTCTTGAAGTATTGTAAATAAATTTATCCTTGGTTCACTAAAGATAATTTGTATACTTTCATTACTGTTGATTTCTTAGCTCAATTTGAATTAATCAACTAAGCGTCTTTTTATATTCATAATTCCTTTACTTTCATTTAAAAATAAATATTTTAATCAAGCATCCTAATTAAGCAAAAGGAGTCAAGATCGTAAAATCTAGGAATTATTGAGCATATATAAGAACATCGCCTACATACATAATCTATTCTCAAATTATAGAATTAAGCAAACCATAATTATTTAAAAGTGATTATGAAAATATTCATTAAGCATGCATATTTCCTTAATCTATTTTAATTTAAAATCTTATTTTATTCTATTTGAATAATTAAACTGATTAAGCATACAAATTTAATTAAACAGAATGGAATTAAATAAGCAGAGTAAGATTATGAAGAAATAACAATAATAAAAGCATACTATATTAAAAACAAGAACCTCAAAATTATATTACAATATTTTTCAAGAAAATCAATCTAAGGGTTTTAGCCCTCCATAATTAAAATAAACTAAAAATAAGAAAGACCGAACCCGGAATGGAAGAACTCCTCCAGAAGCCTTCCTCTAATGCTTAAAAGAAAGAAAAGGAACTAAGAGAGAAGTGTGAAGTGAAGTGTCTGAAGATGTGTACTGAAGCCTCTCGTTCTTCTCTATTTATAGGCAAATGAAAGGAGAAGCCAGCTAAGGAAAACACGTTGCAAGTGGAAACTTTTCGGTGCAGATGATTTCCAGCTGTTTCCAAGTTGTTTCCAAGTTACGTTTTGTTGTTTTCAATGATTCGGCGCATGATTTCACTGATGAATCGATTCCTCCAGTTCATTTTTGCGTAAAATACAGCTCATGAATCGATTCCTAGCAAGGGGAATCGATTCCTAGGCTCATGAATCGATTCCTATAGGTTGGGAATCGATTCCCAGGTGAAAAACATCAAATGAATCGATTCATGTGGGCTGGGAATCGATTCCCAAGTGCATGAATCGATTCCCATGGGCTGATTTGGTGTAGGAATCGATTCCCACCCTATTAGTGCGGTTCCTGCTACAACCGCACTAATAGATAGCGCACTAATAGCCAATTTTCATGCTTTTGTAGCTTTTTTTTCACCGGGGCTTGTTCTTCTTGTTTTTTTATCATTTGATGGTCGTTTTTCTCTTATTATTGACCCTTGGATTATCTTTGTACTTGTTCCTTAATTTTCTTAATTTCTGCAAAATAAAATACCCAAGTAAACAAGAGAAAACCAACATTTATTAAAAATTAATCCTTAATTCATTTTAAAATCAAATATTAAATAAAGCTCATATGATAAAAATGTGTTAAAATGCAATATATTACACAATAAGTGATGACAAATTATACACATTTAAAGTGAAGAATTAAGGATAAATCATGCATCATCAAATACTCCCACACTTATTCTTTTGCACTCGTGGGCAAAATCAGAATAAAAACAAGTATCACAATTTATTGAAAACATTAAGTTGAAAAATAGTAAACACACAAAACTAACATGTTCAATATGAAATCTTTAGGAATATATAGAGAAACAAGAGTTATTTATCATGAAAGATACAGAGCATCAAGATATGTATAAAAATCATTCAAACACTTAGGCATGTGAAAATTAAATTAAACTGAAAAGAAGATCATAAGTGACAGAATCTCACAAGACATACTCTCAACTCTCAAGTGTTTTGGGTTTGTGTATACACTCAAAATATTTCCTAAAAATAGACAGTCCTATAAATTTGGCAAATTTCTCAATTCCACAATCAACACAAATGCATGTATAGATCAACAGGGCTTTCTATGGTTGTAATGTGACCAAGGTTAAAATGAGTGGTAAAATTTTGGAATTTGTGACAAGTACCAAAAAGAATAAGGAGCAAATAATTTAACTGGCAAATAGTGAGGGTAAAACATTTATTGTTCCAATTTCTTTTAGTCGCAATCATCAAAATATTATTTGTTTTTCATTCATCATCATTTTTTTGTACTATTGCTTAACACTTGAAACAAGAGTTGTGACTCCTTTTTGCACATCCTCATTCTTAATTGAAAGCCTGTTTTTGACTTGATTCTAGAGCTCCAAAATATTCCTTAAGGTAGGTATATTTTTGGTTTTTCATCATGGCTTAATTGAGCTGCAACAAGGAAATGGTTAAATAGGCTCAAAAGGGGCTAGCAACGGATAATTTATTCATGGTAGACTTATATGGCTAGTGGCTCAATTAAACAAAATGTCTGTATCATTTCAAATACATTCACATGAGTTTCAAGTATCATCAAGAAATAAGACAAAGATTGAGATGTAAGCATTCAGGAATACATCACACATGAAAGAATTAAGATGGTTTAATGTGTTCCATCAAATTTTAAGGCTCAAAAATCTCACAAGGCATAATTCAATCATATATGAGCATCTCTCAATTATCATGTTATTCTCAACATACCAAAAATGCTTGAGTTCAAATATAACATATCATTAAACTCATATCAAACATGAAAGAAATTACCTATTACTCATGCATATCCTAAAATTCCAATAAAACATGTCATTTTAAACAAAAACACACACAAAACCTTTATTTATTAATAATTTTTTCACACAAAAAAAAAACTTCACACACGAAAATAGAAACACACAAAAATATCATACAAGAATAATCCTACCCCCACACTTAAATCATACATTGTCCTCAATGTAAGACAAAGCATGCAAAATAGACAACAAAATGAAAAAGTAAAGAGATGGGTAAGAAAAACTCCCTCAAGGGGGATCAAGAAGTGGTTCCCCCAAAGTATGTTCCTCCATTGTTACATCCACAAGTGAAGGATTTTCATGAAATGGCTTCAGACGTTTTCCATTAACCTTGAAGCTTTTATTGGAGTTTTCACTTTTTATTTCGACAGCTCCATGGGGAAATACATTAGTAACAATGAAAGGTCCTTCCCATTTGGAGCGTAATTTTTCGGCCATTAGTTTCAACCAGGAATTAAACAGTAGCACTTTCTGCCCGACAGTAAACTCCTTCTTAGCTATTGAGCTATCATGGAATTTCCTTGTCTTTTCCTTGTAGAATTTTGAATTCTCATAAGCTGCTAAACGGATCTCATCAAGCTCATTCAGTTGTAATTTTCTTTCTTCACCTGCTTGATCAAGTGCTAAGTTACAAGCTTTTACAGCCCAATAAGCACAATGCTCAATCTCCACTAGAAGATGACATGCTTTACCAAAAACAATTCTATAGGGAAACATTCCTATAGGTGCCTTAAAAGCTGTTCTATGTGCCCAAAGAGCATCATCCAATTTTCTGCTCTAATCTTTTCTGTTAGGTTGTACTATCTTCTCCAGGATTCTCTTGATTTCTCTATTAGAGACTTCTGCCTGTCCGTTAGTTTGGGGGTGATATGGAGTAGAGATTCTGTGAATAACCCCATATTTTCTGAGCATAGCTTGCATGGTCCTATTGCAGAAGTGTGTTCCTTGATCACTAATGATTGCTCTCAGGATGCCAAACCTGCAAAAAATTGAGATCTAACAAAATCTACAACAACTCAAGCATCATTAGTTCTAGTGGCTTTAGCTTCCACCCATTTAGAAACGTAATCTACAACCAATAAAATGTAAGTAAAACCAAAGGATGGAGGAAATGGACCCATAAAATTAATGTCCCAAACATCAAATACTTCACAAAATAACATAGGTTGCTGAGGCATCTGTTGACGCCATGTGATAGCGTTTCCAGTTCTTTGGCATTTCTCACAGGTGTTACAAATTCTCCATGCATCCTTAAAAATTGTGGGCCAGTATAAACCAGAGTCCAACACCTTCCTTGCTGTTCTTTGTGGACCAAAATGTCCACCAACTGGTGAAGCATGGCAGAATCAAAGAACTGATTCTATCTCATGATTGGGAATGCATCTTCGAATCACCTGATCATTACACAACTTCCACAAATACGGGTCATCCCATATATAATATTTTGCATCACTTTTTAATTTTGAAATTTGGTTTTTGGATGCATATGGTGGAAAAACAGAAGCAACAAGATAATTTACAATGTTAGCAAACCAAGGTGTATCAAAAGAATTAGAAACACTCATGAGTTGTTCATCGGGAAAATAATCCCGAATAGGTGCCGAATCAGGAGCATTCTCAATTCTGCTTAAATGGTCTACCACTAAGTTTTGTGTTCCACTTCTGTCACAAATTTCCAAGTCAAACTCTTGGAGTAAGAGCATCCAATGAATTAATCTTGGCTTGGACTTAGCCTTCTTTAATAAGTACTTCAGAGCTGCATGGTCAGTAAAGACAATTACTCGAGAACCGAGTAGGTAAGATCTGAACTTATCTAATGCAAAAACAATGGCCAAGAGCTCTTTTTCAGTAGTGGTGTAATTTACCTGGGCGGCATCTAAAGTTTTAGATGCATTGTAGATGACCTTAGGCTGCTTGTCAATCTTTTGACCAAGGACGGCTCCCAATGCATAATTAGAGGCATCACACATCAACTCAAATGGGGCTGTCCAAACAGGTGCTTGAATTATTGGGGTAGTAGTCAATGCTTGCTTCAGGCAATTAAAAGCCTCCTTACACTTTTCATCAAACTCAAATACCACATCCTTTTGAAGCAGACTGGATAGTGGTCTAGCCTTCTTGCTAAAATCCTTTATGAATCTTCTGTAGAAACCTGCATGGCCAAGAAAAGAACGAACCTCTCGAACACAAGAGGGGTAAGGTAAATGTGATATAACTTCTATCTTGGTAGGATCTACCTCAATTCCTTTCTCAGAGATTACATGCCCTAAAACTATTCCTTGTTTTACCATAAAATGACATTTTTCATAGTTCAAGACAAGGTTAGTTTCAATACATATGTTTAAAACTTTATCCAAACTATCAAGGCATGCATTAAATGAAGATCCATAAACAGTAAAATCATCCATAAACACCTCTATGCAATTTTCAATGAAATCATGAAAAATACTTATCATGCATCTTTGAAAAGTTCAAGGAGCATTGCATAGGCCAAATGGCATTCTCCTATAAGCAAATGTGCCAAAGGGATAGGTGAATATGGTCTTTTCTTGATCTTCAGGTGCAATATGAATCTGAAAATATCCAGAGAATCCATCAAGAAAATAGTAATGAGATTTACCTGCAAGACGCTCAAGCATTTGATCAATGAAGGGTAAAGGGAAATGGTCCTTCTTTGTTGCTTGGTTTAGTCTCCTGTAGTCAATACAAACTCTCCAACTATTTTGCACTCTGGTAGGGATCAATTCATCCTTCTCATTTTTCACAACTGTGATCCCTGTTTTCTTAGGAACCACTTGAATCGGACTCACCCATCGGCTATCAGATATAGGATAAATAATTCCTGCTTGTAAAAGCTTGGTAATCTCCTTCTTAACCACATCAAGTATTACAGGGTTGAGTCTCCTTTGAGGCTGTCTCACTGCTTTAGCATTTTCCTCCAGAAATATCCTATGCATGCACATAGATGGGCTAATTCCAGGAATGTCTGCCAATGTCTAGCCTATAGCCTTCTTGTGTCTTTTCAATACCTGCAACAATTTTTCTTCTTGATTTTCATCAAGAGAAGTGGAGATTATCACCGGGAGCTATTCATCATCCCCTAAGTATACATATTTGAGGTTCTCAGGTAGAGGCTTCAATTCTAACTTAGGTGCCTGCAAAACAGATAGAACTAACAAAGTAGATTTGGATTCCGCTGCTTGCACTTTAAAAATTTTGTTAGAGTTTTCTTGAAATCCTGCATTCAGCTCCTTATGGTTAACAGGTATATCTAAAGATTCTGAATCAAAAATTATGTATTTATCAATTTCAGCACAAATATCACAACTTCCAGAATGACTGCATGCAAAACAATTGTTTGAATCATCTATGCATTCTAAATCAACATTAGAAAAATGTTCAAAAACTAGTTCATCAATAATGTCAATTTGGAAAACAGAAAGACTTCCAGCTGGGTATTTCATGGCATCAAGAATATTGAATTGAACTCTCGTGTCACCAAATTCCATAGAAAGAGTTCCAGAATGAACATCTATTTTGGTTCGGGCTGTTTTTAAAAATGGTCTTCCCAAAATTATAGGAACAGGAATTTGAGGCATACCTTCTTCCATATCAAGTACGTAAAAGTCAGCAGGGAAAACAAGTTGTTCTACCTGAACCAAAACATCCTCTATAACTCCAGCAGGGTAAGCTATGCTTCTATTGGCTAGCTGAATTACTACACCAGTAGGTTGTAAATTTCAAAGAGACAAAGATTTGAAAACAGACATAGGCATAACATTTATTGAAGCTCCTAAATCTAACATGCAATTTTCAAATTTGTTATTGCCTATGATACAGGGTATAGAAAACATACCTGGATCTTTACATTTCTCTGGGATATTTGGAACTTCTTTACCAAGTAATGCAGATACATTCCTTCCCATGCTTATCCTTTCATTACCCTTGAGTCTCCTCTTGTGGGTACACAGTTCTTTCAGAAATTTGACATACTTGGGAATTTGTTTGATTGCATCAAGAAGAGGTATATTTACTTCCACTTTCCTAAAAGTATCCAAAATTTCTTTGTCCACTTCTTCCATCTTCTTACTTGGAATTACTTTTGGTGGGAATGGAAGAGGAATATGAGGTGGGATTTGGGGTGGTTGCATCTCAGGCTTGCTTGTGCTTGAAGAAGGTACATCATTCTCAACTGTTGTGGGCACATCTGTTTGTTTCTCAGGTTCCTTGGGTATGGGTAATTCAAGGTTTCTACCTGATCTTAACTGAATTGTACTCACATTTCTGGGATTTGCAGCTAGTTGAGATGGTAATTTGTCAGAGTTTTGAGATTGTAACTGGCTCAATGATGAAGCTAGTTGCCCAATTTGGTTGCTTAAACTCTGGATGGTAGCATCATTCCTCTGTAGATACTCTAAGTTTTGTGCAGCCATTTGTTTTACTAGTTCTTCTAAAGAAGGGCCACTTGTGGATGGTTGAGGTGTAGGTCTTTGAAATGGAGGTTGGGTATTTTGTTGTTGATTACCCCATCTCAAGTTTGGATGGTTCGTCCAACCTGGATTGTATCTGTTGGTGGAAAGGTCATGGTTTTGTTGTTGTTGTGGTGGTGGAGGTCTATCATGGTAGATGTTAGCTGTATAGGCTTGGGGACTATTATTATCCTTTTCTTGTAGAGAAGGATAACAATCAGTGGAGTGCTCTTATGAAGAGCAGATGCCACATACTTTGGCAGTCATGGATTTTTAATTCATTGCCAATTGTGTAACCAGAGTGGTGAGAGTATCCAGTTTGTTTTCTAATTTAATTCCGGATGAACTAGAATTTGAATCAATCATGGGTTTGAAAGAATCATTTCTCACACCAAATTGTTGAGAGTTAGATGCCATCTTTTCAATCAGGTTTCTTGCTTCAACAGCAGTCATATCTCCTAAAGCTCCTCCACTTACCGCATCAATCATGTTGCAATCAACGTGGTGCAGACCTTCATAAAAGTACTGGAGAAGAAGTTGTTCAGAAATTTGGTGGTGAGGGCAACTTGCACAGAGTTTCTTAAATCTCTCCCAATACTCATAAAGATTTTCTCCAGGGAATTGCCTAATGCCAGATATGTCCTTACGGATTACAGTTGTTCTAGAGGCAGGAAAGAACTTTTCCAAGAACATTTTCTTTAAGTCATTCCAACTTGTGATTGATCTTGGAGTAAGGTAGTACAACCAATCCTTAGCAACACCCTCTAAAGAATGAGGAAACGCTTTAAGATAGACATGGTCTTCTTGAACGTTTTGGGGTTTCATTGTGGAGCACACAATGTGGAATTCTTTAAGGTGTTTGTGCGGATCTTCACCCGCAAGACCATGAAACTTAGGCAGCAAGTGTATAAGTCCGGTCTTAAGCATAAAAGGGATATCCTCTTTAGGATATTGAATACACAAACTTTCGTATATGAATTCAGGTGCAGCTAGTTCTCTAAGAGTTCTTTCACGGGGTTCAGCCATATCAGAAAAACTAGCAGTAGTACTTTCAGCAGATTCAGATGAGATACTATCACTATCAATATCAACAAAATTATTATTAAATTTAGCTTCTCTAATTAATCTATGAAAAGTTCTATCAATTTCAGGATCAAATGAATATAAATGCTCAAAAGTTCTTCTAGTCATACATAGCATACAACAAGATATTTGATGATCATGAGCAATAAATCATAAGAATCCTAAATCATAAAAATATTTTTATAAAAAAAATTATTTTTATTTTTATTTTTTTAATTTTTTTAATAATTTTTCAATTTTTATAAAAAAATTAATTTAAAACAAGAATTTTCCTAAAGATCGTTGATCCCGGGCAACGGCGCCAAAATTTGACGTGTCTCTGTCGTGGTTCCGTCAAATTAATACATCAAAATTAATTAATGTAGTACTAGGGTGTCAACCTAGGTCGTTCTCTCAAGGATCAACACAAAAATTTAGAAAAAATCAAGTTTAAAATTAATTTTTACAAACAAAAATTTAACAAACATACAAATACAATTGGGGGGGTTTTGATTGATTTTGTTGTGACAATTAAAACTAAAACAAAGTAAATATAGGATTTAAAACAATAAATAACAAGTGATTGATTTTCTTGGAGTATTGTAAATAAATTTATCCTTGTCACTAAATATAATTTGTATACTTTCATTACTGTTGATTTCTTAGCTCAATTTGAATTAATCAACTAAGCATCTTTTTATATTCATAATTCCTTTACTTTCATTTAAAAATGAATATTTTAATCAAGCATCCTAATTAAGCAAAATGAGTCAAGATCGTAAAATCTAGGAATTATTGAGCATATGTAAGAACATCGCCTACATACATAATCTATTCTAAAATTATGGAATTAAGCAAACCATAATTATTTAAAAGTGATTATGAAAATATTCATTAAGCATGCATATTTCCTTAATCTATTTTAATTTAAAATCTTATTTTATTCCATTTGAATAATTAAACTGATTAAGCATACAAATTTAATTAAACAGAATGGAATTAAATAAGCAGAGTAAGATTATGAAGAAATAACAATAATAAAAGCATACTATATTAAAAACAAGAACCTCACAATTATATTACAATATTTTCCAAGAAAATCAATCTAAGGGTTTTAGCCCTCCATAATTAAAATAAACTAAAAATAAGAAAGACCGAACCCGGAATGGAAGAACTCCTCCAGAAGCCTTCCTCTAATGCTTAAAAGAAAGAAAAGGAACTAAGAGAGAAATGTGAAGTGAAGTGTCTGAAGATGTGTTCTGAAGCCTCTCGTTTTCTCTATTTATAGGCAAATGAAAGGAGAAGCCAGCTAAGGAAAACGCGTTGCAAGTGGAAACTTTCGGTGCAGATGATTTCTAGTTGTTTCCAAGTTGTTTCCAAGTTGCGTTTTGTTGTTTTCAATGATTCAGCGCATGATTTCACTGATGAATCGATTCCTCCAGTTCATTTTTGCGTAAAATACAGCTCATGAATCGATTCCTAGCAAGGGGAATCGATTCCTAGGCTCATGAATCGATTTCTATAGGTTGGGAAAACATCAAATGAATTGATTCATGTGGGCTGGGAATCGATTCCCAAGTGCATGAATCGATTCCCATGGGCTGATTTGGTGTAGGAATCGATTCCCACCCTATTAGTGCGGTTCCTGCTACAACCGCACTAATAGATAGCGCACTAATAACCAATTTTCATGCTTTTGTAGCTTTTTTTTACCGGGGCTTGTTCTTCTTGTTTCTTTATCATTTGATGGTTGTTTTTCTCTTATTATTGACCCTTGGATTATCTTTGTACTTGTTCCTTAATTTTCTTAATTTTTGCAAAATAAAATACCCAAGTAAACAAGAGAAAACCAATATTTATTAAAAATTAATCCTTAATTCATTTTAAAATCAAATATTAAATAAAGCTCATATGATGAAAATGTGTTAAAATACAATATATTACACAATAAGTGATGACAAATTATACACATTTAAAGTGAAGAATTAAGGATAAATCATGCATCATCAAACTCCTAACTAAAGAAGAGTAGATTTTCACAAAAGGTAAAGAGCCAAGGTTTCTACAGCCTAAAAGTAGCTTAAACAAAAAAATAAGGTCATGTATAATTTAAAACTCTAAAACCCATACTAAAGCAACTAAAATTACAATAAAAATAGTTTTTAAATCTAAGAACTCTGAGACTTTAATAATAAAATCATAAAACAAGTACAAAGGAAAGTAACCTTAAAATAATGTTAATAAAAGGTTCTAGTCCTATACTAGGGATGAGAATAGGTCGGGCTTTGTAAGGTATGAGCCTGGTCTGATTCATAATTGTATGGCCTGAGCATGACCTATCATAGGCCTGACCTAGACTGTTTAAAAGCCTACCTAGGCCTAATAGCCTATATAAAGGCCAATAAATAAGCTCATAAGCTTGATTGAAATAGGCCAATATAGGCTTATTCTAGACAAATTTATTTTAAATAGGCCAGCAGGCCTATATGTTTTAAATAGGCCAGTAGGACCTCTTTTAGATAACCCTCTTTTACTATTACAATAATTTAAAATTAATAAAATAAAATATTAAAAGTATAAAATATAAATATATTTTAATTTATTAATATGATTTATAAGTCTAATTTTATTTTATAAAACTATTATATATAAAATAAGTATATAAATTTTATATAAGAATGTATAAATAGACTAGCCTGACAAGCTTAAAAGGCTTCTTGAACCCCACCTTTTAAATTAGAGTGTTTCTACTGAACTCTTCAGAAATGAGGGGTTTTGGAACGCTTAACATGGTGTCCATTTCATTAACAGACATGTGGAATATATATACACATAATATTTTATATATTTTAATAATTCTAACTTTTTAAAATTATAATTTAACCTATTTCTTCTTCTTTATCATTTCATCTTCTAAAATTTCCCCATCTCACAGAGACTCCACACTGCAACCTTTCCTCTTGAGTCTCCAAAGTCGTCTCTAAAACTCCAGACCTCAACCTTTCCTCTTCTTAAATTTTCCTATTTTTGAAGCATTGAGGAGCTTATAGAAACCCTTGGAGCCTTCTCTCTTCTATTTTCCCTCACAAAGACCCCACCATAACCTCAAAATCACGACTTTAAAGTGCCTTTGTCGGACTCCGTTGGAGCTTTCCCTCTCCTATTTTCATTAAATTTCATTGTGTAGTTCTTCTTCTTTGGTGTCTCTGTCATTCCCTATGCAGTCTCAACATCTTCTGTGGCCAAGAACATCACCGCGTCTGTCAAACTCTCCTAGTCACAGACTCTATTAGATATTACGCGGCTCTGTTACAGACTTTTCTCTTCTAACTCTCAAATCCTCAGTACCTTCCAATACTCATCGAGATCTCCCATCTCTATAATTTGTTTAGC
The DNA here is from genome assembly GCA_037962975.1 of Clitoria ternatea. Lineage (NCBI taxonomy): Eukaryota > Viridiplantae > Streptophyta > Magnoliopsida > Fabales > Fabaceae > Clitoria > Clitoria ternatea. The sequence goes on along the minus strand of CM075670.1, from coordinate 17,185,648 downwards.
CGTTTGGAGTTGTTGTGAGGTAGCTACCTTTTCTCTTATCTTTATTTCCAATGGCCGTTTAGAGTTGTTGTGACTATGCTCTTTATAAGGAAAGGAAAAAACACCAAGCTTTCACAATGGCCGTTTCACTTACAGGATACGTGAGAAATTTTAATGTCTTCTAAACCACAACCTTTTAGCAGTTATTTTGTTTTGGAAACAACAAACTCCTACTAAAAAGAATTTCTCATTATATGACTTTGAATGTAAATGAATATTTTCTATTAAACCCTTCCTTCTTTTGCAATCTTTCATTGTTCCCATTTTCTTACAGTGTCATATTAGAACAAGGAATTGTTGTATCTGTGCTGGAAGAAAATAGAACCGTGAAGGGGGTGTAATATAAAACCAAGAGTGGTGAATAACTAATAGCAAAAACTCCCCTTAATTCAAACAGTAGGTGCTGGTTATTTTCCAAACTTGAGACATTCTCTTGGTAATACAAAGGTACCAATGCTAGATGCTAGATTACTCTTTATGTTGTTGTTAAAAGATAATGGTTTGGAATTATTCATCGGGTTTTCTGTTATCTTGTCTCACATTTTACCTAAATTAAATGGGTTTACCACTCCACCTCATGTATGGTGAAATGTTGCCTAACAGAAAATGATATAACTATGTGTACAGATTGATGTGCCATCACATTTTATTGGTCTGGTCCTAGAGAACTACAAATCACGGTCATTCAAATAGCGGCTATGTTTTATCCAACCAGTGGAATTGGGACTACTTGATCTTATAGAGGAAAATAAGAGACTTTTGGAGTTCATAGCAAATGGCTCTTCTATCTCTAAAGCATTAGTTCATGATAGAACTGTAACTCAATAGAGAGATCAATGGGATCTACAGCATATTGGGGTAACCCAAATCCAAAAAATGAATTATGTAGTGGTAATGTGTTGTAAACACGTTGTTTCCTGACTCTTGAAGTTGTCACATATATCATTTAAATTCTTTGATCATGTAAACATGGAATGGAAGGTTTGGTATAGACCCTGAATGTTAAAGGCCATGCCTGTATATCATATCTTCAAACTTGTGTAAAGATTGAAATACAAATGTTTATTTTTTTGATGAGCTAGGTACTTCCTTTATAATTTGTTCTCTGATTAGCTATATACTCTCACCACTATGTTCGGTTCACATACTTAATTAAGTAGGTGAAAACTTCAAGAAGAAAAGATTCGTATGCAATTAACTAAAAAATTACAAGTCAGATCTAAACCATTTTAAAATAATGTAATTTATTAAATCAACTAACAATTTTAGATGATGAAAATATTAATGCAAGGATGTATTTGAGATAGTTTGGTTAATCACATATCATGTTTTAAATGGTAAAAGAAAACAAATACATACCGAAGCCTTGTGTTTTCATCATTAAAAGTACTACCTTGGCCAACATTCACCCTGTGTCTAAAGGACACACCCTAATCATCCATAAAATCAATTCCTAATTAGTAGGGTACGAAATGTTTCATCAATTTCTGTTCTGCATTGTTAGAAATCATGGGAAAAAGGTCTGCTTTAACAAATTACTTTAGTATAAACTTAAGAGTTAACACACTTGTCTCTATACCTCAATAAACATGGAAAAATTAATGAAACATGATCATTAACCAACATATCCAAGTAACAACTTGTACATATTAAATGTCATAAAGTAACAATTTGTTTAACAGCAACGACTTGTCCAACAAAATACCCAAAAATAAATTAGTATGTAAAGCTTTAGTATATGATGCCATCCCCTTAAAAAAAACCCATATACTTGTGATCTATATCCTGACTAGATTCCTCTTCCTATCTTCCAGTGTTTTCTATTTGTCAAATACTTGTTGGATAACCGAATCTCTTAATGAATTCTATGGTTTTAATACCAAATCAAGTGCAATATGCATTCTGGTAACATCATTCACTGTAAAGGTACACAAAATTAGACATTTTATTTCTTCATAATATGTACACAACTTGATAATAAAATAAGCTATCAAAACTACTAACACGGATCTTATAACTGGTAGATAGCATGCAGTCAAGCATCCATTGACAAACCCAAACCCCGTAATCATTACTAACAAGTGGTTAAAAAATCAATTAAATAGGAGAATTATGTAATAAGAATCACATCATGTATTTATAATTAACTTTCTTATAACATATAAATAACATACAAAGTATGTCATTGTTTCCCAATGTCAGAAGGCACCCTAATCTTGAAATTTGCCACCAATGGTCGTACAGTCCCTTGAGACTCATAAAATGAATCATCCTTTAGCATCTCCTCAATGTATATTCCCTGAGTCAAATCAAACATTAGTATATGCATATGGAGCAGTTATATACTATTTTATAAATCTTATTAACGTAGGTATATACAACCACATTCTTTTTATGTTGCAAAAGTTATTAAGGGGATTTGCTGTTATTTGAGTTTTAGTTTATATTATTTTAAATGCTTAAGGAGAGCACCTTAAAGCATTAATAAAACTAAAAACAATGATGTAAAAATGTTGTGTTTGATGTAGTGGATAGGCATAGTCGAATTTTTTAATTTGTTGTAGTTTTTTATCATGTTGTCTTTATAGAAAAAGTTCTATCGAGAATGACAAAACCTATATCAATGTACCAGGTTCTTTTTTTTATTATAAGGAAAATAAAAAGGCTGCTAAGATCTAAAAGATAAAACCCCTAATTTATCAGCTAGAAGAAGGATAGACAAATTAGGAAAATAATTACCAACAATCACCAGATTAAAACACCAATAAATGTAATTAGTTATCTGCAGATATGTCATAAACAGATCAACTATAGTCAATTAAACAAAAATGTATGGTGTTAAAAGAGCTCACCAATTTCATGATGCTAAGTTCCCTCCACCTCGAGGTCGACTTGCATGGTTTTGAATCCAGCCAGATCAACTATTCCTCTTTAAGATCAACCACAAGCAAAAACCAGTGCATGTTGCTTTTATTTATAGGCACAAATATCTACAAATGAAAAAAAACATCAAAACAAAATCATACTGTTAATATGACTTTTTTCAACTAGTTTATGGATAAAAGGTATACCTTGTTCAAGGTCTCAACCTGACCCATATGTGATTTTTGATAGAATTCCATAAGAGAAGAAGCTAATCGTCTTCCCTCTAATGCATATTGCTGAGAAATGTTTAAAAGATATTATTGAAAATTACTACACTAGTAAGATTTAACATTTATAATTGGAGTAACCATTACCACAAATGTTGTAGGCAAAAACCAACAGGAAGAGTACCCACATAATGTTTTTTTCTTGGTATGTTATTGAGCCTGCAACAAGGTTTATTACCTGTATATAGGACCAAATATAATTTTGCATAAGAATGTGGCAAGTGTATGTTCTAAATGATATATGAAAAAGAAAATAATATGTGGAATACCTCTTGATCAACACACATCTTTGGCATTAATGTTTTCAGTGTTTTTCTATCACTTGATGTTGTTCCTCTTTTGATTAAAACTTCATTGCTATATAAAAAGTATGAGATATAAATTACAGGCTACAAAGGAAAATGAATGAAGTCGTGTTTCAATACACCTTAACTTATGGGATATCCCATTCTTATTTGCACAAAAAATGCATACAGTTACAACTACCTCTATCTCATCCAGAAGCATTTGTGGTGGAGGTTTGAATAAGACGGAAATCCACTAAAAAAAAAACACTCATAGATATGAGTTTAGATTTCCCTTGGAAAGTTTGAATATTAAAAAACTAAATAACATGTTGAAGAAGGGTTTACACCATTACCTCCGTTACAGTCATACTAGCATTCCTAACATATCTTGAAGCATGTAGTGGTTGATTATTCATGAAGTATCCGGGCATTGGCATTTCTTTAGGTGTTATGAACAACTTCCTCGACACTTTCTCTTCTGGTTTTGGTTGGGATGTATTAATATTCAACGGTGTGAAACCAACTTCAACAGGGGCATTTAGTTCTTCTATTCTAGTCTTGAACAGTTCTGGTGGAGATTGAATTAGGACAAAAAATAGAGAAAATACTATTGGGGTGTAATTAGATGTACCAATGGTATTTGTTGTATTTGTGGTATTTGGAATTAGCAAACTAATTGGAGATTGAATTGGGACAAACAACGGGGGAGACGCTTGCGTCAGATGGTTAGATGCACCAATCAGGGTATTGTTTGCAAATAACTATTTGTGAAAATTATTCACTGCATCCATGTAACTTGCAAACGCCTAGTTAACATGTAAGCAAAAGCATCAGGTATTAACAGCCACAATTGTAAGAGAAGAATTATGAAGAGAACATCATTAAATCAATTAGAAGTTCACAATCCCATTAAGTATGATGTTTAACCTGATATCTGATGGCATCATGACGTGAAGGAGAATTATGAGCATTATGAGGTGCACGGGAATTACAAGCATCATTACGTGCAGGAGAAGTATAAGAGGAAGATTCCTTGTTTGGGTTTGAAATCACCAAAGGGGTGCTACTACACACATTGACATAATCAAAAAACAACATCAATAAGGTCACGTTATAATGTTGCTATATTCAAAATCACAACATACTGAACATGTATTCTGTTACCCATACGTGGAAGAAATGTCAATAAGATCGACTATCTTCTTTATTTTTGGCCTCCCACGTGGTCGTCCTATAGTGGACTATGGAACCTTGTTGTCTTCCTTGAGCTTTTTCGCTTAAGGTTTTTTCATGTTTTCATGTCACATTAGAGAAATAACAAAATTGGGTTTAGGGTTATGTTATGATTCAGAACTGGAAAACATGAAAGAGGAGAAATTGAAACGGGGCTTACCTGATTCATCATATAATATATACACAGGCTACGAGATTGGAGGTGTAATCCCCCAGTAGCGAAAAGACTACATGCGCGATGCCTCGTCTTCCTTGCTGTAGTAAGTTTATATGGGTGTCCATTGAAGAAATCCAGGTGCGCTACAAGTTGCAGGCGTCGTGCTCCATTCACTGTAATTAATGTCGGGTGTGGAAAATAATGGCATTCCTAATCATGCTTCAAAATCCTTTTATTATGCCCTAAGATGATACTTTAAATACCATGGTTTTGAAAACCGGACCAGACCGGCCGGTTGGACCGGGAACCAGTCATGGTACTGGTCTGGACAAGAGAAAAAATCGGTCATCTCAGAACCAGTCAAGAATCGATCAAAACCGGTCAGACCCAGTCAAAACTAGTCAGAACCGGTTGAAAATCAATTGAAACAGTCAAAGTTTTAAAATTATTTTTTTGCTATTTTTCAAAAAAAATCTATTAAAAATATTTTTAAATAAATAAAAAACTTATATATAGTATTTACATATTATTTTTAATTATTATAATTTTTTAATCCTATAAAACATGTAATATGATCCTTAATTAACTTAGTTTTTATATAATTTGTTGTTAATATATCAAGAATTATGTTATATTATATTAAAAATATATATTTGATTATGATCGGTTCGACCATGGTTGAACCAATGAACCTCTAACCAGTACCTTCACCGGTTCAATAATTGGTCCAGTTTTTAAAACCTTGTTAAATACCCACTTGAGAAGCATGTTAAGAACATGAGAAAAACCATGTTAAGATGATACTTCAAAATCCATTTATTAGGTTGTGTTTTGTATGACGGATCCTTTTAAGCGATATATCCAAGAATGTGTTACTTGGGAATATATTGTCTGTAACTTATTTCCCATGTTCGATATTAAAAAAATCATGGTTCTGAAAATCGAACCAGTCCGGACAAGAGAAAAACTGCACATCTCAACACTGGTCAAAATCGGTCAAGAACATGAGAAAAATCTGTTGAACCAGTCAAAGTTTTAAAATTATTTTTTTTGTTACTTTACAAAAAAATCTGTTAATAATATTTTTAAATGAATAAATAAGTTATATATAATATTTACATAATATTTTTATTTATTATAATTTTTTAAATTCTATAAAACATACAATATGATCCTTAATTAACTATAAGTTTGTGGGGTACAAACTGTAACACCCTCTATTACACCTTAATAAATTCTAGAAAAACTCGTAATTTTTTTATTTTTTTTTAAAGATATGATTGTTAAAAAGAAACTATCAGAATAAATTATATACATTATTTCTGAAATACCTTACAAATATTATTAAAACTTTATAAAGTATTTGTACATTCATCCGAAGAAAATAAACATTAAACATTATAAGAAAGAGAGGAAACTCCATGGCCCAGAAGAAGTTACTTATTAACATTATTTATTCATTGGACCACGGTATTCATACCGAGCTCCCTTTCTAGAACGTGCTATATTTACTGCCGATATTCTTCGATCCTTCCCTCTGAACCATCAATTTAGAACATGTGAAACAAAAACACAGAGAAAGGAGTGAGAAACAGAATATAATATTCTCGATTAAGACATAAGCAACAAAGGGTTTTTACAAACCAATACATAATGATATCAATCACAATCACATACACAATCAATTATGAATGCATGAATGTTATGCAATATCTTCATCATAACTTACCTATATATGTGGCCCCTTAAATTTTAATTTGCACTGGGCCAACCAGGAGTTTACACTGTTCCATAAGTCCGGATAATAATAATATGAACAACTCAACTGGCATGGAAACACTTAGAGACTAGTCAGATTGAGAAAGTTTTTATTGTGAAAGTACCCGACACTAGGGAGCTACCCCAGGTCCCCTGAAGCACCCTTTCACACCCTCTCATCCCAAGGCTCATAATTAAGCCTCCTCTAATGTATCCTCGGTTTCTATAATCCGTCCCCAGACAATATTATTTCATTTCACTTTAATGATCCATGATGCATGAACTACTCGCGTATTGAGTTGGTTAAGGCTTTTAGAAACTCAATTATTAAATCCCTTAAAGGTTTACAACATCATTTCAATAAACTGTATATTTTCTCTGAATTTCTGTCCCACAGAAATAAATTTGGTACAGTTTTCAAATCTCACTTAAATTGAGTTTCTAAGCCTTAAATATCTAAAAACTTTATCGTATAAAACTTTACATAATCTTTCTCAAATTAAATCTTAACAAAATCAAATTTAGGAATCTCAATTATTTCCAAATATCTTTAGTTATTAAGTTGGAAAAATAAAATAATTTTCTTTTAAAAAATTTTGTTTTATTAAAAGAGAATAATGATTAACCAAAAATACTTAAAATTACAAAATTTTTCTTTAACTCAAGATTTAATTAAATAAATTCTCATAAAATGTTTTCTTTCTAAAATAAATAATAATTTTTTTATTCTAAATATTGAAAATAAAGTTAATAAAAATAATTTCTAAGAAGGAATAAAAGATAACAAAATTTAAAGAGTAAGGTGAGAAATTCTTACTGAATTTTAGCTTTCCGTCATGCTCGCTATATGCTCAAACTCCACATTACAATATCATCAATCAAAATCAAGCAATATCAATCATAACTAAATATCATCAATCAATCAATCATAATCAAATCATAATCAAATCAATTAAATATCATTAATACATATCATAATACAAAATTTAATGATTATTAATATAGTCAATTTGAGTCATTTTGGTCAATTCCTCGCATAGGTATATGTAAGTCCATATAATCCAGTCCTTGCATAGGTATAGTTCAGTCCATATGGGTCATAATGGTACAAGTCCTTGCATAGGTATAGTCCAGTCCATATAGGTCATAATGGTCCAAGTCCTTGCATAGGTATGTTAGAGTTAGTTAAACCGGATATTTAATTTAAAATTTATTAAAATTGTTAAGTTAAAAAGTTAATATTTTGAAATAATAATATTATTAAATTTAAAAGGAGTAGGGGACTCTTCCCATTATTCTTATGTCTTTTCATATTATACTCTTATCTCACTCCCCCTTACCTTGAATTGTTACCCAAAATGGATTTGCTTTGCGCCTCCGATTTCTAGAAATATTAATACCAATCTTATTTCAGTATAAGCATAAGACGAAGATTAAGATTACTACTTAAAACAAAAATGATAAATTTTGAATAGTGAATAGTGAATCGTGAATAGTAACAGTAAATAGTAAAACGTGAATAGTAACAGTAAATAGTAAAACGTGAATAGTAAGAGTAAATAGTAAATCGTGAATAGTAACAGTAAATAGTAAATCATAAATAGTAATGGTAAATAGTAACAGTAAAAAGCAATTTACTATTTGAATAGTAATTTACTATTGAAATAGTAATTTACTATTGAAATAGTATTTACTATACAGAATAGTAACTTAAAATAATATTATTTCTAGTATAATAACATATTTCTAAAAACAATATAAAAATAACCCAAAAATATAAAAGAGAAGTATTCTTACCTTAGGATTTTGGCAGAACCTTCTCTCCAAAAACTTTTCTTCTCTCTCTCACTTCCACCACTATCTCACTAGCACTACTATATTAAGAAAACTTAATATGAAATTATGAATTCTAAAGAAGAAATCCTTCGGTATTTATAGGAAAAAAATTTACTATGCATTCCATTATTTTAATATAAAAGTACTATACATTTTTGAATTTTTTATTCTAGGTTACTGTGCATCTTTTGAAAATTTCATACATGCACAGTGATTTGCATAGTAATTGTCGGCAAAATTATTAAGTCAAATAGTAACCCTTCACTCGGTATATTTTAAATATTCAAAATGAGTCCTTTTTGAAATTTAGCGATATTATATCAGTCCTCACTAATTTTATAATAAGTAATATAAAGCTGAAATTTTAAAAATCTAAAATTTTCTGTTAATAAAAATTTATTGATACGTTTCCAATTTTTTAACGATTGGAAAAAATCAAGATTTTTCTCAAACCGATAATTTTTAGATAAGTCTACTTGAAACGGATTTTAGAAATTTTCTTATAATTTAAATTCACTTTCTTATAAATATTTTTAATTTAAGTCACTTATATGAATTTAAAATTATTTAAAAACTATTATTTTATTAAAAAAATTCCAAAATTCCAAAAAATTCCAAAAAATCATAAATAATACGTAGGTTAAAAAGTTCTAAAGAACCATAATTTAATTCCTTCAAAATTTTAATATAAAAATAAAAATAGGGGTGTTACAACTCTTCTCCCCTTATAAAATTTCGTCCTCGAAATTTACATTAATCAGTAAAACAAATGAGGATGAGACTCTTTCATCCCAGTTTCTAGTTCCCATGTAGCATCTTCTTCTCTCGTTTCACTCCAAATAACCTTTACAAGCGGAATTATTTTGTCTCTTAATTGTTTTATTCTTCTGTCACCTATTCTAACAGGTGGTGCATCATATGTAAGATTATCTTTAACTTGTATGACATCAGGTTCAATAACATGTGTAGGATCAGATATATACTTTCGCAAGTTTGACACATGAAAAACATTATGGATATTAGAAAGAAAAGGTGGTAATGCTATTTGGTAGGCAAGGGGACTAACTTTATGAATTATTTGGTATGGACCGATAAATCTAGGAGTTAGTTTTTGAGATTTCATTGCCCGACCGACCCCAGTCATAGGTGTGACTTTCAAGAATACATGATCGCCTTCTTAAAATTCGAGCGGCTTTCTTCTTTTGTCATAGTAACTTTTCTGCCTGCTCTGTGTTGCCTTCATCTTTTCCTGAACTATTTTGATTTTATCCGTGGTTTGTTGTACCAACTCTGGTCCTAGCATCAAGTTTTCACCAGTCTCAAACCAACATAGCAGGGTCCTACATTTTCTTCCATATAATGCTTCAAAAGGTGCCATGCCAATGCTAGCATGGAAACTGTTGTTGTAGGTAAACTCCACATATGGTAAGAATTGATTCCAACTTCCTTTATGCTCTAACACACAAGTTCATACCAAGTCCTCTAGAGATTGGATTGTTCTTTCTGATTGTCCATCCGTCTGAGGATGATATGCTGAACTTAGACGCAGTCTTGTTCCCAAAGCCTTGTGCAAGCTCTTCCAGAATTGTGATGTAAAACGAGGGTCCCGATCTGAAATGATACTTGAAGGAATTCCATGCAATCTCACAATCTCCTCGATGTATAATTTTGCCAGCTTCTCCATAGAGTAACAAATATTGATGGGAATAAAGTGGGCAGACTTTGTTAGTCTATCAACTATTACCCATATTGAATTATGTCCTAATGGAGTTTTGGGTAAAGAAGTCACAAAATCCATGGTAATGCTATCCCATTTCCATTCTGGTATTTCCATTGATTGTAGCATTCCAGGGGGTTTTTGATGTTCCACTTTAACCTTCTGGCAAATTAGACATGCAGCCACGTACTCTGCCACTGTTTTCTTCATTCCAGGCCACCAAAATAACTTCTTCAAATCTTGATACATTTTAGTAGCTCTGGGATGAATGCTCATATAACTTTTATGGCCTTCTTCCAGAATTGCTTTCCTCAACTCCTCTTGATCAGCAATACACACTCGATCCTTATACCTCAGCAATTGGTCACTTCTTTCATTGAACTCGACTTCTTTTCCTTTTTTCAAGAGTTCTTTCTTCTCTTACAGGAATTCATCCTCTCTTTGAGCCTCTAAAACTTGTCTTAGGAATTCACTTGTCACTTGCAACGCTCCTAATCTGTAGCTGTTAGCATTAACCTTTACTGCTAGGTTAAGATCTCTGAAGTTCTCTATTAATTCCAGCTCTTTAATCATCATTGTGGATGCATGTAGAGACTTTCGACTTAAAGCATCAGCTACTATGTTCGCTTTTCCAGGATGGTATTGCAACTGAAAGTCGTAGTCCTTTAAGAACTCCATCCATCTTCGTTGCCTCATGTTTAACTCCTTTTGGTCGAATAAATACTTGAGACTCTTATGATCGCTAAACACATCGAATGTTGCACCGTATAGATAATGCCTCCAAATCTTTAAGGCAAAAACTACAGCGGCTAACTCTAAGTCATGGGTAGGGTAGTTAATCTCATGTTGCCTTAATTGGCGCGGCGCATAGGCTACAACCTTCTTGTCTTGCATGAGTACACTTCCTAGTCCTTGTTTAGACGCATCACAGTAAACTTTAAAACTTCGATGTGGATCAGGGAGTACTAACACCGGTGCAGAAGTAAGTCGATCTTTTAGCTCTTGGAAACTATTCTTGCATTGTGTTGTCCATACAAAAGGTTGTCCTTTCCGTGTTAACTTGGTTAATGGGTATCCTAGCTTTGAAAATCCTTCAATGAATCTCCTATAGTATCCAGCCAAGCCCAAGAAACTTCTAATCTCATTGATCGTTGTTGGTCTCTCCCATTTTAAAACCGCCTCCACCTTGGAAGGGTCTACAGCTATTCCTCCTTGACTAATTACATGTCCTAAAAAGTTCACCTCTTCCAACCAGAATTCACACTTTAACAGCTTTGCAAACAGTTGTTTCTTTTTCAGGATTTCCAACACGACCTTCAAATGTTCAACATGTTCTTCTCTGCTTTTAGAGTACACTAATATATCATCAATGAACACCACTACAAATTTATCTAGATATGGATGAAAAATCCTATTCATGTAATCCATGAATATGGCTGGTGCATTAGTTACACCAAAAGGCATTACTAGATATTCGTAATGGCCATAGCATGTTCTAAAAGCAGTTTTTGATACATCTTCTTTCTTCACCTTTATTTGATGGTATCCAGACCTCAAATCAATTTTGGAGAACACCGTGGCACCACGCAGCTGATCCATCAAGTCGTCAATCCTTGGCAGAGGGTATCTGTTCTTGATCGTCACCTTGTTCAGTTACCGATAATCTACACACAATCTCATGCTACCATCCTTTTTCTTAACCAATAACTCTGGTGCATCCCAGGGGGATACACTGGGTCGTATAAACTGCTTCTCTATCATCTCTTCAAGTTGTTTCTTCAACTCTGCTAATTCTAGAGGTGACATTCGGTATGGTGCAATTAAAATAGGTCCAACTCCAGGTACTAGATCAATGGAAAATTCTACATCTCTTTCTGGGGGTAAACCAGGGATATCTTCAGGAAAAATGTCAGGAAATTCACACACAACCGATAGATTTTTGATTTTTGATTCTTGCTCTCCTTTCATTGAAAGCAATAGCATGAATCCTTGAGCCCCTCCTTTTAAAGAGGCACTCACTTGGTTGGCGGTTAGAAATCTCGAATCCTTAGGATTCAAATTCACTGGTTCTTTAAACATTATGGTTTTATTATGACAATCTATTAGAACATGATTGTCAGACAACCAATCTAGCCCAATAATAACTTCTAAGCCAGAAAGGGGTAAACAGAAAAGATTAACTTTAAAGTCCCTACCATTTATGACAATAGGGCATTTCCAACAGGCTTTAGAAGTGACAATGGGATTGTTTCCAGGAGTATGTACAGATAAGTCAAATGGCATTTCTATCATAGGTAATTTTAGTTTTTCTATACAGTCATTGGCAATAAAGGAATGTGATGCACCTGAGTCATACATAACAGTTAAAGAAATCTTATTAATGATACACTTACCTTCTACCATGGAATCAGCATGAGATGCTTCTTCTCCAGTGATTGCAAAAACCTTTCCTTTTGCCTTCGGCCTTCCGACTGCACTGTGCGCGCCTCCTTGAGTATTTATGCTTGTACTTGCACCTTCAGGGTTTTCTCTCTTCATCTCTAGGCAATCCTTGATGTGATGACCTGGTTTGTTACACTTAAAACAAACATAAGTGTTTTTAGGACAATCCCTTTCCAAATGGGGTCCTCCACAGATAAAATATTTAAAATTTGGTGCAGATGTTGGGTAATAGCTTCCAGTTGAAGCTTGGGGTCTGTTAGGAACAGATGCTGCTCCAAATCGGCGAAATGGCGCTTGGTAAGGCTTATTCCTTCTGAAGTCTCTTCTTTGGTGATGGTGAGGTCCTCCACTTCTCATTTCTCCTGCCTTGTGAATGGGCTCACGACTTTTGGTCATTCTATCCTTATGATCTTCTTCAAATATCCTGCAGCAATTTACCAATACAGAAAATTCACGGATTTCCTGCATTCGTATAGCTTCCTTAATTTCTGGCCGCAATCCATTTACAAACTTTGCACACCGATCTCTTTCATTAGTAGCATCATTATAATGAGAATGAAAACGAGATAGCTCTTCAAACCTGGATGCGTACTCTCCAACGGTCATATTTCCTTGGGTCAGCGACAGGAATTCGAATTGTCTTTTCTCTTTAACATCAGCTGGAAAATATTTCTCCAGAAACATATCCTTGAAATAATCCCAAGTGATCTCCACGTCATTGACTTCAAATTGTCTACGCATGTTATCCCACCAATGTTCGGCATCCTCAGATAAGGCATAAGTAGCGAAGACAACCTTATCAGCTTCATTACATTGCAATGCTCGAAAAATCTTCTCTATCTCTCGAATCCAGATTTGTGCTCCATCAGGGTTATATCCTCCTTTGAAACGAGGTGGATTGCGCTTTTCGAATAGGTTCAGCCTTCTTAAGGCATCGTTACCTTGACCTTCACGTGCTCCCATTGCATTGATTAAGCGTTCTACAACTCCAGCAAGATCGTTTCCAGCCATTAGTTTCCTGTTTCACAGTAACTGAGATTTGTCACATCAATCACAGTTACTACCAAGTCAGATATTCTATTTTCTATTACCTATACAGAGTTTACAGACAAAGCAAGATAGACCTTTTCCCCAGGCCTATTGGATTAACTGCTCTGATACCATTTTGTAACACCCTTTGTTACACCTTAATAAATTCTAGAAAAACTCATAATTTTTTTATTATTTTTTTAAAAGATATGATTGTTAAAAAGAAACTATCGGAATAAATTATATACATTATTTCTGAAATACCTCATAAATATTATTAAAACTTTATAAAGTATTTGTACATTCATCTGAAGAAAATAAACATTAAACATTATAAGAAAGAGAGGAAACTCCATGGCCCAGAAGCAGTTACTTATTAACATTATTTATTCATTGGACCACGGTATTCATACCGAGCTCCCTTTCTAGAACGTGCTATATTTACTGCCGATATTCTTCGATCCTTCCCTCTGAACCATCAATTTAGAACATGTGAAACAAAAACACAGAGAAAGGAGTGAGAAACAGAATATAATATTCTCGATTAAGACATAAGCAACAAAGGGTTTTTACAAACCAATACATAATAATATCAATCACAATCACATACACAATTAATTATGAATGCATGAATGTTATGCAATATCTTCATCATAACTTACCTATATATGTGGGCCCTTAAATTTTAATTTGCACTGGGCCAACCAGGAGTTTACACTGTTCCATAAGTCCGGATAATAATAGTATGAACAGCTCAACTGGCATGGAAACACTTAGAGACTAGTCAGATTGAGAAAGTTTTTATTGTGAAAGTACCCGACACTAGGGAGCTACCCCAGGTCCCCTGAAGCACCCTTTCACACCCTCTCATCCCAAGGCTCATAATTAAGCCTCCTCTAATGTATCCTCGATTTTTATAATCCGTCCCCAGACAATATTATTTCATTTCACTTTAATGATCCATGATGCATGAACTACTCGCGTATTGAGTTGGTTAAGGCTTTTAGAAACTCAATTATTAAATCCCTTAAAGGTTTACATCATTTCAATAAACTGTACATTTTCTCTGAATTTCTGTCCCACAGAAATAAATTTGGTACAGTTTTCAAATCTCACTTAAATTGAGTTTCTAACTTAAATATCTAAAATTTTTATCATATAAAACTTTAGATAATCTTTCTCAAATTAAATCTTAACAAAATCAAATTTAGGAATCTCAATTATTTCCAAATATCTTTAGTTATTAAGTTGGAAAAATAAAATAATTTTCTTTTAAAAAAATTTTGTTTTATTAAAAGAGAATAATTATTAACCAAAAATACTTAAAATTACAAAATTTTTCTTTAACTCAAGATTTAATTAAATAAATTCTCATAAAATGTTTTCTTTCTAAAATAAATACTAATTTTTTTATTCTAAATATTGAAAATAAAGTTAATAAAAATAATTTCTAAGAAGGAATAAAAGATAACAAAATTTAAAGAGTAAGGTGAGAAATTCTTACTGAATTTTAGCTTTCCGTCATGCTCGCTATATGCTCAAACTCCACATTACAATATCATCAATCAAAATCAAGCAATATCAATCATAACTAAATATCATCAATCAATCAATCATAATCAAATCATAATCAAATCAATTAAATATCATTAATACATATCATAATACAAAATTTAATGATTATTAATATAGTCAATTTGAGTCATTTTGGTCAATTCCTCGCATAGGTATATGTAAGTCCATATAATCCAGTCCTTGCATAGGTATAGTTCAGTCCATATGGGTCATAATGGTCCAAGTCCTTGCATAGGTATAGTCCAGTCCATATAGGTCATAATGGTCCAAGTCCTTGTATAGGTATGTTAGAGTTAGTTAAACCGGATATTTAATTTAAAATTTATTAAAATTGTTAAGTTAAAAAGTTAATATTTTGAAATAATAATATTATTAAATTTAAAAGGAGTAGGGGACTCTTCCCATTATTCTTATGTCTTTTCATATTATACTCTTATCTCACTCCCCCTTACCTTGAATTGTTACCCAAAATGGATTTGCTTTGCGCCTCCGATTTCTAGAAATATTAATACCAATCTTATTTCAGTATAAGCATAAGACGAAGATTAAGATTACTACTTAAAACAAAAATGATAAATTTTGAATAGTGAATAGTGAATCGTGAATAGTAACAGTAAATAGTAAAACGTGAATAGTAACAGTAAATAGTAAAACGTGAATAGTAACAGTAAATAGTAAAACATGAATAGTAAGAGTAAATAGTAAATCATGAATAGTAACAGTAAATAGTAAATCGTAAATAGTAACGGTAAATAGTAACAGTAAAAAGTAATTTATTATTTAAATAGTAATTTACTATTGAAATGGTAATTTACTATTGAAATAGTATTTACTATGCAGAATAGTAACTTAAAATAATATTATTTCTAGTATAATAACAGATTTCTAAAAACGATATAAAAATAACCCAAAAATATAAAAGAGAAGTATTCTTACCTTAGGATTTTGGCAGAACCTTCTCTCCAAAAACTTTTCTTCTCTCTCTCACTTCCACCACTATCTCACTAGCACTACTATATTAAGAAAACTTAATCTGAAATTGTGAATTCTAAAGAAGAAATCCTTCAGTATTTATAGGAAAAAAATTTACTATGTATTCCATTATTTTAATATAAAAGTACTATGCATTTTTGAATTTTTTATTCCAGGTTACTGTACATCTTTTGAAAATTTCATACATGCACAGTGATTTGCATAGTAATTGTCGGCAAAATTATTAAGTCAAATAGTAACCCTTCACTCGGTATATTTTAAATATTCAAAATGAGTCCTTTTTGAAATTTAGCGATATTATATCAGTCCTCACTAATTTTATAATAAGTAATATAAAGCTGAAATTTTAAAAATCTAAAATTTTCTGTTAATAAAAATTTATTGATACGTTTCCAATTTTTTAACGATTGGAAAAAATCAAGATTTTTCTCAAACCGATAATTTTTAGATAAGTCTACTTGAAACGGATTTTAGAAAATTTTCTTATAATTTAAATTCACTTTCTTATAAATATTTTTAATTTAAGTCACTTATACGAATTTAAAATTATTTAAAAAATATTATTTTATTAAAAAAATTCCAAAATTCCAAAAAATTCCAAAAATCATAAATAATACGTAGGTTAAAAAGTTCTAAAGAACCATAATTTAATTCCTTCAAAATTTTAATATAAAAATAAAAATAGGGGTGTTACACAAACCGTTGCCCCCAGTGGTGTAACAACCATAAGGTTGTAGGGTACATACATGTACCATTAGGTACATCGACCTATAGGTCATAGGAGATAAAGTGTGATACAATAAGGTTGTATGGTATGAGCGGTGTGTAACATGTCTTAACTGTAAGGTTATAGGGTACGAGTGGTGTACTGATAAGTCTCAGCTGTAAGTTTGTGGGGTAGGAATTATTGCCCCCAGTGGTGTAACAACCATAAAGTTGTAGGGTACATCCATGTGACATCAGGTACATCGACCCACAGGTCGTAGGAGATAGAGTGTGATACAATAATAATATCAAAATAATTAAACGAATGTCAGGTTAATAGTGGTAATAAAATAATAATTATAATAAGGATAACAATTAATAATAATAATATGAAAATAATTAAACA
Source organism: Clitoria ternatea (assembly GCA_037962975.1). Lineage (NCBI taxonomy): Eukaryota > Viridiplantae > Streptophyta > Magnoliopsida > Fabales > Fabaceae > Clitoria > Clitoria ternatea. Next base: position 17,168,319 of record CM075670.1, on the reverse strand, counting down.
AGCGTCAGGTCAATAGTAGTAATACAATAATAATTATAATGAGGATAACAATTAATAATAATAATAATAATATCAAAATAATTAAACGAATATCAAGTTAATAGTAGTAATAGAATAATAATTATATTGAGGACAATAATTATTATTAATAATAATAATATCAAAATAATTAAATGAATGTTAGGTTAATAGTAGTAATAAAATAATAATTATAATGAGGATAACAATTAATACTACTTATAATATCAAAATAATTAAAATAGTAATAATAAAATAATAATTATATTAAAGCTAATAATTAGTATTATTATGCCAAAAAATATTATTAAAAGAATAATACAACAATTTTTTGAATTTGCATTGAAAATTAATATGAAAAGGTGTCGCGAGAAACTATCAACTGAAAATAAAACGACACATTGTCTCACGTTAGTATCAACAGACACTTTGCGTAGATAACCTTTCAACTTCCAAATCATTAAATAGAGCTCTGTTCATGCCTGAAGCATATTCTTTCCCTCCACAACCAGACCCTCGATAACCTTTTGGCTTCTTGTGCATTGTATCCATCTTCCACCCCAGACCATCCAAGTTTCACCATACTTAACTCTTTCTTCGACACCCTCATGGCAAACTCCCATTCATCCAGACCCGATTACGCATCCCTGACGACATCAGAAATCATCACCATATTGTGCAGTGCCTATGAAATGCATGTGTTCGATTAAGTTAAACAGGAGTTACTGGCGAGGGACGACCGAAAAATTGAAGAGATGGAGAAGCTGAGAGAGGAGATTAACATGTAGAAGATCAGAAAGGTCGTGGCCGAACTAAAGAAATAGCAGGAAAATGAGTATGCGGCAATTTGTAAGGCAAAGCAAAACCTATTCTACATGATGAAGAGGCCTGGGGCGGTTGATGTTGACTTGGTTCCCTCGTTGGTCAAGCGCAACGAGGAACTCGAACTTGAAAATGCATCCCTTAAAAAGGAAAACATTCGGATGCGAAAGGCAGTCAACCATTATACTGAATTGGTCGAATATTACAAGGCTGAGAACAGCAGGTTGATTGACGAACTGGATGATGAGGACGTTTCATCATCTTATGTGTCAAATATCATCTTAACTCTTTTTTTATATTTTGGGATTACAATGTATTTATTTAACATTTATATGTTGTTTTAATATTTTATGCACTGGGTGTTCGGGATTCGGTCCCTCTGGTTTATATGTTAATAGTAATGGTGATGGCGTTTTGTTATTGTGTTGCTTGTTTTGTTGTATACTCTGTCCTCATTATATTTGGTTATCTCTTTTTTTCTTTCTTACTGATATGCATAGGGGTGATGACATACAAATGCACCAAACAGTTGCATTTTCTGATTTATACGAACCTATATTAGTAACTCTATTCTTTAAAGTTTGAAGTTTCATTACAAATTTACTCTGTTTACTCCAGGCTGAGAGAGGAAAGTGTGATGTGAAAGATTAGTTATTTATACCATATGTTAGCATACTTGAATTTGTAGTGAAATTGGCTTCAATTTGGAACTTCGAACCCCCCATGTGGATTTCTTTTTTGGCTGAATTCTTAGAGTTAGGATTGGTATGCAATTTTGGTAGGCTGATTTAATGATTGGTAATACAAACACTCTTCTGGGTCACCAGCCTATTAAAGAGTTGAATTTATATGAACCTGGTTAATTGACATTAAGATACTGGTGTGATTTTGGTTATCAACCAAATCCTCTTAAAACTGTGTGTTATTTAAATGAAGGTTGATTTCATAATTCAGATAGGGGGAATAATTGTTGTTTGATTCGTAATGGGACATGCCTTTATTAACCAACCACAACCAGTTAAAGTTTGAACACTTCTATCATCAAATATAGCAACACTGTAGAGTGTGGACTGCATAATCATAATCAGGGAGCTAAACCAGAACGAAGATGAAATCAAAAGAAAATTTACTTAACAATGAAGTTAAACCTCTTTGTAGCTTATTTATCATAAAAATAAAGTTCTTATTTAGCTTGAAAATGAAGTGACTATATGCCAATCATGATATTCTTGTATGTTTGAAAATGCACGGCCACTTATTTATACTTTTTCTATTTTTTCAGAGTATTAAGAAATAAGATAAGATCTCAAATTTGATTCTTTTAGGCAATGTTTGACATTGATTGGTATATTTCCCCCTTAATTTCCATTACAGCAGAGACAGTCAAGAACATAAGAAACCTATATCAATTTTGTTCTCACTGGATAACACATAAAGACTACATATCCTTCATGCCATCAGATACATCCAACTCATCCTACAAGACAAAGCACAACACACAGAACAGGAACATTTTTTTGTCACCAAAGATACATTAATTAAATCTCAACATGAGCCACTCTTTACACTAGGATAGAATCCGACCCTGATCTCTTTTTGTCATTCAGCAGTAATTGGAGTAGTAACAAGCAGGAAGCACTATCAATTAAACCAACTACATTCCCCCTTCCAAGCACTGCTTATATAATGTTGTTTGACATCATCATGTACCAAATATATAGCAGATAATGAAAAACCATAGGTAAACAAAAACCATGGCATACAAGCAAATAATGAAAAAATACAGGCAGTATATTGGCAGCTAGTATCAACTGTGAATTATCTGAAATAGATATTAGAAGACAACCCCAACACCTACATATCCCCATAGCTTATATTCTTGTAGATGGTCCTCCCTCTTTAAATGGCTCATATGCTTTTGTTTCATCGTCTTGTTATATTGTTGAAGAACTTGAACTCAAGGCGGCAATTCTAATCACTTGGTTATGTGTGAACCTTTGTAACTGAATCATGCAACCATGGATCAATACTTCATATTGGCAAGCAACAATATCTTCCAAGTATCATACACCTACATTGAATATCAAAGAAAAACTATTGATATAATAAAAAGGAAATTAACAAACCCTATATCAAACTAATATTGCTATTGTATCAGCTTGAATATTTTTTAATTTCTCTACTTACACAAGTTTTCAAATATAAATAACTTCAGTTTAAATATAACTTTGAGCAAAAACACTATCAAATTCCTAATCGCAAGCAACATTAGACATGAAATCAACTACCACTTAGCTTCCCTATACAAATGTTTAAAGATTATTTTCTTAAATTTCCTATCTTCCAAGTATCATACTTAGAATTGACCCGTCCCAGGACCAACACCCCTCAATTCTTACTAACTTTATGAAAAATAACTTGTGAATCAATTTAAACACCAGATTGCCTATTTGCAATTGATGACCAACCTTAACCCCTGCTAACACACCCTAAAGTTCAGCCAAATATACAGGGGAAACCCAATTCTTTTGACAACCCTTAATCGATTCACCCTTATGATTCCAGATGAAACTACCACAACCTGATCTCTGTGAGTCCATGTTACTTGCTCTATCTGAGTTTAAGCAATATTCTTGTATAAAAGAACCTTGGTAGATTTTGAATTACAAGCTTATTTTAATAATCAAAAAATTATTTTAAGTTTAAAGAAGTTTAAAAATGTATTCAATGAGTTTAAAAGTTACTTTTGAATTACTTTGTCGGTTACGCTAATATTCTGATGGAACACAGTTTTGAACCATTGTTTGCAGCAGTGAGAAAACTCAAATACTAATCACTACTATAAAGAGAAACAAAATTTAGTTACTGACATGTGAGTTTTTTCTAAAGTCTGTAACTTCACCACTTGTGTTATAAGCTCCTTCAGATCATGCGCTGCGGTCACTTCTGCGAGTCATTGTGCATTGCTAACATAGATAACAACAGAAAAAATGTTAAACACCAGTAATTAAATACTTCAAAAGAAATAATCATTGGACAAACTTACAAGGGTTAACTCCATCTTGTGATCCTTAGCTCAGGACATTATTGTATGTAGCAGCCTCATAACTACCATCTGCTAATCCAGTTAGAAATATCTACATTTCACAAGATCATGCTTCAAAACTACAAATATAAATAAAACTGAAAACACATATAGCATCCTAATTTATTGATAAAGTTTATCTCATGTTTGTCATTTTACCTGTGGCCATTGGGCAAAGGATGATGGTACATTTGGTCCTTGAGGATACATATGAAATCCTGTTAACTGCGGATACCACAGCACCCCATAGTTAAAAGGTGGATACATGTATGGAAAATTATGAGGTTATAGAGGAAAATATTGTTGTTCAAGTGGCCTCAATACTCAAGAGGGGGGTGAATTGAGTTTTTAAAATTTTGATTGGAATGCCTTTGAACTTGATTTTTATATCCAAGTTTACAAGAAAATGCAAGTGAACTCAAGTTGTAGATAGTATGCAATACACCATAAGGATAAATATAGCTGAAGCAATTCAACAAACACTTGGTGGGCAGTATTTGAAATATATCAAATTAGACAAGCTCAAGTATGCAATTCACAATCAATCAACACAAATCAACCAATTGCAGTATATGAATGTAAAAGAGTAAGGGATAGGAGCTTGCAAACCAATATAACGAGTTCCACCAACACCGGTGTACGTCTCGCCTCTAAGCAACCCACTTAGAGGATTTCCACTATTGAAGTTTAGAGATACAAGCTATGAGCAATTGCAGCTTCCTAGTGTCCCACACTCAAGAACTCAATCCTCACTAGCAAAGGGTAACACACCCAATCTCTCAAACTCTCAATACCCAAAGGTTGAACCCTAACCTTTGTGACCACTCAATCCTAGAGTGAAAAACCTTTGTGTTTGTTGAAGTGTTTACAAGGAAATGACTCTCTTAATAGAGTAGATGTACAAGTGAAAGATCACACAAACTTTAACTCTCAAGATGAGAGGATGTACAAATTTAAACTCAGAATATACAAGAAAGATAGCTTACTAAGCACAAGAACAAGTGAAGAATGATAGCTTCTAGTTGTGTGTTTTGTGCTTGAGTTCCTCTTGAATTTATAGAGCCATTTGAGAGCTTAAAGAGTGCCTTTCTTGTTTCTAGCCGTTGCACATAGTGGGTTCTGAAGGAATGGTGGAGACATGTGTTGGTTTCCCACTAATATATGTTTTTCCACTATGGTAATCGATTATCCCTTTGGGTGTAATCGATTACAACTTGAATTTTTCATTCCAGATCGTGCTGTAATCGATTAGCCAGTCCATGGTAATCGATTATCACCAAGTCAGAGCGAAACTAATCGATTATATTTTTTCCTGTAATCGATTAGTGATGATACCTGATGCATTTAATTTGGTCACGCAGCTGTGTAATCGATTACTCCCTACTTGTAATCGATTATATGACATTCCAGTGGCTTGATAATCGATTATTTCATGTCCCATAATCGATTAGCTTAAACACCTGATTCACTTCATTCAATTTTACAATTGGTAATCGATTACTTGATGTTTCAATCGATTAGTTAACAAAACAGTGGACATCTAATCGATTAGGCCTTGGCTCATAATTGATTATCTTGTAAAACAGAGGCTTCTTAATCGATTATCTGTGTGGTGTAATCGATTATATTGACAGACAGAGGCTTCATAATCGATTATACTTCCTTGTGTAATCGATTAGCTTCGTGGTTTTTGCAGTCTGATACTGTTTCTTTGTTTTCCAAAAGTTTCTTCAAGAGTCCTTTGTCATTATCAAAATCCTTGCTCCTGAAATCATATTCAAACACATTCTCCCCCTTTTTGATGATGACAACCATGTTCATCTCTTGAGGGTTGTTAATTTTAAACAAAAGACTTATCTCTAATTCTATCTCTTGCAAAAACATATCTGCTGCATTATCTCTTAATCACAGTTTCAAATAGCAGAATTTCTTCAACCAATTTTTCAAATATTCAGCATCTTTATCTCTTATCAATATCATTATCTCTTATCTCTTAGCATTAACAAATCTGCCCCTATCAAAAAGAATTCATGCGAGATAACTAATCCACTTGTTATTGATCAGTCAGTTTTTAACAGATGAACATTTTCTATCTTTTCTCCCTTTAGATGAACATTTTCTATCTTTTTCTCCCCCTTTGGAATCATCAAAATTAATAAAAGCAAGTAAAGAGATATCATAGAATGAAAATTTTATTAAATAGCAGAAAGCAGGAAAGTACATAAAGGGAAATTTGCATAATTAAAAAAAAACATGAAACAACTGAAACCAAAGCATGAAAATGGATCTAATTATCCAGATTGAAAAATCGAAGTTCGGAGACTTGATGAGACAACTCTTCATAACGCTGTTGCATCATCTTAAAATGTTGTTGCTCGGTCATTGAAAATTCTTGAAGGGAATTTTCAAGGCGATCAAAGCGGCAGTCAATGTGAGCATAGAGTGATGCAAATGGGTCAGTAGGGGCAGATGAAGAGGCTTGAGGTGCAGGAGTAGGAGTGACAGGGGGATGATCTTCCTCAAATAGGCTGCTGCCATGAACTCTGTCACTCTTGAGGATCCACCTTCCAGCTACACAGACCATACCCATTTTGTTGAGATGGTGAGTGCCAATGCAAGCTTGAGATGGCACTTTTTCAGCAAGTTCCCCAGCCAAGTCTACTCCATTAGCCTTAAAGATTTTTGTGAGCAAGATGCCATAAGGCAGTTTGTGTTGCTCCTTGGATTTCAGAATGTGGAGCTTGAGGAGTTGAATCCAGTTGATATCTTTATGATTGATGATTGCCCACATGAGTAGAACATCATCTTCCTCAACCAAGGCATAATTTCCACCTCGAGGAATGAGCATTTTGACCATAAAGAAGTGGAGGAGACGGTTGTTAAGAGTGAGGTGGCCTACCAATTTATGATTGCTGAGTGGACGGTTGGCCTTCCAAAGAGATTGACGAGCAGGGATAGGATTGAAGTCCCATTCATCTTCCGGATAATCCCCGGCAAATTCAGCAGTGGAGAGGGGAATTTGTGTGATTTCAGAGAGGTGCTGGTTGGTGATTTTGAGAGTCACATTTTTGACTCTAGCTTCCAATGTGCCGTCAACCAGTTTCACATTGCAGAAAAATACCCTCATGAGTTCAGGGTAATAAAACTCTTCCTTGAGAGTTAGGAATGGAAGAAGGTTGTAATGTTGGAGGAGTTGAGTGAAGGTAAACAGGGGTTCTCAAAGGTTGGAGCATCGATAAAATGGGGGGTGATGATATCTTTTTCTGAAAACTTCTTTATGAAGTTTTGGAGGTCTCTTGGTGAGGTAAAGAACCTAGAAAAGTCTAGGGGGTTGTTGGCTTGGGGTATGGAGGATCTTGCCCTCTTGACAGAGCGGGAGGAAGACATGGTGATGGAAAGGCAAAGAGGAGAATGAGAAGAAGAGGGAGCTTCTTGAAGCTTTGAGAGATTTAGGAAGAGGAGTAGGTGGTGTGAGGTAAAAGTGATAAGGAGGGGTTTATTTATAGGGAAAAGGTGAGTGTTGGGTGAAGAGAAGAGAGTAAATGAGGGAAAAGGAGATTGGGCCGCTGGTGTGCCTCGGAACTTTGTATTTTGACTGCATAATACCGAGGCTAATCGATTACGAGGCATAGGTAATCGATTAGCTTACTGATTCTGAGGAATTTGAAACGTTTCGCGCATGCGTAATCGATTACGTTCAACAGGTAATCGATTAGGTTTCAAAACAGAATGTTTATAATCGATTAGGATGTGTTTGTAATCGATTAGGAAGAAGTTGAAACGATTAGACATGAACCAGAAGCTTAGTAATCGATTATGTGATGTTGTGTAATCGATTACTTTTAAAACAGGAGTTACGTAATCGATTGTGATACTCTTTGTAATCGATTATATGCTGTAAAAATGCCCAGCTTTGTCAGATTTTGCACAAGAGTGTTGGAGTTTTAATGGATCATATCATAATTGAACATAAACTCATTCAAGATATGCTGTAACATAAGAGTTTATCAAAATGCTTATCATTCAAACACAATTATTCATGTCAAGGATTCCTTATTCCCTTCTAATGTGGATGAATTGTTCTCTAGCCAAAAGTTTGGTGAAAATATCTGCTAGTTGCCTAGAAGTTTCAACATGCTCAAGTATACAATCACCCTTTAATACATGGTCTCTAATGAAATGATGTCTAATCTCAATATATTTGGTTCTAGAATGCATTACAGGATTCTTTGAGATGTTGATAGCACTAGTATTATCACATTTAAGAGGCACATGGTCCAATACAACTCCAAAGTCTAGAAGTTGTTGTCTCATCCAAAGGATTTGAGCACAACAACTACCAGCTGCAACATATTCTGCCTCAGCTGTTGATAGCGCAACACTTACTTGTTTCTTGCTATGCCAAGAAACAAGGGAACTACCAAGCAAGTGACATGTTCCGCTAGTGGTTTTTTTGTCAAGTTTACATCCTGCAAAGTCTGAATCAGAATAACCAATCAACATGCATTCAACCCCTTTGGGGTACCATAAACTAACATTTTGAGTCCCAACTAAGTATTTCATTATCCTTTTGACTGCAGCGAGATGTGATTCTTTAGGACAAGCCTGGTATCTAGCACACATACACACAGCAAACATGATATCCGGTCTACTTGCGGTTAAGTAAAGTAAGGATCCTATCATACCTCTATATTTTGTAAGTTCAACATCCTTACCTTTCTCATCCTTGTCCAAATAACATGAAGTGCCCATGGGTGTGGCAATATCATTTGCTTTGTCCATGTTGAATTTTCTAAGTAGTTCTTTGCAGTACTTGGATTGATTAATGAATGTGCCTTCATTGGTTTGCTTGATTTGAAGTCCAAGGAAGAAAGTGAGTTCTCCCATCATGGAAATTTCAAATTCTTCCTGCATTAACTTAGCAAACTCTTTGCACATTGACTCATTAGTGGCACCAAATATTATATCATCAACATAAACTTGTACCAATAGTATGTTATTCTTTTTGTGCTTTATGAATAAAGTTGTATCAACCTTTCCTCTTTCAAAATGATTTTCTAAAAGAAATTTGCTTAACCTTTCATACCAAGCTCTTAGAGCTTGTTTCAAACCGTACAAAGCTTTCTTTAATTTGAAACATGATTTGGAAATTGATAGTTTTCAAAACCTGGAGGTTGATCAACATATACTTCCTCTTGAATGTATCCATTCAAGAAAGCACTTTTAACATCCATTTGGTACAATTTAAAGTCCCTACAGCATGCGAAGGCTAATAGTAGTCTAATTGTTTCTAATCTAGCTACAGGTGCATACGTTTCTTCATAATCAATGCCTTCTTCTTGATTATAGCCTTTAGCTACTAGCCTAGCTTTGTTTCTAGTAATAACACCATTTTCATCCAGTTTATTCCTAAATACCCATTTGGTTCCTATTATTTGGTGATCATTGGGTCTTGGCACAAGCTCCCAAACTTCATTTCTTTCAAATTGATTTAGCTCTTCTTGCATGGCCAACATCCAATGTTCATCAATAATAGCTTCATTAATGCATTTGGGTTCTATTTGCGATACAAAGGCTAAATGATTGCATGTATTTCTAATTGCATTACGAGTACTTACACCTTTTGTCATTTCACCTATGACTTTGTCGAGAGGATGATCCTTCAAAGTGATCCATTATTGTGGTTCCTCATGTTTGGCTGCATTTGTGTCTTTGGTTTCTCCTTCCTTGTCATCTAACGTCAATTCTTGAAGAGTACCTACAAGATCATCAACATCTTCCTTTCTCGGAGGGCTAAAGCTACTTTCATCAAACTTTACATGAATGGACTCTTCAATGGTGTTTGTTTATTTGTTGAAGATTTGATAAGATTTACTAGATTGTGAATATCCTAGGAAGATTACCTCATCAGCTTTAGCATCAAACTTCCCTAGATTATCCTTTCCATTATTGAGCATAAAACATTTACATCCAAATATGTGAAAATATGAAATGTTGGGTTTTCTTCCCTTATAGAGTTCATAGGGGGTTTTCTTTAGAATAGGCCTTATTAAACATCTATTCATGACATGACAAGCGGTGTTAACCGCATTAGCCCAAAAGTATTTCGCAATATTATTTTCACTTAACATGGTTCTAGCAAGTTCTACCAAGTATCTATTTTTCCTCTCAACAACTCCATTTTGTTATGGAGTTCTAGGAACTGAAAAATTGTGATTGATACCATGTTTTTCGTAGAATTTTTCAAAATAGTGATTTTCAAACTCTCCCCCATGATCGGTTCTAATGGATGCAATTTTAGAATTTTGCTCATTTTGGATAATCTTAGCAAGTTTCTTGAATGCATGATATGCTTCATTTTTATGAGCAAGAAACAATGTCCATGTATATCTAGAATAGTCATCTACAATAACTAGACCATAGTAATTGCCTCCAAAGCTTTTGATTTTGGATGGTCCAAATAAGTCCATGTGCAAAAGTTGTAAAGGCCTTTGTGTGGAAACAATATTTTTGGATTGAAAAGATGCCTTTACTTGTTTTCCCTTTTGACATGCATCACAAAATCTATTTTCAAACTTAAGCTTTGGTAAACCAATTACTAATTCTTTGGAAACAAGTTTGTTTAAGTGGTCTACATGTATATGAGCTATTCTCCTATGCCATAGCCAAGTTTCATACTCTTTTGTAATGAAGCAATGTTCATCATTTGTAGACAAGCTATCCACATCAATCATGTAAATGTTATCAATCCTTTTTCCAACAAATTTGACCTCTTTGTTTAGCTTATTCTCAATTATACAACAATTGGATTCAAATAAAACTCTATATCCTTTGTCACATAATTGACTTATTCTAAGCAAGTTATGTTTGAGTCCTTCAATATACAACACATCACTAATGGAGGTAGAGGAAATTTTACCGATATTTCCGATACCAAGTATTTTACCCTTGGTATTGTCTCCATAAGTGACACTTCCTTTCCTTTTGGGAGTGAATGATGTGAACTTGCTTATGTCTCCCGTCATATGCTTTGAACACCCACTATCCAAATACCAATGGGTGTTGCTTGCTTTGAAGCATACCTACAAAACAAGATTAGTTTAGAGAACTAGGTACCCATTTTATGTTGGGTCCTTTTAGGTTAGCTTGTGGTGATGTTCCTTTGGGAACCCACACCTTTCTTAAAACCTTTGGTCCTAGTTTTCTAACACTACACCTATAAGCACTATGTCCTTTGAAACCATAATGATTGCATTTCATGAAAGGTAAAGATGATTTTCTTGGTGGTACAAAGAAATTTTTATAGTGTTTTTCCTTTTTGTGATTGCTATGTTCTTGATCATATCCTAACCCGGTTTTATCAAACATGCATCTTTGTTGGCCAAGCAAAATATTCAAATTGTCTCGTCCATTAGTGAACTTTTCTAATGTCCTATTTAGATCTACAACCTTGGTTTCTAACATAACGCATCTTTTTGCAAAGTCACATGGTTTGTCCTTAGAACATGTTTGAACATTCTCTAATTCTTCTTTTAAGCTTTCATTTTCTTTGCATACCTCCATAAGATGCATTTCAAGGGTATCACTAGTTTTCCTAGATGACTTAAGCCTATTAGAAATTTTTATAAATTTATCATATAACTCCTCAAAAGCATCTAGTAGTTCATTCTTATCTAAGTCAAGAAGATTTACCTCATTATCTTCTTCTTGGTGATTTGCCATTAAGCAAAGATTTTCTCATTGTTCGAATCATCAGAACTGCTTACATTATTCTCATCCCAAGCGATGTAGGCTCTTCTTCTTCCTTGTTTGTCCTTGCCCTTCTTTTTAAGATTTGGGCAATCCGCTTTGAAGTTCCCTTCCTTGCCACATTCGAAACAACTAGGTGAAGAAGAAATTTTATTTGAAGTTGGCTTTTTACCTTGGGGCTTGAAGTTCTTTTGGAATCTTTTGTTCTTCATGAATCTTCCAAATCGTTTTACAAACAGCCCAAATTCCTCTTCTTCATCCATGTCACTGCATGATTCTTCTTCATGTATAGAGGTGGCTTTGAGAGCTAAGCTTTTCTTCTTGGAGGATTTTTCTTCTTCCTCCGCTAACTTCAAGACTTTTAGTTCTTGCTCTTGCTCTTGTAATTTCCCAAAGAGTGTTGCAAGAGACATCTCATTGATGCTTAGAGATTGTTTTATGGCTGTGATAAGTGGTTGCCATTCCCTGCTAAGACTTTTTAAAACTTTATGCACAAGTTCTTTGTTAGTGTAAACTTTGCCAAGAGTAATAAGATGATTAATAATAAGAATAAATCTCTTCTGTATTTCTACTATGGTTCCCCCCGAATTTATTCTAAAGCTTTCGTATTGACTTGTCAAGGTACTAATCTTGGAGTCCTTCACATCGCTAGTACCTTCGTGAGTTACTTGTAAAGTATCCCACATTTCCTTAGCGGTTTTACAAGTCATTATTCTAAAAAATTCATCTGGACCTAATGCAGTAGTGATGAGATTCTTTGCCTTATAGCCATATTGCACATTCTTTTCTTCATCACTGGTCCATTCATCCATAGGTTTTTCAACATTTTTATTATCAATAGTGTGCATTGGTATATAAGGACCATTTTCAATGGCATTCCAAACTCTCAAATCAATAGATTGAATGAAGATTTTCATTCTTTCTTTCCAAAACGCATAGCCTTCCCCATTGAAAGCGGGAGGTCTGTTTATAGCACCACCCTCGGGAAAGAGGTTGTGAGAACTTGAGGCCATCTAGTCTCTTGAAGTTGTTAAGCTTAATTTACCAAGAGTCAAGCTCTGATACCACTTGTTGTTCAAGTGGCCTCAATACTCAAGAGGGGGGGTGAATTGAGTTTTTAAAATTTTGATTGGAATGCCTTTGAACTTGATTTTTATATCCAAGTTTACAAGAAAATGCAAGTGAACTCAAGTTGTAGATAGTATGCAATACACCACAAGGATAAATATAGCTGAAGCAATTCAACAAACACTTGGTGGGCAGTATTTAAAATATATCAAATTAGACAAGCTCAAGTATGCAATTCACAATCAATCAACACAAATCAACCAATTGCAGTATATGAATGTAAAAGAGCAAGGGATAGGAGCTTGCAAACCAATATAACGAGTTCCACCAACATCGGTGTACGTCTCGCCTCTAAGCAACCCACTTAGAGGATTTCCACTATTGAAGTTTAGAGATACAAGCTATGAGCAATTGCAGCTTCCTAGTGTCCCACACTCAAGAACTCAATCCTCACTAGCAAAGGGTAACCCACCCAATCTCTCAAACTCTCAATACCCAAAGGTTGAACCCCAACCTTTGTGACCACTTAATCCTAGAGTGAAAAACCTTTGTGTTTGTTGAAGTGTTTACAAGGAAATGACTCTCTTAATAGAGTAGATGTACAAGTGAAAGATCACACAAACTTTAACTCTCAAGATGAGAGGATGTACAAATTTAAACTCAGAATATACAAGAAAGATAGCTTACTAAGCACAAGAACAAGTGAAGAATGATAGCTTCTAGTTGTGTGTTTTGTGCTTGAGTTCCTCTTGAATTTATAGAGCCATTTGAGAGCTTAAAGAGTGCCTTTCTTGTTTCTAGCCGTTATACATAGTGGGTTCTGAAGGAATGGTGGAGACATGTGTTGGTTTCCCACTAATATATGTTTTTCCACTATGGTAATCGATTATCCCTTTGGGTGTAATCGATTACAACTTGAATTTTTCATTCCAGATCGTGCTGTAATCGATTAGCCAGTCCATGGTAATCGATTATCACCAAGTCAGAGCGAAACTAATCGATTATATTTTTGCTTGTAATCGATTAGTGATGATACCTGATGCATTTAATTTGGTCACGCAGCTGTGTAATCGATTACTCCCTACTTGTAATCGATTATATGACATTCCAGTGGCTTGATAATCGATTATTTCATGTCCCATAATCGATTAGCTTAAACACCTGATTCACTTCATTCAATTTTACAATTGGTAATCGATTACTTGATGTTTCAATCGATTAGTTAACAAAACAGTGGAAATCTAATCGATTAGGCCTTGGCTCATAATTGATTATCTTGTAAAACAGAGGCTTCTTAATCGATTATCTGTGTGGTGTAATCGATTATATTGACAGACAGAGGCTTCATAATCGATTATACTTCCTTGTGTAATCGATTAGCTTCGTGGTTTTTGCAGTCTGATACTGTTTCTTTGTTTTCCAAAAGTTTCTTCAAGAGTCCTTTGTCATTATCAAAATCCTTGCTCTTAAAATCTTATTCAAACACAAATATTGTCCCGGATGAAGCTGAGAGTTCTTAGCATTAACAAAAGGCACAAGATTCACATTCTACCAAATAAATACAAACATATTGCCAAATACGAATCGTTAGTATATGAGTTCACAAAAATTAATTATATTCACAGCAAAACCATAAATTACATACACTAATTCTAGGGAGCTGTTGTTTTACTTTGATTTTTTTCAGCCTAGATGTTGTTGTCTTCTCGGGGGCATCATTAGCCGTTGTGTCTTTCTTAATTGTTTTGCTACTTCTCTGCTTAGATACCTTCCTCTTACCTTTAAGACAATCACCGCCATCTCTTTCCTGAAACATATATTTACAGTAAACATTAACAGAAGGCATAATATATACACATTCTATCAACCATGTGAGTCATATCAAAACCATATTATTACCAAATTAGAATTACATTCACAGCAATTAATTATATTCACATCAATTAATTCTATTCATAGCAATTACTTATATTCACAGCAATTAATTATCTTCACAACAACACCATAAATTACATAAACTAGTTCCAGGGAGAGCATGTTTTACTTTGATGTTTTTCAGTCCAGTTGTTATTATTTTCTCAGGGGCATCCTTAGCCTCTGCATCTTTCTTAATTGCTTTGCCACTTCTCTGTCTAGATACTTTCCTCCTACCTTCAGGATAATCCTCGTTATCTCTCTCCTGAAAGATATATTTAAATTTAGATAAATAAATCAACAAAGTAAGTTTATCATTATGTTACAACTTAAATTATGCTAAGTACTTACATCACCAGGTTCAGTTTTCTTAGTGTTAATGTCAGACACTATACATTGTAACATCCAAAATTTGAAAATTTTAGAAAATAATTCATTAAGGCTCGGTGGTTTATTATTTTCTTTCGCGTCTTTAGTATTTTGGGTATAATTTTCTCAAATGATGCTTGATTGAAATGATTCCAGTCTCGTTCACTTTGTTTCGAAGAGATCTTCAATCTTATCCCAAATTCTCACTCTGTCATGCTCAAACTCAAGGATTAAGTAAATCCATATTAGAATCATGATTATTCACATTTTTATCCTGCGCATGGTTTGTTCAGAAATTCATAACTTTCTCATATAATCTCTATTTCTTGCAAACTTGGTGTCAAAATCACCGTAACACAATTATCTACATTTTCCGTGAACACATTAAGAGCTATATCTTCCCAGATTGGTACAGTTTTAGAGATCTTTAAGGAACCATATTTATCACGTCACTATGGTGACAGGTCTCAGAAAAATGGCAAAATCTCCCTTGTCCGTTATTCAAATCACTTCATTCTTTTTTATATAGATCTGTATCAAAAATATATACAATTGTTATGAAGGGCACGAAACCCAATTCTCAAAGGAGAATTTTTGGTGAATTTATTTCTAAGCATATACCTGATTCAAAGACGATTAGAGTATCCTGTCGTATTTTGATCATAACTCGGGCTATCGATATCGGATCATCGTAAATGATATACCAATTTAAAGAGCAAAAAGAGGTCTACAACTTTTGTGCTGGGATTTTTCTCTGATTCGGACTCCACAAATTATCACAAAATTATTTTTAACTTGATCATTTTCCGGTTCATGAAAATCCTGCACTTTTAATTTAAATCACATTACCTTCCAATTTTTGATGACTCACGCGGGATCCACAACATTGGAAATCAAGGATTAGCTTCAATTCTGATTTCCTTTCACGCTGGTGGCACAATGAAAGCCAAATGCATTATTTTATCTCTTCCACTTTATGTGTAATGCAAGAAGCCAAATTGCATTTCAAGTCACATGAGCCCATAGGCAATTAAAAAAAATCAAAACTAGAGTTTACATTCACTCTCTAATTCATGGCTGCACTCAACAATTAATTAGCTACTCACTTCCTTGCAATTATAACATCATCTTATTACCAGAACAAATTCAGCATGCCTTCCACTCTAATTCCTTCTTTATTCATGCATACTTCCATCAATGATCTTTGTTAATTCCACCGTTGGATCGGTCTAACATTTGGAGAGTGTATTCTTAACATCCTCCTCTATGTTCTCATCATTCAAATTTTCAGTTTGACATCTGTAGGTGGAGAAATTGTGTTCAAACCGAGACCCTATTCTAGTTTACAGGAATTCTGACCAGCTTCAGGAAAACGGCCATTTCTGATTTTTTAACCATTGGATCGGGATGAAATTGTGGTATGACGTTTTCGAAATTTGAATCTAGGTACTGACCGTTGGGATCGTGGTTTAAAGGTTTAGACTCGGAGATATTGTGCTCGAACAGTAGCACAAATTTAAATCAACAATTGACTTGGATCGTTTGGGGAGCGTTCGAGTTTTAAAATCAAGGACTTCAAGTAGGGGGAGCGTTTATATTTTAAATGCATAGTTTATGAACGGATTCGGGATAGTATTGTTATTATTAGTGAGAAATCCCGAATATATAATATGTGTGGCATAATTGTGTTATGATATATTTTGTTCATATATTATTGATATTGAATTTGGCATGAGATATATATGTTGTATTTGTGAAATTGTTATGATTCCTATACATGATATGTAGTAGGATATGTGATGATAATATGAGTATATGCATGAGATGAAAATTGATATAGCATGGGATGCTTAAATTGGTGAATAAATATGAAATATGATTGTGGTTTCGAGGATTCCACAAAAGACCTTGGGTGGGACTCAAGGCAAAAACCTCTTGAGCAGGGCTCGGGGTTAACCTGTGATACTACCATTGTCGCTGAGAGTGATTGTGTCACGTGAGAGGGCAAACGGTTTGGTACCAATAAAACGGCCGGATCAGCTGAGAGCTGAGTTATGGCTGGGAGCCAGCGTTGCAACACAAATTAAAAGACTTAATAATGGATCCATTTGATTGAGTATATGAATACATTGATATATGTTATTAAGAATAACATGATGTTATATGATGAGATTATGTGATATGAATTTGATTTATATGTGGTTATAAATTGGACATTTAATCCGATTCAATAACTATCATTTGATATGTTTATGCTCACCCCCTATTGTTATTTTTACAGTGGATGTAGGACACAACGATGATGTATGAGGTCACTCAGCCTACTCGGAGCATTATGTATTTATATGTATAGTATATAATGCACATAGTTATTTTGTAGTAGCCTTGGCCGGCTCCTGTGTATACCGGATTTATTATGTATATGTATAAATGAATGAGTCGGTTGATATAATATTGACAATAATATTATATTAATCCAAATCATGTCTCTAACGTTTAAATTATTTGTGAAAAATTTATTTGGATTTTAGAAATTTAATTTTAAAAGTTTGGGACGTTATATACATGTATTCTTAGCTTGTGAACTTTTATATAACTTTGCCTACCTTCTTCTCCTTCTAAAGGTTTTTTTCTTTGCTGATGCACCTTTAGTCTTCACTACAGAGGGATTACCAATACCATCAATAAAAACATTCTGTCTACCAGGTGAGTCATACCGTTTCTATACATCATAAATGAGCTTAAGAATTTCTTCCCTTACATACTTAAATGCATCAGCACTTTTGCCACCAATTCACAAAGCATGTTACAGGTAGCACATAAAGACCCACGCCTAGCATATTCCATCGTATCAGATTACAACTCATCAGAAGGGGTTGATGATATTACCTCACTCTTAGTATGCTTTAACCACCGTTTACAAATTAAACTACTAGGTATATGGTCAATATTCTCATTTTTTATCACACAGATGATATGTGAACAAGGGATACGCCGAGACTCAAATAATTTGTAATCACAGAGAAATGATGACTTTAGGGTATCAAAAGCAACCTCAACATCACTACCAGCCTTGCAATATTCAGTTAACCTAAAACATACTTCATGATTATTTACGACATGATGAATCACATTCAATGCAATAGATCCTTCAATTTGATCCCTCACTTCTAAAAAAATCTCTTGTGTGTAAAGCTGGGCAGCTTCACGTTCAATCCTATGAAGAGAAGTGGTCATCACAGGTTCTATAAATAGTTACTTGAAATCTGCGCACAGTTCGTTATTCCTATACTCCTGTAAAACTTCCTCAAACTTCTGTAAGAACTCAAAATACTATGTTTCATCCTAACGTATACCTTTATCATGGCATTCATAACTTCACATTGAGATGTCGTCCTTATACAGCCAAAAAACATATCACGCAGGTATGCAGTTGCCCAACTCCGTTTCATATCATAAGTTCTTAAGACCCATTTATTCTTATCAACTCCATGTTAACTCACCATACTGTGCCAAAATTCTTCAAACTTATCTGGGGTAAAATTAGAGTACATTGCTTTTTGAAAATCCTATAAAAAAAGCAAAATTCTTGACTTTATCGCATGAATTCTTGTACATGTGCCATGCACAAAGACGATGCGGGAATTTGGAAACACAACATATATTGTCTCCCTCATAGCACTATCTCTATAAGTTACCACAGCTTTAGGGTGCCATCCACGCATAGCTTTTAGAAACATTTCTAACACCCACTTATATGCCTCAACCGATTCACATGAAACCAAGGCGGAACCAAATATAACAATTCAAGAGTGATGACTACAACCAGAAAAGATCATTAAAGGGCTGTTATATTTGTTTCTCTTGCAAGTGGTATTAAAGGCAAGAATATCACCAAACATTCATAATCAGAAATGCATCAGCCGTCGGCCCAAAAAAAGTCCTTTAGTTTATCATCTTCAGTGGTTGAACATGTACAACATTAGCGGGTCATTATCAGCCTTCCTTTGTAAGTAGCTCAATGCAGCTTTCACATCACCATTCTTAATCTTGCGGTTTTTTCTCCCGTCAAGGTAGTTGTATAAATCTTTTTTACAAAACCTAAGTTTGTTGTATCCCCTTTTCTGTGCCAACAAGTACCCAATTATATGACAAGTTCTAACACCGGAATAAGTACCCAATTATATGACAAGTTCTAACACCGGTTGAGTGCAAACTATCAATTTGAGCTTTATCAGCGTCACCCATGACACGATTAGCAGGAATTAGGTGTGCATACTGGGTTGGATACAATACATGATTATGAATTTTAGCAAAAGAATTCACTTTCCACCTTGAAGTATTGAGATCATAGTGTATCCATAACTTAGGTCCATACTTGGTGCGAGTAATTGCTCTGTGTGGCCTTTTCCTATCAAGTCTCCTAAAGTACTTTTTATTTCTTAGTCCTTCTCTGTAACATATAAACTGTCGCATTACAACGTTACCATGTTCATCCTTTGTGACATTGTCTCTTCTAATAACAAAGCCATGGGACTTGGCATAACTTTCATAAAAAGTATAGGCCTCCTCTTCACTACCAAATTGAATTCCATGAATCTGATCAACACTGAGGTCCATTATATCATTGTACTTATCAGGATTTGCCACAAGATCTACACTTCATTTTTCAGTCTCGTCATCAAGCACCTTTTCTTCCTTAAGCTTACTCCCATTGTCATAGAATTCTTCACTTTCAACATCGACATTCTCATCACCATTGTCTTCACTGGTGCTAAAACTATTTGTCTCATTGAAATCAGAATCATCATCCAAATGCATAAACGAACCACGAAGATAACCATTCATCTTTAGGACTCTGTGTCAAGGTCAGTTTGAAAGTACAGAGAGAACGACAAAGACACCAAAGAAGACGAACTACATAGTCAAATTTAACGAGAAAGCAAATGACCGTACAGAACAGTGATATAATGGACCTAATTCAAGAAGAGTACAGAACAATACCTAGTGAGAAACGGAGTGGGAAATAAAAGAGGGAAGACTACGAGGGCTTTCAATCAGTTCCTAAAGGCTTCAAGCACTCCAACAGGCTTTTGTGTTTCTGCGTTTTGGTGACACTGGAGAGGAAGATAAAAGAGGGTCGAAGGAATGACCAAGGGAGTATTGGATAGAGAGGAAACAAAAATAGAAGAGGGTGGGAGGAACGATGAATGGAGTATTAGAAAGGGTGTGGTAATCTTTCAGAGATGGCTTCTGAAGGATGAGAGGAAAGGTTGAGGTCTGGAGTTTCAGAGACGGCTTTGAAGACTCAAGAGGAAAGGTTGCAGTGTGGAGTCTCTGTGAGATGGGAAAATTTTAGAAGATGAAATGATAAAGAAGAAGGAAAGGGTTGAATTGTAATTTTAAAAAGTTAGAATTATTAAAATATATAAAATATTATGTGTATATATGTTCTACATGACTGTTAATGAAATGGACAACATGTTAAGAGTTTTAAAATCCCTCATTTCTAAAGGGTTCACTAGAAACACTTAAATTAAAAAGACTTTTTAAAAGGTTTGAACTCTTTTTATTAAATAGGACATGTCAGACCAAGCTTAAACAGGTCAGGCCATAAGCCTCTGTTGGTCAGCCCGACTTATTCTCATCCCTATCCTATATTAGGTTGGATCCTTATTAATATGTGTCAGGTCATATCTATTTTTTTCTTATAGTGTAAGATGATAATCCAAATTTTAAATACTTCAAGTGAAAGTGTGAGACCGTGAGAGATGCTGTTGGAAAAATTGAAAGATAAATTAATAAATGTGAAAAACTGGACTTGAATGAAATGATGTATAAGGTTATTAATGTTTCAACACATGCCCTTAAAATCAAGATTACGATTTAGTTTCTTTTAGGTTTACACAAGAGAACTGTAGATCAAACAAAAACAACTGTTTTTTGTGATCGTGATTGGCAATTTTTATGGATTTCAACTTGGTTCGATTTGATAATTTTCATGAATTTCAATTTGGTTGGATTGATGATGGTCCGGTTGATTCATAAGCCACCGCTGCATATGCGAGAGATACAGCGTTGAAGACTGAAGCGGATCAGTTTGTTTATAAAGATACAATATCGGCATCTTAGAAAGAACCAACGATAAAATATTTGCTTACATCAATGATCTGAAGAGCAGCCTTTATCGCAGAAATGTTTGTTTTTATTTGCAACATCACAGTCCACCCACCTGATTCCTGTGCTGATATTAAACAACGACCTAATCATTATAAAAAAAACAGAGACAATGACCTAATGACGCAGTTTCATTTTTATTTGTTTTAACTATTGGTGAACTGCAATATATCTGTAAACACATTTTGTAATACCAAATGAATGAACAATTTGAAGAAAAGGAAAAATTAGGTTACTCGTTTTTAATATTAATAGTGTTGATGCGATCATAAAAAAATACTATATATTTTTTATCAGCTAACAGAATATTATTAGAATTAAAAAGGATTAAAGAATACCCAAAACTCATGGAGAGAATAATTATATAAATCACAAAGAATCAATACAAAGGTTCTTTATCCCACTCATAAAAGAAAAACAAGAAAAAGTCTCCACTTTTCCTTTGAGCCAAGTCCATATTCTAATCTTGACTAAGTCAAAAACTTCATTACAAAGGGGCTGCTTATTTAAAAAAATGGCCGCATTCATTAAGTATATTTTTATTTTATTTTATTTTCTTAATTCATTTCAACTTTGTATTTTTTGCTTTTCAAATAAATAAATTTTTTTGTTTAATTAATTCATTTAAACTATTAGTCGTTTCTCATGGAAATAAATTTGTGTTTTGTATTCTTTTATAAATATCTCTTACTAACTTTACCAAACGTCTACTATTAAAAGAAGTTTAACTATTGTAAACTTGTATTTTGTTGTGAATATTTAGAAATTTATTCAAAAATTTAATAAAGTCATTTATAATTAAAAGTAATTTAAACTTGGGCAAAAATACAATTTTTTATATATTACTATCCGTTTGACCCAACAAGTTTATAACTTTTTTGAGGAGTTTGTGATTTTTTTAAAGTTATTAGAGTTGTTTAATAAATATAAGAATGAAGAGCTTCCAGATTTTGAAAAATTATTTAAGGAAGCTTATGACTTTTCAAAAGTTATAAACTCTCTTATTAATTATTTAGTTATAATTTTTACTTTTTTTATGACAACTTTTATTTTTCATATAATTAAAATATTATATATTTTTTAAAATCATTTAATACAATTTAAATTAATTTTATTAAACAATTCTATTTCAATATTTAAAAAAAAAACTATAAACTATAAAATACTGAAAATAATGTTATAAATAATAAATTATAAATTTATTTTACCAAACAAACCCTAGACGGGTCCGTGTAACATAATAATGTTCAGTGGAGAGGCCAGCATCAGTGACGATTATTCATTCTGTGCCCATTGCCCTGAAGGTATCATCATTTAACATTTATTGATTACAGTAGGTTGTACTCGATATAGAGGATATTTTACCATTTTTAGGAAAGTGACATGAAAATAAAAATTATCTGATTTTGACAAAAATTCCATTAATTTGTGAGTAAATAAGAATGAAAAGCATTTCATCCCTAAACCAAATTGTTCATGGGATGCAATTTCTAAATCTTACAAATGAAAAATATATGTTCACACTATCAAAAATAAATGTGATTTACTTATACAAAATTTAAAAATTATTAGAAAAATATTTGTTGATATGCCTTTTAACTAAAAAAGCAAAGTGTTATTATAAGTAATTTCAACTTATATTCACAATTTAATGAATTACTCTTTTCGATTTTTTTATAAGAGTCTATTACATTATTTTATGCATATTAAATGTATTAAATGTGTCCATTATTCTTGGTAGACTTTTAAAATTACCCTTCATATTAATTGAGAAAAATAAATAAATTTGATGAAAATGTATTTAATAAGGATATACATTGTAAAAAATAAAAAAATGCACATTGTAACTTGCAAGAGGTCTTATAAAAAAAATCAGAAAAAGCTTAAAAATATAATATTATAAAAAGGATCAAGGGAGTATACTAATAAATAATTTTGTTAGTGTAAAATTAAACTATGTTAATATTACATTAAATGTTAATGTAATATAGTAAAAATTTAAAATATTGTTATTAACACCTTTTATTTTTGTTAGCTACTTTTCTAATGAAATATTATTGAGTGATTGTGGGCAACTTTCATTTGCCAATAAAGAATTAACAAATACGTGGCCATGGTTAGAGAACAAAAAGAGGCAACTAATAGACTCAAAAATTAACTTACCAAGATATTCATCAGAACTTGTAGAAACATTATAGAAATAACAGACGAGAGGGAAGGAGTTGAACATAAAGGGAGAAGATACTTGATATTTTTTATTCATAACCAAATACAAGGGATAACAATTCTTATAATAGAAAAGGACCAAAAACATCATCAGCTAATATAGATAATACTAAAATACAAATTCAAAATATATATAAACTATAATGCTAATCTAATTAATATAACAACTAAACTATAATCCTAATCTAATTAATTGATAATATGAGCCTATCAGCAACCCATTGCAAGGTTATATATAGAGGTACATATATAGTTTTCACCCAGTTGATCCCCTATGAATATCCACTAATGGGATTGCCAATGGAGGGTAGTAAAATCATAATATTATCCTCGAATGATGTCTAATAAAATGGAGAAATAGTATTTGTGCAATGCATGTGTACAGCATGTTGTTGTACAAATATTAGACATACACGTATGTATGATTTTGAATGGGTACATAAACATTGATGTTATGATAACGAGTTAGTGCTGATTTCAGAAGAATTGAAGTTGGAATGGCCTGCTGGCCCATGTGTTGTTATTATAAGTGTAATAAAACGACATCATCCACCCAACAAAGATCATATGACTATTCAATCCGAATTTAGGATGTTTGATTTGGAGTTTGGACCACATGCACGAGCACATATTAAATTAAATTTGCAATGGAACTGGAAAAAGCTATATATTCTGCTCTAGCCTTTCTCAACAAAGATTGCACGCCAATGCTGCTGCATAATAACGAGCAAAGAACACATGCACATGTACTAGGGTCCCCTGTATAGTTGTAGTCCACTGACTCACATTTATTGTCCCTTGTAAGCTTGTTTTATATATTGAACTAATCAAGACATGTTTTGGAAACAAAAATATCTGTGAATCTGTAATGCAATAAGAAAAATTAAGTGGTTTTTATGAGAGACCTGAACAACTCCGTGCCCCTGTGCTGTGTCCTTACCTACTGCCCTCCAAAGAAAATAATCAATGAAAAATAAAATAACTAACTACAAATAGTGGCTTCTACCGTACACCTATCATGTGGGTTGTGTACAGGTAATAGAAGTTACCTGCTATTACAGGTAAGCAAACTGAGTAAATTAAAAAAGAAGAAACATAATGAAACTCTAAAAACAGAAGCATTACCTGATATGCCCAATCGTCCGAGTTGCTTTACGCCATCTCCGGTGAACTCTGGGTCGGCCTCGCAACTCTTACCATAACCTCCTATCAGAACCCATCCACTGAACCATTAGCCACTGTAGTGTCACTTATCCTCCCTAAACAAAAATCATTGCGTCCACCACAACAAAGCCACAACCACCGAACCTCATCTGTTCTCAACCGCTCAGCCTAGCCTCTGTTCTCCTCAATCCCCACATGCGGCACCCTCTATTTTCCTCCACCACCGCGCTGTGTCTCCCTCTGTTATCATGCACCTTCATCGCTACAAGAAAAATCAATTTTATCATGGAAGTATAAAGTGAGACTTAGGCTATGTTTGGTTCCCGCTTGCATGGGTCAAACTTGTTTGACCAAAAAAATAAATCCTATGGTCAAACAGAGTTTTGATTATCTCAAACGACGTGAAGGTTAATATTAACCATTAAACTTTCTATTTTCATAACTTTATTTCCCCAATTTCGAACCAAACAGGTTCTAATGTATTTACCACACGTCCCACTCCATTTTAAAAATTCAAAAAGTCATGTATAGCTTGATTTTGGCGACCGATTAGGCTATGATGTCATTTTTGAATTTTAGTTAGGGTTTAAGATACGTTCCACACCAATTTTTAACTAGATTTGTTCTTTCTCCACGTTAAAATTTAGGATTTTAAAATTCTATCTTGGGATAGGACATGAGACATGCACGTTAACTCCAACCCTACAAATGTGTGCACTTCCTTCCCTCTTCATTTCTTCAAAACTTTTAAACTTTCTCTCATTTTCTCTTAAAGATATAAAATTTTCTTTTGTGTGGTATAAGCATAAAGGAATTCATTCTATTCACCATTAGTCTTATTCTATTCGTAACACAAAATGAACATTTTAATTGGATTAAAATTTCAAACAACTCAAAGGTTACTAACTTATTTAGTTCTATTAGTTTTATGTTTTAAAGCTCTTTAGGATAGTTGTGAGAATTCAGGTGCTCAATAAATGAATGTTTCAGGAAACATTGATATTTAAACATTGAGATAGATGACTTACTATAAAATTATAAAATTTGTTTGATAAAGTATATTATACATAGTGTTACGTTATATATGTAATTTTACACATAGTTAGTAGGAATCATAAAATATTAAATTCTAATTATAAATTACAAAATAAAAAAATTAGAAACATACAACTTCAATATATACTTAAATTTTACATAATTAATTTAGGTTTAGTGATCATAAAATTTTAAATTTCTAATTAATTCCTAATTAGATTTTAGGAAAATAAAAAATTATCAAATTAAAATTTAAAAAATAAAAAAACTAGAAACATACAAATTAAATTTGTACTTAATTTTATATAATTAATTTAGTGTTAGAAATTGTAAAATTTTAAATTTCTAATTGTTGTTCAAGTGGCCTCAATACTCAAGAGGGGGGGTGAATTGAGTTATAAAACTTTTGCTTGGAATACCTTTAAAATTGATTTCTATAACCAAGTTTATGAGATTATGCAAGTGAAAGCAAGTAACAATGATATGCAATGCACTACAAGAGGTAAATATTGCTGAGGCAATTTAGCAAACACTTGGTGTGCAATGTCTAAGGTATAGCAAATTAAGCAAGTTCAAGTATGTTCTTCTCAACCAAACAATACCAATCAACAAATATGCAATGTATGAAAGTAAAAGAGTAAGGAAGAGAAGCTTGCAAACCGATGTAACGAGTTCCACCCAATCCGGTGTACGTCTCGCCTCTAAGCAACCCACTTAGAGGATTTTCCACTATTGTAGACTAGAGATACAACTTTGAGCAATTGCGGCTTCCTAGTGTCCCACACTCAAGAACCCAATCCTCACAAGTATAAGGGCAACCCACCCAATCTCTCAATCTCACAATATCCCAAAGGTTGAGTCCACAACCTTTGTAACCACTCAACCTAGAGTGAACAACCACTCAACCTAGAGTGAATAACTTGTGTGTTTGGTGTTTGTTTACAATCAATACACTCTCTCAATAGAGCAAATATACAAATGAAAAGCTCTCCCAAATTCTAATCTCTCAAGATGAGAGGATATACAAGTGAAAGTACAATATGCAAGAAATAGGCTTACAAAGCACAAAATAGAGCTATGAATTGTTGCTTCTTGGTTGTGTGTTTGTGCTTGTCTTCCTCTTCAATTTATAGACCCAAGATAGCTGTTGAGGAGTGCCCTAGTCCATCATAGCCGTTGCAGTTAGTGGAAATTTGAAGAATGGTGGAGACATGACCTGGTTTCCCACTTAAATCTGTTTTTCCACTAGCGTAATCGATTACACCCTCGCGTTGTAATCGATTAGCTTCAAGTCAGAGAGTCACTAATCGATTATCTCATTACCTGTAATCGATTAGCATCTATACCTGATGCATTTAATTTGTTTTCGTAGCATCCTAATCGATTAGCATGTCTTGCAATCGATTACCTTAAATTCCAGTGGCTTCCTAATCGATTATATGGCTCCCTTAATCGATTAGCATGTGTGCCTGATGCATTTAATTCCATTTTTGATTGCTGTAATCGAGTAGTCTCAAGTGTGCAATCTATTATCTTAATTCCAGTGAGTATCTAATCGATTGTGTGGCTTCACTAATCGATTATCTTCAACCCTGATGCAATTTCTTCCAAGACAGAAAGCTCCTAATCGATTAGCATCTATGGCCTAATCGATTAGCTTCGCTGTTACTTCAATTCTGATTTCATGTCTTTGTTTTTGCATCGGTTTCTTCAAGAGTACTTGTCATTATCAAAATCCTTGCACATCTTTTGGACCTGTTAATTATTCAAACACACTAATTAAAAACTTACAAAATAAATAAATTAGAAAATCCTAATTTGATTTAGGAAAATACGTTGGTGTGCAATTTTGAAATACATGTTTTATAACTTAGTGGTTTGTTGACAATGTAAATTTTGATATAAGTCATTTATTGATGTATGATATATATAATGTATCCTCATATGTTTAAAAGTAAGTTTATTAACAAGGTTTTAGAGCAACCTCATTACTATTTAGATAGTGGTATTAGGTGTCCTTATGTGCGATGCATGTGTCGTAAGGATTTGAATAAACGTGAAGTAACATTTCACTTGAGCAAGTTTGGTTTTAAACCTAGTTGCTAGGTTTTGACCAACCATAGTAAGGTAACTTTAACCTGTTTAAGGTTAATATTGAGCAACAATCTACTAACGTTATGGAACCACATCACAAGTAAGATGAGGCAAAAGTACTTTTAAAATTAATATATAAACATTTTTATTTCTTTTTTAATGTTAACATCTTTTCTAGATGACCGATGGGGGAGATGATCGCCAGCGGAATATTACTAAGGGAAGCTCCCGATAATTAGTGGGGAGAAAAAGATGTTTCAATTAGGAGATTTGTATGTGTAAACAAACCAACCTGTTACCATTTAAGATGGATGTCTTAAGCCTATCATCTAGATGGTGCATATACCTAGTGGAAGATCCATTCCGCAAAGCTGATGATTATGAGCTAACTTAGAGCTACAGGCTTGGCTCAGATGATAATGGTGTTCAGGGGTAATAGGAGGATTACCTCCAGTAGCAGGATGATCCTGAGGATGGAGATGGAGACCTATGTGTTGTTACTTCAGACCCTCTGGATGTTTTGAGAGTCTATGCTCGTAACAGGCCTCCTACAACAAAGGATGCCTCCCGAAAGATTATTCTTAATCCTATAGAAGGGTAAGTACTTTTTATTTAAATTAATATCTTTTGAATTTAATATTTTGTATTTTTTACTTAAGACTAACAAATATTTGTTTTGAAGTGGTACCTTTATATCAAAGAATGAAGGTACTACAATGCTAAGACAAATGATTCAATCGTAATTCCTTGGACCATGGAAGGATTAGATGTCTGTTTCTTCTGATGCACTCAAACAATGATGGAGGAAGTGGTTGGTAAGTTACTTTTAATAATCATTTGTTAATATTTTTAATGTCTATCTTATCTTTTAATGTTTTATATATTATTTGTCAACTATAGGAGTTTGTGGCTTTCGTGCCTGAGTACAAATATGCGATGAAGGCCGCATTCACAAGGGTGAAGAGTACACACCTCAATGACATCATGGAAAATATTCGTAAAGAGGTCTAACATTGAGGAGAAGGTGTGGGTTAAGCTTGTAGTTGAATGGGCTAAGCCCAAATATGAGGTAATCCGGGAGCACAACAAGAGCAATTGGAGTAGCACCATAGATGAAGTGCTACACACCACGACTCACGAGTAGTCAATCACATGCTAATATTTCTCAACTTTTGGTAACAAACAACTATTTCATTAAGTTGTTTAATTACGTTTTTATAGGGGGAGATATGTAGGCATGACATCACCCTAACTGAGTTATTTCTGGTGACTCATTAAAAACACTTGGGCAATAAGGACTTTATTGTGATAGCCAAAGCGGGTTTATATATGGGTTTACCAACTGATGATTTTGGATTAAGAGTTAAGGGAGGGTAGGTGAAGGGCGAGATAGAGGGTTGTGGTGGAGATAAAGATGGTTCTTAGATAGAGAATGACGTTGGGTGGTGGAAGTGGTGGTGGTGGAGAGAGGTGAAGAAGGGGAGAGGAAAAGTCAGAAAAGTCAGATTGTTGTTTTAGGGCTATATTGGTATTAATAAATTAAATTTTATAAACAAATTCTAGGGGTCTTAATGCTAAGATGAATTTTCGTTGGTCACTTTAACACTCAAAGAAAAGGTTAATAATTAGGACCAAATCAGTTATATATTTGATTTAGTTGAAGAACCGAATCCTAAACAAAATTAAATAAAAGTCTAATTCCAAAAATAAAAATAGATGAAGGAATAAAAATTTAATTAAGTCGTTTATTTTTAAACCGTGACACAAGGATATTGGTTAAGATTTCTATGGAGTTCAATATAGAAAATTATTTTTGAAAATTTCATGTTAGCCGAGCAAGTACAATAGTAATGAGCAAATTAGTGGCAGAGAGGATTTTAAGTTACCGCAATTGTCTTAACTCGTAGCTTGTTTCTGAACACATGTTTATGTACTTTCGATTGCTATTTGGGCAAACATAAGTGAGCCTAGATTTAAGCTTTTCATGCACGAGAGCAGCGGTTGATCTTTACAAGCTGCAGGTTAGGCCTACCTAGCTAGTCGAAGAAAAAGGTTACTCATTTGCCAACAAATGCGGTTCTGTGCAATGTAAAAAGTAATTAAGTTTGATGGAGGATAATTACATTAATTAATGTTTAATA
This sequence comes from Clitoria ternatea, assembly GCA_037962975.1. NCBI lineage: Eukaryota > Viridiplantae > Streptophyta > Magnoliopsida > Fabales > Fabaceae > Clitoria > Clitoria ternatea. Next base: position 17,138,457 of record CM075670.1, on the reverse strand, counting down.
TACTTTTAACTATATTAAATTTTCATATTAGTCTTAGCCCTATAAAAAAGTTTAGATTTATCTCTCCAAATATTTGGGTTAACCGATTTCATGTTCTGTTATTAAATTCTTTCTGTTAACAGTTGAGGTGATAAACATTTTGCTACTTTAGCACTATTATACGTCCTCATTTGGAATTTTATAAGGCTTAAATATATCATAAGCCCTTCTATAATTTTAGGATACCCCTTTAAAAAATTAGTTAGTTTTAAGTGCTTGTAAAATTTTTCTTCAATAGAATAAACTTTTACTTTTAACTTCTCACTATTAGTTAATTATTAACATATTGAGGAAAAGAAATAAAAATCAGGACTAGAGAATACACAACACCAAGAGTAACGATAGATGCTTGAAAGGATAAGGAGGAAAATGAGACCTAAACACGCAGGTATCGACCCACACCTGCCATAATTTTGACGAGGAAAACTTGTTTTTGATCAGGTTTAAGGGAAACTTGACCCTAACCCTAACACGATTTCAACGGGGTTGAGACAGGTTTAAGAATACAAGTACCCACCCGAACCTATCTTGTTATAAAAGTTAACTAATGTTAACAATAACAATAATGATAATTAATATATTTTTCTTAAGTTTATTACTATTTTTTTGATATTTTTAGACCATTTTCAAATATTACTTAGCTTAGAAAGCATTAGATATATATAACTTATATTAGTATATATATATATGTTATTAAAATTAATAAAATTAAAAAATATAGTAAAGTGTGAAACTCGTGGGTTTCCCTAAACCCACCACTCAGGGATGAGATTAGGTTATATAATTTCAAAACCGCACATAAACCATGTCTCGACTTTTATGAGGTAGGGGTCAGAGAGACCTAAACTCGTGTTGTTGCCATCACTATGAAAGGGTGAGTCGAGATCATATTTCGTTAGTTATCGAATGATAAGAGTTTTGCATAATAGAAAGGAAATACTTGATGGATGATGTGATGAGAAGTAAAAATAGGAGAGGTAAGGGACGATATGTCTATTTCAGTAATAATTAACACTAACAAGTTAATGGTATATGCTTATTTTATAGATAGAATATTTTACGGGGAATTAAAACTAACAATTTTTTAAAAACGGTTATCTCTAACCCTAAAATTTTAGAAGGGCTTACGATATATTTAATCCTTAGAAAATTCTAGGTGCATGAAACATGACAATGTTCTTAACAGTTATCAACAAAAACTTAATAGCAGGAGTGAAACCAATCAACCTAATTATTAAAGGGTTAAAACCAATTTTTTTACTAGAGTTAAGTCTAATCTAAAAATTTTAGGTTCGTTTAAAAGTATATTAAAGCCTATTATTTATGCATCATAGATTTCTTTTTAGGCTAAATCATTATTTCAATATTCTATCTTTTCACTAAATTTCAAGTCAAACTCCTAACTTTTCTTAGTTAAATCCCCTATTTTTTAAAATGTTTTTAGTTAAGTCTCTTCCATCTAATTTTCATAAATTAACTCTATTAAAGGAATTATAACATAGCAGACAAACATCACATATATGTTAGATGTTGTTGGCCTTGCAATTTCACTTATCAAATATTTATTGATTGAAGAGTAAATGAAAAAGTCATCAATGAACTTTAACATATGGAGTTGCTACATCAACATCTAATACATAGAATTAGCACACGAGTAGGGTTAATCACATATCATATCTTTGTTAACGGAATTAGGAAAAAATAGACTAGGGGACCCAACTAAAACATTTTAAAAAAGGATAAGGGAACTAATTGACTAAAAAATTTATGAATCTAACTTAAAATTTACTAAAAAGATAGTGCACTAGATTAATGATTTACCCTTCTCTATATTCACTAGAATGAGTCAAATGATGTGTGTAGTCTCATCTTAGGTTTTAAATTTTAGGTTTTATTATTTCAATTGTAAATTTTATATATATATATATATATATATATATATATATATATATAATGTGTTTTATAAGAAAGGTTCTCTTAGGTAAAAGTAAGAGTAACAAATTATATATATAGAGAGAGAGGATATGTCTTATGATAAAGGTTTTCTTAGGATGGTCATGATTAAATTTTTTTAAAAATCACATGACCATTTAAAAGTCACATAACCTTTTAAAAACTTCATATGACTGATATGTTCTAATATTGGTTATTTATGATAAAATCTAATAATTCAAATGTGTTACTCACATCCTCATATATATAAAAAAACTTTTTTCATAAAATATATTATCTATGTATACCTTTTGATCCGGGGTACTAACCAGACCCCATAACACATGGCCGGAGTGCTACTGAATGGTGCCATGTCATCAAAATTACCAAAAGAACCTGATTGAACTGTCACAACCGGAGTCTAAAACCAGAACGACTATGGACCTATGGTCAAGACTCCGATCCTTCTCTGACAGCCAGACAATAAGTCATAATCGGTATGGGCAACATGTCCTTGCAAACATTGTCACTATAGTAAATTAGGATAAGGGTCAAATCACTTCTGTTACTAAGGTATTCCCTATAAATATATCTTATTTATTACCGTAAAAGGATCTGAACTAATCTGAGAGTTACCTCCATAATACCGTACTGACTTAGGCATCAGAGAATCTTTTACAGGTGCACCTCGGGTGTGTTCCCACGACTTCGACACGGACTTGACACCAAATTCACCCTACTTGAAGGACTTAGGATCCCCACTGGACCTAAGTATAAAATACCGTACTCCACTTAGACGATGTAAAACTGAGAGCAAGTAAGGTAACTCCTTACACCGGTCAAAACAATCAACTCTTGACCCTGGTTCTAAGAAAGAACACTTTTCTTCTCATATCCAACCCCATCGTATTAAATTGTTATTTTGTCTTTTAGAGATAAATTTGATAAACTCTACTTGCTCACAATTTCATCTCTATGCATGCATAGTGATCTCTTCAATAGCGATAGAGACTTGTGCTTCTTCATCAAACATCAATAGAATTATCTCTCTCTTTGCTTGCAGATTCTTCTAATACAGTTTTTCAGGTTTTAGCCACTCGTTTATTTTTTTAAAAAAAGAAAATACCCAAGCCCAATCATACATGAGAAAGCTGTGTCACGTGATATTCTAGTTAATTCACAAGCAATTAGGTCGTGGGTCACATTGTACGTGAAGGTGAGTTTATTTCTGTTCCCGTACTCTCCCTCCGTTTCTTTTTTATTTGCTTTTTGCAAGATAAGGGCGTTTCTAGCTGCAGTTAATTAGAGATTACATTCACTAATGGGTTACGCAATATTGTCTTGATTTTCTCCTTGCCAGGTGCAGAAAGTACAAACCTTTACTTTCGCAGCTTTCCTCCCTTTTTATAAGTATGATCACATGCTTATATCTTCTTTCAATATTTGGCTAATCCTGCTACCAAGCTCAGCCGCTGGGATCAAATCATTTTGGATTCTGCAATTTTGGGGTCTTTTTTTGGGATACAAAGTAAGCAATCTTACCTATGCATCAAACATTTTAAAATAATATTATGATTTATAGTAATTCCTTAAGTGAAAAATTCAGAATCATGTAAGATTTTAATGACAATTACCTTAGCTTAGTGGCCAATAGGATCTCACTTACTCTGATCATAACTGAATTTATACTGATTTAATAAATAAATCAAGTTGATATTTCTACAAGTTTATTTATATAAAAAATTAAAGTTGATATAATTTAAAGGTTTTTAAAACTAACAGTTAACTTATTTTAAAATACTTATCATCATCATCACCACCATCTTAAATTTTATAATATCTTTAGAATATATATTTCCTAATTAATTTAAAAGTTTAAAGCCCTTATTTAAAAGACAAGTAGAGTTATTTGGAAAACACATTTTTTAGTGGAGTAAAAGTGTGAGAAAATTGTTCTCACAATTCCAACTCAAATATGGTAAAAGTCTTCCTATGCACACGACTCTTATATATGGGTTTAGGATTTAGAATTTAAATAGCTATAGCTACTTTTAACCATTGTGATCGACATCCATTGGGTAAAGACATATAGGTATTATTGGCATAAAATCTACAATTGGATTCAAAAAAGCATAAGCTTAGGGCAATTTCGCCGAGAAAAAACCACTTGAATAAAGGGCAGATTGAATACAAATACAGACCAAAGTAGAGATATTAAGCATAACAAACATTTTGTTCTTTAAGAAAATAAATTTGATTTTTGCTTTTTTATTATTAAATTAGAATTTTTATTTTTATTGTATTTTTTATTGTATTATATATATAATTATATCTAAATAATACTTAAATAGAAAATTAAAAATTTGCTCGTAGCTCACGATTGATACTGGATAAAGCAAATCTAGGTTTTCGTTTCCCTTGTGATGGACCTGGAAGAGGGGGGACATGCCAAGTCTCCGCTTGGGATCATGTCTTCTTAGGACTTATTTGGATGTATAATGCAATTTCAGTAGTAACATTCCATTTTAGTTGGAAAATGCAGTCAGATGTTTAGGGTAGTATAAGCGATCAAGGGGTAGTAACTCATATCACAGGAGGAAACTTTGCGCAAAGTTCCATTACCATTAATGGGTGTAAAATTGAAAGCACCAGAAATTCATAGAGGCATACCATCTGAAAAGCTTCCTTGACCAATTGGATAGATCAAGAAAAAAGCAGTTGCGGCTGCAATAGGAGCGGAATATGCAACAGCAATCCAAGGACGCATACCCAGACGAAAACTAAGTTCCCACTCACAACCCATATAACAAGCAACACCAAGTAAGAAGTGTAGAACAATTAATTCATAAGGACCGCCATTGTATAACCATTCATCAACAGATGCCGCTTCCCATATCGGATAAAAATACAAACCTATAGCTGCAGAAGTAGGAATAATGGCACTAGAAATAATATTGTTTCCATAAAGTAGAGATTGTTTATACCATATAAGTATTTTGACTTTTGGTGGCAGTTATTTAATGGGTTTGACCCTAAACTAAACAATAAAAAGAAAAGAAAAACATAACATAGACAAAGAAAAAGAAGGGGCATCATGGATGAGATGGAGTTACAAGGGGATTTTGAGGATGTAATGGACACAAGTTCAACAAGGATGAGTTTCCAAGTGATAGATGAAGGTGCTCCTCGGCGTGGTGGATCATAATTTCGTTACAACAGACTAACAAAAGGAGGATTCACGATGAAGATGGTGGCGCATAATTTTCTAATGATAGGGAATGGTGGAATGAAGGACGAATAAGGCAACACATGGAAATTGATCGATGGAGAAATGACAACACTACTATGGGCCATTCTAAGTGTTTAATTAACACAGAATGTGCTAATTAAACAAGCCATGTTCACAGGATAGGTAATGCTTAACAATGTAACTTTTTCCACGCATTAGAAAACCCTAAAAATAACTATGGCCTACGCTTGATCAAGCATGGTATGAGTTTTAAAAATAAAAGAGTTTACAGAAGCACCCTACAATATATTTTCTCTTTAATTTAGATGAAATTTTGAGTATTTTGCATTCTATGTTTGTTTCATTACTCATCTCTTTCATCAAAACAAAGAAGATAAAGGAGACATATTGTTAATATTGGCAGACATAGATTATGTCTAACCTAAGCCCAATTCTATAGGGAAGGGACCATAGTTCACTAGTGACATAGTGACTTGGGGTGTAGAGACAACATTTCAAAAGTATTAATGTTTTCCAATTTTAGCTTACATGGCACTTATGTGCCTTAACTTTATGCCATCACCTCATTTCTCTTCCTTATGTTTTATTACATCTCTTTCTCTTGTTATCTTCACAGCATTAGGCGTTATTGCCTTTTTTAGGGTTTTAAATCTTTTACTTTATTGAAACCCTAGGCCTAAATTAGAATTGCTAATAATGCACTTGAGCACGATCGATACTTTGATGAATACGAGTTGTGCTTGAATGAACACAGCTCATGCTTGTCTTCCAACATTTTGTATGCAACTTTTCCGTATGATCACGACCATGTTTGTTTGAGCATGGTCATGCTTTGTGTGACTTTTAAAGCTTCATTTTTATGGGCTTCTTTGTACATTTTGGCCCCTTTTTTATTTTTTTTAGCTCAACGCTTCCTCAGCCATGTTTTTTTGCAAATATTATAAATTATTAGTTGATTTAGTCATCAAATCAATGTATTATAATACTAAAACATGCTAAAAGTACCCCAAATAAAATAACATTTGATAGTTTATTAATATCCTTAAACTTAAGCATTGTTTGTCCCCAAGTAATGAAACAAGTATGGGAATGATAATGCTTCGTCAATCAAAAACCCAATGAGCAAAATTAGGCAGTAAACATATTTAACTAGATAGAAACTCAATTAATTAAGACCCAATAAGACTTGGCTTCTTGTTATCATGATTTCTAGACTCGAAAATGTGAATTTAATTGTTTAGTAAGGTTAGAAGAATGAACACTCAATGCCATGATTAAGGACATTTAGACATATGTTTGCTTCAAATATCTACTAATATGTTATGTTAGGCATTATAAGGTCTTTTTCCAAGTTGTAATATGACTATGGTTAATTGTGGTCAAGTAAGGAAACCAAGAAAAATGATAATCACACAGGGCTTTAAATTATATCAATATTCACATTAAGCACCCTAAGGATAATCCACCTGCTTTGGGGGACTGCTTATTACCTATGCATTTCGAACCACACTTTTATTTTCATTTTTAGCTTTGCCTTCAAACTTCTTATTTTTGGCCTCTCTTAGTTTTGATTAAAACATTTATAATTTTAAATAATTAAAATGATTATAAAGTAAGTTTGAGACTACCTCTGCCTCGTTTTGCTTGTGATAATATTTCACGACATTAGTAGGTTGTTAGTCAACATTGGCTTAAAATAGGTCAAAGTTATTTGCGACTTGGGATATGACAGATCTTCTAAATTTCATTTCACCATGTTGGTTACTTGGGTTTGAAACCAAACTTTTACAAGTCAAATGTTACCTCATTTTTACTCAAATTTTACAACACTTACATCTCACATATAGGAACACCTTATACTAGCCTTTACATAGTAATAGGGTTACTCTGAAGTCTTATTAATAAACTCTCTAAGTTATAATATATGTATTATTCAAAATTGCACATCAATGTATTTTCCTAAACTCTAATAAGGAATTTCTAATTTATTTATTTTTAATTTAAAATTTGAAATTTAAATTTTTTATTAAACCTACATTAATTATATAAAAATTGAGTGCAAATTTAATTTATATATTTCTATTTTTTATTTTAAAATTTTAATTTGAAATTTCTTAATTTTTTATTTTCCATTAGAAATTTCTAATTTATTTATTTTATAATTTATAATTAAAAATTTATTATTTTATGATTATCATACCTAAATTAATTATATAAAGTTCTAATTATTATTAATTATTATTTATTATTTTTCTAAACTCTAATTAGGAATTTCTAATTTATTTACTTTGTAATTTATAATTAAATGCTTAGAATTTTATCTTAACATATCAAAATGTATAATATACTCTAATAAAAATATTCTAGAGTGAGACATCTATTCTAAGGTTTAAATATCAATATTTTCTAAAACATGATAATATAAGCCATCTCTATCTTATCCTAGAGTTCCTACAACATATTCTAAAGAACCTTAAAGCATAAAACTGAAGAACTAAACAGGTTACAAATGTTTGAGTTGTTTAAAATTTTAATCCTATTATAATATTCCTTTTTATGCCATGAACACAATAAGACTAATAGTTGATGAAATGAATTCTTCTACTCTTGGGACCATAAAGAATAAAATTTTGGATATTGACAGAAAATTAAAAAAAATTTAAGAAATTAAGCGGAAGGGGAGACTTGCCTATTTGTACTGTCCCACGCCCCCATCTCAAGAAGGATTTTAAAATCTTTACCCTCCACATGACAAAAGGAACAAATCTTAGAAGGTTTAAAAATGGCATAGGACATGGTGTCTTATGCCATAACCAACATTCAAAAATGGCAAGAGAGTCTAGTCCCAAGCCAAAACCAAGCTATGTGTCCCTTCTGGAATTGCTGGATATCCTATGTTAAAACCATTAAGTCTCATCTTATTCTTTGTGTGGGAGAAAGTCTCATGCCATGCTCCCAAACTAATTTTGATTATTCTTTTAATGGTCGTACTCATATGTAAAACCTAAAACTCACACTCTTTAAAACACAACTTTAGGATTTCATTATATAATTTCCTACGGACAAAAGATTTAGGAATTTTCCCATTGTTAATGAATGTGACCACTTCTAAAGCATCTAACTCCAGTAGTGCCTTCGTGGCTCAAACCTCCAGGAACACTACATGCCCAGCCAAATAACAAGAAGCTTCACTCTAACTGCATCATCATAACCTTCAACACTCACAAAACCCAATAGTTATTAGGATCCTACATCCCATAGCACTCCCCCAATACCCAACTTTGTAATTATTAATTAGTTTTGTCTTCAACTTTAACATCTATTACCTTAATTCTTAACTTAACATATAATAATAATTATTTTAGTCCTCAGCTAGAAAATGACTAAAATGATTGACGTTTTATAAAGTAGAGGACTAATTAAAGTGATTGGTTTTAAAGTTAGCTAATAAAATGATTAATCTTTAAAAAGTCAAAGTCTAATTTATAGGTTTACTCTAAATTTAATACATACATTTTAATTTTATTAAATGTATAATAAAGTATCTTATACCAATTTTCACACATTATTATAGTAGTATATGTTAACAAATATTTTTTAAAGGATAAATACCTATTTAATTTAGTTCCCTATCTTTCATGTTTGTTTCACTTTAGTTCCCAAAGTTTTTTTTGTAGCTAAGTCCCTCAAGTTTCAAAAAGGTTTCAGTTAGGTTCCTTCTGTTACATTCTATCCAATTTTGTTATCAGAGTTAAAAACGACATCGTCTTACATGACACATAGATGTAAAGTGACCTACTGATTAGACAAGGTTAAAACGATGTTGTTTTGCAAACAAACACGATTTCATAAACTTAGGGAACCCAACTGAAATTACATAAAAGTTTAGGTGACCTAACTAAGACTTCATAAAAACAAAAACTTAAGGGACCTAACTTAGACTTCATAAAGACTTAGGATTATTACTTCAATATATATGAATTGAGACTTCATAAAAATAAAAACTTAAAGGACCTAATTGAGACTTCATAAAGACTTCAGATTATATTACTTCAATAGATATGAACATTACAATTTCAGAATAATAAAAAAGTTAATTAAATATTATGGTTCAAATTAATGTTACTCATAACAAAATTATACATACCTTGAAGTATGGATACCATTTGGCATTTCCTAAAATTTGTGGTTGAACTTTACCTCATGAACCCTAGATTTGTTTTCCCCTGAATTATTCAAAATGCAAACACCTTTTGTAAAATTGGCATAGAGTTATTATTCTCATGATCATAATGAACAAAATAAGTACCCACTCATTTTCTTTCGTGATCTATCATGCCAAAAAAAATTGGGTTCCAAGTTCCTTTAATGCGTACGTTAATGACAGAAAAGAGTTCCCAAATTCCTATCATATATCAAGGAACACAAATTGAAACCGTTCCTTTCCAAGACGTCCTATTTTGCGTAAAAGCCCTCTGATTTAATGAGAAATCATGGCTTGAGCATGGAGACTTGATCGGGTCGGGCACCAAGACCCATTTTCACACCCAAGATGCTGCTAGTTCTGTTTCTTGCGCAAGCCTACTCATGGGCTGGGCGCTTGGTGACACGTAGGTCCCTGTTTTTGGGCCCCAATATTTTTTCAGATTAATGGGCATAAAATTTCTAAATTTTGGAACTAGTTTAATATTTTTTGAATCATGTTTGCTATTTTTAATAATTAATTTATAAATTAATTATTTAATTATGAATTTGATGAAATTTTTTGCTCAATTTTTTATGGACGCTTTTAATATCATTTATGACATTTATATTTTATTCACTCTCCATAAATTAAATGTCACATATAATATTAAATTTGATCTTTTTATATATCAATAGTTTGATCCATGCACTACATTTGTTTATTCTTAGTTCTGTAATTTTCTTAATAATGTATGCATGATTATTTTGTATAAGTATTATCTCATCTAACATGGGACTATTTATACAAAATTGCATGGATTATGTCTTTGTATGGATTATTTAATTGTATATTATGTTAATAATAATTATATCCCATTGGTATGTTATTGTTAATATGATGCGTGAAATCCTATTCATTTATGTTTTTTGTTGTTATGTCAATTTTGTATTGATACCTATCGATGTTAGGATTTTGTGACATACAAATTTATGTATTATTTCCATTTATGTACATTTTTATTATTGTAATTCAAGACCTTTAGACGAGATTATAATAACTAAGAAATTCTAAGATGGGCATACTGAATTTTGCATAAACTAATTATGCATACTTGTTATTTCTCACATCAGTGTCAATGCTCACTTCACTGAAAACATTGAACGGGATGAATTATGAAGACTGGAAGAAACCTTTGGATTTGTATTTAGCTATAGCCAATATTAACTTAGCATTGCGGGAACAAGAGCCAAGTGCTCTTATTGTTGACTCAACTACTGATCAAAAGGCTTATCGTGGGAAGTGGGAACTCAACTCCAGTGTGTTTGATGGTGTTAAAGTTCCCCATGGAGAAGTTGATCAGATAGAGTATTACAGCAAGCGACAATGCTGCAATCTTCCTAAAATTCGTTAGTGAAAAATTTAAAACTTTTGACAAAGCTGAGAAGAGTCATTATTTCCCCCTTTTTGATGTTTTGAATTAGTAGGAGTTTTACCTTGTATTTACTTATTAAGACTATCTGTCTTTTTCAAGATATGTTTTTTTTTTTCTGTTGACATCATTTTGTTGATATATCTTTTATAGTATGCTTGAATTTGTGGAAATAAAATTCATATTTCCTTATCTATATCCTAATTGTAATATAAATTATTGTGGTTATAGTGTATATCCCTATCAGGTATGATTATATACTATTATGAAATTATTATTATTTTCTAGATAATAATTAACAACTTGTTCTGATAATATGGTTTTTTGTATTTAATAATTTAATAATGTTATCCAAGTGAGAGAATGTTAAAATTTTTAATTTCAATATTAGTGGATAAATATTATTTATTTGGTATATCTATATTCTGTTATTAATTATATTATATAATAATCAGAATAGAATTATCTATGGTCCATTAAGAGGTTCCTGCTCACATATGGTTTGATTACATATAGGTTATCCCATTAGATAAATATTAAAAAGTGAAAATTAGGGTAAATCAAACTGAAAGTAATAAACGTTCAATCGATTCATAAAAGTTCAGAATAATAAATGTTCAATTGATTCATAAAAGTTTATGGATCGTTTCACATTTCGTACATATATGCTGTGTGAAATATAATTAAGTGTTAATGATATGTGTTTTAAATTCTTCAATATATACTTAATAATGGGTCTTATGTCTTTCTGGTTAAAAGTTAGACTTCAAGACATCAGCACGCCCCTAGTCTATAGGATTAGACATTTTTAGCTAAAATTAATTATCATTCTAAATTTGAATATTACATATAACAATTCTAAATTTTAGCTAGTCTTGTCTCTGATCTATACGAGATTCAGCCTAACATGCATTACACAGTCGAAGGATAAATAATTTCCTGCAGTTCACCTCTAAAATATCGAATTCGAAGTTTGACACTCAACTTTTCTGCACACACACACCAATGGAATTTCTCATTCATAGATAGTTATGTATAATTATACTAGTGTGTTTAATTAACTCTACGATATGAGCTTTTACAATGATTAAATAAAAAATACATAACTGAAACAAACACCTCAGTAATTAAGAAATTGAATTAAAAAATTGGCATATTTGTAGTTTTGTGTAAACAAAAGGTGTGAACAGTGAATATTACATTACTTGGTTAACACAGGCAATGGGTGGAAAATAATCCCCACGGAAATGTATGCCTAGAGACAGACATGTATGTACTTAGACAACTCTAAAAACAGAAAATGACACTTCACTGCAACCTTTTTCAGTGTATTGCTTCAAACCCTAATCTCCTTTCATTATTAATTACTGCCAATTTCTCCAAAAATTAATACTAACTTACATTTTTTTCCCTTTTTCTCTGAACAATTTACATGGGTGCCTCTCTCCTTCCTTTTCTATCCCTTCTTTCCCCCATCTTGCTCCTCCATGTGCCCCTTCAGCCACCAAACAATCACACACCGATTAAATCATCTATATCAATCAACCAACAAAATGAGAAAATCAATCAAACCCCATAAAAAAAATAAAGCCCCCCTCCCCACAAGCTTAGCTAGTTATCCAAGACACGGTGTCACGAACATCAACAAATCACAGCACCCTCGATCTTCTCCACACACCGCAGAGCTGAAAAGAGAGCAAATAAACAACATTCCTTAAACCTTCGATTTTTCTCACACACTAATGTTTCATCATCGCATACATATAATACACATATTTTTCTGAATTTAATATAATTCGTTGGCTAGCTAGCTAGCTAGCTAGCTTCATGAGGTTGGTGTTGGCTTGTGGCCAAGGCGGAGCTCTAGATCAAGCTCATCCAGGTGGCCATTATTATTAATGGAGGAAGAAGTTGAGGGTTGCTCCACTTTGGTAGAGTTAGAATAGATAGAAGGAGTGACACCAATATTGATCCCGTTCGCACCTTGAAAATTGAAGGAAGGTGAGCAAGTTTGCATAACAAAGTTGTTTGGAGGTTGATAAGATGAAGAGATAGAGAGAAGAGTGGAAGGAGAGTCAACACTTGAAATATTATTATTGATAGCGGTAGAAGAGAAGGGTACTGTATTAGGGCTAGTTGGCAAATGGTAGAGGAGGCACAAGCCACCATTTGCAACAAGGTCCTGGGGAGGGATATTGATGAAAGGCGATGCAGTAGGGGTGGCGGCCGTGGAGGGAAGGGCTTGGTGGAGGCGAGCGCGGTCGCGACGGTGAACGTTCATGTGGCCACCGAGAGCTTGAGCTGAACGGAACTCTCTTCGGCAGAAGGTGCAGGTGTAGGACCTTGGTGGCCATGTGGTGCCCATGATGTTCCTTGTGTCTTCTGCAAAGGCTCTGACCTCCCAAGACTCGTCATCATCATCTTGCTTCTCCCTAGGGTTCCACATCCAAGTGGTGCTTATTGGTGAGGTGGTGCTGGAAGAGTTAGGGTTCGGTTGGTTTTTGTGGTGTTGGAGTTGTGATAATTTCTGGATCTGGGTCATGGACACTAGCCCAATCTCTGCACCCATGGTACTGTCACTGACATTTAAGATAGATAGAAGGATAGGGGATATGGAATTGGAGCAAAATTAAAATAAATTAAGTCGGTTAAATAAGGGATGGGTTACTTAAGCAAGGGGGATTAGGACAAAATTAACCAAGCTTAATTAATTTAACAATATTGAATCGAATGTATCACCGATATTTGAAGTAAGCACTTGGAACTTAGTGAGATTGACATTGTAGTGGTGAGAGCACACTATTGGTTTACCTTTGGTTGCTATGGACAATTTCTTCTCTTTGGCTTCTACGCCGTTGTTTTTTAATTTTTAATCCCTTAGCTGCATACTGCCATCTATAATTAAGCTGGCACCATACCTTCAAATCCTTAAAACACAGAAGGAATTCAGAATATGTAAAGTATAATGGTAATATATGGAACTCCCATCGAGAAAAAAATAGAAATAACGCATATTAATTGCGTTTTTTAGTTGGTACTACTTACAAGTTGCCATCATAAATTTAAATTATTTTCTGTCAATAACTAAAATTAAATTTAAAGGATTGATTACGTGGCAATTTGATTTTGCACATTGATTCAATTTTTACTTTTAGTTTAATAATATATTAAAGTTGTTGATTATTTTAATTTTAATAAAATTACAAAAAAGGAAAAGTGGATTACTTCATTATTCTTTTTTTATTCTTTAAATTTGAATTAACATAAACTACTCCTATATTAATTGAATGTAGTTTTTCTAAAATCGCGTGATATATGGTTTTACAAAATGCTTTTAATTAGAAGGTACTTACATATAATATGTCATTCTTTACGTTAATGTTAACAAAATCATTTCGTGAATGCGTGGGTCTTCCAGTTACACACATATGAAGAAAATTTATTCAAGGTTATAAGTGCAAATAATTCTCAAGTCCAAAACTACAAGCAATTATACATATAGGCGCGCATAAGCCCTAAAATATAGTGTTTTTAAATAACTTTTTTCCACGTGACACACAATAGCACACTGTACGGAAACTCCTAGCCACTTCACATTCCGAATAAAATTCCTAGCCACTTAACTTTGTCTAAAATTAAAACACTTTATCAAAATTACCTTCAAGATTAGTTTACTCATTCTCTTTCCATCATAGCTAATGACTTATATTTCATATGAAAAGACAAAGTCAATAAGGGGATAAATTATTTTTTGTGTCAATCAATTATAATATGAGAGATAAATATTTTAAACAATGTAATTCATTTAGTCTTTTTAAATTTCAATGAGAGTTACTCATTTAATATGGATATTTTAGTTTAAAAAATAATGACATAAAAATTTGAAAAAAAATCTTATATTAAAGGAAAAAAGTATTATATTTTTAAAGACTGAAAGTTTTAATAAGTTGAGCACTACAAACTCACCAAAATATCTAACCCTATCTTAAAATTCGATGAGTTATCCTTTATTTTTCTAATTAGAATACACAACATTCATCTATATATTAGGGTAAAACTAACCTTTTAAAAAAGATTTTTTATAGGCTCAAATTTGATATACCTTATGAATTCAAAATATATTTCACTTCAATTAATCACAAGATAGCTTCATGCAATGAAATGTATTAACAATATATACCATGAAAAAAAACTAAGATTTCCTGAATTTTGAGGTTAACATTAAGGTTCTTAAAGTTCTTTTCATTGGCTGCACAGTGCCATGTATAATTAAGTTTGCACAATACCTTCTGATCCGGTCTGGATACCGGCCCCAAGGTTATCCGGTCTGGATACCGGTTCTGACAAAAGGTCGTCTCAGCCTTCCTAGAAATCAACCGGTATCCCAGGATAATGATCTAGTCGGTAAACATGTTGAACCGGTCTCACCTAAAGTGAAGTCATTATAGCCACCCTAGTGTTCAGCCGGTGTCAAGAATACCAATCCGGTCTGCAACACACTCGGCAAACCTCTCTTACACCAGTCGTCCGAGGTGACATCCGAGACACCGATCGGCTGATCTGTTCTCTAACCGACTGCTTCAGTATCATAACGGGAAAGGTATTCTGCACAGCGAAATATGTCCCTTTCATTCACTGACAGGAGTGGGTACAATCACCAGCGGAATTTACGGAAAAGGTGATTATCCTCCATCCATGTGACAGAAAAGTACACTGATAATTCACCTACCCTCCTGACATACTTTGAATGCTGGCCCACTCAGATTGACTCTTTATACACGTTATCAGAACTAGTGGGCCCACTTACACCCAACGATTAATCTTCCACGCTCAACTATAAATAACATGTTGCAATACATGTGCATGGTCATGTTGTCCTTACTCTCATTCTCTCTAATATACTGCTTCAGTATCACAGAGTTCATCTTACACTCTTCTAACTTGAGCGTCAGAGAATTTTCATAGGTGACACCACCTGTCGCCCACACCAACGCGAGAGGTCGGTGTGAAGGATCTCCAGGACAACAAGACCGACCTCCACACGCTGAGAGGCCGGATCAGAGAGACCGGATACACACAACCGATCTTCAATCTCATTCAATCTTCAACTCTTGAGGCTGTCCCGACACTGGATCCTAGACCCCGGTCAGGGACAGATCATTGGCACGCCCAGTGGGACTCGGTAGAGTTATTCCCACTTTCTACAGAAGTTAGTAGTCGACCATGGAAGGAGATGGACGCGACTTTGTGGATGGTCATGTGGAAGATGTGACTCATCAACAAGCTGAGGGGAGATTCGTCTTTGAATCACCAGCAACCCACTCAAGGAGGATGGTACCAGTAGCAACCCCTGATCCGCGAAATGAGGTTATCAGGCAACTCAGGGAGGAGTTGATGGAGTTGCGGAGGGAGAAAGGAAGAACTGGAGACAGAATGGTGTCTCAGGCAGAGGATACTCGCCATGCATCTGCGAGAGAGAAGTCCACAACTCTCCAGTATTCTAAGATCCCTACTTATGAGAGGAGAGAACAAACTCAAGATTCTGGGGACAGAATCAGTGCAAGGAAGAGGGGGCAGACAGCAATGACTGCTGGGGCATACCGACTCAATGTCCCTTTCTCAAGGAGGCTCATGAACGTGTTCATCCCCAAGCACCTGCAAAGGACCCAACCACTTTCCATCAGAAAGTATAATGGAGAAACTGATCCCATTAAGCACCTTGATGCTTACACGTACGAGGCCATGTACTTGGGAGCCGATGAAGATGTGATGTGTAGGATGTTCCCACGAACCTTAATGGAGGAAGCTCTCAGTTGGTTCAAAAGTTTACCCTCGGAGTCAATAGATTCTTGGGAAGAAATTGCGACTTCATTTGAGAGCCATTTCATCATCTTTAGGGACATTCCAAGGACTTCCCATACCTTGGCTCAGATAAGGCAGGGGGAAAATGAAACTCTCAAGGAGTTTTTGAAGAGATTTTACAAGGAGGCTGCTTTGGTGCCTAACCTTACAGAGGCTATTCAGCTTCACATCATTGTCGAAGCCTTACAGCCTGGATCCGTATTTGCTTTGTCTTTGGCAAAGAGTCCTCCGACGACGTTGGAGGAGTTTCGAAGAAAAGCTTCGAAATACATGGGCATAGAAATGCACTTGGAAGCAACAGCGGCCAAAAGGAAATCCCCAGCGCCACATCAACAACGGAGAGATAAAAGCTGCCCTAGATCCGAACGCATGGAGAGAGCGGCCCGAGGCAGCGTCTTTGATAATCCTGTACCTCCGAGTCAGGAAGAATGGATACATGTATTTGGCAATTTTTCCCCGTTAAATTCTAAACGCTCTCAGATTTTGAGGAAGATCAGATGGCCAACGCTTACTGCGTACGGGGTCAGGACTCCGCCCCAGCTTCGTAAACATGGCAACCCTCGAAAATACTGTGAATTCCATGAGCAAGAGGGACACCACAGATGAATGTCAGGCCCTGAAGAATACTATCGAGACCCTGATCAGAGAGGGTAAGCTCAAGCAGTATCTTTTCAAAGAAGCTACTTCTGAAAAGCAAAAGGGAGTTATGGTTGGCGAGTCAGCACAGCAAGATGTTATGTCCCAACAACATCAGGGCCCCCGAGAGGTCATTGATTAGGGATCAGGCCATCAAAGCCAAAAGCGTCTTTTGCTGTTACAGCTAGTCGGTAAGACGGTGTGCATTCTTTTTCCTTACTTGGGTTTTTTCGATCGGTTTTACCAAGAAGGTTTAACGAGGCATAACCCCGACTCGGCTCTTTTTCTCTTTTGTATTGATTGTAATTCATAGTTAATGAAGCTTTCCCTGACTCACCCATTGTCTTTATGATTTTATTTAAATGCACAACGCTGTTGTGACAAGATACTTTCAGGACGGATGATCCTAACAATGTGTTTGTTGTTAGCGATGAACCTCTTCGAAGGTACAAAGGGGTGAGCCTCCATTTGAAGACCGGTGAATGGGTAAAATCCAACACCGAGTGATGAAGAACGGTGAATGGGTAAAATCCAACACCGATTGAAGGCCCAGATTGTAGGATTAAACCGAACTCTGGGTACGGTTAGTAAGTTTGGCTGAACACCGGAGAAGGCTCGGATTGTAGGATTGAACCGAACTCTGAGTACGACTAGTAGGTTTGGCCGAACGTCGGTGAAGAACGGTGAATGGGTAAAATCTAACACTGAGTGATGAAGGCCGGTGAATGGGTAAAATCCAACACCGAGTATGAAGACCCGTGAATGGGTAAAATCCAACACCGATTGAAGATACGGCTAGTAGGATCAAACCGAACGCTATTGAAGACTTGAGTTGTAGGATTAAACCGAACCTCAGGAAATGGGTTGTAGGATTACACCGAACCCCATTCGAAGACCGGTGAATAGGTAAAATCCAACACCGAGTGATGAAGGCAGGTGAATGGGTAAAATCCAACACCGAGTTTGAAGAAAAATGGTGAATGGGTAAAATCCAACACCGACTGAAGGCTCAGATTGTAGGATTAAACCGAACTCCGAGTACGACTTCTAGACTTGGTCGGTTGTTATTGAAGAATCAATCGTTATCGAATTCACTCAGAAGTATCCCTTGGAATTCCTCACTCGGAAATATTCTCCCTTAGAATTCCTTACTCGGAAACACTTCAAATTCGATGCTAGACTCTTAAATTCTTCAGTCGGTAATATCTCGCTGAAGTCTGACTCGTGAATTCTTTAAGTCAAGAATAACTCACTTCAGAGTTTCAATCAGGAATTATTTACTTGGGAAAGTCTCTACCCGAAACATTTTCATTCAAAGTCAAAGTCTATCTGTCCAGAAGTGTTTCACCCGGAAAATGCTCCACTCGGTGCCATACTACACGGGAATCAGAGATATCTCACTCGGTGCTATCCCGCTCAGAAATGTCACACTTGGGGACACCCCACTCAGGAAAGTTGCACTCAAAAACTTCCAACCCGATTGAAGACTCGGATTGTAGGACTAAACTGAACTCCGAGTGTGGTTGGAACGATTAAACTGAGCGTCGTTGAAGCACCAGTCGGAAATCTTCCACACAGGGACGGTCACTCGGAAATCCTCCTCCCGGAAGAATCAATCTGAGAGCTTCCGCTCGGAAGTATCACTCGGAACTTCCTAGGTAAGACGGACAGAACTAATTTCACTCGAAGTCGATCACTCAAAGTCAAATGTTCACTCTGAATCGGTCACTTAGAATCAAATGTTCACTCAAAGTTGTTCATTCAAAGTCAAATCTCCGCTCGGAATCACTCACTCAGAGCCGTTTAATTCATAATGCTTGGGGACAATATTTGACGATTAACGAGTATTACTAAGGTGACAACATAACATGTATTCTTGCAGGGTACGCCGACATACAGACCTCTCGTGAACTGCATAGCTTATATGAGCAACTTACAGTCCCTTACACAAGCTAGGGGACAAATAATCTGGTCTGGATACCGGCCCCAAGGTTATCCGGTCTGGATATCGGTTCTAACGACAAAAGGCCATCTCAGCCTTCCTAGAAATCAACCGGTATCCCAGGATAATGATCCAGTCGGTAAACATATTGAACCGGTCTCACCTAAAGTGAAGTCATTATAGCCGCCCTAGTGTTCAGCCGGTGTCAAGAATACCAATCTGGTCTGCAACACACTCAGCAAACCTCTCTTACACCAGTCGTTCGAGGTGACATCCGAGACACCGATCGGCTGATCCGTTCTCTAACCGACTGCTTCAGTATCATAACGGGAAAGGTATTCTGCACAGCGGAATATGTCCCTTTCATTCACTGACAGGAGTGGGTACAATCACCAGCGAAATTTACGGAAAAGGTGATTATCCTCCATCCATGTGACAGAAAAGTACACTGATAATTCACCTACCCTCCTGACATACTCTGAATGCTGGCCCACTCAGATTGACTCTTTATACATGTTATCAGAACTAGTGGGCCCACTTACACCCAACGATTAATCTTCCACACTCAACTATAAATAACATGTTGCAATACATGTGCATGGTCATGTTGTCCTTACTCTCATTCTCTCTAATATACTGCTTCAGTATCACAGAGTTCATCTTACACTCTTCTAACTTGAGCGTCGGAGAATTTTCGCAGGTGACACCACCTGTCGCCCACACCAACGCGAGAGGTCGGTGTAAAGGATCTTCAGGACAATAAGACTGACCTCCACACGCTGAGAGGCCGGATCAGAGAGACCGGATACACACAACCGGTCTTCAATCTCATTCAATCTTCAAATCTTGAGGCTGTCCCGACACCGGATCCTAGACCCCGGTCGGGGACAGATCACCTTCAAATCCTTAATGTTACATAATTATACTCTTAAAAATATTTCTATTGGTATTAATTTAGTAGGATTTAATGAATCTTTATAACTTTAGAAACTTACAAAGTTAAAGTTAGAAATTTATAACTTTAGAGATTTATAAATTTAAAATTAAAAAATCCAAACTCTAGAATTTTAAAAATTTTAAATTAGAATTATATAAAATTAAAACTAAGAAATTTGGAATTATGAAATATAGAATTTTAGTTATAACTTTAGATATTTAAATTTATAATTATAGAAAATTAAAAAAACTTCATAATTCCATTTAGAAATTAAAATAATACAAATTAAAATACATATATTAAATATATAGAAACTTTTACATAATTCCATTTAGAAATTAAAATGATAGAAATTGAAAATATTAAAAATTTGAATTTAGAAATCTAAGGTTCATTGTGAAAGTTTGAATAATACATCTATTGTAACTTAGTAGTATGTTAGCAATGTAGATTTTGTGATGAACTATTTTATGGATGTATGATAGAGTTCATTCATATATGAGAGGTCTAAAATTCAAGTTTATTAAAAGGGTTTTTGATATTGTTTATAAGGCTATGAAACAGATGTTTGTGTGTGAGATGTAAATACATGAAGATTTTGTGTAAAAGTAATATTAAATTTCACTTATACAATGTCAATTTCAAACCCAACTACTGGGTTTAGACTGAACATTGAAAGGTGAAATTTAAGAGAGTGTAACCTGATGTGGTCGTTAGAACACCTACCACCACGATCCTTACCCCAAGTCATAGATAACTTTGATCTGTTAAGGTCAATGTTGATCAACAATCTGTCAATGTTGTAGAACCACATTAAAAGAAAAATAAAGTAAAGGTAGTCACAAAACTGGTTTATAATGTTTTTATGTACTTATTAATGTTTGATGTAATCTTTAAATGGTCGATCGTGATCGCAAACTTTGGAAGTGGGAATGCCAAAAGATGGGGAAGCTTCAAGTTCTTTGAGGGGATGGCTTAAAAAGAATGCTTCCATCGAGTGAGTTGCACAAGTAACTCAATTGCCTAGTTATCATTATTAAAAAACTGACACCGAAGACGAAGATGTATAGTGCCCAAACCAGGTTGGATTCCATTACCGGAGGAGAAGGTTTACACTGCTTCCTCTAGCTCAGTTGAGGATGATGTTAATGTCTCTTCTGGGAGGAAATCTGAGAGGTAGGTCAAGAGCAGACTCCTTAGCCCCAACCAACCTAGTTAAGGCGTGCATATAAGAGGGCTTCTCCACCTAATAATGTATCCTAAAAGTGGATTCTAAGGCCTATTTATAATAGTATGTGTGCTATATATAGTATATTTTTATTTCAAATGTTTTATTTTAAACATTAATGTGTGTTATACTTCTTTTGAGTTTAGATCATTTATGACAAGAGAATAGAGGATGTTTTCACTTTGCAAGAAGATTTACTCCTATTTCTTTGAGCTAGGTATAAGTGGAGGCTCCACCAGAAATACATTGACTTTAGTGGGATAAATCATTGACATAACTCAAATTTAAATTTTAATTGTCTTATGATACAATATTCTTTAATGGTTTTAATTGTTTAACTCTTTTATACTGTCTCCAAACCATATAATGATGTCACCTTTGATGAGGCCCATCTCGACCCTATGAAGAAAGCCTTCATTATCACTTAAAATGGATTTTGGGGCACTTATTTTAGTCATTTTAGGGCACTTTTAGGCGCTTTATATATGTGTGTTGTAGTAGAATATCACAGAGGGTGACAACTGCAACACCCTTACTTACTCATTAGATAAGAGATCGAGCAGGCTTAGAAAGACCTACTTATTGAGTGGGCCAAGCCTAAGTATATTATTGTCTCAGAGCGCAATAAACATAATTAGAGGAGTGCCAAGAGTGGAGCTAGGGTGCACACCTTAGCCAGGAAGGCATACAAACATTTTTGTGGAGGTGGTAAGTAATTTGCTACCAACTAGTAATTATTTGTCACAGTTATACATAGTATTTTTTTAAGCTTAATATTGTTGTCTTCATGTCATATTTGTTCTCCCAAAAAATTAGGTGAAACATTATGCACAATAAGTTATCCACTAGTGAGTGAGTTGATGACCGAAGTCGTGACACCATAATAAGTAACAAAAGTGATAAACTTCATTTAATTTTGAGTTCAAGTTTTTATCTTTAATTGAATGTATAATATTTATTTTAATTTGTACTGTTGAGCGGGAGTATAGGTTGCTAGACCAAACGACTCCGTAGATTAGGGAATGAAACTCAAAATCTAGATTAAGATTGTGGGTTAGAGGAAGCAAGATCAAGTATATGGTACTAGTGACCTACCCCCGACCTCCATCCAAGCTCTTCCTCTATATGAACCGGTTGTTTGGGTGGATGTTCTAGTTTTACAATGAGAAAAATAATGTTTTTGAAAATAGATTTTAACTGTGAACCAAGTTTTCACACCCACGAGCAAGCACACATGTCAGTGTAGTACGAGGAGTTTTTTAAGACCCTAAGTGTCAAACCCACAAGGATGTTATGTTAAAAAGAAGCACACACCTACTACTAGAGCTCTTTGAATATTAAGCCATCATAATGGAAATAATTTGAAAAGAATGTTTAAAAGGAAAGAAAATGAAAAGAAAAGGATAGAAAAGATTAAGATAGCAAATTTCTTTCGTTTATTCACAAGAGGCTTATCTTTATAGATCCCTCGGAGCTTAAGGTTTCACTTTATAATTTAACTCATTTGTCCACCAAATTTCTTTCATTAATCCCGAGTACCTCAACTATATTCCGACGCTCTTCCTAACACTAGAGATCAAAGCTAAGCCATGTCCTAGAGAACATTAAGTGCCAATGGGTTATGAACTAAATTAGTCATTAATTGGAAATACACTAATTAAGATACCAAGTATATGGTATGAAATTGACATTATTCCTAGATCAATTAATTAACAAAAGGTATAATCACTGTAATCTTAATCAATTCAATTAAACTAAATAGTGGTTGATTCCTAAATTTAATAAAGCAAGAGAAATAACATGCGATTCATAGCCAAGCAATCAATAAAGAACATAACAAATAATTACACAAAAAGGGGTTCAAAAGAATTACATCATAAAAATTCACCTCTATCCCTAAGGCTAAGAAACCTAGCTACTCATGTTCATAAAGATAAAAAAATAACTAACCTAAGCATAAATTCTACTTCATAGACAAAGATATAAAAGAACCTCAGATGCACGATCTGTGTGCAAAGGAAGTGACTCTTTGTGATCATGGAGAACCCTTTATTCCCTAATGCTGCATGACTTGAGGAAGAATTCCTCTTAAGAACTCAATACGGGAATAAGGTGGTGTAAAAATGATAGACTGCCTCTAATTTAACCTCTCATGCTCTTTCTACGATGTCTCATGCTATCTCTTTCCTTGATTTGATACCACCCTTACATCTTAGGTAAATATAGACTATAAAAACCTTTAAAATTCAATCAGCTTAGCTTGATAGCACACTCAATCATGGGTGTGCTCATAAGTTAAGCATAAATTCCTTTTGTTATCATACACAATCGTGCTTAATTGAGCACAAATCATGCTCATTAGCATAAATTTCTTTTGTTGTCATACATTGTCATGCGTAATCGAGCATAAGTTATACTCAGCTTAGTCCTTTTGCTTTTTGCCTCCTTTAATTCACCATTTTTATGCCTAAATGGTTAAATACCACTCTCTTTGTCTTTAAACATGGGCTTCTAAGCTAAATTTGCAAAAAGAATCAAACTTCATGCCTTTTCAATATAAAATACTACATTCTCACCATAACGTATATAAAAATATAATAGATAAAATGACTAAATGAAGGTTTATCAGTAAACCACCATTCCCTCCTAACAGCAGGATCCTACGATAATTCAACTTTGATATATGGTGAACCAACTGAAGACGTAATTGGGTGAGGTAAAGAGGCTGAAGGCATGCAAATATGAAAGCTTTGACAAGCACAATGGGATGATTTGTCATCCTTGGTATGATATTAGGCTAGACGACTAGTCTGTTTTAGATAAGGAGTAACATCCTCAACCCTACTAACGACACAAAGTCTCTTATTGTCATCTATAACAACAACCCCATGATGCATTCCTTAATGTATAGTTATATTTTTTATTTGTTATTATTTATTTTTTTGTTTGGATCCTCTATGTTTGGTTCATGTGTTTTGTAGGTAAACAAGTTCAAAAGCAGTAAATCATAAAGACTAAAGCATTTCAGAGCCAAAATGGCCTAAGAGTCAAGCCCAATGGACCAAAGAAAACAAGGAAGTGAAGACTTGGAGAATCGAGTAAACCCCACGACAAGGTTGTAGGTGCACCTTATGTGGCCATGGATCTAGAGTCCACTTTTTTTATGATTCTACTTGGGTTAGCCCAATTTTATAACTAGCGAGTCACTTAATTAGGATTGTTTTGACCTATGTAAACATTGTTAGACAATTTTAGGATAACGATATACATTGTGTTTTGTTTGGTACTCGAGAGGATCGTGAAGGAGGTAGGATGGTTCTTCTTTCTCTTCTCAAGAGACAAGTTATTGAATTAATTATTTTCCTTTCTTGTTTTTGGTTGCTTATAGTAAATAGTGGTTTTGTTTACTTTGTGTTCTTTCTCATCATGAGTAAGTAGTTTTCTTTTTCTCATAGGGATGTAGGATTAATCCCAACAGCGAAACAATGTATATCTAATTTCTAATTTAGTCTTAATGCATGTTAATCTAAGTTTTCTCTTATACATGTGCCTTAATTAAGTTTTTATGGAATTGTGACACCTATTATTGGAGAGGTACTACTGAGTGAACCCCACAATTAGGACAATGGTATAATTTAACCTTACAAGGGTATTAGTGAGTGAATGTAAGTAGAATAACACCTTAAAACTCAATCATAAATTATAATTCACTTAATTTCGATATTGGAAAGAAACGAAACCCCTAACAATGCCTTTTAGTCTTGATTTCCTTATCATGAGTTTGCTCTCTTAATCACTGTTCTTAGCCTTAGTTTAATTTTTCTTTTAAATCTTCTAAAATCAATCTTTCTTTTCTCACTCAAACTAAAGACCAACAAAGAACTAATTCTTAGTGACGCAATGCCTGTGGGATCAATAATTTTTTATAACGCGATAAAACACGTTTACTTAAGGGGATTATCACCCTAATCCCCAACACAGACAATGTCACCCAGAGGACCCTACATCATCGTCAACCACCACCATAGACCTTAGGTTTTTTTATTATTTTAGGTTTCTTTTTTTTGTCTTTAAATACTCAAATTGCTATTGTATTTTAATATTTTATTGCCTTTGTTAACAATAATAGTAATAGTAATAGTAATAATAACACTAATATTAATATTAATATTAACAACAACAATAATGATAATACTAATTGAAAAAAATAATTGTTTGTGTCACTTTAGAGTTTAGAGCAAACACTGCATTGTATGGGAAAAACTTAAATGCAACGGCTACATTGTAAGATTTTGCCTTTCTCTTGACTCTAACATAATGCAGTTTACTGCATAGGAGTTTTTGGTCATGATATCAATGTTTTTCCCACTCTACATTGTTATATTCTTATTGTATATTAGATTAATATCTAAATTTAAGATTGTATCGAGGTTTATCCTAGATTTGTTGTATTGGAATAGTTATAAATGTCAAGTTTTACAAACTCTATGCTTTAAATGTCCAATTTTGGGCATAAGAGTAGTGTGAAAATCATATTTACTAATCATATGCCTAATAATATAGAATATAAAATAAGGATTCCTTATTTTATTAATTAACTTTTAGGAATTTGTGATGCTGAATTTATTATCGTTACTATTATCCTCTAGGAAAACACATAAAAACTAGCGATATCAAACAATATTTCTAATTGTTTTACCATGGTCATCGACTCCACCACAAGTTACGATGATTTCTGATGACCGTGTAGGGTATTTATAAAAATCGTTGGCAAGTAAATCAACTATTATAGTAGTTTTGAAATGGGAGTAAGAGTGCAAATCCATAAGGACTTGTTAGATAACTAAGCAAATATTCAAAATAACTTTACAAAGTAACAAATAAAAATATTATAAACACATATTACATAAATGATTAGTTGGTTGTAAAAATAGGCTTTAACAAATAAAAATATATGAAAAAACAAATACAAAATAGTGTTGGGATATAAGTTTCGTTTCATTTCTCAAAGAATTATTTACATGTGTCATATATACTTGTAATTTGACTTATTAACAGAAAATTCATTGAATCAAAATCCTTAATAGATACATTATAAAGTTCAAATTCTTCTAAAGTCTGAATCCCTTTACAACTTTTAAAAATAGTGACTTCTAAAATGGGATTTTTAGAAACTAACCCCTTAAGCTATATTCCTAAATAAATAAGAGATTATAATTTATTTCAACTCAAATTTCAAAAAGTGCTTCCTAGCGGTGACTATCCCCTTATAATCATGCAATTATACTAACTCAATACACGCATTATCCTAATTAATGAGCGCTTCCCAGCAACAACACTAACATAGAAAACATGTAATGTTCTTCTCATGCAAAATAAGCATCAAGTATAGAAATAGAAACTAACATTAACGAAATTAAAAGCATACACAATTAGATCAATACATAAATTTGGATAGAAGGTTCATTACACTTAATCTTAACCAAAAAGGTTTAGCTACACATTTTTCATGTGGGCTATTCCCAAAAGATAAAAATACCACAAAGAAAAAGTACAAGCCTTTAGAACTATCATTCCTAAGTCCTCCACAATGGAATGAAATGCTTTCGCTAGACCACACTAGTGGATAAAACTCCTTTGGCAAGAAAGTAGAGGTGACAACTTAGGGACTACTCTGATTCTCCCTTCTAAGATGCACGAGATACACGAGTTCAAGAACATATCTTCCCCCTTATTTATAGCCAAGTATATCTTAGCCTCCAAGTTAGGTCAAGAGACAAAAATGTGAGCTCGCATAAACCATGCTATCTTCTCTAAAACGTGTAGCTAGGGTTTTCAATTTTGACTGAAGCGAGCCAAATCTCGTTGAAATGCGATTTGGTCATGTTGTTTTACATCAAAGGTTGGTAGGTAAAGTTTTCTGACCTAAGCAACCTCTTGAAATGAGCACCTTATCCTCAAGCCTTCTTTGCTGAAGAGCACAACCTCATTGAAGTATGGTGGCTAGAAATTTCCATACTTACAAGATTTGCATTTCAAGATTGAAATAAACCATTTTATACCACAAACAATAAGAAAAATAAATTGGAAAAGTGTATGGCATGTTCTTCTGACCACAGAAAATTTCCTTGCAAGGAAATCTCAAAATGATAAGTACTTGGCCTAGTAGGGTTGATTCAATTAGAATAAAGGTGATGGCAAGCTTATGGAGAAAACAATGGTTATATTTTGCTCTCCAACTAAGTCAATGAGATGCATTAACATACTTTGGCAAAAGTCATGTTCAAGACAAACATCAAGGCTATAAATGTACTAAAGAAGTAATTGCTTATGAGTAGTCAAAGTCCAACTTTGATGTAGTTCAAGGTTGAACTAAGCATGTTAAGGTCATCATATCATTATTAGGTTAACTCTTATTTTTACTCACAAGGTTTGAACTCAAAATCTTATTTAAAGGGAATTAATCAAGCATGTAACGAAACTAATATTTAGAAACAAGAGAAATGATTAAAAGTAAACTAATTAAAATTTTAAATGGTATTGGTTATGGAGTCAAAAGTAAAAACTTTTATTCAAAATTATAATTAAATTTTTTTTTGTATTTTTAAATCCACTCTATCATTATTTTCAATAAAAAAATTCTTTTTATATTACTTAAACATAAAATGTTTCATTTTTTATTATTCAAACAAAGTTTCTTTGTCTTGTCCTTTTTATAAGGTAAAATTAACTGAATCTTTAAGATCAATAAAAGCAGTTAATTGGTAGTTAAATTTATTAGTTTCTGAAAAAATAATATAGCATTCCAAGTTAGCCTTATGAATTTAATTAATGCATTTGATAATAATAAAGATATTAGCATCTCTCATCTTTTGATTAGTTAGTTTATGCGGTCACCATCACAAACAATTTATTACTTCTTACAATTAACAAAGGTAAATATAAAAACATCAATATATATTATATAAAAATTATAACAACCAAAAAAAACTTTGAAATTATGCCTTATAAAAAGGATGAGATGAAATATAAGAAAAGATTCTTCAGCTTTAATTGCTTAAACAATTTTTTTATGCCTACCGTGCTTATTTAATTGGAAGAATTGAAAAATAAAATAAGAGCATTTGAATCCTCCAAAAAGGTCTACAATGCTGCCTTTTGGAAGTTTCTTCTTGTCAACACGCAACCCTCCTCCCCTTGCAGTAGAGCAACCTTTATATGCGTTGAATGACACAAAAGTATTTTTAATTAATTACTCCTTTCGTGTTACGCTACTATGTAGGTGATTAGTTTGTAGTTAAGAAAGCGGAGTTATGAAAATAAAAAAATTTAAAAGTTAATATTGATCTTTTATATTGTTTGAGACAATCAAAACTCCTTTTGACCGTAAGATTATTTTTTCACTTTTCCCCAACTCTGTTCCATTGTTTGGAACTACGAACCAAATATCTTCTATATCGTATATCTGTGTTTAAATATAAAATTCTTTTAAAAGATAATTTCTTAATTTAAGACCCTAAATATCTTTATTAAATGAGTACCTTTTATTGAAATTTAAAAAGACAATAAATAAATTACATTGTTTAAAGGATTTATATCTTTTATTATAATTGATTGATACAAAGATTAATTTTTCCTTTTGACACAAGAATTAAATTTCCCTCTTAATATGAGATCATTTATTATATTTTTTCTAATTTACCCTTAAACATTTAATATTTGTGTGATTAATATTTGATAATAAAATTTAACTTTAAATAACGATAAACTTTTTAAAAATGAAATTGTGTTTTACAATATACAAACAATAATTACTCTCCTTAAACTATGTGTCATTATAAATAGAAGTTTATAATAGTATGAAACGGAGAGAGTAATTAATTACGATACCTCATATTATTTTGTACTATTACCCCCGATTCCAAATATAAACAAATTTTAGTGGAATTTTTTGGTTTTATAATATAAGCAAAATTATATTTTTTAATATCATTAAATATTTGTTTTTTAAATATGTCATCTATTTATATATTTTTAATACAACTAATTCTTTATATAATAAATGATATTAAGTTACATCAAATATTTAATATAATAAAATTAAATATTTTTAAGTACATTTAAAACCAAAAATAGTATACAGTAGAATTAATGTAAGGTGTGTAGCTCATGTAGAAAGTTTTCCTGTGATACATAGGTTTCTTCACCTACGTACAAACCAAGAAAGACCTTCCATACATAATCGTATCATTGTTTGTGTCGTCCCACTAGTCCATGCCACCAAATGCCCGGACATGGGGAAGCTCTTAATTAATTACACTTAATTAGTAATACACTTACTTCACATGCAGGACTCAATACGTTAATTACTCGATCAATAGGGTTAATATCATTATTTAACACTTTATCCCTTAGTATGTAATTAATGGTTTAATTTCTGACTCATAAATAAAATAAATTATTTGATTAAGTCTCTAATACATTAGCCATTAAAACTAAGAATTAGTCTTTGGAATTATAACATTGGGAGATACCTAAGTCAAAAAATTTCATTCAAAAAATATGTTAATTAGTCCATGTTATTGTTTAAGGAATTAAAACTAATTTCTTATAAAAATTGTGTTGGTTAGGAAGGTTTAGAAATTAATATGGGCAAGTATATATTAATGAAAATTTTTCATTTCTAGTATCTTAAGTGGTTTCTAAGGGACACTATAGTTTGTATTTTCTTTGAATTGTTAATTAAATTATTTCACTAGTTAAAGTGTTCTCCTTGCTGTCAATGATAAAAAGTTAAATAATTAAAAAAATCATTAAAAGATAAACACTTAACTCCAACCATAGTTTTATAATACAAACCTTTTAATTACAGACTCTTCAGTAAGAGTCAACAGATAAGAACACCAAATTAAAATATAAAAAATTGCATATCCTACATGTTGAAGAAGTTAAGAAGTGTAACTCTACTAGCTAGGGGTTCTAGTGAGTAACGATAGTTTGGAATATTTGAATGATAATAAATTTGATTACGTTAAAATAGGTTACTGTCATTATCAGATTATAAACATTATCGTTTGAAAGTATATTCCTCGTGACTGGAGTCATTAATTCCCAGCTCTTGCCTGTTTTACCTTTCGATGAGATTGTGATATGATATCCTTATAATCCAATAAAGACAATGAAAGAAGACAAAAGGGGAAGAAGGGGAACAATTCTTGGAAAGTTGTATCATAACAAGTTTTGCATATGTCTATGTCAAATTAGTAAACTAATCTTTCTTGAAGAATGCTTTCATACTGCATAACACATTTCGTTCAGAACCATTCAGTTAACAATTCGACTTCAGTTTTAAACTTTTGCTTTTGTCCAAATTATCTTCATTCATACTATTCATTTGTCCCATGCATTCCGTTCCTTTTGAATTACAATAAGTAGTTAGTATCCACTATAAAAGAAAATTGTGATTTAGTAACCCATAAAATTTAATAGCTTGTGTTTGTTGGTATAGATTTTCAAGTTAAAACAAAATATAGTGCTGGTAAAAACAAATTTAAGCTTTTACTAACACAACAACAATACATTATACAAACATTTCACGTGATATAAATATAGATTAACTTGGTACATTATATTATTAGTATATATAAAACTTATATATCTATACTAACATTTTTTTTGTTAGTTAAAATCTATGCTAACAAAAATTATTCTAACAACTTTTGAATTTTAAGTCTTGTAATTAATACATTTTTTCTAGTCATAAAAAAACTACATAATCTCGATTATCACAGTTAGGAATGTAAAAAAAAATACACATACGTGGATTTGTAGATATCTACAGATAAAATCTATAATTGATAAAATTTAGATTTTTAAATGAATATTCATAAATAACATAAATAAATATTCATAAATTCTAAATGGATATTAAGGTATCTGTGCCATAAATATATATATATATATATATATATATATATATATATATAATTTATTAAAATACCCCTTAAGTTGATTGTGATGAAATTAAATTTAGGTTTAATGTCTTTTAAAACTTGGAATGAATGAATTATTGAAAAATTTTGAATAGATGTATTATTAGAAAATTTTGAATATGTTAATTATTAAAAAACGTATGGATGGATTATTCGAAATTAATTTATTTTTTATTTTGTTACTTTTTTATATAATGATATATCTATTATTATCTATGAATATACAAAAATCTTATGATATTCACGTTATATATATTCACATAAATATGAATCGGACATGGATAACATTTTTATTCATAGATAAAATGATGGGTTATATATATATATATATATATATATATATATATATATATATATATATTCATGAATATCAATTAATCCCCGGCCACAATTGTCTGTTTGGTCTAAAGCGTTTTTTGAAATTCCTTGAGCCAGAAATAATATAAATTTCACGTTGTCATGTCATGAAAATGTAAATAGAATCTTTTTTCCCACGACAATATACATATTTTAAAAATTTATCAAAATACCAGGATATTCAGGGGGCAAATGGCGACCAAACATCATTAAAAAAACAAAATATATCATCTCTGTTTTAATTATAATATAATTTTTTAAAACCATTAATTATTTATACTTTCACATGCATATCATATAAAGTGAGTTTTGGGGGTATTTAAATTATAAATCATACTATTTTTTTATATTCTCTGATTAATAGACAATAGATATGGTTTACATTTACATTGTACGTACCAAAAAATTAAAAACTTACTTTCATGTATAGAAAGGAGAAATCAAATAGGGTTTGATGATTTTATCAGTATATACACGTAGGATTTGGAAATCTATTATAAACTAATAAGTTAAAATCTCACCCACCAGTATTGTTTAGATTAAGATTTATAAATAAAATTAAAAATAATAATTTTCAATATCAATAAGAAATATGATAATTGATTACATAAAAATAAATTAAACAAATAATTCGTATAGTTTTTTCTTTTTTGGTCCCAAATTGGTAGTGAATTTAGTACTTTATTTTGGACCATAAATTTAGTACTTGATTTATAAAGACAAATAGCTCCATCAATTTAGCGCAACTATATTCTAGGCTGGCTCAGGCCCAGGCCCAAGCAGGTCTGAACTAAAGTTTTTAGGCTTACAAAACTTCCGAATAAAATTTGTGGGCTGAATTTTGGGCAGATCCATGTTCATTTGTTGAACTTGAATGGATCTACAATTGAATTGTTAGTGCACTAGTGAGAACTTATCATTGACCAAAAATTGATTTGCTTCTTTCCAAAAATAAAATTGATTTGTAGTTTTGAGACCTATTTCTCTAGTGGGTCGAATTGAATATCTCTTCTATTCTCAATTTTGGGTAAGAAAATTCTAAAACACCCCTCTACTAAATCAACTTTTCCCTGTCACTCTTCTCTTAATAGGTTGCCTGTCAAAGTGAAGCTTGTTCTATGCTTCTTCCACATGAGATTTTGAGTAAAACAAATGGTAGCAGTGTAAAACCTATGATTATCTTTCAAATTACACTAACCCAGTTCCCTATATGCCAAACCAAAATTTCCCCAATCACTAAGATATCCATGACCAAAAACTAGTGATCTCTCAAAGCTTGATTGCCTGAAGAATCAAAATACACAGGTTTTGAGAACTGGAGAAAAGAATGGTAAGAAAGGCTCATGCATAAGGGGAAGAACAAACACCTTGGTTATTCTTAGACATGTAAGTATTAGGAAAACAAAGGCTTTTGAACCAATGTGCCACATCCACATGTTTTTCAGGAGAGGATGAAAGTTACCGCGCATGGGAAAAGAAAAGGATGAAAGGAAAAAAGCAATTTAGCGGAGGGTATTTTAGATTTTGCATATCCAAAATTATAAAAGAGTGGTGGAAATAAATATTTTGATGGGTGAGAATAAAAATTCTCTTGTACCACAATTCTTTGGATGGGGCTATCTTTTCGTTCCATTTTTTGTTCCTCTCTTTTCAACTTTGGCTTCAGGACTCATTATTCTAGTGGAATGAATTGCTAAAAAATAATCAGTATTTCAAAACTACCATCTCTTATTGAGACTCCCTTCAAATTGAAAATTCATTAACGTTTGTTTGAGGCCCGAATTAATAAGGATTGAAATGTGCAACCGCATACACATAAAAGTTCTATTAAGTAAATGCATTTACATTTTATTCATGGATTTGAAGGTACCAGAACTAATAACATGTGAAGGCCATGAAGGTTGTGGTTACAATCTCATATTGTTTATTTTATTTTATGTCACGAGTTCCGTAAGCACCACACCTCACCTTATTTACGGTCTCTTAATTAAGACCTCCCTTCCATATTAACAATACTATATTCGTCCCTAGGATGGTCATTGACATGCTACATATAAAGGATAAAAAAGTAATTAAGTTGTAACCAAGTCTCTGTATCTCTAAGTATGTTAACTTGTTTGTCAATCTAAACGTGTTTAAGTTTGTTGGCTTATCAGAATCTATTAGGTCCGTTGCTTTGACTTAAGTCCGACTTAGTTATCCTTCCTTAGCGGCGTTAAGTTTATTAGTAAGTTGTTAGTTGTTAGTTTGTTACTAACAACTTGTCTTGGTTTTTTAGTCTTGTGGTCATCTTATCATAATTCAATGAATGCAAATTCAACAAGCCATCTTCTCTCTTTATGTTTATTTTCTTGCATGGTATCAATTTTCGTTTCTCAAACCTTCGTTCCCCATGCCTTTTTTATAGCAATTTCAAGCAAATTCACTAAAGATAACTTCTTGACATTGATGAAGCATGCCAAATCAACCATCAAGGGTTACAAATTGAAGAAACACATCCTAGGATCTAGTGAAATTCCAGAACAATTCCTAAACACAGTTGATGAAACCAAGAAATAAGTCGGTCCCATTTTTAAGAATTTTGAGCAGCATGACTCTCTCCTAAAATCTCAGCTATTATAATCTATGGATTCTTCGTTCAAAGTTTGTTTGGTTGGTTGCACTGTGCTCCCATCAAATATGGAATGTTCTTAAGACGTGTTTCTCTTCACAAACCAAGGCTCCTGTGAAAAAAAATAAAAATTCAACTGTGTAACATCAATAAATAAGGTTCAATAAGTGATTATCTTCTTCAGATAAAATAGTTGGCTGGAAGCTTGGTTGCCATTGGATCGCCTTATACCTTTGAAAAGCATATAAAGTGTTCTTTTATAAGCTGAATGTTGAAGTCTAACAACACTAGTTGTAGAAATATGTTTGCTTCATTCTCTTCTCACAGAACTACATGTCAAGCCTACCATGCCTCCCTTAGTTTGGTGTGACAATCAGGATGTCCCCCTCACTACAAAACTTGTTCTTCAATCAAAATCCAAAAACTTTGAGCTTAATCTTTGGTTCGTTACTCAAGGCCCCATTATAGTCAACATAAACCATCTCAATGTCAATATCAAGTAGCAAACCTATTGACAAAGGCTCTACTAGTGCCACATTCCTTTCTCTTAGACCGAAGTTAAATATGCTCTCATTAGTCACCTTTAGTTCATTGGGGGATGTAAAGGATAAATAAGTAATCAAGTTGTAACTAAGCCTTTATATCTTTAAGTTTGTTAGCTTGTCTGTCAATCTAAGACCGCTTAAGTTTGTTGACTTATCAGAGTTTGTTAGGTCTGTTGCTTTAGCTTAAGTCTGTTGAGTTAGTTACCCTTCCTTAATTGTGTTAAGTTTGCTAGTAAGTTGTTAGTGAATTTATTAGTTTGTTACTAACAACTTTTGTATATGAATGACTTGATTCTTTGAGGCTTGTAATCATAGTTTCACAATTCAATGAATGCATATTTAGCAATTCAGCTTCTTATCTCTTTGTGTTCATTCTCTTACACTACTAATAGCATATGTTGCATCTTTTCGAATCTTAAAAATAAAAAGTTTATTTAACATGTATAACTTTACACAAAATAATAAATTTAAAAGAAGTTTTTATATAAAATTAGCATTAAAATAGTATCACATTAACGACCAAGTAGGCTTAGCATAATTTGTAATATAAAAATTTTCTTATTTTTTATCATGTATAAAATTGTATTATTAGACAAACCTTAAGAAAAATTAAAAAGTTATCTCTCATATAGATAAGTATATATTTCACCTACTGTATAACTTGTAATCAAGGATGAGAATAGGCTTGGTAAACTAGGTTTTACAAGGCCTGAGCTTGACATGTTCCTTAAGTTTGAAGTCTTAACATAGGCCATATTTTTAGGCTTGACCTAACTTATTTAAAAGCCCGATTTAGCCCGGTAGCCTATGCAAAAGTCCAATCTAAGTTATTGTTAATGAAATTACAAATAAACGTATGTTAAATAGATCAATAAGCATATCTTAAACAAATCAATTTGTCTTTATATAAGCCTAAAAATCCGTGTATATTTAATTATTAATTTTTCATATTAAAAGTGATTTTAATGAAATTTAATTTAATAAACTATGATTCATAGAAAATATCATATGTCTGAGAAGTTAGAAAAAATTTTCAAAAGCCCAAATCTAACATATTTAATTAAATGTTTTTTTAAAAAAATTTGATCTAATTTTTATATTAAATATATTAGACCAAACTAGACCTTAAATAGGTTAAGTCATATGCATCTAATAAACAATATTTCTATCACTATTTATAATCCCTTTATTCAAAATGCAGTTTGTATCTTGTACCGTAAATATTTTCTACCAATTATTTTATTAATTTATATAAAAAATAATTTTTATACCGATTAGAATTACCGATGAAAAAACTATGCGTCAACCGGGGAAAACGCAACCTAGGAAATCCAATTTCATATAATCTCTTGCATGTATGGGTGAATGTGAATTTGAATTTGCATTGTAACTTTCTTCTTTTAGCAAAATGAATTAACTATTTCCAAGTAAATATGAAACAATTTTTTTATTCTGTACAAATGTACTGGTTAAATAAAATCAAATACGGTAAAAAATTGTTTCATGTAACAACAGAAAAATCACTGGTATCAAAACCGAACTAATTTGGTCGGTCCGACCGGTTGAACTATAAATCAATTAGGTAATTAGTCCTGATCAATTTTTTTATACTACCAATTTAACTACGATTAAATCTAATTTAATCATGATTTACTTAAATCGATTAATGAGCGGTTGAACCATAAATCACGATTTAATGAACGGTCCAGTTATAAAAATTATAATAAAAACAATGTAAAGAACCAGCAGGTTGAGAAGATAAAGAGAGCACAATTATGATAGTAAAACGACAATGTGGAATTATTAGCACCACGTGGTCCACTATTAATTGAGCCATATGGTTTTCCATTAACTTTTATGTAGGCTTACATTATTTTAATAAACCACGGGAAACAAACCTATGCTTGTAACGAAGTGTGACCCCTTTCTTGGAAAGAACAAGAAGAAACATTAGATTATTAATTATAGTAGTAATATGTTGTTAACAAGTTGGCCATTAATTAACTAATGTTACAATGAAGCAGGCTTTTCTTTGAAATGATGGCCTACACTGGACTGTGTTTGACCAGTTCTATATTTGGAATTTTTAACTTGTATAACTTTTATAAGATAAGAAATAAAAAATGATTTAAAATTAATATAAACATAATTTTTGTGATTTTTAAAGGGAAAAATTACAATTTTTTATAAAATATTTCTATTTTTTAACTTGTTGTTCTGCTCATATATGTGTTTCTAGCTTCAGTGGTTTATCATGCCCTAACAACTGTATTGCATATATATCTCTGCCCTTTCACTTTGAGATTAATCATGTTTTCATTTCAACTTTTAAGTTATGAATCTCTTTCACATTTTCAAAACGCCACCTCTTCAGAGCTCGGAGATTACCCTTTTGTGAAAGCTAATTCTATGGAATATAGTAAGAAATGATATCAAAGTGCAAACAAATCAACAAGAAATAGTGAGTTTTACACAATGCCTTTTCACCAACCATCTTAATTTGATCACTGCATGTATTCCTGTGCATTAGGTAAATCAAAACAACAAAGGAAAATCAAGATTTTATTTGATTAAATAATTGAAGCAAATATAAATTAATTTGATTTAATATTAAATCTTATCATATACGTTTCATGAAATATTTTTAATACAATTCAGGAGGCTAAATGCTATCTGAGAAAATATATATACACATCCGGAATTGGAAGAAACAACCCAAATAACCAACTAGATTATAAACCTATTAATGATACATATTTACATTTAGTGAACATCCCTATAATCGTTTCATGCAAATTCAGTTTTAGAAAGATATTAGTTACTATTTGGTAGGGGTACTGTGGAGAGATCCCAAAAAGTACTACATTTGTCTGTATGTCTTTTAAAAACAAAAACACCCTTTTAATAATAAATAAATAAAATTCATGTATTATTATATAAGTTGTAAGACTAAATTTATAAAACATAAAATACAAAATATATTAGCGTGTTTATTCGTAAGTAATGAAAAGAAAAAATGAAGAATATAATAAATATATATTGAAACAAACAAACTGCTGAAGTAAATTGCTGATATCGAAAAAAGTTAACACATTTTTTTTTTGTTTTATTGACAAAACTAGGACATAAGGAAGCATCACCCCACCCCAGGATACATAATCCTCTACTTCGGGTGGTATAAGGCAAAAGGGATTTTATTTATCTGTCAATTTTGCAATAGAAAAATCCAAGTTCAGTTCACTGCCATCTTTAACCTCTCTCTGTTATAATACAACATTGGATACCTATGTTTATGCAATTTGTGACAAGCTTATTGTGTAATGATGGATCCAAAAGAAGATATCTTAGCTTACCAATGGCGAGTTTGATAACCCGTTTTAAAAATAATTTTTAATTTCTTGGTTTTAAAAATTTTTAAAAATATTTGTAAACTATTTTATGAAGATTGTTTTGTATTTTGATTTTTTAAAACTAAAATATGCAACAACTTTTAATAATTTTGTTTTTCAATATAGATTTCCTCTCCTAAAATCTAAAAATCTTTGGTTTTTCAATCCATGTTCACTCATCTCCTTCCAAAGCACCACCATTATTATTTTCTCTTCCTCCACTTTGCCCACAAGTTGTCGTCATCACCTCATATTCATTTTCGCCGTCACCGTCATACATCTCTTTCTTTGCCTTCACCATCACTCTTATTTCTTATTATATATTCTTCCCCAGTTTCAAGTCCTTGTTACTGTCACCCCCAACCACCACCCCACCATCTTTGTCTCCACCATAGTTGAAACCTTGTGTCACCACTAAAAAATCTAAATGGTCATACGAATTTTGAGACAGCACTATCATCTGCCACTAATTGCCACAAATTTAGCGACTGCATAGGATTAACAACCAAAATAGGTTTGGGATTGGAACTAGCGACGGTTTTGGAGACAAACTTAGAAAATGAGTGTTTGCACAGGATACCCATTGTTAAATCTATGGCAAAACGTTATCTGTGACGCACATGATAACGAAGGTCTGATACTATGGCCAAATTAGAGATCTAAAAAGCCCTTTAAGAATTTTTTGGCGATGGCCAGACAACGTCGTCACTAACCTGCAAGGTTATGACTCTTTTTCTTTTGGAAAGACATGTAAATGAAAAATTAGCGTGACAATGGATGATCATTTTCATTGCTAGATACATGAGTAGTTAGACACGAATTAGACAACCTGTCGCCAACCTGTGAATCTGGAAGGTACTGGGCGCGAAAATGAAAGTATCGGGTTTGAACCTTGTAAACAGAAAAAATTTCATTGGAGGAATTAACTCCATCATTATGTGAATGTTCCTAGCTCAAACAGGATTGTTTCCTACAAATAATACTTATGGTTAATTAAAAAAATTTTATTTAACTGTCCATATAGAATTTCATGAAAGTATTCATTATCCATTTAGAACTTCAAGAGAATATTAATTGTGATTCTTTCAATAATACTCTTATTAATATTCAAAGTAAAGATAATGTTAAGAACAATAAATAAAAGAGATAAGGATAAAATTAAAAACCAATAAATTAGTTTATAAAAATTAACAACATTAATTATATTTCTTAATATGTGTTTTTCTCCTTTCAAATAGTTAAATAAAAAAAAGGAATATATAGCTTCATTTTCATGAAATTACAGGTAAGCCATTGCCTAATTATGAAACATTATTGAATAATCGTAATTACCAAGGTATTGAGTAATTTTCCTATATCTTCTGCGGCAGCAGGTGAAACAAACACAAGGTGGTTTCTGGGCTTTCATGTGATAAAGTATTTCATAGAGTTTAAAAAGAGCGTAGTCGTTGTGAACACCTATTTCAGTCCGATTGATATCCACAAGTGAAAAGAATTCAAAAGAAAAAAAAAGAAGAAAAAAAAGAAAAAAAGAGTCCCAAAAAAATAATAATCTCTGACTCGGAAATGATCATTTCCGAGTGAAAGGACTCGGAATGATCATTTCCGAGTAAAGAGTCTCCGAGTGAGACGTAGCAGGGTGCTATTCCAATAGGCTTCAAGAAATTTCCAAAAAGGAAGAAAAGGCTTCGAGAAAAGACACAGGGAAGGGCATTCCGAGAGAAGTTTCTAAATTCTGAGTGGAAAGAAGGCCAATTCCGAGTGAAATTCCAAGTTCTGAGTGGAAAGAAGGCCAATTCTGAGTCAGATTGCCAAATTCCAATTTCTGAGTGGAAAGAAGGCCGGATCCGAGTGAAAATTGCCAAGTTTCCAAGTTCTGAGTGAGAAGCCAGTCGGAGCTGAATGCCAAATTCTGAGTGAAAAGCCAGTCGGATTTCCGAGTGAAGAAAGAGTCTACTGAATGACTCCCAAGCAAATCCGAACAAGTTTTTTCGAGTGATTAAATTCCCTTCACGTTTTCGAGTGAAACATTTTAGGAGGTGCCGAGTGAGTTACTCTCTTCAGTCAACACCGAGCCATTCTTTCAGTCAGCACCGAGTGAAGAATCTCCAGTCAACACCGAATGAAGAATCTTCAGTCAGTACCGAGTGATGCCTCTTCAGTCAGCACCGAGTGAACCCTCTTCAGTCAGTTCCGAGTCATTTTCTTTTCAGTCAGCACCGAGCCATTCTTTCAGTCAGCACCGAGTGAAGAATCTTCAGTCAGCACCGAATGAAGAATCTTTAGTCAGTACCGAGTGATGCCTCTTCAGTCAGCATCGAGTGAACCCTTTTCAGTCAGTTCCGAGTCATTTTCTTTTCAGTCAGTACCGATTGAACCACTCTTCAGTCAGCACCGAGTGAATCCTTTCACTAAATTTCCGAGTCACCTTTGTTTCACTTCCGAGCTATCCTTTTTGGTCAATCATCACCGAGCCCATTTCCACCAGTTCTGAGCCATTTTCACCAATTCCGAGTCCCCTCATTTTCAACCGTCACCGAGCCATTTTTTTCACCAATCCTGAGCCCCCTTTTTTAACCATCACCGAGCCCTTCTCATCTATTTCCGAGTGAGTCCTCTCACTCAATTTCCGAGCCCCTTTCCACCCATTCCCGAGCCATTCTTTTAGCCATTTCCGAACCATTTTTCACCCAATTCCGAGTCGTCCTTTTAAACCACTTCCGAGCCATCCTTCTCACCCAATTCCGAGTTGTATTCTAATCATTTCCGAGTTATTCTTCACTCGGTTCTAATTGAATATTTCGACCAGAATTGTTTTGCTTGCCCAGTTCCTCACAGCAGCCTCACACCGATCGGATTTCACTCGGTCTAGTATACAAAATCACCTTTGCCACTCGGTCTTGTGCACAAAAGGGACCTTTTCCACTCGGATTCAGGAGGCAAAGTGAAGACCGACACCTTTTCCACTCGGATTGTGGAGAGAAGGTAAAATCTGACCCATATTCCCACCGAGTGCCCTTGCTGACTTGGATTTCCACTATCCAAGTCGATCTTTGACTTGAGGGGGGCGGCTGACAAACTGACAAAAGAGAGACCCACTAGCTGCCGACCCCTATAGCTGTCTAGGTGCAAGCTGTGTCCACCAACTCCATCCAGGCTGTATCCAACGCTGATCAAGTGGGGCGGCTGACTGCAGGACAAAAGGGGAAGCCCCACTTGCCACTGCTGGTGGGCGTCCAGGACCTCTATAAATAGAGAGGATCCTGAACCCTTCAAGAAAAAAAGCCTTCATTAGAGAAAACCATACAACGTCTCTCTCTTCTTCCCTCTCCTTCCAACCGTCCTTTTCTCTTTTTCCATCTGACAGCCCTCCTCAACTCGCCTCACACCGTCCCATTCCCTCTCACTCAACGCTGTTTTACCTCACAAGGGAATTGGTCGAGCATTGAAGAGTAAGAAGTTAAGTCCAAGGTTCATTGGACCATATGAAATTCTAAAGAGAATTGGCACAGTGGCTTATCAGATTGCACTTCCTCCTCATCTTGCAAATTTGCACAATGTGTTTCATGTATCACAATTGAGGAAGTATGTACAAGACCCACACATGTGATTGCTAATGATGATGTTGAAGTTAGAGAAAATCTGACCATCCCTACAGAACCCACACAGATCATAGAAAGGTCGATTAAACGTCTAAAAAACAAGAATGTACCATTGGTGAAGGTTGCATGGAAACAAGGAAACGATGTAACTCTGACTTGGGAGCGTGAAGATGCTATGAGAACGCAATATCCAGGACTGTTTCACTGAGGAGTGCGTTAAGTTAAATTTTGAGAACGAATTTTTATTAGGGTGGGAGAAATGTAACATCCTGCTTTTAATAATAGTGTTATTTTGTAAATTATGAGGTATTGAAGATCTGTAAGTAAAAATCGACGAATAAGACATCCAGTGGATGGTTTGTAGTACTTCAAAAATTCCATTTTTGAGTATAATTATGGAATTTATATAGACATTTAGTTATAATATTCTTTTTTTGAGTATAATATGCCTTAGAAAGGACTGTCTGAGTGAAAAGGGACTCTGTTCCGGGTGAAGAATGAAAATTCCGAGCGACAAAGAGGAATTCCGAGTGAAGGTTGTGTTTTCCGAGTGGAACATGGCTGAGAGGGTTTATTCCGAGTGAAACACCTTTAAATGACTCATTTCTGAGTCAAATACACCAGAAAGACTCAATTCTGAGTCAAGTATTTTCCAATGACTCAATTCTGAGTAATACATTGTTAGGCGTTTCCATCTCTGAATAAAAGTTTCCCGAGTGTTTCATTTCCGAGAGGAGAGCAAAGGAAAATTCGTTTCCGAATGGAGCTTATGCATATGGCTTCTTTTCTGGTGAAAGCCTTAAAGGGTTCCGAGTGAAGATCAATTCAAGGAAGGTTAGTCTGTGATGCCAAGAGATGAATAACCGAGTGAGTCTCATGTGTATAAGCCAAATTCCGAGTGAGACTCGTATGTATGGGCCTTTTTCCGAGTGGTAATGGCCCTAATGGACTCTGAGTAAAACGTAGTTGAAGAAGTTGGTCTGATCTTGGCTAAGTAATGATTAGCCGAGTGAAACCCGAGTGGGAAATACTTCTATATTCCTAAGTGTTGATATCCGAGCGAAAGATATTATACATATTTCGAGTGAATCATGTAACCCGTATTTTGAGTGACTAAGTAATGGCTGTGTCCGAGTGAGACTTGACTGTGATGCTTGTCTCTGATGAATGAATGGTTAAGTTATCCCTCAGATGAGAAAAGGTATGAATACCGAGTGAATGATGATCAGTAAGGATTATTCTACCGAGTAGAAATCTGGGTGTTGGGAATCGGTTTTAATAGATTTTACCGAGTGCACAATCGAGTAGAATGAGTCGGTTTAATCTGCCGAGTGACAAACCAAAGAGTGTGGGATCGGCCTGGAAAGATTTAATTGAGTGAAAGACTTCTTGTGATGACTCGGAATTAGAATAAATAGCCGAGTGATAGACTATGTAAGTGTGAGTTGGCTTAGGAATGATTTGGTTTGAAACTGCCGAGTGAGAGACTGATTGAGAGCTGACTCGGTTTCAGGAGGTTCTGCCGAGTGGGAATCTGAGAGCTTTGAGTTGGCCTGGATTAAGTTGTTAAGTGGAAACTGAGTGGATGAAGGATCGGTTTTGGGGAATGACGACATCTGGTCGGATTTCGCTTAAGCGAATGAATTCCTCGCTTAAGCGAGTGAAGAGAGGCATAGGTGAGACTTGTGTATCTCGCTCAAGCGAGTCGGAATTCGCTTGAGCGAGATGGACCCCCTGATGCATAATTTCTCCTTTCAATCAGCCTTTTCTCTACTTCGCCCAGGCGAGCATACTGCGCTCAAGCGCGCTCGGCCCTGATACTTTATTTTTCATTTTGCCCAAGCGAAGACAGTATGACTCACTCAAGCGAGTCGGAAACGCTTGAGCGAAACTCCCTTCTGTCAGTGTTATATATGGCACTCGCTCAAGCGAGAGAGGATTTTGCTTGAGCGAGAGGGACTCGGATTCCCTTCTTCTTCATAACGACTGGCAGTTTCCAGTCGGTTTAGAGGCTGACTGAGTGGAATTCCAGTCGGTATTCAGTGCAGGAGTAACTTTTTGACTCCTTTCT
The DNA here is from genome assembly GCA_037962975.1 of Clitoria ternatea. Lineage (NCBI taxonomy): Eukaryota > Viridiplantae > Streptophyta > Magnoliopsida > Fabales > Fabaceae > Clitoria > Clitoria ternatea. The sequence continues at coordinate 17,094,449 of CM075670.1, read as the reverse complement.
TGTCTCTTATGCATATTTTAATGCATCTAAACCCATTATTCACCCCTAGTACGTAGGACGGCCAGAAATGGGCACTAAGATAGCCACTTTATTAATTAAACCTCCATTATCTCCACTAATCAACCCACTAGCAGCCCACTACGATCCACTCACAAGGAGCTTGTCTCTCACTGCCTTGCATTATTAAACAAAGCACTATCCCTTCTGAAACTCTTGGAAACAAAAAAGATAGTGAACCTTCTACCTCTCTTTTACTCTTCTTCCTCAATACACCTTCGAACAGGAGCAAGGACAACAAGGAGACCATTTTTCAGTCAGCAAACCAAGTAAGAGGGGATAGGGTTGTGAATAATTATGAAATGGTAGAATTGTATGCTGTTCTAGGATTCCAGTATTATTTTCGTATCTTGTGGCTCAGTTTTGAAGTTGAAAACGTATGAATTTGATTCTGACTTCTTTATGAAATTTGTAGATCTTTTTGTTATGTGAATTTTGAGACCTGAACCGATTGATTTGAATATGTATAGCAAAAGTTATAGCCAAAATACTACAGCATGTCTGTGTGGAATATTTATCCTATGTTTTGTGTATATATTAAAATTCTGGGACTTATACATGCATAATCATCCTTTGATGTCTTCATGAAAGTTGTAGATATTTGTGTTATGGATCTGTAAAAAGTGGTTTCAAGTCAAAATGATTTTTGTAGCTCGAGTTTACCTAAAATACTGAAGTATGTTCAAGCTATAAATCTGTTAACTTGAGATACGAATTTTATTTTTAAAACGGGGAATTTTGTGGTGAGAATTAGTGATCGGTGTCTTCATCAGAGTTGTAGATCTTCTTGTTATGTGAATTTTGAGACCTGAATCGACTGAATTGGATATGTATAGCATGAGTTATGATCAAAATGCTACAGTATGTCCGATTGAAATACTTATCTAGTGTTTTGTGCATATATGAATATTCTGGGAATTATACATACGTTTTTAGACTTTTATGTCTTCATAAAAGTTGTAGATATTTATGTTATGGATCTATAGAAAGTGGTTTCAAGTCAAAAGGATTTTTGTAGCTCGAGTTATGCCTAAAATACTGAAGTATGTACAAGCTGTAATTCTGTTAATCTGAAATCCAAATCTTATTTTTAAAACTGGGAATGTTGTGGTGAGAATTAGTGGTTGGTGCCTATCATGAAAGTTGTAGATATTTGTGTTAAGAATAATTTAGAACTAGTTTCATGCCAAAATCATATTTGTAGCCCCAGAAACGTTCAAATTACTAATATATGTACGTTTTGAAAACTCACCTTGAGGCAGTGTAGTATTTCGTGAATAAGTGGTATTTCTGTTTGGAATTTGAAATTGTGCTCTTCATGAAAGTTGTAGATAATTCTATTATTGAACTACAGCAAGTTGAATCACCTAAAAAGGATTTGAATTGTTCAAGTTATGGCTGATGTACTAGAGTATGTTGCTGTTGGAAATGCTGAAACTTAATTATAATGGTTATTATGAATGAAAATGATATTTTCTCTATGAGTAACAATTTATTATTAAACTCTTGAGTGATTATGATTTATTATTGATGTTGTTACGTGTTTAATGAGTATCATACGGTTGTATATTTTGGTGGTGAATAATTATGAATGACATAATTAATATATATGTACATGAATGCCTTGTGGTTATTGTTACATGTGGTTGAAACAGTAAATCCATGATTCTGAAAATTATTATATGTGATGTGTCGTTTGAGGACTTGTGATTTTCCAAGTGGTTTTGGAAATATTAATATCATGGTATGTTAAATGATAAAGAGAATTAAAGGCATTCATGCATCATAAGCATTTGGACGCACCATGGAATTTTAGGGGTTCCATGATTGCCTACCCTGGTGGGGGGTTACTCTATGATGAGTTAAAGCCCTATTTTTGTTATGAGGGTCATAGGGCTGTAGGGATCCATGACTGTATAAATTCCTACTGATGTTTGGGTCATGGGGCTGTAGGGATCCATGACTATATAAATTCCTACCGAGGTCTCTATGAGATTTTTACTGCAGTATTCCCACCAAACCAAATGGATCCAGCATGACATCATTTGACTAATTAAAGACTTATTAAATGAACTTATTTGACATATTCATCATATCATTATGTATTATTGATTGTGTTTGTGCAATTCTATATATTTTATATTTATTCTATATTCTGTCTCACTCTTACTTTAATTTTTACAGTGAATGCCACCCAGAATGAAGAGTGATGCTATGGTTGATGCCTATGTGAATTATTGCTTGGGTTTCGAATTTATTCTAATTTTATGATTTGTAATAAATACAACGTGTTATGTACTGTTATTTTTAAAATCGTTTCCGCTACGTAATTATTCCTTGAATTTTATTATTCACGACTAGTATGCATGATAATATTCCGCTATTATCGACTTTTATGTGAACTCTGATTTTAATTCATGAATTTTAAAATGATCTTTTAAAAACGCGAAAAATTTATTCAGAAAATTATACGGGACGTCACATGAGGTGCTAATACCTTCCTCACCTGTAATTAGACTCCCGAACATGGAATTTCATTTTTATAACCAGTGCTTTAACGAAAGGTTTTCACGGTATTTTATCCTAAAAAATATTGGTGGCGACTCCCTGTTTTTCTTTTCGAACCAAACAAAACATCGTTTTGAGGGTCGGCCGTGCCGCCGCGATCCCGGTCGCGACAGTCGTAGCCCAAAGTTGATGCATCGAAGAATGCCTTATTAGAAGGAAGAATTGGATGTGCGTAGAGGATTCATCTTTCAACATCATTTCCATTTCTGACACCGTCAATCAAAAGGAGGATCTAACACTAGCACTAGGATCTGTTTATGCTTGGACTGATTGGATGAGCATCCGCTTTTCGGCATACCAAGACTTCTTATTCCTCAACAACCCTAAACCTTAAACCCTACATTAAAACCATTGTACCTCTGATCAAAATCATAAAGATCAAAAGAAGTATTAGAAACAATCTTAGATATCAATACCGTCAATTTAATTTTCATTCCAGAAAATTTCTGTAAATTTTATAATGCCTTAAAAATGTGATTTTGAAAGTGATTAATATACATGAATTGTTTACTTCAATGTTATGTTTATAGTTTTTCATATATGAGCAAAATGAACCATCATGCAAAAATACAAAAAAAAGGCTTTTTGACTTTTTTGGTTGTTTTCGTTTTCCCCTTTTGTTCTAGTTTATTTTATACCGCTTTATTTATTCATCTTGTTATTTATTTTTGTCTTCCATTTCCATTTGTAAAAATAAATAAGTTTTTTATATGATGAGATTAATTTAAACAAAACATCTTGTTAATCTTATCATTTTCTTTTAACATGTTGCCTTTAGGATTAATTTGAACAAGATGTTCTGTTAAAATTTGCTTCCTTTCAAAAAGTTCTTGTTCCCTTTTAAAAAAATGATTAATTTGGATGAGACGTCCTGTTAATCTCGTTTATTTGAAAAACTTTTTTTTAAAGGTTTAATTTAATTTGAACAAGACGTTCTGTTAGCATCATTTTAAAATGTCTTATTTCTTTCCTTATTTGTGTTGCTCAATTGTTTTCTTTTTAACAGATAAATTTAGTCTTTGGGCTATTGAAAAAAATATATATGTGGTCAATTTGAGGTACTCGTCTTATGACGAACAGTGTGGAATTCCCTACCTGTAATTCAACTCCCGAACTTAAATCTCGTTTTTTATAATCAGTGTTTTAATTAAGAGGTTTTTCAGATATTTTCCTCCAAAAAATAAATATTGGTGGCGACCCCATCTTTTCAGGGTCGGTCACGATTCCAGTCACGACACTATTAATGATATTTAACTAAGCTTATAAAAGGTAAAATTGTAATGTTACATTATATATTTTTGGTTAAAATACATTTTCAGCCCTTATAAAATCTAGGGTTTAGGTAAAAACTCCTCAAAAATTTACCCTAGATTTTTGACCCTTAAAAAGTTTTAGGGTTTATAAAATTAAGGAAACGTTAGCCTGGACTGTTAACTAATGAAGTGCCAGTGATACGTGATTGATAGGTGACAATTTTTTAAAAAATAAAAATTCCACATCATTATTTGCAATAATTTTCTTAAAAAATAATTTTTTCTCTTTTCCTCTTTCTCTTCATTTCCCTCACTTTCTCTCTCTAAATCCCTAACCACACCTAGCTTTCACTTTTCCCTCTTCCTCATCATTTCCCTCACTTTCTCTTCATAGGACTAGAACCTCACTTTAATCAACTCATTAAAATTGTTCTTCAGGAAAACACATTACAATAACACTCTATAGTATTTCTTTTTTGTTCTTCTTTATAAGTTTTTGCAAGTGATAAGAAATACATTGAGAGAAGTAAGAGCACAAGAGTCAACAAACAATGAATAAACAAAGTTTCGTAGAGATGTAGTACCCGTAAAGCAATTGTACTAGGGAACAAGAGGCTAATTAATTTGTACACATCAAATACTAATACCCAACCAAATCGGTACCAAAAAATTCAATTTTGCAACTTCTTATTGATAGTGCATCAACTTCTTCAACAATAATTCCATTATAAGAATGAATTGAAAATTAGTCTCCAGTGCATGACCATGGGAAGTCAGATTTCAAACTTTACAAAATTTAATCACAAAATAGGAGTCTTTAATATGTCAATCATACCTTTCCCCTCCCTGCGTTATCACGTTTACGTTTCATGAAGACAAACAAAACATTTATGCAAAGTTGATTCATAATATGGAAGCAACAAAAAGAAAGGCGACAGTAGCATAGATGAGGGAAATTTTTTTATGCACACCATCTTGTTGAATGATTCACGTCACAACACATTAGAAGAGGACCACACAATAATCTATTATACCCATGGAACCAAAAAAATTATGCCACAAATTTTCTAGAGGCCCTCCTCTTCCGCCTCGCTCTGGAAGTCGTTGGCTCTAGAACCACGTTCAAGGTTGAGGGGTTGGTGGAAAACGATGGGGATACAGAGGATGAGAAAGAGAAAGAGGTGGAAGAACGAGAATGTGGATTTGGGGAATGGGTAGGAATTTGAAAAGGGTGTTGATTTGCAGTTTAGGGATCTGGGTAGGGATTTAGAGAGAGAAAGCAAGGGAAATGAAGAGGAAAGGGGAAAGAGAAAAAATTATTTTTTAAGAAAATTATTATAAATAATGATGTGGAATTTTTATTTTTTATTTTAAAAAATTTACCACGTGTCACTATTACCTCATCAGTTAACAGTTCAAGTTAATGTTTCCTTAATTTCTTAAACCCTAAAATTTTTTAAAGGTCAAAAGTTTAGGATAAATTTTTTACGGGCTTTTTTCTAAACCCTAAACTTTAAGAGGGCTGAAAAAGTATTTTAACATATATTTTTTAACCAATATAATAACTACCATTTAACTACTTTTAGTGGTTATGATAATTTGATTAACTCCACCTTAGGTATAAAATCAAAGGAAGCAGCATGAAATAACAAAGGTAGTATTAATAGTGTGTTTGATTAGTGAGAAATATGAGAAAAAGTTTATGATAATAAAAAAAATCTAGTTTGTGATTATTTTCTTCTATTTGGCAATTTTTGTGTATATATAGGAAGTTTTTTTAGTAGGACTCAGGTTATTATTTTCTCATAGAAAGTGATGACAATATCTTTTGTTTTGGAAGTTTATCCATTTTGTATAATGAACTTTCTGTCTATTTTGACATTTCGGTTCAAAGACCCAATTTATAATATAAAAAGTATATTGGTAACTTTTTTAAATATTATTTTAAATAAATAAGTTGTTTTGAAATTTCAAATAAATCTAATGAGTTGTAAATATAATATTTATAATTATAAAGGTTAGTAGTATTTAAAAAATTGTTGAAAATGAATAAAATGAGTTATAAAATTAATAATTAAATATTAATAAATTTTATCTTATATTTGAAATTTGTTTTTGAGAATAGGTTATTTCTTAAAAAAATTAATTTGTATAAAAAATCCAATCAAAATTTATTCTATATATAATTATCAAAATAATTATTACAAAAATTAAAGATAATTACTTACGTGACATTCAATGATTGGATGTCATTGCAAAAACACCTTTACATTGATAGTTTATTTAAATTAAATTCTTTTAGAAAGCAACTCTTAAAAGTAATTTTTTTGTTTATTTTAAAAAACAATAGAAAGAAAACAACTCATTAAATCATTTATTTTTATTTTTTGTATTTTAAAGTAAAAAACTATTATTAAAAACATAATCAAGCAGGCTTATAATCTTATGGTTATTACACCATGTTGTAATCAATTAAACAATACATATTTTCTAATACTTTTAATAATTTATTTCTAATATTTTTTCTCTACAACATAACAGAACAAAATGGAGAGCAGATGAAATCAAGTATTGTTTAAGTTAACTACACTTTGATGACAAAATTGATGTTAACCTTTGCAATTATAATAATGATATTAAATTTGAATTATTCCAAAAGACGACAATATTTAGTGTAATAAAAGACCGGCTCTAGTGATAGCATTTGCTTTGACAAAAACCGAAAAAGATTAGTTTAATGAATCATCTACGTGTTGAGTTGTAACCACTGTCATAATCTTCGTTAATTACGATTTCCATTATTTGTTATTCATCAATCATCACATTTTTAAAATGTTGATGTTTCGTCCTTTCACTTTTTCATCATTCCCCAAAATACTATAGTATTTCAAAGATTAAAAAAATGGTGGTACTTCTTTCTCTAAATCATTTATGTTTCGACATTTATGTAATTATGTTTATTTATTTATTTTTACAAAAGTTTTGATCAATCGGGTCCCTCTTAATAAATAAATAATATATAGTTTCGATTAAATTATAATAGGCACCCTTGAAGTTTGTCCTCAATTACAACGAGCCCTTATTTTTAACATGAAATGATAATAAGTCTCATTCTTGTAAATATATTACAACCCTGGTTGATTACTTAACTATGGTTTGGTCAAAACAAAATCTTTTAAATATAGTAAAAGCAAATTCATCCCATGTCATAGTATTTTTTAATTAATTATATCTATAATCATATTAAGCACGTATAATTAATTAAACAAATCTTACCTGTTATTAAAAGAATTAATGATTTTTTCATAGAATACGTGTATTTAAAAATAACTTTTGAAATTCTTTTCAATTATATATAATATAGAACTAAGAAAACTTATTATGAAACTAAAAATTCGTAAAAAAAAGAAGAAAGAAAAAGATCTGAGTTAAATTTTAAAATAGAAACCCTTAAAAATAAAACAAAAAAGTGAATTACATATCAACAAATTTAATCTCATTATCGTTTTTCTTTAAAATCTAATATTTTTAGAATATTAGATAGGAGACAACAATCCATAAAAAAAAGTAAAAAATAATGTGTGATTTATAAAATAAATAAAAATAGGATAAAGTTTGAAAAGAAAAATTGATCACCAAACAAGACGAGGTAAGAAATTGACCTCAACAAAAATTTATCCACCCCTTATACCCCATCCTCAAATGCCACGACCCTAAATGGATATAGTATTTTTTTTTAGACTTATCCTTTGTGCAATCAACATTGTCATCTTCTTCATCCCTTAACTTTCCCATTAGGGGCGTAGTTACAGGGATATTAATTTGCTTATTGCCAACATCTGCTAGGGTGTCATTGTAAATGTCTTCTTTTATCCGTAACATAACATACACATCATCCACTTCCTAGACATCTTGGTAGTCATCATTCCACCTGTTATCATTGTCTCTGTAACAATACTATGAGTTGGTGTTTCCAATACAACTAACTAGTCTCGATGTCCTTTTAGGAAAGAAGTGTATTAGACTTGCTCAGCTTGCTGAGCAGAGATTAAGGGGTTATACACTTTATACCTTTTATTTTATTTAAGTTCAACTAAATTATAGCAGTTGTTTAGCTTTGTCCTTGTGTTTGGAGTAATGTCGAACCACTTGCACTTGAAAAGTATAAGTTTTTAGTAGGTTAAAGTGTATTCTAATTCAATGATGTCAATGAGGATTCTGTAAAAGTCATCCTTCAATTGTCGCTCCCTCTACACTCTATAGTTGTGACTTTTCCATCCCTGACATTATTCGACGATGTTAAACTTAACATCATTGACTACTAGAAAAATGTCTGATAGTTACTAAAAATTAGCGACCGAATACAGCCGTCGCTAAACAACGACCGTATTAGCGACCTCAACATAAAAGGGACCATGTGAAAGGCATTAGCGACCACGTTAGCGACGAAAGTAACGCCGTCGCTAAAAATTATTTAAATTCCGTCGCTACATCCGTCTCTAAGTATAACCCGTCGCTGAGACCGTGGCTAATGTTTACCTTCAACATTAGGGACGACATATGTAGGTCGTTAATTTTGGCGCCCAAAAGAATAATTGGATGGAACATATTGGCGACAGATTTGGAACCGTCGCTACATATGACGCCAAACAAACCCTTGAAAACCTTGGTGGGAAACCAAAAATTTGAAAGGTAGCGACGGATTCCTTCGTCGCTAAATAAGCCAGGTTAGCGACGGTTTTGTATTCGTTGCTAGGTTTAGCCTTATCTAGCAATGAGGTATGTACGTCGCTAGCTTTGCCACTGTAGCGACGGAGCTATTTGTCGTCTCTATCTGTATTAAGTTAAGCGACTGTTTCTCTGTGGTCGTCGCTATTTCTGCCAGTTGGTATTATTAATGACTTTGTTAGCGAAGGTATATATCCATCGCTAAGTTTTTAATCTAACTCGACAGCAAACTTCCCTCATCCCTAATCTTTTGCCCTAACCCCAATCATTCCATTCTCTCTCAGTCTCAGCCCTCCCTCTCTCTCACGTTGAACTCCACCACCGCAGGAACACAGCACTGTTGCGCCTCTTACCGCTGGTCGTTTCATGGTGATCTTCTCCGGCCCCTAAAGTCCGAACAACCCGGGTGATTTTGTATTTTCTTCTCCTCACTCCTTCGTCCTCCCTCTGTCTCTCTTTTTTCTCTTTGTGAACTGAGCTTTCATCGTGACTGGCAGGTCTTAGAGAAGTTTTCTCCTTCCATCACCATCATCTTCTCTGACCAGAAGAGAGTAGACCATCACCTCTGCACGCATCTCTCTTTAACTTGCGGGTTCTCTTTGTGTTCTATGTGTAGGTTATTTATTATTTTCATGATTTTTTGTTTCTCCCGTTAATAATAATTACTTTTGCTTATTCAGTATTATTTTTCATTAATTATCCAATTTCTGTTCTGTTCTGTGTGTAGGTTAGTTTCAATTATTAATGTTGTGCAAATTTCTTGAGAAGAAGTATTATTTATGTTATCTATTTCTAGTTTATGTGATTTGATGTTGTTCATTTTTCTTTTGGCTTTTTTCCTATATGTGTCATATTGATATTGTAAGGTTTAATTATATTAATATTGACAAAATGAAATCTGATTGACAACCTAAATGAAATCTGATTGACAAAATGCATAGTGAAATTTGCTTCCTCAGTGTGTTGAGTATAATGTTAATAATCATGAGTCTTGATGTCAAACAAGTCATCTAAATGGTTCACAGTTTAATTGGTCAAATCTTGAATCAAATTTTGATATCAATACTCAAAGTATCTATGACTTTCAAGCCCTAGCATTCCCATAATTTCCTGTCAACTGTCTCCTTTAATCAATTCAAATTTTTAACTTAATTTGATTTATAACCTGCACTCACCTTGCTCTTCCATTCACCATACCCCAGACATAGAACTCTGAATCAACCAAAGCATGTTTATGACATAATTATTTAGTATAGTAGTATCTATCTTTTTCACCATGCCCAAATGAACAAATTAAATCATTATGAATTTTTTTCAAATTGAATCAGCTCAAGTTTTGATGTCCTTACTAGCGAACCTTGCATTATCCAATTTTCTCATTAGTTATGTATCCCCATCAATGTCAATCAATGTTCCAATAGGAGCCACAACGATTCATTATTATTATTACCCATTCTTCATAAATGGTAAAGTTAAACTGATTTCTATGATTATACTTAACACAAATTTGACTTAAATTTGAGGTGAATTTGGAGTGGGTGTGTTTAGCCTAGCTTGAATTGGGTTTTTAAAATCTTAAGTCTGATAATTTGGTTTTAAATTGTTATGAAAGTTTGTTTAAAATTCTATTTTTCGGGAAGACTCATTAATCGATGTAAAACTTGTACTGTATCATTTAATTAGTGAGAATATGTAACTTTTACTTTGAATCGTGAGTCTAAAAAAAGTAATCATCGAATGTGTTTACAAACACAAACTGTTATGGCTGCTTATTTCAAACAAAAAATTGGTTGCCATTGAATTACCATGCTGATTTGCTATTCAGTCAATATTGTCATCAATGTGATTCTTATTTTTCTTAATTTTGTGAGTTTGGTTAATTAATTTATGGTGTCTCTAATTGTCTATAAATGTTTAAGGATAATTGTTTGACTAATTTCTGACTCAGGCGAAATTGGTATTCGACCAAGTGAAGATCCCTTCAAATCAAAAATCTTGGTCCCTCCTTAGGTAACTAATCTGCTCTTCTCTTCTTCTGACATGCTGCTCTGGTCTGCTGTTGTGATGGATTTTTTTTCTCTGCTCTTCTCTGCTGAAACTTTATGTTCATAGTGTAGTTTTTTAAGAACTAAATTTAAGATTTGGATTGTTGCAGTGCTTATTATTAACTAGAGTAGCTACCAACAGGTTGTAAATTTAGAAGAATATTATAATATAATATATAGTAGGATAGACCATTTTTTTTCAATTTACTTGTACAATACATGATAGGTTTCATCTCATAAATATGCTCTAAGTTGCAAATCGGAACAATATACTGCCATTGATTTTGTTTAATTTTTCTATAGTTTCTTTCATCCATTCTTTTATTTTCATTTAACTTATGCTTAGATATTCCTTTGATCTGATGATGTAACATCCCAGATAATTGTAGAAAATTTTTGTGAAGTGGAAATATTAAAAATTGTTTTTAGGAATTTATTTGATATTTTTATGAATTATTGGTTAATTATAAAGAGTGTGATTAGGAGAAGAGAAGTTAAATTAAATCTTTAAGGAAATTGTAAAGAAAAGGGAGAGATGACTGGTTGAAGAGGTTACCGGTTGGAAGTGACCGGTTGATAGGGTAACCGGTTGCCATGAGTTAAATAATGGATTCCTTCTCTTTCTTCAATCATTTGCACAATCATTCACTCTCTTTCACGTGAAGAGCTTTTGTTGCCTTTTCTTCTTCTTCCTCCATTGATTGAGAGCTGTAAGCTTTGAAGGAGGTCCATCTTTGCATCAAAGCTTGAGATAATTGCGTAACTGTGGTGGTAGTTTCAAGGTAAGTCCTCTAAACCGTGTGAAACTATCACCTCATCCCTTCGTTTCTTTTTGGACGAATAGCCATGTGAGGAGGAGTACTATTCCGATTCCACTCCTCCTGGCAGTAAGCCTGTAAATGGCCCTTGACAGTGTGGATTCTGGATGATGGTGGGATGTTAATGAACTTCACGTTCCAAACCTGTAGGTGGTGGAACAAACGCTGGTAGAACGATTGAAGGAGTCGCTGCTGGAACGGTGGTGGAACGGTGAACCCAGACACTATTGAGGCGTGGAACAGAGGTAAGGGGGGTGTTCGATTTATAATTAATTAGAATAGGACGTACTGTCCGAGTCATTGTAATGACTGTGAACCGAGTGAGAATTGATGTTGAATGAAAACTGTGTGAATATGTATATGAATGTGTGTGTGAATATGCACACCGATCGGTTTATGATCGTGTGTATGTATGACAAGAAATGAGATGCTGAATGAAAGTTGTGAATGTATGCGCATGTATGTGGACACCGATCAGCTGAGGATCGTGTGTATGTATGTTGTGTATATGTGTGAATCCGATTGAAATTAAAATGATGATGTGACAATCGGTATTTTGTAGCAATGAGGAGTCGGGTTTGACAAGCAGGTCACCCGAGTGATGTTGTTAATGGCCACTTGTGAAATGATTATATGATTGTGAACACCTATTTTGGTCCGGTCAATTTTCACCAAAAATGGGGAATTTTCATCACTGTCTTAGGCTCCGATTAGTATCCATAAGTGAAAAGAATCCTAAAAAAAAAGACTCGGAAATAATCATTTCCGAGTGAAAGGACTCGGAATGATCATTTCCGAGTAAGGGACATCCGAGTGGGACGTGGCCGAATGCTAAGTCTCCAAATAAGGAGTTTCCAAGTGGGCCTCATTGTGGGAAGCATTTCCAAATGAAGAAAAGGCTTCGAGAAAAGGCTCGGAGAAAGACATTGCGAGTAAAATGAGACTGGTTATGTGAAGTATCCCTTAGGTGGAGACGTTGCCGAGTGGAAGACTCTCGGTTGCAGCCACTGAGTGAAAAAAGAACTAGCTGTGGACAAATACCGTCCCAAAGACTTTTGTCCGAGCAGAAGAAGCCCTTGATTGAACGCTTGTTGAATGAGAACAGATCTCCGAGTGGTTTTGTTTGGGAGAAGATGGCATTCCGAGCAAAGAGGGATCTCGGTTTCAAAGGATCAGCTTTCACCTTGAGGCTGTATTGAAGCAATTCTGAGTAAAAGCAGGGCCAGTTTCCGAGTGAATGCACCGAGTTCAGATTTTCAAATTCAAAATTCCGAATGAAAAGTAAAATTGGTTCCCGAGTGATTGCACCCGAAGGATTAAAGCTGAGTTCTGAATTCTGATTAAAAACCGACTCCGAGTGAATAAAAACGAATTATGATTGACTGATGATTGATGATTGAAACCGAGTGAAAACAAGGCCGACCCTCGAGTGAGTTGGTTCCGAGCAGAAGCCATTGAATGATCACCTGAATGATCAAGCAAGAAAGGTTCCGACCCTGAGTGAATCACCTTGAGGCAGACTCAATATTTCAAACTAAGCCCGAGTGAGATTCCAAGGAAAGCACATCCGAGTGAGTTGGGGAAGAAAGCTGTATTTCCGAGCAAAGCAACGCTCGGACCTGTGAAGAACTTTTATTGGCCAGATTCTCTCAAGTGTCGAGTGAAACCATTCCCAAGTAAGTGCATCCGAGCTATTGATTGTCAAGTAAAACCTTTCCTGAGTGAAGATGTCTGAGTGGTTAGACTTTCTCAATTTCCATTCGGATTGAAATGTAAGACCGACTCCCGAGTGAAGATGTCTGAGTGGTCAGACTTTCTCAAGTTCCATTCTGATTGAAATGTGAGTCCGGCTCCTGAATGAACCATCCCGAGTGAGAATATCCGATTGGAGACTCCTGAATAAACCATCCCGAGTGAGAATATCCGATTGGAGACTCCTGAGCAAATGCATCCGAGTGAGTTGGTGCACAAGCTTGATGAATCTGATTAAATTACTCCCGAGCCATGTATCCGACCAAAAATTTCTCCGAATGATTCAATCCAAGTGATGTGTTTCCGAGTGAAATTTACCTCATGATTGAATCAGTCTTAAGTCAAAGAAAGAATGGTGCTGAGATGCCGACTGAATCAAGCAGAGGGGCCGAATGAATGCTTCAAGCAGAAGCACTGCCGAGCAAAACTCCTCCAATTGAAGCAACTCCGATTGAGTACTTAAAACTGATACTACCAAGCAAATCCGAGCAAGGTTTCTCCGAGTGGTCCATTTCCAGAGATAGGGCCGAGTGAAACATTGTGAGAGGTTCCGAATGAGTCATTTACGTCCCAATGCCGAGTGAGCCACAATCTTCAGTCAGTACTGAGTATTCTTTCAGTCAGCCACAATCTCCAGTCAGCACCGAGTGACGCCTCTTCAGTTAGCACCGAGTGAGTCCTCTCTCAATCAACACCGAGTGGGACACACTTAGTCAGCACCGAGTCACTCACTCGTCATCAGTACCGATTGAGCCATTTTTCAGTCAGTACCGAGTGAGTCCTTTCACTTGGTTCCGATTGAATATTTCAACCAGAATTGTTTTGCTCGCCCAGCTCCTCACAGCATCCTCACACCGACCAACAAAGCAAAGCCGAGCAAAGCTTTCACTCGGTTTTTTGCACATTTTCCACTCGGATTGTTTTCCACTATGGGTGTATACCGACTGAGGCACTAAATCCGAGTCAGAAGTAGAAAACTGACCCCTGTTCGCCCGTGCTAACTTGTATTCCACCACCCAAGTGGATCCAGGAATCCTGGAGGTGGCAGACAGGGGGGCGGAAGTGGAGAAATTAAAAATCTCCACTAGCCGCTGTCCCCCACTACCAGGCTGCCTCCACTCAGAGTAGAAGCCTGAGCTGGCCTAGCACTCAGAAACCCCTATAAATGCACAAGTGTTCAGAATTTTGAGGGGCCGGAGGCATTCATAGAGAGAAGAGACACACAGCACCCTCTCCATCCAAAAAAAACACCGTCCCTCTTCTCCTCTCCACTCCCTTCTCCTCTCCACCACACCGTCCTCACTCTCCCTTCACCAATACAGTCCTCCTCCTCTCTTTTCCCACCTGACAGCCCCCTCAAATCCATCTCCACACAGCCCCTTAACATCAACACCGTACAGCTTTTCCCCCTCCTAACCCACATGGTCCTTCCTCCTCTAAACCCATAGCCGTCCTTCTCCTCTAAACCGTTCTCCCTTCTCCTCTCCCCAACACTATCCCTCTCCTATTAACTCCAACACCGTCCCTCTTCTCACTCGGTCTCCCAATTTCTCACTCGATCTCCCAGTTTCTCACTCAGTATTCCTTTTCTCACTAGGTATTCCATTGTTTCACTCGGTATTCCATTGTTTCACTCAGTTTTCCATTTTTCATTCGGTTTTCCATTTTTTCACTCGGTTTTCCGTTTTCCCACTTAAATAAATTTCTATTCTTTTCTTTTCTTTCCTTTTTACCCCTTTCTAGGTTCGTAATAAATAAATAAAAAAAACAAGTGTTTCGCATTCAGACTAACCAAAAAATCATCCATCATTAATCTTTTAGTCTTTTCCTAAAAAAAACATCATCAAAGAACTACGTAACCCTGATTTCTTGGTAACTCAAGAATACGTAGGAGCAGGACTTTAAATCCTGTCGGGCCCAATCCCAATCTCTTTTTTTTTATCCCCACCTTTCCCATTTCATTCCTATTTTATTTTCTTTACGTTTCCTTTGTAACCGCTCTTTAACAATCCCATGAAAATCAATTTAGACGTGATGTCTTGTTGATTTTCCCATAGGGAACGAGATACTTGGGACGAGACGTCCCGCTTATCCCCTTCCCAATCTCTGACCCCGTGTCTTGATTAAATTCCATGAAAATCAATTTAGACGTGACGTCTTGTTGATTTTTCCATAAGGAACGAGATACTTGGGACGAGACGTCCCGCTTATCCCCTTCCCAATCTCTGACCCCGTGTCTTGATTAAATTCCATGAAAATCAATTTAGACGTGACGTCTTGTTGATTTTCCCATAAGGAACGGGATACTTGGGACGAGACGTCCCGTTTATCCCCTTCCCGTTTCTAACCCTGTATGTGATTAAAGGATGACTAATTTAGATGCGACGTCTTGTTAGCATCCCTCCCTTTCTCTGTTTTTATATCAAAGCCGAGGTTAATTTGGACGTGACGTCCTGTTGACCTACACTCTATGATTGTCCAGTTTGTTCCTTCCTTTTCCTTCTATTTTTATGCAAAGTACAACAATAAAAGGGAAGAAATAAAACATCTTTTGTAAGGCTATTTATGTTGCGCATTTTCAATCTTGGTACTGTTTCTGACAGGCGATGTAGGGTGCTAATACCTTCCCTACTCGTAACCGACTCCCGAACTTGAATCTCATTTTTTAAACCAGTGCTTTGCTAAACATAGTTTTTTCCAATGTTTTTCCTATGGATAAAAACGTTGGTGGCGACTCCCTGTTTTTCTTTTCGGAACAAAAAACCATCTTGAGGGTCGGCCGCGCCGTCGCGATCCAGGTTGCGACAGATGGCGACTCCGCTGGGGAAACTTAAGAGAGTCAGGCCAGTTTGATTGAAAGCGCATGTTCTTTTTATATAGCCTTTGTTATCTCGGATTTCTTCCCCTTGTTTTATTTTCTGTTGATTGTTGTGAATGTTTGTTTTTTGTATCTTGTTATTTATTTCGTTGTCTATGTTTTGCATATTTGTTGAACCCTAGGGTAGAAGACCATGTTACTTTTCTGCAATCATTGAACCCTAGGGTAGACGACTTTGTATATTTGTCTTGTGTTTATTCTTTGTGCAGAATGGGGTAAGGCAAAAGGTATTGAATGCCCTTCCACACACTACACTCACAATTACTTGCACACACCTATGAGTGGCGCCCTATACCCGGGCCCCAAATAAAGCTTAAGTTAGGAGAGGTTGGTAACGGAATCGTATGGGATGTACTTCCTATCCGGTGTTCGTGAGAACCTCAACTAGAGTTCGACCTCTCATGATATACGCACCTAGTGGGTTCCCCACTGTTTGCGTCCCTGTCATGGTTAGGATCTTGGCTCTGGTGACCTTCTAGATGTCTAGTGGAAACCACCCGGTGTGGAGAGTCACTTTTAGACAAGCCATAGGGCCTAGAAAAGACTTTCAACAAAACCTGACCTAGGCCACAAGAGGGCAAACTTTACTTTACCTTACATCATTTTTGCTTTCCCTTTTATCCAAAAAAATGAATTATCTACCACCCGCAGATTTACTGAGTTTTTGAAATAATGACTCATTTTGAAACACACAGTATTCTTCGGGTGAATAGATAATCCTCTTTTGGTCGTGTACCTCTGAGTCCTGAGTCATAGATTTTCCTAATCGTCAAAAAATCAAAAAAAATATAACTTTATTTCCGCTCCAGCAGGGGCGTTGATGACGAATAAAAAATTTATGACTATTGCGACTTGGACCCTTGGTAATCGTTGTTTCCCCAAGAAAAATTGCTTTATGTTAAATCAATGGGGAAGTACCGGTTCCAAAACATGACATCAACTAATTTCTTCTCTTTATCCTCATTTTCGTGGAAGGCTATTCAGAGCTTAACGAATACCCTTTGAGTATCTATAGAAATTAACATGGGATTGAACTTAAGAAATGAGGGATGTAGTTGCCCGAAGAAAATGTTTGAGCTTGGGGCTCCCGCCTTAGGATGAAAGATTTCTTCTGTCTTCATAATTATCCCATATTAATTTCCATGTTTACCATACCTAGTACTTTTGAATAATAAGTTCTAAGGAATAGTCAAAGGATACTCGCCGAAGCCTGTAATTGCTTCCCACGACATTCTCCTTCCTTCTGTTTTCACTTGACATTTCTTATTTTTCTTTCACTGACACTGAAAGACACTCTTACTAGACTTTCAAAGAAGACTCATGGCTGAAAGAGAGCAAGAAATTGAAAACCTCAGGAGTGAAGTTGACCAGCTAAAGAAGCAAGTGGCAGAAATGACCAGACTTTTAGAAAAAAGATCATAGAGGAGGAACCCTCTGCAGGTGTCAAGAATGATCAACATTTACTAACCACCCCTCTCCATCCTCCTGGACTGACGAAAATGCAAATTCCCTCTTCCATGACACCTTCCATCACTATCAACAGGACCAACCCCATCATTGACCCTCAACCAACCTATGGCATGTCTTATGCACCACAACACTTCATGGGCCCATACAACAACCTGTTTTATGCGGTACCCTCAGAATACTCTTCCCTGTTCCATAACCAACAAGAGGATTATGGTTTACAAACAGTGGACCCCCATATTTCACAATCCTCCCAGTCGCCTGAGACACCTATCACAAGAATGTCTGCATCGGGAGATAAAGGGAAAAGAAAAGGAGATGTTAATTCTACTTCCTATAACCAAAAAAGGGCCCAACCCAGGCTAATGACTCATACTCCTTTTCGACCTGCCAATTCCCCTACACCTTACATGGCCACCATCACCCCTGACCAGGACTCCAATCTTTTCCATACCAACTCTACTTTTGACCATGTATCCCTCAAACATCTTCCCATTTTCATTCACCTGCTATTAAACCTTCTTTTCCACAACCTTACTGTTCCCCACTGGGGCAGACTCAGCCTCATAACCCAGATCAAAGCCCGATAAAACGCACTGATAGTCGAACACCGGTCCGGTTCGACCCCATTCCCATAACCTACACAAAACTTTTACCTCACCTTATCCGTAGTTCCCTTGCGGTACCCTGTCCATTGAAACCAATGATTCCTCCTTACCCTAAAGGTTATAATCCAAATACCCGATGTGATTACCATGCTGGAGCCCCAGGGCACTCTACTGAGGATTGTTATGCCTTAAAATTCAAAGTAAGGGATCTGATTAAAGCCAAGTGGCTAGATTTCCAGGAAGGGAGTCCCAATAAAATCATAAACCCCAGGTATAATCATGAGAATTCTGGGATCAGTATGATAAGGAGGGACTGAAGGCATGGAGAGGATGCAAGCTCTGTGATTTCCACGCTAAGTGGAGAAGTTCATGACCAGGAGACCACTTAGCCCTTTACGACTTTAAATTTTTATGACTTTCCAACCCAAACGCTATGCCTAAGGTGTTGGGATATTTTGTGTAATAAGGGCAAAAGCATATTTTTATCATTTCAGGGTTTTCTCAATAAATGCGTATCAAATTTCAAAGTGTTTCCCTTTACTTCCCTTATTTGTTTTGACATTCCCTTTATCTGTTGGTTCTCTTTTATCTTTCATTTTCTCTTCGCCATCATACATTAAAAAAAGCATTCATCCAAAAATGATCCTTCTGAGAACAATGAGATCACAATCCTATGTCATAACTTTGACCGCTTGTTTGATCACGCTGACGAAGAGGGTAGCTCCTTGGCCGAATTAATCAGGATGTTTCTAGTTTTATCCCAAAGCGCTCAACAAGGTCAACACATGGAGTGAAAAGGATTCATAAACAACTGGAAAATCAATCGAGTAGCCTTAGAAGATGTTATAGTATGATGGTAGTGACATGCAGTCTACATGAATGAAGGTAATGCCAAACCTCTTAATGGCATATTTACCCTTCAAAGGAATGTTAGTATTGACCAACATGGATGACAAAGGCTTGCTATGACCCTTAAATGTAAAAATGGTCAAGAAGTACTCTGCCAAAAAACCAAGAAAAGGAAGATTCAAGGTTGAGATGATTGCGGTGAACTGATTCATAGATCAAACTGTCACTTTTCCACATGGGGGCGTAAATGTTATCAAGCTAAGAATGCGACAAAAACAATGTTTCATATGTGTTACGATCAACACCCCAACCTTAAGGGAGTGTATATAACACCCCGGATTTTCTGTACTCGAATCCCGATGTGATCATCATAATTAATGAAAATGCGAATAAATTTTTTGCGTTTGAAAATATTTCCAAGACTTCACCATGATCACATCAAGACCCAAATCACAGAAAACCCAAGAGTGAGATTAAATAACCCTAAGCTGGATCGATAGATAAATTGTCTGTAACGGTATACGAAAATAATAGTGTTTACAGCGGAAGAATGTGTATACCGGGCACACGCCTAGTCCCATATATGACGATATGAGAAAAGGCTCGGCAAAGCATGCAATGGCATGTCGTAAACCTAATAGACAACCATCATCATTTTACATAATTACATAAGCATGCAATGGCTAAGATATAATTATATATATATACATATATATTCGGGAATCTTCTCCTGATTATCTCAATCATCAATGAACATCTTTCAATTTCAATCTTTCTAATATACAACAAATTATCTCTTACATTCTACATATATATTCACCATCCACAAATGCAAGAGTTATCTTATACATACTCAAAATCTCTAAATCATCTTCATTCTCATAATTAATTCATTCATTACACAAGAACTCATAAATGATGCCGGCCAAGGCACTTCCTCTACCACTATTTACCTTCACCCAAGCTTTAATTAAAATCCAAACTCATCCCATGGCAACCTGCATCACAAGGCTAAAAAGGAGACCACATGGGAGAGTGAGTTATACATTCAAAATGACGAATAATATATATATATTGTGATCATGTGTATATGCATACAAACGTCATGTGTGCTTTGCTATCAAACATCAAATTATGATTCATTTATTATCTCATTATCACAATAGGCATACAAGCCTCATGAATCGCAATTCATATCATAAATAAGCACAACATATACACAATCACAAACACCATCGCTTTGCCACTTATCAACAAGGGCATTCATAATCATTACCATCATTAATTCATTAAGGTTTTACTCAAATACCTCCTCGCAAGGGGTTTCTCATCACTCGTGGTCATCCCATTTCAAATGCCATGGTCTTAAAGCTAATGCATATGTCAACTGTTTAATACATATGCAACGGATCCGATTTCATATCACGGGTGATCGCAACCACCATAATCAATCATTCATAAATATTGGTTTCCCGCCTTGCAAGGGGTACTCCCTATAGCAGCCTCGCAAGGTGCTTCTCGTGATCGTAACCACGTTCAACAATTCTCATAGGTTTCCCTCCTCGCAAGGGGTACTCCCGCCTCATGATCGCAACCATGGGCATCATAGGTGCTCGCAAGCCCTTTTTCATATCAAATACCAAGTGATCGCAACCACTGGCTCATCATCATACAATGGTCCCTGCAGGGCCTTTCATTTTTCACAATCAGGTGATCGCAACCACCGGCTCAATCTCATATCATCATCAAGTTGGTTTCCCGCCTCGCAAGGGGTACTCCCTTCATAGAATCCCGCAGGATCTTTCATCACTGTGATCGCAACCACAAAGTATCAATGCTATGCCATGCCATGAATGCAAATGCAATAATGCATATGCCCATCAACAACCTCGCAAGGATATCTCACCCTCTCAATTAGGGATATATTTTAATTTGGCATTTCAATAATTATACATAATCATTCATAAGGCCCCTTAAGGCACATCATTCATATAATTGGCATCTCAATGGCCACAAATATCATTCATAACAATCCACACATGGATATCAACAATATATTTCAAACATACATTTAGCAATCATCATTGCGTCTCATACATACAAGTCAATACTTGGCTTAATCATATTGGCACCACACTCATCCAAAATAGCAAACACAGCGTATTCAAGGGTATGTTCAACAACAACGTCCCTTTTCATTTAACATCATTGATCATTATGAAATATATGTGGCATCATCCATTTTTAATCACCATTGATACTTTTTCAAAATTCATTGAGTTATAATAACTCATTGCCATTCAATTGTCCCCTCATTAGTTTCATCGTCAATTACGGTGTGCCATACAATCACATCATTACTTTTCATGATGATTCATAATATAATCAATAGAGGGGGAAAAGCATACATGTTTTCATAACATAGCATAGGCATACCCATACCTTGCCAAGGTCTTAAGCCATTCCTCAATCACCACTAAGACACACCGCACATGTACCCCTAGTGAATTCGTTCGTTTTTATATACTGAACGGGGTTTTGGGCAATAATGAACCTATGATAAATTTTAGTACTAAGGCATGAGGAAATCTTACTTTTAGTCTTAAAAAATAGTGGGACATGTCATAAATATCACCTATTAGTCCCAATTTGGCCACCATAAAAAGTTGGGTTCAAAACCCCCTTAAACTTGAATTTTTCAATGCAATAGGTTCGATATTTTTCGCCTAATAAGAGTTAGAAAACTCCAATTAATGTGAGACCAATTCTCACACCTCCGTGACACAATTGTCTACAACTTTCATGAAGAAGTCGTAGGCTAAAAATGTCATTAAGGTGCCCAAACGGGCCAAAAGCAGCAAAAAAAACAAACCAGTTGGAAAAACAGCACAACAGCGGCCATAACAGGGCTCTGAATCGATTCAGGCTCGTGTGAATCGATTCAAGCATCCCAAAATCTCAAAATTTGACAAACAGAGGGCCTTGAATCGATTCAAACTCGTATGAATCGATTCAAACGCCCCTGGAGCCCAAAATAGTGAAAACAGCACCTCTTGAATCGATTCAAAGGGTCTTGAATCGATTCAAGACAGCCCTGCTGTTGTTTTTATGCAGAAACGTAAGATTTTTCAACTTCTAACCCTCCTAACTTTCTCGTATGAACTCCAAATGCTACGAAATTTTAACCACAACAAATACACATTATTTGTGACGCGTGGCCACCGGCCTCACTCAAAAATTTCCAAAAATGAAGGACTTATGCGCATAAATGCATTTTACCTATTCAGAGGCACTTTTATGCAACTCAAGGGCCTATTCTCAATGGAATTGGCCCATTCCAATTCCTACAAGTCATAAACTACATATATGGGCTATTGGGACTAACCCAAGCCATCAAAATCACATAAAACTCTGTTTGACTCTATGAGTTCCTCAATTATGCATAAACTTCAAACTTATCACCAATACCATCACAATGGCCATCACATTCAATGCCAATCATCCACATAAATTCTCAATTCACAAAACATATACTTCATCCCCTCAAGGACGGTTCATTAGCATGTACATATTTTAACCCCTCATGGGTTATTCATCATCATATATACACATACATTATCATCAATAGCCAGCAATTTGCCATTCATATCATTTCACTATAAACATGGCAAGGCAAGCATGAGTATCAAGCCATACATAATCATCAATTATATAACTCATGCAATTTGAATGTAAACTCCTCTCCTACCTCGAGGGAAGAACCACAATCCAATGCATGCTCCAAATGCTCTGCTACATTGCCCTGAATATCATCTACATCAATACACATATATACACATATCCAATCAATGAGCCAACACAAGGCATCATTTTAATTCTAAGCAATTGTAAACATATCTCAAGGCTTTAATATCAAGTCTAGACTTAACAAAACACCAATCTATACCATTGTGTTAGGCTTCGGGAATTCCTTTCCCAAAACCAAGATTCTCTAGATCTCAAAGGGCCAACTACGTCCAACGACATCAATATCACTCCCTTATCCATAATACATCCAATCATCATATAAATCATCCATTTGCCATCATTGCCACTCAAATTCATTATAAGCCCTCTTAGCTCTACTCAAATCCATCAACAATTCACAAAATTCAAGTGACACACCTTATGGTCTAAGGCCTCATCAAATCCTCATCTTAACTCATCTATTCATCATCAATGGTTATCCACCACCATCATTATCATTTTCATCATCATAGTTGCCAATGCTCAAGGGGTTCAACTCCTCTAATCACATACACATTCACATGCACTCATCTCTAAAACCTCCATAATCAATACCAATGCTTCAAACATTCATCTCCTTACATAAGATCATTCTAAGACATCAAAAATCATCAAAATCACCTATTTAGCCAAAATCCCCAAATCACCACACTTAGGTTTTTCACCAAAACTCAATAGCCATTTCTAATAACCATTAATAATCCAACAATAATCATAAAAATCATCATCTTCCATCATCAAACACTAAATTTTCGTGTACCCCTCAACACCCATCCAAAAACACATATAAACCACACTTCACCTTTGGGTTTTACACAAAAATGGCTCCCATTCCTAAACCCATACATATACCACTCTCCCAAGCAAGTAAGACTCAAAACCTAAGGCTTAAGCTCATCAAAATGGAGGGTAACATACCTTAAGCCAAGAAATCATAATGGGCTTCCAAGAGAGGGAGATGGTGATGAAAATCCAAGAGGGAAAAGGAGAGCTTCCTTTCAACATCATCTCCTCCAAGCTTGAAGATTGTAACCGAAAATGAAGGAGGAGAAAGGTACACTAACTTCCTTTCTTAGGTTTTGGGAGGAAGAGAAGAGAAGAGAGTGTTTTTGTGAGGGAGAAGGGAATGGCGAAAATTAGGGGAAGGGAGGAGAAGCCATACGTGAAAATAAAAGAGGGAGAAAGAATAAGTTATAACTCGATCCCTCATTAAAACATTTCCCGTTATATAATAAACAGGATCCCTATTCGGGCTCAATACCTTATCTAAAAATTATTCCGAATATATATTCGGATTCCCAATAATATTCTTAATAGCCCTAACCAACGACATCTCAATCGGAGATACTTGGTTTGACACCCATTTTCTAATCGGGTATAATTTTAACTCTTAAGTACTCAATAATTTTATAATTAGTCCTTATAAGTCTCAATTTAATTATTCTAAAGTTTTTAAGACATTCAATAATCCATTTATAATTATTCAGTATCTATTCTCTCGATTTAATTATTTTTATAAAATTCGGGATGTTACAGTATAACTATTCTCGTATCAGTGTAACCAAAGGAGTGGTCTACTGTGATATCATTAATATCATAGTTCTTTGCCACATTGGCTAAGAGTAAATAAAACAGCTAGACCATAACGAAAGTACCAAGGGGGTCATTCAAAAAAAAACATTAAAAAAAAACACAACAAAAGCAAAAAAAAAATGAAGAAGGAGAAAAACAATAACAAAAAGAGATGAGAATAAACAAAAATACAAAGACCTAGAACAAATCCCCTCATTGGTGCCAAAAAAGGGCCCACCTCTGCTTCCTTGGATACATAGTGTTGGAGCAAACTTTCCTATTTAAAATAACATCTATTCCCCCACAGGATGAGACTAAATCAAGAGAGATCAAATAAGCTCATTGTCAATCAGCTTAAACCTTTGTTGTGAGGGACGTAACCTTGAAAAAAAAAAGAGATGGAAGACGTCACAGAGAGGGAGAAGCTTGCTAGGTTGAAAACCTGAAAGGACAGCCTAGGCAAAAGTTAGAGCAATATGGTAAGCTGAAAACCGGAATAGGCAGATCAGGCAATAAATTGGGATCAAAATTTTGGCAGAGTAACTTAAAGATTCTTATGTGAATGATCTGATTTCAAGTTAAGGCATAAGAACCGTAGTCTGGCTACCTTTTCAGAGGCAGGGTCAAATGGTGAATTCAAAGTCATGATATGGGATTGAGATACACCTTGTTCTCAGTAGTTCATTGGAGGATTTGTGAAATCATTCCTATTCTACCCAATTATCAATATTTCCTACGTGACTCTACTTGCTTCTTAAGCGAACCTTTTCCCACCCTCCACTCAACTTGTAAATACAATCACAATTCTTTGATATGTGTTCGTATTGAGATTTTCCCTGATTTATAAGACATATATTTTCCCTTAATATATAAAATTGAAAAGGTAATGAAAGTTTAAAGTCGTGAGGACAAGATATTCCTGTTATGTTATCTCACCTCAAGCGATCATTATGAAGACTGGGCCTGACATGTTTCCCAAAGCTGGGGTTGCTTCACCTGCTCTGTTTTAGTCATTGAGTCACTTTGAATCTTTAAGGATTGTGGTTTTAGAGGAGGTCTCTTTAAGTCCTAATTTATTTTGCACCACTAACCTTTCTTGCAGGATGGCACGACAAGTAGATGTGTCAAGACTCAACCGTCAGAACTAGCACTTTCCGAGGTTTATCCATTAGTCTCTAAGGCTCACTCTCATCTTCACTCATTGAAATCGGTTCTCCTCGGGTATCCTTCTCATAACCCACCCAAATCATTGGACAAAATACCTTTCTATGGCTGAACACGACACCTTTCTAAGTTTCCATAATGCTTTGAGGTTTCCATCAATGCCTCATAGCTGGAGTCGGCATCTTCTCAAGGTTTCTGTCTCGTTCATAAGGCATGTTAGGGGTCACATTTCCAAAAATCAACTTGGTATATCCCAACAGTCAAGGATATCTCGTTCTCTGGCAATGATGTTAAGCACGGGTTAATTTGGACAAGACGTCCTGTCAACCCCAAATCTTTCAAACATGGGTTTTTACCTCCAAGTCTACCAATCCTCTTCAAACTAGAGCATCACTTCCCGACCTTCTGTCAGCCGAGAAGCAACGCTCTAAATTTCAAGAAGAAGGAGGTTCAAACTAGGACATCATCCTAGGTCTCTCTTTGTCAAAGGAGGAGCAACCCTAGCTTCCAATTTTTCCAATAACTGGGGCATCACCCCAGATCTTTCTCCCAGCTTAGGGGTAGTACCCCTAAATCTTCCAATTTTTCCAATAACTGGGGCATCACCCCAGATCCTTCTCCCAGCTTAGGGGAAGTACCCCTAAATCTTCCAACCTTTCCAATAACTGGGGCTTCACCCCAGATCCTTCTCCTAGCTTAGGGGTAGTACCCCTCAATCTTCCAATTTTTCCCATAACTGGGGCATGACCCCAGGTTCGTCCTTCAGCCAAGGGGCGGTATCCCTTGATCCTTCAATCTTTCTAAAAAAAACTGGGGCATCACCCCAAATCCATTCCCAATCAAGAAGGCGGTGCCCTGAATCACTAAATCCTTCCCCAGTGAACTACACTTCTCGGGCAACTCAAACTGGGGCACCCCCACCCATATTCCTCTCTTTCGGTAAGCCCGCCATACATCCCTGATGGACCCCAGATCTCTCTCCTAACCAAGGGGCAATACCCTAAATTTTTTAAACAGCTTGAAATGGGACATCTCCCTAGATCTCTTTTCTAATCAGGGGACAGTACCCTGAATTTCAAAATAGCTCAAGTTGGGGCATCTCCCCAGATTTTTGTTTCAGTCAAGGAATAGTACTTTTAAGATTTTCAGTCTTTCCGTACTGGGGCATCACCCCAAGTGTCTCCTCTTCCAATCAACGGGCAGTTCCCCAAAATCCTTTCAGTCTTTCCAGACTGGGGCATCATCCATTTTTTTTCAAGGGATAATACTTGTAAAATCTTTTGATCTTGTTCAAACTGGGGCATCTCCCCAGATTCAAAGGGCGGCACCCCAAACCACCAAATGTTTCTATGGGTGGAACCTAGGCAGATGCCAACCAAATCCTTCCCTAGTGGAATTACACTTCCCAAACAAATCAAACCAGGGCATCACTTCAGGTTCATCATTTTTTCGCTCAAGGGGCAGTTCCCCAAGGTTCCAAAGCAGATAATTCAAACTGGGGTACTCCAGGTTCATTCTCTTTCACCCTAAGAGACAGTACCCCAAATCACCAAATCCTTCCCCAGTAGAATTACACTTCCTAAACAACTCGAATTGGGGCATCTTCCCAGATTTCTTTTGTTCCAATCAAGGAGCAGTTTCCCCAAGATTCCTTCAAACCTCCTCAAACTGGGACATCATCCCAAGTGTTTCCTCTTTCAATCAAGAAACATTTTCCCTAATAACCTTCAGTCATGGCGAGCCAGGGGATCTCCCCAGGTTCATTCTCTTTCAAATCAAGGGACAATTCCCCGACAACCATAATCGCCAAAGCTGGCACTTCCCTTTTCTCTTCCCTAGTGGAACCATAATCGCCGAAGTTGGCACTTCCCAAATTCTCTTCCTTAGTGGAACCAATCGCCAAAGCTGGCACTTTAAGAAAGATTCTTCCTCAATCGCCAAAGCTGGCACTTTTAAGGGTTTTTTTTACCCTTCACCGAAGATGGCACCCTTTACTTTCCTGTCGCCGATCAAATGGCACCCTTCATCTTCCTGTCGCCGATCAAATGGCACCCTTTACCTTCCTGTCGCTGATCAAATGGCACCCTTTACCTTCCTGTCACCGATCAAATGGCACCCTTTACTTTCCTGTCACCGATCAAATGGCACTCTTTACTTTCCTGTCGCCGATCAAATGACACCCTTTATCTTCCTGTCGCCAATCAAATGGCACCCTTTGCCGAAGATAGCACTCTTTACCTTTCAATCAACCGGGAGGCAACACCCTCACCCTTTATCTTCCTGTCGCTGATCAAATGGCACCCTTTATCTTCCTGTCACCCGGGAGGCAACACCCTTACCTTTACTTTCCTGTCGCCGAACAAATGGCATCCTTTTGCCTTTCAGTCGTCTAAGAAGGCGTCCTTTTTCTTCCAGTCACAGAACGAGGCACCCTTCATCTCCAATCAATTGAGAATAAACACTCAATCCTCTCGCCTTTTGTTAACTGAAAGACAATCCTTCTGCTTCATGTCATTCAAAGGATAATTCCTAGTTAACCACTTCTTACTAAAAATTGGAGCACTCCAACTTCTTTTTTCCAGATTTAGGATTCAAAAAAAAAAAGAAAAAAAAAGAGAGAGATTAGAAAAAAAAAGAGAGCAAGAATTTCAAATGCCAAATCCTAAGTTTCCACGCCTTGTTTCATTTTTCAATGGAACGATACTGACCTTCTTGGTTATTGGATCCTGCATGACTTCAACGACGGTGTTCACTTTTTTACTCCTTTTCCATTTCAAAAGCAAGAAGAAACTTCATGCTTTTTTCATGAAAAAGAAGTAAAGAGGGGCATCTGTGAACACCTATTTTGGTCCGGTCAATTTTTACCAAAAATGGGGAATTTTCATCACTGTCTTAGGCTCCGATTAGTATCCATAAGTGAAAAGAATCCTAAAAAAAAAAAGACTCGAAAATGATCATTTCTGACTGAAAGGACTCGGAATGATCATTTCCGAGTAAGGGACATCCGAGTGGGACGTGGCCGAATGCTAAGTCTCCAAATAAGGAGTTTCCAAGTGGGCCTCATTATGGGAAGCATTTCCAAATGAAGAAAAGGCTTCGAGAAAAGGCTCGGAGAAAGACATTCCGAGTAAAATGAGACTGGTTATGTGAAGTATCCCTTAGGTAGAGACGTTGCCGAGTGGAAGACTCTCGGTTGCAGCCACTGAGTGAAAAAAGAACTGGCTATGGACAAATACCGTCCCAAAGACTTTTGTCCGAGCAGAAGAAGCCCTTGATTGAACGCTTGTTGAATGAGAACAGATCTCCGAGTGGTTTTGTTTGGGAGAAGATGGCATTCCGAGCAAAGAGGGATCTCGGTTTCAAAGGATCAGCTTTCACCTTGAGGCTATATTGAAGCAATTCTGAGTAAAAGCAGGGCCAGTTTCCGAGTGAATGCACCGAGTTCAGATTTTCAAATTTGAAATTCCGAATGAAAAGTAAAACTGGTTCCCGAGTGATTGCACCCGAAGGATTAAAGCTGAGTTCTGAATTCTGATTAAAAACCGACTCCGAGTGAATAAAAACCAATTGTGATTGACTGATGATTGATGATTGAAACCGAGTGAAAACAAGGCCGACCCTTGAGTGAGTTGGTTCCGAGCAGAAGCCATTGAATGATCACCTGAATGATCAATCAAGAAAGGTTCCGACCCTGAGTGAATCACCTTGAGGCAGACTCAATATTTCAAACTAAGCCCGAGTGAGATTCCAAGGAAAGCACATCTGAGTGAGTTGAGGAAGAAAGCTGTATTTTTCAATGCAATGGGTTCGGTATTTTACGCCTAATGGGAGTTAGAAAACTCCAATTAAAGTGAGACCAATTCTCACACCTCCGTAACACAATTATCTACAACTTTCATGCGGAAGTCAGAGGCCAAAAATGTCATTAAGATGCCCAAACGGGCCCAAAAATAATCAAGGAGGCTTATCGGGCAGTCCTGTCGTAATCGATTACGCCACTCCTGTAATCGATTATGGTAATCCATTACGCTAATCATGTAATCGATTACACCTAAAACAGCACGTCTGTAATCGATTACACTCACCCTCGTAATTGATTACGACACACCAGAATGCAGAAATTATGCAGAAAATACATAATTTATGGATTTCCAACCCCTCTAACTTTTTCATATCAACTCCAAATGCTACCAAATTTTGACACCAACTAAATTACACCATTTGTGACGCGTGGCCACCGGCCTCACTTAAACATCCTTTAAAATGAATGACTTATGCGCATAAATGTGTTTTACCCATTTAGAGGCACTTTTGTGCAACTCAAGGGCCTATTCTCAATGGAACTGGCCCATTCCTATTTCTACAAGTCATAAACTACATATAAAGGCTATTGGAACTATCACATGCCATCAAAATCACATAACACACAATTTGACTCTATGAGTTCCTCGATTATGCATTATCTTTCAACCTTATCATTAATACCATCGCAATGACTATCACATTTAATGCCAAACATCCACATAAATTCTCAATTCACAAACATATGCTTCATCCCCTCAAGGATGGTTTATCAACAACACATCATTCCCTCTAAGGGATAGCTAACCATTCATCATCATCACATATATATATATACCCTCATTAATAGTCAATAATTGCCATTCACATCATTTCACTATAAACATGTTAAGGCAAGCATGAGTATCATGACATACAATAATCACCAATTATATAACTCATGTAATTTGAATGTAAACTCCTCTCCTACCTCGAGGGAAGAGCCAAGCCAAAACCATTATCCATCAACAATCCCATATCGTACACCAATTGTCTAAGACCCCATCGAGACACATGCTCATTTCACTAACCCCTCACATTCACCATGGCTTTGGTGTTCATATTCACTATTTCATACTCATATTAACACCTACATTGGGTATTTTCTACCCATATTCAATTCAACCTTCCTAACCACAATACATATATTCCCTCAAATTCTTAGGACAAGAGTTTTCATCAAAACTCAACAACCATTATCAAGATTCGTCAATTCATCATCAATGACTATCTCTCATCATTAACATCATTCTCTAACATCATTAAACTTACACTCTACTCATATTTTATATTTTCCCCCAATATATTAAAGTTAGGGTTCCATCAAAACCCAACCATCACCACAAATAATCAATTCCAATCTTCCCAAGACCTATTCTAAAGCATAAATCATTAATACCTATCAATTGGCCAAAAGCCCCAAATTCCTAAACCTAGGGTTTTACCAATAATCAACAATCATCAATTTCACCCATTTATATGCATCATCTCAAGCACTCATGAGCTAACAACATATCACT
This sequence comes from Clitoria ternatea, assembly GCA_037962975.1. NCBI lineage: Eukaryota > Viridiplantae > Streptophyta > Magnoliopsida > Fabales > Fabaceae > Clitoria > Clitoria ternatea. Next base: position 17,063,544 of record CM075670.1, on the reverse strand, counting down.
CAAACCCTTAACAACCATAACAACAATCCCCAATGGTTTCATAAGCTAGGGTTTGGTTCCCCAAGCCATTTTCCATCAAAACAACACCCAATCTCCCATCACAATACTTAAATAGGCTCAAAACCATAAACTAAAGCCATAGGTGTTCAAGATCATACCTCTTTCTCCAAGATCAAACCCCAAAACAAAAATGAGATGAAGAGAAGAAGAGATGAGCCTAGCTTTGCTCCAAGTGCCTTCCTTGCCTCATGATTCCATAAGATCCCAAGCTTTTTGGATGAAAAATGATTTATGGAGGGAAAGAGGGAGTGAACGGTTTTGGACAAGAAGAATGGAGGGAGAGGAAGAAAAGGAAAGTGAATGAAAGAAAAGGAGAGAGGTCAACGTGAGAAATGATAGAAAAAAGAGGTTTTATGTTTTAATTTTAATTCACCACTTAAAATTCTCCGTTTCAAATCAAACAGGATCTCCGTTCGGGCTCAATAATAAATCTAAAAACTATTCTGAATATAGATTCGGATTCCCAATAATATTCTTAATAGCCCTGACCAATGGCATCGCAATCGGAGATACTTGGTCCGACACCTATATCTTCACTGGGTATAATTTAACTCTTAAAGCCCCAATAAATTATAAATAATCCTCATAAATCTCAATTTAATTATTTCAATATTTTTGGGACACTTATTAACCCATTTATAATTATTTAATATTTATTCCTCCTATTTAATCATTTTTATAAAATTTGGGATTTTACAATCCACCCCACCTAAAAGAAATTTTGTCCTCGAAATTTGATATCGGCATATACCATAAGGCCACACTTTGGGCCGCACATTGGCAAGGTTCAATGACACCATAAAATAACGTCGGACTTCCCAAAGTCCATCAAGACATGTTTATCATCATTTTTTTCCCCAAATGTAAAATTTTCTACGTTTCAAAATGTGTTACATATCTTCGATCATAACTCATCCAACATAGTTTACATGTTCATACTCAGTACGACCAGATAGGCTCAGTACATTCACCATAAGCAGTTACAACCTTACACCTACCCGGCCTATGTGTTGCTGCATCCGACATACAGGAATGCGTCCTTATCCCGTAGTGGTTACCACAAACACATAAAGTCGGCGCATAAGTGCATGTTGCCACAACGCTTATGGCATATAAGGCCATATCGGGACCAGTACTTCGTATTCCCATTGCTCACATCGGTCACTCATACTCAAATATCCTCAATTCACATGAGACTTGGTGAATATTCATACAAGTCCATAATCAATATATTCATATCTCATCGTCATTCTACAACTAATTTGGCATCCATCATGCCACACCAATCATCATTCTTAATTAACATTGCCATGTGTTGGTGTACCAACCATAGATTTTCAATCATTACGGGGTAAATACCGCATCATCGGGCCTCATCCATCCCGAAGTCATGGTCAAATCATCTAATAATCCTTTGTCTCATTCATACATCGTTGGCTATATATCGATTCAAGCCTAAACGAGCTACTAAACTCGTAGGAAGTATGCAACTTTGAGGTCAAAATAGGGTTCTTAACCGCATACTAGGCTTTCACATTAGGGATTCTTCTCACAATTCACAATCAAAGTTCGTAACTCGGTCATACATCACATATAATATCACTTCATTATGTGATTTCTATCACCAATATGTCATCTTTCAAATTAAACGGGAAGTAATGACATGATTAAGTTTTCCATCTACCGACTCACAATCACGCATGTCATCCCTATATCCTACCATAATTCTCAATTAATTCCCTGATCACAACGTCAAATGTATACAATGTAGTCTAAGGTCATACCATAGGATCAAGTGCATCATAGCCAATACCAACAATACCCCAAATTCAACATTATTATTCATCAATCATCAGGGGTTACATTCATCATTTGTATTCTATTTCATGTCGGCTCTATCCTCAACAACGTATTTCACAATTAATTCGTTATGGCTCAACTATTCACAAGATTCGATCAATCACTAGACTTAGAAAGTCTAAGGGTTACCTAGTACCCATTGTGGAATACTCTCACAACACACAAACATCATTAGACATGGCTCATAAAAATATCATGGAGCCTAGACCGCCATAGGGTCTATCCCATAAAGTTTGATCATACAAGATCGCATCAATTCATCCGGAGTTACCACACCTAGTGGGTTATAATCAGATCAATCATTCACTTGGTTCACAAATATGAAACCGAATCATAACCCTAATCTAGTGAATCATAATTTCATATTCAATCATTTTATCACTTATTCATGTTCTCAATCTAAGGAGACATAGTAGGTCACTTGCATTATAAAATACAAGATTCTCATGCCAAAGGATATGAAATCCATCTTTCACAAATAACATAATTAATCCTTTTAATTCATCTTTCAACAATAACATAATCAATCATTTTGTTCCACGAATACTCATGTTAGGGAATTCTTTCACTACCATTTATTCAATCAATTCACATGAACCACTCACATTCAATAAGCATACTTTGGCCAGGAGCCATAAGCGCAACTCATACAAGAGACCTAATCATATGATTCAATTCCAATATATCTATCAAGATCTTAACATATATGGTCTACCACCATCCCAATTCTCATTTAATATCTCCTATCTGTGATCAACATACGACATAGGTCCATCATCAAATCAATACATATTTAACATATCATATCCATGATCACACATGGTACAAATTCATCATCAATTCAGGTCATACTCAACATATACACATCAATGCATAATCATAATATATTCGTCAATGGGAGGTAATAGGGTAAGGAACTTGGTCGGTCTTACACAAAAGAAACACATTAATCACATCAAGGAAATTCGTTCACACATACTTAATTTTATGATTCATTCATGATTATCAATGAGCAAATAGGCTCTACCAACGCATCACACATCCTTGACAACAAATTAGGCACATTTCCATAAACATTAATCCACAAAGAATCCAGAAAAGGTAAGCAATGCCCTAATAGTTAATTTATAACTCCTATTTAATTAATCATTCACAAATCCTTATAGGGCAACCAATATTTTGATACGATATCATTCACTAGGCAATGATCCCCCTTAAATCCATGTTAAGGAACCAAATCCGAACAATGAGCATCTAGCTCTAATTATCACCAAAACCTTTCAATCTTGAGTAACCATACTCCAATCGACCATAATATCAATTTAATACAGAGCAACCATGCTCAGATAATGATCAATAGCTTCAATACAACCAAACATGTTCTAGCAAAATCAACAACATTTATACAAAGCAGACCACGCTCTGATACCACCTTTTGTAACACCCCCGATTTTCCAAACTCGAATTCCGATGTGATCAACATAATGATTAATAAAATGCGAGTAAATTTTTCGGTTCTAAAGTAAGTCTGATGTCACACTGAAACCCGAATCACAGAAAACTGAAGAGTACGAATTAATAAGATATGACTGGATTGATAACTAACTTGCCCATAACGGTATACCAAAAATAATAGAGTTTACAGCGGAAGAAGAATGTTTCTACCGGGCATACGCCTAGTCCCATATATGTGATGCTAAATCTCTGAGTTATTAACTTGATGTGTAATTCTCAAAGGATTTATTCTTTGGCAAGCGCACCAGTCGTTAAAATTGTATTATATTTGATCGTCCCACAGGGATTGTGGTAAGTACCTCAATCTTGGACAGATACAAGCTGAACCAACACAATGATCAAAAGATTCATTCGGTTTTTGTTGTTTTTATACTTTCTATGTTTTTATATTTTTCAGAGACAGTGTTAAGGATGAAATACGATTGATAGAAGATAGGTTAGGATTACTTCAATTTACAACTTCATCAAGAATATGCAAGTGAGATTCAATCGAGCTTCAAACATCAAGAGGACAATCCGCAAGTGGTTATTCCCTAATTCCTTAGGTGAAAAACGCTAATTCCTATGCATCAAACCTTAATCCCTTAAGTGCTCAATTAACATACGAATCTAATGCAAAATTGGAGGTTGAACTCTAACTATTCACCTAATTGCTAGGCCTAAATTAGTTAGAAAGCTGGAAGTTACCTAAGCTTCAACCATGATTCCTCACTGGTGAAGTTCTTCATCAGATCTGGATTTGTCAATCCAGCAAAGCAGATCCACTCCTCAGCTCGTTCTCCTCAGGATCTAGAAGTCAACTTCCTCAATACATCTTCAAGATTCCATCAAAAACCTTCGCAATCCCAACCTTAGGAATTTAGAAATCCATCGACATTGGTTCTCTCGAAGGAATTTGGAAAGACATGGATGAGAGAGTTTAGAGAGCGAAAAGAATTAGATAGATTGGAAATGGAAAATGAATTGTATTCTATGTACTCTGTTCTCTGTTGTTGTTACAGAGTATGTACGAGTATATATATATAGGCATCTACCTAACTAACTAACTTAACTAATCACTAAGAAAGCTAAGTTAATAATTAACTAACTAACTAATTACATAATTACGGAATAACTAACTAATTACAGCTCAACTCTTAACAAATTACAGTTCAACATTAGCTAATTACAGTTCAACATTAACTAATAACAGCTCAGCAGTTAAATTACAAAGGTACAAAAGTAAGAGAGAAGGCAGTAGGAACAACACTGGTGCCGAGTGTCTTTTTAGAGGGAACAGCCAGTGCTTAAATGACTGCCTTCACGCTTGAGCGTGAAGGACTCTCGCTTGAGCGTAAAAGGTTCTCGCTTGAGCGAGCTCGAAGTATGCACTGCAATATCACTTTCTTAGCTTAAGCGTGATGGAGAAGCTTGGGCGAGAGTGATATTTTGGAGTCATGCTTGAGCGTGAGCTTGCTCGCTTGAGCGCTATGGATTATTCAATTAGCATTCTGAAGTTGACGTATTTTTTAATCGGTGCTTTTAAAGTCTCGCTCGGGTTCTTCATACGATATTCTATTCCCTTTTCAGTCGGTGTCTTGAAGCATTTCCCAGTCGGCCTTTTGGAGTTCCACTCGGATTTGTGAAATCTCATTCGGCTTTTTTGGAATTTCACTCAGATTTTCCTTCTTAGCTTGAACGCAACCTGTTCCTGCACTAATAAACACATAACTGCCTAGCATTTTTACGCTGGCTGGTTAGTGAAATTATAAATAATCATAAACTCTTAACTATTCAATGTTTTTAATCATTTTCTTACATAAATTAAACTCTTTTAAAATAATTAAATACAATATGAATTATTAACAATTTATTAAATAATAAGGCCAAACTAATCACTAAACAATGAATTAAGTCAAATAAAAAGCATAATAATTAAGTCTTTTCAAGACTTATCACATCCCCAAACTTAAAACTTGCTTGTCCTCAAGCAAATACTCAGATTAATTAACTAACAAGCTGTTATTCAAAACAATCAACCTTTCCTTAACTTAATTCATACTATAATTATTGAATACCGACCATGCTTTCTTTTCGCAATTTCTGAAAATATAATTACTCACACCTCCTTTGGGAAACAAGATGGTGATGCTTTCCTCACTGGGTCGGTGTTTCACTATTCTCTCAGTGTATAGGGTAAATAGAATGCACTCATCACCTGCATACTTGTTAGATAAACATAGGCTTGCAACAGTTCTAAACATCATGACATATGCCAGCACAATCGGATCAGTAAGGGCTTTTTAAGCTTATAATGGGGCTGGGCTACAGGCTCTATTATTGTTTTTCCGAGTCAGTGACGGGTTACAAGATGTAGCCACCGCTGCCTTGACTCAATTTTAACTTAATTGACTCTACTTAGCAAGCTCCATTATTTTTCCGAGTGAATGATAACTTAACAACTTGCGGTGCTTTGCACCTTCTTTTTCTTTCAGTCCTCTGGACTTTTTCTTTTCTTTCTTTCCTACCATCTTTTTCCGATCACAAAATTTTTTCTTGTGGTGCTTTGCACCTTTTTTCCTTGCTGATTTTTTTTTATATTTTTCTTCTTGGCTTTTCTATTTCTCCTTTCATTTCTCTAGTTATTCCTCTATAACCAAGGTCGGAGTGTGTCCTTAATTGATGTTGGGCACACTCTTCATCCCCAAACTTAGAACTTGTTAGTCCCTAGCAATAAGTAAAACTGAGCAGTTCATCAGTGAACCATCCAGGGGTAAATCAGTCGGTTTTTTTTCTAGATATATAGGCTTGTAACGTTAGGTGAATAAACAGAATAAAAGGGTCTCAAGCTCAAACATAATTATTGGGTCAAAGGATAATTAAAAATATTAGGAAGGTGAATTTTTGGCCCTGGCTAATTTAACAAAGAAGGCCTTCATCATGTCCGATTGGCAAGCATAAAACCAATTAGCAAGCACTAAAGCAAATTCTGTCTCACTAACTAGCATGCAAGTTCACTCAGAAAAGAATAAAAGAGGCTCAAAAGCTACAAATATAACAGTTAATCAGCCAGTCATGTCCCCAAACTTAATGCAAGATTATAAGTCAGATTACTCACTAGCATACCGACTAGACAATTAATTAATGATGAAAAATAGTTATAGGCAGGGATCATGAGTCAAGCAAAGCCGATTAATTAATTTATCTATCCGAATAAAGCCTGAGAATCAGCAAGAATTAAATAATTAAGATGGATTTTAAATTAAAACACAGTTAAGATAGGTTCTCAATTAATGAGTCGAAAAGATAGAAGACTTCCCTTTTTACCTGAGTGGAAGTGAATGGGAAACACGTGGTCAGATTGGGATGCATAAATTTACCGATACATTTGAAAAACAGAATAATAACAAGCAATTTAACAAAGAAATAAAATTTCATTACAACTAAAACAAAAGAGAATTCATTGTTCAGGAAGACACTTAAAATAAAGTCAAGTCATTACATAAAAACAGCATAATAAAAAATACGGAGCAACAAATCAATCATCCTGATCCTCATTCTCTTCGTTCTGCTCCGGAGATGGTGGGGGTTCAGCTGCCAGGGGTACGTCCTCAGAGGGAATAGTGAATCCAATGGAGGCCAACCATGCATCTCTGTCAGGTGGGGCTCCTATTTCTGCTGTGTGCTTTACCCTCAATCTGGTGGCAATCTTCCTGAGCATGAGATCGTGGTTTAAGACCCGATCATAGATTCCAAGTTGTATCTTCTTCATGACCTGCAATTCCTGCAACACCATAGAAATCTCAAAAGAAGAAGAACCGGCTCCTGCTGATTGCCTGGGACGCTTGGGCTCTTTGGGCACAAAATTATCAACATGGCTTATCACCCACTGCTTATCCATCACTCTTTCAGCTTGACCTTCGTCAACTCAGCATAGTTGACCTTAGCCTGATACTTTTGAGCTAGCAAGGTGATAACTGAGCAGTATGGCAGTTGAAGATTCTTGGCCAGGTTTTTCATCATTTCTTCTAAGATCAACTCACCGAGATTCACATGCCAACCCTTCATCAGGCAGAACATCAATACCAACCTTTTAATGGTGATTTCTGTTGCATGCATCACCGATTGTAGAGATGAGAGAATATAATGGCACCACAACAGTCGAAGATGGTTCAGAGAATTTTTCTTGACACTCTTTGGTCGACCATCAGCCCTTGTCAGATAAGCAGCGCCTTGTTGACAGCATTCTTCTAATATATCTTTCCTCAAATTTGCATTCTCTGCCCGATGAAAAATATCAACTTTCCACGTGTACCGGCATCCTTCCTCCTCCAGAATTGGTACTTTCAGAAGCTTGTTCAGGATGTCACCAGTTAAAGGAATGGTGACTCCTCTCAGGAAGGAAGAAAATGGAAAATCGTCTCCTCTTGAGTGGGTTCTGAGGTTGGCATAGAACTCTCGGGTGAGATCCTGGTATCCATGGCCTAAATTTTCGTTGAAAAACTGCCAGCCTCTCTGAATCATGGTAGCTTGGACAGCATCATCAGCACATTTGTCTCCTTCAAGGACAAGAGCTCTGTCCCTTATGACTCCCCTGGTTTTGAATTTCTTTTCATATTCCTGGGCAGCCTTCGCATCTCGAAACCTAAGCCCATCATAACGTCTATTCACTGAAGATTCATTCCTTTCAATCACCGGAGATTCTGTCCTCGCAGTTGGACTTGGGCTTGATTCATGAGATGGAGAATCAGGAATTTCAACCGTCACCACTTCTTTTTCTTTCCCTCTTTTATTTTTCATCTCATTTCCCTCTGCAGAGCTTTGTGCAGGTTTCTGCAGAAGTCTTTGAGATCTCCTTTTCATAGTGAATGATTTTAAATGATGGTAATAAACAGCCTAAATGAATACAAGTAACAAAAACCAAAAATCACAGTAAACTAAGAAATGTAAGACAAATGGTTATGAACAATGGAAGAAATTTTTACAATAAAACAGTACAATATGAATTATTTAACTAAGAATTGAAAGAGTTAAAAGAAAAGATGGTACCTTTCTCAGGAATTACAAATGTGCCTTTTCGTCTTCAAGAACCCAAGTTTCAGCGTAGGAATTAGGGTTTGTACACTGAGGGGGTACTTATAGTGTCGAATTCACTACCTGAGAAACACGTAAGTACGCTGAATTATTGGCGTGCCAATGCTCCATTTTCCTTTATTATTTTTATTTATTGTTATTTCATTTTGTTTTATTTTTATTTTTATTTAAATGTTTTTTTTTTTTGAAAATATGGTATTCAATAAAGCACTCTTGCGCGGCTCACATAATGAATAGATGAAAAACCGAGTAAAACTAAGAAAGAAACACCGAGTGGTGAGTGAACAAAACATCGAGTGCAAGGACGAATGAATTAAAGATAGAGTGCGGGAATGAAATGGTGAAAGAGTGACCGAGTGGCTATAAGAAAGACGAGTGACAATGAGGATGGATGAAAAAGAACGAGTGAAATCAAATTCCGAGTAAATGGGACAAGTGAAAGATATGCGACCGGATAAAGGTAATGAGTAAATGCAAGAGTGAGTGGAAGAACAAATGGAAGAACGACAGGTGAATGAATGAACAAGATCCCGAGTGAACCAAAATCGAGAAAGAGGTCGGTCGAGTAGATGAGAGAATGACAGAATCGTACGAGAAACTAAAAAATAAAAGGAAACGAGTGATGGGAACACCGAGTGGATGAAAAACGAGTGAATGGGAAAATTTCAGAGAGATGGGTGAAGGAACGAAAAAAATAAGAACGGATACAAGAATGAGTGAAAGAATGAATAGAATAAAGTAAAGTGCATGAGAGACGAGTGTGACAATGAATGGACGAGTGAACAACTGCAGTGAGATACGAGTGAACAGAAAAGCGAGTGGGAGAAAGAACGAATGAAAGTAATACCGAGTGAAAGAAAGAACGAGTGGAGGAACACACGAGTAAAATAAATGACGATTGGAAGAGTGAAAGAGTGGATGAAAGAATGAGTGGAAGAAATACCGAGTGAATGAGTGACGAGTGAATGAGTGAGAATCTGAGTGAATGAAAAACGAGTGGATGAGAAAGAAAAATACAAAGAGGTGTGTGAGAAAACCGAGAAAGAAATTAGATGGGATGAAACAATGAGTGAATGAATACCGAGTGGATTATACCGGGTGAGAATGAAAAATGAATGAATGAACAATAAGTGGACGTAAGAACGAAAAAACGAGTGGAAGAAAGTGAAAGAGTGAATGACTGACCGAGTAAATTAAATGAGAGACCGAATGATAAAAGGGCTGACTAAGACAAGTCACCCTTCATCATCTGACCCGTTCATTAAATCAACGATCAGAAATCCTTTATTAAAGTCTCCCTTTTTATTCAACATCAAAATTGGGAGTTTATTGAAAAATGACGAGTGAAGAGTTTTCAGTCGGGAAAAGGGTTAAGAATGAGTAACAGTGACCCGAGTGTACCACTCTCGCTCAAGCTCATTAAGCGATCGCTTAAGCGTGAATCAACAGCAGAAGCTTCTCGCCTAAGCTAAAAATGTTTCGCCTGAGTGGAATGGAAGAATCAGAATCAGACTCCATTCATGTTTAACCGAGAAAGAATTACGCTTGAGCGTAAGTAAATTCGCTCAAGCGAACCAAATACTGATTCTAATTCAAACCAAGGAATGGATGAAATCTGATCACCGAACCCTTATTTAAAACTTCACAAATTTTATTCAAACATTATTCATATATTTATTTTTTATTTTTTTATTTATTTTTTTACTCCAAATTTAAAGAATATAACACTCGGAACGTAGGGCTGCCTCCCTAGAGCGCTTCTTTAAGGTCACTAGCTTGACCTTCTGGCATTTAAGAAGATGCCTGCAGCAGTATGGAGGTTTTCTGCCTATCAAACTCTCCTCCAAAGTAGAGTTTGAGTCGTTGGCCATTCACTTTAAAAGTTCTCTCGGTGGTCGGGTCTTTCAATTCGATTGCACCATGAGGAAAGACCTTATTTACAATAAAAGGTCCCGACCACTTAGATCTAAGCTTTCCAGGAAAGAGTCTTAATCGAGAATTGAACAACAAGACTTTATCGCCCTTTTGAAACTCTTTTTTATTTATCCACTTATCATGCCACCTCTTAGTTTTCTCTTTATAAATGGAGGCACTCTGATAAGTGTTGAGTCGAAACTCCTCAAGTTCATGGAGTTTCAGAACTCTTTCCTCCTGGGATTGGTCGAAATCCAGATTTAATAGCTTTGTGGCCCACCATGCTTTATGTTCTAACTCCACAGGGAGATGGCAAGCCTTACCATAAACTAACTGATACGGGGACATGCCAATCGAAGTTTTAAACGTTGTCCTATAGGCCCATAATGCATCATCCAATTTAACCGACCAATCTTTCCTAGATTTCCCGACCACTTTCTCTAAAATTCTTTTAATTTCTCTATTTGAAAGCTCAACTTGTCCACAAGTTTGTGGATGGTATGGAGTGGATACCTTATGCAAGACCTCATAGTGCCTCAGGGCTTTTTCCATTATTTTATTACAAAAATGTGACCCCCCATCACTAATGAGGACTCTCGGAACTCCAAACCTAGAGAAAATGTTCTTCTTTATAAACCTAAGCACCACATGTGCATCATTGGTTCTGGTCGGGATTGCCTCCACCCACTTGGAGACATAATCTACAGCAACAAGTATATATTCATTGGAGAACGACTTTGGAAATGGTCCCATAAAGTCGATACCCCAGACATCAAATAATTCCACAACTAAAATGTTTGTCAAAGGCATGCCAGCTTTAGCAGAGAGACCTCCGCTCCTTTGACATTTATCACACCTTTGCACATACACTTTAGCATCCTGAAAAATAGTCAGCCAATAAAAGCCACTCTGTAAAACCTTTGCTGTTGTTCGGGAGGCACCATGGTGTCCTCCAAAATAGGAGTCATGGCAATGCCATAAGAGCCTTTCCTGCTCGGATTCAGGCACACATCTCCTGATCACTCCATCTACTCCTATTTTATACAGAAATGGATCATCCCAAAGAAAGGTTTTACTATCATGAAAGAATTTTTTCTTCATTTGGGATGTCCAGCCGTCACACTTTTGAAGTTGGCCATATCAGCATACCATGGCCCGGTGATAATTGCCATCAACCTCTCGTCTGGAAATTCTTCTTTTATTAAAACAGAATCCGATTCACCTTCCAGACGAGACAGTTGATCGGCAACTGAGTTCTCTACTCCCTTTTTGTCTCTTATTTCTAAGTCAAACTCCTGGAGTAAAAGAACCTACCTGATCAGCCTTGGCTTAGATTCTTTTTTGGCTAGTAAGTACTTGATTACCGAGTGATCTGTATATACAATGACCTTAGCACCAATCAAGTAAGCATGAAATTTATCAAATGCATACACCACAGAAGGCATTTCTTTTTCAGTAGTGGTGTAATTTATTTGATTTTCGTTCAGCACTTTACTAGCATAATAAATTACATGAGTTAATTTTTCTTTTTTCTGACCCAGTACAGCTCCGACTGCAAAGTCACTTGCATCACACATTAATTCAAACAGTAAAGACCAATCGGGTGCTGCAAGGATGGGAGCTGAAGTCAATCTCTGTTTCAAATTTTCAAAAGCCTTGACATAGTTTTCATCAAATATAAAGACATGATCTTTTACAAGCAAGTCAGTCAAAGGCTTAGCTATTTTTGAAAAATCTTTTATAAATCTTCTGTAGAAGCCAGCACATCCTAGAAAACTCCTCACTCCTTTCACATTGATCGGAGGAGGAAGTTTTTCAATGATTTCTATCTTGGCTCTATCCACTTGAATACCCTCAGCAGAGATTTTGTGGCCAAGGACTATCCGTCCCTTAACCATGAAATGACACTTTTCCCAGTTAAGGACAAGGTTAGCCTCCTGGCATCTCACCAGCACCTTAGATAGGTTGCTGAGGCATGTATCAAAACTACTACCAAACACCGAGAAATCGTCCATAAATACTTCAATGAATTTCTCCACCATGTCCCCAAAGATTGCCAGCATACACCTTTAAAAGGTTGCTGGAGCGTTGCACAAACTGAATGGCATGCGCCTATAGGCAAAGATTCTATATGGACAGGTGAATGCTGTCTTCTCTTGATCTTTTGGGTCAACCACAATTTGGTTATAACCCGAGTAACCATCAAGGAAGCAGTAGTATTCATGACCCGACAGCCTCTCAAGCATCTGGTCAACAAACGGTAAGGGAAAGTGGTCTTTCCTAGTGAAGTCATTCAGCCTTCTATAGTCTATACACATTCTCCAACCTGTGGTTGGTCTAGTAGCTATGACTTCACCTTTTTCATTTTTAACAGTTGTCATCCCTCCTTTCTTGGGCACCACTTGGACCGGACTGATCCAAGCGCTGTCCGAGATAGGATAGATGATTCCTGCATTAAGAAGCTTGACCACCTCTTTCCTGACAGCCTCTTTCATTATGGGGTTCAATCTGCGTTGTGGCTAAACTACAGGGGAATAGTCGTCCTCCATCAGAATTTTGTGCATACAAAATGATGGACTAATTCCCTTCAAATCAGAAATGTTCCAGCCAATTGCAGATTCGTGTGTCTTTAAAACCCCTATTAATTTGTCAACATCCTCTTCTTTTAAGTCAGCATTAATAATGACAGGATGTGTTTCGTCCTCTCTCAGGAAAACATATTTCAAATGAGAAGGCAAAGGTTTTAAATCATATTTTTCTTTAGAAACTTCCTTTCCTTTCTCCACTTTAGTAATTTTCAAATCATTTTTCTTTTCTTTTTCAAAATCACCTACTTCCAATACTTTCAGTAGGTTCAGCATTTCTGAGTGAGAGTCATTTAACTCCTCAGTCTCGGAGTCAAAGTCATCCTCCAAAAAGGTTCGTAAGGCCTCTTCTTCAGTTTTTAAAAGCATTAGAGTCTTGTAACTTTTAATTTCTTCAATCATTAAGCAATCCATCTTTTCAGCCGGATGTTTCATGGAATTAAAGACATTAAAAGTTACTTGCTCCTCCTGAACTCTCAGCATGAGTTCACCCTTTTCTACATCAATCAATGCTCTGCCTGTAGCTAGAAAGGGTCTGCCTAAGATCAAAGGAATTTCTCGATCAGCCTCCATATCCAACACTATAAAATCTGCTGGGAAGATAAATTTGTCTACCTTAACTAACAGGTCTTCCAGCATCCCCTGGGGATATTTAATGGACCTGTCAGCGAACTGCAAAGACATGTGAGTCGGTTGTAGGTCATTTGTTCCCAATTTTTTATCAAAGATAGAGGCATCAGATTTATACTAGCTCCTAGGTCACAAAGAGCACTTCCAACATGAATATCCCCAATTGCACATGGTATTGTAAAAGATCCAGGATCTTCTAGCTTTTGAGGAAGTTTCTTTTGGATGATTGCACTGCACTCTTGAGTGAGAGCAATCATTTCATCCCCCTTAAGCTTCCTCTTCTTAGACAATAGCTCTTTAAAAAATTTTGCATAGGAAGGCATCTCCTGCAATGCCTCGGCAAAAGGGATATTTATGTGAAGTTTCTTAAATACATCTAAGAACCTAGCAAACTTTTGCTCTTCTATTTGCTTTTTAGACCTGTGTGGAAATGGAGCATTCCTCAGTTTTTCAGGAGTCAGCTTAGAAGCTTCCTCTAGAATCAGATCAACCTTTTTCTTTTTCTTTTGTTAGACTTTATTTTCTTTTTCTTTTTCTGTTTCATTTTCATTTTCATCTTCATTATTAACCTGCTCAGTTTCTTGCACTATTTCTTTTTCTTTATCTTTTTCTGAGCTTATTTCCTGACTCGGAGGTGGAGAAAGAATTTTTCCACTCCTAGTGGTTATAGCTTTGCAATGTTCCCTTGGATTTACCTCGGTATCTCCAGGAAAATTGCCTGCTTGCCTCTCAGCTAATTGCTAAGAAAGCTGTCCAACTTGATTTTCTAGATTTCTTATGGACGCTTCCTGATTTTTAAAACTGGCCTGAGTGGCCTGGATGTACTGAGAAAGTACATTCTCAAGTTCTGACTTTTCTTTAACAGAAGGGTGAGAAGGTTGTTGTGGTCTATTTGTGGGTTGATTTTGTGGGATGTTCTGATTCAAATGTGGACCTTTCTGCCAGGAAAAATTGGGGTGATTCCTGTAATTAGGATTAAAGGAATTAGAAGGATAATTCCTTTGATATTGTTGCTGCCCCATATAGTTCACTTGCTCGGAAGGCACATTTGGATCACAAATTCCATTTTCATGGTCTCCACCACAAAAGTCACAACTTATCATAGAAACTTGACTCGGCTTTTGGAGTTCTGAAATCTGTATGCTTAGTTTCTCCAAAGCCTGAGTCATCAGCTTACTCTGAGCCAGATAAGCATCTTGTGCTTCTAGTTCTAATATCCCTCTCTTAAGGACTTGGCTCCTCTCACTAATCAGACATTCATTAGAAGCCATAACGACAATCAGCTCTATGGCTTCTTCTACAGTTTTAGTTGTTAATGAGCCTCTAGCCGAGGCATCAATCAGGACCCTGGTAGCTGGCCTGACACCATTATAAAATATAGTAACCTGTTACACATCGGTGATCTGATGATGAGGACATTTCCTCAAACTCTCCTTATACCGATCCCATGCTTCCATCAAAGATTCACCTTCTCTTTGTTGGAAACACGTGATTTCCGTGCGCAACTTCGCATATTTAGAAGGAGGAAAGTACTTAATCAAAAATTTTCTTTGCAAGTCCTCCCAAGTGGAAATACTGCCTCTCGGTTGACTCTACAACCAGGCTTTAGCTCGGTCCCTTAGAGAAAACAGTAACAATCTCAGTCGAATTGCCTCTTCAGGGACTCCGTTCATTTTTACTGTATCACAAATTTGGAGGAAGGTTGCTAGATGCAAATTTGGATCCTCAACCTCACTTCCACCGAACTGTTCATTTCTTACCAATTGCAGTAAAGCTGGTTTAAGTTCAAAATTATTAGCTGCAATCGGTGGCCTAAGGATGCTAGATTGCGATCCTTCTTCAGTCGGCCGGGAGTAGTCACCTAGTGTAACTCTCCTCTGTTCCATTTCTTTTTGCTTTTTTTGCTTTTTCTCTTTTCTCAACTTACGTTCTAACAAATCGATATCAGGATCAAAGAAGAAAGGCTCTCCTCTGTTCCTTGACTGCATACACTAAATGTTAAACACAAAAGCAATTCACAGCTACTGCAACACGAAAACAAACAACTTACTACTACTTATACTAAAAACAAGAATCAAACTACGTACTAAATGCAAACAGAAGTAAATGGTTCAGTCTAGTACCGGTCCAAGGATTGTTGATATTACTCAACAATCCCCGGCAACGGCGCCATTAACTTGATGCTAAATCTCTGAGTTATTAACTTGATGTGTAATTCTTAGAGGATTTATTCTTTGGCAAGCGCACCAGTCGTTAAAATTGTATTATATTTGATCGTCCCACAGGGATTGTGGTAAGTACCTCAATCTTGGACAGATACAAGCTGAACCAACATAATGATCAAAAGATTCATTCGGTTTTTGTTGTTTTTATACTTTCTATGTTTTTATATTTTTCAGAGACAGTGTTAAGGATGAAATACGATTGATAGAAGATAGGTTAGGATCGCTTCAGTTTACAACTTCATCAAGAATATGCAAGTAAGATTCAATCGAGCTTCAAACATCAAGAGGACAATCCGCAAGTGGTTATTCCCTAATTCCTTAGGTGAAAAATGCTAATTTCTATGCATCAAACCTTAATCCCTTAAGTGCTCAATTAACATGCGAATCTAATGCAAAATTGGAGGTTGAACTCTAACTATTCACCTAATTGCTAGGCCTGAATTAGTTAGAAAGCTGGAAGTTACCTAAGCTTCAACCATGATTCCTCACTGGTGAAGTTCTTCATCAGATCTGGATTTGTCAATTCAGCAAAGCAGATCCACTCCTCAGCTAGTTCTCCTCAGGATCTAGAAGTAAACTTCCTCAATACATCTTCAAGATTCCATCGTAAACCTTCGCAATCCCAACCTTAGGAATTTAGAAATCCATCGACATTGGTTCTCTCGAAGGAATTTGGAAAGACATGGATGAGAGAGTTTAGAGAGCGAAAGGAATTAGAGAGATTGGAAATGGAAAATGAATTGTATTCTATGTACTCTGTTCTCTGTTGTTGTTACAGAGTATGTACAAGTATATATATAGGCATCTACCTAACTAACTAACTTAACTAATCACTAAGAAAGCTAAGTTAATAATTAACTAACTAACTAATTACATAATTACGGAATAACTAACTAATTACAACTCAGCTCTTAACAAATTATAGTTCAGCATTAGCTAATTACAGTTCAACATTAACTAATAACAGCTCAGCACTTAAATTACAAAGGTACAAAAGTAAGAGAGAAGGAAGTAGGAACAGCACTGGTGCCGAGTGTCTTTTTGGAGGGAACATTCGGTGCTTAAATGACTGCCTTCACGCTTGAGCGTGAAGGACTCTCGCTTGAGCGTAAAAAGTTCTCGCTTGAGCGAGCTCGAAGTATGCACTACAGTATCGCTTTCTTAGCTTAAGCGTGATGGAGAAGCTTGGGCGAGAGTGATATTTTGGAGTCACGCTTGAGCGTGAGCTTGCTCGCTTGAGTGCTATGGATTATTCAATCAGCATTCTGAAGTTGACGTATTTTTCAATTGGTGCTTTTAAAGTCTCGCTCGGGTTCTTCATACGATATTCTATTCCCTTTTTCAGTTGGTGTCTTAAAGCATTTCCCAGTCGGCCTTTTATGAAATCTCACTCAGCTTTTTTGGAATTTCACTCGGATTTTCCTTCTTAGCTTGAACGCAACCTGTTCCTGCACTAATAAACACATAACTGCCTAGCATTTTTACGCTGGCTGCTTAGTGAAAATATAAATAATCATAAACTCTTAACTATTCAATGTTTTTAATCATTTTCTTACATAAATTAAACTCTTTTAAAATAATTAAATAAAATATGAATTATTAACAATTTATTAAATAATAAGGCCAAACTAATCACTAAACAATGAATTAAGTCAAATAAAAGGCATAATAATTAAGTCTTTTCAAGATTTATCAATATGACGATATGAGAAAAGGCTCGGTAAAACATGCAAATGCACTTACAACAGACGCATGCATTGCCTAAGATATAAATATAAATATACATATACCTCTGGGGTCATGCCCCAACTGTTACCATTATCTATATCTCATAATTGACCCATTTATTCACCTATTAGTATTAATCCGACATCACCATCATCAGTGTATATTATTCAAATTCAATTCCTTTGGTACTCACCAAATCATCACTTATGTACTATTACATAGGTTCACTATTTATGCATTCACGACTATCCCATACATAACCAGAATCACTAAATCATCAATCTCATCATATACAATTTATTCATTACATTACAATTCACAAATGATTCCGGCCAAGGCACTTCCACTACCACTATTTACCTTCCTGAAACTTTGATTTAAAATCCGAACTCATCCCATGGCAACCTGCATCACAATGCTAAAAAGGAGACCACATGGGAGAGTGAGTTATGCATTCAAAATGACGAATATAATATATTGTGATTATGTGTACATGCATACAATCATCATGTGTGCTTTGCTATAAAATCATTAATTCATCATTCAATCATCATCACATTGATATAATAGGTATACCACCCTCATGAAACGTATTTCACAACATAAGCAAGCACAAGCACATACACAATCACATTGCCACTTATCAACAAGGGCATTCACAATCATTATCATCATCTTATTAAATCTTTATTCCATTCCTCCTCACAAGGGGTCTTTTATCTCTCGTGGTCATCCCATCTCAAATGCTATGCTCTTATGGCTAATGCATATGTCAACTGTTTAATGCATATGCAATGGATCCATTTCATTTCATCAGGTGATCGCAACCACCATATCATTCATTCACATGGGTTTTCCGCCTCGAAAGGGGTACTCCCTCTAGCAGCCTTGCAAGGTGCTTTCTCGTGATCACAACCACGTTTAACAATTCATAATGGTTTCCTACCTTGCAAAGGGTACTCCCGCCTCGTGATCGCAACCACGGGCATTATAGGAACTCGCAAGCCTTTTTTCTTTTTAACATCCAGGTGATCGCAACCACCGGCTCAATATGATATCATCATTAAGTTGGTTTCCCACCTCGCAAGTGGTACTCCCCTCATAGAATCCCCCAGGATCTTTCATCACTGTGATCGCAACCACACATTCAATGTTATGCCATGCCATGAATGCAAAATGCAATAATGCATATGCCAATCAACCTCGCAAGGGTATCTCACCCTCTCAATTAGGGGTATCTTATATATATATTTGGTTTCTATTATCGTTGGCATACAATCAACCATAAGGCCCCTCAAGGCTCAACATTTACATTTTCATAAATCCATACATGGCATTCATAGCATATCAATCATCATAACATTTATCCACGCATGGAAACCAACAATATATTTTAAACATACATTCAGTAATCATCATTGCATCTCATACATACAAGTCAATACTTGTATTAATCATATTAGCACCATACTCATCTAAAATAACAAACACTGTGTATTCAAGGGTATGTTCAACAACAACGTCCCTTATCATTCAACATTATCATTCATCATTCATTTTTATTCATCATTAACACTTTTTCAAATTCATTGAGTTATAACAACTCATTGTTATTCAATTGTCCCCTTATTAGTTCCATCGTCAACCAAGGTATGTCATACAATCACATCATTTACTTCTCATCAAGATTCATAATATATCAATAGAGGGGAAGCATACATGTTTCCGTAACATAGCATAGACATATACATAGCTTTCCAAGGCCTTGAGCCATTCTCCAATCACCACTAAGACACACCACACATATACCTTTAGTGAATTCGTTCGTTTTTCCATAATAATAGAGGTTTTGGGCAACAATGAGCCCGTGATAACTTTCAACATTGGGACATGAGAAGAGTTCATTTCTAGTCTTAAAAATAGAGGGACATGTCATAAATATCACCTATTAGTCCCAATTTGACCACCACAAAAAATTGGGTTCAAAACCCTCTTAAACTTGTATTTTTCAATGCAATAGGTTCGGTATTTTACACGTAATGAGAGTTAGAAAACTCCAATTAAAGTGAGCCCCATTCTCGCCACTCCGTAAGACAATTATCTACAACTTTCATGAAGAAGTCGGAGGCCAAAATGTCATTAAGATGCCCAAACGGGCCCAAAAATAGTAAAGAAGGCTTATCGTGCAGTCCTGTCGTAATCGATTACGCCACTCCTGTAATCGATTACGGTAATCCATTACGCTAATCATGTAATCGATTACACCTAAAACAACACGTCTATAATTGATTACGCTCACCCTCGTAATCGATTACGACACACCAGAATGCAGAAATTATGCAGAAAATGCATAATTTATGGACTTCCAACCCCTTTAACTTTTTCATATCAACTCCAAATGCTACCAAATTTTGACACCAACTAAATTACACCATTTGTGACGCGTGGCCATCGGCCTCACTCAAAAATCCTTTAAAATGAATGAATTATGCATATAAATGTGTTTTACCCATTTAGAGGCACTTTTGTGCAACTCAAGGGCCTATTCTCAATGGAACTGGCCCATTCCTATTTCTACAAGTCATATACATATAAAGGCTATTGGAACTATCAGATGCCATCTAAATCACATAACACACAATTTGACTCTATGAGTTCCTCGATTATGCATTATCTTTCAACCTTATCATCAACACCATCGTAATGGCTATCACATTTAATGCCAAACATCCACATAAATTCTCAATTCACAAACATATGCTTCATCCCCTCAAGGATGGTTTATCAACAACACATCATTCCCTCCAAGGGATAGCTAACCATTCATCATCATCACATATATATATCATCATTAATAGTCAATAATTTCCATTCATATTATTTCACTATAAACATGGCAAGGCAAGCATGAGTATCATGATATACAATAATCATCAATTATATAACTCATGTAATTTGAATGTAAAATCCTCTCCTACCTCGAGGGAAGAGCCGAAATCCAAATACACGCTCTGAATGCTCTGCCATATAATCCGGAATGCAATCTACATACCATATACATATGCATTCACACAATCAATAACCATCATAATTCTAAACATTTGCTAGCTTATCATAAAGCTCAACATCAAGTCCTAAACTTACTAAAACACCAATTCATACCATTGTGTTAGGCTTCGGGAATTCCTTTCCCAAAACCAAGATTCTCTAGATCTCAAAGGGCCAACTACGTCCAACGACATCAATATCACTCTCATCATTCGTAATGTGTTCCTTATTACTCAAAGTATCCATTTCCCATTCAAGTTCATCATGAGCCACTTGGCTCCTATCAAACCATTATCCATCAACAATCCCATATCGCACACCAATGGTCTAAGACCCCATCGAGACACATGCTCATTTCACTAACCCCTCACATTCACCATGGCTTTGGTGTTCATATTCACTATTTCATACTTATATTAACACCTACATTGGGTATTTTCTACCCACATTCAATTCAACCTTCCTAACCATAATGCATATATTCCCTCAAATTCTTAGGACAAGAGTTTTCATCAAAACTCAACAACCATTATCAAGATTCGTCAATTCATCATCAATGGCTATCTCTCATCATTAACATCATTCTCTAACATCATTAAACTTACACTCTACTTACATTTTACATTTTCCCCCAATATATTAAAGTTAGGGTTCCATCAAAACCCAACCATCACCACAAATAATCAATTCCAATCTTCCTAAGACCCATTCTAAAGCATAAATCATTAATACCTATCAATTGGCCAAAAGCCCCAAATTCCTAAACCTAAGGTTTTCACCAATAATCAACAATCATCAATTTCACCCATTTATATACATCATCTCAAGCACTCATGAGCTAACAACATATCACTCAAACCCTTAACAACCATAACAACAATCGCCAATGGTTTCATAAGCTAGGATTTGGCCCAAGCCATTTTCCATCAAAACAACACCCAATCTCCCATCACAATACTTAAATAGGCTCAAAACCATAAACTAAAGCCATAGGTGTTCAAGATCATACCTCTTTCTCCAAGCTCAAACCCCAAAACGAAAATGAGATAAAGAGAAGAAGAGATGAGCCAAGCTTTGCTCCAAGTGCCTTCCTTGCCTCATGATTCCATTAGATCCCAAGCTTTTTGGATAAAAAATGATTTATGGAGGGAAAAAGGGAGTGAACGGTTTTGGAGAAGAAGAATGGAGGGAGAGGAAGAAAAGGAAAGTGAATGAAAGAAAGGGAGAGAGGTCAACGTGAGAAATGAGAGAAAAAAGAGGTTTTGTGTTTTAATTTTAATTCACCACTTAAAATTCTCCATTTCAAATCAAACAGGATCTCCGCTCGGGCTCAATACTAAATCCAAAAACTATTCTGAATATAGATTCGGATTCCCAATAATGTTCTTAATAGCCCTGACCAATGGCATCTCAATCGGAGATTCTTGGTCCGACACCTATATCTTCACCAGGTATAATTTAACTCTTAAATCCCCAATAAATTATAAATAATCCTTAGAAATCTTAATTTAATTACTTCAATATTTTTGGGATACTTACTAACCCATTTATAATTATTTAATATTTATTCCTCCTATTTAATCATTTTTATAAAATTCGGGATGTTACAATCCACCCCACCTAAAAGAAATTTCGTCCTCGAAATTTGATATCAGCATATACCATAAGGCCACACTTTGGGCCGCACATCGGCAAGGTTCAATGACACCATAAAATAACGTTGGACTTCCCAAAGTCCATCAAGACATGTTTATCATCATTTCTTTTCCCCAAATGTAAAATTTTATACATTTCAAAATGTGCTACATATCTTCGATCACAACTCATCCAACATAGTTTATATGTTTATACTCAGTACGACCAGATAGGCTCAGTACATTCACCATAAGCAGTTACAACCTTACACCTGCCCGGCCTATGTGTTGCTGCATCCGACATACAGGAAGGCGTCCCAGTCCCGTAGTGGTTACCACAAACACATAAAGTCGACGCATAAGTGCATGTTGCCACAATGCCTATGGCATGTAAGGCCTTATCGGGACTAGTACTTCTTATTCCCATTGCTCACATCGGTCACTCATACTTAAATATCCTCAATTCATGAGACTTGGTGAATATTCACACAAGTCCATAATCAATATATTCATATCTCATCGTCATTCTACAACTAATTTAGCATCCATCATGCCACACTAATCATCATTCTTAATTAACATTGCCATGTATTGGTGTACCAACCATAGATTTTCAATCATTACGGGGTAAATACCGCATCATCGGGCCTCATCCATCCCAAAGTCATGGTCAAATCATCTAATAATCCTTTGTCTCATTCATACATCGTTGGCTATATATCGATTCAAGCCTAAACGAGCTACTAAACTCGTAGGAAGTATGCAACTTTGAGGTCAAAATAGGGTTCTTAACCGCATACTAGGCTTTCACATTAGGGATTCTTCTCACAATTCAAAATCAAAGTTCGTAACTTGGTCATACATCACATATCGTATCACTTCATTATGTGATTTCTATCATCAATATGTCATCTTTCAAATTAAACGGGAAGTAATGACATGATTAAGTTTTCCATCTACCGACTCACAATCACGCATGTCATCCCTATATCCTACCATAATTCTCAATTAATTCCCTGATCACAACGTCAAAGGTATACAATGTAGCCTAAGGTCATACCATAGGATCAAGTGCATCATAGCCAATAAGAACAATACCCCAAATTCAACATTATTATTCATCAATCATCAGGGGTTACATTCATCATTTGTATTCTAATTCATGTCGGCTCTATCCTCAACAACGTATTCCACAATTAATTCATTATGGCTCAATTATTCATAAGATTCGATCAATCACTAGACTTAGAATGTCTAAGGGTTACCTAGTACCCATTGTGGAATACTCTCACAACACACAAACATCATTAGACATGGCTCATAAAAATTTCATTGAGCCTAGACCGCCATAGGGTCTATCCCATAAAGTTTGATCATACAATATCGCATTAATTCATCCGGAGTTACCACACCTAGTGGGTTATAATCAGATCAATCATTCACTTGGTTCACAAATATGAAACCGAATCATAACCCCAATCTAGTGAATCATAATTTCACATTCAATCATTTTATCACTTATTCATGTTCTCAATCTAAGGAGACATAGTAGGTCACTTGCATTATAAAATACAAGATTCTCATGCCAAAGGATATGAAATCCATCTTTCACAAATAACATAATTAATCCTTTTAATTCATCTTTCAACAATAACATAATCAATCATTTCGTTCCACGAATACTCATGTTAGGGAATTCTTTCACTACCATTTATTCAATCAATTCACATGAACCACTCACATTCAATAAGCATACTTTGGCCAGGAGCCATAAGCGTAACTCATACAAGAGACCTAATCATATGATTCAATTCCAATATATCTATCAAGATCTTAACATATATGGTCTACCACCATCCCAATTCTCATTTAATATCTCCTATCCGTGATCAACATACGGCATAGGTCCATCATCAAATTAATACATATTTAACATATCATATCCATGATCACACATGGTATAAATTCATCATCAATTCAGGTCATACTCAACATATACACATCAATGCATAATCATAATATATTCGTCAATGGAAGGTAATAGGGTAAGAAACTTGGCCGGTCTTACACAAAAGAAACACATTAATCACATCAAGGAAATTCGTTCACACATATTTAATTTCATGATTCATTCATGATTATCAATGAGAAACTAGGCTCTACCAACGCATCACACATCCTTGACAACAAATTAGGCACATTTCCATAAACATTAACCATGGCCCATTATCAATAATCCACAAAGAATCCAGAAAGGGTAAGCAATGCCCTAATAGTTAATTTATAACTCCTATTTAATTAATCAGTCACAAATCCTTATAGGGCAACCAATATTTTGATACGATATCATTCACTAGGCAATGATCCCCCTTAAATCCATGTTAAGGAACCAAATCCGAACAATGAGCATCTAGCTCTAATTATCACCAAAACCTTTCAATCTTGAGTAACCATGCTCTAATCGACCATAATATCAATTTAATACAGAGCAACCATGCTCAGACAATGACCAATAGCTTCAATACAACCAAACATGTTCTAGCAAAATCAACAACATTTATACAGAGCAGACCACGCTCTGATACCACCTTTTGTAACACCCCCGATTTTCCGAACTCGAATTCCGATGTGATCAACATAATGATTAATAAAATACGAGTAAATTTTTCGCGTTCTAAAGTAAGTCCGATGTCACACCGAAACCTGAATCACAGAAAACCGAAAAGTACGAATTAATAAGATATGACTGGATCGATAACTAACTTGCCCATAACGGTATACCAAAAATAATAGAGTTTACAGCGGAAGAAGAATGTGTATACCGGGCATACGCCTAGTCTCATATATGACGATATGAGAAAAGGCTCGGTAAAGCATGCAAATGCACTTACAACAGACGCATGCATTGCCTAAGATATAAATATAAATATACATATACCTCCGGGGTCATGCCCCAACTATTACCATTATCTATATCTCATAATTGACCCATTTATTCACCTATTAGTATTAATCCGACATCACCATCATCAGTGTATATTATTCAAATTCAATTCCTTTGGTACTCACCAAATCATCACTTATGTACTATTACATAGGTTCACTATTTATGCATTCACGACTATCCCATACATAACCAGAATCACTAAATCATCAATCTCATCATATACAATTTATTCATTACATTACAATTCACAAATGATTCCAGCCAAGGCACTTCCACTACCACTATTTACCTTCCTGAAACTTTGATTTAAAATCCGAACTCATCCCATGGCAACCTGCATCACAATGCTAAAAAGGAGACCACATGGGAGAGTGAGTTATGCATTCAAAATGACGAATATAATATATTGTGATTATGTGTACATGCATACAATCATCATGTGTGCTTTGCTATAAAATCATTAATTCATCATTCAATCATCATCACATTGATATAATAGGTATACCACCCTCATGAAACGTATTTCACAACATAAGCAAGCACAAGCACATACACAATCACATTGCCACTTATCAACAAGGGCATTCACAATCATTATCATCATCTTATTAAATCTTTATTCCATTCCTCCTCACAAGGGGTCTTTTATCTCTCGTGGTCATCCCATCTCAAATGCTATGCTCTTATGGCTAATGCATATGTCAACTGTTTAATGCATATGCAATGGATCCATTTCATTTCATCAGGTGATCGCAACCACCATATCATTCATTCACATGGGTTTTCCGCCTCAAAAGGGGTACTCCCTCTAGCAGCCTCGCAAGGTGCTTTCTCGTGATCACAACCACGTTTAACAATTCATAATGGTTTCCTACCTTGCAAAGGGTACTCCCGCCTCGTGATCGCAACCACGGGCATTATAGGAACTCGCAAGCCTTTTTTCTTTTTAACATCCAGGTGATCGCAACCACCGGCTCAATATGATATCATCATTAAGTTGGTTTCCCACCTCGCAAGTGGTACTCCCCTCATAGAATCCCCCAGGATCTTTCATCACTGTGATCGCAACCACACATTCAATGTTATGCCATGCCATGAATGCAAAATGCAATAATGCATATGCCAATCAACCTCGCAAGGGTATCTCACCCTCTCAATTAGGGGTATCTTATATATATATTTAGTTTCTATTATCGTTGGCATACAATCAACCATAAGGCCCCTCAAGGCTCAACATTTACATTTTCATAAATCCATACATGGCATTCATAGCATATCAATCATCATAACATTTATCCACGCATGGAAACCAACAATATATTTTAAACATACATTCAGTAATCATCATTGTATCTCATACATACAAGTCAATACTTGTATTAATCATATTAGCACCATACTCATCTAAAATAACAAACACTGTGTATTCAAGGGTATGTTCAACAACAACGTCCCTTATCATTCAACATTATCATTCATCATTCATTTTTATTCATCATTAACACTTTTTCAAATTCATTGAGTTATAACAACTCATTGTTATTCAATTGTCCCCTTATTAGTTCCATCGTCAACCAAGGTATGTCATACAATCACATCATTTACTTCTCATCAAGATTCATAATATATCAATAGAGGGGAAGCATACATGTTTCCGTAACATAGCATAGACATATACATAGCTTTCCAAGGCCTTGAGCCATTCTCCAATCACCACTAAGACACACCACACATATACCTTTAGTGAATTCGTTCGTTTTTCCATAATAATAGAGGTTTGGGGAAACAATGAGCCTGTGATAACTTTCAACATTGGGACATGAGAAGAGTTCATTTCTAGTCTTAAAAATAGAGGGACATGTCATAAATATCACCTATTAGTCCCAATTTGACCACCACAAAAAGTTGGGTTCAAAACCCTCTTAAACTTGTATTTTTCAATGCAATAGGTTTGGTATTTTACGCCTAATGAGAGTTAGAAAACTCCAATTAAAGTGAGCCCAATTCTCACACCTCCGTAAGACAATTATCTCCAACTTTCATGAAGAAGTCGGAGGCCAAAAATGTCATTAAGATGCCCAAACGGGCCTAAAAATAGTAAAGGAGGCTTATCGGGCAGTCCTGTCGTAATCGATTACGCCACTCCTGTAATCGATTACGGTAATCCATTATGCTAATCATGTAATCGATTAAACCTAAAACAGCACATCTATAATTGATTGTGCTCACCCTCGTAATCGATTACAACACACCAGAATGCAGAAATTATACAGAAAATGCATAATTTATGGACTTCCAACCCCTCTAACTTTTCATATCAACTCCAAATGCTACCAAATTTTGACACCAACTAAATTACACCATTTGTGACGCGTGGCCACCGGCCTAACTTAAAAATCCTTTAAAATGAATGACTTATGTGCATAAATGTGTTTTACCCATTTAGAGGTACTTTTGTGCAACTCAAGGGCCTATTCTCAATGGAACTGGCCCATTCCTATTTCTACAAGTCATAGACTAAATATAAAGGCTATTGAAACTATCACATGCCATCAAAATCACATAACACACAATTTGACTCTATGAGTTCCTCGATTATGCATTATCTTTCAACCTTATCATCAATACCATCGCAATGGCTATCACATTTAATGCCAAACATCCACATAAATTCTCAATTCACAAACATATGCTGCATCCCCTCAAGGATGGTTTATCAACAACACATCATTCCCTCCAAGGGATAGCTAACCATTCATCATCATCACATATATATATATATATATCATCATTACTAGTCAATAATTGCTATTCACATCATTTCACTATAAAATGGCAAGGCAAGCATGCGTATCATGACATACAATAATCGTCAATTATATAACTCATGCAATTTGAATGTAAACTCCTCTCCTACCTCGAGGGAAGAGCCGAAATCCGAATGCACGCTCCGAATGCTCTGCCATATAATCCGGAATGCAATCTACATACCATATACATATGCATTCACACAATCAATAACCATCATAATTCTAAACATTTGCTAGCTTATCATAAAGCTCAACATCAAGTCCTAAACTTACTAAAACACCAATTTATACCATTGTGCTAGGCTTCGGGAATTCCTTTCCCAAAACCAAGATTCTCTAGATCTCAAAGGGCCAACTACGTCCAACGACATCAATATCACTCTCATCATTCGTAATGTGTTCCTTATTACTCAAACTATCCATTTCCCATTCAAGTTCATCATGAGCCACTTGGCTCCTATCAAACCATTATCCATCAACAATCCCATATCGCACACCAATGGTCTAAGACCCCATCGAGACACATGCTCATTTCCCTAACCCCTCACATTTACCATGGCTTTGGTGTTCATATTCACTATTTCATACTCATATTAACACCTACATTGGGTATTTTCTACCCACATTCAATTCAACCTTCCTAACCACAATGCATATATTCCCTCAAATTCTTAAGACTAGAGTTTTCATCAAAACTCAACAACCATTATCAAGATTCGTCAATTCATCATCAATGGCTATCTCTCATCATTAACATCATTCTCTAACATCATTAAACTAACACTCTACTTACATTTTACATTTTCCCCCAATATATTAAAGTTAGGGTTCCATCAAAACCCAACCATCACCATAAATAATCAATTCCAATCTTTCCAAGACCCATTCTAAAGCATAAATCATTAATACCTATCAATTGGCCAAAAGCCCTAAATTCTTAAACCTAAGGTTTTCACCAATAATCAATAATCATCAATTTCACCCATTTATATGCATCATCTCAAGCACTCATGAGCTAACAACATATCACTCAAACCCTTAACAACCATAACAACAATCGCCAATGGTTTCATAAGCTAGGGTTTGGTTCCCCAAGCCATTTTCCATCAAAACAACACCCAATCTCCCATCACAATACTTAAATAGGCTCAAAACCATAAACTAAAGCCATAGGTGTTCAAGATCATACGTCTTTCTCCAAGCTCAAACCCCAAAACGAAAATGAGATAAAGAGAAGAAGAGATGAGCCAAGCTTTGCTCCAAGTGCCTTCCTTGCCTCATGATTCCATTAGATCCCAAGCTTTTTGGATAAAAAATGATTTATGGAGGGAAAGAGGGAGTGAACGGTTTTGGAGAAGAAGAATGGAGGGAGAGGAAGAAAAGGAAAGTGAATGAAAGAAAGGGAGAGAGGTCAACGTGAGAAATGAGAGAAAAAAGAGGTTTTGTGTTTTAATTTTAATTCACCACTTAAAATTCTCCGTTTCAAATCAAACAGGATCTCCGTTCGGGCTCAATAATAAATCTAAAAATTATTCTGAATATAGATTCGGATTCCCAATAATATTCTTAATAGCCCTGACCAATGGCATCTCAATCGGAGATACTTGGTCTGACACCTATATCTTCACCGGGTATAATTTAACTCTTAAAGCCCCAATAAATTATAAATAATCCTCATAAATCTCAATTTAATTATTTCAATATTTTTGGGACACTTATTAACCCATTCATAATTATTTAATATTTATTCCTCCTATTTAATCATTTTTATAAAATTCAGGATGTTACAATCCACCCCACCTAAAAGAAATTTCGTCCTCGAAATTTGATATCGGCATATACCATAAGGCCACACTTTGGGCCGCACATTGGCAAGGTTCAATGACACCATAAAATAACGTTGGACTTCCCAAAGTCCATCAAGACATGTTTATCATCATTTCTTTTCCCCAAATGTAAAATTTTCTACATTTCAAAATGTGTTACATATCTTCGATCACAACTCATCCAACATAGTTTATATGTTCATACTCAGTACGACCAGATAGGCTCAGTACATTCACCATAAGCAGTTACAACCTTACACCTGCCCGGCCTATGTGTTGCTGCATCCTACATACAGGAAGGCATCCCAATCCCGTAGTGGTTACCACAAACACATAAAGTCGGCGCATAAGTGCATGTTGCCACAACGCTTATGGCATGTAAGGCCATATCGGGACCAGTACTTCGTATTCCCATTGCTCACATCGGTCACTCATACTCAAATATCCTCAATTCACATAAGACTTGGTGAATATTCACACAAGTCCATAATCAATATATTCATATCTCATCGTCATTCTACAACTAATTTGGCATCCATCATGCCACACCAATCATCATTCTTAATTAACATTGCCATGTGTTGGTGTACCAACCATAGATTTTCAATCATTACGGGGTAAATACCGCATCATCGGGCCTCATCCATCCCGAAGTCATGGTCAAATCATCTAATAATCCTTTATCTCATTCATACATCGTTGGCTATATATCGATTCAAGCCTAAACGAGCTACTAAACTCGTAGGAAGTATGCAACTTTGAGGTCAAAATAGGGTTCTTAACCGCATACTAGGCTTTCACATTAGGGATTCTTCTCACAATTCAAAATCAAAGTTTGTAACTCGGTCATACATCACATATCGTATCACTTCATTATGTGATTTCTATCACCAATATGTCATCTTTCAAATTAAACGGGAAGTAATGACATGATTAAGTTTTCCATCTACCGACTCACAATCACGCATGTCATCCCTATATCCTACCATAATTCTCAATTAATTCCCTGATCACAACGTCAAATGTAGCCTAAGGTCATGCCATAGGATCAAGTGCATCATAGCCAATACCAACAATACCCCAAATTCAACATTATTATTCATCAATCATCAGGGGTTACATTCATTATTTGTATTCTATTTCATGTCGGCTCTATCCTCAACAACGTATTTCACAATTAATTCGTTATGGCTCAACTATTCACAAGATTCGATCAATCACTAGACTTAAAAAGTCTAAGGGTTACCTAGTACCCATTGTGGAATACTCTCACAACACACAAACATCATTAGACATGGCTCATAAAAATATCATGGAGCCTAGACCGCCATAGGGTCTATCCCATAAAGTTTGATCATACAAGATCGCATCAATTCATCCGGAGTTACCACACCTAGTGGGTTATAATCAGATCAATCATTCACTTGGTTCACAAATATGAAACCGAATCATAACCCCAATCTAGTGAATCATAATTTCACATTCAATCATTTTATCACTTATTCATGTTCTCAATCTAAGGAGACATAGTAGGTTACTTGCATTATAAAATACAAGATTCTCATGCCAAAGGATATGAAATCCATCTTTCACAAATAGCATAATTAGTCCTTTTAATTCATCTTTCAACAATAACATAATCAATCGTTTCGTTCCACGAATACTCATGTTAGGGAATTCTTTCACTACCATTTATTCAATCAATTCACATGAACCACTCACATTTAATAAGCATACTTTGGCCAGGAGCCATAAGCGCAACTCATACAAGAGACCTAATCACATGATTCAATTCCAATATATCTATCAAGATCTTAACATATATGGTCTACCACCATCCCAATTCTTATTTAATATCTCTTATCTGTGATCAACATACGGCATAGGTCCATCATCAAATCAATACATATTTAACATATCATATCCATGATCACATATGGTACAAATTCATCATCAATTCAGGTCATACTCAACATATACACATCAATGCATAATCATAATATATTCGTCAATGGAAGGTAATAGGGTAAGGAACTTGGCCGGTCTTACACAAAAGAAACACATTAATCACATCAAGGAAATTCGTTCACACATATTTAATTTCATGATTCATTCATGATTATCAATGAGCAACTAGGCTCTACTAGTTGGACAGTTTATGATGAATTTGTAACCAGTAGGGCGTAACCCATTAATGTTGTATGTGGTTTATGTTGTGTCGTTGATGTTCATTTGAAATTTTGGTTATGGTGTTTCGTATTGTCTCTGGTTGCATGTCTGCGTGTGGTGTTTCATTCTTCACGTATCTTTGTGTATTCAGGGACAAATACGAAATGCTGTCAAAATTTCAAATGAACATCAACGACACAAGATAGACCACATACAACATCGATGGGTTACAGATGGTTGCATATTCATCCTGAATGGGATAGGGCCCCACCCACTTGTAACATCAAAGAGATATAGAGTGATTCACGAATGATAGTCACACAATGATTAAATTAAAGTAACAAAAATTGTGCTTATTAGATATTATGAATGGAGGTACCGGAAAATCGACGATGGATGTACAACCGGCTATATCGCAGTGAGTGAGTGACTGAGGAGTTTATGATAGGGCTGTTGGAGTTTATTTCGTTCGCTATGACAAACAGGCCTGGATTTGAAGCGACTCAGAAGATTCGTTGTTCGTGCTCAAGGTGCAAATGCATGAGTTTTGAATATGCGAATGATGTCATGTGCCACCTAACTGAGAAGGGATTCATGGAAACATACCACTGCTGGTACAACCATGGTGAGTAGTTACCGCCCAGGCCATTAAGCGTAACCGTGCAACAATCTTACTACGAGGTCGAAGGAAACAGGGATACGTACAACAACATGGAGCAGATGGTGATGGATCATATTGGACCCTCCACCGAGCGTATGCTAGAACATGATGACCAACCAGGGAATGAGGATGACAATGTAGAGGAGGATCCTAATCCGGAGGTGAAGTGTTTTTATGATTTGTTAGCGGCGGCTCAGACTCCATTGTGGGACGGGTGTGAGAGTTACACTGAATTATCCGCCTCCCTAGCTGCTTTAAGCCTAAAGGCAGATTATAATCTTTCAGAAGGTTGTTTTAATATGATGGTTGATCTGATGGGTTCCACCGTGCCTAGTAATCATGAATGCCATCAAACCTGTACCATGCTAAGAAAAGCGTGGCAAACCTAGGGTTGGGTTGTGTGAAGATAGAGTGTTGCATTGGCGGGTGTATGCTATTTAGAAATGAGTTTGCAGACAAGAGTGTCACAAAATGTGTACATTGTAATGAGGAATGCTACAAAACTGTTAAAAAGAGAGAGAAGGTAGCTAGGACGGCCAGGAAGAAAATGTGGTACTTCCCCATAACACCGTGTCTTCAACACCTGTACGCCTCATTGTCCATGGCAAAACACATGCGTTGGCATGCTCTGAACCAAACACAGGAGGGGTTTCTTTGCCATCATTCTGACGGGAAAGCATGGAAGTGTTTGGATAAGCTATATCCGGACTTTTCTGTCGAGCCACGCAATGTAAGACTTGGCTTATGTACTGATGGGTTTAACCCGTTCGGTTAATACGGAAAAGCTTACTCTTGTTGGTCAGTCATATTGACCCCATACAATCTGCCTCCTGATATGTGTATGAAGAGGGAGGTCATGTTTCTATCTGTCCTGGTTCTAGGACCCAAAAATCCAAAGGTGAACATAGACGTATTTTTGTAACCTTTGATTGAAGAATTATCATAATTATGGGATGTCGGGGTAATGACATATGATGCGTCTTTGAAGAACAATTTCATGATGCGGGCAGTTTTGATGTGGACAATTAACAACTTCCCAGCCTATGGTATGCCTTCTGGATGGTCAACATCTAGGAAGCTTGCTTGCCCTGTATGCATGGAATGTACTGCGGGGGGAATCACTCCCAGTTAGTAGCAAGACAAGTTTCTTTGACTGTCATAGAAAGTTTCTACCGTTGGATCACCCGTTCAGGAGAAACAAAACTGTTTTTAAGAAGAACAAGGTTTTCAATGAACCTCCACCCCGTAGGTTATCCGATGCACGGGTTTGGCAGAGAGTCGAAGAGTTTCTGTACATCTGGGATAAAAATGTTAAGGAGTTTATGGGTTATGGGAAGGAACACCACTGGGTGAAGCAGAGTATCTTGTAGGATTTGTCATATTGGAAATACTTGTTGTTAAGACACAACATTGATGTCATGCACATTGAATAAAATATTTTCATGAATATTTTTGATACTGTGATGGACATCAAAGGGAGAACAAAGGACAACGAGAAGAGTCATCTAGAACTTCTGATTTGGTGTTCTAGGAAGGAGTTGGAATTGAGGGATACGGGACATGGAAGAATGTTGAAACCCCATGCAAAATATGTTTTAACTAGACCTCAACAGATTGTTGTGTGTGTTTGGATGAATGGGTTGACCCTGCCTGACGGATTCGCTTCTAACTTAAGTAGATGTGTCAACGTGAAGGAGGGCAGGGTGTTTGGCATGAAAAGTCATGATTGACATGTGTTTATGCAACAACCATTCCTGTACATGTTTCATTCCTTACCGAAGCCTATTTGGAAACCGTTAGTTGAGTTGAGTCACTTCTTTAAGGAGTTGACGGTAACTTCGTTGACTGTGGAGAAACTTCTGAAGATGGAAAAAATTATTCCGGTATTGATTTGTAAGTTGGAGCAGATTTTCCCACCAAGTTTCTTTGACTCGATGAAGCATCTTCCTATCCATCTACCATACGAGGCCTTAGTTGGTGGCCCGGTGCAGTATCGTTGGATGTATCCATTCGAAAGGTGAACGCCAAAACTCTTTAATTTTCTTGCAAACATTTCCTATAATAGTATTTTCTAACTTAACATTTGTTTATGTTGTTGAAGATTTTACGCTCTTTAAAAGACAAAGTGTCAAACAAAACATGCGTTGAAGCATCAATTTGCGAGGCATACTTAGTCGAAGAAATGACAACTTTTGCCTCTTTCTATTTTCGACGGAGATAGAAACTAGAATGAGTAGAATTCCCCGCAATCTTGGGGTGGCCACCCGCACAGGGTTGGATGATCAAATTTCAATTTTTAACTATCCTGGTCGTGCGGGGGGAAAGGTCACAAAATGTTAAATTGATGAGAAAGATCAAAAAACGGCTCACTTGTACATTCTTTTAAATTGCCCAGAAGTGGAACCCTTTCTTGAGTAAGTCACCAACTTATATGTTACATTCTAAAGTTGTGTTTTATAGTATCTAAATTTTTTTCCTTTAAATAGCTTATATACAGATATGCTAAAACTTGAGCAAAATGATTTAACTGATGACCAAATTCATAGTGAGGTGTCATCCAAGTTCATCGGTTGGTTCGTACAACACGTAAGACCCGCATACCATGTGTTTTTTATCTGTACTTTTAACGTTAGGTATTTAACGATGACCTATTTGTTATGTTGTACATAGATACAAGACCCTAACAACCATATTGAAGATCCTTTACTCCAAGCCTTTTCTTGGGGGCCGGTGAAAACTGTTAAAAAATGGCCCATTTACTACGTAAATGGCTACAAGTTTAACATTTTTCAATAGAGTGAAGGGATGCATACCCATAACTATGGGGTTTGTGTGAAAGGCACAGCTGGACAATTAGAGGAAGACTTTTATGGAGTGCTGACAGAGATTGTTGAAGTTTCTTTCTCCGGACGACTAAGAAGAGATATTGTTCTATTCAAATGTGATTGGTACGACAACACAATCGGTGTAGGAACAAAGTTTGACAACAACTACGGCTTAGTTGAGGTCAAGAAAAATGGTAGATATAAAGGGTTTGATCCCTTCATTTTTACCCAACAAGCCGAGCAGGTTTATTACACCGACTTCCCAAGAGGTCATCGGGACTGGTACGCAGTAATCAAGGCAAAGGCCCGAAGTCAGATCACTGATAATATCTTCGATGAGGTTAAAGATGCTTATCAACTTGCACCGAACGAGCTCAACGATAGTCATCTGTTATTCAACATTGATCCAGTGATAATGGATGAGACACTCGCCACAACAGGGGGTGAACACATTAATAAAGACCTTATCTCCCGATCAAAACGGTCTAGGGCTGATTTGGATACTGATGAACTTGTTAAAACAGATAGCCACAGTGACACTGAAACTGAGGGGGAATTTCAAACTGAAATAGACACAGAGTATGTAGTTGTTAAACATATTACATATCTTTAATATCCTATCATTCTAACATTTGTTTTTATGGTTTTATTCACAGATGACAGGACGTCGACTACCATTTAGTCGGGGTGGTGGCTCGAGGATCCCATTCTGTCTAGGGACTCCACCACCACAGTAGGGCACCACTCCACCACCACAGTATGGCACCAGTCCATCACCCCAACAGCCCACTCCTTCACCACCACAGCACACTACTCCTTCACCACAACAGACCACACCACAGCAGACCACCCCATACCAGACCACTTTACTTGGTGGCTTGGAGAACCCTGGCCTCAAGGAGACCCCACCTCCGACATCCCCCTACCCATGCTGGTCCCAGTGCCATCCGAAGATGAGTAAGTATACAATAATTCGATTTAACTTTCTTAGTCAGTGGCTATTTATTCAGACTTCTGTATGTAAAACTCACATAGTTGTAGGTTAATTGTATGGTAGTTTATTGTATGTTAGTTTATTTAGTACTTGTATACATTGAATTGTACTGGGAAATCTTTTGTTTGTAACAGGGCAATTGTTTAAACTTGGAAATGTTACAATTACAGGGGAGACTTTGCCGAAATTTTGGTAGCCTCCCCTTGTGTTTCCTATAATACTATTTATTTATAATTATTGGCTTCAAAGTTTCAGTTTTGTTGATAGTAGTCGCACTACCAAAGCGATTACTAAGGTGTTGAAGGCCCAATAGGATAGTCCATTCATCTCATGGACAGATGTTGGGAAGGTTATCCAAGATAGGTGGTTTGACACCTTCTCGGTAAGTTAACACTTTTTTTGTTGTGAATTTTAAAATATGATTTCATTATTACAACGTGATTATTAGATGGCAGAGGGTATGATTGATGAGATTAGGAAGGTCTTTGCCACAAAAACCTCCAAAATCATCAAGAGTACCCTTTGGAAGGTGAGGGACAAGGGCGAGCGCCCTCGTTGGATCCCCGAGGACCATTGGGACGAGATAGTCCTGAAGTGGAGCGATGTCTTGTTCCAGCAGGTGAGTGCTCAAAACAAGGCAAACAGAGCCGCCGATGCTGCAGCGTCAGTTTACACTGGGGGTAGCATTTCACCCTCGAGCACAAGAAACGATTTGTAAGTCTATTTATGTTAAACATTTTTATTATGATTAGTTTGACATGTTTAGGAATAATAACTCCAGTGCTTGTTGTCCACTATAGGAGTTGAAGGAGCACCGCAAGCCTTCTTTGTTTGAGGTCATTCAAATGACCAAGAAGAACAAAGCTGGTGCATGGGTAAACTAGAAGACTACAGATCTAGCGGTATTTACTTTTAACTTACACTTGCTTATAATTTACAAATCAGATTACTAATCCTATCAGTGTTTGAATTTATAGGAAGCGTATCAGGCCAGGAGGGCCGAGAAGGAGGCGGACTTGGTAGCTTCGACTTCTGAGGGGGAGGTTCCTCCCACCTTGTCTTGTTCCGACAACAACGCCATCTATATGGAGGCTGTTGGTAGCGTGAACAAGAAAAGGGGGATCTTTGGATTGGGTGGCGTCGGCGCGCAGTTGGCGAAAAAGGGGAAGACCTCTTCCTCCTCCTCTTCCTCTTCGTCTGGCCTTCCGACAGAAGTTTTTCAGGTAATTCAAAACCTGAACAACGAGCTACAGGAGGAGCAACGTCAGAGGCAGCATTTGGAGGAGCGGGCCGAGGCGGATCGACAGCGGACCGAGGAGCAGCACGCCGAGACTCGTCGAAAACTTGCTCAGCAGCAGGAGCTACTGATGCAGTTGACAGCGAGGCTACCTCCCCTCACTCTCGAGTCACCACCACCACCACCACAAGATCCCCCACCACCATGATTACCTTTTTATACTTTTTTATTATGTATAGACATTGTATATTTGATTTATACTTTTTATATTATATTCCATTCAGTATTTATGTCATTCTTCATTTATTATTTTATTATGTCAATATTAGATATCAGTAATTAAATTCAAAGAAAAACGCCTTATTGTGATTATTGCAAATACTTCAATCTATTTGATAATTAAATTTAATCCATCATTTGTGTTTTTAATAAAAATTTAATATTAAAATAAAAAATATTCAAAATTTAATTATCAAAATTTCTAGTTTAAAAAGCAAGTATTCAGCGAATAGAAAATATTATTCAAAATTTCTAGTTTAAAATTAAATTAATAAAACCTATAAATATTGAAGAGGTTTAAAAACTATTTTAAAAATGAAAATAATATTAGCGATGGCTAGGGGGCGTCGTTGTATGGTTACTAACAGCGACGGATAGATGGTGGTCGCTGTATTGTTAACATAGCGACGGGTTGGTCGCTATAAGTAACCATAGCGACAGCCTCACGTGGTCACTGTATGGTTACCCATAGCGACGGCGTTATGTGGTCGCTGTATGGTTACCCATAGCGACGACGTTATGTGGTCGCTGTATGGTTACCCATAGCGACGGCGTTACGGGGTCACTGTATGGTTACCCATAGCGATGGCGTTACATGGTCGCTATAAGTAATCATTATCGATGACGGCCGTTACCAATGCAGGGACCATATTAGCGACGGCAATATGGCGTCGAAAATGTAGCGACGGAAGTATTCGTTGTCGCTGTTCCGTCTACGACCATGGTTTTAGCGACGGTCGCTTTGCCGTCTGTCATAAAATAGCGATCGATTTTATCCGTCGCTAATAGTTTTTTTTTGTAGTGGTTTATGATATAAAATCGATCATTTGCTTATTGTTCTCAGCTACCTCATGCTAAAAGAAAGAACAACCCATAAAAAGAAAGAAAAAAGTTAAAATAAAAGTAGCATTCAATTCGTAAGAATAAATAAAATCAAGAAAAATTGAAAAGAAAAACTAAGCACCAAAGAAAAGAGCAACCCACACAAAAAGGAAGAAAGAAAAGTTAAAATAAAGGTGGCATTCAGTTTGTAAGAATAAATAAAATCAGGAAAAAATGAAAAGAAAAACTAAGCACTAAATGAGGAGATAAGAAACTCCCATCAACAAAAAAGAGTGTGGAAGGTTTATTAGGGAATATTAGAGAGAAAAAGTAGGAAATATACAAAGTAGAGTTACCAAACAATGGTAGTATAAAAAGGGCTAGAAGAAATTAACAATTAAGAACAAACTTATAGTAAAATTGAATAAGATGTAATTAAAGACTAAGGAAAAGTTGAAAAAAAGTTAATATTGATAAATGCCTCAGACTTAAAGATGGTAAAACTCATGTTAATGTTGAAAAAAGTTTATAGATTCAGCATGTAATTGAAAATGACTTGTTAAAGATAACTCCAAATTAGGATAATGAACGTTATATGAACGAAAAGACCAATATGAATTTAATAAGTAAAAATTAAAGAGTTAGGGAAAAAGAAATATACCACAATATATCTTGGTTCGATCACCTCCACTATGATCTATGTTCATTCTCTCAACACAAAGACCTAGGATTTCACTATTTCAAAGTCGGTTATAAGGTATCTAATTACAACTCTTTGGATCACTCATCTAAACCTTAATGCTACCTCACAACCAACTTTTACCCAAAGGTTTACAAGACTACTGAGGTCTCTCTGAAGAATAGTTATCTAACTTTCTCAGACCCTGGTTCTAATTACTCCTAATCTAAGAGCAAAGACGTAAAAGAAACTTCAGAGAAAGTAAAAAATTACAACTTAAAGCTTATGAGTAAGATAAGAATTTAAGAGAACAAAGGCAAATAACTCGAATTTGGTTTTTCTCCCTTAATGGAAGACTTTTCTATTTAACATAGCGTTTCAATTTATAGGGAAAACATCGTCGAATATGGAAGTAAATGTTTGCTGAAATAACTCAAGAATCTGAAATAATCTTATTTGCACTCACTGGTTCAAACCATAAGGGATATGGTTCGAACCATTTTAGTTTGAAACACCCATGGTTCACACCAGATCATATATGTTTCAAACCAATCCATGCTTGGTTTGAACCAATCCTCATAAGGACCATTTGTTCGAACCATTTTGAGTGTGGTTCGAACCAGACATGCATATTTTGATTTCTGGCACGTTTTCATATAAAACTTAGTTGTTTCTTTTTAATAAGTTATCACTTTCAAACCAAAATTAATTAATTTTGAGCTTAGATGACTTAAGAGCTCTCTTAAATTTATCTAATTCTCACTATAAACACTAAGGAAAGCTTTCAAGTCTATTGACTTCAAGTTCTAGATAAGCTCACAGAGTTTTGTTAAGTGTTGTTCATCCTTGTTTCTTATTTTCATTTGTCTTAGAGTGTAAGTATTCTTTATGTTTATCATTATCAAAACTTGTTTAACACATAAATCATAGTTAACGCTTCCTAAAATTGGAAGGACCGTGCCATATCCAATTCAGTTGCACTTTTATCAACATAGTAGATGGTATATTAGAAAGAGGATGAAAAAAGCATGGAACTTAGTGTGGTTTACTATAATCTAGACAATTTGGTTACAAAGAAATGGTTCCTTTTTTAAAAACGACAAAGTATGCTTGAATTGGTTGAAATTAGATTATGAACCTTGATTACAACTAACCTTCAGAATTTTCATTACTCTTTTTATGATTGGACAAAAATCCTAGACTGTGCTTGTCATGTCTTAGTTAATATGTTTAAGGATAAGTAGACCGATAGCAGTTGTATGTTGATGAGTTGGCATACTCCTTATAACCCTATAAAATAAAATATCTTTTGTCTTGACAAAAAAAATATGGTGAAAAAGTGAAATAGAATAATGATAAAAATAAGTAAATAATATACTTGATTAGGAGCTTCCACAACTTGTAACATCTTGAGCAAATGAAATCATTTACTTA
This sequence comes from Clitoria ternatea, assembly GCA_037962975.1. NCBI lineage: Eukaryota > Viridiplantae > Streptophyta > Magnoliopsida > Fabales > Fabaceae > Clitoria > Clitoria ternatea. The sequence continues at coordinate 17,022,589 of CM075670.1, read as the reverse complement.
GTGTTTTGTGGTGAGAGAAAAACAAAGAGTTAAGAGAAAATTTAATGAGTTATTTTGGGTTTAAACATTGAAAATCTTGATAATGTAATATTACAATTTTAATAGAAGATAATTATCTTACTAGAATTGTATTATAATTATTTGGCAGAAATAATTATGTTATTTTTCATACACACTAGTTGCTAATACATTTGAGATTTTATTAAGTGTAATTTCCTAACATAAAAAGCCAACCCTACAAAATCTTAAAGATAAATTCACCAAAAGAAACCTCGTACTATTTGAGAAAATGTTTATTGGGCTCCCGATTGATGGGTTTGACGTGCGAGTTTGGCAATGGCTGATATGAAAGAAAATAGAGTTGGTGGCGGTGGACCTTCCAATCATCATGTCAAAGGTGGTGGTTGTTGTTTTCCTCCATTTTTAACTTTCTTCAATGGATAATTGACAATGCCTTCTAAGAAGGTATTTATAGGAAAATTAACTTTTGTCTAATAAATAAAATTAATATTATTTTAAAAATATGCATTATGCTCAAGGATAAAACTAGGATGCTTAAGATGCGGATTTAAATTCCACCCATAAAGATATTATTGGTAGTAAATGTTCATACAACTTTGAGTTATGTCTTTATCCTGTGAAGTTTTTAGGGTCACTTAATTCTATAAACTTTCCTTCCCCTAATTAAAAATATAATCAAGTGATTAACAATAATAATGTTAGTAAAAACTAATATATTTATATATATTCAAAAGCAGACAAAGATAATCATCACTCTAAACATGGATATGGTAAGAATTATTTCATTAAATATAAACAAAATCCGTAAAAAGATTTTTTATTTTTCAGTCACATCAATCAAATGATCAAAGTGATGTTAGTACAATCTGAAAATATTTTTTACGAAGCATTCAGTGCTAATTATAATTAATTCGTATAATATTATTATATTAAAAAATAAAAATCTTAAAATTTACGCTATTAATAAAATAATATCTTGCGAATCAGCTAAGATTAATAACATGTTTAATAAAAGAAACACGTTTTTTTTAATTCGACTGTTTAATTAAACTCGCATGCCGCTTGTAAAAAAGAAAAAGTCGCATGGCCCTTGATTGACTCTTTTCATTTATAAATTAAAGTTTGCAATTTAATGTAGATTAAGTAGATGAAGATTTATTATGGTATTTATAAATTATTTAATATCTATAATTTTAATAACTGGCGTAAAAATTAAATTTTTATATGATTTTATATTAGTTATTTTAATAATTTTTATATTAGTTATTAAAGCAATCGGTATAAAATATTAATAACTTTATGCTGATTATTTCAATAATAAATATAAAAAATACACTTTATATTGATTAGTAAAATAATCACTGCACAAATTATTTAAATAAGTGAAAAAGTATTTTTTTTGTATGTGATTATTGAAATAACCAGTATAGGAATATTTAAAAATATAAATTACATATTTCTCTCTTTTTTTTCCATTGTTGGTGGGTCACAATTGAGAATCAAAATTATATGGAAAGCCTAAAATTCGGGGAGCTCTTCCATCACTTTTCTTTTCTATTGTTCCTCAAATTCACCTCTTTCTACGTTATTTATTACTGTATCTTTATCTTCAGACAGGCACAACCATCTATCGTAAGCAACCACTATGCTTCATCATATATACCTTCAACATATCTCCCAGTTGCAAACAGTGAGTGACAGATCTAAAAGATTTATATTGTGAGAAAAACATTTATAAGAGAAAGAAATTAAAAGCAATAACAGAGACAATTATCTACATAATATAAACCATAATGTGTATATGAAAATAATATATATATATATATATATATATATATAAGAAAAAAAAAGTAAAAGGTTAGTAGGGACAATGTGCATATTCTATAAGATCTAATACACATATTTGTTCTTGATTGTAAAGGAGTTTCGTGGAAGTTGAATAGTCTCTCCTCTCAAAATTCTGCAGAAATCAAAATTGTACCCACCAAAATCGAAACCTCCGACTCTCACTCACCTGTGGATTGCTGTATCATTCTTATGTATCGAATGTTAAACTTGCTTTGGTTGGATTTATAATGAACTTGGTGGTTCCACGTATGTAAATAAAGTATTTAAGTTCGGATAAATTATACTTACATCCTCTTAAAGTTGGATGAAATTATGTTTAATATCTCTCATTTTATTCTTTTTGCATAAATCTTTTCTAAACCAATATGATTAGTGTAACACCTTATTATAAAAAATTATAATAAGACTCCCTAATCTATTAATCTATTATTTTATATCTTTCTCTTATACTAAATGAAAATGTGATGTTAAATTTTTCTTTTATAGAGCAGTTTCACAACAACCAAGCTCGAGTGGATCAGGTATCAATATCATCAATTCAAGGGAGAAGGAAAATAGATTGGAAATAGTTTGAAGGATATACGTGGCACCAAATAATTAGTAGTATTCAAACCAATTATGAGGCAAGATTAGGTCCATTACGAGGAAGAAAACATAACTACTCAATGATTTTTAACCCTGTGATTCGGGTATGATTGGTACGTACCACAGTTTCTGCTCACAAACGCATGCATCGAATATTCTCTGTAACAAACAAATTGGTTATGGGGTTTTTGGGCACCTTGGGTCACTTTTAAAAAATATTATTATTTTAGGATGGTTTTAAAACTATTTGTTGTCATTTTCGGTTTTTTCATTACGTAGTTTCAAAATCCGTTACATGTATTTTGTAATTACGAAAGACGTAATCTCCACATGATCATCACGTGGCGCGCCATGCAATATTTTGTATCTTGACAAAACGTAAAACCATGATTAGATATGATGAAGAGGCGTAATGACAGTGGTATTATGAATTTCGGAAAGACATATTTTGACCACGCAACATTAAAAATTTCACACAGAAGTCACTGCCATTGACTAAAGTCAATTGCTAGCTTGCTCAGAAGTCTGGTAATCAAAGCTTGTAGATTTGTTGGGATACATTGATAGCATATTATTGAATTTGGTAAAGCCTTGTCCCCAACATTTTTATCCTCGCATCTACAAACTATGCACATGTTCCGAAACTAAACACGAAGAATCAAAGGATTATACCGGCTAGAGGTGCATAAAAACTTCATGTTATTACATGTATTTGAATGAGAAGTACGTATTTTGGTATTAACAGAGAATTTTAACTTAATGATTTTGAATATAATATTGAATTTTAAATTTAAATTTTTTTTGGTCTGATAATTTTTTATGAATACTTTTATTATTAATTTAACCATTTTAAAATTTAAAATTTTTCATCCAAACATATTGAGTGAAGGGGAAAAATGGGTCGAGAAAAACAAAAAAGAGAGAGGTTACTTTATTTAATGAGATGGCTATCAATGGCAAACATTCAAAGGTTCCAGAAACACAGGACAAAATCAATTTGTGGAGTTTAAAGAGATAGAATGCAACAAAAACAAGAGTACTTATGGGACACACCGAATATGTATATATTAAAAAATACTGCATGGCCTTTTACTACTGTTATTATGCCTCTTTATCATAGTAACCGTGACTTTTATGTTTTGCCAAGATACGAAATACTGCCACGAGACGGCCATATAAAAAGTACGTCTTTTGTAATTATGAAATACATGTAACATATTTTGAAACTACGTAATGAAAAAACTGAAATGAAACTTTCTACCCCAAACAAACAAATAGTTTTAAAACAATCCTAAAATAATAATATTTTTTTAAAAACCCATCGATTATGTTGTCTTTAGATGTTGACAGAAAATAACATAAAAGAAAATGAGAAATAGAAACTTGATTTTTTTTATGGAGAATTGGGTGAAGGAAAAAAATAATGTGATTAGTATTATGCTAAAATGTTCTAATCCTCCAAAAAAAATTCCCCTAAAATATACTTTTTTTCTCCCGAATTTGTTTGCCATTTTCATTTAAGAAGGATAGTTTTTAGGACTAAATAATGTTTTTCACTCCATTTAATTTTTTTCCATGGACCAGAAGGTAGAGAGTGTAATATTTCTTCCTTCTTTTCTTCATTTGTTTCTTTCCTTTTTTCACACTACTAGTTTCAAAGAAAAACTTTAGAAATTAAAATAAAAAAGTTGGGAGAAGCATACATTTGATAAAACTAGCTAACGGATAAATTAGGTAAAAGTTGAAAAATAGCTCAAACGAGAAAAATTAAAAGTTAATAAACTAACTTATATAATTCTTTTTTGTAAACCTAGCTATTGAATAGCTTACAAATATAAAAGGATGTTGATCTGGTCTCAATATTGGTCCCTGGACTTAATGGTAATTTAACTAAAATTCATTCTTAAGGACCGATGCCACGTAATATCTGGCGTCCTAACATTGGACCTCCTAAATCACGCGCGGGGTCTCTTAACCAACCCCGGTGTGAGCCATTCTCAACACCGGAAGGTCATGATTGACCTATGCATCAGTGTGTTAAACAAGTAACCTGCAAAATGACTGGCTGGTAGGTAGAGTCGTTTGGTCACGTCTCTTTCACGGTCAGCCTTTCTGCAAGAGATCAAAAAAGTGTTGACACAATGTACGAAAGGCTTGGTGAACAAGGAGACGCTTCCACTACCTCCAGATATAAATTTTCATGCATCAATGTAACAAGGTAGAACATTCTCTTTTAATGTACGCTTGAGCTCTGATATTCCCTAACTTGAGCATCGAAGTGTCCTAACGCGTAATTTGGTGTTGTTGGTATGGGCAATCACTCTAAGACCTTTATTCCCTACTGAAATATAGGATATAATATTGGATCCCCACTGGATCGGTGTAAAATTCATACATAAAGACTTGTTTTAAGGACTATCACGAGACCGAATCTTACACTCCGACCCAAACCAGTTTAGATATACTCACTTTACTTTTTGCATATCTTATAATTTGATAATATTATTAACATATATAATTATAAATTTTAATTTCTATAATTAATTTATATATCTGCATGTATTATTTTGCATCTTAAAAATCACAATAGAAATTTAAATACTATAAAGAAATACATTTTAATATAATTTTTCTATAGATTACATAGATGGCTAAAATTTAATTAAATAAATATTTATCTCTTGAAAGTAAAAATGGTTTAAATAAATTCTATACAAATATTAAAAATATCAATTTTTGTGTGTGGAATAAAAGAGGGTAAACATAGAATTATTAATATTCTTGAAAGAGAATGATAGAAAAACAACTATCAACTAGTAGAACTGAATTAGCATTTGAAAAAAAAAAATCGAATCGAAAACACTATTATTTTACTTTAAACGATATTTTAAATGAATATTTATTTAAGGTTTTATTGCATGATATTGCATAATGCTTTAATCTCATATGTTCTTCTTGTTAATTTATTTGTTTATTAAAATACACGTATAATTATTGTTCATGTTAAAAAACTATTTTAAGCCTCCTATTATAAATTTTTTATATATTTTATATTATCTCCCTTTGATAATAAAATATTTAATATAATTATTACTATTTGATTATTAAAATAAAGGAATAATTTAGAATATGTAATTAACTCTATTTTGACTTGTAAATGGATAGATAAATAAAAGTAATTTTCTCTTTCAAAATACCAAAATAAATAAGACTGAAATATTATAATTTTTTTCAAAAATTAGGTAAATAAGTTTAAAATAACTTATTTTAATTAAGTGGATTAATAATTTTTTAACATAAGTCAAAAAAATTATAAGGTTTATATAAAACAATTATAAGTCTAAAACAATTAGTGTATATATAGTGTCAATAAAAAAATAGTATCAACCAACATATATAATGTATAACTAAATAAGAAATAACAAAATAACTAAGGATGACAATCAATATATTAATATAATATATTGGTTTGCAAAAAAAAATTAATAAATTAATGGAATAAGATTAACAATCAAATAACATTTCAGAAAAAAACTGTTGAAAAAATAGTAATTATAATTTAATGTATTTTTGGTAAAGCATTTTAGTTAATTAAAAGTTGAAACTTATAACTGAAATGTCATAAAATGTAAATTAGAATTGTTTAGATCAGTAGCTGAAATATCACTTTTTAACTACCTGGTAGCATTTTTTGAAACTCTATTTCAAGTAATGATTTTCAATTTTAACTACTAGCTGAATTTTTTTTGCAGACTAACCCTAAGAACTTAAGTGACACACAACTCAACAAAACACATAGCGGAAGACCCCACCACAAGCCCTAGTAGGCTTCAGAATGGACCTACGAACTACAAATCCCTAATGATGGATAAGGTAGTCAAGAAGACTTTGAAGAAATCTTAGATTTGTTGATAACTAACATCATTTTCTAATTCAAATCAAGTCATATTTTATTAACATCTGAAAGATTGTCTAAGTGTCTAAGGAATTGAAAGAAGCATCAATAGAAGAAAAGAAAACTAGAAACGTGCTCCAAAGTGAAGTACATCACATATGAATTTATACCAGACCCAGACTTGTTGAGTCATGCTTCATATAACAATATGTGCAAGAGTTCCTCTCCTCAAAACGAAGCTCTTCTGTAACTTGTTTCTATACATCTTCAAGCTATAACTGCTCCAAGATATCTCAAGCAAAAGTTTGAACAAATTTGCTCTTAATTCATAAGTCCCATCATCAACACCTTATGGATCATCAGACCCAAAATCATTTCAGATGTTTTCCATGTACGAGTCTAGTTCTCAGTATGCTGACTCTCTAAAGCAGTTTCCATTAAAGCATGAAAAAAATACTTACGACAAAGAAAGTATCCAAGCAAGGCAGATTCAAGATCCATCCTAAAGCATCTAATTTCACGCATACCTTATTATTTCAGAAAACCTCTGAATGAGAACTTTCCATCTTGGTGAAACTTATACTATCATACTCTACCTTTGTATGCACAAGTCTTGAAAGCTCTCTGCCCTATGTCTCATATGCAGAACAACTCTCTCTGACTAAGAGCCCTTGTCATGTGTGCAAGACACCTTACAATAGTTGTATTCTCTCTCAACGACCATTCGACAACTATCTCTTTCCTTAATGCATAACTCAAGAAAAATCCTATAAATAGTGATTCCTCTCTTACTCAGAATAGAGGAGTAGGAATTAATAAGTAAAAAAGAGAAGAGAGGGAGGAGAGCAAGAGAAAAAGAGAAGAAAGATAGGAACATAGTCAAAAATGGCCAAGGCTTATAGAAAAGAAGAAGAGATCTAAGAATTACCATTAAAGAAAAAGAAAGCTCGTTATGTGCATCTCATTCCTATTTCAGAAGCCATAACAATCCAAGTCAGAGTCATGCAATCAACTCGTACAACTCTTAGTGAGCACATTGTCTCTGACTAGCTTTCAGACTTAGTATGTATCTTACTTCACTTATACATTTATGTGTACTAAGTGCTCTGTAAAATAAGCCTTTCTTATCCGTACAAGTCTATTGTACAGACTCCTCACTTAGCTCAGCTAAGTCAAAGGCTTGTTAATCTTAAAGTGTTAATTCTTCCAAATCTTTGTAAGAACAGGTCTGTTAGATCTGTTGGGAAACAATGTTGGCCTGAAGAGGCTTTAGAAAAAATACTTGGGTTTGAGCCAGAAGTGGCTTGTGAAAGAATACTTGGGTCTGCCCCAGGAATGAGTGTTGCAAAAGAATACTTAATTTGAGCCAGGAATGGATGGTGTCAAGAATACTCATAAGCACGTGGTATACTTAAGCCAGGAGTGGCTGAACTCAATAATACTCAAGGGCACGGTCTGTGCAGCTCATGTAACAAGGACAATTTTACATAGTGAAAAACCCTTCAAGTCTGAAGGTACTGGATGTAGCTTCTGTGTTGGAAGTGAACTAGTATAAATCTCGTGTGTGCTCTTTCTATCCTTACTCTTATAAAAGTCTGATTGCCCAATCCGCTGTGCAAAAGGTTCATTCATCTAAAAGAAAAATTTGGTTTCAAAAAGTGAACAGACTTATTCAACTCCCCTTTTAAGTTTGTTCTCTGAACCATCAATTGGTATCATAGTATGGCCTCTAGGGTTGAACACTCTAGCAAGTGTAGAGGAAAAGATTCATGGTGTCTCTCCTCTGTTTGGTGCAAAGAAGGTCCAAGGACAAAAAACTGCTGGGCCAGACCTCTTAAGAAAGAGCTACTTCCGTTCATAAAGTCTAAAACGTGAAAAGGAAGGAATAAGGTTTTAAGGTCCTAAATTTGTTCCTCAAAACTCTAAATTGAAAGATAAGTTTCTAGGTGACTCATTTAATCAAGAGGATTAACAAGTCTGAAGGAAGGTAAATAAAATGGGTTAGTAATTTTATCTTTTTTCAAGTGTATCAATTTTTAAGTTAATATCTTTATTATATTATATATATATGCTATGATATTATATAAGACTGACAAGAGATTTCTAGATCAAGAAAGAATTATGCAGGTAGAAAAACAAGTCTGAACCTCACTATTCAAAGATTTGAAACAAAGGGTTGACTTTCAAAATTTTGGTAAACATGTTTGTCGCTTGTGTTGATTTCACCTTCGTATATATTTACATATATAAAATTGTATGAGTATTTATTTTTCATGCTTTTAGAAAACCGCATCTAATTATTAGAAACGGCTTTTATTCTTTCCAAAAACAGCATGCATTCAAAATTTTCTCTCTCTCTCTCTCTCCATTAAATGCATATAATCTTTTTGTTAAAACATGCCCTAAATATCTAAAAGACTACTCACGTTCCTATTTCTCTCTCCTTTAAAAACCCTTCACCTGATTTCTCCATTCCCTACTTGAAACTGTACCTTGATCACTTGAGCTTTCCCTCTCAGAGAAACCTCAAACTTCACTGCTTGACTTAAACCTCTAAAAATGGTCTCTATCTCCATAAATGACATTGTTGAATTTGTTTTCTTCTCACCTACTCAATACAAAGAAGAAGGAAGGGATGTTATATCTGAATTGATTGGCATTGGCTGGTTACCATTTTGCTCCTCAGAATATATTTACTCACCTTCTCTGGTCATAGACTTCTGGTCCTCTACAAAAGTCAATAAAGAAAACTTAAGTGTCTGGTCATCTTTGAAATAGAAGAATTGAGATCACTATTAATAGCATTGCTAATGCCTGCAGATGCCCTAATGAGGGACTGATTTTTTCAGAAAGCTACATTGGCACCTCTGTCTCAGAAAGTGAGGCAAATATATGTCTATACGGTTTGGAGTCTCCTCCTACACTTTTGGTTAAAGATTTGCTTCCAAAAGCAAAGTTTCTTCACACACTGATGAGATAAATATTTTTTCCAAGAAAGATACAAGAGATGTCGTAAAAAAACTTGACAAGTTTTGTATGGTACTGATGATGAAGAAAAGGCTAGCCTTCTGAATGTGATCATGAACTATCTGATCATTTCAGCCTCCAAAAGGAAAAAGAAGATTCCATATCCTGGTGTTCTAACCAAGATATTTGAACTTCATGGCATTGTTGTTCAGAATAAAAGAGACCTCAAGACCTGTGGCAGTCTGGTTACCAAAGCTCCTACCTTCTTAGATTTGGTTACTCTACCTGAAATCTCTCAAGAAAAATTAGCAGAAGAATCTTTGAATAATGAGTTGAAATTATCAAGTGATGAGCCTTCCTATGATAAGTCTTCAGACTCAGATCATAAAGAGTCTGGGCGTCCCAAAAAGAAAGCCAAGGTGTTCGTCGGAATTTCACCTAGGGCCTTAAAGTCTGGTCCAACCAATAATACTAAGTCTGGTCAGTCAAAATCCACTACGAAAGTAGTCAATCCAATTGCTCCTGTCAGAACCTTAGGAAGGATAACAAGAGGAATGTTGAAAGGAATTGTTGTGAAAAAGATCAATCCACAAGGGTCATCTGCTATGAATCTAGTAGTTTTTGGTTCATCAGACTCTAAAGATTACAAGTCTGATAAGAGTTCTCCATCTGGTTCTCAAGCCTCCCCTGAATCTGAAGCTTTCTCCCACGCTTTATCAAAAAGCTTGCCTCAGGTATCCTTGAAACAACCTTGTATGGATATCATACCATACAAGCTCGTTGGTCTACCAGCTTCCTCTCCAGAGCCAAACCAGCAAACTAATAAACCATCCTCCACCAGAGTATCCATCCCAAGATGCCTCTTGTAAATCCAGGTCTTGAAGATTGGTATCAGAATGTTGGTTTCAGGAAATCATCATCCAGGTTTTCTCTACTCATGCCTGCAAAGGAAATTCTTCATGAAGACTATCTCACTCTGCATCAGATGCTGCCATGTATTACAAACTCCGTCAGGAACAAAGACCTATTTTAATGGACATTCAACATGGAAGATCCTTGATTGAGATCACTAGTGGCAAGAAGAAGTCTACCTTCATCTTGCCTTCAAAATAGATCTTTATTGCACTAGATAGGCTTTGTCCCCCAGCTAAGGTTCACCCCACTAAGAAAGGAAAAGAACCAACATCTTCAATGATCCAACTGTTTGTGCCTTCATGGGATAAGCCACGTCCAATGAGACTCCCTGACGAGGAAGTATCAAGGCTTCTAGAGTCTGAATAGAATGATGAAGATGATGCAAGAAGACTTTGGAATCACATATTATGGATGATAGTATAAGCTAGATCCTGCTCTTACAGCTTAAATTAGAAATGAACTTCCCTACCATTTTTTTTAAAATTTCCCTCTTTCAAACCCAAAATCTGCTTAACCTATATACCCTTCTTATTTTTTTTGTTGATATCAAAAGGGGGAGAAGAAGCTAAGAAGTTGATAATTCTTTTAGCTATCTAAGGTGTTAAGATAGTTAGTCTTTACTTCTGAACATTTGTTGAAAAATCCTATTTTCATTAATTTACAACAAGTTTCTGATACTAATATTATTTGCTTTACTGATTGTCTTATGCTTGCTATACTTATTGTCACTTTCGATAAATTCATTTATTGCTCTAACTACTTGTTCTTGAAAGAATTCTATCTAACCTATAAGTTAGGAACAATCTAAATAGATTTTTATCACAATCACTGTAAGTATTTCTCAGACTGAAACTCGTATCTGGTTGAGGGGGAGCTATATTAGAATTCACAAGACTTCATTTAAATTAAAAGACTACATGTTTGTTAATAGAACACTTCCATCTTGACTTCATCCACATCCTCAAACATAGTCATTCATCGTATAATGTCGGTCATCAATCTGTCAACCAGCTTTCTTGCAATAGAACTAATCTCTAAAACATTCAATCTGCCATGCAATCTACCCAACTACCAAATAACAGATTCAGCAAAACAAAACAAGCTCAACTATCACAACCAAACATTTCAACATGACCATTTTATATATGCTAAACTATATCATTCAAAATCACAATCCACATTACAATAATTCTCAAAAAAATAAAACAAATTGACTAGTTACAAACACTAAAAAACCAAACCTTAAAATAAACCAACTAACAAATTAACACAAAATTAAACTAAATGACGAAAAAAAATAACTTGATTAAGAATCATATACCGAATTTCATGTCCAATCTATCAACCTTGCCTGTCTTCTGAAAAGTCTCTTGACATCAGATTGGCACACGTTGAAATCTAGGTTTCCACAAAAAACAGGCCTCATTCTTTTCTTCTAGAAGATTCGAAACTACGAAACCCCTTTGCACGTGACCTGCAACGCAATGCAAGGACAAAAAAGTGATTGGCGTGAATCGAAAACAAAGAAATAGAAAGAAAAAAACTAGGGATTTGATAGATTGTAGGTGAAGGAAGAAGGAGGCGAAGCGGATCTGGTGATTTGTCAAAGGACCGTTACCTTGTTGGAGGGAAAGAGGGTTTGCGATTGAAACCTTAGGCGGGAGATTAGAGCAGATCTACTTCAAGCTTGTCCTTCCCTTCTATCAGAGCAAAGATCGTGCCTTTTGTGGTTGGTGATGGTGTTTTAAAGGTGGCAGTGGGGGTATGGTGGTCTTTTCTTCCAACATTGTTGGCCAGAGGGAGGAGAAACGGAGGTACACCGCAACAGAGGTTCTAGCGAGGGCACGAAGCCGATACCACAACCCAAACGCGACACCGTTGGACAAAGGCAAACGACATTGATCTCACCAAAACAGAGGCAAAAACGATGAACCAAACACGCTCTAAGTGACGGCATTAGTGGTATTAGTCATTGAATTTGTTAAACAAATATATTCTTCAAGGCTGTGATTGGAACAGCCATATATGGCGAGATATACCACGCGCCATGCGCGTTTCTCTTTGTTCTACTCTCTCCGAAGTCCGTCGTCCATAGCACCTGTGGCTGATATAAAGAAAAACAAAAATACCCTTTCTCATAAACACGACAAACTAATTTAAAAAAAACACACCTCTGTCAAAAGTAATCATTTAGAAATAATGAGCATTTACTGCTAAATATTTTAATCCCTGTAACACTTTAATTTTTTAATAGAATGGATATATACTTATTTTCACTTATGACTTTCATTATTTTTCTGTAATTTGTATGCTAATTAACCACTCTTTAAATTTAGTTCTATTACACCAAGATTATTCCACTTTCATTAATTTATACATAACTCTTCTTTATTTTTAAAATTTGATATTATGTAAACCATGATAGATAAATAAGATGGTTGTTTAACACGTTTTGAACTCAAATGGTTAAGAGTTTCATCTCCATCTCTTACAAATGAAAAGTGTTACATGATTAGTTTTTATCATTTTCTGCGTCAATTATTGGAATGTAAAATTAGTTTCATGAGTGGCATGCGAATACTTGGAAAATCAACAATAAAAAAAATTATATTACATGTCGGCCCGCTAGATGAGCATATAATTGATTCTTTAATTTAACATATTTCGTATTAAAATTGGAAATTTATGAAGGGAAAAGACTTGAGGATATTTTGTCATTAAAATGTGTTTAGTGTTTATTCACATTCCAGAATGTTCTTATCTAATGACAAGAGGTATGTATAGATATATACACGATATTTTTTTTAAGATAAAAGGTTTGTGTTTATTTAAGTCAATACGAAATTATCCATAATTTTGTTGGACAGGATTCCCTAACTTCTTATAAAGGGCAAATTATTCCTTGCTGGTCATTTCAGGGATAGATGCATATAAATAAGTATTTAAGTAATCGATGTCATGCTAGCTAGATTTCTTAATTTGACCACGCATATGACTTGTTCCATTGCTCATTCTCCTTGGATTTAACTTTCTAGCCTACCTCATCTGTTAAGTTAATTTGCTTTATTCACTTTGTATTGCTAATGAAAAATGGCATGCTGTGATGCGATCTATGTCTCATCTCACAAATTATTTAACTTCTTTTTTTCCTAATGTTACCTGGTTACATATGGATTTATCATCATCATGCCCTAATTTGTCTCGCATGAAAACGCTAATATTTTTATGAGTTTGACAAAAAAAAGAATTGTGCGGTGAATTGTCAACAAGTAGCATATCCAAGTATTAAGAGCGGCGTTGTTGTGTGGTAGTTGAGTGTACGTTGATTTAGGCAGAACCCTTTTCTGACTTGTTAAAGTCGTGGCACTCTCAATGAAATGATTGTATATCCCTCTATAATTTTAAATTTCAATATTATTGTTGCAATATAAAAATACAAAATATGCTTAAACTTCCTTCAGAACCGGGTCGACTCATGATTAGTCAATTTTTTTTATCAGCAAATAAACAAAGGACATACATTAAAGGCGTATTAGGGTACCCACCAACAAGTTACACTTGTTTAATACATTCGAAGGGTTCATTTACTCAATCGGAAAAGGAGCTAAAAAATCTCTTTCTTTAGATATTAACCATGACCATTTTTCAATTTCCACACTAGAGCTCGTATGAAGTTGTTTAGAATAAGACGCTCTCATTTAAAGAATTCTCTTTGCTATTACATATTCCATACCCGAGATCCATTGATCCGTTGTCCAAAATCAACCACCTTTTCATGTGTTTATACCTGCAATGGAGTATAACCTAGGAAACATAGATTTTAAATCTGTGTTACTTGCTCGGCTATCATTCCAAAAATAAACTCGACTCTCATTATCTAACTTCCCCAAGTCCATTAATTTTTTGTAGGTCTTGCCACCAAATCGAGCATCTACCCTTCACCCCCCCCCCCCCCCCTCCAAGATAGTACTTTGAATATAGAACTTGACTAAGAAGACAATTATTCCTCCGTAACCACTTTCATCTCCATTTCCTAGAAGGGCCCAATTTAAAACACCTAAGTTTTATCCCCAAGCCCCCCCACCCCCAAATAAATTTTGATTTACATACATTTTCCCACCTAACCTAATCTATTTTCCTCTCCCCCTAATCATTTCCCTATAGGAAATCCCTCTACATTTGTTTCATTTTTTACAACAATAATCTCTAGTGCAAGATAAAAAAAAAGGAAAAATAAGGGTAAGGCTGAGAGTATAGAATTTACTAAACTTATTCTACCATTGAAGGAAACAAGCTTTTTCTTCTAGGAGGAAAGTTTCATTCTAAACTTGTCAAAAACCGATTCTCACATGATCTTTTTCCTTGGGTTTGATCCCATAGGTGGCCCTAAGTATAAAAAGTGGGCCTCCATGCACTAACAATGAAGGTAGGAGGCATACCCCTCAAAATAGATATTGCTAATGAAATACCAATCGACTTGCTTTTATGAAAGTTAACTTTAAGGCCAGGAGCAACCTTAACCAATCTAAGCACATATTTTAAGGTCCTGATGTTTTCATGATTAGTTGATCCTATCAACAAAGTGTCAATTGTAAACTACAGGTGTGACACAGACACATTCTACATATCAATTTTGAAACCTATGAAGAGACCTTTTTCTCTGCCTCCCTCATTAACATACTAAGTCCCTCAGCCATAATTAAAACTGGGAAGGGGGAAAGAGGTTCTTGCCTAATTCCTTTGGTCTTTCCAAACTAAGAGGTAGAGCTACCATTGACTAAAATCGAAATAGATGTCAATTGTAAGCATCCAAGGATCCACTTTTGCCATTTCACACAGAATCCATCCTTTTTAACATATACATGAGGAAACCCTAGCTAACTGAGTCATAAGCTTTCTCAGAGTCAATTTTGAAGATGGCACACAGTTTTTTAAAGTTGTTTGGCTCATGAACAATTTCATTTGTAATGGAAATACAGTCCAATATATACGTATTAATTATGAATGCAAATTATTTTTTTGAAATCAATCTATCAATGACTCTTTTACATCTACCCATAAGGACCTTAGTTAAGATTTTATAAATACACCCAATCAGGGATATAGATCAAAAGTCACTCAGTCCTTATAGGTTATCTTTTTTGGGTATTAGGGCTATAAAGGATGCATTGCACCCCCTTAAAAGGATTCCATTTGCATGAAATTCATCCATTAGCCTACAAATATCCTTTTTCACAACCCCTGAATTTTTTTTAATAAACTTGAAATTGTAGCCATTGAGCCCTAGGAATTTACTCCCCTCACAACTCCATATAGCCTACCTAATTTCTTCCTCGCTATATTTTTTAGTCAAGAGTTTACTTTCCTTATCGCTCAGTCTGTTAAATTAGACCTTATCCAGGTTTGCTCTTATACCAACATCTTCTTGGAATCTTTTGTCAAAAAAGGCCTTCACCCCCTGTTTAATCCTTCTCAGGTCTTTAATTCATTGAACCACATGGAAGATTCCATAAATAAAGTTTTCTCACCTTCTCAGGTTTGGTCAATTTTTTTATCAGCAAATAAACAAAGGACATACATTAAAGGCATATTAGGGTACCCACCAACAAGTTACACTTGTTTAATACATTCGAAGGGTTGATTTATCCAATCGAAAAAAGAGCTAAAAAATCTCTTAGATATTAACCATGACCATGTTTTAGTTTTCACTAGATCTAGAAGTTGGCCCGGTCCCAAGGTTTTATATGTTTATAGTATAGCCAACATATTTGTCTTTCTCCCATATCCAGGAATCCTCAGCATGTAGAATCAAGTTTGAGTTATATAGAGCTTGCATGAAGTTGTTTAGAGTAAGACACTCTCATTTAAAGAATTCTCTTTATCATTGTATATTCTATACCCAAGATTCATTGACCCGTTGTCCAAAATCAACCACCTTTCCATGTTTTATACCTACAATTGAGTACAATACAGAAAACATAGATTTTAAATTTATGTGATTTACCCGTATCATCCCAAAAATAGGCTCAACTCCCATTACTTAACTTCCCTAAGCCCATTAATTTTTCATAGGTCTTACCACCAAATCGACCCCCTCACCCCCCACCCAAGAAGATAGTATTTTGAATGTAGAACCTAACTAAGAAGATAATTATTCCTCCCTAACCACCTCCATCTCTATTTTCCTAGAAGGGCCCAATTAAAAGCACCCAAGTCTTTTATCCCCACCCCCTCCCCCCTCAAATTTTGATTTGCTTATATTCTCCTACCCAACCCAATTTATTTCCCCCTAATCGTTTCCCTGTAGAAAATCCCTCTACATTTGTTTTATTTTTTACAACAATAATTTTTGTCGAGAGTAGAGAATTTACTAGACTTATTCTACCAGTGAAGGAAACAAGCTTTTTCTTCTAGGAGGAAAGTTTCATTCTAAATTGTCAAGAACCGATTCCCACATGATCTTTTTCCTTGGCTTTGATCCCATAGGTAGCCCTAAGTACAAAAAGTAGGCCTCCATGCAGGTAAGAGGCATACCCTTCAAAATATATATTGCCAATGAATACTAATCAACTTGCTTTTATGAAAGTTAACTTTAAGGCCAGGAGCAAGCTTAACCAATCTAAGCACAAATTTTAAAGTTCTGATGTTTTTATAATTAGTTGGTCCTATCAACAAAGTGTCAACTGTAGACTACAAGTGTGACACAAACACATTCTACCTATCAATTTTGAAACCTATAAAGAGACCTTTTTCTCTGTCTCCTTCATTAACATATTAAGTCCCTCAGCCATAATTAAAAATGGGAAAGGGGCTAGAGGTTCCCTTGCCTAATTCCTTTGTTCATTCCAAACTGAGTGGTAGAGCTACCATTGACTAAAACTGAAATAGATACCAATTATAAGCATCCAAGGATCCATTTTTGCCATTTCACATAGAATCCCACCCTTTTTAACATATACATGAGGAAACCTTAGCTAACTGAGTCATAAGCTTTTTCCGAGTCCATTTTGAAGATGGCAGACAGTTTTTTAAAGTCGTTTGACTCATGAACAATTTCATTTGTAATGGAAATACAGTTTAACATGTAGCTATTAATTATGAATGCAAATTGATTTTTTAAAATCAATCCATAAATGACTCTTTTACATCTACCCATAAGGACCTTAGTTAAGATTTTATAGATACACCCAATCAAGGATGTAGATCGAAAGTCACCCAGTCCTTATAGGTTATCTTTTTTAGGTATTAGGGCTATAAAGGATGCATTGCACCCCCTTAAAAGGATTCTATTTGCATGAAATTCATCCACCAGCCTAGAAATATCCTTTTTCACAACCTATAAATGTTTTACTCACTGAGTTGTTTAAACATTTCGAGTTGATTTTTCTGGTGAAGTAAAGGAACGAGTCACGGCAAAGGCTACCATTACTAGCCATCACCATACCTCAAAATAGGTTTGTATTGTTTTGAGGACAAGTGGTGCCTCAAAAGTGATGGCCCAACTAGCGATTATCATTTTGTGGCTAAACCTACACCTGTTGATGAACTTGCCACTGCATCGGCTGATGCATTTACTAGTTTGTATACCTACCCTGATGCTCATTTTGATCGTAACAATGGTCGCTTTGATCGCCTTGATGATCGCTATGATCAACTTAAAGCCTCCATTCAACATCTTCAACAAACTAAGTAGAAGCACTTTAAGGACTTCTAACAATAATACTCTGATTTAGCCCAACAAATCTCTGCCATGCGTTTCTTCACCCCTTCAGATGACTGATTTTCATATTTGTATAATTTAGTTGTCGGTTTATCTTTGAACATTTATGGTTTGAATAACTCTATGACTTATATTTCCGAACTTATATTTTGACATGTATGATCTATAATGGTTGGATGTTTTATGATTCCGAATTTTTGATGATGCCAAAGGGGGAGAGATATGATTTTTTGAGAGTGTGCTTATACCTTTGATATGAGATATATTTTGAAAGTGCGCTTATACCTTTGATATGATATGTGTTTTTGAGAGTACGCTTATACCTTTGATATGAGATATGTTTTGAGAGTGCGCTTATACCTTTGAAATGAGATATATTTTTGAGAGTGCGCTTACACTACCTTATTAAGGGAAAGTAATCTTAAAGAAATTAATCATTGGCTTGAACATAATATCATTGTCAAACTAAAACTAATATCTCCATGAGATGAACATAATAATTGTCATCATTAAAAAAAGGGAGTGTGTTTTCATGTTGTAACAGGTTTTGATAATGACAAAGAAATCTCTCCAAGATCAAATGAAAAAGAAATGGATTTTAGAACATGAAGTTCAAGATCAAATCAAGCTCTTACATTTTAAATACTTATTCTTTCTTAGAAATACATGCATAGGATCAATAGGCCAAAGGAATAAAAATGTATGAAGGTCTCTATCATGCAAAAGTACCAAAAACCATGGTTGCACGAGTCCTAATCAATTAGAGATGAAGGCCTAATCGATTAGATAATGAGAAGATTTAAAAACAGGTAAGACTCAGCAGCCTAATCGATTAGCAAAGAATACTTAATTGATTAGTTCAGGACTAATTGATTACTAAAATAACCTAATCGATTACAAAGCATAAAAATGACGATATCAGCTTAAATACAATAACAAATCAATCAAATCCCAAAATAGATCGAACCCATATTTTTCTCCAGTTACCATTCTATCTCCAAGGCTTTATAAATAGGATTCCAATTGCAAGAGGCAATACACAACACACAAGATTTGATTGGTATTCACTTACTCTTGAGTTTTAGCAATTCTAGGTTCAAAGTTTTCTATTCTCAAGAGTTGCATCTCTTTGAGCATCAATTTGTGTCGTCTACTCTATTGAGAGTCTATTAAAGTGTTGTACACCAAACATTTGTAGGCAAAGTGTGATTTCAAAGGTTAGGGTTTAGCCTTTGAGTGTGATATTGAGAGACTGTGAGATTTGGTGGGGTGCCTAAATTTTTATGAGAATTAAGATCTTAGTGTGAGACAGTGAGAGTCTGTAATGATCCAAAAGTATATCTCATATCTTCATTAGTGGAAATTCTCCAAGTGGTTTACTTGAGGACTAGGCGTACACCACAAGTGGAAGTGGTGAAACTAGTATATTGGTTTACAAGCTCTTTTACTTTAAACTCTTTATAGTTGTTGTTTAAATTATTGTGTTTACAATTGATTATTTACTTGTTCTGGATGAGTATTAAATTTCGTTTTAATTATTAATTTGTCTTACAAAGTTAAATACATAAGAATTGATTTCAAAGGCATTTCAAAATATTTTTTAACACTCAATTCACCCCTACTGGGTATTGAGATCATTTGGTAACAGTAAGAACTCAGAGGGTTAGTTTCATCCAGCATATCTAACTGGATTATTTTAGAGACAATCTTTTCAATTGTTTTCTGGACCTCCCCAAATGTATTCTCAATCCATTCCTTTACAATATCCTTAACACTTTTCATTTTTTCTTTTACCACAAAGAGACCCCACAATGGTTGATTCCTCCTAAGTTTTCTGCATTGACTTAACACAATCAAGCTCTTGAAGCCAACAATTAAGGAACCAAAATAGTTTAGGTTCCTATTCATCTTGTCCTTCCCAAAGGATGATTGAATAGTGGTTTGAGACATCCTTATCCATGACAAGCTAATTTTTCATTTTCCAATTATTTAACCACCCCTCAGACACTAAAACCTATCCAAGCGATTCTTAACATGTCTACCATTTCTATACCAAGTGAATCTTCTCCCAATCAATGAAACATTCCACAGTTCCATTTCATGAATGAAATTATTAAGTTTGGGGATCTTAGAGTTTAGGGATCCACATTTATTGTCATCCCCCACTCTTCTCCCAAGTTCCTAAGGGTACTCGTTAGGAAACCAGAAATGGAAAACTTTTATTAAAAAAATATCATTAAATTTTATCCACCTCATTTCTTAAAAATCCTAATACAATTATAATTAAAAAAATCTATTTTTACTTCCTTAAACAAGACTCTTATAATAATGGTTAATGAGACCCTTAAACTTTTAAGTTCAATTGGTGTAATATTATAAAATTAAAGGGCATAAAATAAAAATTTATTAGACCTATTTGTAATATTTTTCAAGTTAGTAGGTCCATCTGCCCATCTTTAACTGTATGTGTGTTCAACCTTGTCATCAAGTGTAATTACTCATAAATTTTATTTATTATCCTCTAATCAATAACAAAGAAAAATATAAGAATTGAACAACTCAATATAATTTATGCCACTTTTAATCAAATCAGATTTTAAAAAATTATTAAAATTGCTAATTTTATTTATAAATTTTTTTGACTCATATTTATATAATTATATATTCATAAATTTGTATTAATTTTTTCTTTATTTTATTTTTTAAACTTACCTCATATTTTCTTTTCTTGAGACAAATCTTAATATTTTGATGTTTTTATTATTTTATTAGTTTTATCATCAATTTTAACTTAACTTGATATATATATATACATATATATATACACACACACATACACTAGTGTTCAACACCCGTGCATTGCACGAGATATAATTGAAATTTGTTGTATATAGTTCATCATGTTAGTAAGACAATCGTGTCTCAGTTAAAAATTTTAAATTAATTTTAATTATAGAAAAGAAAGTTCTTAATATATGAGTTAGAATGTTTCATAATTTAAACAACTTGTATGTAAACACCATATGCAGACCCATATATAGAGTCTTTGAACCCTAAATAAGGAATAACATTATTTTATTTTTGTTGCATATATAAATAAAATTTAAAGTGGGATTCATTTTTTATTTTTTGATAAAAAGAATTAGAGGTTGTCAATAATTTTACCTTTGATCATATAATTTTACACTTAATACGATGACATGTTATTAACATTGACTTAGACTGACCGATCGAACCTGTTGAACTGTCCCTTTCCGGGGTCGAGGGATCTGGTATGGGACCAGCCACAAGAATTTAAGGTTTCTGGTATTTGTACACCGGTACAGTGGGTATCCGGTATTATAATCTGATCTCTCAGTGGGAGAGAATTTGTCTTGTCGTCCTGGAGATCCTACACACCGGTCTTTCGCGTTGAGGTAGGGCGAAAGGTGGTGCCACCTGTGAAAGTTCTCCGACACTCAAGTTAGTATGAGAATGTAAAGATTTTAGGGCTAAGGAAAGAAAGAAAAAGTCCTTTTCTGTATATGTTCTTGCTGTATTTATAGGTGGAGGAGAATGATGGGTCTGATTGCCCAAGGGAACAAACCTGACTTGCCTCGAAAGATGAGCTTTGGGAGTGGGGAATATCCTCTTTGTTCTGTCAGAGCATGGGAGTATATATATATATATATATATATATATATATATATATATTTAATTAGCGTGGGAAACAAGTATGGGTTACAGGATAACATGCTTGTCTCTCGAAGGCAGTTATCCATCATAGGTAATTTAGAGTTGATGCATTCTTTCCAAAGCTACTAATAATTGATTAATAACTATTCCGATGTGGAGAAGGTGTTATGTCCGATATGCTAGGTGTCAACATGGGCTTACCGGTATAGGGAGAGCGCCTATACGGTCTTGTTATTCTGATGTCTTACCTGTTGGATCGGTAACATTGATGGATCGGATGACACGTCACACATGTCTTGGTACCGGTGTCAAGACCGGATCACCTGTTAAAATAGAATCTATGTGATTTGGTCCCTTTCTATTGAATCATCGAGTTAAACAAGTCTCAGTTAAAAATTTTAAACTAATTTTAATTATAAAAAAGAAAGGTCATCATATATGGGTTTAAGTGTTTTATACTTTAGACATCTCATTTATAAACACAATGGGACACTTACACAAAGTCTTTCATCCGCATGAGTAATATATTTGGTGTGAAAATTTAAAAAAATTAATTTTCCACTCTTGTAAAGAGAATTTCGTTTGTACCCATGAAGTAATATACTCGATGCGGGACTTTGTTTCAACATCATTTAAACAATATATCAATTAAAAAATTCATAAATATTCCAAATTAAAATGTTGACATTGTGGTAATTTTATTTGTTTGGTGTTAAGAGGACATGAGATTTTAGGTTTCATATTTTATCAATTTATTTTTTCTTTAATCATGTAATTTCTATAAATAAAAAATTATATATTTAATTTGATATGACGAAAATTATTGCATAAGAGAATGACACTTATTATATTTGTCTTGAAATAGAAATTCAGTTATATATTATAAAAAGATGTCTCGTATTTAATATTTTATAATTAATAATAAATAAAAGTATAATAGCTAAATAATTTCATTTGATTAAACCAGTTTCAATCAAATCAAATTGGATTAACATTTTTTAAAAATTAAATCGACCTAGTATATTCCAATCCAAGTTATAAAGTATTTTTATAATTACATTTTATTTCTTAAAAACCAATTTAATCGATCTACTCATTCTCCGACGTTAATTACTTATAATGCTTAAAAAAACAAATTACCCGTTTCATATAATTTTCTTTTATATATATATATATATATATTAATAGTATGGAGAATCGATAATATATTATACTGCTATTTTTTGATATAGTAAAGGAACGCAAACACCGAAAAAATAAAGAGTCAATTTGGTAGTGAAGTTAACTTAAAGTTGATATTCTAATTGGAAGTTTAAGTTGGTAGATGAAAGTCAATAAATTAATAGATTAAATTAAAATATATTTAATAAAATTATTTATTAAATATAAAATAATATAAAAATATTGTATGTATATAAGTGACATATATATATATATATATATATATATATATATATATATATATATATTACAGTTATATTTTTAGCTTTTTATGTAAAAAAAGAAATTGTACTCAAATAAACTTTTTTTCAAGTAAATGTGATAACCATTGGGGGCATCAAATTACTAAAATGCATTCAAAATGTCTTCAATGAATTATCAACTACTCCTACCATCATTTCATAATGTTGTATACCGAATTTAAAAATATTGCATCGTATTAGTAGCTGTTTTCGGCGATCAATACCCCACAGAGAGATTAAAAAACATATTTAATCGTGGAGTCAAAGGCAGCGATATATATTACATATAGAAATGGACCAAAGATATATATAAAACGGATTAAACAACTTCGCAAATTATGTTTTTTCCTAAGTTGTTGCATTTAATTATTTTTAAGGTAACTTTTCATTTTGAATTTTCATAACCATTTCTTTAGACATAGCTTATTAACAGGAATCCTTTTATTATTTGAATGCATCTCTCTCACTGTGATGAAAGTCAAATCCCACACCATTTTCCATTAATTATGCTCCATATAGTTAGAAATAACCCTATATATTCAAAACTTGGTTACAGTTAAGATTTATGAAAATCAACTCTATCATATAAACAAATTATGTAATAAACTTTAAACCCGACACTCTTTTACTAATGACAATAATACGGTCCCGTGACAATTGGACATCTTTGATAAATATAACTTTTAAAACTTTACTAGAAGTATTTGAAAAATACAATGAGAAACTGAAAACAGCAGCAAGAGCGCCGACAGAGCAACCTTGGAATGGAATACTTAACTTGGGTAATGGGTATCTATCCATCGAAATCTATCTTTTGAATATTGGAAAATTAAATGATTAAGATAATAGTAGTAGAATAATTTGAATAGTGAGCATAGGATCGCGTAGCACGCACGCTCCGGGAACAGGAGTGACGAACACTTGCAACCTATATCCTTCCGAATAAGAAAACGTAGTAAAGCTTGATTTTCTCAACCAATTATTATTTTATGTTCCATTATTTAAACTTTTGGTTGCCCAAACAAATGACTCCATTTTTTAGGTCTTTGTCTCTCCCCATTGCTTATGTTCTCTTCTCCTTCCTTTTCTTTCTCTCCACTCCATCCTTTCAATTCAAACACTTACAAAAGTATTTTCTCCTTTTGTTTTTCTCACACACACTCCCACAGACCACGCCCTTCTTAAAATAACCGTAAACAAAAGCAAGGGGAAATAACCATTACTATTTGTTAATTGTTATTTTATTTTTGTTCCCCTGAATAAATAAAAATTGTTTGCCTATTTTCTCTTTCTTTCATGTGTTTATGGCTGGTTTGGATTTAGGCACAGCGTCACGCTTCGTTCAGAATCTCCACAGACAAGACTTCAACCTGCAAAACCAACAGCAACCCGCCGAATCGGAAGAAGACGTGAAACAACCCGACCCGTTCGGAGGTGATGATGGGCCCCACATGTCGGCCCCCGGCGACATCGTGGCGCGGAGACCACGTGGGCGTCCCGCGGGGTCCAAGAACAAGCCGAAGCCGCCGGTGATCATTACGAGGGAGAGCGCCAACACGCTGCGAGCTCACATCCTCGAAGTCGCCAACGGCTGCGACGTGTTCGACAGCGTCGCCACCTACGCGCGGCGGCGCCAGCGCGGGATCTGCGTTCTCAGCGGCAGCGGCACCGTCACCAATGTCAGCTTGCGGCAACCGTCTTCGGCGGGATCGGTGGTCACGCTTCACGGAAGGTTCGAGATACTCTCCCTCGCCGGATCGTTCCTCCCTCCGCCGGCGCCACCGGGAGCCACCAGCTTGACGGTATACTTGGCCGGGGGACAGGGGCAGGTGGTGGGTGGGAGTGTGGTTGGGGAGTTGACGGCGGCGGGACCAGTGATCGTGATCGCAGCTTCGTTCACGAACGTGGCTTATGAACGGTTACCGTTGGAGGAGGAGGAACAGGTTCCGGTAGAACCAACCGTAGGGAGTAACAATCCCTTTCCAGACCCTTCTTCGGGACTTCCTTTCTTCAATTTGCCTCTCTCTATGCAGAATGTTCAGTTGCCTGTCGATGGTGGTTGGGCGGGAAACCCCGCTTCGCGTTCCCCATTTTGATTTCCAACGGTGTCGTTTTCGTGAATGAAATTGAGGTCAGTGAATTCATGGACTTTTATGTTACATTACAATATTTGATGTTCATCATCCTGGATGTATAACATGTATTGCGTTTGTGTTTCTATTTAATTAGTGTATCTCTCACTGCTTTTGTCTATCAACTCCATTTGTATATGACTAATTTTCAATAATTAGTGCATGTCTTAGTTTGTATGTTTTTTTTCTCATTTGAAGGATTCTGGCTTTTAATTAAACAATCACACTTTCACTAGCCTCGTTTACTATATATATATATATATCAAGAAACTTGTTAAAACAACAAGACCTAATCATATGATCGTGGATCAACTTCTTTCTTCAAGGATATATTTGATTTTAGTATTATTTAAATTTGATTAATTTCTCAGAGATTTTCAATGAAAAGCCTTCAATTTTTAAACATCTTTAGAGCAAAAATGTGAACTTCTATTATCTGTACTGAGAATTTTAGATGATAAGATTATAATTTGAGTGGTTTGAATGAAATTGAGTTATATTAAGGATTATACATTTAATCATAAAATCTTAAAATATTACAAGTGATATTTTTAATATTTAGATACTTTTTATATTTTTATATTTTATTCAATATACAACTTCCTTTAAAAGAGTTTGAAAATATATAGTTCATTTTATTTTATGCAGAAAGTTTTACTCATTCTAGTTTCCTAATCCATATTATTATCCACATCTACAATGTATTAGTCGAAATATATACAATTTTCTTTTCATTAATTTATATCTAAATTATACACTAAAACATATTTATTAGGCCAAGTGACCTTGAGAATTGATTGGAGCCGTTCTGTCTGCTGCTAACATACTAAAGTCTTTAATTTGTTTAAATATTGAGAGCTTGTTTGAATGCAAATTGAATCAACGAAAGTTGATTTATAGCTGTTGATAATTATTGGAGCAGGATTCCCAAAGTTTGTTAGACAAAATCGAAAAGATTTCGATGTGGTGAAATCGATTTTGACCTGTTGAACGTAAGTACAAACAAGTTCTTAATTAATATGTAAAATACTGAAAAGGAGTGTTTTGTTCCTGGCTGCATTTTACCCTTTATACCCTAAATTTTTTTACAATCTTATGGTTATGAAATCAGAAGTGAAACACTTGCTTGGGGGATTAATATTATTAGCATTATAAAGTAGTATATATATATATATATATATATATATATATATATATATATATATATTATGAAATGGCAACACCTAGCTATTTGGCTAATTATAAGTTCAAATGGTTAGAAGTTAAGCATGCTAGTCGTCAATATAATTATATAAATTGTGGAATCGATTGCATTGTAAGCCCTTTCCTCGGCCTGAACAGCACTTATCTTGCAATTGATGACCTTATTTTTAATTATATTGATCTGTAGAAGAACAAATTATAAGCAAGTGTGGGTTGGATTATTAGGTAGCTATATATAGGTTTCCGGCGCTGAGGACTTAAATATAATGGAAATTATCATAGGTTATGTGAAGCGATGACTTTATATAATATAATTATAA
Source organism: Clitoria ternatea (assembly GCA_037962975.1). Lineage (NCBI taxonomy): Eukaryota > Viridiplantae > Streptophyta > Magnoliopsida > Fabales > Fabaceae > Clitoria > Clitoria ternatea. The sequence goes on along the minus strand of CM075670.1, from coordinate 16,995,845 downwards.
TTATTCTATGCGAAATGGCTTGCGTTTCTGATGGAGAAAGTGCTGGCTTTCAGCACGCAGAGTGAAGCCGTACCATGCTTTTGGTTCATTATTTATATATATCAAGTTGTTGTGTTGTCGTCCCAGAATTGCATTGATTCCATTCTATAAAGCACTTCGCTCCTTCATATATATGCTCTTTCTATATGAATGAACATAGATTTTGAGATTATAGGTAGCATTGATTTTTATTAAATATACTTACAATAAAAGGTAATGAATCTTAGATATAATTAAGTCTAAGTAGGGCTGAGCAGCGGGTCGGATTTACCCGTTTAATCCGATTATCCAATCCAATCTAATTGGATTGGATTCTTTTGGTCATCGGATCAAATCAAATCCAATCCAACCAAGATCCAATTATAATCGGATCAGATATCGGATTTTACGTTTAAAAATCTGAATACCTATTCTTATATTATTTATTTTAGTTAAATATATATATATATATATATATATATATATATATTTTCCTCACATACTCATGTTTTTCCTTTTAGAGCAAATAAGGGAATATTCAATCCAAGGTTAAAAAAATAGAAATACTCAATCCACACCTACGTTAATAAAAAAATATGGCATAGCTACCTTGTTATTGTTATCATTTTATTTTAAATTTAAATATATTGTTAAAATGGATTTGATTTATATTTCTATTGATTATGTGTGTTATTAAATACTACTAAGTACTATGTTGTGATGTTTAACATGGACTTTAAGTTGTTAGAAGTTTTTTATATTATGGTTTCATAAAAAATATAACAAATTTTCTTTAATCGGATATCGAATTATCCAATCTAATCTAATCCAATAAAATTTAACCGGATCAGATTATCTTTTACGCGAAATCCAATCCAATCCAGAACTTGCTCACCCCTAAGTCCAAACAGAATTATTTTAAAACTAGATCCTTATGATTATATATATATATATATATATATATATATATATATATATATATATATATATATATATATATAGAATGACCTATCATCGACTAAAGCTAATGAATACCTCACTTGTATATGCTGTAAGTAAGTGACCTGTGAAATTTTAACTTACAAAACCAAGTTTTTTTAAGTTATACTTTAAAAAGCTTCTCAATAAATTTTTTTTCATGAGAGATGAGAATCTTAATTTTTCAAATAGAAGGAAACTTTTAATTATATTTATTTCTAGAAATTTTTTAAACATATTCAACACATTTTAATATTTTCAACAATTATACTTACCAAAAAATAAGATTCACGGTGAACACCATTCTTAGGCATTCAGAAACATTTTAAATACCAAAAGTTCCCTTAGGTAAAAATTGAATTATAGTCACCATTATGTTTTTTAAAGTTCTAATTTGATTCTTTTTTTTTGTCAATTTAAGTGTCTTTTAGAAGCGTTTAATAATACCTTATTTTAACTTCTCCTTTTAGATAAATATTTTAATTCTTTATGTTTTAAAATTTATGCAAAAGTATCTTTTTTCGTGTCCATTTGGTATGTAATTAGGGAAATAGGGTTTAAAAAAAAGAAAAAAATCTAATGATTAATATCGATTATTTACGTCGTTCGATATAATCAAAACTTCATTTAATCATAGGATAAAAACCTTCCTCCAACAAACGCCGTTTGAGGGTCTTGAATTTTAGGGTGTTCATCAATTCATCAAGTTGATAAACACCCTAAAGTTGTTGTGCGTTCTGTCATTTCTCCCCATGGTTGTCAACTTCCCTCTTGTGATAAAAAAGGATTAAATTAACAAGATTAAAAATAACCTTATAAAATATAAAAAAATCTAAATTCACAAGAAATAAAGATAAATGATGAAACTAGAAATTAAAGAAAATGTGAGTCTCTAAAAGTATATGTTTGTCTTTAACTTGGAATTCGAAATCCAAAGAGAAATTCTAATTAGCGGGGGGGGGGGGGGGGAAATCTGTCTATAACGATTTTATTTAGGTTTGAATGTAGTATATATTCTCTAGGGTTTCAATTTTAGGAATTGAATTAGAAGATTAAAATTATTACTAACCTAAATAATGTTAACAATTTTTGTATGTAATTGTATAATCTAAATTTATTCTTCCCACACTTCTAAAGTCGGTTTTAAATTACTTTTTTTTCTGTGAAAAGATTTTAAATTAGTTATTATGTAAAACATATGTTTAATACTTCAATTCATTAAATACAAATAATTTTGATTATAATCCTCCTAATTTTTTTGTTTATTTTTTTTATTTATTTAAAAGGAAAGCCGTAAATTTTGAAGTTTGAATCTAAAACCTCCCATCACTAGGTGAACCCGTTTTATCAATTTTAAAACTTTGATAAAATGTTTTGTTATGAATACGTATTCATAACATATCTTGCATGCACTATATATCCCTTCAACAATATGTATATATAGTTGTTGCAACAAGTGTTAATAAAGATTGTTTTAAAAGGTTTAATTAAAATTTACGAATACTAAGATGAAAAATAAATGAAAGTGAAAATGAACATTATTTATATTTATAAATGGTAAAAAATATATTTCACCTTGATTAATTAAATCCTCAAATGAATGGTGTGCTTAAATTAATATCCCATATATTTTATATTAGAAAAGCATAGCATTAAGAAGTTACTCTAAGCGTTTTCTATAGAAGTACATATATTAATTTATTATAATTTATTTAAAATAAAAAATATTTCTAGTCTTTATAAATATAGTTAATTTTAACTTCAATTCTTCAATTTATTTGCCAAATTTGTCCTTATAATAAATTATATTTTTTTATAAAAGTTATTGCGATCATGTAATGATGCACAACATGTAATGTTTATAGACATGTTACACCACAAGTTATCTCAACATGATCTTATGATGCATTTAAATAAACTCATGATATATCATGATATGGAGGAAGAAATTACTTTTAATAAATTTTAATTATATGAAATATAAAACCAATAAAACTTTAGAAGGCTAAAATAAAATAAAATTAGCAACATTTACATATCCAAAATATTTAGGAATCTCAAAGAATGATGAAATACACTCAAGAACTTTTAGGATAGAGCAATGCAAGTGTAATCTGCATATTAGGGTTAAATGTCATATAGTTCATAAAAACCAAGGAGTACCATAGAAATAAAGAGTCATATTTGATTGATTGAAAAAGAATTGATTAGAAATGGATTATTACAATGTATTTATAGGAAACTAATAGAGTATGAGATAAGTCATTTAGTTATAACAATAAGAAACTTTCATGTGAACCCTAACTAATGCCAAATATAAGGCACAAAGACCTAGGCGTCAAGACACCGGGTAAGGGTGTCTACACGCGCAACATCAAGAGAGGAAAGATGGATTCAAATGCTTTAGTATCTTGGGAGAAAACTTGGGGCGTCTACAAATGGACTAGGAAGGCAGGAAAGATGGGTTTATACACATAGGATAGTTCCCAACATCCCACTTCAAGAAACGACCTTAACAAAGAAATGACCTTCCAAGAACAACAACTCGATTAGGTTATCCACATCCATAACTTCACAAAAGCCCATCACTCTCATATGAAGATGTTGGTCGAGGCAATTGAGTCGTTGGATTAGATGAGTTTGTTGTAGTCCATGTTGTGTGAGAGCATTATGAGTTCATATTTCCTATTACCTTCAATCAGAGCCTCTGGATCTTAAATATATGAGTTATAAGAAACTCAAAGTTGCTTAATTAGAAAACCAAAAAGATCAATGAAATTAATTTGCTACAAACCCATCCTCATTGGTGTCATTGTTGTCTCTATTAGTGTTGTTGTCTTCAGCGTTAGTGTCATCATATGAAACATTTTTCACCTTAAGATAGAGAAGGATGAAGACACAAAGAAACATGTTTTTTTATATAAAAAAAGAAACAAAAAGGAAGAAGGCATTAGTTCAATCACCGGTGTTAAGATCTCACCATTCAAACACACTTTTAAACATGATCTTCTTTGCTTCTTCCTTTGTATCTAGTCCAACTAGGTCTTGTCATCTTCTACAATAGAATCAATCTGTAATTCATTGTCTTCCTCAAAGTCATTGGGGCTTTCTTCATCTTATGTGGTGGCACTAAATCACGACAAACATTAGAGAAAAGACTTGCAACTTCAACTACCTTTTATTCGTCATCTTCTAGCTTGGGATCATTACTCTTCTCTAATGAGAGCTTTGACCCTATATAAAAAATCTTAGAGAATGATGAAATGTAATCAAAACTTCTAGGTAAATGCAAGTATAAACTAAATATTAAGACTAAATGTCATAAAGCTCATAAAAAAGCCAAAAAGTTCCATAGAAATAAAGAGTCCTGTTATTGAAAAAGAGTTGATTAAAAATGTATGACTACAATGTATTTATAAGGAGCTAATGATGTGTAAGAGAAGTCATCTAGTTATAAGAACCTAATTAAAATCCAACAAATTCCATATGAACCCCAACTAACATTGAATGAGGGGTACAGAGGCGTAGGCGTTAAGATACCAGGTGAGTGTGTTTATGTTGCAATAGTGAGAAATAAAAAATGTGAACGCCTTGGGACCAAACTAGGGCGTCTACACGCTAGGCTAGTTTCCAACATAATATATATATATATATATATATATATATATTCCTTTCTCCAATTATATGGTGCACATTTCTTTGAATAAAGTGTGTGAGACAAGAGAGGTGGAAATTTAGGGTTTAAGAATGTGACAACTTAATATGGTTTTATGTTAACAAAATGGTTGTGCAAGATAGAAATTAAAGGATGAATAATGGGAAAAACAAGAGTTTTTTTTTTGCAATCAGTAAAAATTGAAGACAATATCAAGAGGCCTATAATTCACAGACTCTTCAACTCATTAAGTGAAATGAGAGGTTGTTTAACCATTTGTTGGTTATTTTCACTTTGATACATGCAAATTGTTAAATTTAACAAAATTGTTGTGCAAGATAGAAATTAAAGGATGAATAATGGGCAAAACAAGAGTTTCTTTTTCAATCGGTAAAAATTGAAGATAATATCAAGAGGCCTATATTAATTCACACACTCTTCAACTCATTGAGTGAAATGAGAGGTTGGTTAGCCCTTTGTTAGTTATTTTCACTTTGATGCATGCAAATTAAATTTAAGGGAATTATTTAATGGTGATATAGAAAATTTCATTTCAAACTAAAAATTTTCCCACTGAGTTTAATGATTAAAATTGTAATATATTTTTAGAAAATCAAGTATTGATATATTATTTTTTTATTTTTTAAAAACAAAATCATTAATTTTCAAAGAGTCTTATTTTAAATGATATATAACTTCTGTTTTATCATTCATTTCTATTTGGTGGTGTGACATTCCGTAAATGTAATTTAATTATCGATGACGTAGATTAATAAATAAAGTGTTTAGAATTAATTTAGATTTTTTTCTGAAATAATTATGAATCATTATAAGTTAATCTATAATTAATTAAGGTGGTGGAATTAATTGAATTAATTAAATTGATTAAATTAGGTGTGACTATTAAAGTTTGATAATCAAAATAAATAATGATGGTTAGTTTTAATTTACCAAAGAGTTAAAAAGTAAAAGTTTAATTAAAGTTATAAAAGAAAAATAAAAAAGAAAACATCAAAAGACCATTTTGCCCTTAATGAATATATACAAAAATCTTTTCCTTCCTCATCTTTTCCATTCGCGTGCGAGAGTGAAGCAGTGGGTGTCCATTTCCATTTTCTTCCATTGTCGTGAGTGAAGCTTCAAATCAAGAAACCATTTTGCGTCGGAATCTTAAATTGATCGCGTTTTCAAGATCGTGGCTTTAAGGTGACTCTTATGGTGCTATCAATTTCAAGTTTTCCTTCTCCTCCCTGCTTTCTCTCTCTAGTCGTAGGGTGCTATTGCATGTGGTGGTCCGATTTTTGTACTTTCTTAGTAAGTTAAAGCTTGGAAATGGCTTTTGTGACAAGTGGTGATGTCGAATTTGCATTTCCCTTCTCTTCCTCTCCTTGACTGAATATGCCCATGCATGGGGATGGTGTCATTTTACATTTTTTAGCTAATCGGGGTTTGAAATTGACTTTCATGATAACGGGTGTGACAACATGTTCGTGGGTTTGTGTATCGACGTTCATAGGTGGTGGAACAGGCGTTGGAGGATTGATAGGTGAAGTGGACATTGAGAGTGACGAATCGATGAACAATTTGACCACGGGTCATGACCGACACAAAGAACAGCTCATGGAGGCTTGGAATCGAGTTAAGAGGGTGTGTTGGGTTAAGGTTAATGTAGAAACTGTTTACGTTATTTGGCATCAAGGAAAAGAGTAGATCATAACCAATATTAGATGATTTAATTAAATTTAGAAATCTGATGATGAGAGATTAGAGAATGAGAAAGTAAGGTTGAGCCATGAATGCAGGAAATGATAAATAAGAGATAAACGAATGAGTGAATATGTAACTAATTATATTGATGTGTGATGATCGGAGAATTATAGAGTAGCCTATATGGAATAAGTTAATTAGTGAAGTAAAGTGATATGGTGTACAATATGCATATGGTAGTTTATAAGTAGAAGGTGAGTCTAAGTGGGTTATATATATATATATGATGAGGTGGGTAAGTGAAAGATGACATGAATTTTAATGAGTGTTGATTATAAAAATGTAAATTTTAAATGGGAGGTCATATGTTTTGAGGTGAGTTACGCAGAGTAGTGTAATGGTACGTAATAATAAAAATAACTAATCGAAAAATGGGTAATTGGAGGGAGATGATTTAATACAATTGGGACTATGTAGTGTATGAGGGGCAGTTTATGTCATTGATGGCTTATGGTTGATTGATGCATAGGTAGGGTACAAAAGTAAGAATGATTGAGAGATTTAATTTGCGGAAATGTGTAATTGTAATTTATGATAAATGTCATGAATTGATGTTAAATTGAAAATGGTGATGGTTTTAAGTTAATGAGTAATGATAGAGTAAATGGCGTATTGCTAATAATGATGTTAATGTTTGTATATTTATATGAATATAGATATCATGAGTAATGCATTGATTGGTGATTATCTTTGTTAGAATATATTATGAGTTGAAAACAATGATGATTTTGTGTTGATGGTCAATAAGTAATGACATAGTGTATTGATAATGTGATATGTTTATGTATGATGTGATGATGTGATATGGTGATTATGTTAGGTAAAACTGAAAATCTTTAATTCATGTGAATTAGGATGTGGTGTGTGTGGAATTATATTCATGTAATTATGACTTTGAATATGAAAAAGATGTATCATGAGACTATGTAAATGGCATGGATTATATTGTTATTCATGAGAATGAAGATTTATGATCACTATTGATTATTGATGAGGTGATGCTATGTCATGGCATGATGTTATATTTGGGGCTTGGTCTGTGTGGCCACCCTGGGGGAGATTCATGGGCTAGGTTTGTGTGGCCGCCCTGAATAATTAAAAGGTGAGGCTTTTATGCCATTTGAATATGAAATTAAAGAAAGTAATTGAACATATGTGATTATGTGGTGTGGGACGGCCGACGATATATTACACCCCTCATTTTTGGCTCCCTTGGTCAAGTAGGACCTAGTTGAGCTATCTAGTGGTCAAGTAAGACCCAGTGGTTGAGGTGGAAAGCCAAGTCGGGTTCGGTGGACCAAGTCAGGTTCATGGGGTGTCAAGTAGGAACCTCAGCTGAAGGCCGATCCTTTTAGTATCCGGATACTAGGGCGTCATATTATCTGTTTCAGAGTCAGTTATGTTTTACATGCCCTGATTTGAGATGATATTTATATTGGTGTTTGTGTGATGATTTACATTATTGAAATGAATTGAAACCTATGTTGTAAATGATTTCATGTTCGATAAGATATGTTTATATATTTATATATGATGTGTTATGTGGAATGAAATGAATAATTTGTAATGGCGTGTGTCGATGATTTTAATATGATTAATTAATATGATTGTTGAACGATACATATGATTGAGTTAGTGTGGTAGATAAAGGTGCGATTTAAGAGAAAAATAATAATAAATAATGCTTTTATATAGGAATATAGCTAGACTACGCTTTTCCTAATGTATGTTTATACAGTTTTGTGTTAATTCTTAATTCTAGTCACTCACCCATTTTGTTGTTGTTTTTAGTGGCTGGTAGCAAGTTGTAGAGGGACACTGTGAAGGCGAGTACTAAATGAGGTCTAGGTGAATTCAATGCCAAGGGAGGAACAATATTGATAAACATGAAATGATGATTATGAATAAGTCTATTTATATATATATATATATATATATATATATTACATAGTGGGTAGATTTCGAAGGTGTGCTCGAATTTAAAGATTTGATTGTGCTTGATGACTTAATAATATGAATTTAGTATGTTTAATTCCTAGGTATATGCATTTGGCATGGAGCCAATCCTTTGATTAAAACATGTTACTAGATATCATGGTTATGTGTTGGACATTGAGTCATATGTGATTGAACTGTGATGATTGATGATGGGCAGACAATTGTGTATATGTGTGACATGTATTTTAGTATGGATGTGTTGGTATGTGATGAATGATGATGAGATTGATGAATCCATGGTTATGGATAACATTATTCATGTTAAGTGTGAAACAAGCTAAATTAGAAATTAGAGGAGTAATTTCGCATGATCCGGTGGGTTTTGGGACCATCGAAGGGGATTGTTAGGCTCCCGACCTCACTTATAACTTGTGCATATAGGTTCCCCTTAGCTTGATGCCCATTTGATAGGTTTCATGCATTGGTTTATGTCATTTTTGCTTTAAATGCATCTTTACACGTGTCTTGTGCATACGATGAAATTTTAGCAAATGGACCTCGCCAACGGCTCCAAAATGGCGAAAACATGTTGCCTATAAATTTTGGTATCAATTGGGGCCCAAACAGAAGAGTTAGATACTTTGGAGTTTCAAAATTTGGGCAAACCTACATTTCTCGATTGAGCGAGGGCACTTTCGCTCAAGCGAGCTACTCCCTGGCCTGAGCTGTTGTTTCTGTGGGATTCTCGCTTAAGTGAGATGGGGGTCGCTTGAGCGAGATCGTGTCTATGAGCTTTTATGTGTATTTCGCTCAAGCAAAGGGTATCCCGCTTGAGGGAAGTGGTGCATCTAGGTTTTGTATGTTTCTCGCTCAAGCAAGTGGAATCTCGCTTGAGCAAAGTTAGTGTGGCTGCTCCCTATTCCTCCTTTGCCTGAGCGAGCGGCATCCCGCTTGGGAGAGGAGACATGTCTAGTCCCCTTCGTGTTCTCGCTTGAGCAAGTGGTATTTCGCTTTAGTGAGAGTGTCATGTGGGGTTCTGTTGGTCATTCGCTCAAGCGAAAAGTGTCCCGCTTGAGCGAAAGCTCGTTCCCGGTGTATGCTCGCAATCGCTCAAGCAAGTGGGACCTTGTTTGAGCGAGATTGGCCTGCCTTGTTCTTTTCTTGTTTTCTCAACATATGGTATGTTAATCCATGGGGGTTTTGTATGTTTTTGCTCATTTCCTCTATGGTGCATAATTTGGTGCCCTTGTGCATGAATTGTGTTATTATATTTGGCTCCACCTTAGGTTTTCATGGTTTGGCGTTAGGCAAAAAACGTGAAAAATCTTACCTGTTTTCATGCAACTCCGAGGCAAAACATGGAAGCTACTAAGGGGTATGTCTGTAACACCCTCTGTTACACCTTAATAAATTCTAGAAAAATTCGTAATTTTTTTTTTTACTAAAGATATGATTGTTAAAAAGAAACTATCGGAATAAATTATATACATTATTTCTGAAATACCTCACAAATATTATTAAAAACTTTATAAAGTATTTGTACATTCATCCGAAGAAAATAAACATTAAACATTATAAGAAAGAGAGGAAACTCCATGGCCCAGAAGCAGTTACTAATTAACATTATTTATTCATTGGACCACGGTATTCATACCGAGCTCCCTTTCTAGAACGTGCTATATTTACTGCTGATATTCTTCGATCCTTCCTTCTGAACCATCAATTTAGAATATATGAAACAAAAACACGGAGAAAGGAGTGAGAAACAGAATATAATATTTCCGAATAAGACATAAGCAACAAAGGGTTTTCACAACCAATACATAATAATATCAATCACAATCACATACACAATCAATTATGAATGCATGAATGTTATGCAATATCTTCATCATAACTTACTTATATATGTGGGCCCTTAAATTTTAATTTGCACTGGGCCAACCAGGAGTTTACACTGTTCCATAAGTCCGGATAATAATAATATGAACAGCTCAACTGGCATGGAAACACTTAGAGACTAGTCAGATTGAGAAAGTTTTTATTGTGAAAGTACCCGACACTAGGGAGCTACCCCAGGTCCCCTGAAGCACCCTTTCACACTCTCTCATCCCAAGGCTCGTAATTAAGCCTCCTCTAATGTATCCTCGGTTTCTATAATCCGTCCCCAGACAATATTATTTCATTTCACTTTCATTATCCATGATGCATGAACTACTCGCGTATTGAGTTGGTTAAGGCTTTTAGAAACTCAATTATTAAATCCCTTAAAGGTTTACAATATCATTTCAATAAACTGTACATTTTCTCAGTTCTCTGAATTTCTGTCCCACAGAAATAAATTTGGTACAGTTTTCAAATCTCACGGAAATTGAGTTTCTAAGCCTTAAATATCTAAAAACTTTATCATATAAAACTTTACATAATCTTTCTCAAATTAAATCTTAACAAAATCAAATTTAGGAATCTCAATTATTTCCAAATATATTTAGTTATTAAGTTGGAAAAAATAAAATAGTTTTCTTTCAAAAAATTTTGTTTTATTAAAAGAGAATAATTATTAACCAAAAATACTTAAAATTACAAAATTTTTCTTTAACTCAAGATTTAATTAAATAAAATCTCATAAAATATTTTCTTTCTAAAATAAATACTAATTTTTTTATTCTAAATATTGAAAATAAAGTTAATAAAAATAATTTCTAAGAAGAAATAAAAGATAATAAAATTTAAAGAGTAAGGTAAGAAATTCTTACTGAATTTTAGCTTTCCGTCATGCTCGCTATATGCTCAAACTCCACATTACAATATCATCAATCAAAATTAAACAATATCAATCATAACTAAATATCATCAATCAATCAATCATAATCAAATCATAATCAAATCAATTAAATATCATTAATACATATCATAATACAAAATTTAATGGTTATTAATATAGTCAATTTTAGTCCTTTTGGTCAATTCCTCGCATAGGTATATGTAAGTCCATATAATCCAGTCCTTGCATAGGTATAGTTCAGTCCATATGGGTCATAATGGTCCAAGTCCTTGCATAGGTATTGTCCAGTCCATATAGGTCATAATGGTCCAAGTCTTTGCATAGGTATGTTAGAGTTAGTTAAACCGGATATTTAATTTAAAATTTATTATAAATTTTAAGTTAAAAAAAGTTAATATTTTAAAATAATAATATTATCAGATTTAAAAGGAGTAGGGGACTCCTCCCATTATTCTTATGTCTTTTCATATTATACTCTTATCTCACTCCCCCTTACCTTGAATTGTTACCCAAAATGGATTTGCTTTGCGCCTCCGATTTCTAAAAATATTAATACCAATCTTATTTCAGTATAAGCATAAGACGAAGATTAAGATTACTACTTAAAACAGAAATGGTAAATTTTGAATAGTGAATAGTGAATAGTGAATAGTAAATCGTGAATAGTAACGGTAAATAGTAAAACGTGAATAGTAACAGTAAATAGTAAAACGTGAATAGTAACGGTAAATAGTAAATCGTGAATAGTAACAGTAAATAGTAACAGTAAATAGTAATTTACTATTTGAATAGTAATTTACTATTGAAATAGTGTTTACTATGCAGAATAGTAACTTAAAATAATATTATTTTCAGTATAATAACAGATTTCTAAAAACGATATGAAAATAACCCAAAAAATATAAAAGAGAAGTATTCTTACCTTAGGATTTTGGCAGAACCTTCTCTCCAAAAACTTTTCTTCTCTCTCCCACTTCCACCACTATCTCACTAGCACTACTATATTAAGAAAACTTAATCTGAAATTGTGAATTCTAAAGAAGAAATCCTTCGGTATTTATAGGAAAAAAAATTTACTATGCATTCCATTATTTTAATATAAAAGTACTATGCATTTTTGAATTTTTTATTCCAGGTTACTGTGCATCTTTTGAAAATTTCATACATGCACAGTGATTTGCATAGTAATTGTCGGCAAAATTATTAAGTCAAATAGTAACCCTTCACTCGGTATATTTTAAATATTCAAAATGAGTCCTTTTTGAAATTTAGCGATATTATATCAGTCCCTACTAATTTTATAATAAGTAATATAAAGCTGAAATTTTAAAAATCTAAAATTTTCTGTTAATAAAAATTTATTGATACGTTTCAAATTTTTTAACGATTGGAAAAAATCAAGATTTTTCTCAAACCGATAATTTTTAGATAAGTCTACTTGAAATGGATTTTAGAAAATTTTCTTATAATTTCAATTCACTTTCTTGTAAATATTTTTAATTTAAGTCACTTATATGAATTTAAAATTATTTAAAAAAATATTATTTTTATTAAAAAATTCCAAAATTCCAAAAAAATTCCAAAAAATCATAAATAATACGTAGATTAAAAAGTTCTAAAGAACCATAATTTAATTCCTTCAAAATTTTAATATAAAAAATAAAAATAGGGGTGTTACAACTCTACTCCCCTTAGAAAATTTCGTCCTCGAAATTTACATAATCAGTAAAACAAATGAGGATGAGACTCTTTCATCTCAGTTTCTAGTTCCCATGTAGCATCTTCTCCTCTCGTTTCACTCCAAATAACCTTTACAAGCGGAATTGTCTTGTCTCTTAATTGTTTTATTCTTCTGTCACTTATTCTAACAGGTGGTGCATCATATGTAAGATTATCTTTAACTTGTATGACATCAGGTTCAATAACATGTGTAGGATCAGATATATACTTTCGCAAGTTTGACACATGAAAAACATTATGGATATTAGAAAGAAAAGGTGGTAATGCTATTTGGTAGGCAAGGGGACTAACTTTATGAATTATTTGGTATGGACCGATAAATCTAGGAGTTAGTTTTCGAGATTTCATTGCCCGACCGACCCCAGTCATAGGTGTGACTTTCAAGAATACATGATCGCCTTCTTGAAATTCGAGCGGCTTTCTTCTTTTGTCATAGTAACTTTTCTGCCTGCTCTGTGTTGCCTTCATCTTTTCCTGAACTATTTTGATTTTATCCGTGGTTTGTTGTACCAACTCTGGTCCTAGCATCAAGTTTTCACCAGTCTCAAACCAACATAGCGGGGTCCTACATTTTCTTCCATATAATGCTTCAAAAGGTGCCATGCCAATGCTAGCATGGAAACTGTTGTTGTAGGTAAACTCCACATATGGTAAGAATTGATTCCAACTTCCTTTATGCTCTAACACACAAGCTCGTAACAAGTCTTCTAGAGATTGGATTGTTCTTTCTGATTGTCCATCCGTCTGAGGATGATATGCTGAACTCAGACGCAGTCTTGTTCCCATAGCCTTGTGCAAGCTCTTCCAGAATTGTGATGTAAAACGAGGGTCCCGATCAGAAATGATACTTGAAGGAATTCCATGCAATCTCACAATCTCCTCGATGTATAATTTTGCCAGCTTCTCCATAGAGTAACGAATGTTGATGGGAATAAAGTGGGCAGACTTTGTTAGTCTATCAACTATTACCCATATCGAATCATGTCCTAATGGAGTTTTGGGTAGAGAAGTCACAAAATCCATGGTAATGCTATCCCATTTCCATTCTGGTATTTCCATTGATTGTAGCATTCCAGGGGGTTTTTGGTGTTCCACTTTAACCTTCTGGCAAATTAGACATGCAGCCACATACTCTGCCACCGCTTTCTTCATTCCAGGCCACCAAAATAACTTCTTCAAATCTTGATACATTTTAGTAGCTCCGGGATGAATGCTCATATAACTTTTATGGCCTTCTTCCAAAATTGCTTTCCTCAACTCCTCTTGATCAGGGATACACACTCGATCCTTATACCTCAATAATTGGTCGTTTCCCACATTGAACTCGACTTCTTTTCCTTGTTTCAAGAGTTCTTTCTTCTCTTGCAGGAATTCATCCTCTCGTTGAGCCTCTAAAACTTGCCTCAGGAATTCATTTGTCACTTGCAACGTTCCTAATCTGTAGCTGTTAGCATTAACCTTTACTGCTAGGTTAAGATCTCTGAAGTTCTCTATCAATTCCAGCTCTTTAATCATCATCGTGGACGCATGTAGAGACTTTCGACTTAAAGCATCAGCTACTACGTTCGCTTTTCCAGGATGGTATTGCAACTCAAAGTCGTAGTCCTTTAAGAACTCCATCCATCTCCGTTGCCTCATGTTTAACTCCTTTTGGTCGAATAAATACTTGAGACTCTTATGATCGCTAAACACATCGAATGTTGCACCGTATAGATAATGCCTCCAAATCTTTAAGGCAAAAACTACAGCGGCTAACTCTAAGTCATGGGTAGGGTAGTTAATCTCGTGTTGCCTTAATTGACGCGACGCATAGGCTACAACCTTCTTGTCTTGCATGAGTACACTTCCTAGTCCTTGTTTAGACGCATCACAGTAAACTTCAAAACTTTGATGTGGATCAGGGAGTACTAACACCGGCGCAGAAGTAAGTCGATCTTTCAGCTCTTGGAAACTATTCTCGCATTGTGTCGTCCACACAAAAGGTTGTCCTTTCCGTGTTAACTTGGTCAATGGGTATCCTAGCTTTGAAAATCCTTCAATGAATCTCCTATAGTATCCAGCCAAGCCCAAGAAACTTCTAATCTCAGTGATCGTGGTTGGTCTCTCCCATTTTAAAACCGCCTCCACCTTGGAAGGGTCTACAGCTATTCCTCCTTGACTAATTACATGTCCTAAAAAGTTTACTTCTTCCAACCAGAATTCACACTTCGACAACTTTGCATACAGTTGTTTCTTTTTCAGGATTTCCAACACAACCTTCAAGTGTTCAACATGTTCTTTTCTGCTTTTAGAGTACACTAATATATCATCAATGAACACCACTACAAATTTATCTAGATATGGATGAAAAATCCTATTCATGTAATCCATGAATACGGCTGGTGCATTAGTTACACCAAAAGGCATTACTAGATATTCGTAATGGCCATAGCGTGTTCTAAAAGCAGTTTTCGTTACATCTTCTTTCTTCACCCTTATTTGATGGTATCCAGACCTCAAATCAATTTTGGAGAACACCGTGGCACCACGCAGCTGATCCATCAAGTCGTCAATCCTTGGCAGAGGGTATCTGTTCTTGATCGTCACCTTGTTCAGTTGTCGATAATCTACACACAACCTCATGCTACCATCCTTCTTCTTAACCAACAACACTGGTGCACCCCAGGGGGATACACTGGGTCGTATAAACTGCTTCTCTATCATCTCTTCAAGTTGTTTCTTCAACTCTGCTAATTCTAGAGGTGACATTCGGTATGGTGCAATTGAAATGGGTCCAACTCCAGGTACTAAATCAATGGAAAATTCCACATCTCTTTCTGGGGGTAAACCAGGGATATCTTCAGGAAAAACGTCAGGAAATTCACACACAACCGGCAGATTTTTGATTTTTGATTCTTGCTCTCCTTTCGTTGAAAGCAATAGCATGAATCCTTGAGCCCCTCCTTTTAAAGAGGCACTCACTTGGTTGGCGGTTAGAAATCTCGAATCCTCAGGATTCAAATTCACTGGTTCTTTAAACATTATGGTTTTATTATGACAATCTATTAGAACATGATTGTCAGACAACCAATCTAGCCCAATAATAACTTCTAAGCCAGAAAGGGGTAAACAGAAAAGATTAGCCTTAAAGTCCCTACCATCTATGACAATAGGGCATTTCCAACAAGCTTTGGAAGTGACAATGGGATTGTTTCCAGGAGTATGTACAGATAAGTCAAATGGAAGTTCTATCACAGGTAATTTTAGTTTTTCTACACAGTCATTGGCAATAAAGGAATGTGATGCACCTGAGTCATACATAACAGTTAAAGAAATCTTATTAATGATACACTTACCTTCTACCATGGAATCAGCATGAGATGCTTCTTCTCCAGTGATTGCAAAAACCTTTCCTTTTGCTTTTGGCCTTCCGACTGCACTGTGCGCGCCTCCTTGAGTATTTATGCTTGTACTTGCACCTTCAGGGTTTTCTCTCTTCATCTCTGGGCAATCCTTGATATGATGACCTGGTTTGTTACACTTAAAGCAAACATAAGTGTTTTTAGGACAATCCCTTTTCAAATGGGGTCCTCCACAGATAAAACATTTAAAATTTGGTGCAGATGTTGGGTAATAGCTTCCAGTTGAAGCTTGGGGTCTGTTAGGAACAGATGCTGCTCCAAACCGACGAAATGGTGCTTGGTAAGGCTTATTCCTTCTGAAATCTCTTCTTTGGTGATGGTGAGGTCCTCCACTTCTTATTTCTCCTGCCTTGTGAATGGGCTCACGACTTTTGGTCATTCTATCCTTATGGTCTTCTTCAAAGATCCTGCAGCGATTTACCAATACAGAAAATTCACGGATTTCCTGCATTCGTATAGCTTCCTTAATTTCTGGCCGCAGTCCATTTACAAACTTTGCACACCGATCTCTTTCATTAGTAGCATCATTATAATGAGAATGAAAACGAGATAGCTCTTCAAACCTGGATGCGTACTCTCCAACGGTCATATTTCCTTGGGTCAGCGACAGGAATTCGAATTGTCTTTTCTCTTTAACATCAGCTGGAAAGTATTTTTCCAGAAACATATCCTTGAAATAGTCCCAAGTGATCTCCACGTCGTTGACTTCGAATTGTTTACGCATGCTATCCCACCAATGTTCGGCATCCTCAGATAAGGCATAAGTAGCGAAGACTACCTTATCAGCTTCATTACATTGCAATGCTCGAAAGATCTTCTCTATCTCTCGAATCCAGATTTGTGCTCCATCAGGGTTATATCCTCCCTTGAAACGAGGTGGATTGCGCTTTTCAAATAGGTCCAGTCTTCTCAAGGCATCATTACCTTGACCTTCACGTGCTCCCATTGCATTGATTAAGCGTTCTACAACTCCAGCAAGATCGTTTCCAGCCATTAGTTTCCTGTTTCACAGTAACTGAGATTTGTCACATCAATCACAGTTACTACCAAGTCAGATATTCTACCTATACAGAGTTTACAGACAAAGCAAGATAGACCTTTTCCCCAGGCCTATTGGATTAACTGCTCTGATACCACTTTGTAACACCCTCTGTTACACCTTAATAAATTCTAGAAAAATTCGTAATTTTTTTTTTTACTAAAGATATGATTGTTAAAAAGAAACTATCGGAATAAATTATATACATTATTTCTGAAATACCTCACAAATATTATTAAAAACTTTATAAAGTATTTGTACATTCATCCGAAGAAAATAAACATTAAACATTATAAGAAAGAGAGGAAACTCCATGGCCCAGAAGCAGTTACTAATTAACATTATTTATTCATTGGACCACGGTATTCATACCGAGCTCCCTTTCTAGAACGTGCTATATTTACTGCTGATATTCTTCGATCCTTCCTTCTGAACCATCAATTTAGAATATATGAAACAAAAACACGGAGAAAGGAGTGAGAAACAGAATATAATATTTCCGAATAAGACATAAGCAACAAAGGGTTTTCACAACCAATACATAATAATATCAATCACAATCACATACACAATCAATTATGAATGCATGAATGTTATGCAATATCTTCATCATAACTTACTTATATATGTGGGCCCTTAAATTTTAATTTGCACTGGGCCAACCAGGAGTTTACACTGTTCCATAAGTCCGGATAATAATAATATGAACAGCTCAACTGGCATGGAAACACTTAGAGACTAGTCAGATTGAGAAAGTTTTTATTGTGAAAGTACCCGACACTAGGGAGCTACCCCAGGTCCCCTGAAGCACCCTTTCACACTCTCTCATCCCAAGGCTCGTAATTAAGCCTCCTCTAATGTATCCTCGGTTTCTATAATCCGTCCCCAGACAATATTATTTCATTTCACTTTCATTATCCATGATGCATGAACTACTCGCGTATTGAGTTGGTTAAGGCTTTTAGAAACTCAATTATTAAATCCCTTAAAGGTTTACAATATCATTTCAATAAACTGTACATTTTCTCAGTTCTCTGAATTTCTGTCCCACAGAAATAAATTTGGTACAGTTTTCAAATCTCACGGAAATTGAGTTTCTAAGCCTTAAATATCTAAAAACTTTATCATATAAAACTTTACATAATCTTTCTCAAATTAAATCTTAACAAAATCAAATTTAGGAATCTCAATTATTTCCAAATATATTTAGTTATTAAGTTGGAAAAAATAAAATAGTTTTCTTTCAAAAAATTTTGTTTTATTAAAAGAGAATAATTATTAACCAAAAATACTTAAAATTACAAAATTTTTCTTTAACTCAAGATTTAATTAAATAAAATCTCATAAAATATTTTCTTTCTAAAATAAATACTAATTTTTTTATTCTAAATATTGAAAATAAAGTTAATAAAAATAATTTCTAAGAAGAAATAAAAGATAATAAAATTTAAAGAGTAAGGTAAGAAATTCTTACTGAATTTTAGCTTTCCGTCATGCTCGCTATATGCTCAAACTCCACATTACAATATCATCAATCAAAATTAAACAATATCAATCATAACTAAATATCATCAATCAATCAATCATAATCAAATCATAATCAAATCAATTAAATATCATTAATACATATCATAATACAAAATTTAATGGTTATTAATATAGTCAATTTTAGTCCTTTTGGTCAATTCCTCGCATAGGTATATGTAAGTCCATATAATCCAGTCCTTGCATAGGTATAGTTCAGTCCATATGGGTCATAATGGTCCAAGTCCTTGCATAGGTATTGTCCAGTCCATATAGGTCATAATGGTCCAAGTCTTTGCATAGGTATGTTAGAGTTAGTTAAACCGGATATTTAATTTAAAATTTATTATAAATTTTAAGTTAAAAAAAGTTAATATTTTAAAATAATAATATTATCAGATTTAAAAGGAGTAGGGGACTCCTCCCATTATTCTTATGTCTTTTCATATTATACTCTTATCTCACTCCCCCTTACCTTGAATTGTTACCCAAAATGGATTTGCTTTGCGCCTCCGATTTCTAAAAATATTAATACCAATCTTATTTCAGTATAAGCATAAGACGAAGATTAAGATTACTACTTAAAACAGAAATGGTAAATTTTGAATAGTGAATAGTGAATAGTGAATAGTAAATCGTGAATAGTAACGGTAAATAGTAAAACGTGAATAGTAATAGTAAATAGTAAAACGTGAATAGTAACGGTAAATAGTAAATCGTGAATAGTAACAGTAAATAGTAACAGTAAATAGTAATTTACTATTTGAATAGTAATTTACTATTGAAATAGTGTTTACTATGCAGAATAGTAACTTAAAATAATATTATTTTCAGTATAATAACAGATTTCTAAAAACGATATGAAAATAACCCAAAAAATATAAAAGAGAAGTATTCTTACCTTAGGATTTTGGCAGAACCTTCTCTCCAAAAACTTTTCTTCTCTCTCCCACTTCCACCACTATCTCACTAGCACTACTATATTAAGAAAACTTAATCTGAAATTGTGAATTCTAAAGAAGAAATCCTTCGGTATTTATAGGAAAAAAAATTTACTATGCATTCCATTATTTTAATATAAAAGTACTATGCATTTTTGAATTTTTTATTCCAGGTTACTGTGCATCTTTTGAAAATTTCATACATGCACAGTGATTTGCATAGTAATTGTCGGCAAAATTATTAAGTCAAATAGTAACCCTTCACTCGGTATATTTTAAATATTCAAAATGAGTCCTTTTTGAAATTTAGCGATATTATATCAGTCCCTACTAATTTTATAATAAGTAATATAAAGCTGAAATTTTAAAAATCTAAAATTTTCTGTTAATAAAAATTTATTGATACGTTTCAAATTTTTTAACGATTGGAAAAAATCAAGATTTTTCTCAAACCGATAATTTTTAGATAAGTCTACTTGAAATGGATTTTAGAAAATTTTCTTATAATTTCAATTCACTTTCTTGTAAATATTTTTAATTTAAGTCACTTATATGAATTTAAAATTATTTAAAAAAATATTATTTTTATTAAAAAATTCCAAAATTCCAAAAAAATTCCAAAAAATCATAAATAATACGTAGATTAAAAAGTTCTAAAGAACCATAATTTAATTCCTTCAAAATTTTAATATAAAAAATAAAAATAGGGGTGTTACAATGTCATTGCATTGTTTTGAATTAATTATATTTACAACTTTACTTAAATGCGATATTGAGATGAATTAGGCATAAACTCACTACTTAAATTTTAATTATTAAGGGGACGTTATAGGTAGGTTAGGAATTAAAGTTAAATCTAAAAGGTATATTTGTTAAATAGGCTTAATTATTGCCTTCTTGGGTGGTTTCTAGTTTCATGTTTTAGTTATTACAATTTTGAAATTTAAAAATTTGTTTAAAAATTTCATTTATTATCACTTACATTACACATATACAACAACAATTTATAATGGTGGTAGGAACGGTGGTGGTGGAATGATGGTATTTGTGGCGACAGTAATGGTGGTAGTGGTTTAGGGTTTAGGTTAAGGGTAACAGTGGTTATGGTGAAGGTAGTGATGATGGTGGTAATGGTGATGACAACAGAGGTGATGGTTTATGGTTTAAGGTTATGGTGGTGAATACGGTGGTGCTTATGGTGGTAGTGGCCGTGATGGTGGTGGTAGTGGTGGTGATTATGATGACAAGGTGGTGGTGGTGATTATGATGACAAGGCAGTGGTGGCAATGGTGATGTGTATGATGGTGGTGGTTTAGGCGGTGATGTCCATGGGGACTATGGTAGTGATGATGGTGACAAGTGGCGGCAGTGGCAGTAGTGATAGTGATAACAGTGGCGTTGTGGTGGTTTCAATTTTACGGTTATGGTGTTAGCGATGATGATAGTGGCAATAACAATGGTTATGGGGATGAGGATGGTGGTTGTTATGGTAATGGTGGCAATGGAGGTGGTGATGACTGTCATGATGGTGGTGGTTTTCGGGGCGATAATGGTAGTAGTTTTAGGTTTTGGGTTTAGAGTTTAGAGTCAAAGGATTATAAAACTGAAAACATAAATAAAAAAAAACCATTTTTTCTTTCTTTTCAAATATGACAAGATCATTTTGAAAATGATTTAAAACTTAACTTAGCATCGTTGTTGCCAAACATACTCTGTTTTCAAATTTATTTTAAAAGCTATAAACCAAAAACTTATAACTATCCCTAACATGCCCTAAGTTTTTTTATTCTTATTGAAGATTTTGAATTTAGTCTCTAACAAAACAAGAATATATTAATAATTAATCCTCAACAAAAAAAAATGTCACATTTTAGTTTTTCTATCATTGGTTCACATGACATTGTTACCATAAAGTGATATTTGTTATATCATTATTTAGCAGAAGTATACTAACATAAGGACTTTTTTTTTGAAGACTAATTACTAAGATTTTATTTTTTGGTTAAGGACTATAAATCAAAACCTTGAATTTTTATAGGGATAAAAACATAATTAAACCTATTAAAGGTTAAATTATTCTCCATAAAGTTTATAACTTATAATTTATGACCTATAATAATGACTTATAACTTATAACTTATGGCTTTTCGGGTAGATTATAGCTTATAACTTGACAGCTATTAGAATAGAGTTGTTTAGTAAAATTAATTTAAATTGTGTTAAATAGTTTTAAAAGTCATACGATATTTTAATTATATGATAAATAAAAGTTACTTTTTTTAAAAAATATAAAGATAAAAATAATAACTAAATAACTAATGATAGAGCTTATAATTTTTGAAAACTCATAAACTACCTCCCGTAATTTTAAAAAAACTCTAAGTCAAACAATCCTAGTAGTAACTTTTGAAAAGTAATAAATTTCTTTTAAAAAAAAAACTATTTGTGTTAAACGGACATAAAATAAATACAATTTATATTGACTAAGGTACAAAAGGTTTGCATACATTAATATTCTAATTACTTTTAATCACACCCAATGAAACTTTTCAGATCTGTATCTTTCTCTTTAAATTATCTAATGAACGAGGGATTTGTATAAATGATAGGAGTATAATTTTTTATTCATAAGATTACATGCAATAA
The DNA here is from genome assembly GCA_037962975.1 of Clitoria ternatea. Lineage (NCBI taxonomy): Eukaryota > Viridiplantae > Streptophyta > Magnoliopsida > Fabales > Fabaceae > Clitoria > Clitoria ternatea. The sequence continues at coordinate 16,973,413 of CM075670.1, read as the reverse complement.
AAAATACTCCACCATAAACCAAAAAATGTTATCAAGCTGTGTAATTTTTTAATGCAGGAACTGAGAGTGAAATTATAGAGGAGCTTGGAGGACGCTCTCTAAGGTTTGACCAAGTTAGAGATGACCAAAAAAAATTGTATTCATGGACATTCATATATGTGTATTTGCATTTTCATAAATGGATTGAGACAGATATTAATTAGACTCTCCGTAATTAAGTACCTGCAGTATACTTATAGAAACATATTTTTATTAAATATTCTAAAAAATTCATGATTTGTACTATTTTATGATAAAATACATTTTATTTCATATTAGTTTGTAATAATATTTTTAGTGATGAAAGGAAAAGAATGTTTTTAATATATTAAATATTAATTAATAATATTTTCATAATATTCATACTAAAACAATATAATGTTTAATGCTATATCTTTGTCTTTAAATATAAGATCTTTTTGAAAAAAAATATCTCTTAATATAAGACTTTCTTTCAAATTTCTATATTATTAATTATTTTTAGATTAAAATATCCTTATTAATAGAATTTAAAAAGACAATGATTATTGGCTGACACAAAGATTAATTTTTTTTATTGACTTTGCCTTTTCTTATGAAATATAAGCCATTAACTAGATGGAGAGAGTAAAAAGAGAATGAGTGAGAAGAAAAAAATGGTATTTCCAATTATCTTAAGGGTAATACTACTAATTTTAGACAAAATTAATTATTTTAAGTAAACTAACCAACTTTTTTTATATTTAAAGTAGTACATTATATGGTATTTTATCTATTTATAATTTTTTAACATTTTTTTCTTTGATAATTTTTTAAAACATTCTTTAATATTATTATTTAAATAAATACCAATGAATTAATGCATCCTACCTTTTCCTTTGTGCACCCACTAACTTTAAATGGGTATTTGATGAGAATCGTCCCCTGGATGGAATTTGGGGACAAATCTAAGGTTAGAAACGCATTACGCGTGTATTGTGCTTTATTAGTTACATCTTGTGTTACAAAACTCCAAATTAAATAAAACTAAAACAATGTGAATATTCTTCATGTATTGAGAAGTAATTTTTACTCAAAAATCACTCAAAAAGTCTCATAAAATGTGAGAGATATGACTGGAGTTTGTTCAAACGAAAGTTTAGGCATTTTAGAATTAGGAAATGATTGAAACTGAAAAGTAATAAATGAAAAACGAAAAAGAGAATGGATGATTGAGATAGGAATCATACCATAATTAAAGATTGATAAGCTTAAATGGTTTATTACAAGAATTGAAAATTTTTGATAAGATTTAAAACAATTTAGTTAAGAAACTAAGAAGGAAAACTTTTTTTGAATAATCTAAATTTTTTCTCATGCCTTAGATCTCTTTATAACTTTCAATACAATTTTAGTTTATAAAATTTTGCCTCATTAATTTGAAAAATAAATAAAAAGAAAAACAAAAAATCTTTTAAAATAAACAAGATTGAGTTGACTGAATATTTAAAAAGTGTGCTCAACCTTAAGGTGTTGAGTTCTAAATATTTTAGGCATTTTTTTAAATTTTTATCACATAATTATAAAAGAGAATCACATTCATGCCCCATCCAATAGTGCAAATGTTCTAGGCGTCTTCTTGAGCTGGGCTTAGACTTGAGCATGAGCCTAAATTTGATTTACCCTCACCATAATCTCATTAGTATGGGTGCTTATGGTAAAAGTAACTTATAGGGAGAATTTAGAAGAGTATATAAACAATTTATAAAAATGTTGTTTAAGATATCTTATGACTTTTTTTAATTTTATAAGTTTCCTAATTAATTAATGGCATAATTAATATTTTTATCTTTATATTTTAAAAGGATAATTTTAATCTCTCATATAATTATAATTATAATACTATATATTTTAAAAAAAATTACATAATTTAAGTTTATTTCACAAAATAATTCTATTTCAATAAGCTATCTAAAAATCGATACATTATAAATTACCCGAAAAATCACAAATTATTAGATATGTAGAAGAGATATACATGGTATACGACACCTGAAGGGTAGCTGGGAAGAAAGATTCCAGTTTCCTGTGATTAAAATAAAAAAAGATTAAATGGAGCAAGTGTGGTTAATTATTAATGAAGAAAATTGATAATAATTAAGCATCGAATAAAAGACTCAAACTGACTAAGTCATATGCCGAATATAATATTTCATTCTAATGCTTACACACATTTGTTTCTAAGTTGTCAACTTTAATACATTTTGATATAATAGCACTATTTAGCGTAGTTGAATTTTATATACTTTTGCGTTTGTATTATAAATATGAATACGACTATGATGTTGTCGTGTAGCGGCTATGATAGATACTGATGTCAAAGTACGAAGGAGTAGGTCAAATTAAAAATTAAGTCATGATTAACATTTATGTTTTATTGCTATATATGTAACAACATGAGCATGAAACTTCATTATTTTATGTTATTATATATGTGTGATCATGCTGTCCTAACTCCAAAAGGTGATATAGATTAAGTTAATTAACTTATTTATAGTATCCACTAAAATATGGTCGCAAGTTAATCATCAGTTACATGAGGTGATAATATATTGTAACCCACCATGGTTCTATGACTATCAAGGTCCGCCAATGAATAAAATTATTTAAAGAAAATAAATCGTGGGATTGTTATTGTTGGCTTTTTTGTTTGTTTGTTAACAAGTAGTGTTGTTATTTAAGAATCATTTGTGGTTAAATGATTAATCTAAATCAATTATTTATTTTTATTGATTTAATCATAATTTAATCTTTTATTTGATTACGATTTGTATAAACTAATATCTTTATCGGTTCAACGATCGATTTAATTTTAAAACAAATTAGTTATATATCTAGATTTCATATAAAGTATGGTTTCTTTTATTTATAGATTTTTTTTGGGTTTATTTTTTATATGTATTTTGATCCGGTCTCAATACCGGCCTATGGATAAGATAGTAATTTGGCCTAAAGGCGTCATGCATGATCGACATCTCACATAAGATTATGACCCAACACCGACTTTTAGCATCGCGCACGAGACCCATGGTCTATCACCGGTACAAGTCATTCTCTTGATATTGGTGGATCAGAGTTGACTTATGCAACTGCATGCTGAAAAGCAACCTGCAAAGTGATTGATAGGAAGGCACAACCGTTAAGCGACGTCTTTGTTGCATGTCAGTTTTTCTGCCAAGACCAGAATCGTACTGACACTGCGTACGAAAAGATCTCTAAGGAAAAATGACTCTTCCATTTCCTAAGTATAAATACCCACGAATTAACAACGAAAAGGTAGAACATTCTTGGTTATAACTTACGCCTGAGCTCTGATATTCTCTTTGAACATTCCATTGACTTGAGCATCAGAATGTCTTTGTAGGTGACACCCTTTTTTCCTCACAACACGTAGGGTTTGTGAGATTTCTTACACTTCAAGACTTATATCTCCCCACTATAATAGAAGGTATAATACCGGATCCTCACTAGACCAACGTAAGACTAACACAAACAATACAATTTGAGGGTTGGTCACCACACTGGACTAAACACCCCAACCTAGACTGGTTCATGGTAGGCCTGACATAGGACCCGACAGTAAAAGAAAAACATTTCCATTGTGGGCGTGAAGTTGAGGTGTTCCCCTAAAACCTTTAGGCTGTGAAGTAAGCCTCCTCCATTCGGGTAGAGCTGAGTGGGAGTACAGTCCAAAAATCTTAAAACACTCATCTCGAACTCCGTCAGAGGAAATCGGACGCCGAGGTAGAAGAAGAAGATGTCATACATGAAAATGGTTCTGTCATCCTCCGGTATATGACAAATGCGATCATTTAGTTGAAGTGCAAGCATGGTAAGCGCTTTTTGCATCTTTCCTCAAAGTGGACAACGAATTTGGAGTCCATTCCTCCCTCGTTCTTCTGTGCATGGCGCGGGGCAGTGTTTAATATTTCCTTCTACACCTAAATGTACGGTTTCTCATCTTTCAGCCTCATCTAATCTATCTGATGTGCAATGACAATTGAGCACCCAGAACAATTTTAACAGCTTTTGCTTGTCCATCTCCGATGGCCGTAACAAAGATTATGTCTGAAAGTGCACGTTCTACCGTAAAAGATCACATTGTCAGAAAGGTAAATATCAGAGCTACCCTCCCCCACTAAACCCCCAACAACCTTAAAATCCATGGAGGACTCTTCAGAAGTTTCCCATCTCAATCGCCTCGTTCCAAGGGGCACTGCCCTTTCTAGATAATGTGGCGAGGCCTGACGGTAACATGTCCCCTGCGAACCCCTTTCTGTCCTCCCCGAATTCTCATGTTTTCCTCACAATAAATAAACACAATGCAAGGTTGTAAATGCTAAAAAAAGATAAGAAGAAGGCTACTGAGTTTAGTGGAGAAAGATTTTGGACCGCTCTAGGTCACGAGCAAGGGGAATCTTCAGTGGTAGTTGAAAAGCTTTTTCTTGAAGTTTCAGCAGAGTTTCAGTATCCAAGAAAGGCAAGTACTTCACAAAGCCTTCCAGCACCACCTCTTATAGGCATGGTTGGGGGAAAGTGTAACAACGCATCGTTTTGAAATTAACAGGTCACATCCTTTCAATTTTAAAGGCCCATGGTGGTTCACTGTTAATTTAATAGACTTATTTTCAAAAAATAACTGTTACACAATGATTGACATGATTCACGTTACAAGTAATGTGGCGTTTCGGTTAATAATTAAAGGCGTGTCAACTACAAAGAGACTCAATAGCAAAATGATGCGATTAGAAATTTTTCTATGTTAAGAATTTGTTCTCTTACCCACGCTTACAACAGGTGACTGGAGTAAACGATGTAGCTCTTTTGAGTAACTGGTGTGGTCATCAAACAAGCTAGGGGAAAAATGATCTGGTCTCAATACTGGCATATGGGCAAGATGGTATTTGACCTAAAGCTATTGATCCGGTCTCAATACCGGTATCCGATCTGCAAGACATATTTCAACTTCTTTGTCAAGACTTCAACGTGTAACCGGTGTCATCGGTATACATCCAGACTGTAATTCCGTATCAGGCGTTCTCCCTATACTGGTTGTTCAGGATAACACCATGACACCGGACAACACACACGTCACTATGCTAAAGACAAGGAACATTGCTACAGGGATCGATCAATAATTCCCTGCACTATGAGCTAAATTCTGCTCACGGGGATGGTCAACTTGTTCCCTAATCCTAGTCTATATTCTCCATGCTCAATATAAAATAGCCACTTGACCCAATTATGCTGGTAAGTGCGCAATAAAATAATGCTAATGGGAGTTAGTGGTTCCCCACTAATGAATCCTCGTAAAACGAGCCAATCAGGTATATGAACTCATTTCATTAATGAAGTGAGGGATCTTCAACCAAATCTATGACTGAATATTCTCTGAAATACATTCCTTACTTGGAATATCATCACTGACTTGAGCGTCGGAGAATCTTTGCAGGTGACACCACCATTCGCCCACTTCAACGCGTTAGGTCGGTGTGAAGAATCTCCAGGACGCCCAATCCGCTCTCCTCTCTCAAGGACAACAGATACTTACACCGGATACTCATACATCCGGTCTTCTGTACGGTATTTACATACTGTTTGTGATTGACTTGAGTCCGGATCTCTAGACCCCGGTTCAGGACAGATCATTGGCACGCCCAGTGGGACGCGTTAAAGTTATTCCCACTTCTCATTTAAGAAGTCTGGTCTCTTATTATGGAAGGCAATGGGAGAAACCAACTAGATGGGCACGTGGAAGACATCACTGCCCAGGAACAACCAGTGAACAGGCACTTAGCTCTCGAGTCGCCTGTGGAAAGTTCAAGAAGAATGGTGCAGGTTTCAGCACCAAATCTAAAGGATGAGATGATAAGAAAGTTGATGGAGGAACTGATGGAATTGAAACGTTAAAGAAGGAGCGTGGAGGAGAGAGCCATGTCTTTGATCAAGGGGACACATCACACAACCGAGGGAGAAAAATCCTCTACCCCCCAGTATTCAAATATCCCCACATTTGAAGGGAAGGAACAGATCCACGATTCTGATAAGAGAGTTGTTAAAGGGAAGAGGAGGCTGATGACAGCCTCTCCAGTAACTTATAAGCTCACAGTCCCTTTTTCAAGGAGACTTATGAGTATACGCATCCCTAAGCACCTACAGACCACTCAACCTCTCTCTATAGAAAAATACAGTGGTGAAACTGATCCTACTAAGCATCTTGATGCTTATACACTCGAAGCCATGTACCTGGGGGCAGATGAAGATGTCATGTGCAGGATGTTCCCTCGGACTCTTGTTGATGACACCCTTAGCTGGTTCAGGAAGCTACCATCAGGTTCCATTGACTCATGGGAAGAAATGGCAACAACGTTTGTGGACCACTTTGTCATTTCCAATGATATTCCCAGAACATCTCATACCTTGGCTCAGATTAGGCAGGGGGAACATGAAACTCTCAAGGACTTCTTGAAGAGGTTTCACAAGGAAGCAGCTGCTGTTCCAAACTTGGCAGAAGCACTACAATTGCACATAGCAATAGAAGCTTTGCAACCAAGCTCTGCATTTGCCCTGTCATTGGCAAAGAATCCTCTAGTGAATTTCGAAGAATTCAGGAGGAAAGCGTCCAAGTATGTAAGCATTGAAATACACTTGGAAGCAACAGTGGCGAGGGGGAAATCCCCAACGCTACAACGGAGTGATAAGAACAGATCCAGATCGGATACCATGGAAAGACCGTGCCGTGGCGATGCCTTCGATAGCTCCGCTCCACGGCGTTAAGCAGAACGGATGCATGCTCTCGACAATTATGCTCCGCTAAATTCTGAACGATCTCAAATTCTTAGGGAGATCGGATGGCCAACCCTTATTGCGTACGGGGTCAGGACTCCGCCCCAGCTTCGCAAACAGGGTGACCCTCGGAAATACTACGAATTCCATGAGCAAGAGGGCCATTCAACAGACGAATGTCAGGCTCTGATGAATACTATTGAGACCCTGATCCGAGAAGGTCTAATGAGTCATAACCCTGACTCATCTCTCTTTCTCTCTTTTGTAATTCATAGTTAATGAAATACTCTAAATGATTCACCCATTGTCTTTATGATTTTATTCGATGCACAACACTGTTGTGACAAGATACTTTCAGGACGGATGATCCTAACAATGTATCCGTTGTTAGCGATGAACCTCTTCGAAGGTACAACTGGGTGAACCCCCCCTTTTTGAAGGCCCAGATTGTAGGATTAAACCGAACTCTGGGTACGGTTAATAAGTTTGGCTGAACACCGGTGAAGGCTCGGATTGTAGGATTAAACTGAACTCCGAGTACGACTAGTAGGTTTGGCCGAACGTCGGTGAAGACCTGAGTTGTAGGATTAAACCGAACCTCAGGAAATGGGTTGTAGGATTGAACCGAACCCCATTCTAAGAACGGTAAAAGGGCAGAACCCAACACCGTGTTGAAGGCTTGGGCGCAGTAAGCTGGTTCTTCTTCAAGACCACGCTGAACCCCAAGTAACGGGCGCAGTAGGTTCAGGATTAGCCCTGATCTAAACCCCGTGTTGAAGGCTCGGATTGTAGGATTAAACCGAACTCTGAGTACGACTAGTAGGATTGACCGAACGTCGGTGAAGAATCGTCATTGGGTAAAACCAAGGACCGATTGAAGAACGGTTAGTAGGATTAAACCGAACGCCAAATATGACATGGATTGTAGGATCAAACCAAACTCCAAACACAACAAGAGTTACACTCCAATTCAAATTCAAAGGGATGAATGCTCCATCCAAAATTTGACTCCGCCTAACTGCCAATGTTTTACGGAGTACATAATCAACAAACTCAAGCACTACTCAACGAGTTCAAGTAAGTCCAACACTTGTAAAATTGTGCTTCTTTGAAATTCCTAAGAGGCTACTCCGCCTCCTTACGGAATCTACTTCATTGAAATTCCTAAGAGGCTACTTCGCCTCCTTACGGAATCTACTTCATTGAGATTCCTAAGAGGCTACTCCGCCTCCTTACGGAATCTACTTCATTGAAATTCCTAAGAGGCTACTCCGCCTCCTTACGGAATCTACTTCATTGAAATTCCTAAGAGGCTACTCCGCCTCCTTATGGAATCTACTTCATTGAAATTCCTAAGAGGCTACTCCACCTCCTTACGGAATCTACTTCATTGAAATTCCTAAGAGGCTACTCCGCCTACTTACGGAATCTATCTTTATTGAAATTCTCAAGAGGCTACTCCGTCTCCATATTGATTTCACTTCAATGAAATTCTCAAGAGGCCACTCCGCCTCATTGCAGAATATTCTTCATTGAAATTCTCAAAAGGCCACTACGCCTCTTTATTGATTTTATTTCATTGAAGTTCTCAAGAGGCCACTCCGCCTCATTACAGAATAATCTTCATTGAAATTCTTAAGAGGCTACTCCACCTCCATATTGATTTCACTTCAATGAAACTCTCAAGAGGCCACTCCGCCTCATTACAGAATATTCTTCATTGAAATTCTCAAGAGACTATCAAAATGCCTATGCATGAAAACGATAGTTATACGTCTCTATCCGTTCTTCATCTTGCGTGTAAAAATCCAGAATGAAGGTTCTACGTTCATACCCGATCTTCACTACTTAAGTCCGGAATAATTCAATACACATGCAATCCCACTATTAAAGCTGCTTTCTACTAAACGTACTACGATTGGAAAAATGTCCAGGACGGATGATCTCAATCACCTATTCTATGATTCGATGATGTAACTCCTGGTACGAATAATTCCAATCATCTCCCCAGGACGGATGATCTCAATCACCTATTCTGTGATTCGATGATGTAACTCCTGGTACGAACAATTCCCATCATCATACTTATGATGGAAGCTTTTGAAAATTGAGAAGCATTCACACAATCCGTACTCCTACGATGAAAAAATGTCTCCAGGACGGATTATCTCAATCACTTAATCTGTGATCTGACGATGTACCTCTTGGCGTTGTGTACTTTTCCAGAATGGATAATCTCAATCACTCATTATGTGATCTGACGATGTAACTCCTGACGTTGTGTACTTGTCCAGGATGGATGATCTCAATCACCTATTCTGTGATCTGACGATGTAACTCCTGGCGCCGTACACATCCCAAGGACGGATGATCTCAATCACCTATTATGTGGTCTGACGATGTAACTCCTGGTGCCGTACACATCCCCAAGACGGACGATCTCAATCACCTATAAAGTGATTCGATGATGTAACTCCTGATTACAAACAATCCCCATCATCATTCTTATGATGGAAGATTTTGAAAGTTAATCCGCACTTTTGCTCTCAAGTGGTACTCTCCCAGGACGGATACTCTTTATCACCTATTCTGTGGTGCAATGACGTAACTCCTGGCATAAACAAACTCCCATCATCATCCTTATGATGGAGGGCTCAAACACCACTTTCTTACACCTTTGCAGTTCCCCAAACTTGGAACAATATTCTTACGGTGGACAATATTGTTCTCTCTAGTGAGGATAATGCGAATTAAGAACAGTCATCCGTCCTGTTACACTACTCTACTAAACAGCGGATCGACCCATCTTTTCCCCAAAAGAATTTTCATCATGTACATTTTCATCTTGAAATTCTCGTACAACGAATCTTTGTCTGAATCCGTTGTGACGACACCGACAGACCAGATCTCTTAATTTGAGAACGGTTCTTTACGAATAAATGCTAAGGAACTGTTATACGCGTAAGCTTACCGATATTCAGACCTCTCGCAGGTTGAGTAGCTTATGTGAACAACCACTCAGTCCCTCACACAAGCTAGGGGACATATGATCTGGTCTCAATACCGGTATCCGATCTGCAAGACATATTTCAACGTCTTTGTCAAGACTTCAACGTGTAACCGGTGTCATCGGTATACATCCGGACTGTAATTCCGTATCAGGCGTTCTCCCTATACCGGTTGTTCAGGATAACACCATGACACCGGACAACACACACGTCACTGTGCTAAAGACAAGGAACATTGCTACAGGGATTGATCAATAATTCCCTGCACTACGAGCCAAATTCTACTCACGGGGATGGTCAACTTGTTCCCTAATCCTAGTCTATATTCTCCATGCTCAATATAAAATAGCCACTTGACCCAATTATGCTGGTAAGTGCGCAATAAAATAATGCTAATGGGAGTTAGTGGTTCCCCACTAACGAGTCCTCGTAAAACGAGCCAATCAGGTATATGAACTCATTTCATTAATGAAGTGAGGGATCTTCAACCAAATCTATGACTGAATATTCTCTGAAATACATTCCTTACTTGGAATATCATCACTGACTTGAGCGTCGGAGAATCTTTACAGGTGACACCACCATTCGCCCACTTCAACGCGTTAGGTCGGTGTGAAGGATCTCCAGGACGCCCAATCCGCTCTCCTCTCTCAAGGACAACGGATACTTACACCGGATACTCATACATCCGGTCTTCTGTACGGTATTTACATACTGTTTGTGATTGACTTGAGTCCGGATCTCTAGACCCCGGTTCAGGCCAGATCAGCTATCATGCATATGATCGACATCTCGCATAAGATTACGACCCAACTCCGGCTTCTAGCATCACGCATGAGACTTATGGTCTAATACTAGTACGAGTCATTCTCTCGATACCGGTGACTAATAGGAACCTGTAAAGTGACTAATAGGAAGGTACAATTATTAGGAAATGTCTTTGTCACATGTCAGGTTTTCTACTAAGACCATAATCGTACTGACACCGCATATAGAAAGATCTTCAAGGCAAAATGATTCTTCCATACTCCCAGGTATAAATACCCACAAATCAAAAACGAAAGTAGAACATTCTTGGTTATAACTTACGCTTGAGCTTTAATATTCTCTCTGAACATTCTACTAACTTAAGTGTCAGAGTGTCTTAGCAGGTGCACCCTCCTTCACCCCACAACACGTAGGGTTGGTGAGCTTTCTTAAAGGAGCACACCAAGAATTTTATCTCCCCACTGAAATAGAAGGTATAATACTGGATCCCCACTGGACTGACGTAAGACTAACACAAACAACACAATCTGAGGGTTGGTCACCACACCAAACTAAACACCCCAGCCTAGACCAGTTCATACTTTAATTCTATAGGTACACTTAATTAAAAACAAAAAAACTTAAGAAAATACGAGATACAAGTGTTTATATCTATATATATGTATAATGTATCATATGAGAATGTCATGTATTATATGAGAAAGACTTTTGTAGGTGAAAGTGAGAGAAATAAATCTGAATTGTTAGATCTTATCATAGAAGATCGATATTAAAATATCTTTATCATGTGCTTTGAAAAATTTTTAATCATGACCATCCATATATGGTGTATGACCTAAATTTGTGAAAGGTTCTCTTAGGTGAAAGTGGGGGGGGGGGGAGGGAGGGAAGTTAGGTTGTATAACCATAGATGGATGTGTGTATATGTCTCTGTGCGCGTATGTGTATTCAACTAATACACCCATCGTTATTAAAACCAGATCCGACCAACCGGTTTAACTAGTCAATTTGGAAATCGGTCACTTAATTGAGTCAAGTCAATAATTAAAGCGGACATACACTTAACCTGGCACAAGCCAATATAATTTAATGAAAGTTAGATGACTCGATTACTATTTTAGGAATCGGTAAGTCAATTGAATAACAATCTATAAAATTTGAGTTTGTATAGTTATAAATGGGTGAGCCCAAATGATGTTGGGTTTGAAACATTAACTCAATTAGGTGTAGTGCATACTTCTATATGTATAGATTTCTTCATCATCATACTAAAATGAACTATCTAATATGAGACTTAGTTTCAACAGACAATATTACTTTTTGTAAGTGTAGAATAATCTAATACATAGAGTCTATCATCTTCGCACTTCACCCATTTTCTCAACATGGTTGGGAAAGGAAAAAAAATAAGGTGGAGAGTGAGTTATGTTATGATTTCATAGGGAGAATTTTCCATCTCAAAGTCAATAAGCTAAGAAAATCCTTTGTTAATTCATTACCAATAAAGTCTAGCAATACTACACAAGCACAATAAAAGGATCAGGCCAAACGAATCTAAGAGACCCTCAAACCATGGAGCAAAGCTTCCAAAATATAACCAAGACCCCAATGATATGAGTAAACAATAAAAGAGTAGGTTGTGAATTCTCTGGAACTTGCTAGAATAAGTACTAGTCATCAACAACAAAACAACGAGACTAAATCGTCGATCAAAGAATGTGGTTTCACATCAACCCTTCTTCTAAAGCAACCATTAAGGTTCAAAATATTGATGATTTTAAGTGACTAAATTCTTCATATTCCTCTATTTTGTGCCAACCTGGATCAACAAGAATCAAGGAATATTATTTTAAAGCTAATTATTCCTTCTCCCACTCTATCATTTTCAATAATTTAAAATATAAAAAGACTAGATATTTGCTAATGCTAATTCACGTAAGATTTTATCTTCATGAAGTTCATCTAAATTTAAACAAATTTTTATTCTTGGATAAGACGATGTGGGACTTGTATTCAGTGTTAAAAAAGAAAAGACAAAAAGCTTGATATCAAGGTTCGGAACTATAATTCAACACAAAGAATAACCTAACTACTAGAATATATCTTCTTTATTTATCTTATTTACACATTTTAAAATTATATATTATAATTTATCACTACAAGAAAAACATAAATTAGCTTAGGGATTTAGCATAGGACATACCAGTTTGCCACTATAGCATGAGACTTAATGGCTTTAGTGCATGGCAAGTCCTGCATTATGTTTGAAAACTAAAATATCACATACTATTGGTTTTAGCATAGGAGTGGGTGTGGGATATCTTTCTATGCCAAATCCATGTTCCTATTTTTCCCATTTTTCTTCCCCTTTCTCTCATTTTCTCTTTATAACATATAACAGAACACTCATTTTCCCTAATTTCTTCTTAATCCCTAATCTTTTTTCTCATTTCTTCTTTTGTCTTAATTTGTCCACCTCATCGTTCCCTTTCCCTTAACATCTGCTTAAGCTATCGAATGAGTGACCTCCATTGATCTCTCAAACCAATAACTTTTGTTGACCACTCTCGTAGGTTGCCCCCTCCACCAGTGTGGCACTGCCCCCCCCCCCCCCACACGAGGGCGCCATAGATTCCATCTCCCTTGAATGCAAGTATGACATCACCATCACCTCTAAGATTTATGCATCCAAGGTTCATGCCCTAACTCCCTAGTCCTCGTTGTCACCCGTATGCGCCCCTGCCATCAAAGGTTTAGTTTGAATTGCTTCTTACTATGTGTTTCTCTCCCTACCATAAAAATTAGGTACTAATTTAAAGCTAGATAGCTCTAACAGATCAGATTGATTATGCTTTTACTCATAGTTTTTAAATGATCTAATGTTAGCCCTATGATTTGTAAGTGTTGATTTTACTCTCAAAATGCTCATGGTTGATGGGAAGAGAATCAAATTGATGATTTAGGATACTAGTTATATGGAGTCAAATCTTCTGTTTCAACTTTTCAGTCATTGAAATTAGATTTTTTTGCTAATCTTGGCGGCATGTGATTTTGACATATAGAATACAATGTCTTTCATATAGTGCTTAGGTTGAATCACTTATTCATTATCCAAAATAACTAATTCATATGATATTTTGACATTATTTTAGCTAGAAAAGAAATATTCAAGACTCTAACCAATTCATACTATAGAGGAACACAAGGAATCATTCTCAGTATGCTAAATTAGTTTATGTATATATGAATGTAAGATATTTAAAACTCTTTAAAATTTTGCTATGGAGAAACTTATGTTTTCAACAAATATTAAAGTCTATTTTAATATATTTTTATTGATTTTCTAGATATTTGTTATTTATAAGCATGCATGGTAAAGATAGATTAAAGTTAAGCATGTGCTAGGAACCAAAAATGTTTGTACACTATTGTAATATATAGGAAATTACTAACTAGTGTTGGCTAAGGAATAATAAATATTGTTAAAGTCAGTAAAGCTTTGAGGCTTGGTGCTTTCATGGTCATGGTAATTCATGGGTGTATACTTTCAGAAATACAAGTAAAGGGAACCATTCCTTTCATGGTATGTGTTACAGTGCTAGATATAACTTGTATTGTAACCTTTTGTTAGTGTTTTTTGTTGGATGTTACCTAGTACACTTGATCTTTTTATTTATTTCCCCTTTTTCTTTAAGGGGAGAGGGCAGATTTGACATGATTGAACTTTTGGTTTATAGTTAGCTCTTTGTTCACATTAAAATATTCAACTTTATTTGTTTGATTTTGTGTTTTTTTAACTTTTTTTATCAAAAGTCTTTCAATATTTTGCTAGCTCCAATAACAATTAATAATATCATCCAAGAACTTATCAATCACTATTTGATTAATTGTCAATTATTTTTAAATGAAGAACAATTTGAATAAGGGTTATTAATAAATGATAAGGCTGAAAATTAGTTAAACACCTTATATATCTTCAATAAATTTAAAGGTAGTGAGTTGTGTGATGATCAACTACATACCCCTCTCTGAACCCCTCTTCCAGATTCCATCCACCCAAACACCCCAAACATTTATCCCCCAAACCAGCACAGTCCAAACACAAACACCTGAACCCTCTACCCTCGTACCTCAAAGTGTGTTCATCCCCAGACCTTGTATCATACCAAACAGCACCATACCCTTTACCTTAGTTACCACTGGCTTAGAAAATCTTATCCACACTGGACCTATCTTAGATCCAAATGACCTAGGATACTTGGACCCCTCTAACCCAGCCATGTTGAAGTCTCCCAGTTTTGACCCTTATATGATCCTACTGTTCACCAACCCTCGCTTTCCACCTCCAATGCCCTTTGAAGAAATTTTGATGAACACCTCCCTGAGCACCGCATCAGACCATGCCATGATTTATGACTTCCGCCAAGAGCAACAGAAGATAATTTATGATATGTAACAAGGACGATTCCATCGTGATCTCCACCCTTATCTGTTCATGCCTGGTAATAAGATCTTGATTACACTTGACAAGATTCGCCCTAAGGTCCGGATTTGTGAAAAGGGTATACTAGAGCAGCTAGTTCCACCCAAGTCTGACTACTTACAACCCTCTTGGTATGAGCCTAAACCTCAGGAGCTATCCAAGGCATCTCTGAAGAGTATTTTGACTACCTCTGATCCTAATGAAGACCATGCTAAAGCTCTATGGAATCACTATCTGTGGCAAATTGGAAACTAAGGCGAATACTCCAACTCCCCAAATGACAGTTTTCACTCGAGTTTCTTTTGGGATCTTCAAGGTCAAGTGTTCAGAAACAATGTCTTTTCCTACCTTGACCCTGCCCTTATTCCTAGCTCTTTTTGTTCTTCTTCAGTCATTTTCATTACCTCTCCTCTTTTCTTGTGCGCTCAATATGGTCGTCTGCTTATTGTTTCTCAATCTGTGTTAGACCTCATTCTTCGCAGCTCATCCCATAATTCCCTGATGGCTTCATGATGTCCCCTTATTTTATTGATATAAAAAGGGGAGTAGAGTCTAAGTCTTTTATGGGTTGAGTTAATATATCTATTAGGGGGAGAAGAGTTTGAGTTTAGGAGGAGAAGAGTTGTAATTTTATGTTCTCGAGTCTTATAAAAAAATTTATGTTTTTAATAAAAGCATGTTTTGACTCACACACACACACACACATATATATTTATATATATATATATATATATAGCTCTGAAGATTATATATTCTGATCATTATAAGTTCTTATACTCTGATATATATTAAATAATTTTGATGACCATAATTTTTTGCTCTTTATGCTATGCTCTAATCATTCTTGTAAGCATGTATACTAAGAGTATGTTCTGATATGAGTGAATATGCATGATCAGATCCTTATGATTACATGAAAACCTATGTTCTGATGAAAATAGTCTTAATGTGCATTATTGCTTTGATCACATAGATGCTCTAATCGTTAAAAGTATGGTTTCCATATTTGCTCTGACTACTACTTAAAATGATCAGTTATATGAGCTCCTATCTTTTCTAAATCTGCTTTATTTCATTATTAATGCATGTATAGTGCTCTGATAGTGTTCTGATTCTATGAAATTATGTGAAGTCTGATGATTTGATTGGTCTCTCTCTAGAATATTTTGCTTATCATAGACTCTATTTAATAAAAGACTTGATGTTTGCTATCAACAAATAGGGGGAGATTGTTAGGACCAAGTCTGGTTTGCAAAGAACTTTAGAACTATTGGTT
This sequence comes from Clitoria ternatea, assembly GCA_037962975.1. NCBI lineage: Eukaryota > Viridiplantae > Streptophyta > Magnoliopsida > Fabales > Fabaceae > Clitoria > Clitoria ternatea. Next base: position 16,957,035 of record CM075670.1, on the reverse strand, counting down.
ATTATTTTAAAGGACCCTAAGATTTGTTAATAACACATATCAAGATGTTTAATTAAATAAAGTATGCCTAACCACTCTAGTTGAGTGTTTCAGGTCACAAGTCTGTGATGCATACGTTATAAAAGAAAATGGAGTTCATCATTAAAAGTATGTCTTGAGTTATGTAAAATATTTCAGAACAAGTCTATGTGGGACTAAAACAGTTCTCATACAAGTCCGTCCCAAGAAAAGTCTGACACAAGACAACATTCAAAAAGAGAGTCTGATTCAAGTATGTCATTCTAGACCTTTGGACTTCTGAGTCATGTTCCTTAAAGCTTCATGTCTTAGACTCAACACACATATCAGATGTCATTAAAACTCAAGAACATTACTCTGATTTTGCATCAATCAACACAAGGATATTTTTGAAGATGCCTAGAGCTGGATCCTGTTTAAGATAGATTGCGCTTATCATTGAAAAAGGAAAGAAAACAAGTCAATGCAAAAACCAAGGATCGCATGGAGAAAATATCAAGGAAGCTACTCTATGTAGATCAAAAAGCTGATGAAGATTAGTACTTGCGTCAGAAAGCATCAATAAGTCAACTATGCTATATCTACACAAGTTCATGATAGAAGAAAGACTATAAAAGAAATTTTGCTTTGAAGCACTCGAGGAACTCCATTTCAATGCAAGTTCTAAAGATCCTTGATTCAGACATTTTGTCTTCTTCTCATTCAAAGTCTACAAGCTTCAAACGACTACATCTCTTCAACGGATCATCAACGGTCATCTTCATTGGCCTATAAATATGAAGAGAATTCAGACTTTGAAGAAGTTAGTGACATGAAAGCATCAATTTGTATTTACAAGCAATCTACTTAAGTTTTCTTCTCGAAAGTAAAGACTTTATTTGTATCTCTGCTTCTTGCAGACTTAGTCTTTATTTTCCTATTTAGTGTATCTATTCTTTAAGATTCATTATCTTATACACTAAGTTATCACAAACATAAACACACTCTTAAATCACAACCTATGTCAAAGTCTGACGCGTTACAAGTCTTAGTTTATGTAGGAAACATTGTTTGACTTGAAGAGACTTTTGAAAAAATATTTGGGTTTGAGCTAGGAGTGGCTTGTTGAAAGAATACTTGGGTTTAAGCGAAGAGTGACTGGAGTCAAGAATACTTGATGCACGACCTGTGCTGTGTTGTGTAAAAAGACATTTTTACATAGTGAAAATCCTTTAAGTCTGAAGGTACTGGACGTAGCTTTTGCATTGGAAGTGAACTAGTATAAATCTGATGTGTGTTATCTCTTTTTCCTTTTTTCTTAAAGTTTGGTTCAAAAGTCTGTTGCGTTTCCCGTTTACAAAAATTTCAGTTCCGCGTGAAAAAAGTCTCAGACTTATTCACCCTCCTTCAAAGTCTGACTCTGAACCATCATGTCCATATTTGAATTGGGAGGAAGATATTTATGTCTTTGAACTAGTACTATGTAGTTTGGTCTATTTAAAAAATGATTGAGATATATTTCATCTAAGTAATTGAATTTTAGTTAGATACATTGAGCAATGGTTAACTTATGTGATTTGCAATACAATTTCTATTTCCTGTTTGTGTGGCTTGTATCTCTAAAAACATCTTCCTAAATGCCATATTTTTGTTGTATAATTTCTTTGAACATTCTCCTTTTAACATCATTGAATAACATAAGTTACCAGTCTATGCTATTGCTAGCATCTGATTATTCAATTATTTTTCTTTTCCTTTTCTCCATCTTTAAGATAAATGAGTCTATTATCATTTTTTTCATCTAGTTAGATGATCATTAAAGAAAAATTAACGCATGATGATTTTGGAGATAGTTAATTTATGAATTCAAATTATTTTATGCAAGATATAGTTTAAGGCAATAGTAGTAGATTTTTGTTGCTTTTCACTTTATGAGCAAAGTTAGGAGAACTTATCACTTCAGGGTAAATCGTTAAGTTGGTCATTGAAAGACTAAAATACCTTTAATTTGTTCCCTGAAAAAATAGAAAACTATCAAATTAATCCCTAAAAATGTTATTTGCCATTCAATTTAGTATTCATCAATTAAGTTTAACCATCAAGGGCTAAAATGATTTCTAGCATTCATCATTAAGGACTAGAGTGAACTTTAATAACATCATTTAAGGACTCATTTGACAAATTCTTTCTTTCAGTTTAGGGACCAAATTGAACGTTTCTTCATCTTTCGTGGACTAAAGTTTTACTTAGCCAAGCACCAAAGAAAACATAATGTTCTATTCAGTCCATGTTTAAGCCTTCTAGCCGGTCTTGAAATTGTGAGATTTTTCTTCATATTATTAAGACTGCAACGATGAAATGTGATGATGCTTTATTTGTTAGCTATTACACGTATTATATATTTGTGTAACTACATATTGTGGTTTCTTTGCAAGTTTACCAATGTCATTGTACAAAGGATTTGGTAGATAAGGCCCATTATGTTGGGGTTTAAATTGTTCCATCAGTGAGTTTAGTTTCATGCCTATTTATTAATAAAAATACTACTTTTATTCAAATGAATTTAAGGAGACAATGATGCTCTAATTTTTTTGTTACTTCTATTTGATCTGATTTTGCAAATTTATGATTCTCTATTTATGTTTGCCAGAGCTAAAAGTAGCCTTTGCGCACTTGCTTTTAAATACACAATAGTTATTTATTGTATTTGATATAGTTAGTTCATTGTATTGGGTTTGTGTATTGTTTTTTATTGATTCTTTCATGAATTGGTTGTGTTATTAAGGATGGATATTGTTTAACTTGTTTATTAATTAGTTTCTTTACTTTATATTCATTCTGATCATATAAAGTATAAAACCCTAGAGAATTATTCTAGGAAAATGAGGTTTATTTATCAAGATGTCACTTGAATTACAAATAAGACTTTGAGGCTTTATATATTCACCAAATGAAGGGTCTTGATTCTGGCCCAATATTTAATAAATAAGAATAATTTTTTAAGATGAGAGAGATAAAGATAACTTCTTAGAATCAAGACATTTAAATGTAATGTCAAACATTTATGCTTATCTTGCGCCCTATATATAGATTTTTTTAGTGTAATATATATCAACTTAAATGATTCAACCAATAATAACTAATCCAACAAGTAACTCATTAACTTGGTATCTTAACTTAGTTATTTATGAGTTGAGTTTCGTAACACTGACTAAAACTGTTAGTTTTTTAAGTAATGTTGATGAATATATGTTTAATTTTCTACCGTGTATACTTAGGGTTCATAAGCCATTAAAAACCCAAAGATAAAAGCCACTTTATTCTTTAGACCATAAAAATATTAATTTTCAACTCAAGGCCGTAGGGCATTTATGCCACTCAGGACTCCTAAATTATACACGGCCTCAAAAATTATTTTTGGTTCAAGAGATTAAAATTAGTTTAATTTATTATAGATAGTTTTGTTATAGTAATTTAATACATTTTACATTACTTTATAATGTTTTTTCGCACATAAATATTATAAATTTTCAATATTTTAACTATTTGAAAGTATAATTATTTGTTTTTCAAATTTTACGCCCCTTAATTATTACTTAATCAACTTTATACATAATTATTTTTTTTAAAGTATACGTTATTATTTGTTGTTTAAAACCAATATTTGTAATATCATATGAATGGGTCATTGGATGTAAAACGTTATAATTAGGTTGATTGGGTTGTATTTTTTTATTAAATAGTTAGAAAAACAGAGATGTCATTGTGGAACTCTACCACATTAGTTATTAAGAGTAAAATATAAGAACTATTTTTAATAAAATTCTACTGCAGTTTTAGAATTTCGAAAAATAAAAATAAAAAAATCGGACTTTAAAATAAAATTTAACCTAAAACATTCACACTTCTTAACACGGTAAATTGTATGTTGGAGGATATTTTTCATTCTTCTTTAAAATATATTATTATGTGTGTGTTTTTTTTTTCTAATGAAACTTTATTCAAATATCATAAGGTAGTTAAATAACACTTAAAATAGATAGTATATAATATTATATAAATCAACATAATATCTCAAACATAACCACTCAACTAATTCACGATAAGAGAAACTCAAACACTCTTATTTTCCAATTAAAACCATAATCACAATTAACATGTCATAAACAATATTAAATATAGATTGGTTCTCCCATCCGCGCAACAATGCTTCAACTTTTTTCCCGTGTGTTTCCATCCTTTTTTTTTTGAACACAGATAAGAGTTTTTCGAATTCTGAAAATGATAACAAAACGAAAGAGCCTTCACCAAACGAAAGAGCCCAGTCACCCATATTAGCAATTCGTTGATAAAAAGAAAATATAAGGCCCACTTTAGAAGCCCTTTTCATTTCAAAATTAAAATGCGAGCCAATATTAACTCTTTCTTATTTTTAATGATTAGATAATTAAGGATCACAATTAAACTCAAACATCTTCACTCCGATCCGATTTATTCTTAAATGCGTCTTCTTATAAAATTAAGTAATTTTAATTATGTAATAGTTAAATAATAATAATTAATATATTTTTTTAAAAAATATGATATGGTTATTAAGTTTCTTATTATTTTATAATTTTAAGATCTATTTTCAAATATTATTTTGATTAAAATGTATTAAATATCTATGATATGTATTAAAATGTATATCTTTGTGCTATTAAAATCAATGAAAGATAATAAATATAGTAAAATGTAAAACTCATAAATTTTCTCAAATCTCACATGGACCCATGAGAATAAAATTGACTTACATAATTTTAAATCTATCATTTTTAAACTCATCCCTACCCCCTAAACCCTAAATCTTAAATCTTAAGATTAAAATCAGCAACTGATAATCATTAAAATGGGCTAGTATTTTGTCCACGTTACTTCAATGGAGCTTTTTTCTTACTTTCCTACGTCCAGCCGAATTAAAAAAAAATGAAAAATAAAAGACAGATAGTTTGCTTCATTTGCGACCCAGAAAAAGAAACAAATAGTAAAAATCGTAGCCTTGTAGTGATAATGAAAAGATTAACAGATGAAGTGTTGTTAGTTGATTGGCCAACAAGAAAAGAATACTTAACAAAAATTATATAAAATTAATATTAACTATTAATTTATTTTATTTTTACTACTTTATTTTTTAAATCGATTTCAAGAAAACAAAAGTTGTTTCCCAGGTGAGAAAGTAGATGTCCTACAATTTAAGACGCCTTTCAAGTGTCTTATGGACACATTTATGAATTTTAGCTCTTAACATGCTGTTACGGGCACGCCAATTTTTTTATCATTAGAATAATGGTGCATGAATTCGGAACAAGGAGTTCAATAGAGTATCCACATGAAAACTGAACATATAACGCCTGTTTATTATGCAGAGTTATCATTTACGCACGTCTAAGAAAACTCCGTTTGAGCATAAAATTTTTTTAAGGTTGGTCAAACATTAAGGGGATATTTGGTTTGTAGTTGGGGAAATAGAGTTGAAAAAATAGAGAAATTTAAAGGTTGCTTGACACCGTTAAAGACAATCAAAACTCCATTGGATTGTAGGACCAAATTTCTCCCTCTACCCAACTTCGTTCCGTTGATTGAAAATGGTGAACTAAACCACACCTAATTTGACAAAATCAATAATATGTAATCGTCTAAGGGGCTGTTTGGTTAATAAGTTGGTTTGACCAACCCAAAAATAAATCTTATCGTCAAACGGAGTTTTGATTGTCTCGAATGACGTAAAAGATCAATATCAACCTTAAATTTCTCCATTTCCCCAACTCAGTTTCTCCAACTGGAAACCAAACGAACTATAAGTGATATAAGGGTAAGGTAGATTTTGCTTGCAGAAGAAGGATCATTAGTTCTGGCTTGTAGAAAAGCGCCTTTGGAAGCCAGTACATAAAGTTACAATCAAAATTAATTAACAAATATAGGCAATACTTTAGGCTCATGTTGCACAAGAACAGAGCCTCCTTTGTCCTTCTAGGTTAAAATTAGTCTTAAGATGTATCAAAGTTTTTCATTTCAAAAATGTTTTGGGGATGCGATACATCACCCCTCCACATTTCCATGCTTCAGAGCTTTAAGCTATAAAACATCTTATTAGAAGGGAACGCCTACACCCAGAGCCAAAATGAAGTGTAAAATCTTTGATTTTGACAACGTGGTTTATGTGACATTAAATCCCCAACCAACCACTTCATGTGTATGTGAATTGGTAAATTAAAATGGTTGGGTGGGGATCGAACAATTTCAATCATCCAGTGCAGTTGCAAGATGAAGAGGAAAGTAGCGTTTAATCCATTTACAATTTCAAGTTTTTTTTTTCTTGAAAAGGTTTACATTTCTCAAGTTAAAAACTAACCAATTAGGAATAACAATTTTTATAATTATGATGCTTTAATTTGGTTCACGGGTTGCTTCGTAAAATAGTGAAGAGAGGTAGGCAAAAAAAACTTCAAAAAAAACCAAATAAATTAATGAAGTTTCGGTATAGAAAGAAAGAAAGAAATCAACCATGGTATGTATGTGTATAATAATAATAATAATAATAATAATAATAATGTAATTGTATGTTATTAGACACATAAATGAAGAAGCTAGGTGCTGTTTGTGTGTATAATAATAAGAGAGTACCTGTGGTGTGGTGTGGTGTGTCTAACTTAGATAAAATTACATTACAGATCCTGAGCATAGAAATCAATAATCTCCTTCAAATTAAGCTGGAAGAAGGAAGAGGCATCATTATGCAAGAGCCACAACATGTGTTCGAACAAGATGTCATCAACATCCACAAAGATAACCCTTTGCTGATTTGACGTGTAATGGAAGTGCTCCTTCTCCGCTGAATCTTTTTTCATAGAGATATCCATCAAAATCCGAAACGGGTTTTCCTGTAAAATGAAAGGGTCCACTAGGAACACCCTCTTCTCTTTTCCGACAACCACCCTGACGGGGTTGCCGGAATCTTCCTCCAACCCATCTTTTGTCAGAGGCATGTAACCCAACCGAGACCCCGTTGAGCGCCGCCGGATCAATGAAACTGGCATGACCAGACAATCCATAGATGCAAATGAAAGTGAAGAAGAAGAAGAAGAAGAAGAAGTTGTTGTATGGATATTAATTAAGGAGGTGTCATACTCATAATGTGACAACAAGAGAAAATACTAGAAATTTGGTAGTTTAATAATTGTTATTTAGGTGACCATATAGCAAAGAAAAAGGTTGCTTTGGATGTGTATTTTCTGTTGCATCCCGCAAATGGGAAGTAGCCGTTGGAGAAAGGATCTCTTGAACTGTAAGAGATCATACCACGCTTGTTGGAATCCGCGTGGACGCGTGAGGAATCATTACTTCATCTGTGCCCGTTTCTCATCTCATTCATTCTCATTACAATAATTTATTCACTTCCTTTTCTTAAATAAATATTTGTTTCTTTGTTTTTTAAAATTTAAAAATAAGATATTTTTCCAAAATAAGTGTTACTAGACATTTTCCACCAAGACACAATCATTAGCTCCATTGACCACCCAGATTTTGTTGAGTTAATCTATCTTAATAATAAGTGAAATTGTAAATATGATTAGTTGTAATTTAAAGTCTTATCTATTATGTATAAATAGGTTATTAAACATCGTAGAAGAGGTTAGTTAAGTGAACTATAAATAATATTAGATGCAAACCAATTGTGACAATGTAAACTAAAAATATTTGAAGAGTCTCGATTCGAATTTTATCAAACACGTTTAGTAAGAAGAATAAGGAGCCTAAACTATGATTAAACCCTCAAACAAAATTATTTTGGAAAAAATACGTGATTAACAAAAGAAGAAAAACAATTAATGTTTGGTTTGCATTGGGAAATAAAGCTATGACCGTTCGAAACAATCAAAACTCAATTTAACTATAGAATCTATTTTTAGAGTTGATCAAACCCTTTAACTAACCCAATTGAAAAACCAAACACACTTATTCTTCAATTAATTGACTATGTCGTGTGGTTTGAGGGTAGGATTCAGGAGTGGCGCGTGGCTCAAGTTTGAGTTGTAGCGACATATTGGTCAACACATTAAATAAGGCTCCACCGGAACACGCAAGTTCCAAGTATCTGAATGTTCATATCGTTAGCGGGCGGCTTCCACGTTTTTACCAGTGAACGTTAATATGCCTCAAAATATATTTAATTATTAATATAACTACTAACAATAAATAAATCACATGACATTTTTCTTCATTTACCTTATTCAAATCAGTTTGTAGGGTTTTTTAAAGTGTAACGTATGGCGCACATAAAAACAAATTAGAAAATAATTTTTTATATATATAAGATCGACATATATATATAAAAGTTTTCATGATTGTTAAAATAAGTTCAACTCAATTTTTAATATTTTTTTACTTTTTAACATGTTTTTTAAGATACATTAGAAAAACCAAAAATAAGATTGTTATTGGCAATGAAATTTTTCTAACTGAATTTTAACACAATTACTTTTCTCGTATGATATCAAAACGAAAACATTAATTTTTTAACATTTGAAATGGCTATAGAAAAAATAAAAAAAGTAGCTATTTGTCGTGTAATGCATCCGAATGACTAAATTCTCTGTGGAGAATCATGCCGGCAGCTTATTTTTATTTTGGTGTCATTAAAAAATTAAATTTATATATCTCACGATAACTCACATATTCTATATATCCAGCTGGCCTAATCTTTCTCGTTATATAAACAATTTATTTATAAAATTGGTATTAACTTTTCTAAAATAATCTAATCATTAAAATATATATTTAATCAATAAAATACATGTTACAAGATAATGAAATAACTAGTTAACAAAAATATAAATTAAGAAAATTTTACTACCTCCCCTAGGTCCTTAAATATAAGAGCTTTTTGAGATTTTTTCCCCTTGTTATAAGACTTTAAATCAAAATTTCTATAGTACTAACTATTTTTAGACTAAAATACCCCTATTTAATGAACTTTTATTGAAGTTTAAAAAGACAATAAATGATATTGCCTAAAATATTTATCTCTCGGATTATAATTAGCTAACACAAAGAATTTTTCCTCCTTAATGACTTTGTTTTTTCATATGAAATATAACTCATTAATTATGATGGAAAGAATTAGTGGAGAGAGATTGAGTGGGTGAAAAAAAATAGTATTCTAAATGATCTTTAAGGTAATTTTGAAAATTAACACTAATTCTAGATAAAGTTAATGATTTAACCAAACTAACCAACTTTCATAAAACTTTTGAGTTAGGTAAAATAGTCTTATATTTAGGGACAAATGTAGTATTTACAAGGGCGAGTGTAGCAAAACAACTACCCACCCCAACTCCACACCCGCATCTGACCCCTATACATAAATTTAATATTTTACTTATAGTTATAGTTAAATGATAACAATATGTTTATACATTTTTTGACAATAATATATAATCATAAAGTTTATTATTTATAAAGAATTTTAATGTCGACTTTATATGTCATTTCAATTAAAATGTCTTAGATATATATAAGTTATTTAAAATTATATATTTAAGATATAAAAATCGTAAGAAAAATAGAGTACGATAAGATTTTCACGGGTTTCTGCAAACCCGATGAAAAACCTACAAGAGCGGGGATAAGTTCTAAAATTTCAAATTCACCTTATGTTAACACGACCTTAAATCTTCTTCGACTTTTATGAGGACAGAGATGAGAACCCGCTCTGTTGCAGTGTTTACTTTTTTTTGAGATTTAACTTACTTTACCATTGTAGTCACAGTGTTAAATGAATTTAATTGGTTGCATTAATGGTATGCTTGTTTTGAGGAAAAATGACGAAGTGAAATTATGAGGGAAAGAAATAAGATGGAAAAGAAAGTTATTGTTGTTTGTTTGTAAGGAAAAGAAAAATGAAAAAATAATACGACCCAACAAAAATTAATTTCTTCATAAGATGGAAGACAATGAGAAATGTGTAAGAATTGTTGTTTAATAAATACTAATAATTTAATAAAAGTTTTTAAAAAATTCTTAGAAAATAAAAAATAAAATATATTATGATAAAAAATCTTAAATATAAAATTTAATTTATTTTCATTCATTATTTCATACATATAAACAAAAAAATATTCATTTTTACACTTATTTTTTTTATATTTCCATTTAGCTCAACAATATACTTATTTTCTATCTTATTTTTATCATATTTCTTTACTTTCATATTTCTATTTAGCATAAGAAATTTGTATGAGAGCCCGACTCCGACATAACATGGCTTGTGGCATTTATGTTATATTGTGATACTTGTTCCCACACAACATTCTATGAATTTCAAACAAAAAATTTCTTGGATGTTGCGTTAGAGGTGATGGCCATATAGTGGGATCCTCTTGACATAAGTTTTATGTAAAATGCAGATCGAATCCTCTTTCCCTGAATTTCTCTTCTCTTTTTTTTCTAAGGTTTGGCACCTTCCCTCGTTTCTCCCTTAAATTTCCATCTCTTCAAACACTTCATTTAGTGATCTATTTCAACATAATAAGATACTATTACGTTTATAACAAAAGAAATGAATATTTCTAACCAATTAATCTTCATATTGGTGAGAGGTTAGTTATTTTTTTATTCTTTTTATTTATATATATTGTGTTAATTGATAATATAAAACTAAAATTTATTAAAACATTTGAGTAGATGATTGTATGTTGTTTTGAATGGTTTGTAGTTGTTCATTGATTTTTTTTATTTATGTCCATACTATAGAGATTATACAGTCCAATTTTTAAAGAAAAATATTATGTATCAATTATAGTTTTTATTAATTAAATTTCAAACTTTAATTTTGTGTTTGTATTAATTAGAATTGATTAATCTTGTTTAGAATTAATTCCAGTTGGTTGGAATATTTAATCGATTGAAATGTCATTGTAATAGGTTTAATAATATTTTAGAAATGTTAAAAAAAGAGGCTTTTTTTTAGAAATAATTTGTGCAGCTTTTTTCATTTTTGTAATATATTTTTATTTGTAAATAAAGAATGACAAAACACAATTTCTAAAATTAATCCCTAACTTATTAAAGAGATGTATAATTAGAATTTAGATCTCTAAACAATAAACATACAAAGCAAAACACGTTTAGTGTCTTATTTGACATCCACGTGATGCCGACATATGATACTTGATATTACTTACCATAAAAAACTAACATCAAGTGAAACAAATAACTTAACCAAGAGATGATTTAAGATAATTTAAAATGTAAAAGATGATAACTTAACCAAAATTAGGCAAACGCGGTTTTTAAAATGTGGCAAATCTGGTGTCCATTTGATTTGTCGGTTACAAAAATTTGTCAGTGTTTTGATGTGTCAACTGCGTGTATTCATCTACCTACTTCTCCATTAATCAATTCACACCGGATTATCTTGAGTTCACACATCATATATATATTTTTTAAAATATACTCTTATTATTTAGAATAAAATCTAATATGTCCTCTCTTACCTTTTGAAACAAAATCATTTAATAAACAGGATGAAATAAATAATTATTATGAATTATAAAAATAACTTTGAAATATAATAATTTTTATTAAATATTTCATATATTTTTATAAATTAGACAAATAAAAAATAGATCATATTTCTGTTGCATTAGTATTAATTATGAGATGGAATTTTAGAATGAAAAACATAATTTAAAATAAAAACTAATATAAACAAGTGAAGCTAAAAAATTTAAAAGCACATTTAAGCCAAAAGATATGGTCTTAAACTTATCTAAACGCTCCATGTCCTTATCACATATCAGTTCAAAGTAGTGTTTTCAAAAAAGTAATAAGTTAGTTCAAAGTAGTGCACTCCTAACACAATTTAACTACTAATGCATTCCATAATCAATGAATATGGAAAGCTAACTACATAATGCCACTCAACGTGATTTCTGCCACATAAAGTGCTCGAGTTTGTCATTTTAATCCACGTAAAGAGAAGACCAAGAAGGATCTATCAACCTATGCCATTTGTGTACTTCTGCCTATATATGAGAAATATTTTATTCATTGAAATCAAGATTTTGCACCTATAAAAATTTTACAGTTTGGATTTATTTTCTAATTTAAAATCTGTAGGAATTGTTGGACTTGATTAATTAAAAAAAAGTCTCATATTGCTTAGAATGGTAAAGGGATAAGGAGACTTATGTTATATATAGGTCTTAAGGCCTTTATAATTAATGCACTAAGTGTGGAAACCCATGATTATTAATGGGTATATTGGGATTTTAGACACTGGTGGGAAATGTCCGTAAACACTTTAAGTTTTTCTTGATTGTAATACAGTGGTGTTAGAGTTCTGAGATGTGAGCTTTGAAGAGTATGGGTGTACCTGGGGCCATTGGGATGACTTGAGAGAGGTTTTATGAATGTACAAATTTTTACATAATGTTATTTTCTGGTTGTCAATTTTGACAACGGCTGTGGTTTTTTTGAGTTTCGAAGTTTTCTACGTAAAATCCTTACGTGTGTTGATTGTGTTATTTCCACATATTTTATTTTTCAATGTTTTTGAAGAAAATTCTCTTGAGAAAATGGATTTAATTTTCTAATAGTGGTATCAGAGCTTCATGGTTCGGTGGGATGAGATTACTTAGTATGCTTTGTGGTTGTAGTTTTGTCTGAACTTCCACGTTAGAAAAGATTTATTCCCACTATTGTAAGTGCTGGTTTGGAAATGTTCTGGCTAAGGAAAGACTTGGTATTTAAGTGTGTCCATTGTGACCCGCCTCTCTTTCCTAGGAATTGATCTGGTGCATAATTGTAGTGGTGAACACATGGTTGCAATGTCAAGTTTAGAGAAATGGTTACAACTGGGATTACATAAGGTATTGAAATGTGACAGATCTGGACATGCAAGTTCCAACAATGTATTCCATGTTATTGGGGATAGTGAGGTTCTCTAAAAGGTTGGGTGTGTATCCATGACATGTGTAAATTGTCATGGAAGATGATAAAGTTTTGCTAGTTGATCCACATGGGCATTGGTTGGTTTTGATGCAAGGTGTGTGGATGAGTTTTGTCGATAATTGAAATGTGACAAAACTTTGTGAGTTTATGTCTCATGATCAATGCTATCTGTTAATAAATAATGAATACTTTGTGAGTAGTGATAATGTCTTTACTGTTATAAAATAACTGAAATTTTAATAAAAAAGAAAATAAAGAAGAGAAAGAGGAATAACACATAGAGGAAGATGTAGCAATGTACCAGCCAATTCTTTTCCACATTCGTTTTTGAAGGGCATGAGTCCCTTTTATAGACAAAGGTGGACACCCACCTTTATAAAATATTCATAATACTCCTCCTTGGATGTCCATATTTTAGAATGTGTCTCGTTAAAACTTTATTAGGAAAAACCAATGGGATAAAAGCCTAGTGAAGGAAAAAGAGTATAGAATTCTTTACAAAGTAAATTCGTGGATAAAATAAATAATTAAATTATAAGTATTTAATTCTCTCCCTCATTAGAACATCCATGTCTAACGCATCGAAGACTAATCTTTTGCACTATCTACTTAAAGACTTTGGTTGATAATGATTTTGTAAAGATATCTTCTAGATTCTCACATGACTGGACTTATTGAAAATTTATTTCACTATTCTTTATAAGATCATGAGTAAAGAAAAATTTTATGAAATATGCTTTGTTCTATCTCCTTTAATATAACCCTTCTTTAACTGAGAAATACAAGCTGCATTATCTTCACATAAGATTGTTGATGGTAAATTTTGGTGAAATATGTTTTGTCTTATCTCTTTTAATATAACCCTCCTTTAACTGGAAAATATAAGCTGCATTATCTTCACATAAGATTGTTGGTAGTAATTTTCTAGCATACAAGCCACGGGTTTCTTGAATATATTGAATCATAGACTTCAACCAAACACATTCTCGACTTGCTTCATGTAATGCTAGAATTTCAGCATGATTAGATGGTGTTGCTGTGATCGTTTGTTTTATGGATCTCCATGAAATTGTTGTACCACCACATGTGAACAAATATCCTATTTGTGATCGACTATTATGAGGATCAGACAAATACCCAGCATCTGATAACCAATATGGGAAAAATAAGCTCATGTCCATTGTACCTCTAAGGTAGCGAAATATGTGCTTAATCCTATTCCAATGCCTTTTGTGGGTAAAGAAATATGTCTTGTTAACAAATTGATAACAAATGATATATCAGGTCGTGTATGACTAGCAAGATACATTAGTGCACTAATTGCACTAAGATATGGTACTTCAGGACCAACTAGTTCTTCATTTGTCTCTTGTGGTCGAAAAGGATCTTTGCTCACTTCAAGTGACCTTACAACCATTAGACTGCTCAATCAGTATGATTTGTCCATATAGAACCGCTTTAGCACCTTTTCTGTAGAAGTCTTTTGGTGCATTAAAATTCCTTTATTTAAATATTCTAATTGTAATCCAAGACAAAACTTTATTTTTCCCAAATCTTTCATCTTAAATTCTTTTTTCAAGCAATTTACAGCCTTTGAAAGCTCTTTAGGAGTTTCGATGATGTTTAAATTATCTACATAAATAGCAATTATAACGAACTCTTTTACGAATCTCTTCATAAAAACACATGGATAGATCAGGTCATTTTTATACCATTCTTTCAACAAATATTCACTAAGACAATTATACCACATGCGTCCAGATTGCTTTAGTCCGTAAAAGGATTTATTCAATTTAATTGAATAATTTTCTCAAGAATTTGTCTTGTATGCTTCAGGTAAATTAAATCTTTCAGAGAGTTTCATATATATGTTATTTTTAAGTGAACCATATAAATATGCTGCAACAACATCCATAAGGCATAAGTCATGGCTTTCACAGATTGCGAAACTTATTAAGTATTGAAAAGTAGTTGCATCTATCACTGGTGAATATGTTTCTTTGAAATCAACACCAGGTCTTTGTTAGAAACCTTGTGCAATAAGTCTTGCTTTATATCTCACAATTTCACCATTCTCATTTCCTTTTCTTGTAAAAACTCATTTGTATCTAACTGGTTTTACGCCTTCATGTGTTTGGATTGCAAGTCCAAAAACTTTTTATTTTACAAGTGAGTTTAACTCTTTTTTCATTGCATCTTTCCACTTTGGCCAATCATTTCTTCGTGCACATTCCTTAACAGATTTTGGCTCATGATTTTTATGATCATTTATAATATCAAGAGCTACTTTGAATGTAAAAATTTTATCAACATCGACTTCATGTCGATTCCATTGTATTCCATCCATGACATAATTTACAAAGATCTTTTTATTCTTATCAATTTCAGGTACCTTATTTTCTTCTGGGTTTGAAACCTTAATTGTGTCTGGAAACTCTTCTAGAGTCTTTATAACCTCAATTCGACTATCTTCTTTATTTACTTTTCTTTTTAAGGATTTTTATATTTAGAACCAACAAGTCTGCCACGTTTTATTTTGGCTTCAGACTCATTTGCAATTTTAGATTGTCCTGTAAGGATATCAATCTTTATTGGCGTATTAACAACTGGTATGTGTGACTTAGTAACTCTTTCTGGATCAGCAAATGTATTTGGCAATTGGTTTGCTAAAT
Source organism: Clitoria ternatea (assembly GCA_037962975.1). Classification (NCBI taxonomy): domain Eukaryota; kingdom Viridiplantae; phylum Streptophyta; class Magnoliopsida; order Fabales; family Fabaceae; genus Clitoria; species Clitoria ternatea. The sequence goes on along the minus strand of CM075670.1, from coordinate 16,941,373 downwards.
TTTACAAACTAATTATTTTCTAAACTTCTAGTTTACATTGCTTTATTTGAGGATCAAGATAAGATAGAGATATCTTATTCTAACTAATCCTTTTATCTAACTATTTATTTTCTCCCCCTAATAGTGGGAAAACAGATTCATCAAAATGACAATCAATAAAACAAGTTGTAAACAAATCTCCTGTTAAGGGTTCAAGATATTTTATTATGGATGAACTTTTATATCCAACATATATTCCCAACCTTCTTTGAGGTCCCATCTTAGTGCGTTGTGGAGGAGAGATAGGAACATATACCGCACTTCCAAAGATTCTTAGGTGGAAAAAATGTTTGGTTCTTGGCCATGAACCAATTGTAAAGGGGAATACTCATGATAACTTGTAGGCCTGATGCGAATAAGTGTCGCCGCATGCAAGACTGCATGTGCCTAAGTTGAAATTAGGAGTTTTGATCTCATTAACAATAGTCTTGCTATCAATTTCAAACATTTAATTAATGATTCAGCAAGTCTATTTTATGTATGAACATGTGCTACAGGATATTCAACATCAATTCCGATGGAAATAATCATCAAAAGATTGAGATGTGAATTCACCAGCTTTATCAAGACATATTTTCTTAATTGGATAATCAAGAAAATGAGCTCTTAAACGAATTAATTGAGCTAGTAATCTCACAAACGTCTGATTGTGAATTGACAATAAGCAAACATATGACCATATAGTTGATGCATTAATTAAAATCATAAAATATCTAAATGGTCCACATGAAGGGTGTATTGGTCCAAAAATATTACCTTGTATACGCTCTAAAAATATGAGTGATTCATTCCCAATTTTCATTGGTGATGATCAATTTTCCTTGAGAATAAGCAGCACATAAGAAATTCTTTATTTGCTAAATTTGTCTGTTGTTCAAGCAATGAGCATTTGAATTTTCAATTATTTTTTACATCATAATTGATCCAGGATGGCCTAATCGTTCATGCGAGATAACAAAGTCATTCTTATTTGTAAACTTCTTGTTTACAATAACATTTATTTCAATTGTACTAATATAGGTGTAGTACAAACTAGAGGAAAATAAAGGCAATTTTTCCAATATACATTTCTTATAAAAAATTAACTTTGTGATGTAAAGATATTCATCATTTCCTTTATTTATGGTCTCAATATGGTATCAATTTTTACGGATATCCTTAAAACTTAACAAATTTCTTTGAGGCTTGGTAGAATATAATGCACTATCAATGTGTAATTTTGTTCCTCCAGGTAACAAAATACTAGTTCTACCGTAGCCTTCAATTATATTTATACTACTAGATATAGTATTAACATTGACTTCTGGTTTTACTATATAGTAGAAATATTTCTTATTCTTGAGAAAAATATGAGTTGTTACACTGTTTGTGAGACATATATCTTCGTCATTCATATAAGCATTCATTCTTCATTAAATAATAATAAATAAATCATGAAAGAAAAATATAATTAACAACAATAAATATTTAACATAAAATTTTATTGATAAAGACTAAATTCATAACAAAACAAATTACACAAAACATAAAATAATTTATTTAGGGGCACTCCCCTCTCTAACTGAGTGGTCAATGTCTTTTTCAGGAAGAGTAAGGAAATCATCAACATCAAAGTGAGTATAAACATCATCCATACCAATAAAATTTATTTCTATTGTTTTCCTTTTATTTTTAAGGAATTTTTGGTATAGATCAATCAGATGCTTTGATGTGTGACAAACCCGAGACTAATGACCTTGGCTACCACAATGATAGCAAATATTTTTAATTTATTCACTAATTTGAGCATATTTTCCTTTTTTCCATATGTTCTTTATTTTTCCATGTAAATGATGATTTATTATCATTTCGACCACGACCACGACCATGAGTGTAATGATCATGTGTTGCTACATTCACTTCTGGAAATGGAACAGTACCAATTGGACGAGACTCATAATTTTATATAAATAATTCATTATTTTATTTAGCCACAAGGAGACAAGTATAAATAAAATTTCACATAAGTAACCCGGTAGTAAAAATTTTTAAGTTGTCATAAAATATCATTTAAGTACTAGAGGTCGGGTGGTAGAGTAATAACTTACCACGGTACAAACCTGAGTTTGATTCCTTTATACAATTTAATATATTATATTAATTATAAAAGTAACATGCCATAAAAAAATGCAACAGTAATGGCTTGTGAGTGAGCATGATTAAGAGGCAACCGTAACATGCCATATAAAATAGGCTTAAAGGAAATAGTATGCTGGTGAATCAAACAGCAATAAGGCTTAATATAAAAAATCAATTATTGTAAGTACTAGCCATATAAAATCAATTATGCAAGATATAGTGTGAAGCAATCAAGCAATGCACTGAAACATAAAGTATATTAAATAATTAATACAGTCAAACAATCAACCCGTGAACACTATAAAGCTAAAATGTAATGAATAATAATTATATAAAAGCCAAGAGCACTATAATTATATAAAAGCCAAGAGCACTATAATAATATAATAATTATATAGAAGCCGTGAAGCTACAGAAGCTAGCAAGAGCACTACAAAGCTAAAAATGTAATGAATAATAATTATATAAATGCAATAACATATAAATATAGCACATAAATGGTATACGTGAAGCTACAGATAGCAAATAACAACTAAAAAAAGAGATATGAAATCATAAAATCAATTTAATGGCAATAAGTGTGAAGTGTAGTAGCAATTATTCAATCAATGTTAATTGAAAGTAACAAAGATAGCAATGGAACAATAAATGCTAGCATAAAACATAGCAACAAAAAAAAAATAATCAACTAGCATAAAATGTAGCAGGTATATGGAAGAAAGCAAAAGCGTAGCAAATATAAAGAGTAGGTAATCATGCAATTAATCATGCAATTTAATAATCAATGCAGGCACATAGCAATAGAAAGGTATTAATTTAATAGTAGGAAACGCACTAGCACAACACTAGCATAAATCAACAATTTAATAATCAATGCACATGACAAAGGTAATATAAAATAATATAGTAAGGGTATTGACAATGGAACACACAATTAAAGGTAATATAAATTAACATAGGAGGTAGTTATAGTTCTTCAGGAAGTATCAATAAATATTTTTAAGAATTCTTCAAGAATTCTGAGTAAGGATATTTATAAATAAGTTCTTTAGGAATATATATATATATATAATCTTATACATCCTTGTGGGATGTTTAAAATATAAGTTCTTCAGGAACCTTTTATAATATATACATAAATAATATACTGTATATAGATTAAAATTATCAAGAATAATAATAATCATATTACCTTTTGTAAACTTGACTAGATATCAGTTGGTTAGAACTTAATACTGATAACATGTTATAAAATAACTAAAATTTTAATAAAAGAAAATAAAGAAGAAAAAAAAGAATAACACAGAGAGGAAGATGTAGCAATGTAATCATATAAACTAAGGTGGACATCTACCTTCATAAAATATTCATAATATTTACTTTATAATAACTAGTTATTTTAAAAGCACGTTTCTAATTTAAATTTTAAGAAACATGTTCATAAGTGTCATTCCTATTTTATCTTTAAAATTATTTTAAATTTTCAAAATATATAACTTTTAAATTAGAAACTTTGGAATTATCTTTGTGAATTCTTAAAACATTTTTTCAACATCACCAACTTAATTTTCAGGTCTTTATACCATACATCAAATTTGTATTTTGGAGAAATATGGAGGATTGAGTATCTTTTAAAGTCAAACTTGACAAATAAAGATCCCTTGATTCAAGGCATGGCTCAAACGATGAAGGAAAATTTTGACAAGTATTGGAGTGACTATAGCATTGTTTTGGCATTCGGAGCTATTCTTGATCCAACCAAAAAACTTATAATTTCTTGATTTTTACCTACTCTAAGATTGATCCAAACAACTATAAAGACAAAGTAAAAATGGTTAAGTTGAGTTTGGAAATGCTTTATCATGAGTATGTCAACAATGATGCTAATTCCATTAAGAGTCAATCACAACCACAAGTGATGTGCATGGTTCATCTTTACTTGAAGGTGAAAAAAGAAAGGGGAAGAAAGTCTTTTCTAATTATTTATACAAAGTAAGTAATTTTATTTTTCATTTCTTTCACTTTTTACATGTGTTCTTTAATTTTACATTTTTATTATTTAATTATTTGATAGGAGTTTGAAGCTTTTGAAAGCACAAAGACAACAAGTATTGGGAAATCTAAACTTGATGTTTACTTAAGGGAGCCTAGATAACAACTAATTCCCGCTTGTACTTTTAATGTCTTAGCTTATTGGAAGAAAAGAAAAGGCAAATCTCCCGCCTTAGGAAGAATGACTTGTGATGTATTAAGCATTCTGATCACCACCTTGACATTGGAATCCGCTTTTAGCATTGGTTCTTGAGTGGTTAACAAGTTAGAAATTCTTTACGGGATGAAACAATACAAGCTCTTTTGTGCACAAGAAGTTAGTTGCATGATTTGGTTGGTGAGTTAATATCAATATAGAACTTTGAAACATCATGTAGTCTATATTTTTTTCTTAATACTTAAACTTTTTTTCCATTTCAGATTATGATGATAAAGATGTTGATCCAAAAAAGGTGATTAAAGTGGGGGATTCAAAATTCTCTTAAGGAGATTCAAATATTGATTAGTGATTATTATTTTTTAGGGTTTTTGAATGATAAACTTGAAGTGAATATTATTTTTATTTTAGTTGTTATGAACTTTTATGGACTTTTATGGAATATAGATTGTTTATGGATTATTGTTTTGGACTATTTTGGAATATATGATTCAGCTTTGTATATTTTGTTTTCTTCCATAATATCTTCTTTGATTGACTTTGTACATTTTATTAAAAAGTAGAATATAGAAAGTCAAGCTCTTATGTCCTTGCAGCATAACTTTCTTACTTGAATGGTGCGGTTGAGACATGCATGAATTTGTATGCAATTTTCTATTCTTCAGTGTCTCCCATCCTCTATATTGAAAATATCATAGTTTTTTTAAAAAATAAAATTACAGTTGAACATTGGATTTCCAATCTTGCCTATATGTTATAGATCCAACGATGCAAATCTTCATCTCGTTTCCCCTCCTGTAATTTTTTACAAATATTTATGAAACGTAGTTTTAAAAAATTTTACAAATGTAGTTTCAATTTTTTTTAGACATAGTTTTAATTTTTTATAAATTTATTTTTTAACATTTTTTAAAACGGACCACCCAATCAAGCCCACGACCTGTTGAGGGTCGGACTAAGGTCTTTAATTTCAAGGCTTGAATTTTTACGAGTCTTTTTTGACCCGGCCCTAAGTAGCCAATAGCCCAATAAAGCCTAGCCCGAATTGCCAACTCTAAGTACATGTTTTTCGCTAGTATGTATAAAGTTAGGGGACGATATTTATTTTCTAATTCTTCTTCCACTTTTTGGCAAGCGTATCTAGGATAATAAATTTTAAAATAACTTTTTTATAGGCAAATTACAAACACTACCCTTTAAATTTACTTTATAACTCATAGCATAAGTTGTAGAAACATTTCATTTCGCCTTAAATTCTTAACCATTATATGGAAATAAATTTTACTAGCCCTTCACTAACCTTGGTTAAAAAAATTATATTTAAATTATACCTCAGTTATAGAAAAAGACGAACAATTAGAACCAAAACAAGCATAATCTAGAAAGTAGGGTTCCAATGGACAATTAAAACAACTAGAATTAGGCAAAGTTCTAGGGTACTCTCGTAAATTTGAGAGGATAGATCCTCTGAGCTTTTTGAATTGTTGATAAGTAAATGAGTGTATTTGGTAAGTGATGAAAGGAATAAAGATTCTTTGAAGGGCTTATTTGTGAATTCATCTGCCTATCATAACTTTTTTCTCTTGCATGTATTATTTTGTCCGGGGATGCATACCCCAAGTGGGTGATGTGTAACCATTGTGAAAGAAATTCATGGCTAGCATGTATGATAGAGTTATATATATATACATATATATATATACACACACACACACACAATTAATTTTATTAATTAACCTTAATCATTATAAAGTATATATTTGATTTTTTCCTATCTTTTTTCCCCATAGAAAGAACAATTAAATTATTAACTTGTATATTGTTGTATATGTTTATAATTCTAATTTAATTTAATTTTTTTGATATAATTATATATAATTCATATATTTTACAACTATGAAACATTTTATAAATTAGAAGTTATAAGTGAGAAGGATTAAAATCTCTTTATTAAAAATTTTGTTTTTTATATGTATTGCAAAAAGAAAAACGCCCACCATGGGGTTCAAACCCACAACCACAAGGTTAAGAGCCTTGCGCTCTACCAACTGAGCTAGACGGGCTTGTGGTTTGACTTTCTTTTAGGTAAGATATAAGGGAAAATTAGGTGGGAGAAAATATTTTGTGATGTTAAGGAATCATCACCCAAACCACCACACCCTACGGATGGAGAAGATGGCGACAATGTGAGAAAACTTTCTTTTTGTGAAAAGGTTATGGGCATAAGAGTCAACAAGCAAAGACCTATAGTGAATTTGGTTAAGAAAGGTTTGTTTAAATTGGAATTTACTAATAAGAGTTACCTTTTTCGTGTGTTTACAATGGATGAAGGAGTGTACTAATGGCTTTGCAAGCCTGCTTGGTCGTAGAGTTGTTGGGGGAAGTCTATTAGGTTCTTCGCAATGAAGCATAAACATAACGTGATTTGGAAACTGTTGGAACCAAGTCTGGTTTGTAAAAGAAAATTATTGATCACTATTTAACTAGATCCTAAGATTTGTTAATGAACTGTTCTTTACAGGGGGTGTAAAGGTATGATTATCAAACAATTCAAAATGTACATGTAAGGTAAAATCTGATGGGAGGAGGGCCTTATACAGATACAAATATGGAGTACTCTTGTATACTGGGGCGTAGTACAATGCACTCTGCGGCGGTGTAGCAGTCTGCCTGGAATAGCCACCTTTGCCTTGACACAATTGGTGGTTGTACCTGCAATTATTCTCCGACACTCAAGTTAGTATTTTGAAGTACTGTTAGACTTAGAAAGCAAATCTGAGAGAATTATGCAAGTATGAGTGTAAGGTTCAGAATTAGGGGGATCCCCCTATACCTTTTTGCTGAGGTTTATATACCTGTTACTGGTGCTCTATTATTGGTAGGACCCGTTCCTTGTTTTCAGGCATAATGCAAGAAAGGTAGTGGGTCCCTGCGCCGTTCACAAGCACCATCACTGTAGTGGGTATTTCCACTCACTTGGAAAACGTTAATGCTTCATTATTTTATTTGTTGTTCCCTCTTATGCGTGACAGCGTGATTCCCATTTTCAACCTCTCAAGACAGAGTCAATCTCGTGCCGGGGTTATAAATATGGGCTCGCTTCGCAGTATGGGAATTTTGGTATTCCGCCTGTATTGAGCCTATGGCTTGGCGGAGTAGTATGCATTGGAAATGCTTTATGTATGTGTACAATCTTTTTAATACTTTCCACCTTGGCGGAGTAATAGGCCTTGGCGGAGTAACAAGCATTGGCGGAGTCACGTGCCTTGGCGGAGTCACATGCCTTGGCGGAGTAACATGCCTTGGCAGTATGTACTCCGTATAAGAGTAATCATAGAGGATTTGAAACGTATTTCTCCTGTTCGAAATGTTGATCTGGCAAGGCATTAAAACCATGCTCTTGGGGGCCGGTGTTGGGACCAGATCATCTGCCCCCTAGCTTGTTATAGTGACTAGCGGGGTCGCTTTAATAAGCTATAGCACTTTGTTATGTTTAGCTTTTATAGGCATGGGTTTAGGCGGTGTTTGCTAGTTCCGAATTTATGGACAAGTGTTTTCATGCATTTATTATTTTTGTCATTACTTGCCACGCCTATCATCAAAGCGCCTCGAAACTGCGTTTTGCCGCTTCAATCTCTCATTGCCACGTATGCCCTCGTAACGATTGCCATTCCAATGATGGGACATAAATACGTGGGATGGCAGTTGGAATACGTTTTCGAGGTTATTACCATGGGCCTTGGATTTTGAAAATACGGCCCAGGAAATGCTTGCCTTGAGATTCATCTAACGGTCTCAAAATTAACGGAACGTCATTATGATTCATCCAACGGCCATAGGTGCATTTCTGAGATTTTTGAGGTTTCGCTTATTTCCCCCCAAGCCATGCCTATAAATAGGTAAACTCTTAGGAGAGAAAACGTTTTGCTTCATCTTCCACTCTGTGTTTTAGTGTTTAAACTGCCTTCTGAACGCTGCTTCCTCACGATTCGTTTCTTGTTGCCAGTTCATCGTTTCTTCAGAGATTTAAGGTAACTTTCTTCTTTCTCTGTTTTCTGTCTTCGTTGTTATTGGGTTGGTTCTGTTTTCTTTATATGTGTGTTTGTTGAAACGAGGATGAGAGGAAAAGAATCAGAGTCGTGCCCTAGGGTATCTGTTCACCCTATGTTTTCGGATATTGAGAGTGAAGATGAGGGCTTCTATACTGGGAGGGATTCAACAATTTACAGCAGCGTGGAGTGTTTTAGTAATGCTTTACATTCGTTTGTAGCAGGAGGTACCCATCAGATACAAGTGATAACAATGGCAGAATGTCAGAATATTGTGCTGCACGGGTTAGATTGGAAAAAGATGCTTGAGACTGATCCCTATTGTTGGGTCGAGGAAGACGTCAAAGAAGCTTCTTCACGTCATGCAATGACAAGTGGTGGGGTAATGGAGTTGTCAGTGCCTGTCTGGAAGGATGAGAGATTTGAAAGGAGGTTTATCGTTCGTTCGCCAAAGACGTTGGAACGCATTTGCCATCGTCCTCAGGATGAGCGTACTTTGTATATGTACAATATCCTGTTTACTCAGTTGGGGGTGCGATTTCCGTTGAACAAATTCCAGATGGGTGTACTCAGGTTTCTGGATTGCGCCCCCTCTCAGCTGCACCCTAATGGATGGGGAATAGTCCGCAGCTTTGAAGTGCTGGCTAAACATTTAGAGTTTACGCCTACTGTGGCGTTGTTCTTTGCTTTTTACCGCATAATGAGGCGGGTGAATGCAAAAACCGGTGGCATGGGTTTTGTTACTCTTCGGGCGGAGCCGAAGATTGTAAATTTTAAGGCATTTGCTGACTCCACCAAAGAAGGCGGACTTCATTTCAGAATGAACTTTGTAAAAATTTCTGTTAGGAAGAACAAGTCCGTCTTTTGGCAGAGTGCGGAGGGGATTGATAAATTCCCGGTGGCGTGGACTCATGAGCACTTCCTCCTGACTAAACAAGCTTATGAAGTTGAGTAGAGTGTCCTGTCACCTACCTCCGTGGAAGTACTCTGGACACTGAAGGAGTATAACTCCGCCCACAAGCAGTTTCTGTGCCGAAGGCTGCTTGGGCATGATGCTGAAGGATATTTAAGTAATGTTTTGAGACTTGTTGCTTGAATATTATTTCTGTTCTTTCCTGCAACTTCTAATTGTATTCGTGTATATTATGTTTACAGGAGAGATCGCTGAATTTCCTGGGATGGAGCGCATCAAGCAAATCCGTATGAGTCACCAGGAAATTGATGCGGAGAATAATGTGCATCCCCGGAGGAATCTTGCTGCAGCTCTGACGAGGACTCTCCCTTTGCCTGCATCCACCAAGGTAGTGATGTTGGAGGGTGGTGCAGGCCCCTCGATAGTTGATGCAGAAAGGCGATCTAAAAAATGCCAAGAACCAGAAACTATCAAGGTGGAGGAAAAGGACCCCCAACCTTTACAGAAGAGGAAGAGCAAGGGGAAAGGGAAAGTGGGTGAAAGAGCATCATCTGGTGCTGTGATAGAAACTGAAGAAATTCCGGAGCCATCAGCTGTGGCTATCACTACTGAATTGGGCGGTCAGGAGGACGCCCCTGAAGAAGATGTTGTGGAAGAGGAGATGGAGGGGGTTCAAGGTTCTCCACCTCACCGAACTGAGAGTCCTGCCCTGGACTTGACTGCTCGAGGAACAACAGTTTTTCTTGTCAACGTTCCAGGGAAGCCATCTAGGCGGTCTGTCTCTCTTCCTCTGGCGGGGTCTCGTTTGAGTCCTTACTTGTATTTCACAAATGTGGGATCCCGCCAGTCAGAGAGGTGTGATCCTGACTTCATCCTCCGTCCAGATATTGACTTCGAAGAGATTGCGGATGCCACTGCTGCTGCAAGGTGGCATCTCGCTGAAATTAATGGTTACCTTGCTTCTGTGCCCCGTATTGCTGAGGTGGCTGTGGAGGCTGCCATGTTTCAAGAATCATTTCATGATTCTGTTGAAAAAATTCGAAGCTTGGAGCATGACAATGAACAGTTGTCGGAGGTGATCAAGGCTAAAGATAAACACCTTGACACCGCCGACTCTGATAAGAAGAAGCTGGAAGAGGAGCTGGCCCAGGTCAAAGCTGAGAAGATTCTGCTGGACAAACAAGTTTCAGATTTGAAACGGTAGAATTCAAAGCTGGGCGAGGATGTGGGCGAGCTGACCCATGTAAAGGCTGAAAATGTTCTGCTGAGATAACAAATTTTAGATTTGAAATAGCAGAACCAAAAACTGGGTGAGGATGTGAGTGAAGTTCAGCAGAGACTGGTTTCTTTTGAGACCAGTAAGGCTCTCGCTGAAGATGCCTGGGCTGCGGAGTTAGATCAAGCAGCCACTGCATATAGTGACCTTGAAAAACAGGTCGAAGAGCTGAAAGCTGAGAAAGCCATTTCCGATGCCAGCAATAAACGGCTTGATCAGGAGTTACAATCGGCTTTAGATGCAGCTGAGGCAGCAATTGATGATGCTTTCAGTATGGCCATTCGCCAGGTCCGTCATCGCAACCCAGGCGTTGCTCTTAACATTGCAGGCATTCACCCTTATTATGAGTTTATCAACGGTGAATTAATGGTGCCTGCTCAGGGGGGTCATGTTCCTGCGCCTAATGAAGAGTATGTTCTGGCGGACTTGCCCCCCTCACAGAGTTTGTCCAAACCTAGTGAGTTTCAGCCTAGCTCCGCCCACCAAGAAGGAGTGCCACCCGAGTCTTAAAGATTAGCTCCGGGGTTTCTTTGCAAATTTTGTTTTTTGCACTTTAATAATATTGCCTTGTTCCAGGATAGGCTCTGGACCCCTTATCAGTTCTTGAAAATATTTAATAAAGTATAATTTTTGTAAATTTATACTTGTTCATATAAACGGTGTGTGAGTCCGTAGAAGTTGTGCCTTGTAAAATGCTATCAATAAGGCAGAGTAATCGTTTGAGGACTGATGAAATATGACTAAGTATAACGAGGTGGAATAACCTTTCTGTGAATTTTAATGAAGTAAAATCCTGTAATGAGGCGGAGTAGCCTCTTAAGAATTTTAATAAAGTAAAATTCAGAAATGAGGCGGAGTAGCCTCTTAAGAATTTTAATGAAGTAAAATTCAGAAATGAGGCGGAGTAGCCTCTTAAGAATTTCAATGAAGTAGAATTTTGTAATGAGGCGGAGTAACCTCTTAAGAATATGAAGTAAATTCTGTAATGAGGCGGAGTAGCCTCTTAAGAATTTCAATGAAGTAGAATTTTGTAATGAGGCGGAGTAGCCTCTTGAGAATTTTAATGAAGTAAAATTCAGAAATGAGGCGGAGTAGCCTCTTAAGAAATTCAATGAAGTAAAATTCAGAAATGAGGCGGAGTAGCCTCTTAAGAATTTCAATGAAGTAAATTCTGTAATGAGGCGGAGTAGCCTCTTAAGAATTTCAATGAAGTAGAATTCTGTAATGAGGCGGAGTAGCCTCTTAAGAATTTCAATGAAGTAGAATTCTGTAATGAGGTGGAGTAGCCTCTTGAGAATTTTAATGAAGCATAATTTTTACAAGTATTATACTTACTTGGAGTTGTTGATAGTGCTTGATTTTGTTGATTATGTACTCCGCAGAACATTAGCAGTTGGGCGGAGTAAAGGTTTGGATGGAGCGTTCATCCCTTTGAATTTGAATTGGAGTGTATCTACTGATTAAGTGAAAGTTGTTGAATCCAGGGTTGGTACGGTGCAGCATAAGCTGTGACACCAGTCCTTCTCGTAAGAAGTTTGTTGAACCTTGGAGGCAGTATGGTGCAGCATAAGCTGTGACACCAATTCTTTCCGTAAGAAGTTTGTTGGACATTGGGGTCAACATGGTGCAGCATAAGCTGTGACACCAATCCTTCCTGTAAAAAGTTTGTTGGATCTTGGGGTCGGTATGGCGTAGCATAGGCTGTGACACCAATCCTTTCCCCCCAAGGAGTTTTTTGGAGCTTGGGGTCGGTATGGTGCAGCATAAGCTGTGACACCAATCCTTTCCCCCCAAGGAGTTTTTTGTACCTTGGGGTCGGTATGGTGTAGCATAGGCTGTGACACCAATTCTTTCCGTAAGAAGTTTGTTGGACCTTGGGGTCAGCATGGTGCAGCATTGTGTTTGAATGTGTAAACAGGTTCAAGAATTTTGATAATGACAAAAACACTCTTGAAGAAATCCTTGCAAAAACAAAGACATAAAATCAGACCCTGAAATACAGCGAAGATAATCGATTAGGAAGACCAGGCTAATCGATTAGGGTCATTCTGTTTTGGAAGCAATTGCATCAGGCCATAAGCTAATCGATTACAGCAATCAAGATAATCGATTACAAAGCTACTGGAGTTAAGCTAATCGACTACACACATGATATAATCGATTACCAATATCAAAAATGGCATTAAAGGCATCAGGTATAATGGCTAATCGATTGAGGGAATTTATACAATCGATTAGAAGGCTACTAGAATTAATCTAATCGATTACCAGATAAAACTAATCGATTAGGAAGCTGCGAAGCCAAATCAAATGCATCAGGTATAGTTGCTAATCGATTTCAGAACAAGATGTAATCGATTAGTTGTCCTCTGACTTGAAGATAATCGATTACAGCTCGAGGGTGTAATCGATTACGATAGTGGGAAAACACTTTTAAGTGAGAAACCAGCACATGTCTCCACCATTTTTTAGAATCCCACTATGTGCAACGGCTAGGAAGAAGAAAGGCACTCCTCAAGCTCTCAAATGGCTCTATAAATTGAAGAGGAATTCAAGCACAAATACACACCAAGAAGCTATAATTCCTTTGCTCTCTCTCTTGTGCTTTGTAAGCCCTATTCTTGTATATCTTGAATTTCATTTGTATATCCTCTCACCTTGAGAGTTAGAAATTGGTTGATCTTTCACTTGTATATCTACTCTATTAAGAGAGTCATTTCCTTGTAAACACTTCATCAAACACAAAAGATTTTCACTCTAGGTTGAGTGGTCACAAAGGTTGGGGTTCAACCTTTGGGTATTGAGAGTTTGAGAGATTGGGTGGGTTGCCCTTGTGCTAGTGAGGATTGAGTTCTTGAGTGTGGGACACTAGGAAGCTGTAATTGCTCATAGCTTGTATCTCTAAACTTCAATAGTGGAAATCCTCTAAGTGGGTTGCTTAGAGGCGAGACGTACACCGGTGTTGGTGGAACTCGTTATATCGGTTTGCAAGCTCCTCTTCCTTACTCTTTTACTTTCACATACTGCATTTGGTTGATTGGTGTTGGTTGATTGTGAATTGCATACTTGAGCTAGTCAAATTTGTTATATTTCAAATACTTCCCACCAAGTGTTTGTTAAATTGGTTATCCTTGTGGTGCATTACATACTATCTTTAACTTGATTTCACTTGCATATTCTTATAAACTTGGATATAAAAATCAAGTTCAAAGGCATTCCAACCAAAGTTTTTAAAACTCAATTCACCCCCCGTCTCAAGTTCAAAGGCATTCCAACCAAAGTTCATTCAATCCATTGATTTGAGAATTTGGAATGCCATTGAAAATGGTCCTTATATACCAATGCATACTGTTGATAGTAAGAATGTTGAAAAGCCTATAGATGAATGGACCAGTGATGAAGAAAAGAAAGTACAACATGGCTATAAGGCAAAGAATCTAATCACTATGGCATTAGGTCAAGATGAATTCTTTAGAATAATGACTTGCCAAACCGCTAAGGAAATGTGGGATACTCTACAAGTAACTCACGAAGGTACTAACGATGTGAAGGACTCCAAGATTAGTACCTTGACAAGTCAATATGAAAGCTTTAGAATAAACTCGGGAGAAACCATTGTAGATATGCAGAAAAGATTTACTCTTATTATTAATCATCTCATTACTCTTGGCAAAGTTTACACTAACAAAGAACTTGTGCATAAAGTTTTAAAAAGTCTTAGCAGGGAATGGAAACCACTTGTCACAGCCATAAAACAATCTCCAAGCATCAATGAGATATCTCTTGCAACACTTTTTGGAAAATTACAAGAGCAAGAGCAAGAACTAAAAGCATTGAAGCTAGCGGAGGAAGAAGAGAAATCTTACAAAAAGAAAGGCTTAGCACTCAAAGCCACCTCTACACATGAAGAAGAATCATGCAGTGACATGGATGAAGAAGAGGAATTTGGGCTATTTGTAAAATGATTCGAAAGATTCATGAAGAACAAATGATTCCAAAAGAACTTCAAGCCCCAAGGTAAGAAGCCAACTTCAAATGAAATTTCTTCCTTACCTAGTTGTTTCGAATGTGGCAAGGAAGGGCACTTCAAGGCCGATTGCCCAAATCTTAAAAAGAAGGGCAAGGATAAACGAGGAAGAAGAAGAGCTTACATCGCTTGGGATGAGAACGATGTAAGTAGCTCCGACGATTCGGAAAATGAGGAAGCAAATCTTTGCCTAATGGCCAATCACCAAGAAGAAGATAATGAGGTAAACCTTCTTGACTTAGATAAGAATGAACTACTGGATGCTTTTGAGGAGTTATATGATAAATTTATAAAAGTGTCTAATAGGCTTAAGTCATCTAGGAAAACTAGTGACACCCTTGAAATGCATCTTATGGAGGTATGTAAAGAAAATGAAAGCTTAAAAGAAGAATTAGAGAATGTTCAAGCATGTTCTAAGGATAAACCATGTGACTTTGCAAAAAGATGCGTGATGTTAGAAACAAAGGTTGTAGATCTAAATAAGACATTAGAAAAGTTCACTAATGGACGAGACAATTTGAATATCTTGCTTGGACAACAAAGATGCATGTTTAATAAAACCGGGCTAGGATATATTCAAGAAAATAGCTATCACAAAAGGGAAAAACACTATAAAAATTTCTTTGTACCATCAAGCAAATCATCTTCACCTTTTATGAAATGTCATCATTGCGGTTTTAAAGGTCATAACTCTTCGAATTGCAATGTTAGAAAATTAGGGCCAAAGGTTATGAAAAAGGTGTGGGTTCCCAAAGGAACATTACCACAAGCTAACCTAAAAGGACCCAACATAAAATGGGTACCTAGTTCTCTAAACTAATCTTGTTTTGTAGGTATGCTTCAAGGCAAGCAACACCCACTGGTACTTGGATAGTGGGTGTTCAAAGCATATGACGGGAGACATAAGCAAGTTTACATCATTCACTCCCAAGAGAAAAGGAAGTGTCACCTACGGAGACAACACCAAAGGAAGGATCCTAGGCATCAGAAATATTGGTAAGAATTCTTCCACATCCATAAGTGACGTGTTGTATGTTGAAGGCCTCAAACATAATCTACTTAGCATAAGTCAATTATGTGACAAAGGATATAGAGTTTTATTTGAATCCAATTGTTGTATAATTGAGAATAAGCTAAACAAAGAGGTCAAATTTGTTGGAAAAAGATTGATAACATTTACATGATTGATGTGGATAGTTTGTCTACAAATGATGAACAATGCTTCATTTCAAAAGAGGATGAAACTTGGCTATGGCATAGGAGAATAGCTCATATACATGTAGACCATTTGAACAAACTTGTTTCCAAAGAATTAGTAATTGGATTACCAAAGCTTAAGTTTGAAAATAGATTTTGTGATGCATGTCAAAAGGGAAAACAAGTAAAGGCATCTTTCCAATCCAAAAATATTGTTTCCACACAAAAGCCTTTACAACTTTTGCACATGGACTTATTTGGACCATCCAAAATCAAAAGCTTTGGAGGTAATTACTATGGTCTAGTTATTGTAGATGACTATTCTAGATATACATGGACATTGTTTCTTGCCCATAAGAATGAAGCATATCATGCATTCAAGAAACTTGCAAAGATTATCCAAAATGAGCAAAATTCTAAAATTGCATCCATTAGAACCGATCATGAGGGAGAGTTTGAAAATCACTCTTTTGAAAAATTTTGCGAAAAACATGGTATCAATCACAATTTTTCAGCTCCTAGAACTCCACAACAAAATGGAGTAGTTGAAAGGAAAAATAGATCCTTAGTGGAGCTTGCAAGAACCATGTTAAATGAAAACCATATTGCAAAACACTTTTGGGCCGATACGGTAAACACCACTTGTTATGTAATAAATAGATGTTTAATAAGGCCTATTCTAAAGAAAACCCCCTATGAACTTTACAAGGGTAGAAAACCCAACATTCCACACTTTCATATTTTTGGATGCAAATGTTTTGTGCTCAATAATGGAAAGGATAATCTAGGAAAGTTTGATGCCAAATCTGATGAGGCAACCTTCCTAGGGTACTCTCAATCTAGTAAATCTTATAGATTATTCAATAAACGCACGAATACCATAGAAGAATCCATTCATGTTAAATTTGATAAAAATAGTCATAACCCTCCGAGAAAGGAAGATGTTGATGATCTTGTAGGTACTCTTCAAGAATTGACCCTAGATGACAAGGAAGGAGAAATCAAAGACTCAAATGCAGTACAACATGAGGAACCACAACAATGGATCACTTTGAAGGATCATCCTCTAGACAAAGTCATAGGTGAAATGACTAAAGGTGTAAGTACTCGTAATGCAATTAGAAATACATGCAACCATTTAGCCTTTGTATCTCAAATAGAACCCAAGAACATAAATGAGGCTATTATTGATGAACATTGGATGTTGGCCATGCAAGAAGAGCTAAATCAATTTGAAAGAAATAAAGTTTGGGAGCTTGTGCCAAAACCCAATGATCACCAAATAATAGGAACCAAATGGGTATTTAGGAATAAACTGGATGAAAATGGTATTATCACTAGAAACAAAGCTAGGCTAGTAGCTAAAGGGTATAATCAAGAAGAAGGCATTGATTATGAAGAGACATATGCACCCGTAGCTAGATTAGAAGCAATTAGACTACTATTAGCCTTTGCATGCTGTAGGGATTTCAAATTGTACCAAATGGATGTTAAAAGTTCCTTCTTGAATGGATACATTCAAGAGGAAGTATATGTTGATCAACCTCCAGGTTTTGAAGACCATCAATTTCCAAATCATGTTTTCAAATTAAAGAAAGCCTTGTATGGTTTGAAACAAGCTCCAAGAGCTTGGTATGAACGGTTGAGCAAATTTCTTTTAGAAAATCATTTTGAAAGAGGGAAGGTTGATACAACTTTATTCATAAAGCACAAGAAAAATAACATACTATTGGTACAAGTTTATGTTGACGATATAATATTTGGTGCCACTAACGATTCAATGTGCAAGGAGTTTGCTAAGTTAATGCAGGAAGAATTTGAAATGTCCATGATGGGTGAACTCACTTTCTTCCTTGGACTTCAAATCAAGCAAACCAATGAAGGCACATTCATTAATCAATCCAAGTACTGCAAAGAACTACTCAGAAAATTCAATATGGATAAAGCAAATGATATAGCCATACCCATGGGCACTTCATGCTATTTGGACAAGGATGAGAAAGGTAAGGATGTTGAACTCACAAAATACAGAGGTATGATAGGATCCTTACTTTACTTAACCGCTAGTAGACCGGATATCATGTTTGCTATGTGTATGTGTGCTAGATACCAGGCTTGTCCTAAGGAATCACATCTCACTGCAGTAAAAAGGATAATGAAATATTTAGTTGGGACTCAAAATGTTGGTTTATGGTACCCCAAAGGGGCTGAATATATTTTAGTTGGTTACTCTGATTCAGACTTTGCAGGATGTAAACTTGACAGAAAAAGCACTAGCGAAACATGTCACTTGCTTGGTACTTCTCTTGTTTCTTGGCATAGCAAGAAACAAGTAAGTGTTGCGCTATCAACAGCTGAGGCAGAATATGTTACAGCTGGTAGTTGTTGTGCTCAAATCCTTTGGATGAGACAACAACTTCTAGACTTTGGAGTTGTATTGAACCATGTGCCTCTTAAGTGTGATAATACTAGTGCTATCAATATCTCAAAAAATCTTGTAATGCATTCTAGGACTAAACATATTGACATTAGGCATCATTTCATCAGAGACCATGTATTAAAAGGAGACTGTGTACTTGAGCATGTTGAAACTTCTAGCCAACTAGCAGATATTTTCACCAAACCTTTAGCTAGAGAGCAATTCATCCACATTAGAAGAGAATTAGGAATTCTTGACATGACATATTGTGTTTGAATGATGAAGTATTTTGATAAAAGCACTGTTGTATAGCATGTTTGTATGAATTTGGTATTATTTGTGGCATGATTCTTTAAGACTGCAAACTTCTTTTGAGAAAAAGTGAATTTTTGACCTATATAATCGATTACTCGGCTCCTCATAATCGATTAACACGTTTCTATTTTTGTTGATAATCGATTACCTTTTGATATCTAATCGATTACAATGCTCCTGTTTTAATCTAATCGATTACGTTCTAATCCATAATCGATTACACAGCCTCTGTTTCAGGTATAAAACGTTTCATCTTCTCACTAATCGATTACCATACAGTTTTAATCGATTAGGATGATTCTGTTTCTTCACTAATCGATTACTCAATGCCAATAATCGATTACACACTGCTCGAAACCCTTCAAATTCCCCAGAAACAGTGAGCTAATCGATTACCCATGTCTCGTAATCGATTAGCATCGGTACTACAGAGTCAAAACGCATGTTTCCAAGGTCTGCTCGAATTCCACACTCTCTTAACTCATCTCACTCCTTCCTAAACCTAATTTCTATCTATAAATACCCCTCTCTTCACCCTCTCAACTCACACTACCTCCTTCCTCTTTCTCATTCTCAAAAGTTCCCAAGAACTCTTCTCCTCTCCTCATCTTTTTCTACATTCCCTGTCAATGGCTTCCTCCCGCACAGTTAAAAGAGCAAGGTCCTCCATGGCTCAGGCCAACAACCCCCTTGACTTCTCAAGGTTCTTTTCCTCCCCTAGAGACCTCCAACACTTTGTTAAAAATTTTTTTGAGAAAGAAATCATGACTCCCCACTTCACCATTGCGGAAACTTTTGATAACCATAGCCTCACCTTCACCCAATGCCTCTACCACTACAACCTTTTCCCTTTCCTGACCCTCAAGGAAGAAGAATATTATCCTGAACTCATCAGGGTGTTCTACTGCAATCTCAAATTGGTGAATGGGATGGTCGAATCCAAAGTGAAAAACGTGACCATCAAGCTCACCAACGCCCAATTTGCAGAAATCTCTATGCTGCCGCTCAACAATGCAGATTTTGATGGAGGAGAACCAGAAGATGAATGGGGCTTCAATGCTCTAACTGCTCGTCAATCATTGTGGAAAGCTGATCATCCCAGGAGCAACCACAAGCTGGTAGGACATCTGACCATGAACAATCGTCTCCTCCACTTTTTCTTGGTCAAAATGATAGTTCCTCGTGGTGGGAACTATGCCTTGGTGGAAGAGGATGATGTCCTCTTGATGTGGGCGATGCTGAACCACAAGGAAATTAACTGGGTTCAGTTGGTCAAGTTCTATATGCGCCACGCAAAGGACCAACAAAAACTTCCATATGGTATTCTTCTTACCAAAATTTTCAAATATTGTGGAGTAGACTTGGCTGGAGAATTATCAGAAAAAGTGCCTCCAAGAGCCTGCATCGGCACTCATCATTTAACCAAAATGGGTCTTGTTTTTCAACACGGAGCATGGTACTCACGAATGGAAGGCATTGATGCCAACATTCCCTTTGAAGCTCCGGCTGATGATGAGCCTGTTCCTCCTCCTCCTCCTGCATCTCAAGCCTCTTCATCCGCTCCTGCTGACCCCTTTGCATCACTCTATGCTCATCTTGACCGCCGCTTCGATCGCCTCGAAAACTCCCTTCAAGAGTTCTCGATGACCGAGCAGCAACACTTTGAGATGATGCAACAGCGCTATGAAGAACTCTCCCACCAAATCTCCGAGCTTCGATTTTTTAATCCTGATAACTAGATTTTATGGCTGTGCTTTCTGTTTTTCTGCTTCAGTTCTTCATTTCTTACGCGTCTTTATTTTATTCATGTAATTTCCTTCCGTTATCATTAAATAAACATTTGTCTTTCCTTATATGCTATACTTGTCTTTTTATTTTTTTGATGATTCCAAAGGGGGAGAAGAATTATTTGTTCATATCTTGTTCAAATGGAATAAGCTGCTAAAACAAAACAATTACCAAATGATTAACAGGTTAATAAATTCCTTTTGATAGGGGGAGATTTGTTAATGCTAAGAGATAAAGATGCTGAACATTTTGAAAAACTGGTTAAAGAAACTATGCTATTTGAAGCTGTGATTAAGAGATAATGCAGCTGATATGTTTCTGCAAGAGATAAAATTAGAGATAAGTCTTTTTGTTTAAAACTAACAACCCTCAAGAGATGAATATAGTTGTCATCATCAAAAAGGGGGAGAATGTGTTTGAATTTGTAAACAGGTTCAAGAATTTTGATAATGACAAAAACACTCTTGAAGAAATCCTTGCAAAAACAAAGACATAAAATCAGACCCTGAAATACAGCGAAGATAATCGATTAGGAAGACCAGGCTAATCGATTAGGGTCATTCTGTTTTGGAAGCAATTGCATCAGGCCATAAGCTAATCGATTACAGCAATCAAGATAATCGATTACAAAGCTACTGGAGTTAAGCTAATCGACTACACACATGATATAATCGATTACCAATATCAAAAATGGCATTAAAGGCATCAGGTATAATGGCTAATCGATTGAGGGAATTTATACAATCGATTAGAAGGCTACTGGAATTAATCTAATCGATTACCAGACAAAACTAATCGATTAGGAAGCTGCGAAGCCAAATCAAATGCATCAGGTATAGTTGCTAATCGATTTCAGAACAAGATGTAATCGATTAGTTGTCCTCTGACTTGAAGATAATCGATTACAGCTCGAGGGTGTAATCGATTACGATAGTGGGAAAACACTTTTAAGTGGGAAACCAGCACATGTCTCCACCATTTTTCAGAATCCCACTATGTGCAACGGCTAGGAAGAAGAAAGGCACTCCTCAAGCTCTCAAATGGCTCTATAAATTGAAGAGGAATTCAAGCACAAATACACACCAAGAAGCTACAATTCCTTTGCTCTCTCTTGTGCTTTGTAAGCCCTATTCTTGTATATCTTGAATTTCATTTGTATATCCTCTCACCTTGAGAGTTAGAAATTGGTTGATCTTTCACTTGTATATCTACTCTATTAAGAGAGTCATTTCCTTGTAAACACTTCATCAAACACAAAAGATTTTCATTCTAGGTTGAGTGGTCACAAAGGTTGGGGTTCAACCTTTGGGTATTGAGAGTTTGAGAGATTGGGTGGGTTACCCTTGTGCTAGTGAGGATTAAGTTCTTGAGTGTGGGACACTAGGAAGCTGCAATTGCTCATAGCTTGTATCTCTAAACTTCAATAGTGGAAATCCTCTAAGTGGGTTGCTTAGAGGTGAGACGTACACCGGTGTTGGTGGAACTCGTTATATCAGTTTGCAAGCTCCTCTTCCTTACTCTTTTACTTTCACATACTGCATTTGGTTGATTGGTGTTGGTTGATTGTGAATTGCATACTTGAGCTTGTCAAATTTGTTATATTTCAAATACTGCCCACCAAGTGTTTGTTAAATTGTTTATCCTTGTGGTGCATTACATACTATCTTTAACTTGATTTCACTTGCATATTCTTATAAACTTGGATATAAAAATCAAGTTCAAAGGCATTCCAACCAAAGTTTTTAAAACTCAATTCACCCCCCCTCTTGAGTATTGAGGCCACTTGAACAACAATCATAAGCTGTGACACCAATCCTTCCTGCAAAAAGTTTGTTGGACCTTGGGGTCGGTATGGCGCAACATAGGCTGTGACACCAATCCTTTCCCCTCAAGGAGTTTTTTGGACCTTGGGGTCGGTATGGTGCAGCATAAGCTGTGACACCAATCCTTTCCCCCCAAGGAGTTTTTTGTACCTTGGGGTCGGTATGGTGCAGCATAGACTGTGACACCAATCCATTCCCCCCAAGGAGTTTTTTGTACCTTGGGGTCGGTATGGTGCAGCATAGGCTGTGACACCAATCCTTTCCCCCAAGGAGTTTTTTGTACCTTGGGGTCGGTATGGTGCAGCATAGGCTGTGACACCAATCCTTTCCCCCCAAGGAGTTTTTTGGACCTTGGGGTCGGTATGGTGCAGCATAGGTTGTGACACCAATCCTTTCCCCCCAAGGAGTTTTTTGACTCCGTTTGTGAAGCTTTGTTGAATGTTGGATGATCTTTATGGAATAAAGAGTTATGCTTTTATGCTTCAATTGTTGGAGCCGGTGTCTTATCTGCATGGGAACAAGTTCTGCCATAGATAATTAACTAAAAGTTAGAATGAAGATTGAATGTAGGAAGGAATTTTATTAATGATGGAACTGCATAAAGAGCTGAGTTGGGGTATGTCTCGTCAAAGCCTTTTCAGGGAAAGCCCATTTGGGAAGAACCTTAAGTTAGGAGAGAGAACATACCGTATTACCCAACTAGCTGTAATATATGCGTAAATCCAAAATGTTCCATTTATTCCTGACCGGAGTGCCATCTAAGTTTTCTAGGCGGTATGTGCCTTTGCCTAGAGCTTCGATGACTCGGTATGGACCTTCCCAGGTTGGCGCCAATTTGCCTTGGTGTGCAAATTTATTGCCGATATTGGCCCTTCTCAAAACCAAATCTCCTTCTTTGAAACGGCGTTCAGAAACATGAGTGTTATACCGTTTGGCGGCTTTTGCTTTAACAGCTTGATCCCGCACAAAGGCTTCCTCTCTCAATTCTGCCAAGACCTCGAGTTCATGGGCGAGGTTCTGTTGATTGGCTTCTTCATTGAAGTGGAGGATTCGAGCTGAAGGGGCTGCCAATTCAATGGGAATAACAGCCTCGACTCCATATGTCAGCCGATATGGGGATTCATTTGTGGTGGAGTGAGGGGTTGTTCGATATGCCCACAAAACGTGGTATAATTGATTTGCCCAATCTCCCTTTGCTTCACCAAGGCATTTCTTAAGGCCTTTCAAGATTTCTCTGTTGGCAACTTTAGCTTGACCATTGGTTTGAGGATGTTCCACAGAAGAGAAAATCTGCGTAATGCTGAGATTTTCTAGGAGTTCAGTGAACTTACGATCTGTGAATTGGGTGCCATTATCAGTGACTATACGTCCAGGGACTCCGAAACGTGCAATGATATTTTTGTATACGAATCTACGAGCCCTGGCTGATGTAATATGCACCACTGCCTCTGCTTCAATCCATTTGGTAAAGTAATCAACGCCAACTATCAAGTACTTGATACCGCCAGGCACAGTTGGGAATGGACCTAAGATATCCATGCCCCATTGATAGAAAGGCCAAGGCGTTATTGATGATGATATTTCTTCCGCCGGAGTGTGATGAAGGTTTGTAAATCGTTGACATTGATCGCACTTCTGAACATACGAGGCGGAGTCATGCTTCAGGGTAGGCCACCAATACCCAGCTCTGAGTATTTTTCTCATTAGACTACATGCCCCCGGATGGTGTCCACACTGCCCTTCATGGACTTCTTCTAAAACGGCTTACACCTCATTTTCGTTTATGCATATTAAGTAAGGAACAGAAATTCCTCGGCGGTATAACTGTCCGTCTAGGAGCGTATAATAAGGTGCTTCTTTCTTTAGTTTCCGTCGCTCAAGATCATCCATGGGTAATTGTCCATTAACAAGGTAACGAACTATCGGTGCTACCCAGGAATTGTCATCAAAGGAGCGGCTTCTAATCATACACATTGAGGAAGGAAAGGAAATACTTGGCTCCGCCAAGGTACTTTGTACAACCGTAGTTGTGCATCCTGCCTTCTTTGTGCTAGCCAACCTGGAGAGGATATCAGCACGTGTATTTTCTTCCCGGGGTACATGTTTGAAAGTGACTTCGTCGAAGCGTTGCTTTAACTCATTAACGCAGTTTAGATATTGTTGCAGCAAAGGTTCTTTAGCCTGATATTCGCCAAGAATTTACGAGATGACTAATTAAGAATCACTGCATAAGGTTACAGTTTTGGCCCCAATATCTTGTGCTGCTCTGAGTCCGGCTAGGCAGGCTTCATACTCCGCCTGATTGTTAGACGTAGTGAAGGTGAAGTGCAATGAAATTTCGAGATGTACCCCGTCATCGCTTTCCACAACAATTCCTGCCCCATATCCTTTGCTATTTGAAGATCCATCAACGTATATTGTCCAATGTGAATGATCTGCATCTGGGCTAGAGCCTGTTAATTCAACTACGAAGTCTGCTAGGACTTGTGCCTTGATAGCAGTTCTTGGTTCGTAGGATATGTCGAATTAAAAGAGTTCTACGGCCCATTTGATCATTCTTCCAGCCAGGTCTGGTTTGAACAGTATAGTACGAAGTGGCAAGTCTGTGCGAATCAAGATAGGATGGGCATGAAAGTATGGTCTTAGGCGTCGTGAAGCCCAAACAACTGCAAGCGCTGCTTTTTCAATCTTCTGATAACGGCATTCTGCACCATGCAATGTTTTACCGGTGAAGTACACCGGTCGTTGGCCTTCAACTGTTTCCTTGACCAGAGCTACTGCTAAAGCCTCATCTGAAACAGACAAATAAACGATGAGTTGCTCACCTGGGCTTGGTCTTACCAGGATTGGAGGGCTGGCCAAGACATTTTTCAAGCCTTGGAAAGCCGCCTCTTGCTCTGGGCCCCAACTGAATTTCTTGTCTTTTTTCAGCATTTTGTACAAGGGAAGAAAGCGATGAGCCATTTTTGGCATGAATCGTGCTAGAGCAGCGATTTTGCCGTTGAGGGATTATACCTCTTTTAGTGTTTTGGGGCTCTGCAACTCCTGGATAACGCGGCATTTATCAGGATTAGCCTCTATACCTCTTTGTGTCAACACGAAGCCCAAAAATCTGCCACCAGGGACAGCGAATGTGCATTTCAAAGGGTTGAGCCTCATATCATATTTGATCTGTCCTGAACCGGGGTCTAGAGATCCGGACTCAAGTCAATCACAAATAGTATGCAAATACTGTGTAGAAGACCGGATGTATGAGTATCCGGTGTAAATATCCGTTGTCCTTGAGTGAGGAGAGCGGATTGGGCGTCCTGGAGATCCTTCACACCGACCTAACGTGTTGAAGTGGGCGAATGGTGTTGTCACCTGTAAAGATTCTCCGACGCTCAAGTCAGTGATGATATTCCAAGTAAGGAATGTATTTTAGAGAGTAATCGTTCATAGATTCAGTTGAAGATCCCCCACTTCATTAATGAAATGAGTTCATATACCTGATTGGCTCGTTTTACGAGGACTCGTTAGTGGGGAACCACTAACTCCCATTAGCATTATTTTATTGCGCACTTACCAGCATGATTGGGTCAAGTGGCTATTTTATATTGAGCATGGAGAATATAGACTAGGATTAGGGAACAAGTTGACCATCCCCGTGAGCAGAATTTGGCTCGTAGTGCAGGGAATTATTGATCGATCCCTATAGCAATGTTCCTTGTCTTTAGCACAGTGACGTATGTGTTATCCGGTGTCATGGTGTTATCCTGAACAACCGGTATAGGGAG
Source organism: Clitoria ternatea (assembly GCA_037962975.1). Classification (NCBI taxonomy): domain Eukaryota; kingdom Viridiplantae; phylum Streptophyta; class Magnoliopsida; order Fabales; family Fabaceae; genus Clitoria; species Clitoria ternatea. The sequence goes on along the minus strand of CM075670.1, from coordinate 16,915,424 downwards.
AACGCCTGATATGGAATTACAGTCCGGATGTATACCGATGACACCGGTTACACGTTGATGTCTTGACAAAGATGTTGAAATATGTCTTGCAGATCGGATACCGGTATTGAGACTGGATCAATATTGTTGTAGGCATTGAAAAATGAGGCGTAGATCTTTAACATGGTCTCCTCCTTCCGGGGTCTTGGCAATAATATCATCAATATAAACTTCTACCAGCTTTGTGTGCATACCCTCAAAAACTTTGTTGATCATGCGCTGGTAGGTTGCCCCGGCGTTTTTTAACCCAAATGGCATGACGTTGTAGCAGAAGACTCCTTTATCATTAACAAACGCTGTCTTCTCTTGATCATCCTCACACATTGGAATTTGGTTGTAACCGGAGTAAGCATCCATAAAAGATAGATACTTGTATCCTGAAGAATCGTCAACCAATCTATCAATGTTGGGGAGAGGGTATGGATCCTTGGGACAACATTTATTCAAATCAACATAGTCTATACACATACGCCACTTGCCATTGGCTTTCTGTACCATGACCATGTTAGACAACCAGGAGGAGTAACGGAGTTCCCTGATGAACCCCGCCTTGAGGAGTTCCCTGATGAACCCCGCCTTGAGGAGTTCCTCTGTTTGCTCACAGGCAGCTTTTTGTTTAGCTGGACCCATACGCCGTTTCTTTTGTGCTACAGGCTTAGTTTCAGGGTACACCGCCAGGCGGTGACAATAAAAGTTGGGATCCATGCCAGGCATGTCTGCAGCGGTCCAAGCGAAAATTTCTTTATACTCATGGAGAAGTGCAATTAGTTTTGCCTCCATGTTAGCCTCAAGCTTGTCATTGATGTTTGTAATCTGTTCCGGGGTGCTACCCAAAATAATAGGCTTGGAACCACCATCAGGAGTTCGTTTCAAAGGGTTCAGTGGGTCTACAGAAGACTCCGCCCTGGGGTCAAGATCCACCAAATTGACAGACGCCGCCGCACTGCTCCCTTTATTCAACTTTCTTTTCTTAGACATGGCTTCAAGCTTCACCATGTTAAGACTCAAATTGTAGCAATAGCGAGCCATTTCTTGGTCACCCCTTACAGATGAGACTTGATTATCTTTGTCAATGAACTTGATTAACAAGTGGGGGGTGGAAACGATAGCTTCTATGGCATTCAGGGTAGGCCGCCCAATGATGCCATTGTATGGAGATTTCACATCAATGACAAGAATCCTAGATTTCACAGTCCTTGCTCCAGGTTTGCCATCAAAAGTAATTCTCGTGTCCAAGTAGCCTTTGGTGGGCTGTTTGGCGCCATTGAAGGCTGTAAGGTCCTGCGTATATGGTTGCAAATCTGCATCAGTTAATCCCATGTGTTTAAAACAGTCATAAAAGATAACGTCGCAGGAACTTCCCTAATCAACTAGGATGCGTTTTACATCCATATTAGTGATTACTGCAATAATCACTACTGCGTCATCTCCTTCAGGAATAGTAGGGCCAAAATCGTCGTCTGTGAAGGTTATAGGCGGAGTCTGAACCCCGTTCCTGAATGGGTGATATTCTTTGCTCTTACCTTGCACAGATAAGATCATACGATGGTGGTTTTTCCTCGCGGTGATTGAGGGTCCGCCCCCAGCAAAGCCCCCAGCAATCATATCTACCACCTGCCTTTTGCCCCACGATCTGGGTTCAGGGCTTGGTTCTCTTTGGGCGGACTCCAGGATAATACTCTTTTGTTTTTCTGTTGCTGCTGTGCGTTTTGGCTCCTGAGTGTTATCAGGATCCGGAGAACGATCACGAGGTCATTTTTCGAACCTCTCTGGCTCATCATGAGATTTACCCTTAAACAAATAATGTTTCAGTTTGCCTTCACGAATAAGCACCTCGATGGTGTTTTTGAGTTGCTTGCACTCCTCCATGGTATGGCCAACTGACTCATGGAACTCACAATATTTCTTTGGATTCCCACCGCGTCTGAGTGGAGGTGGACGTTGAATCCCGTAAACGTTGAGGGTAGTCCATCCTATTTCGCGCAAGATTTGCTCATATGTCATGTTCAGGGGTGCATAATAAGCAAAATTGAACACACGTCTATCTTGCTGTTTGAAGGGTTGGTTCCCCGCCTTATCTTTCTGAGGGAACTTATCATTCCTGGATGATTTTTCTTTATCTTTATCATGGTGTGGAGCTGAAATGGGTGGTTTATTGCGAGATGTAGTGGCTTCCAAGTGCATCTCAATACCTACGTACTTGGATGCTTTCCTGCGAAACTCCTCCATGGTGGATGGAGGTCCTTTTGCCAACGACAAAACAAAGGGCGATTTCGGATGCATGGCCTCGATGAGGATATGCAACTAGATCGCTTCTGTCAAGTCAGGGACCATGGCCGTCTCTTTATAAAATCTCTTCAGGAAATCCTTTAGAGACTCTTTGTCACCTTGCTTGATCTGAGCCAAGGTATGGGAGGTTCTAGGCGCATCCCTAGAGATTACAAAGTGACTGCCAAAAGCTGTGGCCAAGTCCTCCCATGAATCAATGGAACCTGAAGGTAAACTCTTGAACCAGCTAAGAGCTTCATCTGTGAGGGTCCTGGGAAACATTCTGCACATGATATCTTCTTCCGCACCTAAGAACATAGCTTCATAGATGTAAGCATCTAAATGCTTAGAGGGATCTGTCTCCCCGGTGTATTTTCCTATGGAAATGGGTTGCATAGTTTGCAAATATCTGGGGACATCCGCATTCATCAGTCTTTTGGAAAATGGGATACTCATCTTGTATCCCGAGGGGGATGTATTTGAAACGACTCTCCTTCCCTCATGATGGTGGGCATTTGCCAGTGGAAGGCTTCGTTGCTCTTCTATGTAAGTAGGGATGCGAGAGTAATTTGGGGTACTCGATTCCTCCTGTATATGCGATTCCTGGTGCGGCTGTTTTGCAGGGCCCGCTTTCTTGTGTATGGGATTCGCCTTTTCATGTCGAAGCTCTACGATTTCTTCCCTCAACATTCTGATCATGTCATCTCTCGGATCTGGAGAGCCAACATGCGTTGCCCTTTTGTGAGTATTGTTGTCAAAGCTTAGATGTCTAGGATTGCATGGAGGAGAATCCTCAGTCTGCACTTCTGGTCCTGGTCTTTCCATTGATGATGAATGTAATGGGAATTATTCAAGGATTGTGGGATTACCAATTTTACAGGTCCCACTGGGCATGCCAATGAACTGTTCTTTACAGGGGTGTAAAGGTATGATTGTCAAACAATTCAAAATGTACATGTAAGGTAAAATCTGATGGGAGGAGGGCCTTATACAGATACAAATATGGAGTACTCTTGTATACTGGGGCGTAGTACAATGCACTCTGCGGCGGTGTAGCAGTCCACCTGGAATAGCCTCCTTTGCCTTGACACAATTGGTAGTTGTAACTGCAATTATTCTCCGACGCTCAAGTCAATATTTTGAAGTACTGTTAGACTTAGAAAGCAAATCTGAGAGAATTATGCAAGTATGAGTGTAAGGTTCAGAATTAGGGGGATCCCCCTATACCTTTTTGCTGAGGTTTATATACCTGTTACTGGTGCTCTATTATTGGTAGGACCCGTTCCTTGTTTTCAGGCATAATGCAAGAAAGGTAGTGGGTCCCTGTGCCGTTCACAAGCACCATCACTGTAGTGGGTATTTCCACTCACTTGGAAAGCGTTAATGCTTCATTATTTTATTTGTTGTTCCCTCTTATGCGTGACAGCGTGATTCCCATTTTCAACCTCTCAAGACAGAGTCAATCTCATGCCGAGGTTATAAATATGGGCTCGCTTCGCAGTATGGGAATTTTGGTATTCCGCCTGTATTGAGCCTATGGCTTGGCGGAGTAGTATGCATTGGAAATGCTTTATGTATGTGTACAATCTTTTTAATACTTTCCACCTTGGCGGAGTAATAGGCCTTGGCGGAGTAACAAGCATTGGCGGAGTCACGTGCCTTGGCGGAGTCACATGCCTTGGCGGAGTAACATGCCTTGGCGGTATGTACTCCGTATAAGAGTAATCATAGAGGATTTGAAACGTATTTCTCCTGTTCGAAATGTTGATCTGGCAAGGCATTAAAACCATGCTCTTGGGGACCGGTGTTGGGACCGGATTAGTTAATAACAAACATTAAGACATTTAAATTAAATAAAGTCTGCTTATGTGTTATCTAACTTGTTCAATTAAGTGTTTCATGATACAAGTTTAAATTACACAGGTTACAAATGAAAGGGAGAGTCCATCAAATTAAAAAATCTTCCTTGAGCTATGCAAGTAATTCTAGACAAGTCTAATTCAAGTGCGCTCGCCCAGACTTTTGGACTGTCAAGTTCTTAGCATGTGTACTTGCTTCATCAACCAGACCTCAGACTTTTGAATGAACAAGAACATTACTTCAAGCTCATATCAAACAAAGATCAAAGCCTATTTTGATGATGTTCTAAATCAAGCTCTTATCAAAAGAAACCGCTCTTATCATTAAAAGAAAAAAGAAGACAAGGCAATGTAGGAACCAAAGTTCTTATAGAAGAAACCAACGTAGCTACTCTGTGTGTTTTAAAAAAGCTAATGAAGGTCAGCTCGTGTATCAGAAAGCTTACAGGAGGTCAACCGTATATGCTCTGTATATTTTAGTTGAAAGAAGAAAACCAACAGAAGATCTTTTATTCTGAAGATCTTAAGGAATACCATTTCAATGCAAGCTTTGATATTCCTTCATACAAGACCTTTTGTCTTCTCCTCGCTCTTTAAGGTCTGATGCTCACAATGGCTAAAACTTCTTCAACGGATTTACAATGGTTATGTCTCTTCATCAGATTACTAAATGGTCACTTCGTGTGAAATATAAATATAAAATTCAAAATTTTAAAGTAGAACTTGAGACCTATGAAGAAACCCTTGTAATTTGTTCACAAAGCATTCTTCTTCATTCTTCTTTATTGTTTTTCCTCTAGCAGACCTTGGTCTTTGTCTTTCGTACTTAGTGTATCTATTCATATCTTGTATCTTTTCATACACCAAGTCCTCAGAAACACCAAACACATCTTTTATTCAAATTTATATCTGTGTAAAGTATGGTGTGTTGCCAGCCTTTAGTTCTTATTGGGAAATAGTCAGTGGCCTGAAGAAGCTTTTGAAAGAATACTTAGGATTGAGTTAGGAGTGGCTTGTTAAAACAATACATAGGTGTAAGCCAAGAGTAACTGGAGTCAACAATACTTGTGGCACGGTCTAGTGCTGAGATTGTAAAAGGTTTTTTAAAATAGTGAAAATCCTTCAAGTTTCAAAGGACTAGATGTAGCTTCTGAGTTGAAAGTGAACCAATATAAATTTTGTGTTCATTCTCTCTTTCCCTGCTCTTAAAATTCTGGTACAAAAGTCTGATCACTTGCGTCTATAAAGTTTTAAGTTTCACAAAAAGAGTCTGAGACTTATTCAACCTTCCTTCTTAGTCTGACTCTAAAACATCAATTGGTATCAGAGCTTGTGTCGCGGGGGTGCCGTGGCACAGACTGGCGGGAAAGATAAAAATCACAACGTACGATTGTAAAACAATAAAAGTAAGAAAAAATGACAAAACAGGGAGTCGCTACCAACATTTGTTTTCAGGAAAAAAAAAACATTGGAAAAACCTATTAAAAACACTGGTTATTTCCATTTGGTTCAGGAAGTGAGGAAGGTATTAGCACCCCCACAATGCCTTACTATATTTTTGTACTATTTCTATAGCACCACTGTATTTGGACTCTATTTTTCTACTGCTCCACTGTATTCAGATCCAGTTTTCCATTGTATCTTTCAAAAAATAGACTTAAAATCATTCTAAAGCTCATCACTCTCTCATGCAAGAACAAAGAACTTAGAAGCTAGGACTCTAGAAAACTTAGAGGAAGCCCCATTTTCTTCTGTACAGAGAGGTATTTATAGACTCCATTTCAATCCCTTTTGCTGTATAAAATTTGGAAGTGAAAGCTACACTTATTGTTTTAGTGGAAAATGAAGAGGATAATCCCACTTGCTTCTCCCTTTTGTGCTGGAAAAATTCTTTTTTATCATGTTGTATGGTCTTCCACCTTCAAATCCCAAAAAGAGAGTATGGCCATGAGAGACAAAAAGGAATGATGTTGTATTATTACATCATCTTGTTGAGTTAATAGAAGAAGGATGACACCCTTTTTTGAGTAGTTCTTCATGCTGGACTCCACTCTCTATCGCTCCTCTTTTTCTTCCAAAAAAATGTTGCACTCCCTCTGCTTCTTGTTATTTTCCTTTCAACAAATTCTTGAACCTTTTGTTCTTCTTTTCTTCCTTATGGTCGTGGCTTTTTCCTCTTCCTATTCTTGGCCATATTTAAATTCCTACTTCCACACCACTCATGTGCACTAATTGGCATCATGCACTTGATTTAATTTATTCCAAATCATAGTAACTTAGGAGACATATGCATGAATTGCCATGAAATCTTCCTAGATAACAAGGTGAGATGTTTGATTAAAATATAACATTCACCTTATTATTTAAGTGACAAAATAGAATGGTTTTTTTTTCTTATTCTTGGTCGTGGGAATCAAGGCATAGTGGAGCTTTCCACTTATATTATTTTAATACCACCTTTTGTCTAATGCCAATACCAAGGTCCTTTCTTTATTATTTGCATTACCAATTCCTTGTTATGAGAGCATGTGGTTGTGAATGCTTCACCAAATGCATATACAGTTCAATTCCAATCAATATCATATAGAGCCCATATTGTATAATTTAATATGAACTTTAGGCTTTTTTCTTTGTCATAGCTGTAACCATGTCTTTGTGGCGGGGGGCTATTCTTTTTTGTAATTTTAACATTGTCACCCATGCCTTTTATTGCAATTTTTAAACAATTTCCTTTGTGTGCATGGTCCATTAATTCACGTGAAGCATGAAGGAGGAGGCTGCACTTTGAATTTTTTCCTTTGCTTTGTCACACACTGCCATGGAAATAAAAGTAGCATAATGGGGGCCTCCTTTTGAATTTATCAATTGGTCACATAGTCATAGGAATTTACTGATTAGGATAACTTGAAACGTTATGGAACCTTCCAATTACTTCAAATTTAATGCACATGGTTTTAAAATTCAAGTGCAGAATTTTATTTCACCTAAGTGTATTAAATTTCAGAAATTATTAAAAATCAAGATTTATTCAAAATGCCAATTTTATTTTGCTTTGTGTGACTCAAACAATTATTTGGCATTTGAGCAATCAAATTGTCTTTTCTTTTTATTTCTAGGCCAGATAGAAATGGGTGTTCACAGCTTGTCCTTTTAGGTTGATCACTCCAACAAGAGAAGAGGAACAAGATCCATGACATCTCCTCAGAACAACCTTATAACAGAAGAATCCTTTATAAACAGATCACCAATTTTCTTTGGCGAGGATTACCCATATTGGAAGGACAGAATAAGGATGTTCATTAAGTCCATACAGCTTATGGGGAATCATCACCAATAATGATCATTTAATTCTTATTGATGAATATAGGAAGCCTAAACCAGAGGATCAGTGGACAATTCCTGAATTAAAGAAGATGGAGACCAACGCCAAAGCCAAATTCCTCCTTATTTATGCTCTAAGTAAATTAGAGTACAAAAAGGTCTTTAGCTACAAATTAGCTAAAGAAGTCTGAGATGCCCTTCAATGCAATTATGAAGGTACCTTCACTGTGAAGAGATCTAAAAAGATATTGTTGAAAAACAGTATGATACGTTCAAAATGGAGGATCATGAGACCGTGGACTAGATGTTTGGAAGATTTCAAACTTTGCTAAATGAGCTTCAAGCTTTGGGGACAACTCCATCCACCGAGGATATAAATGTCAAGCTCCTTAAAAGTCTTCCAGAGAGATTTGATGCAAAGTGCTCAACTCTTAAGGAGGCCAAAGATCTTAACAACCTCACTCAATGATGAACTCCTTGGTGTGCCTAGCGTTCATGAGATGAAGCTAAAACAGAAGGAAGCAACCAAGCGTTCCTCTTCCAAATACATTGCTCTGAAGTCTGAAGATTTGAGCAAAAAGACAAAGGCTCTCAAGGCTGCAGATTCTGCCAGTTCAGACACACTCTAATGATAATTGTGCAGACACAGATGAGGAGCTTTCCCTTGCAACAAAAAGTTTTCACAGGCTGCTGAAGTAAAAGAAAAACAGATGTGATAAGTTCCAAAGGAAAGACCATAAAGGTAAATCTTAATTTAAGTTTAAAATTGACAAATCTAGCTTGGAATGTTTCAACTGTAGAAAACTTGTTAACCCGGCGATAGCGTCTCAACAGTTCGTTCCACCACCGGGTTGTTAATTGGCAAGCGCACCAATCGTTTGTAGTTTTCAAAATTTAGATATCGTTCCACTGGGATTGAAAGTCCAATAACAACAGTAATTTTCTATTTACTATGGTAAATGTGGTGGAAGTTATAAACAAAAGAATGATTTATATACAATTTATACAATATTCACAGGATAGCATGATTGAGCGGTTCATAAGATAAAAGAAAATAAAATCTATCTAAAAAGACGAGTTGCAATCTAGAATAGGTAAGATACTTGAGATAAACACAGATAAACAAATTATGTTGGAAATTGGATCCCTAATCTAGAATAACAATGAGGAACTCAAGACATGCATATTTAATCATCAAGTTTCATGTCATTGCAGCTTAAAATCATTATAACCGATCCCTCGTGATATAAATTCTAAGAATTCACTGTAAAGTCCGATCCCTCATGAGCTTTTCAGTAAAAACTTGCATTAAGACCTGGCCTTATGGCAACAATGGTTAACAACCCCTATAGAATTGAGATACCAAGGGTATTCCAACTTTTTACTTTCGTCAAAACAAGTTTTAATACGGCATGAACAATCATTCTCCCGTTTGACATTCATACTAATAAAACAAGTTTCAATACACATGAAAATCATTCTCCCGTTTGACGTTCATATTAATAAAAGGTTGAAATACTAACATAGACTTGAATCATAAACATGCAGAGGTCAAATTCACAACATTATACTCAATAGATTAGTTCACCAATTCCAACATAAACAGATTAGTTACACATGGTGAAAGTAAAAACAACACTTACAGAGTTTGACATTACGAAGATGATAGAAACTTCACGATACAACGATCACAATACACCGAAACACACTCAAGTATCTAGAAAACTATTCTAGAACTACAACTCATAAAAGAAGTACTCAAAGTCGAGCACAAGAGAGAAAAGAAGAGAATGAAATGCTATAGAATGGGATGGGATGCTTAGAATGGTGTTGGATGGCCCTATTTATAGGGCTGAGCAAGGGTGCTGACGCTACGCGTCGGTGTGACGCTACGCGTCAGGCCCCTGACTCAGCTTCCATTAAACAGCTGATAATGGCCACTACAAATTATAAAAATAGATCATGCTTGGCCATTTGGACGTGTCTCCACTGTGTTTTGGCCATTTGTGTTGAGTGGGATGGCCCTTGGTGCTGAGTGGGATGACCATTATTGGGTCAAAGCTGAGTGCTTGGCCAAGTTGGAAGTGGAGTCTACGCAGCATTGACGCTACACGTGGATATGACGCGTAGCGTCAGCATCAAAAACAGTTGTTGATGCTACGCGTGGGATGAGGCTACGCGTCAGCTCCTCCAGTGTAATTTTCTCTTGATTTCTTAACTTTTTCACTGTAAAACTAGAGAAAATTGATCAAGGGTAGATTATTTCCAACAACATCCATTTATTGAATTTAAATCCTAATTTTCTAACAAATTAAACTAATTTTTATAATTTTTATGAAATTTTTATTAAAAGATTTATTGTAAATTTAAGGACTAACAAATACCCCCAACTTGAGACATTGGTCGTCCTCGAGCAAGAGAGAAAAATAAAAATAAAAATTTGGAATCAAATTTTTGAGTTAGTCCGAGAATTTACCACAAAAAATAATTACACAATTTAACTAATTTGTAATAATCAAAAATTGATATCAAATATAACAAAGGTTTAATGATAAAATTATTTACAATATTCTATTAACAACCAAGCAGAATTTCAGGCTTACCTTACAAGTGTTTATCTCTATGCAATTAGTAACCTGTTTCACTCAATCAATCATAAAATCAAACGAATTTAACTTTGTTTGTCATCTAATCAATGGTTATTTATACAGAGTTAATTCAGAAATCACAAGGTCTTTTCACGGGTTGTAATGAGGCTTGGTTTACAAGAATTAATAGTTTTTCTTGGAATTCAAAAACCTGAAATCATAAAAGCATTTTATAATTCTTAGGCTTTCTCTTGACCCAAACTTCTCATTTTCTTTTATTGATGAAAAATAAATACCCCCAACTTGATTCTTTTCACTATTTTTGACTTTTTCTTTTTCATACTTTATTTTTTTTAAAAGAATCAAGTTGCTTATTTTCACTCCCCATTTTTGTGAGAACATTTAAAATATTTTTTCATTTATTTTAACTGCTCTTTTAATCAATCAAGTATAGGGAATGGTAAAAACAGATTTAGTTTTAAGGGTACCAAGGAATTTTATTTTAGGCTCAAGGTTTTGTTTCACCAATAAATGTGCCTTGATCATTTTCCCGAATTCTCTGTACAACAACACAAATCAGAGATTAAAGTAAAATCAATTCGAATTGAAAATATGTCGATTAAACCCTCAAGTGTTTAAAAAGATATCTCTCTACTCACTGGGTTATCGAAATTTGCTTGATAGTTAATAAACTTATTGTAATTAAATTTATCAAAATTCCTAAGTTAAAAAGAATCGATAATTGATTTTTACAAAATTGGTGTTATTGTGTAAAAACTCTAAGTGTATAAATTGACTTACTAACAAAAATTTGATTGATTTATTAAAAGATAAATTGGATTATTTTTTATTTTTTTTAGAATAATTTAAAATAAATAAATAACAAAATGGGTTGCCTCCCATTGAGCGCTAGGTTTAGTGTCTCCAGCCTGACATTCCTGCATTTCAAGGGTCAGTTAAAAGATAACTGGTGGTAATTTTGTTAATTTCACCACCCAAATATAGTTTCAACCTTTGCCCATTTACCATCCAACTTCTTTTGGAAGTTGGATCTTCAATTTCCACTGCTCCGTATGGTTTGACTTCTTTAATCAAGAACGGGCCTGACCATTTTGATTTTAATTTTCCAGGAAACAATTTTAATCTTGAGTTGAACAATAAAACTTGCTGACCTGGTGTGAAGTGTCTTTTCTTTAACTTTTTATCATGGTAAGCCTTCACCTTACTTTTGTAGCATCTGGATGATTCATAGGCATTGTTCCTCATTTCCTCTAACTCAAGTAGCTGTAACTTTCGTTTGTCTGCTGCTACATTTTGATCAAAATTGGGGAATTTTAAAGCCCAATATGCTTTATGTTCCATTTCAACTGGAAGGTGACATGATTTTCCATAAACCATCTGGAAAGGAGAAAGACCAATTGGTGTTTTAAATGCAGTTCTGTATGCCCAGAGTGCATCATCAAGTTTTTGTGACCAATCCTTTCTAGAAGATGACACAGTTTTTTCCAGAATCCTTTTCACTTCACGATTTGAAATCTCTGCTTGCCCATTGGTTTGTGGATGATATGCTGTGGCTACCTTATGCTTTACTCCATAATGTTGTAATACTTTCTGAAGAATTTTATTACAAAAGTGTGAACCACCATCATTGATTAAAGTTCTTGGTGTCCCAAATCTGCAAAAAATATTTTTCTTCAAGAAATTCACAACAGTTTTAGTGTCAGCATTAGGTGTAGAAATTGCTTCCACCCACTTTGAAACATAATCTACTGCCAAAAGAATGTATTGATTTGAGTATGAGTTAGGAAAAGGTCCCATGAAGTCAATTCCCCAACAATCAAATACCTCAACTTCTTGTATATTTGTGAGAGGCATTTCTTGCCTTCTTCCAACATTACCTGTTCTTTGGCAGTTATCATAAAATTGAACAAATAAGTGAGCATCTTTAAAAAGAGAGGGCCAATATAAACCTGATTGGAGAACTTTTGCAGATGTTCTTTCATCATTAAAGTGTCCTCCGTATGGTGATTTATGACAATGCCACAACACATCTTTTACTTCCCAGTCAGGCACACAACGTCGTAACAAATTATCCGCTCCAATTTTGAATAAATGAGGGTCATTCCAAACAAAATATCTTGCATCTCTAAATTTTTTTTTCTTTGTTGCCAAGTCAAATCATTTGGAAGAACTCCTGCTGCTTTGAAATTGGCCATGTCAGCAAACCATGGCCGTTGTGTTATTTTGAAAAGTTTTTCATCTGGGAATTCTTCCAAAATTTCTTTTTCTTTGACAGTAACCTCATTATTCATTAATCTAGAAAGATGGTCAGCTACCATATTTTCACTACCCTTTTTATCTTTGATTTCAAGATCATATTCTTGAAGGAGCAAAATCCATCTGATTAACCGAGGTTTTGAATCAGGTTTAGTTAAAAGATACTTGATTGCAGCATGATCAGTAAAAATGATTATTTTTGAGCCAATCAAGTAAGATTGAAATTTTTCTAAAGCATACACTATGGCTAGTAATTCTTTTTCAGTAGTTACATAATTTATTTGATTTTTATTCAAGACTTTACTAGCATAATGTATGACTTTAAAAACTTTCTCGTATCTTTGACCTAAAACTGCTCCAACAACATAATCACTTGCATCGCACATAAGTTCAAAGGGTAGATTCTAATTAGGAGCAACAATTATAGGAGCAGTAACCAATTTTTCTTTCAAGGAATTAAAAGCTTTAAGACATGCTTCATCAAATTTGAATTCAACATCTTTATTTAGAAGGTTTGATAAGGGTTTCGTAATTTTTGAAAAATCTTGAATAAACCTTTTATAAAATCCAGCATGTCCTAAAAAGCTTCTAATACCTTTTACATTTACAGGAGGTGGGAGTTTAGAAATTACCTCTATTTTGGCTTGGTCAACTTCAATGCCTCTAGAAGAAATTTTATGACCAAGTACAATTCCTTCTTTCACCATGAAGTGACATTTTTCCCAATTAAGCACCAAATTTGTCTCAATACACCGCTTCAGTACGGTGTCCAGGTTGGATAGACATGTTTCAAATGAATTCCCAAAAACTGAGAAGTCATCCATGAAAATCTCAATGCTCTTTTCAATTAAATCTGCAAAAATAGCAAACATACATCTTTGAAAAGTAGCAGGTGCGTTACATAATCCAAATGGCATTTTTCTGTAAGCAAATATGCCAAAAGGACATGTAAAGGCAGTTTTCTCCTGATCAAGAGGGTCAACAGCAATTTGATTATATCCAGAATAACCATCGAGAAAGCAGTAATATTCTTGTCCAGATAATCTTTTAAGCATTTGATCCATAAAAGGTAATGGAAAATGATCTTTTCTTGTTGCTTGATTTAATTTTCTATAATCAATGCACATTCTCTAACTGGTGACAGTTCTTGTAGGAATTAGTTTATTTTTTTCATTAACAATTACTGTCATACCACCTTTTTTTGGAACAACTTGAACAGGACTTACCCATGTACTATCAGAAATAGGATAGATAATACCTGCTTTCAGCAATTTCAGAACCTCCTTTTTGGTTACCTCTTTCAAAGTTGGATTGAGGCGTCTTTGAGGTTGAGCAATAGGTTTGAAATTATCTTCCAACAAGATTTTGTGCATGCAGTATGATGGACTTATACCTTTCAAATCTTCAAGTGTCCACCCAATTGCTTCTTGATTCCTCTTCAATACTTCCACCAGTTTTTCTTCCTCTGTTTCACTTAACAGATTACTAATGATAACTGGTTTTAAATTACCTTCTTTCAAAAAGATGTATTTCAGATTGGAAGGTAACACTTTTAATTTAGGTTTCTGGATTTCTTCAGCAGGTGATTCTTGAATTTCTTCAATCTTTCTTGATTCAAAGGAAATTTCTTTCCCTTGATCAAATTCTTCAAGATATCTTTCAATCTGTTTTTCCTCTTCTTCATTCAAAAATTCAACAGAGTTAGTCAATAACTTATTTAATGGGTCAGAAATAATCATACCTTTTGATAAGGAAAGATAAGTTTCATCAAGGATGTCTACTTTGAAACAATCTTGCTTTGGGTTAGGATGTTTCATTGCCTTGAAGACATCAAAATTTACTTCCTCATCATGCACTCTTACTGCTAGCTTCCCATTGTCCACATCAATCAGTACTCGAGCAGTTTTCATGAATGGTCTTCCAAGAATTAGAGGAACATCAGCATCTTCTTCCATGTCTAAGATCACAAAATCCACAGGGAAGTAGAATTTGTCAACCTTTACAAGCACATCTTCTACAATCCCATAAGGTCTCTTGATGGATTTATCACCTAATTGCAGAGTCATCCTTGTCTGCTGTGGATCAAGATCACCAATACGCTTCATCATACTTAGGGGCATTAGATTGATGCTAGCCCCTAAATCTAATAAAGCCTTACCGATATTTACTCCACCAATAGAGACAGGAATAGTGAATTTACCAGGATCTTTGGATTTTTCTGGCATCTTGTATTGTAAAATAGCGCTGCAACTTACTTCAAGTTCTACGATCTCTTCATCATACTTCCTTTTCTTTGTAAGCAGTTCTTTCATAAACTTAGTATATGTAGGCATCTGTTCTAATGCCTCAGAAAAAGGGATGTTTATGTGTATCTGCTTAAAGATTTCAAGGAATCTCTTGTATTCCTTCTCTTTATCTTTTCTTGATGGTGGATGAGGATAAGGTAAATCCTGGACAGGAGGTGTCTGTCCAAGATACTGATTTTTTTGATTTTTTTCATCTTTTTCTTTCTTTTCTTCACTTTCTTTTTCTTCTTCTTTTCCTTCTTCTTTTTCTTTTTCATTTTCATTTTCTTTTTCTTTTTCATAATTTATACCTATAGTTTTACCACTTCTTGTAAAAATAGCCTTACATTGTTCTTTCGCTTTGAATTCTTTGATGTCGGCTACTTCTTTTACTAGCTGACTTAACTGTTGATCTGATGCTTTACGTGCAACATTAATTGTCTCCATGTATTGCATCAATTGTTGAATACTTTCTTCAGCCTTTGTCAATCTAGCATTGTAATCACCTTGATTGTTGAAGGGTCTAGCATTTTGTTTCCAACCATAGTTTTAGTTTTGCCTTCCCTGCAGGTAATTGTTAGAAAAAGAATTTACAAGAGGATTTAGAGAATTACCTGTAAGTAACCTCTGATGAATCAAGGAATTAGCTTGTTCTTGTTCATTTTTGTCAAGAACACAGTAACCACATGGTTGTTCGCCCATACAATACTCACATTGTTTTAATTGAGCAGGGAATTGTGGTGGTACATGGGTAACTTGAAGTTTTCCAAGTTGTTTACTCATTGCCTCAATTTGTTGCATCAACAATTTTTGTTGAATTAACACTGTATCATTTACTCCTTGTTCAAGTATACCTTGTCTATTACCTCTTTCTGGTTTAGCTTGATGGTCACTAATGGACATTGATTCTAATATCCCAATAGCTTCCTCCACAGTCTTGTTCATTAAAGAACCTCCTGCATAAGCATCTAACATCATCTTGAATTGAGACAATAAACTATGGTAAACGATTCTTACCTTTTCGGCATCATTCAGGTTATGGTTTGGACACTTTCTCAAGAGTGCCTTGAATCGTTCCCATGTCTCTCCTAGTGATTCATCATTATTTTGAGAAAAAGAGTGTATGGCTGTCATTGCTTCAAAATATTTTGAAGGAGAATAAAATCTTTCCAAAAATTTTCTTTCAACATCGGACCAGTTTGCAAAACTACCCGGTGGGCAAGATTTAAACCATTCTTTTGCTTTACCAATCAATGAAAAAGGAAAAAGTCTCATGTAAACAGACTCTTCTTGATTGGGTTCAAAACCAATTGTGCTGCATAACTCATAAAAAATAGTTAAATGTTCATATGGTTCTTCATGATTTAAACCAGCAAATTGGTTGTTTTGAATAATGTTTAAAGTGGCAGGTTTAATTTTCACTGGTAAAACTGGTCCTTGAAACATTCCTGAAACTCGGGGTGGACCATTAATAGCAGCAAACTGTCCCAATGTTCTCCTTTCAGCAGCCATATTTGAATTTTCAAAATTTTTAGAAGTAGAAGAAGAATTAGTTTGTGTTTTAGATTTCAAAGACTTGATTTTCTTTACAAACTTTTCTATCTCAGGATCAAAATAAATTTTACCTACGGTAGATCGAGTTTGCATACACAAACTAGACAAAGAAAGTTAGTGTAACAATAAGTAAAAAAATAATAAATAATCAAAAATTTAACTAAGGTAAAAATATTTATCACGGTAAATAAAAATTTACTGTTTTACTGAAACAATTCAATCCCCGGCAACGGCGCCAGAAAACTTGTTAACCCGGCGATAGCGTCTCAACAGTTCGTTCCACCACCGGGTTGTTAATTGGCAAGCGCACCAATCGTTTGTAGTTTTCAAAATTTAGATATCGTTCCATTGGGATTGAAAGTCCAATAACAACAGTAATTTTCTATTTACTATGGTAAATGTGGAGGAAGTTATAAACAAAAGAATGATTTATATACAATTTATACAATATTCACAGGATAGCATGATTGAGTGGTTCATAAGATAAAAGAAAATAAAATCTATCTAAAAAGACGAGTTGCAATCTAGAATAGGTAAGATACTTGAGATAAACACAGATAAACAAATTATGTTGGAAATTGGATCCCTAATCTAGAATAACAATGAGGAACTCAAGATATGCATATTTAATCATCAAGTTTCATGTCATTGCAGCTTAAAATCATTATAAACGATCCCTCGTTATATAAATTCTAAGAATTCACCGTAAAGTCCGATCCCTCGTGAGCTTTCTCAGTAAAAACTTGCATTAAGACCTGGCCTTATGGCAACAATGGTTAACAACCCCTATAGAATTGAGATACCAAGGGTATTCTAACTTTTTACTTTCGTCAAAACAAGTTTCAATACGGCATGAACAATCATTCTCCCGTTTGACATTCATACTAATAAAACAAGTTTCAATACACATGAAAATCATTCTCCCGTTTGACGTTCATATTAATAAAAGGTTGAAATACTAACATGGACTTGAATCATAAACATGCAGAGGTCGAATTCACAACATTATACTCAATAGATTAGTTCACCAATTCCAACATAAACAGATTAGTTACACATGGTGAAAGTAAAAACAACACTTATAGAGTTTGACATTACGAAGATGATGGAAACTTCACGATACAACGATCACAATACACCGAAACACACTCAAGTATCTAGAAAACTATTCTAGAACTACAACTCATAAAAGAAGTACTCAAAGTCGAGCACAAGAGAGAAAAGAAGAGAATGAAATGCTATGGAATGGGATGGGATGCTTAGAATGGTGTTGGATGGCCCTATTTATAGGGCTGAGCAAGGGTGCTGACGCTACGCGTCGGTGTGACGCTACGCGTCAGGCCCCTGACTCAGCTTCCATTAAACAGCTGATAATGGCCACTACAAATTATAAAAATAGATCATGCTTGGCCACTTGGACGTGTCTCCACTGTGTTTTGGCCATTTGCGTTGAGTGGGATGGCCCTTGGTGCTGAGTGGGATGACCATTATTGGGTCAAAGCTGAGTGCTTGGCCAAGTTGGAAGTGGAGTCTACGCAGCATTGACGCTACGTGTGGATATGACGCGTAGCGTCAGCATCAAAAACAGCTGTTGATGCTACGCGTGGGATGAGGCTACGCGTCAGCTCCTCCAGTGTAATTTTCTCTTGATTTCTTAACTTTTTCACTGCAAAACTAGAGAAAATTGATCAAGGGTAGATTATTTCCAACAACATCCATTTATTGAATTTAAATCCTAATTTTCTAACAAATTAAACTAATTTTTATAATTTTTATGAAATTTTTATTAAAAGATTTATTGTAAATTTGAGGACTAACACTCTCAAGGCTGCAGATTCTGCCAGTTCAGACACACTCTAATGATAATTGTGCAGACACAGATAAGGAGCTTGCCCTTGCAATAAAAAGGTTTCACAGGCTGCTGAAGAAAAAGAAAAGCTGATGTGATAAGTTCCAAAGGAAAGACCATAAAGGTAAATCTTAATTTAAGTTTAAAATTGACAAATCTAGCTTGGAATGTTTCAACTGTAGAAAACTAGGTCATATAAAGGCAAAGTGTCCTATCTTAAACAAGGGCAAGAAAGACAGGAAAGAAAAGAGAAGATTCCCAAAGAAGCAAAATGGATTAATCACATGGGGTGATGAAGATTTATCCAGCCCTAATGAGTCTAAGGAAGAGACAGAGTCTGCCCATATCTGTTTTATGGCTGATGTTGAATCAGACTCAGAAGTCAGCTCAAGTGATTCAGACTTTGAGGGGGTAAGCTATTTTAAGCTTAAAAAAATTATGATCTTTTGCTTAATGATTTTTCCAAATTATTGAAAAACTTTAAGAAATTGAAAATAAAACATGTTGATATGGTCATTGAATATGAAAACCAGATTTCTAAGTTAAAAGAAGAAGGTTTTGATAAGAATATTGTATGGCAAGGGACGCAGCGACGCGAAGGAGGACGTAGTGGGATGACAAGCACGAGCAGCGCAAGAACAGTGATAAACGAGCATGTGCAACGTAAGAGGAATGATAGAGTGATGACGTATTTCTACATTTAGGGTTTGAGAGGTATATATATAAACGTATAAATGTAATTTCATATATAGCGGGTACTTGTGGGCACAGGTTCCCTTATACTGCTACGTGCCCAATACCTGTTTAATCTACCCACAGGTATCCGTTAAGCTACCCGAATCTGTCCTGTCACGGATAATATCCACGGAGGTTTTTTTACCACGCCTATAACTTTATACTCATAAAGATCTATCGATAAAGAGTTAGAAGTTTTATCGGATCATATATTCTAGTTTTACGTATATTTCTTTGAATTTTTAATGTAAGTTATTAATGAAATTTTTTATATATTTTAATGTATTTTTTTTGTAATTTCATATATTTATATTAAATGAAAATTTCTAATTAATTATTTTAACATGAGTTTTTTTCCCACAATTGTACATTAATATTGTTATACAAAAATCAAGAATATTACATTAAAATTGACCAGGCCAAATATACTTTTAATACTTTTGTAAACATAAACATGTTTTTAAAATTTATCTATGCTTTTAAAAAAATTATTTTAAAATTTCATTTACAATGTTAAAATGAGATAAAGTGATAAACAATGTTTTATGCATTTAATGTTCATTTTAGACTGTAATTAATGATTATTCCTATTTCCCCGAACTGATTAAGGTTTAAGTGACATCCCACCTTTTGAAAGACTAGTGGTACTGCAGTAAAAGTTTGCGTGTTTACTGTGTGAATCACTTGAATCAATTCCTTTCTATTTTCTTGTATGCAATTCAACATAAGCTTTATAAATATACTTAAGTTTCTACTTTCTATCACAATTGTTTTCCATAGGCTTCGGGTGTTAAATCGGTTGATGAAAACTTTGTTGGGATTTGAGAGATTTATAACCTAATAATCTTTTGACATTCTGTATTTTTCTCAGAAACTTACGAGTTGGCATCATAATGAATAATAATTATATGAAGCAACATATACCCTATCATCATGAGTTTGTTATTAGATGCAAGAAGGTTGCTTTAGTCTCACCAGTTAGAAATGAGGTACCCACTTGAATCTTGTAATAGAAAATGATCACCAAATTGGGAATCTCTATGTATGTGAATCATGCTTAAATTATGAATGTTCCTACTTTAATTGCTTTGACTGTTGTCTGCATAAAAATTTACATCTCATAGTGCTATCAGGTGGGTGCTAGGTACAACTATTGGAATTCAGTCAATAAGGTAGTTGAGTGGATTTTTTTTGCTGAATTTTACAGTGGAATTTTTCCAATTCTTGGCTAAGTACTAATGCTATTAGTGGTTATTTTTATGACTTATTGGTCGTGGTTGAGTAATGTTTAACTATGATGCAGGAATAAGTCTTTTTATGATAACGCATACGGCAGAGGTTGTATTTGTAGTAGAATGAAATGAACCATTTTCAATAAGAAATGGTTGTTACATTTTTAATCAGTGTTGGAAGGTTTTTAATTCAGTCATTGGTATAATACTGTATTAAAAGAATTTTAATATCCAATAATTGGTGTTAAAATTTTATCCTCCGCGAAATTCGCATTATTTTGCCAAAGCAACAAGCCAGATTGGATTTGTTATACACACATGAATATGCATTTAGCATATAAAAATCAGATTTAACTAAATTTAATTTCAAATTTAGATTTAACACAACAAAATCTGGATTTAATCCAAATCCAATTTTAAAATTTTTTAGATAAAAGACCATATTAATAAAACTTAATTTTAAATTTGGATTTGAATAAAACCAGATTTGACTAAATTTGGATTTGGATAAATCCATATTTTAAAAATTAGATTTAGATCAATTCAGATTTAAAATCATAAAAATAAATTAATTTTAAAATCTGATTCTAATAAGTAGTTTTAAAATGAATTTGGATTGAGTTCAAACTTATCCAATTCAAAAAGTTAAATTCATAGGATTTTAATGAATTTCATGCCTTAAATACTTTAGTACATTTGCATTTTAATCAAGGAGACGAAAATTACAATTATTACTAACCCTTAACTACTATTCATCTTTTCATCTGTATATGCTTTCCTTTCCAACTTTAGGATTAATGTTTATCCTCAGCTACATGCTGGACCATAATCAAAATGTTTGTACAACATTAACAATGTTCCATGTTCCTCCCCTTGATAAGCACATAGAAATGTAGAAGAGATGAAAGGTGCAGCAGCACTAAGCAGGGCAGTGATCACAGCCTCAAAGAAGAACAAACAACGTTGTTGTTCGTGGGGTCCACAAGTGGAGGAAACGCTTCACAATCTGGGATGGCGTCAACACCTCAGTCCCTCACTGGTTGCCAACGTGATAGACCCTTTCCTCCTCACACACCACTCCCTCGCTCTCGGCTTCTTCAATTGGGCCTCTCAACAACCCGGTTTCACCCACACCCCTTTCACCTTCCACTCCATCCTCAAATCTCTCTCTCACACTCATCACTTCACTGCCATTCACTCCCTCCTCAAACAGGCCAAGGCTCTTAACTTCCCCATCCACCCTTCCCTTCTTGGCTCCTTCATAGCCTCACACGTCGCACGCAACCACGCTCGCGAAGCCTTTTCGCTCTTCACCGGTGCGGTTCCTCTTTCCACTGAAATTGGGAGTGCCCCCTGTAACTCTCTCTTGGCCGCGCTTGCCTCTTCCGATGGGTGCTTGGACAGTGCGCGCAAGGTGTTTGCTGAAATGTTTGACAGAGGTGTTAGCTTGAGTACGCTCGGTTTTGGGGTGTTTGTTTGGATGGTTTGTAGAGAGGGTGGTTCGGAGGAAGTGTTGAGGTTGTTGGAGAAGGTTAGGGAGTGTGGTTCTGGGATTAATGGTTCTATCGTTGCCGTTTTGATTGTTCATGGATTGTGTCGTGGTTCAAGTGTGAATGAGGCTTTGTGGATGTTGGGTGAACTCCGGAGTAAGGGATGGAAGCCTGATTTCATGGCTTATTGGGTTGTTGCCACGGCATTCTGGTCGATGGGGAATGTGGCTGATGAGGTGAAGGTTTTGAAGATGAAGAGGAAGTTAGGGGTGGCTCCGAGGAGCAGTGATTATAGGGGGTTTATACTTGAGTTGATTTCAGAAAGACGGGTTTGTGAAGCTAAAGAACTTGGTGAGGTTGTGGTTGGTGGTAATTTTCCTGTTGAGGATGATGTTCTAAATGCATTGATAGGATCAGTGGCAAGTGTTGATCCTGGTGCAGCAATTGCGTTTTTCAATTTCATGGTTGAGAAAGAGAGGCTCCCAAGTATGTTGACTGTGAGGTCTTTGAGTAGGAACCTGTGTAGGCATGGCAAGGTTGATGAATTATTGGAGGTGTTCCGTGTGTTGGATTCTCAGAACTACTTCAAAGATGTGGAGGGTTACAATGTGGTGGTGTTGTTCTTGTGCAAGGCTGGGAGAGTGAAAGAAGGGTATGCTGTTCTCCAGGAGATGAAGAAGAAAGGGTTCAGCCCCAATGTCTTATCCTATAATTATGTAATGGAAGCGTGTTGTAAGGAGGATCTATTACGTCCTGCAAGGAAGCTCTGGGATGAGATGTTTTCAAGTGGCTGTTGTGGGAACTTGAAGACATACAACATTCTTATACAGAAGTTTTCTGAAGTGAGACAAACTGAAGAGGCTCAGATGCTCTTTAACCGTATGTTAGAAAAGGGAGTGACACCAGATGTTGCAAGTTACACTTTTCTGCTCGAAGGACTCTGCCAAGAAGACAAGCTTGAAGCAGCCTTTGAGCTCTATAACAAGTCTGTCAAACAGGACATCATCCTTGCAAGAGACATATTGAGTTCGTTTATATTGTCACTTTGTAAGAAGGGTATTGTTCACTCATCAATTATTTGTAACTTCAAATGTGGCAAAAACTTAGCTTGTCTGCTTACTGCCTCATGTAACTATTTAACATACTGTGATGTTTTAATGTTTTCCTTGCAGGACATGTTCCGGCTGCATCCAAATTACTTTGCAGTCTCAATCATGATATTGGACATGCAGAATCCCATGTAATTTTGTTGAAATGTTCGGCAGATGCACAGAAGATTCCAATTGCTATTGAGCACTTGAAGTGGGTTCAGGCAAAGTCGCCTTCGATGCTGCAAGATATATGTACTGGACTGTTGGCTTCTCTATCTTCTTCTGCATGCTCAGAACCAGTATTACAGTTGCTTCAAAGAATACAAGAGGTGTTTGGTTTCCCATATTTTGAAGGATATGTGCCATCGTTGATTAGGATGTGAGAATGTTAGTAGATTTAAGTGCCACCGGATTGGTGTACATGCAACTCTTTAAGCAGGTGATGCCAGCAACATGAACAGTCAAGATGGTGGAAATAGTAATATTGAAGAAAATTCAAAAACTGACCATGTCCTTGTTGACAGTCAGACACATAGGTGACTCTTCTTAATTCTCAATCAATATTAAAATTTTAAATACATGCTTGCTTTTCTCAGCTTTTGGTCTTAGGGGATAACTTTTTTGCTTATTCATTCCTTTGTTTGTAAATAGTTCAACTGAAACAGGGAAGCTGAATTGTCAAACCACCTGGTAGATCCTTGTCCTGTACTGGATTCTGGGGATGATAAAAAATTTATAAAGAAAAAGAAGGGAAAGGAAAAGGAGATAGAGTTCCAGTAATGGCTATTCTGTCGGACTAGATGATGGTGTAGGAGATGAGGCAAAAATGGAAAAGATGACCCAGGATTTTGTGCCAGGAAATGAACAACACCGGCATCATACTGATGATAAGTGGCTATATATGCCTTTTAATTGAGTTCCCAATTCTAAAACAGTGCCTGCATCTACATTGTTGAATATTATAAGAAATTTTTCTTGAGTTATAAGATAGAGTTCCACTTTATGTACTTTTGATTGACCACATCTCTAGTTAATATGAGACTTTCAACGAACATTTCTGACTGACTTTTACGGATCTATGGCCCTGTTTTGGCTTTTGGCTGTTGGCTATGCCTACCCAGGTTCTTGAGTGAGGATGAGAGAAGTCAATGGTGGTGGTGGTGGATGATCAGGCTTATGATGGTGGTGATTTTTGCTCTGAAGGGTTTTATTTTGTCTTTTCCTTTTTAAAACCACTTTTCAGTGTTTCTTATAATTGGCTAATGCGCATCTCATACTGCAAGGATAAATGATAAATCAGTAGGCTCATATTATATACTTTTTTTGGGTATAATATTTTGGATTGGTTACTTATTTACAGTTAATATACTGCTAATAGAAGCTTGGTGTCTTTATTACAAAGGGTAGGAGTAGAACTTCCCCATTTACAGAATACAACACACTCACCGCAGAACTTTTAGAATCTGCACCTCCCAATGCCCAAGGCCCCTAAACTCTTTCAAATGACAAGATGCTCTCGCACAACCTCCCCTCTTATTTATAGGCAGCATCCACATGCAGTGGGACCCTTATGAAATACACCTAGTAATAGTAAATGTGTTGAATAGAGTACGTTGCTAACATTCTGCATTGAAATACATTCTTACTCTACGAGCTAGTGTGATGTATATATGTGTAAATTCATGGTCCCGAGGGATGCAAGTTGGAGAAAAGAGAAGACTGGTAATTCCACCATCAATGACGTAATGTGATTAAATTTGTGTGTTAAAGTAATATGTTTTTTCCATGTTCTAACTTCTTATTTGGGATCCCATTGACCTTTTCCAAGATGTGCATGTATCAGGTCCACGGGTGATGAACACAGTGCCAAAATATCAAATTCATGGTTGGTCTATGACTTCGAACTGGTTAAAGTCTATTGAATGTTTCATCTAACTGATTGTGGTTGGCTTTGTTTTTGGGCATATACGGGAAACAAGTTATGGAGTCGGTAGACAATTATCGGCAGTCAAAACCGGATTCAACTGTGTGTTATTAGGGTCTTTCCGGTTGAATCTTTTTGTATTAGCCCCCGGTGATTAATTTTTGGTGTAGAATCCAGTAACCAAATCCAACGTTTTAATTCTTTTAGTTACCGTCTTAAGGATAAAAGATATAGAGAGGGAAAGTAATCAACGTATTTATGCGTTTGGTTTTTATCTTTCACCCAATTTAGATTTTAGTTTCTAATTAAATTTTTATTTTTAATCTTTAAACTATACGAAACAGTTGGATTTTGTCTCTCTAGTGTTAACTGTGTCTATTGATGTGTGAAGTGTCAAACAAATATGAGAGATGAAATGCCTAGGTGTAAAAAGAAATTTAAAACTTGTTTCAAGGGAGTCTTCAACTCATTACCTTCCTCACTCATCATTTTCTCTCCCCTAAACCTTAATCCAACACAGTTTCTGCCCATCCCACCACCAACCCTCATCCCTTCCCACCACCACCAACAACCATAGAGAAGAGAGACAATATTATAGAGGAAAAGTGAATAACATGCACAGAAAAAGGGTGGCTAAATTCAAAAGTTGTAGGATAACGTAAAAAATGAAGAACGTAGATAATGCATATATGTAATTAGATGAATTGGAAAATGTAGAAACAGGAATGAACCTTTCTCATCTTTCAATCTTTCAAAATTGTGCTTTGGTGATGAAAATGAAAAGAAATTATTCTTAAAAGATTAAAATGAGAATAAAATAGATAGATTTGAAAACTCATGTTGTTTGTGATAAAACAAAAAGCTCATCATATATGGGTTTGGATGTTTATAGTTTAAGCAACCCATGGGTATATAAATACAATGTGTACATCTTTATATAGAGATTTTCATTCATTATGTGAGAATTCAAAAAAATTAATTTTCTATTCTTAGGGAGAGTCTTTTATTGGTGTCATGAGTAATCAATTCTGTATGAGATTTTATTTTTAACAATACAACCATGTATAAAATTTACCATCAACCCATGAATGTGGGACTTCAATATCAGTTAAACAATACACGTATATTTGAAACAGTATATCATTTGTTTTGATGTTGAGAGTACATGGATTCAATTTTTCTCCTCAGTTTCCTGGGTTGAAACCAATTACTTGACCCATTTTTCAGTCTACCCACTTGGTCCATTCCAGTTTTCTCAATCTCGATTTTAAGTTAACTTTGAAGCATTAGAAGTTCACCAAAAAAAAAGAAGCAATTAGATGTCTTACCGTACGACCCATTGCCAACTTTCTTTTATAAGGAAACCCAACAAATCCACAACTTTATTGCTCATAATTAGGTATGGAAATGTGTTAGGCCAGGCCGGGTTTCGCTTTCAAAGGCCTGAGCCTGGCCTACATCAAATTTTCAAGGCCTAAGTCTGGCCTATTAGTCTGTCATAGGCCTTTTTTAAGGCTTGTTAGGGTCTGTTTGAAGGTCTGGCCTGTTTAAAAGCCTGTTTATGGTGAAACTTTTAAAATGCTAAAACCAACCTAAAAAAAATTTGTGTTCCATTCCCTCCTAATTTTTTTAATTGTAAACTTGTAATATTAATTTATATTATATAAATGTAAATATATATATATATATATATATATATATTAGTTTATGTTATAAATATTATATATATAACTAATTAACAATTAATTTAATTATATAGGTCAGCCTATTGGGCTTCAAAGGCCTTTCAGAAAGTCTGTGGCCAGACCTGTTTAGTTAAAAATGCCTTTTTAAAAGCCTAAGCCTAACCTTCTAGCCCGACAAGCCTGGTCTATGTAGGCTTTAAACGAGCCGGGCCATAGGCCCCCGACGGACGGCCTGGCCCATTTCCATCTCTAGCCATAATTCAGTTAGGCTTCCAAATTAGGCGAGTAACGATCTCTGTCTAAAATCTCTCCTTCATAATTCTTAAAACATTTAAAATATCATAAAAGAATAATGTAAAAATCTTTGTAGCCAGAACAGAATGATGTAATATTTTAGGCCTTTACCGAGTAAATTTAAATGTAGAGAATGGGAAATTAAGAGGAGGAATGACTCAAAGTTAGATTTTGATATTTGATGGAAGTAGGGATATAAATGAGTGAGGTTAGGTCGCGTTTTGAAAGGTTTGAGTCTGGTCTACTTCTAATTGTTAAGGCTTGAAGCTCGTCTATTAGCTTGTAATAGTTTTTTTAAGGTTTAGTCTAGCTTGTTTAAGGTCCGATCCGTTTAAAAGGCTATTTAAATGGTTTTACAATTAGGCTTTTAAAGAATCAACCAACAACTACCTAAAAAGTCTATCAAACTACATAGGTTGACGAGCCTATCTATGTAAATAGCCTATCAATTCTTGATTTTAAATTTAGCAAGATAAATACAACTTCTGATATAAAACAAAAGTAATTAAATCTAAAATAAAATTTATTTTATCCAAATTATAAAATAAAATTTTATATTATAAAAATATTATTATAATTGTAATATTAATTTATATTATGTAAATATGAATATATATATAATATTATTTTTATGTTATAAATATATAAATAATTAATAGTTAGGCTAATTAAATGGGTCGGTTTGTTGAGTTTGAAAGACAAAAACCTATAGTCTGACCTGTTTAATTGAAAAAATCCAATTGTTTCATAAGAATATACATGGAGAGAAACGCGATTACAAACTATAATTTGGTCAATTATTTATCAATCATCCGACAATTCTTTTAACATTTCAGTACATTGCCAAGGTTTTCATGTCTGTCATTGCCATTTTGCTTTCAGTCAGGTGAAGTACACTACTCATTAATTCCAACCTCTTTTTCTATTCCAGCACAACAAAAGTGAAGGAAAGCAACATTAAGCCATGAATGAAATTTGAAAAGGATTATGTTGCTCAAATTAAGGGAACACAACTCATAAATCCATAACAAGCTTAAATAACCAAAAGAAATGAAGAGAAATATATGTAGACCTTAACATATATTCTGCTGAAAATCAATCCCAATAATGCATGTTTGATATTAGAATTTGAACTCTAGCTTCTAAATTGAATAATCATCATGTAAATACCATGCTTCTGAGGTGTTAAACCTAAAAATGCACCCTCATTGATGAGTTTGACCAGCCCATACTTGATGATGGTACATTGGTACATTATGAATGGGCTGACTGGCATTATTGTACAGTCCTAGCCCCTTACTAAATAGAGTATTCTCATTGTCATCAGAAGACTCAGTTGAAGGCCCTTGAGAGGTAGGACTGGTTGGAGCCAAAGGAGAAACAAAAGTTAACATTTGTGATGATGGTGTTGAAGAAGGTCCAGATTTCATGTAATTTGAGCTAGATTTTTTGCTATCTGCAATAAAGCTACCTGCAATGACCTGTTTACGATTTTTAAGAAGACATATAAGAATACTGCATCAAAGTTTCATCAACCCTCCTTACAAAAAAAACAAAAAAAAAAAAAATTCTGCAATAACCAAGAAATTGCATACATAAATGCATTTATAGAAGTTAGAATATCTATATAGGCAAACAGAAATTTCCAATGTAGGCATATTGTTTAAATGTTGACATAAATGCTCTACCTTTGAAAGCAATACCTGCACTTGAGATGCAGCAGTAAGTACTCCAGCAATTGCACCACCCATTACTCGTCCATCTGAACCTGCTAGGGACACACTCAAGCTACCCATTCTGATACAGCCACTATTACTTTCAAATGGTAATATAGAACCTGAAAGAGATATAATCTCAAATTGACCCTGTCAGGAAAATGACATGCAAAGAGAATTAAACCTAAACACAAACTTATTGAATATAACTATATAATAATCAACCAACAATGCAAAAATAATGACATTTTAACAATTAAATCATGTTAAGCATGAGTAAAACTTAAGATTTCACAAAGCTTGGTTCTTTCTCATGAATACACACATACACACAAAACCCACTCATTAATATCCTTGCCAATTAGTTAAAGCAAAGGCTGAAAAAAGAACAAATAAGACCTATGGATAAGCCTAAATGTGAATCAAATTAGTGTAAGAAGTCAACTCTTCTTGGCACTTTTGTTTTAGGAAGATAAATAACAGCTACCAAGACTAGGATCATGGAGTATTTAAATATAATGGTAATTCTCACAACCAGGAGTCAGACCTTAAACCTTACTCCAGAAACATGTTATCCCATCTTTACCATCACTTAAAATATTCCAACCATTTCAATATAATTTAGAACCTCCATACAAAATCCCCATATTTACCAGCACCAAACTCCGCTTCTAATATTTCTAGTTGTTTTTCATGACTTCCATTTCCTGTTACCAAAATAACCAACCACTCAACATTTCAGATAGAACCATGACAAATATAGGGTGATAGCTTATATGGTTCAAATTTCTTTAAAAGATTATATTATTTGAAAAGATACACACAGACAAAGAAAAGTATGTAACTCACTTGTATTCCCAGGTAACTTTCTCATGTTTCTAGTGCTTTCAACGGAAAGATAAATTAACAAGATAAATAGATGGGGTATTTGGTTCTAATCAATTCAATGGTAGCCTACCAAATACAAATGATATTTTTTTCATTTTCTTTTCCCTTAAAATTAATAAGGAGTGCCGAAATATAACACAAAAGTAAAAAGTTTGGTATATTCAACTAGTTTTAGATTAGTCAATAAGCAATCTCTTCACTCCTATATGATCATAGCAAAACTAAGCTATCAATAAACAATGAAAAGTTAGTAAAGGGAGAGAGCGCATTACTATACTTCAGAATCTGAGTGTTTTAATTAATATCCTAAACTCACAAGTAGTCAGAGATTGTGTCATTGGAACCACTGGGGTGAAAGAAGGTAAAGTTGTGAACCAACTGAGATTATGATATGTAATGTTGTGTAACAAGCATATCAAATTATGTAACATCTTTTCTTCATAGGGCAAATTGTATGTGCATACGGAATCCTAATAAAACCGTAACTACTTGTCATTTCCATCCACAAAGATTGAAATACCATTTTCAAGGTTCATTTTTCCACATCAAATTAACCAAAGAAAAAAAGGAAACCATTCATTAAAGGTACCTCATATGTCACAGTACCCCCCGAAATTGCTGCCTGTTGAAAGGTGGCATTACGAATTGCACCATTAGCAGAAAGAATGCAAACTGTTCGAGGTGCTTGCTGACAAAAAGCCATAACTTTTGCAATAATATCCTACAAACAAGAAAAGCATACTGATTACTGGTGAGAAGAATTTATAACAATACTAAACCACGAGATATTGAATCTGTAATCAACATTGCAATCTTTAAAATAATCAAACTCTTGAAATTCAAAAAACAAGACTCCATATCCCCCGATTGAATTACTGCCTCATTTTTTTTATATGTCTATTGTTTGTTTCTAAAAATATTTGTGTACTTAAGAAACCCAAAAAACAAAAACTAACATTTGCCCATTAAAAAAAAAGAAAGCCAAAGTAATATTGAATATTTTTTTTCCAATTTTACCTTATCTTCATTGAATAATATCTTGAGAGCATTAGTTAAATACTAGTGTTACTTTAGGAAAAAAAAGATATATTAAAAACATTTTAAATCTGCATGCATGTTAAAATTAAAGTAAACAAATAAAAAAGCGAAGGAAGTATATGATTTCTTCATGTAATTAATTATTAACATTTAGCCTTCACTAAGCAAGGTAACTTATCACAACTAATTAGTGCAACTACACATTTATAGCTTCCACACACATATACACACGTATATATATACACACACATACACACTTTGATGCATTATAGGCAATAAGAGTGACCTCGCCAATATCTACGAAGATAACATGAGGAGTGAAACTCGTTCCACCGGTTCCTGAACAAACAAGAAACTATAAAAATATAAAATGACAAAATGATAAAGGAAATTGAAGGCGCATGAAATAGAATACCCAATGGATCCATCTGTTTCTTTCCAGAGCCAAGAGGTCGTCCACGACTCTTCTTAGAAGGTTCGGTGGAAGAAGAAGAAGCATGAGTTGGAGTGGGAGCCAAACCCAGAGCAATGTTAGCATCAAGAGAATGTTTTCTTGGTCGACCCCTCTTCTTCTTAGCAGAATCAGAGGCTAACTCATAAGGCTTGAGACCCTCCCATGCGGTGTTGGTATTGACGTTATTGTCATTGTTGTTGTTATTGGATGGTAACCGGGCAGTGGTGGGGGCCATCATAGAATGGTAGGAAATGGGCCCCAACGACATGTTTGGTGGTTGCGGTGGAGGATGAGGGTGTTCTTGAGACTCCATGAGATCAACAGACAAGGGAAATACGGATCACCGGTGGGTACTAGTGCGAGCTCCTCTTAATTAGGTGCTTAATTTGAGAACAACAACGAAACCTTGGGCTTATTAATTTAAGGTTTTACCGTTGTATTTGACTTTTATGCCACCTAATTTATTATTCTTTGACGAGATATAGACATTATACCAATATTTTTAGAACTGGACGGGTTATTGAACCGGTGAAGACACCGGTTCATGAAAACCGTGTTAAAATCGGAGTTTAACTGGTAGTATTAAAAAAAATTAATCCGGACCGGTCACCTAAGCAGTTCACGGTTCAACCGGTTAGACCGACCAAACCGGTTCGATTTTGATAACAATGTATTGTGCTTTGGATTCCCTCAAGTTCAACCTTAATTTTTTTACAATGAACTTTATTTTTGTCTTGAAATAAACTGCATCAGTTTGTGCTATTTTTATTGTACGATATTATTATTGGAATTTATATTTTATAATATTAAATAACGGTATTTATAAAGTATATAAAAATAATAAATTGTAATTTATTCACGAGACGTTAAAATTGTCATTTATTGTTTTCTCCTTATTTATTTAATATTGATTTTAGACTTAAATATAAAATTAACTCATATAAAATATAAAATTTAGGAAAATATCCCTATAAAATAATTTGATTATTTTTAGCCCCTAAAAATTTTTAGATAGCAAGAAAAATTCTATGGTTAAATATTCGATACCTTAAAAATTTTAGAGGTTAAAAATTGTCAAATTATTATATGGAGTTTAACTAAATTTTATAGTGACTAATTTTATCTTTAAACATTGATTTTATTCTTCAATAATTTAGGATACATTATTTTAAAAAGTATGTATAAAATCATATTGAAAAACTTCATCTTTAAATTTTCTTAATGTTAGAGAGACTTATTGGATATTATAAAAAATTATAAAATAAAATTAAAGTTTAAATGTGTTTATTTTTCCTATAAAATAAAAGTCTTTTGATTTTGGTTCTTATTATAATTATTTTTTTTTACATTCTTCTAATATTAAATATTTTATTTTTAGTCCCCCTATTTTGAACATGAATTTGTCAATTATTGATACTAGTAACTAAACTATACATTAGCTTGTAATAAGATACTTTTGGCATGTAAATATGACTCCGTCGAGTTAAAATATAATTTTTAGCTATGAAGTTCCTTTCAAAATTGGCAAAAAGTAAAACTGTTGGGAGGTTTTAATGACCAAAAGTTGTATTTTAACTATCTAGAGTTACATGTTACTAGTTAAATGGACATGTCATGACAACTATCTAAATAAACTAACATATAATTTAGTTACTCATATAAACAATTAACAAATTCAATACGAGACAGATATGAAAGAAAAAAATATTTTATAGGGACTGACATCATAAAACCCTTATTTTATAGAAAACAATGTATAAAATTAATGTTAAATAAAAATTTCAAAAACTAAATAAATGCTTTAGTATTTTAAAAATAAACATCAAACCTTAAGTTATAAATTTTTTGTATGAATATATACTAATCTGGTCTCAATACCGGCCTATGGGCAGCACCGCGCATGAGACTTGGTTTATTATTTGAATTAATGTGTCATATTGGATCAAGATGAAATTTTGATATGTCATGCATGACATCCAAATCTTCATTTTGAACGATTGGATCATATTTTTTGGGTTTTGGGCAATGACTCATATGCCCACTCTACCACTCGAGCGGCAATATCACAATAACACCAATGTTTTTCACCCCAGGAGTTTATTAGAACTTTTAAGCATATTCTTATCTTTGGAAGACCTCTAAAGTGGTGAACAATCCTTGACTTATCTTCCTTGAAGTGGCGCACTTCCCCCCTCTTAGAATTTTTTCTTCTAGTTTTCAATTATGATTTCACATTTCCATTACATGTATAGTTCATCCTACACCTATATCCTTTAGGAAATGATGAAATTGCTTGAAGATGAAGCTTACAAATCAAGAAACCTCTACAAGATAGATCCCCACCTCTCAAAGTGCAAGAAGAGACTAAATTAGCCATCTTGCACCAAAAGGTATTTACTAATAGACCCTCATAATAAGCATGTCTATAATCTCCTTTATTAGTGAAGCAAACCACGTAATCCATCATGTTAACTTCACCATTGCCTGCCTACAGGTTCTTAATCCAACCTTGTAGTTGTAAGTTTCACAACAAGAGAAAGCTTCCATAGAACGCATAATATTTCACACATCTAGATCAATTTTGACTTCAGGATTAAGGTTAAAAGGATGTCGAACACCTCCCTTATTTAATTCTCCATCCTCCAGTTAAAAATGATCCTTAAAAATCATCTTCACAATGTCATGAGGAGCCAATGTCAATCCCTAGTTAGTCATTAACTCTTTATGTGAAGGTTTACCAACAATGTGATTTAGTTTCCCATTGACTTTTGGAACTTTAGAAGCCAACTCATTTAAGTCCTTCTCACATCCATAGTTTCATGCTATTGTCTTTAAATTTCTTATTACTTTGAGCGACCTAATCATCTTTCTTCGTTAAGCGTTAAATGAAGGTCATAAGAAAAACTCTAGTAGTCATAAGGAATCAAAATTAATGTTAGAGTTAAGAAGACTTTGAAGAAATCTTAAATTTGTTGATAACCAACATTACGTATTCTAATTTAATGAAGTCATGTTTTGTTACATTTGATAGTCTATCTAAGTGTTTCAGGTTACAAAGCATGGGTTATAAAACAAAAGGGGAGTCCCCACATAACACAAGTCTGGTAAGACAAAACAAAGAGAAGGATGCATCAAAGAAGAAAACAGGATCTGGGAACGCTTTCCAAAGTAAAAGCTTATTTGGATTCGTGCCAGACCTAGACCTGTTAAGCCATATTGCATGTATCAAGTGTGTGGAAGAGTCGTCTCCTCAAAGCAAAACTCTTTATCAACCAGACTCTATCCGCATGCTTCATCTAGCCTAAAGCTGCTCCAGACCTCTTACAATATCTTGAACAAGAATCTGATTGTTCTTTATTTTATGAGTCCCATTATTAACACCTTATAGATCATTAGACCCTGAATTATTTTCAGAATTCCTACCTGAACGAGACAAGTCTGGTCCTCAGCATGATGACCTACAAATTAGCTAACTCCATCAAAGCATGAAGGTGATTTTCCTCAAAAAGAAGGAGAATATTAAAGCAAGGCAGATCAAGATCCTTCTTTCAAATGAGAATTTTCCATCTTGGGAAAACTAATACTATCTTACTCTGCACCTATACACACGAGTCTCAAAAGCTCTCTGTCCTATGCGTCTTGTACAGAATGACTTTCTCTGGCCAAAAGCAGTTATCCATTAAGAAAAATTCCCTTTAACGGTTGTATTATCTCTCAACGATTATCCAATGGATCTCTCTTTCACTCTCGGTTGCATCTCTGGAAGAAAATCATATGAATTACAACTCTTCTCTCCATAAAAAAAAGATACAAGAGAGGAAGAGTGAAAGAGAAAATGGTGAGAAGATATGAGAGGTGAGTAATGAGAGTCGTATGGTAAAAAGAGAGAAAAGAAAAAGAAAAATGACATATGTCAACAAGAGAAGAAAAGAAATAAAAAATGCCATTAGAGAAAAAGAAAACTCACTATGTGCATATCACTCTTATGCTTCAAAAGCCATAGTACCCAAGTCAGAAGACATGCAATCAATTCATCTCCTCTATGAGTTCATTATCTTTGACTAAGCTTTCAGACTTAGTATGTATCTCACTTCTCGTATATCTTTTACTTGTACTAAGTCATATATAAAAATAAACCTCTCTTTATTTGTACAAGTCTGATGATCAGACTCATCACTTAGCTCAGCTAAGTCAGAAGGCTTATTGATCCTGCTGTTTTAATTCTTCCAAATCTGTGTAAATACAAGTCTGGTAGACCTATTAGGAAATACTGTTGTCCTGAAAAGGCTTTGGAAAAAATACTTGGGTTTGAGTTAGGAGTGACTTGTGAAAGAATACTAGGGTCTGCCCCAGGAGTGGGTGCGGCAAAAGAATACTCAGTTTGAGTCAGGAGTGGCTGATGTCAAGAATGCTCAAAGGCATATAATGTGCTTAAGCCAGGAGTGACTGGATTCAAGAATACTCTAGGGCACGGTCTGTTGTTTATGTAAAAGAAACAATTTTACATAGTGAAAAACTCTTCAAGTCTAAAAGTACTGGATGTAGCTTGTGTTGGAAGTGAACCATTATAAAACTCTTGTGTACTCCTTCTTTTCTTATCTCTTACAAGAGTCTGATGCTCTCACATCCATCTTCTTTGAATTGCAAAAGTCTATTTCGCTATGCAAAATGGCTCATTTGATTGTATATCATTTTTGGTTTGAAAAAGTGAACAGACTTATTCAACCTCCCTTCTAAGTCTGTTCTCTGAACCATCAATTAATGATAACAAATAAAATATAAGTCAAATCATAATAAATCGGATCATATTATCAAAATAAAATAAATCCTAAAAATAAAAAATACAAAATACAAAATAGAATCAATGTCTCCTTTTTAAAAGATTAAAATCAAAATCAAATCCTAAAAATAAAAATAAATAACAATTAAAAATGAATCAAAAAAAATATTTTTTAAAACGATTTATTTAATATGTTAAAAAAAGAAAAAGAAAAGGATTCAAAACAAATTCGGTATTCATACCATGAAAAGATAATGATACAGAATGCATACTGGCCCCTAGAAGGCTAGCGACATGGGTCAATGCAGAAAGATAAAATAAACACTAAGTCAAACAAAATGCATGGCAAAGTGCACTTAAACCGATGTGATCCTCGAGACCCAGTACGGATGGGGAAGATCATGACCCCGGTCACGAAAGCTGTCACTTGAATCTAAGTCAGGTGCAAGTCGCCCTGCAACCACTGTTCACTGTCAGGAGAGGTCAAATCACCACTTGCACCCAACGAAGTTCTATAAATACAATCCATTCATTAATTCATAACAAAACAACATTTACTAAGTATAACTACCTCCGTAATCTCTTTATTTCCGTAACAACTGTAACATCCCATACTAATATTTCTCTTTTATTTTCAGCAGTTAAATAATAATCTCAATAAATTTTTTGCAAAATAATTAATTAACAAGAAGGATTCTTTTAAAAAACTCCTATAACTCAAAAATGATATTCAATCACTATTCCCATATCTAAATTTCAATTACAAACAACAAAACTAACTTGACCAAAACAGAGGCCTCAAGCCAATTTATGCTTCTGGCGCTGAGTGCTAGCCCCACGCTATGCGTGAGCATGACAGTAGCAGCAAAGGTGCTGTAATGAGTTGTGTACCATAATTCTAACTTCCTAATGTCCCATCTTGCCCAATTCAACTCCAAACCTTACCAAACTTTAGAGGCACTATATTATACCCATTTCGAAGCTGCTAGCGCAGTTAGTTTGTAATGTTGTAGATAGGAAATATTGTAATATTGCAATGTCCTATTTGGATAACCTTTTTTGTGTTTTTATTGCTTAGTTCTGTAAGAGTAACCTAACATGTAGGTTTTCTGTTTCTACTGTAGTTGCTTGGGATTACTTTAGTGAACTTTTTTTTAAGCATGTGAATGACATTGATGACATTTGGCTTTATTTGTATGGACTTCAATATAGCAGAACCAGGTTAGGTGGCTGATGGTGTTAGTGTAATAAGTAACTATTATGCTTATTATATTTGACTCGATTTAGTTCATCTGTGTATAATGTTAAGTTTAATGTTCTTTCTATTCCTCTCACTTAGGGTACATGATTGGGTAAATTTATTAGCATTGCTCTACCCAAATGCAATAATGAGTATGATAAGGGATTGTTTAATATTTATATTTGTGATGGCAAACTTTCAGACAGCTTCTATAATTGTACTCTCTGTATCTTGTTTCAAAAATAGTTTGCTAGTTAGTTCTGTATATAATCATGAATTATCATTATAGCTTCTCTTGGCATAGATACAGGTGACAGTATTTGATAATACTAACTCCTTTATCCTTAGTGAGTAGCATTTGTTTATAAATTCATGACTTTCAGTATATTGTATGTGCAACTTAGAAAATAGAACTATTTGAAGTTAATGCTCAACACTCCAATAAGTGGTCAAATAGAAGTGTTTGGGGGGGGGGGGGAGGAGGGCTTGTGGGAATATGGGGTGTAGTTGTTAATTAGAGTGATTTGTTGTTTTGCTTGCCTGGTTCAATTCTCTTTTCCTGCCATCTCCATTGCTAACCTCTTTTATTTAACTATAGTGGATGGAAATAACCCTTCCTCCTTGTGAACACCTATTTTTGTCCAGAAAAATATATATTAAAATATATAAGAAAAAAAAGAAGAAAAAAGTATATTTGTCTTAGAATTCGGGGTCAATGTTGACTGCATTAACCGGGGTCCTAGCACGGTCTCCTGACCGGTGTTACCTCACTAACTCTAAGTTTGCACAGCCTCAGTGGAGTACGGTATTTTATACCTCAGTTCGGTGGGAATCTGAGGTTCTTCAAGTTAAAGTGAAGACTGATGTCTTAATCCGTACTCAAACTTCAAGACACACCAGAGGTGAACCTGCAGAAGATTCTCCAGTGCTTAATTATCGACCGGGTGGAGAGAAATGTCCATAATTGACTGATGATTTCAGATCCCGGTTATGACTTACCAGTTCTTATTGGTGACGTGGTGCGGTACGTAGCACCTCGTTCATTCTAGTTTGCCACCCCGGATCATATTAAAAAAATATTAAAAATTGTATAGTGACCGTTGGAATAGTAACTCGTCCCTATTTCTATAAATACTCAATCCTTCTTCATTTCCTACCACACCTCTCATTTCATCAACTTTCTTCATTTCTCTCAAGCAATGGCCGATGGATGCCGAAGCCAAGAGGAAAGAATAAGGGAAGGAAAACGATGTTTTATGACTATCTTCTTGCTTTTTATAGCATGGGTAGCAATTTTTCTTTTTTGGATACTTTATTTCTTGCCACATGTGTAATAAATAATTTATGTTTCCATAAGAGTAAATGATTACTCATTTATATTAAAAAAAAATTTAATTTTTTTTTTAAAAAAATTTTCAAAAAAAATGAAAATCAGAAAAAAAAAAGCCCAATAAAAATAAAAATAAAAATGGGCCAAAAAAAAGAAAAAGGTCCAAAAAAAAAGAAAAAGAAAAAAAGTCACGTAGGTTTTTCGGTGGATTTTGGAGGTGGGACCCAGTTTGGTTGGATAATTGGAGAAAATTTGGGAAATTGACATCAAATTTGGACAAATTGAAAAGTAGGAAAGTGATGTCATTTATGGAGGATCCAATGCCAATTTTCTCCTATAAATAGAAGGTGATGTTGAGGTATTTTGGGGGAAGAAGAAGGAAAATAGGGGAAAGAGTGCTAAATTTTTGAGAGATTTTTTAGAAGTTTTTGTTTCTTAAAATTATGTTGTGTAATCCTAGTTAGGAAAATGAGTGCATCATTCTAGTATGTCTTAGTATGTGAGTTTTGTAAGCCAAAATACTGTATAAGTGTTGTAACCGGTGTCCAAACACTCTTGAATTGAGTCCAAATAAAGCCAAAAGCAAAGGAAATCTACACAAAATTGATTTCCCGACTTCCGTTCTAGTTCCTCTTTAATTGTTCTTGTACCAAGGTATTTTTTATTAATACAAGGATGTTTATTTACATTTATTTATTCATCTTTATTTAATTGTTATTTATTTTTCTACACTTTTATTTTTCTTTATTTATATTTAAGTACTTTATTTTCTTGCACTTTATTTTTCTGCAGTTATTTATCTGTTTATTTATTTTTCTGCATTTCCATCTTTATTTATTTATTTGTATCTTTATTTTTCTTTATTTATTTTTCTGCACTTTTATTTTTCTTTATTTACTTTTCTGCACTTTTATTATTGTTAATTTATTTTTCCGCACTTTATTTATCTGCACTTTATATTTCTGTAATTATTAGTTTATTTATTTATTTTCTGCATGATTATGTTTTATTTATTAATTTTTATACCCTTTTATTTCTATTTATTTACTTTTCTACCCTTTTATTTTTATTATTTACCTTTCCGCCCCTTTATTTTTATGTATTTACTTTCCCGCCCCTTTATTTTTGTTATTTATTTTTCTGTCCCTTTATTTTCATGTTTTTACTTTTCTGCCTCTTTATTTTTATTATTTACTTTCTTGCCCCTTTATTTTTATGTATTTACTTTTCTGCCCCTTTATTTTATGTATTTATTTTTCTGCCCCTTTATTTTATGTATTTATTTTTCTGTCCCTTTATTTTTATGTATTTATTTTTCCGCCCATTTATTTTTATTATTTTTTTCTTTGTACTTTCATTTTTATTTATTCTGTATCTTTATTTTTCTGCGCTTTTATTTTCAGTTATTTATCTTTCTGCACTCCTTTTTTATTTATTTATTTTTTTATACTTTCTATTTATTTATTTATGTTTGACCATTTTTAAATAGTTTATAAATATATACATACATAATTATCCATTTATTATGGTCATGATTTCCTATTATTTTCTCTTAGTAACCTTTTAATAATTAAGAAAAATCATTATCATAAAAAATGACAAAAACCAAGACAAATAAATAATGTGTTATTTACTCATTTATTTTCTTCTTAAATTTAAAATGAGATTAATTTAGATGAGACATCTTATTAATCTTATTTTTTCTAAAAAAAATAATTAAATAAGGTTCATTTGTCAATTTTAATTAGTTAAGTGTATATATATTTCTTTATTTTCATGTTGACGTGTTTAATTCTATTTTTTTCTTTCTTATGTTTTTTTTAACTTTTTTTATTTATTTATTTGTTTTAAACTTTATATTTCTCAATAAAATCAATAGATTTTTTTAACTAGAAAATAATTAAGACAAGACGTCTTATTGTTTTTATTTTTATGGTCTTTTAATCATTTGTTTGTTTATTTTCTTAGAACTAAAAAATAACAAACTTAGGAGATATATTTTATAATTATTTTTGTTTTATTCTTATTTATATATAATTTTTTATTGTTATGTATATTATTTACCATTGTTTTTATGAAGGATGAAATATTTGATAATCATTTTTTTGAAATTATGCATGATCAATTTGGGTAACCGTTTTTTTGACGGACAGT
Organism: Clitoria ternatea; assembly: GCA_037962975.1. Lineage (NCBI taxonomy): Eukaryota > Viridiplantae > Streptophyta > Magnoliopsida > Fabales > Fabaceae > Clitoria > Clitoria ternatea. The sequence goes on along the minus strand of CM075670.1, from coordinate 16,875,334 downwards.
GTGGGGTGCTAATACCTTCCACTCCTGTAATTCGACTTCCGGACTAAACAGAATCTCATTTTTCTTAAAAAAAATCCAGTGGTATTTAAAGGTTTTCCTAATACTTTCCTTAATAAATATTAGTGGCGACTCCTTGAACCCTTTGTTTTCTTTAGGCTTCCCAAGGGCCTCATTTCAATGCAGTTTCAATTTTCTTTTATTTGTCTTTAACCAGTCCGCGTCGCGCGCCGGTACCCCGGTCGCGACAGATGGCGACTCCACTGGGGATATTTTAAGAGTCAAGCCCGTTAAATTGATCTTGTGTTTTTTATTGATTGTTAATTATTTTATCCTTCATATTTATTTATTGTTATTCTCGTTGTTCATCTAATCTTCTATTTATTTTAGATTTTATATTGTTTTTTTCTTCTTTATTGCTTTAATTTAGAACCATAGGGTAGAAGACATATGATATTTATTTTGAACTATGTTTGTTCATTGTGAAGAATGGGTAAAAATCCAGGTGTGAATGCCCCACACACTTCACATTCACTATAATGCACACACTATTAGAAGGGACCCTATTCCCAGGCCCCACAAAAGACATAAGCTAGGGGAGATTATTAGTGGTGTCATTTAGGACGAGACGTCCTACCATGATTCGCGTGAAAATATCAGCCGGTGTGTTATCTTAGTTATGATGTCCGCACTAAGTAGGATTTCCTACTTTTTGTATAAGACTCATAGCTAAAGATCAGAGCTCCGGTGACCTTCTTAGAACCAATTAGAATAATCACCTTTTGAGGGAACACGATTAAAGAGCCTTAGAGCCAATTAGGTGGTTACCTTGTCTAAGACACAATTGGGTAAACATTCCTTTTATCTTTTATTCATTTGCACAAAGTTTTCTTTTTTTAAAAAAATCATCAAAAATGTATATTTTCTATACTTAAGTCATGATAAATATTATCACACTTTTATGTGAGGATATTTATCAAAATGTTTTCTTTGTTAATCTGATTCATTTATTTCTTTTGTTAAAGGTGAAATTTAAACATTGGTAAGTATCACAAAAAAATGGAATTTAACATGAGATCAAGTGATCAAGAAGTGAGGGCAACTGGTTTGAAAAATTTGTTACACCTCAAAGTCATCAAATCAAATACTAGTAATCTGTTATCCTTAAGTAAAAGGATGTATATTACTCAGAAAATGACCTTTACAAGAAAGTATGGAAAGATCCTAAAATTCTTAGAGGTCGAAGTGCAAGAAGGGGCCCTTACTGCTCTAGCTCACTTTTATGATCCTCCTCTCCGCTGTTTTACATTCAAAGACTTCCAGTTAGCTCCTACTTTGGAGGAGTTTGAATAGATATTTGGCTTGCCATTAGAAGATTTGAAACCTTATCATCGAACCAAACATCATGCTTCAATCTTCAGTGTAGCTCGCATTCTCAAGATGGATCCTGAAATGCTTAAGAAGGCTCAATTAAACAGGAACTAAATTTCAGGATTCGCACTAAGCTTCTTTGAGCAGCAACTCCTCAGTCAGGCAGGGAAAGGAGAATGGGACGTGTTTATTGACATTTTGGCATTGGCCATCTATGGTATGATCCTTTTCCCAAGCCTTGATAACTATATTAATTTCAAGGCAATTGATGTTTCCTTAGCTAGAAAGCTTAGAGGTAAAAGTTCCATAACTACTGTCTTGGCTGATATCTATTGTACAATGGATTCCTGTCACAACCGGAATGGGAAGAAGATCATCTGTTGTCTACCTGCCTTGTATCTATGGCTTACTTCTCATGTCTTCAATCAAGTTGGTAAGGTTGAATGTCTTATCTCTGATTTGAAGCTCCTTATGTTAACCAAGAAGACTAATAGGGAATGGGCAGGACATCTGGCAGGATTATCTGCTAGCATGATTCGGTGGTACCCTTAGTGGATGAACGTGAATTCCATTATTTACTGCTGTGAGAAATTTCTGAATATGTCTCTCTTGGGAACTTAAGGATGCATCAATTACAATCCTAGCATTGTGAAAAGACAACTTGCTTATCCTATGATACAGCCTCCAGAAGAAGAAACAGTAACACCTTTCCTTCATTATTATATTAAGGGAAATAGTGCTCTTGTTATTCAAACTGTCATTGATGCTTGGGACAAGGTCCATAGAAAAGGAAAAGAATTGGGTGTCTGAAGTTATGCTACAAAAGAAAGTTACCACTGGTGGATTTCAAATAGGGTAGCCATTGTCAAATTACCCTTCAAAGATCACGGAGCTCATGTGAAAAATTCAGTTCCCGATGAGAGCGAAGAGATTGAAAACCTGAAAGGTAAGCTAGCTGAAATGATAAAGAAAAACCAAGCTTTGGAGGATGATTTGATCAAAATTCAACAATACAATGCTTCCCTTAAGAGAAAAAGGTGTGAATTAGAAACTGCCTTCGAAGATGTCAGTAAGAAGCAGCGAATTGAAAAAGAATATATGATGCAATTAGATCAATGCCACCAAACAACGAACAACCAATTGAAGACCAAAGAGAAACAAAAAAATGATATATTGGCTGACAAAGGGCGGTTATGAGAAATTCTAGCCAAGACAAAAGAAGAAGCTCAAGTTCAAAAGAACCTTATGCAAGCACGAATTGAGGAACTGGAACGACAAGTCAGAGATGTCGTCAGTGCTTGGGAGCGTGAAATAAATGAAGAAAAATGGCAAGCCATTCAAAACAAGGATAGATATGAAGAGATTATACATTTAATGACCCTAGAAAGGGTTGAGTTGGAAAGTCTTGTCTATTCTTGGAGAGACCGTTTTTCTAATCTAGTCGGTCTTGCTAATAGAACACTTGGAGATATTCCTCACCTGTTGGAGAAGGCTAAAGCAATGATGAATCCATTTTCTACACCGGAGGAAATTACAACATTCATCCAATACTGCAAGGGGCGATTGGATGAAATGAAGGTCTCGATTGCTAGAGCGAGAGAGAATTGATTTTGATTTGTTGTAACAAATAATGTATCAGAACTTATTGATCAATGAATAAGTCTCATGTTGAATTTCCATTTTTCTTCTAACTTAGTACTTTATAAAAAGACATTCTAAAAGAAAGGTTTATCTTTGCTTACCGATATTTAAAATTCATCATGTATTTACTTTACATCTCTTTATGTCATTTAACAATACTTGTTCTTGTACTAAAGGGGATTTCCTTGTATTTACTCACATCACGGGGAGAAAGGGCTCAAAACATCCTTATTAAACCCGACTGCAAACAAGACTCATGGCAGAGCCGGAAAGCTCAGTTGAAGAATTGAGGAATGAAGTTGGCCAGATCAAGGAACAGATGACAGAAATATTTAAGCTCCTTGAAAAAAGAGGTACAAAAAGGGGATCCTCTGCAGGAAATGGGGAACAAACATCCGCTCCTCAAGTTCAAGCTCAAGAGGGAAGCCCTATACCTTTAAATGATCCTGCTCCAGTCACTGAAACTCCATTCATCTCACACCAACCTTATGGTATGTGAAACAACCTGACTTAAAAAAACAAAATCCGAGACAGGGGAAATTTTTCACGTTCACAAAGCAGTCAGGATAAAATAATACAAACCGAAGTCAAGGGAACTAGAAAACCGATCAGAGAAAAGAGAAGACTGGGTCAGGATGCCACACGCTGGCAAGACCCAACTACGGTTAATATACTCAGCACAACATTTGCATACACTCGGCAATCCACACTTTCATCACATGCATCACATGCTTTTTAATATAAAATCCCAAATGGGAACTAACATAACAGATTCACATCTCATGCATTCGGCATTATCAATAAAATCGACATACTTCACATGCAATCGGCATTCACATAGTATTCTCATAATTATCAACATGCATTTCATGGACGTAAATCAACATACACTACACAACTCATAGCTATCATAAATTCGGGCGTTTCATAAACTGTTACTCAACCACAACACATCAATCAACATATTTCAAGTATAACACAACACAGTAAAGCAATTTCACCCGGAACCCTTATTCGCTGAAGCGAGCCCACGCACTCGGGTAATTCCATCACTCAGAATCGGGACCTACGTTCACTCGGGAATGGTCCCCTTCGGGTCATGCTTCACTCGGTAAACTCTTACTTAGCCAGATCCTTATTTTTATTCTGGAAGGTCATAGTCGTGTTTCATTCGGAAGCATTTTAATCTCTACTCAGGAACTTATTCCCTCGGTTATTCCACTCGGAATCTATAAACCTTCCCTTACCCGGAATATTTCCCCAGTCTTACATCACTCGGAGGCGCTTCAACCTCAATTCACTCAGAATTGTCTTGCGCATTCTTCACTCGGCATATTTTAATCTTCCTCACTCGGGGAACACCTTAACCCTTCATTTCTCGGAAATGATCTCCTTAACCAAGTCTCCCTCGGAAGTACTCCAACCTCTCTTCACTCGGAAGTGAGCTCCCTAATCAAGTTCCACTCGGAAATACTCCAACCTCTTTTCACTCGGAAGAATTCACCAGGTTAAGTCCTGCTCGGAAATATTCGAACCTTATCCACTCGGAATAGGTTTACTAAGATGGGTTTCACTCGGAAACGTTTTGACCGCTCTTTCATCGAAAGAAATTCTCTCGGTCAATTCTCACTCGGGAGTATTAAACCCTTCTTCCCTCGGAAGAGGTTCTCCCAGATATATCTCACTCGGTATCATGACTATTCTTCCCTCGGAAGAAGTCCACTCGAGCACATCTCACTCGGAACCGTTTTAAGCCTTCATCACTCGGAACAGGCTCACAACTATATTCCACTCGGAAACCTATTGAGTTAACATTATTCTTTCGACACCACTTCCCAGTCGATACAAGTAACATCATATCAGTGTAATATATATATATATATATATATATATATATATATATATATGTATACTTGTTCACAACCCCGATAGCCAATCCATATAAATAAATACGTTCGAATAAACGGATTACATGAGAGCCGGCCAAGGCTTTATCATATCTATATACAATAGGTACACTACACATGTACAATACTCTTCACAGATCTGACGTTCACTCGTCATTCTCCATCTCGACCTACATACACTGAAAATATAGCCACAGTAGGGGTGAGCATTTTACATATTAAATGACAGTTATTGACTCGGATTAATCCTCAAATTCTCAATTATTCAATTACATATCTCAATCAACAATAACATATACTGCCATTCGATATGAATATTCACACAACATCATCCGATCGGAATTACTCAATTCACTCAGGGCTATATAATTCACATTATTCTTAATATCACATACTCACAACCAATCATCACATTGCACTCGGTAACAGTATCAATATACATACATTCATCCAGTCGGAATTCACTCAAGTCATCCAAGACTACATCAATCATGTTATTCTCAATAACATTTACACATATACATACAAATCACATTGAGCTCAATAACAGTTATAAGTGTGCACACATTTATTCAGTCGGATCCGATTATTCATTATTAATTTTTATGTTGCAACATAGGCTCCAAGCCTTTTTCTCAGCTCCAAGCTGATCCAGCCGTTTTACTGGTACCAAACTGTTTGCCCTCTCATGTAACACTGTCACTCCAAGCGACAACGGAAGTGTTACGGGCAGCCCCGAGTCCAACTCGGTAGGCTTGCCTTGAGTCCAACCCAAGGTCTTTCATTGTATTTCACTCATATTCATCTGATTATCGTTTCTATATTAAGCGTCCCACGCTATATGCTCTCAGCATTTTCAATGGCGAATCAGATGTATATGGTCTTATTCATCAAGCGTCCCACGCTATATGCACTCGGTATTGCCTTGAGTCCAACCCAATGTCTTTCTTTGTATCTCATACATATTAATTTGATTACCATTTCTATATTAAGCGTCTCACGCTGTATGCACTCGGCATTTCAATAGTGAATCACATGCATATGATTATAATCATCAAGCGTCCAACGCTAAATGCTCTCAGCATTTCCGATAGTGTATCCCATGCATTTTATCATTATCATTAGTACAACAGTGCCATTTCACTCGTCAAGCATCTCATAATACATGCATCTCATGCAGCCATTATAAAATCACAACGGATTCAGCACAGCATTTGCATACACTCGGTAATCCACACTTTCATCACATGCATCACATGCTTTTTAATATAAAATCCTAAACGGGAACTAACATAACAGATTCATATCTCATGCATTCGGCATTATCAATAAAATTGACATACTTCACATGCAATCGACATTCACACAGCATTCTCATAATTATCAACATGCATTTCATAGACGGAAATTAACATACACTACACAACTCATAGCTATCACAAATTCGGGTGTTTCATAAACTGTTACTCAACCACAATACATCAATAAACATATTTCAAGTATAACACAACACAGTAAAGCAATTTCACCCGGAACCCGTCCATAAACCATGCATTTGAGATGTAAATCAGCCACCCTACCTAGAATAAAGATTCCAGAAGTTCCTCGAGCTTCCAGCTTCGATCGGTTGCTCTCCGATCGCTTCTTCTCAATTAATGTCCCTGATTCCAGTCGCCCAACATAGTACTCTGCTTTGGAGGAACTCCGGGTCTCAAACAGCTCTGCCTCCATGACACTCCATGCTCTGCATGCAAGACAGCGGAGGATTCCAAGCCTCCAAGACACAACGCTGTTCTCTCACTTGAACAGTCCAATCCTCACCAACAATGGAGGACTTCTAGACTTCCAGGCACCCAACGCTATCCCACTTCCCACTCGAGGTTCTACTCAATGTTTGAGTAGAAGAAGAAGAAGAAGGAGAAGAAGAAGAAAAAGACGTTTGCTGGAATTTCAGAGAGAACAGAGACATCACCTCTGCATGCATAAGAAGGAAATGCTCTACTTTCATTGTCAACCTTGTCCAACTCAGCGTGAATAATGAGTGAGAGAGAGACCAAACCCCTTTATACTATCAGGGGTACATGCGTCATTTTCCTGGCCTCTTTGTATTATTCAACCATTAGCTTAAATCTGCAATTAACCTTAATCAGCAACTAATCTTAGTCGGTAATTAAATCTAAATCAGGATATTACAGTATGCCATTGCCACCTTTTGTTTCCCAAGACGGGAATGTTCAGCAAGCATATGCTTGGCCTCCATATGGCCTACCTCAAGGATATTACACCATGCACCCTAATCCTAATCAAGAAAATCGTCCTGCTGCTCAACAAATTCCCAATCCCCCGACATCTAACCCTCCAAATTTCAACCAATCAACAGTTATTCCCCAAAACACTCAGGCTCCACCCAATGTCACCCCACCTAATACAATTCCTCCACAAAACCATCAAATTCCAAATGATGCCACACAACCAAACCCACAAACAATCCCATAATATTTCCCTTATGCTTGCCTAAGGCCACAGGTAGGTGTTTCACAAAACTTGTCACACAAAGCTAATATCCCTCTATCAAATCTTGATCAGCCAGTAGTGCCTTTGTCAAAAGGGAAAATGGAAATATTGGAAGAAAGGTTGCATGCAATAGAGGGAGGAAGTGGCTTAGGCGTAACAAATGTTTCTGAATTATACGTAGTCCCTAATGTGGTAATTCCTCCTAAATTCAAATTGCCAGAATTTGATAAATACAAAGGAACAACTTGTCCTCGTAACCATTTAACCATGTACTGCCGAAAGATGGCTGGATATGCTTATGATGAAAAGTTGTTGATCCATTTTTTTCAAGATAGCCTTACTGGGGCAGCATTGAGCTGGTACACTCACCTTGAACGAACTCATATTCGTTGTTGGAAGGATCTAGCCGATGTCTTTCTAAAGCAGTACAAATACAACATGGACATGGCACCAGCCGGCTATAACTTTAGAATATGACCAAAAGGAATACTGAGTCCTTTAAAGAATATGCTCAACGATGGAGAGAAATGGCTGCACAAGTTGAACCACCTCTGATAGAGAAAGAGATAGTGGCAATGTTCATTGACACTCTTCAGCCACCGTTCTATGAAAGGATGCTTGAGAGTGTATCATCAAGCTTTTCTGATATGGTGGTAATAGGAGAAAGAATTGAAAGTGGTTTGAGGACAGGAAAAGTTGTCCAAAGTTCACCGTCAATAGGAAGACCTATGACAGGGGCAGTAAGAAGAAATGGTGAAGAAGCAAATGTTGTAATGGAAAATCAAGGTCAACATAATCAAAAAATGTTCCACCCTCCCCCTTACCCTTTCCACCCTCATTATCCACCATGCGGACCTTACCCTTATATAGCTGCTACTTCTGGAAATCCATTTCCCCATCTTCAATTAGACAGACCTCTACCTGTCCATAATTTCAAGAATACACCACCTCCTCCTCCCCAACAATGGATGCAAAATCCCAACCCAAATCCTTCACCAAAAAAGCCAAACAATGACCGTCCTTCTGTCCAATTCAATCCAATTCCCATGACATATACTAAACTTTTGCCTCAACTTCTCAAAAGTTCTCTTGTTGTACGATGTCCTTTAAAACCCGTAGGGCCACCATATCCTAAGGGGTATGATCCCAATGTAAAGTGTGATTATCATGCTGGGGCACCAGGGCATTCTACAAAAAATTACATTGCCTTAAAGTTTAAGGTACGTGATGTAATAAATGCCAAGTGGTTGGATTTTGAAGAAGGTACCCCAAATGTCACTAGCAATCCTTTACCTAATAATGGAAATGCTGGGGTAAATACAATAACACATGATTTGGGAAGTGATCATGTTAGGAATATTTCAGATATCAAAACTCCTCTCCCATGGATCTATAAAGAACTTTTAAGGAAAGGATTAATATCAGAAACTCAGAGTTCTAATGAGGACGTTCATAATCAGATGCCTGTTGATGAAAAGTTTATTGAAGTGCTTCAAAAATTACTTGACACACATCTGGTACAAGTTTATCGTCGCCCTTGCGATGATGTTAATATGATCCATGAACAGCATGATATAGGTTCAGTAAGCCCAGTCACCCCCGTTCCTTTGGTGGTCTATTACACCAAGAAACCTCTGACCGAACCAATCGTAAATCACCAGTCAGTGACAGTTCAGGTACCCACTCCTTTTGCTTTCAAAGACACTCACGCGGTACCGTGGAAGTATAAAGCGGAGGTGATCACTCATCCCCCGACTAGTGACCCATCTTCTTCGGTTATGAATATTTCTGGGGTAAGTGGAATAACTAGGAGCGGTCGGATTTTTTCTCCAGAAGAATTAAGGAAAGAACCTGAATTAACAATAGGGAGGAACAACCTAGGGAAGAACAAAGAACAAGACCCTTCTCAAGAGGTAACAGATAAACAACCTAGGGAAGAACAAAGAACAAGACCCTTCTCAAGAGCCTGATGGGAAACCATGGTTTCATGACATCAAAAATTATATTCAAAATCAAGAATATCCCCCTGGTGTTTCAGAAAATGACAAAAGAACCCTCAGGCGCCTGGCCGTGAATTTCTTTATAACTGGGGATACACTTTATAAAAGGAATTATGATTCTGTTCTCCTTCGTTGCGTAGACGTGACATAAGCTAACAAAATCATGAAGGATGTTCATGAAGGACCTTTCAGAACACATGCAAATGGGCACTCGATGGCAAGAAAAATTCTCAGATCTGGATATTATTGGATGACGATGGAAAATGATTGTCATAACTATGCCAAGAAATGTCACAAGTGTCAAACCTATGCAGACAACATTCATGCACCACCATCTTCTTTGCACGTTCTAATTGTGCCTTGGCCTTTTGCTATGTGGGGCATAGATGTTATTGGTCCCATTAAACCAAAAGCACCGAATGGGCATCGTTTTATTCTTGTGGCCATTGATTACTTCACTAAGTGGGTTGAAGCATCTTCCTACACCAACGTGACTAAAAATGTTGTGGTCAAATTCATCAAGAAGGAATTGATTTGCAGATATGGTTTGCCAAATCAGATCATCACTGATAATGGCACAAACCTGAATAATAAAATAATGGATGAACTCTGTGAGGAATTCAAAATCAAACACCTCAATTCATCTCCATACAGACCTAAGATGAATGGAGCAGTGGAAGCTGCTAACAAAAATATAAAGAAAATCATACAAAAGATGGTTGAAACCTACAAAGACTGGAGTGAATTGCTTCCTTTTGCTTTACACGGGTATCGTACCTCTGTACGAACTTCGACAGGGGCAACACCCTTCTCATTAGTGTATGGTATGGAAGTTGTTTTACCAATAGAAGTAGAAATTTCATCTTTAAAAGTAATCATGGATGCCAAGTAGGAAGAAGCTGAATGGGTTTGATCCCGGTATGACCAACTAAATTTAATTGACGGGAAAAGATTAACTGCTCTCTGTCATGGGCAGTTATACCAAAAGCGTATGAAGAAGGCATACGAAAAGAAAGTGCGACCTCGTCAATTTCATGAAGGTGATTTGGTACTAAAGAAGATCTTGCCAAATCAAAATGATCACAGAGGCAAATGGAGGCCAAATTATGAAGGACCATTCGTTATAAAGAAAGCCTTTTCTGGAGGAGCTTTGATATTGACAAACATGGATGGTGAAGAGTTATCTTTCCCAGTTAATTCGGATGCAGTCAAGAAGTATTATGCTTGAAAAGATAGGCTAGTCGTTATGTCCTCCAAAAGTTTGGATTAAAATTATGATGCAAAACTGTAATTTCCCAAGTAAATATATGGAATTCTTGATTTTAGTTCCAATTCTTGTTTTGTTAGGTTTCGTTTGCATGTATTTTGTGAAAATATTTTTTTAACAAAAAAAAGAAAAAGAAAAAGAAAACAAAAAAAATGTGAAAAGCATATTTTCAGTCTCGAACAAGCTTGATACTTCCCAATTACACAGACCTTGGTAATCAAGGATATTCCGCTCTGCCATGAGTAATGACGAGTCCCACAAGGATTATGGTTGTCACCCAGGAGACGAGATCATTAATCTTTGGTTTTCCACTTGACTATTTCTTCCATGTAGGGTTGCGGTTACAACAAGGACAAATGTTCCCCATGAAAAGTCAAGATCAATAGTTTCAGTCCATCACCTAACCCCAGGAAAGGTGATTTACTAAGATATAAAAGGGAATCCTTGTATTCACTCGGAACCTTCAGTGAAGTCATATGACCAAAAAGTCAATTTCTTTTAAATCTCAGTCTTTCAAAAGTCCCGACCCCAAACACATTCTTCTTGAGTATAAATCTCATGTTTTATATAATTTAATTTCCTCTTGCAAATGTCAAAAATTTTATCCTCCACCGTAAGTCACAGTGGCAGAGATATTTCCCTTAAGTCTTACTTCATGTCAAAGCCTCAGGTATCCATCCCTAGGCTACTCAAACCAGTCAAGGGCATCCCCCCATTCATCTATTCCATGCTAAAGCCTCAGGTATCCTTCCCTAGTCTATTTCAACCAAAATCAGTCAGGGGCATCCCCCAGTCATTTATTTCATGTCAAAGTCTCAGGTATTCTTCCCTAGGCTATCTCGATCAAAATCAAGTTAGGGGCATCCCCCAGTCATTTATTTTCATGTCAAAGCCTCAGGTATCCTTTCCTAGGCTATTTTAACCAAAATCAGTCAGGGGCATCCCCCAGTCATTTATTTCATGTCAAAGCTTCAGGTATCCTTCCCTAAGCTATCTCAATCAAATCAGTCAGGGGCACCCCCAAGTCATTTATCTCATTTTAAAGCCTTAAGTATCCTTCCCTAGGCTATTTCAATCAGAATCAGTCAGGGGCATCCCTCCTGTCATCTATTTTTCTTCAAAAGCTTTAGGTACCCATTCCTAAGCTATGTCGTCCAGTCAAACCAGTCAGGGGCATTCCCTTAGTCATTTATCTCATGTTAAAGCCTCAGGTATCCTTCCCTAGGCTATTTCAATCAGAATCACTCAGGGGCATCCCCCAGTCATTTATTTTTCTTCAAAAGCTTCAGGTACCCGTTCCTAAGCTATGTCGTCATGTCAAACCAGTCAGGGGCATCCCCTCAGTCATTTATTTCATGCCAAAGCCTTAGGTATCCTTCCCTAGGCTATTTCAATCAAAATCGATCAGCGGCATCCCCCGTTCATCTATTTCATGTCAATGCCTCAGATACACATTCTCAGGCTGCTCAAAGTGTCAAGGCAACCTCATATATCGTTTATTTTCTTTCAAAGCTTTAGGTATCAGCTCCTAAGTTATATCATCTACTCGAAACCACATTTATCTTTCTGCCATGTTCCAGATGTTTCTTCTTAAACTGTCCGGTATTAGGACAATACCATTCGGCTGTTTACTTCTTGCTAAAAGTTGTCGAGCATTCTTAGTGGTGTTCATGTCTTTACTTTCTTTTCACATCAATAATATGAATATATCTCATATTCTTTCATGAAAAGAAGTAAAGAGAGGCATCTGTGAACACCTATTTTTATCCGGTAAAATATATATTAAAATATATAAGAAAAAAGAAGAAAAAAGTATATTTGTCCTAGAATCCGGGGTCAATGTTGGACTGCATTAACCGGGGTCCTAGCACGGTCTCCTGACCGGTGTTACCTCACTAACTCTAAGTTTGCACAGCCTCAGTGGAGTACGGTATTTTATACCTCAGTTCGGTAGGAATCCGAGGTTCTTCAAGTTAAAGTGAAGACTGATGTCTTAATCCGTACTCGAACTTCAAGACACACCGGAGGTGAACCTGCAGAAGATTCTCCAGTGCTTAATTATCGATCGGGGTGGAGAGAAATGTCCATAATTGACCGATGATTTCAGACCCCGGTTATGACTTACCAGTTCTTATTGGTGACGTGGTGCGGTACGTAGAACCTCGTCCATTCCAAGTTGCCACCACGGATCATATTAAAAAAATATTAAAAATTGTATAGTGACCGTTGGAATAATAACTCTTCCCCATTTCTATAAATACTCAATCCCTCTTCATTTCCTACCACACCTCTCATTTCATCAACTTTCTTCATTTCTCTCAAGCAATGGCCTATGGATGCCGAAGCCAAGAGGAAAGAATAAGGGAAGGAAAACGATATTTTGTGACTCCCTTCTTGCTTCTTATAGCATGGGTAGCAATTTTTCTTTTTTGGATACTTTATTTCTTGCCACATGTGTAATAAATAATTTATGTTTCCATAAGAGTAAATAATTACTCATTTGTATTAAAAAAATTTAAATTTTTTTTTAAAAAAATAAAAGTAAAATTGTTTTAAAAATATGAAAATCAGAAAAAAAAAAAAGGGAAAAAGCCCAAATAAAAGAGCCAAAAAAAATAAGCCAAAAAAAAAGAAAAAGGTCCAAAAAAAAGAAGAAGAAAAAAAGTCACGTAGGTTTTTCGGTGGATTTTGGAGGTAGGACCTAGTTTGGTTGGATAATTGGAGAAAATTGGGGAAATTGATATCAAATTTAGACAAATTGAAAAAGTAGGAAAGTGATGTCATTTATGGAGGATCCAATGCCAATTTTCTCCTATAAATAGAAGGTGATGTTGAGGTATTTTAGTGGAAAAAGAAGGAAAAGAGGGGAAAGAATGCTAAATTTTTGAGAGAGTTTTTAGAAGTTTTTGTTTCTTAAAATTATGTTGTGTAATCCTAGTTAGGAAAATGAGTTCATCATTCTAGTATGTCTTAGTATGTGAGTTTTGTGAGCCAAAATACTGTATAAGTGTTGTAACCGGTGTCCAAACACCCTTGAATTGATCCAAACAAAGCCAAAAGCAAAGGAAATCTACACAAAATTGGTTTCCCGACTTCTGTTCTAATTCCTGTTTAATTGTTCTTGTACCAAGGTATTTTTTATTAATACAAGGATGTTTATTTACATTTATTTATTCATCTTTATTTAATTGTTATTTATTTTTCTGTACTTTTATTTTTCTTTATTTATATTCGAGCACTTTATTTTCTTGCACTTTATTTTTCTGCAGTTATTTATCTGTTTATTTATTTTTTTGCATTTCCATCTTTATTTATTTATTTATTTGTACCTTTATTTTTCTTTATTTATTTTTCTGCACTTTTATTTTTCTCTGTTTACTTTTCTGCACTTTTATTATTGTTAATTTATTTTTTCACACTTTATTTATCTGCACTTTATATTTCTACAATTATTAGTTTATTTATTTATTTTTTGCATGATTATTTTTTATTTATTTATTTTTATGCCCTTTTATTTCTATTTATTTTTTTTTGTCTCTTTATTTTTATTATTTACCTTTCCGCCTCTTTATTTTTATTTATTTAATTTCCTGCCCCTTTATTTTGTTATTTACTTTTCTACCCCTTTATTTTCATATATTTACTTTTCTGCCCCTTTATTTTCATATATTTACTTTTCTACCCCTTTATTTTTATTATTTACTTTCCTGTCTCTTTATTTTTATATATTTACTTTTCTGTCCCTTTATTTTATGTATTTATTTTTCTGCCCTTTATTTTATATATTTATTTTTCTACCCCTTTATTTTTATGTATTTATTTTTCTACCCATTTATTTTTATTATTTTTTTCTTTGTACTTTCATTTTTATTTATTTTGTATCTTTATTTTTCTATGCTTTTATTTTTAGTTATTTATCTTTCTGCACTCCTTTTTTATTTATTTATTTTTCTATACTTTTTATTTATTTATTTATGTTTGACCATTTTTAAATAGTTTATAAATATATACATACATAATTATCCATTTTATTATGGTCATGATTTCCTATTATTTTCTCTTAGTAACCTTTTGATAATTAAGAAAAATCAATATCATAAAAAATGACAAAAACCAAGACAAATAAATAATGTGTTATTTACTCATTTATCTTCTTCTTAAATTTAAAAGGAGATTAATTTAGATGAGACATCTTATTAATCTTATTTTTTCTAAAAAAATAATTAAATAAGGTTCATTTGTCAATTTTAATTAGTTAAGTGTATATATATTTCTTTATTTTCATGTTGACGTGTTTAATTCTATTTTTTTCTTTCTTATGTTTTTTTTAACTTTTTTCATTTATTTATTTATTTTAAACTTTATATTTCTCAAAAAAATCAATAGATTTTTTTTAACTAGAAAATAATTAAGACAAGATGTCTTATTGTTTTTATTTTTATGGTCTTTTAATCATTTGTTTGTTTATTTTCTTAGAACTAAAAAATAATAAACTTAGGAGATATATTTTATTATTATTTTTGTTTTATTCTTATTTATATATAATTTTTTATTGTTATATATATTATTTATCATTGTTTTTATGAAGGATGAAATATTTGATAATCATTTTTTTGAAATTATGCATGATCAATTTGGGTAACCGTTTTTTTACGGACAGTGTGGGGTGCTAATACCTTCCCCTCCTATAATTCGACTTTCGGACTAAACAGAATCTCATTTTTTTATAAAAAAAACAGTGCTATTTAAAGGTTTTCCTAATATTTTCCTTAATAAATATTAGTGGCGACTCCTTGAACCCTTTATTTTCTTTAGGCTTCCCAAGGGCCTCATTTCAATGCAGTTTCAATTTTCTTTTATTTGTCTTTAACCAGTCCGCGTCGCGCGCCGGTACCTCGGTCGTGACATTCGTTAATGAAATTAGTAATGTTTCATTTTCCTCTGTTGCCTTTGAATCTGATGAATACAATTATTTAGTAATCTTAATCAAGTTTAGGAGTTGTGGGGTCAGAATAATCTTCCTTTGTCAAGCAATTTATTGCTAGCAGGTGATTAATATTTCTGGTTTCTTCTTTTTCTCTCTGTAAACACCTCTTTTGGTCCGGCCCAAGTGAAAAGGATTCTAAAAAAAAAACTGACTCGGAAATGATCATTTCCGAGTAAGATGACTCGGAATGATCATTTCTAAGTAAAGAGTCCCCGAGTGAGACGTAGCCGGGTGCTATTCCAAGTGGACTTCAAGAAATTTCCAAAAAAAAACGAAGGAAAGGCTTCAAAGAAAAGGCTAGGGGAAGGACATTCCGAGCGAAGTGGGACTGTTATGAGTGAGTATCCCTCAATTGGAGGTGAATCCGAGAGGAAGCTCCCCAACTGCAACTAATCCGAGTGAAGGATTGCTGATTGAAGCGAATCAGGTTGGGGAACAACTGCTTCTTCTGGATAAAATTGCCTACGAGTGGAAGACTCCCGAGTGAATTGATTCCGAGTAGAAGAAACTTTGAACCTCAGAAGAACAATTGTCAGGCAAGGCATTTTCGAGTAGTGTGCCTCTTCAAACAAAGAAAGATCCGACCAGGAATGAATCACTTTCGGCCAGATTCTCAAGTTTCACACTAAGCCCGAGTGAAGATTCCAAGGAAAGCACATCCGAGTGAGTTGAGGCAGAGAGCTGTATTTTCGAACAAAGCAAGGCTCAGACCTAGGAAGAATTTCTATCAGTCAGATTCTCAAAACCCAAATTCTGATTGAAAAGAAGGTCGGCTCTGAGTAAATATATCCAGGTGGCCAGATTCTCAAGTTCCAAGTCCTGAGTAAGAAGAGAGTCGGTTTCCGAGTGATTGCACCCAAAGGATTAAAGCTGAGTTCCGAATTCTGATTGAAAACAAGGCCAACTCTGAATGAATAAATCCGAAGAGTTGATTGATGATTGAAGCTGTTCCGAGTGAAAACAAGGCCGACTCTAAATGAATCTGAAGGGTTGATTGTCAATCCAAATTCTGATTGAAAAGAAAGCCAGATTCCTATTAAATTACTCCTGAATGAACACATCCGAGTGGGAAGCATTGTTGAAGCTGAGTTCCGAATTCTGAGTGGGGAATAAGGCCGGTTTCCGAGTGAATGCATCCAAAGGATGGATGACGAGTGAAACCATCCTGATTGGAAAGTAAGGACGAAGTGAGTGCATCCAAACTATTGAGTGCCGAGTGAAACGATTTCTGATTGAAAAGTAAGTAAATACGTCCGAATAGTCAGATTTTCTCAAAGTTTTATTCTGATTGAAGAAACAAGGATGACTCCCGATTGTATAACCGAATGGAATGATTGACGACTGAAGGCAATTCCGAGTGAGAAGCCAGTTGGATTTCCGAACGAATGTGTCCGAATGGAGTGAAGGAAGGGTCATTCTCGACTGAATGACTCCCAAGCAAAGCTGAATAAGTTTCTCCTAGTGATTCAATTCCAGAGACATAGCCGAGTGAACTTGTTCCGAGTCACTCTTCAATCAGTGCCGATTGGATCATTTGAACTTGTTCCGGGTCATTCTTCAATCAGTGTCGATTGGATCATTTGAACTCGTTCTGAGTCATTCTTCAATCAGTGCCGATTGAATCGTTTGAACTTGTTCCGAGTCACTCTTCAGCCGGTTCCGAGCCACCCTTTAGGCGGTTCCGAGCCACCCTTCAGTCAGTTCTGAGTTCCGAGTCACCCTTCAGTCAGTTCCGATTGAGTTTTCGAATCAGAATTGCTTTGCTCATCCAGCTCCTCACAGCGACCCAACACCGACCGGCTAAGCAACACCGAGCAAAGCTTTCACTCAGTCTTTTATGTATGAACAACACCTTTTCCACTCGGATTATTTCCCACTATGAGTGTACACCGACTGAGGCACTAATCCGAGTCATAAGAGAACACCGGCTCCATATTTCCACTGTTCGCCCATGTTGACTTGGATTCCACCACCCAAGTGGATCCATGAATCATGGAAATGGCAAACAGGGGACGGAAGTGGAGAAATTAAAAATTCCCCACCAGCTGCTGTCCCCCCACTACCTGTTAGTGGCTAGGCTGTCTCCACTCTGAGTGGAAGCCTGTGCTGTCCAAGCACTCGGCAGCCCCTATAAATACCCCATCTGAAGATGCACAAGGGGTTGAATTTTCTGGAGTTGGATTTTTGGGGGGATCTTGAAGCCTTCGTTGGAGAGAACTCTGAAGCTTTTCTTTTTGAGCAACTCCTCCTAAATCCACACCATTTCAGCACCTCAAATCCTCACAACATCGTCTTGCTCCTCCCTAAATCCACAATACTGACCTGCTCCTCTCAAACACCACTTTGTCCTTCTCCTCTAATTCACAGTCCTCCCTCTCTCAAATCCACCATACAGCCCCCTAAAACTCACAACACCGTCCCTGCGCCAAGCCTTCACACCGTCCCAACACTCTCACCCACACTTATCCTCTCAGAAAGGAGAACACTCTAGTACGTTTCCTTCCATCACTCGGTCTCTCTCGTCCTCACTTGGTTTTCCTTCTCCCACTCAGTTTTTCTTCTTCGACTCGGTTTCCCTTCTCTCACTCGGTTTTTCTTCTCCCACTCGTTTTTTTTCTTCTCCCACTCGGTTTTTCTTCTCCCACTCGTTTTTTTCTTCTCCCACTCGTTTTTTTCTTCTCCTACTCGGTTTTTCTTCTCCAACTTGTTTTTTCTTCTCCCACTCGGTTTTTCTTCTCCCACTCGGTTTTTCTTCTCCGACTCGGTTTTTCTTCTCTCACTCGGTTTTCGCTTATTTTTCTTTCTCTTTTCCGAACTCACTGTTTCTCTTTCTCTCTTGTAGCTTCTGCTACCCCCTCTTTCCTGTCTTCTTTTTTTGTCCTTTACTTTTAAGTTTTTACTTAAAAAGAAGAAAATTTCGTTCATCCATTTCCTGAAAAAAAACATCTATAGAACTACGTAACCCTGATTTCTTGGTAACTCAAGAATACATAAGAGCAGGATTTTAAATCCTGTCAGGCCCACCTTTTCCATTTTTATTCCTATTTTTATTTTCTTTATTTTTCCTTTGTAACTTCATTTTTATCTACTTCCATGAAAAATCAATTTAGACGTGACGTCTTGTTGATTTTCCCTTATTTCCAGTAGGCCATCACCACAAGGAACGGAATACTTGGGGCGAGATGTCCCGTTTATCCCCTTCTCATTTCTGACCCCGTATCTTGATTAAATTCTGTGAAAATTAATTTAGACGTGACGTCTTGTTGATTTTCCCCTATTTCTGGTAGGCCATCACCACAAGGAACGGGATACTTGGGACGAGACGTCCCGTTCATCCCCTTCCCGTTTCTAACCCCGTATTTTGATTAAAGGATGACTAATTTAGACGCAACGTCTTATTAGTATCCTTCTCTTTTTCTATTTTATACCAAAGCCAAGGTTAATTTGGACGCGACGTCCTATTGACCTACACTCCATGTCTGTTCAGTTTGTTCCTTCTATTTTTACACAAAGTACAACAATAAAAGGGGAGAAATATAACATCTTTTGTAAGGCTATTTATGTTGCGCATTTTCAATCTTGGTACTGTTTCTGACAGGCGATGTAGGGTGCTGATACCTTCCCTACTCGTAACTGACTCCCGAACTTGAATCTCATTTTTTAAACCAGTGCTTTACTGAACTTAGTTTTTTCCCAATGTTTTTCCTATGGATAAAAATGTTGGTGGCGACTCCCTGTTTTCTTTTCGAAAGGATTTCAAAACTCGTTTTATTTCGAGAGGGTCGGCCGCACCGTCGCGATCCAGGTCACGATAGATGGCGACTCCGCTGGGGACACTTAAGAGAGTCAGGCCAATTTGATTGAAAAATGCATGTTCTTGTATATAGCCTTCGTTTGCCTTGATTTCTTCCCTTGTTATTTTTTGTTAATTATCGTGAATGTATGTTGTTCTTTGTTAGTTGTTGTAAATGTTTGTTATTATTTCCAATCGTATCTTGTTATTTGTTCTGTCGTCAATGTCTGCATGTTTGTTGAACCCTAGGGTAGAGGACCATGTTACTTTCCTGCAATCATTGAACCCTAGGGTAGACGACTTTGTATGTTTGTTCTGTGTTTGTTCTTTGTGCAGAATGGGGTAAGGTAAAAGGTATTGAATGCCCTTCTACACACTACACTCATAATTACATGCACACACCTATGAGTGGTGCCCTATACCCGGGCCCCAAATGAAGCTTAAGTTAGGAGGGGTTGGTAACGAAATCGTATGGTATGTACTTCCTATCCGGTGTTCATGAGAACCTCAACCAGAGTTCGACCTCTCATGATATACGCACCTAGTGGATTCCCCACTGTTTGCGCCCCTGTCATGGGTAGGATCTTGGCTCTGGCGACCTTCTAGATGTCTA
Source organism: Clitoria ternatea (assembly GCA_037962975.1). Taxonomy (NCBI): domain Eukaryota; kingdom Viridiplantae; phylum Streptophyta; class Magnoliopsida; order Fabales; family Fabaceae; genus Clitoria; species Clitoria ternatea. Next base: position 16,855,244 of record CM075670.1, on the reverse strand, counting down.
GTGGAAGCCACCCGGTGTGGAGAGTCACTTTTAGACAAGCCATTGGGCCTAGAAAAGACTTTCAACAAAACCTGACCTAGGCTACAAAAGGGCAATCTTTACTTTACTTTATGTCATTTTCGCTTTCCCTTTTATTCAAAAAATGAATTATCTACCACCGCAGGTTTGCTTAATTTTTGAAATAATAACTCATTTTGGAACACACAGTATTCTTTCGGTGAATAGATAATTCTCTTTTTGATCATGTACCTCTGAGTCCCTAGTCGTGAGTTTTCCTAATCGTCAAAAAAAAACCAAAATAATCTTTTTGTGTCCCTTCAACCGGGGCATCAATGACGATTAAGAAAACCTATGATTTTTGACAGCTTGGGCTTACATGAGTTTTGGAAATCGATGTTTCCCAAAAAATATTTCACTTTACATCAGATCCTTGAGGAAACATGGATTTCAAAATGTAATAATAACTAATTCCTTTTTTTCTTTATCTTGGTGATTTGTAGGAAGCGATTTAGAAGTTGGCAGTATCTCTGAGCAAGTATGGAAATTAACATGAAACATGACAATTATGGTACAGATGTGACAGAGTTGAAGAAAATACTACATCTTAAAGGCATGAAGGTTGATACAGTTAGTCTGCAGGCACTGGGGAAGAGATTGAGTCTGACACAAAAGATGGCCTTTGCCAGAAGATATGGGAAAATCTTAAAACTGCTGGAGGTGGAAGTCTAAACCGAAGCAATTACAGCTTTGGCACAGTTTTATGACCCACCCCTCCATTGTTTCACGTTTAGAGATTTTCAGCTGGCTCCGTCAATAGAAGAGTTTGAGCAGATATTGGGGTTACAAGTGGAAGGGAAAATTCCCTACCGCCACCTTGACCATCACGCAACAACCGCTTCAATCGCCCCTGTTCTGAGAATCTCTCCCGAGGCATTGAGGAATGTGCAAATGAATAGAAATTAAGTTCCCGGGTTCACTCGAGAATTTCTTGAGAAGCACATGCAGATCTTGGCTAATAAGGGGGAATGGGAAGCTTTCATGGATACTTTAGACCTCACTATTTACGGGGTTGTCTTGTTCCCTAATTTAGACAACTACGTGAATTATGACGCTGTTGCTGTCTTCCTGGCTCGTAAGCACCGGCTCGAGAACCCTGTCACAGCTGTGTTAGCTAATGTGTATTGCACCATGGATTTCTGCCACACGCAAGGAGGAAAGTGGATCATTTGTTGTTTGCCTGTTTTGTATGTATGGCTCACATCTTATGCATTCCATCAGATATATAAAGCTGAGTGCCCAGTTTCTGATCTGAAATTGTGTCAGCTGGCCGTGAAAAGTGGGCGTGAATGGGCTAATCACCTAGTAAGCCTTACATCTGAAAAGGTCAGGTGGTACCCTCAATGGCTAGTGGTTGAGTCGGTCATTTACAGCTATGGAGATTACCTGAATGTTCCTCTCATGGGTACACAGGGCTGCATCAACTACAACCCTGTTATTGCAAAGCGTTAGTTGGCTTATCCTCTACTAGGGCCACCGAATGAAGAACTGCTCACTCCCTTCGTTTTGTAATATGCGAAAGGGAATTACACATCTGCTGTTTGGGACATAGCCAATGCATGGAAGAAGGTCCATAGAATGGGAAAAGAATTAGGAGCACGAAGCCATGCTGTAGGGGCTGAATACTTTGAATGGGTCTTAAACAGGGTTTCCATTGTAAAATTGCCCTTCAGAAGTCCTTCATACCAATCTGTGAATAATTTCCCTCCGCCACTCATTATGGAGGACAAAGCCACCATGGCTCTGAAGGCACAAATAGAAGAGTTGACAGCAAAGAATCAAAAGCTAGAGGAAGACCTTTTGAAAAGTCAACAAGAGTGTGCCCTTCAGAAGAAAGAGAATTCCGAAGGGAAGCATGCTATGGATGAAATGCGGAAGAAGAGGAAGATTGACAAAGACTACTGGACGAAACAAGACCAATGCCTTCGTGCAGCCAATTCACAATTGAAGATGAAAGGCCAACAGAGCAACGCCATCTTGGCCGAAAAGCAAGTCCTGAAAAACATGCTGGCACAATCCAAAGAGAAAGAAAAGGAGACCTTGGTGCAAAAAGAAATATTGCAAACCCAGGTCCACAAATTGGAGCAACAACTTAATGAAGTAATGAGGGCCTATGAGCAAGAAATACATGCTGAACAGAAGAAAGCCCTTGATGCTGAGCGACGCTGCCAAGAGGCCACGCGAGTTTTGGGGACTGAGTTAGCTCGACGGGATGAAGTCGTTCACTTATGGATGGACCATTTCGCCAAGTTGGCATACCTATCTGATGGAATCTTGGAAGATTTCCCCTCGATGTTGAAGCAGACCGAAGGCATGGTTAATCCTCTATCCACCCCAAAGGAGATATCGTCATTTTTGAACTATTGTCAAGAAAGACTTTGCAAAATGAGAGCCATGATTGCCCAAGCCAGGAATGGCTAAAATGTTGTAATCATATCTTTCAAATAACATTGTACCTCTATGGAAGAATGGAATGATGAACTAATTTGCCTTCATAATTGTTTCATGTTAATTTTCGCCTTACTGCTTTACCTAGTACCTTTGAACGCGACGTTCTGAGGAACGGTCGGGGAATACATGCCAAATTCAGAATCGCATCCTACGTACCTCGTTTGTTTTTCCTTTCTTCTTTTACCATAGTCTTTATCTGTTTTCTTTTACTTTCCTAATAAAATGTTGTGGTTCCCAGACATAACGGGTAGGCATCCTTACATGACTCGGTTAAGGAAGAAACTCATGGCTGAAGTAGAGCGAAAGAATGAGAGCCTCAGAGCCGAGATTAGTCAGCTAAAAGAACAGATGGCCGAGATGGCCAAGCTACTTGAAAGGAGAGTCACAGAGGGGGATTCTTCGGCCGGAATTGAAGACACTAGGCAACGGCCGCCCACCCCCCGACATACTCAGGGTCCTGCTGGAGGGCCAAGCGCGAACCCTACTGCGCCTCCCCTAGCAGTTCACATTAGGAAACCAAACCCTGATGACGCCCAGCAACCTATCTTTATAGATGCGGAAGGTAATGTCATACCTTTTCCGCAATACGGACTGCCACAGGGTTATTTCCCACCGCTTCAAGAAGAGCCTGATTATCAAGAGGCGATCCTTCATACGGCTCAGCCAAATGTCCCACCCGTCCGAGACCCTCAAACAATTCCGGTTCATACACAAGCCATTCATACACAAGCCCCGTAACAACAAGCTACCCAAGCAACCGCCAGACCATACACTTCTATACTGAATGCCAACCCGGTATATGTCCACCTGCCATCTGGAAATACCAGTCGACACGCCACAGCGGGTCCGAGTACCACTGCAGTTACCCAGGAAGGGAAGTTGGAATTCCTGGAGAGACGATTAAGGGAAATGGAAGGAGTCAACAGATTTGGGTTAGGCAGCGCAGCAGAACTCTGCCTAATCCCGGATATTGTTATACCTCCTAAATTCAAGATGCCGGAATTTGACAAATACCGGGGTTTAACTTGTCCCAAGAACCATCTCACCATGTATTGTCGAAAGATGGCTTCATATGCTTCAAATGACCCGCTGTTAATTCATTGTTTCCAGGACAACCTTGCTGGAGTTGCCCTGACATGGTATAACCACCTTGAACATTCTCGCATCCGATGTTGGGAGAATCTAGCAGATGCTTTCATGCAACAATACAAGTACAATCTGGACATGGCACCAGATAGGGTACAATTGCAGAACATGGTGAAGAAGGAAAATGAAATGTTCAAAGAGTACGCCCAGCGATGGCATGAAGTAGCGGCACAGGTTGACCCGCCTCTGTCCGAAAAAGAGGTGATTTCCACATTTATTGATACACTTCAATCACCCTTCTATGATAGAATGATTGGGAGCATTTCAGCATATTTCTTCGATATTGTCACTATCGGAGAAAGGATAGAAAATGGCCTACAGACTGGGAAGATCATTCGGGGTCCATCTGGGCCGGGGTAGCAAGAAAACCTATGCCTGGAGAGGGTAGGAGAAAAGAAAGGGAAACCAACTTGGTCTCCCATAACCAAGGAAGAAACCAGCCCAGGCCATTTACCCCCGTCACTTTTCCATCAGCATACCATAACGCACTGCAACCATATGTGGCTACAATCCCAAATCCAAACCCACCACACTTCCGACCACCCATTATGCGACCTCCTGCACCACCACAAACACCATACTAGACACCACAAATGAACCCGCCTAATCCAAACCCTAGAAGGCAAAATAATGACCGTGCCCAACCATAGTTTGACCCAATACCTATGACTTACACTGAGCTTCTCCCCTATCTCATTGAAAACACATTGGTGGTTACTTGCCCTCTAAAACCACTTCAACCACCTTACCCTTGGGGGTATGACCCGAACGCACAGTGTGACTACCACGCCGGTGCACCGGGGCATTCCACCGAGAATTGCTTGGCGTTGAAGTTCAAAGTACGAGACCTAATCAAGGCCGATTAGATAAGTTTCAGAGAAGGGAGCCCGAATATAACAACCAACCCTCTACCCAACCACGAGAGGCCAGGGGTCAATGCTATAGGGAGGAATGAAGAATGTATTTCCAGGGTTGACAATATCAGAATGCCTTTGAAGATAATACACTCCCATATGTTTGAAATGGGGTTGATAGAGGATACATGGGACGAAGAATATGAGGACGACCAGTCAGTGAAACGACAAAGCTTTCAGAAAACTCTTCAGGAGCTTATGGACAATCATACCATCGAAGTCTACAGACGTCACGGGAACGAGGTAAATATGATACAAGGGCAAACTGGGGTACGGACCCCGAAGCCCCTGGTCATATTCTACAATAAGAGTGCATCGGCAGCTCCAACTCCTGCTAAGACTGTCATCACCGTACAAGCACCCGCTCCGTTCCCTTTCAAAAGTTCCTATGCCGTGCCATGGAGGTGTGATACGGATGTGGTCGTCACCAATCCAGGGGCAGTCGACCCCGTACCATCCTCCTCTATTACAAATATCGCCGGAGTAGGAAGAATGACCCGGAGTTGGAGGATATATACGCCGCCTGAGCCCAAACAGGATAAAACTACCGGAGAGGTAAAGACCGGGAAAGAAGTAACTACTGGCGAGACCAAAAGGGCTGTGACCGAGGAAGAAACCCGGGAATTTCTCAAGTTCATCCGCCACAGCGAGTACCAAGTGCTAGACCAGTTGAATCATACTCCAGCTAAGATATCCTTGTTGTCCCTGTTAATGAATTCAGAACCACATCGGGACATATTAATGAAAGTTTTGAGCGAGGCCCATGTCAAGCATGACTTACCCGTTGACCAGTTCGGGGGCATAGTGGGACATATTGTTGCCAACAATTACTTAATCTTCACAGATGATGAAGAACCCACTGAAGGAATGGGGCACAACAAAGCCCTTCATATTTCTGTGAAGTGTCGGGATTATATCTTGGCAAAAGTACTTATGGATAATGGATCTTCTCTAAATGTGATGCCAAAATCCACATTGGCAAAACTACCCTTTGACGGGACATACATGAGACCTAGCTCCATGGTCGTGCGGGCTTTTGATGGAACTCACCGGGAGGTCATGGGGGAAATTGAATTGCCGATACAGGTTGGACCCTGTACCTTCCAAGTGCTCTTTCAGGTTATGGATATCACGCCAGCCTACAGTTGTTTGTTAGGGCGGCCGTGGATCCACTCAGCTGGGGTAGTCCCTTCCACACTGCATCAAAAGTTAACATTCATCATCGATAACAAGTTGGTGATTGTTTCCGGAGAGGAGGACCTTCTGGTTAGCAAACTCGTCTCTACCCCATACATTGAAGCCGCCGAGGAAGCCCTCAAGACTTCATTCCAGGCCTTAGAGATAGCCAATACGACAAGCATTGTGAAAACATCCTTCCCCAATATACCTCTAGTGGTGGCAAGAAACATGTTGCGGGATGGGTACAAGCCTGGAAAGGGATTAGGGCGCGAATTGGAAGGGAAAGCCCAACCAGTGCATCTCCCAGAAAACAAGAATAGATATGGCCTGGGGTACAAGCCCACTGCGGCAGATAGAAGAAGGGTCGAAGAAGAGAAAAGGGGAAGGAGGGAGGCCCGCCTTACTGGACAAGAATTCGACACCGCAAGAATCCCCGTCTGTGACCTCTATCAGAGCTTCAAGAGCGCCGGAATGATATACCCGGATCAGTTCGCCATGGTTGAAAGCGAGCCTAACCACAATGCGGAGTTGGTGTATGCTTGCCACCCGGATCGAGAACTGAGTAACTGGGAAGTCATGGAATTCCCTACAACCGTTAACGTTTTGTCAGAGTAATCACTGTTATTTCATAACTTGGTGGTCCCCTTGCTATGCCTAAGGCTTCGGGACCCATTTTGTAATAAGGGCAAAACTTGTTTATTTTAAAAAAATTAATAAACACATTCCAATTCTTATTACCTCATCTTTGTGCAATCTCTGTCTCTTAAACCTTTCGCTTGCTTGTTTCTCTTTTCATTTGTTATAATATAACCCAAATGCAGATCCAAAAATGATCCCCCTGAGAGCGACGAGAACTCGGTTTTGTTTCATGACTCTGATTATCCAAATGATTACGCCTATGAGGAAAGTGAGGAAGACTTTGGACCCTCGCCTGAATTGACAAGATTGTTGGAACAAGAGGATAAAGAGATTCGACCTCATCAAGAGGAAATCAAAACCATTAACCTGGGGAATGAAGGGGAAGATAAAATGGTCAAGCGGTAGGATGAATTGATTAAACTGCTCCGGGAATTTCGGGATGTGTTTGCTTGGTCATATCAGGATATGCCAAGGTTGGATAACAGCATCGTGGAACATAAGTTGCCTCTGAAACCAGAATGTCCACTAATCAAGCAAAAGCTATGGAGAATGAAGCCAGAAATGCTTCTCAAGATCAAGGAGGAGGTCAAGAAACAATTCGAGGCTGGCTTCTTAGCCGTAGCTAAATATCCACAATGGGTAGCCAACATAGTTCCTGTCCCAAAGAAGGATGGAAAAGTACGGATGTGTGTGGACTATCGAGATCTAAATAGAGCCAGCCCTAAAGATGACTTTCCTCTGCCGTAGATCAATGTTTTGGTCGATAACACAGCTCAGCACTCCATCTTCTCGTTCATGGATGGTTTCTCCGGGTACAATCAGATTAAAATGGCGCCAGAAGATATGGAAAAAACCATGTTTGTCACTCTGTGGGGCACTTTCTGTTACAAAGTAATGTCCTTCGGTTTGAAAAACGCTGGGGTAACCTATCAAAGAGCAATGGTCACTTTATTCCATGATATGATGCATAAGGAGATAGAAGTCTACGTGGATGATATCATTGCAAAATCTAGAATTGAGGAAGATCACGTCGGCGACCTGAGGAAGCTGTTTGAGCGGTTGAGGAAGTTTAAGCTCAGATTGAACCCTGCCAAGTACACGTTTGGCGCGAGGTCAGGAAAACTATTGGGTTTCATTGTAAGCAAGAAAGGAATCGAAGTAGATCCCAACAAGGTCAAGGTAATCCTAGAAATGCCACCTCCTTGTACAGAAAAAGAAGTTAGAGGATTCTTGGGAAGGTTAAACTACATTGCTCGGTTTATCTCACAGTTGACATCGACCTGCGAACCGATCTTCAAGCTACTCCGCAAGAACCAACCTGGACAATGGAATGAGGACTGCCAAACAGCCTTTGAGAAAATTAAGCAGTACCTACGAGAACCACCGATATTGGTACCACCAACCCCTGGGAGGCCACTGATCCTATATCTGACGGTACTAAATGAGTCCATGGGCTGCGTGTTAGGTCAGCATGATGAAACTGGGAAGAAGGAACATGCTATCTACTACCTGAGCAAGAAGTTCACTGATTAAGAGATGTGATACTCTGTTTTAGAATAGACTTATTGCGCATTAGCGTGGGTGGCGAAGCGCTTAAGGCAGTATATGTTGAGTCATACCACCTGGCTAGTTTCCAAGATGGATCCCATTAAGTACATCTTTGAAAAGCCAGCTCTGACCGGAAGGATTGCTCGATGGCAAGTGCTGTTAACCGAGTACGACATAACATATGTCACTCAGAAAGCCATAAAAGGGAGCGCTTTGGCCGACTACTTAGCCCATCAACCCATAAGTGACTACCAACCAATGCCATTCAACTTCCCGGATGAGGATATCCTGGCATTGTCTGATGAAGAAGGCGACAGTAAAGACAAGTGGATTTTAAGATTTGATGGAGCTTCTAATGCTTTGGGACACGGAATCGGAGCCATTTTGATTTCACCAAAAAAAGAGTTCATCCCTGTCTACGCCAGGCTATGTTTCGATTGTACCAACAATGTTGCTGAGTATGAGGCGTGTTCTCTGGGAATCCAAGCGACACTAGATGCGAAAATAAGGTCGTTAGAAGTCTACGGGGACTCCGCTCTGGTTATCCACCAGTTGAAAGGTGAATGGGAAACTAGGGATAACAAGTTGGTTCCCTATCACTCCCACATCAAAGAAATGATCAAGGACTTTGATGAGATCTCTTTCACCATGTTCTTCAGGAAGACAACCAAATGGCTGACGCTTTGGCCACCCTTGCTTCGATGTTCAAAGTAAGTAATGATTATGACATGCCTCTCATCGAGATATAGAATCGTCGTGAGCCCGCATACTGCCAAGTGGTTGAAGAAGAATTAGATGGAAAACCTTGGTACCACGACATTAAGAGGTATATCCAGAGTCAAGAATATCCCAACGATGCTACGGAGAATGATAAGAGAACCCTACGACGGCTTGCCATGGGTTTCTTCTTGAATGGTGATATGCTTTACAAAAGAAACCATGACTCTGTCCTCCTTCGCTGTGTTGACACCACTGAGGCAAACAAAATCATGAGAGATGTTCACGAAGGACCTTTTGGAACCCACTCTAATGGGCACGCCATGTCAAGAAAGATCTTGAGGGCCGGTTATTACTGGATGACCATGGAAACAGACTGCTTTGCCTATGCTCGGAGATGTCATAAGTGTCAAATATATGTTGATCATAGTCACACACCCCCATCATCTCTAAATGTTTTGTCAGCACCATGGCCTTTCTCGATGTGGGGCATGGATGTCATTGGTCCATTGAACCGAAAGCTTCAAATGGTGATCGTTTTATCTTGGTCGCCATCGATTATTTCACAAAATGGGTAGAGGCCGCTTCGTACACCAATGTGACAAAGAATGTCGTTGTCAAGTTCATCAAACAAGAATTGATATGCCAGTACGGTTTACCGAGCCAAATCATCACAGACAATGGTACAAATCTGAACAATAAAATGATGAAGGAGCTTTGCGAGAGCTTTAAAATCTCCCACCACAACTCCTCTCTGTACCGCCCAAAAATGAATGGAGCAGTCGAAGCGGCTAACAAAAATATTAAAAAGATAGTGCAAAAGATGGTGGTAACCTACAAAGACTGGAATGAAATGCTTCCCTTTGCTCTACACGTGTATCGTACCTCAGTCCGAACCTCAACTGGGGCAACCCCTTTCTCTTTGGTTTATGGCATGGAAGCAGTCCTACCTTTCGAAGTAGAGATCCCTTCCCTCCGAGTGATCATGGAAGCCAAACTGGTTGAAGCTGAATGGATCCAGGCTCGACATGACCAACTAAATCTGATTGATGGCAAAAGACTGACTACCCTCTGTCATGGTCAGTTGTATCAAAGGCGCATGAAACGAGCATTTGAAAAGAAGGTGCGACCCCGACAGTTCCAAGAAGGAGACTTGGTGCTCAAAAAGGTTTTGTCGATTCAGAAAGACAGCCGGGGCAAATGGACTCCTAGCTACGAAGGGCCTTACGTCGTGAAGAAAGCTTTTTCTGGAGGTGCTCTCATACTCACCAACATGGATGGGGAAGATTTACCGATGCCTATAAATGCGGATGTAGTGAAAAGATACTACGCGTAAAAAAAAGGGGGGCTCGCTAGGTTGAAAACCTGAAAAGGCGACCTAGGCAAAAGTTAGAGCGATTGGTTGAGCCGAAAACCCGAGAGGGCGGCTCAGACAAAATCACGGCTTGTAGATTCAACACTGCAACGTCAACTTTTCAAGTCGTAGACGAGGAGGTCAGTCTAGGGCATCAAAGCCATTGTCAAATCACGTCCTCGGAAGCAAAATCAGAGGATAAACAGGAAATCATGAGAAAAAACCAGAATCTCGTCGCTCTCAGGAAATCGATGGAGGATCTAAAAGGCCTTCCCTTTCACCCTTACCATCAATTCCTTGCACCTTGTCATATCATGTCTTTTGTATTGTTTTCATCACCTGTACATACCTGATGATCATAAATTAAATGTTTCCTTCTTCTTACATGTGTTTATGACTAAAATGAATAAACAAGTTTTGCCTTAAGAAAATTTTTGAATTTGAAAAATGACAAAAACACAAAGTTATGGGGAACAAAGTGTATGCCATTGCCGGATCTTACCTCAGATAAGCACAACCAACTCCGCTAGGCAACCTCAACGAAGTCAGAAGTGACAGTTATTTTGGCCATGAGTTACTTCAAAGCCAGTCGCCAAGAAAGTTCACCTGTAAGTTTTAAGTTGTTTCACGCTTCTCTGTTAAGGGGTGGCCAGGACCTATGACCCCAAGACGTGTAGTTGCCCAAAACTCTCCCCAGCAGACTCACCATTCATCCCCGAGGGGAACCCCGACTAAGTTTGCCTCCCTAGGGGAACCACAAAATGGACTCAGCTCCCCTAACTGGAGTACTTCCTAATCAGATTTGGGGAAGTTAGTTATCCTCAGTGAAATCACCTTTCCGACAAAACCATAGTGATCAAAGGCTAGCCACGCCTTCCTTCCCCAATAGGAGAACATTTTCCCCAATGGAGTTACCCTTATTAAAATATCCCGAACTGGGGCATCCCCCAGATTTTTCTTCTTCGGCAGACCTGCCATACATTCCCCAACGAACCCCAGTACACTTTTCTCAATCATTACCAGACCAAGCAAACCCATGGCACATTCCCAGTGGACCCCTAATTTCTCTTTCCGATTAAAGGACGGTACCCCAAATCGCCGAGTACTTCCCCCGGTGGAACCATGAAGGTTACCAGACAGATGCTAACCAAATCCTTCCCCAGTGGAACTACACTTCCCAAACAATTCAAACTGGGGCATCAACCCAGGTTCATTTCTTCTCGCTCAAGGGTCAGTCCCCTAAGGTTCCAAGGCAGATAGTTCAGACTGGGGCATCACCCCAGGTCTATTCTCTCAATCAAGGGGCAGTTCCTCAACAACCTTCAGTCATGACAAACTGGGGCATCACCCTAGATCTATTCTCTTTCAATCAAGGGGCAGTTCCCCAAGGTTCCTTCAAATCATGTCAAACTGGGGCATCACCCCGGGTTTATTCTCTTTCAGTCAAGGGGCAGTTCCCCCCAAGATTTCTCCAAATCATGTCAAACTGGGGCATCACCCCAGGTCTATTCTCTCAATCAAGGGGCACTTCCCCAACAACCTTTAGTCATGTCAAACCGGGGCATCCCCCAGGCATTCTCTTTCATTCAAGGGGCAGTTCCCCAAGAACCTTCAGTCATGTCAAACCGGGGCATCACCTCGAGCCTTTGGGCCCAGGTTAATCAGGATATGACGTCCTGTTAATCCTCAGATACCCCAATCTTTACCTTTCCTGTCAACCGAGGGTCAACCCCAACTTTTACATTTCCTGTCAACCGAGGGTCAACCCCAACTTTTACATTTCCTGTCAACCGAGGGTCAACCCCAACTTTTACATTTCCTGTCAACTGGGGATCAACCCTAACTTTTACGTTTCCTGTCAACCGAGGGTCAACCCCAACTTTTACGTTTCCTGTCAACCGAGGGTCAACCCCAATCTTTACATTTCCTATCCACCGAGGGCCAACCCCAACTTTTGGATTTTCTGGCAACCGAGGGTCAACCCCAACTTTTACATTTCCTATCAATCGAGGGTCAACCCCAACTTTTACATTTCCTGTCAACCGAGGGTCAACCCCAATATTTTCCTGTCGACCAAGGGTCAACCCCAGTCTTTTCATCTCTGATCAATTGAGAATCAACCCCCAATTCTCTCACCTCCTGTTAACGGAAAGACAATCTTTTCGCTTCATGTCATCCAAAGGATACTTCCCAGTTGACCACTTCTTGTTTAAACTGATACACCGCTCCTTTCCATTTTTCCAGATTTTAAAAAAAAACAAAAAAAACAAAAAAAATAAAAAAAAATAAAAAAAAATAAAAAAAAGAGAGAGACAGATGTGGAAAATACTCGTCTTTAAAGAGGAAAAGGTCACAACGACTCGTGATTGCCAACCAATCAAGAGGTCCCACTGACCCCTACATCGGTGTTCATATCTTTACTTCCTTTTCACTTCAAAAACACAGAAGCTTTGTGTTTCTTTTATGAAAAAGAAGTAAAGAGGGGCATCTGTGAACACCTTTTTTGGTCCGACCCAAGTGAAAAGGATTCTAAAAAAAAAAACTGACTCGAAAATGATCATTTCCGAGTAAGATGACTCGGAATAATCATTTCCGAGTAAAGAGTCCCCGAGTGAGACGTAGCCGGGTGCTATTCCAAGTGGACTTCAAGAAATTTCCAAAAAAAAAACGAAGGAAAGGCTTCAAAGAAAAGGCTCGGGGAAGGACATTCCGAGCGAAGTGGGACTGTTATGAGTAAGTATCCCTCAATTGGAGGTGAATCCGAGAGGAAGCTCCCCGACTGCAACTAATCCGAGTGAAGGATTGCTGATTGAAGCGAATCAGGTTGGGGAACAACTACTTCTGGATAAAATTGCCTCCGAGTGGAAGACTCCCGAGTGAATTAATTCCGAGTGGAAGAAACTCTGAACCTCAGAAGAACAATTGTCAGGCAAGGCATTTTCGAGTAGTGTGCCTCTTCAAACAAAGAAAGATCCGACCAGGAATGAATCACTTTCGGCCAGATTCTCAAGTTTCATACTAAGCCCGAGTGAAGATTCCAAGGAAAGCACATCCGAGTGAGTTGAGGCAGAGAGCTGTATTTTCGAACAAAGCAAGGCTCAGACCTGGGAAGAATTTCTATCAGTCAGATTCTCAAAACCCAAATTATGATTGAAAAGAAGGTCGGCTCCGAGTAAATATATCCGGGTGGCCAGATTCTCAAGTTCCAAGTCCTGAGTAAGAAGAGAGTCGGTTTCCGAGTGATTGCACCCGAAGGATTAAAGCTGAGTTCTGAATTCTGATTGAAAATAAGGCCAACTCCGAATGAATAAATCCAAAGAGTTGATTGATGATTGAAGCTGTTCCGAGTGAAAACAAGGTCGACTCCGAATGAATCCGAAGGGTTGATTGTCAATCCAAATTCTGATTGAAAAGAAAGCCGGATTCCTATTAAATTACTCCTGAATGAACACATCCGAGTAGGCCATCACCACAAGGAACGGGATACTTGGGACGAGACTTCCCGTTCATCCCCTTCCCGTTTCTAACCCCGTATTTTGATTAAAGGATGACTAATTTAGACGCGACGTCTTGTTAGTATCCTTCCCTTTTCCTGTTTTATACCAAAGCCAAGGTTAATTTGGACGTGACGTCCTGTTGACCTACACGCGATGTCTGTTCAGTTTGTTCCTTTTGTTTTTACACAAAGTACAACAATAAAAGGGGAGAAATATAACATCTTTTGTAAGGCTATTTATGTTGTGCATTTTCAATCTTGGTACTATTTTTGACAGGCGATGTAGGGTGCTGATACCTTCCCTACTCGTAACCGACTCCCGAACTTGAATCTCATTTTTTAAACCAGTGCTTTATTGAACTTAGTTTTTTCCCAATGTTTTTCCTATGGATAAAAATGTTGGTGGCGACTCCCTGTTTTCTTTTCGAAAGGATTTCGAAACTCGTTTTATTTCGAGAGGGTCGGCCGCACCGTCGCGATCCAGGTCACGACACTCTCCATGAAGACGGAGATATAGCAGATGAATTCATTGATGAGGTATCATCAGAGAAGCTAGCAGCTCTTGCAGTAGATCATTAGAAGACAGCGACCAGGTTTAAACTGAAGTGTAGTACTAGGCTAATCAAAGTGAAGTAACAGATCCTATTGGATGGGAAAATTCAGCAGGTTGTGGAACTTCAGGGCAAGGTATTTGACTCATAGTTTCATGTTCAATGAAATCTACAAAGAACTAAACCTGTTAAAACCCAAAAGTAATTAAATTTTTATTGATTTTGACTTAATTTGACCAGACTTCTTTAAATCCCCACTTAATATTGATTTTTTGTTTTGCATTGGACTAACCCAAACTACAAAAACATCTCATGAAGTACTCATAACATCAACATCAGATTGTTATTACACGAAACATGTAGCCAACAAAAATATCACAAAAATGGGATAAACCCTCTGTACTACTTAGGTGTCTATGTACCACTTCACCCAAGAAAGGGAAATAAAGTGGGCCCGGTGTCCAAATACCCTCATGTAACGTACTAATACGCGGGCCTAGATGGGAGAAGGGCACACGCACTTTGTTGTATGCATATGAATATAATTGGCAGGGTGTTCATGTAATTGAAGAGGGTATTGTATATCATTAACCTTATGCATATGAATAATAAAGAAAAAAAGAGATGACCAATTATAATGAAAACAAAGTATATAAAAAAACAAGAAACAGAGTATCAAAACGGCAGGTCCATTGCAATTAATATAACACATAAAACAAAGAGATCAAATCTTGAACACGCAGTACGTAAAACACTAAACAACGTATAAAAAATATATATTGTAATTACAAATTAAAAAATTACAGTTCAGATGGTATTTAATGCAGAGGATGATGAAACATCCTGATCTTCCAGTTCGTTGATCAATTTGCTGTTCTCTGCCCTGTAACACTCAACCAACTCAATATAATGGTTGACTGCCTTTTTCATCCAAACATTTTCCTTCTTTAGGGCTGCAGTTCATGTTCGAGTTCCTCGTTACATTTGACCAATGAGGGAACCATGTCGACATTTACTGGCCTAGTCTTCTTGATGATGTTAAACAGGGTTTCTTTTGCCCTAACCATGGCTACATACCCACCTTCCTTTTGCTTCAACTTGAGTTTGGTCACAGCCTTTCCAATTTTGTGTGCCTTAGTCTCCTGTCTCAATTTTTCCATATCTTCTTCTTTTTTGGCGTCCCTCACCATTAACTCGTGTTCAACCCGGTCAAAGACATCCATCTCGTACGCACTGTGTAGTACCATAATGAGTTCGGATGTTGTCATTGATTCGTAGTCGGGTTCGGCAGAATTAGAGTTTGATATCCGATGTCAAAGAAAGTGTTAAGATTAATGAAACGTTGGAGGGTCTGGTTAGGAACACGAATATAGTGTTTGGGATGTCAAAAGGTTTGAGGGTTTGGTTACAGAGAGAAGGAAAATGCTTCAGGCAGTAAGAGAATGTGATATTTAATAGTTTCTTTCTCTCTGTAACCAGACCCTCAAACCTTTTGGCATCCCAAACACTGTATTTGTTTTCCTAACCAGACCTTCTAATGTTTCATCAATGTTAACACTTTCTTCGACATCGGATGACAAACTCTAACTCCGTCGGACCCGACTATGAATCAATGACGACATTCGAATTCATTATGGTACTGCACAGTGCGTACGAGATGGACGTCTTCGACCGGGTTAAACATGAGTTACTAGCGAGGGACGCCAAAAAAGAAGAAGAGATGGAGCAACTGAGACAGGAGACTGAGACACACAAGATTGGAAAGGCTGTGGCCGAACTCAAGTTAAAGCAAAAGGAAGATGGGTATGCAGCCATGGTTAGGGCAAAAGAAACCCTGTTGAACATCATTAAGAAGTCTGGGGCGGTAGATGTCGACATGGTTCCCTCGTTGGTCAAACGCAACGAGGAACTCAAACATGAACATGCAGTTCTAAAGAAGGAAAATGTTTGGATGAAAAAGATAGTCAACCATTATACTGAGTTAGTTGAGTATTACAGGGCGGAGAATAGCTGATTGATCGACGGACTGGAAGATCAGGATGTTTTATCATCCTCTACATCAAATACCATCTGAACTGTATTTTTTTTATTTTGTAATTATAATGTATTTTTTTATATGTTGTTTTATGTACTACGTGTTCAAGATTCGATCTCTCTATTTTATGTGTTATATTAATAGCAATAGACCTGGTGTTTTGATACTCTGTCTCTTATTTTTTATACTTTTCTCATTATAATTGGTCATCTCTTTTTTTCTTTGTTATTCATATGCATAAGGGTGATGACATGCAATATCCCATTCAACTGCATGAACACCCTGCCAATTATATTCATATGCATACAACAAAGTGCATATGCCTTTCTCCCAGCTAGGCCCACGCGTTAGTACGTTGCAGGAGGGTATTTGGACGCTGAGCCCACTCTACTTCCCTCTCTTGGGTGAAGCGGTTCATACACACCCAAGTAGTGCAGGGGCGGTGACATTTTTTATGGATACATGTTTCGTGTAATAACAATTTGATGCTGATGTAATGAGTACTTTATGAGATGTTTTTATAGTTTGGGTCAGTCCAATGCAAAATAAAAAGTAAATATTTAAAGAAGTCTGGTCAAATTAAGTTAAAATCAATAAAAATTTAATTACTTTTAGGTTTTTACAGGTTTAGTTCTTTTTAGATTTCATTGAACATGAGCTAAAAAAGGAAGGAATTTTATTGATTTGGGTTGGATTAGCCCATGTTGCGACCGGGGTCCCGGCGCACTACACGGACTGGTTAAAGACAAATAAAAGAAAATTGAAACTGCATTCCTAAAGAAAATAAAGGGTTCAAGGAGTCGCCACTAATATTTATTAAGGAAAATATTAGGAAAACCTTTAAACAACACTGAGTTTTTTTAAAAAATAAATAAATAATAAAAAATGAGATTCTGTTTAGTCCGGGAGTCGAATTACAGGAGGGGAAGGTATTAGCACCCCACACTATCCGTCAAAAAAACGGTTACCCAAATTGATCATGCATAATTTCTTCAAAAAAAATATGATTATTAAATATTTCATCATTCATAAAAAAGAAAACAACAATGATAAATAATATACATAATAATAAAAAATATATATAAATAAGAATAAAACAAAATTAATAATAAAACATATCTCCTAAATTTTCATTGTTTTTTAGTTCTAAGAAAATAAACAAACAAATGATTAAAAGACCATAAAATTAAAAAAAAACAATAAGACATCTTGTCTTAATTATTTTCTAGTAAAAAAAAGTCCATTGATTTTATTGAGAAATATATGGTTCATAAAAAAAATAAATGAAAGAGTAAAAAAACATAAACATAAGAAAGGAAAAAAATAGAATTAAATACACCAACATAAAAATAAAGAAATATATCACTTAATTAATTAAAATTGACAAATGAACCTTATTTAATTATTTTAAAAAAATAAATTAAAAAATAAGATTAATAAGATGTCTCATCTAAATTAATCTCATTTTAAATTTAAGATAAAGATAGATGAATAAATAACACACTATTTATTAGTCTTTTTCTATCATTTTTTATGATAATGATTTTTCTTAATTATCAAAAGGTTACTAAGAGAAAATAATAGGAAATCATGACAATAATAAAATAAATAAATAAAAATAAATAGGTAGAAAAATGAATACATAAAAATAAAAGTTAGAAAAATAATTACATAAAAATAAGGGGGCAGAAAAATAAATATATAAAAATAAAAGGGTGGAAAAATAAATACATAAAATAAAGGGGCAGAAAAATAAATACATAAAAATAAAGGGGCAGGAAAGTAAATACATAAAAATGAAGGGTAGAAAAATAAATACACAAAAATAAAGGGGCAGACAAGTAAATACATAAAAGTAAAGGGGTGGAAAAGTAAATATGTAAAAATAGAGGGGTAGAAAAATGAATACATAAAAATAAAAGGGCAAATAAATAAATAAATAAAAATAAAAGGGTAGAAAAGTAAATACATAAAAATAAAAGGGTAGAAAATAAATAAATAAAAATAAAGGGGTAGAAAAGTAAATACATAAAAATAGAGGCAGAAAAATAAATAAATAAAAATAAAGGGGTAGAAAAGTAAATACATAAAAATAAAGGGGCAAATAAATAAATAAATAATACAAAAATAAATAAATAGACTAATAATTGCAGAAATATAAAGTTCGGATAAATAAAGTACAAAAAAATAAATTAACATAAATAAAAGTCCATAAAAGTAAATAAAGAAAAATAAAAGTATAGAAAAGTAAATAAATATGAATAAAAGTACAAATAAATAAATAAATAAAGACAAAAATACAGAAAAATAAATAAACAGATAAATAACTGCAGAAAGATAAAGTGTGGAAAAATAAAGTGCAGGAATATAAATAAAGAAAAAATAAAAGTGCAGAAAAATAAATAACAATTAAATAAAGACAAATAAATAAAGATAAATAAATATTCTTTTATTAATAAAAAATACCTTAGTATAAAAATAATGAAAGATGAATCAGAACGGAAGTCGAGAAGTCAATTCTGTGTAGATTTCCTTTGCTTTTGACTTCGTTTGAATTCGATTCAAGGGTGTTTGGACACCGGTTACAACACTTGGATAGTATTTTGGCTCACTAAAACTCACATACTAAGACATACTAGAATGATGCACTTATTTTCCTAACAATAATTACATAACATAATTTTAGGAAACAAAAACATCTAAGAAATCTCTCAAAAATTTAACACTTTTCCCCCTTTTTTTTCTTCTTCCTCCCCCAAATACCTCAACATCATTTTCTATTTATAGAAGAAAATTAGCCTTGGATTCCTCATAAAATGACATCACTTTCCTACTTTTCCAATTTGTCCAAATTTGATGTCAATTTTCCCAATTTTCTCCAATTATCCAACCAACTGGGTCCCGCCTCCAAAATCCACTGAAAACACATTACTTTTTTCTTTTTTTTTATAAAATCTGATTTTTGTTTTGTTTTTTTGGCCAATTTTTGACTTTTTTTGGACCCTTTTTTTTTGCCCATGTTTTTCAGATTCTTTTTGGGCCTTTTTTTTAAATCTGATTTCATTTTTTTTGAATTTTTTTTGGCCTCTTTTTTTAAAAAAAATAAAAAAAATAATTTTTTTTCTAATTTTTTTGGAGTTTTTTTTTTTGAATTCTGTTTTTTTATTTTTGTTTTTTTTGAATTTTTTTTGGTTTTTTTGGCCATTTTTTTCTTAGGCCTTTTTTTCTTGACTTTTTTTCCTTTTTAATATATATTTATATTTTGCCGGATAAAAATAGGTGTCTACAGCTGCCCCTCTTTACTTCTTTTCATGAAAGAATATGAGATCTATTCATATGTGAAAAGAAAGTAAAGACGTGAGCACCACTAAGAATTTAGGAATATTTGACAGCTTTTGACTAGAAGTAAACAACCAAATGATGTTGTTCTAATATTTGTCCTTGAAAACAAATAGTCTAAGGAGAAGCATCTGAGGCTTGGAAGGAAAATAAACGTCACGGGGGAGTTGTTCCCAACGTTTCGACTAGACGACATAACCTAGGAATTAGGACTTGAAGCTATGAAAGAAAGTAAATGATATATGGGGTTGCCTTGACATTTTGAGCAGCCTAAGAATAGGTATCTGAGGCTTTGACACAAAATAGATGACCGGGGGATGTCCCTGACTGAATTTGATTGAAGTAGCCTAGGGAAGGATACTTGAGGCTTTAACATGAAATAAATGACTGGGGGGATGCCCTTGACTGATTTTGATTGAAATAGCCTAGGGAAGGATACCTGAGGCTTGGACATGAAAATAAATGACTGGGGGGATGCCCCTGACTGATTTTGATTGAGATAGCCTAGGGAAGAATACATGAGGCTTTGACATGAAATAAATGACTAGGGGATGCCTCTGACTGATTTTGGTTGAAATACCCTAGGGAAGAATACTTGAGGCTTTGACATGAAATAAATGACGGGGGAATGCCCCTAACTGATTTTGGTTGAAATAGCCTAGGGAAGAATACCTGAGGCTTTGACATGAAATAAATGACTAGGGGGATGCCCCTGACTGGTTTTGGTTGAAATAGCCTAGGGAAGAATACCTAAGGCTTTGACATGAAATAAATGACTAGGGGGATGCCTCTGACTGGTTTTGGTTGGACGACATAGCTTAGGAATGGGTACCTGAAGCTTTTGAAGAAAAATAAATGAATGGGGGGATGCCCCTGACATGGTTTGAGTAGCCTAGGGATGGATACCTAAGACTTGGACATGAAATAAATGACTAAGGGGATGCCTTGACTGGTTTGACTGGACGACATAGCTTAGGAATGGGTACCTGAAGCTTTTGAAGAAAAATAAATGACTGGGGGAATGCCCCTGACTGATTTTAATTAAAATAGCCTAGGGAAGGATACCTAAGGCTTTAACATAAAGCAAGACTTAAGGGAAAATATCTCTGCCACTGTGACTTACAGTGGAGGATAAGATTTCTTGACATTTGCAAAAGGAAATTAAATTATATAAAACATGAGATTTATACTCAAGAAGAATCTGTTTGAGGTTGGGACTTTTGAAAGACTGAGATTTAAAAGAAACTGACTTTTTGGTCATATGACTTTACTGAAGGTTCCGAGTGAATACAAGGATTCCCTTTCATACACTAGTAAATCACCTTTACTGGGGTTAGGTGATGGACTGAAACTGTTGATCTTGACTTTTCATGGGAACATTTGTCCTTGTTGTAACCTCAATCCTGCATAGAAGAAATAGTCAAGTGGAAAACCAAAGATTAATGATCTCGTATCCCTAGGTGACATCTGCGATCTCCATAGGAATCCATATGACTCATGGCAGAGCGAAATATCTTCAACTAACAACTATTGTATACTTAAGGAGTATGAAATTTCCCAAGATCAAAGTCACTTTGATCCATTTATTATTATTTCATTTATTTTGTTTGAAAATATTTCCCATTGTGAACACCTATTTTTGTCCGGTGATATATATTAAAAAGAAAAAAAAAAGAAAAAAAAAGAAGAAAAAAAGAGTTTTTTTTGTCCTAGAGTCCGGAGTCAATGTTGACTGCATTAACCGGGGTCCTAGCATGGTTTCATGACCGGTGTTACCTCATTAGTTCTAAGCTCGTACAGCCTTAGTGGAGTACGGTATTTTACACCTCAGTTCGAAGGGAATCCGAGGTTCTTCAAGTTAAAAGTGATGTGTTAATCCGTACTTGAACTTCAAGACACACCGGAGGTACACCTGCAGGAGATTCCCCAATGCTTAATATTTAACCGAGATGAAGAGAAATGTCTATAGTTGACCAATGATTTCAGACCCCGGTTATGACTTACCAGTTCTCGTTGGTGACGCGGTACAGTGCTTAGAACCCCGCCCAGTCCAGATTGCCACCCTGGATCATATTAAAAAAAAATAATATTAAAAATTGCATAGTGACCGTTGGAATAGTAACCCTTCCCCATCTCTATAAATACCCAATCCCTCTTCATTTCCTACCACACCTCTCATTTCATCAATTCTCTTCATTTCTCTCAAGCAATGGCTGATGGATGCCGAAGCCAAGAGGAAAGAATAAGGGAGGGAAGACGATGTTTTGTGACTACCTTTTTACTCCTTATAGTGTGGGTAGTAATTTATATTTATTGGATATTTTATATATTTCCATATATGTAATAAATAATTTATGTTTCCATTTGTACCTTTAAATAAAAGGCCCAAAAAAAAATCAGAAAAATAAACAAAAAAAAACAAAAACAAAAACAAAAAAAATAAAAAATAAAAAATAAAAAAAATAAAAAAAAATAAAAAACGAAAATAAAAAAAATAAAAAAAAATAAAAAGGACCAAAAAAAAAGAAAAGAAAAAGAAAAAAAAGAGAAAAAAAAGGGCCCAAACAAAAAAAAACAAAACAAAAAAAAACTAAAAAAAAAGCCCAAAAAAACAAAAAAAAAGAAATAGGCCCAAAAAAAAAAGTCCAAAAAAAAAGGTTTAAAAAAACGAAAATTAAAAAAAAAGAAAAAGAAAAAGAAAAAGGGGTTACGGTGGTTTTTAGTGGTGGGCCCCGGTTTGGTTGGATAATTGGAGAAAATTAGGGAAATTGACATGGAATTTGGACAAATTGGAAAAGTAAGAAAGTGATGTCTTTTAGGGAGGATCCAATGCCAATTTCCTTCTATAAATAGAAGGTGATATTGAGGCATTTTGGGGGAAGAAGAAGAAAATAGGGAAAAGAGTGCTAAATTTTTGTTAGAATTTTTAGAAGTTTTGGTTCTCAAAAATTTCTTTGTGTAATCTTAGTTAGGAAAATGAGTGCACCACTCTAGTTTGTCTTAGTATGTGAGTTTTTGTGAGCTAAAATACTGTCCAAGTGTTGTAACCGGTATCCAAATACCTTCAAATCAAGTCCAAACAAAGCCAAAAGCAAAGGAAATCCACACAAAATTGATTTCCCGACTTCCGTTCTAATTTCTCTGTAATTGATCTTGTACCAAGGTATTTTTTATTAATACAAAGTTGTTTATTTATATTTATTTATTCGTCTTTATTTAATTGTTATTTATTTTTCTGCACTTTTATTTTTCTTTGTTTATATTCAAGCACTTTATTTTCCTGCACTTTATTTTTTTTGTAGTTATTTATCTGTTTATTTATTGTTTATGCATCTCCATCTTTATTTATTTGTTTGTACCTTTATTTTTCTTTATTTATTATTTTTTTTACACTTTTATTTCTCTTTATTTACTTTTCTGCACTTTTATTATTGTTAATTTATTTTTCTGCACTTTATTTATCCGCACTTTATATTTCTGCAATTATTAGTTTATTTATTTTTTTTCTTTTTTTTATTTTTTACATTTTTATCTTTATTTATTTATTTTTATGCCCTTTTATTTTATTTATTTACTTTCTTGTCTCTTTATTTTTGTTATTTATATTTCTGCCTCTTTATTTTCATGTATTTACTTTTCTGCTCTTTTATTTTTATTATTTACTTTTCTGCCCCTTTATTTTCATGTATTTATTTTTTTTGCCCCTTTATTTTTGTTATTTATATTTCTGCCCCTTTATTTTCATGTATTTACTTTCATGCCCCTTTATTTTTGTTATTTACTTTTCTGTCCCTTTATTTTCATGTATTTACTTTCATGCCCCTTTATTTTTGTTATTTACATTTCCGCCCCTTTATTTTTTATGTATTTACTTTCCTGCCCCTTTATTTTTTGTTATTTACTTTTCTGCCCCTTTATTTTTGTTATTTACTCTTCTGTCTTTTTTTGTTATTTACTTTCTTGCCCCTTTATTTTTGTTATTTACCTTTCTGCTCCTTTATTTTTTTTATTATTTATTTTTCTGCCCCTTTATTTTATGTATTTATTTTTCCACTCTTTTATTTTTAATGTATTCATTGTTATGTCTATTTATTTTTATTTTTATTTTTATTTTTTTAATATTTTTGAACTTTTATTTATTTTTGTACCTTTATTTTTATATTTTATTTTTATTATTTATTCTCTGTACTTTTATTTTTAGTTATTTATCTTTTATTTATTTATTTATTTATTTATTTATTTTTCTACACTTTCTATTTATTTATTTACGTTTAACCATTTTAATAGTTTATAAGTATGTATATATATGTATACATAATTATCTTTTTTTTTATTATAGTCATGATTTCCTATTATTTTCTCTTAGTAATCTTTTAATAATTAAGAAAAAATCACTTGCATAAAAAATAAAAGAATAATAAAAAAGGTCAAGACTAATAAATAGTGTGTTATTTATTCATTCATTTTTTTTAAAATTTAAGATGAGATTAATTTAGATAAGACATCTTATTAATCTTATTTTTTCTAAAAGATAATTAAATAATATTCCTTGTCAATTTTAATTAATTAAGTGTATTATATTTCTTTATCTTCATGTTGATGTGTTTAATTCTATTTTTTTTCTCTTATTTTTATTTATTTATTTATTTATTTGTTTTAAACTTTATATTTCTCAATAAAAATCAAATTTTTTTTACTAGAAAATAAGTAAGACAAGATGTCTTATTGTTTTTTTTATCCTTTTATTTTTATGGTCTTTTAATCATTTGTTTATTTATTTTTTTTAGAACTAAAAAATAACAAACTTAGGGGATGTATTCTTTTACTATCTTTGTTTTATTCATATTTATATATTTTTTTATTGTGTATATTATTTATGATTGTTTTATGAAGGATGAAATATTTGATAATCATTTTTTAAATTACGCATGATCAATTTGGGTAACCGTTTTTTACGGACAGTGTGGGGTGCTAATACCTTCCCTACCTGTAATTTGACTCCCGGACTAAACAGAATCTCATTTTTTTTAAAAAAAAAAAAACCAGTGTTATTTAAAGGTTTTCCTAATATTTTCCTTAATAAATATTGGTGGCGACTCCTTGAACCCTTTATTTTTTAGGCTTCTCAAGAGCCTCACTTCAATGCAGTTTCAATTTTCTTTTATTTGTCTTTAACCAGTCCGCGTCGCGCGCCGGGACCCCGGTCGCGACACCCATCAATTAAATGATCCAGCAAAATGCCCATAAAGGAAAAAAATATTACGAGATTATGACAAAAACAATTGTTAACACAAAATGTTATTTGGTGGAATTCTATACATATTTTACAAGTTTCACATCATGACTCAAATTTACAAAGGGCATCAGTATCTGCTTTGACATGTGTATTACTCCTGAAATTTGGATTCCCTTTATCAGGTATAATACTTCTTAACAGCATCTGAATTCACTGGGAAATGTAAGTCATCACCATCCATATTGGTCAAAATCAGAGCTCCTCCTAAAAAGGCCTTCTTGACTATGAATGGTCCCTCGTAGTTGGGCCTCTATTTTCCCCGATTATCAGCCTGATTTGGTAAAATCTTCTTCAAGACTAGTTCTCCTTGAAACTGACGAGGGCGTACTTTCTTCTCAAATGCTTTCTTCATACGTCTCTGGTATAATTGCCCGTGACAAAGAGCACTTAACCTTTTTCCTTCTATCAAGTTTAATTGGTCATACCGGGATTGTATCCACTCGGCCTCCTCCAACTTGGCATCCATGATCACTTTCAAGGACAGGATTTCCACTTTGATTGGTAGTACCGCCTCCATCCCATACACCAAAGAAAATAGTGTTGCCCCTGTCGAAGTTCGAACAGAAGTGCGGTATCCATGTAAAGCAAAAAGAAGTAATTCACTCCAGTCCTTGTAGGTTTCAACCATCTTCTGAATGATCTTCTTTATATTCTTGTTTGCAGCTTCAACTGCTCCGTTCATCTTTGGCCTGTATGGCGATGAATTAAGGTGCTTGATTTTGAAATCTTCACAAAGCTCCTTCACCATTTTATTGTTTAAGTTTGTCCATTATCAGTTATGATTTGACTTGGAAAACCATATCTACATATCAATTCTTTCTTGACAAACTTGACTACCACATTTTTGGTTACATTGGCATAAGAAGCTGCTTCCCCCCACTTTGTGAAGTAGTCAATGGCGACTAAAATAAACCAATGCCCATTTGATGCTTTTGGTTCAATGGGACCAATAACATCGATGCCCCACATTACAAAAGGCCAGGGGGCTGCTAGGACATTGAGGGATGATGAAGGTGCATGGATATTATATACATATGTTTGACATTTATGGCATTTCCTGACATAGTTGGAACAGTTTGTTTCCATAGTCATCTAGTAATATCCAGCCCTCAATATTTTCCTTGCCATTGAGTGCCCGTTTACATGAGTTCCAAAAGATCCTTCATGAACACTCCTTATAATTTCATTAGCTTCTGTGGCATCAACACATCTGAGGAGGACTAAATCATGATTTCTTTTATACAGTACATCCCCATTCAGAAAGAACCCCATAGCCAAACGTCTTAGAGTTCTCTTATCATTTTTAGAAGCATCTAAAGGATACTCTTGATTTTGAATGTATCTTTTGATATCATAAAACCAAGGCTTTCTATCCGGTTCATCTTCAACCACATGACAATAAGCAGGTCTGGAACGTCTTTCTACCTCAATATGGGGGATATCACATTCTCTGCTCACGTTGAACATGGAAGCCAACGTAGCCAAAACATCAGCCAACTAGTTATCATCCCGAGGAATATGGTGGAAAGAGACTCCATCAAACCCTTTGATTAGTTCCATGATATGAGCTTGATAAGGAACCAATTTACTATCCCTAGTATCTCATTCTTCTTTCAACTGGTGAATCAATAAAGCAAAATCTCCATATACTTGTAGAGATTTCACCTTTGCTTCAAGTGCTACCTGAATTCACAAAACACAAGCTTCATATTCTACAATATTGTTGGTGCAATCAAAGCAGATTCTAGCAGTGAATGTGAAAAATTTATCATCAGGTGAGATTAGAATGGCTCCAATCCCATGCCCCAGTGCATTTGATGCCCCGTCGAACATCAAAATCCAGGTCTCCTTTGAAAACTTTTTCTCTTCTAACAACATCATGATGTCCTCATCAGGGAATTCAAATGACATAGGTTGGTAATCAGTCAAGGGATGGTGCGCCAAATGATCAGCCAATGCACTCCCTCTTACAGCCTTCTGGGTGACATGAATGATATCATACTCAGTCAAAAGAACCTACCAACGAGCTATTCTTCCCGTCAAAGCCGGTTTTTCAAAGATGTACTTAATTGGGTCCATCTTAGATATCAACCTAGTAGTATAAGATAACATGTATTGCCTTAGGCGACGAGCAGCCCATGCTAATGCACAACAAGTTCGTTCTATAGTGGAATATTATGTTTCACACTCAGTGAACTTTTTGCTCAAATAGTAAATAGCATGCTCTTTTCTCCCAGACTCATCATGTTGCCCTAGTACAGAACCCATAGATTCATCTATCACTGTCAAATACAATAGGGGTGGACTTCCTGGTGTTGAAGGAACCAAGATTGGTGGGGATTGTAAGTATTGCTTTATTCAAAGGCCTCTTAGCAGTCATCATTCCATTGTGATGGTTGATTTTTATGAAGCAACTTAAAGATTGGATTACATACAGTTGTTAGTTAAGAAATGAAACGAGCTATGTAATTCAACCTTCCAAGAAATCCTCGTACTTCTTTTTCAGTGCTAGGAGCAGGCATTTTCATGATTACCTTTACTTTATCAGGGTCTACTTTAATCCCTCTTTCATTGACTATGAATCCGAGTAACCTTCTAGATTTAGCACTAAAAGTGCATTTAGCAGGATTCAATCTGAGCTTGAACTTTCTAAGACATTCAAAAAGCTTTCTTAAGTCCTTGATGTGGCCATCTACTGTTTTAGATTTAGCAATTATGTCATCCACATAAACTTCTATCTCTTTATGCATCATGTCATGAAACAAGGTTACCATAGCTCTTTGATATGTTGCCCCAGCATTCTTCAGACCAAAGGACATCACTTTATAACAAAAAGTTCCCTACAAAATGATAAATGTTGTTTTCTCCATGTCCTTGGGTGCCATCTTAATCTGATTATATCCAGAAAATCCATCCATGAATGAGAAGATGGAGTGCTAAGCTGTTGTCGACCAGAATGTCAATATGTGGTAGTGAGAAATCATCTTTGGGGCTAGCCCTATTCAGATCTTGATAGTCTACACACATTCGTACTTTCCCATCTTTCTTAGGAACTGGGACAATGTTGGCTATCCATTGAGGATATTTTGCAACAGCTAAGAAACCTGCATCAAACTGTTTTGTGACTTCTTCTTTAATTTTTAAAAGCATCTCAGGTTTCATCCTTCTCAGCTTCTGTTTTACAATAGGGCATTCTGGTTTTAATGGTAACTTATGCTCGACAATACTAGCATCCAATCCAGGCATGTCTTGGTATGACCAGGAAAACACATCATTAAACTCAATTAACATCTCTATCAAAATCTTCCTTTGCTCGATGCTTAGAGAAGTACCGATCTTGAGTTCTCTTTTATTTTCTTCACTCCCCAAATTTATGACTTCAACAATTTCTAGACAGGGAAAAATTTCTTTATCTTCCTGATCTAGTAATCTTAATAATTCTGGTGATGGTTCATTATCCTCCTCATCCTCTCCATTTGAATATTCAAAATCATGATGTGAAAATGTAATTTTTTAATTTGTTGGGGGGTCAGTTTCAGATCTGCAATTTATTTAATGTAAAAGGGAATAAGAAAATGGTTATTAGGTTATTTGCAAGAAAATAGACAAGAATCCTTAGTCTGTATTTACTTGGATCATTATAATTGATAAAGAAACTTTTTATTGAAAAGAAATGCCATAAGGCTTCGAACATAGTTAAAGGATCAAAGATCACAGAGTAATAAATTACATGTAACTGATCTCGGGAAACTCAATGGCCTCCTAATTACACAGAATGGTGTCTGACGAACAAGGGTAAACATGACTTCCTTTTCCAGGGAAATCG
Organism: Clitoria ternatea; assembly: GCA_037962975.1. Classification (NCBI taxonomy): domain Eukaryota; kingdom Viridiplantae; phylum Streptophyta; class Magnoliopsida; order Fabales; family Fabaceae; genus Clitoria; species Clitoria ternatea. The sequence goes on along the minus strand of CM075670.1, from coordinate 16,826,696 downwards.
TTGCTGACTATTGCAACTTGATTAGGAGATGTCAAGCCCGCGCTTTTGAAACTCTTGTAGAGGTCACAAATGGGGGATCCTGCAGTTCGGAGTTCTCGATTTTCCAAACGAGCCATCCGTTTTTCCTTCTTTTCTTCAGCAACCTTCCTTTTCTCTGCTGGAGATGGGTAGTATCCTAACCCAAATCCATCCTTGTTTCCTTTAAGGTACACAGGCTCTATTATTCCACCCAAATTCCTTCCAAGTACCTTTCTTGGCTCATACCCGGCCTTCATCATCATTTTGGCCATCATTAAGGATGCCTCAGGTAACTGAGCTGCTGTCATCTTCTCACCTACATAGGTGGTATGGGAAATTTCTAAAGATTGGAAAGAGGTTTCCAAACTTTCTTCAGTAGCCTCTATATAGGGAGTGGACGTGGGCTTACTGATTAGGAAATCCTCTTCACCAGAGACTATAACCAACTTATTATTCGTAATGAATTTCAGCTTTTGGTGAAGAGGGTGGATCCAAGGTCTACCCAATAGACAGCTGAACACAGAAATGATGCCCATTACTTGAAATAGGATATTAAACGTGCATGGTCCAACCTGAATAGGAATCTCGATGTCGCCTATGACCTCCCTTCTTGTACCATCAAAAGCCCTTACTACCATGGTACTAGGTTTCATATGTGTTCCATCAAAAGGAAGTTGTGTAAGAGTTGACTTGGGCATTATATTTAGGGAAGAGCCATTATCAATGAGAACTTTTACCAAGATGTAATCTCGACATTTAATAGTGATGTGCAGAGCTTTGTTGTGACCTCTTCCCTCAGGAGGTATTTCTTTATCCGTGAAAGTTAAATAATCATTAGTGCAATGTGATTGACTATTCCCCCAAATTTCTCGAGAAAAATATCTTGAGTCACATGAGCCTTGCTTAAGATTTTCATTAACATTTCACGATATGGATCTGAATCAAGCAACAGGGATAGAAGAGATATCTTAGCAGGAGTACGATTTAGTTGGTCAACTATCTGGTAGTTCCTTTGCTTGATGAACTTTAAAAATTCATAAGCTTCTTTATCTGTTACCTCTTGAGAAGGGTCTTGTTCTTTGTTCTTCCCTAGGTTGTTCCTCCCTATTGTTAATTCAGGTTCTTTCCTTAATTCTTCTGGAGAAAAAATCCGACCGCTCCTAGTTATTCCACTTACCCCAGAAATATTCATAACCGAAGAAGATGGGTCACTAGTCGGGGGATGAGTGATCACCTCCGCTTTATACTTCCACGGTACCGCGTGAGTGTCTTTGAAAGCAAAAGGAGTGGGTACCCGAACTGTCACTGACTGGTGATTTACGATTGGTTCGGTCAGAGGTTTCTTGGTGTAATAGACCACCAAAGGAACGGGGGTGACTGGGCTTACTGAACCTATATCATGCTGTTCATGGATCATATTAACATCATCGCAAGGGCGACGATAAACTTGTACCAGATGTGTGTCAAGTAATTTTTGAAGCACTTCAATAAACTTTTCATCAACAGGCATCTGATTATGAACGTCCTCATTAGAACTCTTAGTTTCTGATATTAATCCTTTCCTTAAAAGTTCTTTATAGATCCATGGGAGAGGAGTTTTGATATCTGAAACATTCCTAACATGATCACTTCCCAAATCATGTGTTATTGTATTTACCCCAGCATTTCCATTATTAGGTAAAGGATTGCTAGTGACATTTGGGGTACCTTCTTCAAAATCCAACCACTTGGCATTTATTACATCATGTACCTTAAACTTTAAGGCAATGTAATTTTCTATAGAATGCCCTGGTGCCCCAGCATGATAATCACATTTTACATTGGGATCATACCCCTTAGGATATGGTGTCCCTACAAGTTTTAGGGGACATCGTACAACAAGAAAACTTTTGAGGAGTTGAGGCAAAAGTTCAGTATATGCCATGGGAATTGGATCGAATTGGACAGAAGGACGATCATTGTTTGGCTTTTTTGGTGAAGGATTTGGGTTAAGATTTTACGTCTATTGTTGGGGAGGAGGTGGTGGTGTATTCCTGAAATTATGGACAGGTGGGGGTCTGTATGATGAAGGATGGGGAAATGGATTTCTAGAAGCAGCAGCTATATAAGGGTAAGGTCCGCATGGTGGATAATGAGGCTGGAAAGGGTAAGGGGAAGGATGGAATATTTTTTGATTATGTTGACCTTGATTTCCCATTACAACATTTGTTTCTTCACCCTTTCTTCTTCCTGCCCCTGTCATAGGTCTTCCTATTTACGGTGAACTTTGGATAACTTTTCCTGTCCTCAGACCGCTTTCAATTCTTTCTCCTATTACCACCATATCAGAAAAGCTTGATGATACACTCCCAAGCATCCTTTCATAGAAAGGTGCCTGAAGAGTGTCAATGAACATTGCCACTATCTCTTTCTCTATCAGGGGTGGTTCAACTTGTGTAGCCATTTCCCTCCATCGTTGAGCATATTCTTTAAAGGACTCAGTATTCCTTTTGGTCATGTTCTGAAGTTGCAGCCGGGTGGTGCCATGTCCATGTTGTATTTGTACTGCTTTCGGAAGGTATCGGCTAGATCCTTCCAACAACGAATACGAGTTCGTTCAAGATGAGTGTACCAGCTCAAAGCTGTCCCAGCAAGGCTATCTTGAAAGAAATGGATCAGCAACTTTTCATCATAAGAATATGCAGTCATCTTTCGGCAGTACATGGTTAAGTGGTTACGAGGACAAGTAGTTCCTTTGTATTTATCAAATTTTAACAGCTTGAATTTAGGAGGAATTACCACATTTGGGACTAGGCATAATTCAGAAACATTTGTTATGCCTAAACCACTTCCTCCCTCTACTGCACACAACCTTTCTTCCAATATTTCTACTTGCCCTTTTGACAAAGGCACTGCTGGCTGATCAGGATTTGGTGGAGGGACATGAGCTTTGTGTGACAAGTTTTGTGAAACACCTACCTGTGGTGTTGGGCGACCATAAAGGAAATAGTATGGGGTTGTTTATGGGTTTGGTTGTGTGGCATCACTTGGAATCTGATGGTTTTGTGGTGGAATTGTATTAGGTGGGGTGACATTGGGTGGAGCTTGAGTGTTTTGGGAAACAGCTGTTGATTGGGTGAAATTTGGAGGATTAGATATCGAGGGATTGGGAATTTTTTGAGCAGAAGAATTTTCTTGATTAGGATTAGGATGCATGGTGTAATATCCTTGAGGTGGGCCATATGGAGGCCAGGCATATGCTTGCTGAACATTCCCGTCTTGGGAAACAAAAGGTGGCAATGGCATACCATAAGGTTGGTGTGAGATGAATGGAGTTTCAGTGACTGGAGCAGGATCACTTGGGAGTATAGTCAAAGGTATTGGGCTTCCTTCTTGAGCTTGAGCCTGAGGAGTGGATGTTTGATCCCCGTTTCTTACAGAGGACCCCCTTCTGTACCTCTTTTTTCAAGGAGCTTAAGTATTTCCGCCATCTGTTCCTTGATCTGGCCAAGTCCATTCCTCATCTCTTCAACTGAGCTTTCCTGCTCTGCCATGAGTCTTGCTTGCAATTGGGTTTGATAAAGATGCTTTGAGCCCTTTCTCCCCGTGATGTGAGTAAGTACAAAGAAACCCCCCTTAGTACAAAAACAAATAATGTTAAGAGACGTAAAGTAAATACGTGATGAATTTTAAACATTGGTAAGCAAAGATAAACCTTTCTTTTAGAATGTCTTTTTCTAAAGTACTAAGTTACGAAAAAAATAGAAATTCAACATGAGATTTATTCATTGATCAACAGGTTTTGATACATTATTTGTTACAACAAATCAAAATCAATCATCTCTCGCTCTAGCAATCGAGACATTCATTTCATCCAATCGCCCCTTATAATATTGGATGAATGTTGCAATTTCCTCCGGTGTAGAAAGTGGATTCATCATTGCTTCGGCCTTTTTCAACAAGTGAGGAATATCTCCAAGTGTTCTATTAGCAAGACCGGCTAGATTAGAAAAACGATTAACCCAAGAATAGACAAGACTTTCCGATTCAACCCTCTCTAGTGTCATTAAACGTATAATCTCTTCATATCTATCTTTATCTTCCATAGCTTGCTATTTTTCCTCATTTATTTCACGCTCACAAGTACTGACGACATCTTTGACTTGTCATTCCAATTCATCAATTCGTGCTTGGATAAAGTTCTTTTGAACTTGAGCTTCTTCTTTTGTCTTGGCTAAAATTTCTCGTAACCACCCTTTGTCAGCCAATATATCATCCTTTTGTTTCTCTTTGGTCTTCAATTGACTGTTCGCTATTTGGAGGCATTTATCTAATTGCATCATATGTTCTTTTTCAATTCGTTGCTTCTTACTGTATCTTCAAAGGCATTTTCTAATTCACACCTTTTTCTCTTAAGGGAAGCATTGTCTTGTTGAATTTTAATTAAATCATCCTTCAAAGCTTGGTTTTTCTTCGTCATTTCAGCTAGCTTACTTCTCAGGTTTTCAATCTCTTCGCTTTCATCAGGAACTAGATTTTTCACATGAGCAACGTGATCTTTGAAGGGTAATTTGACAATGGCTACCCTATTTGAAATCCATCAGTGGTAACTTTCTTTTGCAGCATAACTTCAGACACCCAATTCTTTTCCTTTCCTATGGACCTCGCCCCAAGCATCAATGACAGTTTGAATAACAGGAACACTATTTCCCTCAATATAATAATGAAGAAAAGGTGTTACTGTTTCTTCTTCTGGAGGCTGTATCATAGGATAAGCAAGTTGTCTTTTCGTAATGCCAGGATTATAATTAATGCATCCTTAAGTTCCCATGAGAGGCACATTGGGAAATTTCCCGCAGCAGTAAATAATGGAATCCATATTCATCCACTGAGGGTACCACCAAATCATGCTAGCAGATAATCCTGCCAGATGTCCTGCCCACTCCCATTAGTCTTCTTGGTTAACCTAAGGAGCTTCAAATCAGAGATAGGACATTCAACCTTGCCAACTTGATTGAAGACATGACAAGTAAGCCATAAATACAAGGCAGGTAGACAACAGACGATCTTCTTCCTGTTCTGGTTATGACAGGAATCCATTGTACAATAGATATCAGCCAAGACAGCAGTCATGGAACTTTCACCTCTAAGCTTTATAGCTAGGAAAACATCAATTGCCTTGAAATCAATATAGTTATCAAGGCTTGGGAAAAGGATCACACCATAGATGGCTGATAAATCAATTTTAATACACTTCTTATAGTTTTACACTTGGAGTTTATTATATAATTACTATATTTAATAATAGTATTTTAATTAAGTTTTATGTTGTTTAGTTAAATTGAAGTATTATGTATATATGGTTCAATTTTCGTTTTTTGTATGTGTCTTGAGTATCTTGCATTGTTTTGGCCATAACTTGGGCTTTTGTGATCCAAATGGGCTAATCTTGGAGCCCATGGAAAGCTAAGACAGAGACCTACATCATGATGATTAGATTTGGTTATTTTGCATCTGAAAAAAATGAAGAAATGGAGCTTGAATCAATCAGCCATCATGTGTCCCACCAGCATTGACATAGTTCACCAAAATACATATATTTGGAGCTGTAGATGTCCAAATAACCTCACTCTTGCGCTAAATTCTCAATAAGATAGAGATATACAACTTTCATGCTGACGATTTTTTAAAATTCGGCCATCTAGATAGTCATATTTGACTCGCAAGGTGGAGAAGATAAAGAGGAGAATGAATTTCAACACCTACCATTATCTTCTTTTGAATTATTGTAATTTCAAGCCCACCAATGTTAAAAAAATGCATTAATGATTAGAAAATGAATGTATAGTATCATGATATCTTGCCTATAAATAGATGCTTGAAGTTGTAAGGAAGATACACAAGAGATACATAAGAAATACATGCTTTAGTTTTCATTACATTTCTATATCTTTGCTTTAGTTTCTTAAGTTTTAGTTCTTTCTCTTGCTTTATTTCTTTGTTTTATATTTCATCCCTCAAGTTATGGTTTTCATTTCCCTTCCTCAATATCAAGTAAGTTAATTTTATTATTTGTTATTTACTTTTATAATCAAAGTTATAGTAAATTTAATATTAGCTTTCATTGTTAAAAATTATCATGAAAGCTTAATCTTTTAAAATCAACTCAAGGAATTTAATGTTTCTTTATGTTAACTTTGAGTTCTTGCTCTTAATATTTTGATTGAAGATAATTACTTTTCTTTGTTTCTTAAACACTTATGATGGTAGATTATTTAAGTGTATAACCGATTGGTATATAATTAAACAATTTATAATCTAAACTGATGTTGGTTGGTTAATCAATAATCAATTTGAGAACAAAGATTTAGTCACTAAATAAGAGATTTCTATTTAGTTTCTTAACTCAATCAAATTATGGTTTTAAAGTTATTTTAGTAATTAATAAGAATATATCGATTGATTATTCTTATTAGATCATTAATTCAATTCTAGAAGATTTTCTAGAATATAATCATTTAGGGATTCCAAATGATTCAAGGTTGAGAAATTAATTATATTTAATCATATTTGTGATAAATGATTAGTTAACTAAAGATTTATTAATTCCTTGGGTTGGTTGTTTCTAAAGTTGATTATTCTTACTCATAAATTTACTTTTTGCACTATTATATAATCACTTAATTTTCCTTTCAATCTTAACACAAACCCCCCATTTGTTATAATTAAATTAAGTGTAACTAATTGAACTAAGGTCCTTGAGAGACGACTAAGGTTGTTCACCTTATACTATATTAATTTAACTTTTTATTTAACCCGACAACGACAGCGTGTCAATCGCCAATGCCAAAATGTCAATAAACACGTCCCATTCTCCTTTCCCTACCTGACTGAGGAGTTGCTGCTCAAAGAAGCTTAGTGCGAATCCTGAAATCTGGTTCCTGTTTAATTAAGCCTTTTTAAGCATTTCAGGATCCATCTTGAAAATGCGAGCTACACTGAAGATTGAAGCATGATGTTCAGTTCGACGATAAGGTTTTAGATCTTCTAATGGCAAGCCAAATATCTGTTCAAACTCCTCCAAAGTAGGAGCTAATTGGAAGTCTTTGAATGTAAAACAGCGGAGAGGAGGATCATAAAACTGAGCTAGAGCAGTAAGGGTCCCTTCTTGCACTTCGACCTCTAAGAATTTTAGGATCTTTCCATACTTTCTTGTAAAGGTCATTTTTTGAGTAATATCCATCCTTTTGCTTAAGGATAACAGATTGCTAGTATTTGATTTGATGACTTTGAGGTGTAACAAAATTTTCAAACCAGTTGCCTTCAGTTCCTGATCACTTGATCTCATTTTAATTCTATTTTTTTGTGATACTTACCAATGTTTTAATTGTAACATCCTAAAATTTAAAATTTTAGAAAATAATTCATTAAGGATCAGTGGAGAAATTCCGAGTGAATTTCCGAGCGAATTATGTCTGAGAGAAGAATTTCTGAGTCCGACTTTGGACGAATGCTTCTATCAGAAAGGAATAATCCCAAGTGGATTGATTCTGAGTGAAAAGGAAGGAGCTCTGACTTCGAATGAACACCATTCGAGCAAAGACGCTCCCAAGTTTGATACTTTCGAGTATGGGAAGTTGAGATACTTCCGAGTAAAGTGAGGTTAAGATGTTTCCGAGTGAAACATGACCGAGAGAATCATTTCCGAGTGAAGAAAAGCTCTGTGTTCGAATGAGACACTTTTGAGAGGCAAATCCGAGTGAAACGTTTCTGAACGGATCGTTTCCGAGAGAAGTACTTCTGGGTAAAGTAAAGCTTTGATTTCGAAAGAGTACTTCTCGGGCTGAGATAATTCTGAGTTGTGAATTCCGAGTGGGGAATTTCCTAGTGAAGTGTAACTTTTCCCGAGTGGGGTGTCTCCGAGTGAGATGCTTCCGAGTGGGATGGCGCCGAGTGAGATGTTTCCAATTGGAGTAGCGTCAAGTGAGATATTTCCGATTTTTGAGTGGTATGGTACCGATTGGGACATACCGAGTGAGTCTTTTCCAGGGAGACTACTTCTGGACAGAGAAGACTTCAACTTTGAATATGTTTCCAGGTGAATAGTTTCCGAGGGAAGTAAATATCCGAGTGGTGAATTCATTTAATTCGTGCTCGGGTCCATATTCAAAGTTGCTGAGTTTGTGCTCGGGTTCGTCTTTGAGATAGTCTTCGACCCCGAGTAATCCTTTCGAGTGGAAAGATTTTTGAGAGAGGATTGTCTTCAAACTCCAAGTGATCTTTCGGTTGTAAGACTTCCGAGTGACGCAAGTGAAAGCTTTGACTCGGGTAAAGATATATCCGAATGAAATATGTCTGAATGAGGTATTTCCAGGTGAAAGATTTATAAGTGGATCATTTCCAAGGAAGGAAAGCTGACTGTGTTTTATGTAGAAACCTTTCCGAGCGAATTTCCTCCGAGTGAAGTAATTCTGAGCGGAAAGAGGCTCTGATGAATCTTCTCGGAATGATGTGCCCAGAATACCAAAACCGAGTCGGAATTGATAATTACTCCAATTATTGAGGCTTTCCACATCATACTGTTCTAGCAGATTCTCTTTTCTGATTTTTCAAAGTATGGGACCCTCTCTATTGTCCTATTCTCCTTTCTTTATTACCTTGTTTTGTCCTTGTCTCTTAATATACATGTATCAGTGCTTAATTCATTTCGTTCACGTCTTTTTCATGAACGATATCTGTTAAATCCTATCATTAGATTAACTGGGAATTTCAAGAGTGTCAACATCACCTTTAATCCTCTTCTTTTCCAATCTTTACTAGAAATTATCAATAAAAGAGGAGACCAATCTTCACTTCTTCTCTTGAACGTGAAAGTTTGTAAGAGCTTTAAGAAAGGAAGCTTTGGACTAGTTCAGAGCTGAAATTCCAGTCGGAATTCGTGAGTTGTGATTGGATATCCCTTGAAAAGCTGCTGGAATTCTTTATTTCCAGGTAGGGGGAGCGTTACATTTTAAATGTATAGTTTATGAACGGAATCAGGATAATATTGAGAAATCCTGAATATATGTGATATGTGTGATATATTATGAGATATGATGTTTTCCGTTCATATGTGAGTGGTATTGATATTGAATTTATATGAGATATGAACTGTATATGTGATGTATGAGTTTGTGATGAATTCTATGCATGAGATGCAATAGAATATGTGATTGATAATATTAATTAATGATTATTAAGCTTGGAGTAGCTTAGTATATGTGGTTGTGATTGACTACTGCATGCTATGCTTGCTGTTATATTGAGTTGAGACCCTTGGTGATGGTAACCGAGTGGTAGCCCCTGATGATGGTAATCAGGTGGTCTGTTGATGATTGATCATTATTTCGCATAGCATGTACATTCAGACGCACACAGGACTGTAGGGGGCCTGTGATGCTGGCCCAGATGGGAGGGCGGCCTGATGATAAGGCACAGACCCTGTGGTGGTTTCTTTGGATTCCACAGACGCCTTCGAGTTGGACTCAAGGCCGGCCCGTAACACTGAGTTGTTACCGCTGTCACTGAGAGTGACTGGTGTTACATTATGGGCGCGCTGTTTGGTACCTGTAAAACGGCCGAATCGGCTAAGAGCTGAGATATTATGTTGTTTAAATCCCATCATTAGAGTCGAATCCGCATGCATATGCATTGATATATGTTATTGGGAATAACATGATGATATGATCACTTGATGATATGAGAATGAATGATATATGATGAGTTTGTGTGTGATATGAGTTTGATTTACATGTAGTTATGAATTGGATACTTAATCCGATTTAATAACTTTCATTTGACATGTATATGCTCACCCCTATTGTTATTTTTACAGTGGATATAGGACGCAGCGACGATATATGAAGTCACTTAGCCATTTGGAGCATTATGTATATATATGTATGGTACATAGTGCACATAGTTATTTTGTAGTAGCCTTGGCCGGCTCCTGTGCATACCGAGTATTTATTTGTATACTTAAATAAGCCGGTCGGTTGATGTAAAACTGATATTGTTATTGTTTAATCTGAATCCTGTTCTGAAATTTAAATTATTTGTAAAAAATTTATTTAGATTATTGAAATTTAATTTTAAATATTGGGACGTTATATAAATTTCACCTTTAACAAAAGAAATAAAAAAATCAGATTAACAAAGAAAACAGTTTGATAAATATCCTCAAAGAGTATGATAATATTTATCATGACTTGAGTATAGAAAATATACATTTTTGATATTTTTTTAAAAGGAAAACTTTGTGCGAATGAATAGAAGATAAAAGGAATGTTTGCCCAATTGTATCTTAGACAAGGTAACCACCTAATTGACTCTAAGGCTCTTTAATCGTGTTTCCTCAAAAGGTGATTATTCTAATTAGTTCTAAGAAGGTCACCGGAGCTTTGATCTTTAGCTATGAGTTTTATGCAAAAAGTAAGGAATCCTACTTAGTGCGGACATCATAACTAAGATAACACCTTGGCTGAGATTTTCACGCGAATCATGGCAGGACGTATCGTCCTAAATGACACCGCTAATAATCTCCCCTAGCCTATGTCTTTTGCGGGGCCCGGGAATAGGGTCCCTTCTAATAGTGTGTGCATTATGGTGAATGTGAAGTGTGTGGGGCATTCATACCTGAGTTTTTTACCCATTCTTCACAATGAACAAACATAAGGCAAAATAAATATCACATGTCTTCTACCCTATGGTTCTAAATTAAAGCAATAAATAAGTAAAAAAAATATAAAATCTAAAATAAATAGAAGATTGGATGAGCAACGAGAATAACATAATAAATAAATATGAAGGATGAAATAATTAACAATCAATAAAATATACAAGATTAATTTAACAGGCTTGACTCTTAAAACGTCCCCAGTGGAGTCTCCATCTATCGCGACCGGGGTCCCGGCGCACGATGCGGACTGGTTAAGGACAAATAAAAGAAAATTGAAACTGCATTCCTAAAGAAAATAAAAGGTTCAAGGAGTCTCCACTAATATTTATTAAGGAAAATATTAGGAAAACCTTTAAACAGCACTGGGTTTTTAAAAAAAAAATAAATAATAAAAAATGAGATTCTGTTTAGTCCGGGAGTCGAATTACAAGAGGGGAAGGTATTAGCACCCCACACTATCCGTCAAAAAAATGGTTACCCAAATTGATCATGCATAATTTCTTCAAAAAAATATGATTATTAAATATTTCATCCTTCATAAAAAATAAAACAACAATGATAAATAATATACATAATAATAAAAAATATATATAAATAAGAATAAAACAAAATTAATAATAAAACATATCTCCTAAATTTTCATTATTTTTTAGTTCTAAGAAAATAAACAAACAAATGATTAAAAGACCATAAAATAAAAAAAATAAGACGTCTTGTCTTAATTATTTTCTAGTAAAAAAAAAGCCCATTGATTTTATTGAAAAATATATGGTTCATAAAAAATAAATGAAAGAGTAAAAAAACATAAACATAAGAAAGAAAAAAAATAGAATTAAACACACCAACATGAAAATAAAGAAATATATGTACTCTTAATTAATTAAAATTGACAAATGAACCTCATTTAATTATTTTAAAAAAATAAAATAAAAAAAAAGATTAATAAGATGTCTCATCTAAATTAATCTCATTTTAAATTTAAGAGAAAGATAGATGAATAAATAACAAACTATTTATTAGTCTTTTTTTGTCATTTTTTATGATAATGATTTTTCTTAATTATCAAAAGGTTACTAAGAGAAATTAATGGGAAATCATGGCGCTAATAAAATAAATAAATAAAAATAAATAGGTAGAAAAATGAATACATAAAATTAAAAGGGCAGAAAAATAAATACATAAAAATAAAGGGGCGGAAAAGTAAATACATAAAAATAAAGGGTAGAAAAATAAATACATAAAAATAAAGGGGTAGAATAGTAAATACATAAAAATAAAGGGCAAAAAAATAAATACATGAAAATAATGGGGTAGAAAAGTAAAAACATAAAAAAAGGGTAGAAAAGTAAATACGTAAAAATAAAGGGTTAGAAAAATGAATACAAAAAAATAAAGGGGCAAAAAAATAAATAAATAAAAATAAAGAGGTAGAAAAGTAAATACATAAAAATAAAGGAGTGAAAAAATAAATAAATAAAACTAAAGGGGTAGAAAAGTAAATACATAAAAATATAGGGGTAAAAAATAAATAAATAAAAATAAAGGGGCAGAAAAGTAAATACATAAAAATAACAGGGCAGAAAAATAAATAAATAAAAATACAAATACAAAAAATAAATAAATAGACTAATAATTGCATAAATATAAAGTTCGGATAAATAAAGTGCAGAAAAATAAATTAACAGAAATAAAAGTGCATAAAAGTAAATAAAGAAAAATAAAAGTATAGAAAAGTAAATAAATATGAATAAAAGTATAAATAAATAAATAAATAAAGACAAAACATGCAAAAAAATAAATAAACAGATAAATAAGTGCAGAAAGATAAAGTGTGGGAATATAAATAAAGAAAAAATAAAAGTGCAGAAAAATAAATAACAATTAAATAAAGACAAATAAATAAAGATAAATAAATGTTCTTTTGTTAATAAAAAATACCTTAGTACAAAAACAATTAAAGATGAACCAGAAAGGAAGTCGGGAAATCAATTCCGTATAGATTTCCTTTGCTTTTGGCTTCGTTTGGATTCGATTCAAGGGTGTTTGGACACCGATTACAATACTTGGACAGTATTTTGACTCACTAAAACTCACATATTAAGACATACTAGAATGATGCACTCATTTTCCTAACAATAATTACATAACATAATTTTAGGAAACAAAAACTTCTAAGAAATCTCTCAAAAATTTAGCACTTTTTCCCCTCTTTTTTCTTCTTCCTCCCCCAAATACCTCAACGTCACCTTCTATTTATAAAAGAAAATTAGCCTTGGATTCCTCATAAAATGACATCACTTTCCTACTTTTTCAATTTATCCAAATTTGATGTCAATTTCCCCAATTTTCTCCAATTATCCAACCAACTGGGTCCCACCTCCAAAATCCACCGAAAACACATTACTTTTTTCTCTTTTTTTTATAAAATCTTATTTTCGTTTTGTTTTGTTTTTGGCTCATTTTTGACTTTTTTGGGCCATTTTTTTTATTTTTTTGGGCCTTTTTTTTAAAATCTGATTTTCATTTTTTTTATTTTTTGGCCTCTTTTTTTAAAGATAAAAAAATAAAAAAAATTAAATTTTTTTCTGATTTTTTTTGGACTTTTTTTAATTTTGATTTTTTTAATTTTGTTTATTTTATTATTATTATTATTATTATTATTATTTGGCCCATTTTTTTGGATTTTTTTCTTGGGCCTTTTTCTCTTGACTTTTTTTTTAATATATATTTATATTTTACCGGATAAAAATAGGTGTTCACAGCCCATTTTAAGGTGTTGCAGATAACCTTCATTGATAAATTATTTATATTTTCTACATATGCAACTCAAATAGCAAGTTCAATAAGGCCAAACCAAATGGGCCAGAAATGGTTATGATCGTGTAACTTGTAGTAAGTTACTAGCTTGCGAATCAAATTATTATTATGTTTTAAGACTAAAAATAGAGAAGATAACAATTGAACATTGAATCACTACTGCTCAAAGATGCATGGAAATTCCCATAACAAAGTTGATAACTCCCTAAAAAACAAGCAAAACATACAACTGCTGTAATTCTCACTGGCTATCACATACTCATCTTATATCCTTTATGCCTTCATCAGTCCAACTCATACTCTAAGATAAAGCACAACATACAGATCAAGAATTTTTCTTTTGTTACCAAAGATACATATAATTAGATCTCAACATGAGTCACCCTTTACACTAGGATAGAATCGGACCCTGATGCCTATTTGTCATTCAACAGTGATTGGAGTAGTAACTAGCTGGAAGCAATTTTAATTAAACTAACTACATTCCCCTGTGGTATAGTCACTCTTTATAGGATGTTTTTAGACATGAACATGTACCAAATATGTACCAAAATTATTCAACTCTATTCAACTTTATTCAAATTGAAATGAACAAAAACCATGGGTAAACAAGAAACAATGAGATACAAGCAAATCATGCTCAGAAAGCCACAATATCTTCCAAGTATCATACACCTACATTGAATATCACAAACTACTATTGATACAACAAAAAAGAAATTAACATACCCTATATCAAACTAATATTGCCATTGTATCAGGTTGAATATTTTTTAATTTTATTTTTTTTAAGTTTTCAAATATAAATAACTTCACTTTTAATATAACTTTTAGCAAAACTCAAATGCAGGAGATCAACCTTATCCATAATCTGGTTAAAATAGAAATGCTCATCCAAACACTTTTGGATAATAATAAAAACAAAAACTTAATTAACCATTCTAACAGAGTAACATAAAAACAAACAAAACTAATTCTACCTAACTGAAACTCATTTGGACAATGTGCAGTTTTTAAAAAAATCCTTATCTAATATAGGAGAGTTATATCAATACATTTAGCTGTCACCAAACTTACAATTTGTCCTTTGAAAATACCACTGATGGAACAGAGTTTTAAACCCTTGTTGAACCAGTGAAAAAATGAAAATACTAGTTACTACTATAAAGAGAAACAAAATTTAGCTACTGACATGTGAGTTTTTATGAAGTTGTAACTTCCTTGAGATCATACTCTACCGTCACTGCTGCAAGTCATTGTGCATTGCTAACATAGATAACAATAGAAAAGAAAGTTAAATACTAGTACTTAAATAAACTTCAAACGAAATGATCATTGGACAAACTTATAAGTGTTAACTCCATGTTGTATCATTTGGTTTAGGATGTTATTGTATGTAGCAGTCTCATAGCTACCACCTGCTGATCCACTTAGAAATATCTATATTTCATAAAATCATGCTTCAAAACTATAAATAAAAATAAAACTAACAACTTATACAACATCCTAATCTATCCATTATTTTTATTTCATGTTTGTCATTTTACCTGTGGCCATTGGGCAAAGGATGGTGGTGCATTTGGTCCTTGAGGATACATGTGAATTCTTGTTAATGGAGGATACCAAGGCACCCTATAGTTAAAAGGTGGATACATATATGGAAAATTATGAGGTTCTGGAGGAAAATGTTGTCTCGGATGAAGATGAGTATTCCTAACATTAACAGACGGCACAACATTCACATTCTGCTAAATAAATACAAACCACATCATTACCAAATACAAATCTTTAGTATACGAGTTCACAGCAATTAATTATATTCATAGCAATATTATAAATTACATACACTTATTTTAGGGAGCTCTTGTTTCACTTTGATTTTTTTCTCGGGCGCATCATTAGCCTTTTTGTCTTTCTTAATTGCTTTGCCACTTCTCTATTTAGATAATTTCCTCTTACCTTTAGGACAATCACTATCGTCTCTTTCCTGAAAGATATATTTAAATTTGGATAAATAAATCAACAAAATAAGTTTATCATTATGTTACAACTTAAATTATGCTAAGTACATACATCACCATGTTCATTCTTGTTAGTGTTACTGTCGGGCACTGTACATGACTTCTTAACTTGTGAACTTTTACATAACTTCGCCCATCTTCTCCTCCTTCTAAAAGTTTTTTCTTTGTTGGTGCACCTTTAGTTTTCGCTACAGAGGGATCACCAATACCATCAATAAACACATTCTGCCTACCATGTGAATCAAACTGTTTCTATACATCATAAATCAGCTTAAGAATTTCTTCCCTCATAAACTTAAATGCATCAGCACTTTTGCCACTAATGTCACAAAGCATGTTACAAGCAGCAGATAAAGAACCACGTCTAGTAAAATACATCGTATCAGACTACAACTCATCATATGGGATTGAAGATATTACCTCACTCTTAGCATGCTTTGACCACCGTTTATAAATTAAACTACTTGGTATATGTTAATATTCTTATTTTTTATCACATAAATGATATGTGAACAAGGGATACCTTGAAACTCAAATAATCTATAATCACAGAGAAATAATGACTTTAGGGTATCATACACAACTTCAAAAACACTACCAGCCTTACAATATTCAGTTAACCTAAAACATACTTTATGATTATCTACAACGCGATCAATTGCATTCAATATAATAGATCCTTTAATCTGATCCCTCACTTCTAAAAAAATCTCTTGTGTGTAAAATTTGGGCAGCTTCACGTTCAATCGTATAAAGAGAAGTGGTCATCACAGGTTCTGTGAATAATGACTCTAAATTTACACATAGTTCGTTGTTCTTATACTCCCGTAAAACTTCCTCAAACTTCTGTAAGAACTCAAAAATACTATGTTTCCTCCTAACATATACCTTTATCATGACATTCACAGCTTTACACTGAGATGTTGTCCTTATACGACTAAAAAACATATCATGTAGGTATGCAGTTGCCCAACTCCGCTTCATATCATAAGTTCTTATCACCCATGGATTCTCATCAACTCCATGTTTACTCACCATACTATGCCAAAATTCTTTAAACTCATCTTTGGTAAAATTTAGAATACATTACTTTTTGAAAATCCTGTAAAAAAGCAAAATTCTTCACTTTATCGCATGCATTTTTGTGCAGGTGCCATGCACAAAGACGGTGGGGGAGGGGGAATCTGAAAACAACATGTATTGCCTTCCTCATACAACCATCTCCATCAATTACCACAGCTTTAGGGTGCCTACCACGCATAGCTTTTAGAAACATTTCTAACACCCATTTATATGCCTCAATTGATTCATATAAAACCAAGACGACACCAAATATAACAATTTATGAGTGATGATTACAACCAGAAAAGATCACTAAATGTCTGTTATATTTGTTTCTCTTGTAAGTGGTATCAAAGGCAAGAACATCACCAAAACATTCATAATCAGAAACGGCCCAAAAAAGGTCCTTTAGTTTACCATCTTCAGTAGTTAAACATGTACAACTCATTAGCGGGTTATTGTCAGCCTTCCCTTGTAGGTAGCTCAATGCTGCTTTCACATCATTATTCCTAATCTTGAGGTTTTTTCTCCCATCAAGATAGTTGTATAAGTCTTTTTTACAAAACCCAAGTTTGTTGTATCCCCCTTTTTGTGCCAGCAAGTACCCAATTATGTGACAAGTTCTAACACCGATTTAGTGCAAACTATCAACTTGAGCTTTATCGATGTCACCCATGACATGATTAGCATGAATTAGGTGCGTATATTGGGCTGGATACAATACATGATTATGACTCTCAACAAAAAAACTCACCTTCCACCTTGATATCTTGAGATCATAGTGTATTCGTAACTTAGTGCAACACTTGGTGCGAGTAATTTCTCTGTGTGGCCTTTTCCTATCAAGCCTCCTAAAGTGCTTTTTATTTCTCAATCCTTCTCTATTACACATAAATTGTCGCATTACAACGTTACCATGTTCATCCTTTATGACATCGTCTTTTCTAATAACAAAGCCATGGCACTTGGCCTAACTTTCATAAAAAGTATAGGCCTCCTCTTCACTACCAAATTGAATGCCACAAATCTGACCAGCACTGAAACAAGAACTGCACTCTATTTTTCAGTCTCATCACCAAGCCCATTTTCATACATAAGTTTAGTCCCATTATCAACGAATTCTTCACTTTCAAATTCAATATTCTCATCACCATTGTCTTCACTGGTGCTAAAACTATCTTTCTCACAAAAATTAGAATCATCATCCAAATGTATAAATGAACCACCAAGATAATCATCCATCTGATGCACTCTGTGGCGAGGTCAGTTTGAGAGGCGTCGTGGGGACGTTAGACACAGGAGATGTTGAGATGGCAGAGACACCAAAGAACCACAGAGTCAAATTTAGCGAGAAAGCAAATAAGGGTTTCTGATAGAGGTGTAAGAGAGGGAGGAACAGAACAGTACCTTGTGAGAATGTTGGAGAAATAGAGTGGGAATACAAACACGATTCTTGACCTTGACAACGGGGATGAACAGGACTGTGCTCTAATAATAGCTTTGATGCACTTCAAAGTTGTGATTTGGTGAAACTATGTGAGGTCTTTGTGAGAGAAAATAGAAGAGGGAAGGCTTTGAGGGTTTCTAATCAGCTCCTGAAGGCTTGAGGCACTTCAAAGGCTTTCGTGTTTCCATGTTTTGGTGAGACTGATTTGGAGTTAAAATATACAAAGGGAGTATTGGAAAAGGTGGAGTATTCTTGTAATAGGAATGGGCAGAGAGGGAAAGATCAACTTCAGAAGGCTGAAAAGGAAGGAAGTCTGGAGTCTTTGTAAGGGAAAATAGTAGAGGGAGGTACAACATCCAAGTTCTGAAGGTTTGAGGTTGGGGGAAATTTTAGAAGAGGAAATGATAAAGAAGAAGGAAGGGGTTAATCTGCAATTTTAAAAATTTAGAATTATTAAAATATATAAAATATTATATGTATAACTATTCCACATGTTTTTTAATAAAGTGGACAGCATGTTAAGGGTTCTCAAACCCCTAATTTCTTAAGGGTCTAGTAGAAGGACTCAAAATATTTGTCTTCTTAGAAACCCAAAAAACAAAAACTAACAATTGCCCATTAAAAAAAAGAAAGCCAAAGTAATATTGAATATTTTTATCCAATTATGCCTTATCTTCATTGAATAATATCTTGAGAGCATTAGTTAAATACTACTGTTCCTTTAGGGAAAAAAAGATATATTAAAAACATTTGAAATCTGCATGCATGTTAAAATAAAAGTAAACAAATAAAAAAGTGAAGGAAGTAGATGATTTCTTCATGTAATTAATTATTAACATTTAGCCTTCACTAAGTAGGGTAACTTATCACAACTAATTAGTGCAACCACATATTTATAGCTTCCACACACACATACACACTTGATGCATTATAGGCAATAAGAGTGACCTCGCCAATATCTACGAAGATAACATAAGGAGTGAAACTTGTTCCACCGGTTCCTGAACAAACAAGAAACTATAAAAATATAAAGACAAAATGATAAAGGAAATTGAAGGGTGCATGAAATAGAATACCCAATGGATCCATCTGTTTCTTCCTAGAGCCAAAAGGTCGTCCACGACTCTTCTTAGTAGAAGGTTTGGTGGAAGAAGAAGAAGCATGAGTTGGAGTGGGAACCAAACCCAGAGCAATGTTAGCATCAAGAGAATGTTTTCTTGGTTGACCCCTATTCTTCTTAGCAGAATCAGAGGCTAACTTATAAGGCTTGAGACTCGCCCATGCGGTGTTGGTACTATTGTCGTTGTTGTTGTTATTATTATTAAATGGTAACTGGGCGGTGGTGGAGGCCATCAAAGAATGGTAGGAAATGGGCCCCAACAACATGTTTGGTGGTTGCGATAGAGGGTGAGGATAAGGGTGTTCTTGAGACACCATGAGATCAACAAACAAAGGAAATGTGGATCACCGGTGGGATTTAGTGCAAGCTCCCCTTAATTAGGTGCTTAATTTGAGAACAACAACGAAACCTTAGGCTTATTAATTTAAGGTTTTACCATTGTATTTGACTTTTATGCTACCTAATTTATTATTCTTTGACGAGGTATAGACATCATACTTTCCTACATGTTAGATTCCCTCAAGTTCAACCTTAATTTGTTTACAATTAACTTCATTTTTGTTTTGGAATAAACTGCATCAGTTTGTGCTATTTTTATTGTATGATATTATTATTTAAATTTATAGTTTATAATATTAAATAAAAGTATTTATAAAGTATATAAAAAATAATAAATTGTCAATTATCATTTTCTCCTTATTTATTTAATATTGATTTTAGACTTAAATATAAAATTAACTCATAAAATATAAAATTTAAGAAAATATCCCTATAAATTAATTTGATTATTTTTAGTCCCTAAAAATTTTAAGATGGCAAAAAAATCTATGGTTAAATATGGGTTACCCTAAAAATTTTAGAGTTTAAAAATTGTCAAATTATTTTGTATGGAGTTTTTCTAAATTTTAAATTTTATAGTAACTAATTTTATCTTTAAACATTGATTTTATTCTTTAAATTTTGTTAATGTTAGAGAGGCTTATTGGATATTATAAAAATTTATAAAATAAAATTAAAGCTTAAATGTGTTTATTGTCCCTGTAAAATAAAAGTCCTTTGATTTTGGTCCTTATTATAATTTTTTTTTCTTTTGCATCCTTCTAATATTGAATATTTTATTTTTAGTCCCCTTATTTTGAACTTAGATTTGTCAATTATTGATACTAGTAACTAAATTATACATTAGTTTGTAATAAGATACTTTTGACATGTCCATAAGACTCTGCCGAGTTATAATATAATTTTTAGCTTTTGAAGTTCCTTTCAAAATTGTCAAAAAGTAAAACTATTGGGAGGTTTTAGTGACCAAAAGTTGTATTTTAACTATCTAGAATTACATGTTAATAGTTAAATGGACATGTTATGACAACTATCCAGATAAGCTAACATATAATTTAGTTACTAATATAAACAATTAACGAATTCAATACGAGACACATGTGAAAGAAAAAAAATATTTTATAGGGACTGAAATCATAAAACCCTTATTTTATAGAAAACAATATATAAAATTAATGTCAAATAAAAATTTAAAAGACTAAATAAATGCTTTAGTATTTTAAAAATAAACATCAAACCTTAATGTTGGTTTAGTGAACAAACTGAGAAAACAGACTTAGAAGGGGGTTGAATAAGTCTGTTCACTTTTTCAAACCAAAAAATGATATACAATCATTTTAAGTTCTTTTGCATAACTAAACAGACTATTGCAAATCAGAGAGAATAAACGTGAAAGCATCAGACTTTTGTAGAGATAAGGGAGGAAACAATACACAAGAGGTTTATACTAGTTCACTTCCAATACAGAAGCTACATCTAGTACCTTCAACCTTGAAGGGTTTTTTCACTATGTAAATTTGTTTCTTTTACATAACCAGCACAAACTGTGCCCTTAAGTATTTTTGAATTCAACCACTCCTGGCTTAAGCACCTCCTGTGCCTTTGAGTATTCTTGACACTACCACTCCTTGTTCAAATTGAGTATTCTTTTACAGTACCCACTCCTGGGACAGACCTAAGTATTCTTTCACAAACTACTCCTGACTTAAACCTAAGTATTCTTTCAAAAGCCTCTTCAGGTCAACAGTGTTTCCCAGCAGGTCTACCAGACCTGTACTTATAACAAATTGAAATAATTTGAATAGCATGATTAATAAGCCTTCTGACTTAGCTACGCTAAGTAATGAGTCTGGTCAACAGATAGATACAGATGAAGAAAGGCTTATTTTTACATAAAACTTAGTACAAGTAGATGATGTAAGAGAAGTGAAATACATACTAAGTTTGAAAGCTTAGTCAAAGACCAAGATCTCTTAGAAGAGATTAAATGATTTCATGTCTCTAACTTGGTTACTATGGCTTCTGAAATATGAGATAATATGCACATAATGAGCTTTACCTTTCTTTAATGGCATTTTCTGTTTTCATTTCTTCTTTTGTTGACACATTCCATTTTCTTTTTCTTTTATCTCTATCTTTTTACTTACAAACTCTTTCATTTTATCATACGACTCTCATTTCTTCTCTTTGTTTTCTCTCACATTCTCACTTGCTTCTTCTCATGTTCTCTCTTCCTCTTATGAAGAGAAGAGTTACAATTTATATGATTTTTCTTCCAAATAAGTAACTGAGAGAGTGATCCATTGGATGACCGTTGAAGACTAATAAATCCAATGTAGAGTGATTTTTCCTTAACAGACATGAGTTTTTTTGGGTCAGAGAGAGTCATTCTACATACTGAGCATAAGACAGAGAGCCTTCAAGATTTATGTAGATAAAGATAGAATGATAGTATAAGTTTCACCAAGATGGAAAGTTCTTAAAACATCCTAACCCCAATAAGATTAATTAGAATAATAAAATTGAGGGTAAATTTTTCACGGTCTATTAAATCATATAAATTATAGAAAAAGCCGTGAAATGAAAATTTAACAAATACCCCTGGACCATTTAAAAGAACCTATCCTATATATGGCGATATGAGAAGGTATAAAAATTAATTAAAAGTACTCCTTGGACAATTAATATTGCGATCATCACAAGGATTAGCGGAAAGCGTATTCTAGTCATTAAATAAAAGAAAATACAATTTCATAATAAAAATAATAAAACTATATTGAAGAAAATAAAGAAAATAAAGAAAATGAAGTCTGGGCAAAACTCGCTTGAGTGAAGCCCTTACTCGCCTAAGCGAGTTCTGCATAGGTTGCTTGGGCGAGTTTACAATATGCATTAGACCCCCTTCCTCGCCTGAGCAAGATATGCTCGCTTCCTTCCAGAAGCAATTTCACTCATTCTCGCTGGAGCGAGATCAACATGAATCACTTGAGCAAGACCTAGCTCGCTTAGCGAGCATACCATCAGTATCAGACCCTCACATTCGCTTAAGCGAGTCACGCTCACTTGAGCGAAATTGATCCAGAATCAGATCCCCTTTATTTCGCTTGGGCGAGAAGTTCTTGTTAGGGAATCCCTATATATGAGCAGCGGAAATACAAGGATTCCATAGGATTTGCAAAACGCCGTGTTTCAAAGCACAAGACAAACACATACAAAAAAATTCGTTTTAGGATTACCTATTGAAGAACATCGAAGCAGTCGTAGCCTCATCCTTTAGGAGTCCACACGAGCACTCCCACCAGAATCATAACATTTGCCAATTGCTAGTTTGACAGCGTGTAGCTCTTGCAACTTTTGCGAATTTGTGTCTCACTTGAGTGAACGGCCTATGAGCATCTTATGCTCTATTTATAGGCTTAGGTTTGACCTAATTTGTTCTCTCTAAAGAGTTGGCTTCTTACTCATTCTAAATGAGTTAGGCCCAATAGCTTTATTTTAGTCCAACTAAAATAAAACAACATTTTCTAATGGGCTTACTCTATGTGTGTGACCCTATAGGTAAAATCTATTAATAATAAATTATTTTATTATTAATATAAAATAAGAGCGGCATCTAGCAATGCATCATTATGTCCAAATATTATTTAATATTAACATAACCTATAAGTGATAATTATTTAATATGTTTGTTCTTTTTGTCACGATATCCTAATTGGGCACAAGGCATGGTCGCGTCGTCCTTGTACGGCCCAATTTATTTTACTTGATGCCGGAGTAGACGTGATCTAAATAAATATCTAATATTTATTCTTTTTAGCATGACCATGCGTTTTCTTAGTCTTACTCCATCAAGTGGCCTATAAATATCACTCCTGTCACATAGGAGAGACAAATCCTATCTACATCACTCACATCCCTCTACATAATTTGTTCATTGCCTAATCACAACCTTTATAGTCCTCTTGTTACAGAAGACGTTTAATTGTATTAAAACAATAAACTCTTTATGTAGGAATCGTAGTGACTTCAGGTCGAAGGACTACATATACCATTATCACATTGAGAATCGTTTATGACATTCATGTAATGATCCATGCAACGTTCTCATGGTGGGTCTGTCCAGTACATCATTACTCTTAATGTGTACCTGTGTGAAGACTTGATATCATCTATATCTATGATCTGTGAGATCAGGTCATCAGTACACTCACATATTAGTCTCAATGTATTTACATGTCCCCATGTAAATACTTGACTAGGGACATTTTAGGAATAACTTTCATATGACCTATTACTCCAAGGATAAATACATTTTAAAACAATTTTAAACTGAAATACTTATTTTATTGATAAGCAGAAAAATGATACAAATGAAAAAACATAAAAGTTCATAGTGCATACACCAACAGTTCTCGCCTGGGCGAAATTCGTCCAGAACTATTTTCACCATCACTTGCTTGAGCGAGTACTATTCTCGCTTGGGCGAGATTGGGCCAGAGGCCATACCTCTGATACATGAAGGTCTCGCTTGAGCGAGGTTCACTCTCGCTTGAGCGAAATGTCATTCTCACCTGAGCGAACCAAATTCGCTTGAGCGAGAATTGGCCAGTAAGCCTTTTATTAACCGCCTTATCTCGCTTAAGCGAGATTCATCTCGCTTGAGCGAGTTTTGCAACAATACCTGGAAGTTCGAATTTTTCAAGTTAAATGACATTCCAAACTTCTAGACCAACTTCTAACTTCGTATTTTGCCCGTTTCAAGTCCAATTACTATGAAACTTTATGGGCACTATATTTTCCCCATTCTGAGACTAATGGCGATGTCCATTTGCCAAAATTCTGACATAATACCAACTTATGCAGAAAAATTCAATATGACCCAAATATGCAATTTTGAATGCATTACATCCTTCTAATTCCAATCAAACATATCAAAACCTATTTGGACAATTCATAAATGATATAGGGAATTAATTGATGACTTTCGATAGTCTAAAAACTTATTGGTTCACAATATCATCCTTCCAGTTCCTAATTTTGCACTTTATGCATATGCATCATTTCATTTCTATAAATTCAAACTCATATATCATATCATTATCATGAATATATACATATGTTTACATACATGATCAAATTCCAAGCTTCCAAGTGAAGCTACACAATATCCAAAACCACTAATGATTCATACATATCATAATGTATTATCAAGAGCCAGCCAAGGCAATACATACTACTATCCATGCTATGTACAAATATGCACATGACAACCCATGTTCATGTTGAGTGATCTCTCATATGCCTTCACTTCTTCCTATATCCACTGTAAAGATAACCACAAATAGGGGGTGACCATTTTACATGTTAAATGACAGTTATTGAATCAGATCACTTATTCAATTCACTAACATATATAAATAATATTTACATTTCATACATTTATATATTCTCAAATGCCCATACAATCCATGTTGTTCTCAATAACATTCATCAATGCATCAGCATGCTCAATCAATTGAATCCAATCATCTTTATTAAGTTTTATTTTATGTTGTAACACTGGCTCTCAGCCATTTACTCAGTTCTCAGCTAATCCGGCCGTTTTACTGGTACCAAATCATTTGCCCTCTCACGTGACACAATCACTCTCAACGACAATGGTAGTGACACGGGCTAAACCCCGAGCCCCGCTCAAGAGGTTTTGCCTTGAGTTCCACCCAAGATCTTTTGTGGAATCCTCGAAACCATAATCATATTTCATGTTTATTCATATATCAATGTAGCATCTCATGCTATCTCAATTTGCATCTCATATATATAGTTCACATCAATCAAGTATCCTACTACATCTCATGCATAGGAATCACAATAAGTTCATAATTACCATTTATATTCCATGCCAAGTTAATATCAATAATATGAATGGAGACATGAAAACATAAAACATATCACTTCTATCGCACAATCGGGGTTTCACACTAATAATTCACAATATATATCATATATAACATAATAATATCACTCTGAACCCATTCATAAACTATTCATTTAAAATGTAAAGCTCCCCCTACCTCGAATAGAGAATTCCTAGAAGCTTCGTGAGCTATTGAACACTCACAACCTTGAATTGTAAACCTCGATCTCTATTCCTCGAATCAAACAACTTCCTAGAATTAACAAAATATGTATTTAAACGACATATTCGACATTAACTTTGGATTCCGATCAATAAACGTCAAACCACAATCATTTTTGGTATGTTTTAGCTTACCGACAAGCTTCGACAACTTTCGGTATTTGATTTTGATTAACTCCGAACTCCGAAAACTTCCGAAATCTTTCGAAACTACCTAATTCCATTGCAACAACCATTATTAAGCTTCAATCCACAAGGTTAGCAATCTAAAAGCCACTTGATTCCACTTTTCCAAGAAAAGCTTAGAGTTCTTAATAAAACCTAAGCTCTCCACTTATGTCAATGATTTTCAATTGCTTGTAAATTATAAAACTAAAGGAATCAAAGGATGGAAATAATATTAAACGATAACTCAATATGAGAGTTCATCTTCTTACCTTAAATTGGAGAATTCAAACTTTTTTCTCCTTAAACCTTAGCTCCCAACGAAAAAGGAAGAAAGAAAAAGACTTGATCACACTTCAATTTAATGACCTTGAAGAAATTTAAAAAAGGAAAGGTATTAGAGATACTAATTGGTAAGGATAGAGAAGTAGAAGCAAGGTCTCTTGCTCTCAGTTGCCAACGAAATGAAATTGAAGGAAAAGAGAAGGGATTTTCAATTTTAAATAACTTAGGGACGCGTTGGTCATTACGACAATTGTAGGGACGCATTCGTCATTTTGACAATTGTTCTAATTAATCTCCCATTTTCCTCTAAATTCCTCTTTAAACCATGCTTTAATAATAAATCCTATTTTTAGGATGTTACAGTTCTCATTTGAGAGAAAGATCTTGATCTGCATTGCTTTATTATTTTCCTTCTTTTTAGAGGAAAATCATCTTCATGCTTTGATAGAGTTAGATAACTTGTGAGGACCAGACTCGTCTCGTCTCATTCAGGGAGGACTTCTGAAAATAATTCAAGGTCTGGTGATCCATAAGGTATTGATAATGAGACTTAAAGTAAAAAGTAATCAAATTCTTATTGGGGACATTGCAAGACGTCTTGGAGCAGCTTTAAGCATGATGATAGAGTATGGTTGATGAAGAGTGTTGCTTTTAGGAGAGGACTCTTCCACACACTTGATGCATGCAATATAGCTTAACAGGTCTGGGTCTGGTATGAATCCAGGTGAGCTTTTTACGTTGAAGAGTGTTCCCAGATCTTGTTTTTTTCTTTGATATGTCTTGCTCTGTGTTTCGTCTTACCAGACTTGTGTTATGCAAGGACTCCCCATCTATTTTATAACCTATGCTTTATATCTGTTAGGGAATCCCATTAGGGTCAGGCAGCGGAAACACAAAGGATTCCCAAAAGAATTGCAAACACGTATGTCTCAAAGCATTATGCTAAATTAAAATTTTTAATTAGGGTTTACCTCTTGTAGACGCAGAACAAGTTCCTCGATCGAAGCAATTATAACTTCGCCCTTAAGAGTCCACACGAGCACTCCCACCAAAAAAATAGAGCTCCGAATGCTAGTATGGAAAATTTGTTTGGGTCTAATTTCTGAGCAGCAGCCTATGAACATCTCATGCTCTATATATAGGCTTAGGTATTGACCTGAGCTCTCATTAAACATTGGGCTCCTGACTCATTCTAAATGAGTTAAGCCCAAATAGTTTTATTTTCAGTCCAACTAAAATAAAACTATCCTCTGGTGGGCTTACTCTATGTGTGTGACCCTATAGGTAAAATATTCGGTTATATTAATAATAAACTATTTTATTATTAATATAAAATAAGAGCGGTATCTAGCAATACATCATTATGTCCGAATATTATTTATCATCGACATGACCTATACGTGATAATTATTTTATATATTTATTCCTTTTGTCACGATATCTAATTGGGCCCAAGGCATGGTCGTCGTCATCCTTGTATGGCCCAATTCATTTTACTTGATACCAGAGTAGACTTTACAGAATAAACATCTAATATTTATTCGTCCTAGCATGGCCATGCATTTCATTAGTCTCACTCTATCAAGTGGTCCATAGATATCACTCCTGTCACATAGGAGAGACAAATTCCATCTACATCACTCACATCCCTCTGTATAATTTATCTATTGCCTAATCACAATCTTTAGGGTCATCTTATTACAGATAACGTTTGATTGTATTAAAACAATAAACTCCTTATGTAAGAATCGTAGTGACTTTAGGTCGAAGGACTATATATCATTATCACATTGAGAACCGTTTATGACACTCATGTAACGATCCATGCAACGTTCTCATGGTGGGTCTGTCCAGTACAACATTACTCTTAATGTGTACCCGTGTAAAGACTTGATATCATATATCCATGATTTGTGAGATCAAATCATCAGTACATTCACACACTAATCTTAATGTATTTACATGTCCCCATGTAAATACTTGATTAGGGACGTTTTAGGAATAATTCTTATATGACCTATTATTCCTGGATAAATAGCATTAGTCTAAAACTAAAAATACTAATTTTATTGATAAGTTAAAATTGATACATTAATAGCTCGTAGTGCATACACCAACAATATCCTGAAACACTTAGATAGACTATTAGATGTTAACAAAATATGACTTCATTAAATTAGAATACTTAATGTTAGTTATCAACAATTCTAAGATTTCTTTAAAAGTCTTCTTGACTCTAACACTTAAGTTATAAATTTTTGGTATGAATATATACTAATCTGGTCTCAATACTGACCTATGGGCAAAAATGTCATTTGACCTAAAGCTGTTATGCAAGACCAACATCTCATATGATATTGTAATCTTATATCGGTTTTCAACACCGCACATGAGACTTGGTTTATTATTTGAATTAAGATGTCATATTGGATCGAGATGAAATTTTGATATGTTATGCATGACACCCAAATCTTTATTTTGAACGATTGGATCATATTTTTTGGGTTAGGTCCACTTAAGCGGTTGTTTTTCCTCTTAAGTAGATGCATTAGGATTTTAGGCAATGACTCATGTGCCCACTCTAGCACTCAAGCGACAATGTCACAATAACACCTATGTTTTTCACCCTAAGAGTTTATTAGAACTTTCAAGCATATTCTTATCTTTGGAGGACGTCCAAAGTGGTGAACAATCCTTGACTTATCTTCCTTGAAGTGGTGCCACTTCCGCCCTCTTTACTCTTATCGTGGCATTTTCTTCTAGTTTTCAATTATGACTTCACCTTTCCATTACATGTACAATTCGTCCTACAACTATATCCTTGAGGAGATGATGAAATTGCTTGAAGATGAAGCTTACAAATCAAGAAACCTCTACAAGATAGATCCCTACATCTCAAAGTGCAAGAAGAGACTAAATCAGCCATCTTGCACCAAAAGGTAATGATTAACCTTTACTAATGGACCCTCATAATGAACATGTTTATAATCTCCTTTATTAGTGAAGCAAACCACGTAATCCATCATGTTAACTTCAACATTGTGTGCCTACATGTTCTTAATCCAACCTTGTAGCCGTAAGTTTCATAACAAGAGAAAGCTTCCATAGAAGACATGATATTTCGCACTCATCTAGATCAATTTTGACTTCAGGATTAAGGTTAAAAGGATATCGAACACCTCCTTTATTTAAGTCTCCATCCTCCAGTTAAAATTGATCCTTAAAAATCATCTTCACAATGTCATGAGGAGCCAATGTCAATCCCTAGTTAGCCATTACCTCTTTACGTAAGTGTTGACCAACAATGTGATTTAGTTTCCCATTGACTTTTGGAACTTTAGAAGGCAACACATTTAAGTCCTCACATCCATAGTTTTATGTGTATTGTCTTTAAATTTCTAATTATTACTTTGAGCGACCTAATCATCTTCCTTCGTTGAGCATTGAATGAAGGTCATAAAAAAACTATAGTAGTCATAAGGAATCAAAATTAATGATAACAAATAAAATATAAGTCAAATCATAATAAACCAGATCATATTATCAGAATGAACTAAATCCTAAAAATAAAAAGAATATAAAAAATACAAAATAGAATCAATGTCTCATTTTTTAAAGATTAAAATCAAAATTAAATCCTAAAAATAAAAATAAATAACAATAAAAATGAATCAGAAAAATATTTTTCAAATCGATTTATTTAATATGTTAAAAAAAGAAAAAGAAAGGGATTCAAACCAAATTCGATATTCATACCATGAAAAGATAATAAATATGGTTTGGGTCAGTTGGTTCAAACATCTACGATGTTAAAAACTTACACCGATACCTACCGATTCAAAATTGCCCCAATCCTTTTTTTAATCTTGTTCCACTTGACACTTGTTCTAATCGTTCTATTCTTCCCTTTTGTTTTTGGATATGACGGTTTTTGGGCAGAGACGAATTGCTTCTCATCCCTATCCATATATAGGATAGAAAACATCACATTTTTTTTTTGAAAGTAAAGCATCCATCAATAACTTGTTGGAGAGGCTTTAATGGATCTAAATACACCCACATATACCAAGACAAACTCTCATTTGTTAAGATCTCACACATTGACTAGAAATATAACTAATGTATTTCTTATGTTATGTTTTTTGTTGATTGATATACCCTATTCGGGTTTGAACCGTGCAAGAGGTGAAGTTCTCCCTACTTACATGTAGTTTGGTGGTGCAAATAGCGGGACAAAAAAATCTACAACCATGGGTTCCCGCATATATACTTGTAACGAGTATCCATAAAATTTCTAAATAGGCGGGTACAAGTATTATACAACTACCTACCCCATAGATACCTGCATATTTATTCATATGTTTATTTTTTATTAAATATATTCAAATAGTAAGGTATTTTATCATTTTATAATGATATAAAAATTGTTCCATGATAATATTTTAATATATGAAATTATAATTAGATTATATAACATTAATTTATATCACATTATAACAATGAAATAATATTAAATACTATAACATATTTTTTGTATTATTATTATTTAAAGTGTTAAACATAAATAAATACTCGTGAGTACTCGTTCTTCAACCCATATCCACTATTCTATCCACGGATATAGATCCAAGTATCATATTGCTCGCACATGCCCCGCCACATTTATATCTATGGGTGTAAATTTAAAATTGGCTTAAATAAATTTATGATTTCTATAAATTAGAGGTCTTTAAATTTTAATTCCTAAAATAGAATTGTTTTATATTTAACTTATATTGAATATTATGTTTTTTATCCTTACTATTAACTTAAGACCATACAGGTGACACTCGCATCATTATATAATGACCAGGATCAAAACTTAGGTAACAAAACTCACAAAATTTAATAAGACAAAAAATATATACAAGCCATTTTAAAAAAATCTATTTTCATTATTATTTTTAATCTATCCTTTCTCTCACAAAATCCTGTAATCATTTTTTTACAACATAGAAAATCATGTTTATCATCTCATCATCACTATATTTCTCACCCCCTTTCTTCACCGTAAACTTCAATCGTTAAAAACTTATTAACAACAATACAAATCATAAGTTAAAAGAATGAATTCAAAACATGATTAAAACACCTAAAGTGGTGTTTGGTACGGGGGATCTTTTAACTTTCTTGTGAATGCTACTTAAAACATTTCCTTACCCATGTTTGGTATGAGATAAAAAAAATATTCCCAGGAATGTGAGATTCTCAGGAAACTTAATTATGAAAGAATTAAAAACTTCAATTTCCCATTTCAACAGGTGGGTATCCTATACATTCCCGGGAATAAAAAATTTTAGGACAAAAATACCCCTATTTTCTTCCCAAATCCTCGTAAACAAAAAGATTCTCGGGTAAGTTTTTTAATACCAAACATGGGATTGAGAGAAACTAAAAAGATTCCCGAGTAAATTTCTTTAATACCAAACATAGGAAATAAGTTACCCGTATTCCTGGAAAACACATTCGCGGAAATCTCACTTAAAAAGATCACTCGTACCAAACACCACCTAAAGGAATAGTTAAATCTGTGTTGGATTCATTTATGACAAAAACAAAAAGAATTAATCATTTTATTTATGAAATTTACCTTCAACAAATG
This sequence comes from Clitoria ternatea, assembly GCA_037962975.1. NCBI lineage: Eukaryota > Viridiplantae > Streptophyta > Magnoliopsida > Fabales > Fabaceae > Clitoria > Clitoria ternatea. The sequence continues at coordinate 16,794,949 of CM075670.1, read as the reverse complement.
TAAGTTGGATTTTAAATTTATTTACTTATCTTTAAAAAAATACGTCTTTCTTCTTATATCTATAGAAATTAATTTTTTTTAACAGAATCACATTTCACCATTTTTATAATAAGTGGATATTTACTTTTCTCCTTTAAATTGTTTTAATAAAATAAAAAATTAGAAAATTTTTTATCAAAAAAATTGTTATTTATCTAAAATTCAAGTATAGGAAGAACTCATTTTGATAATTTAAAATTATATTTATGATATGATAAATAAAGATGATCTATATAAAACACAGAACCTGTATAAAATATGTGAGTGTTGTTAAAAACGATTAAATTCCTCATCTTGAATCAAAACCAGTAGGGATGCAGAGAAAGTGGTAATGAAAAGTCGAAAGTGAATGCATTAGCAGAAGAGTCGATTGATTGGGTAATGGTTGTATTCTGCTCTATATATACGCTCCTCGTCTTCCTCTGTTTCTGAGTTTCTGTGCAAACAAAAGGGAGTGGAAGGGACAATGGGAATATTCAGAAAGTTTATGGGAATGCTAGGGTTTGTTAAGGACGAACCGCACGAACACGATTCTAGGGACAACGAACAGTCTCGTATAATACCACCGCGAGTCCAAGAAACCGGTCTTCCTCGTCAGGGCCCTGCGCAGGTTGTCGTCGATCGCCCCCACCTGGGTCCCGTTCTCACTCCTTCTATATCCGGCGATGGCGGACTCCAGGTCCTTCCTTTTTCCCTTTCAGTTCCATTTCCTCTGTCATTCACTTCGAATTATAATCGTAGTTGAATCTATTTTGGAAAACCTAAACAATCACGTTTCGATTTTTTCTACTCTAATTCATTTGTCTGCCCACTAGTTCTCCTGTGGATCTTCTGTGCCGTTTGTGATTTGAAACAACAACAAAAAAATATTAAAGTTTAATTTCTGAAATTGAATCGAATCTAGGTTGTATAAACCGAAATGGTTAAGGAGGAAGAAAAATGCATGTACATGTCGGGACATCAAGTTCCCTGTGTTGAGTCCTTTTGTACATTAAGGTGATAAATTTTGTTGGTTTTGAACTACATCCATTCTTTGATAATAGTATGTTATAATGTTGCTTTTGGTGAATTGAGGATCATACAACCCTTCTATTGTTTTCTCATTGAGTTCCTTTCTTGTTCAGTTATTGTGAGGATGTTATTGGTAATTGGAATTATTTGATTTTATTGGGATGATGACAAGTAGATATGAAATATTGTAATGTTGCAATGTCCTATTTGGATAACCTTTTTTTGTGTTTTTTTTTGCTTAGTTCAGTATGAGTAACTGAACATGTAGGTCTTCTGTTTCTACTGTAGTTGCTTGGGGATACTTTAGTGAACTTTTTTTAAGCATGTGAATGAAATTTATCACATTTGGCTTTATTTGTATGGACTTAATATAGCAGAACCAGGTTAGGTGGCTGATGGTGTAAGTATAATAAGTAACTATTATGCTTATTATATTTGACTGGATTTAGTTCATCTGTGTATAATGTTAAGTTTAGTGTCCTTTCTATTCCTCTCACTTAGGGTACATGATTGGGTAAATTTATTAGCATTGCTCTACCCAAATGCAATAATAAGGGATTGTTTAATATTTATATTTATGATGGCAAACTTTCAGACAGCTTCCATAATTGTACTCTCTGTACCTTGTTTCAAAAATAGTTTGCTAGTCAGTTCTGTATGTGATGAATTATCATTATAGCTTCTCTTGGCATAGATCCAGGTGACAGTATTTGATAATACTAACTCCTTTATCCTTAGTGAGTAGCATTTGTTTGTAAATTCATGACTTTCAGTATATTGTATGTGCAAGTTAGAAAATAGAACTATTTGAAGTTAATGTCCAACACTCCAATAAGTGGTCGAATAGAAGTGTTTGGGGGGAAGGGGGGCTTGTGGGAATGTGGGGTGTAGTTGTTAATTAGAGTGACTTGCTGTTTTGCTTGCCTGGTTCAATTCTCTTTTCCTGCCATCTCCATTTCTAACCTTTTTTATTTTACTGCAGTGGATGGCAATAACCCTTCCTCGTTAATTAAATTAGTAATGTTTCATTTTCCTCTGTTGCCTTTGAATCTGATGAATACATTTATTTAGTAATCTTAATCAAGTTTAGGAGCTGCGGGGTCAGAATAATTTTCCTTTGTCAAGCAATTTATTGCTAGCAGGTGATTAATATTTCTGGTTTCTTGTGTTTCTCTCCATCAGGGTCTGGGATGGTATGCAAAGGGTCTTAGGATAGATGAAGACGGAGATGTAGCAGATGAATTCATTGATGAGGTATCATCAGAGAAGCCAGCAGCTCTTGCAGTAGATCATCAGAAGACAGCGACCAGGTTTAAACTGAAGTGCAGTACTAAGCCAATCAAAGTGAAGCAACAGATCCTATTGGATGGGAAAATTCAGCAGGTTGTGGAACTTCAGGGCAAGTTGCAGATTGTATGAAAAACATCTGTTTAGAAATTGGTCTGGCTATTGATTCATTGGGCTTTGTCTGTTTAGTTGTGTATATGGTGGGAATCTGCAGTCAAAACACTAATATTTACACTGGCTTTTGCTTGATGGTTCCTTCTTGCTCTTTGGTTTTGTCTTTCACTAGCTATGATTGTCTGAGAATTGGTGCATTTGGTGAAAGTGTGGGAGTGAAATGTACAATTTAAGCATGTCCAGGCATGTTACTGAGAAACTTAGCTACCAAATCTTGTGTCTAAGCTATACTACAGACGTTGTATCAAGCTTTTAGGTCTAGGTTTTGTTTTGTTTACTTTTGGACTCGAGGTGTTGAAATATTTATGGTACAGACATTGAATAATGTAGAACGGTGTAAGGGTGAGGAGATCTACTAAGCTCTGAACTTTAACAAGTACATGCTTTTGAGTTTTGAAGTTCCTGGTGAGGTATGGAGGTTTCCTGTAAGTACTGAAATGTTGGGCACATGTTTCTGCTGACTGATATTTTGTTCTTTGCTTCTCATTTTTGGATATTATTTAATCTGTTTGCAATGTTTATTAGATCAGTGAAATGGAATTTAGATTGAAGGAAACACGGGTCATCAATAAAATATTGATTGTACGCATGTTGAATCATCTGAACATTTTAAGATTACTGGCTTGCAAGTGCGGCAACTTTCTAGAACCAACTTTCAAGGAAGCTAGCTAGAAATTTTCCAGCATACTCTAATGTGGTGGTACTATTACTAATGAGTGTTTGCTTAGGCGTGATTGTTTTCCAAGCTACCGAATCATACTCATAATCCTCAATAGAATTGTCAATTTCATTAGGCAACATGGGATCGACAAGATAACGGCCATTTTATTGCGATTAGTGAGACCGTTAACCATTTTCTCGAGTTTATGAATGCCGTTTTTCAGGTGAATTATGAATGCCTTTCTTAGAAGTTGCTTCATTTAGATTTATTGAGGCTATTTCGTGGATGTGTATGTATAATTAATTATCATCTATTGTACTCTATTTATAATGTATAAATGCTGAAGCAAGTAATGTGGCTCTCACATGCCAAATCGCCAATCATTATTACTCTTGCCACATCATCTTGCAATTTGACAAAATTCCTTTTTGCTATAGAAAAGGCCATACCCAACAAGAAGAAAAGACAACCCATGTTCATCCCAAAATGGAGAAAAGCATTTTCTCTTGCATACCAGTTCACTCCTCCTTTCTTCCTTGGGTTCCCCTCTTTTCTATCTCAATTGTGGCTTTCGAAAATCAAGAGTCTCCCTTCCAAGGAGTATTCGAAAGAAAATCTTGCACCCTGTTCCAATTGTTTTCGTGCAAAATTCCGCACCCTGTTTCGATTATTTTCATGCAATGTTCCGAGAATGTTGGGTACAGAGCTCTTGATATTAAAGGTCAGGGAAAACTAGAGGAGCATCAAAGAACATGGTTTCTCCCTTGAGTTTTTCTCGGCGGTATATGTTATTGTAAAAGTTATTGTACCGGTTATTTCAACAAACCAATATATATGTTACCGGTTTCTATTATGAATCGATGTGGAAAAACTAGAATAAAATGTACATATTAAATCAGTAAGGCAATCGATGTAACAAATATTTCTTAAATTAGTTTATTAAAATAATCAGTATAACAGCATGATGAGGATCTGCACTTGCTGGATGAAGGGATGTGACCGGTGGATCAGAGTGACACGTCAGTGATAAAGGCGACTAAAGTGAGAGTGGTGAAAACAATGGCGATGGGACGACCACTCTTGCTTGGTGGTGTCACACCTTGCCATTTTTTAATTAACATCTTACTTTTTCTAGCTCAAATATTTATTTGATTAGTTAAAATATCATTTAGATAGATAGTATTTTTAATTAATTGATGTTTTTTGAAACGTATTTAGGATTGGCTTGATAAAACTAGTCGGATAAAAATTGATAAGTTAACATAAAGTTTAAAATTGGGAAGCTGAAAAACTAATAAGTTAGTTAATTAAGTTAAAATTTGTTTGGTAAAATTAATTGTTAAATATAAAATGATACAAAATATATTTTTAAAATAGGTGAATTTTTTTTTCTCAAAAGTATATTATCAAATTTTGATTTTAGTTTTTGATTTCATATTTTTTAAAATTTCATCCCTTATCTATAATAAATTATAGTTTCGTCTATTCTCTATTATTAAGTGATGATATCTCTTTACATAATGTTACATAAGCATATTTAGATACTTCATAAATCATTTTTTAATTATGTTGTCACTGTTAAATTTCTTTTTACTTGATCTAAAAAAATCGAAAAATATAATTTCAGGCGACTAATAGTCACCACAAATATAATTTTCTAGAATTTCTAAATAAAGTGTTTAACCATGAAAATCTTCTACTAGATTCAACGTAAATACTAGTAAACCCAAAAACTTTAAACCACCAATATCTTTAACTAAATTCATCTAAAATCTTTAAAATCATGAATATTAACAATTTTAAAACATAAACATGAATACAACCAATATTCTGAACATAACCATAAACATCAACACAACATAAAAAATCAAGAACATAAATTTAAATATAAGTAAAATCTTCATAATCATCAACATAAACTAAAAACACAGAATCATAATAAAAAAAAATCCTAATCCCTAAATCCCCAACAGTTGTTTACTCCGATTAATTATATATGAACCAATGGTTGAGTGTAAACAATGGATTATAATTCCTCAAGCGAGGCCACGTATCTAAAATCAATCTGATTGGGCAGCCACAGCCACAGCAATATGTAGCAAATAAATGGTGAAGTCTCAACCTAAAACGATGCACGCCATATATACTTAACGAAAGAGTAATTTTCAATTGAAGGTGACATTTTAAAATGATTTTAACACAAATATTCAGCTAGGTGTTCATGACCATTTGTATAAGCTATGACATTAACAAGACTGTTGGAGAACACGGGGCAATATCAAAGATGACAATGTACCAAGAATCATCCTTTTTTGCTACCTCATAATGCTACAAGACTGAAAACGACCAAAAATGGTGTCTATGTTGTCATTTAGAAAAATTTAAAAAGATATTGGCCCGAAACCAGTCTGCAACATGTTACATGCCTGCTTGGCAGATGTTCTCAATTATCAAAGTTTCACCATTATTATTTTTCTTTTTATTCTTCTCTCTCCATAAAAATTTATAGCATGCCCAATTTTATTAAAACTAATTAAAAGTTAATGTAAGATCTCTCTCACACATTCACATTCATATATATATATATATATATATATATATATATATATATATATGGATGTGGGTAACATACATGTTACGTTTATCTATATAATTTAAAATTAATTATATTCTAATATCATATTATAAATAATGAATCTAACTTAATTTAAAAACTAATAAATAAATTAAGATTTGCCTCAAATTTTATAAAAAGTATGATGTTTCTAATTGATACGAGAGTATCTTCATATTATATATATAACTATCTTAATATAATTATGTTTTTAAACCTCAAACTTAAAGATAAGTTATATTATAACCTTGAGTCAATTTACATGTTAGGCGGTTTTTTTTTTGAATCAGTAAAAACTATTAAAACATGTACAAGGGGTACCTTAACCCATATACAAGATCAACATATTTACAAGCCTGAAAGACATAAAATAGGCTCCTGATACCATTCTAAAAATCCTCTAGAGAAACCTTTCAGTCGAGCCAAATTCAACTTTTAAATTGTATCAATTCAAACAGTTTCAATGAACAAATAGTTTCATTCCTAAAAATAGCATTATTACGGTCATCCCAAATCATCCAGACAAACTAAATACCAATAAGACCATGCTTAGTTTCAGACCCTGTACCCAGACTCAGTAATCCTTCAAAGTTATCTTTACACTCATTTTGCAAAACTGAAGAGCCAACCAATTATAAAGAGTAGGAAAAGTTACATCAGAAAAACAGATGTCAAAGGTTAAATTTTTTATAATAGCCATTTCTTTTTTACCTATTCACTGATAATGATGAATGTTGGTCTACCTACAATATTCAGGGGAGGTAGTCAGAATCAGCAATTAGCAACCATAGAAAAGTGAACAACCTCTGCACAACCTTCCACACATCAATTTCATTTCTAAAATATCTATTAGGATGTCTGACTCAGATGTTATCTTGTAGAATTAATCAGCTCATATAGTGTTTCGTTTGAAAGCTAGATTCGGCAGCCGTACTTGGACCTTTTGTTATCTTTGAAAGAAATTAAGTGATGTGTTTGATTCTCCTTCGAGCTTAATAAAAAAATATCAGGGGAAAATAACCCTTACCTTATCTAAAGATGCGAATTTTCAAAGTCACTCGGAATCAATAATCTTATCATAAATAGTTATTCCAAATAGCTTTTATCCTGACACTGCCATTGCAGTTGGAGAACTACAAATTCAACTGACCCTGTAGGGCAATATTGATTCCTTCAAAGGCTTACACAGCTTATAAATAAAGCATTATACATGGTACACCAATAATACAAAATTATTCAATTATATCACTCAAGGGGGAAAATAGCTCTATGCATGTAAAAATAACTTCCTCTGCCATCCCATATGCCATCACAAACCATGGTCATGGAATCTGTAACGACTTTTATATTAAGATTTAGCTGCTGAATTTTTGCTCAGTGGTGCTTGTTGAGGCCTGCATCATTCAGTAACATTAGTGTAAATCTTTGGACATATTAGAAAATAATTCAAATTTATTCGCACCCATATAATGGATTTTTTCAAATTCAGCTAAAATGTTCACTACGAGAAAACTTATTTAGGAAGTTAGCTAAGAAAAGAAAGAATGCATAGCAATACCAAGTAATCACACAACTATTATGTACATTCAATGAATCATATATTAATTTCTATATAACTTAGTTGGGCCTGAGGACACTTATCAGAACTCTAGAGAGTAAGGAAATTGACAAGAACGTGTACTGACCCCAACTGATGTTACAAAACTGCAAACCGCACATTTCACAGATCTTGCTCCATATTGGTACATGAGTAGCATCTTACAGTTCCCACAGTTGACATGTGCCACCTGATTTGCTGTTACAATGTTCATACATACAAAGTAGTGACTCAAATCATAATGATTCAGCTCAGTCAAGAAACATATTTGCCTGTAAACATTGTATATATGATACTATGCAAGTACAACTTTTCGAGCTCATTAGTCTTGTAGTGGTTCAATACCTTCCAAAGCTAGATTGACTGTGTGACAACAAGAGCATTGCACACTTGTGGCTCCACGGATATACATGAGTAAAGTGTGACAACCTCCACAAACCAATTGCGCCATTTCTTGGCCTGCACACATAAATGCTGATGATATATCTACCTCATAATTCGTAGATTGAAAGGCATGGAATAGGTAGTGAATTGAACTTCTCAAGCAACCTAAAATCAAGAATTAGAGAGAGACACTGTACCAGGAGGTGGTGCTGCTGTGACAGCATTGCAAACAGCACAGCACACAGTAGTGGCTCCAACTGGATACAGCAGCAGGTTTTTACAGCCAGAACAGACAAGTTGACTTTGTGTACCTGCTTACAAAAGAAGGTTTTGACATCAATTATTTACAAGTAACAAATCAATAAACAGTTTTTATTTTTCTCCTTTCTCTATTTGATAAATGATAATATTGCTATAAAGGCTCTTGCATTCATCCTGTTTCTAATACAGATCCAGTTTTCAACTGGCATGCCTAACCAACTGAAAAATTGGACTTGAATAGATATATGTACTTAAAAAAGATATCTAAATTCTAACCAAATTATCTCCTATCCATACATTCCAAGCAAATCAGGACTCTTCCAAGAAAATTTTGAATTGGGTATTTCCATTCTATATCCTTCATTCATTGTAATTTCTAAAAGACCAGGTCTTCAAAAACAATAACTAGTTCATCAATGAGCAAAGAAAGAGCAGAAGAAGCAAGATACCGTTTGGTGGAGGCGTATATGGAGCTGGAGGAGGGAGGGTTGGGTAGGGAGCAAGTGGAACTGGCATTATCTCAAAATATATCTTTATCTACCAAACTCTACATAGAGAATAAAACTATTTCTCCCATTTGAAATCCTGGAAAATAAACTGAAAGATTGAAAAGAATTAATAGGATGAAAAAGACAAGCAAAATGAATTTTGCCATTATAGGTGCAGCACAAAGTCTCCGCTAGAAAGAGAGTGAGAGAGAAACCTGTAAAGCAAATCAGCAGAAGGTGGGAAACCAAACAGTAAAATGACACTATTTTTCCTTTTAGGAAGCCATGCATGAAGCAACAGGGAAGGAGAGACAGTCAGAGTTAAGGCCCTCTCACCATAAATGAACTTTAGTTGAATAATGTGGCAAGTTGGGCTAACACACGCGCCTTTGACAACTTGTTAAAGATGAAGTGGAAAGAGAGAGACAGAGAAAAGAGATATCGATAGAACAACAGCATATAAAACAGGACATTCGAAGTAAATAATGGACTAAAATGTTCTAATTATTGACTCATGGTAAGTGTTAAAAAAACACGGTTGTTTTCTTTAATTGAAACTGAAGATTACACAACGTATTTATGGCTCAAGCCAGGAGTAGCAAATGTATTGATAATTTTATTATGTCTGAGGTATTGTTTGTTTTAGTTGTCGCGTAAGTCTTATGGATTTATCCATTTATAAAAGACACATCGATAATTTAAAAGAAATGAGTGTTTATAAATTACCATTGGCCTTGACTTCTATAAGATGTAAGATATACATAAAGTGCCTTAAACCTCTTTGTATAGTGTAACATTCTGGTTTGAATATAACATTTTGTTATAAAGTTGTGAGCTGTAATAAAGAGTGTGTAAAACATTTGTCAAAAAGACGCTTTTTTAACTGCATATTAATTTATTTTTTAACTGTTTCATTTTTTTAAGATAAGTATCCCAATCAATAAGTGGTTCGTAAACTTTAGGAGCAAGTCATGTTTATTGCAATTTGTTTATGTGGTCTTTTTTCTATTTTGTTTTGAATTATTTATTTATTGCACCATTGCTAGTGAATAAGTAGTATAATCCTAATTTTCTTCTCATCAGACTTCCAACTTATTATTCCTTTTGCTTTTTGCTTATTTATTCTTTTTGCTATAAAATCAATAAATTCGTACCACAACTTTTTTTCTTGAGGGACCTTTGTGTATTTTTAGTTGTCATGGATTTTGTGACAAGTTTTTCTCAAGGCGTTCTTCCGGTCTTTACTTGGAGGCTCTTGATCTCTAGGAACCTATGGAAGAGGATTATGGTTGCCAGATAATCCTACTATCAGATAAGAAATCACAAGGATAGAAAGACTAGAAAGACAAAGGTAAAGTCATGTCTATTTGTTGGTGTTACTCTAACCATCTTCACAAGAATCATGACCCGTAAATCAGCAAAAGCAATATGAGATTATTTGAGGGAGGAATATGCTGGAGATGAAAGAGTACAAAGTATGTAGGAGCTTAATTTAATGAGGGAATTTGAGTTTCAAAGGATCAAAGAGTCTGGGACAATCAAGGAATACTCAACACAAATTGTTGGGTATTGCCAATAAGATAAAGTTGTTGGATGGTGATTTTGTTGATTCCAGAATTGTTGAAATTTTTTTGGTAACGGTGTCGGAGAGGTATGAAGCATTTATAACCTTATTGGAGAACACAAAGGATTTGCCTAAGATAAACTTTGGCAAAAGTGTTATATGCCTTGCATTGCAGGCCCACTAACAATGAAGGCTGATGAGAGAATATCATATGGTTGAAGATGCATTTCCAACCAAGCATTTCCAACAGAAAGAAAAATTTCAAGAATCAACTAGCAAGCAGTGAAAATAATGCAAACAACTAAAACAAAGGTAAGGATAAAAGGAAAACCTACCTACCTTGTCAGCATTGTAGAAAAATGAGTCATCCACCATTTAGATGGAAAAGAGAAGATGCAAATAAGTAGAATCATCTTGGATAAGAAGTTGTAATTTGTAAAAGCAAATTTAAGCAACATGAAGCCAATGCCTAAGTTGTGGAGCAAGATGAAGAAGATCATATTTTTGTTGCAACATGTTTTTCTACAAGGAGTAGTTTAGAATAATGGTTTATTGGTAGTGGTTACACAAGCCACATGACATATGACAAGTATTTATTTAAGAACTTGAATCCCACCAATGTCTCTAAGATTAAAATTAGGAATGATGGCTATCTTTCTATAAAAAGAAGAGGAACCATAACAATTTCAACCAGTTTAGGTACAAAAATAATCTCAGATGTTCTTTAATGTACTTGACATTAACCAAAGCTTTCTAAGTATAGATCAATTAATAAAAAAAGGATTTAAAGTGACACTCCCTTATCTATGACATTGTTGGCCGAGAGGTTCTAAGGGTTAAAATAAGAGGTAAAAGCTTCTCATTTGATCCAATAGAAGAGGAACAAGCAACTTACTATGTTCAAGTCAATCTCACAACTCTAGCACAAAAGACTTAGTCATTGACATCTTTGAAAGAATGATGAATATGAAGAAGAAAGACATGTCAAGAGGTTTACCAATACTTTTTTGGATAATTTACTGTTAGATCCAAATCTGAATGAAAGATTAAGAAGTCTGAACTCCTGAGATTTGTTAATAACACTCATCAAGACTCTTAGTTAAATGAAGTTCACTTGCATGTTTTTCTAGCTAGTTCAGTAAGTATTTCAAAAAAAATCTAAAGTGCATTTGTTGTAACAGAGATGGGGAGTCTGTTAAACAAAACGTATTTCAGAAGACTAGTCTGATGATATCCTTCAATGAACTAAGAAGAGAAGTCTGAATGAAGCATCAGACCCTGAAGTATTACTTCTTCCTCAAAGAGTGTCTCTGAAAAATAACTCTATTTCTATGAAAGAGTCAACAAGAACTTTCATGTCTCAATTCTACGTCATTCATTAAAAAGGAAAGAATACAAAAAGCTGAAGTACTATGTGCAGTAATCAAGGAAGATGCCTCGCATATCCCAAAAATGTCAAAAAAGCTGAAACTATGGAAGATCAAAAAGTCTAAGGTCAACGTCTATAACAGTGTACCTGTTAGCTCGAAATGGCTAAGCAAATAGGTGTCTTTTGGTATAGATTATCAAAATGAACCATTTTGGTATAAGCTCTGAAGCACTGATAAGTGTCCATTGTATAATAATTTTCTGTAATATTTGGACAGCTATGTTGAAAATTATCAGAATAAAAGAAAATTAATTGATAAATCAGTAAGAAATTGAAATTACATTCCCTATCCTTGGTTTTCTTAGCTATGATAGCATCTAATTTATGTTTCATTACTTTTATATAGGTAAACAGGGAATTGGAGAAAGGAATAAGTTAAAGTGACAAAAATTCAAGTAAAAATAGAGTATCTCGCTTAAGCGAGGTCAATATCGCTTGGGTGATCCTTTCGCTTAAGCATGGCTTTGCTCGCTTAAGCGAGAAAGACACAAAGAGCACATTAAAGGTATTCGCTTGAGGGAGGTGTGTTTCGCTCAAGCGAAAAATGTCAAGAGAGCATCAAATGGAATTTCTCTTGAGCGAGAGAGTGCTCGCTTAAGTAAGAATGTTACAGACGCTAGAGGTGTTGTTGTTGCTTAAGCGAGGGACTTTTCCACTTAAGCAAAAATATAACAATATGATCGAGATGTTTCTTGCTTGAGTGAGACTATGCTCGCTTGAGTGAGGCTTCAAAGATAAAAACAGCTCACTCAACACTTACAAGTGGCTCTTGCCTGAGCGAGGCCACTTATAGTTAAAGAAAAAGCTTGAGTTTTTGAGAGTTTTTGGTACGCGAAAGGATGAATTCTCTATTTCTCTCTTGTGAAAGGTTAAGAAGGTTGTAGAAGTTATTTTCTTCTCTTTTTTCTCTGATTTTGTAGTTTGTAATGACTACCATGAGTAGCTAAACCTTTTTTTAGGACTGGATGTAGTCGATTTGAGTCCGACGTAGATTGGTTCTGTATTTATATATATGGTATGTTGATCTATTGGTTTTGGTATTTCATTCTATGCTTATTGCTTGATTTTGTTGGATAACTAGTTTCTTGATTAAGTTTTCTTAAGTTGTTAAAAAACAATTTGTGAAAACTAATCCGAATGAAATACTCGATACGCTTAGGTGTTAGGAATAGCTTCTGACATGTTGAACACTTTTAACAACTAATTATAATGCTGGAAAATTTCTTAAAATGATTAAGGGATCGACTTTTTAGGAGTTTTCTTATGATTTCGTATTCGAGGCATCGAAACGAATGATTTTTGATATGTTACGTAAAAATTAATCGTTCTAAATACAATTTATATGAATACATCCAGGTTTGGCCGGGTGAGATAGATGAAATCTAATCCCATTCTCTTTCTATCTGAGTTTCCCTTTTAGTTGAATGTTATTTACGCTTGTTTGTCTATTTTGTTTTTAATTTTGCAATATCACAATAAAAATCCACTCTTTTCCTACTCTAAATTTTCAAATTAAAGTTTTTAAATTTCAATAGTCCCCCAATGGAGCGACACTCATTTTATTACAATTGAAGTTGGGGTAAACTTGCCACGCAATCACCCACCATAAGATTCTTATCAAGTTTTGGTGCTGTTGCTAGGAAGCGGTGTAAATTTGAAATCCAGTCTTTATAATTTAGTGTTGTTAATATTATTTATATTGTTCATAGTTTATTTGCTTCTAAAATTTATTCGTTATCTTACTTAACTTGTGACTTTAGTGTAATTTATGCTTTTGAGAGGACAAGTTCCTGAGGACTAATTGTAGTTTGATCCAGAAATTAAAAAACCTACCAGGAAAAACAGGAGCAAGCAAGAAAAAGAAGCAAGGTTTTAAGCAAGGCCAATCCTCCATTACACCTATTTCTGAATCACCAATCACAACCACAACCCTTCCACAACTAGCTGGCCAGCAGAATAATCCGCCAAGAAGAACCTTGGGAGACTATGCAACTCAGCAAGGCCTAAGATATTTTTCTAGTATTGCTATTCCAGCCACAACCTGAGCCTTGAGATGAAGCTCGCTTTCTTAAGTCTCATAAGTGCATATCAATTTACTGGAATGTCAAATGAAGACCCTTACACTCATCTGTCCATATTCTGATTTGGTTGGTACTATAGAATTTGAGCAAGGAGACTTAGAAGCTGCCTATCTTTATTTGTTTCCTTTTTTTTGGCAAGTAAAGCTAAGGAGTGACTCCAATCTCATCCTAATAAGAGCTTAAGTAGTTGGACAAATGTGGAAGAAAAGTTCTTACATGGATTCTTTCCACCATCTAGATTCATCAATGCCAAATCTGATATTTCAATATTCCATCAAGGACGTGAAGAGCCTTTCTATGAAGCTTGGGATCGATTTAAATCCTTGCTTAGGAAGTGTACTAATCATGGGTTTGAAGAGATTTCCCAACTGAACATTTTTTATAGTGAACTGAGACCTGACACCAAATTGATTTTCGATGCAGCAGTTAGAGGCATAGTGATGATGGTAGATGCAGAGCAAGCAACAAGAATAATCGAAGCATTGTCTTCTATAAATTATCAGGCTCAACATGATCGCCATCAAGTGCATAGAAAAGGGATGTTAGATTCGAGCACAAGTAATGCAATCTTAGCTTAGAATAAAATCTTAACCCAACAAATAGAAGCTTTAATATAACAAATGGAAAAGCTTCCATAATAATTACATGTTGTTCATTCTTCATCTATGAAGCAATAACCACCACTGAGGTATGATTTTTGTGGTGGTGACCATCCCAATGAGCATTGCGGTTCCCAAGAAGAATCTGTTCATTACATGGGTAATCAAGGTAGGTTTGGTAATTTTAATTCTAATTATTCTAACCCTTCTTTTCAAGGATGTAGACAAAATCAAAATTAGGCTGTAAATTGGAAATAGGAAGCAGCTCCATCCAATAGGTCATATTATCAAAAACAATTTCCTTTCTTGCTTGAAAAGACTTCAAAGCTTAAAGACACTTTGGAGAAGTTCATGCAAGCTGCATTAATAAACCAGAAAAACATTGAAGCATCAATCAGAAACTAGGAGACCCAAGTGGGACAACTTGCCCACCAAATTGCTAATCAACAGGGTTATTAATATGTAGCCAACACTCACTCTAACCCTAAGGAGCATTGTAAAGCAATTACCACTCGGAGTGGCAAGGTTTTAAAGGGAGAGGTGAGTGAAAATGAGAGAGTGGAAGAGGAAATTCTGTGTGAAAAGGAAAAAAATGTTGATGAAGAGATAAATAATGAAAAAGAGGAAGTTGAAAATAAGAGTGAAAAAAAGAGAGGTAGAAAAGGGAAAGAATAGAGTGAGTTTGTAAATAGTGAAAGTGAGATCGTAAATAAAAAGAAAGAGTATGAAAAATAAAGAGGAAGAAAGTGCAAAAGGTAAGGTGAAGATTGAAACTCCAGTTCCACAGTTGAAGAACCCGCCTTACCCTAAAAATCCTTCAAAGAAATATAATAGTAGCTATGCCAAGTTGCAAGGTAACAAAAGCGATAGCTTGTAAGATTCATGGACATTTTTAAACGATTATATATTAACATTCCTTTTGTTGAGGACATGGAGAAAATGCCAACCTATGCCAAGTTTATGAAGGATTTGCTCTCAAAGAAGAAGAGATTCTCTGAAGAGACTATTGAATTAGAAGCTAACTACAGTGAAATCATTCAGAAGGCACTGCCATAGAAGACTAAGGATCCTAGAAGTTTCACTATTCGTATCACCATTAGTGCTCTATCAGTAGGCAAGGCACTTTTGGATATTGGAGCCAACATAAATTTGATGCCTTTATCCATGTTAAAGAGAATCAGAGATCTGGAGGTCCGACCAACCAAAATGACATTGCAATTGGCCGACAGATCAATGAAGTTCCCATATGGTGTGGCAGAGGGTATACTCGTCCAGGTGGACAAATTTGTATTTCCAGTTGATTCCATAGTGATGGATATCGAGGAGGATGCTTAGGTTCCTTTTATCCTAGGCAGACCCTTCATGAAAACTACAAAAGTCACTATTGATGTGGATGATGGTAAATTGAAAGTTAGAGTTCAGAATGATGAAGTCAATTTTTATGTTTTTGAAGCAATGAAATATCCTACAAATAAGCAACAATGCTTTAAAGTAGATGTTGAAGATGAAGCTATGCAAAGGAGTCAAACAAATTGAGTACTCCCAATGTTTTACAGAAAGCTTTAATCTGTGCTCTGGATGAATTAAGTGAAGATGAGGCTGAAGAAGTTGAAGAATTATTAAAGGACTTTAATTCCAAGAAGCCCATTTCACCAAATTCTTAGTCCGTTGAAGATCTTCCTGAAAAGGTTGATATTCTAATGCGAAAAATTGAATTGAAAGTCTTCCCTTCTCATTTAAAATATGTCTTCTTAGATAAGGAAGGTCAAAATCCAGTAATTATCAATAATAGCTTTTCAGATGTTAAAGAAAAAATGATTCAGATGCTCCAGTAAAATTCAGGAGCAATTAGGTGGAGACTGGAAGACTTTAAGGGTATTAATCCATCCTACTGTATGCATCAGATATTCATGGAGGAAGAGTTGAGACCTGTTGCATAACCACAACATCGCCTGAATCCAACCATGAAGGAGGTTGTTAAAAATAAAGTGATGAAGCTCTTAGAGGCAAGGATGATTTACCCAAGTTCAAATAGTGCTTGGGTCATCCCAGTATGGGTGGTTCCTAAAAAAGGGGCATGACAGTAATTCAGAATGAGAAAATGAGTTAATCCCTACAAGGATAGAATTTTTTATTACAAAAAAATACCATTTGGATTATGTAACGCTCTTGCTACTTTCTAATGTTGTATGCTTACAATATTTTCTGATCTTGTTGAAAAATGCATTGAAGTTTTCATGGATGAATTCTGTGTTTGGTTTATCTTTTGACCTTTGCCTGGAAAACTTAGATATGGTGCTGAAAAGATACATAGAAACTCACTTGGTACTTAATTGGGAAAAATGTCACTTTATGGTAACCAAGGGAGTTATCCTGGAGCATAAGATCTCTAGAAAAGGAATTGAAGTTGACAGAGCAAAGGTGGAAATTATTGAGAAATTGCCACCTCCAATAAACATCAAGGGGATTAGAAGCTTTCTTGGACATACAAAATTTTATTGGAGCTTTATAAAGGACTTCTCAAAGATTGCAAAGCCATTAAGCAATCTTCTAAACAAGGATTCTATTTTTAATTTTAATGCATCATGTGTTTCTGCCTTTAAACTTTTAAAGAAAAAATTTATCTCAGCTCTAGTCATAGTCACTCTAGATTGGAAACTTGATTTTGAACTTATGTGTGATGCGAACGATTATGCTATTAGAGTTGTCCTTCGTCAAAGAAAATCTAAATTTTTCCATGCTATACATTATGTTAGTCAGGTCTTGAATGAAGCTCAAATCAATTATGCAACTATAGAAAAAAAGCTTCTCGCAGTAGTGTACGGTTTTTAGATTTTATTTGATAGGCTCTACACTGATTGTATACACTGACCATGCTGCTTTGAAATATTTGTTGAATAAATCTGATTCCAAACCAAGGTTGATTGATGGATATTACTTTTACAGTAATTTGATTTGGTTATCAAGGATAAAAAAGGAAGTGAAAATTATATTGCACATCATCTTTCCAGGCTAGTAAACACAAAAGTTACTAATGCACAACCTGAGGTGGATGAAGACTTCTCATATGAGAAGTTGTTGTTGATTCAGGGACGACCATGGTTCACCAATATGACAAATTTTAAAGCTGTAGGAGTCATTCCTGAAGACTATTCATGGCAATAAAAGAAAAAGTTCTTGAAAGAGGCTCAACAATATGTATGAGATGATCCCTACCTGTTCAAAATTGGATATGATAATATCTTATGTAGGTGTGTCTCTTTGTAATAAGCAACAAGTATCTTATGACATTGTCATAGCTCAGCTTATAGAGGTCACTTCAATGGAGAGAGGACCATTGCTATGATTTCTTGCACTTGTTTTAGAATGAGGGTGTTAGTGTTCAAATTGGTGGTAGTGATCAATGGGGTAATATAACTGCTGGGACTGAGTTGATTAGGAAGATTTTGCAGGTAGAAGGTGCTTATGGTTTGACATTCCCTCTTCTTTTGAAGAGTAATGGCACCAAGTTTGGTAAATTAGAGGATGGTGTTGTTTGGTTATCTCCAAATTTTTTATCTCCTTACAAGTTTTACCAGTACTTTTTCTCTGTTCCAGATACTGATGTGATAAGGTTTTTGAAAATTCTTACATTTTTGGACATGGAGGAGGTAGTTGCCTTGGAGGGTGAGATGAAGAAGCCTGGTTATGTGGCTAACACTGCTCAGCGGAGACTTGCTGAGGAAGTTACGCGATTTGTTCATGGGGAAGATGGTTTGGTTGAAGCTCTTAAGGCAACTGAAGCATTGAGGCCGGGGGCTGGGACTAAGTTGGATTGGAAAACTATTGAAGGGATTGCTGAGGATGTGCCATCTTGTTCTTTGGCTTATGATGAGGTTTTGAATCTGTCGTTGGTGGATCTTTGACAGGGCCCGTAAGCGCACGGGTTATGTCACGTAATATAAAAGATTATTGTTCTCCACAGGCACTGTGTTCAAAGTACCAGCATATTGAAATTTAATTATCCACACAATTGATTTTTAAGGTTTTTGTAAAATAAAGCACAAAATTAAGTTGCTCAGAATACGAATAAATAAACAAAATTTTCTAGACACTTAAAAATCAGAGTTGAGAATATCTTGAGATTTCGGGGGATAAAGACTCTATTTTATGTTAATGAATTTTAACTTTTCATAAATAAGAATCAAATTAAGTTTTCCAAGGCGAATTTTCTTTAAGCTAATTAATATGTTCCTCTCGGAATCCTATTAATGTACCTAACCTATGGAAAGCGCTGCTTAATCCTTAGAAAAGGTCCATTATCGTTTTGTGAAAATCCCTTTTTAAAAATTCCCCAAAAGATTTTGATTACTTTCACGGTTTTACCGAGGTCACAAAAAGTATTTCAAAAATTTAGGCTTAGTTCAAAAACTTTCCAGTAACAATAAATCTCTCGATTCTATTAATTACTTAAACTTACTAATATACCCGCAAGTATACAGTTTTATCACTTAGGTTCTTGTTAGGAATTATTAAAAGCATTGAGCATTTTTTTGAACTAAATGGAAAACAGAAATTTATTTAATTCAAAGTCAAAATAACATTATCATAAAATATTATCACACCCCCTTCATCCCAAGATAAAAGATTTAGTTACTCATGAAATAATTCAAATTCATACACATGATGGAAAAATAAAACATACAAGACATGGTAAAAATAAAGACTTACGGGTTTCTCCAAAAGCTTAGAATAATTTTACCACTGTATTTCTTTGTTGCAATATTCCTCCACCAATTACA
Source organism: Clitoria ternatea (assembly GCA_037962975.1). Lineage (NCBI taxonomy): Eukaryota > Viridiplantae > Streptophyta > Magnoliopsida > Fabales > Fabaceae > Clitoria > Clitoria ternatea. Next base: position 16,775,979 of record CM075670.1, on the reverse strand, counting down.
AATTGGCATTCTCACTTTTACAATTCACAACTCTTAAAATAAAAGAAGGAAAGAAACGAGACAGAGAAAGAAAATAAAAAGAGAAAGAAAACGAAGGAAAAAGAAAAGAAAAGGAACAGGGAACAAAAAAAAAAGAGAAAGAAAAGAAAGAAATTAAAGTACAAAATGAAAGAGAACTAAATCCTAAAAGTGACGCTGTAAGTGATGCTGTAAGTGATGCTGTAAGTGATGCTCTCTTGGCTTCAGACCTCCCCCTATTTATAGAAATGGGGAACGGTGGCTAGTGGGATTTCTCGTTTGTCTTCTTGTTGGCCACCCCACGAGATTAGCTTGGATACAGCCTGGATGGTGTGGTGGAGAAACAACTTGCACCTAGACAGCTATAGGGAACGGCGGCTAGTGGGTTTCTCTTTTGTCTTGTTGTCAGCCGCCCCCTCATAAGTCAAGGATCCACTTGGATAGTGGAAATCCAAGTCAGCATGGGCAATCGGTGGAAATATGGAGTCGGTTTTCTCCTTCTGACTCGGGTTTAATGCCTCAGCCGGTATCCATCCATAGTGGGAAATAATCCGAGTGGAAAAGGTGCTCTTCGTACACAAAAGACCGAGTGAAAGCTTGAATTCACCGATCATTGGACTCAGAAATTTCTTTCCGAGGGGCATTCATCAGGAGCATTGTTCATTCGGTGTTGCTTTGCTGGACGGTGTTGAGAAGATCTGGACGTTGTGGAGAGGAGAGCTGGACGGTGTTGGTTTGAGGGGAGCCGGTGTTGTGGCTGTGAAGAGAGATGGACGAGCAAAGCAACTCTAATTGAAAACATTCACTCGGAACTGATTGAAGAGTGACTTGGAACCAATTGAAAAGTGATTCACTCGGAACTGATTGAAGAGTGACTCGGAACCGAATGAAACATTCATTCGGAACCGATTGAAAAATGACTCACTCGGCACAGGTGCATGCCCTCCTTCTTTCACATATCACCCACTCAGGATCGGGAAGTTTTCATTCAAATGGAACCTCTTAAAATGTTTCACTCAGCTATGTCTCTGGAAATGAACCACTCGGAGAGACCTTGCTCGGGAGTAATTTAGTCGACCCTTCCTTCACTCCTTGAAATGATCCACTCAGACACATTCATTCGGACACATTAACTCGGAAGTCCGACTTGCTTCTCACTCGGAATTTCCTCAATCGTCTATCGGCCCATTCGGTTGTATTCACTCGGGAGTTGGCTTTGACTTTCACTCAGATTAGTTGCAGTCAGGAAGGTTCCACTCGGATTTACCTCCAACCGGGACATATTCCTTCAAGGTCAGCCATTTTTAACTCGGAATGTCTTTGATAGGGAATCTTCCACTCGGATTTACCTCCAACCGGGAAGTATTCCACTCTGCAACGCTCCATTCTGAGTCATCCTACTCGGATTTGATCATTTCTGAGTCATCCTACTCGGATTTAGTCGACCCTTCCTTCACTCCTTGAAATGATCCACTCGGACACATTCATTCGGACACATTAACTCGGAAGTCCGACTTGCTTCTCACTCGGAATTTCCTCAATCGTCTATCGGCCCATTCGGTTGTATTCACTCGGGAGTTGGCTTTGACTTTCACTCAGATTAGTTGCAGTCAGGAAGGTTCCACTTGGATTTACCTCCAACCGGGACATATTCCTTCAAGGTCAGCCATTTTTAACTCGGAATGTCTTTGATAGGGAATCTTCCACTCGGATTTACCTCCAACCGGGAAGTATTCCACTCTGCAACGCTCCATTCTGAGTCATCCTACTCGGATTTGATCATTTCTGAGTCATCCTACTCGGGTTTGATCATTCTGAGTCGGAATTCAGCATAAAAAGAGAGTTCTTTCCACGTTGGGCTTGTTCTTCTTGTTTCTTTATTATTTTATGGTCGTTTTTCTCTTGTTATTGACCCTTTTATTATCTTAATTTCTGTAAAATAACATACCCAAGTAGAATATAGTGGAAAGAAGGCAAAAATCACAATAAATAAAGAAAATACAGTGCATAATGATTAAAATCCTAAGCAAACTAGATCTAATTTATTGTGTTATAAAACACTTATCAATCTTTCTGTTTCTTTTGGTTTGTTTGATAGTAAATCGGCTGCACGACGTTTGTTAAAGCAAGGTGGTCTTTACTTGAATAATAGCTGAGTGGATAGTGAAAATAAGAAGGTTGAGGCTGCAGATATAGTGGATGGGAAAGTTCTCTTGTTATCTGCAGGGAAAAAGAATAAGGTGTTGGTGAGAATAGCTTGACAGTATTTATTTCATTGCTGAGTATTCTTTGAAGAATGCCTTTTTTCTCTGTAGTTTTATTGTATTTTTAATTTTTTAAGAAATTTTCTATTTTCCTGCTACTTGGAAGCTTCAAAATTACTGATGGCATGGCAACCTTTTTGTCTTCAAAACACCCATGATGGTATCCTCGCATTCTAAGAACACCTATTTACTTGTATTCATTATTTTGTAAGCAGTACAGCTGGAGTATCTAACATTGCAGCTGTAAATTTTAAAGTTCAAAATTTTATAATTAGAGAATACCGAAGTACATCTTTTTTATCTTTGTTGATCAAATGTAGATGGCAATGGGCATAAATTAATGAACTTTCCAGTGGTTGATTGGGGCAGTCATCTCTTTGCTGGAAGTCTTGATCTTTGATCTATAATATTTTGATGTTTTGATGTATAATATTCTATTGGCTTTTGATTTGTCTGGCATTAATGTCAACTTACATGCTTATATCACATCTGAATGTTTACTGTTGTATTGACATGTGATCAAGGTCTGGAATCTTTGATATGGATTGAATCTTATTGAGATATGTTCAAACTCTGGTTTATTTTCATTCTTTCTTCTCTTTGATTAATAATGTACTTCCAAATTTACTGCAAATCAGAGCATCAAGTTTCTTATGAAACCAAGAAATATTTTAATGGTATAGGACACAGAATTATATTTGCAGCATATTAATTGTATCAGTAGTATAACCTGCCACCATAAGAAAACTCATTTTTATCAACGGTTATTTAGCTAGGATTGAAATGAGCATTGGAAATTCTGGAATTTGCCTATACTTTATGAACCCATGGTAAACTATCTATGATTCTTTTTTAAACTCCATCAATTACTTACAATATCCATTATTAACCGTGCTTAAGTTCTGAAATTACTTTATTTCCTTTCGCTGTATCTGTATTCTCTATCTCACCATTTCATGTTTTCTCTATTTCCTTTCTCTACTTCTCTCGTGTTCCCTAGCTCTCTTTTCCTTTGCGATCATTGCATGCCATAATCTACAATGCAGGGCATGCAATAGTGTTCCATTAGCAGGGCGTGCAACAGGGCATCTTTCCAGATCATGATTTTGATTTTCTGTCTAGAGCACTCAACATTTTCGATTCAATTGCATTTTTTATTCCCTTTCCCTCTTCTGCTTCTCTCTCTAGAGCAAAGCCTTTTTTATCATTCAACAATGGAAGCTTCATTCAATCATGCTGGTATGGATTTGATTCGAAACTGTTTTTGATTCTTCATTTTGGCCATTGCTTTTTTTTTTCTTTCAACTATTTGTAATCTTCATTTACCTTTTGCAGACAGCTTCTTTTTGAAGCAAATTCTTCCAGAGTTGAAGTGAAGTGATTCTCAATTCTCTCACTGCATATCCAATTTTCACTGCAAAGACTTAAGGGTATTATTTATGTCTCTTTTTTCTCTCAGGATCCCCAAATTTGAGGCTTCTTCTGTACAAAATTTATTTGTTGAATAGATGTGGATGCTTTGTCTTTACTTACTTCCATCTTTGACCTCATACTTGTGCTAATTCTAGTAAGTTCTTGTCTAATTTGTTGTGACTGCATGCTTTGGATCTTTACTTGATTTTCTATAGATGCCTGTAATGTTTTTTACTTCCATCTTTGACCTCATACTTGTGCTCACTTCATTGTGCTGATTCTAGTAAGTTCTTGTCATATTTGTGACTGCATGCTTTGAATCTTTAGTTGATTTTCTATAGATGCCTGTATTTTTTTTATTCTATAGTTATTATATAATTGTTGTTGAAATTATGGAGTTTTAGGTGTAGAGAGAGAGAAAGAGATGAAAGATAATAAAATAATAATTGATATGGGAAGAATTACAATATGTTGATAGGTGTAGATATCTGTCATAGAAGACTGCCCCCTATTTATACTAATTATGATCTTATATAATTAGAAAAATAAATCATAATACAAATGATAATTAATCCCATGAGATATTGTAGAAATAAGGAAGCTAATCCTAGAGAACAATTTAATATATTCTAGGATATTATCAGATATGAAAATATAATTTCATATATTCTAAGTTTCAAACAACTATAAAATGAGCTCACGGTGTTGTGGTTGCTAGATACTTTATTGAAACAGTTCGAATTGCCATATAAGTTTTTTGTGCAGTGGGAGATGGAGAGTGAGATTAAACTGCTAAGTTGTTCAGGAAGCTGATGACCCTGTCTGAGGGAGGTCTTCTCTTTCTCAGCTATGCTATATATATATATATATATATATATATATATATATATATATATATATATAGATATATAGATATAGATGATATTATTTCTTTCTATGGCTTCTATAGAGTAGGTTGATGATGTCAATTCATGCTTGGATGCTTATTTTACACATTTCATAAAAAAATATGTATCATACCAGAGTTTATGAGATGTCTGATACTTTTGGCTATAGTCTAATTGATAGCACAGGCCTTTCCAAATAAATTTTTTTGTACCGACTAAAATTTTCAGCTAAATAGCCGCACAGCATGAAGGTCCTTCTGAATAATAATTTGTTTTTCTGGGTTATAAAGCATATTTCTCTTGAAGTTTTTAATGTTATGTATCTCCTGACAGTGGTTTTTTTATTTTGGTTTAGAAAAGGTTTTATTTTCTTTTGTGGATAAGTTAGGAATTTGAGCTTTCCAGGAAAAAAAGTTTAAATAACCTTTCAATTTTGAGCTTCTCTATAGAGCGACCCTTTGTCTGCATTATAATTTATACCTGATCACTGCATATCCCAAGTATCCTAACAAGGCATGCAGGGAGACCATTCTTAACTTTTTCCTTCAACGTGTAATGATTTTTTCTCTTCATTATAGTGCATTTACTTTTTATCATGATAAATTATATATTTACTTACTTTTAGTGGATTGGTCTTCCTCATGACCATGATTGCTGCTTTCTGAAGTTGGTGGTTAATGGATTTATCTTTACAGTATGATTTTTTTTGTTCCTTAGAAGATGTTGGAAGACATATTGGGGAAATTTTGAGTGAGTTGGTGACACAAATTTGGTGAAAGTTGAAGGAATGATGAATTATTCAATGATGTATTTGATAATGTAAGTCTACACTTGGGTGCTGTGTTGCTGAGTATCTTCCAAGTCTTGAATGATTATGAATGACTGGGATTGCTATGCTAGAGGAATATTTGTCATTCTGTGATGATGATGATATTCACATTATCAAGCATATATATCTTTTGATTTTCCTGAGTGAAAACTCTATTCCCAACCGAGTATCAACTTTAGTCCAGCCCAGTTGCCTTGCAGATTTGTATTACAGCTGTACATTAAACACTTTTTTGGTTATTGCAGATTGTGGCTGTGGCAAGTGAACATCATTTTGAAGCACAATCCAACAGTGAAGCATCTTCAGTACAGAAACCAGAGGAGTTAAAGTGAGAGACTGCTCTTCACTTTACATCCTATTTTCTCAAGCATGCATGTGTTCATGTGTGCAAGATAGCTTATTAAAATTTAGTACTCTATCTATTCTGCAGCTTATAGGCCGGCTTCATCATTAACTAGTGCTTGTTTAGTATCTAGTTACGTAAACTGTGTTTGACCAACTGAGTTATCTAATGGTCAATTGATATAACATGTGGTTTGTAGTTGAAGACACTTTCAACTCTGTTTGACCAAATGATTAAAAATTTGTTTCTGGCTAACTTTGGTTAGGGTAGTTGGGAAACCCAATTGAAAACCAAGTAGCCCCTAGAGTTATTTGTTTATGATTTCAAAGATTCAACTCGATCATATATTAGCTGCTTAGTTCTAGCTTTAAAAAACAGATATTAGCATTAAAAATGCCAATATATGAGGAACACTATCAAACACTTGAGCATAAATTAACCTGGATTTAAAACAAATAAGGAAGCTCATTATGATACATGCAGATAAATTGTAAAATCATTGACTTGATTAAATTTTATATTAAATAACAGAAGTGGGTGTAGAAAATTGATATACAAGACAGAATAACTATAAGAAATATTTGAAGGGGAGACCTGCAAAAAATGGTTGGAGAAAAAGGGAATGGGAGACCCGCAGTTAAAACAAATCCACCTATAACAAGAGGTAAAGATAACACATAACATCTTTAGACAGGTGGGGGAGATAATTTCCTGATAACCAAGTCATGCAACTTCTTATAATTCAACCTATTTCTTTTCTTTGAATGAATCAACATTCTCTGGTCATATTTTTTTTTTATTTTTTATCTCTGGTCACCTAAGAACTTGGTTCGCTGAAAACCGAGTTCTTAGACTTTACTAAATATACTCAGTTATTGAACAACACATGTTTTCAAAGAGCTATAGGGATGGCTCGTTTTGTGGTTGTCTATGGTCCTCCCTCTGTATGCTTCTTATCTAGCAAGACCAAAGTGGCTATCACTTGATATATGTATAGCACAAATATGAAAGATTTGAGGCATAACCATATGTCATAGCAACAAACCATAAACAGCAATCATCCTTGGTCTTGGCAGTGGGAAATTGGGTTTTCCTGAACTCGTTCACCCCTAAAACATCAATCAATCACTAGAAGAATCGATCCTGAGCTAAAATCAATGATATTGGTCCTTTCCAAATTTTAGAAAAGTTAGGAACAGTTGCCTTTAAGCTGAAACAGCAACCACAGTCGCAAGTGCACCCATTCTTTCATGTCTTTCAACTACAGAGAGAAGTGAACATATAGTATCCAGTGCAGCCTAACCCAGTAATATTGGAACTTGAATCAGAAGATTGAACAGAGCCCAAATATATTGTCTAGTTAGTTAAAAGAGGAAGCAATGGATATGTTTCTATTTAGATTGACAACTAAAAGGGCTAGAAAGGCAATTAAGCCAAATGTACTTTCACCAACACAGAAAAGTCACCTAAAATGTAAGTTATCTTACAAGTAAACACTTACCAAAGGGAATGCCCAAATTCAGTTGCTGCCTCTCCAAAACCTATTTTTTCAGCATCGTGATCTTCATTTGTAGAATAAGATTTTGGCCTTTCTTCAACATGCAGCTTTGACACATCAACTGCATAACTCGGTGTATTTTTGCTATCGAAACCAGCAGATTCTGTCATGCCTCTCCAGACTCATAACAATTGATAGCTACAAGAGGTATGCTTCCTGTTTAGTATCAATACCAAATAACAACTCTAACAATATTCATATAAATAACAAAAATATATTATTAATGCTGTTACCAAGACTGTTCATAATGTCTAGCCCTATACCAAGACTGGTTAATATTAATATGATTTTCCCCTAAATGAGAAGAAACATGTCAATCTATTAATCTATTCACAAAAAAATTACATATACATACAAACATATATGTTCAATTAAGTTTTCCATTCCAGTACTAGCCAAGAAACATGTCTACATAAAAGCATATATGTTCAACTAAGTTTTAACAAAACCTTATTGAGGAGTGAAATTTTTAAATTCTGATTAATATAAATTTTTTAATCAATTATAATACTAAATATTATCATATACGGTTCTAAAAAATATCATAGTTTGATATAGAGAGAGAGGTGCAGAGTCAGTAGAGGTAAATTAGGGAAAAAACATTTAAAAGCATTTTTATGCGTTAAACTCAATGTATTTTTCATTTTAATTTTTTAAATCCTTCCATATATTTTCCTTTCTATAATTTTGAATGTATTCAATAAACGTTATTTCATACCTTAAAACTACATTCATATTATAAATACAAATAAAATTATTAAGAAATTTTGAAATAAAATTAAAAAATAAATGAGGTTGTTAATTTGTGGGGTCCACATAAGACCCATGTAAGAGGACGGGTTTTGTACTACCCGTTAAGAAACGGGCACAGGTACGGATATAATGATATTCGTACCCGCGGGTACCCATAAATAAAAAGTTACATTAATACCCTTTATTATTATTAATATATAATTATATTTAGTGGCGTTTTTGGTATTTCCCATCCCACTTAAAAAACCCAAATCAGAAGAAGGAAAGGAGATCGTTCGTGCCTCTCTCTCCACTGCAGTCCGTTTTCTCCATCGCGGTGGTCCAGTGCCTCTCCGTCCCTCACGGTGGTCGTCTTCTCCGTCCCTCGCGGTGGTCATCTTCTTCGTCCCCCACGGTGGTCGTCGTGAAGCTCCTCCCTCACGGTTGTCATCTTGAAGGTCAGCTTCATTTCCCTTCTTTCTCTCACTGTGTCTCTTTGCTCCGCTCCCTGAATCTCAATTCTCTCTGTAAATTTTATGTCACCAACACCAAATTCATGATGTCTATGGTTTTGTATTGAGAATGCTTGCTGCATCCTTCCAATTTTGCTACTTTGGTAGTTAATGCGGTGAAATTATTTTCATGAGTGATTTCCTTAGATGTTTTACTGATAATTATGGTGAAAATAGGTAGGAATAGTAGAAATTATTGGAATCTTGAAGGTGAAAATAATCAAAGGCACAGATTTAGCTATTAGAGATATGATGACGAGTGATCCGTATGTTGTCTTATGCTGTCTGTTCCTCATTTGGTAGTGTTGAATTTTATCTTAGAAAATTGAAGCAAATTCTGTGTCTATTTTACTAAAGATGCAAATTTGATATTCTATGTTGAATTTTATTTTGTTTTCTAATGTGAGGCTAGATATTTAATTTGTAATTCAGTTTTTATATTTTTATATTTTTATTTTCAATTTTTTGTTTCAATTAGGTACCCGTGAAATTCTGATCTGATTTTACGTCGTCGTTTATGGTAGTTGTTAATGCGTTCTTCCCCCAACGTTGTGCCGTTGAATAAACTTGCTGATGACGCTCTTCATTCTTCAATTTATCAAAAAGAAAACAACGAAACTAGAATTTGTGTGGGGAGGGTAAAACATCGTCCAGAAGAAAACACAAAGGAAGAAAATTCATAGGAATTAGAGCTATCAATGTGGAATTTTCAATTTGTATTCCATTTAGCCCTAACTTATTTAATGGATGGAAATATCTTAGGTTTTCTGATTTTGAATAAATGTTGATTGGCTTGAAACTGAACGAAACTTAATTGTTGTTTGAAATAAATAATATAGTGGTTTTGATTCTCTAATGTTTTCATTTCCAGGTTCGACAAAGATTGCTTTTCCTTCAACTGATTTTACCCAAATGGCTGCAAACTTAGCTCGGAAATCACTCCTTGCTCTTCGTGCCCGCCAACTGGTGAGATTTGCCTGATTTTAATTCTCTGTTGTTTGTGAGGAAGTGTTGGAAATGGAAGAAAGAAGAAAAAACTCTTAAAAGCAAAACTTCAAATTGGCCGTTGAGATTGTATTATTAGTCTGATAATTCAGTTTTGATATTTTAGAAATACTCCATTGGTCTTGGCCACTGACTTTCCAATGTTGCGTTCATTAGTCCCTTTTTTTCACTTTATTTTTCTACTGTAGTTTTGTAGCTTTTCATCGTGTTGTACTGAAAAAAGACTGAACTGAATGTAGGCTTAAAAAATTTGGGACTAATGAAGTGTTTTTAAAATGAGAGACTATGTGCTTGTTTGTCTTTGCAGCACAATAGAGGAAAGCTCTGTTCTCCTGAATTTCAATGCAATTTGTGAGAGCAAACAAATAAAAGTGAAAAATCAATTCCCTCAAACGCAGTTCCAATTGAAAAACTAACAGAGCATAAATTGTGTGACCCAAATAATCTCAAGACCAATTAAATGGTTTACTTAAATCTTAATTAGATATTGTTGAAGGAGTTGAGTTAGAGCATCATATGTTATCTGAATTGCCTATATTTCGCCGCCGCCGCCATTTGTCTCTCTTTGTTGTAGTGCAGATTACAGATCCTCCAAGAGTTTAAGTATTCTGATTTCTGATTTTCTAGATAGAAAAGCATGTTATGAATATATGGATCCTTTCTATTGTAGGATGCCAAATGTTTAGCTTAATAATACTATCTCTCTTCCTGCTTGTTTAGGCTGTAAGTGGTCAAGGAATGCACAGCTCCCAAAACTATTACCTGCGATTAAGTGCACAGTCCTTCTCTACCAAAAGAGGTATGCCATTTCTCTTACCTACTACTGTCTTTTTGTGCATATTTTCTACATTACTGTAGAATGCCTGGCAAGAAGAAATATTGAGAACTGACTATATGAGTATTGATTATTTTCTATACCAAATGCTTTACTGCATGTACGTTGACAATCATGATCAAGTTGTTGGTTCTTTGTACTATACAATAAATGAACTGGATTGGATGTTGTTAAAAGTCCTAAATTGACTAGAGATATGGCCAATCAAAAAGTATATAGGGTGGAGGGTAATCCTCATCCTATGAGCTAGCTTTTAGGATTGAGTTAGGCCCAATACCCAAATTAAGATGATATCCAAAGCCTAATGAGAGTTCCCTCATTTCCGTGATTTTCCAGCCTCACTGCGTAAATTTGTTCCCCCCCTCCCCCCCCCCCCTCCCCCATGGCTGCCCCCGGTGATACTAAGTCCGATTCTTTGCTTTCGGGAACTTCCCTCATTGCCCTCCTTTCTTCTGAGTTGTTGGATGTCAACAACTACTCCTATTAGGCCTCTAATATTAAAATTTGGCTTATTAGGTTGGGCTATGAGAACCACTTCACATAGTTAGAATTTGAAATCCTGGAACCCGACTGTCCACGGTGGAGAAAAATTGATGCTTAACTCTTTGCCATTATGAGGAACACCATTGCCCCATCCCATCGTGATTGTTTCCGTGGTCAAAGATCCTGCAAGGGAGTTTGGGATCATGCCAAGCAACTCTTCACCAACAATATTCGGCGACTCTATCAGATTGGTAAGGATCTTATGACCACCTTTGGCTCTCGTCAGTTTTAGGACTCTCTAACTACTTATGTGGGTAAAGTGACTAGTCTCTTGTGTGAACTCAATGAGATGCTACCTCCCGGTGCTACTCCTAAGGCTGAGCTTGAGAACCGTAACAAAATACTTTTGTTCCTTGCCTTATATGGCCTACCTGCTGAGTATTCCTCTACTTATGATCAGATTTTGAGTTGTCCCACAGAGGTTACTAAGGATAGTTTGGCCACTATCCTTCGGGTTAATATGGATCCTGTTAGAATTATGTAAATATAGTAAGATATATTTTAGGATTAAATATTTGGAACCTATCTTTTCTGTAAAGTAGGAAACTGTATATTTTGTATTTATGTACAAATCCCTATAAATACAATAGCTCCGGGTGATTACAAAACACACGGAATTCACATATCTTCTCGTTTTTCCTCTTTTACATGGTATCAGAGCTTATCCTAGATCTGTTGTTGGGTCACCTATGTTGTCCACGCCCTATTTTTGAGTGTGGGGTGCTCTATAAGACCCACGGGCTATCCGTATTCATCCACACTCCATTCCTGAGCGCGAAGGGATGTGTTAATAAGACTCACTAACCACCCGTATTCATCTGAGTTCCATTCTTGAATATGAAGGGGTGTGTTAATAAGTCCTGTGGGCCACCCGTATTCATTCACGCTGGTGTGTTAAAAGTCCCACATTGACTAGAGATATGACCAATCAAAAAGTATATAAGGTGGTGATAGATTCAAGAAGGTATATAGCAAAAAGAAAAGGGGGAAATCAGGAAATTAGTGAGTAACTAACTAATTTAAGTTAGTTATGACAGCTGGCTTAATAATTGTATAAGTAGGAGCACAAGTCAGTGTTAGGGAGGAGAGAACAATCTGAAACAGAGATAGGGCTTGTGGAGAGTGAGGTCTCTCAAATTACCTCTGGTTACTAAATCTTGTAATCTGACCTCTGATTCCTAATCTCTACCATATTGGTACTGCATTAGGGATTAGGTCCAGCAATAAAAGTCATCATTACTATTCAGTTTATCAGTTGTTTCTATCAACTGGTATCAAAGCACCGGTCCTGGTGCTAGGCAATGATTTTGTGGGGAAATTGATGCATGGGCAGAACAAGAATGGAAGCAAGAATCGAGGCATTGGAGCGCACACTACAGAATTGGAATCACGATCGTGATCTTCAAGAAAATGTGCAAGATGAAAGATTTTAGAAGTTGGAAAGCATGATTTCAAATCTCACCGACATTGTAGGGGATTTGTCACGAAGGAATCACAGGTAAGAAAATGGTCACCATCAAGAAAGGGCTCATAACCATGGAAGAAATAGAAAAATAGGAGATTCCGACTCTGATGCTGAACAAGATTTTCAAAGTTCCAGTAAAGAAATGCAATGGCGAAGACTTGAAATTCCGATATTTACGGGTGACGAGGCTTATGGGTGGACCAACCGTTTAGAGAGATATTTTCGCTTGAAGGGAGTTCAAGAAGAGGAAAGAATACAGGCAGTCATGGTAGCAATGGAAGGAAGGGCATTGAATTGGTTTCAATGGTGGGAATCTTGCAATCCCAATCCCACATGAAGTGCGTTCAAGACAGCAGTTGTAAGGCGATTTCAACCATCTATGATGAAGAACCCTTTCGAAATCTTAATTGGGCTGAAACAAACAAATTCTGTTGAAGAATTTGTTGAACAATTTGAGAAGTATACAGGGTTCTTGAAGAGTATTGATCAAGATTGCTTAGTAGGAATTTTTTTGAATGGACTGAAAGAAGAAATCAAAACAGAGGTAAAGTTATATAAACCTAGCAATCTGGCAGAGCTAATGACAAAAGCCCAAATGGTGGAAGAAAAAAATCAGGTTATAATGAGGGGAGCAACTCAACAAGGGAACAAGACAGGAAATCCTTTCAGGTCATTCGTTGGGACCAGAAGTTATACCAGAGAAACAGGGAGACAGACATCAAATTTCGGCAATAGTAAAGGGAAGGAGGAGGTTTCAGACACGGCAAGCAGCGCTGGCAGCAACAATCAGGGAGGGAGCAAAAGCAGAGGAGTGGTTTTTAAAAGATTGACGGATGAGGAAATGCAAGATAAGATGAAAAAAGGATTATGCTTCCGATGTGACGAAAAATTTGGCCCGAACCATACATGCAAAAATAAACAATTACACATATTGCTTATAGAGGAGAAACTAGGAGAGATAGAGACAATGATGGCAGGGAAATGGGAGAAGAGGAAGACAGGATAACTAAGAAAACACTGCAGATGTCTATGTTGATGATGGCTGGTTTGACATCTAGAAAGTCTTGGAAGGTCTGGGGAAGAATAGGAAAGAAGAAGGTGATGAAAAGATGCAATCTAGTCAAAGAAGACACTGTTCCCTATGTGGTGGAGGTCGGAGATGGACACAAAGTGAAATGTGAAGGGGTATGTAGGGGATTTATACTGAAGTTACAAGGATTAAAAATTGAGCAAGATTTCTTCTTGTTTGAGCTTGGGGGAGCAGACTTAGTTCTGGGCCTAGAATGGTTGGCTAGCCTAGGAGAAATTAAGGCTGATTTTGGCAATTTAATTTTGACTATTGGAAAGGGACAGCAACGAGTTCTAGTAGGAGATCCAACCTTGTCCAAAACCAAAACCTCCATGAAGATGATGATGCAAGAATTGAAAGAAAGAGAGGGGTATTTAGTGGAATTAGTGGAAACTAAACCTGCTGAGAAAACTGAAATAATCCCTACAGACATTGAGGAAGTGCTGCAACATTACAATGAGTTGTTTCAGGATCTAGAGGGCTTACCGCCTAGTAGAGGCCATGATCATGCTATCTATTTGAAGGAGGGAGCCTCTATACCAAATATCAGGCCATATCGATATCCTCATTATCAGAAAAATGAGATTGAGAAGTTGGTGCAGGAAATGTTGAAAGCAGGAATCATAAGGCCTAGCATTAGCCCATACTTTAGTCCTATCATTTTAGTGAAAAAGAAGGATGGAGGATGGAGATTTTGTGTAGATTATAAGGCTTTGAATAAGGTAACTATCCTTAATAAATTTCCAATCCCTGTTATAGAAGAGCTGTTAGACGAGTTGGCGGAAGCTACAATATTTTCAAAGCTGGACTTGAAATCTGGTTATCATCAGATTCTAATGAAAAAAGAAGACGTGGAGAAGACTGCTTTTCGAACACATGAAGGTCATTATGAATTTTTAATAATGCCATTTGGTTTGACAAATGCATCATCTACCTTTCAAGCTCTCATGAATGAGGTACTCCAACCCTTTCTTCGAAAATATGTTTTGGTTTTTTTTGATGATATACTAATATACAACCCCACTGCTGAGCTACATTTCTCATTTGAAAGAGGTATTGAGGGTGTTGCAAACACACAAATTAAAGGTGAACAAAAAGAAATGTACATTTGGGCAGCAAAGTCTAGAATATCTAGGCCATATTATTTCGGAGAGAGGAGTCGCGGAAGATCCAAAAAAGGTGGAAGCAATGTGGCTTTGGCCCACTCCTAAAGACCTCAAAAGTTTACGGGGATTTTTGGGCTTAACAGGTTATTATCGAAGATTTGTGCGCGGTTATGGCAAAATAGCTCAACCTTTAACTCAATTATTGAAGAAAGATAACTTCAAGTGGAATAAAGAAGCACAAATGGCTTTTGAGGAGTTGAAAGCAGCAGTAACTCAATTACCAATTCTAGCAGTCCCTGATTTTGGAAAACCTTTTGTTGTGGAGACCGATGCTTCTAGTAAAGGTTTAGGAGCTGTCCTATTGCAGGAAGGTAAACCTTTAGCTTTTTGGAGTCAAGCACTAACTGAGAGGGGGCAGAATAAGTTAGTCTATGAAAGGGAATTGATGGTAGTGGTACAAGCAATACAGAAGTGGAGGCATTACTTAATGGGCACTTATTTTATCATAGTTACAGATCAAAAAAGTCTCAAATTCCTCACTGAACAAAGATTACTGACAGAGGAATAGTTTAAATGGGTATCCAAATTAATAGGATAGGATTTTGAGATTAAATATAGGCCTGGAAAAGAAAACACTGCTGCAGATGCATTCTCCAGGAAGCCTATGTTCTTGACAATGACAGTGTTGAAATTTGATGAATGGGAGAATTGGGATATAGAAGTCCAGAAGGATTCTCGCTTACAAGCAATTGCAAGAATTATTGGTTGACCCCAATACAAATGTTGGGTACTCCATGAGAGGCGGCAAATTATACTACAAGGGAAAACCGGTGCTACCTAAACACTTTTCAAGGATTCCAGCAATTATGAATGAACTCCACAGCTCAGCAACAGGAGGCCATTCAGGTTATTTTAGAACTTTTAAAAGGGTCGCTGGAGTGTTATATTGGGAAGGAATGCGGAAAGATATCAAAGAGTTCGTGATGCAATGTGAGATTTGTCAAAGCAACAAGCATGAGACCCTTTCCCCAGCAGGATTATTGCAACCATTTCCTATTCCAACGCAGGTTTGGGCAGACATTTCTATGGATTTTATTGGTGGATTACCCAAGGCTCAAGGTAAAGATACCATCATGGTGGTGGTGGACCGGCTTACTAAATATGCCCATTTTATGCCACTGAGTCATCCATTCACAGCAGTGGAGGTAGTGCATACCTTTGTGAAAGAAGTAGTAAAGCTACATGGGTTTCCTTCCACCATTGTCTCTGACAGAGATCAAATTTTTTTGAGTGCTTTCTGGAAGGAATTGTTCAAACAAGCTGGCACCAAATTGAAATTTAGCACTGCTTACCACCCTCAAACGGATGGTCAAACAGAGGTGGTGAATCGCTGTTTAGAAACATATTTACGTTGCATGACAGGGTCTAAACCCAAAAACTGGCCTGAGTGGTTGAGCTGGGCAGAATGCTGGTTCAACACTAATTACAGTGCTTCCACAAAGATGTCTCCATTCAAAGCCTTATATGGTCAAGACCCTCCACTGTTGTTAAAAGGTACTACTATTCCATCTAAGATTGAGCAGGTCAACCAGTTACAAGAGCAAAGAGATGAGATATTGAAAGAGTTGCAGAATAACTTGTGTAAAGCTCAAGATCAGAATAGATTGCAGGCAAACAAACACAGGCAAGATGTTGTTTTTCAAGTCAGTGATTGGGTATTTTTGAAATTACAACCTTATAGACAAAGATCTTTAGCAAAAAGGCCTAATGCTAAGTTAAGTCCTAGATATTATGGGCCTTACCAGATTATAGAGAAAATTGGACAGGTGGCCTACAAACTACAGCTTCTGAAAGATAGCTGTATACATCCAGTTAAAAAAAAAGAAGCTTTAGACATCTCAGTTGGTTGAGCTGCAGATCATGCAAAGAGAATGCAGAAATTGAGACACCAAAGTGCACTCACCACGCCACCACACACACACTGTTGGGCTGCCCCTGTGAGGGACCACCCCAGCCCCTGAATACCTCCCCAAATCTCCCCCCAAAAAACATATAAAAGGCAGATTATTGAGCGGGTCAAAGGAATGACTTTTGAAAGAATGGTTACAGTAAACAAACATGGAACCTCCTTAACTTCACAAAATACCTTGAATAGAATTATTATTTGTTACTGTAAATTGAGATATCTACTGGATCTCCTTTTACTTTTCACATGCATCTGTTACATATGTATGCCCCCTTGATCTATATAATAATTTTGTGGTGCACAAACTGCAGAGGATGAAGAAAGGGAGCAACTTGCGAAGGAAATTTCAAAGGATTGGAGTTCTGGTATTTATTTGGGGACCTTCCATTTTAAGTTTGGTTGTTCTATTTTTTCTATTATGTGACTAAACCATTGCTGATGTTTTGGATGACAGTTTTTGAACGTAGCATTAATACTCTTTTTCTCACTGAACTGGTTCGAGGTTTAATGTTAACACTGAAATATTTCTTTGAGACGAAAGTTACAGTAAGTGTCTTCTAAAACTGTTTGCTGGCCAACACTGTTGTAGCTTCTAGTAAAATGCATGATTTCTTTAATGCAGATCAATTATCCATTTGAGAAAGGCCCTTTGAGCCCCCGTTTCCGTGGTGAACATGCACTCCGACGATATCCAACTGGGGAGGAACGTTGTATTGCCTGTAAACTTTGCGAAGCTGTAAGGCTTTTGATTTTTTATCCTATAATTTTGGTTTAACAGTGATCCAAAACAAGTAGTATTCCCAAGTAGTGAAAATTCAGTTGGTGCAAAAAAGTGCTCCTGGATAGGCAAGTTATTATAATTTTGGTTAAATTATCCTATCAACCCCTGTAAACTATTTGGAAATATTTAAGCTGCCACTGGTACTTCTAAAATTTGCAATTAGGTCCTTTGACTAAATAACAATTCATAGACCCAATTTACAAACAATTAAATAGTTTAGGGACCTAGTTACAATTTACAACTAAAAGGATATGAACTCCCTTAAATTTTTTCAGATAGTAAGTATAAGTTAACCTATAAGTTTGAATTGTTCCTTCATTCCTTAATGTAATATATAAGTTACTTCAGTTAATTTACAAAGATTAAGAATTAGTTGATAGTCTTGAATTCATAAAAATACTTTGACTTCTCAAACTTACCAATATTTAAGCATCTTACTATTATTGGAAAAGTAAAAAACTTCAGAAAGTTTACTCAAGATCTAATTAATGATCAAGGATAGACTTGAAAAAAACATTTAATGCTTTGTAGATTCTATAAAATGACTTGTATAAAAGAATAACAAAAGCTTCTAGAATGTGACTTGTAATAAGGGAGGGGTGTAAAACTTTCATTTACTCGAAATCCTGAAGTATCAGCTAAGCCCAAATAACTGATATATAATTTGTTAGTTAATACCCCAAGTAATATTTACCATAATCAGTGTCCACTATATATTTCCATTGTGCTGATATTCCCTTTCCTTGTTTGATTTCATGTTTGTACCTTCTCTGTTCCTTACCTTCCTGTCAGTAGATTCAGCAGCTCTATCATTATTATTTTCTCAATATATGTGTATATATATATATATATATATATATATATATATATATATTTTATCAGGTATGTCCTGCACAAGCAATCACAATTGAGGCTGAGGAACGAGAAGATGGTAGCCGTAGGACAACTCGGTGAATTACCTTTCTTATTTGCCTCCACTTCTCCTTCCTCCGTTCCATTTTTGTTCCTTATTTGTTGAATCTTTCAGGTATGATATTGACATGACCAAGTGCATCTACTGTGGATTTTGTCAAGAGGCTTGCCCGGTTGATGCCATTGTTGAAGGGCCAAACTTCGAGTTTACTACAGAGACTCACGAGGTTCATTTTAATTTCTGTTATATTGAATTATATAACTACTATCTGGTACCTGTTTCTGTTTCTGTCTCTCTTATTACCTACATGTTCAAGCCCCATCTTATAGAAATACCAGTAATTCTTTCTCTGCTTGTTTATTTATTTCGGGTTGTATGTGTTAACCAATTGCAGGAGCTTCTATATGACAAAGAGAAGCTGCTTGAAAATGGGGACCGATGGGAAACTGAAATTGCAGAGAACCTGAGATCTGAAAGCCTTTACCGTTGAATATTTCCATGTTGATCTTTGCCTGTTGCTTTCCATCCAATTAAGGGATGATAAAATAAAATGATCAGTGAACGGTTTTAAAGAACTGTATGGAGTCAGGGAAGTACTGATGCAGTGCGTCTTAAGGGCCCTAAATGAGCCTGATTGTCTTTTACTTCATTTAAGACACTGAAGATTCACTTATTGCTAGCATGTTCATTTCTTGTGTAGTATTTTTGTTAGAAGTATTTACATTATGGTGCAGGGTTGCACGAGAGAAAATTAGCTCAAATATATGTTTATTACACTGTGCTGGCATTGAATAATGAATACGGTCCCCTTGGGAAGGGTCAATAGAAAGGAAATGACAATGTTGATCCCGAAAAAGAAGAAAGAAAATAACAACCGGCAAATTAAAGGGAAAATGAAATATAGGCTGGTAGAAGAGAGCGATAGATATACCCAGCCTATCAATTGAAGAAATTCGTGAAGCGTTATTCAATTTGATATTTTGATTTGGTCAAGCTGTAGTGTTGAGGCATTGGATTATTGAGTAGGTTACCTCATGCGTTCTTTTTTATTAAGAAAAGGGTATTTTCTCCGCGGCAACTAAATATTAATCCTTTGAAATAGAGAGATCACCTTGTGTTTATGCTCACTGATTAGTTGATACAGTAGCAATTTAAGTTATATATTTATTCTATTATCGATAGTTTTATTTAAATCTGTTGGAATGATGAGTATCTATTACTGTCTTTTTGTTTATGTTAAGTTTTATCAAAATTGAAAAATGATAATATAATTAAATAATTAAATTTGTAAATATATTTCAAGTGTATTATATTGATTTTAATACACACAGATATATATATATATATATATATATATATATATATATATATATATAACACTTATTATTGGACAACCATGATATTTCCCAAAAATTGAAATTGTGAAATTTAAATAATTTTGAATTAATTTATAGTTTTGCAGGCTTAATTTAATGATGCATTTTATTGTACAAATCGATGCATATCTAAAAACTATTAAGTACTTCACATTATTAAGTTTAAAACATAAGGACATTTTTTTGACTAGATTGTGGAAAAACATGCGTGGAGGTTGTTAAAGTAAGTTTTTCCCCCTCAACTTTTGATTGACAAATGTTGGTATATATTTGAATTCATGATCTTTTCTCCCTTCTATCTTCTTTTCCTAATTAGCAAAATATGTTAAACAGGATTGATTGATTGAATTTAGCTTACTATCAACCTCCCGAAAAGAGGAAACAGGATTTGAGCACATGTTAAACAGGATATATACAAAATAGGCTAAGAACTTACCATTATTTATACAAAATATGCTAAGAAAGCATCATACTGTTGACTGTTAGTAAAATATACAAGCACCTGAGAGCATCACCAAGTTAGGGAAGATGGAATTATGTATCTCCAAAAACAAGAATGAAGACAAGAAAGAATAAAAGACTGGTCGTTATAATATGTACTGAGCTTTCATGCAAATCTGCACGATTCAATTACCTCACAAACAGTTTTATGAGTCTCCGGAGAAATCATGTTCAAGGTCGAATGAAATTCCTGAAGACAGATATGAAATTATGGGTTAACAAAAATAATGAAATGTCCAATATTATAAAATAAAGGTATATCTTAATCTTATTCAAAAATATCAACATACATACCACGAATCTGTTCAACACAGGCACAAGAATAGACAAGTTTTGATGTGGAAGATTTCCAGCTATTGCTTCTCGGACGCTCTTGCTGTAAAACAAAATAAACCATATGAACGAAAAATGGTCAAAAGGAAGAGAAAAGGAATAAAACTTAGGCTAACCTTTCAGTGGAAAGAAAAGCTAGAAGCAGGGCAGAATAAGCTTCTAGTATCATTTTCCCTGCTTCTTTTTCACCATCTTCCTGCATAATGAAACTCCCAATGCATCAATCACAATCATATCATTGTAAGTGATTCTAGGCTTGGCAATATAACTATAACTAAACAAAAAACCAATGGCTAATTTTTTTTTTTGGGTTTAACCATGCATTCTTCACTGTGGGCAATACTGTTCAAGCCAATAACATCTATATCCTGGCTCCAAGCAAAGATTTTCCTCATGTTCGAACCCGAGACCATACTGAAATCAAACATGTACCATCTAAACCAACTAATCGTTGGTAGCTAATATTAATTTGATTTGGCATTTTCTTTTCATATTTTAATTTTAATGCATGGCATCAGTTTTGAGGGAAAATCAAAAGATATTAACCTACCAGTAGCAAATATTGAGCTTCCTCTCCTTCACCTTGGTTAGCTAAGAAAAGAGTGCATAACAATTGAATAACATTAACTGCTGCAAGCCGTGATCTGCAAAATAAACACTAGCAATTATA
Organism: Clitoria ternatea; assembly: GCA_037962975.1. Lineage (NCBI taxonomy): Eukaryota > Viridiplantae > Streptophyta > Magnoliopsida > Fabales > Fabaceae > Clitoria > Clitoria ternatea. The sequence continues at coordinate 16,754,860 of CM075670.1, read as the reverse complement.
AGCCGAAGTATGGTATATTGATTGTGCACTATTATTATGAGAAAACGAATAACAGTATAAGATTAACAAAATCAGCAACATTTCCTTTGCTTTTGTCAAGATTGAAACTGAGGAAAAACATAAAAAAAACTATTGCTAGTATAACACTTTTAATTAACTTGTCAAAATACCTGTTATGAGCATCCTTCTCTATGAGGTTGACAAGCAGACCCAAAATAGCAACAAGAAAATCTAGCTCGTGATCAGTGAGGTGTCTATTTTCTATTATACGGGCAAAGGAAGGTGATGATGAACTGAAAGAAGGAAAATGACCAACAATTAAAAAAGGCATAATCTCCAGTCCTCCATTTGCAGCAATTTGCTGGCAGCCAACAGGGTTGTCATTAGTCAAATTAATCAGCACCTGCAAATGCAATAATAAGGAAAACCTCATAGGTGTTCATATAAAAAATAAAATGAAAATTTGTTAGATATTTCCATCTGATATTCATCTAGATCATGAGAAAATACCTTAACAGCAGTAAGAAGGCAATCACTGAGAAGACAGGAACTTGCTTCATCACCAATGTAAGAGTTTGAACAATTAACATTCACATTATTCAATTCTCTGTTAGTTGCCTTATAGTTAGAAGGAGACCTTTTTCTTTTTCCTGATAGTAGGTCCCACTTAGAGGGTTCAATGTCATCCTCATAGAATGCAAATGAATCTGGACCCCTAGAAGCACCACTGTATGAGTTACATGTGGAAGAACTGAATATCATATTTTGTGATTTTTTCGACTTGGTACTTGTCAAGAGTTGGCACTTCTTAAAATGATTAAAACTCTTTACTGGAGGGGCTTTCTCCAGATAACGGTACATTGTATTAGAATTAATGAATATAGTTTCCTTCTCTGCAAAAATTCAAATAAAATAGCATCAGGACCCACACATTGCTAATCTTGATTAGTTAAAAGCAAACAATGATCCCCTAGCAGAAAAAAAAAAGAAGAAATAAGTTCAAATTGTAAATGTTATACAATTGTTTGGCGAAGCTCTGCATGGAACTCCACCAGATATAACTATAATGAGAAAGAGTTTAAGAAAAGTACCTTTGTCGTCTGTGAGCAGCATATCCTGTTGCTTATTGTCATTTGATGTGGCAGAAGCATTCTGACTTGAAGATACATCTACAAGTTTGGAGATTTCGGGAGAAAGGAGGGAAGAAAAGTTGTGGTTAGAATTATAAAAGATATGTGACTAAAAAGGGGGGGAAAGGTAAAGTACCACATTGGGAAGTTATGTGACTATTACCTGAGAGGAAATTTATCAGGGTTATAACCAGCTTGACAAAAGAAAATGAGGTTGCCTGAGAACTCAACTTTCTTTTCAGTCCAAGCAAATAAGTCTGTTATGAAATATGATGAGTGATAAGTTAACATGTTCACCAAGTTAAGAATTCAACAAAACTTGCAATAGTAAGTGGGGCAAAAGACTAGAACAAGTTTATAAGTGAACACAGTTTACGTAACTAGATACTAAACAAGCACTAGTTAATGATGAAGCCGGCCTATAAGCTGCAGAATAGATAGAGTACTAAATTTTAATAAGCTATCTTGCACACATGAACACATGCATGCTTGAGAAAATAGGATGTAAAGTGAAGAGCAGTCTCTCACTTTAACTCCTCTGGTTTCTGTACTGAAGATGCTTCACTATTGGATTGTGCTTCAAAATGATGTTCACTTGCCACAGCCACAATCTGCAATAACCAAAAAAGTGTTTAATGTACAGCTGTAATACAAATCTGCAAGGCAACTGGGCTGGACTAAAGTTGATACTCGGTTGGGAATAGAGTTTTCACTCAGGAAAATCAAAAGATATATATGCTTGATAATGTGAATATCATCATCATCACAGAATGACAAATATTCCTCTAGCATAGCAATCCCAGTCATTCATAATCATTCAAGACTTGGAAGATACTCAGCAACACAGCACCCAAGTGTAGACTTACATTATCAAATACATCATTGAATAATTCATCATTCCTTCAACTTTCACCAAATTTGTGTCACCAACTCACTCAAAATTTCCCCAATATGTCTTCCAACATCTTCTAAGGAACAAAAAAAAATCATACTGTAAAGATAAATCCATTAACCACCAACTTCAGAAAGCAGCAATCATGGTCATGAGGAAGACCAATCCACTAAAAGTAAGTAAATATATAATTTATCATGATAAAAAGTAAATGCACTATAATGAAGAGAAAAAATCATTACACGTTGAAGGAAAAAGTTAAGAATGGTCTCCCTGCATGCCTTGTTAGGATACTTGGGGTATGCAGTGATCAGGTATAAAATTATAATGCAGACAAAGGGTCGCTCTATAGAGAAGCTCAAAATTGAAAGGTTATTTAAACTTTTTTTCCTGGAAAGCTCAAATTCCTAACTTATCCACAAAAGAAAATAAAACCTTTTCTAAACCAAAATAAAAAAACCACTGTCAGGAGATACATAACATTAAAAACTTCAAGAGAAATATGCTTTATAACCCAGAAAAACAAATTATTATTCAGAAGGACCTTCATGCTGTGCGGCTATTTAGCTGAAAATTTTAGTCGGTACAAAAAAATTTATTTGGAAAGGCCTGTGCTATCAATTAGACTATAGCCAAAAGTATCAGACATCTCATCAGCTCTTGTATGATACATATTTTTTTTATGAAATGTGTAAAATAAGCATCCAAGCATGAATTGACATCATCAACCTACTCTATAGAAGCCATAGAAAGAAATAATATCATCTATATCTATATATCTATATATCTATATATATATATATAGCATAGCTGAGAAAGAGAAGACCTCCCTCAGACAGGGTCATCAGCTTCCTGAACAACTTAGCAGTTTAATCTCACTCTCCATCTCCCACTGCACAAAAAACTTATATGGCAATTCGAACTGTGTCAATAAAGTATCTAGCAACCACAACACCGTGAGCTCATTTTATAATTGTTTGAAACTTAGAATATATGAAATTATATTTTCATATCCGATAATATCCTAGAATATATTAAATTGTTCTCTAGGATTAGCTTCCTTATTTCTACAATATCTCATGGGATTAATTATCATTTATATTATGATTTATTTTCCTAATTATATAAGATCATAATTAGTATAAATAGGGGGCAGACTTCTATGTTTTAGACAGATATCTACACCTATCAACATATTGTAATTCTTCCCATATCAATTATTATTTTATTATCTTTCATCTCTTTCTCTCTCTCTACACCTAAAACTCCATAATTTCAACAACAATTATATAATAACTATAGAATAAAAAAAAATACAGGCATCTATAGAAAATCAACTAAAGATTCAAAGCATGCAGTCACAAATATGACAAGAACTTACTAGAATCAGCACAATGAAGTGAGCACAAGTATGAGGTCAAAGATGGAAGTAAAAAACATTACAGGCATCTATAGAAAATCAAGTAAAGATCCAAAGCATGCAGTCACAACAAATTAGACAAGAACTTACTAGAATCACCACAAGTATGAGGTCAAAGATGGAAGTAAGTAAAGACAAAGCATCCACATCTATTCAACAAATAAATTTTGTACAGAAGAAGCCTCAAATTTGGGGATCCTGAGAGAAAAAATAGACATAAATAATACCCTTAAGTCTTTGCAGTGAAAATTGAATATGCAGTGAGAGAATTGAGAATCACTTCACTTCAACTCTGGAAGAATTTGCTTCAAAAAGAAGCTGTCTGCAAAAGGTAAATGAAGATTACAAATAGTTGAAAGAAAAAAAAAAGCAGTGGCCAAAATGAAGAATCAAAAACAGTTTCGAATCAAATCCATACCAGCATGATTGAATGAAGCTTCCATTGTTGAATGATAAAAAAGGCTTTGCTCTAGAGAGAGAAGCAGAAGAGGGAAAGGGAATAAAAAATGCAATTGAATCGGAAATATTGAGTGCTCTAGACAGAAAATCAAAATCATGATCTGGAAAGATGCCCTGTTGCACGCCCTGCTAATGGAACATTATTGCATGCCCTGCATTGTAGATTATGGCATGCAATGATCGCAAAGGAAAAGAGAGTAAGGGAACACGAGAGAAGTAGAGAAAGGAAATAGAGAAAACATGAAATGGTGAGATAGAGAATACAGATACAGCGAAAGGAAATAAAGTAATTTCAGAACTTAAGCACGGTTAATAATGGATATTGTAAGTAATTGATGGAGTTTAAAAAAGAATCATAGATAGTTTACCATGGGTTCATAAAGTATAGGCAAATTCCAGAATTTCCAATGCTCATTTCAATCCTAGCTAAATAACCGTTGATAAAAATGAGTTTTCTTGTGGTGGCAGGTTATACTACTGATACAATTAATATGCTGCAAATATAATTCTGTGTCCTATACCATTAAAATATTTCTTGGTTTCATAAGAAACTTGATGCTCTGATTTGCAGTAAATTTGGAAGTACATTATTAATCAAAGAGAAGAAAGAATGAAAATAAACCAGAGTTTGAACATATCTCAATAAGATTCAATCCATATCAAAGATTCCAGACCTTGATCACATGTCAATACAACAGTAAACATTCAGATGTGATATAAGCATGTAAGTTGACATTAATGCCAGACAAATCAAAAGCCAATAGAATATTATACATCAAAACATCAAAATATTATAGATCAAAGATCAAGACTTCCAGCAAAGAGATGACTGCCCGAATCAACCGCTGGAAAGTTCATTAATTTATGCCCATTGCCATCTACATTTGATCAACAAAGGTAAAAAAGATGTACTTCGGTATTCTCTAATTATAAAATTTTGAAATTTTAAAATTTACAGCTGCAATGTTAGATACTCCAGCTGTTTACAAAATAATGAATACAAGTAAATAGGTGTTCTTAGAATGCGAGGATACCATCATGGGTGTTTTGAAGACAAAAAGGTTGCCATGCCATCAGTAATTTTGAAGCTTCCAAGTAGCAGGAAAATAGAAAATTTCTTAAAAAATTAAAAATACAATAAAACTACAGAGAAAAAAGGCATTCTTCAAAGAATACTCAGCAATGAAATAAATACTGTCAAGCTATTCTCACCAACACCTTATTCTTTTTCCCTGCAGATAACAAGAGAACTTTCCCATCCACTATATCTGCAGCCTCAACCCTCTTATTTTCACTATCCACTCTGCTATTATTCAAGTAAAGACCACCTTGCTTTAACAAACGTCGTGCAGCCGATTTACTATCAAACAAACCAGAAGAAACACAAAGATCCACCAACGACAGATTCAAAACCTCATCATAAGCCAAAGAACAAGATGGCACATCCTCAGCAATCCCTTCAATAGTTTTCCAATCCAACTTAGTCTCAGCCCCCGGCCTCAATGCTTCAGTTGCCTTAAGAGCTTCAGCCAAACCATCTTCCCCATGAACAAATCGCGTAACTTCCTCAGCAAGTCTCCGCTGAGCAGTGTTAGCCACATAACCAGGCTTCTTCATCTTACCCTCCAAGGCAACTACCTCCTCCATGTCCAAAAATGTAAGAATTTTCAAAAACCTTATCACATCAGCATCTGGAACAGAGAAAAAGTACTGGTAAAACTTGTAAGGAGACAAGAATTTTGGAGACAACCAAACAGCACCATCCTCTGATTTACCAAACTTGGTGCCATCACTCTTCAAAAGAAGAGGGAATGTCAAACCATAAGCACCTTCTACCTGCAAAATCTTCCTAATCAACTCAGTCCCAGCAGTTATATTACCCCATTGGTCACTACCACCAATCTGAACACTAACACCCTCATTCTGAAACAAGTGCAAGAAATCATAACCCTGCAACAACTGATAAGTGAACTCAGTGTAACTCATCCCTTGTTCGGACTCTAACCTTTTCTTCACACTCTCCTTAGCCATCATTGAACCAACCCTAGCATACTTACCAACCCGTTTCAAAAAATCCAACAAACTAAAACCCTTCCACCAATCATAGTTATTCAAAATCACAACAGGGTCAGAAAGGGCATCACCAAAGTTCGAATTTTGAGGGCGACCCAGAATGGTGGTGATGGTTTGGGAGATACCCAGAGTGTTCTTTTCCAGGGTGTCGGCGTCAAGCTCAGGTCTTTCGAGGGATTTGCCAGATGGGTCGCCGACGCGGGCGGTGGCACCGCCGATTAACGCGACGGCGCGGTGGCCGCACCGGCGAAACCAGGAGAGAACGATGATGCCGAGGAGGTTGCCCAGGTGGAGGGACTCGGCGGTGGGGTCGAAACCGCAATAGACCTTGAGAGAGGAAGAGGAAGAAGAGGTTTTGAGAGTGTCGCTGGTTGTGGATTCGACAAGGCCTCGTTGTTCGAGGATTTGGATGATGTTGGGACGAGGTGGTTGTTGTTGTTGTTGGAGAGTGCAAGTGGTTCTGGTGAATTGGAGAGAGAGGGAGTGAGGAAAAGGTTTGAAGAGTTTGGTTGAGTGGGTGAAGAGGAGTGTCTTTGCGGGAGCACAAATGGTAGAAGCCATTTGTGTGTGTTCTATCACCTACCTTCAAATTTTGGATATGGTGAGTGTAGTGTGCTTCTTCTTCGCCATTTCACAATTATCTTATTTTGCCATTTCACTAAATTAGAGAGACATCGGGCCCTTTTTTTTAAAAAGAAAAAACAAAATATCTTGTTCTTTTTTTTTGGATAATAACAAAATATCTTGTTTGTGATTGCTTATTGTAACATCCTAAAATTTATAATTTTAGAAAGTAATTCAATAAAGCTCAGTGAAGAGTTTTCGAGTGAAAAATGTCTGAGACAAGACATTCCGAGTGAAAAATGGATGTGATTCCGAGTGAAGGAAGATTAACATATTCCCGAGTTCGACTTTGGACGAATGCTTCTATCGGAAAGGAATAATTCCAAGTGGAAAGATTCCGAGCGAAAAGGAAGGAGCTCTGACTTTGAATGAATACCATTCGGGCAAAGACGCTCCCAAGATAAGATATTTCCGAGTGTGGGAAAATTGAGATAATTCCGAGTGAAGAAAATGAATATAATTCTGAGTAAAATCTTTCTGGGTGAAAGAACTATCGAGTGAAGTAAAGATTAAGATGTTTTCGAGTGAAACATGACTGAGAATCATTTCTGAGTGAAGAAAAACTCTGTCTGAATAAGACGTTTTTGAGTGAGGCAAATCCGAGTAACTTGTCTCCGAGTGAAACGTTTCCGAATGGATCGTTTCCGAGAGAAGTACCTCCGAGCGAAGTGCTCATTCGAAGTCGGAGCCCCTTTTCGTTCAGAATTGATTCACTCAGGAATTCTTCACTCGGAAATTTCTCTGCCCGAGAAGTAACCATTCGAAGTCAGAGCCTGTTTTCGTTCAGAATTATTCACTCGGAAGGTTAACATGTTTTCTGAGTTAAGAAAAACTGTGTCCGAATAAGACACTTTTGAGTGAGAAAAATCCGCGTGAAACGTCTCCGAGTGAAGCGTTTCCGAAATGATCGTTTCCGAGAGAAGTACTTCTGAGCGAAGAAAAGCTTTGATTTCGAATAAGTACTTCTCAGGCCGAGATATATCCGAGTAGTGAATTTCCGAGTTAAGTGCAACTTTCCCGAGTGGAGTGTCTCCGAGTGAGACACTTCCCAGTTCGAGGGAACCGAGTGAGACGTTTCCAAGAGGGATAGCGTCAAGTGAGACATTTCTGAATTCCGTGTGGTATGGCACCAATTGAGACATACGGAGTGAGTCTTTTCCAGGGAGAGTACTTCTGGACAGAGAGAGACTTTAACTTCGAATGAATAAGTTTCCGAGTGAATAGTTTCTAAGGGAAATGAATATCCGAGTGGTGAATTCCATTCAATTCGTGCTCGGGTTTTTTAAAGTTGCCGAGAGCTTGTGCTCGGTTTCGTCTTTGAGATTATTTTAGACTCGAGTGATATTTCCAAATGGAAACATTCCCGAAAGAGGATTGTCTTCGAAACTCGAGTGATATAACAAATCTATCTTCTATCTTTATTATTATTATTATTATTATTATTATTATATGTAAAACAAGGCCCTGACAATCCACATGTATTGTTTTTTTCTAAAAAAAATAATTTATTAATAATCATCTACATCTACATAGCTAATATTAAAGAAAAAGAGAGAAAGGTAAACAAAGTGTGCAGTTGGAACGCGAAGATACTACATCTACATCTCCCGAACCCAAAGCCAAACAGAGTCTGGGAAACACTAGTCACTTGCGACTTGAAGATGTTTCCTTGTGCACGAATCGTTTCCGACATTGGTCTCCGGCTTCGTCAAAACCTATGGGTAAGTTTTTGTGGTTGGGGTATTTTAGTCGATAGTGTTTTTGTAATCAATGTAAGGGTTAAGGGTGGTGGTGTAGGTTGGTCGAGGTGTGCGTGTGCAGAATATCAACATTGGAGGCGGTGTTGGAGGCGAAATCCCTGATAACAAGCGTCTCGAATACGCTCTTCAGCATATCCATGGAATTGGCCGTTCCAAAGCTCATCACATAGTCTGCGAACTCGGCGTTGACAACAAATTCGTCAAAGACCTTAGCAAAAGAGAACTCTATTCCATTCGTGAATTGCTTTCCAAGTACTTGATTGGAAATGATTTGGTACTACTCAATCTTTACTTTTGCTAACTCTAATTTCATTTTAATCGCTTAATTCAATTCAATGTTTTTATTCCAGAAAAAATGTGTCGAGAGAGATGTTGCAAGGTTGGCAGGTATTCAATGCTACAGAGGGATTAGGCACGTTGATAATTTACCCTGCCGTGGACAGCGTACTCATACCAATGCCCGCACCAGGAGAGCTAGGAAGACTTTTGCTGGATCCAGATAGTTAACTACTGCTTTGTGTTTTTCCTCACTTTTCATGTCACCTAATCAAATAAGTTTTTCTTACACCAACTTAATCAGTTGCTTTAAGCTGAATCTGCACCGTTTACATTTGGCATGTTTGTCTTTGCCTTACAAGAATACTGCTTTTGATGAGTTTGTTATCCTAGTTGATTAGCTATATATAGCTAGCATGTCTTTTTAAATTGACAACTTTTAATTGTTTGTGTTGGTGTTTCTGATGTGATCTCTTTCTGGTTAATAGTTTTAGAGGTTTGGGATTTCTGTTACTACCGTTTAGGGCATCCGGCTTCTCATATTTTATGTTGCTAGATGGGAGCTTCTGTTAGAGTATAGGATGTCTATTTCTTTGACCAGTGCACATATTCCAGCTTTTTGAGTCCACTGCAATGACATGTTCTCTCCCCATTTGATGGTAATCTGAAGGTAAATTGTTTGGCACTCTTTTATCTTCATTGTTGTAACGTGCACAACATTAATGCCAATTGTGTCAGTAAACAGGACAGTTGATGTGTGATGATAAATGGATATATCCACAACCACTAATATGCTAAAACAAAGTTCAACTTATAGGCTTCCTAGATTTAAATTGAATGACTGGCTGCAATCCCTGTTTCATTGCACAGTATAAATCTGTCAAAAGATGCATTTTCTACAAGATAAATCATGTAGTGTAAAATAGAGTGAGGGCTTACAATATCTCGATGAGATTTCGATATCAAAATTCTAAAACAAAATTTCTGTCAATTCTATTCTGAAACATCTTTTCTATACCATATACATTTGTACAACTTTTTTGCTTTTGTTGAGAGAATGAAAAGAGAAGGTTTATATTCCTGATGTGGTTGCATGGAATGCATCAATTTCTGAGTTTTTACAAAATCATCGAATCAGGGAAGCATTTAAGATGTTTCAGGTGATGACACTTTGTAGAATTCAACCCAATCAAGTAACAATTGTAGTGCTGCCTCCTGCTTGGGGATCAGTGGGTTATGTTAAATGTTGTAACATGGAAGAGAAGTTCATGGATTTACAAGGAAGAAGGGGTTTGATGTGAATGTGTTCATTGCTAGTGCTTTTATTGACATATTGAAAGTGTGGCAGTTTGGAAGATGTCTGGAATTTATTTGACAAGATTCTGTGTAAGAATGCTGCGTTATGGAATGTTATGATTGATTGCTTTGTGAAGTGTGGCACCCTTGATTCCTCCCTGGAGGTGTTTAAAATGATGCAGGAAGAAGGACTGCATCCAAATGAAGTTACTTTTAGTTGTATTCATTCTGCAGGCATAGTGGTTCGGTGCAAAAAGGATTAGAGATCCTCACATGAATGAAAGAATGTTACAGGATTGAGGTAAGGTAAGCAACCATGCAGTATTATGATAGGTTGTAGTTAGCTAGTGGAACAATTGGTTTGTTAGGGAGTTAGTTACATAAACTGTTAGTTTCTTGGGCTAAAAGGAGAAGAACAAAGGCATGTTCCTATTAAAAATAGGAGAGGTTGAGAGGGAGTTCATCTTGTCATTTGGTGAGGATGGCATTGGGAGAGTTCTAGGTATCTTAAATACCTAGACAGTTATATCTGTCTATCACATTCTATCAATAACAGTTCATTGTCTTGTAAATCTGAACCAGTTTCTATCATATTATGCCTGTCTTGTTGATCTCCTATGTCGTTCAGGAAAGTTGGTAGAAGCATATGAATTTTTCAAAGTCATGCCAATATAAGTGACAGTTGATGATGGAGTTTTGTTTTGTTGTTTTTGGGTCATTGGAAAGGATCTGGTGGCTTTGTCACACTATCAAATATCTGAAAACTGCTGATGGTGATCGGGAATGTAAGGAATGTGATGAAATAGAGAAATGTCATAAGCAACCTGGTTTTAGTTGGGCCAGGTCAGATTCTTGAAGGGAGAAAAGGGAAAGAGGGGAACAACATAATGGGCAGTGGATTGGATGTTTGACTTTATATAATACGATTGGTGATGCTTGTGACTATGATGCCACTTGATAATGAAATAACCCAGGGGCATAAACTAGGATCAGGTTCAGTTGGGAAGACAGAAGGCTTTGCGGAACCAACTTGGAGGAATGAGGAGAGCGACCATACTGATTGTCCAAATTTCTTTGGTATGGATAAGTTTGTAATACCGAACTTGCCATCTGTGATGTCGCTTGAAATTTGATAATTCTCAGGGCCATGATGCTATTGTTAAGATTTGGTTAGTGGTAACTGACCAGCGACATGGTACTGGTAGTATGGTTGCTCTGCTGCAGCTCACAGCATATCTTGTAACAAACATGTCACTTGAATCCATGAAATTACAAGTGCTTGTTAATTTAGTCTCTGAAATTAAAAAAGAAGTTAAATATGTGTTTGGTCCATTAATTATGTTAACAGTTTGAATCTTTGTGACAAAAATCAATTGTTTGAATTTTATATACTAGTGACGAGGTTGGGGGGAACATGTCCCAACAAAATAAAACTTCCCACAATAGTTAATTTTTTGAAAGTAGGTGAAATTTTTTATTACACTTTGTACTTATTTTACATTAAAAATTATTGATTATTTGAGTATTTTGTAACTTTAATTACATCTGTAACCTTAAATCTTGGATATATTACTTAATTATTTTGATCTACTCAACATTTCCCGTTCATGTATATGTAATTGTCACTCTGCAGACACATAATATTTAGTCTTTTGTAATTGGGTCATGACCACAACGCGAAGACGGACATCCAAATTCAAAAAGGTAGCACCTTTCTTTGGACTATGAGCATTATATAAGTTGTGCTTTTTTGTACATATTTTCTTATATACACAGAAAGAAAAATGGTGGGGCTACCTATCTTAAATCTCATGAAAAAGAGAGAGAGAGAAGAAGACAAAGAAAAGCACAAGTTTAAATTTATTTATCTTTTTTCCTCCCTTTTATGTAAATGTCCGAACTTGAATCTCACTTGCTTTGTACACATTCTTTGCTTCTCAATCCAATAAAAGAAAATGCTTGAGTTCGGAGCAGCCTCCTTTAATTTTTTACTTTCAAACATTGAAGACCGTTTGTTTGTTTGTTTCTTCCTTTTTCATTCTCATTTTATAATCCTATTCTTTTCTTACCACTTCTGATTGCCACGAGATAATAAGAATCTAATACAGTTTAAAATGTTTGAATGGACCAAAGACCAATCAGTTTCACCATCCCCACCAAAGAATCTGGTGAAAAGGACTAACACAAGATGCAAACACCCTTCTTTTACAGGTGCGCCAACAACTTTAAATGGTGGAATTTACTTTTACTTTAGAACTCATGCCTAATCTTTACAACAAATAATAAAAAACAGAAATGATCTCAAACTTAATAGTGACCAAACCAAAGCCAATACTCTCTTCTTTTGTCCTCTGCTAACATAGAACACTTGTATAATGCTCCAAAAGCATGCATGGCTACCTGCTATTGCTACAACATCTTGTACATATATCTCACTGGCTTTTAAACTTTAAAGCTACGTTAATTGCTTTACATGCAAGCACTGATTTCCATTCCATTGAAATTTGTGACACTCCCCCCTCCCTCTCATGTTCAAAAACAAAAACACTCACTAAATTGCAGTTTCTTAGAAACTGATCATATTTTCTTTTGAGCTTATTCTTCTGTGGGACAAGCTTCTTTCCTCTTTAGGCCACAACTCTTCCTATAACTATTGATAATTGACTAACCCTTGCATGCAAGCTGAAATTCTAAGAAGCTCAAGTCAGGGATACATATATATAAAGTCACTCTCAGTTCTCACAGGTACATGACTAATATATTCTTGTGTCATCTTCTGCATGGTTGCTGAAGCTTGTCTATTTCAAATTCACTAGGCTTGGCCAGGAGGTCGACCAGAATTTCCAGCTCTCCTGAACACAATTATCAGTTATCAATACATTTTAAGGAAAATTCAAGTTCTTAGGCAGAATTAATAACATATTGGATGCAAATGATTTGTGTTACAATATACATTGAGAAGTAACCAATATTTATGAAAAAGTCCGAGTTCATGCATGCTTCTATCATGTGGTAAAAGAAATAAAGCAAGATCAAAAGAAAGATGGCAGGGAAAGGGTTTAAAGTTTCTTAATGTAGAGAACTGATGAACGACATAAACAACTTTAATTGCTTATGATTAATTGAGAAGTGGAATAAACTTGTGAGCATCTTTTTTATCGCTTTATCAATTAATTAATCTATTATAAAGTAAGTATCCCTGTTGAAAGATCTTAAATCAACAACTCAATGTAACAGTTAAAAGCGTGGTAATCAATCCTCACACATGGCTTTCATCTTTCTTTGGCTAAGCTTCACTATAGAAAGAATCACTTCAACTTGAAATTCATGAGTCTTGTTTCTTTTAAAGGCATAGTACTATATTTGATAAATAATCCTAAGCAAATTTTAGATTGAGTTTGGAAAAACGACAAATATATATTAGCCAAAGAACAGGGGGTTATCTCATATACATAGACGCGAACAAGGGAGCCAAAAACTTTCCAACAATTATATATATATATATATATATATATATATATATATATATATATATATATATATATATATATATATTCCTTACTTTGTACATTCCTTTCTCTTTCACCCTTGAATTTCCAACAATATAATGTGATCATACACTAAACTAAACTTATTATATAGTATCTATTCTCTTGAAAGAACAACATAATTGATATTTGACGTAAAGATTAAAAGTTCACACTGAAATTTAAATCATAGTCTTCACACTTATTTCTCTTATCAACTAGAGACATTTCAATGAATAAAACAATATACACATATAATGGCCTGTTCACCTTTAATATTTAAAACACTATACATCCAATTAAGTAATAAAGAGTGACATAAATTGAGAGTATAAAGTAAAGACACATGAAAAACAACAAAAGACAAAACACATAACTTGTGTGTTATTTGGGTTTAGGTAAGCTAGACAAACCTGTTATGAATAGGATCTGGTCCATTGGGAACTTTTCTTTTGCTCATATAGTTGAAATCCAATTCTGTACGGTTGACAGACATATCTCTACCTCCCACTTCCTCTTGCTTGACTCTTTGTGAAGACCATTGTGTGCTTGGTATTTGTCTTGTTCCTTCACAACTACCTAAGCTTCCAAAAACAAGAAAACAAACAAGCCCCACCACAACAAGTGCTCTAAAGGACCTTGGAAGAAAAAAACTACTACTAGGATGTTACAGTAGTTATGAGACTAATCATCTTACATCTCAATAATCAGCTCACAAAATGGTAGATGGTTGATCATAAAATACTTTCCATTCATAAGAGTTAAACTTATAACTTACCCATTATAATTGAAGTTTTCTTAATTTGATTTAACATATGATAAAAATTAATCTTCATTTTAATCGTAAAAACTATATAAATAAGATAAAAATTTAAAAATTTAATTTTAGTGATTGACTTTATAAAATGAAGTTTACTTTAATTTTTTATATATTATTGATATGTTACCGACCGGGGTCTAGGATCCGGTGTCGGGACAGCCTCAAGAGTTAAGGATTGAATGAGGTTGAAGACCGGTTGTGTGTATCCGATCTCTGTGATCCGACCTCTCGGTGGGAGAAACCGATCTTGTTGTCCTGGATGTAACATCCCAAAATTTGTAATTTTTCAAAAATTCATTCATTAAGGATTAATGAAGAAATTCTGAATGAAATTCCGAGTGAATACCGTTTGAAATATATTCCGAGTAAAAATGGTGCAATACCGGGTGGAGTAAGACCGAGGAAGCCATTTCCAAAAGAAGTTGAGATGTTTCCGAGTGAAACATCATTAAACGAATTATTCTTAAGTTAAGTAAACTGTGTCCGAATGAGACACTTTTGAATAAGAAAAATCTGAGTGAAATGTTTCCGAATGAAACGTTTCCGAGAGAAGCACTCCTGAGTGGGGAAAAACGTTGAAATTGCATAAGTATTTCTCAGGACGGATTTTGAGAAATGACCGAGTGGAGTATCTCCGAATTAAGATTTTTCCAAGTAAAATGTCTCTGAGCATGACATTTCCGAGTGGAATGATGCCGAGTGAGACTATTCCAAATGGAAAGGCGTTGAGATTATTAATTACCGAATGACGTGGCACCGAGTAGGATAAACCGAATGAGTGTGTTTCTAAATGAATAGTTCCGAGTGAACAATTTTCGAGGGAAGTAAATACCGAGTGGTGAGTTACCGAGTGGTGAACTTCGTTAATTTATGCTCGGATTGATATTTAATAATTACAGAGAGCTTGTGCTCAGGTTTGTCTTCGGAATTGTCCTTGACCCTGAGTGATTCGTTCGAGTGGAAAGAATTCCGAGAGAGAGAATTGTCTTCAGACTTCAAGTGATTTTTAGATGGAAGATTTCCGAGTGACGTAAGTAAAAGATTGACTCGGACATAAATATACTTAAGTATGTTTGAATAAGATGTTACCGTGTGGGACATTTCCGAGGAAAGAAAGCCGAGTGTTCCATGGGATGGAACCTTTCCTCCGAATGAAGGAATTCTGATCGGACAGAGGCTTACTCGGAAAAGATGTACCCAAGACGAAACTGAGTCAGAATTATTGATTATTTTAATTAAGAATGCTTTCCACGTCACTCTGTTCTTCTACCTTCCAGCAGATTCTTTTTCTGATAATTCTCTAAGTATGGGACCCTCTTAGATGTGCTGTCCCTTTTCATTAAATGCTTATTCCTTAGTCATCATCTGAAGAAACGTACAACAGATATCTTTTTATTGTTCACGTCTCTTTTGCATGAACAATATAAATATCAACTACTGTTGGATTAATAAAAGACTTTGGAAAAGTGAAAAACAACATCTACAATCTTTCTCTTCCAACTTTTGTTGAAAGCTATTAACGAAGAACAAGCTAATCTTCCTTTCTTCTCTTTCGTGTGAACGTTTAGATTTCTTAAGTAAGAGGCTTTTAAAACTGTAATTCCAGTCAGAATTCTCGAAGTTGTGACTGATAACTATCGAAGAACAATTGAAACTCTTTATTCCAAGTAGGGGGAGCGTTACATTTCAAATGGATAGTTTATGAATGGATGTGGGGTATTATTATTGTGTACATATGATATGTATGTGAATTATTGCATGAGACCTCGATTATATGACGTTTTACGTTTTCATATCTTCCATTCATATTATAGATATTGATATGAGATTGACGATGATGTGATGAATGATGATTCATGATATTTATGTATATGCATGAGATGCATGTGTGATGGTTGAATATGAAATATGATGTGGTGTCCACAAAAGACCTTGGGTGGGACTCAAGGCAACCTCTTGAGTGGGGCTCGAGGTTTTAGCCCGTGGCACTCACCGTTGTCACTGAGAGTGATGGTGTCACATAAGGGTGTAAACGGTTTAGTACCAGTAAAATGGCCGGTTCAGCTGAGAGCTGAGTTATGGCTCGGGGAGCCAGTGTTGCAACACAAATAAAAGACTTAATAATGAATTTCTCTAATTGAGTACCTGTGTTCATTGATGTATAGGTGGTTGAGAGTAACATACTGTTCAGGTTGTTTTATATAACTCGGTATGTGTTATTTGCATAGTTATGGATTGGACTTTTAATCCAATTCAATAACTATTACTTGATATGTTTATGCTCACCCTTACTTATTATTTTACAGTGGATAGAGGGCACAGTGATGGCGTTTGAAGTCACTCAACCGACTGGAGCATTGGGTATTAGTATGAATAATACATAGTGTACATAGTTATTTTGGTAGATGCCTTGGCCGGCTCCTGTTATTACCAATTATACATTTTTTTATGTTAAATGGACAGTCGACTTTTGTAAGTGACAATGATATTATTAATTCAGATTTTTGTTTAGCTCTTGGAATTATTTGTGAAAAGTTTATTTGAATTTATTTGTATTCCAAAATGAGTCAGTCGGACTGAGGTATAACCGGCACTAGATTGTGGAATCTGACTCCTGTTTTAGAAATTTAAATTAATTACGAAAATTTTATTTGTTTTATTAAAAATTATTTTAAAAATTAAGGATGTTATATTTTGGTATCAGAGCAGACTTGAAAAGTCCAAGGCCAAGGTTAAGCTACTAAATGCTATGATTGAGTGAAGTCATATCACTGTTGTTGTTGTAGTTATGTTATATAGTTAAGGAAATCAACTATAAATAAATTGCTTTCATATCCATAAATGGTACTAAAGTATGATGATTATTCCAGGATAGGAATGGACCCTCATGGTATGGACGCTGTAACACCCTTGGTTAGATAAGATAAACCCTTATAGGATCATCCACACTTCCTTCTCCTTTCTCGCAACGCATGCATGCTGATTTTCTTCATTTTCATCCCCCATTGTCGTGACCTTAAGCTCCTGATTGGAGGGTGATTTCGCGACAAAACTTTAAATTGATCGCGATTTTGGAATCGGAATATCGAGGTATGCCTAATTACCTCTTCAACTTTAACCTTTCTCCATCCTTTTCTCTTTCCCTCTCTAACTGCGGATTGCATGGTGATGGGAAGCTACAATTTTTACGTTTTGTGGCAATGGGAGGCTTGGGTATTTCTCCTAGGATGATGGGTACACTAAAAAGCTGATAAGTTTTGTGTTTTGGCGTTCGTAGGTGGTGAAACGGACGTCGGAGGATTGTAACACACTAAATTTTAAAGAAAATAATTTATTGAATAATGGTAATTAATTATTTGTGGTCCAATAATTGTGGGAGGATTAATTTGACACTAGAGGTGAATTATCGGTAAATTAAGATTTACCGGAACCAGGTGATTTAACAGATAATGTGGGACCCATTTGGTCAAATTAAATGATTTATGGGTCTAGGATTATTGTGGTTACGATGGTATTATCGAAATAATTTTTTGTGCTAAGGAAATAATTAATTAGACACGACGTGTGATATTAAACGGGGAAAACATGAACTAATTGAAATTAAAAGAAAACTAAAAATCCCATTCTTCCCTTCCACATAACCGTAGCATCTTTCCCTCTCTCTTTTTGGTCCTTTTATCCATTGGACAATGGGGAATTATTAACCATTGGTAAAAGCAACTTGGAGCACTCTTTTGTCCATTGGGTAATACCCAATTTACACTAAAATTCTTCTCCCTTTCCCTCTATCAACGTGGAACCTCCTTCTTCTCCCATCACTCTCCATTTTCTCCTTCTCTTCCTCCCTTCCTATGCCAAAACCGTGACCCACCTTTCCCATAACCATTTTCATCAAAATTAACACAAAAGCTTGGATTCATGAAGGATTAAAGGGACATTGGAACAATGCTTGGGGCATCTTCTTCTTCCTCTCTCCCTATTTTCATTTGGGTACTTACATGGGCTTGAGGTAAAGGTTTCCTACCTCTTCATTATTTCATTTATGGTTTTGGGTTGTTGGGTTGAAATGATAATGTTAGAAACTTGGATTGTTAAGGGAAATGATGAACCTTAGGTTGGATGGTTAGAGAATATAATTATTGATAATGGTTTTGTGCTATAAATGGATATGGGTTAGTGGACCTATGATGAATCAAGAAAGATGGTGAGTGTTAATTATTGTTGGGTGATTTATGTGAAAAACCCTAAGTGTGATAAATTGGGGATTTTTGCCAAATTGATGGTCTTAGTGATTTTGATGCCTTAGGAATGAATTTATATGAGGAAATGAACATTTAGAAGTATCGGGATTGATTATTGATGTTGATAAATTTTTGAGCTAAGTTGATGTTATATGAATGATGATATATGCATGTGAAACCCAAATCATAAGATAGATGACCATTGGGAACATTGTGTGCTGTTTACATTGGTTGACACTTTGATGATGATAACATGCTTATGATGATATGTGAAAATGGTTGGAATTGATGGTTATTAATTTGTGTGGAATCCTTAAGAATTGATAGAATTGAGGCTTTTGGCCTAGATAAAGAGATTGATGATTTTGTTATCATGAGAGTGACTTTTGGATTTAGAGATGATGCTTGGAAATCATTGGTGTTAAATTATTGAGGTTCCAATCTTGAGATTTGAGGAATTGAGTTTGAGGATTTGGATGTATTATGAATAAGGAATATGATCTTGTTGTTGTTAGATATGGTTAGCCCTTTTGATATCTAGAGAATCATGGTTTTGGGAAAAGAATTCCCGAAACCTAACAAAATGGTATGAATTAGAGTTTAGACATGTCTAAGACTTGATATGGAACCTTAAGGGATGATGCCTTACGATGGTATATTAATAGCATGTATATGTTTGTTTATGATAGGATTGTGTTCCGGACGATGATGCGGAACAATCGAGGAAACTACGTTGTGGTTCTTCTCTCGAGGTAGGAGAGGAGTTTGCATTTCAAATTTGCATGAGTGAATAAATGTTGAATTATGTATATGTGTGAACTCATGCATTGCCTTGCCATGACTATGTTGTATATTGAATAGATGATGTGATGAATGATGGCTTGGTTTTTGTTAAACATTAAGAAATTATAGATGTATACATAGATGTGAAATGAGAATGATTGTTTGATCATCCCTTGGTTAGACGTGAATTAGTTGTTGATGAAAACCTATGAATAAATGAACTAATTGAGGTGTAACGTATTGTTTGTGATGATTGTGTAGAAAAATAAGTGAGGTAGTGATGTGGAATGTTGTTAAAACCTCCCTTAGGTATTTGAAGGTTTAGAATTGAAAATAGAGAGGCATGGTTTCTTGAAATAAGCCTAAATACATAATTCAATATAGGTAAAGTGTTAAATTAGGCTAACTATTGATGAGAAGTATATTGGCATGTGGAAAGGAGTGAAAAACTCAAGTTTTTGTGTGTATGATTATTAACTCGCTCAAGCGAGTTGGGATCTCGCCTAAACGAGAGTCCCCTGTATCAGATGGATGGCCTCTGGCCGAATCTCGCTCAGGCGAGAATGAGTCTCACTCAAGTGAGACATGTGTACAACAGGAGGGATGCTTACTAGACGAATCTCGCTCAAGCGGGTGTGGCCTCACTTAAGCGAGCGAGAGGAAAAATGGTTCGGAGAGATGTTACTCCAGTGGCATGGCAAATGGATTCTCGCTCAAACGAGCCAGCCTTGAATGAGGCACTGGATGTTTTTCGCCCAAGCGAGCGTGAGTCGCTTGAGCTCGCACGAAGGTCTGATACCGAGACTCCACTCGTTCAACGAGTGGCCATGTGAAGGGAATCTCACTCGAGTGAATGAGCATGGAAACGCCCCTGGTGGGTTTTCGCCCACGCGAGGAGGCTCGCCTAAGCGAGCTATGTCAATCTCGCTCAAGCGAAGGTGAATCTCGCTTGAGCGAGTTGCCCAGAATTGAAATTTATTTCATTTTCTTTGTATTGGGCTTATGTTGGACCCCTACCTTTGTGATATGAGATGATTAAGGGGATGTATGAAGGGTATATAGTGATGATATAACATGGTGGTGTTGATATGGATTAAAACATTAGGATAATTAGTTTATGCTTATAATGTGTAATGGAAAAACATAAATGTTCACCACCTAAAATGGAATAATGAAAGAAGGATAATGAGAATATAATGATGGGTTATGAGATATACCCTTGAGTGAATATGAACCCAATAAAAGAATGATTAAATGATGAGGTGTTTGTTATAACCGATGAATCGGAGATGACAATGGTGATGTGTAATAACAGATGATGTTATGGATCATTTCCTTGAGTAAAGGATGATCGGTATTATTGATAAATTGTTGTGTACCATTGTGAGTGATACAAATGTGATCTTGTACATGTGGTTTGAAATATAATAATGAAATGTTGTGAATGCCACACCAACATATATAGATGAGACAATGGTAATGAATAATGAGATAAAAACCTACTAAATAAAAGTGTGGTAATATTGATGAATATTATGTAATGTTGTAATGCCATTGTGGTTGATTGCAAGTATTGACTTGCATGTATGATATGAAATATACGTGAAATATGTTGAATGATAATGCCACGATATAAAACTTGAAAACAATGGCTAAAACCAACAATGATAAAATCCACTAAGGTGTGTATGGTGGTGTTGGTGATTATGATGATGATGTTTGATGAGTGGCATTTAGGATGCACAGTGTGAGAAATGCATTTGGTTTGCATTGCATTGCATCCATGGCTTATCATACGCTGCTGGTGTTAGAATATTAGGGGATTCCCCCGGTTAGCCCAGTGGGAGGACGGCTCAGTGCACGAGCATTTCTGTTCGTTTCCCCTGTGACTCAGTGTGTAAGTCACGAAGCTGCCCATGTTGTGCTACCGGGAGCCACATGTGGTTGACCCTTGTGTGGGGTGGCTCTTGATGATCAGGTGTCCCCGGTGGTCCTATGGATCACAACTGCCATGTTATGAATCATGGTTGGCCCGTAACACCATATATTGATTATGTTGTTTACCGCGGTCATGGTAAAAATGACCAGGTGTTGTAAGATGGGCGATGCAGTTTGGTACCAGTAAAAATTGATGATTATGCATGCATTATGAGATATGTGTACACATTTTACTACTACAGTAGGGACATGGTACGTGATCATCCTTGACCCACACTTGGTGTTTATTCCCACAGTCGTATCATGTATTAGCTATAAGAGCATTTGCATATAGCATGAAGATATGCCAGAAGTTGATAATGATCGATGATGATTGAGATTGTGGTATGGTGTATTTGAGATGGGTAATTGAATACCTAAAAGACCATATAAAACTTTATAAATGATATGAGTATTGTAACATCCCAAAATTTAGAATTTTAGAAAATAATTTAATAAGGATCAGTGAAGAATTTTCAAGTGAAATTCCGAGTGAAAAATGAATACTTCCGAGTGTAGGAAGTTAAGATAATTCCGAGTGTAGGAAGTTGAGATAATTCCGAGTGAAGAAAGGGATATAATTCCGAGTAAAATCTTTCTGGGTGAAAGAACTACTGAGTGAAGTAAAGTTAAGATGTTTCCGAGTGAAACATGACCAAGAGAATCATTTCTGAGAGAAGAAAAGCTCTGTGTCCAAATGATATACTTTTGAGAGACAAATCCGAGTGAAACGCTTCCGAATGGATCGTTTCTGAGAGAAGTACTTCTGAACGAAATAAAACTTTGATTTCGAAATGAGTACTTCTCAGGCTGAGATAATTCTGAGTTGTGAATTCCGAGTGGGGACTTTCCCAATGAAGTGTAACTTTTCCGAGTAGGGTGTCTCTGAGTGCAACACTCCCGAGTGAGACGGTACCGAGTGAGATATTACCAACTCCCGAGTGGTATGGTACTGATTGGGACATACCGAGTAAGTCTTTTCCAGGGAGACTACTTCTGGAAAGAAAAAGACTAACTTCGAATGAGTATGTTCCGAGTGAATAGTTTCCGAGGGAAGTGAATATCCGAGTGGTGAATTCATTTAATTCGTGCTCGGGTGTTTTAAAGTTTCCGAGAGCTTGTGCTCGGGTTTGTATTTGAGATTGTTCTCAACCCCGAGTGATCCTTTCGAGTGGAAAAATTTTCGAGAGGACTAAACTTCGAACTCCGAGTGATCTTTTCGGATGAAAGACTTCCGAGTGACGCAAGTGAAGGCTTGACTCGGGCAGAAATATATCTGAGAAAGATGTCTGAATGAGACATTCCAAGTGGATCATTTCTGAGGAATGAAAGCTGAGTGTTTCATGGGATGAAACCTTTCCGAGTGAATTTTCTCCGAATGAAGGAATTCTGAATGGATAAAGGTTGTGATGAATCTTCTCGAAAAGATGTGCCTAGAATAATGAAACCGAGTCGGAATTAATAATTATTTTAATTATTGAAGCTTTCCACGTCACTCTGTTCTTCTACATTCTAGTAGATTCACTTTTCTGATATTTTCTGAGTATGGGACCCTCTCTGATGTTCTGTCCCCTTTTCATTAAATATCTTATTCCGTCCTTATCATTTAGGATACGTGTGTCAGACTTCTTCCTATCGTTCACGTCTCTTTTTCATGAACGATATATATATCAAATTCTATCGTGGGATCAGCTTGAAATTTTAAGAGTGAAAACATCACTTCTATCCCTTTTCTTTTCCAATCATTACTGGAAATTATCAAGCAAAGAAGAAATCAATCTTTACTTCTTCTCTTTCACGAAGAAACGTTGGACAGGTTCAGAACTGCAATTTCAGTCGGAATTCGTGAGCAGTGACTTGGATATAGTTTGAAAAGCTGCTGGAAGTCTTTATTTCCAGGTAGGGGGAGTGTTTACATTTTAAATGCATGGTTTATGAACGGATTCAGGATAATAATATTGTAATTAATATGAAATCCTGAATATATATATATATGTTACATGTGATATATTTATGATGTTTGTGATTTCCGTTCATATGATCTGTATATGTGATTGATGATCATGATATGAATGATATTCATGAAGTTTTCATGATATATATAAAGCATGGGATGCTTATGTGATGAACAAACATGAAATATTATGAGGTTGTGATTGACTACTGTCTGTTATGCTTGTTGTTATACCGAGTGGTAGCCCCTGATGATGGTAATCAGGTGGTCTATTGATGATTGATTATTATTTGGCATAGCATGTGCATTCAGACGCACACAGGACTGCAGGGGACCTGTGATGCCGGCCCAGATGGGAGGGCGGCCTGATGATAAGGCACAGACCCTGTGGTGGTTTCTTCGGATTCCACAGACGCCTTTGAGTTGGACTCAAGGCCGGCCCGTAACACCTAGTTGTGTTACCGCTGTCACTGAGAGTGACTGGTGTTACATTATGGGCGCACGTGGTTTGGTACCTGTAAAACGACCGAATCAGCTGGGAGCTGAGATATTATGTTGTGAAAATCCCATCGTTAGAGTCGGATCCACATGCATATGCATTGATATATGATAACATGATAATATGATCATTTGATGATATGAGAATGAATGATATATGATGAGATTGTATGATATGATTATGATTTATGCGTAGTTATGAATTGGACACTTGATCCGATTTAGTAACTGTCATTTGACATGTATATGCTCACCCCTACTGTTGTTATTTTTACAGTGGATATAGGACGCAACGATAATATATGAAGTCACTCAGCCTGCAGGGAGCATTATGTATTATATGTATTGTACATAGTGCATATAGTTGTTTGTAGTAGCCTTGGTCGGCTCCTGTGCATACCGAGTATTTATAATTATTTATATACTTAAATGAGCCGGTCGGTTTATGTAAAATTGATGTTATTATTTAATCCAAATTCTGTTTTGGAAATTTAAATTATTTGTGAAAAATTTATAATACATAATATACATATATCTTAGGCATTGAAATTTAATTTTAAAAATAAGAACGTTATAATATACATATATCTTAGGCATTGCATGTTCATGAGATTATGTCAAAGGATGATGGTTGCCTATTAGGCTTATGATATGCCTGCATGCTTTGCCGAGCCTTTTCTCATATCCTCATATATGGGACTAGGCGTATGCCTGGTATACACATTTTTCTTCCGCTGTAAACTCTGTTATTTCGTATACCGTTATGGGCAAACTATTTACCGATCCAGTTATCGATAATCAAATCTCACCCTCTGGTTTTCTGTGGTTCGAGTCTTGATGTAGTCGTGACAGTGTTTTGAATTTATTTCGAACGTAAAAAATTTATTCGTATTTTTATCATTTAATTATTTAGATTACATCGGGATTCGAGTCTAAAAAATCGGGGTGTTACAAGGATCGTCTAGGCATGGCAACGGGCGGCTCAGGGATGAGTTTGACTCCTACCATCCCTATCCCTTTTATCTGATGTAAAATCATCGAGTGATGAAATTTATGACAGGCACACCAATCATTAAAATTGAGTATATTTGTATCGTTCCTACAGGGATTGAGACAATTACCATAACCAAGGACTAATATTAGCTGAACCACACTGGATTTGAAAATAATTCATGAAAAATTCTTTAGGGTTTGTTTTAATATTTTTGTGCTTTTGCAATATAGTTTTGAAGTCAAGAACAAATGATTCAAGAAGTGGAATGAGACGTTGAATTAAGAATAGGTCAGGAATGACTTCAGCTATCAATGTCAGCAAAACTCAATGAATGACGAGCAAATCCCTAATTTAAGGCATGAATAACTTCACAGATGACTAATCCCTAATTCCTTAGGTGATTAATACTAATTCCAATGAAAATAAACCCTAATCCCTTAGGTGAAAATACACAGTGAAACCTAATGTTACATTCAGAGAATGAACCCTAATTATTCACCTAAACCTTAGGCATGAATTAATTAGGTAGCAAGGAGATTACCTAAGTCCTTAACCAGGATCCCTCCCTAGCAAGAACTTCAAGACAGATCTGAATTTTCTAATTTAGTAGAGAAACCACTCCTAGCAATATTCTTCATGCCTCCAACTAGAGAATGCCTCAAGCACAGAATCAAGCCTCCATTGAAGCTTCAATTATTGCTAACCTTATGGATTTAGCAATCCATGGAGGGAGAAGAGACGAAGAGAGAGTGAAGGTACATAATGAATTATAGAGAAATTAAAGAGAATAAAAGTTTTAGAGAGAGAAGTGAATCTGAAAAATGAATTAGTATTATGAATTATGTCCTTTAACTAATTACACAAAGTTATTTATAGCTCTACCATAATCAACAGCTTAATTAACAAAATTAAACTCCTAAATAACTTAAAAATAAATAACAAACTTAACTAATTTACAACCGAATTTCAAATAATTGGTTTTCCCTCCTTTTCACGCGTAGGCATGCCCCATGCCAGCGTCATTACTGCTTGGAAGTGTCTCCTGAAAAAATACTTATGCATGAGAACGCCCATGGGCCAACGTCAGCGTGTTGGCTTTCTGACTTGTTTAACTGAATCGGGGGTCTGTGCGTGGGTACGCTCGTTAGGCAGCATAGGTGCGCTGACTTACTAACTTCCTGGTTTCTTCCAATCCTTCCTTACGCATAGGAGCGCCCATGGTTAGCATGGGCACGCTGACCTACTGACTTGTATTGTTCTTCAGTGTAAGTACAGGGCGTTGCGACGCTGGAATCTCTGGCTTTCCCTTTAAAGTAGTGTACATACGCTCTTGATCGGCGTAAGCACGCTGACTTCCTGCAATCCTGCAAAACCATAAGTACACCTCAACATGGGCACGCTCAAGGGAAATGTTAACACGCTTAAAACACATATCAAGTCAAAATCCACTCTTTCCTAAAATACTATTTTTCTATGTGGTGCTAAAATCCCGAGTCATTAATTTGATATGAAAATCTTAGTAAAGAAAATGTGACTCTCGGATTCACACTTATGGCAAGCGCACCAGTCGTTAAAAATTGTAGAATATTTGATCGTCCCACAGGGATTGTGGTAAGTACCTCAATCTAGGACTAGTACAAGCTGAACCAACACGAAATACAGGTAGTTCATTCGGTTTTTATGATTTTAATGTTTTCTAGTTGTTTTTGGTATTTTTCAGAAACAGAGTTAAGATGAATATGAAAAGTGGTTAAAAGAAAGCAGGTCAGGGTTGCTTCGGCTCATAATTTCCTCAAGAAACAAGCAATTAAGTATAATCGAACTTCACAATCTAGAGGACAATCCGCTTGTGGTTATTCCCTAATTCCTTAGGTGAAAAACACTAATCCTTAAGCAATGAACCTTAATTCCCTAAGTGCTCCATTAACCTAAGAATCTAATGCGAAATTGGAGGTTGAACTTTAACTATTCACCTAAATTGATTAGGCCTGAACTAGTTAGAAAGCTGGAAGTTACCTAAGCTTCAACCATGATTCCTCACTGGCGAAGTTCTTCATCAGTTCTGGATTTGTCAATCCAGCGATTCTGCTCCACTCCTCAGCTTGTTCGCCTCAGGATCTAGAAGTCGATCTACTTGCTCACAGCTTCAAGACTCCATTGTTCACCTTCGCAATCCCAACCTTAGGGATTTAGAACTCCATTGACTTCAGTTCCATCGAAGGATTATGGAACGTCATGGAGTAGAGGAATTAGAGAGAGAAAATGAAGTAGTAAGATGTTCGAAATTTAGAATGAAAAAGAATGTGTTCTCTGTATTCTCTGTCTCTCCTCTCTTACAGAATATGTACAACCTATTTATAAGTTTCTACCTAACTAACTAACTTAACTGATAACTTAGGAAAACTTAAGTCAACGACTAAAACTAATTACACAGTTTACAGAGTAACCAACTAATTACAGCTCAGCTCTTAACAGGATCCAGCTCAGCCTTAGCTAATTTACAGCGCAGCACCAGCTAATTGACAGTTCACTACTTAAGTTACTAAGGTTGCAGCAGTGGAGAAGAAGGCAATGGAAGCGGAAACAGTACTACACCAGGTGTGTGTTGTTGGAGGAAAGAAACAGGGTTTAAGTTACTGCTTTTTCGCTTCAGCTGCTGGGTTTTCGCTTGAGCTGATTAACTCTCGCTTGGGCGAGCTCGGGAATTGTACTGCAGTGTTGCTTTGTCGCTTAAGCGTTATGGCGAAACTTGGGCGAATTGAAAATATGTAATGCAGAATGGCTTTCTCGCTCAAGCGTGATAGAGTAGCTTAGGCGAAAGGTGATGTTTTGAGGTCACGCTTGAGCGTAGGCTTGCTTTGCTTTGAGCGAACTTTGACCCTCGCCCGAGCGAATTTAACTCTCGCTTGAGCGGGTTGATTATTCAATCGGCATTCTGCAGTTGGCGCTCGGGTTCTTCATGCAATATTCCGAGTCCTTGTTCTCTTTTGGAGTTGGTGTCTTTGAAGTCTCACTCGGATTTTTCCAAATCTCGCTCGGCTTTTGTAATTTTCACTCGGATTTGTCTTCTTCTCTCAAGTGCGCCCTGTTCCTGCACCATTAAACAGCTAATTGCCTAGCATTTATACGCTGGCCGCTTAGTGAATTTATAAACACTTCAAAATTCCTTAACTAATTAATATTTTCAATCGTTTTCTTACATAAATGAAGTACTTTTGAAATTCATAACTAAATACGAATTGTTATCAAATTATTGAATAATACTAACAAACTAACCAATAATTACTGAATAATGTTAAATAAAAAGGTGAAATAATTAAGTCTTTTCAAGACTTATCACATCCCCAAACTTAAAACTTGCTTGTCCTCAAGCAAATATTTAGACTTATTAACTAACAGCATTTGATCAACACACTCAACCTTTCCTTAACTTAGTTCATACTATAATTATTGAATACCGATCATGCTTTCTTCTTGCAATTTCTAAAAGTATAAAAACTTACACCTCCTTTGGAAGACAAGCTGCTGATGCTTTCCTCACTGGTTGGTGTTTAACTCTTCTCTCGGTGTGTCAGGTGAATAGAATGCACTCAGCACCTGCATACTTGTTAGATAAACATAGGCTTGCAACAGTTCTACACGTCATACCATATGCCAACACAATCAGATCAGTAAGGGCTTTTTAAGCTTATAATGGGGCTGGGCTACAGGCTCAATTATTGTTTTTCCGAGTCATAGATAGGTTACAAGATGTATCCACTGATGCCTTGCCTCAATTTTGACTTAATTGCCTCTACTAACAACTCTCTTAACTTTTCCGACTGAATGCTACTTAATAACTCGTGCTGTTTTGCACCTTCTTTTTCTTTTAGTCCCTCGGACTTTTCCTTTTCTTTCCATATTTTTCCGATCGAATTTTTTTTCTTGTGGTGCTTTGCACCTCTTTTTCTTTTCTGACTTTATTCATTTCTCTCGGTCTTGCCTTTCTTCCTTTTATTTTTCTACATATTTATCCATAATTAAGGTCGGAGTGTGTCCTTAATTATTGTTAGGCACACTCTTCATCCCCAAACTTAGAAATTGCTAGTCCCTAGCAACAAGCAAAAACCGAGTAATTCACCAGTGGAACATCCAGGGTACTCTAGTCGGGTTTTTCTTGGATAATTAGGCTTGTAACGTTAGGTTTTTAAAACGAATAAAAGGGTCTCAGGTTCAAACATAATTATTGGGTCAAAAGATGATTAATAAAATTAGGATGGTTACTTTTTGGCCCTGGCTGAATTAACAAAGAAGGCCTTCATCATTTCCGATTGGTTGACATACAATAATTAGCAAGCACTGAAGCAAATTCTGTCTCACTAACTAGCATGCAAGCTCACTCGGAAAAGGATAAAACAGGCTTAAAAGCTATGAATATAATAGTTAATCAGCCAGTCATGTCCCCAAACTTAATGTAAGATCATACTTTCAGATTGCTAACTATCATGCCGAGTAAACAATTTAATTAATGATGAAAAATCGTTAGGAGCAGATATGATGAGTTGAACAAAACTGATCAGTTAATTTATCCGACTAAGCTTAACGAATCAGCAACTTTTAAATTATGAAGATGGAGTGAAAGAAACAATCAACATAATTTTGTAATTTATAATTAAGACTATTAATTAAGGAATAAGTCGAAAAGATACTTCTCCTTTTTACCTGTGTGGCTGTGGATGGGAAACGCGTAGTCGGATTGGGACTCATGGGTTTTATCAATACATATGAAAAACCGAATAAAACCAACAAATTAACAAGAAAATAAAATTTTCATTACATAATTAAAATAGAAGCAAGTTCACTGTTCAGAAAGCAGTTACAATAATATCAAATTAATTACATAGGAAACATCATAAAAATGTGGAACAATTGCTTAAACATCCTGATCTTCATCGTCTTTGTCCTGCTGGGAGGGAATCGTGAATCCAATGGAAGCTAACCACGCATCTCTATCAGGTGGGGCTCCCATTTCTGCTGTGTGTTCAACCCTCAGTTTCGTGGCAATCTTCCTGAGCATCAGATCGTGGTTCAAGACCCGCTCATAAATTCCAAGTTGCATCTTCTTCATGACCTGTAATTCCTGTAACACCATAAGAATGTCAGAAGAAGCAGAAGAAGAAGCTCCTACAGATTGCCTGGGACGTTCTGGCTCTGTGGCTTTAAACTTCATAGCACAGTTTTCAACAACCTTAACACTTTCAACTTCTGGTGACTCATTCTCCTCACTTGTAGGGGATACATGCCTTTGAACCAGAGGAGATACATCCTTTTGAACCTGACTTTGACTGGGTACATGTTCAGAGGAATCAGATATAGTGATGGTTGCCACTTCTCTTTCGTTATCTATTTGTTTTCTTCGCACACTTCCTTCTGCAAAATTTGGTCTAGGTTTTTGCAGAAGTCTTTATGATCTTCTTTTCATGATTAATGTTAAAAGAATGATGATAACCAACAAGTGCACGAAATAAGTGAAAGAAGTGAAAGAAGTGGAAAGATGATACCCTTCTTAGAAACCAGAAAATGTCCTTTCGTCTTCAGCCCAAGTTCAGCATAGGTACTTAGGGTTTGGAAGCTGAAAGGTTTTATATTGTTGAATTCATTTTCCAAGAAACGCGTAAATGTGTTCCAGCTTTAATTACTACTTTATTATTATAATATATATATATTATTATTTATTATTTTTTTCTTTTAATATACTCATATACTGGATAGGTAGAAGATCGAGTAAGAGTGGGATGATACCAATGTGATGCCAAGTGGACACAAGAGAATGGAAGATGAATAAATGAACAAACGATAAGACAGAATGGGCGAATAAAAACTATAAGTACATGAATGAGTGAAAGAATAGATGAATGCAATAGAGCGTATGAGAGACGAGTGAACCACTGTAGTGAAATACAAGTGAATAGAAAAACGGATGGTAGAAGAAACGAATGGAGGCACGAATAAATGAAGGAATACCGAGTAAATGAATAAGAGACAAAGAATGGAGGATTGTAAAGGAAGAGATCACGTAAATGAGTGAAAAGAGTGAAACGATAATGACCGAGTGAGTATGGAGAAAGATACCGAGCGATAGAGATCTGAGAAATGAAGAATGAGTGGAAGAGTAAACAAAACAACTGAGAAAAACGAGTAGATGAAAGAATGAATGAAATAACGAAAAGTGCATGAGAAACGAGTGTGACAATGAATGGACGAGTAAACAACTGCAGTGAGATACGAGTGAACAGAGAAGCGAGTGGGAGAAAGAACGAATGAAAGTAATGCCGAGTGAAAGAAAGAACGAGTGAAAGATTGACACATGAGAGAATGCTTGACCGAGTGAATGAAGAGTGACAGAAGTGAAAGAGACCAAGATGGAGAGACGAGTGGATAAGTGAAAGTGACCAAATAAATGAAAGACAAGTGGAAAATTGACTGGGTGAATGAAAAACGAGTGAAATAGAGTGACCGAATGAATGAAGGCCGAGTGGATAATATCTGTGTATTAAACATACGTGAACAAAAGACAGAGAGAGAGACAAGTAGAAAAACGAAGGAAAAACCGAGTGTACGAAGGGATAACAAACTGACTGAAATAAACCGAGTGAACGTAAAACGAGTGAATGATATACTGAATGGAAAGAATACTGAGTGAATGAAGAATGAGTAAATGAAAGACGAGTGAAAGATTGACTGGGTGAATGAAGGGCCGAGTGAATGGAAGAATCAAGTGAATGAAAGAATGACTGCAGAGGGGTCCGAGTGAACGGAATACCGAGTGGAAGAAACCGAATACTCTAATGAGACATTTGAGTGAATGAAAAAGGAATTGCGAAAAGAGACGCATGAAAGAAATACCGAGTGATAAAGGTCGGCCAAGAGAAAGAGAGAAAGCCGAGTGGATGAATGAAAAACCAAAAGACCGTGTGAATAGGAGACTAATGGATACAATACTGATTGTGATGAGTGAGGAATCCGAGTGGTAAAAAGCCGACTGAAATAAGTCGCCTTTCACCATCTGACCCGTTCATTACATCAACGATCAGAAATCCTTCAAAGTCTTCTTTTTATTCGCATCAAGAATTGGAATTTTATTGAAAAATGACGAGTGAAGTTCAGTCGGGAAGAAGGGTTAAAAATAAGTAACAGTTATTCGAGTGTACTATTTTCACTCAAACTCAGTAAGTTTTCG
This sequence comes from Clitoria ternatea, assembly GCA_037962975.1. Taxonomy (NCBI): domain Eukaryota; kingdom Viridiplantae; phylum Streptophyta; class Magnoliopsida; order Fabales; family Fabaceae; genus Clitoria; species Clitoria ternatea. The sequence goes on along the minus strand of CM075670.1, from coordinate 16,722,917 downwards.
CTTAAGTGTGAAACAACAACCAGCAGTGTCTTGCTTAAGCTACAAGTGCTTTGCCTGAGCGAAAATAGAAGAATCTAGCTCGGATTTCCTTCTTCAACTTCACAAACTTTATTTAAATTTTTTTATTATTTTTTTTAGTTTTTCTTTTTATTCATTCCGATTCAAAGTTCAAAACAAAACACTCGGAACATAGGGCTGCCTCCTTAGAGCGCTTCTTTAAGGTCACTAGCTTGACCTTATTGCATCTAAGAAGATGCCTGCAGTAACAGGGAGGTTTTCTGCCTATCAAACTCTCCTCCAAAGTAGAGTTTGAGTCGCTGGCCATTTGTCTTAAAAATCCGATCAGTAGTTGGGTCTTTCAGTTCGACTGCACCATGAGGGAAAACCTCATTTACAGTAAAAGGCCCCGACCACTTGGATCTGAGTTTTCCAGGGAAGAGTCTCAGTCAGGAATTGAATAATAAAACCCGATCACCCTTCTGAAACTCTTTCTTATTAATCCGCTTATCGTGCTATTTCTTTGTTTTCTCCTTATAGATGGAGGCACTTTGATAAGCGTTGAGTCGGAACTCCTCTAATTCATGGAGTTTCAAAACTCTTTCCTCCTGAGATTGGTCATAATTCAAGTTTAATAGCTTTGTGGCCCACCACGCCTTGTGTTCTAACTCCACAGGGAGATGACACGCCTTACCGTATACTAATTGATACGGGGACATGCCAATCGGAGTTTTGAAAGCTGTTCGGTAAGCCCACAGTGCATTATCTAATTTTACCGACCAATCTTTTCTAGATTTTCCGACCACTTTATCTAAGATTTTTTTGATTTCTCTATTTGACAGCTCGACTTGTCCACAAGTTTGTGGATGGTAAGGAGTCGATATCTTATGTAACACCTTATAGTGACGCAGGGCTTTTTCCATTATCTTATTGCAAAAATGTGAACCCCCATCACTAATAATTACTCTCGGAACTCCAAACCTAGAGAAAATATTCTTCTTGATGAACCTAAGCACCACCTGTGCATCATTGGTTCTGGTCGGAATTGCCTCCACCCATTTGGAGACATAATCCACAGCAACAAGTATATATTCGTTAGAGAACGACTTAGGAAAGGGTCCCATAAAGTCGATACCCCAAACGTCAAATAATTCCACAATTAGAATGTTTGTCAAAGGCATGCCAGCCTTAGCAGAGAGACCTCCGCTCCTTTGACATTTATCATACCTTTTGACGTATTCTTTAGCATCTTGAAAGATAGTTGGCCAATAAAAGCCACTCTGTAAGATTTTTGCTGCTGTGCGGGAGGCACCATGATGACCTCCATAATAGGAGTCGTGGCAATGCCACAAGAGCCTTTCTTGCTCGGATTCAGGCACACACCGCCTGATCAATCCATCTACTCCTATTTTAAACAGAAATGGATCATCCCAAAGGAAGTTTTTACTATCATGAAAGAATTTTTTTCTTATTTGGGATGTCCAACCATCAGGTACTACCGAGGCACTTTTAAAGTTGGCCATATCAGCATACCATGGCCCGGTGATAATTGCCATCAACTTCTCATCTGGAAACTCTTCTTTTATTAAGACAGAATCTGACTCACCTTCCAAACGAGACAGTTGGTCAGCAACTGAGTTCTCTACTCCCTTTTTATCTCGTATTTCTAAATCAAATTCTTGGAGTAACAGAACCCACCTAATCAGTCTCGGTTTAGACTCTTTCTTAGCTAGTAAATACTTGATTGCCGAGTGGTCTGTATAGACAATAACCTTGGCCCCAATCAAGTAAGCACGAAATTTATCAAACGCATACACCACAGCAAGCATTTATTTTTCAATAGTGGTGTAATGTATTTGATGTTCATTCAACACCTTACTAGCATAATAAATTACATGAGTTAATCTTCCTACTTTCTGACCCAGTACAGCTCCGACTGCAAAGTCACTTGCATCACACATTAATTCAAACGGTAAAGACCAATCAGGTGCTGCAAGGATCGGAGCTGAAATCAGATTTTGTTTCAATTTTTCAAAAGCCTTGACACAATTTTCATTAAAAGCAAATACATGATCTTTCACAAGTAAGTCAGTCAGAGGCTTAGCTATTTTTGAAAAATCTTTAATGAACCTTCTATAAAAGCCAGCACATCCTAGAAAACTTCTCACTCCCTTCACGTTGATTGGAGGAGGAAGTTTTTCAATAATTTCAATTTTGGCTCGGTCCACTTGAATGCCCTTAGCAGAGATTTTGTGGCCAAGGACTATCCCTTCCTTAACCATAAAATGACATTTTTCCCAGTTAAGGACGAGGTTAGTTTCTTGGCATCTCACCAGCACCTTGGATAGGTTGCTGAGGCATGAATCAAAATTACTTCCAAATACCGAGAAGTCATCCATAAATACTTCAATGAATTTTTCCACCATATCCCCAAAAATTGCCAGCATGCACCTTTGAAAGGTTGCTGGAGCATTGCACAGCCCGAACGACATGCGCCTAAATGCAAAAATTCCATAAGGACAGGTGAATGCAGTCTTTTCTTGGTCTTTTGGGTCAACCACAATTTGGTTATAACCCGAGTACCCATCAAGAAAACAATAGTACTCATGCCCTGATAACCTCTCGAGCATTTGGTCAACAAATGGCAGGGGGAAATGGTCTTTTCGAGTGAAGTCATTCAGCCTTCTGTAATCAATACACATCCTCCAGCCTGTTGTGGGCCGGGTGGCAATAACTTCACCTTGGTCATTTCTTACAGTCGTCATTCCTCCTTTCTTGGGCACCACTTAGACCGGGCTGATCCAAGTGCTGTCCGAGATAGGATAAATGATTCCTGCATCTAGGAGCTTGACCACTTCCTTCCTTACCGCTTCCTTCATAATGGGGTTCAATCTACGTTGTGGCTGTACCACAGGGGAATAGTCATCCTCCATCAGAATTTTGTGCATACAAAATGATGGACTGATTCCCTTCAAGTCAGAAATATTCCAGCCAATCGCAGATTCATGAGCCTTTAATACCACAATTAGTTTATTCACTTCCTCTTCTTTTAAGTCGGCATTAATAATGACAGGGTGAATGTCGTTTCCTCTCAGGAAAACATATTTCAGATGAGAAGGTAAAGGTTTTAAATCACTTTTTTCTTCAGAAAATTCCTTTCCTTTCTCAGCTTCAGCATTTTTTAAATTATTTTTCTTTTCTTTTTCACAATCACCTACTTCTAATACTTCCAGTAGGCTCACTATTTCCGAGTGAGAGTCATTTAACTCCTCATTCTCGGAGTCAAAGTCATCCTCTAAAAAAGTTCGTAGGGCCTCTTCCTCAGTTTTTAACAGCATTGGAGTGTGGTAGCTTTTAATCTCTTCAACTATTAAACAATCCATCCTTTCAGTCGGATGTTTCATGGAATTGAAGACATTGAATGTTACCTGCTCCTCCTAAACTCTCAGCATGAGTTCACCTTTTTCTACATCAATTAATGCTCTGCCAGTAGCCATGAAGGGTCTACCTAAGATTAAAGGGATCTCTCGGTCAGCTTCCATATCCAACACTATGAAGTCTGCTGGAAAGATAAATTTATCTACTTTCACTAACAAGTCTTCCAACATCCCTTGGGGATATTTAATGGACCTGTCAGCCAACTGCAAGGACATGCGAGTCGGTTGTAAGTCATTAATTCCCAGTTTTTTCATCAAAGATAGAGGCATCAGGTTTATACTGGCTCCTAGATCACAGAGAGCACTCCTACATGAATATCCCCAATTGCACACGGTATTGTAAAAGATCCAGGATCCTCTAGCTTTTGGGGAAGTTTCTTTTGAATGATTGCACTACACTCTTGAGTGAGAGTAATCATTTCATCCCCCTTAAGCTTCCTCTTTTTAGATAATAATTCTTTCAAAAATTTTGCATAAGAAGGCATCTCCTGCAATGCCTCGGCAAAAGGGATATTGATGTGAAGTTTCTTGAAAACCTCCAAGAACCTAGCAAACTTTTGCTCCTCTATTTGTTTTTTAAACCTGTGTGGAAATGGAGCATTCCTCAGTTTTTCAGGAGTCAGCTTAGAAGCTTCCTCCAACATCAGATCAACCTTTTTCTTCTTCTTTTGATGGATTTTATTTTCTTTTTCTTTGTCTGTTTCATTTTTATTTTCTACTTCATTGTTATCCTGCTCGGTTTCTTGTATTATTTCTTTTCCTTTTTCTTTTTCTGGGCTTATTTCCTGACTCGGAGATGGAGAAATAATTTTTCCACTCCTAGTAATTATGGCCTTGCAATGTTCCCTTGGATTTACCTCGGTATCTCCAGGGAAATTGCCTACTTGCCTCTCAGCTAATTGTTTAGAAAGCTGTCCGACTTGACTTTCTAGATTTCTGATGGACGCTTCCTAATTCTTAAAACTGGCCTGAGTGGCCTGGATAAACTAAGAAAGTACATTCTCAAGTTCGGATTTTTCCTTGACAGGGGGTGAGAAGGTTGTTGTGGTCTATTTGTGGGTTGACTTGGTGGAATGTTCTGATTCAGATGTGGACCTTTCTGCCAGGAAAAATTGGGGTGATTCCTGTAATTAGGATTAAAGGAATTAGAAGGATAATTCCTTTGATACTGTTGCTGCCCCATGAAATTCACTTGCTCGAAAGGCACATTTGGATCACACAATCCATTCTCATGGTCTCCACCACAAAAGTCACAACTAATCATAGAAACCTGACTCGGCTTTTGGAGTTCTGAAATTTGTATGCTTAGTTTCTCCAGAGCCTGAGTCATCAGTTTACTCTGAGCCAGATAAGCATCTTGTGCTTCTAATTCTAATATCCCTCTCTTAGGGACTTGGCTCCTCTCACTAATCAAGCATTCATTAGAAGCCATAACATCAATCAGCTCTATGGCTTCTTCTACAGTTTTTGTTGTTAATGAACCTCCAGCTGAGGCGTCAATCAGGACCCTGGTAGCTGGCCTGACACCATTATAGAAAATAGTTACCTGTTGCACATCAGAAATTTGATGATGAGGACATCTCCTCAAACTTTCTTTATACCGATCCCATGCTTCCATCAAAGACTCACCTTCTCTTTGTTGGAAACATGTGATTTCATTGCGCAACTTTGCATATTTAGAAGGAGGAAAATATTTAATCAAGAATTTTCGTTGCAAGTCCTCCCAAGTTAAAATATTGCCTCTCGGTTGACTCTGCAACCAGGCTTTTGCTCGGTCCCTCACTGAAAACGGAAACAATCTCAGTCGGATTGCCTCGTCAGGGACTCCATTCATTTTTACCGTGTCATAGATTTGGAGGAAGGTTGCTAGGTGCAAATTTGGATCCTCAACCTCACTTCCTCCGAACTGTTCATTTCTTACCAACTGCAGTAAAGCTGGTTTTAGTTCGAAATTATTTGCTGAAATTGGTGGCCTAAGGATGCTAGATTGTGATCCTTCTTCAGTCGGCCTGGAGTAGTCACCTAGTGTAACTCTCCTTTGTTCCATTTCTTTTTCTTCTTTTTGCTTTTTCTCTTTTCTTAATCTACGTTCTAACAAGTCTATGTCAGGATCAAAGAAGAAAGGTTCTCCTTTGCTCCTTGACTGCATACAACAAATGTCAAACAAAAGAACAATTCACAGCTACGACTAAATCTATACGAAAATGACAAACTACTACTACTGAAAACAAAATTGAAACTACGTATTAAATGCAAACAAAAGTAAAATGGTTCAGTCTAGTACCGGTCCAAGGATTGTTGATATTACTCAACAATCCCCGGCAATGGCGCCATTAACTTGGTGCTAAAATCCCGAGTCATTAATTTGATATGAAAATCTTAGTAAAGAAAATGTGACTCTCGGATTCACACTTATGGCAAGCGCACCAGTCGTTAAAATTGTAGAATATTTGATCGTCCCACAGGGATTATGGTAAGTACCTCAATCTAGGACTAGTACAAGCTGAACCAACATGAAATACAGGTAGTTCATTCGGTTTTTATGATTTTAATGTTTTCTAGTTGTTTTTGGTATTTTTCAGAAACAGAGTTAAGATGAATATGAAAAGTGGTTAAAAGAAAGCAGGTCAGGGTTGCTTCGGCTCACAATTTCCTCAAGAAACAAGCAATTAAGTATAATCGAACTTCACAATCTAGAGGACAATCCGCTTGTGGTTATTCCCTAATTCCTTAGGTGAAAAACACTAATCCTTAAGCAATGAACCTTAATTCCTTAAGTGCTCCATTAACCTAAGAATCTAATGCGAAATTGGAGGTTGAACTTTAACTATTCACCTAAATTGATTAGGCCTGAACTAGTTAGAAAGCTGGAAGTTACCTAAGCTTCAACCATGATTCCTCACTGGCGAAGTTCTTCATCAGTTCTGGATTTGTCAATCCAGCGATTCTGCTCCACTCCTCAGCTTGTTCGCCTCAGGATCTAGAAGTCGATCTACTTGCTCACAGCTTCAAGACTCTATTGTTCACCTTCGCAATCCCAACCTTAGGGATTTAGAACTCTATTGACTTCAGTTCCATCGAAGGATTGTGGAACGTCATGGAGTAGAGGAATTAGAGAGAGAAAATGAAGTAGTAAGATGTTTGAAATTTAGAATGAAAAAGAATGTGTTCTCTGTATTCTCTGTCTCTCCTCTCTTACAGAATATGTACAACCTATTTATAAGTTTCTACCTAACTAACTAACTTAACTGATAACTTAGGAAAACTTAAGTCAACGACTAAAACTAATTACACAGTTTACAGAGTAACCAACTAATTACAGCTCAGCTCTTAACAGGATCCAGCTCAGCCTTAGCTAATTTACAGTGCAGCACCAGCTAATTGACAGTTCACTACTTAAGTTACTAAGGTTGCAGCAGTGGAGAAGAAGGCAATGGAAGCGGAAACAGTACTGGACCAGGTGTGTGTTGTTGGAGGAAAGAAACAGGGTTTAAGTTACTGCTTTTTCACTTCAGCTGCTGGGTTTTCGCTTGAGCTGATTAACTCTCGCTTGAGCGAGCTCGGGAATTGTACTGCAGTGTTGCTTTGTCGCTTAAGCGTTATGGCGAAACTTGGGCGAATTGAAAATATGTAATGCAGAATGGCTTTCTCGCTCAAGCGTGATAGAGTAGTTTAGGCGAAAGGTGATGTTTTGAGGTCACGCTTGAGCGTAGGCTTGCTTTGCTTTGAGCGAACTTTGACCCTCGCCCGAGCGAATTTAACTCTTGCTTGAGCGGGTTGATTATTCAATCGGCATTCTGCAGTTGGCGCTCGGGTTCTTCATGTAATATTCTGAGTCCTTGTTCTCTTTTGGAGTCGATGTCTTTGAAGTCTCACTCGGATTTTTCCAAATCTCGCTCGGCTTTTGTAATTTTCACTCGGATTTGTCTTCTTCTCTCAAGTGCGCCCTGTTCCTGCACCATTAAACAGCTAATTGCCTAGCATTTATACGCTGGCCGCTTAGTGAATTTATAAACACTTCAAAATTCCTTAACTAATTAATATTTTCAATCGTTTTCTTACATAAATGAAGTACTTTTGAAATTCATAACTAAAATACGAATTGTTATCAAATTATTGAATAATACTAACAAACTAACCAATAATTACTGAATAATGTTAAATAAAAAGGTGAAATAATTAAGTCTTTTCAAGACTTATCACTATGCTTAATGATACCTATAAGTACTCAAATAATAAAAACCACTACTTTTATTCCATTGATAATTTTCCTCTAAATACTTTTTAAACCTACTAAATAATTCTAATCTTTCTCCTAAAGCAAGGTTAAATGTTACTGAATACATAAGTCTTTTCATGACTTATCATTATCCTAGACCCTAACCGTCCCTGATCAGGATCGGGGAAACCCGTCCCCGTCCTTGTTTTTATAAAAAAAATTCTTATCAAGTATTTTAAAAGTTGTTGTTGTATCTACAAAATTATTAAATATTTTACATACAATAATAAAAATAGTAATAAATCATCTTGGACATAATTATTAACTATTGTCTAATAAATCATCTCTAATAATATATATGTAGTAAAAGTATTAAGTAATTTAAGTATGTCGGAACGGGGACGAGGACGGGGGCGGGACGGATACTAGTTTTACTATCCCGCCCCGCCCCTGACTTTTACCTATCGAGTAAAAACTGTCCCCGTCCCCAAAATAAAAAAATGGGGAAAACCCACTCAAACGGGGGCAGTGTGGTACAGTTACCCTCGAGGATGGATTTTTTTACCATGCCTATGATAGTCTGGTGAAGCGGGTATTAGAACCGGAGGCGGAGCGACGAGCAATTTGATTGTGGGTTGTAACCGACATAGGGAACAGATCATTGAAGCTTGGAATCGAGGTAAGGGGAGTGTTCGATTCATAATTAATTAAAATTGGTTAATGTATAATTAAAATCGAGAAGAATATAATGTTTGATAAGTGGAAAATTTTAGAAATATGTCAGAATGATAAATTTGTATATGCATGACGATAAGAATGTGTGATTGATTAGTAAATGAATTGTATAGATTGTGTATAATTATTTTGAGAATTATGGGTGTACGATTATGTATGACAAATTGATTTTGAATGGCCGGATATATGTATGTGATTGTATTTGATTGGTTGGACTTGAATTATGAATTTAATGGGCATATATTAGTGAATTTGATGAATAAAGATGAATTAACATGCATTGAGGTGAATGTGTAAGGGTTGGGTCTGTTGGCCGCGCTAGATGATTGATGATTATTGATTATTGGCAATGGATATATGATTTGAGATGCATGTATGTGATTTTGGTGGTATGGGATGGCCGACGGTATGTTTCACCCTTTGTTTTTGCTCCCGTGGTCCTTTGAGATCCAATTGAGCTACCCAGTGGTCAAGTAGGACCCGGTGGTTGAGGTGGAGAGCCAAGTCGAGCTCGGTGGACCAAGTCGGTTTCACGGGATGTCAAGTAGAACCCCGGCTGAAGGCTGATCCTTTAGTATCTGGATACTAGGCATCATATTGCATGATGAGAGTCAGTGATGTTTTATTTATATGACTGTGATGATGTATGAGTTAGTGATTGATGCAGTATTTGCAAATGTGATGTTCATAATGGTTGTTATGATATAATAATTGTATAAGTTTAGGGAATTTAAGAGGTTAAGTTGTAGAAATGGTAAAGTATGGATATTGTTATTTGATATTATGTTTACTGTTTTACATTAATTATGATTTTGTTTCCAAACATTCCCCTTTGCTGTGGTTTTCTATTTCTTTTGATAACCAGTTACAGGGAAAGTGCAGATACCCTAGACGAAAGTGCCAAGTGAGGAGCTGATGCCAAGAAAACTGTGGAATTTGTACTCTATGTAATAATGTATTAAAGATACTTTAAAGACTAATTTATGTGTGTGTTAGATTGTCTGATAGCCTAGCTTGTGGTTTTGATAGACTTGAAATATTGACTTTGATGTATGGCACAGAGCCATTGTGTGATTGCTTGAGATGGGCAGGTATTATGATGCGTGTGATTTATATATGTTGCATGTGAATGTGTATAAATCATAATGAATGATGAATGAAAATTTGTATGGTACATGTCAAGGGAGATAGTTAAAATTATACGGATTTAGGAACTCTAAAGGTGATTTTGAGATCTAATGGGTTTTAGGACCGCTTGAAGGGACCAATATGTTCCCTATCTCATTTATGACTTGTGTATATTGGCCTTACCTAGTTTGAAGCTCATTTGATAGGTTTGGTGCACTCATTTGCATTACTTTTGACTTAAATGCATTTTTTGCATATCTTAAGCACATGAGAAAATTTTGGCAAACAGACGGCGCTAACAGTTTCGGAATGGTGAAAACATGTGGCCCGTGAAGTTTCATGGCAATTGGATCTAAAATGGGCCATTCGGGTAGGTTGAAAGTTGGCAAAATGACCTAAAATCCATGACAGCGGCATTGCTACTACTATCATGGTGGACGTGTAGCGCCAGGTACGAAGTTTTAGCCTGACGTGTAGCGTTAGGCCCCTGTTTCTGCCAAGCATGTTTTGTTAACTGTAACTAAACCGTAGGTATTATAATGTCATATTGATGTTGTTTGAGGTCATATAGGGTTTTTTTCTAAGAGAATTACTTTATTTTTAATTAATTAATTTGTGAAAAATTTATTGAGATTTTAATCAAATGCTTAAAATTAAAGGAAATTAAGTGGGGGATTTTAATAGGGTGCTAATTAGTGATGGAGGATTACATTTTTGTAATGAACACCTACAGAAATGTCTAGAGCATTATAGGGTTAGGCACAAAGTTGTTTCTCCCTACCATCCTCAGTCTGATGGCCAGGCAGAAGTCTCCAATAAAGAGATTAAGCAGATTCTGGAGAAGATTATATCTCAGAGCAGGAAAGATTAATCTTTAAAGCTTGATGATGCTCTTTGGGCTTATAGAATGACATTTAAAGCCCATACTGGTCTGTCTTCCTATCAGCTTGTCTATGGCAAGAGTTATCATCTGCTTGTTGAATTAGAACATAGAGTATATATGGCAATGAAGCTGTTGAATTTTGATCCCTAAGCAGCTGGAGATAAAAGGAAATTACAGGTATAGGAGTTGCAGGAATAGAGATTGAACGCTTATGAATCTTCAAGGATCTATAAGGAAAAGATAAAGTTCTATCATGATTAAAAGATTTTGAAGAAAAGCTTTCATCCTGGTCAGTCTGTACTTCTTTTTAATTCCAAATTAAAGTTATTTCGTGGATAGTTGAAATCCAAATGATCAGGCCCATTCCTTGTTAAGGAAGTCAAGGCCCATGGTGCAGTTGAATTACAAGATCCTGAATCAAAAAGAACTTGGACAGTTAATGGACAACGTTGAAGCCTTACCTTGGTGGAGAGGTGGGGATACTTACCACCCTCATCCATTTGTAAAATCCTTGATATTCATCAGGCGTCGAGCTAATGATGTAAGACAAGCGCTCATTGGGAGGCAACCCAGTATTTTGAGCTTGTAGCATGTTTGTTTATTTTTATGAAGTTGGAAGTGTTTTAGTTTCTCATGATCTATATTGCTTGGAAGTGATGTTAGAAAGAATTTCTGTATATGTTGTGCAAGTTTGTGATTGGGGAAGAAATATGGTAACTAACATGGTTAGGTGCTAATTTGGAAAATTGATGTATTGGTTTGATTGAATTGACCAAAAATGGCATGCTTGATGAAATTGTGATTGAATTATCATGATGGAAGGTCATGATTATAAGAATGTGTGAGATGCACTTTGATATTTGGAAAATGTATTGCATCTTTGATAATTGAATTGAGGAAATTGGGATATGCAATTTGATGAGTGATGTTGATTGATCATGTAATTTCATATGAAATGTGCTCAACCATGTGTATTTGCACTACCTTTTAAGAAAAAAAAAGTATTTTGAACAATTATACTTGCAATTTGGAGTTTTTAGGCAAAAATTGACATTCTTGCTCAAGCAAGAATTACAGACAAATGTATAAATGCTCATAAATGCTCTGTCGGTCAATCTCGCTTAAGTGAGACATGACCTTTCCTATTCTGTTGATTTTTCATCCAAGCGAGAATTTCTTGCTCAGGAGAGAGTGTGCCATTTGCATTCTGTATATTTTTCACTCAAACGGGCCATTGCTCACTTAAGCGACAAAAGCATTAACTGATTCTGTATGTTTTTTGCTTAAGTGAAAACAAGTTGCCCAAGCGAGTAAAAATTAAATGCATCAGGGTTAATCAGGTATGAAACTCATTAAAGCGCACCCAAGCGAGAATGTGGAAGGTTGTATCAGGGGCAATTTACGCTTAAGCGAGCCTTATCTCACTTAAGCGAGGTTGTTTGAAATTGATTCTGTTGAAAATTCACTTCAACGAGACTTCCTCCCTTAAGCGAGTTGAATTTTGAGTATCAGTGCTTGTGACTCACTCAAGCGAGTCATATCTCACCTAAGCGAGTCAAGAGGGGGGAACAGTTATGGATTTTTGAATTTCTTTGCTTAAACGAGTACAGTGAATTTATGGATGTCCTGGAGAGGTGTACCTGGCTAAGAATAGCCAACCCCCACTTTAAGTTTGATCCTGATGTTGTGCGAGAGTTCTATGCTAATGCTTGGCCAAAGGATAATTTCTGAGACTACTGGACATATGTAAGAGGAAAATGGCTCTCCTACAACAGAGACACCATTAGTGACCACTTAGGTACCCCACTGACATTGGAGGAGGTAGATTCATGCCACAATTTCTTTATGAGGGTGTGTAATGAATTCTTCCGCACAGATGATTTAGAGATGACTCTTTGTTTGACAGGGAAGTCATAACCCACTTTGCATCTAGAGGAAGGACATGAAGCTAATTACACAGGTCTGGACATCACTTCTGTTAGCAAATGTGACACCTACTCGGCATGTCTCCGATTTGACATATCAGAAGTGCAACCTTTTGAAATGCATTATGACTCCTAATATGGCCGTGGACACATCCCGCATTATTTTAGACGAGATACATAAATTTGCTAGGATGGAAGTGAAGACCACAACTTCAGGCTAAAAGGTGAAGGGCAGTCTTGGTTTTCCTACTTTCATCACCAGTTTCTGTGTAGCGAATGGAGTTGATGTCCAACCACTTCTTCTCATCCGACCATCCATTGATCATCGCTTAATCACCCAGTATTGTACACCACCAGCACCAGGACAAGAGCAACCACCACCACCACCACCATCAGTTGAGGAGCCAGTAGTAGATGCTACCATAGATCTTACCTTATCTCAGCCTCAGCCTTAGTCCACCATGGAGGCTCGTATTCTGGAGGCTATCAATCAGCTCCATATTCACTAGCAGCATCTCCACCTTCAATAAAACACCACACACAAAGGCCTTCTCCATATCCACTGGGGTCTCCATTCTAGTATTCTTCCAGGTCAACTTAACCCTTGGATGGCTCCAGATGATTTTTTCACTTACATTGCATAGCATGGGGACTAGCCTACTCTTACAGGGGGTAGACCATCTGGAGCCAGATCAGCAGGACCTGGTGACTGCCAGCCCGATCTTAGCATTAGCTTTGGCCCCCAACACATTCGAGGAGAGTAGAGCATCAAGAGTAGTACATGACTTGAGAGATGAGGAGTTTGAGGACTAGCTTAATTGTAACATCCTAAAAATTTCATTCTCATGTATAATCATTTTGATTTAGACCATCAATGATATTATCCATTTTATCTTAACTTTCTACCTAAATTTTGGTTAGGAAAACATCTTTAATTTAACCTTTTACAATGGTAAATAATTTTAACTTTATACCTTAGGTAAAAGTTAATCAAATAACTTATTACCTATTTCCTTAGTTATTAATTCCTTTGGCTTTTCCAATTACTCTCATCAAATTACCACGTACTCTACTCAAAATGCGTCATCTTGTACATATTTTAATTGTTAGTTAGAGTCTGAATTTGGAAATATGGCAACTACAAAGTTGTTGCTCGTTGTCTTATCTTTCCAACAAGACCAAAGTTGTTAAAATTCATTAAGATATGAGAGAGATATGCCCAAAATACCAAAACAGTGTCAGAATTGATATTTTACTTCAATCATATCATCTTGTACATATTTTAATGACTAGTTAGAGTCCGAATTTGAAAAGGAGGTAAACTACAAAGTTATTACTCGTTGTCTTAGCTTTCCAACAAGACTAAATTTGTTAAAATCCATTAAGATATTAGAGAGATATGCCCAAAATACCGAAACAGTGTCAGAATTGATATTTACTTCAATCATACATGCTACATTATGTAGGCTGCGGAAATGGTCAACAATCCAGCTTATTTTTCTCACCTAAAACCTCCATTATCACCACAATTAATGTACCTAACATCCCACCACAATCCCATTATGAAAAGCTTGTCCTCCACTTGTCATTTGCATGATCAAACCATCACTACATCTTATTCCCAAGTCTGAATTCTTAGAACAAGCTAAAGTTAGTGAAGCCTCTCTCTCACTTTCTTTCATTTTCTCCATCAAAGTCCCTCTTGATCTGAAGCTAGGACAATAAAAGAATACTTTTAACCACTTTAGGATCCTCCATTAAGGTAAGAGAGGATAGGGTTATGAATAAATATAGAATGGGTAGAATTATATAATGTTCTAGGATTTCCAGATTTATTTTCGTAACTTGTTACTTAATTTCGAAGCTGAAAATGTGTGAATTTGACTTTGACTTCTTCATCAAAGTTGTAGATCTTTTCGTTATATGAATTTTGAGACTTGAACCAACTAATTTGGATATGTATAGCATGAGTTATAGTCAAAATACTACAGTATGTCTGTTCTGGAATATGTACCTTCTATTTTGTGTAAATATTAATATTCTAGGAATTATACATACATATTTAGACTTTTATGTCATCATAAAAGTTATATATATTTATGTTATGGATCTATATAGAGTGGTTTCAAGTTAAAAGAATATTTGTAGCTCTAGTTATACCTAAAATACAGAAGTATGTTCATGCTAAAAACCTGTTGATGTGAATCATTATTTGTATTTTTAAAACTGGGAATTTTGTGATGAGAATTAGTGTTTAGTGTCTTCATAAAAGTTTTAGATATTTGTGGTATGAGTAATTTAGAACTGGTCTCATGCCAAAATTATTTTTGTAGCTCCAGAAACGTTGATTTTACTAACATATGTATGTTTTGTTACTTTGAGATAGTTTAGTATACTATGAATTTGTGATATTTTTGTTTGGATTTGGAATTTTTGGTCTTCATGAAAATTATAGATAATGGAATTATTGAAACACAGAACTTGGCCTCATTAAAAAATTATTTTTATACCATGATTTATAGCTAATTTACTAAAGATTGTCAAACCAGTAAATTTTTCAGCAATTGGTGATAATGAAAAATGATAACCTATTGACTAATATGTGATTTTGTGATGTTTCTATTTGGAATTTAAAATTACGATCTGCATGAATATTATAGATAATTTTGTTATGGAACTACAGAAAGTGGAATTACTTAAAAAGGATTTGATTTGCACACGTTATGGCCTTTTTACTAATGTATGTTGCTGTTGTAAATTTTTAAAATTTACCTATAATGGTTATTATGGATGAAAATGATATTTTCCATGTGGGTAATGATTTATTTATGAATTATTGAGGGATTATTGATTATTATGGATGTTATTGAGTGTCCTATGAATGTCATACAGTATGTATATCTTTGTGATGAATAATTATGAATGACTAAATTAATGTATACATGAATGCCTTGTGGTTTATTAAGATATGTTGTTGAACTGTAAATCCATGATTTTGAGAATTGATATATGTGATGTGTCCTTTGAGGACTTGTGGCTTTCCAAGTGATTATGGAAGTAGTGATATCATGGTATGTTAAATTGATAAAGAGAATTAAAGGCATTCATGCATCATAAGCATTTGGACGCACCATGGAATTTAAGGGTTCCATGATTGTCGGCCTTGGTGGGGGGTTACTCTATGATGAGTTAAAACCTTATTTTTGTTGAGCGCCATGAAGGGTAGGGATTCATGGTTTATGCTAAGTCCTACTTGTGTACTTCGATACTTGAACGCCATGAAGGGTAGGGATTCATGGTATATGTTAAGTCCTACTTGTGTACTTTGGTACTTGAGCGCTAAGAAGGGTAGGGATTCGTGACATTATGCTAAGTCCTACTTGTGTCTCTATGAGACTTTTTACTGTAGTATTCCCACTAAATCAAAATGGATCTAGCATGACATCATTTGGCTAAATTAAAGATTATTAAATGTAAATGACCTTGTTTGACATATTCATCATATCATAATTTTTTATTGATTGTGTTTGTGTAATTTTACTTATTTTATATTTATTCTATATTCTGTCTCACTCTTACATTATTTTTACAGTGCATGCTTCACAGTATGACGAATGGTGAAATTGATGAAGCTTTTATGTTTTATTGCTTGGACTTTGACTTTATTTAACTTTTAATGTGTTGTAATAATATTATTATGTACCTTGTACTGTAATCTTCTCTATCGTTTCTGATATATAAATGTATTATGTTTTATTCATTCACGACTAGTATGCATGATAATATTTCGCATTTATCAATTTTTACGTGACCTCAGAATTTAAATAACGAATTTCAAAATGATTCTTTAAACGTGAAAAATTTATTTCAAAAATTTGGGTTAATTAATTAGAATTTGTAATTTGGGTTTTGGGTGTTACATTGATAGGGTCATGAGAGGCAACTAAAACTCTCATTTTGGGTTTATCAATTTTATTATTTTTATATATTTTATTTTAACATTTTATAATTTTCATAGACAATTATAGTTTTATTTTCTTTTTTATGGTTTACTTACTTTTCGTGCGCTTTGGATTTATTTTATCGCGTAGTTGATACTTATATTATACTTAGCGGTTTGACATTTTGAATTGACATTGTTTATATCACATCTTTTTGGAAATACCGCGTTAGTAATTAGTGTTATGATATAGCTATATATGCATTTTGTTTAATAAAGATAGTAGAAACATTTTGATAGATTGTAAATAAGTAAGAAGTTAGGAAATTTTTGGTAAGTAACGAATATAGTTAGTTATGAACAAATCAGGAAAACTAATTCAGGGTAATTACTTAATTGGATTATCTTTTTGAAAATAAAAACACTGGTTGAATTTTAAAATTGATGAATGAAAAGATGATGATATAAGTAAGAAACTTGCTTGATAATCGAATTTGTTACTGTTTAGATAAAGGAATCAAGCCTTTAAGCCAGATGAGTTGAGAGAAGCTGTTAAACACTAAGAGAGATATCACTAAATGATGTGCAATCTTTATTGCCTGATTTTCTATCATTTTCCATCAATTAAACTGGCATGGAGATGACTAAGGCAATTTTGTTAGAATTAGGAATTAGTCAGGGCCAGATAGCCAACCTGTAAATATTTAATTATCCCCTTTTGTTCTTAAGCCCCTTAAGCTTAAAATATTATTCTTGTTACCTTACTCTTTGAACCTCAGAATGAATAATAAATTACTACCTTTTTTGCATGTTGTATAGGAAAGAGCATAGGTGCAAGTGAAAATAGGGCTGTTGGTTGGTTATGAAAGTTTAAATGAATAAAAATATGAAAATTTGTTATGAACAAAAAAGAAAAGGAAATGTCCAAAAAAAAATTAAAATTGGACATGAAAAGAAAGAGAAGAAAGATCATGGTAGAGGAAAATATAGTGAAAATCAAGTGCATGTCTGAGAATAAATAGACATGAAATGTAAATGCTCTTCTTTATACAATATACATTTTGAATCCAAGAAAACCCAAGATTGTTCTGTAACCTTGGCCCCATTATAACCTTTTTAAAGACCTTAGGATCCATGCTATTTATTTTGATAGCAATGTGATTAGAAATGACTGGCAATCTTGATTTAAGCATGATCAATGTGTTGAGATTGAAACATATACCTGTGAGCATGAGAGGATTCCTTGTCTTTACAGTTTCAGGTTACTTTCATCTGCATGTGTATTGCTAAACTTTCATCTTATCTGATTTAGTTTGGAAGGCACCCTGTGTTGTATATAAAGTTAAGTTTAAAGGTTGTTTGTTTTACCCTAGTCAGTGTGATTGATTTTCAATAACTAAATATAGTTTTGTTGCTTAGGAAATTTTGCTTGAGGACAAGCAAAAATCTAGGTTGGGGAGAGTTTGATAAGTGTCCATTGTATGATAATTTTTTGTGATATTTGGACACCTATGCTAAGAAATTATCAAGCTAAAAGCAAATTAATTGATAAATCAGCAAGAAATTGAAATTATATTCCCTAGCCTTGGTTTTGTTAGCTATGATAACATCTAATTTATGTTTTATTACTTTTATATACCTAAACAGGGAATTGCAGAAAGGAATAAGTGGCAAAAATTCAAGCAAAAATAGAGTATTTCGCTTAAGCGAGGTCAATATCGCTTGGGCGAGTCTTTTACTTTGCTCCCTTAAGTGAGAAAGACACAGAGAGCATACTAAAGGTATTCGCTTAAGGGAGGTGTGTTTCGCTCAAGTGAAAAATATCCAGAGAGCATCAAATGGAATCTCGCTTGAGTGAGAATGTTTCAAAAGCCAAAGGTGTTATTGTCACTTAAGAGAGGCACTTTTCCACTCAAGCGAAAATAGAGTAGTTCAAGATGTTTCTCGCTTGAGCGAGACTATGCTCACTTGAGCAAGGCTTCTAAGGCAAAAGTAACTCACTCAGCACTTGCAAGTGGCACTCGCTTGAGCGAGGCCACTTATATTTAAAGAAAAAGCTCAAATTTTTGAAGTTTTTGGTACGCGAAGGTTACGAAGGTCGCGAAAGCCGTTTTCTTCTCCCTTTTCTCTGATTTTATGTTTTGTAATAGCTACCATGAGTAGCTAAACATCTTTTTTGGATTGGATGTAATCAATTTGAGCCGGATGTACATTGGTTTTGTATTTATATATATGGTATTTTGATATATTGGTTTTGGTATTTCATTCTATACTTATTGCTTGATTTTGTTGGATAAATAGTTTCTTAATTCAGTTTTCTTATGTTGTTGGAAAACGATTTGTGAAAATCGATCCAGATAAAATACTCGATATGCTAAGGTGTTAGGAATAGCTTCTAACATGTTGAATGCTTTTAAGAACTGATTATAACGCAGGAAAATTTCTTAGATCGACGTTTTAGGAGTTTTCTTAGGATTTGGCATTTGAGGAATCAAAACGAATGACTTTTGATATGTTATATAAAAATTGAACTTTCTAAATACCATTTATATGAATACATCCAGGGCTCGACTGGGTGAGATAGATGAAATCTAATCCCATTCTCTTTCTATCTGAGTTTCCTTTTTAGTTGAATGTTATTTACACTTGTTTGTCTATTTAGTTTTTAATTTTGCAATATCACATTGAAAATTCACTCTTTTCCCACTCAAATTTTTCAAACTAAAGTTTTTAATTTCAATAGTCCTCTAGTGAAACGACACTCATTTTACTACAACTAAATGTGGGGTAACCACGCAATCACCCACCATAAAATTCTTATCAAGCACGCTTAACTCAGACTCTGCACATGTGTACCTTTTTAGCATCAGAAATTGATCAACGACCATATCCTCTTCAACGACTACCTTAAAGGACCTATAAATATAAGAAGCTTTCAAATCTTGAATAGATTTGATGAATTGAATACTCTCTAATCATTTTCGCTCACAAGAACAAAATTCTTAAAGTGTCTGTTTGTATAAAGTTCTAAGTTCTTGTACTTCAAGGATAAGTCAGTCTTGTTGTTCTACTTCTAAAACCTTTGACTAATTGCTTATCATAGTTTAATGTACCTTGATTCATTATTCAATATCTTTATACACTAAGTTGTCTCTGTAACATAAACTATCTCTTTTCAACTCATACTAGGTTATAACTAGTTTGGGGTGTTCACCAGCTTGTAGACTAAGTGGGAAACACTTTGTAGCCTTGAGAGGCTTTTGAAAGAATACTTATTGAGTCAGGAGTGGCTTGTTGAAAGATTACTTGGGGTTAAGCCAAAAATGACTGTAGTCAAGAATACTTGGAGCACTGGTTTGGTGTTGTTGTTGTAAAAGGTGATTTTACAATAGTGAAAATCCATCAAGTTTGAAGGTATTGGACATAGCTTCTGCTTTGGAAGTGAACCAATATAAATTTATTGAGTTATCTTCTCTTTTCCATTTTCTTCATTAAAGGTGTGATTCTTAAAAGAGTCTGAAACGTTGTTTAAACCCTTGTTATTTATTCGGCGTAAAAGGAGTTAAGACTTATAGAACCCCCTTCAAAGTCTGAACCTGAACCATCAATTGGTATCAGAGCTTGTCATTTTGGGTTGATTACTCTTACGAGTAAAAAGGATAAAGATCCATGGCTGCCTCTAAAGATCAGCTTATTGCTGAAGGTTCCTTAATGTGCAGACCAGCAGCCTTCCCCAGAGAAGATTGTGCCTGTTGGAAATACAGAATGGAAATGTTTATCAAATCTACTCAATATGGTATGTGGGGAATCATCACTAATGGTGATCAACCGGCTTCTGTGGATAGTGATGGAAAGCCCATTCCTAAAGATAAATGGTCCATAACTGATTTCAAGAAGATGGAATCAAACCCAAAAGCTAGGTTTCTTCTAATCTGTGCTTTGAGCAAGTCTTAATACAACAAGGTCTATAGTTACAAATCTGCGAAGAAAATCTGGGATGCTCTTTAATGTAACTATGAAGGCATCTCTAATGTTAAATGTTCTAAGAAGATCTTGGTAACCAAGAAGTATGACAACTTCAAGATGGAGAAGCATGAATCTATTGATCAGATGTTTGGCAGATTTCAAACTTTGCTAAATGAGCTAAAGCTTTGGGATCAACTTCCTCTGTTGAAGATATCAACATCAACTAGCTCAGATCCTGGTTCTGGTGATAGAGACGAGGACACTGATGCAGAGTTGGCACTTATTACTAAATGCTTATACAAACTGCTAAAAAAGAAGAAGGATGGACTAGGAAGGTTCAACAAAAGAAAATTCAAAGGTAAAATTCAATTCAAGTTTAAAACTGACAAACCTGTTCTAGAGTGTTTTAACTGTAGGAAACCAGGATACATCAAGGCTGAATGTCCTTTTTGATCAAAGAAAAGAAAGATAGAAGAGAGAAAAGAAAATTCTTCAAGAAATAGAAAGGACTCATCACTTTAGGATGATGAAGACTCATCCAACACAAGTGAGTCTAAAGAAGAGACAGAGTTTGAACAAATCTTTCTACTGGCTTAATCAGATTCTAAACTTGAGGAAAGCTCAAGTGAATCTGAATCTGAGGAGGTAAACTAATCTGAACTCAAAGAAAATTATGAAGTATTATTTAAAAACAAAACTTCTCAACTCTTTTGAAAAACTATAAGCTTTTAAAAAAGAAACAATATGAAACTATTTCTTCATATGAGAACATAATATTTGATTTGACAAAAAAAGGATTTAGATCAGGATTTTCTAAAAGAGTTAGATGAGAAAGACAAAATGCATCTTGAGAAAATACATAGACTAAAGAAAAAAATGAGATTTTAAAATTTGGGTTAAATAACTCAGAAGTTCGTTGTATTTCACAAGAAAAAGAAATCAAGTCTCTCAAGTGCAAGTAAGTTCACTTACTTCATACTTGACTTGGTTTGTACATGGAACTGAAATCCTAAACAAACTTATTGGAAAATCGCATGGAAGTGGTAAAAGACCTGGTCTGGGGTATTGTTGAAGAAATAGATTTCAAAGAAAAAGTTTCTCCTTCTTCATTTCTTCAAAGTAAACATAAACATGCCAAGTGCAACTATTGCAAGAAGAATTGTCATGTGATACAAGATTGTCTAAAAAGGAAAAAGAGAAATTCAAAGAACACTAACACTATAGAACCCAAGAAGTTTTAGGTACCAAAGGCAATGATTATTCCTATTTCAAATGTGCTTAATGACAAAAAACAAAGCAGCATTGTTGGTATCTGGACAATGGACGTTCACATCACATGACAGGTAAAAGGTCTATGTTCCTAGAACTGGAACATTTTGAAGGTGGTAAAGTCACCTTTGGAGGTAACCAGACCGAAGCATAGTTGGTACTGGTAAAGTAGGTAACATTCCTTTGCCTGTGATTGAGAATATTTATTATGTTGAAGATCTAAGGCATAACTACTAAGCATAAGCCAATTTTACGATAGTGGTTAAATCATCAATCATGATAGAACCATTCTCTTTACAAAAAAAAATGGATATAACAACCTCTATAAGGTTGATCAGGGTGAGTTGAATAATCAAAATGTAACTTGTTTTTTCTTAACCTCTGAAGAAAAATAGGTCTGGCACAAAAAGCTTGGACATGTTAGCATGAAACATATTTTTAAACTAAAAAGAAAAAAGTTGGTTAAGGGATTGCAATGAATTTCTTTTAACAACTCCTAACCCTGCGAAGCATACCAAGGAGGAAAATAACGTAAAACTTCTTTTAAAAAGAAAGATGTTGTTTCCACCACTAGACCTCTTTAACTGTTACATTTGGATTTATTTGGCCTATCTTAGACTCAAAGTCTTGTTGGAAAAAGATATGGTTTTGTTATAGTTGATGAATACACAAGAATGACATGGGTCTATTTCTTAACCCACAAAGATGAGTCTGCTCAAGTATTTAAGATTTTTTGTAAAAAAAATCCAATCTAAAAAAGGAATCTGTATTGGTATAATAAGAAGTGATCATGATAGATAATTTGAAAATGAAATTTTTAAAAAGTTTTGCAATAAAACTGGCATATCTCACACATTTTCTTATCCAAAAACACCTCAACAAATGGGCGTTATGGAAAGGAAAAAGAAAAGTCTATTAGAAATGGTCAGAACTAAGCTTTACAAAAATGATCTTCCAAAGTATTTTTGGGCTGAAGCTATGAGCACTTCTTATTATATTCAAAACAGAATCTTTATCGAACCAATACTGAATTAAACTCTTTATGAATTGTGGAAAGTATATTCATGGGATATTCAAATGCATCAAAAATCTTACAGAGCCTTTAACACAAGAACTTGCAAACCATTGAAGAATCAATGCATGTAATATTTGATGAACTAACAAAGACTGACTAGAAATTGACAGATCTAGAACTTGATGATGCATGTATTTTATAAGCAGAACCTGAATTTAGATCATTAGACTAGCCCGAAATGAAGACAAAAATGTAGACCAACAACCATCAATGCATGAACCTAAGAGACTAAGCAAATGGAAATTCAAAACCTACTATCCCTCGGATCTTATCATTGGAGATCAAGATGAAAGAGTCTGAACTCGATCAAGACTTCACAATCAGTCATTAATGGCATTTATGTTTGAAATTGAACCAAAGACCATTGCAGAAGCACTAGAAGATCCAGATTGGATTATAGTAATGCAAGAAAAACTAAATTTGTTTGAAAGAAATAAGGTCTGGATGTTGGTTCCAAAACCTAAAAATAAAAGCATCATTAGAACAAAATGGGTTTTCAGAAACAAACTGATGAAAATGGAAAAATTGTTAGGAACAAAGCCAGACTTGTGGCTCAAGGCTACAATCAATAGGAAGGTATAGACTTTACTGAAACCTTTGCACCTATAGCCAGACTTGAGGGTATAAGGATTCTCCTTGCATTTATTGCATTTAGAGGTATAAAATTATATCAAATGGATGTTAAGAGTATATTTCTGAATGGTTTTATAGAAGAAGAAGTCTTCATAAGACAACCTCCTGGATTTGAAGATAAATTTTTTCAAAATCATGTTTTCAAATTAAATAAAACATTGTATGGTCTGAAACAAGCTCCAAGAGCTTAGTATGATCAACTCAGTACCTTTTTAATATCAAAAGGCTTTACCAGAGGAAAGGTTGATACAACCTTATTCAGAAGAGGTTTGAACAGACACTTTCTTATTATAAAAATTTATGTTGATGACATTGTCTTTGGTCCTACTAAAGAAAGTCTGTACAAAGATTTTGTTGAAATGATGCAGGCTAGATTTAAGATGAGCATGATGAGTGAACTCAAATTCTTTCTAGGCTTACAGATTAAACAGACAGATGATGTAATTTTCATCCATCAACAAAATACACTAAAGAGTTACTCATAAAATTTAAAATGGTTGATGTCAAATCCAAAAATACACCAATACATCCAAATTGCATCATAAGTAAATATGAGTAGAATTCTAAGTAATCTAAGTAGTATGATGGAATAAATGTAGAGTCAAATATTTATTACATCAAAGAGTCTCTGTAATCTATTTAACTGTTGAATAAATATGAATGGTTTCTATAGTGTTTGTGCATGCATACTTTGTTATGATTCCATATGATATTACTCTAAACTGCTATATAAATTAAGAAATTAAAAAAATTATATGTTTTGCTCTGGATCACTACTCTGATATTTTGATAATATGCTTGGCATTTACATTTCTTCTACAGATTACATTTAACAAAAAAATTTGATTTTGCTATCAACAAATAGGGGGAGATTGATAGATCCAAATCTGAATGAAAGATTAAGAAGTCTGAACCCCTGGGATTTATTAATAAAACCTATCAAGACTCTTAGCTAAATGAAGTCCACTTGCATGTTTTTCTAACTAGTTTAGCAAGTGTTTCAGAAAAGTCTAAAGTGCATCTGTTGGAATAAAGAGGGGGGTCCATTAAACAAAACTCATTTTAGAAGACTATTCTGATGATATCCTTCAATGAATTAAGAAGAGAAGTCTGAATGAAGCATTAGACCCTAAAGTATCACTTCGTCCTCAAAGAATATCTCTAAAAAGCAACTCTTCATTTCTATAAAAGAGTCAACAAGAACTTTCTTATCTCAATTCTACGTCATTACCTAAAAAAGAAAGAATACAAATAGCTAAAGTATTACACGCAGTAATCAAGGAAGATGCCTCGCACATCCCAAAAGTGTCAAAAAAGCTGAAATTATGGTAGATCAATAAGTCAAAGGTCAATGTCTATAAGAGTATACCTGTTAGCTCGAAATGGCTAAGCAAATAGGTGTCTTTTAGTATAAATTATCAAAATAAACCATTTTGGTATAAGCTTTGAGCACGATTAACTCAGACTCTACACATGTGTACCTTTTCAGCATCAAAAATTGATCAATGGCTATATCATATTCAATGATTGATCAACGACTATCTCAAAGGACTTATAAATATATGAGAAACTTTCAAACGTAAATGAAGTATCTTGAACCTCTTTTATATAAAGTGTAACAAATTTTGTTTTGAGTGTAACCACTTTTTATTATAAAGTTGTTAGCTTTTTGTGTTTTTAGAGTCTTGATAAATAAGAGTCATTATAGTTCTCTTAGGTGCAACCTTTTAAACACTCTTTGAGCAATGTGTATAGTAAAAAGTTGTAAAAGTAAGAGAATTCATGTGTAAAGCTTTTATGTAGAGCTATGAGAGAGCATTTCGTATGGGTGTTTGTAGTTTGAAGCAGGGTGTCTAAAGTACACCAATAGGTTGTCTAAAGTTGCGTGAGTGAAATCTTGGATTTATTATTCGAACACATAAATTGTAATTCCTTTGTATTTATTATTTGCACTATTTGACATGCGCAAATGATTCCTCATGATTCATGTGCTAAATCATAATAAGTCTCACCTCTTTGAAAACTTTCCATAATTGCTTGCTATTAAAGCTTCCACCCAAGGTCTCTTTTTCTCCATAGAGCTTCAAGGACACAATGGATAAAACTAAGGTTCAAATTTTGACGTGGAAAGGATTTTAAGAAAAAAATGGAAAAATTTTATTTTAATTAGAAGCCCTAAAATGGCTCTGTTTTGCACCACGCATGAATTCCCTTGTCAGTTAATGTGATAGGTCAGTAAAAAAGTTAACATTATTATGGGTCCTCCTAACGACAGGGATTTATGTGCCTGGTAAAGGCTTCATACAAGGACTAATATGCCTATTTTGAAACCTCAAGGACTTAAGTGCATGATATTGTTAGAGTTGGGTACCAAAATCCAAGTTTACTTTTAAATATTATAGGATAAATTGAAATTTTTTTATCCAAATATTATTAAATAATGATTACATAGATTCCTTAAGCATGTGGTCAGAGGTTTCCCCTATTGCTTAGTGCATTAACTATTGGGATTAAAGATCATATTTTAGCTCATGACATGAAGGATACGTAAGGAGAAACTTATATTATATATTTTAATATCATATATTAAATAAAATAATATTAAAATTAAAAAACCTCCATGTTTCCTCCTATTTTGTTCCGTTTTAGGGAGGAAATAAATTGGTAGTTTACCATACCTTTTTTCCATTTCTTCTTTCCTTTTTTATCCAACCAAACAAAGGAAAAATTTATCTTCCGTTCTTTCCTAATGTCTTCCATCTATTCCAAAAAAACGTAAATAAGAGAAAAATATGATACTTTTTATGTTGTTAGACATAAAAATATAACTCCACTCTTGCACAACTAAAGATGAATAGGTAGGGCTCAAATTTTTACATATGGGACCCATTTAGTTAAGAAAGCTATAAATTGATGAAAGCCCCAATGTAACCTTGGAGTGTCAAGTAACTTATATGTCATCACACCCTTCATCCTTTTGTTACCCATTCTAATTATCTTGTTTTCTTAGGGTTAAACTTAACCTTTAATATGAGTCTCGATATCTATCATTGATTGTTTCTTTCAAGCTGCCATGTATGTTTCGACACACAAAAGAACTTCTGTGGGCGAAGTAGATAAAACCCTATTTTTCTTCTTTGTTTCCCTTGATCCTCTGTAAGTCTTTCTACTTCCATTTGTTTTCTTTATTTTTAATTTTATCTCTCTATCTACCAACATGGATAGCACTATTAGGGCTAAACACAGTAAAGGGAATCTTTCTTTAGTGAAACCTCATTCCAATTCACCTTGTAATTTAAATAAGGAATGGATGGTGCCCTTAAAATACGATGAGGATGTTGCTCTTGGTTCTAATTCAAACCCTAATTTTGACTTGGCTTGTTCGGTTATGTGCACCAAAAATCAATTGGAAGAGATTTTGAAGAAAAACATGGAAATTATATGTAAAGATATTGTGTCAAAACTTGTTGCTCTAGGTTACAATGAGGATGCAGCTGTCAAATCAATCTTGCAATTTGGTGATTTCTTTGGTGGTAAGGATGTGGCATCAAACATACTACAAAATTCTATGAATTGTTTGAAAAAGGGATATTTGCAGAAGAGTGGGCTCAAGCCTAAGTTCTCTAACTTAAGGCAATATGAAGAATCCACCCTCACAAAGATTGTGTCTTTATTGCAAGAAGAAAGGGGTTTAAGTAGAGGAGATGCTATGTGGTGTCTCCTAATGAGCAATTTCCATATAGGAAAGGCAAGCACCATTCAAATTTCTATTGGTAACCAATGTCTTTCATCGAATGTTATTAAGAGTATCAATGTTGAAAATGAGGAAGGCTTGGATTTTTCTACAAACATGTTCTATCGTGGTTTACAACTACAGAGAGATATTGAATTCCCTAAAAGATTTAACCTATCTTCTTCAATGAAGTTCTTGTTGAACCAGAATGTTGCAACATTTGTTGCAGGTTATAAAGCTAACCCGAAGTATTCACAGATAGAATCCAAAGACTTTCTTGACATTAATGTCACTTCTAAATTGGATTCTTCATCCATTTCTAGGGTTTCTAGGGCTATGGTCTTTGGTGAACAGTTTGGTGAAATTCACAATATGCACGGACAAGATGACATGTTGCATAAATTTCTTGATCTAAACATTGATGAGATGGTAGATTTTGTGCCTGATGATGAGAAGGATGTGGTGATAGTCTCCCTAGTTCGTCAGATTAAGGATCTTGAGAAACAAGTCAAAGAAAGAAAGGATTGGGCATATCAGAAGGCAATCCAAGCAGCAAGAAAGCTAAGCAACAACTTGATTGAGCAGAAAAAGTTAAAGTTGGAAAGAGAGAAGAATAAAAGGTTAGAGAATAAGACATATTTGCTTAGGGATACAACCTTGAAGAAAATTTCAGAAGTGGAAAACACCTTGAGAAAGGCTAATGGCCAAATGGACCAAGTGAATGCAATTGTCAAAAGGGTAGAGATGGAGAATACTGAAATCAAAGCAGAGTTAGAGGCTTCTAAACTAAGTGCATTAGAGTCAGTCACAAGTTGCTTGCAAATTGCAAAGAGGGAGAAAAGGTGTTTGAGAAGGCTTACTACTTTGGAAAAACAAAAAGATAAGATACAACAAGATATTTCAAATGAAAAGCAAAAGATCTTAGAGATACAAGAAGAGATAGCTCGAATTAAACACCATGAAACAGAAGTCGAGGTTTGCTCATATCATAACAAAAATTTTATGTTTCAAACTTATACATTAATATGGCTTAGATTGTGTTGGAAAACAATTGGCTATTCGCATATTGAAGCCTGTATTTTCTACATATAGGTCTTGGATATTTTTCACATGAATAATTGAATGTAACTAATATCAAATCAAAGGTTACAATGCGATTTAGAAACCTTACATCTCTCATATAATTATTATGTTTATTATTTTTGAGTTTGTATATCATTTGTTTAGCATAGAATTTTTTACTACGCTTTCCTTCTTGCTAAATTCATACACTACAATTATTGCCCTTGTAAAATGTATGAACATTATGAATTAGACATATAGTACAATAAAGGATATTTGTTCAATGGGGCATGCATTTGACTTAGGAAATCTGTGTAAGATAGAACATAGTTCCTATCATCCTACTAGGGTGCTTTAAATTGGTCTTGCACATTGTATGCTTATGTCTCTATTTTTAGGTTATTTTAAAATGCAAACACATGTGCATGGTATTTTAGGATAATCTGCTTTCTTTTTATTATATTTAGTTTTAGAATTCAAGTTACTTAAAATGAATTTACCAATTCCACTAATATTTTAGAGTCATTCACTTTAATTAAAAAGTTTCTGCCAATTGTCAAGTAAAGTAGTGTGTATTGATTTGTATATATTCCATTTAGTGGATGTGTGAACTGTGAAGAACTTATGTCTTTTGGTCCATGACGGTCCTAATTGCATACATTCTTGGTGTTTTCTTATTCATAATCCAAGATGTTAATAATCTAAACATTCATTCTCGTTATAGCTTATACCTGAATTTTCTATCAGTTGGTTGCATTTAGGTTAATTAGTCTGCTACAATTTTATCATCAATGAACTCAGTAATTTTTTTTTTACCATTTATCATCTCATACCATGGAACTGGAAACAACCTTTTCCTAATTTTCTACCTAACGCTTCCTTTTCCCTAAATTTACTTGTTGATAAGACTATATATGTGTTAGAGCATATGCTTCTTATGAATCTTAATTGCATAAAAACATATGGCAGGTCATTATAAAGGAAGAGTTGAAGGCTCAGGAGGAAGCGTTAGCACTAATTGAACAAGAATACCGTTCTAAGGAAACGGTTGAAGCTAATAATCAAAGAAATCTTAAAGCTTTATGCTTGAAGGTAGAAACAGATTCCCAACGTCGTAAGGATGACCTCCTAAGGCTTGAGCAGGAGATGTCACGTCTTAAAGCATCTGCACAATCTAAGGATGTAGAGCCCCAAAGGGAGACAATTGCTAAGCTTCTTCAAGAATTGGATAATGTGGAGGCTTTTTCAGGAAAAGAAGTCAAAGGTAATAGAGAATGCATTGCATGCAGAAAAGATGATGTTTCCATGATTTTCTTGCCATGTGCACACCAAGTTATGTGTGCTAGTTGTGGTGAAGAGTATGGGAGAAATGGAAAAGTTGTTTGTCCATGTTGTCGAGTTTCCATACAGCAGAAGATCCGTGTATTTGGGGCAAGTTCATAATCTTGCATTGGCATATGGTATGCACTTATATCTTTCAGGTCATTAAACTTTTGTTGTCTTTAAATTTTATATTATGCTATGGACCATAATTAGGAATATGCAAACAAAATCTTTGTTGTGTTGTTATCTTTTGACTGCCTTCAATTTATGTTAGTTTTGTTATAAATTGGTTTGAGCAAATGTTTTAAAAGTCGGATTGGTGATCAAATCGGTGTCGGTGAAGGCACTGGTTCACGATTTATTGGTTGAACCGTAGTCGAATTGGTAATAATAAAATATATATTTTAATAAAATATAATATAATTATTGATATATTAATAACAAATTATGTTCAAATAGTTTTTTATTTTATTTAAAAATTATTTTTTAATAGTTTTTTTTTAAAAAAGCCAAATAAATAAATAAATTAATTTTAAAACTCTGACCGGTTCAACCAGCTTTTCAATGCCGGTTTTGACCGGTTCTAAATCCATCGATTTTTTTCTTTGACCGGACTGGTACCATGACCGATTCCCGATCCAACCGGTTAAACCGGCCGGTCCGATCCGATTTTTACAACCCTGGTTTGAAGATAAGAGATAAACACATAATAGCATGTCTTAAAGGGGATTATCAAGGATTCAAACATAAGAAATAATAAATGAAAATGTTTAAATTTTTGTATTTATAATTAAATAGTTTTATTTGATTCCTTTAAATAAATATCATTATATGACTTGTGAGCATGAATTTTACTAGATGGTTTGGTTGGAGAGACATGAAAGAAAGGAAATAAGGAAATTTTTTTTAAAAATTTTTTGGTTTAATGTTTTTGGGGGTTTAAAGGGAATGAAAGGAATCAAATTCTTCATAATTCAATTTTGACTCTCTTATTGAAGTAAGAGATTTGAAGGGGGCACAAATTAGATACTATCTTTACTCGTATTTTAAAACCCATAATTATATTTTAAAATAAAAAAGAGTTATAAAATCCCTTTCTCCTTCCATCTTTGCCCAAAAAAAATTTATTTCTCTTTTCTTCTCTTATCTAAGCAAAGAAATATTCTCTTTTCTTCACCTTTTCTTTTTCTCCTCTTGCATAAAAGTAAATAAATTAAAATCTCTCATTCCTCATTCCTTTTTTGGAATTAATAAATGGTATGAATTAAATGGTTGCACAATTTGCTTTGATAGCTTACTATATTACCCCCAATTCCTATAAATGATAGAAAATTATATTTTACACATATACATTGCGAATATGCAAGTTTATAGTTATATAAATAATATTTTATTTTATGGTGTTAGATATTTATAATTTTTTATTAATATTATTAAATACAATTTTCAATGTATGTTAAGTATACACTTTAATTAATTATTAAGTATAATTTATTTTAAAACAATAATAAACTATTTCATGGTATATATAAAAATTATCCAATTGATTATTTAAATTTTTTTGTTATCAAAGGGTGGCGATCAGGAATTCAACCTTTATAAATGGAAAAACTTCATGGACATACCCCTATCAAAAATAATATTTTAATTTTTATCTTAAAACTGATGCCTAAAACAATAATGCACTCTTTTTATTTTCTTTATTACATGAAATACCAAAACACAACAGAAACAAAATGATTTTAACATATTTATATTCTTCGTATAAGAAATACTTACCAAATGCTTGTAGCTTTAGCAAATGCCATGGATGGAAGATGAGAACCCTATGCTGAAGCAGAACGATAGACAGTACTAAGTATTCTAGTTTATCAATGTCGATGCTGTTACCTGGAAATTGGAAAAGAAATTAAATACATGTGATAGGGAATAGCTAAAATGGAATTTATGGACTACTAACCCATTGAGCGTGCAAACAACATTGCAGTAAATCTCGTGGTTTATCCATTGTTATCAAAATTGAATTGGTTTGGCCAGTTCAACCGATTAAATTATGAACCGGTTAAGTGATTTGGATCAATTCTTTAATACTACCGGTTTAACCACAGTTTAACCTCGGTTTGAATTACGGTTTACTTAAACCAGTAAAAACACTGGTTCAATCACCGGTCCGGTTATGAAAACATTACATTTATCTATCTTAAGCCAAGCACGCCAGATCTGGTGCATTTTAAATTTATGTAGATACCAACATCATGTAGAAGAAACAGAAAATGCAACCTTTGTTGAATATCTAGTTTCTAAACAAAACACAAATCCCTATTAGATACATAGTTTAGAGAGAACTTTAAAATGTTCATGGCCTTTAATTGAAACTTAAATCTACAAAATGATGAACTTTACACTTTTTCTAAGTGATATTCTTGTACAACCACTA
The DNA here is from genome assembly GCA_037962975.1 of Clitoria ternatea. Classification (NCBI taxonomy): domain Eukaryota; kingdom Viridiplantae; phylum Streptophyta; class Magnoliopsida; order Fabales; family Fabaceae; genus Clitoria; species Clitoria ternatea. Next base: position 16,691,155 of record CM075670.1, on the reverse strand, counting down.
GACTGCAGTCTCAATAACATAAATTACACCTTCATCCTTCAGTTACACCTCTTCTTTGAATTATTACTTCCTATTATTCCCTTTAGATAATATTTTTTGTTAACTATAATTTAATCCTAAAGAAAGAGCCTCAGCCATGGATTATGGCTTTGAGTTGTTAGAAATCAACATCTTCAGATCTCCACATGCCATACGAGAAGCTGCAAGAGTAACAAGATGTCAGGTTCAAGAAACTCCTTGTATCAACCAACATTAGTTCGAAATAGCACTAGGATACCACCAAAAAAATCCTTTCACAAAGTAAAAATGCAGAATCTCATTTGCACAAAATATAGTTTTTACAATAACATACATATTAAACAAATACCTAAAGCAATGTCACACGTGTAGCCATAGACGATTTCTTTCGCTCTCTCAATACATAAGTTAGAATTGTTGCAGTTCCTCCGCCCAAAGAATGCCCCTACAATCTACCTAGAAGGGCTTTAAAAATTAACTCAAAAAAACTAGAGAAACATTAACATATACTAATTATTAGAAATTTAGGGTTCAATGTAGGTTGATGAAAGCCATAAAATAGAAAATTAGTGATCACCCAAACAACATCTTCAAGACTCAAATGAAACATCCAAGGAAACAAGTTTTGTCATCAAATTCTCAAATAAGGAAGAAAAAGCAGGATGATTACATACTACATACAAGCACCAGCTCTACATGCTTGATCACTACATAGTAAATGCCTTTGAGTTCAACTTGTACTATTGTAATTTATGTTATGCTATTTAATTTGTAAGCTTGTAAATTCCTTAAAGTATAACTGTAAATCAATGCCTACATATCATACAATATTATCCTAAGTTTGTAACATTGAACAAAAACAACTAGTATTCACTTTCAAATAAAGTTATTAGCATGGATAACAAATAACCTAGCTAACACATTTGAAAACCAACCCAATTGAATAACCAACAAAACCAATTGAAGCCCTAAAATTTTAATTTGATAAGTGGAAAAAAAAGACCATTTGATTTATCTAGTATCTAATAATCTAATAGCAATGGTAGTGTGATGATTTTTTTAGTATTTTGTAAGCGTTAACTTCTGAAGATTGGGACAGTTTTACATGGTTATAAGAAATTGGTTAAAAAATGATAAGATCATAGAATCTGTCCCAAATTCATCTCAACTATTCAGATGGATTTCACATGGTTTTTTTATTCCATTCGTAATAATTTGTCTCGAAATTGTTTGTACATTTTGGAAGGAAAGCCCTAAAAATTGGTGGCAAATTTTAGTTGGATTAGTGATAGATTTATGAGGGAATATATGCTAGATTATACTCATTCTCAAATTTGTGTGAAGTTTTGATGTTATTTCAGACAAATTCTTTTGTCTCAAAATTCCGTGGGAAACCATTAGTTTTCTAATAATGAATAGGACTCAATGAGGCTAAGATTTTGAGGAGATGGATCCCATCATGGTCTTTGATGACAAGAGGAACATCGATTGGAGAAAAGAGATTGAAAAGGCTACAAAATGAATCTAGGGATTGAATTAGGAATAGGATGAAAGTATTATGTTTTTTCATATTTTTTATAATAAATTTCTAACAATATCCCTTTTTCATTTTATAAAAAATGACATGAATTTTTAAATGGGCTGTTAGTGAAATAATTAGGTTGGAGTAAATATGGTGCAAAATCTTGATGCATTTGGTTAAGTCTATGTAAGGCTGATCTCATTTTGAACAATAATTTTGCATAGCCAAATGGAAGAAACCGATCAAGTTGTTATAGGTTGATGCATGACTGGTAGCGGCACAAAGCGTCCCAATTTAATAGTGAAATTGTATTTAAGAGACATAAAACAGAACAACACAAATGGCAAAATGTTTATGGAGCCACGTGTTGAAATCTCAGCTTCAAACGGATGGAATCATGGAGAAGTTGGAACTGCACGAGAACAAAAACAAAAGAAAACGAAAGATTTTGATTTTAACAAAAAGCTACGTTAATATCAAATGGAACAGTTCTCACGTCTTATGGCTCTTGTTGGTTGCATTTCGGTTTTCCCGTGAACCCTATGGAGTCAACAGCCACTTTCGACTATGTTGCACTTGGCAGCTGCACAGGCTTTCATATATAAAATCTCCTTGTTCCAGACATCATAATTTTTACATCTTCAAATATTTTGTCTTCACCTTTCGATGTGATCTTTGAAAAATTATTCATCCAAATCATAAATAAAAATGTAATCTTTCGAAAATTATTCATCCAAATCATTTGTCCCACTTAATATCAAAGTGATGACCAAGTTGTCAATGTCCAAATAAACTTGTTTGGGTTCTGTAATTTCAACTCAGCAAAAAACAAACTTATAAAACACTAAAAAATATCTTTCAAACTTAAAATAAAAGTTAAAAATACTAAAATGCACTTTAGAAGCTACAAAGGTTGGCAAAAGGTAGGGATGTGAAAATTTGGATTACCACAAATCTAATATAAATCTATTTAAAAACTATTTATAAAAATTTGATTTTAAATCTAATCCATTTTTGTCATTTTAATCCAATTATGATTTAAATCTACTTTCTAGAAAATGGATTTTATCTAATTCTATTTTTTAAAAACTGGATTTAGTTCAAATCTGGTTTATTAAAATTGGATTAATCCAAATTCCATTTTTAATCCAGTTTTTAAATCAAATCCAGTTTTAATCTAATTTTTTAAGTCACATATAGTTTTTTAAAACTAAATCTATTATTTTTTAATTCAAGTCCAGTTATTAAAATCAACCGCCACCACCACCAATTCAAAAATTGAGATTTGAACTTTTAACAAAAACAATTACCACATAAAAAATGTTATTGAATCAGAAATTGAGATTTGAACTTTAAACGAAAATAATTACTATATCAAAGATAAAAGTAAGTAATTTAAAGAATTAAATTATAGTATTTAAAGAATTAGATTTTAAAATCAATCCATTTTTGTTATGAAAATCCAATTTTTAAAATCTGGATTTAATCAAATCTAATTTTTAGAAACAGGATTTTATCCAAATTTTAAGTAAAATATGCATTTAATATCCAATTTGATGGAATCCAATTTTTTTTATTTGGATTTTTTGTACACCCCTAACAAAAGGTGCAAGCAAATAACATGGGTAGTGATGTTATAATAGGAATAACTAGACAAAGAGAAAAACGACAAATCAAATGGAGCATGGACAACAATAAAAGCTCTCACATAGAAGAGAAAAAAATACAAAAATTAATGTTTGTACAAAAACACAATCATTTCTTGTAGTTTTATAATTTTTTTCAATTGCAACTCATAGATGCACTTGGCACAAAATCTTTAAAAGAATTATAAATTTATCCACAAATTAACCAATTTTCTTACTGTTCTGACTGGTACTTGGAGTGCAGAGTTCACCTAATACAACCGGTGTCAAATGTTTCTTTCATTCTCTATTTTACATCGTCTTAGTGGAGTCTGTTATTATAAACACAGGTACAGCAGGAACACTGTGCCCTTCGCGTTAAGGAATACTTTTGAATCAATTCCAATCCAGGGTTGATGGGACACAGCGAAAGTGTACATTCAAAAAGCGACTCTGATGCTTAAGTCAGTACGAGAATTACGAAGAAATAGAAAGATTACGGAAGTAGTTAAGGGTAGTAAATGTTGTAACTTGTGAAATTAATGAATGACTTCTATGTATAGAACCTCCCTGAATGCAAGTTGTAATTTGACACTTGATAACAGTTGTCACAGTCTTTGTGCAGGAGCAACTTGCCTACTTGCGTCTGACTCTGGTTTAGGTGTCAGTTTTTCTAACTGGAGTCAAGTTGATTGGTCCGTACCAAGGTTGGTTATCAGTCCAGTTTTTATGGGATTTCGTCCGGTTATCGATTTGACTTAACATTTATTTATTACCTGTAGGAATCGGTGTCGCTTGCCTTCAGGAACCAGTATGCACACCCTATCACTTACATAAACTCACGGAAATTTATAATTAGACTCACAAATTTGACAATACAAGCAAAGGTGAAGGAAAGGCGAACCATAAGTATGCAACTTAAATGTTATGTAAAAAATTTTAAAAAAAAAACAGTAGATCATGTTAAAGGAATGGATCCCCCTCAAAATTTCAGATGCGGCTTGTGTGTGTTATAAAAGGCAAAAAGGAAATCAAATATTGGTTACCGGTTATACATCAAATTTGTATAATAATGGTTATTGGTTATATATCAAATTTAACCTTTTGTAGTTAAATTTTTTTTAACCATCATATATATACTATTTTTTTAAAAATTAACATGGTTGATGTGGTGGTCAACTTGTCCCTTAGGTATGTGGTCAAGGATCCAGTCCTTAATCCAGGTGAATGAAGCAAATCATTTATCTACTCTCTTACCGCTTAGTACATTGGTTATTGAGATTAAGAATTAGTTTTTGGGTTTATGCCCCGAAAGATGCTAGAGGAAAACCTTATTCAAAAATATTATTCTTTTTGTTCTTATTTACAAGACAATTCATATAAAATTACACATATTAAAAAATTATGTCAATATACTAATTTTTATAAAAAGATATGTAACATGTAAAATTTGTACTTATTTAAATTTAAATTTTACTTTGATGTTAATAATATCATTTTTTTAAAAATAAACGTAAACATAATAAATAATTAATGATTTTACATAGATAAGATTTGTCTTATAAATAAGAATACAATAATTTTTTTTCTTTGTATTATAAAAAAAACAAAGGGAGTATGTTTTATTTAAATTATTGAAATTTTATTATCTTCAACGTAGATTGAGAATAAGTGTTGATTTGACAGCTTGGTTACAAAAATATATTTCTAATTACACTACCCAATAGTTATTTTAACATAATGTCTAAAATAATTTATAACTCTAGTTGATCAATAAATAAAAACTTATCAAATAACTCCAACTAAAAAATAACCTAGAACATCCAGTAATTACTAGCACTCGTTAATGCAATGAAACTCTCTCAACTAGGCCAACAAGATTTGCTTGCTTTGCGAGACAAATTAATGTGAGCGTGTAACAGCCTATATTAGTAGAGTTAGTTCAACTATAGCCAAACTAATTGGAATTCGCAAACTAAGATTGTCACAAAATCTCAAGCAGCAATTGAACATCTATGTTAATCCTTAATTAATACTATAATTGAATGATCAATGAGCCTCCCTTTTGTTGAACTTATAATTGAGTTCTGCATCGTACTTGTATGTACGATCCTTGGTCGGTGCAACTAGTCACCTTCACGATATTCAACATCAAAATTAAGTATTTTTAGATACCCATTCTGTGGTGAGGAAAATTTTAACAATTCTTTTGCAAATTTTCAATGGTTTATATGTTCCATCGTAATATTTCATCTCCATAATAATACTTTTTTTAGGATTGGTATAACTCAGGTTATTTATCATTAAATCACGATTCTATTCTTTTGTTAATTTGTAATTATGTTGATGAATGAGATATCTAATCCAACCTGTTAAAATTGATCCATATCCAAAGTGAAAACTGAATCATAAACACTTGATTTATAAGAAATAAAACAATCATAAGGTAACATGGAACTATGTGTTCACCACAAAAAAGAAAAAATAAAGTACTAGGATAATTGGAGTTCTCTACATTTTGCTGACTTGCAAATAAGACTTGAGAAAGATACTGACCTTAAAGCATTGTTACTTTAATGGAATGCACGTGAATGTAGAAATGACATTGCCAGCTTCTACCCAACCCTTCTTATAAAGTTCACACTTGCTTAATGAACAAAAATTGGGTCTCATAGCATGCATCTAGACTCCCCATTAACCCACAAAATGACAAAAATATCACTTCTTTTTCCCTTTTTTAAAAGCATTTTTTCCTATGTTATGACAAGGTGCTCTTGGGTTGAAATGTGAAGCACCACCACCTAAGAGGCCTAGTAATAACTTAGTGTAGCATTTCAATTGTCACACACTAGTCTCATCACTCTAACAATTTATTCTGCATTCCCCCTTGAGTGGTAGCTATTTAAGAAATGGTTCCTAAAGTTCATGCAGGGCAGGAAATGGCAATGGCTGAGAATGAGAGTTGGGGAATGAGTGGTAACTTGAAGAAACGTATGAATGTTTTTGGTGAGAGGGTGATGAGAATTCCTTGTTTGGCTTGGCAAACTACGTGGAAGGTGGGACGTGAAGACCCAAGAAGGATGATCCATGCATTCAAAGTTGGCTTGTCTCTTACTCTGGTTTCATTGTTGTATTTGTTGGAGCCACTTTTCAAAGAGATTGGCCAGAGTGCTATTTGGGCTGTCATGACTGTGGTGGTTGTGCTTGAGTTCACTGCAGGCAAGTAATTCTCTTATACTATATGTTATGTCTTTATGATCAAACTCAAAATTCATTTCTCTTTCACTTGATGTATATGTTTCATTGTTTTTATGCATATTCATAACATGCAATAGTTACACTACCGAAACAGAGTTGAAAAATAACTGAGTTCTTTACGCACATTATCTGAGGTATGAATAAGGTCATATGTATAAAAAATAAAAGATTTTATTGAGAGTGACTGAACTCATTTCTGCAATCTTTACATCTTGATGGATTAGTCTTCGATTTTAAATTATTCATACAACTGTTGTATGTGTTGGAGGGTGACCCTAGTGTTTTAATTTCTTTTTGTTCCAGGGGCAACTTTGTGCAAAGGGCTCAACAGAGGATTGGGGACACTGTTAGCAGGACTATTGGCATTTCTTGTTGGATATATTGCACATGAATGTGGCCGAGTCTTTCAAGCTATCTTCATTGGAGCTGCAGTTTTTCTAATAGGTGTGTGTGTCTATATATATATGCTTATGCTATACAATTTTATTAGAAATCAGGAAAAAAAATTAAGGCTCGGCTTACTTTACTGATCCAAATGGGCTTCCTTTTAATGATTCAACCAAATATCAATGCTAACATTGTGATTAATTCACTTCATCTTTAGTTTTCATTGTATGTTAAAATTATCCATTTAATAGAGAGAGCATGCGATTATCACATAACTAGATTATTTAAATATGTTATCAAATATTTAAATATGTATACTCTTGTTTTCAGCTTAAAAAAAAAAGCATGCAATGACATTTTAATTATCAAGTCCCAAAACATAATTACTTCTAATTGTTAGGAGAATATATGTGGTTAAAAGATTCAGGATATGTTAATTTAATAGTAGTAACTAACAAGCTGCAATAGCATTATTCTGTAGTTGGTAATTTTAGTGGGTCTGATATTTTCGGTTAGAAGTGATGAGTCCCCACCACCACACATATTCCTTATAACAGAAAAGTTAGTGCTACATAGAGGTACCTTGTTTTTGGTATTTTTGCACTCTTACAAACCATAGCAAGTAGTGAGAATATTCACCAACCCTCTCTCATAATTTCCTCATCATTGTTTTCCCTCTGTGATCATTGGAAAATTATTCTATTCTGATTTTCTCTGTTCACTTCCTGAAATGACTACCAATTAAAAGTAAATTTGTTGTTACAGGGGCTATGGCTACTTATATGAGGTTCATTCCCTATATAAAGAAGAACTATGACTATGGTCTAGTTATATTCCTGTTGACTTTTAATCTGATCAGTGTGTCGAGCTATCGGGTTGAAAATGTGATGAAGATTGCACATGACCGCATATACACCATTGCCATAGGCTGTGCTATTTGCCTTCTCATGAGCCTACTGGTATTTCCTAATTGGTCAGGAGAAGACCTCCATAATTCCACTGTTTACAAGCTTGAGGGCCTTGCCAAATCCATTGAAGGTATGCATGCAATAAACCCTTCAATTAGTCTTCAACATTACATTCATCATGCAGCTTTTAAAATTTTCAAATTGGTACTTGACATTCACATTGTAAAACTTAATTTCGTTTTTGATATATAAGTCAATCAAGACATTTGAGAAATAGTTAAATGTATTAAGTTTTTAAAAAGAATGCTCCATTACAATTTTACGTATGAGCTTTATTATATATCATTGATAATTGTGAGTGTATTTAATATTATATAGAATATTTAGAATAATTAATAAAGCTAAATACAGAAAATTCAATAAATATTAAATGAGAAATATAATTATGTTAAGATCAACGAGAGTAATATGCAAAATAAATGAAATGATGACTTTTTACTATTTCAATATTTAATGAGATTTTTAAAATTTTAAGGATTAAAAATTAACTTAATCATTTACAAAGAAACACGGAGAGAATAGTAGTAATGTTGTTGTATCTATACAGGATACATATAATTACTAACGGGTGGTTTGAATCTTATGGATGAGAATGATCTTTACTGTGAGAGTTAACTCTACTTGGCTCCAACATGATATTGTTTTTTGTGAAAAATAATTGTGGTTAAACCGAATAAAAAACATTAAATCATCTTACTTACACGAATGAACTATAATATTGTACTCTTCATTCCTATCTATAAGACAAATAAAAAAAGTATTTTAGTGATCTTATTTATAAGATAAAACTCATCTATTTGAAAGCATTTAATTTTTTTTCATGTTTATCCTTACTTTAGAAAATGTCAATATTATATTAAAATATAATTTAAATTTAAATAAGGATAAAATTAAAATGGTGTAGTGTCTTTGTATAAAAATTAGTACATTAACATATTTTATTAGTATGTATATTTTGGTCTGAATTGTCTTATAAATATAAACGGGAAGTATTTGCAATTAAAATGAAGGGATGTATGCATTTTAGAGAATAAAGTTACAAGAAGCAACTATTGATTTCAAAATTAAAGGTTGACATGTATGCATTTTAGAGAATAAAGTTACAAGAAGCAACTATTGATTTCAAAATTAAAGGTTGACATGGTAGCAATTTTAAAATGTTAATACTTTTGTCTTTGAATATAAATAAAAATAATTATTTTACACATTTTAAAAAAAAAGCTTACCTCTTTTAGCATTATTGATTTCATCTAAAAAATATATTTTTACTATAATATTATTTATTGGAATTATCAAGGAGATTCAATTTATCTCCACTAAAAATTAAAATATTCATTAAATAAGTGTATTATAGAAATACTTTCACATTTAATAAATAAGCTAGGTTAATTAAATTTACTTATTTAAAAAGATTTTTTCCCGTTTATATTCAACGATAGAAGTAATATTATAAAAAAATATATAATCAAATGGCTGTTAATTCTCTCACTTCAGAAGAGTTTGATCGTTTTCAGGAAAACATTGATTCTCTCTTAATTTAAAATGTGTTTACAGTTAATTATCACAAACTTCTATTTGCCATGCTAAGAGAAGTTCAAAATCCTTATTTTGTTTCCACAACCATATCAATAATGTAAAATGTTGCAGCTTGTGTTAATGAATACTTCTACGGAGAACTTGAAGGTTCTGGAGACATAAAATTGTCTGAGGATCCAATATACAAAGGTTATAAGGCTGTTTTGGATTCAAAATCCACCGATGAAACACTGGTAATTAAATACATAATATATGCAAATTAATTAGTTCATTTGAATACATATTCCTTTGGAATTGAAAGAAGCATAGATGAAAACACATTGGCATGCAGGCACTGCATGCAAGTTGGGAGCCGAGGCATTCGAGGTACTGTCATAAGTTTCCATGGCAGCAATATGTAAAAGTCGGAGCTGTTCTCCGTCAATTTGGTTATACTGTTGTAGCCCTACATGGCTGTTTGAGAACAGAAATTCAGGTTATTTTCATCATTTATTTCAATCTCAAATCTGTCTAATGTGCTACTATTTATGAATACGGATAAATTATAAAAGTATTGAATAGTTTTTAATCCCTTTAATTTGCAATTTTATTGTAGACACCACGATCTGTTAGAGCCATGTTCAAGGACCCTTGCATAAGACTTGCAGCAGAGGTATCCAAAGTACTGATAGAACTTTCCAACAGCATAAGGAAGCGCCGGCATTGCTCTCCAGAAATTCTCTCTGATCATCTTCATGAAGCCTTGCAGGACCTCAACACTGCCATAAAATCTCAGCCTCGCCTTTTCTTAGGCCCCAAGCATAAGCACAACCAAGCCACCAACATGCTCAAAATAGCTGCTGCACAAGTTGGCCAAGAAAGGCATGGGAAGGCCTCAGGGTTCTCCCTTTCAAGTGTTAAAACTGACTCTTCAGCATTGCTGGAATGGAAAACCAAAAGGGATCCCACTGAACACACAAAGGAAACTGAAAGGAAGTCTCTGAGGCCACAGCTGAGTAAAATTGCAATCACTAGCCTTGAGTTCTCTGAGGCTCTTCCTTTTGCTGCTTTTGCATCTTTGCTTGTGGAAACTGTGGCCAAACTGGACCTTGTCATTGAGGAAGTTGAAGAACTGGGGAGATTAGCTTGTTTCAAAGAGTTTAGACCTGGTGATGAGATCGTTGTGACTTGTGAGGAGCCCCGAGTTGATGTGCTACTGAACCATTTACCTTCTCATGGAGTGGAGTAATTAATTAAGATATAGAGAGAGCTCTTACATAATGCATCATTTCATGGATATGGATTATCTTTTATTTGATGGACAATGGTGATAAACATTAAAATATGATTAATATATTAGACTATGTTTTAAACTTTTGATCTACTGTCATTAGAAATATTTCTTAGGATGGTGACATATTTCAATTTTCAGGTTATATAATATGCATAAATACATTCATTACTAGACTGTTGATAGTGTGACTCCCAACTGTTGATGCAAAGGTGTCACTATGCAACACCAGTTTTTGGTGACTCACAGCAAGGAAAACTAAAATTGGGATCGTCTAATGATGATGGGCAATAGTCTAATTTTGGTGATGAAATAAACCCATTGACTAAAAGACATGATAGTTCATACCATCTACCAGCGCGACATTATGAACTTGCCCCAAACACATGGATCCTCTGTTCTATGGAAACCCGGCAGCATGGACAAACAACTTTGCCCTTTCTCCCATACTCTTCACCACAACCAGCACACATAATTTGGTGTGCACATGGCAAGAAAATTACGGAAACATCATCTTCTCTACATACAATGCATTCTCTATTACCGTTGACTTCTATTTCCGAAAAATCATTGACGTTATCCAATTCTTCAAGAAGCTTAGCAATTGTCTCTCTTTGAGGCCCTGCATCCTTAGACTGTGCAGCTGCTTTGAGACGTGAAATCTCCTGCTCAAGCCTTAGAAGGTCATCCTTACGGCGTTGGAAATCGATCTCTATCTTCAGGTGTAAAGCCTTAAGGTTTCTTTTATTATTAGTTTTGGCTGCTTCCTTAGAGCGGCGTTCTTGTTCAATTAGTCTTAAGGCTTCCTCCTTAGCCTTCAACTCTTCCTTCCCCATGGCCTGCCATAAGTGAAGCCCCGAGCAGAAAATTAAGAAAGCACCAAACAGAAAATGTTTGTTTACATAGCATGAGGTTGAATGGTAAAAAGTTGCAGAGAGTTCAATGATGACAAAATTGTAGCATACTGATCAACCTGAATGCAATCAACTGATAAAAAATTCAGGTATAAGCTGTCACAATGATGAATATTTAGATGATTCACCTTCTGGATTACGAATCAGAAAACACCGAGAATGTATGCATTTAGGATCATCATGTACTGAAAGACATAAGTTCTTCACAATTCACACTCGCTCACAGGCATATATACAAATTTACAAATGAAAACACACTGCTATATCTAATAATTGGCAGCAATTTTCCAATTAATGTGAGCAACTGCACAATATTAATGGAATTGGTAAATTCATTTTAATTGATCTGAAACTAAATATAATAGAAAACACACATTATCCTAAAACACCATGCACATGTATTTGCAATTATAACACATCACAAAACAAGTATCATAGACAAAAACACAATCCACAAGAGCATTTCAGAGTGACCCCGTTAGGATTGTAGGAACCTTGTTGGGTCTTACACAAAAGTCCCAAGTAAAATGCATGTCCTACTGAACAAAGCTCCTTTTTTGAACTCTGTGATTAACAACATGCATACACTTTACAAGTGCAATCAGTAATGTATGAATGGACAAAAAGAAAAAGGCAAAACAGTTTCATCCCATCCAAGTCCCTAATGGCAAGTACTTGGCTAAACCCATAACGTACACACAAGCCCAATAAATATGATAACTATACAAGACATGTAATGTTTCAAAATCACTAGGCATACTCCAATTTCAAGTTAGATATGTTAAATTATTTTCATGTGAAAATATCCAAAACCTTTATGCAGAAAATATAGATTTCAATATGACAACAGCCAATTGTTTGTCACTCGAATCTAAGCCATATTAATGTCTAATCTTGAAACATGATATTTTTGTTAAGATATGAGCAAACCTCGACTTCTTTTTCATGTTGTTTAATCCTAGTCAATTCTTCTTGTATCTCCAATATCTTCTGTTTTTCATCCGAAATATTTTGTTTTATCTTAGCCTTCTGTTTTTCCAAAGCTAGAAGCCTCTTTAAGCACTTTTTCTCCCTTTTCGCAACTTGCAAGCAGTTTGTGACCGACTCTGATGCACTTAGTTTAGAAGCCTCCAACTCTGCTTTGATTTCAGCATTCTCCTCCTCTAGTTTTTTCACAGCTGCATTTGCTTGGTCCATTTGACCACTAGCCTTTCTCCAGGCATTCTCTATTTCTGAGAGTCTCTTCATCGTTTCATCCCCAAGCAGCTCTTTCCCATTCTCCAGTCCATGACTCTCCTCTCTTTCCATCTTCAACTTTTTCAGCTCAATCAGATCATCGCTTAGCTTTCTTGCTGCTTGGATTGCCTTCTGATGGGCCCAATCTTTCCGCTCCTTGACCTGTTTCTCAAGATCCTTGATCTGACGAAGTAGAGTGACTATCACCTCATCCTTCTCATCATCCGGCAAAAAACTTAACATCTCATCAATATTTTGATCAAGAAATTTACGCCACATGTCATCTCGGTTATGCACATCGTCAGAGTCACCAGACTGCTCACCATCAACCGCGGTCCTAGAAACAGATGAAGAATCATTCGAAGCGACATCATTGCCAGAAAAGACCTTGTCTTGTGACTGCAAATACTTCGGGCTAGCCCTGAAACCTGTAGCAAACGTTGCAACATTCAACTTCAACAAGGACTTCAAGGAAGGAGAAAGATTAAACCTTTTTGGGAATTCAATATCTCTCCGTAATTGCAGAGCACGAAACAACAAGTTTGCACTTGCAGAAAGATCCAAGCCTCCCTCTTTTCCAACATCGATAGACGAAGGACACTGGCCGCCAACCGGAATTCGAATGGTGCTAGCCTTCCCCACATGGAAATTGCTCATGAGGAGACACCACATAGCATCACCTCTATCCAAAACCCTTACTTCTTGCAACAGAGACACAAGCATTGCCAGAGAGCACTCTTCAAACTGCCTCAAGTCAGAGAACATAGGTTTGAACCCACCCTTCTCCAAGTAACCATCATTCAAACAAGTCAAAGAGTTGTACAGTATGTTCGATGCCACATCCATGCCACCATAGCAATGCCCATTTTGCAGGATCGCTTTGACAGCTGCATCCTCGTTGTAACCCCAAGCAACAAGTTTTGACACAATATCTTTACACATAATTTCAAAGTTTTTCAACACAATCTCTTCCAATTGATCCTCGGTGCACAAAACCCAACTGGATGAGTCAACATTAGGGTTTGAGTTGGAACTGGGAGCAGCACCCTTATGGTATTTTAAGGGTACCATCCACTCCTTGTCTAAATTACGGGGTGAATCGGAATCGGGTTTCGCTGGAGAAACTCTCTGATTCCCTCTGTTGTGTTTAGCGCAACCCATGTTGAAAGATAGATAAAAAAATGAAGATAAAGAAATTAAATAGGAGCAGAGAGACTCACAGAGGATTCAAGATAATCAGAATGGTGCAACAGAGAGAAGACACTCCCACTCCACCTGGGGTTTCATCAATTTATAACTTTCTCTGAATGGGTCCTAACTGTAAAAATTCGGGACCACCCCCTTCGTCTTGTTCTTGACACATCGTATTTAGATAAATAGATATGTAATTTATTATTATATTTTTTTAATTCTTGGAAGTTTATTTTTTTAATTATTTCAAATAATCTAATAAGATCAAATTTTTTTATTATTAATAAGGGACATCTATAATCTACATACTATAGCTAAGCATTTTATAAAAGAACATTACTAATTACTACCTTTATCATGTAAGAGTAAACACATGGATAAATTCTTTATTTTGTTATCAACATCATAATAGCTTCTTAACAAATTTAAATCCTCTCATTAGTCATTAGGTTAAAACTCTATCATGATTGAACTAATGTTCATTTACAAATTATTTGTTTGATCTTACCTTTATCATGTTAAATGACTAAGATTTTGGGATAAAAAAATCCTAAATTATCAATTTCCTTATTCTTAATTCTCTTCCCATCGAGGGGATCATTGTCATTAGAAAGAATAATGCTCATCGAGGAAAGTGACTTAAGCGACGACGAGCATGTCAGCAAAGGTGAACAGTATAGGGATCCAACTCAGGTACGAGACCAATTTACTTGTTTTCTGTGTATAACATTTGTGTGCATGACCTAGAAGTGCTAGTAAGTATAATGTTTATGTTGTTACGATGTTTAGGGGTAAATAAGGAAAGGGGAAATAAGGGGTCCTGGTTTTGGTTTTTGCTTGTGTGAACTTCTTTATATACTGAATAGTTGGAGAAAAACAAATTTAAGCAATGTGGTCCCAAGTGTGTGTGAAAATGAAAATGTGGGTGAGAATCTAATTAAATTGAAATTGATTATTAATTTTACTATTTACATCTATGGTTTCCTTGAGTCACGTTAGCTGATGACCCTAGTCGAAAAGGCTTAAAAGAGTATGCATGGAGTGGACATCAAAAGCCTAAAAGGCTTTAAGCTCTTTGTCGGCATTGGCTTTAATCAACACTTACTTCTCCTGTACTTAAGTAGATTCATAACGTTTATTGTACTTTACTTTTGGACTTATACTTGGGCCTTTCACTAGTACTAGGTTTAGCTTTATAATAAGGTGAATTGTTATTCATACAACACTATTTTTTATTCACATTAAACTTTATTATTTTTTAAACTTGAAATGACCAAATTGTCTAATGCCAAACCACAATTTTTGTCCTTTTTCTATCTTCTCCTTTCTTTTTTTCCTTGTCCTTCCCAGTATAGGAGCTATGGTGTTAAAGAAATCTCGAACAAGAAGATAGTTGGCCAAAGCTAGAAAGGTTCTTTGTGTTCATTTAATATCAAACTTTCAATTATTATCCAAATGAAGACTAGCAAAATTGATCAACAATAAAGCAGTAGTATATTGGACAATCACGATAACTAGAATTAAATTAACTAAATATCCAAAGCTAACACTTGAATTTTACAAAAAAACAAACAAACAAAAATTTACCATTCATAAGAATTCATCTTTCTATCTTCCCCTTTTCCTTTTCCTTTTCCTTTTCCTTGCCCTTCCCATGCATGAGTTACAATGTTAACAAAATCTCAAACCACTAGATAGTTAGCCAAAGTTAAGGTTCTTTATGTCCATTTAATATCAAACTTCCAATTATTATCCAAATCAAACTTAGAGGTCGACTAGGCCAATTCTATTACCATGCCCTTTTCTTCTCAATCCCCACCTTTTTTTTAACCTACTTATTTACGTATGATATATAATTTTTTTATTTAATATCTTCCTGTGAAAATAATCCTATTCAAACCGGAAACTTCCACATCATAGTCAAACTAACTCTCTCATCGGAGATTTTTTCTACCCACAATGCTCAAACTTAGAATATCTTAAAAGGAATCAAGCATATACCACCTAAACCAAATATTCGTTGGTACACATATATGAATTATCTGGTACATGAGGGATAATTTGAATAGTCTCTCAATTGGTATAGAAACTCACTTTCACCTTATTATTACGCCAGTTTAGTGGGAATCCAGTATTATAAAACATTGGCTCAGTGGGAGCTCAATGCCTTCGACCATGATATCCGGGGTTCACAAGTTACTCGCTCTGGAACAGAAGGTGGTGATACCTGCAAAGACTCTCTGATGCTTAAGTCAGTACGGATTCAAAGATACCAGAGCATTAAGAGTAATAAATAACTTACTTAATTCTTCATAAATGATGATATTTATAGCCTTTGTTGAGGTCCAACTCGTGATTTGACATGTGACAGGTGACCAGACTATTTTTCAATCAAGTTGTATCCTATGCTCAAAAGGTCTATCTTTTTTGTAGGCTTTTGGTTGGTATCCATTTAGTAGGCATGTCGGCCATACTGTCAACCTACTCATGTCATCTTACTGGATTAGTGCCTATTGCCTTTTCATGTTATCCTTTGCTTTAGGGGCCGGTATGGATACCAGATCCTTTGCCTTTAGCTTGCTATGGTGATGGTGTCATCATAATGAGTTACGTTTGATGTTAACTTAATCATTTTAATTTATAATGTGACTTGTTTATCCAGGGAGTTAATCTATAACAGGCCCCTTGAAGGAATTTGAAAAGCAAGATTAAAGAAGATAGAGTAAAATAAAATTAGAAAAAATTATAGAAAATACGATGACATGTGTTGTTTTCTTATGGATGCAACGCTTGATCTTCCAAAGTAGGTAAGCATCTGTGTCGTTTTACGCCTAAATGACACGTTTCCTAAAATGTTATGGGTCACGTTGCTTCATCTTCCATTGTATCCTTTATGTCGCGTCTATTCGCGTTCCGGCCTATTGACCCTAAGCCTCTATAAATAGAGGGTGATGCCCAAAGGAACCTCACTTTGCTTTCAACTCCAAAGAAATTATGTTTCTCCGGTGTGTGATGCTTCTTATCCTAGCTAATACCCCAGCCCCGTACTAGAAAAACAACAAGACTAATCCCCACAGTTAGCCTCTTAATCTCAGCCTCTTTATTTCATACTTTATTTTACTAGAAAATGTCGAATCGGGATTCAGGGGACAACCGCGTGAGGGACAACTCTGTGAAGATCCTTTCCAAGCGACCGTCATGGCCGTCTATGAGACCCCAGCGTGGGTCACGGGTTGCATAGAAGGATATACGTAGATGGGTTAAGAAAAGGACAAAAGAAGCCACCTTAGCTACTTTTAGGTTGGCAAAACTTGAAACCTTGACATCTTCATCAAAATTGTCAACCACTTCTTTCGATCCAACACCGGCCCATTCCCTATTGCTAGAATCATCACCTGTTCATGACTTAGATTCGAGTATGGTGCACTATTATATGGATGACGTAGATTTTTATGAGAATGTTCTTTTTCTTAAACACACAATGAACAAGATGGAGGCTTGAAGTTCATGCATTGGGACTGATCTTGAAGACACCACCATGTTGGTGGATGAGATCAATTAGATGGCTCGTAAGGCCTAAGACCCATACTTCTGGGTTCAAAAAGAAATTTAAAACATCCCTAGTCGTCATGTTGAGGGTACTGACGGGGTTGAACTAGACACAGGATGGATCTGGAGGTCTAGCAAGTATAAGGACTAGTTCACCCTGATTGCACCATTATACGATGATCGGGTCTGCCACGTGCCCTAAGATCGGTTGTTCTTCATGTATGAAATTCTTTTCACCAAAGTGGGACTATGGCTCCCCTTTAATAAATTTGAGATTAGGGTGATTATGTTTTTGGATATTGCTCTTAGTCAACTGCAACCCAACGGATGGGGCTTGGTCCTATCCTTAGAGATCTTGGCCAAGCTCCTAGGATTCACTCCCACCGTTGCCATATTCTTTCACTATGCCTGTGTACATCACGGAGGAAATCCTGGTGGAAGACTGGGTTTTGTAAATCTCTAATGTCAGAATAACATCGTCAATTTTGAAGCTTATGTATAATCGGCCAAGACAATCAGTGTTTCATTCAAGCATTCGTTCTTTAAAGTTTTTTCCAAAGGCGACCATTCCCCTTTATGGAAGGATGAGGAAGGGACATTCTTATTTCATACCGGTTGGACTTATGTGTCTCTAAAATACATCATTTTATGATGTATTTTCTAGGCTTAATTAAATTGATTTGAATAGATTTCCTCTAAACCCCTTATGTATTTCACTTTTTCCCTTCTTTACTACTTTGTTTGCTAGTTTTACAGGAATTTTTAAGTTTGAAGACTTTATTTGGAGTCCATATTTGAAAGCAATCCATAGCAAAGCAATCGCACGCCAAAAGCTATGAAAAACGAAGATAATTAGTGACCCAAACAGTGGGAACCACGGTCAAGCCTTGGTTCTGGCCACGACCATGGAGTCCATTGCCCAAAATTCAAGTTGGAAGAGCCAGTATGATCCACGGCCAAGCTGTGGAACTCACCATAACCGTGGTTCGTGAATAGCATGCCTTGTTTCATATTTTTTGCAATATAAAAAGGGAAAGATGGGTTAGTTTTAGGGTTTTACATTCTAGAGGCTGAAGGCACTTTGTATAGGCAGAGAAGGTGATTTGGAAAAATTCTCTCAAGGCTTTCAAGGAGGAAAATGAAAGAGGAATGGAAGAACTCGAAGAATCTGCACTTCATAGTGGTTGGTTTTAGAATTGTTTTTTTATTACTCTTAGTTTGAATTTTTGTAATCCTTGTTTTGAGCATCTATGACTTTAATTGAATGTTTTGAATTCTTTTTCATCATGAGTGGCTAGAATCCTTTCTTGGGATTTAGGGAGTGAATTATAATGTGATTGGTTGTAATCTTTACTTTGTTTTATCAATGAAATCATGATTACCTTCAATTCTTGATTTCCTTATTCGCTTAATGATCCAGAGATAGACTTTGGGTATTTTTTAATTAAATTGGCAAGGATTGAAAAGTGAACCTCTTTAATCTAATTCAAGAAATTGAACCTAAAATTGAATCTAGGAGGGACTGAGAAGTGAAATGTTTTTGATCTTTTGAGGACTAAAGTTTTCATAAGAATTAAAATAGAGGGACCTAGAAGTGATTATTTTTTTTATTGTTGTGAGAACTTAATATTTTCATAGAACGTAATAACTCTTTTTCAAATTGAACGAACGTTTGTTTGAATTTTGAGCAATCTAACGGAGCTCTAAGAAGGGAAAGTTAGAACCTTGAAAAAAGTGTCTTGGTTAACATGAAAGTAAAAGATAATGTAAAATCCTTTAACACCAACATAAAGCAATTCACCACCCTAGGATCCCAAGACGTATTTTAATTGATTCCTTTTCTAGAAAACTCTCTCTGTTGTGATCTTTATTTGTTATGTTTTTAATTTCTTTGAACAAAATTTTGATAATCGCTTGTTTAGATAGATAAGATTAAAATTTTGAGTACTTGAGAACACGGTCCCGAGGAGACTATATTTTTAATATTACGTGACAAACTCGTGCACTTACGAGCGATGTCATGAACACACCAGCATTTTTTGATGGAGAACTGGCATACGTTATTGAGGAGGGAAGACTGAGTAAAGGATCTTAGGTAATGGTGATACCCTTCATGAGATATTTGTTTATTTAAAAATTAATTGATTATTTTAATGAAATGTATTAAAATCTTATTTATTACTTTTTAAAAAGTCATAAGCTTTTTTTACGACTAATATATATTTATGACATGATTCAATAATAATTTTTTAAAATTTAAAAAAAATGATTCGTATTCTAAACATTTATCACATATTTTCATTTTATGATTAGTTGGATGAGAATTAATTGCTCCTAACTACTATGGTTTAACATGTGCGTAGATAATTAAAAATCACTTATTTTCGAATGCGCTATATTGGTACATATTTGTAGGGATTTTTATTCTATTTTTAATTTAAAATATTAAATAAAATTTCTATTTCTATCAATTCATTTATTACAATAATATTTTGAATTAGATTTTAAAATTTAAATTTATTTATTTAATGATCCGGTCTGGATACCAGTCCCTAAAGTTGTGACATCAGCGTGACTGTTCCAGAAAGGCAACCGGTATCATAGGGCAGTACCCCCACACCGGCAATCCAAGGTTACGTTTGAGATATCGGACACTTTATCCGTTCTCGTTTCTCCTTCACGTATAACCATTTACCTCAGTGTCATAATGAGATAAGAAGGGTTATAACTTATCAGTATGGATACTCTGCACAGCGAAATGTGTCTATATCATTCATTAAAAGGAGTAAGTACAATCACAGGCGTAATATACGGAAAAGGTGATTATCCTCCATCCCTGTGTTAGAATCGTACACTGATAATTGACCTACCCCCTGGCACACTCTGAATACTGAGCCACTTTGATTGACACTTTATACACGGTATCAGAACCTATAGGCCCACCTGCATCCAACGATTCATTTCCCACGTCCAACTATAAATAGCATATTCTAATACACATGCAAGGTTACGTTGTTCTAACTCATATCTTACTATTGCATTGCTTGAATATTCACTGAGTTCATATACACTCTTCTAACTTAAGCGTCGGAGAATCTTCGCAGGTGACACTACCTTTCGCCCTCACCAACGTGAAACTCTGGTGTGAAGGATCTCCAGGACTACGAGACCGGTTTCTCCCGGACTATAATACCGGATACCCACTGTACCGGTGTATACATACAAAAATATATATTCTTTTGTGACTGGTCCCACACCGGATCGTTGACCCCGGTTCAGGCCAGTTCATTTAAAATAATATTATTTTTATTATACTTTATTATTTCATATTGTATGAATTTTTATTCCATTTTAAATTTAGATATATTAAATGAATTATTTATTTATTATTGACTGATTTATTTCAATGGTATTTTGAATTGAATATAAAAAATTAATTTAGTTTCTACTTTTAACATTTTAATTATAGAAGATAATTGCTTTTTTAGTATTCAAATTCAAGATTTAAGATTAATATATAGTGTGGATGATTAAAATGTTATTAGATTTGGATATAAAGATTTTAATATACACAATTAGTCTTCTACAGCAAAAAAAAGAATTGCCCAAAATATAAAATTCACTCTATAAAAATTCAAAATATATAACTTCTATTAAAAATTTTAATAACTTCGTTTTATAATTCGAAATATAAAATTCACTATATAAAAATGTATCGTGCATTACACGGATAAAAATACCAGTATATATATAAAAAAACTAGTTAAATAAAAGTATATCTTATGTGATATATACTTTATTTGTTATATATCATAAGAAAAATATCACTAGTTAAATACTTATATAAGATTGTCATTATAATACATATTTTAATTTAATTAAATAAAATATTATAAAAAGTATTTTATTCTCATCTTAATTTTTAATTTTTCTATTTTATATAATTTTAATCAAACAACAAATAAAAAACACTTAATAAAATTAAAATAAATAAATAAATAAATTGTAAGCTTAGTTTAGTGATTAAAAAAGAATTAAAAGAATAAGGTGACTCGAACAGAAGTTTGATCCGAACAACTCCGACAATTATGGCGAAGATGGCCTTTAAATCAAAACTACTTCTCAAGTTTTATTTATCTCCTTCTTTTGCCTCTTCAGTTAAAAAGCAAGCCACACTAGATGAATAAACTTTCTGAACCAAACAAATAATAGTTTTTTTCTTTTCTTTTAATCCAAATAATTGAGAGTAAGAACCCTTTGACCTAAAAACAAATACTAATAGCATTTGTAACATTGTTGACCCCATTGGATTTGATGAAGCAGAGTAACAAGAACACCAACGTAAGATGAACATAACATCCGTAAGAATGAGTGGTATAGCTTTCACACCCACAGCTTACAGTCCCATAATCCCTTCTTCTTCTTCTTCTTCTTCATTTGCATTCAACTCTCACACTCACAAACTCATCAAACCCAAAACCAGAGTCTCAGTTTCAGTGCAAGCCTTCACCTCTGACCCATTCGTTCTTGAACTCGCAGAAACCTTCGAAGACTCTCTCCCAACCTCCGCACCAACCCCACTCCCTCTCCAGAAGCTTCGAGACATTTCCTCCCAATCCCTCCTCTCAACCCCATGGCCCTCACGCAAAGACGAGCCCTTTCGCTTCACCGATCTCTCCCTCCTTCGCCACTCCCGCATCCTCCCCGTCAACCACCCTTCCCTTCCTTCCCTCCCCGACACCACCCAACTCCCCGACACCCTCTACGTGGGCCCCCTCTCCGCCGTCTCCTCCGCCGCCATCACCGACAGAGTGTCCCATCTGGTGTGCGGATTCGACGGCGGTGATCTGTTTTGGTCCATCAATGGAATCGCCGCACCTGATTTGACCCTCGTCTATGTCCCCGAAGGCTGCCACGTTGAAAAGCCTATCCACCTGGAGTACTTCACCGGTGAGGGTAGCAGAGAGGGTTCCGATACTATACCGGTTTCGAATCCAAGGGTGCTTGTGGTGGTGGAGAAAGGGGCACATGTGGATATCGTTGAGGAATTTTCTGGGAATGAGTGTTATTGGACCAATGCTGCTTTCGAAGCTGTGATTGAAGAAGGTGCAAAGCTTAGGCATTCTTATATTCAGACTCAATCTTTCGCTGCTGCCCATATCAAATGGACCTCCATTCGCCAGGTTACTCCGATCACCCTTTCTTTTTAACAACATCGCGAGTAAACTCTCAAGTTAGTCTCAAGATTCTTAACGATTTAGTCCCTAAGTTTACAAAACGATTTTCAATGTAATCTTGTGTTACCATAAAACAACAATAGAAAATTAAGTATAGATGATTTTTTGCCATGTCAAGGACTGATTTGATGTTTTCAAAATCTAGGATTGAAGTGCGTGACCATGTAATCTAACCTTGAAAAATAACTTGAGAGTTTACTTTTTAAGTTAATTCACTTAAATAATGAGTCCTGTTAGGTCACTGTGTTTAAGAAATTGGAAGTGGAAAGTTTTTGTTGTCAATTAGGTTGAGATTGCTTAGAATTAGAAATCAGTTTAGGTGGACATTAATGATAATTTTAACTTACTATTTTTTATTCCCTAGCCAACACACCTAAGACACTGGGATAGCATTTCCCATAACATATCATATACTGCATTTATGTAGAGTAACACATTTTAGTTTCATGCTAATGTATCTCAACCATATAGTATCTTACCAATGAGTGTGGGGAAATCAGTTGGTAAGAGACTTTGATAGGTTTATAAGTTGTCTTCTTGAGTTTGGGTTTATGTGAATGCAGCTGTATTAAAACTTGGTACTTTTATTGTGCAAAGTGGTTCTACCTAACTTGAATGCTGATAGGATGTATTGTATTTTAATAAATCATATTATATCTTGAATTTTCAAGAATTTCTAATATCTGCATATTAAGGTATTCAGGCTTCATGGATCATAAGATTATCTTGCTATAAATTGATTCTCTTGCTTTTGTAGTTTATACCAAGTATTTAACTTGTTTGTTTTCTATTTTTGAATGGTTGTATGGGAGTGGAAGTGGATGCATTGAGGAAATTTGACTAGGGCAGCTTGTGATTCTTTGTTAGTTGTTTGCAGGAATCATCTAGTACGTATGAACTTACAGAGGTAAGTGCAGGAGGAAAACTGGGGAGGCACAATCTTCATATCCAACAACTGGGTCCAGACACGGTGACGGAGTTGTCAACTTTACACTTGTCTGTAGGTGATCAAATACAGGATCTGCACAGTAGACTTGTGTTAGACCATCCACGGGGCTATTCTCGTCAACTTCATAAATGCATTGTCGCTCATTCACAGGGACAAGCAGTTTTCGATGGAAACATAAAGGTTAACAGGTAATTCTATTTTTCAACCATACACTAAACCGTGATGGTGATTTGATCATTTATGTAAGATTCTAAATTGTCTAGTAAAATTGCAAATTCTATTCTGGCATCACTCTAGTCTTGTGGGACAATATTGTGAACAAAAGCAAGCTATTACATTTCATATCTGCATTGTGGACTGAAACCCCCCACAAATCAATTAAATGAGCTCAAGTGATAGCATGTTGTTTTCAATCATTTCTTGAGCCATAACAGGTGCATTTTGTAGGATAGGCCACTCTGTAGCAGTAATCTACATTTCATTTTCATGTAGGTATGCTCAGCAGACAGATGCAGGACAGTTAACAAGAAGCCTTCTACTTGAACCTCGTGCAACTGTAAATGTAAAACCAAATCTCCAAATTGTAGCTGATGATGTCAAGTGCTCCCATGGTGCTGCAATAAGTGACCTGGAAGAAAGTCAACTCCTGTATTTCCAAGCACGCGGCATTGACTTAAAGACTGCTAGAAGAGTTCTAGTTTTTGCTTTTGGAGGAGAGGTGATAGACAAGTTTCCTTATTCTTCCATTAGGGAGAGAGTACGAAGTCAGATTAAGAATTCATTGGATCCATCTTCTAATTGATCATCATTATAGGTGTGTACTGAATGTAAACTTATAGTAACCTGATGAAACTATGAACTGAAATCAAAATAAAATTATTTTTGCTAAATTGTAGCTTCAACAAGAATGAAGCGTGTACCATTGTGCTGTTACGGATAACAATCGTTGCTTAATGATTCACTGTGTATGAGTAATATCTATTTGTAATTTTTTTTAAATGTGAAAAGTGCATTTGTTTGGTGGAAAATCGTTACCTGTATGCACAAATTAGAATCCATGTATACTACTTGCTACACGAAGTGCTAAGAACACATTTTTTGTAACACATTTCTACCATTAGGTGAAATATATTAGGAATCATGAAATCATGAGTTGGGTTTATAAAGTACAGAATAAGAATTACATAATACTCTACTTCTCAATAAAGTTTGATTAATAAAAAAAATTGTTACTTAGTATGTTATTAGCATTAGAATGTAGCGGGGGTATTCAGATTCTAATCAATCGGAACCCCCAAAATGTGAATTACAGTCTGATTCTTCCAATCTTGCTTTCAACTGCAAGAGGGTGCTGCTACTAGGTTACTTACTCATCACACAGGATTGTGTTCAGCTAGCTACTCTTTGTTTCAGCGATTTGAATCCAAACAACAATGCATGGAGTTCAAAGCATAGAACAAATATATTCCTTTTCTGAAGAAACAAAAGGATGATTTTAATTGCAAAAATGAGTACTAGAGATACTCAAATTACAAGATAACAGAGGCATGCCGTGTATACTCGAAACACCTGCATCCCCCAAAAACATTAGACTAATAAACATCAGCACCTCTCCTTGGTAACTTATGAACCTAACCAAAATCACAACTCCCTGCCCTTCTATACCATGTATAGCAACATCATGTAAAGCAAAATCACAGAAATAACAAAGAGAACATGTAAAGAAAATCAAATCAGCACATCAACTTGAAGAAATGCATGCTATTGGATTTGATACCCAATGAGACAAAGTGTCCTTTTGGGGAAATGAAATTGTGAAAATAAAAAAAATCTAATGGTTAACATTGAGAAACTATAGAATTCTAATATAGAATTATAGTAGAAAGATTAATCAGTTATTTTTTTGGCTAAATTACACTTTTGGTCCTCTAACTTGTAAGTTTTTCCTAAATTGGTCCCTGATTATTTTTTTAATTCAATGAGGTCCCCAAACTTTTTAAATTACACGTGTCACAATCTTGTTAGCACATGTGTCACTACCAAAACTTAAGATAAGACTTGAACCCAGGACCTTTAAGTCAAATACCACATTCATCACCATTAGGCCACATGTGACTTTAATAATTCAGATGACAATATTTATATATAAAGGTAAACTTTCAATATCTAAAAGTGTATTTAATTTAATTATTATAATAAAATATTTATAGGTATATTTAATTTATTTATTACAAATAAAATATTTAAGGCTATATTTAATTTTATTATTGGTAATAAAATATTTAGTTATTTTTTTAATTTCATTATTTTGATAAAATATTTAAGAATATACTTACTTTATTTATTCTTAATAAAATATTTAAAGGTATATTTAATTTTATTACTATATACTTAAATTATCAATAAAATAATTAAATATTTTATTAATAATAATAAATTAAGTATATTCTTAAATATTTTAATAATAAAAAAAATAATTAAATTAAATATATTTTTAAATATTTTATTAATAATAAATAAATTAACTATATTTTTAATATTTAATAAAAAAAATAATTAAATAAAATATTTTTAAAAATATTTGATTAATAATAATTAAACTAAATATATTTTTCAATATTTTATCAATATAATTAAATTAAATATATTTTATATATTTTCTTAACAATATTAAAATTAAATATTTTTTTAAAATATTTTTTTAAATAATTAAATATACCTTTAAATATTTTCTTAATAATAAATAAATTAAGTTTATTTTTAAATATTTATTAGTAATAATTGAAATAAATATATTTTTAAATATTTTCTTAACAATATTAAAATACCTTTAAATATTTTCTTAATAACAAATACATTAAGTTTATTTTTTAAATATTTAATAATAATAATTAAACTAAATATATTTTAAAATATTTAATAAAAAAGAATTAAATTAACTATATTTTTAAATATTCAATTAATAATAATTAAACTAAATATATTTTTTAATATTTTATCAAAATAATTAAATTAAAAATAATTAAATATGTTATTAACAATAATAAAATTAAATATAGCCTTAAATATTTTAGTTACAATAAATAAATTAAATATACCTATAAATATTTTATTATAATAATTAAATTAAATACACTTTTAGATAGTGAAAGTTTACCTTTATATATAAATATTGTCATTTGAATCACTAAAGTCACATGTGGCCTAGTGGTGATGGATGTGGTATTTGATTTAAAGGTCATGGATTCAAGTCCTACCTAAGGCAAACCAATTTGGGAAAAACTTACAAGTTAGAGGACCAAAAGTGTAATTTAGCCTATTTTTTTCTTTCATTGTCCTAAACATTCCAAGAGCTCCCTGTAATGCTTGTTCTAAAACCCGTTGTCAAACTTGATTAATTACCCTTTGTTGTTCAAAATAATTGGTTTCATTTTTGTAATTGTTCCAAAGTTGTATAAATTGAATTAATTAAATTCATTTTTTCTCGTTCTATCTCCCAATAGCCATTCACTCAAAACCGATTTGCTTCTGTTTCGACTTTCCTTAATCGGGTCTCTTCACATCATTTGAGACAATCAAAATTTCGTTTGATTAACGAATCTAAAATCCTTTGTTTCCTAAACCTTCGTTCTGTTTCCAGAACGGAGAAGCAAACACGTTGAAAGGATGTACAAACTTAGCTTTGCTCTCAACCATGACCAAGACCTCATTTATACCAAATCAAATATTGTGTCAAAGTCCACTGGTTTCCCTCCAAATATTACTCCATTCCTCATAATCCATAAAGACTAAACCATGGCAAATCATATGACAGATGGATAGATGGCTGGCATCTCCCTTGACAGAGAGGTTGAATAATCTTCGATTCCCTTTGACAACAAAAGGTCCCGGGATGTTAAAACGGGTCGAGCCCGGCAAGTCGACCCGCCAATTCCTGTGAAACAAGACAAGGTGAGTTGACTAAATTTCTCATATTTTTGTGGGTCGACCAGCAGGTTATATAATACTTTATTTTAAAAAATAATAATATAATATTAATATCTTATACAAATTTTTGGAGAATGCACTTTATTAATTTGATTATTGGCGTTAGTGGTAGTTTGATAACTTTAATCACCTATTTTGAAAAATGAACTTGACCAGTTTAATTATTGATGTTGGTTTGATTATTTATTTTGGATAAATATTGAACTTTTTATTATTGAATATTAATGGAAACTTAAATGTTTAGTCCTTATTTATTGTAGTTAATTTATTACGAGAAATGAGATTATTTCATTTTAGCATATTACTTTGATTAGTGTTTGAGTTAGAATTATCAATATAATTATGTTCATTTTTTTTATTTTAGTGGTATACTACTTTATTTTTTAATTTCGTTATTCTTATTAAAAATAATAAGTTAATTGATTTTTATTAATTTATATTATTTTATATTTTTAAGTGGACCAATCATTAACCAACCTCCTATTAAAATTTCTTTTTTCAATTACTAAAAATATTTAAAAAAATTAAAGTTGATGAGCTAATCCGCCCCGCCCCACCATCAAAACGGGGCGAGCCTGAAATTTCAACCCGCCTCCAGCCAAACCTGTCCTGCCCCGTATTTAAGCCGGTTGATGGCGGGGTGGGTAACCCGCATTGACATCCCTAGTTGCTAAAGTGATTATTATCCAATTTGGATTACACATATTCAAAATAAAACTGTAAAAAAATTGAATTTGGAAAAAATATTGCATGGTCCCAAGTACCCAATAAAGTTATGCATAACCAACATGTGACGGTGGTGGTTGGGCAAAAACTTTCACTATACTTATTCTACTTATTTTAACACCTCTAGAAAATATATTGAATATGTTTAATTGTAAGGTGTGGCCTAATATTATTAAAAATCTAATTTGGGCTACAAACTTATTTCAAAGTCTACTTGTAATAATATATATTTATTAAATAATTTAAAAGCATACATCTAATTATATTAATAAACATAAACTTATATATATAATACAACTTACAACAAGTTTATGCATTAGATTATTTACATTTATTTAAATAGGTTGGTATATTAAATTTAAAAGGCTTTTTGAATAACATAGGGTTTGTTATGTTTAACTAAATAAACTATTTAAAGAAATGTAAGTTTAATTTATTTAACAAATTGGCCCAGCCTGACATGGACCTGATGTATACTAGGTCATCAACCCCAGTGTAGATTGGTCTAACCCGACATAAACCCTATGTAAGCTAGGTCGTAAGCCGTTATCAAGAAGCCTGACTTATATATATTAAACTTGAACTTTTTTAAAGCTTTATTTGGTTAACAAGTCAAACATCAAGTCATTTAAAAAGTTTTTTAAGTTTAACAAACCGATCTATATAAATAAATGGAAATAAATTATGTTTTTGGTCCCTAAAAAGTTGTCCAATTTTATCATTAGTCCCTATAATATATCTTGTTTGGTGTTAGTCCCTAAAAAGATTTAAGTGTTTGTTGTAAGTCCCCGCTGTTAATGTCTTTTGTTAATTGATGATGTGACAAACAGAAACGTCATGTCATCATCGTCGTGTGAACACAAATATATTTCATCTTATCAATTTCTTTTTTTTCATTCACTTTTCCTCTCTACCCTTTCTATCTTCATTCCAATCTTACCATTTCTCACTTCTCTCTCAACCTTACCCTTATTTCTGATCTCTTCTTTATCCCTACCACTATTTCATCCATCTCTTACTCACTCACATGTTTTGCACTCTATCAATGGCTTCCTTAACCCCAAGCATTCTTCTAAAAATGCTAAATTTGTCCACCCCATACTATAAAAAAAATGGTCATAACCCATGAGAATTACAACCTTTGAAATAGATCGCTCAAGCACATAAATCAAATACTCAAATGGAGACTTTTAAAATAGAAACTTTCAACCTACCCAATTTCAACCCACAAACACATAAGCTGAATAAAACATTTATTTTAATCAATTAAAGAGATACAGGTGTACAAAACTATTGTTCAATGAATCTACCCATCATCAAGACCACCTCACTCCACCACATCTTTTATTACCCTAAGTTATTGACATTAGAGGTGTGAAGAGAAGGGTGACAAAGGTGGTGTGACGGTAGTGAGAGGTGTGTAGTTGTGTTTATGGTCAAAGATGAAGGTCTTGATGGTGATGTAATGGATTTAATGTGATTTGAAGTAGTAGGGATTTTAAAGATTTAGGTTTTCTTTATTCTATAAAGATTTAGGGATTTTAAAGATTTAGATATAACAGTTGCGAAAGGAACGATAATGCTTTAGTGCGGTGATAAAGACTATGATCAGAGGCGTGTAGTGGTCATAGAGCAAGGTCATTGATGTTGTTGTGGAGATAATGCTTTGGTGCTCACCGGAATTGTTAAAAGTTAATGGAACTCACACAACCATAGATTGTTGACCCTTACTTTATTTTAGGGTGAGATGAGGTTCGATTGGTGTTGGTGGTTTCTATTATTAAACAAGAAAGCCATGGATGAAGGTCACAAAGGGAAAGTGGTAGAGGTTTGGGTTGGCAGCTAGGTTAGGGGTAGGGAGGTTGGATGTGGAGACAAGGTGGAGGGTTACGAAGTAAGAATAGAGAGGGAAAAAAGGAGAAAGAAAGAGAAAAAATTAAAAAATGATGTGGAAAATAACATCATTGCATTATGAGCTTTTAATGACCATGGTGGCTCATCTAATATAGTTGTTCCATTTACCACATCAACAGTTAATAAAAGATATTAATGGCAAGGACCTATGACAAACACTTAAAATTTTATAGGGACTAATACCTTAGAAATAACATTGTAAGGACCTTTGACAAAATTAAACAACGTTTTAGGAACCAGAAACATAATTAAGCCATAATATAATTAGACTTATGCTTATAAATTTATTTGATAAGTACATATTATTACAAGTAGACTTTTGAACAAGCTTATAGGTCAAGTCAGACTTTTAAATGATTAGGTTAGATCTCACTATTAAGTCTACATCAAGGAAATATCATACTTAGGTCTTTGGTATTAGGAAGTGTACCAAGCCTCATAAAGTCTAGCTTAACCTAACATTTTATTGTGTCAAAATAAGCAGAACTCGTGAGCTTACCATAACCGACTCGACTCATTAGTAAGTTGGGTTTGAATCTAAAAAATCTCATCCCACCTTAAAGTCAAGTTACACTAACCTAAGCCACTTAACTTGCAAGCTACAATGAATCAACCATATTGAATCAAGTTGTCTCACCTAAAGATAAAATATTTAAAATGAAAATATATAAAATAAAAATATAAATATAAAATTTAATTCCTAAATTTAATTGATTATATACTTGTGGGGTTAAATAATAATGACAAAAAATTTAACTTCTCTTTTTGCTTATTAATGTTACATAAATCTTAATTTTTTTTAGTATTATTGATTCTTTTGAATTTCTTAAAATTTTTACTTTTTTAAGTTAAGTGAGGCAATTGGGTTAGGTTGAGTTTTTCTTGCCTCCTCTAGAATTTGATAAACTTATAGTTGGCCAGACTAAATGAATGGAGTTAACAAATTTTGAAACCTTTATAGAATTGTCAAAATAGACCGAGTAGGCCAACAATTAAGCTTGGTAAAACCAATAATTTATCTTTTTTAACTAACCTAAAAAAAGATTGCCCTCTATATTTTATTTTACTTGAATTAGATCTTGTAATTGATTTAAATTATTCACATTTTGATAAATTTTTATTGGTTTTATTTTTTACCATAAAAGCAAAAAAAGATAAATTATGTAGGCCTAACAAAAGCATGCAAAAAACTTACAAAACTTGTTAAAGCATATGACCTGATGTGGATTGAGTCGTGCCATAAATTTGGAGCTCAAATTCAAAACAAAGCCTTTTTTAGCTTGGCTTAAAACACCCAAGTCTTTCACATGCCATAAAATTGCAAACCGTCCATCAAGTTGGCCCTTGGTCGTTAATGTTTGTTGGACAACATTAGTCAGAGTGCCACATGACATGCCGAGTGCCATATGAGCTGCCATGTGACCACGTTTTATACTGACATGAACATTTTAAACCTTTAATTTATAAATTTATCAATTTGGTCCCTAACGCATAAAATATTATATCAATTTAGTTTTTAACATATATAATATTACATAGAATTGGTCCTTACACCCTATTAAAGAAATCTATCATATTAATCCTTATTCATTTATATACGTTAAGGATTAAATTGATGTATTTCATTAGTGAAGATTTGAAATGTTCATGCCAACATAAAACATGGGCACGTGACAACTTATATGACACTTAACATGTCTTATTATAACGACCCTCCTAATAATCTAGAACTAAGCCGTCAATTTATATTAGTTAACTCGGGACAATTTTAATTAATTCAATACAAGTAATAAAAATAAAATATCAATCAGAGAATGCGCAGTAAATTTTTTGCGGCTAGCGCCTGATAGGCCCAAAAGGATTTTAAAAAAACCCAATTGGTTACAAAATTTTGAATTAGAAGATTAAGATAGATTTTTATCTTTACAAATCTTAGCTTATCTTAAGATAGCTTTTATTTTATCTTTAGTAATCTTAGCTTATCCTTAATTCAAATTATTTAATCTTTAGAATTTTAATTATCTTTAATAATGCTATAAATGATTGTAACCTTCTCATTGAATGATATACAAAAGTAAATTTTCTAGTATAATTCTTAAGTAATTCTGGGTCAACTCCTAACAATTGGTGCTTTCATATTGCTCTCATGCCTCCCAAACCAAAAGATATGGATGTTCTCCTCAACACCATCACAGAACAGCTGGGTAATCTCCAAACCCAATTTGACAACCTTCGTCAAAATCAAGATACTCGTCATGACAACCTCATCACCTATATTGGGGGATTACAAGATCAAATCAACACAACAACACTACACACCTAAATTCCATCCTCACCCACGGGCCCCCTAGATTCCAAGCAAACTTCGTCGGTCCTCCATCGACCCCTCTCTACACTACCACTACCCCTATAGGATCATCCCTTAAAACACCACCCCCATACCCACACTCTACGATAACACTCATCCAAAACCCAATTATTCCAACAATTTCTCATATCACATCACAACCCATCTATTCCATAAATCCCACTGTCCAACATACACCAACCTTCCCAACTTATCCCCAAATTCTTCATAATCAATTTCCTAACCCAAATGCCACATTACGACCCCCTAAAATTGACTTGGCACCATTTGATGGCACTAACCCATTAGATTGGCTCTTCCAAGCCGATCAATTTTTTATGTTCTACCAGATACCTCCAGATTTACGACTACCAATGGTTGCATTTTACATGCGAGGAGAGGCTCTTGGTTGGTTTAAATGGATGTTCCATAATCGTCAACTAATAGATTGGTGGACATTTGTGTGTGCTGTTGAACTTCGTTTTGGGCCATCAACCTATGAAAATCACCAGGCAGAATTATTCAAACTCTGGCAACAAGGGTCTGTGACTGAGTACCAAGCCACATTTGAAAAACTTTCCAATAGAGTCTATGGACTGTCCCCAGAGATGCTTCTTAATTATTTCATTTCCGGACTATACCCAGATATCCGAAAAGAATTAGCCATCCTACAACCTCAACATATCACCCAAGCCATGGGCTTAGCCAAACTCATCGAGTCCAAATAAAAGACACTAGACAAAGAACCTTCAAACAACCCAATTTCCAAAATCAGACCACGCCTAATACAAGTCGTCTTCCTCTTTCCACTCCACCTATTTCGACACCTTTACCCATTAAGCGACTCACCCAAACCCAAATGCAGGAACGTAGGGCTCAAGGACTTTGCTACTATTATGATGAAAAATTCATTACAGGACACAGATGTGCTCACAAAAAATTCTTACTTCTTATGCTGGATGATGAAGCTATGGACAATCCTGACCAAACAGCAACTGACCCAGATACAACCACCAATGAGATTAACCAAGCCATCAACTTCCAACTATCATCTCACGCCCTCACCGGACAACCATCTCCGTAAACACTCTAATTCCATGGTCTAATCAATGGGCTTCAAGTAAAGGTATTAATTGATTCCGGAAGCTCACATAATATACTCCAACCGCGAATAGAAAAATACCTGAACTTACACTCTCAACCTACACCTGCCTTTCCAGTAATGGTAGGAAATGGTGCCCACATATTTTGTGCAGGATTTTGCCCCTCTGTTCCAATTATCATTCAGAATCATCAATTTACAATTCTATTTTATCTACTTCCGATTGAAGGAGCAGATGTTGTCTTAAGTGTGGAATGGCTACAAACCTTAGGATCCATTAAGGCCAACTTTGCAATACCTAGTATGACATTCACTCACCATAACTCCCAAATCACACTCTCAGGGGAAGCTAAGGCCAAACCAGTACCATCTACTTTTACCCAGTTTCTTCACTTAGTTCAATCAGATTCAGTTGCATCTTTTCATCTACTTTCCTTTACCTCCCCAATACAGAACCTACACACAAATTAGATAATCACCAACAAATATTGTCATCCTTACCCCAAACAGTTCAAAACCTTCTTTTATCATACTCTCACATTTTCGAAAAACCCCAAACACTTCCACTATCTACACCTCATGACCACCATATACCCTTTTTACCTAATAGTACACCTGTAAACACAAAACCATACAGATACTCATACTCACAAAAGATAGCAATGACCACTCTTATTCAAGAAATGCTACAAGATGGCATAATCAAACCTAGCACTAGCCCATTCTCTTCTCTGGTTTTATTGGTAAAAAAAAGACGGGTCTTGGCGATTTTGTGTTGACTATAGGGCCTTAAATGCAATTACCATGCGTGACCGGTTTCCTATTCTACAATTGATGAGTTACTAGATGAGTTAGGATCAGCCAAAATCTTTACAAAAATAGATCTTCGTTTAGGTTACCACCAAATCCGTATTTTTCCCCCTGATACCTATAAAATAACATTTTAGACGTGTGACGGTCATTATGAGTTTTTAGTCATGCCATTCGATTTAACTAACGCACCAGCTACATTCCAATCAGCAATGAATGACTTATTAAGACCCTATTTGAGAAGGTTTGTTTTAGTTTTTTTCTATGATATTTTAATCTATAGCCCTTCCCTATCCAAACACATTGACCACCTACAAGTCATTCTAGACCTATTGAAAAGTCATCAATTTTATGCCATATTATCTAAGTGTGTTTTTGCTACGTCTACTATAAACTATCTAGGCCATATTATTAATTCTACTGGAGTTGCACCTGATCAAGAAAAGATTAAAACAATTATAGAATGGCCAGAGCCACGTTCTCTCACGCAACTACGCGGATTCCTGGGGCTCACCAGATTCTACCATCGTTTTATACGACACTACGCAACTCTCGCCGCTCCACTCACCGACTTGCTTTGTTCCACTAAATTTGCTTAGAGTACAGAAGCCTCAAAGGCATTTACACAATTAAAACAACACATGACAACAACTCCTATATTGGCTCTACCAAATTTTTCTAAAACATTTATAGTAGAAACCGATGCATCTGCTTTTGCCATTGGAGCGGTCCTCACATAGCTTGGTCACTCAATAGCCTTCTTCAGTAAAAAGCTTAATCCCAAAATGCGTACAACTTCCACTTATGTTAGAGAGATGTACGTTGTTACAGAAGCTGTTAAAAAATGGCGACAATATTTGATTGGTCAGCACTTTCATATCATTACAGATCAGCAAAGTTTAAAACACCTCCTTACACAAACATTTCAAACACCAGAACAATATAAGTGGGCTACTAAATTACTGTGTTTTAGTTTTGAAATATTTTACAGACCTGGTAACTCCAATAGAGTTTTAGACGCCCTATCCAGAAAGGTTGAAGAAAGCTCTACTTTGTTGTTAGCCATTTCCTCTTTCATACCGGAACTCATCAAAGACCTACAACAATATTACAGTGCAAATGATAAAGGCAAAGAACTCTTCCAGCAACAACCAGAAAAAGACCCAAAATTTTCAATAGAAAACAAACTGTTATTTTACAAGGGAAGAATTTTTGTTCCAGATCACCTTTCTTGGAGGACCAATCTCCTACATGAATACCATTCCACCCCAACAGCAGGCCACAGTGGACCTAGACCCTCCATTTCTCGCATAGCCACGTCCTTCTCTTGGCCAGGTTTAACCAAAGACATGAAAACCTTCATCCGTTCCTGCCACCAGTGCCAGACTTCTAAATATATACCTGCAAAGAAACAAGCGCTATTACAAGCACTACCAATTCCATCACAAGTCTGGGAAGAACTTAGTATGGACTTTATTACTCACCTACCCAACTCCTTGGGACACATAGTCATCTAGGTAATTTGTGATCGATTAACGAAATACACCCATTTCATCGGATTGCCTACCCACTATTCAGCACCAGATTTAGCACAACGCTTCACAGTCAAGATCTGCAAACTGCATGGCATACTCAAATCAATAGTAACAGATGGAGACATTTTTATGAGTAAATTTTGGAAGGAGATTTTTAAAACACAAGGAACAACTCTGAAATATAGCTCAGCATACCACCCAGAAATAGACGGGCAAAATGAAGTACTAAATAGAACACTAGAAGCTTACCTTCGATGCTTTTGTGTAGATCAACCAAAAAAGTGGTTCAGGGTCCTCCATCTTGCAGAGTTTAGGTACAACTCTGCCCACCACTCTGTTATTGAAATGTCACTGTTTCAAGCACTCTACGGACGATCTCCTCCATCAATCCCAGACCTCTTGCCAAACACAGCCACCCTCACAACTGTGGCAGAACAACTTGAAGAACGCCAACGGTCATTGTCCTCTCTCAAAAAAACGTTAGCCCAAACCTGACAACAAATGATCACTCAAGTGAACGAACATCGAAGAGACTGCTCTTTTGAAGTCGGAGATTTAGTATTCCTGCGCCTACAACCACACAGACAACAATCTCTCGTAAAAAGAGTAAACCAAAAGTTGGCCAGAAAATTTTATTGGACCATATAAAATCATCAAAAAATAAATCAGGTAGCTTACTAGTTAGATCTGCCAGAAAACACTCGTATTCACCCCGTCTTCCATATCTCATTGCTAAAAAAATACAGAGGTAACAATCCCACCTACCATTTTGTCCCATTTCCCTCACCAGAAACCCCTTCGTTCCCCTCGGATCCTAGTACTGAGAATAAGACACTCCCTCACACAAACACATCACCAAATACTACTAAAAAGCCTCTCGTATCCCGTAAAAGCAACAAATTCCCATCCTCTCATCACCAACGGCGGGATCTGCACCTAAACCAATCTTTATGGTCAATTCAAAAGACCTGGGCCCCACCACACGCCGCCCAAGAACTGTAACACCCTGGAACCAACTTGCAAATCTCAAGATAATTACCTTAACCATATAAAATCTCTTAGATAACTTATTTTTCGCCTGGTAATTATCAAGAGATTCACAATTTGATTCCAGAGGTTACTGATACAATATCAGAGTACGCAACCTTTACGTAATTAACTTCTTATTATTATACATAACATCAGAGTTCCATACATATTATATTTTACAACAGGCACCTAGATCTTATAAAACATAAAGATGTAAAGTACCAAAACATAGCATATACATAATACATCAATAGTAGTCATGCAAGCAAGCATCATCATTAAAAGCCTTCATAATTCATCCATATTCAGCAACATCCACTTTGTCACATGTCCTCCTGGTTAACCACTAAAGGGTTGCCACAAGTAATAGAAAGAGTGAGATAAAATATCAAATAAATAGAAATTAAATCAGAACAAACACAATCACAAGTAGGATGCTATGCGATGCAAATGCCAAACAAGTATTTTATATTATACTGATATTATTATATTCCTTTCTTTTATATAAATGAAAATGCATGATGGATCCATTCTGGTGGGA
Organism: Clitoria ternatea; assembly: GCA_037962975.1. Classification (NCBI taxonomy): domain Eukaryota; kingdom Viridiplantae; phylum Streptophyta; class Magnoliopsida; order Fabales; family Fabaceae; genus Clitoria; species Clitoria ternatea. The sequence continues at coordinate 16,653,504 of CM075670.1, read as the reverse complement.
ACATCTGCAGTGATTTCCAACAATAATATTTTTACGGATATCCAACCGATACCACGCCCCATAATGCAACACCACATCGGATAACAATATCATAATATCAATAACAAGTGTTGCGGGACCCCCCTTAAGGACACACTACTCAGCCCTTAAGACGGCCGTGGTATAAAACCACCGCAGAGGTCTGTGCTCAACAGAGCGCGTTTCCCCACCGGGAACCCCCTCAAAGAACCCCTCTGCGGATTCTTTGAACGGCCAATGCATATGATGCATGAATGCATTACATTATCAAATTCCTTTATAACTAATTTTAACAATAAAATTATTATAACAATCAATTAAGCATACTTATTTATAACTCAAGAATATGGAAACACATTTTCTATATTATTTATATCATAATTCAATCATACGGAAACACATTTCCCATAATATTCATATCATATTTCAAACATATGAAAACATATTTTCCATAATATTTCATATTTCAAAGAATATGGAAACATATTTTCCATGTTATAATAATCGTTTAATATCATATTCTAAACCATTTGCATCCATTTCACAATTTAATTCAAATTAAATTAAAATATAACTATATGAGTTTCTAAACAATTAAACAAGTAATTCTAACTTAATTTCTATGTATTTAATATCCTATCCCCTCTTTCTTACCTCAAGTGAAGATTGTTAAACTTTTCTTATGCTAAACTCCTTTGCATTTCTTCAAATCTTCAGGTTTGCGTAATTTCTCCTTATGCGAAAATTAAAGAAAGAAGGTTTTGAGAGCTTGAAGAGGGAGATGAAAGGTTATAAGATCAGTGAGGATTGTGGTCTGAGGAAATATGGGAGGTTGAGGCTCTATTTATAGGCTTTCAATGGCGGTTACTGTAGCAAATTACTGTAGCAAATCACTGTAGCAGATCGAAATTGACATGAGGCGGTGGAAAATTGGAGAATTCTCACGAATTCTCTACATTCTACAACATTTTTCATGTGACGTTTACTGTAGCATTTTACTGTAGCAGATTTTTATTTTATTTTATCATTCTATTCTACATTCCATTCTCGTTTATTTCCGTTTTAAGTCAAATTGAAAATATCCTTGTATAATTAAATTTCCTATTTTCTAGGTTTCATTTCTTATTTCTCTGAGAAATTTTAATTTTTTCACTATTTAATTTACAGCTCAAAAAATTGGGCTGTTACAAGAACAACACACCTCTTTTCACGAAAAAGCTTGTCCCCTCCTTAATCTTCCACCGACGAGTGCTCCTTCCCATATTCCATCCCCACCGTTCACTCTAACCAAGGCACAATACTCAGCACGCGGACAGAGAGAAGCTGACCCACAGCCTGGCACTCACGAGACTCACGCAGCTGATTCTTCATACTGAGGTAAACTTTATTCTCCACATCACGCCAACCATGTCCCACCGTACGATACAGTCACGGATTGCCAGCTTGGCAAGCAACACCCATTCGTGCCATCCACACTGTTCACGCATTGTGATCAACAACCACTATTGGATCTTCAAAATTTAAAGCCCAGCCTTGAGGACAAGGCTATTTTCGCACAGAAAGGTATTGATAGGCCCAAAAGGATTTTTTAAAAACCCAATTGGTTACAAGATTTTGAATTAGAAGATTAAGATAGATTTTTATCTTTACAAATCTTAGCTTATCTTAAGATAGCTTTTATTTTATCTTTAGTAATCTTAGCTTATCCTTAATTCATATTATTTTATCTTTAGAATTTTAATCATCTTTAATAATGCTATAAATGATTGTAACCTTCTCATTGAATGATATACAGAAGTAAATTTTCTAGTATAATTCTTAAGTAATTCTGGGTCAACTCCTAACAACGCCCAAATTAAAATAACACGAGTCAATTCAAGCCAAAAGCTTTATAACCCAAAGTCAAGCTCACAAAGCCACTAACTATGCGAATGCAAAGAAGTAACGACAATGGAGCCCAAAGGTTCCCAAAACAACCACCAAATAATTCCAGGGATAAGAAAAGAGAAAGAAAAAAACAAATCAGGCTCAATTCGCTCAAGCGAGCTCAATTCGCTTGAGCAAAAACAAGACAAGCGTAACCATGTTAATTCGCCCAAGCCAGGTCACGCTTGCTCAAGTGAAGATTAAATAGAGACAACTTCAGGTTAATTCGCTCAAGCGAGGATACGCCCGCTTGAGCGAAAACATCACAGACCCAAAATTCAAGTTAATTCACTCGGGTGAGGGATACTCACTTTAGAGAAATTACTCTAGAGGCCACACTAACTTAATTCTCCTAAGCGATGATGCACCCACTTGAGCGAGGGTGTAACAGTAACAATTCTAAGCCAATTCGCTCAAGCGCGAGGGGAAGCGCCTGGGCGAAATGACTCCAGAGACCATTCTTATTTAATTCGCTCAGGCAATGGGTGTCTGCTTGAGCGAACTTACTCTAGTAGCAATTTCACAATTGATTCGCTCAATCGAGCTGTATCTTGCTGGAGCAAAATTTCACCGGTAACAGTCCTTGAAGCTTGGGAGGAACTCGCTTGAGCGAAATTGTACTCGGTCCAGCGGATTCAACAGAAATATCAAAACTCCCAACTTCTAAGGTACCTAACTCACCCGATCGAACTCTGAATGACACCAATTTTATAGGTGACACATTTTCGCCATTTCAGAGCTATTGGCGAAGTTCGTTCGCCAAAATTCCAACACGTGAAGATGATATGCAAACAAATGCAATTTGACCATTTAGATGTAATTTCATGATATCCTATGGCATAAATGCACTCTCTAACTCATTCAAAACCTACATACAAGTTCAATACACATACATGGGTCCAAGGAAACCCTTCGGGAAGTCCAACTCCGTTGTTATTCTTGTTCTTCATAAAACGATAAGGAAATATATTCGTATACCAACACCCCCTTACCTCATCTCCGAGGTCTCTAAACTTTCGTTCGATCGTCGGTTCCTTCCAAAGGCAGCAACGCTCTAAAATTAGAAGCACAAAGATTTGAAATCAACTTCGTTGCCTCCGAAACTGAAATCATTTCTCCTTAACGCTCCTAATTTATCAATTTAAAGTTACCGCAACTTACCAATATCAATTCTGTCCTTGACTCTCAACTTCCTCCTTCTCGATTACTTCTCACAACTTATTATCAACGAAATGAAACCCCATAAGCATATTCGTCATCTGGAAGTTACAAGGAACCCATTAACCGGTTTAGAAACTCAAAATTCTACCAAACCCCAGAAACCCATGAATTCGAGGAAGAAGAAAAGTGAACTGATTTCTAAAATTGAAGGTACCATTGTATAGCTTTTACCTCAAAGATTCCGAAAATGCTCTCAGTTGCGAGAAACGACTAAGAATTAGCCCTCACTCTGTTGTTCAAGTGGCCTCAATACTCAAGAGGGGGGGTGAATTGAGTTATAAAACTTTTGCTTGGAATGCCTTTGAAATTGATTTCTATAACCAAGTTTATGAGATTGTGCAAGTGAAAGCAAGTAACAATGATATGCAATGCACTACAAGAGGTAAGTATTGTAGAGGCAATTTAGCAAACACTTGGTGTGCAATATCTAAAGTATAGCAAATTAAGCAAGTTCAAGTATGTTCTTCTCAACCAAACAATACCAATCAACAAATATGCAATGTATGGAAGTAAAAGAGTAAGGAAGAGAAGCTTGCAAACCGATGTAACGAGTTCCACCCAATCCGGTGTACGTCTCGCCTCTAAGCAACCCACTTAGAGGATTTTCCACTATTGTAGACTAGAGATACAACTTTGAGCAATTGCGGCTTCCTAGTGTCCCACACTCAAGAACCCAATCCTCACAAGTATAAGGGCAACCCACCCAATCTCTCAATCTCACAATATCCCAAAGGTTGAGTCCACAACCTTTGTAACCACTCAATCCTAGAGTGAACAACCACTCAACCTAGAGTGAATAACTTGTGTGTTTGGAGTTTGTGTTTACAATCAATATACTCTCTTAATAGAGCAGATATACAAGTGAAAAGCTCTCCAAATTCTAATCTCTCAAGATGAGAGGATATACAATTGAAAGTACAAAAATGCAAGAGATAGGCTTACAAAGCACAAAATGGAGCTATGAATTGTTGCTACTTGGTTGTGTATTTGTGCTTGTCTTCCTCTTCAATTTATAGACCTAAGATTGCTGTTGAAGAGTGCCCTAGTCCCTCATAGCCGTTGCAGTTAGTGGAAATTTGAAGAATGGTGGAGACATGACCTGGTTTCCCACTTAAATCTGTTTTTCCACTAGCGTAATCGATTACACCCTCGCGTTGTAATCGATTAGCTTCAAGTCAGAGAGTCACTAATCGATTATTTCATTTCCTGTAATCGATTAGCTTCTTGTACCTGATGCATTTAATTTGTTTTCGCAGCATCCTAATCGATTAGCATCTCTTGCAATCGATTACCTTAAATTCCAGTGGCTTCCTAATCGATTGTATAGCTTCCATAATCGATTAGCCATCGTACCTGATGCACTTAGTTCCATTTTTGATTGTTGTAATCGATTAGTCTCTGGTGTATAATCGATTACCTTAAATTCCAGTAGCTTCCTAATCGATTGTATAGCTCTCCTAATCGATTAGCTTCAACTCTGATGCAATTTCTTCCAAGACAGAAAGCTCCTAATCGATTAGCATCTATGGCCTAATCGATTAGCTTCGCTGTTATTTCAGTTATGATTTCATGTCTTTGTTTTTGCATTGTTTTCTTCAAGAGTGCTTGTCATTATCAAAATCCTTGCACATCTTTTGGACCTGTTAACATATTTCAAACACACACTCAAAGCTCCAACACAACAACAATGGCATGCACCCCACGATCCTTCTCTCTCAATTTCACGCGAGAATGGCAAGGCAATTGGAAGGGATTTCATTTCACTTAGGCTAGGGTTATAATGGTCATTTGAAATTTCCCCCTTTTTCCATTTTCTTTTAATCCTAAATCAATTTCTTTTTCTTAATTTCCTTTAACCCATTTGATTTCACTTTTCACCTTGGTAATTAATTATTTACCATCGCCATCAATTAATTTAACCATCGCTTACATTAACGGTTAATTAATTTAATTCATAATTATCAAATAATTAACTTTTAATTTAATTACGTTTGATTAATCAATTAAAATAATTCCAAGGATGTTACACTTGTAGCACTTTAACTAACATCGTCCAACAACTATTAACGATAGGGACTAACTTAATGGAGGGATTACATACGTTGGGAGTTATAACATCATTTTGATAGGTTAGAGACTAACTTGATCAGTCGCACATACATTAGGGACGACTTTAGAATTTTATTCTAAACAAATGCTTACACATAGTCGAGATGTCACAATGTGAAATTTGTGACAAATAATGAGTCAAAAAGATATTTTAAAAGTTAGATTTGAAAATGTGTAGAGTTGCCACCAAAATTTTGTTTTATTTTAAAAAGATCAAATATTATCTTTTTCTTTTTATTTAAAAATATATATTTTTAATTCTAAGTTTTTTTTATCTTTTTTAAAATAAAATCTCCTTTCAACAAAATTTTAAAAACTTAGAATTAAAAATATATATTTTAAATAAAAAGAAAAAGATAATATTTGATCTTTTCAAAATAAAATAAAATTTTGGTGGCAACTCTACACATTTTCAAACCTAACTCTATACATATAGAAGATATATCATATGAGAAAGGCTCTTTTATGTGAGAGTAAGATGAGCAAATCTGTGTCGTACAACCATACAATGGATAGTTGAGATTAATTATGTGAGTTTTTAAAAAAGTCATGTGACATTTTAAGTGATTATAGTTGAGATTAAAAAATTTTAAAAGTCACATGATCACATGACTGTTTTAAAAATTCACACTCAACCCTTTATTGTATAGTTGTATGGCTCAAATTCGCTCCTCCCACTTCACATAAGAGAGTCTTTCTTATATGATACATCATCTCTCTCTCACTCTCTCTCTCTTTATATATATATATATAGTGAGGCTTACCAGCTCAAAAGAAATAAACTAACCAAAATAAGAAATGACTCTCGAAAAGAGATGTTCCACAGATCCTTCCTATATAGACCAAACAATAAAATATGACTAACATTCAATCAAGCACGTCCAAGGTGATACAAGTGATTAAGACGCAACATGATCAACATTATGATTTACCTTCCTGAATACATGACTAACAACAATAATTTTTAAAATGGGTAAAATACCTTTTAAGCTCTAATAAAGTTTAGGGTTTTGAAAAAAGTCCCTAAAAAAACCTACAATTTTGACCCTTCAAAAATTTTAAGGTTTACGAAATTAAGGAAAACGTTAAGTTGGTTGTTAACTGATAAGGTGGCTAACGTCTGTGCCACCTCATCAGTGCCACGTACTTGACATGTGGTATTTTTTTTAAAAAAAAAATTCCACATCATCATTTATAATATTTTTAAAAAAAATAAGTTTTTATTCCTTTTCCCTCTTCCTCGTGATTTCCCTCTCTATATCCTTAACTAATCTCAGCAAAGAAGTTTAACATCTCCTTCGACATCACTAGGAATGTTCTCAGCAAGAAGTTTCAGAACATAAAAAACAGCACAACATGGGAATTAGTGAAACATTCCACCCAATCATTCCCCTTCCTCACCCTATACAACAACAGATTCTCCCCTGCCACCTTCATCTCCGTCCCCTCTAACACCATCGTCAAAATTCCCTCTATCTACTTCAAAAATTCGTTCTTTAGAGCATTGTAAACCGACCCAAGAAGAAATGTGAACTGGGTAACTGCAATAGCTTCTCCGACACCTTAATTCCCTCGAGTTGGACCGTGTACGTGACTACGGCAACGAGGTCGTCGCTCGTTGGTCTATTTTCTTCTTTCCTTAAACTGAAACTCAACATCAAGAAAAAAAATTTCTTTAAGGTGTTGCTCCCATTTTATTTCAAATCCAGTCTCGAAATTTAGGGGTTATGTATCGTGTCGTTGCCGACCTGGTGTGCCTCTGTCAAGGACTATGGCTCCGTTAATGCACCACGCCTCTGTTGAAGTCTTGTGCCACCCTCGCAGCACCATGTTGCTTGTGCACTATAGCGCCTCCGTTGTGCTGTTGTAGTATTGTGCCTCCATGAAAGCATTGCGTTGCCATTCAAAGTAACAATGAAGTGGTTGGTACGAGAGGAGAATGAGACATATTAATTAGGGATTTGAAAAGTTGTGGTTATTTTAGGGCTAACTGTTAAGAGAAAAATCTAGAAAAGGAAAAGTTTTTGAACTGTGTTGTATTCTCAATTGAAGGGTTGAAGGCTCAATTAAATAAGAGTTCCAACATGGTGTGTAGGGTTTTCATCTGATTTGTGTGTTTAAAGATGGGGAGAGTTAGAGAAGGAAAGTGAGGGAAATGATGAGGAAGAGGGAAAAGGAATAAAAACTTATTTTTTTAAAAATTATTATAAATGATTATGTGGAATTTTTATTTTTTATTTTTTATTTTTTTAAAAATTGTCACATGTTAAGTATGTGGCACTAGTGAAGTGATACAGACATTAGTCACCTCATTAACGGCCAACCTAATGTTTTTTTTAATTTCGTAAACCTTAAAATTTTTTAAAGGTCAAAATTATAGGTTTTTTAAGGAGCTTTTTTCAAAGCCTTAAACTTTAATAAGGCTAAAAAGATATTTTACCCTTTTAAAATTTATCATTCACCAAAACATTTTTTAAATTTTTAATAGGTGTTTCTTGAATAGAGTATTATTATTATTATTATTATTATTATACAAAACTTATTTTAAAAAATTGTTTTTATCTTTTTTAATTTTTCCAAATGAAAATAATTTCATTTAAGAAAACTTTATTTGAAAAATAATTGATTTTAATTTATTCAAAAAAGATATTTTTTTATTTTGTTGGTTAAAGATATTATTTTATATACTTGTTAGATTTTAAATTTAATGAAAAAATTTCATGCTAAAGAAGGATACGAGATCGAAGTATCTATTCATATATCTTCCTTTCTTTTAAATGATGAAGACCAAAGTAATAAAAGGGAAGAATCTGGGCCCTGTTAGAGACTTCACTGGCCCATGAAACAACGACAAAAGAAGATGACCTTAAACCCAAAATGCAACGTCTTCCAAAAAAAACTCCAAAATGCAATGAAAAACCCATTCTCCAACTTAAATGCAATGATTTCACCAAAAAAAAAAAACTTAAATGCAATGATCAGTTTAAGATATCTAATTCAGAATCATGTTAATCCGCAATGGTAGAAATCCACCCTCAATTATATGTGTTTTTCTTTGACTAGTGACTGCTCCGAGTTCAGTCAGTACATTTGTATCCCCACCAATATACACCACATTCTCCTGGCTAGAGCCCAGAGAGAAAAAAAAAAGAAAAACCAAAAGAGCCTCCTCTACTCAAAATTGCTATCATTTTTCATCTCTATAAACAGGGGAAATAGTTGGGAAAACTGCTACTGGAACTTATAAAGAACAGTTTAAAAAGGCTTTACATTGTTCTTTCTCCCAAAAACCCATCTGCGATGCCATTCTCAAGCTCACATCAAATTGCAATTTATGTCTCCCAACTCTGAATAGAGCTGAACCAGTGGCCTCTTGCCATTAACATGTGAGATTCGTCCATCTTAGATGACCCACGAAAAATGGGTCAACTGTGAAATTTCAGTACCGGCTGAGGTTGGGTCAACAGCGAGTTGAGCTAAGGTCTCACACATACTTCCCTGATGATTTCCAGATTCTTCCTTCCAGTGATATCACCATAACAGTAACATCATCATGGTACTTCCTCCTATCCCCTTGAGGGATATCCAGCAACTCATGGAAATCCATTCCTGCAATAATTGAGTTCAAATTCAGCACTCTAAAATGTCAGTTGCATTTAGACGGTAGTATACAAGTCCACGATCTGAGCAATAAATTAATTCAAATATTGAACCAAAAACTTTCTTGTTTTATCTTTTATCTGTTTGTTTTTTTCTTTTGGTATTTACCTTAACCCCAGCAAATGGCCCACTAGCATGAAACATATCATTTCAAAACCAAGTTTTCCCTACATGTTCTGACGAAAATTATATGCACTTAGATACTAGCCACAGCCTTTAAAATAGTCCATAAAGAGGGATAGTATAGTTATAAAATAATAAAAATGTGAATGTGCAAAATCTTCTCAAGAATTAAAAATTATGAACTTAGTGGGATAAGGCTTTCTTCTTGTTGTTGTGAACATGAAAAATCTTCTCAATGAATTGAAAATTATAAAGTGTTCAAAACTCTTAAAGCAGCCTAGAAAGTCAAGAAGATGAAAATATACTTTTACCATCACTCAATAACGAATGACACAATGTTCATAGGGTATCACATATTGTTGACAAAAGAGTTAGAATGTTTGACTATTTTGAACAAACATTAGGAGAAGCCAAGATCCTTTAGTATTATCTGAATATAAATATGGAATTAATCTGAAGTAAACAAATAAATTGCCGTCCCCTCCATATATGTCATTAAAAAATAAATTGGACATGTTAAACAAGATTGCCAAGCTATAAGAAAGATTTGTGTGATGAGAAGACTTGTTTACCAGCCTTTTTGGCTGCACGTAGTAGCAGCTCCTCTATTAAATGCTGGGCAGGATCTCCATCTGGAAACTTTTCCATGAAACTCTCAACTTGAGATACCACTTCTTGATTGGTTAGATATTGATACAACCCATCAGATGAGAGGATCAAGAACTGATCTCTTGGGCATAGTCTATGGTGACATAATGAAGGGAAGCAGGATATATATGGTGTAGTGCCAATATAATCATTACGGAACATTTCTAGTAATACATCATTCCACTTTGGCTGCAGAAACATGGAAATCATATCACCAATGTAAGCATAAATTTGTGCAATGTATTGGAAAGTCTATGCAATATTCAACAAAAGGCACAATAACAAGCAGGATTCTATTTTTAGAGCATGGATGAGCAATGCATGGACATGAGCAGTAGTGCCATAAGCACTGAAAAGGTAAGTTTACATCAAACACTCTAGTCTCTTCCATGGCTACAGTTGAACTTTGGCATACTCTAAAACCAAGGATCGGAACACACTTCTAATAATCATCAACAACAAAAGCTAAACCATAACAATAGACATAACAGCATGCAATGATTCTCCATGTGAAAACATAAAAAAAAAAAAAAAAAACTTAAAATCATTTTGGTTACTCATAAATCAAAATATGTTAATTGCAGTGTCTAGAAGGCTTTTCTTGTGACCATGTTCATACAAAGAAAAACTTTATACTATAGAAAACAAATATTTCATTAAAGAACTGTGCTCTGTCTAAAAATTACAACTAGTGCTCTAATAGTAATAGTGGATATCAATGTCAATCATCTTCTCTTAAACAACAATCAAGATGTATATCAAAAATTAAGTATTTCAAAAAGTACCTGTTTTAAAAATCCAGCCCCAAACGCTCTAGTAACCTTAAGGCGGCCTTTAACTCTATCATTTACAATGCATTGGCTATCATCAGGATGTTCATTCTTAATCCTAATTACTTCCTGTAAAACAATAAGCTCCCAAATTCAAACAACTGGTATAAAGTGATCAGAACATGAATAACAAAATGGAAACAAAACAACAAATAAAAATTGTAATAATACTAAAAGAACTTAAAAAATTAATTAGTAACGACGAAACTGCAAATAAGCATGACCAAAGATCTAATGCCTACTCAAATATAGAACTCACATGACTTGTCAATGAAAGCTAGCTACAAAGTTTAAAACTACATGCCAATTGTTATTACAGCAAAATGCAGGATTTAATGACAGTATGCTAAGACAATGACGTTCCTGATAGGGATACAGACAGCTTCAGGCAAACTGCACCAAAGACATGCAGAAACAAACTTGAAACATACATATAGACATATTTTCAAAATACATGTGGTGATGGGAAAATGCAGCAAGTATCATGAGCAATAGATAAAATAGCAGTATAAAATCCCAGAAAGCTACCAAAAAAAAATAAAGGGCACTGAAGCTTCACAATTAATCATGAAATTATGCACCTGTGTGTAACTAAGTACAAAGTATCTCAGCAGAAGAAGTATCAACAAACATGGACAAAAACAAGAAGAAAATACTACAATGTCTGAATGGAAACAGGGACAATAAGAGGAGCAGCTGAAAAGCCAAATTATGAACTTGCCTCTTCAATGCTGGTGCTGTGGTCAGTGGACAGCTGCAATGCAACCAACCTCCTTTCTTGAGCAGGACCGTCATTTCCCAACTTGATACCACATTCACCAGTACCAGAGGACTCCTCAACTATGCTCTCCACACTCGACCCGACATCTACAATGCTCCCTAATTCCTTGTTAGAATCAACCTCTCCGCACTCATAATGTGCCACAATGGCCCGGCTATCACCCACATTCATCACATAAACATCCTCATCCCTCATCAACACAACCAACAGACACGACCCCATCAAAGCAAGCTCCGGATTGGTATCAATAAGCTTATCCGTCATATCTAAATAAGCAAGTTCAGTCATCTCAAGTGCCCGAGACAATGCCCTCAAAACCAAATCATGATCCACAGGACCCACTTTCCTCTTCCTACAGACATCACCACCGCTACCACCCTCCTTTTCCTCCGTCCGATTCCCCACCCCAACCTTCTTCTCCTCTGTACCCATGTTCCAAGACAACAACTTTCTCCCATGACCCTCTTTATGCTTCGACAATCCATGCTTCAATTTGGACAAAATCAACCACCGTCTACTACCTCCTCCAGAACCCTCCTTGCTAACGCTAAGTGCATCATCCACCGAAAACGCAAACCTATCAGAACCAGAAAGATCAAGCCCATCTTCAGCATCATCCTCAGCAAGAAATTCCCACAACCTTCTTCGTCTACTCTCAGTCCCCTCTGCCTGAAACGTTACCCTCTTAACACACCCTTGAAGAGTGTTCGTGTTCATGTTCGAGTCCTGCTCAATCTCATTCACCCCTTCATTTTTCACTTCAATTTCATCATCCACTACAGAAGGTGCAGCAGGGTTAGTTCCCTGCACCTGCACCTCCTCAACTTCCCAGAACAAACCCTGCAGCTCACTATAAACAGCACGGTAAAGATGACCCATGAGAAACTCCGGCGCATCAGGGCCATTGAAACCGTCGTAAATCCCAACAAACAACCAACCATGTTCTTCCGATACAACCACATGCACACGATCCTCCCCCGCCTTTCCCAGCGCCCACTGCACATTATCACTCTTCACCTCCCCCGTTTTCCCCTCACTTCCCGGAACCTCCTTCCGGCCGACGAAATTCAACACCGGCACAACCCACGGGCGCTTCTTCTCCGACAAGCTCCGCTGGAATGCCTTCCGCAGCCCAGCAATAGTGTTCCTCCGCTTCTTGTTGACGTAAACGCCACTCCCAAGGGGAGCAGAGAAAGGAACACCGGCAGCGGCACCGGCGGAAACGACGTCGTCAAGGGGTCCAGAGAGAGCGCCGGTTTCAATTGGGCCGGAGAGGAAGAAGGCCCTTCTAGAGTGGCCCCCTCTGGGAACAGGTTGAAGAGGGAGGGCGCTAAACGAGGAGGTGGCTTTGAAGCCAGTGGAAGGGTCGTTGTCGTGTAACTGAAGGACGGTTTTGGGGACGGAACTGTTGGCGCTGACGGAAGCGCCGGAAATGGATTTGAAAGCGGTTTCGGGGTGGGAGGGGGAGAAGCGGAGAGAGTTGGAGGGAGAGAGGAAGCGATCGGAATGGGAGAGGGAGGGGGAGGATCTGACGTAGCAGAAAGAGTGGCCTAGGGTTTCGTCGCTGTCGGCGAAGATGAGTTGGTTTTGGTTTTGGTTTTGGTTTTGTGGTGTGTGGTTGGAAGGTTTGAAACAGGAGAAGAGGTTGCAGAGTCCATTGCTTCCCATCACATTGACTCGAACCAACTCACTGTTTCTGTTTCTGTTTCTCCCCCCAAACCAAATTGAAAAAGAATGGCGAGGGAGGGAGAGAGAGAAAGTAATAATAATAATAATAAATTATAAATGAAAATATTTGTTGTGTTGTTGTTTCTGTCTGCGTTTGACGGTTACATCACCTGCCATTGCCAACTCCTCCCTCTTTATTTTCATTTTTAAGTTTAAATCAACTGTCTTCTTCTTACCCTCAATTTCAACTGTTAAGTTCAAGTTACAGTAAAAAAAAATGTGTTAAGTTTAAGTTATTTTTGGCCTTTTTTTAATTGAAAAAGTTTGCCCTTGTTTAATTGTTTACTGAGAATTTTAAATATAACTACTAATACACGCATGAAATAGAGAGTATCCGAGATAATATAGTTTAATAAATAAAAAAGGATAAGAAATTTCAATATGCAATTAAGATAAAATAATTATATTTTTTAAGTTTGTACTATATAATTAAATATAAACAAAGTGGATATTTTCTTAAATAACTTAGGGTCTATTTAATATAGGAACATATAAGATATGATAAGTAAACCTGATAGAATAGAAATAAAAACAAGATAAAATATGATCGTAATAATTTTTATCATGTCATCTCTAGTGTTTTGTGTAACCTAGGATAGAGTATAATGATGTATTATTATTATTATTATTATTATTATTATTATTATTATTATTATTATTATTATTATTATTATTATTATAAAAATAACAAACTCTTTATCTTATCATGTTCATTCCTAACTTAACTATCCCCTTATGATATAAATTACTAAAGAGCAACAGAATAGGCTAGTTTATCTTGACTTTCTTATCCTGTCCACTAAACAGGTCTTTAGTGTCTGTTTAGTAGCTAGTCAAAACTAGAAATTGATAATTGAAAAGCTAGTTGATTGTATTGAAAGTATTTAGTAAAACTAAATGTTACAATAGCTGATAATATAAAATAACACAAAAGGACAAGTTTAATTATTTAAGCAAAACCTTTAAATGACATGTATACAAAACTTGTAACTTTTATACGTATATATAGTTTAATTAATCTTAAACTTAATAAAATAGCATTTAAGTTTTTATAACAAAAAAAATGAAATATATAAATATAAAAAAACATAATTCAAATATCAAAATTCATATAAGTGTTCTTCATAGAATTCAGAATTACATATGCATAAAGTTTTGATAAAAGAAGTATAATAACAATGATGATGATTGGAAGAGAATGTGACGTTTTAGGTTGTCTAAAATAAAATAAAGGTTTAATCTTTTAAAAATAAAATAAAGGGTAGTATTAGAAATTATTAAAATATGAATGGACATTAAAGTAAAAGGGAATTTTAACTAGTAGTTGAAGTAACATTTAAAAAAAATGCTACCCACTCAAATATGAAACACTTTTAATTTGCATAAATTGACATTTTAACTACTGATTTTAGCTCTCAGTTAACTGAAATATCTTATCAAACATACACTTAAACTTAGACTAAACAAACAGGACAAATTTATACTACTCCCTTTTATCCTTTTTACTATATTCATCCTTAAATATAAGATCATTTTACCTAATTCACATGTAATGAGAAAGTTGGTTAATTTAATTAAATTTATTAAAATTTATAGTAGTTTTCTAAAAATTTTCTTAAAGTAATTATCACTCGTCATTAAATTTTATTCACTTATTCTCTTTCCATTTACTTTCTCTCTACTTAGTACTCGGTTATCATTAGAGAGATAAATAACTCAATTCATGTATGTCATTTATTCTTATATTGATTCCAATAAAATTTATACATTAATAGAGGTATTTTGGTAAAAAAATTAATAACATTGAAATTTAAAAGAGACTCTTATAATAAGGACAAAAAAAATTCTAAAAATGGTCTTAGGGAATGATGTAGTATAAAATATTTTGAGTATTTCTTGATCTTTTTATGAGATCTCTTTCAATTTACAATGCATATTTATTACTTTTTTTCTAACACATATCTTTTATTAATCATATATCTATTGATACGGATGAAATTTTAAAAATTCATTTCTCTCTCTCTTTATTAATACGAATGTAAGTTTGGAAGTATAATAAAAAATAACCAATAAATTTAATGCATTTATCTTGTATTACTAAAGTTTTTGATGGACGTGAAATGATGTAGCGGGTCTTATAAAATGAAAAATAGAAGATAATTTATAAAGAGACCAAGAATAAAAGTGATGTTCATTTTTCCCATAGCCATTTTACCCTTAGAATTGTTTTAACTTTCTTATTTATATAAAAACTTTCAATGTTTTCGAAATTCATAACTTACTTTTAGATATCTAATGAAATTAAATGAATTTTATATCAAACAAATTGTTAATTTAAGTTTGTTATTTTTGTTTTATTTATGCATATATGTTAAATAAAATCTTGTATGAAATTGAAAATAAAACCCTATATAAAATTAAAAATGTTACATGCGTTTAATAATTTTTTTATTTTTTAACTTATAGTTGATTCTCAAAATATATATTATATCATTTTATAGAAACTTAGACCAAATTATTTTATCATATATATAGATATAGCATAATATCGATGTTAGTATATGTAGGCTTACACCAGTAGCTACAATATGAGTACCCTTATAGAATTCATGATAACCAATATTGTTAATGAGCTGGTATGTCGGTTGGGGAACATACTAGGGATATGTCGGTTAACAATGAAAATATGTCAGAAATGTCTACGCTTGTGTCGATTTTTCCCGTACTTTATGAGATAGTACCGTGTCATAACACAAATCCCCCACTTAACTTTTATAAATATCAGTTATTTATTATGCATAAGGTACATTTAACCTAACACAGACGGTTGAGCTCCAATATTGATATCATACTAACTTGAGTATTAGAATACCTTTGCAAGTAACACCTTATTTCACATTTCATCATAAGATATTGTGTGTTAGATGGAATGCTACAAGACCTTGAGATCCTTACTTGATTTGAGGAAATAATACTAAATCCTTGTTAGACCGATGAAAGAGATCATAAACTAAAGTCCAATACCCCATACAAGACAGATCACGTTTAATAAAAATTATAACAAAATAAATGTAAATTAAAAAAATAAAAGAATGTTGATATACAAGCATCATAATACATGTCTTCCGCTAGTAGGAATGACAAAAAAACTCGTGCCCGCGAGTAATCCACGGGTTACCCGCATATTTACTAAACGGGTGAGTAGCAGTATCACACTACCCACCCTGCAGATACCTGTTTAATTATTAATATTTATTTTTATTAAATATATTTAAATATCTAAGTTTTTTTATTATTTTATAATGAGATAAACAAAATTTAATATTTTTCAATGATAATACTTTTAATTTATGAAGTTGTAATATGATACAATATTAATTTGAATTATATTATACTAAAATAATATTATATTTAGTACATTATACCATATTTTCTTCTTTAGTATTACTTTATAAAAATAATAAATATTTATAAATACTTGTGGGTACCCGCTACCCGACCTGCGAATACTCGTTACCCGTCTAAAACCCGTGGATACGAGTAACGGTAACATATTACTCACACCCGCCCTTGCCTCGCCCATTAACATCCCTATCTACTAGTAAGAGTATTTGGTTGGTTAGAAAATGTTGTGAAAACGGCAAAAGTATTTTTCTTTCATGTTTGGTTCAT
Organism: Clitoria ternatea; assembly: GCA_037962975.1. NCBI lineage: Eukaryota > Viridiplantae > Streptophyta > Magnoliopsida > Fabales > Fabaceae > Clitoria > Clitoria ternatea. Next base: position 16,636,788 of record CM075670.1, on the reverse strand, counting down.
AAAAAAAAAGAGTCATGAAAACTATTAAAAAAAGAGTCATCATAACACTCACAAAGGTCATCATGTAATATAGATGAGCTTTAAGAAATATTTCTCACCGTTTTCCATGCAAAAATAATAACGTATAGGTTCCACCATATGAAACTTTCTCATAAGACAAAATTTTCTTTTTTTTTAAATTTTTTTTATCATATACAAAATTTCACAAACTAAAAAAAATATTTCAATTTATTTGAAGACTCATTTATGCTGCTAACTAGGCAAAGAGGTGAATATCAAGATTAAGATTAAAATTATTTTTGTGATGTGTGACTTATGGAAATATTAAAAATGTTCATTTAAAATTTCCATACATACAGTTTCTTTTTAAGATATTTAAACTTAATTTCTAATAAAAAGAATTGCCTCCAGATATTTAAGAAGTGCCCTTATCAGCATTAAAAAATCGTTAATAAAATTAGTTACTGTTAAATATGACTTTCGCTTTTTATATTTTGATCTAATTTTTTATTTTACTCTGTTACTTTGTTTTTCAATTGGTTTTACTCTTTTTTATTATTCAATTTGTTGAAATTGATCTATAAAATATAATAATGTTAACATAGTTACTAACTTAAACAAAAATTTTATGTCATTCATCTCATTTTCAGTTTCATCATTCTTTCCTACCTTTTAGCATCTTAGAATGAACCTAATATATTCTTTGTTAACGTTTTTATTTCAATTTATTAAATAATACAATAACCCAAAACAAATAAAAAATTGATATACCAAGATTAAAAATTGATTACAATAAAATCACAATAACATATTTAACCCAATTAAGTCATATATAAACACTTGTATCGGTTCATAATAAAAATTAGAACTGAAACATCATTCTATTATATTTATAAAAGTTATTCACATGAAACTTTCTCCTATTTTTTATTTTTAAACTTTTTATTTTTTACATGAATTTAATATTCATTAACCTTTAATTATATCATACCATTTTTTACCTTTTATATTTTTAATGATTTTAATTTACTTTGTGCATTTTTAAAACTACAATGAAAAATACAATAAATTTTAACATAAAAAACTCTTATTATATTTATGAAAGTTCTTCTGCTAAAAATGCCACATGACACTTTCTCCTATTTTTTTAAACCTTTTTATTTATTACATTAATTTAATAGTTATTGACTTCCCCGTTAATTATATCTTTGAGCTTTTATATTTTCAATCATTTTAATTTACTTTGCGCATTTTTAAACTAGAATGGAAAATAGAATAACTTTTAACTTAAAAAATTCTTATTTAAATTTTTTTATTTTAAATACATAAAATAAAATATGTAACAATGTAATATCTACATGTGTGAGTATAAAGTAAAAAAGAGCAAAAATTACTTGAAAATTAGGGGGGGAAATTAATATTTAGTTAATTTAATTTTTGTATTGTATTAGTAGTTCATTTTTGTTTTATTTATATCACTCGTATTAACAAAAGAACATAATTTTGAAAATAAGTACATTAAATTTAAAACACAAATATTGCTTCAAATAAAGTGGGGGTAAATTTTGTTAACTTTTTATTAGATAATGAGTTGTTTTGATGAACAAAATAATACAAAATTGAATTTGAAACAACTATGAATTGAGTATAAAGTTTAAGTATTCAAGCTTATTTTAAAAAATATTTGTATTTATTGAAAATTTCCTAATGGTCAAAGTTGAAAAAATATTCGTATAATTTTCTTTATATAGATGTTAACAAGTTAAATGATTTAATTGAAAAATAAATTCATTTTGGTTTGACTAGAATATGATAAATAAATCAATAACTAAATTTTAATGAATTTTATTGATAATTTTTTGAGTGATTTTTTAAATATACTAATGTATTGTTTTTAACATTTTAAAATAAAATATTTATAATATTTAAATTTAAGAATATTATACTTAAGTGACATAATTTTATTATCAATTAATAAAGTAAAGGTTATTAAAAAATTTATATAACTAAAATATTAAATTCAAAATAGAAGAAAAAATATTTGATTTAAAATTATTTGAATATTATTTATTTTGGAATGAAACTATAACTTTTTTTATTTTTATACTTTTTCTATTGATCAATTCGTTACGGGAGGTAATTAAATAACTTTATATTGGCAACAAAGGAAATTTTACATATATTAAGTAATTGTCATAAAATAAAAAATATTATATCCAAAAAATTGAAATTAGTTCTTAATATTTTTTTTATCATCAAATACTCGTTTAATAAATGTTTTAATATTACATTTCTTATATATTGAGAAGACATAAACTTTTTTTATTTTGATTTATAGTTAACAAAATAACTAATATTTTGATTTATATCCTAAAAATAATTATTTTAATAAATTATGATAAAAACGTTCAATATCATAAATCTTTAGAAAATTATATGCTATAACTATATTAATTTATATTAATATATAAATAAATATTTTATTTTTAATATCACAATAATTTATTAATATAAATTTAAAATTATTTATTAAAATAAATATGAATAACAAATAAAGTTAACTGAAAAATTACTAATTTTTTAAACCTATAGAATGTATTGGATATAAGATCTAGTTATACATAAAAAGATTAAATAGGATGTCAAAGCTGGTCGAGCCCAGTGAGCCACCCCGCCTAAAACAGGGCTGAGCGAATTGACCAAATTTATTCCGTAGTGGGTTCAAAATTAGTCTTTTTTGTCATGTAATTTTACGGGTTTTTGACGGAGCGGGCAATAATATAATATAATATCAATAATACCTTATAAAATTTTTTGGAGAATGCACTTTACTAGTTTGATTCTTGGTGTTAGTGGTAGTTTGATAACTTTAATTACCTATTTTGAAAAATGAACTTGACTAGTTTAATTATTAACGTTGATTTGATTATTTATTTTGGATAAATGTTAAACTTTTTATTATTGAATATTAATGAAAACTTAAATGTTTAATCCTTATTTATTATTGTTAATTTATTATGAGGAATGATATTGTTTCATTTTAACATATTACTTTGATTAGTGTTTGAGTTAGAATTATTAATATAATTATATTCAAAAAAATTTACTTTAGTGGTATACTACTTTTTTTTAATTTAATTAACTTTTTCTTATTAAAAAATAATAAGTTAATTAATTTTTATTAATTTTTATTTTGTATTTTTTAAGCGGACCAACCATTAACTAACATCCTATTAATTTTTTTCAAATACTAAAAATAATTTTAATTTTTAAAAATTCTTAAAAGTTGACGGGCTAAACCGTCCCGCCATAAAAACAGGACGAGTCAGAAATTTCAATCTGCCTCTAATAAACCTACCTTACCTCATATTTTAACGGGTGGATAACAGGGCGATATGAGTAACCAAACACACGCTAAGTATACATTCTAACTAAAGGAATATTTGTCATCCGTAGTGGAAAAATTTACCTTCAGTACGAAAACTTATCAATGAAAAGATAAAGTTTTGAAAATTTCCAACAACATCAAATTAAATATAAGACTGTCTTTTTCCTGTGTCTGCAAGTCAAAGAGTTTGTTGGTTGTACAAACGCTTGGCGCTAAACGACGACGCACTTCAAAGTCACGCGACTGTTGTGATTTCTGAATCTTAACCTGGTGTTTAGATATTTTACTTAACATTAAATTTATTTTCTTTGTTGAAAATCTTACTTTAAACAAGATAAAAAATATTCGGATATGTAGAATCTTTTAAAATATTATTTCAAGTAATATCTGTACATGCCCGGTTAATTTAACAAGACACAAGTTAATAATATTTAGAGGTAAAAATTGTAGATTAAATTACATTTTAAGTGTTAAAGTTGAAGTATTTGAGGATGATAATATAATATAATAATAAAATTAATAGGAATATTTTACGTAAGCAGGAGAATAAACTGGAGAGAGATCAAGTAATATTTTTATTATCAATTGTGTTAACGGTGTTATATTTTAAGATCATTTTAATAGAACATATTAAATAATATAAGTACTAAAACTAATGAAAAAACTAAAAAGTTAACATACAAAATTGATCAAAACATAAGGATAATAACAATATATTTTACCCTTATTATTATTACTTTTACGGTTTTTTTATATATGTTCTATGATATATTTTAATTTTAAAAAATATAAAATCTCAGTGAAAAGTGTGTCAGGTTAACATTAAATATTACATAAAAACACGATATTAAACATATTTTTTTAAAAACTAATATTATGTTTAATTTCTTAAATTAACATAATTATTTTTTGAAAAAAATTGTTCCACCTCTACCGCCATTCCTAAAAAAATCTGTTATTATTATATATTCACCTCGCTCCATACATGTTATTTTCGTGCCTAATATTTTAAGCTGTTTGATTGATAAACATAAAGACAAATTATTAAAATATTTCTGAGCGGCGGAGGCAAAATTTTTAAATCCAACTTTACTAGCAAAGTAGGAAGACACCATATGTCAACGTGTACGATAGATTATATGATTAGCCAAGTCGGTTGAAAATTTCCGTTGTTTTATATATAGCTGTGTATGGGTCGGTTTATTTCGTAGGGTTTTTATCAATATAGGGTAGTATTTTAAAATATTTAGAGAATTGGGGTTGAACCGAAAAAATTAAGATGTCTGAGGTGGGAAGTGCCTAATCAAGTTTTCAAACTTGTAAGATAGAATGACGAGTTCAGAAACCGCATTTTCAAAGGACGGTTTCCATGAGCATGTGTTAAGTGTCAAAATGAGAGCAAAATCGTCTCATGAGGAGATGGTTTCAAAATGTGATTTCCCAGTCAATGTCGCTTTGATAAAGGTATGAAAAAGGTGGGTGAAATCGTCTGATGGGGAAACGGTTTTTGTGGCCAAAATCACCACCTCTAGCTGCGGTTTCATATTACCACTGCAAACCTAACCACATAATTTCCCTTAACCAATGAAGCAACAGAGCAGGTAGGAGACAAGCATCAAAATGAAACCATAATCAAGCAAACCCACAACCCACATAATTAAAAAAAAGACAAAGATCCAAACCAAAAATACAAACTTTAATGAACAACTCAAACAAAACACACACACCCACCACTAACCCAGATTTCACAATCAACCACGCAACATATATTTAAAAAAAATTGAAAAAACAAGAATACCCGTTAAAGCACACACCAGAGGATCTCAGAAATCAGCAGAAAAATCTAAACTTGATATTTAAAATAAAATTTAAAATAGGGAATTACCTCGATTGAGACGCCTCTACCTCCGATTAAAATTGGAAGTATTGGATCCAAAAATGGAGCAGTGATTGCAAGGTTGGAAGAGACCTTGAATGCTGGATCCACAGATAGAGGAAATGTTGAATTGGGAGGGTGAAGAATAAGCCATGTTGGTTTTCCTTCGAGACCTCTTCGAAGAACCAAACATGGTGTAGTGAGGGGTTGTTCGTGGACGCTCTGCATCGTACATGACTGACATGCAAGCCGCCACCAGCCACGTGCACAGGGAAGAGGTTATATGCAAACACAATTGATGGTTATATGAAACCGTAGCTAGAGGTGGTGGTTTTGGCCATAAAAACCGTCTCCCCATCAGACGATTTCACCTACCTTTTTCACACCTTTATCAGACCGATATTGACTAGGAAATCACATGTTGAAACCGTCTCCTCATGAGACAGTTTTGCTCTCATTTCGACACTTAGCACATGCCCATGGAAACCGTCCATTGGGAATGCAGTTTCTGAACTTGTCATTCCACCTTACGGGTTTGAAAACTTGATTAGACACTTCTCACCCTGATAAATCAATTTTAATACACTTCTTATAGTTTTACACTTGGGGTTTATTATATAATTACTATGTTTAATAATAGTATTTTAATTAAGTTTTATGTTGTTTAGTTAAATTGAAGTATTATGTATATATGTTTCAATTTTCATTTTTTGTATGTATCTTGAGTATCTTGCCTTGTTTTGCCCATAACTTGGGCTTTTGTGATCCAAATGGGCTAATCTTGGAGCCCATGGAAAGCTAAGACAGAGGGCTACATCATGATGATTAGATTTGGTTATTTTGCATCTAAAAAAAATAAAGAAATGAAGATTGAATCAATCAACCCTCATGTGTCCCACTAGCATTGATATAGTTCACCAAAATACACATATCTGGAGTTGTAGATGTTCAAATGACCTTATTCTTGTGCCAAATTCTCAACAAGACAGAGATCTATAACTTTCATGTTGAAGGTTTTGCAAAATTCGACCATCTAGAAGGTCATATTGGACACGCAAGGTGGAGAAGATAAAGAGGAGAATGAATTTCAACACCTACCATTATCTTCTTTTGAATTATTGTAATTTCAAGCCCACCAATGTTGAAAAAATGCATTAATAATCAGAAAATGAATGTATAGTATCATCATATCTTGCCTATAAATAGATGCTTGAAGTTATAAGGAAAATACACAAGAAATACATAAGAAATACATGCTTTAGTTTTCATTACATTTCTATATCTTTGCTTTAGTTTCTTAAGTTTTAGTTCTTTCTCTTGCTTTATTTCCTTGTTCTATATTCAATCCCTCAAGTTATGGTTTTCATTTCCCTTCCTCAATATCAAGTAAGTTAATTTTATTATTTGTTATTTACTTTTATAATCAAAGTTATAGTTAATTTAATATTAGCTTTCATTGTTAAAACTTATCATGGAAGCTTAATCTTTTAAAATCAACTCAAGGAATTTAATTTTTCTTTATATTAACTTTGAGTTCTTGCTCTTAATATTTTGATTGAAGATAATTACTTTTCTTTGTTTCTCAAATATTTATGATGGTAAATTATTTAAGTATATAATCGATTGGTATATAATTAAACAATCTATAATCTAAACTGATGTTGGTTGGTTAATCACTAATCAATTTGAGAACAAAGATTAAGTTACTAAATAAAAGATTTCTATTTAGTTTCTTAACTCAATCAAACTATGGTTTTAAAGTTATTTTAGTAATTAATAAGAATATATCGATTGATTATTCTTATTAGTTCATTAATTTGATTCTAGAAGATTTTTTAGAATATAATCATTTAGGGATTCCAAATGATTCAAGATTGAGAAATTAATTATATTTAATCATATTTGTGATCAATGATTAGTTAAGTAAAGATTTATTAATTCCTTGGGTTGGTTCTTTCTAAATTTGATTATTTTCACTCATAAATTTACTTTTTACACTATTATATAATTACTTAATTTTCCTTTCAATCTCAACACAAATCCCCCCTTTATTATAACTAAATTGAGTGTAACTAATTGAACTAAGGTCCTCGAGAGACGACTAAGGTTGTTCACCTTATACTATATTAATTTAACTTTTTATTTGACCCGACAATGACAGCGTGTCAAATTTGGCGCCGTTGCCGGGGACCTTTGGTCCTAATTATTTGCATTCAATTACCTAATATGTTTTACATTTTTTTTGTAGGTGTGTTGAAGATATTCAGGTTTGGTTGAATGTGAGCATATAAAAAGAAAATTGAAAAAAAAAATTCCACTTTATTATATTCTTATTAGTTCTCTAGTAATCTCATTTTCAACCATTGAAAAAAATATAAATATAAAAAAATCTTTAAATTTTTAAACATATGTTCTAAGCATTTCATAATTAAAATGATAACTTTTTCCTTTTATTACATAGTTGTAGTATTTTGTTACAATATATGTAGATGTATTATGTATGACTAGATCTAATCCTGAACCACTATATTCTTTTGATCCTGAAACAGATAGAACATTTCATCAATTAGTTAGATCTTCTAAGAAACTATTAAATAATAATAATAATAATAATAATAATAATAATAATAATAATAATAATAATAATAATATTCTAGCTAATAGCATAAGTAGTGAAACTAAACCTTCAACTTCTGAGTATTTGTATAACATGGCTGAAAAGACATTAAAAGAACTAGCTACACCAGATGTCACTAATCAAACATCATGCATCTTATATCCTGAGGAAGATGTTCCTTTTGTGCTTAAAACTGGTTTAGTTCATTTGTTACCAATGTTTCATGGTCGTGTAGGTGAAGATCCTCATAAACACTTAAAAGCATTTCATATCCTTTGCTCTACCATGAAACTTGAAGGGGTTTCAGAAGAACATGTAAAACTTAAAGCTTTTCCTTTCTCCCTAGCAGATATCGCTGAAGATTGGTTATTTTACCTTCCTCCTGGATCTATTACAAGTTGGGATGACCTAAAGAAAATGTTTCTTGAAAAATTTTTCCCCGCTTCAAGAACTTCCTCAATTAGAAAAGAAATATGTGGCATCCGGTAACATGACCGGGAAAATCTTTATGAATACTGGGAAAGATTTAAAAGATTGTGTGCTAGTTGTCCCTATCACCAAATTACTGACCAACTTCTCATACAATATTTCTATGAAGGTCTTAATCCAATAGATAGAACTTTAGTTGATGCAGCTAGTGGTGGTGCTTTGCAAAATAAAACTACAAATGCAGCAAAAACTTTAATTGAGAACCTGGCTGCTAATGCTCAACAACATGCCACCAAAAATAATTCTGTAGTAATTAGAGGAGTCCATGAAATTGAAACTACTAATGATGGAGATAAAAAATGGGAAAGCAAATTTGCTGAACTAGCAACACTTATGAAAAATATTATTGTGTCTCAAAAACAACAACCTGCAACCCCTGCTAAGGTATGCTCTATTTGTACTTCATTAGATCATTATACCGATTGTTGTCCTTCACTGCAGGAATCTAAAATTCCTGATGAAAATCCTCAAGTATGTGCTGCCAACTTATACAATAACAGACTGCCACAACAATAACATAATAATTATGATCTTTCTTCTAACAGATATAATCCTGGTTGGAGGAATCACCCTAATTTAAGATGGGGTAATTCCTCACTACAACCTCATGTACTTTTTCAGGGAAATACTGGACCAAGCAGACCATATCAACCTCCTCATGTACAACAACAAGCTACACAAATAGCTGTACCTTCCACTGAGAAATCAAATTTAGAGGAATTGATAAAGCAAATGTCAGTAGATAATCTGAACTTCCAAAAAGAACTGAGGCTACAATTCAGACTCTTGAAAATCAGATTGGTCAATTGGCTACATCTTTAAACTATTTGCAGTCTCAATGTTCAGATAAGTTGCCCCCTCAGACAATTGTCAATCCTAAAAATGTAAGTGCAATTACTTTAAGATCTGGTAAAGCTATCCATGGACCAGAAAAACAACAACAAACTAAAAATACTATTGTCATAGAAAAACATGCAGAAGAAGTTTTAGATAGTTCAAGTAATAATAGTAATGATATATCTCTCATAAATCCTCCTTTTGCAGCTGGTCCTGATAAGCAACATACCCCTCTTCCATTTCCACAAAGACAAAAATCTATACAAAATAAGAAAATGGATGAGGAGATCTTGGAAACATTTAGAAAAGTAGAGGTAAATATACCTTTGTTAGAAGCCATCAAGCAAATCCCAAGATATGCCAAATTCCTTAAAGAACCATGCACTAATAAAAGAAGACTAAAAGGCAATGAAAGGATTAATATAAGTAGAAATGTGTCTGCATTAATTGAAAAACCTTTGTCACATATACCAGAAAAATGTAAAGACCCTAGGACGTTTACCATTCCATGCATAATAGGCAATAACAAATTTGAAAATGTCATGCTAGACTTAGGTGCATCTATTAATGTTATGCCTATGACTGTATTTACTTCACTTTCCCTTGGACCTTTGTAAACTACAGGTGTGGTTATACAATTAGCAAATTGAAGCTCTGCACATCCTGCAGGAATTATTGAAGATGTCCTTGTTAAAGTTAATGATTTAATTTTTCCTGCAGATTTTTATGTTCTAGATATGGAAAGTGAGAATTCTACCAATAAAGCTCCAATAATTTTAGGAAGACCATTCTTAAAAACAGCTAGAACAAAGATAGATGTGCATGCAGGAACACTTTCTATGGAATTTGGAGATAGTGTGGTTAGATTCAACATTTTAGATGTTATGAAGCATCCTACTGAGGATCATTTTGTTTTTCAAATTGACTTAATAACTGATTTAGTTGAGGATAATATTATTAAGTTGTCTTATGATATTGATTTTCTTGTATTGTTTGATTTTTATGATTCATTTGTTTGTGATTCATGCATGGATTCTCATCAATGCAATGTGTGTGCTGAAATTGAGAAATATCTGCTTAATGATAATAATGATCCAAACTCCCTTAAAACAGAAAATATAGTTCTAGGTGTTGTTTCAAAAGAATCAAAGTGTGATAATTTGATTAAAGTAGTTACAAATACATCTGATTATGTTGAAGTACAAGTTGCTGAGACTAATTCAACCAAATTGATTCCTTCAATAATGCAGCCTCCTATGTTAGAGTTAAAACCTCTTCCAAAACATTTAAAGTATGCATATTTAGAGGAAGATAAGAATCTTCCAGTGATTATTTCTAACAAATTAAATGTTGATCAAGAAACAAGGTTGTTGCAGATTATTAGGAAGCATAAGAAAGCAATTGGTTGGACTTTGGCAAATATCCCAGGTATTAGCCCTTCCATGTGTATGCATAGAATTCTATTTGAGGAAGAAGTTAAACCAGTAAGGCAACCACAAAGAATACTTAATCCTCAAATCCTTGATGTAGTTAAAAAAGAGGTAACAAAATTATTACAAGCTGGTATCATTTACCCTATATCAGATAGCACTTGGGTCAGCCCTGTACAAGTGGTTCCCAAAAAGTCTGAAATCACAGTGGTTAAAAATGAAAATGATGAACTAATTCCTACCAGAATCCAAAATAGTTGGCGAGTATGCATTGATTACAGGAAACTTAACAAAGCAACCCGAAAGGATCATTTTCCTTTACCTTTCATTGATCAAATGTTGGAACGACTGGCGGGTAAGTCACATTATTACTTTTTAGATGGATTTTCAGGTTACTTCCAAATTTATATTGCACCAGAAGATCAAGAAAAAACAATATTTACATGTCCTTTTGGCACTTTTGCTTATAGGAGGATGCCTTTTGGCTTATGCAATGCCCCTGGTACCTTTCAACGATGCATGATTAGTATCTTTGCTGATTTTCTTGAAATTTACATGGAAGTTTTTATGGATGATTTCACAGTATATGGTTCATCATTTGATGCTTGCTTAAATAGTCTAGATAAAGTATTACATAGATGCATTGAAACTAACCTTGTTCTTAATTATGAGAAATTCCACTTCATGGTAGAAGAATGAATAGTTTTAGGCCATGTGATATCTAAAAAAGGCATAGAAGTAGATCCTGCAAAAATTAATGTAACTTCTCAATTACCTTATACTTCTTGTGTGCGAGATATTTGTTCTTTTCTTGGTCATGCAGGTTTCTATAGAAGGTTTATAAAAAACTTTAGTAAGATAGCCCTTCTGTTGTCTAACTTACTACAAAAAATATAGCATTTGACTTTAATGACAAATGTAAAGAGGCTTTTGATTGCTTAAAGAAAGCTTTAACTACCACTCCTATCATCCAGGCACTAGATTGGTCACTTCCATTTGAACTTATGTGCGATGCATCAAATTATGCATTAGGAGCTGTTCTTGCTCAAAGAGTAGGTAAAGTACAACATGTTATTTACTATGCCTCACGAACTTTGGATACTGCACAAATAAACTATACTACAACAGAAAAAGAACTACTTGCTATTGTGTTTGCACTTGATAAATTTAGATCTTATTTGCTCAGTTCAAAAGTAGTTGTATTTTCAGATCATGCAGCATTAAAGTTCCTTTTAAAGAAACCAGATGCAAAACTAAGATTGATTAGGTGGATGTTGTTGCTCCAAGAATTTGACATTGAAATTAGGGATAAAATTGGAGCAGAAAATTTGGTGGCTGATCACTTAAGCAGAATTGAAAAAGAACTTGACCCAATTTCCATTAGAGATGATTTCCCTGATGAACAACTTATGGGAATACATGATTCTACTCCATGGTTTGCTGATTTGGTAAACTACTTAATTGCTTCTGTTACTCCCATACATGCATCTAAACAATAAATAATAAAACTAAAAAGTGATTCTAAATACTATGTTTGGGATGATCCTTACTTATGGAAACTTTGTAGTGATCAAGTCATTAGAAGGTGTGTACCTGAACATGAATTTTATTCCATTCTTACATTTTGTCATACATATGCATGTGGTGGACATTTTGGACCTCAACGTACAGCAAGGAAAGTATTAGAATCTGGTTTGTATTGGCCAATAATTTTTCGTGACGCATATACATTTTGTAAATCTTGCGAACGATGTCAAAGAATGGGAAACATATCTCGTAGAAATGAGATGCCTTAACAACCCATGTTATTTTGTGAAATTTTTGATGTTTGGGGCATAGATTTCATGGGACCTTTTCCTGTATCTTTTGGTTTTGTTTATATACTACTTGCGGTCGATTATGTGTCTAAATGGGTTGAAGCTAAAGCTACTTGAACTAATGATTCTAAAGTTGTTGTAGATTTTGTTAGATCACATATATTTTGCAGGTTTGGTGTCCCTAAGGCCATCATTAGTGATCAAGGATCATATTTTTGCAACCATAAAATGGAGTCCCTTCTTAAAAAATATGGAGTTATGCATAAGGTTTCAACACCTTATCACCCCCAAACAAATGGACAAGCTGAAGTGTCCAATCGGGAATTAAAAATAATCCTTCAAAAAATAGTACAACCAAATAGGAAAGATTGGAGAAAAATGTTAGAAGATGCTCTTTGGGCTTATAGAACAGCTTATAAAACACCTATTGGAATGTCACCCTATAGGATTGTTTTTGGAAAATCATGCCACTTACCTGTAGAAATTGAGCACAAAGCTTATTGGGCAGTAAAACAATGTAACTTGGACTTAAATGAGGCCGATAAAGAAAGAAAACTCCAACTACAGGAACTAGAAGAAATTCGTTTGGAAGCTTATGAAAGTTCTAAAACCTATAAAGAAAAAGCCAAATCCTTTCATGACAAACAGGTCTTGAGAAAAAACTTTTTCATTGGACAAAACGTTTTATTGTACAATTCACATCTAAAGCTCATATCTGGTAAGCTTCGCTCTAAATGGGCAGGCCCATTTGAAATAACTAATATCTTTCCTTATGGTGTGATTGAAATTTCAGATAAAGCGACAAATAAGGTTTTCAAGGTAAATGGGCACCGACTTAAACCTTTCTTTCAAGGGTTCCAAGAGCATATAGATACGGAGGTTTATTTGTATGATGCCAAATATTTTGACTAATTTTTCCTAATAACAATATTTATAAAAAAATAAAAAATAAAAAAAATAAAAAAGGATATCAATTAATTACATCATCATTCTTTTTGGTGCTAACACTTGTCTTAATCATTATTACTATTATTGTTTTGGCATTATTATCATTTTTCTTACAGTAGTTAAAAGGTCATCGTCAGGCTCGTGACGTTAAACAAGCGCTTGATAGAAGGCAACCTATCACTTTTTCACCTTCTTCATCTCTACTATTCTCTATAACCTCGTTTTCTATTCTCTCTTTTCTAAACAACCACAACTTCAAAGTAATCTGACAATGGAACAAACCCTTGCAAAACTTAAGGAAAGATTCCCTACACTTCCACACAATGTGATTGTAAAAATTTACAAAGCTCGAGTTCAAAGGTTAAAACTACTCACATATTTTGGTATTCCAGAGGATGTCCATTGGCTTATTGAAGCAAAGGTACGTCTCTCTGGTGAATTACATAAGTCCTATATAAAATATTTGCCAGATATGGGACGTAGTTCTTATTCTAAAAAACGAAGAGCTAAGAGGATGGGAGTTTGCCATAAGTGTGCAAGATGGAATTGTGATACACGTTGTAGGAACCCTGAAATGGTATCTATAAATCGGGAGGACAAAATTAAATTTATAAAGGATGGACTGAGTAAAGAGAACTTGGATAACTTAATCCAAACTCTTGAGACGCATCCATGTGGAACAGTTCAAGGAGTCCTTCTGAAATTATATGATCTATTCATTCAACAAAAAGAAAACTATAGCCTTGGTATTTGGCGTTAAACGACCCTGTTTGCCAGTTTATAAGAAAACTGGATGGGTAGCAAAAACCTTGACTCATAGAAGGCGTTTAAGCCATTACTGGACGTAAAACCAGAGGAAGATGTGAGCCATAATCACAACTACTGTACATATTTACTGTTGTTTTCAATGTTTTACTTTTCTGAATTCACTTTAACTTTTAAAATTACCTATTTTTATTTTCTTCAATCATGTCTTTTCAAATTTCTTCATTACCGTCATTTATTTTTATATAATAATAATTATGTAAACTTTTTATCTTTCATCAATTATTTCATCTCAATTTTTATCTATATAAGGGAGCATAACTCTATATGGAAAACACAAAAAAAAGATGAAAAAAATCAAATCCATTTGCGTGTTTGGTAGATCCAACAATGGTAATTGTAAGGAGTACCTAATAGCAGCTACTAAGTTGGGAAAACTATTGGCTGCGAAAGAAATAAAGGTCTTGTATAGAGGAGGAGTACAGGGTTTGAGAGGCTCCATGGCACTATCTGCACTAGTTGAAGGAAGCAATGTCTCTAGTATCATCCTACATCATGTTGGTATTACACCAGCTATTGCTGTAGGAACTGAGGTAAAAGTTACAAGCATCCATCAATGAATGGCTCGTATGGTTATAGGTGCTGAAGCCTTTATCGCACTTCCTGGAGGTTTTGGTACTTTTGAGGAAATATTTTTCATTTTATCATGGTGTAGCATGAACCTTCATAAAAAGCCATTAGGATTATTAAATATTAATGGTTTTTATGACAGTTTGTTAATGTTTTTAGATAAAGCTGTGGAACAGGGCCTTATAACTCAAGATGATCGATCATTCATTCATGCTTCATCAAATGCAGATGAATTGATTGATATTTTACAGAGCTTTTTACCCCAACCTCAACCCCTCTTGAAGCAAGATAAGGATCATATACACAAGCGAAAGAATCCAGAACCAGACACCACCCTTCGGTTATAACTTCTTTCTCACCTTTATCTATATTTTAAAAAAAATAATTAAAAAAATTAAAAATTGAAAAAAAAAGAAAAAAAGATAGGCTGTGGAAATCATAAAAGACACTGAGGACAATGTCTTGAATAAGTGTGGGGGGGTCTGAGTTATATATATATATATTCTATTATTTTTTTTGTGAGGGATAGACAGAGTAAAGATTAATTTGGGAAAGTTGCATCTAAAATCATAAAGATGCATCTTTGAGAACCAAAGTCTTGAGACGTATCCTTCACTATATAGTTTCAGTATCACTTTTGTTTAATTTTTTTGTTTTAAAATAAATTTTTTTGTCATGACTACTTTTATTAGGACGGGTTGAGTAAAGAGTCCAAACTCTTGAGACGCATCCTCACAACAAAGCTCACTCAGATAACTACAATCGTTTCACCTTTCTTATCAAAACCATTTTTCATTAAAAATAAAAAATAAAAAATAAAAACACATACACACACAACCACTATCTTTGCTTTAGTGTCGGGTATTATTTGCCTTTACCTTTACCATGATCATTTCCATCCGACATCAACCATTCTGCAACCATAAACATTATCTTCATCAGCCTCCAGCCGCCACACTTTGCCTTCATCCTTTTCTTTCAGATCGAAGCCACACCTCACCACTCGTCAATCATCAGGTTCTTTATTTTCTCTTAATGGATGATATAGTGGAGTCTTTCTATAGGCATACGAATGAATTAAGATGTATGTTATTGGTCTTGATGCTACTCATGGTTGTGTTGATGATATTTTTCTTTTGGGTTCTAACACAAGTCCAATGAAACTAGGTTATATGACACAATCAAATTGTTCACTTATACTAATCATTTCATATGCAATTGAACTGACCAATTTGTTGTAGGTATCTTCGTTACTAAGCGCCCTTGAAAAAAAAGTACAGAGCAAGAAGCATAAGGAACAAGATCCTGATACCAATATTTGGTTATGATTTATTTTTCCTT
Organism: Clitoria ternatea; assembly: GCA_037962975.1. NCBI lineage: Eukaryota > Viridiplantae > Streptophyta > Magnoliopsida > Fabales > Fabaceae > Clitoria > Clitoria ternatea. The sequence goes on along the minus strand of CM075670.1, from coordinate 16,620,650 downwards.
CTTTTTTTCTTGTTCACAAAAAAAATCATTATTTCCAAGTTTTTCATTTTAAATTCTACATGCTTTTCACTGATTTTTTTAATTTGTCTGAGTAATGAGTAATTACATCACCATTGTCCAATATTTTATGACATGTTTTGAATAATTTTCTTGCATATTAATTTAATAAGTTGTTTGTGAAGATCAAATTGTATATGAATTGTGATAGATTGACCACCCTCGGTAAGATTTTGAGCTTAATTGGATGGACCAGATTATGCTATCTTTCTTTTGTTTTTGATTGACCCTTATTTGTTAGTATTCTAGAACTTGACTTGTTTCTTTTTGATGTATTATGTTCCATATGCATGCTTTGATATGATTAAGGCCATTTTTGTTTTAACGAAACACTAGCCATATGCCTTACCTTACATATTTTCCATTGTTACCACGTTGAGCCTATATCCATTTCTTGATTCAGCCACATAATTAGCCAATAGCCCAAAAAAAATGACCACCTTTGCTTAGGAATTGATTAGGAGTTTTGGAATTACTATGAATAAAGATTCTTAATGATTGTAAAAATGTACCCAAGATATATATGTTGTTGTTTCATTGTTCAAAAAGAAAGTAAAAAAATAATTAAAAAAGAAAAAAAGAAAAAGAAGAAAAAGAAGAAGTGGTGAATATATGTATAAAAATAATCAGGAGGATTTATTCTCATGTTTTATCCTCCATTATGTTTCATTTTGCTAAGTCTTGAGTTTCAAAATTAACTTCCACAATCACTGAATCACTTACTCCATTGCTCTTTTTCAACCTTAAGTTTAGCCATACTATTTCATTTTATCCACACTATATCACCTTGGCCCCATTACAACCTTAATAAAGTCCTTTTGATCTCTGCATGCATATGTGTTCAAATATGAAAATTAGAAATTTATCAAGTGCTAATTTATTTGGGTGATTTCTGAGAGTATACACAAACCCAAACAATTGAGATATAGAGAGCATGAAGAGAACATCTATCACATTTTCATCCACTCTTTGATTTGATCACTCAATTTGTGTAACTAGTATGTAATGCTTCTTATTCACACTTATCATGACTTCTTGATATAAGGGATGATGTGTATTATTTATTATTTTAGACTTCAAAAAAAAAAGAGTCAAAAATCATTAAAAAAAACTTTTTTTTCTGTTGTTTCTCATTTTAGTTTTTGGTTTGGTTTTGCCCTGGAGTGCAAAAGCTTAAGTGTGGGGGAATTTGATAAATCAATTTTAATACACTTCTTATAGTTTTACACTTGGGGTTTATTATATAATTACTATGTTTAATAATAGTATTTTCATTAAGTTTTATGTTGTTTAGTTAAATTGAAGTATTATGTATATATGTTTCAATTTTCGTTTTTTGTATGTATCTTGAGTATCTTGCCTTATTTTGCCCATAACTTGGGCTTTTGTGATCCAAATGGGCTAATCTTTGAGCCCATGGAAAGATAAGACAGAGGGCTACATTATGATAATCAGATTTGGTTATTTTACATCTAAAAAAATAAAGAAATGGAGCTTGAATCAATCAGCCCTCATGTGTCCCACCAGCATTGACATAGTTCACCAAAATACACATATCTGGAGCTGTAGATGTCCAAATGACCTCATTCTTATGCCAAATTCTCAATAAGACAGAGATATACAACTTTCATGTTGAAGGTTTTACAAAATTTGGCCATCTAGAAGGTCATATTGGACACGCAAGGTGGAGAAGATAAAGAGGAGAATGAATTTTAACACCTACCATTATCTTCTTTTGAATTATTGTAATTTCAAGCCCACCAATGTTGAAAAAATACATTAATAATCAGAAAATGAATGTATAGTATCATCATATCTTGCCTATAAATAGATGCTTGAAGTTGTAAGGAAGATACACAAGAAATACATAAGAAATACATGCTTTAGTTTTCATTACATTTCTATATCTTTGCTTTAGTTTCTTAAGTTTTAGTTCTTTCTCTTGCTTTATTTCCTTGTTCTATATTCAATCCCTCAAGTTATGGTTTTCATTTCCCTTCCTCAATATCAAGTAAGTTAATTTTATTATTTGTTATTTACTTTTATAATCAAAGTTATAGTTAATTTAATATTAGCTTTCATTGTTAAAACTTATCATGGAAGCTTAATCTTTTAAAATCAACTCAAGGAATTTAATTTTTCTTTATATTAACTTTGAGTTCTTGATCTTAATATTTTGATTGAAGATAATTACTTTTCTTTGTTTCTCAAATATTTATGATGGTAGATTATTTAAGTATATAACCGATTGTTATATAATTAAACAATCTATAATCTAAACTGATGTTGGTTGGTTAATCAATAATCAATTTGAGAACAAAGATTAATTCACTAAATAAAAGATTTCTATTTAGTTTCTTAACTCAATCAAACTATGGTTTTAAAGTTATTTTAGTAATTAATAAGAATATATCGATTGATTATTCTTATTAGTTCATTAATTTGATTCTAGAAGATTTTCTAGAATATAATCATTTAGGGATTCCAAATGATTCAAGATTGAGAAATTAATTATATTTAATCATATTTGTGATCAATGATTAGTTAAGTAAAGATTTATTAATTCCTTGGGTTGGTTCTTTCTAAATTTGATTATTTTCACTCATAAATTTACTTTTTACACTATTATATAATTACTTAATTTTCTTTTCAATCTCAACACAAATCCCTCCTTTATTATACCTAAATTGAGTGTAACTAATTGAACTAAGTTCCTCGAGAGACGACTAAGGTTGTTCACCTTATACTATATTAATTTAACTTTTTATTTGACCCGACAACGACAGCGTGTCACACCCAGACACCTTAATTTTTTTTGTTCAACCCCAATCCTCTAAAAATTTTAAAATACTACCCTACATTGGTCAAACACCTTCATTTCGTAACGAGTCAACCTGTATAAGTTCATATTTTAAATTGGTCAATTTTTTAGGATTGTGTAGTTATCTAGCATATATTTTTTTATTTTTTTACTTTTTTAAATTCTTTTAATTTAAAATTAGTCCAAAACACATTTTTTTTATGAAACTCAAGTTACATATTATTTAAAACATTTAATCACCTAAAATCGGGAAACTTCACAACTAATTTTCAACAAATTAGCAACCAATAAAATTTAAATATCAATGATATAACATTATCTTAAATTAGAAGTTCTTCCTTTTTTGTGAAAGTGAAATAATAAGAAGAAAAAATAGAGTTTATTTAAAATAAAATAACAAATTTAAATATATATTGACTCGCGGGTTGGCCTGCGAGCCCATGGATTAAACCCATTTAGCCCGCGAGCCCATATTTTAAAGGGTCCTCTTTTTTCAACCCACAACCGGTGTAAGAATAAGTTAAACAGGTCAGTCCGTAGGTCTGGATCTGTATACCCATTTATATATATATTATATATATATAATATTTTATATTGGTCAAATCGAATAAAATTATTGCTGGAAATAAAATTTGTTACAAAGATTTAACTGTATTTCATTTCTTGAGACTACCACAAGTTAGATTAGAATTTATAACAATTTTTATCAACTGATCTATTCATTTGGCGATAAAATTCTTGTTGTGTGTTACATTATATCCCATTTCCCCCTTTAACATAAGAAATATATAATCAAACTAAAAGAGAAGCAATAAAAATAATTACCGTAATTTTTAGTGCTTAGGTGGAATAAGGAAGTTACAGAAATCTTCTTATTTGTTGGGTATTAAACAAGGGGATCCTTTATCTCCTTATTTACTTATTATGTGTATGGAGAAGTTTGCTCTAGTGACTGAAAAGAATATGGGGGAAAGGAAGTGGCTGCCTATTTTAGTGTCTAAGGGTGGCCCTAAAATTTCTCATTTGTTTTTTACAAATGATTATTTGCTTATGACTCAAGCGAAGAGCTCCCAAGTTTACGAAGCTTTGGGATTTGCTACCAACTTAGATAAATTTCACCTTCTAGCTTTGAGGAATGTTAGTAAGAAAGACCAGCTTAGAAGCATTGTAGGCATTCACTATACTTTAATAATGAGAATTATTTGGGGCTTTCGTTTTTTCAAGGGGAAAGAGGAGTCATTTGGATGGTGTTATTCATAAACTACAATCAAGGTTGACCGTGTGGAAGTGCTTTTTGCTCAACAAAACTAAGACGTGTTACTTTTACCAACTCAATTTTAACGTCTATTCCATTGTGCGACATGCGGCTTGCATGGCTTCCTAGTGGAGTGTGACAACATATTGATTGTATTACTATATAGAAGCTTTATTTAGGGTAAAGAAAACTCTTATTCTAAACCTTTGCGCCTTGTTTGTTGGGAGAAAGTTACTTTCCCTAGAAGGATGAGTGGTCTAGGTGTGCTTCAGGCTAGAATGCAGAATGTAGCTTTTTTGGGTAAGTTGGTTTGGCCACTTGCTACTACCCTAGATAAGTTTTGGGTGGCTGTCATGAGGTCTAAATATCTTGGAAATACTTATTTCTTGGATGCACTTTACAACCCGGGTAGCTCTTATGTATGGAAGTCCTTATGTTTTACTAAGGATGGGTTGTAACTTTTAGAGTGCGGTTGGGGAAAGGGGATGTGTCGTTTTGATATGCTCACTGAGTCAAGGGTGGTCCTTTTTGCTCTTAGGTATCTTATATATATCAATTACCAAGATATGGATAAGAGGGTGAGTGATATCTTGAACCAAATATCGCATTAGAACCTTTTGGCTACTATTGTTCCTACAGGCTTGAAGACCTGTGCCTCAATTGTGTTTATTAATGAGTTTGGTGGGACTAAAGATGTGTTTGTTTGGGATTCTTAGTTGAATTGGTATTATTCAACTAGGATTGAGTACTTATGGTTGTTGGGAAAGCCTATAGCTGTCATTTGAGTGTTGATTAGGTTTGGCACCTTAATATTCCATAAAATGTTTGTTTTTTCATGTGGTAGGTAATTTCCCAAGTCGTTCCTACCAATTTCTTTCAAGTCCAATACCATCCAGTGAGTGAGGCTTTATGCCAGGATGCTTCTCCTGGAGATGGCCAAGATTGGAGGGGCTTTCAAAAATTCTAATGGTGATTGGTTGAGTGGGTTTTCTCAAAGTATTGGGATTACTTCTAGTCTCAAAGTGGAGTTGCTTGCTAATGAACCAATTTTAATATATTTATTATAGTTTTACACTTAGGATTTATTATATATTTAACATGTATAATGATAATTTTTTAATTGAGTTTTATGTTATTTAGTGAATTGGTTTGAGCTGGGGTATGGTATCTGACATGCGGACCAGCCCTCAAATTATGTTGTATTGTTTGTATTACATCGATCCAGTAGGGATCTGGTATTGTACCTTCTATTCTAGTGGGAAGATAGAAGTGTTGGAGTACTTGTTGAGAAATTTCACCAGTCCTACGTGTTGTGGGGCAAAGAAGGGTGTCACCTGCAAAGACACTTCGACGCTTGAGTCAGTGGAATAATCAGAGTAGTGAAAACCAGAGCTTGGGCGTAAGTTATGATAAAAGAATGTTCTACCTTTCCCTTGTTGATTCATGGATATTTATATTAGAGAGTAATGGAAGGGTCATTTTTCCCTTGGGAACATTCCGTATATAATGTTAATAAAATTAGATTTTTGTATAAAAGCTGACACATGATGTGGGCGCCCCTAACAGCTGTACATTTCTTTTTGTCATTTTACAGGTTACTTTTTGGTATGCGGTTATATAAATTAGCCCTGATCTACCAATATTGAGAAAATGACTTGTACGGGTGTTAGATCGTGGGTCTCATACGCGATACTGGTGTTGAATCACATCTTCAAGCGAAGGTCATCCATGGCGTTTATAGGTGTAAATGACTATCTGGTCCATAGGCCGGTATGGAGATCAGATCATTTAGTTTGGGTAAACACATCCTTTGGTCCTCTATTTTGCATAAAAGTGTTATCCCGGTCCCTTAGTTTTTTTGTGTTCAAGTTAGTTCCGTATGTGGTTTAAAATGTTTCAATGTGGTCCTTCTGTCAATTACATGTTAACGCAGTTTGAACTGTGCTATCAAATAGGGACATCACTATACACGTGTCAATTAATGTTTCGTTGTTGCATTAAACACTAAAACGACAAAGCTTTGACAATTGAAAGGGAAAATAGAAAAATGTGGATGTTCCTCTTCCTTCTTCATTCATCTTCCTTCTTCGTTCATCTTCCTTCATACCTGTAACATCCCATTTTCCACTCAAATAGAAAATAGATATTAATATCTCTTTAATGAGAAAACACTTATTATTAGTTAGTTGATTATTAACTAATTAATATTTTTATGAAATTTTGGTACTTATATTTAATTATTTTGTTATAGTAATAATAATAATAATAATAATAATAATAATAATAATAATAATAATAATATATGTATTTTGAATGAGGCTTTTAGAATGACTTAGTTAGCATTCATTGATTAAGAAAATTATATTAAAAATTTTGAATATCTTTATTATTCATAACTTTCATTTTATGTTTTTATATTTATGTTTTTACATATTTATGATTTAACACTTATTAGAATTTTAAAATAAAATTTTGAAGGAATTAGACTATGGTTCTTTAGAACTTTTTAATCTACGTATTATTTATGATTTTCTGGAATTTTTTGAAAATTTGAAAAAGATGTATATTTTAAATTATTTTATATTTATATAAAGTACTTAAAATAAAAAATATTTAAAAGAAATTGAAGTTAAATTATAAGAAAATTTTCTAAGATCCATTTCAAGTAGACTTATCTAAAAATGACCGGTTTGAGTAAGATCTTGATTTTTTCCAATCGTAAGAAAATCAGAAACGTACCAATAAATTTTTATTAATAGAAAATTTTAGATTTTTAAAATTTAAACTTTATATTACTTATTATAAAATTAGTAAGGTCTGATATAATATCGCTAAATTTCGAAAAGGACTAATTTTGAATATTTAAAATATACCGAGTGAATGGTTACTATTTGGCTTAATAATTCAGCCGATATTTACTATGCAAAACACTGTGCATGTATGAAAATTTCAAACTTACACAGTAACCAGAAATGAAAATTTCAGAAATTGCACAATACTTTTATATTAAAATATTCAAATGCACAGTAGAAATCCTGCCTATAAATACTGAGGTTCTGAACGAAGAAATTCACAATTTCAGATTAAATTTTCTTAATATAGTAGTGCTAGAGAAATAGTGGTGGGAGTAAGAGAGAGGAATAATTTTTTTAGAAGGAGGTTCTGTCAAGATTATAAGGTAAGAATAACTCTCTTTTATATTTTTTAGGTTTATCTTCATATCGTTTTAGAAATCTATTATTATACTGGATATAATATTATTTTAAGTTACTATTCTAAATAGTAAATTACTATATCAATAGTAAATCACTATTACGAATAACAAATTACTATTCAAATAGTAAATCACTATTTTACTATTCATATTTTACTATTCACCATTACTAGTCATGTTTTACTATTTACTGTTACTATTCATGTTTTACTATTTATCATTACCATTCACGTTTTACTATTTACTGTTACTATTCATGGTAACTGTGAACACCTATTTTGACCCGGCCAGTCTCTAAGAGCACCGGTAGTAATTAAACGAACGCAACATTGTCCTTAACACCGTCTGATGTCAAAATGAAGTGAAACATCGTCAGACACCGGCTTGGGAAGGAGACAATGTCCGATGTACAAAACAAGTGGAACACCGGTCCGGGACAGAGAGATACCGATGTGGCCAATAGAAGGGACACCGTCTAGACTCCATTCAAAGACCGGTGTCCATTATTACCCAAGGTGGGAAGTGTTTTCATAAACCTAACACCGGACCCACGTGACACCGTTTGAAGAGTCCGGTTGCCCATGCTGTGACTTGGAATCGCACCACCCAAGTCGATCCTCAAATCCTAGGAGTGGCAGACAGTGAATAAAAAATCAAACAATAAAAAAAACTTACCACCAGCCACTATCCCCCATAATTGTTAGTGGCCAGGCTGTCACCACTACACGTATGGGTGAGTGGAAGCTTGAGGTGTCCAGGCACTCAGTCTCCAGTGTGGCTCTATAAATGCCCCAGCTAAAGAGGCACAAGGGTCTGCGATTCTAAACCCCTGAATCCTAAGAAATTGGTCCAATGTTCGAAGCTCCAAGTCCTTCAGATAATTACTCCGACTCTTGGATTTTTCTTGAGAAAAAGCAATGACCCCGAGGTTCTGAATCCAATCACCAGGGTATCGGTCTTTATCCTGGAATAAGAATCTCCCCTATTGCCTCGACTCCATCCAAAACTTCACTAAAACTCCTTATTTCAATCCCACACCGTTTCCCCACTGCAATCTGATTCTCCATTAAACCATATACCGTTTCTCCTCTAAGCTCCTCACTGGCTCTCGTAATCATTCAATCCTCATTTCGGCTGTAGTTGTTCTAGCCTACATCGACTTGTACTCAAGGACTGACTCCTTTTCAATATTTCCACACCGGTTTATACTCAAGAACCGGCTCCTGTTCAGCATCCCCACACCGGTTACCATTCTCTCCATTTTTATCTCTTTTAGGTCATTTTATTAGTTAGTTTTACATTATCTGCTCTTGTGGCAAGTCCGTTATTTCTTGTTTAATTTACTCCCTTGGTTAAATTTATTCCGTTGTTAAAATTCACTTTTATCCTGTTTCCCAATAATAATAAAAAAATCAGGATTTTTCTCGTGTTTATTTTGATCGATGTAAAAGTTGTTTTAGCTAGTGTCGTACGGAAGTACTTTTGCCTACACTATTCCTGAAGTCCATACACGGGCGGAGAACTCCGCCTTGTATGTTCTTTTTCCATGAATTTCACCCATCACTAAGTCACTAACTCTATCTACAACACCCCTCATCAAGAACTACGTAACCCTGATTTCTCGAAAACTCAAGAATATGTAGGAGCGGGACTTAGCTCCTGTCGGGCCCACTTCTTTTCCTTTCTCGTTACTCTTTGAAAATTAATTCCATCATTGTCACTTGTTTTGGAAGCCAATTTAGACGCGACATCTTGCTGACTTTTCTTCCATTTTTGCTTGGTCGCTATCATTTTTCTTCAAAGATCGGGATAATTTGGACGAGACGTCCTGTTTATCCCCTTCGACTTTCAATCCGAACCTGGATGAGAGAATGATTAATTTGGACGAAACGTCCTGTTAGCATTATTTCTCCTACATACTTCCATACCAAGAGGCTAGGGTTAATTTGGACATGACGTCCTGTTAACCCCTCCTTTTTCCTTCTCGATTTGATGTCTTGACGAAAGGATGACTAATTTAGATGAAACGTCTTGTTAGTTTCCTTTCCTCTTTTTTTTTGTTTTCCCCCACTAAAGCTAGATTTAATTTGGACGAAAAGTCCTGTTGATCTTACTCCGAGTCATTCTTTTATTTCGCCTGCCTCCTTCGTTTTCAAGGAAATAAGAAATAGAAACAATTATAAGGCTATTCATGATGCGCATTTTCAACTTTGGTATTGTTTTTAACAGGCGATGTGGGGTGCTAATACCTTCCCCACTCATAACCGACTCCCGAACTTGAATCTCACTTTTTTTAACCAGTGCTTTGTTAAAGTTTTTTTCTAATGTTTTTCCTCTGGATAAATACGTTTGTGGCGACTCCCTGCTCTGATTGATAACGTATTTCGAGGGTCGGCCGCGCCACCGCGATCCCGGTCACGACAGATGGTGACTCCACTGGGGAAAAATCTTGAAAGTCAGGCCATTTAGGTTGAAAGGGCATGTTTTTCTTATGTAGCCTTTAGCTTGTTTTAATTTCTTCTTTTATTTTATTTTGTTTTGTTAATGATGTATATGCTTGCTCTGGATTTCAATCTTTGTTTTGTCGTTTATGTACTGTTGATATTTTTGCATGATTATTGAACCCTAGGATAGGTGACTCTCTGTTATTTTTCTTATAATCGTTGAACCGTAGGGTAGACGACTTTGTTGTTGTTGTCTTGTGTTTGTTCACTGTGCAGGATGGGGTAAGGTACATATATTGAATGCCCTTTCACACACTACACTCACATTTTGCACACACTTATGAGTGGCGCCCTATACCCGGGCCCCAAATGAAACTCAAGTTAGGAGGGGTTGGTAGCGGTGTTATTTGGGATGTACTTCCCATCCGGCAATCGTAAGAACCCTAAGTAGAGTTTGACCTTTCATGATGTACACACCTAGTGGATTCCCTACTGTTGTGATCACATCATGATTAGGATCTTGGCTCTAATGACCTTTTAGAAGTCTAAAGCAAACCACCCGATATGAGGAGTCACTCTTAGGCAAGCCGTAGGGCCTAGAAAAGACTTTCAGAAAAACCCGACTTAGGCCACGAAAGGGCAGACTCTACTTTACCTTATGTCATTCTCGCTTTCCCTTTTAATCCAAATGAATGAATTGCCTACCCGTCGAAGGATCGCTTTATTTTGAAATGATGGCTCATTTTTTTAATTTTTTTTAAAACACTCAGTAATCTTCGGGCGGGTGGGTAATTCCCTTTTCATCGTGTACTTCCAAGTCCTGAGTCATAGATTCTCCTAGTTGTCAAAAAGAAAATAAAAAAAATAATTTTGTTTCCCTCTAACTGGGGCATCGATGACGATTAGAAAACCTATGACCCTTTAGACTTGGACTCGCACGAGTTTTGGTAATCGCTGTTTCCCTAAGTAAAAATTGCTTTGCATTAAATCGATAGGGAAATGTCGATTTCAAAACATGACAATGACTGATTTCTCTTCTTTATCTTGGTATTGGTAGGGAACTATTCGGAACTTAGCAGTATCTCTGAGCAAGTATGGAAATTAACATGGGACATGACAATTGTGGTACAGATGTGACAGAATTGAGAAAGATATTACATCTTAAGGCCAAGAAGATTGATACTGGTAGTCTACAAGCAATGGGGAAAAGATTAAACCTGACTCAAAAGATGGCTTTTACCCGAAAATATGGAAGGGTTCTAAAACTCTTGGAGGTGGAAGTATAAACTGAAGCAATCACAGCCTTGGCGCAATTCTATGATCCACCCCTCTGTTGTTTCATATTTAGAGACTTTCAGTTTGCCCCGTCCATAGAAGAATCTGAACAGATACTGGGGATGCCTTTGGAGGAGCAGATTCCCTACCGCCATCTTGATCATCATGCAACTATCGCTTCGGTCGCCCGTGTTTTGAGAATTCATCCTGAGCCATTGAGGAATGTGCAGATGAATGGAAATCAAATTCCTGGGTTCACTCGAGAATTTCTTGAGAAACACATGCAGATCCTGGCAGATAAAGAAGAATGAGAGGCCTTCATGGACACCTTAGCCCTTACTATCTACGGGGTTGTCTTGTTCCCTAATTTAGACAACTACGTGGACTATGATGCCATTGCAGTCTTCCTGGCTCGCAAACATAGGCTTTAGAATCCTGTCACGGTTGTATTGGCCAATGTGTACTGCACAATGGATTTTTGCCAGACGCAAGGGGGAAAAGGATCATTTGTTGCTTACCCATTTTGTACATGTGCCTTACATCTCACGTCTTCCATCAAATATGCAAAGCCGAGTGTCCGGTTTCTGATCTAAAATTGTGTCAGTTAGCAAAGAAGAATGGGCGTGAATGGGTTAATCATCTTATGGGTCTTACAACTGAGGAGGTCAGATGGTATCCTCAATGGCTAGAGGTCAATTCAATCATTTATCATTGTGGAAGCTATCCTAATGTTCCCCTTATTGGCACAATGAGGTGCATCAACTATAATCCTACCATAGCCAAGCGACAGTTGGCCTATCCTTTGCTTGGGCCACCAAATGCAAAGCTGCTCACTCCTTTCGTTTTATATTATGCGAAAGGAAACAATACATCTGCCATTCGGGACATAGCCAATGCGTGGAAGAAAGTCCACAAGTTAGGAAAGGAATTAGGGGCATGAAGCCACGCTGTAGGGGCAGAATACCATGAATGGGTCTTGAACAGGGTTTCCATTATAAAATTACCGTTCAGGAGTCCCTCATACCAGTCTACAAACATTCTCGCTCCTCCACTCATCATAGAGGACAAAGCCACCCAGGCTTTAAAGGCTCAAATAGAGGAGTTGACGGCTAAGAATCAAAAGCTAGAAGAAGACCTTTTGAGATGTCAACAAGAATGTGCTCTTCAGAAGAAAGAAATCCTAGAAGGAAGACAGGCTATGGATGAGATGCGAAAAAAATGAAAGATTGAAGAAAACTACAGGGCGAAGCAAGACCAGTGCCTTCATGCGGCCAATTCTCAACTGAAAATGAAGGGCCAACAAAGTGACATCATTCTGGCCGAAAAGAAGTTTTTAAAAGACTTGCTGCTGCAATCCAAAGAAAGAGAAAAAAATAGACTTTGGTACAAAAAGAGCTGCTACAATCCTAGGTCCACAAATTAGAGCAACAGCTTGATGAAGTAATGAGAGCCTGTGAACAGGAGATGAATGATGAATGACGAAATGCCTTTGATGTTGAGCAACGTTGCCAGAAGGCCACACGTCTTTTAGAAGTTGAACTGGCTCGGCAAGACGAAGTTATTCATTCATGGATGAATCACTTCGCCAACCTGGCATACTTAGCTAACAGAGTCCTGGAGTATCTTCCATCAATGAAAAAGCAGGCCGAAAGGATGGTTAATCCTCTCTCTACCCGAAAAGAGATTTCGTTATTTTTGAATTATTGTTAAGAAAGAATTTGTAAAATGAGGGCTATGATCGCCCAAGCCAGGAACGACTGAAGTGTTGTAATTCAAACCTTTCTAGCAACATTGTATCTTCTTGGAAGTATGGAATAATGAACTATTTTGCCTTTACAATTGTCTCATGTTAATTTCCGCCTTACTGCTTTACCTAGTACTTTTGAAAGCGACGTTCTGAGGAATGGTCAGAGGATACGCGCTGAATTCGGAATTGCATCCTGTGCATATCTTTCTATCTTTGTTTTATCGTTTCCCTTAACTTTTTTATTTTTCTAACAAATCTATATGTTCCTTTAGACATTATGGGTAAGCACCCCTACGGGACTAAGCTCAGAAAGAAACTCATGGCTGAAATAGAACAGGAGAATGAGAGTTTAAGAGCCGAACTCAGTCAGTTGAAGGAACAAATGGTCGAGATGGCCTAGCTTCTAGAGAAGAGGGTCAGGGAAGGGGGTTCTTCTGCGTGAGTTGAAGACGCTAGGCAACAGCCACCTACCCCACGACACCCTCCGGGTCCGTCTGGAGAACCGAATCCTCACCCGACAGCACCTCCCCTTTCGGTTCGTATAAGGCGACCAAACCCTGCTGACATTCAGCAACATACCTTTGTGGATGCGAAGGGTAATGCTATACCTTTTCTGTTACATGGCTTGCCACTAGGGTATTTTCCCCCACTCCAAGAAGAGCCTAACTACCAAGGGCCGATTCCTCACACCGCTCAACCAAACATTCCGCTCATTCAGGAATTTTAAATAGCTCAAGTCCAAATGCAAGCTACCCAAACACAATCTGCCCAACCTATCTACATAACCCAAGTTACTACCAGACCTCACACTACCTTGTTAAACACCGACCTGACACACGTCCACCAGCCATTCGGGTATACAAGTCATCACGTCACCACTGGTCCAAGTACTGCTGCCGCTACCCAAGAAGGAAGGATAGAAATCTTGGAAAAAAGGTAAAGAGCCATGGAAGGAATGGAAGGATTCGGGATGGGAAGTGCTGCAGAACTCTGCTTAATTCTCGATGTCGTTATCCCCCCAAGTTCAAAGCCGCTGGAATTCGATAAATACGTGGGGTTAACCTGCCCAAAGAATCATCTTACCATGTATTGTCGGAAGATGGCATCACATGCTTCCAACGATCCTTTGTTGATCCATTGCTTCCAAGACAGCCTGTCTGGAGCGGCCCTCACTTGGTATAACCATCTTGAGCGGTCTCGTATATTCTGCTGGAAAGATCTGGCAGATGCTTTCATGCAACAGTACAAGTACAATCTAGACATGACACCTGATAGAGTACAATTGCAAAATATGACAAAGAAAGATAACGAGACTTTCAAAGAGTATGCCCAACGTTGGCGTGAAGTGGCGGCACAAGTTGACCCTCCCTTGTCTGAAAAAGAAGTGGTTTCTATGTTTTTTGACACGCTACAGTCGCCTTTTTACGATAGGATTATTGGGAGAGTTTCGTCTCATTTCTTCGATATTGTCACCATTGAAGAAAGAATAGAGAATGGACTACGAATCGGGAAGATCGCCCGAGGCCCATCTTGGGCAGAGATGGTAAGGAAACCAGCACTCGGAGAAGGTAGGAGAAGAGATGGAGAGACCAACTCGATCTCTTATAACCAGAAAAGAAACCAGTCAGGGCCGCCTACCCCCATCACCTTTCCACCAGTCTATCCTAACGCACCACACCCCTATGTAGCTGCGGTTCAGAATCCAAATCCACCCCACTTCCGACCACCTGTTATACGACCACCAACCCTGCCACAAGCCCTATACCACTCACCTCAAGCGCCGTACCAACCGCCGTACATAAACCAACCGCCAAACCCAAACCCAAGGAGGCAAAATAATGACCGCACCCAGATTCAATTTGATCCCATCCCCATGACCTATACTGAGCTTCTCCCTCATCTTATCAAAAATACATTGGTGGTTCCCTGTCCCTTGAGACCACTTCAGCCACCTTACCCAAGAGGATATGACCCGAACGCAAGGTGCGATTACCATGTTGGCGCACTGGGGCATTCTACAGAAAATTGCCTGGCTTTGAAGTTCAAGGTAAGGGATCTGATCAGAGCCAATTGGATAAGTTTTCAGGAGGGGAGCCCAAGTGTGACAATAAACCCTTTGCCCAACCATGAAGGGTCAGGGGTTAATGCTGTTGGGGAAGAAGAAGAATGTATTTTGAGGGTCGAAGACATTAAAATGCCTTTGGAAGTGATTCACTCCCTCCTACATGAAAAGGGACTGATAAAAGGGTCATGGGATGAAAAGTATAATGATGAACAATCTATGGGGTGACGAGGCTTCCAAAGAGCCCTCCAAGAGCTCATAGACAGCCGCACCGTGGAGATTTGTAGACGTCATGGAGGCAAAGTAAACATGGTACAAGAACAGGCCAGGGTCCAGGCTCCAAAGACCCTGGTCATATTCTACAACAAAAACACACTGGCAGCCCCGACTCCTGCCAAAACTATCATCTCACTGCAAGCACCTACTCCGTTCCCTTTCAAGGATTCTCATGCTGTGCTATGGAAATACGGTGCGGATGTGGTTTTCACCAACCCCGTGGCAGTTAACCTTGTGCCATCCTCTTCTGTTACAAATATTACCGGGATTGGCGGAATGACTTGGAGTGGGAGGGTATATACACTTCCAGAATCAAAACACGATAAAACTACGGGAGATATCAAAGCTGGGAAGGAAGGAACCACAGGTGAAACAAGAAAGGCTGTGACTGAGGAAGAAGCCCAGGAATTTTTAAAGTTTATTCGCCACAGTGAATATCAAGTGTTGGATCAATTAAACCATACCCCGGCCAAAATTTCCATGTTGTCCCTGTTGATGAATTCTGAACCACATCGGAATACATTGATGAAAGTTTTGAGTGAGGCCCATGTCAAGCATGACTTACCTGTCGACAAGTTTGGAGGTATAGTGGGACACATTGTTGCCAATAATTACTTGACCTTTACGGATGATGAAATACCCATTGAAGGAACAGGTCACAACAAAGCTCTTCATATTTCTGTAAAGTGTCAAGATCATATCTTGGCAAAAGTACTCGTCGATAACGGATCGTCCTTAAACGTAATGCCAAAATCCACATTGGCAAAGTTACCATTCGATGGAACATACATGAGACCTAGTTCCATGGTTGTACGGGCTTTCGACGGGACTCGACGAGAGGTCATGGGAAAGATTGAGTTGCCAATACAGGTCAGGCCGTGTACCTTTCGAGTTCTCTTCCAAGTCATGGACATCACGCCTGCCTACAGTTGCTTGCTAGGACGGCCGTGGATCCATTCGGCTAGGGTGGTCCCTTCCACGCTACACCAGAAGTTGAAATTCATCATTGACAACAAACTAGTAATTGTTTCAGGGGAAGAGGACCTTTTGGTTAGCAAGCCTATCACTACCCCGTACATCGAAGCAGCCGAGGAAGCCCTCGAAACTTCATTCCAGGCTTTGGAAATAGCCAATGCGACAAGCATTACAAGAACATCCTTTCCAAACATACCTCTAGTTGTGGCAAGAACAATGTTAAGGGAAGGATACAAGCCAGGAAAAGGACTGGGGCGTGAATTGGAAGGGAGATTCAACCTGTGTGCCTCCCAGAGAACAAAGACAGATATGGCTTGGGATACAAACCCACGGCCGCTGACAGAAAGAGGGTAAGGGAAGCGAGAAGAGAAAGAAGGATGGCTCACCTCACTGATAAGGAAGTCAACACCGCGAGAATCCCTATTTGTGACCTCTATCAGAGCTTCCAGAGCGCAAGGATAATGTATCCAGATCAAGTGACCATGATTGAAGATCAGCCTAGCCATAGTGCGGAGTTTGTGTATGCTTGTTTACCAGATCAGGAGCTGAATAACTGGGAAATCATGGAGTTCCCTACAACTATGAATGTTTTGTCAAAATAATCATGTTATCTTACAACTTATCGGTCCCTCTGCTATGCCTAAGGCTTTGGGACCCCTTTTGTAATAGAGGCAAAAACTTGTTTATTTATTTGATTTGATGAACATTGTTTGATTCCAATACCTCGTCATTGCTTGATTCCTTTTTCTTAAGCCTTTCACTTGCTTGTTTTCTTTTTCATTCGCTATAATACAACCAAATACAGATCCAAAAATGATTCCTCTGAGAGCAGCGAGAACTTGGTTTTGTTTCACGATTCTGATTATCTGAACGATTACGCCTATGAGGAAAGTAAGGAAGACTTTGAACCTTCGCCCGAGTTGACAAGGTTAATGGAACAGGAGAATAAAGAAATTCAACCCCATCAAGAAAAGGTTGAAACCATTAATCTGGGGGACGAAGGAAAAGTTAAGGAGGTCAAGATTGGCACATTCCTAAGCAAAGAACGGCAAGAAGAACTGATTAAGCTACTCAGGGAGTTTCGGGACATTTTTGCATGGTCATATCAAGATATGCCGGGGTTGGATAACAGCATTGTGGAACACAAGTTACCTTTAAAGCCAGAATGTCCGCCGATCAAACAGAAGTTGCGACGAATGAAACCAGAAATGCTCCTTAAGATTAAAGAAGAAGTTAGGAAGCAATTTGATGCTGGTTTCCTAGCCGTAGCTAAATATCCTTAATGGGTAGTGAACATAGTTCTCGTTCTGAAGAAAGACGGAAAAGTGAGGATGTGTGTGGACTACCGAGACTTGAATCAGGCCAGCCCTAAGGATGATTTTCCTCTACCACAGATCGACGTATTGGTCTATAATACGACTCAATACTCTATCTTCTCATTCATGGATGGATTTTTAGGATATAATCAGACCAAAATGGCACTTGAAGATATGGAGAAAACCACATTTATCACTCTGTGGGGCACCTTTTGCTACAAAGTGATGTCCTTCGGATTGAAAAATGCTAGAGCCACCTATCAAAGGGCAATGGTGACTCTCTTCCATGATATGATGCATAAAGAAATAGAATTCTATGTGGACGATATAATTGCTAAATCCAGGTCTGAGGAAGGGCACATTACTGATCTGAGGAAGCTCTTCGAACGGTTAAGAAAATTCAAGCTTAGACTGAATCCGGCCAAGTGCACTTTTGGCGTGAAATCCAGTAAACTGTTAGGTTTCATCGTAAGCGAAAGAGGGATAGAGGTTGATCCTGACAAGGTCAAGGTAATTCTGGAAATACCTCCTCCTCGTACGAAAAAGGAAGTCTGAGGGTTCCTAGGAAGGTTGAACTACATAGCTCGATTCATTTCCCAAATGACAGCGACCTGCGAGCCAATTTTCAAGTTACTTTGCAAGAACCAACCCGGGCAATGGAATGAAGATTGCCAAACAGCATTCGAAAAGATAAAGTGATACTTGTTAGAGCCGTCAATCTTGGTGCCACCCATTCCTGGGAGACCACTGATCCTATTTTGACCGTGCTGAACGAATCCATGGGATTCGTATTAGGTCAACATGACAAGACTGGGAAGAAGGAGTGTGCCATTTATTACCTGAGCAAGAAATTCACCGAATGCGAAATGAGATACTCTTCCCTCGAAAGAACATGCTGTGCATTGGCTTGGGCTGCTCGGCGCTTACGGCAATATATGCTCAGTCACACTACATGGCTGGTGTCTAAGATGGATCCTATTAAGTACATCTTTTAAAAGCCAGCTTTAACTGGAAGGATCGCTCGTTGGCAAGTGCTACTAACAGAATATGACATAATATATGTCACCCAAAAGGCTATAAAAGGGAGTGCGCTAGTAGACTACTTGGCACATCAACCCGTTAGCAGTTAACAACCAATGCAGCATGACTTCCCGGATGAAGATATTTTAGCCCTTTTCAAAGAAAAAAATGATCAGGAAATCAAGTGGACCATGAGATTCGATGGAGCTTCCAATGCACTGGGGCATGGAATTGGGGTCATCCTAATCTCACCTGACAAGAAATTCATCCCTATTTGCGCTCGATTATGTTTTGATTGTACCAACAATGTTGCTGAGTATGAGGCTTGTTCTTTGGGGATACAAGTGGCTCTGAACACGGGAATAAAAACCTTGGAAGTTTATGGAGACTCTACATTGGTTATCCATCAATTGAGGGATGAATGGGAAACTAGAGACAGTAAACTAGTTCCCTATCATACTCACATCAAAGAGATGATCAAAGAGTTTGATAAAATTGCCTTCCATCATCTTCCACAGGATGACAACCAAATGGCAGACGCCTTGGCCACCCTAGCTACGATGTTCGACGTCAGCAGTGAGTACGAGGTGCCTCTCATTGAAGTGAAAAAATGACAAGAGCCTGTGCATTTCCAGGTCATAGAAGGAGAGCCAGATGGTAAGCCTTGGTATCATGACATCAAAAGGTACCTCCTATGCCAAGAATACCCTGAAGGCATCACAGATAATGACAAACGAACCTTGAGAAGGCTTGCTATGGGTTATCTTTTGAGTGGCAACGTGCTATAGAAAAGAAATTATGATTAAGTCCTCCTCCGGTGTATTGACACCGTCGAGGCAAATCAAATCATGAGAGATGTCCATGAAGGATCTTTCGAAACTCACACAAATGGGCACGCCATGTCAAGAAAGATCTTAAGGGCAGGGTATTATTGGATGACCATGGAAGCAGACTGTTTTGCTTATGTATGGAGGTGTCTTAAATGTCAGATATATGCTGATCACATTCATGCACCACCTTTATCCCTAAACGTGTTGTCAGCACCATCGCCCTTTTCAATGTGGGGTATGGATATTATTGGGCCCATTGATCCAAAAGCCTCGAATGGTCATTGTTTCATTTTAGTCGCCATCGATTATTTCACCAAGTGGGTGGAGGAAAATTATGGTCAAATTCATCAAACTTGAATTGATATGCCGATACGGCTTACCAAGCCAGATCATTACTGACAATGGTATGAATTTGAATAACAAGATGATGAAGGAACTCTGCGAAAGCTTCAGAATCTCCCACCATAACTCCTCTCCATATCGGCCAAAAATGAATGGAGCAGTCAAGGCGGCTAACAAAAACATCAAGAAGATAGTGCAAAAGATGGTGGTGACCTACAAAGATTGGAATGAAATGCTTCCCTTCGCTTTGCACGGATACCGGCCTCGGTGCGAACCTCGACAGGGGCAACCCCATTCTCCTTGGTTTACGGAATAGAAGCAGTACTGCCTTTTGAAGTAGAGATCCCATCTCTCAGGGTGATCATGGAGGCTAGACTGGAAGAAGCTGAGTGGATCCAGGCCAAGTACGACCAATTGAACCTAATTGATGGGAAAAGGTTAACCGCTCTCTGCCATGGGCAGCTGTACCAAAAGCGCATAAAACAGGCGTACAAAAGGAAAGTGTGACCCCGACAGTTCCAGGAAGGGGACTTGGTCCTTAAGAAGATTTTGCCAATCCAGAAAGATATCCGAGGGAAGTGGACGCCTAATTACGAAGGGCCGTATGTCGTAAAGAAAGCCTACTCCGAAGGGGCTTTAACCCTTACCAACATGGATGGAGAGGATCTAACAATGCCTATAAACCTGAAAAGGGAGGGAGCTCGCTAGGCTGAAAACCTGAAAAGGCGGCCTAGGCAAAAGTTAGAGCTACTTGGTGAGTCGAAAACCCAAAAGGGTGGCTCAGACGAAATCAAGACCTAAAGTCCTGGCACGGTAGCATAAACTCTTCAAGCAGAAAATGAGAAAACTGAACTGGGGGCATACGAGTCATTGTCGAGTCACATTCTCGGAAGCAAAATCAGAAGGGGGACATGAAGTCGTGAGGAAGAATCAAGATTCTCACCGCTCTTAGGAAATCGCTGGAGGATTCATGAGCCTTCCCTTTTCCGCTTACTTTCAATTCTTTATGCCTTATTGCACCGGTTTATTTTACATTACACTCATTACCACTGTACATGCCTGATGTTCATAAATAAAAATTTACCCTTCTTTCTACACGTGTTCATGGCTAAGTCTTATAAATGAACAAGTTTTTTTTAAGAAATTTTTGAAAATGAAAACGACAAAATATAAAGTTATATGGAGCGAAATGCATCCCAGCACCAGACCCTACCTCGGGCAAGCATAACCAACTCCGCTAGGCGTGCTCACCAAAGTCAAAAGTTGCATCCATTTCATCCATGAGTTATCTCAAGGCCAGTCTCCGAGGAAGGACACCTGAAAATGTCAACTTGTTTACTTTTGTACTACTCATCCTCTTTTTGAAGGTTGGCTGAAATTCCTGACCTGGAAGCGAAGGGTTTGACGAGTAGTCCTCCAGTGAGGCCACAACCCTCTATGAAAAGAGTTCAAGCCAAGATCTCCTCCCAGGTGAATCTGAACCAGATTTCTCCCCAAGTGGAACCGGTAGGTCACTTCCCCCTAACAAAACCACAGTTACCACTAGGTAGACGCCAACCAAACTACAGAAATAGACTCCAATAAGTTCATCATTACCAAACTAGCACCCATCATACTCTTCCCACCAAACATCTCAAACTGGGGCATCACCCCAGATCTTTCTCTTTCAATCAAGGGGCAGTACCCCAAGATTCTTTTGATCATCTCAAACTGGGGCATCACCCCAGGTCTTTCTCTTTCAGTCAAGGGGCAGTACCCCAAGATTCTTTCAATTAGCTCAAACTGGGTATCACCCCAGGCCTTTCTCTTTCAGTCAAGGGGCAGTACCCCAAGATTCTTTCAATTAGCTCAAATTGGGTATCACCCCAGGTCTTTCCCTTTCAGTCAAGGGGCAGTACCCCAAGATTCTTTCGATCATCTTTAACTGGGGCATCACCCCAGGCCTCTCTCTTTCAGTCAAGGAGCAGTACCCCAAGATTCTTTCAATCATCTCAAACTGGGGCATCACCCCAGGCCTTTCTCTTTTAAATAAGAGGCAACACCCTCAACCCTTTACTTTTCTATCAACCGAGAGGCAACACCCTTAACCTTTACTTTCCTGTCAACCGAGAGGCAACACCCTCAACCTTTTACTTTTCTGTCAATCGAGAGGCAACACCCTCAACCCTTTACTTTTCTGTCAACCGAGAGGCAACACCCTTAACCTTTACTTTCCTGTCAACCGAGAGGCAACACCCTCAACCTTTTACTTTTCTGTCAACCGAGAGGCAACACCCTCAACCCTTCACTTTTCTGTCAACCGAGAGGCAACACCCTCAACCCTTTACTCTTCTATCAACTAAGAGGCAACACCCTCAACCTTTTACTTTCCTGTCAACCGAGAGGCAACACCCTCAACCTTTACTTTTCTGTCAACCGAGAGGCAACACCCTCAACCCTTTACTTTTCTCTCAGCTGAGAGGCAACGCCCTCAACCCTTTACTTTTCTGTCAATCGATAGGCAACACCCTCAACCATTACGTTCCTATTAGCCAAAAGGATGATACTCATTAACCGTTCCCTGCCGAAGCTAGGACATCACCATAATTCTTTTTCAAAAAAAAAATAAAAAACTAAAAAATAAAAATAAAAATAAAAATAATAAAAAAATAAAAATCAGGATCCAGTGTTGACGTCGGTTCAGAGGGTTTCATTCCAAACCGGCAAGGCCACACCAATGTTGTAGCAAAGTAGAAGTCCAAATCTAAGGCTGGGCTAATATAAGGATTGGTGTTGTCAGTCAGTTCCACACCGGCTGAAGCTAAAAGGGGGTTCAGTTTGGTTTGGTTAAATGGTTTCAGTGGACGATGTGAAAAGATGAAAACGGTGTTGTTATCCTTACTTCGTCCAAGAGTTCGATTCCCTTGGTTGGGTAAATGGTCTCGATGGACGATGTGGGAAGGCCAAAAAACGATATTATTATTGTTACCCCGTCCAAAAGTTCAATTAACTAGACGATGTTGTTAGG
The DNA here is from genome assembly GCA_037962975.1 of Clitoria ternatea. Lineage (NCBI taxonomy): Eukaryota > Viridiplantae > Streptophyta > Magnoliopsida > Fabales > Fabaceae > Clitoria > Clitoria ternatea. The sequence goes on along the minus strand of CM075670.1, from coordinate 16,598,009 downwards.
ACGGTGTTGTTTCAAGCTTTCATCAGTTATACATCGGTTAAAGGTCCAATAATTTACAAAAATTAAGGAGTTAAGAAGTTGAGAAGAAACAAAGGAGTATGAAAGGTCATTCCATTAAAAGAAGAGGCACTACGGCCTTACAAAGCTTTTAAAATTCCGGAGCCTATCCCGGAACAAGGCAAGCAAAAGAAACAAATTTATACACCGGCGGTGGGAGAGCCCTGATCGACAATAGCCGTCCTCTCAGAATCCTCTGACACCGTCCTCAACTCCATACTTTGGCCTTCGGGAAGAGGCAGAGGTTCATAAGGACATGTTAACGCAGTTTGCACTGTGCTATCAAATAAGGACATCACTATACACGTGTCAATTAATGATTCGTTATTGCATTAAACACTAAAACGACACAGCTTTGACAATTGAAAGGGAAAATAGAAAAATGTGGATGTTCCTCTTCCTTTTTCATTCATCTTCCTTCTTCGTTCATCTTCCTTCGTACCTGTAACATCCCATTTTCCACTCAAATAGAAAATAGATATTAATATCTCTTTAATGAGAAAACACTTATTATTAGTTAGTTGATTATTAACTAATTAATATTTTTATGAAATTTTGGTACTTATATTTAATTATTTTGTTATAATAATAATAATAATAATATTATGTATTTTGAATGAGGATTTTATAATGACTTAGTTAGTATTCATTGATTAAGAAAATTATATTAAAAATTTTGAATATCTTTATTATTCATAACTTTCATTTTATGTTTTTATATTTATGTTTTTACATATTTATGATTTAACTCTTATTAGAATTTTAAAATAAAATTTTGAAGGAATTAGACTATGGTTCTTTAAAACTTTTTAATCTACGTATTATTTATGATTTTTTGGAATTTTTTGAAAATTTGAAAAAGATGTATATTTTCAATTATTTTATATTTATATAAAGTACTTAAAATAAAAAATATTTATAAGAAATTGAAGTTAAATTATAAGAAAATTTTCTAAGATCCATTTCAAGTAGACTTATCTAAAAATGACCGATTTGAGTAAAATCTTGATTTTTACCAATCGTAAGAAAATCAGAAACTTACCAATAAATTTTTATTAACAGAAAATTTTAGATTTTTAAAATTTAAACTTTATATTACTTACTATAAAATTAGTAAGGTCTGATATAATATCGCTAAATTTCGAAAAGGACTGATTTTAAATATTTAAAATATACCGAGTGAATGGTTACTATTTGGCTTAATAATTCAGCCGACATTTACTATGCAAAACACTATGCATGCATGAAAATTTCAAACTTACACAGTAACCAGAAATGAAAATTTCAGAAATTGCACAATACTTTTATATTAAAATATTCAAATACACAGTAGAAATCCTGCCTATAAATACCGAGGTTCTGAACGAAGAAATTCACAATTTCAGATTAAATTTTCTTAATATAGTAGTGCTAGAGAAATAGTGGTGGGAGTAAGAGAGAGGAATAATTTTTTTAGAAGGAGGTTCTGTCAAGATTATAAGGTAAGAATAACTCTCTTTTATATTTTTTAGGTTTATCTTCATATCGTTTTAGAAATCTATTATTATACTGGATATAATATTATTTTAAGTTACAATTCTGAATAGTAAATTACTATATCAATAGTAAATCACTATTACAAATAACAAATTACTATTCAAATAGTAAATCACTATTTTACTATTTACCTTTATTATTCATATTTTACTATTCACCATTACTAGTCATGTTTTACTATTTACTGTTACTATTCATGTTTTACTATTTATCATTACCATTCACGTTTTACTATTTACTGTTACTATTCATGGTAACTGTGAACACCTATTTCGACCGGGCCAGTCTCTGAGAGCACCGGTAGTAATTAAACGAACGCAACATCGTCCTTAACACCGTCTGATGTCAAAATGAAGTGAAACATCGTCAGACACCGGCTTGAGAAGGAAACAACGTCTGATGTACAAAACAAGTGGAACATCGGTACAGGACAGAGAGATACCGATGTGGCCAATGGAAGGGACACCGTCTGGACTGCATTCAAAGACCGGTGTCCATTATTACCCAAGGTGGGAAGTGTTTTCATAAACCTAACACCGGACCCATGTGACACCATTTGAAGAGTCTGGTTGCCCATGCTGTGACTTGGAATCGCACCACCCAAGTCGATCCTCGAATCCTAGGAGTGGCAGACAGTGAATAAAAAATCAAACAATAAAAAAAACTCACCACCAGCCACTGTCCCCCATAATTGTTAGTGGCCAGGCTGTCACCACTACACGTATGGGTGAGTGGAAGCTTGAGCTGTCCAGGCACTCAGTCTCCAGAAGGGCTCTATAAATGCCCCAGCTGATGAGGCACAAGGGTCCGCGATTCTAAACCCCTGAATCCTAAGAAATTGGTCCGGTGTTTGAAGCTCCAAGTCCTTTAGATAATTACTCCGACTCTTGGATTTTTCTTGAGAAAAAGCAATGGCCCCGAGGTTTTGAATCCAATCACCAGGGTATCGGTCTTCATCCTGGAATAAGATTCTCCCGTATTGCCTCGACTCCGTCCAGAACTTCACTAAAACTCCTTATTTCAATCCCACACCGTTTTCCCACTGCAATCTGATTCTCCATTAAACCATATACCGTTTCTCCTCTAAGCTCTACACCGGCTCTCGTAATCATTCAATCCTTATTTCGGCTATAGTTGTTCTAGCCTACACCGGCTTGTACTCAAGGACCAGCTCCTTTTTAATATTTCCACACCGGCTTATACTCAAGAACCGGCTCCTGTTCAGCATCCCCACACCGGTTACCATTCTCTCCATTTTTATCTCTTTTAGGTCATTTTATTAGTTAGTTTTACATTATCTGCTCTTCTGTCAAGTCTGTTATTTCTTGTTTAATTTACTCCCTTGGTTAAATTTATTCCGCTGTTAAAATTCACTTTTATCCTGTTTCCCAATAATAATAAAAAAACCAGCATTTTTCTCGTGTTTATTTTGATCGATGTAAAAGTTGTTTTAGCCAGTGTCATGCGGAAGTACTTCGCCTGCACTATTCCTGAAGTCCATACACGGGTGAAGAACTGCGCCTTGTATGTTCTTTTTCCATGAATTTCACCCATCACTAAGTCACTAGCTCCATCTACAACACCCCTCATCAAGAACTACGTAACCCTGATTTCTCGAAAACTCAAGAATACGTAGGAGCGGGACTTATCTCCTGTCGGGCCCACTTCTTTTCCTTTCTCGTTACTCTTTGAAAATTAATTCCATCACTGTCACTTGTTTTGGAAGCCAATTTAGACGCGACGTCTTGTTGACTTTTCTTCCACTTTTGCTTGGCCGTTATCATTTTTCTGCAAAGATCGGGATAATTTGGACGAGATGTCCTGTTTATTCCCTTCGACTTTCAATCCAAACCTGGATGAGAGAATGATTAATTTGGAAGGAACGTCCTGTTAGCATTATTTCTCCTACATACTTCCATACCAAGAGGCTAGGGTTAATTTGGACGTGACGTCCTGTTAACCCCTCCTTTTTCCTTCTCAATTTGGTGTCTTGACGAAAGGATGACTAATTTAGATGAAACATCTTGTTAGTTTCCTTTCGTCTTTTTTTTGTTTTCCCCCACTAACGCCAGATTTAATTTGGACGAGACGTCCTGTTGATCTTACTCCGAGTCATTCTTTCATTTCGTCTGCCTCCTTCATTTTCAAGGAAATAAGAAATAGAAACAATTTTAAGGCTATTCATGATGCGCATTTTCAACTTTGGTACTATTTTTAACAGGCGATGTGGGGTGCTAATACCTTCCCCACTCGTAACCGACTCCCGAACTTGAATCTCACTTTTTTTAACTAGTGCTTTGTTAAAGTTTTTTCCAATGTTTTTCCTATGGATAAAAACGTTGGTGGCGACTCCCTGCTCTGATTGATCATGTATTTCGAGGGTCGGCCGCGCCGCCACGATCCCGGTCGCGACAGTAACTATTTAAAATTTACTATTTTCTGTTACTATGCATAATTATTATTTACCATTTCTGTTACAAATAGTAATCTTAGTTTTCATCTTATGTCTATTCTGAAATAAATTGGTATTAATATTTTTAGAAATCAGAGGCGCAAAGCGAACTCACTTTGGTAGCAAATCAAGATAAGGGGGAGTAAGATAAGAATATAATATGAAAAGACATAAGAATAATGGGAGGACTCCCCTACTCCTTTTAACTATAAACAATTATTATATTTTAAAGTAATACTTATCATCTTAAGTAAATAAATAAATAAAATTTATTTAAAAGTTTAAAATATTTAGATGAAACATATTAATTAACCTAACATAAAGTTTAAAATATTTAGATGACTCATTAACCTAACATACTGTATCATTGAGATTTGGACTATTATGAACTTATATGGAGTGCTATGAACTTATATGAACTGTTATGGACTGAATTATACCCTTGCATTGATTGGACTATGATAGACCCATATGACCATGGGCTGTTTTGGACTTGATATCGACTGGACTACTACGACTTAAAATGAACTTTAATAATTAAGACACCTTGAAATAAATTGTGTAGATTTTGTATAGTAATTGTGTTATTTTTATTTGATTTAATTATGGTCGATATTTGATTGTGAATGATGATATTTAATTATGATTGACAATATTTGGTTGTGATTGATGAATGATTGGTGATCTTATGATGTGGAGTTTGAGCATATAGCAAACATGACGGAAAATTAAAACTCAGTAAGTATATACTTATCTCTTACTCTTTAAAGTATTAATTTAAAAGAAATTATTTCTTAATGTTTATTCAGATTATTGTTAAGAAATTTTTCTTAACTTTCAATAAAAGTATATAATTTTTATAACTTACATTTATCTTTCAAAATAAATTATTTAATTAAATTAAATGTTAGTTATTTTATATAAAAAAGAGAAAGTATTTTATAAAAATAATACATTTATATACGCATATATATATATATATGTATGGATATGAAAATATTTGATTCTCAAATAGAAATGAGATACTTCAATAATATTTTATTTTAAACTTTTGAAAGTAAGAGTTTTAATATTATACATTTTTTAAAGTATTATAATTAAAAATGGAAAAAGATCAATAATTCAAACTTGTGTAAAGTAAATTAATTTCCTATAAATGCTTTAAAGAAGGTTTGGAATATATGTTAACACTTTGAAACTCAAATTATTTATGAATGATAAAGAAAAATTGTACTGAAATTCTTTTGTGTGTGGCAGAACTTATTTAAGAGTTTGGAAATGTGCACTTCATCAGGGTGGCTATGTTTTGATTTGTAGACCCTGAAGATATAATTTATACTTGAGTTTCTAAACGTCTTAACCAACTAAATACACGATTATTTTATGTATCATGAATCAATAAAGAGAAATGAGATGTGATGTTGCTTGGGGATGGATTATAGAAACCGATAATACATTAGAGGAGGTTCAAATGCGAGCCTTGGGATGAGAGGATGTGAAAGGCTGCTTCAGGGGACCTGGGGTCGTTCCCTAGTGTCGGGTACTTTCACAATAAAAAACCTTCTCAATTTGTCTAGTCTCTAAGTGTTTCCATGCCAGTTGAGCTGTTCATATGTCATGAAGGCATTTATGTTATTATTATCTGGAATTATGGAACAATGTAAACTCCTGGTTAAAACTTTAAGGTCCACATGCATAAATTGAAGGAAATAGTAGCATGAAAAGCATTACATGACATTCATGTGATTATGATAATCTATGTGTATGGTTGTGAGTGAAAGTATAATTATTATGTTTGTGAAAACCCTATATTCATAATTAATTATGTATATAATTGTGATTGATATTATTATATTAGATTGTAAAAACCCTTATGCTTATGTCTTATCTGTAAAGTATTATATTCTCTTTCTCACTCCTTCTTGTTAATTTTTTTATGTCCAAAATATATGTCATGTTGATATATAGCTATCCATCCAAGATGAAAGAACATAATTGCAAGAGGGTAAATTGGTCTCATCCTCAAATTGATAGGAGAAGAGATATGACAAGAGTAGGATTCAAAACCACATGGTTCAAAGACTAGGAAATGATTGGTTACAGTCGTAGTAGAGGTATTAAATCTTTAGTTTTAGTTTACCTTATTACAATATTAAGTTAGAAGATTGTAATTCAAGCTAAAGGTTAAACTTTGATAAACCTTATCATTTGGATATGATACTGTAATCTCTGATCACTTATGATTTTTTGAAAGTTCATTTTGTCATTATGAACAATATTGAAAGACAACACTTTTTTTCTTTCTTTTTTTCTTTTCTTCAATATTCAAAGGAAATCAGATGTATATACGTCCTTGTATACGCGAGATAAGGAGTGATAAATATGTATATCTTTCTAAAGTTTTTAAAAATAAGAAGAATATATATATATATATATATATATATATATATATATATATATATATATATCGTGTATATAAGGGGGTGTTACAGTACCAAACTCAAACTACAGGAAGAAACATTTTTTTCTTGTGTGATATTGAGGCTTGCACAAAGCAAATATGCGGGTTCATATCAGCAATAGGAAGTTGTCATGGAGGCCCAAAAGGGGTTCACTTAACGTCGATACCAAAAGGGGAACTGTGGCCAAAAATAGAGGAAAAATTAACAAGGGGGAATTTTAATGATTGACATAAGAATTTTGCATTACATTAGAAAATGAAAGGGAAAATGAAAAAGAGTATGTTCATCTTCCTTCTTCTTTCTATCATAGGTTTAGATGGTTGCTTCCTAAAAGGACCATATGGTGGACAACTACTATCTGCAGTTGGGAGAGACCCAAATGATAAAATTCTCCCTATAACCATTGTTGTTGTTGAATATGAGAACAGAGTCATGAAGGTGGTTCCTAGACTTGCTCATGGGGGATATCAGACCAACAGAAGGAAATTGTTTCAATTTGGTCCCTTATGTTATGTTAGTGATTTTAATTTGGTCCCTTATGTATAGTTTGTGATTTCAATTTGATCCCCGTCGAATAGTTAATTATTTCAATTTGGTCACCTGACATAGATAGTTGCTTTACTCTATTTTACTTGTAATGAGTAGTGTTTGAAACATGCCTTAGAGGAACTTATATCTGGTGTTGAGCAAAAATTGTGTTACTAAGAGTTGATTATATTGTCCTAGTCATTTTGTTCTCTATAATTTTCACAAAGCAAGATGTTTTAATTTTTCCTAATGTTTTAAGAATGAAGTGTTGCAACAGAGATTCTATTTATATTCATCGTTATTCCTAATTTTTTCCTTCTTATTCAGGTATTTTCCACTTCCTTCATGGAACAATGTTTTGTTATCTCTCTTATTTTCATTGACCTTAAAATTCAATGATGAATGATTTATCTTACATCAATATTTTGTCTCTTTTAAATTTTTTGTTTGTGATTTTGGGTTCTCCTGCTTCAGGGGGTTTTGTCCCCCTTCCTTTCCAATTTTACTACTAACTGTTCAGATTCATATACTTTGAGTCTCGATGAAAATAACAAAATAAACAATTACTTTATTCTCCAATCTTCAAAAGATGTTTTTTTATTTTTCTATCGATTTGAGTTTGCTATTCTGGGAACATATGGTTTTATTTTTGAAGAATCAGAAAGAAGATGATGGCAACAGTACAAACGACGTTAACATGTAATTGGCAAAAGAACCACATTGAAATATTTTAAACCATATAGGGGACTAACTTGAACAAAAAAAACTAGGGGACCGAGATAACACTTTTGTGCAAAATAGAGGACCAAATAGTGTATTTACCCTTTAGTTTAATTGAAGTATTATGAAGGTATTTTTCAATTTTCATATTTTTAATGTATCTTGAGTGTCTTTCCTTGTTTAGGTCATAACTTGGGCTTTAGTGATCCAGCATTGACATAGTTCACTAATTTACACATATGGCGAGCTATATATGTCCAAATAACATGATATTTATGCCAAATTCTCAATAAGACAAATATCTATAACTTTCATTGTCACACCCCGATTTCCATAACCCAGATCCGATGTAATTAAGATAATTAATTCAATAAAATTGTGGATAAATTTTTCACGTTTTAAAAGAGGTTTAACACTTCAACAATTATATCAAGACCCGAACCATAGAAAACGAAGAGTGGGGGTTTTAACTTTCTTAATAAACTGGATCGATAATAAATAGCCCAAGTTACATACGATATAACGGAGTCACAGCGGAAAAGGATTTGTATACCGGGCGTAAGCCTCGTCCCATATATGAATATATGAGAGAAGACTCATAGATTATGAAGGAAGTGAAGAAATCAAAATCTTCACAATTTGCTCAAGCGAGCCATAATTCGCTTAAGCGAAATCAACATAACTTGCTTGGGCGAGACAAGATTCACCTGAGCGAATCACTCGGCACCATCAGACCCTTCAATTCGCTTAAGTGGGCTACAACCGCTCGAGAGAAATTTCGCTAGTGTCTAATACTCACCCCCTTCGCTTGAGCGAGTGACCCTCGCTCGGGCAAATTTCGTTCAGTAACCAATTGGTAATTATTTCGCTCGAGCGAATCATCATCGCCTAAGCGAAAAAGTCCAAAACCACTTTTATGTTTACTCGCTTGAGCGAGCCTCCACTCGCCTGAGCGAGATCTTCACAGAACAGACTCCTCTGACCCTCGCTTGAGCGAAGCCAAGCTCGCTTGATGCTAAATCTCCGAGTCATTATTTTTATGTGTAATTCTCAAAAGATTTACGCTTTGGCAAGCACACCAGTCGTTAAAATTGTATTATATTTGATCGTCCCACAGGGATTGTGGTAAGTACCTCAATCTCAGACTAGTACAAGCTGAACCAACACAAGCACAGAAAGTTCATTCATTTTTTTTTTGTTGTTTTACTGTTTTCTAGTTGTTTTTGTATTTCCAGAAACAGTGTTAAGATGAAATGTTAAAAAGTGATTAATAGAAACTAGGTCAGGATTGCTTCAGTTCACAAATTCATCAAGAAACATGAAATTAAAGTATAATCAAACCTCATAATCTAGAGGATAATCCGCTTGTGGTTATTCCCTAATTCCTTAGGTGAAAAACACTAATCCTTAAGCATTGAACCTTAATTCCTTAAGTGCTCAATTAATCTAAGAATCTAATGCGAAATTGGAGGTTGAACTCTAACTATTCACCTAAATTGATTAGGCCTGAACTAGTTAGAAAGATGGAAGTTACCTAAGCTTCAACCATGATTCCTCACTGGCGAAGTTCTTCATTAGTTCTGGATTTGTCAATTCAGCAAAACAGATCCACTCCTCAGCTTGTTCGCCTCAGGATCTAGAAGTTGATTTCCTTGCTCACAGCTTCAGGATTCTGTTGTTAACCTTCACAATCCCAACCTTAGGAATTTAGAACTCCATCGACTTCGGTTCCATCAAAGGATTGTGGAACGTCATGGAGGAGAGGATTTAGAGAGAGAAAGAAAGTAGCAAGATGTTGGAAATGGAAAATGAATTGTATTCTATGTACTCTGTTTTTCTGGTTTTGTTACAGAATATGTACAAACATATATATAAGCATCTACCTAACTAACAAACTTAACTAATCACTAGGAAAGCTAAGTTAATAATTAAACTAACTAACTAATTACATACTTACAGAATAACTAACTAATTACAGCTCAGCTCTTAACAAATTACAGCTCATCATTAGCTAATCACAGCGCAGCACTAACTAATAACAGCTCACTACTTAAATTACTAAGGTGCAGAAGTAGGAGAGAAGGCAGCAGAAAATAACACTGGTGCCGAGTGTCTTCTGGAGGGAACAATCAATGTTTTAAATATCACCCTTTACGCTTGAACGAACTGGGTTCTCGCTTGGGCGAGCTCGAGATATGTACTGCAGTATTGCTTTCTCGCTTTAAGCGTTATGGAGGAAGCTTGGGCGATGGGTGATGTTTTGGAGTCACGCTTGAGCGAACTTGCTCGCTTGAACAAATTTTTGACCCTCGCTTGAGCGAATTTGACTCTCGCTTGAGCGAATTAATTATTCAATCAGCATTCTGAAATTGACGCTCGAGTTCTTCTTTTTATTTCAATCGGTGCTTTTAAAGTCTCGCACAGGTTCTTCATGCAATATTCGGCTCCCTGTTCTATTTTAGAGTCGGTATCTTGGGAGTCTTTTAAGTCGGACTTTTATTAATTCCTTCCGATCAACGTTTTGGGAAGTCTTTTCAGTCAGCCTCTTTGAAGTCTCGGTCAGTTTGGGCCCTTGGACTCTTTTCAGTCGGATTTGTGAAATCTCACTCGGATTTTCCAAATCTTGCTCGGCTTTTTCCTCTTCAGCTTGAGCGCTCTTTTTCCTGCACCAATAAACAACTAATTTGCCCAGCGTTTGTTCACTGATTGTCCAGTATTTGTACGCTGGGTTAATGAAAACTCATTTTCTTAACTAATTAATGTTTTTAATCAGTTTCTTACATAAATTAAGCACTTTTGAAATAATTAAATAAATTATAAATTATTAGCAATTAATTAAATAATAAGGCTAAACTAATCACTAAACAATGAATTAAGTCAAATAAAAGGCAGAATAATTAAGTCTTTTCAAGACTTATCACATCCCCAAACTTAAAACTTGCTTGTCCTCAAGCAAATATTCAGATTAATTAACTAATAAGCTGTTATTCAACACAATCAACCTTTCCTTAACTGAGTTCATGCTATAATTATTGAATACCGACCATGCTTTCTTCTCGTAATTTCTGAAAATATAATAACTTACAGCTCATTTGGGAAACAAGCTGTTGACGCTTTCCTCACTGGGTTGGTGTTTCACTCTTCTCTCGGTGTATAGGGTAAATAGAATGCACTCATCACCTGCATACTTGTTAGATAAACATAGGCTTGCAACAGTTCTAAACGTCATGCCATATGCCAACACAATCAGATCAGTAAGGTCTTTTTTAAGCTTAAAATGGGGCTGGGCTACAGGCTCAATTATTGTTTTCCGAGTCAGAGACGGGTTACAAGATGTGTCCACTGATGCCTTGACTCAATTTTAACTTAATCGCCTCTACTTAGCAAGCTCCATTATTTTCCGAGTGAATGCTAACTTAATAACTTGCGGTGCTTTGCACCTTCTTTTTCTTTCAGTCCTTCGGACTTTTCCTTTTCTTTCTTTCTTTCTTTTTTTCCGATCACATTTTTTTCAATCGGTGCTTTGCACCTTTTTCCTTGCTGATTTTTTCATTTTTCTTCTTGGCTTTTCTATTTCTCCCTTCATTTCTCTATTTATTCATCTATAACCAAGGTCGGAGTGTGTCCTTAATTGCTGTTAGGCACACTCTTCATCCCCAAACTTAGAACTTACTAGTCCCTAGCAATAAATAAGACTGAGCAATTCATCAGTGGAACATCCAGGGGTAAATCCAGTCGGTTTTTCTAGATAAATAGGCTTGTAACGTTAGGTGAATAAACAGAATAAAAGGGTCTCAGGCTCAAACGTAATTATTGGGTCAAAAGATTATATAATAATATTAGGAAGACTAATTTTTGGCCCTGGCTAAATTAACAAAGAAGGCCTTCATCATTTCCGATTGGCTGGCATACAATCAATTAGCAAGCACTGAAGCAAATTCTGTCTCACTAACTAGCATGCAGGTTCACTCAGAAAAGAATAATACAGGCTCAAAAGCTAAGAATATAACAGTTAGTCAGCCAGTCATGTCCCCAAACTTAATGTAAGGTCATACATTCAGATTGCTAACTAGCATGCCGAGTAAATAATTAATTAATGATGAAAAATAGTTATGGGCAGAGATCATGAATTAAACAAAGCCGACCAGTTAATTTATCCGACTAAAGCTTAAAAAATCAGCAAACTTTAAATTATTAAGATGGATTTGAAATGAAACACAATAAACATATTTTATCAATTAATGAGTCAGAATATCAATTAAGGAGTCGGAAAAATACTTCCCCTTTTACCTGAGATACACGTAAACACGCTGAAATGTTGACGTACCAACGCTCCAATTTATTTTTATTATTTTTATTTATTGTTATTATTTATTTTTTTTCAATAGGCTCTCTTGCTCGGCTCACATACTGAATAGATGGAAGACCGAGTGAGACTGGGAAGAGATGCCGAGTGGATACACGAAAAACGAGTGACAGAGAGGGTGGATGAAAAAGAACGAGTGGAAGGAAGAATGAATGAAAAAGAACAAATGAAAACAAATTCCGGGTAAATGGGACGAGTGAAGATATACCGACCGGATGAAGGTGATAAGTAAATGAAAGAGTGAGTGGAAGAACAAATGGAAGAACGACACGTGAATGATTGAACAGGATCCCGAGTGAATGAAAACTGAATGGAAATGATCCTAAGTGAATGAAGGATGAATGGATACAAGAACGAGTGAAATAATGAATGAGTGAAGTAGAGTGCATGAGAGACGAGTGAACAATGAATAGACGAGTGGACAGAAAAACAAGTGGGAGAAAGAACAATGAAAGTAAGGCCGAGTGAAAGAAAGAACGAGTGAAATAAATGACGATTGTAAGAGTGTATGAAAGATCGAGTGGAATAATGAATGAGTGGAAAAGACGGGAGAGGAACGAGATGAGTAAGGGAACTGAGAGAATGATTGATCGAGTGAATGAAGAGTGACAGACTGAATGAAGGCCGAGTGAGAGAAATGAAAGTGGATGAAGAACCGAATGAAAAATGAGATGAAAAACGAAAGTCCGAATGAAATGGAGTGACGAAGCGAGAAAGACGAGTGGAGGAAAAAGAAAAATACAGAGAGGTGTGTGAGAAAACCGAGAAAGAATTTAGGTGGAACAAAACAACGAGTGAATGAATACCGAGTGGATTATACCGGGTGAGAATGAAAAGCGAATGAATGAACAATGAGTGAACGTAAGAACAGAAAAACGAGTGAAAGAAAGTGAAAGAGTGAATGCATAACTGCAGAGAAAGAGAGAACCGAGTGAATGGTATATCTAGTGGATGGAACACCGAGTGGATGTAAACGAGTGAGAAACAGAACAAGAAGAAGAAGAACTGAGTGGATAACTGAACAACTACAGGGGAAACTGAGTGAATGAAAATACTGAGTGGATGTCGGATTGAGAAAAATACAGACGAAGCATCCATGAAATAACGAGTGGAAAAGAAAGACCGAGTGGAAGAAAGATGAAAAGACGAAAGACCGAGTGAACACAAGACCGACAAGAAAATATACTGAGTGAATAGAAGACTAATTGATACAAAGCTGACTGTGATAAGTGAGGAATCCGAGTGATAAAAGGCTGACTGAAATAAGTCACATTTCATCATCTGGCCCGTTTATTAAATCAACGATCAGAAATCATTTATTAAAGTCTCCCTTTTTATTCACATCAAAATTGGGAGTTTATTGAAGACTGACGAGTGAAGAGTTTTCAGTCGGGAAACAGGGTTAAGAATGAGTAACAATGATCCGAGTGTACCACTCTCGCTCAAGCTCAGTAAACTTCCGCTTAAGCGCGAAACAACAGCAGAAGTTTCTCGCCTAAGGTACAAGTGCTTCGCCTGAGCGGAATGGAAGAATCAGAATCAGACTCCCTTCTTTAAAACTTCACCAATTTTATTCAAACTTTATCCACAAACTCTTTAGTTTTGTTTTTTTATTAATTCCGACACCAAACACAAAATGGACCACTCGGAACTTAGGGCTGCCTCCCTAGAGCGCTTCTTTAAGGTCACTAACTTGACCTTTTGGCATCTAAGAGGATGCCTGCAGTAGCAAGGAGGTTTTCTGCCTATCAAACTCTCCTCCAAAGTAGAGTTTGAGTCGCTGGCCATTTACCTTAAAAATCCGATCGGTGGTCGGGTCTTTCAGCTCAACTGCACCATAAGGAAAAACCTCATTTACAAGAAAAGGCCCCGACCACTTAGATCTAAGCTTTCCAGGAAAGAGTCTCAGTCGGGAATTGAATAACAAAACCTGATCACCCTTTTGAAACTCCTTCTTATTGATCCACTTATCGTGCCACCTATTTGTTTTCTCCTTATAAATGGAGGCACTTTGATAAGCGTTGAGTCGGAACTCCTCAAGTTCATGGAGTTTCAAAACTCTTTCCTCCTGGGATTGGTCACAATCCATGTTTAATAGCTTTGTGGCCCACCACGCCTTATGTTCCAACTCCACAGGGAGATGGCAAGCCTTACCATAGACTAACTGATAAGGGGACATGCCAATCGGAGTTTTAAAGGCTGTCCTGTAGGCCCACAATACATCATCTAATTTTACCGACCAATCTTTCCTAGATTTCCCGACCACTTTCTCTAAAATTCTCTTAATTTCTCTATTTGATAGCTCAACTTGTCCACAAGTTTGTGGATGGTATGGAGTGGATATCTTATGTAAAACCTCATAGTGGCGTAGGGCTTTTTCCATTATTTTATTACAAAAATGTGAACCCCCATCACTAATGAGCACTCTCGGAACTCCAAACCTAGAGAAAATGTTCTTCTTTATGAACCTAAGCACCACATGTGCATCATTGGTTCTGGTCGGGATTGCCTCCACCCATTTGGAGACATAATCTACAGCAATAAGTATATATTCGTTGGAGAACGACTTTGGAAATGGTCCCATAAAGTCGATACCCCAGACATCAAATAATTCCATAACTAAAATGTTTGTCAAAGGCATGCCAGCTTTAGCAGAGAGACCTCCGCTCCTTTGACATTTATCACACCTTTTGACATACACTTTAGCATCCTGAAAGATAATCGGCCAATAAAAGCCACTCTGTAAAACCTTTGCTGCTGTACGGGAGGCACCATGATGTCCTCCATAATAGGAGTCGTGGCAATGCCACAAGAGCCTTTCTTGCTCGGATTCAGGCACACATCGCCTGATCACTCCATCTACTCCTATTTTATACAGAAATGGATCATCCCAAAGGAAGGTTTTACTATCATGAAAGAATTTTTTCTTCATTTGGGATGTCCAGCTGTCAGGTACCACCGAGGCACTTTTGAAGTTGGCCATATCAGCATACCATGGCCCGGTGATAATTGCCATCAACCTCTCGTCTGGAAATTCTTCTTTTATTAAAATAGAATCCGATTCCCCTTCCAAATGAGACAGTTGATCGGCAACTGAGTTCTCTACTCCCTTTTTGTCTTTTATTTCTAAGTTAAACTCCTGGAGTAACAGAACCCACCTGATCAGTCTTGGCTTTGATTCTTTCTTAGCTAGTAAGTACTTGATTGCCGAGTGATCTGTATATACAATGACCTTAGCACCAATCAAGTAAGCACAAAATTTATCAAATGCATACACCACAGCAAGCATTTCTTTTTCAGTAGTGGTGTAATGTATTTGATTTTCGTTCAACACTTTGCTAGCATAATAAATTACATGAGTTAATTTTCCTTTTTTCTGACCCAGCACAGCTCCGACTGCAAAGTCACTTGCATCACACATTAATTCAAACGGTAAACACCAATCGAGTGCTGCAAGGATCAGAGCTGAAGTCAAACTTTGTTTCAATTTTTCAAAAGCCTTGACACAGTTTTCATTAAACACAAACACATGATCTTTTACAAGTAAGTCGGTCAAAGGCTTAGCTATTTTTGAAAAATCTTTTATAAATCTTCTGTAGAAGTCAGCACATCCTAGAAAACTCCTCACTCCTTTCACATTGATCGGAGGAGGAAGTTTTTCAATGATTTCTATCTTGGCTCTATCCACTTGAATGCCCTCAGCAGAGATTTTGTGGCCAAGGACTATCCCTCCCTTAACCATAAAATGACATTTTTCCCAGTTAAGGACAAGGTTAGCCTCCTGGCATCTCACCAGCACCTTAGATAGGTTGCTGAGGAATGAATCAAAACTACTACCAAAGACAAAGAAATCGTCCATGAATACTTCAATGAATTTCTCCACCATGTCCCCAAAGATTGCCAGCATACACCTTTGAAAGGTTGCTGGAGCGTTGCACAAACCGAATGGCATGCGCCTATAGGCAAAAATTCCATATGGACAGGTGAATGTTGTCTTCTCTTGATCTTTTGGGTCAACCACAATTTGGTTATAACCCAAGTAACCATCAAGGAAGCAGTAGTATTCATGACCCGATAGTCTCTCAAGCATCTGGTCAACAAACGGTAAGGGAAAGTGGTCTTTCCAAGTGAAGTCATTCAACCTTCTATAGTCTATACACATCCTCCATCCTGTGGTCGGTCTAGTAGCTATGACTTCACCTTTTTCATTTTTAACAGTTGTCATCCCTCCTTTCTTGGGCACCACTTGGACCGGACTGATCCAAGCGTTGTCCGAGATAGGATAGATGATTCCTGCATCAAGAAGCTTGACCACCTCTTTCCTGACAGCCTCTTTCATTATGGGGTTCAATCTGTATTGTGGCTGAACTACAGGGGAATAATCATCCTCCATTAGAATTTTATGCATACAAAATGATGGACTGATTCCCTTCAAATCAGAAATATTCCAGCCAATCGCAGATTCGTGTGTCTTTAAAACCCCTATTAATTTGTCAACATCCTCTTCTTTTAAGTCAGCATTAATAATGACAGGATGTGTTTCGTCCTCTCTCAGGAAAATATATTTCAGATGAGAAAGTAAAGGTTTTAAATCACATTTTTCTTCAGAAACTTCCTTTCCTTTCTCAACTTTAGTAATTTTCAAATCATTTTTCTTTTCTTTTTCAAAATCACCTACTTCCAATACTTCCAGTAGGTTCAGCATTTCCGAGTGAGAGTCATTTAACTCCTCAGTCTCGGAGTCAAAGTCATCCTCCAAAAAGGTTTGTAAGGCCTCTTCCTCAGTTTTTAAAAGCATTGGAGTCTGGTAACTTTTAATTTCTTCAATCATTAAGCAATCCATCCTTTCAGTCGGATGTTTCATAGAATTGAAGACATTAAAAGTTACCTACTCCTCCTGAACTCTCAGCATGAGTTCACCATTTTCTACATCAATCAATGCTCTGCCTGTAGCTAGAAAGGGTCTGCCTAAGATCAAAGGAATCTCTTGATCAACCTCCATATCCAACACTATAAAATCTGCTGGGAAGATAAATTTGTCTACCTTAACTAACAGGTCTTCCAGCATCCCCTGGGGATATTTAATAGACCTGTCAGCCAACTGCAAAGACATGCGAGTCGGTTGCAGGTCATTAATTCCCAGTTTTTTCATCAAAGATAGAGGCATCAGATTTATACTAGCTCCTAGGTCACAAAAAGCACTTGCTACATGAATATCCCCAATTGCACATGGTATTGTAAAAGATCCAGGATCCTCTAGCTTTTGAGGAAGTTTCTTTTGGATGATTGCACTACACTCTTGAGTGAGAGCAATCATTTCATCCCCCTTAAGCTTCCTCTTCTTAGACAATAGCTCTTTCAAAAATTTTGCATAAGAAGGCATCTCCTGCAATGCCTCAGCAAAAGGGATATTTATGTGAAGTTTCTTGAATACATCTAAGAACCTAGCAAACTTTTGCTCTTCTATTTGCTTTTTAAACCTGTGTGGAAATGGAGCATTCCTCAGTTTTTCAGGAGTCAGCTTAGAAGCTTCCTCTAGAATCAGATCAACCTTTTTCTTTTTCTTTTGGTGGACTTTATTTTCTTTTTCTTTTTCTGTTTTATTTTCATTTTCAGCTTCATTATTAACCTGCTATGTTTCTTGTACTATTTCTTTTTCTTTATCTTTTTCTAAGCTTATTTCCTGACTCGGAGATAGAGAAAGAATTTTTCCACTCCTAGTGGTTATAGCCTTGCAATGTTCCATTGGATTTACCTCGGTATCTCCAGGGACATTGCCTGCTTGCCTCTCAGCTAATTGCTTAGAAAGCTGTTCGACTTGATTTTCTAGATTTCTTATGGACGCTTCCTGATTTTTAAAACTGGCCTGAGTGGCCTGGATGAACTGAGAAAGTACATTCTCAAGTTCTGACTTTTCTTTAATAGGAGGGTGAGAAGGTTGTTGTGGTCTATTTGTGGGTTGATTTTGTGGGATGTTCTGATTCAAATGTGGACCTTTCTGCCAGGAAAAATTGGGGTGATTCCTGTAATTAGGATTAAAGGAATTAGAAGGATAATTCCTTTGATATTGTTGCTGCCCCATATAGTTCACTTGCTCGGAAGGCACATTTGGATCATACATTCCATTTTCATGGTCTCCATCATAAAAGTCACAACTTATCATAGAAACTTGACTCGGCTTTTGGAGTTCTGAAATCTGTATGCTTAGTTTCTCCAAAGCCTGAGTCATCAGCTTACTCTGAGCCAGATAAGCATCTTGTGCTTCTAGTTCTAATATCCCTCTCTTAGGGACTTGGCTCCTCTCACTAATCAGACATTCATTAGAAGCCATAACGTCAATCAGCTCTATGGCTTCTTCTATAGTTTTAGTTGTTAATGAGCCTCCAGCCGAGGCATCAATCAGTACCCTGGTAGCTGGCCTGACACCATTATAGAAAATAGTGACTTGTTGCACATCAGAGATCTGATGATGAGTACATCTCCTCAAACTCTCTTTATACCGATCCCATGCTTCCATCAAAGATTCACCTTCTCTTTGTTGGAAACACGTGATTTCATTGCGCAACTTCGCATATTTAGAAGGAGGAAAGTATTTAATCAAAAATTTTCTTTGCAAGTCCTCCCAAGTGGAAATACTGCCTCTCGGTTGACTCTGCAACCAGGCTTTAGCTCGGTCCCTTAGAGAAAATGGAAACAATTTCAGTCGGATTGCCTCTTTAGGGACTCCGTTCATTTTTACTGTATCACAAATTTGGAGGAAGGTTGCTAGATGCAAATTTGGATCCTCAACCTCACTTCCTCCGAACTGTTCATTTCTTACCAACTGCAGTAAAGCTGGTTTAAGTTCAAAATTATTTACTGAAATCGGTGGCCTAAGGATGCTAGATTGCGATCCTTCTTTAGTTGGCCGGTAGTCACCTAATGTAACTCTCCTCTGTTCCATTTCTTTTTGTTCTTTTTGCTTTTTCTCTTTTCTCAGTTTACGTTCTAACAAATCGATATCAGGATCAAAGAAGAAAGGCTCTCCTCTGCTCCTTGACTACATACAACAAATGTCAAACAAAAGAACAATTAACAGCTACGACTATAGCTACACGAAAACAACAAACTACTACTAATAAAAAAACAAAATTCAAACTACGCATTAAATGCAAACAAAAGTAAACGGTTCAGTCTAGTACCGGTCCAAGGATTCTTGATATTACTCAACAATCCCCGGCAACGACGCCATTAACTTGATGCTAAATCTCCGAGTCATTATTTTTATGTGTAATTCTCAGAAGATTTACGCTTTGGCAAGTGCACCAGTCATTAAAATTGTATTATATTTGATCGTCCCACAAGGATTGTGGTAAGTACCTCAATCTCAGACTAGTACAAGCTGAACCAACACAAGCACAGAAAGTTCATTCGGTTTTTTTTTTGTTGTTTTAATGTTTTCTAGTTGTTTTTGTATTTCCAGAAACAGTGTTAAGATCAAATGTGAAAAGGTGATTAATAGAAACTAGGTCAGGATTGCTTCAGTTCACAAATTCATCAAGAAACATGCAATTAAAGTATAATCAAACTTCATAATCCAGAGGAAAATCCGCTTGTGGTTATTCCCTAATTCCTTAGGTGAAAAACACTAATCCTTAAGCATTGAACCTTAATTCCTTAAGTGCTCAATTAACCTAAGAATCTAATGCGAAATTGGAGGTTGAACTCTAACTATTCACCTAAATTGATTAGGCCTGAACTAGTTAGAAAGCTGGAAGTTACCTAAGCTTCAACCATGATTCCTCACTGGCGAAGTTCTTCATCAGTTCTGGATTTGTCAATCCAGCAAAACAGATCCACTCCTCAGCTTGTTCGCCTCAGGATCTAGAAGTTGATTTCCTTGCTCACAGCTTCAGGATTCTGTTGCTAACCTTCGCAATCCCAACCTTAGGAATTTAGAACTCCATCGACTTCGGTTCCATCGAAGGATTGTGGAACGTCATGTACGAGAGGATTTAGAGAGAGAAAGAAAGTAGCAAGATGTTGGAAATGGAAAATGAATTGTATTCTATGTACTCTGTTTTTCTGGTTTTGTTACAGAATATGTACAAACATATATATAAGCATCTACCTAACTAACAAACTTAACTAATCACTAGGAAAGCTAAGTTAATAATTAAACTAACTAACTAATTACATACTTACAGAATAACTAACTAATTACAGCTCAGCTCTTAACAAATTACAGCTCATCATTAGCTAATCACAGCGCAACACTAACTAATAACAGCTCACTACTTAAATTAATAAGGTGCAGAAGTAGGAGAGAAGGCAGCAGAAAACAACACTGGTGCCGAGTGTCTTCTGGAGGGAACAATCAATGTTTTAAATATCAGCCTTTACGCTTGAGCGAACTGGGTTCTCGCTTGGGCGAGCTCGAGATATGTACTGCAGTATTACTTTCTCGCTTTAAGCGTTATGGAGGAAGCTTGGGCGATGGGTGATGTTTTGGAGTCACGCTTGAGCGAACTTGCTCGCTTGAACGAATTTTTGACCCTCGCTTGAGCGAATTTGACTCTCGCTTGAGCGAATTGATTATTCAATCAGCATTCTGAAATTGACGCTCGGGTTCTTCTTTTTATTTCAATCGGTGCTTTTAAGGTCTCGCTCAGGTTCTTCATGCAATATTCGGCTCCCTGTTCTATTTTGGAGTCGGTATCTTGGGAGTCTTTTAAGTCGGACTTTTATTAATTCCTTCCGATCAACCTTTTGGGAAGTCTTTTCAGTCAGCCTCTTTGAAGTCTCGGTCAGTTTGGGCTCTTGGACTCTTTTCAGTCGGATTTGTGAAATCTCACTCGGATTTTCCAAACCTTGCTTGGCTTTTTCCTCTTCAGCTTGAGCGCTCTTTTTCCTTCACCAATAAACAACTAATTTGCCCAGCATTTGTTCACTGATTGTCCAGTATTTGTACGCTGGGTTAATGAAAACTCATTTTCTTAACTAATTAATGTTTTAATCAGTTTCTTACATAAATTAAGCACTTTTGAAATAATTAAATAAATTATAAATTATTAGCAATTAATTAAATAATAAGGCTAAACTAATCACTAAACAATGAATTAAGTCAAATAAAATGCAGAATAATTAAGTCTTCCACTCGCCTGAGCGAGATCTTCACAGAAGAGACTCCTCTGACCCTCGCTTGAGCGAAGCCAAGCTCGCTTGAGCGAAAAGCGGCCAGAGACCACCCAACAGATGCATGCAGGTCTCGCTTGGGCGAGAATCAACTTGCCTGAGTGAGATTATCAGCTTTTCCTTAAAAATCTAAGTTTTCCAAATCTCAAGGGGTCACAATCAATCCTAATTGGCAATTTGATTCAAACTATGATTTTAGACACTTTTTGACAACCATTTTGGACTTGCTCCACTAAGTCTCACCTATCAATTTTGATCCTAGATCATCACATACAAGATTACCATTTTATGTACATTTTAACTAAACCCACCATACCAATTTGACATAAAGGCCTACTTGGCCACCACCACATATACACACAGTTTCCAATTGAACATTTTAACCTATTGGCACACTCTATATGGGTCAATTATCGATACGTGGGGATATGGCGTGTCCACTTCCCGAATTCAATCATACATCATAAGTATGACATCATTGCTTTATTTTTATCATCAATCAACTTAATTCCGAAAATACTCATTCGATACAAGCATATCATACAAGTGTTTTAGTCCTAATTTTCCCATAGGGCCTATTCAAAAGGTCACACAATTCAACTCAATAGTCTTATCAACCAAAACGTGAAAGCGTTATACAACATATATAAACACCAAAATTTACAAATATTGCCGGCCACGGCCCTAGGCTTCTACTTTCATATTTACCTTCCTTCAAAATGTTCCACCTCTAAAAAGGGCTTAGGTTTCTAGAAGAACCTGCCCAAACCTTTGAAAAATGGCAACTAGGAGGTGAGTAACATAAACCAAATGAATTAATCCATACATTATGATAATATGTACATACATATTCACCAAACACATATCACAACTATACCACATATTTCAACATATCAATAACATCATTGTTAATCATCACAACCATTCACTTAAGTTAGTTCTCCATACCAATAATCTCCTTCAATTCTTCATTTTCTCACAAACCAACATACTCGACATATCACCGGCTATATACAAATGCTCTTATGGCTATTGCATATGCACGAATAAATCAATGATTCATACATATTTGACTATGGGAATACGGTATCATAAAATACGTGGGTTAAGCATAAGTGTGTTACTATGCCCCTACTGTAGTAGTAAATATGTAGACTTATATTTCAACTTTTGGATGCATAATCACAATCTTTTACTGGTACCAAACCGCTATCGCCCCTTTGTAGCACTAGTTACCCTGTGACTTACGGATTCAACAATGTGGCCACAACTGCTATAAGTGCTACGGGCCCCTCCCGAACACACATCGAGAGAGTCGTTTACCATTGGAAACCATAAGGATATTTACTCACCATAGAGCCACCCACCCACCAGGCTCGCCACGTAAGGTGCCTCGTCACCAACTATAGACAACTTCGTGATTCCAATGAATCACTAGAGAACAACATAAATTACCCGTGCACTGTGTCGCCCTCCCACTGGGCCTGCCTAATGGAACCTTTAACATTTCACTTAGACACCGTATGATATACCATGGATGCAAATGTCAATCAATGCATTTCTCACACTATGCATCCTAAGAACTACTCTACATCCAACATTACGATAAATTACTTGGTGGATTTAAACATCCATATCAATCGCCATCATCACATGTCATGGTATTTCATTCATATCAATTGTTAGTGGAAATTATGGTTCATCAATTTCTTCCACACACACATATCGTGGATGTCATACATACAAATCACAACTATGGCATCTAAGTAGTACAATCATAGGCCATGTATTCATTTGATATTGAGGTATCTTTTCACATACCACCCAAATCATTTCTAAATACATTCAATTCATACATAACATTTAACCTTTCATCCAAACAACATAAGGATCACACCCATACTAAAATATACATAAATCAATAACAAATGAAGTCATGTATTTAGAGAATGTTACCCCTCCTACCTTAGAAGAAGTAGTAGTTGACGCAGTCCAAAGGTCCCGCTTCGCCAATAGGGTCGTTTCCTACATTACATAACATGCCATATATAATTACTTTTGAACTGGTCTGAACCGGGGTCTACAATCCGGTGTGGGACCAGCCATAAAAGTATATATATTTTAGTGTTTATACACCGATATAGTGGGTATCCGGTATTGTAATCCGACCTCTCAGTGGGAGAAACCGGTCTCGTTGTCCTGGAGATCCTTCACACCAGAGTTTCGCGTTGGAATGGGCAAAAGGTGGTGTCACCTGTGAAGATTCTTCGACGCTCAAGTTAGAAGAGTGTGTAAGAACTTAACGAATACTTAAGCAATGCAAATAGTAAGATGTGAAATAGAACAACGTAACCTTGCATGAGTATTTGAATGTACTATTTATAGTTGGACGTGGAAAATAAATCGTTGGGTGTAGGTGGGCCCCTAGGTTCTGATACCGTGTTTAGATTGTCAATCACAGTGGCTCAATATTCAGAGAGTGACAATGGGTATGTCAATTATCAGTGTACGATTCTGACACAGGGATGGAGGATAATCACCTTTTCCGTACGTCACACCTGCGATCATACCTACTTCATTCTGCAAGTGATATTGACACATTTCGCTGTGCAGAGTATCCATACTTGATAAGTTATAACCTCTCTTATCTCATTGTGACACTGAGGTAAACGGTTATACGTGACGGAGAAGTGAGGGCGGATAACCGATGAGGTGAGAACGAATGATGTATCCAACGAGAGCGGATATTCGGGTTGAAGGTACTGCCCTATGATATCGGTTGCCTCTCTAGAACAGTCATGCCGACGTCACAACTTGAGGGGCCAGTATCCAGACCGGATCATTTGTCCCCTAGCTTGTATGAGGGACTGTTAAGTCGCTCGTATAAGCTACACAGTCTTCAAGAAGTCTGGATGCCGGTAAGGTACTCTCAGGATGCTTATTTAGAACTTTTGTCCACTGTGATCCAGTGTTCTGCCAGTATATCCGTTCTACAAATTACATATCTGCCCTCTTGATGCCCTTACAACGGATTCGGACAAAGATTTGTAGCGAGGGTAATCCCAAGAGTTTTTGGAAGTCATGACTCTTGGTATTCGAGTAGTTGTTGGGGTGCATTTACTGCGTCTGAAATGATTGGACAATTAATCCCCTTTTAAAATATGAGCCATCATTGCCCCAAAAATAACCGTCGGTTGGGCTTATTAGGCCTGGACTTTGGCTTTCATGGGCCCGTTTCGGTTGAAACTTTTCATGAAGCATCACCCTTTCGCGCCTTGGACCATGAAACGACGGAGTCGTTCAAATCAAAAAAGTTGCGTTTTGGGGCATACGATATGACTTTTGGCTGATCACTGTGCCCCTTCGTTACTTATAAAAGGGTAACTTAGCAAGTTTCGGAACTTACTTTCGCCTTCAAGCTTAGTGAGCCTCTGCTAAAATTTTGAAGATTCTGTTGTTGTTCTTTCCTTTCGTGAAGTTCTTCCTTCCATTATCCCTTCTTTAAGTAACCTCCTTATCTCTTACCTTCATATTATTTTCGGTTGCTTCAACTTCAACCATACGCCCTAGGCCAAGCAGCGCTGGTACCTCGAACAGGGGGAATTTGAGTTCACGTGCCCCCTCTAGCCACCGTGGTGGGAGGATTCCTGTGAATCTTCCTGTGGCTGGGCCTCGTCGCTCGGAGAGGGTTGAAACTTCTTCCTCGTGAGCGCCAGTGGTTAGGCGCCGCACTGAGGGTTCCTTTGACTCGAGGGCTACCAGCCGCTCTGACAACGGGTCAAATGCTGAAGGCTACCTCTCTGACGACGTTGCCTTTTATCACAGTACAGAGGTGTTTCAACACGCATCAAGCGTGATGGAGATTCCTGGGTCTGGCAAGACATTGATCCTGAGGACTACAAAAAGGTGTGTCAACGTTATGGCACACCGGCTGAACTGGGAAAGGTTAAATAAGGAAAAACCGTAGTGCTGGGTCGAAGAGGAATTCTTGGAGATTCCTTCGCATCACGCAAGAGAGGACGGAAATCCTGTTAAGCTTCGATGCAAAGTTTACTCCCAAAAGAAGTACAAGGACCATTTTCTCATCCTTGCACCCCAGCCTATGGAGCGAGTCTGCCACCGAGTCCCGGATGAGAGGTCGGTTTACATGTACGACTTCGTCTTCTAGAACTTGGGGGTCCGTTTTCCTATGACGGAATTTCAAATGGCTGTCCTCCGCTTCCTCGACTGTGCCCCTACACAACTGCACCCCAATGGCTGGGCCTAGTGCGTGCTCTCGAAATCCTTGGGGAGCATTTTAACTTCACAGCCACTATGGCGAAACTTTTCTACTATTGCCAAGTGGTCCGCCGTGCCAACAAGAAGGGCGGCCTTGGGTTCATAACGCTCCGTTGTGACTCAAGGATAGTAAACTTCAAATCCTACACCGAATCCACGAAGATCGATGGGCGCTCTTTCAAGCATTACTATACGCGGATTCGAGTGCAAGCGAACAAGCCGGTCTTCTGGCTTAACAAGGAGGGATTCATAAAATTCCCCACCAGCTGGACGCTCGAGCATTTCCTGTTGCTGAGCCGTTCTTACTATACTGAAGAGGGTGAACTTTCCCCTCATTCTATGGAGGTGTTGAGTGCCATGTAGTCGGCCTCAAAGGCCCTCAAGGGGTTCTCTTGCAAGCTTCTCCTGGGGAGTACTGATGTCCGAGATACCTACCTTCGTAATAATTGTTCTTTAGCTGTGTTGTGTTGTATATTCATTCTGTATTTACTGCTTTTCCTTCAATATTTTAACTCAATTTTCTTTATCTTGCAGAGCAAATCGAAAAGGTTTCCCCCAAAATGCTGTCTTTAAAGTCCATGCTGGGAGATGACGATTCCTCTTCTGAGGAAAATGAGATCCAGGCCAAGAGGAACTCCTTCAAGGCTGCAGCTCCCACTATCCCCCTTACATCCGCTGTGGGGGACGACGTCCCTCTCCTTGAAGAGAAGGAGCATGAGGAGCAACCTCAGGCTGAAGGGGAAGATCAAGAGGAGCCTGTGCTTGAGAAGAAGAAGAAAAAAAAGAGAATCCTGATCAAAGCCGCAGACAAGGAGAAGTCTTCTGCTGGTGACTCTCCAAGGAAATGCCAAAAAACTCTAGAAGAGTCTGGCATGAAGAAAGACAAGGGGAAGAAACCCGTTCTCTCTTCCTCTGCCCCTCTTTCACACACCGGCTCAGAGACGGGGTCGGAGAGTTTACCTCCCCCTGCTAGCTCTCCTCCAAAGGAATCTTTCCTCTCTCCCTACCTTTGGTTCCAGGGGTCTATGCCTCCCACACTTCCTAAGGCAAGGTACTACCTCCGCCCTTCTCTCGAGGCTGCAGAAGTTTGAAGTACATGCAAGGTCGGCCGTTGGCAACTAGACAAACTTTCCGGTTTGCTAGACTCCCTCAGCGACAAGGCGCATTATATGGAGCAAGTTGAAAAACTTGAGGCTGACATCACCGTGAAGGAGGCCTAGGCGGCCAAGCAAGCTGAAGCTGCCAGGGGGGTTGAATCGGAGCTGAAAAATGCTTAGGAGCTGCTGGAGAAGAAGACCGGAGAAATAAGCCAGCTCCACTTTACCAACAAATCATTGGAGCGGCAGGTGTCTGAACTTCAGCAACAAAACAAGTCCATTCCCCTCCTGGAGGAAGAACTCCAACTCGAGAAGAAGAAGACCGCTAAACTAAGTAAAGATCTCTCAACAACGAAGGCCGGTCACAACAAAAGCTTGGGAGAGTGGTAGGCCCTTAGGAAGGAGTTACAGGCTCAGATTGAAGAGCTGAAGAAGGGGAATGCGGCCATTGGGCCGTTGGAGGAAGATGTCACCAAACTTCAGAAAAAGCTAGCTGTCTCCAAGGCTAAGGCTGCCAAAGCTTTGGAAATATGCAAGAAGGTAGCCTTCGAGTCCTTCGGCCTAGCTCTTCGTCAGGTCTATTATCACAATCCTGATGTGGAACTCAACTTGTACGGGCTGGATCCGTTCTACGAGTTCCACAGAGGGAAACTTGTTATGGTGAAGAGTGATGGCTCGCACGTGGATCCTCCGGAGGCACTTTATGAACGGCCCCCTCTTCCGGAGGGCCAAAGTATGGAACCACCACCGGTTACTCCTGGCCCTGAAAATGTTATTCAAGAGAACGTCCAATCTGGCCAGTAGACCGGAGTTGAAGGAGCCAAGGAGGGAGGAACGAATTTTCCCACAGCGGAGAATCAAACACCTGCTCCTTAGTTTTTGCACCTTTATTTTATAGCTGTGTACTGGGATCAGCTCTAGTTTCCATAAGCTTACATGTATACAATTTTTCTTCAAGTAAATAAAATCTTCCTTCACCTTGCTTTTATCATTTGTGACAAGTGTATGGTTATCAAATAACTTAGACATACATGCTATGCTTTTACCTTTGAAATACTTGTTAACCGTTGAATATTGTCCCCAAGCGTTATTGAGTGAACGGTTCTGAGTGAGTGACTCCGAGTAGGCATTTGACTCTGAGTGAGCGATTCCAAGTGAAGTAGGTTTTGGCCTTGTCACCTGGGAAGTTCCATTACCTGGAGCCTCCTCGTGCTATTTGGTAAAGGTATGTGTGTGTTATTCGAGTCTTCTATTTCTTTAGTGCAGAGGGCTCGTGCCCAGCCATGTCTTAAAAAATACCGAGTGCTCCTTCCGGGTGAAAGATTTCCAAGTGAGATTCTATACTGCCTTTAACTCTTTAGGGATGAGGGATTTAGTCTGCTTTGATAATGGACGTGCTTGTTAGATTGCTCGCAAAGTCATGTGGTCAATAGTAATGGCCAATAATAATCAAAAAAAGCGGTTGCCCTATAACCCGAGTCCTCATTTGGGTGGGAATTTTTCTGAGTGCAACTTTTCCAAGTGGAATGTCTCCGAGTGCGACACTTTCCGAGTGGGATGACACTGAGTGAGACATTTCCGATCCTCGCGTGGTATGGCACCGAGTGAAGCATTTTCGATCCCCGCGTGGTATGGCACCGAGCGAAGCATTTCTGATCCCCGCGTGGTTTGGCACCGAGCGAAGCATTTCCGATCCCCGCGTGGTATGGCACCGAGCAAAGCATTTCCGATCCCCGCGTGGTGTGGCACCGAGCGAAGCATTTCTGAGTGAGTCATTTCCAAGGGAAGTACTTCTGACAGAGAAAAGCTTTGACCTCGAATAAATACGTTTCGGGTAGAGATATTCCCGAGTGAATAATTCCTGAATGTGACTTCGAAGTGAGATATTTCCGGGTGAAGAATTCTCGAGGAAAGTACTTCTGAGCGAATTCAATAATGAGGATGACGATTGATTCTTTCAGAACGTTCAGCCAAACCTACTAACCGTACTCAGAGTTCAGTTTAATCCTACAATTCGTGTCTTTAATGGCGTTCGGTTTAATCCTACTAACCGTACTCGGAGTTCGATTTAATCCTACAATCTGAGCCTTCGAATGGGGTTTGGTTGGATCCTACAACCCATGTCTTCAATGGCGTTCGGTTTAATCCTACTAACCGTACTCGTTCGGTTTAATCCTACAATCCGAGCCTTCGAATGGGGTTCGGTTTGATCCTACAACTTATATCCTCAATGGCGTTCGGTTTAATCCTACTAACCGTACTCGGAGTTTGGTTTAATCCTACAATCCGAGCCTTCACCGATGTTCAGCCAAACTTACTAACCGTACCCAGAGTTCGGTTTAATCCTACAATCTGGGCCTTCGAATGGGGTTCGGTTGGATCCTACAACCTATTTCACCCCTCAAGGAGTCACATCGTCAATTCACAGAATATGTGATTGAGATCATCTGTCCTGGGGGTCTTTATGCGCAACGGCCTATGGCTACGACTCACAACATAGAAAGGAAAAGGTGAGAGTGATAGATTCACAAACTGTATTCTCATTAAATTGAGCGTATATTACAAAGGGAGTATAGTTGGGGTCATGCCTCATTAAAACCTTCTTGAGAAAACCCAATGGGAAAAAACTCAAGTGAGGAAAAAGAGTACATGTCGTCTTACCAACTAGCTGTAATAAATACATAAATTCTGGGTGTTCCACTTATTGCGGATTGGCGTTCCATCAAGCTCCTCAAGCCGGTATGACCCCTTTCTAGTTACCTCAGAGTCTCTGTAAGGGCCTTCCTATATTGGCGCCAATTTTCCTTGATGAACGAACTTATTTCCCACACTCGCCTTATGCAAAACAAGATCTCCCATATTAAAAGCTCTGTATTGCACACGCTTATTGTACCAGAGGGCTGCCTTCGCCTTTATCGCCTGGTCTCTAACAAAAACTTCTTCCCTCAACTCATGGAGGACGTCTAGCTCTGATGCCAAATTGGCGTCACTGTCCCTAGCTGAAAAGTATTCTACTCGAGCCGATGTGGTCTGAAGCTCCACCGGAATCATCGCTTCAACCCCGTAAGTCAACCGATATGGGGATTCATTAGTGAAAGAGTGTGGCGTAGTACGGTACGCCCACAGGACATGGCATAGTTGATCAGTCCATCCTCCTTTAGACAGCCAACTTATGGCAGCAGAAATCAGGGTCCATCCCAGGCATGTCCGCAGCGGTCCATGCGAAAAGGTCTTTAAACTCCTGAAGGAATGCCACCAAGCATTGCTCCATGACCAATTCCAGCTTGTCATTAATGTGTGTGACCTTATCTAGGGAATCCCCTAAGAGGATGTCCCTGGAACCACCATCCGGTGTGGGCTTTGAGGGATTGAGAGGGTCAATCTTTAATTCCACTCTGGGGTCCAGATCAATCAAACTGACAGACCCAGCCGCTGTTTCTCCATCGTTCAGCTTCCTCTTCTTGTTGAATGCTTCCAACTTAACCATATTGAGGCTCAGGTTGTAACAATACCTGGCCATCTCTTGATCACCGCGGAGGGAAGATACATAATTGTCCTTGTCAATGAACTTGATAAGGAGGTGTGGAGTAGATACGATTGCTTCCATCGCGTTCAGGGTAGGACGCCCTATGATCCCATTGTAGGGGGACTCCACATCAATCACCAGGATTCTAGACTTAACCGTTCTCGCTCTAGGTTCACCCTCAAAAGAAATAAGGGTATCAAGATACCCTTTGGTGGGTTGCTTCACTCCATTGAACGCTGTAAGCTCTTGCGTATATGGTTGCAAATCTGCATCATTAAAACCCATTCTTTTGAAACAATTATAAAAAATTACATCGCAAGAACTTCCCTGATCGACGAGAATTCTCTTGACATCCTTGTTGGCTATGACAGCGATGATAACCACTGTATCGTCACCTCCTGGGATCGTTGGGCCAAAATCGTCGTCTGTAAATGATACCACCGGTGCTGCCACACCGTCCCTGAAAGGGCAGTTATCTTTGGGCTTCCCCTGAACCGACAGGATCATTCAGTGACGCTCCTCCTCCAGCAAATCCTCCTGCAGTCATCTCTATCACCTCACGCCGACCTTGCCTTTACTGTTGAGGCATACTGTCCTGTTGAGCACCTCCAGCAATCACTACTCCCTTCTGTTTCTCTGCGGCTGTAAACCTCCTGACCGAATTACGACTGTTATCACCTTCATCATTTGGATCTCTCCCACTCTTATCCATCCTGTTTGGCTCATCTAAGGACTTCTCCTTGAACAAATACTGTTTAAGTTTTCCCTCACTAATAAGAGTCTCCACCGTATTCTTCAACGCCTTGCACTCACCTGTGTGATGGCCAACCTGCTCGTGAAAGGCATAGTATTTACGTGAGTTCCCAGGTCTTTTCATCGGAGAAGGTTTCCTTATCCCATAGACACTGAGCATGGGCCAGCCAACTTCCCTCAGGATTTGGGAATGCCTGGAGTTCAACGGGGCGTAGTTACTGAAAGCGAAGACGCGTCTGTCTCGCTGCTGAGGTTGAGTGTTCATAAAA
Organism: Clitoria ternatea; assembly: GCA_037962975.1. Classification (NCBI taxonomy): domain Eukaryota; kingdom Viridiplantae; phylum Streptophyta; class Magnoliopsida; order Fabales; family Fabaceae; genus Clitoria; species Clitoria ternatea. The sequence goes on along the minus strand of CM075670.1, from coordinate 16,566,791 downwards.
TTATCCCTCGGGGCATGCTTCTCTGGCCTTACCCTCTCCTTATCTCTCCGTGGTTGATGTGAGGGTGCGGTGACTTCATTCTAGCTGCAGTAGCTTCCAAGTGCATCTCTATGCCAACATACTTTGAAGCTTTCCTTCGGAACTCCTCGAAGGTTGTTGGAGGACTTTTTGCCAAAGATAAGGCAAAAGCAGACCTAGGTTGCAAGGCTTCAACCACTATATGGAGCTGTATAGCCTCCGTGAGGTTAGGCACCAACGCAGCTTCCTTATAGAATCTCTTCAAAAACTCCTTAAGAGTTTCATTTTCTCCCTGCCTTATCTGGGCCAAGGTATGTGAAGTCCTTGGAATATCTCTGGAAATAACAAAATGACTTTCAAATGCAGCTGCCATCTCTTCCCAGGAATCTATAGATCCTGAGGGTAAGCTCTTGAACTAACTAAGAGCTTCTTCCGTCAGTGTTCTTGGGAACATTCTACACATGACATCCTCATCAGCCCCTAGATACATGGCCTCATACACATAAGCATCAAGGTGTTTAGTGGGATCAGTCTCCCCATTATACTTTTCGATTAAAAGTGGTTAGGTTGTTTGCAGGTGCTTGGGGATAACGATACTCATGAGTTTCCTTGAGAAAGGAACACTAAGTCTGTATGCCCCAGAAGTTACCACTGCCTGTTCCTTCCTCCTTGTACTGACTCTATCACCAGAGTCTTGAGTCTGCTCCCTCTCCTCATAAGTAGGGATCTTCGAATATTAGAGGGTCGTGGATTTTTCTCTCGCGGATGCATGATGAGCATCCTCCGCCTGAGACGTCACTCTGTCCCCTGCTCCTCTCTTCTCCCTTCTCAGCTCCATCAACTCCTCCCTGAGCTGCCTTATAACTTCATCTCGAGGGTCAGGGGTTGCCACAGGTACCATCCTCCTCGTGTTGGTTATAGGAGATTCAAAAATGAGTCTTCTTCCCGCTTGCTGATGGGTCACATCCTCCAGGTGACCATCAACAAAATCACATCCATCTCCTTCCATATTGAACTACCAAACTTCTGTGAAAAGTGGGAATAACTCTATTGAGTCCCACCGGGCGTGCCAATGAACTGGTCTGAACCGGGGTCTATGATCCGGTGTGGGACCAGCCACAAAAGTATATATATTTTAGTGTTTATACATCGGTACAGTGGGTATCCGGTATTGTAATCCGACCTCTCAGTGGGAGAAACTGGTCTCGTTGTCCTGGAGATCCTTCACACCAGAGTTTCGCGTTGGAGTGGGCGAAAGGTGGTATCACCTGTGAAGATTCTCTGACGCTCAAGTTAGAAAAGTGTGTAAGAACTCAATGAATACTTAAGCAATGCAAATAGTAAGATGTGAAATAGAACAACGTAACCTTGCATGAGTATTTGAATGTACTATTTATAGTTGGACGTGGAAAATGAATCGTTGGGTGTAGGTGGGCCCCTAGGTTCTGATACCGTGTATAGAGTGTCAATCACAATGGCTCAATATTCAGAGAGTGATAGTGGGTAGGTCAATTATCAGTGTACGATTCTGACACAGGGATGGAGGATAATCACCTTTTCCGTACGTCACGCCTGCGATCGTACCTACTCTATTCTGCAAGTGATATTGACACATTCCGCTGTGCAGAGTATCCACACTTGATAAGTTATAACCTCTCTTATCTCATTGTGACACTGAGGTAAACGGTTATACGTGACGGGGAAGTGAGGGCGGATAACCGATGAGGTGAGAATGGATGAAGTATCCGATGAGAGCGAATATCCGGTGTGAAGGTACTGCCCTATGATACTGGTTGCCTCTCTGGAACAGTCATGCTGACGTCACAACTTGAGGGGCCGGTATCCAGACTGAATTAACTTTCTATCTCAACCACCAAGATTTAAATATTTTTGGTTTAACTACATAGTGTTCATGCCACTTACACTCTAATATCACTTTTATTTCGTTATTCCACCATAACCACCATGGTCTAGGTGCTCATATTTATTATTATACATTTTGGACTTAAGATCATCGAAAGGTTTACACATGCATGACCATTTCCCATCATCATTCTCACTTTTCATTATTAATATCACCCAATCATCATGGTAAACCTTTATTTACTCATATTTCTTATTTTTCCCAATTCTAGAGGGTAGGGTTTCACCAAAACCCAACAACCTTCATCAATGTCTATCATTTTCCACCCTATGTCAACAAACTTTTGTGTATCACCATGCACACACAATACCACACCAAAATTTCACACCCCACCTTAGGGCTTGTCTAGAATGGCTTCTAACCATACCTCTTTCATGCAATACCCCCAAAATTCATAATCTAGGGCTTAGAGCTCATGAAAATGAAAGAGAAAGCTTACCTCAAGCAAAAGAGCTAGAACCCCAAAGAGAGTAAAAGAGAGGTGACGAAAATGAGAGAAGGAAAAGGAGAGAGTTTCAAGCACCTCAAGCTTCTCTTTGCTTGAAGAAAAAAAAAATAAGGAGAAGAAAAGAGACACACACTTGGCTTTCTTGAGAGGAAGAGAAGAGGAAGAAGAAGTATAAGAAGAAGAAATGAAAAGAGAGTGTCTTGAGAGGGAGAGTGAGTGACGGGAAAAGAAAGAGAAATAGAAGGGTTTTTGTTTAAAATTTGATCCTTCATTAAAACTCTTTAGTTTTATTACAAACAGGATCCCCATTTAGGTCCAATACATTATCCAAAAATTATTCTGAATACATATCTGGATTCTCGATATCATCATCTATCACTCTGACCAATAGTGTCTGAATCAGAGATATTTGGTCTGACACCCATATTTTAATCGGGTATTAATTTCAGCTTTTAAAGCTATAATAGATTATTGATGGTCATAAAAATTGTCTATTTAATTATTTCTAACCTTCCAGGGTATAAATTAATTTATGCATAATTATTCCCTATTTATTCCTCTTAATTTAATATTTTTATCAATTTTCAGGATGTTACATTCATGTTGAAGGTTTGGTGCAATTATGACCTCTAGGGGGTCAGATTCGACGTACAAGATGGAAAACGTGAAGAAGGGGATGAATTTCAACACATCCCATTGTTTTGCTTTGAGTTTATGTAATCATAAGCTCACCAATGTTGAAAAAAATGCATCAATGATCAGCGCATGAATATATAGTGCTCTCAAACTTTACCTATAAATTGATGCTTGAAGTTATAAGGAGGACACAAGAGATATACAATAAAATACATGTCCAAGTTTTAAATATATTTTTATGTCTTTGCTTTAACTTCTTAAGGTTTTGTTCTTCCTTCACTTGTTTTCTTTCCTTAATCAATATTCTTTCATCTTCCTTTTTTCAATGAGGTAAAGTTAACTTTATCTTTTATTATTTAGTTGCATAATCAAAGTCATGGGTAATTTAGTTTTAGTTCCTTTGTTTAAGATCATCATTATCATGGAAGCTTAATCCTTTTCAAATCAACTCAAGGAATTTAATTTTTTTTTCTTTATGTTAGCTTTGAGCTCTTGCTCTTAATGTTTTGATTAAAGACAATTAATTTTCATTGCTTCTCAAATGCTTATGACAGTAGATTATTTAAGTGTATAACTGATTGGTATGCAATTAAATAATCTATAATCTAAAATGATTTTGGTTGGTTAACCAATAATTCATTTGAGAGATAAAGATTAAGTTACTAAATAAGAAATTTCTATTTAATTTCTTAACTCAACCAAATGATAATTTTAAAGTCATTTTGATCTTAATAAGAATATATCAATTGATTATTCTTATCAGTTCATTAATTTAATTCTAGAAGATTTTCTAAAACATAATATATGAATCATTTAGGGATTCCAAGGGATTCAATGTTGAGAACTTGATTATACTTAATCATATTTATGATTAATGATTAGCTAACTAAAGATTAATTAATTCCTTAGGTTGGTTACTTTGTGTCTATATATATTGTGTTTGTGTACTTTTTTTATTATTTTATTTAAGAAAAAATATTTTTTTTATTTGGATTGGTTAGACTCGCTAAAATCTCTTCTAAAATTGTTACAATGGTTAAATTATTTTCATTCTTAAAATCTAATGCTTCTAACTGAGATTTTGTTTGGCCTTTTTTTTTACCAAAATGATTGTATTATGAGTTTTCTAACATAACATAACTAGGTTAGGTACATCATAGAACATTTCACAAGCTACCTGAAGTTCATCCTTTGTTGAATCAAAGAATATTTTGCATCTCTAACCTACAACTTAGGCACAGGACGACACAACATTTCTCTGGCAACTTCTCCCCGTGTATTTTTTATGTTTTTGACCTTCTTTCTTGGATTAACTAATGTGTCTTTTGAATTTTTTGTTTGTCTTGTTCATACCTTAGTCATCTATGTATTTACTTTCATTTTGTGGACTTGTGTTGGACTTAAAACTTTTGCTAGTTGTTCTATTTTGGACTTAAATGTTAAATTAATGATATTGTGTTTTTATAAACTATTTATAATATTTTTTTAATATTACTTAAATTTTAGTTAGAATCATACAATTCTAACTAGAATCTCAATTTTAAAATCTACATATACTTAACCATTCTACTTTTTACTTTTAATAACAAAATTATTTATTATTAGCAGGTACAATAGGTACCCAAACTCATCAACGAAATTATTACATATTTAACAATCCTTCAAACAACATAAAGGACATTTTGCATCATTCAACCATAAAAAAAGAAAATCCTCTTGGATCACAAGATAGTTAAAACCATGAAGTCATTTTAACATAGTCCATACTCTGTTCAGTTGAACAACTTGATCCTTTGAAAATCTTCTTGTTTCTTACCAGTGATGTTGCCCAAATCACAGCCATTCAAATTGATCCCTACCCTTTAAGAGAGGATGGTTTGTGAAAAGGTCCAAAGTATTATAAGAAATGTGTGATGATATTATTAGGTAAGGAAGTAGTTATTCCAAACCACTCATAACATTTATACCATAAATCAGAAGCAAACTTGCATGAAAAAAGAACATAAATGATAGCTTCTGGGAACTCATCGTAAAATGTACAAATGTTGCTAGAATTTGGGATTTGAATGCCTCATTTTGACACACTTATAATGTTAGGAAACCCACCCAGAACCAAGTTAGTTCTAGTTAGTTAGTGAATTTGTTTTTTGTTTGTTAGTGGGTTTGTTCCTCTAACTAAATTAGTTAGTTTGCTTGCTAGTTTGTTACCTCTTGTAAGTCATATATAAGCTTTGTGTATTAGCCAACAGATTCATCAGTAAAAATATTTCTCATTCAGTCACAAGATCTGTTTACACTGAACTCTTGATTCTTTTAGTTTTACATGGTATCATCGTCCTAACGCTCTAACCATATCTTCCGCTACAATCCTTTCCTTCCAATCTCCTACAAACTTTCAAAAGATAATTTTTTGATATGGATGCAACATGTCTAACCCATAATCAGAGGTTTTCGGCTAAAGAAACACATTGATGGAGCTGAGATGATCCCAGAGAAGTTTCTTGATGAAGTTGTAAAATCGAAATGAGAAATGAATACTGACTATGACAATTTTGAGCAACAAGCTAACTTGCTCAAATCTTGGCTCCTAGAATCCATGGATTCTTCCTTTAAGATTTGAATGGTGGGGTGTGAATGGTCTCACCAAATCTGGAGCACCTTAAAGATATATTTTACCTCTCAAACCGAAGCAATAATTAAGAAATTAAAAGTACAGTTGTGAAATACTAAGAAAACAGGTTCCATAGGTGAATATCTTATGCAAATCAAGAAAAAAGTGGAAACCTTGGCTGCCATTGGTTTGCCCATTTCACTAGAAGAACACGTTGATTCCATTTTTGATGGCTTTCTAGGAGAATATGATGGCTTTATCACTTCATGCATGACTCATGGTGACTTTTATTATGTAAATCAATTTGAGGCACTACTTGTAACATCCTAAAAATAAGATTTATTATTAAAACATGGTTTAAAGGGGGATTTAAAGGCAAATGGGAGATTAATTTGAACAATTGCCAAAATGACGGATACATCCCTAACATTTGCCGTAATGACGGGCGCATCCCTTGATCTTTTAAATTTAAAAATCCCTTCTCTTTTCCATTCAAACTTTCGTAAGCTTGAGAGATTGAAAGGGTTTACTTATAAATTCTTCTTCTCATCCCAAATCATCATCTCTAATCCATTTCTTTCCAATTTCTAGTGAGAAACATCAAATTGAAGAAGAACTCCATCATCTTCTCCACTCTTCTCTTCGAGTTGTGGTTGGATTAAAGAGAGAGCTTAAATTCTCCAATCCAAGGTAAGATGATGAAATCTTGTGTAGAAATATTGTTTAATCTTTTAAAACCCTTCAATTTTTAAGTTTTATAGAACTTAGAAGAAATTGGAATCCATGGAAATGGAGAAAGAGCTTAGGTTTTCTAGAGTTATGATCTTCTCATGAGAAAAAGAGAATAGAAATAGCTTCTTGATGCTAGTTCTATAGAATTGAGGTTTGATGAATGATATTTCAATAAACTAGGTAGCTTCGGAAGGTTTCGGAGCTAAAAGTTCAATTTGGAACTTGCGAAAGCGAGCGGATAATATTCGATAGCTCGAGGAGCTTCTGGAATTCTTTATTCCAGGTAGGAGGAGTGTTTACATTTTAAATGTATAGTTTATGAATGGATTCAGGATAATAACATTATATTTAATGTGAAATCCCAAATATGTATAGTATGTGTGACATGTTTGTGATATGATATTTTCTATTCATAAACTATTGTTATTGATATTGAATTTGCATGATATGTGAATTGAATATGTGAATTGATTGTGATTCCTTTGCATGAGATGCAGTAGGAAATATGATGATGATATGTGATTCATAATGATATGTGTAACATCCTGAATTTTTGAAAATAATTTATTAAGGATCAGTGAGGAATTTCCGAGTGAAATTCCGAGTGAATATTGTTGGAAATAAGCTATTCCGAGTGAAATGGTACGATACCGAGTGAAAATAGAAGTAATTCTGAGTGAAAGGGGGCTCTGACTTCGAAGGAACACATTTCGGGCAAAGGCGCTCTTAAATTTTATGTTTCCGAGTGAAACATGACCGAGAGAGCTACTTCCGAGTATAGGAAGTTAAAATACTTTCTAGAGTAAGAAGTTAAGATACTTCCGAGTGTATAAAAAATGAGATACTTCCGAGTGTAGGGAAGTTAAGCTGTTTTCGAGTGGAGCATCTCCGAGTTGTGTGACTTTCCGAGTGAGGTGTCTCCGAGTATGACACTTTCGAGTGGGACGGCACCGAGTGAGACGTTTCCAAGTGGGACAACATCAAGAGACATTTCTGGTTTCCGAGTGGTATGGCACCGATTGAGACATTCCGAGTGAGTCTTTTCCAGGAAAGACTTCAAATTCGAATGAGTATATTCCAAGTGAATAGTTACCAAGTGGATAATATCCGAGTGGTGAGTTTTCGAGTGATGAACCCTTCATTTAATTCGTGCTCGGATGTTTTAAAGAGTTGCTGAGAGCTTGTACTCGGGTTCGTCATAGAGATTGACTTTGACCCCGAGTGACCCTTTCAAGTGGAAAGATTCCGAGAGAGGACTGAACCTCAATTCCGAGTAATAATTTCGAATGAAAGACTTCCGAGTGACGTAAGTGAAGGCTTTGACTCAGACAGAAATACATATAACCGAATATGTTATTTCTAAAGGTATTTTCGAGTGAGATATTTTCGTGTGGGACATTCTGAGGAAGGAAAGCTGAGTGTTTCATGGGATGAAACCATTCCGAGTGAATTCCCTCCGAATGAAGGAATTCTGAACAGACAGAGGCTATGTTGAATCATCTCGGAAAGATGTACCCAGAATACTGAAACCGAGTCGGAACATACTGAAACCGAGTCGGAACATACTGAAACTGAGTCGGAATTAATAATCACTTCAATTATTGGTACGCAAATTCTTTTTCCTGATTTTGCTAAGTGGTGGACCCTTTCCATAATCCTATCCTCTTTTATTTTATTATTTCGTTTTGTCCTTATATTACAAATGCGTGTATCAGTGCTTAATCCACTCACTTATTCAATTCGTTTATGTCTTTTTCATGAACGAATTATGTCAAATCCTATTATTAGACTAGCTTGGAATCATGTGAGTGTCAACATCACCTTTAATCTTTCCTTATCGATAAAAAGAGGAGACCAATCTTCATTTTTCTCTTTAAGGTGAAACTTGGTAAGAACTTTGAGAAAGAAAGCTATGGACTGTGCAGAACTGAAGTTCCAGTCGGAATTTGTGTACTCCTTACTTCCAGAACTGAAGTTTCAGTCGGAAATTATGTACTGTGGTTGAATATAGCTTGAGGAACTCCTTACTTCCAGGTAGAGGGAGCGTTACATCTTAAATGCATGGTTTATGAACGGATTTGGGATAATATTAAATCCTGAATATGAATATAATATGTGTGATATATCTGTGATATTTCTGTTCATATGATATTGATGTTGATATGTGATTGATGATGATGTTATGAATATTATTTATGAATTTTTCATGATATATGAATGCATGAGATGCATATTGATAAATCATGGGATGCTTATATGATGAACAAATATGAAATATATTATGTGGTTTCGAGGATTCCACAAAAGACCTTGGGTGGGACTCAAGGCAAACCTCTTGAGCGGGGCTCGGGGTTTAGCCTGTGGCACTACCGTTGTCACTGGGAGTGATTGTGTCACATGAGAGGGTAAACTGTTTGGTACCAGTAAAACAGCCGGATCAGTTGAGAGCTGAGTTATGGCTCGGGGAGCCAGTGTTGCAACATAAATTAAAAGACTTAATAATGGATCTATTTGATTGAGCATATATTTGCACTGATATAATATTGAGAGTAATATGATGATTTGATCGGTTGATGTTATGAGATTATATGATGTGTTTATGTTTTATATATAGTTATGAATTGTACTTTTAATCCGATTCAATAACTATCATTTGATATGTTTATGCTCACCCTCTACTGTTGTCATTTTTACAGTGGACATAGGACCCAGCAATGATGTGTGAGATCACTCAGCCGATTGGAGCATTATGTATTTGTGTATTGTACATAATGCACATAGATGTTTGTAGTAGCCTTGGCCGGCTCCTGTGTATACCGATTGTGAAACATTTGTAAACATTAAATGAGCCGGATGATGTAATGCTGACTGCTTTGTTATTTTAATTTGAAAATTCTGTTAAAATTTTCATTTATTTGCGAAAAATTTATTTGAAAAATCTGGGTGTTACATTTTGAATGATATTCATGAATTCTTCATGATATATGAATGCATGAGATGCAATTGATAAGCATGGGATGCTTGTGTGATAAACAAATATGAAATATGACGTGGTTTTAGGATTCCATAAAAGACCTTGGGTGGGACTCAAGGCAAACCTCTTGAGCGGGGCTCGGGGTTTAGCCCGTGACACTACCGTTGTCGCTGAGAGTGATTGTGTCATGTGAGAGGGAAAACAGTTTGGTACCAGTAAAACGGCCGGATCAGCTGAGAGCTGAATATATGGCTGAGAGCCAGTGTTGCAACAAAAGACTTAATAATGAATAATTAGATCTAATTGAATGAATATGCATGTGCATAGATGGTTGTTGTTGAGAACAACATGAATTGTATGGCTATTTGATGATATATTGATGCACAAAATGTGATGAGATCATATGGTGATATGAGTAGTTAATGTGTTGAATGGTAGTTTGTGTTAGTAGATTAGTATACCTCATTGCATGAGAGAGAATAAAATGATTAAATCAGTGTTATAGTTGTCATTTATTATGTATAATGCTCACCCTTATTTGTGGATATATTTTCAGTGGACTTAGGACGCAGTGGAGAATGATGAAAAATCACTCAGCTGAGTGTGGAGCATTATGTATATATGTGTAATATACATGATGCACATAGTTATGTCGTAGTTGCCTTGGCCGGCTATGTATACCTTTTTGATTATGTATGTACATCTATGCATATATGAAATTGCTAGATGGACTAGATAGTTGACAGCTTCAATTAGAAGCTTAGAACCTATTTTGAGGCATATGGTTTGGTTTGTGATGAATTATGATGGATAATAAAGCATACTTGAGGTTATGGAGAGTGAAGACCATGGATGGTCCCACCATATGTATATGAGTTTATTGACCAGGAATGGTGGACCTATATGAGATGCATAATATGTCCAGTGAATTGTGATTGTATGAGATATTGTAGTGATTATGTATTATATTGATGAAAGTATGATTTTGGGTGAATTTCATGCATAATTCATCAACTGAGATGGTGAAATTACAAATTACGAGGTATGAATAGCTTAGAACAATTTGATTAGCGTCTATACATAAGTTGTGACTTGAAGAAATTGGAATGGGTCAATTCCATTGAGAAATGACCCTTGAATTGCATTAAAATGGCTTAAAATGGGTAAAATGCGTTTATACGCATAAGTCCCTCATTTTTGGGAATTTTTTAGTGTGGCCGGTGGCCACACGTCATAAATGATGTATATAAGTTGATGTTAAAATTTGGTAGAGTTTGGAGTTGATATGAAAGAGTTAGGATGCTTAGAAGTTGAAAAATTGAGTAAAATCTGCATAATTGTTGTCTTCAATCGATTCAAGGGCCCCTGGAAGTGTTTGAATCGATTCACATGAGTTTTGAATCGATTCAAGGCTCTCTGGAAGTGCTTGAATCAATTCATACGTGCTTGAATCGATTCAAAGCCCTGTTATGGCAACTGTTATGTGTTTTTCCAACTGCTCTATTTTCCTTGCTGTTTTTGGCCCGTTTAGGCATCTTAATGACATTTTTGGCCTCCGACTTCTTCATGAAAGTTGTAGATAATTATGTTAAGAAGGTGTAAAAATTGGTCTTACCTCAATTGGAGTTTTCTAACTGTCATGAGGCGTAAAATGCCGGACCCACTACGCAGTAAAACTCAAGTTTAAGAGGGCTCTGAACCCAACTTTTTATGATTTTCAAATTGGGACTAATAGGTGATATTTGTGACATGTCCCATTATTTTTAAGACTAAAAATGAATTTTTCTTATGTTTTAATGTTGAATTGTGATATGAGCTTATTATTACCACAATTTGATAATTAAATTAAGTGTTTTTAAATTCATATTCTGAATTTGGATTTAATCGTGAAAAATTTTCTTGAAATTTTTGGGTTTGTCTTTATTAATTAAGGTTGTTTTATCAAGCATCAAGAAGAAAGACTTCAATGCCACAAACAAAGTGAATCAATCCCTCTTCAAGCTAACATTACCCAAAATCAAAACAAGAAAATCACTCAAGGGACATGGTCACAGATCTGGTAGAGGACAAGCTCAGGGAAAAACCAAAGGTGGTGGAAAAACTTCAAATTTCTAGCCTAATGTTACCACAAGTTGTGGAAATAGGATTCAATGTTAAATTTGTGGGAAATTAGGCCATTCTGGTTTTTATTGCTAGTTCATGTATAATGACCAGATGATAAAACCAACCATCAGCAACACCACTCCTTCCACTCATTCTACCACTTCAGATCTTCCTGTCTCAGCCATTATTGCTGCCTCCAACAACACACAATAGGTTGATGACTCCTGGTACCCTGACACGGGAGCAACAAATCACTTGACCAATGATCTTAGCAATCTCATGATCAGAAATGACTACAATGGCTCAGATAAAGTTCATGTAGGAAATGGTAATACCTTTATGCACACAGGTTTATCTTATTTTATTTCATCTAACACTGATCAGGTTTTTACTTTGAAAAACCTCCTACATGTTCCTCATATCACCAAGAACCTAATCAGTGTATCATAATTTGCAAGGGATAATCAAGTCTATTTTGAATTTTTCCTTGACTTGTGCAATGTCAAATAATTCTAGAGTAAATCAGTCTAGCTTAGCCTTATGGCACAATAGATTAGCTCATGCTTCCTATATAATTGTAACTCAAGTAATGAAACAATGTTGCATTCCCGTTTCTAAATTGAATAATTTTTTGTGTGAGTCTTGTTGTATTGGAAAATCTCATAATCTCCCCTTTCACACTTCTGGTTCTTAATATACCTCTCTATTGCAACTCATTCATTCTGATATTTGGGGCCCATATCCTTATCCATCCAAAGAAGCCTATAAATACTATATTATTTTCTTGGATGCATATACTAAATTTAACTGGCTATATTTTCTACATAACAGGTCAGAGGCATTCAATACCTTGATTCAATTCAAGGTAATGGTAGAGTTATAGTTTGACTGCAAGATCAAAGCTATCCAAACTGATACAGGAAAAGAATACCTTACCTTTAAGAATTACTTGACAGAATATGGCATCCTTCATAAGCTTTCTTGTGCTTACACTGATGAGCAAAATGGATCTACAGAGAGGAAACACAGGCACATCATAAAAATTGGCCTCACTCTTTTAGCACAATCTCAGTTTCCAATGGAATTATATCTAGAAGCTTTCTCAACTACAGTGTTTACCATAAACAAGATCCCTTCACCAAATACAAATCATCAATCACCATATGAGAGGCCTTTTCAGTTGACTCCTGATTATAGCATTTTGAGATCTTTTGGATGCCTTTGTTTCCCTCATCTTCAACCCTATAACAAATACAAACTCCATCCTAGATCTTAACCCTGCATCTTTATAGGTTACTCAGCTCCTCATAAAGGCTACAAATGCCTTTCATTTTCAGGAAAAGTTTACATTGTTCAACATGTATTGTTTGATAAACCTTAATATCCCCTTGGAACTAATCCCAAGTTTCTTTTCTCGTCACCAAATCTCACAAACTTACCTCCCTTGTTGCCCCCTATAATTCCTTTACAACCTGCCTCATTACAGCCCAAATTAATCACCTACTGAACCAACATTACCTATTATTCCTGTAGAAGTATCCACTCAGCCAGCTTCCTAACCCACAGAACCTAATACTCTACCTTTTGTATCCATTCCCCTACAACAAAACATTCATCCTATATGCATAAGATTAAAGGTAGGCATTTTTAGACCAAAAGCCTATACTTCCACCATTGAACCTACCAATCATAAAGAACCTCTAGCTATCCCTGCCTAGAATAAAGAAATGCTTGATGAATATCATGCCCTTCTAAGAAATTCCACATGGGAACTTATCCCATTACCAACAAACAGGAAAGTTATTAGCTGTAAATGACTATTCAAAAATAAATCTGATGGAAGCATTCTGAAGCCCAAGGCTAGACTAGTAGCCAGGGGTTTCACTCAGCAAGAAGGCCTAGATTATGCTGAAACATTCAATCCTGTCATCAAACCTATAACCATCAGGATTGTTCTTTCAGTAGCTATCTCTAAGAATTAGCCAATCCAACAGATAGACATTGATAATGCCTTTCTCCATGGAGACCTCCAAGAAAAAATTTACATGAAGCAACCTCTAGGCTTTCGTAAAGGTCCTTCCAATACTGTATGTAAATTTAAAAACGTAATCTATGGTCTGAAGTAAACACCAAGGGCATGGTTTCATAAGCTTGCTCAAGTTCTGCAGACTCTTAACTTCCAATCCACCAAAAATGATCATTCTTTATTTGTCATTTACACCAATTCCCTAACCATTTACATACTTATGTATGTTGATGATGTCCTTATTACTAGTGATTCTCAGCTTGCCATTGACTCTCTCATTGCAAAATTATCCTCACGATTCCCTCTTAAAGATCTTGGCAAGCTACATCATTTTCTAGGCATCCAAGTGGAGAAAGATCTCTCAGGAAATGTTTAGTGTTTGATCTTCTTCATAAGTTTCAAATGCAGAAGGCTAAACCTATTAAAACCCCAATGCCCCCTCAACAAAATTGATTCATGATGGTGTAGAAACTGCTTCAAATCTAACCCCATATAGGCCTGTTGTTCGTGCCCTTCAGTATGCAACATTAACCAGACATGACATTTCCTTTATAGTAAACAAATTATGTCAATTTATGCATAATCCCCTAGAAATTCATTGGAAGACTGTGAAAAGGTTATTCAAATATCTTAAAGGTAACCTACACTATGGTCTCTACTTCAAATAGTCCTTAACTATGGACATTTCTGCCTATTGTGATAGTGATTGGGCAGAGGATCCATCCGATATGAAGTATTGGGCTCTAACATTGTCTCTTGGATGGCCAAGAAGCAGTTTGTGGTGATCAGGTCAAGCACTAAAGCATAGTTTTACAGCTTTAGTTATTACAAAAATCATGTATATTCAATCTTTGTTGTCTAAACTTTACCTCAATAGTCTAAGAACTACTCTAATTTAGTGTGATAACCAAGGAGTCGTGCTTCTATCAGTTAATTCTATTCTTCACTAAAAAAAACTAAGCATTTTGAGTTAGATTTATGGTTTATTAGAGAAAAGGTAGCAAAGGGTCAAGTCTCAAGCATCTGCCCTTTAAATTTCAAGTTGCAGACCTGCTTACCAAGTTCCCTAGCTCGGCCATATTTCTAGAATTAAGAGGCAAACTCAATGTGAGTTGTTCATCCACCTTGTATTTCAAAGGGGATGTTAGGAAACCCACCCAGAACCAAGTTAGTTCTAGTTAGTTAGTGGGTTTGTTCCTCTAACTAAATTAGTTAGTTTGCTTGCTAGTTTGTTACCTCTTGTAAGTCCTATATAAGCTTTGCATCCTTGTGTATTAGCCAACAGATTCATCAGTAAAAATATTTCTCATACAGTCACAATATATGTTTACATTGAATTCTTGGTTCTTTTAGCTTTACAGATAAAAAGAAATAACTTTAGGTGGAGTAGAATTTGACCATAGTAATTTAAATTAAACTTAAAGATCGTTTCGCCTTCTTCCTAAATTGCTTAATAGGCTGATTTGACCAAATATGTTAAGTCTTCTCATATTTCCATGTCCATATATCCTCCACAGTTTGGTTCAGTAGTATTCCCTACAGAAGAGTTATGAAATTTTCTAGTAAGATTTTTCCCACTCAAACAATTCTTTTCTCCAACTTGGAGTCCACATCTATTCTTCTTCAACCCATTTACCAACATCATTACAACCGTTCTCATGATCTAGAGAAACGTTAAACAATTTTGGAAAATCCTCTTCCAAAGATCTTTTCACTACCCATGAGTCCTGCTAGAACAATACTTTGTCACTATTTCCAAATTTTCTTTATAGGCTCTCCCTCAACGATTATACTTAAAATCTTGGTTTTGACATGTAATAATTGTTAGATTTCTTTTACATGCTTAATTTACTGTCAAATTCATGTTTACATACTGCTATAAAACTTTGTTTTGGCAAGAAGGAATTGGTTACAACCACTTCATTAATTGCTAATTGTTGTGGAATTAGCAACAAATATAATTTAGTGACAAAAGTAACCTCATAAAAATCATGGCGATGGATTTAGCGACAATGTTAGCAACTGAAATGAAATAGTGGGCTAAATATATTCCTGATTCCGTCGCCAAATCTACTAGGGGTGAAGTTTGGCGATGATATTAACCAATTTTGTTGCCACTTTTGAAACAAATTTTAGCATTGGCAATGCACTGGATATTTCATTACCAAAATAATAAAATATTGGCACCTAGTGGAAGGGAATGCAGCCACGAGATTATTCATGTCGTCACAAACTTTTAAAGAAAATGTAAAAGTTTTTAGTTTGGCAACCGATAGATACCTTTTGTCACCAAAATCATGGCCATGTGCCAACAAGCATTTAAACTATGGCAATGAAATTTATTCATGTCGTTAGCCATAGTCATAATTTTTTCCGTAACCAAATAATTTAAACACCAAGTTAAGTGACGAGGCGTTGCCTATCGCCAATTCCGTCGTAAACATTGTAGGTGATGAAAAAAAGGCATTATAGCAACAAAATATTTCCATCACTAATTGGTTTTTTCTAGTGTGATGGTTCTGTTTTCTAATTTTTATTCAATTATTTAAATTATTTAATATTATGGTATTTTTGAAATAAAAATTAAATTAATATTATCAATTAATGTAATTATTTTAAATGTTTCTCTTTTATGTTGATTTAAGGAAGGAATGAAATATAATATATCAAGCAATGGAAATTTTACTACCAGACAGTATATCATTGTTCAACCTGTAGTCTTAGGTTGGAGTCTCAAGGAATGAATTGCCACTAATTCTTTATAAGAAGAACTTTGTCATCTATAATAATGTTGTTCAGCTCGAGCTTGAATATGTATCTTTATTTTTATCTTTTTATATATAAAAAGTAATAAAGTATTGGTGGAAAATGTATTAACCATTGGATTAAGATTTTCCACTTAAGATTTCGACCATTAGATCAAGTTTTCTATATTTTTAAAATGGTGCACTCACACTCAATTAATTATTTTTTTTCATTTTTAATTTTAGTCATTGAAAAATATAGTCACCATTTAAAAAAAATTTATAATCATGATCTCCTTCAATTCATAATTATTCAATTTCCTTATTTTTCTTATCACAAGTAGGATTGATTATGATTGATCATGTAAATAAATAGGCTATGTATTAATGTAACATCCTAAGTTTAAAATGTTTTTTGGGAACAAGTTATTAAGCCCAATAGCTTGTACTTCTCCTGCCCACCTGTTAGTATGTTGGGTGTATATTTCTCAAATGTTATAGGAATCGAGCTCTTCTTATGTCAAATTTTCCGTATAGAAAATATCTACAACTCTTATGTTGATCACGAAACCTAGTTGTCACTCCTTATAACGTGACAAATAAACTAAATTCAATGGATATGTAACAGGGATCCAACATCGAATTAAACACCAAGATGGAATGCAAACGTAACAAACCAAGAAAAAATAATATTACCTCCATCCCTTAATATAAGAACCTTTTAACTAAATTTCAGGTTTTAAGAAAAGTTGGTTAATGTAGTTAAAGTCATTTAATTTGTCTACAAATTATACTACCAGTTTTCCAAAAGTAGTCTCTTACTTTTATTGGTACTCACAAATCTTACTCTCTTTACTTTCTTTCTATTTAATTAATACTTATTTCATTAATGACTAATAAGGGTATTTTGGTAAAAAACTAATTAATGCTATTGACTTTTTGATGAGGTTCTTATATTAAGGACCAAAGAAACATCTCCAAAGGTTCTTATAATAAGGGACGAAGGTAGTGTTTAAATAGTGGGGCACCTGTGACTTGACCAAAGTGAGAGTATTATATTTACTCATAAAATTAATTAAAAGATAAATATTTATTTAAATATATTATTAATTTTCTTCTCTAAAAAATAATAGCTGATTTGTGATTTTGAATAAGCTCAATATAGTAGTATCATTAATTTTTAATACAAAAGATTTGGTCCATTGACACGTAAACCCATTAATGAAATGAAATTGAAAATAGGGGGATGTCCAGGACATGTAATATCAGTTGGTCAACGAGCTTTGACAGACTTGCTGAAACTTAGGTCCACCCTTTCCGACTCTGACGTCTTCCATGTCGGGACTTTTTGTCCTCCATGTCTTCTAATACTTATAAAAATTGAAAGGTATAAAAAATTTGTTCATCAGTAGTGTACACAAGAAACTTTTTTTTTTTATCAATGTTCCATGTATTTTGAAATAAAAACAAAACTTAAATATATTTTGTCCTTATAAAATAAAATCTTTTGGTTTTAACCCTTATAATATAATTTTTTTATATTTTATTTTTAGTTGCTACTGTAAACATAAATTAATAATCAAATTACACGTTAGCTTTTTTAAATAATTCTTCTGACTGTTGATATGTAACTCTGATAAGTTAAAATACAATTTGTAGTAATTAAAGTTTCTTTCAACTTAAAAATAAAACATTTGAGGTTTTTAATGACCAAAAATTTTATTTAAGCTGCTAGACCTACATGTTATATATAAGATAATTGGACATGTAGAACCATTTGAATAAACTAATGTGTAATTTAGTTATTTGCATAAACTAAAAAATTCAAGTTCCAAATAGAAACTAAAAAAAAATCAATATAAAAGAAAAAATATTTTATTGGACCTGTATATTTAAGCCTAAAAAATAATTCAAATTTCTGTAAACTATCCTAAGCTTAAAACACAAGTTAAGGAAATAGTGCATTTCAAGAGATTGATATAATATTTAAAAAGATTATACTAGCTAAAGTTGATACACTCAAATATTTCTATTTTAACATTTCAATTAATAAAATAAAAGGTCTGTATAATATCTTGCACAAGTTAAAAAATTAAAATGAGAAATTCATATTAAAAATTGGGTTAGAGTTACCTAGAAAATCATAGGATACCACATTAATTTTAATTTTAAATTAATTTTTTTATTTTTTCATCTTTTATCTTGTTCAAGATTGCATAGGTTAAATAAATGTTAAAATATTACTAACCGGGTAGGTAAGCTGACATAGAGTTATTCAAGCTTAACCTTAGGTCTTGGGTTTGAGGCTCAATAAATGTAGTTTCAGTAAATTCTAGTAAAAATATGTGACTTGAACTTGAATATGGTATATCAAACCAAAAAAAAAATAAACCCTAAAATAAACTTTAACTTACTAAAAATTCTTTTTTACTTTATTTTCTTTATATAATCTAAATAATTCCTATTTATACCCTTAATTTTATTTTCAAAAAACTAAAACCTTTTTAAAACACCCTTTACATTTTGTTTGATGTGATATTTTTAATAAAATGTTTTTTATTCTGGATGAAGTTTTAATTATAAAAAAATAAAAGGTCTCTGTTTTATTTATTAAATTTCATTTATATCAAAATTTCGTTAGAGATAAATATTGGTTTGATCAAATTTAATCATAATAGATATTAATTTTTTTACTAAGCATTCCATAAAATAAGTAAATTTACTATAATATATTAAATTTTATTCTTTTATAATACAAATTAAAATAATCATGAGTTAAGTTAACAATTCATATAAGTTTTAAGATGGTAAATTATTAGTTGGAGATAAATTAAAATATTTTTAAAAACTATATGTTCTTTACAGGGGGTGTAAAGGTATGATTGTCAAACAATTCAAAATGTACATGTAAGGTAAAATCTGATGTGAGGAAGACCTTATACAGATACAAATATGGAGTACTCTTGTATACTAGGGCGTAGTACAATGCACTCTGTGGCGGTGTAGCAGTCCGCCTGGAATAGCCTCCTTTGTCTTGACACAATTGGTGGTTGTACCTCAAAATATTCTCCGACGCTCAAGTCAGTATTTTGAAGTACTGTTAGACTTAGAAAGCAAATCTGAGAGAATTATGCAAGTATGAGTGTAAGGTTCAGAATTAGGGGGTCCCCCCCTATACCTTTTTGCTGAGGTTTATATACCTATTACTGGTGCTCTATTATTGGTAGGACCCGTTCCTTGTTTTCAGGCATAATGCAAGAAAGGTAGTGGGTCCTTGCGCCGTTCACAAGCACCATCACTGTAGTGGGTATTTCCACTCACTTGGAAAGCGTTAATGCTTCATTATTTTATTTGTTGTTCCCTCTTATGCGTGACAGCGTGATTCCCATTTTCAACCTCTCAAGACAGAGTCAATCTCGTGCCGGGGTTATAAATATGGGCTCGCTTCGCAGTATGGGAATTTTGGTATTCCGCCTGTATTGAGCCTATGGCTTGGCGGAGTAGTGTGCATTGGAAATGCTTTATGTATGTGTATAATCTTTTTAATACTTTCCACCTTGGCGGAGTAATAGGCCTTAGCGGAGTAACAAGCATTGGCGGAGTCACATGCCTTGGCGGAGTCACATGCTTTGGCGAAGTCACATGCCTTGGTGGAGTCACATGCCTTGGCGAAGTCACATGCCTTGGCGGAGTCACATGCCTTGGCGAAGTCACATGCCTTGGCGGAGTAACATGCATTGGCGGAGTAACATGCCTTGGCGGTATGTACTCCGTATAAGATTAATCATAGAGGATTTGAAACGTATTTCTCCTGTTCGAAATGCTGATCTGGCAAGGCATTAAAACCATGCTCTTGGGGGCCGGTGTTGGGACCGGATCATCTGCCCCTTAGCTTGTTATAGTGACTAGCGGTGTCGCTTTAATAAGCTATAGCACTTTGTTGTGTTTAGCTTTTATAGGCATGGGTTTAGGCGGTGTTTGCTAGTTCCGAATTTATGGACAAGTGTTTTCATGCATTTATTGTTTTTGTCATTACTCGCCAGGCCTGTCATCAAAGCGCCTTGAAACTGCGTTTTGCCGCTTCAATCTCTCATTGCCACGTATGCCCTCGTAACGATTGCCATTCCAATGATGGGACATAAATGCGTGGGATGGCAGTTGAAATACGTTTTCGAGGTTATTACCATGGGCCTTGGATTTTGAAAAAACGGCCCAGGAAATGCCTGCCTTGAGATTCATCTAACGGTCTCAGAATTAACGAAACGTCGTTATGATTCATCCAACGGCCATAGGTGCATTTCTGAGATTTTCGAGGTTTCTCTTATTTCCCCCCAAGCCATGCCTATAAATAGGTAAACTCTTAGGAGAGAAAACGTTTTGCTTCATCTTCCACTCTGTGTTTTAGTGTTTAAACTACCTTCTGAACGCTGCGTCCTCGAGATTCGTTTCTTGTTGCCAGTTCATCATTTCTTCAGAGATTTAAGGTAACTTTCTTCTTCCTTTGTTTTCTGTCTTCGTTGTTATTGGGTTGGTTCTGTTTTCTTTATATGTGTGTTTGTTGAAACGATGATGAGAGGAAAAGAATCAGAGTCGTGCCCTAGGGTATCTGTTCACCCTATGTTTTCAGATATTGAGAGTGAAGATGAGGGCTTCTATACTGGGAGGGATTCAACATTTTACAGCAGCGTGGAGTGTTTTAGTAATGCTATACATTCGTTTGTAGCAGGAGGTACCCCTCAGATACAAGTGATAACAATGGCAGAATGTCAGAATGTTGTGCTGCACGGGTTAGATTGGAAAAAGATGCTTGAGACTGATCCCTGTTGTTGGGTCGAGGAAGACGTCAAAGAAGCTTCTTCACGTCATGCAACGACAAGTAGTGGGGTAATGGAGTTGTCAGTGCCTGTCTGGAAGGATGAGAGATTTGAAAGGAGGTTTATCGTTCGTTCGCCAAAGACGTTTGAACACATTTGCCATCGTCCTCAGGATGAGCGTACTTTGTATATGTACGATATTCTGTTTACTCAGTTGGGGGTGCGATTTCCGTTGAACAAATTCCAGATGGGTGTACTCAGGTTTCTGGATTGCGCCCCCTCTCAGCTGCACCCTAATGGATGGGGAATAGTCCGCAGCTTTGAAGTGCTGGCTAAACATTTGGAGTTTATGCCTACCGTGGCGTTGTTCTTTGCTTTTTGCCGCATAATGAGGCGGGTGAATACAAAAACCGGCGGCATGGGTTTTGTTACTCTTCGGGCGGAGCCGAAGATTGTAAATTTTAAGGCATTTGCTGACTCCGCCAAAGAAGGCGGACTTCATTTCAGAATGAGCTTTGTAAAAATTTCTGTTAGGAAGAACAATTCCGTCTTTTGGCGGAATGCGGAGGGGATTGATAAATTCCCGGTGGCGTGGACTCATGAGCACTTCCTCCTGACTAAACAAGCTTATGAAGTTGAGGAGAGTGTCTTATCACCTACCTCCGTGGAAGTACTCCGGACACTGAAGGAGTATAACTCCGCCCACAAGCAGTTTCTGTGCCGAAGGCTGCTTGGGCGTGATGCTGAAGGATATTTAAGTAATGTTTTGAGACTTGTTGCTTGAATATTATTTCTGTTCTTTCCTGCAACTTCTAATTGTATTCGTGTATATTATGTTTGCAGGAGAGATCGCTGAATTTCCTGGGATGGAGCGTATCAAGCAAATCCGCATGAGTCACCAGGAAATTGATACGGAGAACAATGTGCAGCCCCGGAGGAATCTTGCTGTAGCTCTGACGAGGACTCTCCCTTTGCCTGCATCTACCAAGGTAGTGATGTTGGAGGGTGGTACGGGACCCTCGATAGTTGATATGGAAAGGCGATCTAAAAAACGCCAAGAACCAGAAACTATCAAGGTGGAGGAAGAGGACCCCCAGCCTTTACAGAAGAGGAAGAGCAAGGGAAAAGGGAAGGTGGGTGAAGGAGCATCATCTGATGCTGTGATAGAAGTTGAAGAAATTCCGGAGCCATCAGCTGTGGCTATCACTACTGAATTGGGCGGTCAGGAGGACGCCCCTGAAGAAGATGTTGTGGAAGAGGAGATGGAGTGGGTTCAAGGTTCTCCACCTCACTGAACTGAGAGTCCTGCCTTGGACTTGACTGCTCGAGGAACAGCAGTTTTTCTTGTCAACGTTCCAGGGGAGCCATCCAGGCGGGCTGTCTCTCTTCCTTTGGCGGGGTCTCGTTTGAACCCTTACTTATATTTTACAAATGTGGGATCCCGCCAGTCAGAGAGGCGTGATCCTGACTTCATCCTCCATCCAGATATTGACTTCGAAGAGATTGCGGATGCCACTGCTGCTGCAAGGTGGCATCTCGCTGAAATTAATGGTTACCTTGCTTCAGTGCCCCGTATTGCTGAGGTGGCTGCGGAGGCTGCCATGTTTCAAGAATCATTTCATGATTCTGTTGAAAAAATTCGAAGCTTGGAGCATGACAATGAACAGTTGTCGGAGGTGATCAAGGCTAAAGATAAACATCTTGACACCGCCGACTTTGATAAGAAGAAGTTGGAAGAGGAGCTGGCCCGAGTCAAAGCTGAGAAGGTTCTGCTGGACAAACAAGTTTCAGATTTGAAACAGCAGAATTTAAAGCTGGGCAAGAATGTGGGCGAGCTGACCCATGTAAAGGCTGAAAATGTTCTGCTGGGACAACAAATTTTAGATTTGAAACAGCAGAACCAAAAACTTGGTGAGGATGTGAGTGAAGTTCAGCAGAGACTGGTTTCTTTTGAGACCAGTAAGGCTCTCGCTGAAGACGCCTGGGCTGCGGAGTTGGATCAAGCAGCCACTGCATATAGTGACCTTGAAAAACAGGTCGAAGAGCTGAAAGCTGAGAAAGCCATTTCCGATGCCAGCAATAAACGGCTTGATCAGGAGTTACAATCGGCTTTGGATGCAGCTGAGGCAGCAATTGATGATGCTTTCAGTATGGCCATTCGCCAGGTCCGTCATCACAACCCAGGCGTTGCTCTTAACATTGCAGGCATTCACCCTTATTATGAGTTTATCAACGGTGAATTAATGGTGCCTGCTCAGGGGGGTCATGTTCCTGCGCCTAATGAAGAGTATGTTCTGGCGGACTTGCCCCCCTCACAGAGTTTGTCCAAACTTAGTGAGTTTTAGCCTAGCTCCGCCCACCAAGAAGGAGTGCCACCCGAGTCTTAAAGATTAACTCCGGGGTTTCTTTGCAAATTTTGTTTTTTGCACTTTAATAATATTGCCTTGTTCCAGGATAGGCTCTGGACCCCTTATCAATTCTTGACAATATTTAATAAAGTATAATTTCTGTAAATTTATACTTGTTCATATAAACGGTGTTTGAGTCCGTAGGAGTTGTGCCTTGTAAAATGCTATTAATAAGGCAGAGTAATCGTTTGAGGACTGATGAAATATGACTAAGTATAACGAGGCGGAATAACCTTTTTGCGAATTTTAATGAAGTAAAATCCTGTAATGAGGCGAAGTAGCCTCTTAAGAATTTTAATGAAGTAAAATTCTGTAATGAGGCGGAGTAGCCTCTTAAGAATTTCAATGAAGTCAATTCTGTAATGAGGCGGAGTAGCCTCTTAAGAATTTCAATGAAGTAGAATTCTGTAATGAGGCGGAGTAGCCTCTTAAGAATTTCAATGAAGTAGAATTCTGTAATGAGGCGGAGTAGCCTCTTAAGAATTTCAATGAAGTTAATTCTGTAATGAGGCGGAGTAGCCTCTTAAGAATTTCAATGAAGTACAATTTTTACAAGTATTATACTTACTTGGACTTGTTGATAGTGCTTGAGTTTGTCGATTATGTACTCTACGAAACATTAGTAGTTGGGCGGAGTAAGGGTTTGGATGGAGCGTTCATCCCTTTGAATTTGAATTGGAGTGTATCTCCTGATCAAGTGAAAATTGTTGAATCCAGGGTTGGTATGGTGCAGGATAAGCTGTGACACCAATCCTTTCTGTAGAAATTTTGCTGGACCTTGGGGTTGGTATGGTGCAGCATAGGCTGTGACACCAATTCTTTCCACAGGAATTTTGCTGGACCTTGGGGTTGGTATGGTGCAGCATAGGCTGTGACACCAATTCTTTCCACAGGAAGTCTGCTGGACCTTGGGGTCGGTATGGTGCAGCATAGGCTGAGACACCAATCCTTTCCCCCCAAGGAGTTTTTTGTACCTTGGGGTCGGTATGCTGCAGCATAGGCTGTGACACCAATCCTTTCCCCCCAAGGAGTTTTTTGTACCTTGGGGTCGGTATGGTGCAGCATAGGCTGTGACACCAATCCTTTCCCCCCAAGGAGTTTTTTGACTCCGTTTGTGAAGCTTTGTTGCATGTTGGATCATCTTTATGGAATAAAGAGTTATGCTTTTATGCTTTAACTATTGGAGCCGGTGTCTTATCTGCATGGGAACAAGTTCTGCCATAGATAATTAACTAAAAGTTAGAATGAAGATTGAATGTAGGAAGGGATTTTATTAATGATGGAACTATATAAAGAGCTGAGTTGGGGTATGTCTCGTCGAAGCCTTTTCAAGGAAAGCCCATTTGGGAAGAACCTTAAGTTAGGAGAGAGAACATACCGTATTACCCAACTAGCTGTAATATATGCATAAATTTAAAATGTTCCATTTATTCCTGACCGGAGTGCCATCTAAGTTTTCTAGGCGATATGTGCCTTTGCCCAGAGCTTCGATGACTCGGTATGGACCTTTCCAGGTTGGCGCCAATTTGCCTTGGTGTGCAAATTTGTTGCCGATATTGGCCCTTCTCAAAACCAAATCTCCTTCTTTGAAACGGTGTTTAGAAACACGAGTGTTATACCGTTTGGCGTCTTTTGCTTTAACAGCTTGATCCCGCACAAAGGCTTCCTCTCTCAATTCTGCCAAGACCTCGAGTTCATGGGCGAGGTTTTGTTGATTGGCTTCTTCATTGAAGTGGAGGATTCGAGCTGAAGGGGCTGCCAATTCAACGGGAATAACAGCCTCGACTCCATATGTCAGCCGATATGGGGATTCATTTATGGTGGAGTGAGGGGTTGTTCGATATGCCCACAAAACGTGGCATAATTGATTTGCCCAATCTCCCTTCGCTTCACCAAGGCGTTTCTTAAGGCCTTTCAAGATTTCTCTGTTGGCAACTTCAGCTTGGCCATTGGTTTGAGGATGTTCCACAGAAGAGAAAACCTGCGTAATGCTGAGATTTTCTAGGAGTTCAGTGAACTTACGATCTGTGAATTGGGTGCCATTATCAGTGACTATGCGTCCAGGGACTCCGAAACGTGCAATGATATTTTCATATACGAATCTACGAGCCCTGGCTGATGTAATATGCACCACTGCCTCTACTTCAATCCATTTGGTGAAGTAATTAACGCCAACTATCAAGTACTTGATACCGCCAGGCGCAGTTGGGAATGGACCTAAGATATCCATGCCCCATTGACAGAAAGGCCAAGGCGTTATTAATGATGACATTTCTTCCGCCGGAGTGTGGTGAAGGTTTGTAAATCGTTGACATTGATCGCACTTCTGAACATACGAGGCGGAGTCATGCTTCAGGGTAGGCCACCAATACCCAGCTCTGAGTATTTTTCTCATTAGACTACGTGCCCCCGGATGGTGTCCACACTGCCCTTCATGGACTTCTTCTAAAACGGCTTGCACCTCATTTTCATTTATGCATATTAAGTAAAGAACAGAAATTCCTCGGCGGTATAACTGTCCGTCTAGGAGCGTATAATAAGGTGCTTCTTTCTTTAGTTTCCGTCGCTCAAGATCATCCGTGGGTAATTGTCCATTAACAAGGTAACGAACTATCGGTGCTACCCAGGAATTGTCATCAAAGGAGCGGCTTCTAATCATACACATTGAGGAAGGAAAGGAAATACTTGGCTCCGCCAAGGTACTTTGTACAACCGTAGTTGTGCATCCTGCCTTCTTTGTGCTAGCCAACCTGGAGAGGATATCAGCACGTGTATTTTCTTCCCGGGGCACATGTTTAAAAGTGACTTCGTCGAAGCGTTGCTTTAACTCATTAACGCAGTTTAGATATTGTTGCAGCAAAGGTTCTTTAGCCTGATATTCGCTAAGAATTTGCGAGATGACTAATTGAGAATCACTGCATAAGGTTACAGTTTTGGCCCAATATCTTGTGCTGCTCTGAGTCCGGCTAAGCAAGCTTCATACTCCGCCTGATTGTTAGACGTAGTGAAGGTGAAGTGCAATGAAATTTCGAGATGTACCCCGTCATCGCTTTCCACAACAATTCCTGCCCCACATCCTTTGCTATTTGAAGATCCATCAACGTATATTGTCCAATGTGAATGATCTGCATCTGGGCTAGAGCCTGTTAATTCAACTACGAAGTCTGCTAGGACTTGTGCCTTGATAGCAGTTCTTGGTTCGTAGGATATGTCAAATTCAGAGAGTTCTACGGCCCATTTGATCATTCTTCCAGCCAGCTCTGGTTTGAACAGTATAGTACGAAGTGGCAAGTCTGTGCGAATCAAGATAGGATGGGCATGAAAGTATGGTCTTAGGCGTTGTGAAGCCCAAACAACTGCAAGCGCTGCCTTTTCAATCTTCTGATAACGGTATTCTGCACCATGCAATGTTTTACCGGTGAAGTACACCGGTCGTTGGCCTTCAACTGTTTCCTTGACCAGAGCTACTGCTAAAGCCTCATCTGAAACAGACAAATAAACGATAAGTTGCTCACCTGGGCTTGGTCTTACCAGGATTGGAGGGCTGGCCAAGACATTTTTTAAGCTTTGGAAAGCCGCCTCTTGCTCTGGGCCCCAACTGAATTTCTTGTCTTTTTTCAGCATTTTGTACAAGGGAAGAGAGCGATGAGCCATTTTAGGCATGAATCGTGCTAGAGCAGCGATTTTGCCGTTAAGGGATTATACCTCTTTTAGTGTTTTGGGGCTCTGCAACTCCTGGATAACGCGGCATTTATCAAGATTAGCCTCTATACCTCTTTGTGTCAACATGAAGCCCAAAAATCTGCCACCAGGGACAGCGAATGTGCATTTTAAAGGGTTGAGCCTCATATCATATTGTTGTAGGCGTTGAAAAATGAGGCGTAGATCTTCAACATGGTCTCCTCCTTCCGGGGTCTTGGCAATAATATCATCAATATAAACTTCTACCAGCTTTGTGTGCATACCCTCAAAAACTTTGTTGATCATGCGTTGGTAGGTTGCCCCGGCGTTTTTTAACCCAAATGGCATGACGTTGTAACAGAAGACTCCTTTATCATTAACAAACGCTGTCTTCTCTTGATCATCCTCATACATTGGAATTTGGTTGTAACCGGAGTAAGCATCCATAAAAGATAGATACTTGTATCCTGAAGAATCGTCAACCAATCTATCAATGTTGGGGAGAGGGTATGGATCCTTGGGACAACATTTATTCAAATCAACATAGTCTATACACATACGCCACTTGCCATTGGCTTTCTGTACCATGACCACGTTAGACAACCAGGAGGAGTAACGGAGTTCCCTGATGAACCCCGCCTTGAGGAGTTCCTCTGTTTGCTCACAGGCAGCTTTTTGTTTAGCTGGACCCATAGCCGTTTCTTTTGTGCTACAGGCTTAGTTTTAGGGTACACCGCCAGGTGGTGACAACAAAAGTTGGGATCCATGCCAGGCATGTCTGCAGCGGTCCAAGCGAAAATTTCTTTATACTCATGGAGAAGTGCAATTAGTTTTGCCTTCATGTTAGCCTCAAGCTTGTCATTGATGTTTGTAATCTGTTCCGGGGTGCTACCCAAAACAATAGACTTGGAACCACCATCAGGAGTTGGTTTCAAAGGGTTCAGTGGGTCTACAGAAGACTCCGCCCTGGGGTCAAGATCCACCAAATTGACGGACGCCGCCGCACTGCTCCCTTCATTCAACTTTCTTTTCTTAGACATGGCTTCAAGCTTTACCATGTTAAGACTCAAATTGTAGCAATAGCGAGCCATTTCTTGGTCACCCCTTACAGATGAGACTTGATTATCTTTGTCAATGAACTTGATTAACAAGTGGGGGGTTGAAACGATGGCTTCCATGGCATTCAGGGTAGGCCGCCCAATGATACCATTGTATGGAGATTTCACATCAATGACAAGAATCCTGGATTTCACAGTCCTTGCTCCAGGTTCGCCATCAAAGGTAATTCTCGTGTCCAAGTAGCCTTTGGTGGGCTGTTTGGCGCCATTGAAGGCTGTAAGGTCCTGCGTATATGGTTGCAAATCTGCATCAGTTAATCTCATGTGTTTAAAACAGTCATAAAAGATAACGTCGCAGGAACTTCCCTGATCAACTAGGATGCGTTTTACATCCATATTAGCGATTACTGCAATAATCACTACTGCGTCATCTCCTTCAGGAATAGTAGGGCCAAAATTATCGTCTGTGAAGGTTATAGGCGGAGTTTGAACCCCGTTCCTGAATGGACGATATTCTTTGCTCTTGCCTTGTACAAACAAGATCGTACGATGATGGTTTTTCCTCGCGGTGATTGAGGGTCCGCCCCCAGCAAAGCCCCCAGCAATCATATCTACCACCTGCCTTTTGCCCCGCGATCTGGGTTCAGGGCTTGGTTCTCTTTGGGCGGACTCCAGAACAATACTCTTTTGTTTTTCTGTTGCCGCTGTGCGTTTTGGCTCCCGAGTGTTATCAGGATCCGGAGAACGATCACGAGGTCGTTTTTCGAACCTCTCTTGCTCATCATGAGATTTACCCTTAAACAAATAATGTTTCAGTTTGCCTTCACGAATAAGCACCTCGATGGTGTTTTTGAGTTGCTTGCACTCCTCCGTGGTATGGCCAACTGACTCGTGGAACTCATAATATTTCTTTGGATTCCCACCGCGTCTGAGTGGAGGTGGACGTTGAATCCCGTAAATGTTGAGGGTAGTCCATCCTATTTCGCGCAAGATTTGCTCATATGTCGTGTTCAGGGGTGCATAATGAGCAAAATTGAACACACGTCTATCTTGCTGTTTGAAGGGTTGGTTCCCCGCCTTATCTTTCTGAGGGAACTTATCATTCCTGGATGATTTTTCTTTATCTTTATCATGGTGTGGAGCTGAAATGGGTGGTTTATTGCGAGATGCAGTGGCTTCCAAGTGCATCTCAATACCTACGTACTTGGATGATTTCCTGCGAAACTCCTCCATGGTGGATGGAGGTCCTTTTGCCAACAACAAAGCAAAGGGCGATTTCGGCTGCATGGCCTCGATGAGGATATGCAACTGGATTGCTTCTGTCAAGTCAGGGACCATGGCCGCCTCTTTATAAAATCTCTTCAGGAAATCCTTTAGAGACTCTTTGTCACCTTGCTTGATCTAAGCCAAGGTATGGGAGGTTCTAGGCGCATCCCTAGAGATTACAAAGTGACTGCCAAAAGCTGTGGCCAAGTCCTCCAATGAATCAATGGAACCTGAAGGTAAACTCTTGAACCAGCTAAGAGCTTCGCCTGTGAGGGTCCTGGGAAACATTCTGCACATGACATCTTCTTCCGCACCTAAGAACATAGCTTCATAGATGTAAGCATCTAAATGCTTAGAAGGATCTGTCTCCCCGGTGTATTTTCCTATGGAAATGGGTTGCATAGTTTGCAAATGTCTGGGGACATGCGCATTCATCAGTCTTTTGGAAAATGGGATACTCATCTTGTATCCCGAGGGGGATGTATTTGAAACGACTCTCCTTCCCTCATGATGGTGGGCATTTGCCAGTGGAAGGCTTCGTTGCTCTTCCATGTAAGTAGGGAAGCGAGAGTAATTTGGGGTACTCGATTCCTCCTGTACATACGATTCATGGTGTGGCTGTTTTGCAGGGCCTGCTTTCTCGTGTATGGGATTCGCCTTTTCACGTCGAAGTTCTGCGATTTCTTCCCTCAACATTCTGATCATGTCATCTCTCGGATCCGGAGAGCCAACATGCGTTGCCCTTTTGTGAGTATCGTTGTCAAAGCTTAGACGTCTAGGATTGCGTGGAGGAGAATCCTCAGTCTGCACTTCTGGTCCTGGTCTTTCCATTGATGATGAATGTAATGGGAATCGTTCAAGGATTGTGGGATTACCAATTTTACAGGTCCCACCGGGCGTGCCAATGAACTGTTCTTTACAGGGGGTGTAAAGGTATGATTGTCAAACAATTCAAAATGTACATGTAAGGTAAAATCTGATGTGAGGAAGACCTTATACAGATACAAATATGGAGTACTCTTGTATACTGGGGCGTAGTACAATGCACTCTGCGGCGGTGTAGCAGTCCGCCTGGAATAGCCTCCTTTGCCTTGACACAATTGGTGGTTGTACCTGCAATTATTCTCCGACGCTCAAGTCAGTATTTTGAAGTACTGTTAGACTTAGAAAGCAAATCTGAGAGAATTATGCAAGTATGAGTGTAAGGTTCAGAATTAGGGGGTCCCCCCTATACCTTTTTGCTGAGGTTTATATACCTGTTACTGGTGCTCTATTATTGGTAGGACCCGTTCCTTGTTTTCAGGCACAATGCAAGAAAGGTAGTGGGTCCCTGCGCCGTTCACAAGCACCATCACTGTAGTGGGTATTTCCACTCACTTGGAAAGCGTTAATGCTTCATTATTTTATTTGTTGTTCCCTCTTATGCGTGACAGCGTGATTCCCATTTTCAACCTTTCAAGACAGAGTCAATCTCGTGTCGGGGTTATAAATATGGGCTCGCTTCGCAGTATGGGAATTTTGGTATTCCGCCTGTATTAAGCCTATGGCTTGGCGGAGTAGTGTGCATTGGAAATGCTTTATGTATGTGTATAATCTTTTTAATACTTTCCACCTTGGCGGAGTAATAGGCCTTAGCGGAGTAACAAGCATTGGCGGAGTCACATGCCTTGGCGGAGTCACAAGCTTTGGCGAAGTCACATGCCTTGGTGGAGTCACATGCCTTGGCGAAGTCACATGCCTTGGCGGAGTCACATGCCTTGGCGAAGTCACATGCCTTGGCGGAGTAACATGCCTTGGCGGTATGTACTCCGTATAAGAGTAATCATAGAGGATTTGAAACGTATTTCTCCTGTTCGAAATGCTGATCTGGCAAGGCATTAAAACCATGCTCTTGGGGGCCGGTGTTGGGACCAGATCAAGTATATTATTAGAGTGTACATATACAATTCAATTAAATATGCTTCATTTATTATCTTAAATATTGTATTTATATATGAATTTGATTTTACTTATTTTTATTTCCCCCATTCTTGTTACAGTATATGCTATTTTTTTTTTACTTTCTCCGTTCTTTCTCTCTTCCATTTAAGTAAACGTAAAATTTTCATTGTTAAATAAATAGCCAAAACTTAGGTGTAAAATGATTTTTTTTCTCTATCATTTAACATTTGTTTGAATCTGGAATGAAATTGAAAGAACTAAAACAGAAAAGAAATGATATACAAAAAGATTGTTTAAGTTGATAGAATTATGAAAGAAAGAAATGAAAACATTATTTTTCATTTATTTGGATAAAAAATTGAATAAAATAAATTAATGATAGCTTTTTTTAATAATAGAAAAATAAATTAATTTAATATTTTATATATTATTGTATTAATATAAATTATTTATATTATTTAATTATTTATGATATAAAATATTCTTTGAATTTTAAACAATTTGAAACTATGAAAATACTTTCCCGGATTTTTGTATAAGACTTTTTTTAAAGTGTTTTAATCAATTTCTTAAGATAATTTTTAGTATATAATATATATTTAATATTTTTTAACATATACTCTTATCCATTAATTAAACCCTCACATGGTATTAATGTAGATGAAAAGTTTATTTCTCTCTCCATTAATATTAAGGATACTTTTAAAGTATAAATAATTTAATAAGTTTAAA
This sequence comes from Clitoria ternatea, assembly GCA_037962975.1. Taxonomy (NCBI): domain Eukaryota; kingdom Viridiplantae; phylum Streptophyta; class Magnoliopsida; order Fabales; family Fabaceae; genus Clitoria; species Clitoria ternatea. Next base: position 16,534,675 of record CM075670.1, on the reverse strand, counting down.
ATAATCCATTTTTTAATATATGTAAGGTTATGTAATTGATTCTTATAAAAATGGATAAGACATAAGTATAAGTGAGAATATGTAAGATTAGGTTAAACTTTACAAGCCTTAAATTTAGTTTATATTTAATTAGAAACTTGACTTATTACTTAACGACTTTTAAGTTAGATCTGACTTATTTAAAAATTTGGTTTAATTGAGATTTATCTCTATCGATTTGATTTGCCTATTAGATAAAAAATGTAGTCATACCAGTGTAAACTAGGTCGAACTGACAAAATCTTTTGGAAACCAGTGACCAATGGTTGAGTTTCCATTGAAACGCTTCAACTTCGTCAAAGCACTGATCTGGCGTAAGTGCTGCGCAAATCTAGTTTGTGGTGTCTTTGTAGGAGGTGAGGGATGATGTTGCAGTTGTGAGTAAAGCAGACACGTCCATTTAGTACTACAAATCCATAATCCACAAAGTTCGCATTTCATCGATCGTCATTGTTCTCGTTCACTCCTCTACCACCACATCAATGTTCTGCATCATAGGACATCTTTTGTTTTGGATCATATACACTTCCCTTTTACAAAATACATGTCCATTCATTTGTCGGCCTCAAATATATCCATTCATTTCGCAAAAAAATAAAAGCCCATTATTTTGATAAAAAAATTAGTTATAGTGACAAAAGAGGTTAATGAGTTTATTATCATTTTATTTTTATAATGATAATATTTTCTTAATTTTAATTCATACCAAGTCAACAAATTCAACTTAATGAGTCATCCATTAGACTATTAAACCTTTGATTAAATACCTTGATAAAGTTGATCATTGATCCAATTTTAATAACACTAATCTATGTAAATGTCTAACTTATATTGACACTCATGATCTAAAACAAGATGATAGTTTGGATTGTTGATGAGTTTTCAAATTGTGTAGTTTTAGAACCTATTTGCATTAGGATTTTTAGTATTTTTCTTGTTTAGCATTTTTGTTACTTTTCCTATTTTGGTTTGTTTATGCTTGATTTTTTATTTTTGTGTTTTGCAGGTAAATATGTATAAAAGGGCCAATTTAGGTTCAAAAAGAGTGAAAAAATTGATGAATAAAGCATTTCAGAGTCAAAAGCCCAAGGGACAGGCTTATTGGACCAAATCAAGAGTCAGATGGTGAAGAGGAGCTCAAGGTCAACTCTACGGTCAAGTTTGGTGTTGTTTCATTTTCTGATTTTGGGTTGGTCGCTTTGTAATTAGGTGTAATGGTTTATTAGGTTTTTCTGGTTTATTTTCAAAGCGTCAAACACGTTAAGAGTATTAAAGCTTCATTTGCTTCGGTGACTTGAGAGGATCTTAAAGGATTCATAGTGAGTTCTTCTCCTTTCTTGGAAAGGATTTAATTTGGTTTTCCCTTCTCTTTTCTTATTTTTCTTACATAGGTGATGTTTAGTATAATTGTTTTTGCGCTTTTCATTGTCATAAATGAGTAGTCTCTTTTACTCTTAGAAATTTAAGAATAGTTCTAATAAAGAAATGATGAGGTATTTTCTTTTCGGTTTAGTTTTATTTTATTTATTCTTATGTTTTGCTATAGCGTGAGAACTATTAGTTAGTGACTCTAAAGGAAATACTGACATGTGAACTCACAGTTAAAGCCATGGTAATCTCAAAGGTAGGTACCAATGAGATAACTCATTAAGATAGTCTAATTAAATTTGAGCTTAAATTTAATTGCTAACTTAGTTTTGAAATTGAGACAAAATGAAATTCCTAAGGCTGCTTTTGATCTTTGATTTTTCTACCATGCTATGAAGATCTTGATTTTTCTTATTTGTAATTTCAAATGTAATTTTAATTTCTAAAAATTGAGTCTCTATTCTTACTTAAACTAGAATTCTAGATTGCTCTGGTGCTCTAGAGTAGATCTTGACGATTCAATACTTTCATTATGTCATAGACTCATGTACTTGTGGACGACGTTTTAAAAATCAAACCGGTGAAGTTACTGGTTTAAGATTCATTGGTTCAATCGTGGTTGAACCGTGGTCAAACTGATTATAATAAAATATATATTTTTAATATAATATAATATATTTTTTGATATATTGACAATAAATTATATAAAAATTAAGTTAATTAAGGATCATATTACATGTTTTATAAAATTAAAAAATTATAATAAATAAAAATAATATGTAAATATTATATATAAGTTTTTTATTTATTTAAAATATTTTTAATAGATTTTTGAAAGAAATAACAAAAAAAATCATTTTAAACCCTGACCGGTTCTGACCGGTTCTTAACCAGTTCTGAAATGTCCATTTTTTTCCTTGTCTGGACTGGTACCCTGACCGGTTCCCAGTTGAACCAGCTGGTCTGGTTTAGTTTTCAAAATCATGCTTGCGGGACAATATTAAGGTTTTTTTATGCATTCCCATAATGCATAATTTTAGGATCTTAGTATTTCTATTGGGATTTGTTTTATTTTCTTAGTTTTCATGTTTCTTTTTAGTATTTTGCTTTGTCCATGATTTTTATGTTTTATAGGTAAATAATGCATATAACGGCTTAATTTAGGTAAAAAAAAAGAGAGTGCAAAGTGAAACCAAAACATATTAAAGTTGAAAAGGCTCAAGAGATGAGCCATTTGAAATGTTTGCAGTTTTTGGTTCAATTTTAAAACAAAAACCAAACTAAACAGCATCAGAGAAACTTGTGGTGCAGTGTGGTTTGGTTAGAAAATAGTGTGGAAACCAAACCATTGCAGGTTGATTTGGTTTGGTTTCTGCAGTTATTAAAAAAATGAAATAGTATATATTAAAATTAAAAATGGCGAACAAATTATATTATATATTTCACCATTTTATATTCTTAAATGTTTAAATAGATTCATGATTTTCACTTGCAAACAAATCCATTTCTTGTGTAAACATCAGAGTAGATGGTTGTAACTATATACAAATATTAGTTGACTTAATTGGATTAAGTCCTCGTGCACACGAGTATAGAAGGGAAGTACAATGGCAGGGACTTAGTACTCTCTTACCACTTTCTTCTTGTGCAAGCTTTAATGAGAGACCCCAATTACCCCAAAGACATATTTTCAGCTGTCAAGCAACAAACCAGAACTGTAAAAAATGACAGAATCAGAAGAAATGATGATATGTATCTCAGCCTTCCTAACTAATGGAGAAGGAAAAGGAGCAAAGGAAGAAAAGGAAAATAGAGCAATAAATGTAGAAGCATGTTGCATTGTCTACATGTATTGGACAGGTAGCATGAACAAAGAGACAGATAGCAGGACAAAAAAAATATTAACCTTACATCTTATTCTCATGATTTGTTAATTATTTCAGGAAAAGGAAAAAAGATTATATCCTATTCCAGTATGGATGTTAGAATGTAGATCAAGCAGCTTTGGTTATCAAAATACAGAAACAAATTTCTACAGAGTCATGATAACAATAAGGACAATATATACTTCAATTAAGACTACTAATCACTTCGATTATAGTATACCAACATAATCATCGAGTCTATGGGACCAGGAAATGGCTGAATCAGAAATAAGACTACTCCATGAAGTCTTAGAATTAAGACACACCATATATACTTCAATCAAGACTACTAATCAATAACAAACCAACAGCCATGAAGTCTCACTTCAAAAGCAAAAAAGGTGAGAAACGCATATCATGATACGAAATAGATTACTCGTAACAAATATCTTTCTAATCCATTCATTTCTGATGCCAGTCAAAACAAAATAAAGCAAGCCTAAGCGACTATAGACAGATGCATAATTATAAAAGGAAAATCAGTAGAACTAATGAATACATGAAATCCAAGGGAGTACTGAGAGTGGAGGAGGATGACAGAGGCGAGACTGCGAGGCTAGGGGATCGAGTGATCGACGGTGAAGGTGGGGCTTGATGGCGGAAACGGTTGGTGCACGTCTTATGTTTTGCTATTGAGTGTTCTTTAATTAAATTCTGTACATTTGTGACACCATGAGAATTATCAATGATTCTAAGGGAAATACTGACAAGTGAACTCACTGTTATACCTTAGGTAATACCAAACATCTGGGGTTTCAATGGGGAAACTCACGGTTAAACCTAAACTTAATTACTCACTTAGTTTTAAAATAGAGACGAAACATAACTCCTACGAATGTTTTTTACCTTCAAGTTTTCTACCATGCTCTTAAACTTAGCTCCATAGTTGATGGTTTCTTTGATATATGAACCGAAGAAGGAAGTGTTAAAGTTGTTAGAAGGCAAGGTCATATACCTGATATCCATTGATTCTTGATTTTGTAGGGGTCCATGATAAGTAGTTGGGTTATCTTTTCTAATGGGTGGATCAAAGAAATTTATTTTTTCTAAACTTCAGGACAGGATTGTTTAAAAGCTTAAAGGGTCGAAAGAAAAATTTCTATCATCAATTGGGAAGGAAATTATGTTGAAAGCAATGATTTAGGCATTAGTCACATATCTTATGGACTGTTCCAAATTCCAACAACACTTATACGAAAATTGAGTCAACGATTACAATTTTTTGGTTGAGTCAATGAAGCAATGAAGGGAAAGTTAATTGGATTATTTTTGGAAAAAATGCGCCTTCTTGGAAAGCCTGGTGGAATGGGATTTAAAGAGTTTGTTTCTTTACAAATTACAATGATTCTTTGTGGAACAAGGAAGTCTAGAAATTACAAAATAAACAGTCCTATATTCCCTTTAAATGTTTTAAAGCCAAATATTTTCCAAAAATATCTTTTCTTGATTACAATCCCATTTAAATCTGCAGAGGTATTTTTTGCTGTAAACATCAGATTAAGCAACGATCAAGATGGGTTGCTGGTGAAGGTAGAGCTTATTAAGAAATTGCTTTAGGACTCCAAGCGTGTTTTTTCAATTGTTGTTTCAATTGTTAAACTGTTGCCCCAGTTTTAGAAAGCATTTACGGTTTATGGGACTTAGTCACAGGAATATGTGGGTAGTTAAGTTTTTAAAGTTTTAATTGTAATGTTTTGGTGAAAAATGTATTGTAAGCTCTGTTCTTCTCTTTCAATATATGTTCCATTTCCATTCTCTTATGTTGCAACACTTTTGAATTTTTTAGAACAATTACTTATAATTGGTATCAAAGTATTCTTGAGGGACCTGTGAAAGTAAAACCTGAAAGAAAAAGAAGAGTATGAGGATATTGTTTTAGAATTCCATGTGGTGTTTTTTTTTCTATTGTTAAACTGTTATTCGGGTCTCTTAGAGTTAAGGTTTAATTATATGATTTAGTTCTAGGAACATGGGTGAGTAGATATTTATGTTTTTAAGTTTTAAATTGAAATGTTTTAGGTAAAAAATGTAGTGTAAGCTCTGATCTTCTCTTTCAATATATGTCAAATTTTCATTCTTTTCTGTTGCAATACTTTTATAAAACAATATGGTTGTCTAGGGGTGATCATCAGTCGGGTTTGACCGGATTCGATTGATGAATACCTCAACTAATGTTAATCAAAAATAATTTATTTCTAACTAAACCTGACCAAATGACCCTACGGTTTGATCCGGTTTCGATTGAACGGTTTCGGTTAAGTTTGGACGGTTAATTTCGATTTAATCTTGTAATAAATTGAATTTTTTTTAGTGAAAAATTATTTTTTAAACTTTTTTTTACACATTTTCCTTATTAATTCAATAGAAAATGATTTAATGTCTATTACATTATCATAGTATGTAGTGTATATATATATATATATATATATATATATATATATATATATATATATCATATAATCATAAGATAAAAGACGTAAAATATAATTAAAATAAAATAAATATATAGGTTAAAAGACTTAAAGGTATAATAGTCCGGTTGGGTACAGTTACTTCGGTTGATAAACATCAAAACCCTACCCGCCCAAACTTAACCGTACTTTTTACCCGTTTAACCGTTTATCCGCCCGAAACCGACCAAGCTCATTTTTTGCTTCCGGTTTTTACTGTTTAAAGTCGGGTGGGTGATTGTTGCTCACCCATATCATTGCCTAAGCCAGGAATTTGATTTTGATAAATTCTCACACAAAAAAAATTCGCTATCTTTTGGGTGCCTGATCAATTGGTTCTGTATGAATTTGAAGCAGTGAATCCTACTTCAATTTTGATATCGTCTTCAAATAATTTTGGTTCTGGTGACTTCCGTCTAGTTGTGTATTCCTTTCAACGGTTGAAAATATATAAGGATTTAGTTGGATTTATTTCACCAAATAATGTCATATATATATATATATATATATATATATATATATATATATATCTGTATACCAATAAAAATTAAATATACTTTTGAAAACTTATTATGATTTTCAAATGTTTGTAAAATTTCCCATGTGTAATTTAATTCACACCACACACTTGCACTAATTCTCGTGACACAGTGTCTACATTGATTTTGTTAACACAGCAGGTGACATAAATTCAATCAAGTGCACGCACTCACTTTATTTGTTAATGAACCCATGTCAATTTACATATCTATAGCAACAGATAAAATATGTGTGGCAGAGGTAGAGACTATATATGGATTTGAAAAGAAGGATAAAATCAGAAAAGGGAGAGTTTGTTTATTATTCATTAGCGGTGTAATTGTAATTAGGAAGATGGTTAGATTTAAAAAGATAATAATAAGTATGGAAGGATGAGGCATTCACTATGGACCATTCATCGAGGATAAAATTTTGAAAAGCATAGATGAAGAGGTGCATCTCAAAGTGATATTGTCCTAAAAACATAACCAAAACAGAGAAGAGAAGAGAAGAGAAGAGAGGTCTATCTAGTCTAATGGCTCTTAGGATGTGGGCATCTTCAACTGCTAATGCACTCAAACTCTCTTCTGCTTACAGACCCCCCTTTTCTTTCTCCAGATCCTTATCTACTGGTATTACTATTAACACATATCTCTATGTTTTTATTGAATGTGCAAGTAGAGGCCTAATTCACTTTAGTTGCTCACCTTTGGCAGTCTTGGATGGACTTAAGTATTCAGATTCACATGAATGGGTCAGGCATGAAGGCTCAGTAGCAACCATTGGTATCACTGATCATGCCCAGGTCGGTTCATTGCACCTCCTCTCATTATTTTCACTTTTTCCTTATCAACTTTGTTTTTAGGTTGCTTATGTTTGTTGCTTAGTTCAAGTTTGTTAACCATAACCAAGTGGGGATAGATTTTACAGGAATTTACATTTATGTTACTTTATTTGGTAACTGTAACATAAATTACAACACTTTCAAATTCTGTTTCATCAACGAATTATAACCAACTCTAGTTGGGTAACCTCTATTAAAACTAAACCGAATAGACACTTGATTTCTTTCTTAATATGCATTGGGTAGCTTAGTTGTTTCTTACAGTTGCCTTAGCATATGTTTGTTTTTACGTGTGTATACAGTATATTATGTATTTGAATAACGTTAATTAGCACGTTAAGTGAAGGGTAAATTAAAGTGTGGATAATTGCAGGGGCATCTTGGAGAAGTTGTGTTTGTGGAGCTGCCAGAATTAGGTGCCCCAGTTAGCAAGAAGAGTGCCTTCGGGGCAGTTGAAAGTGTTAAAGCAACGAGTGATGTAAACTCTCCAATCTCGGGTGAGGTTATTGAGATTAACAATAAACTCACCAAGGAAGCACCTGACCTGGTAATATATAATCAAATTAACTTTAACCCTTTTATAAAGTTATCTCTTTTAAAATTCAACTGGTTACTCAACTCGTAAAGAATAGAAGTAACATTTAAATGAATCGTAGTTAAATTGATGATTGAGTTATAATTGACCCAGTTAATAAAAAAATTAATCAGGTTAACCGGTTTATATTTCAACTAGTCAATTTAACTAGTTTGTTACAGTTTTAATATTACTGATTTTCACATTGATTGAATTGAATTAGACTGTTGATTAGCCACGTCTTTTAGTTAACATATTTTTTAATATTCCTATATCTTTAAGGTGAACTCAAGCCCATATGAAGATGGATGGATGATAAAAATAAAGCCAAGTGATCCATCTGAGTTAGATTCTTTGATGGGTCCTAAGGAGTACACAAAATTTTGTGAGGAAGAAGATGCTCATCATTAAAGTTTGAATTGGGTCTTCCACCTATATATGGTTCTGACTGTTTTTCATATGTTTATTATCTTATGAACAGTTTCGTAATATGCAATTTCTCCTGCTGCTATCTTTTGTCTCCGACACTTCACTGTGTCTACATCCTCATGTAACTAATTAAGCAGCTATTTTCTCTATCATTTCCCATTCATTATTATTTCACTTTTCTTATGTCGCCTTTAAATTAATATTCGTCATAATGCTGGTAACACACTTATTAACACTATTGAAAATTAGGTAACACGAATGCATCATTTGAAATACAGTATCGTGATTTAAATGGATACAGAAATTATAGTAATGCACTTACGAATGTGGCTTACTTTTGGATAATTTTTCTTAATTCTAGGGGATAAAATTGCACCTTTCTGATACTAAAAGATCTCTATACCCACGACCCATGAATACACAGAATACCTAGCAACAGTGGCATATATTATTTTACTTTTTGAGTTTTCAAGAAAACCAAAAACCAAATTTTATTGTTTCGCAATATCACTACTACAAGAATCTTAAGAATACGTAAGAGTAGGCCAAAAGCTCATGTAATATTGATGTGCTTGCGATAGCGTCAAGGCGGAAGCAATGGTTGCGTCAGTAAAACGCAGCGTTATGACCCATATAAAACATAACGCAATTTTACTTTCACTTATGTTTCGTTTGTTCTTTTCGACGCTACATAGAATCAATGTGGAAGCATGCACAACTTTTGGAGGTAAAAAACGTTAATTCTAGTGTATAGTCTTAAAATATATCGAGTTTCTTTGTTTAAACTTATTTTAAGAGATAAATATTTTTTAATTAAAAAAATACTTATTTTAAATTTTAATGTGTTTGTTTAAAATTTAAAAAATAAGTAGAAATTGAAAATAAACTAATTTTTACTTATTTAAAGAAGCAACTTTGGTTAGTTTATTAAAAAATACTTATAAAAAACCTTTTTTAAAAAACATTTAAAAATAAGCTTAAACAAACAGACTCATGAATAAAATTTTAATTCCATTATTTAGTTTAAACCAACTTTATTTTTAAAATGAAAAACTTATGGCCACCTTAAATGAGCCTTTGATTATTGGAGCTAGTGGATTGACCAATATTTCAAAGAAATTTTATTTTTTAGTATATCTTATTTAAATTTTACCTAGAGTAGAACTATTATAGATAATAGAGCTCTCTCTTAATTTTTCTTTTATCTGCTTTGCAAAGTTGTAACACACCTCTTAAAAAATATAATTAATATATCTTTTTACTCATCTATCTTTTTAATATGTTTTTTCTCTTTCTATACTTAGTACAATTTTCTTACTTAATACCTTCTTGATTTAAACAAAAGATAATAATATAATTGATATAAGAGGATTTAATTATTTCTTGAAATCTTAAAAACCACATATATTTTTTTAAAGTAATTGCGTTTCTCTTTTCAAAGACTAACAAGTAGTTGAATAGTGTTTTTTTTAATAAGAGTCTTACGAAAAAAGAAAGATGCTGTATGTATAATTTAGTACAATTAATATTTCTTCAGCTACTCAATTTGATGGATTAGTCAATTTTTTGTGTTCTTTTCTACAGAGTGTGATTTTATGAATTTTATTTTCTTTTAAAGGCCTCCGGAAAAGTCTGAGGTTTGTTGGGTTGACTTTAAATAAAGATTCATAAAAGTGAAGACGTTGATAGGAATTGAGGTAGGTTGGGCAAGAGGCATTTTTTCTTTTCAAGTTTGATAAGTGGGTTTCTTGTTAGGATTTTATTTGAATAATTTAAACCTATTTGGCCAAACTCTTATTCCATAATGCTTTACCACTCTTTCTCGCCTATTATGTAAGCTTAAATAAAATATTACAATACCCCAATGACTCTGAGTTTATTTTAAATATTACTTACAAGAATAAATAACAAGGTCTTCACCTACAATATTGTCACACGTTGCTTAATCCCATGATTTTACGAGGTTTTTATAATTCTCGCTAAGCAATTGTCTGAAGGCCTTGGCACTGGTAGGTAAGTAACTGGACACTCTGGATTCATTCTCTCCATCCTGCACAATTATTTTCTATAAAACCAATCACATATCATCTATGGGTTTTCCACACACATTAAAATAACTTGTGTGGATTACCTATTCATTCAAATTTAAAAAAACAAATTACTTATTTTGTTTCACTAATAAGAATTATAGTTATGTAACATAATTCACAATAACTCACACACCCTACTTAATTAATTAAGCTAATTTCATTGACAAAAAATGCTTCAAACACAGTTTTGGATTTTTTTTAATTATTATTGATTAAAATTCATGTAAACCTATTACAAAGTATGCTTATTCCTTATTTAATGAACAAAACAAAAATTATGTAAAATAAAACATGAATATTTTTTCATGAATGTGATGTAAAACTTCCACGTAACAAATTAGAAGTATTAAAATACGTCTAATCTACCAAAACAAATCAATCTGTAAAATGGGTAAGTTTGATAATAAAAATTGTAAACTTAAATTATGTTCATAATTTTTAGCCCGCACATAATGAATATAAGCCAAGTCAACAAAAACTAGTTAAAAACCCTAAAATTTTATGAGTTCTCATAATTTTTGGGTATAAATTTAACCTAGAGTTTTTTTTATTTGACATCATAAAACCCGTTACCGATGTTGAATCAGTTCAATATACCTAAGTAGCCTATTTTAACATCTCTACCTGATAAAAATAACATTGTACAAGTCAATGTGAAAAAAGCTTTAATAACCTGTAGTTAAGAAGAAAATGGTGGAGGAAAATGGTGATCTCAAGTTTGGCCAGGTCACTTCCGGGGCAAAGCCTGCTTCCTAATCCAAAGGGAAGGAAAGACCCTGCTCTTGCGTTGTAATTCTGCACCACATTTTATTTTTTAACACATTATCTCTTGTTCATTAAATTAAATTCACTCATACGTAGTTAAAAAGAAATAAACAGGACAAAAATAAAATTCAACATTAATTATATCATACATACTTCCCATCTTGTAGGATCAAATTCCCTTGGGTTGAGGTAAGTTTCAGGATCCATGTGAACGCCTCTGTTCCAAACTAAAACTTTCCATCCTTTTGGTATAGTATAACCTGCATTTTTCATTGTTCATTCTTTTTCAGTGTTAAGGTGTTGCAATGAACAAATAGTTATATAAACTTTAAGGAAGCACTAAAATATAAGGGAATGAATAACTAACCATTGATGTTTACATCTACTTTTGCTTGTCTAAAGTTTGCAAACGAGATACTTGTTCTACGCAGCATCTCATCAATAACCTTAAACATACAAAATATTATATGTTGAAGCATATTTTTGTTCTTCTTAATCTTATCAATGATTTATACTATCATAAATGTAGTTTACATACCATCTTAAACTTCATTATCAACGCAGATGTATTTGTATAGCATATATATATATATATATATATATATATATATATATATATATATCAGACCCTTAATCATTTCAATACAGCATACCTTTGAAAGATAATCCATTTGCTTAATTTCCCTATGGTTTAGCCCTTTTTGCGAAGAGGGTCTTGTTTTCATGATCTCTTCTTGTTCTTTCTGAAAGGTGCATAGTTTTGTAAGAAAAATTACAAGTAATGCATGGTGAAAAAATTAAACCAACACAGTAGTAATATAAACCTTTTTTTCTTCTTCTATAAACTATGGATAGATATTGATGAAAAATGTGTTGAAAATATGACAACCTTGGCTCTAAGGAAGACATGTGGTGGATGTTCCATGAGGTAGATGATAGTCCATAATATTCCATGAGCAGAACTTTCATGACCAGCTAACAAGAATATTAGCAGCAAGTCTATAATGTCTTCATCCTCCAGCTTCCTACCATCTTCATCTTTGACTTCCATCAGCAAATCCATCATATCTTTCTTCTTCTTTGTCTCTGTATCATTGGTCCTCCTCTTTTTGTCCACCAGCCCTTGTAGCACCTTCATCAACTTCTTTCGTGCCTGAATAAACAACATTAAATACTGAGACTTAACTATACCATCAATGACACAAACAAATTTTCTTTTCTTGTTTGTATTTGATAACTTCAACATCGTACAAATAGCTAGAATTCTACAACTTGTTTAATTTATTTGTGGTCTTCATGACATGTGGCATCATGGTTTCACATTGACAATTACCAATTTCTACTCTACTTGGCAACAAAATATTGGATGATCCTGTACCAACAATCCCAATAATATATGTTAATGACATGTGATAATCTTATCCCTCATTATAGTTTTCTTGTGTTAACCATAAGTTACATGTATATTTTACCAGAGACAATCTAGTTTATGCTTAACCACAATTAAGAATTTTGATCCCTACTGAAAAGTATGTTGAGCGACAATCTCAGTTTGTGTTGTTAATTAAACTATAACTTATTATTTCCCTGGTTATAATTGATGTTAAATTAATAAATGATTAACCTTGAGTGCTTTATGGAATGCAAAGCCAGGGAGATTGATGGCTAGTGACTTCATTCCCCGGTTCAAATCTGTGTACAAGTTTTCTACCAAGCCGAGGTTCACATGATGATCATCAGAGCCAATGAAAATTGTGGTGATGACCTTGAAAGCGAACTTCCTCAACTCTGTGAGAAACTCACAAGGAGAGTTCATGGAAGATAACTCTTGCAAGAGTTTGACAGCAACAGCTTCTATGAGGTCTATGTACGTGGACAATGCCTCGTGGCCAGTTATGGGAGAAGTGGTTAGGCGGCGAAGGCGCTTGTGTTCCACATTTGAGATGCCATGGAATGATCTTTTCCCTGTGAGGGCCATTGTGGAAGCAGGGTATCCAAGCTTGAGTTGTTCATCATCTCTGAGGACCTTTTGACATGTCTCTGGACTGCAAACGATGATGCTTGGCCTCCCAAATAAGTAGGTCCTGTACATCCCAGTCCTGCCATATCTACATGTGCATATATAACATCAAAGCAAAGTTTTAACCCAAAACCAAGTTATTTTAGACCTGAGCTCCAATTCGTTGCAAGTTTATAGTTTTTGATATTTAAAAGCATATTTGAAAACAAAACTTGTAAACATATAACAGTTTTAATTCTTTTTAATACATTTTCAAAACAGTACATTTCAAAATCATAAAAAATAGTTTTTGATAGTCAAATTTTAGCTAGAACAAGCCCTTAATGAAAAATCTTAATAGCAAATCCTTATATGTTTTTTACACTATTCAAAAGTGGAGTTTTACCATTGTATTGACATTTCTGATCGGTTAGGTTATTGATCAGGGTGAAACTCCAATGCTGATTTGTAGAAAGATACCAAAACCAAAGGAACTAAACATCATTTATTTTTCTGATTTGAAATGTTATTGTGAGTAAAAGTGAGTGCATATGTGGAGGAGAGAAAAGGGACCTGGAAACAAGGTTATAGATGAAGGAATCAGGGTCAGACTTGAAAGCTTTGAAGAAGGTGGGCATGTTGCCCAAGAAAGGCCAACCAAGATCACCTGGTGGGAGAGGGTATTGCATCTTTCCTAGCCTAGAAACATAGTACCATTCATTCACTCTCCTAAGGAACCCAAACACAAATGCATATCCACCCAACAAAGCTGCTACTAGGATGAACCACATAGAGTCTAGTAACACCATCTTTTAATCCCCCTTTTGGATTTGTGACTCTTGATATCTTCCTCTTTGGTGCCTAAGATTCAGGGGGTACTTATAGATGTAAGAAATGGTCACTGTTTCCGTACTCCCTTTTGCATGTTGAAAAATTAAAACAGTGTTGATGATCTAGTCATGAGCATGTGATTTGTGGTTAATATAAGCATGTTTGAATATTTGATTTGACTAATCACAGCTATGTTAATGTCATAATGTCAACTGGGCTTGCTTAGTTTTATGGGACTTCTATAAGTGAAACTTTAAGCAGAGACCTTTGGGACCCAACTCGATCAATACATAATTATTGTTTCATTAATTGGTTACCAATTAATTGTGTGTCATAATAACAAAATCACTTTCCTGCAGTTTATATGATTAATTGAGGGACACTTTATTGAACGAAAGTTTTGACTTCAAATGTAGCATGCATACATCAAAAGTTAGCTAGCCTTAAGAAGTTTGACAAATTCTTATTCTAGCTTGATGATTTTCATGTAATTGTTACAATGGGTTTGGAAGGTGAGAAAATTTGAAAAAACAATTTATGATAAAGAAAAAAAATTGGTATGAAAGTATTTTCTTGTGTTTGACAACTCTTGTCTTATATGATTTTTTTTTTTTTATGAAATGCTTAGGTTATTAACACCTCAAAATAAGTGGTGAATTTTTTTTCTTAAAACTCATCTCTCTTATACAATGATCTTTGTGTCTATTTTAATATTTATAATATAAAAATATATATCATAATTTTAAAAGCCTCAAAAAATATTTTCTTGTACTTTTCTATAAAAAAACTAAACATAAAAAACTATCTCATAATTTTTATAATATTTTTTAATCAACCAAACACCACATATTTTTTTTATATTTTTTATATTAATGTTTTGTCATTGTTTTGGCAACCAAAGCATCTATATGTTTTTCTTATTTAGTGTAACGTGCTACTAAATTGTGTCTGCAAGGTGGCAACAGGTTGGTTGATATGAGATTGTAAATTCAGTAAACTCTTCAAAAATGATCTTTACATGGTAACCGATTCGAAGTGCACAGCAAGTTTAGTTTACTTAAATACATAAAATCTCGACTTTTAGTTCAGATTTGGGTGGCAAATTAATTATTATTTTCTAACGTAATTTCTTCCCTTGATAGTGCCTTAACAATATGAAAAGAAAATCATAATCAGACTCGAGGACTATTAAATGTGCATGCTTATGAATAAACCTTGCTCATAGTATTACATATTTGACTAATTATTCAAAATCAAATTAAAAAAGTAATTAAATATAAATATTGTATAATAACTTGTCTAACTATCCCAGGAAGCTTGTACGGTTGATTAATTCATACAAGAAACCGAGTTAATCTACTTCAAAGTAAAATAATAAACATAAGTATTATTATTAACAATACTTGTTCTAACTTGTACCCCTGTGTGTTTGGGTATGTTGAGGAAAACTAGATTATAATTTGAAAATCGATTATAGTTTGATTTTGTTTTCATTGGTCACTTTTGTTAAAATTATATTATAATGTAAACATTAGATTGTATCTGAAAAATAGATTATAATTAGAATCTGAATATTTTAATAAAAAATAATACTAATATACTCTGAAAATTAAGCAGCATGCAGAATATTAATTAATTTATAAAATTTATTAACTTAATCCACTTTAAATTTATTGAGTTGATAATAGGTTTAGGGTTTAGGGTGATTGAGATTAAAAGTTTTGCAAAGTCACATAATTATTTAAAAACTCATATGACTAATTTCAATCATCCATCATATGATTATACGACTCAGATTTACTCCGTTTACTCTTACATAAGAAAAAAAATTAAAATAAAAAAAAGTTTAAGAGACCACTTCCCGTTCATGCAGTAAGTGTGAGTTGATTTTTTGTTTTGAAATATTTTGCCTTCATTGGATCGTACACTCTTTAGTATTACTTGAATTGAAAGAACTCAAATCCTACGAAGCATCAACTTTTACATGCAGGTCACACACAACACAACACAAACAAACAGGATTAATAATCACTGAAATATAAGATACCGGCATACTACATACGTGTATATACAAGAAAAAAAAATTCAAATAAGATAAAATATAAATAGTATGACAAAAAAAATATAAATTGATGTTGAGACATATTTTACGTACATTTTTATCATTATAATGAATCTTAAATGAGTTAGACTTTTTTTAATATTTTATATTAATATAAGTTAAATTAGCATTTAAAATTAAAAATACTTTTTTAATACAAATAGTATATGTTCGTCAATCGATCATATCTAACACAAATCACAAATTATGTAACGTCCTAGGTTATTTTTGCATTTAGTTTTATTCAAACGATTACATCTTATGATAAATTTTTCCTTTTCTTGAAAATTAATCGAGGTTTAGTGAAATAGCATTTATTTTTACTGACTTATTCAAGTGACAGCAGTCACAGTTAGATTAAATAAATGAGGTCTAGAGAGAAGAGCAAGTTAATCTAAGCACAACGGATGGGAGAAAGGGAATCAGGGCTTCTCGCTTGAGAGAGGCCCCTACTCGTCTAAGCGAGATTCCGGACTCTCGCTTGAACAAGATTTCTATTCGCTTGAGCGAATACCTTTCACACATCGGATTGGGCAAAACATGCAAACGGACTCCCGAAAATCTCACCCTAAAAATGATTCTGTTAACCAAAGATTTGTCCTAGCTACCATGAAAGCATATGTAAATGACAATGATGTATTTTAAAATATAGATTTGCATCTGATCCGGTCTTGGTTAAACACAACTAATAATAATACTCGAAAGTTCTTTTACACACATATAACTCTATAGAGAGTCACTCAAAGTCACTCGGACCCTGGCACCGTTCTCCCCCTTGGCGCGACTCCATGGCTCCTTCCCCCTCCCTGTCACTGGTTACTAAAAAAAAGGGCAAGGGTGAGTGTTTGGCATTGTAATTAATATAGAATGGAACTTAACAAATATACATGCATATTTATACATATACATCAAGCATCATTCGAAAGTAAGCATACCGAAACATAGTGTATTACATACAGTAACTATATTAATCCAACCACGCAATTCCATCACATCCATCACGATCACAACTGACTCTCATACAATCTGACTCCTAGTATCCGGATACTAAAGGATTGGCCTTCAGCTGGGGGTCCTACTTGACACCCCGTGAACCCTGCTTGGTTCACCGAGTCCTGCTTGACTCTCCACCTCGACCACTGGGTCCTACTTGACCACTGGGTAGCTCAACTGGGCACGAAAACCACGGGAGCCGGAAATGAGGGGCTATCATATACCGTCGGCCATCCCACACCACATAGTCATTCAACAGTTTACCTTTCACATAATAATATCAATTCCTCATCACTCGGGTAGCCTGCTTGCAAACCCGACGTCACATAACACTGATCATTTCAACATTAAATATCACAAGATCATAACATGATAAACTCAACCACACTCGATCCTCCACTAATTAATGAACCCAGTCACACATGCACAAGCATAAACACACAACTACGTTTAACAATATTTTCCTTAACCTGTTTACATTACCTCAATGACCTGAATAAGAAGCGAGTCCTATTCTATTTAATTATAACCCGAACACCCCCCTTACATTGGTTCCACGCTTCGATGATCTGTTCTCTGTGTCGATTCCTTCCTCTGAGCACTGGTTTCGCAGTCTCAACTCCGTCACTCAGTCTTCCGTTGCTTAACCTACTACCTTGAAGCCTCGATCACAGGAATGGGATTCAATTGAAGTTTGGACACAAATGGAGTCCCTCTCCAGCGCATGCAACTTAGCGTTAAGAGAGGAGAAAACGAAAGAGAAGGGACAGACCAGCAGCAGAGGTAACTTGTAAATAATGAAAAAGGAAGGAAGAGAATCTCCTTATATATGTATATAGCTCATGGGCAAGATCGTCTTTTCCTTTATTTTATTTTTATTCTTACTAAATTTAATCAATTTCACTATATTAAACTATTGCATAGTTATCAAATCAATTACACTTATTTATTCCCTCAACGTTTAATTATTCACAATTTTCTAATACTTCGCAAGAGTATAGGCCCAATATAAATATCGGCCCCCCGGTGTCCTAGCTTAGTGTTCATACCTCAGAAATCCGAGCTACAACCTGAGAGGTCGGATATCTCATCCGTGCTCACCTCTTGGTTACCTACACCCGTTGTTTCAGTCATTATGAGGTTAATCCGGGCTATGACCCCGTGTGAGGCGCTCTCCTCACATCGGTTGGACCAGACCACCTAGCCCTGCCCGCTCTTCTCCTACACTCCCGATCTTCAACTCCGCCTGCTCGCGCTTCTGAGACCGATCTCGACACCGGCTTTCTTGTCTCTGGCTCAGACAGAACAAATATTAAATAAAACTTCTAAAACTTTTACTAATCATTTCCCATTTCTTATAATTCTCATTAAAACATCAGGGATGTTACATCCACCCCCCTAAAAGGAGATTTCGTCCCCGAAATCAGTGTTCCGGTTGGAAAAGATGAGGGTACATTCGTCTCATATCGGATTCTAACTCCCAAGTGTAGTTCATCCAATGTAAATTCTGCCACTTCACCTTCACCAGCGGTACCTCCTTGTTCCTTAACCGTTTGGTTTGATGCTCTTCAATGCTGATTGGTACCGCCTCCACCGTCAGGTTCTCCTTCACTTCAATGGAGTCACTCGGTACAATCATGGTATCACACGAAATGTAGGCTCGAAGTTGCGATACGTGGAACACGTTGTGAATGTTAGTCAACGATTGGGGAAGATCCAGTCGATAAGCGACTTCACCAATCCGTTCTAGTATTTGGTATGGTCCAATATACTTCGGATTAAGCTTTTGGCTCTTCAAAATTCGACCTACACCCTTAGTCGGTGAAATCCTTAGGAACACCCAATCACCCACATGGAATTCAAGGGGTCTATGCCGATTATCATAATAGCTCTTTTGCCGGTCTTGAGCAATTTTTATCTTCTCTCGGATTAAAGCGATTTGCTCGTTCATCTCTTGAATCATCTCAGGCCCCAGATGAAGGGCATCGCCGTTCTTATTCCAACATAATGGAGTACGACATTTCCGACCATAAAGAGCTTCGTATGGAGCCATCCCAATGCTGCTATGGTAATTGTTATTATATGCAAACTCTACCAAGGGTAAGTATTTCTCCCATGATCCGCCCTGTTCCAGTACACATGCCCTTAACATATCTTCAAGAGTCTGTATAGTCCGTTCTGATTGGCCATCGGTCTGGGGATGGTAGGCTGAGCTCAGTTTGAGCTCAGTACCCAGTTGTTGTTGCAAACTCCCCCAAAACCTTGAAGTGAATCGGGGATCCCGATCGGAGATAATGCTTGAGGGCACACCATGCAATCGTACAACCTCAGCAACGTACAACTTAGCTAATCGATCTAG
Source organism: Clitoria ternatea (assembly GCA_037962975.1). Classification (NCBI taxonomy): domain Eukaryota; kingdom Viridiplantae; phylum Streptophyta; class Magnoliopsida; order Fabales; family Fabaceae; genus Clitoria; species Clitoria ternatea. The sequence goes on along the minus strand of CM075670.1, from coordinate 16,515,389 downwards.
CGACCACTTCATATTTATTGCCAGGAAATGCGCACTTTTGGTTAGTCGATCAACAATCACCCAAATCGCGTTGTATCCGGTTTGAGTGCGGGGTAGTCCGGACACGAAGTCCATGGTGATACCTTCCCACTTCCAGATCGGAATTTCTGGAGGTCGAAGCAAACCTGGAGGTCGTTGGTGCTCAACCTTGCACTTCTGGCATATCACACAGGATTTCACATACTCGATTATTGCCTTCTTCATGCTTGGCCACCAGAATTCCTTTTTTAAGTCATGATACATTTTTGTCACTCCCGGATGCATACTCAGAGAGCTCTTGTGTGCTTCTGATAGCACCGCCTGCCTGAAGCCTCCATGTACAGGTACCACCACTCGGTTCCTGAATCTCCATATACCATCGTTACCCCGAGTTATCTCCATATTTTTGCCTTGGGTCTGAGTATCAATCAGCCTCAGTAACTCTTTATCATCTTTCTGTGCAGCTACTACCGACTCCAGAAATTCGTTGGAGATTTTTAACATTCCGATTGTCATTCGGTTTGGCGCGTCCATAACAATTCCAACATTCATATCTCTAAAGCTTTCCAGCAATTCCTGTTCTCTACCCATCAGGTAAGCCACGTGTAATACCTTCCTGCTTAGTGCATCTGCCACAACATTCGCTTTGCCCGGGTGATACTTTAAATCGAAGTCGTAATCCTTTAAATACTCCACCCATCGCCTCTGTCTCATATTTAGCTTCTTTTGATCAAATAAGTACTTTAAACTCTTGTGATCACTGAATACTACAAAGCGAGCCCCATACAGATAATGGCGTCAAATCTTCAGTGCGTACACCACTGCGGCAAGTTCCAGATCATGAGTCGGGTAATTCTCCTCATGTGGCCTCAATTGCCTCGAAGCATAAGCAATTGCCCGATCAGCTTGCATCAACACACACCCCAATCCAAATTTGGATGCATCACAATATACTTCAAATTCCTGTGTTACATCGGGCAGTGCAAGCACAGGGGCAGTCGTTAAACATCGCTTAAGAGTTTGGAAGCTTAATTCACACTTTTCCGACCACACGAAGGGGTAAGTGTAACGTCCTAGGTTATTTTTGCATTTAGTTTTATTCAAACGATTACATCTTATGATAAATTTTTCCTTTTCTTGAAAATTAATCGAGGTTTAGTGAAATAGCATTTATTTTTACTGACTTATTCAAGTGACAGCAGTCACAGTTAGATTAAATAAATGAGGTCTAGAGAGAAGAGCAAGTTAATCTAAGCACAACGGATGGGAGAAAGGGAATCAGGGCTTCTCGCTTGAGAGAGGCCCCTACTCGTCTAAGCGAGATTCCGGACTCTCGCTTGAACGAGATTTCTATTCGCTTGAGCGAATACCTTTCACACATCGGATTGGGCAAAACATGCAAACGGACTCCCGAAAATCTCACCCTAAAAATGATTCTGTTAACCAAAGATTTGTCCTAGCTACCATGAAAGCATATGTAAATGACAGTGATGTATTTTAAAATATAGATTTGCATCTGATCCGGTCTTGGTTAAACACAACTAATAATAATACTCGAAAGTTCTTTTACACACATATAACTCTATAGAGAGTCACTCAAAGTCACTCGGACCCTGGCACCGTTCTCCCCCTTGGCGCGACTCCATGGCTCCTTCCCCCTCCCTGTCACTGGTTACTAAAAAAAAGGGCAAGGGTGAGTGTTTGGCATTGTAATTAATATAGAATGGAACTTAACAAATATACATGCATATTTATACATATACATCAAGCATCATTCGAAAGTAAGCATACCGAAACATAGTGTATTACATACAGTAACTATATTAATCCAACCACGCAATTCCATCACATCCATCACGATCACAACTGACTCTCATACAATCTGACTCCTAGTATCCGGATACTAAAGGATTGGCCTTCAGCTGGGGGTCCTACTTGACACCCCGTGAACCCTGCTTGGTTCACCGAGTCCTGCTTGACTCTCCACCTCGACCACTGGGTCCTACTTGACCACTGGGTAGCTCAACTGGGCACGAAAACCACGGGAGCCGGAAATGAGAGGCTATCATATACCGTCGGCCATCCCACACCACATAGTCATTCAACAGTTTACCTTTCACATAATAATATCAATTCCTCATCACTCGGGTAGCCTGCTTGCAAACCCGACGTCACATAACACTGATCATTTCAACATTAAATATCACAAGATCATAACATGATAAACTCAACCACACTCGATCCTCCACTAATTAATGAACCCAGTCACACATGCACAAGCATAAACACACAACTACGTTTAACAACATTTTCCTTAACCTGTTTACATTACCTCAATGACCTGAATAAGAAGCGAGTCCTATTCTATTTAATTATAACCCGAACACCCCCCTTACATTGGTTCCACGCTTCGATGATCTGTTCTCTATGTCGATTCCTTCCTCTGAGCACTGGTTTCGCAGTCTCAACTCCGTCACTCAGTCTTCCGTTGCTTAACCTACTACCTTGAAGCCTCGATCACAGGAATAGGATTCAATTGAAGTTTGGACACAAATGGAGTCCCTCTCCAGCGCATGCAACTTAGCGTTAAGAGAGGAGAAAACGAAAGAGAAGGGACAGACCAGCAGCAAAGGTAACTTGTAAATAATGAAGAGGGAAGGAAGAGAATCTCCTTATATATATATAGCTCATGGGCAAGATCGTCTTTTCCTTTATTTTATTTGTATTCTTACTAAATTTAATCAATTTCACTATATTAAACTATTGCATAGTTATCAAATCAATTACACTTATTTATTCCCTCAACGTTTAATTATTCACAATTTTCTAATACTTCGCAAGAGTATAGGCCCAATATAAATATCGGCCCCTCGGTGTCCTAGCTTAGTGTTCATACCTCAGAAATCCGAGCTACAACCTGAGAGGTCGGATATCTCATCCGTGCTCACCTCTTGGTTACCTACACCCGTTGTTTCAGTCATTATGAGGTTAATCCGGGCTATGACCCCGTGTGAGGCGCTCTCCTCACATCGGTTGGACCAGACCACCTAGCCCTGCCCGCTCTTCTCCTACACTCCCGATCTTCAACTCCGCCTGCTCGCGCTTCTGAGACTGATCTCGACACCGGCTTTCTTGTCTCTGGCTCAGACAGAACAAATATTAAATAAAACTTCTAAAACTTTTACTAATCATTTCCCATTTCTTATAATTCTCATTAAAACATCAGGGATGTTACAAATTAAACCTAAAAAATTGAAATCTAAATCATCCGAAAAATGAATTAACTAAAAACTACAACATTTGAAACTTTGTTGTCAAATTGAATTGAATTTTAGATCTATGTTGAATATATATATATATATATATATATATATATAAAGGGATCAATTTACACTTTTTTAATTCTTACACCCTTATATTAATTTTTAGTCTTTGATATTATTTAAATCTAATGACTTTAATTTTTTTTAATGATCACATGACACAATATTATTTAATGGCAAGTGAGTGATGAACATCTACGACTCACATTTTAGATAAGTTATTTTTATAATCAACCTAAAAAATATTTTTTTTTTCCAGTATAAAAAATATTTTTTATACTGGCTATATAAATAACTAGTACCAATATAAAATATATTTTTTACATCGATTATAAAAGTACTCAATATACCAATGTAAAAAATATCTTTTACATCAGTTATAAAAACAATAAGTATAAAATAAAAAAATATTTTTATACCAATCATAAAATAACTGATATGAAAAGTCATATATAGGTGCTTAGCATATACTTAACATTAAATGATATCAAGAAAAATTGATTGTGACATAATCATTAATAAGAATAAATCAAAATCGTAAGATTTAAATAATAATTAAAAATTAGTGTAAGAGTATAAAAATTAAAAGTATAAGTTGATCCCTTATGTATCTTGCGGCTCATTTATGTGATTATCTATTTATGAAATAGCATTACTTTATCATTATTGAAAACTGACTTTTAAAATTATTATTTTTCATAAGTGATATGCGTAAATATTTAGATGTATTTATAAATTTATTAGTTTTAACATGATTTTAAGACTCGTTTTTTCTTTACTATTTAAATTTGTATTTGTATTTTGTATAAAAAATATAGTTACAATGTAACAAAATTTAATTATTATATTCTAATTAAATAATAATAATAATATAAAAAATCAAACAATTTTATCCAATTTAAATTATTTTTAAATGGATTGAATCAAATTAAATTTAAAAATTTATCTGATATAATCTAAACCACATTATAATATTATAATCTAATCATATGATTTTTTATTTTAAAACTAATCAAATTCAATCTAGGAACATCCCTTACGGCTGTCACTCTAAAATGTTTGAGCCATAAGTTTACAAATTAACAAAAAGTAACCGTATGGCGGAAAGGTGTCAAACATATTCTGCAGTACAACATTGCAAAGACGATAGGTCACCGTGTTTCCTAATTGAAATCTCAACCGTACAGCAAACACAAAAGATATTTTAGTGTAATATTAACTCATAAGAGGAACATTCTGCAGTTTGAGCTTTTCCATGAACAAAACACAACAGAAAATTATTTATCAGACATATATGAAACACAAATACAGAACAAGGGACTGGTGAAAGTATAACCAAGTCATAAATTTGCACGGTGGAAATTCAACCACATGACAAACCAGGAGTGCCACATATATTACGAACACTTAACAGAATCTAGAGTCTCGTTGTGATTTATCAGATTTTGACATCTGGAGATTCAACATAAGAGATTGAAATCAGTTCAGACCTGAACTTGTCATCCCAATCACTGTTTGGTCTTGTAAACCCATCTGCTTTCTTGCTTTCAGGCACAAAATCTGAATCCACAATCCTATTATCTGGTAAAGCGCTAGAGATAGCAATAAGCAACTCACGTGCCAGCTCCTCAGATGCCTTCTTGCTCGGTGATTTGCTATCCATATAACTTTCCGCTAATTCCTACAAGTCAAAATTCGTTTTTAAAGATCATCCAAAAGAATCAGATGTTTCCAGCACAGACCCATAACAGCATGCGTTTCATTACTTCCCACTCAATTACTACCATTACTATTCCTTTTCTCAGTGTCTTTGGTTGCATTGCAGGAGAAACCCGGTTTTGATTTCTCTCACACAGAGACAGATTCGTACACACACATATAAAATGCATTCATGCCATAAGGGAAACCATTGAAATAGCATACCATAAGATCCGTACAAATATGTAATTAGAACTAAAACATGATTTAGAATGACATTAAGACAACACTCAAAAAGAATTTGAAGTATTAGCAAATGCTGAATGGCATATTGCCACTTCTATTTCCCCCTTTTTCTTGAGATATTTCCCTAAAAGGCACATGGAAACTTATTACAGCAACATATAATAAATCCAGCATTCAGAAACTAGTTTTGGGGACATTCCACTTGTAAGATCAACTACAACAAATTGAACAGTTTAAAAACGAGGATACATGCAGCAAAAATACAACTACCAATACGGGGAGTTAAGTCTTGACACTAATCACAAAGCAGTTGAGGAAGTATAAAGGAGACAAGAAATGAGGGACGGTTGGTTAAGGCCAAGAAGGGCCATTACACCAAATAATTGAATAGTTCAGAGAGAAATCCTTCAGAGACCCTTACGAACCTTGTCATACAATTGATGACATTACCAAGATAGCAAAGATGGATTCCAGATTCTGAATGGAATTTAATTGTTCAATTTTATCTGATAGGCTATAGCTTCAATGGAGTATATTTTGAGATGGTTTGACAACACTCGTGATTAGAGAGTAAGATTTGCCCAGATGAAGTCTATTGGTTTAATTAAAGCACAGTACACAGGTGTTGATGGTAAGAATATAAAATACAAAATGGAGGAGTGCTTGGAATATCCAACAACTAAGAAACTTGATTCTTAAATTGGGTGGGTAGACAGCATCAAGGAGGCTGAATGAGTTAATAATATGAAGCATAAGTATATTTAATAATATGTATATAAACACTTTAACATGATTACTATCTAAAACACACATATACATTTGAAGTCTTTTTTATTATATTCTCGGCTTAGTTTTTTTATAAAAATTAAAAATATATGTATATTTAATAATATGAATGTGCGTTCATCTATTTGGAAGTGTTGACCCAAGCGTGTGAATCATATAAAAGTGTAAGACTATTAGTGCTTAAATGTTCGGGTCGATAACAAATAAATTTTACATGAACACTTGTAAATAAATGTCTAACACATCCAATAAATATCCATGTCGGAGACGTGTTAACACGTCAAAATAAAGAGGTATACATGCTTTATATATTAACATGCGGTAAAAAGTCTATTTCCTCACAACACTTACAGCCGAGATTCAAAATCATCTTAATTCCAATGGGGTAAATAATAGGCAAAGGAACTATAACTGATAATTGAGTCAGTAGGGGCAGCAAATGAATCACGTAAAACACTCAAACCTAGGCCAGGGAGATCTTACACAACACAGGGTGTGCAGTCTAACTTCATTATTTTCTCCATCTAGATCTGATTTCTTTTGGAAGACAATTAAATATTCACTCTATTGACACCCATCTTGATCCTTTCCTTAAACTGCCCAAGAATTTATAAACCTTAAAACAACAATTCCACAGTTATTTATCCCAGCAACCAATCAATCACCAATCTGACCACCATTTACCTATCTCCCTTCAATCACCTGCTCTACACACGTTTCATTCACCCTAGAAAATCCTAAATAGCCATCCAACACTTAAATATCTTCCCGCTCCCACAAAATCATATTTGAATAAATTAACAGCTAATTATACAAAAAGCAAAGAAACACGTGAACAGCAACAATAATAGTAGTAGTAGACACTTATCAAACTTCACACAGGTCCAGTAAATAAGCACCTACCTCTCATTTTTTTCAAATTTAGCAAGAATCGATAACTAGAAGATTAAGTATGACTATCAAATGGTAAACAACATGTCTGGTATCACCATTCTTCAAGATCAATTAAATATTACTCCATATTTTGAATCTTCCCAAATTTTTTCAGTGCTTAGTTAAATTAAGATCGATTCAGCATATTCCATGACTATTATATCATCACTCATAGTGTATCGAACTGGTTTGATTCGAGAGGATAGAAAAAGATTAAATCCTTTATAATTTCATCTTGCAACCAATTTAATGTGATAGAATTGATTAGTTGAATTCGGCGATCAACATCTGGAAAAGAGCGTTGAAGAAACCCTAAAATTTGGCCCTAAATAGAAACGAGAAAAACTGAGACCACATATGCGGAAATTATTTGAGAAAAGAAAAATAAAATAAAATAAGCTCCAAATAATACGATAGGGCTTCATCAACACACAGCACATGCGATGATAACACAAATATAACGGATCAAGAAATGGATAGTGGTACCTTTGTTCAGCACTTTGAGATTTATGAAAGCTTCTTTGCCCTTCATCTTCACCTTAACCACAATTTTTTTTAAATACTATCTCCTAATTTTTCTGACCGTTAAGATTTAGGAGCCTGCTAGTATTTTCTTTTCAATCTAACGATCAATATAATTACGCCTCTGTAGTCCATGACTATTATGTACTATCGCATGCTTACGCAAGAAAAAAAGGGTGGCTATAGGTTACAATCAATTTTGGCCCCATGATTTTATTTTATCTTTAATCCTCGCTCCATTATAATAGGCTACTTCTAGCCAAAAAACCAAAGGCTAGTTATATGTGTTAAAAAAATTATGTCTGATTTTATTTTAACCTAATGTAATTCATCTATTTTGTTCTGATGTATTAAACTTTGGTTTTATTAACTCTAAAAAAATTTTTAGAACCAAACAAGTTGTAATTGTTTTAAACGACGTAAAAAATTAATATTAAATTTTAAATTTTTTTATTTTTATAACTCTATTTTCCCAACTACGTACTAAACTGTCACTAACTAGTAACTTAATAACATATACTTTAATTCATTTCATTAGCAGCATCTCACCTTTTTAATAGGAAAGTCATATCATGTCGATTCACACCATCTATTTTCAACTAAAAATCAAAACTTACAGGAGAATATAAGATTTGAACCACAATAATATATTTAAAATAATAATATAATATAAAATTTTAAAAACAATGATATATATATATATGTTAACAATAAAATATATCATTGTTTTTTTCCCAATTTCGATGAAACTAAGGACGAATTAATGATAGTAAAATATATTTTATAATATAATATAATATATTTAATAACATATTAACAATACATATTACAAAATATCGATTTGATGATTTAATTTTTTTCTTAAAAAAATGAGTAACGTAAATAAAATGCTAAGTATATACTCCCCGTTTCTTTCTATAAGAATTAATTATATAATTTTAGACTCATCAAGTAATGTTATACGTAAATGTATTAAATTTATTAATTATTTTGGTTATACTAAAATCTTACTATTCATACTGATGAGGAAAGAGAAGCGATTTTCAAAATTTTATTAGTATCAAAAGAAAATGTAATTAATAAGGTATGTTTTGAAAAAATAATATATACACATTGTGATTAAAAATAATTTTGTAAAGATGACCTTTTACGCTGGTTGTTTTGAATATTTCACATCAGTTATACAACTGGTATGGATACACGGGTGCAAAAAAAATAGGTGATATTTTACACTAGTTCACAATCGTGTGAAAAGTTGATTTTACATCAATTCTTTTTCATATTTAATGTCAAATATGATACCAGTTATTTTTATGCACACAACATAAAAACTATAAAATTTAACACCAAACCGGTGTAAAAATCTACCCATTATCCAAAATCAAAATTAAACTAGAATTCATATTCTAATGCCTAATGTCCATCTATAATTCAATTAAAATCAAAATATCAATTAAAACAAAAATAATGAAACACCAAATTATCTTCATCTAATATAAATGAAATATCATCTACACAAAAATAAACGTTTACAATTAAGCAACCCTAAATCTAAATTATACGTTTGGATTGAAAGAGCAAATAAACTGAAAAGAAATGAAAAGGAAAAAGATAAAAGGCTTAAGAATAAGATGAAGAAATATATGTTGTGTGGATGAAAAAAAGAAAGAAAGAAAGAAGTGAAAATGTTATCATTTACTTGTTTGATTGAATAGAAAAGAGAGTAGAATGAAATTATAAATAAATATAATAAAATTAATTAAAAATTAAATTAAAAATATAAAAATTATGAAAATTACTTTTTGTAGTATTTTTATTAATATAAAATTATTTAATATTTAGTATTTATTTTATTAATATTATAAAAAATTTATTTAATTTTCAAACTCTAAAATTAAAAGTTTAATTCTCATTTTTCATCCATTTTCTTCTAAATGAAAAGTAAAGGTTTTTAGTGCGGGTTTCATATGATATATTTCCTTGGTTCGTTTTTTCTCTCCAACAAACATATAAAATATATTATTTCCTCTTTAATTCACTCTTTATTTCCATCGTTCTAATTTTACCCCAAACAAACAATGTTTTAAGAAAACTTATATATACAATTAATTCGGATCAAAGTTTAAAAATTTCATCAATGCAAAGATCTTATTGTTGGTGATGTGTAAATACAATTATAATTCATTGAATTTTGAAACATATCATGATCTTAATGGGTCCTTAAATATATGATGATAGTATAGATGAATTTTATAATGATAAAATTATTTATTAGTATAATATATTATATCGTTAATATAAAAAATATGTGTATAATTAGTATTTTATTTTATATTAGTTAAATCTTGTATTGCAGAACAAAGTCTATTTCTAACAACCCGTAAATTTTATGTATTGGTAAATGATATTTTTTTTAGCTAGTGTGATGCATAAATAAATTAATAAAAACTGTGTTAGGGTATGCATTAAGTTGTCGTAGTAGTGATAATGATTAAACACTTGACGACATTATAGCCAGAAAGCAGCAAATGACTGTATATAGATACGACAGAGACAAGAGAAGAGTGATATATATGTGACTGAATTCTTAATTAAATTGAAGCATGTCAATGCAACACACAGAAAGATCGAAGTGCAAGCAAAGCCAAAGAATGTGCCACTAACTAATAAGTGTGCCAATGAGCATAGAATAAAAACGGGTCACTATCTGATGACACTTGCACAGTATTGTTTTCCATGATATGGAATATGTATATCGTCATTCGAATTCGGTCACGACGTTGATGCTTATTATGTGGGATCTGAGTATTGACATAGAACAAGAGATCCTGTTAAAACAACAAATCAAGTGAAACATGGCAGCAGCTCATCAAAGATATATGGCCCCTTTTACATTCAGATCAATGAAATGTTTAATTTAATTTATGTGTCTGTTAGTGGTCATCTCTAGTGCCTGACAAAATTGATCACCATTGGCTTTATGCTGCTATTGTTAAAAGTCAGTTACATACACCAATACTAGCAATTCCATTTCACAGTCCATCTTAGTCATCAATAATATACTAGCTAATGAATCAATTTAGACGTGCCAAGACAGTCCATTCGACCTGCATTGAGCCAATTCATACATGTTATGAGTTTTATTAGGTTGGAATCAGGTCTAAAATGGAATGTTCAAGTTTGACCAAAACTCGTAGCACTCCAACTTTCTGTGGGTTTTTCTTGGTGCAAACTAAATTTTTTTAAAATAATTCAGGTATAAGTTTTTATAACCACGCCCGTCTATTTCACGAGTCTATAACTTAACTGGGACCTTTTAGCTTACACTTATAAAACCCAATGTGGGTTATATATACCCATAGAACCCGTTGAAAGCCTAAAATAACTTAAACCTTTATGGATTAATTTGACCAGATTTGATCATTTTATTTTATATCTGAATTTAACTAGGACTTTTTTGGCCGAGTCCAATAAATGGGTATCAATCCAAGATAGAAGATGCCATCTATGCATGGTATAGAGGAAGAAAGTGTCAACCATATTTTCTTTAGTTATAGAGTGTCATGGCATGGCAAGTTGGCACTCTCAATTGCGTGGAATATGTGGATGGAAAGACATAGGAGAATCTTTATCTTGGTCTCTGCCACTTCTTCACAGGTGATTTTTTTTCACAGATGTCTGCATTGACCAAAGTTTGGATGTGATTTAGATTAAAAAAAATACTAGAGGTTTTTTCCCTATCCGTTTATAAATGAAAAAGTGAAACTGTACAATGTGCTTAAATGCTTTGTGATCTTGAACTTTGTAACTAGGTTTGAGTATATTTGATTTCGCAAAATATAAAGGAAAAATATGCATGTGATAGATATAATTAGTGATGCAGGAATAAGAAAAATATTAAATGAGTGTGGATAGTATTGATATTGATATTGTTGAAAAATAGAGAATTGTTGATCGTATAGATGATTGCGTTACGTTAATCGACTCCCGAGGACCAGAATTGAACACGGAGACTGTCTGTTCTGAGCAGTGGCAAGGCAATATATATAACTGAGGGAAGTGGACCTAAAAATAGCTACGTTACAAAATTTTGTCATGCTTTGCATTGCAATTTGCACCCCACACATTGTGTGAATGGCCATCTTTCTTTAATTTCTATCATTTTCCTCCTCCATCGTACAAAAGTGGGATACTCATCAAGAGCAAAAATGTTAGGTCACTAATATTTTGACATCTTGCGCCTAAGTGGTTTTTGATTGGGACGTATAATTACTAAAGCATTATTGAATCTAATCAGTCCCAAGAATTTTAAGGGAACTAATTTAGTTGGTTAAGTAAAATGTGTAAATTTTATAAGTTATTTAAATAAGTTTGATTTCTTGTGAAACTAAAAAATCAGTCACTAAATTATATAATCTAATCACTAGTACAGAAACAGGATTTAACATCGGTTTTTTTTGGAGTTTCACATTGGATTTTAAACCGATGTGGATCTGGCCGTTGTGAAATATGAGGATATCTCACATTGGTTTAAAAACCGATGTGAAATGACTTACCATATCAGTTTTTTGTAAAACATATGTGAAAAAGAGGACATTAACAACGGTTTTGGTACAAACCGATGTGAAAAAGGGGTATCTAACAACAGTTTTTAGAAAACCATTGTGAAAGAAGGGACATCTAACATCAGTTTTTTAAAAACTGATGTGAAATAGTAGACCTTATAACATCGGTTTTTTTAAAAACCGATGTGAAAACTAGCTTATTTTTTACTTTTTTTATTTTTTTATAATGATATATTAATTTTGTTAACAAAACTTGGACAAATTAATTTTCAATATTCATCTCAAATATATTCGTTTTTCATGATAATTTTTGGACAAATATTTATACAAACACAAAACAAATGTATCAACTCCAATTAAAATCATATGTCAATCAATCATATATAACACCAACTATTATTTTATACATGGTTTAGGTCAGAATTTAATACATAATATAGACAAAATTTAAGCACTTGTATTGATCATAATCTAGCTACTTGAAGAAGATATGTTGCCCAACGCTTACGAACCACATCAATTTCATCAAAAGTGAATGGTTCCTCGTTGCTAAAAACCTGCAAGTATGTGATGTCAGAATATGCATTTAACTACTAGAAAATGCTTCCTTCTTTAAACCATTTAAATACCTGTCTCCAATCATCCTTAATGTTCCCTATTATGACATTGCGCATACGCCCCATGACATAATAACCACAGTGGTTGTTGCCCAACGATTTCTTATTAGCCTAAAATATTAGGAACAAGTAAACTTTGCATCAAATTCTTAACCCTCATCAAGTCATGTCTAGGCATAAAGGCAACAGAGTCAATGTAACACATATAGTGACTTACCCTTAGGATTATCGAATCAACCTTCTTCCTAGCCAGATGCCATGACCCTCCCAAAACATTACAAGCATCCAAGGCTCTATAGTATAAAAACAACCAACAAGACTAAAAAATGGTATCAAGTATCTAAACATTAAAAGATTCCCAAGAACACCTACAAGTTAATAGAACACTTACAAGTTAATAGCACCCTTAATGTTTTTCCCTGGTTGTTTCTATAATGAGCAAAAGAAGACAACAATATTTTGTTTGGGACAAATAATGATCAATTGCCAATGGCTCCTATCAGATTACATAAGAAATGAGCAAGTTTACAAAAAAACGCATATATAATAAAACTTAAAATTTTAAGGTTATACTAACAATTCATAATATGGAGCTAAAAAAAGCCATGAGAACTTGTGGATATCCTATGTTGAATATATGCCCGAATTTGATCTACACTATTTCTTGTGTCTTAGATGTGCTCAGGCTCAAGGAAGCTATAATCATGACATCCATTAATATTGCAAAGGTTGTGCAAATACCTAAAATATAGACAAACATAATTGGATCACAGATATGTATTTACTTTAGACATAAACAATTTACTAATAATAAACTCACATCAACCATAATTGAAGCACAAATATGTTTAGCATCTATTTTCCCATGAGAAATTTCAATATATCATGCTAGGTAATAAAGAAAGAGATTGGAGAGTCCTTGCCTATGACACTAGCATCTAGTTCCAATTGTATTGTTTCAGATCCAAGATTCATTGCTGCAAAACACAACCTCCCAAGTGGATCACTATACTCTTTAGGTTCTTGTAAAGGTTGTTTTTGTGTAACTTTCTTAACCACATCAACATTGGCCTAATAAATCATAATAGAATAGGTGTAAGTAGTAATAAAATCAAATATAATTAGTAGTAGAGGTAATTAAACAGGTATTATTGCATGGAATTTCATACTTTGTCCTCTGATATAACTTTAACTAGTCTTTTGGGCCACAAGATGAAGTGTTTAAAGGCTTGCCCCACTATACATGCTTCATCTATGGGAATAGGTAATGCAGCATCTGCTTCCTCAATCCTATCAATCGATACCCTCACATGATCATCACTTATTTACTTATGGTGGATGGTAGACCCAAAATTATACACATTGGCAACCGCCACCAAACGGTATGGATGATCAACATAAAGCCTGCATCAGTCTAGGACATGAGCATAATCTTCTAGAGGTAAATCATTTGGAGCACAAATACCTTTTGTGCTTAAGAGTACATGATGTGAAGGCATATGTGGTGGTCGTTCAGGAATTTGTGAAGATTGTTGCATACGTGCTAGCTCCTGGAGAATTTCATGTTTCAGTTCCTCTCTAAGCTCCATCTTCAGCTCTTCCCTAAATTTGTTCTCATCCTTGATAATATTTTGTCATCTTGAATATCCAAAATATGTCTTTAGACCAACCCCTCGTCCACATGCTCGAACACGACCACTATGTTCTGGCCGCCTTAAGGCGATGGTCAATATGTCCTCTCGTCTAGATGCCACAAATTCACCAATTGAGCTTCTTTGTTCCAAAAAATCATGTAAAAATATAACATTACAATCATTAACAAATTAATTTAAATGATAAAATAATAATTAATTACAAATACTCACAATTGTCTTGGTAGCAACACAGGTTTCCTCTGATGTGTAGCTTCCTGACTTCTTTTGTCGAGGCTTTTTCCATTTTTCATGGCGTAGTGGGGGATATGGTGGAGAGATGATAATAGTAGGATCAGACCCAGAAGCTTCCTATCTCTATTTCAACTTCTCTTCCATTATCTTCTTTTCTAACAAGTTGTACCCTCCACGAGATAATAAGTGAGGATAACAATTCTTCCTTTGAGTGTCTTGTGTAACTCTTCTTTTCTCCTGCCATTAGTGATATGTAAATAAATGTTAGTATATAGAATAACTTATAAATTCCAATCATAACTAAACAAGTAATTGAAACTGTAACACCCTTATTTTTATTTTGAAGAAATTAAATTATGGTTCTTTAGAACTTTTTAATCTACGTATTGTAACATCCCAAAAAATTTCAATCTTGTGTATAATCATCTTTAATCTAGTTCATTAATGAAATTATCCAGTTATATTAACTTTCTACATAGGTTTGGCTGCGAATCAAAGCTTCTTTTGATTTGTTCAAGAAGTTTTCTATAGTATTACCCTCTGGAAGCACTCTGATAGGAATATTACGGAGTAAAATGTTAGTGAGCAAGAAATTCCTAGTGAAACAGGTCAGAAATAAGACTTCCGAGTGAATAAAAGATCTGTTTCCGAGTGAAGGTTGAGAATTACGAGTGAAGGTTGGAATTTCGAGTGAAGGCTAGGTTGTCCGAGTAAAACATGACCGGGAGAGTCACTACCGAGTAGAGTCCTGGCCTCGGAGACATTGGAGTGAAATGTGTTCGAGAGAACCACTTCTGGAAAAAGTCTGAGTGAATCATCTTCGAAAGACTCGTTTCCGAGTCAAACACCCTCGAATGACTCGTTTCCGAGTCAAACATCTTCAAATGACTCGTTTCCGAGTCAAACATTGTCTAGAGCCTCATTTCCGAATGAAACTTCTCCGAGAGAAGTACGTTCAACAGAAGAAAAACTCGTGTCCGTGTGTGTAATTCCGAGTAAGAAAAGACTCGGTCTGGATTATTTTTCCGAGTGGAAACCCGGGTGAGTGTGAAGTCGGTTTTGAAATGAATTGCTGAGTGAGGACCGATCGAGTGATGAGTCAGAATTAGAGGAATTGCCGACTGAAACCGAGCGAGAGATAAGTCATTTTTTAAGATATTATGCCGAGTGAAAAACTGGGCGAAAGAAGAGTCAGATTTGTAATAATGTTACCGAGTGAAAGACCAGTGAGAGATGAGTCGACTTTGATTGATTTGGCCGAGTCGAAAATCGAGCAAGATGTGTCGGTTTTGGAAACAATTAGTCGAGTGACAGACCGAACGACTGTGGAGTCGGTCTGGGATGATTTAACCGAATGAAAAACTGAATAGGAGAGGTATCGGTACTGAATGATTCGAGTGAGACATTTCCAACTGAGTCATCTCCATGGGATGAAAAGCCGACCGAGTGTTCAAGCAGAAGCACTTCCGAGTGGATTCCCTTCCGAGTGAAGCAGTTTTGAAAGAGGAGACTGATTAATTCTCCTCAGACGGACTCGGTAAGTGGTCCAGTCGGACTCGGTAGTGTCCAGTCGGTAAATATAGCGACCGGTTTAGTTTCAGTCGGCAAATATATTGACCAGTGTAGTCCAGTCGGTAATTATTTCCAGAATACAAGAACCAGCGTCAGATTTAATCTTTTTCACCAATCTTGTCATTTTGTACATATTTTAATATATTTTCTCCAATCATACAAAGCTCCAGTAGGTAGGTGGTGGTAAAAGTCAACAATACAGCTCATTCCTTATCTAAAATCTCTATTATTTCCATAATTAATGCACCTAACCTCCAGTCACGAGAAAGCTTGTCTCCCATTTGTCTTGCACATTATTAAATCAATACCACCCCTTTTTCCAAGTCTGAATTCTCAAAACAACAAAGATTAGTAAAAGTCTTTCTTTCTCTTTTCCTTCTTTACGTATAAGCCACTCTAATTCGAAGTTAGGACAGCAAGAAGAAATCGTTTTTCAATCAGTCTAAGACCCTTCATCAAGGTAAGAGGGGATAGGGTTGTGAATAATTATGGAATGGGTAGAATTGTATGCTGTCTAGTATTTTCCAGAATTAATTTCATATCTTGTTGCCCAATTTTGAAGCTGAAAACGTGTGAATTTGACTCTGACTTCTTCATCAAAGTTGTAGATCTTTTTGTTATATGAATTTTGAGATATGAATCAACGGATTTGGATATGTATAGCAAAAGTTATAGCCAAAATACTACAGCATGTCCATTTGGAATACGTATCTTATACTTTGTGTATAAATTAATATTCTGGGAATTATACATACATAATTAGACTTTGATGTCTTTACGAAAGTTGTAGATATTTAAGTTAGGGATCTATAGAAAGTGGTTTCAAGTTAAAAGGATATTTTTAGCTCTAGTTATGCCTAAAATACAGAAGTATGTTCATGCTGAAAATCTGTTAACATGAATTACGAATTCTATTTTTAAAACTGGGAATTTTGTAGTGAGAATTAGTGCTCAGCGTCTTCATGAAAGTTTTATATATTTGTGTTAGAAGTAATTTAAAACTGGTCCCATGCCAAAATTATTTTTGTAGATCCAGAAACGTTGAAAATACCAACATATGTACGTTTTTGATACCTTCTTTGAGATGGTTTAGTGTACTGCAAATTTGTGATATTTCTGTTTGGAATTTGAAATTATGGTCTTCATGAAAGTTGTAGATAATTTTGTTATGCAGCCACAGAAAGTGGAATCACTTAAAAAGGATTTGATTTGCTCACGTTATTGTCATTTTACTAACATATGTTGCTGTTGTAAAAATTCTGAAATTTACCTATAATGGTTTTTATGGATAAAAATGATATTTTCCCTATGAGTAACAATTTGTTATTGAGTTATTGAGTTTCCTATACATGACATACAGTGTGTATATCTTTGTCATGAATGATTATGAATGACTAAATTATTGTATACATGAATTCCTTGTGGTTTAATAAGATATGTTGTTGAAACAGTAAATCCATGATTCTGAAAATTATTATATGTGATGTGTCGTTTGAGGACTTGTGATTTTCCAAGTGATTATGGAAATATTGATATCATGGTATATTAAATCGATAAAGAGAATTAAAGGCATTCATGCATCATAAGCATTTGGACGCACCATGGAATTTAGGGGTTCCATGATTGCCTACCCTGGTGGGGGGTTACTCTATGATGAGTTTAAGCCCTATTTTTACAGGAGCCATGGAGTGTAGGAATTCATGGTTATGTTAAGTCCTACTTGTGTACTTCGGTACTTGAGCGCCATGGAGTTTAGGGATTCATGGCATTATGCTAAGTCCTACTCGTGTCTCTATGAGACTTTTTACTGCAGTATTCCCACCAAACCAAAATGGATCCAGCATGACATCATTTGACTAAGTTTAAGATTTATTATATAAATGAACTTGTTGGCATATTCATCATATCATTATGGTTGTTGATTGTGTTTGAGTAATTTTACTTATTTTATATTTATTCTATATTCTGTCTCACTCTTACATTAATTTTTATAGTGCATGCTACACAGAATAACGAGTGATGCCATGAATGAAGCTTTTATGAGTTATTGCTTGGACTTTGGTTTCTTTAATTCTAAAATAAAGAAAAAGAAAATAAAAAGAGAAAGAAAACGAAAAAGAAAGAAAAAGGAACGAAGAAGAAAAATGAAGAAGAAGAAAGAAAGAAAGAAAAGAAAAAGACGGAAGAAGAAAGAAAGAAAAAAAAAGAAAGAAAAGAATTAAAGTACAAGAGAAAATGAACTAAAAGTGATGCTGTTAAGTGATGCTTTCTCCTTCAGACCGCCCCTCTATTTATAGAGGTGAGGAGTGTTATCAATCGGTGGCAAGTGGGCTTTTTTTATTAATTTTTTGTGTCAGCCGCCCTACAATCACAACTTGGAGACAGCCTGGATGATGACAGCTATAGGGAACGGTGGAGAGACAGCCTGGATGTTGTCAGCCGCCCCCCATAAGTCAAGGATCCACTTGGATAGTGGAAATCCAAGTCAGCAAGGGCATTCAGTGGAAATATGGAGTCAGTTTGCTCTTTCTGACTCGGATTTGGTGCCTCAGTCGGTATACGACAATAGTGGGAAACAATCCAAGTGGAAAAGGTATCTTTTGTACACAAGACCAAGTGAACTCTTTGCTCGGTGTTGAGTTGCTGGACGGTGTGGAGAAGAGAACCGGTCGGTGTTGGTGGTGAAGAGAGCTGGACGTTGTGGGTTGGACGGTGTTAAGCGTGAAGACCCCTAGTGCTAAATTTTCTCTTCATTTCGCTTGAGCGAGAGTTTCTCGCTTAAGCGAAAACAATCCAGTAGCTCACTGTCCATCCTTCGCTCAAGCGAGAATTTATTTCGCTTAACGTTTGTTGAAGGAAACCATTTTGTAATAATCTCGCTCAAGCGGAGAAAGGCTCGCTCAAGCGAGAAGTCTTCTTTCACTATTTCACTCGGATATGTCTCTGGAATTGAACCACTCGGAGAAACCTTTGCTTGGATTTTCTTGATAGTCACTCAGTCGAGAATGACCCTTCCTTAACTCATTCAAATGATGCACTCAGACACCTTCATTCAGAAGTTTGAGTTGATTTTTCACTAGGAATTGCCTTCAGTCGTCAATCAACTCAGTCGGATATACCTTTCACTCAGAAATTTGAACTTGAAAGACTCTGGAATCTGGCTGGTAGAAGTTCTTACCATGTCCGAGCCTTGCTTTGCTCGGAAGTGCAGCTTTCTACCCTAACTTACTCAGATGTCTTCCTTGGAGACTTTTCACTCGGGATTAGTGTAAAACTTGCGAGTCTGCCCGAGTGTGATTCATTTCCGGTCGGATTTTTCCTTGCTTGATAAGACACTACTCGAAAATGCCTTGTTCCGCTTGAGAATGCCATCTTCTCCGAATGAAACCACTCGGATACCTCCTTATTCAACAGTTTATTCATTCTGTGGCTTCTTCTGCTCGAACAATGGTCTACTCGGAGACAGTTTTTGCCCAGAAAAACACTTGTTCCCCAATCAGACCTGCTTCAGTCAGCATTCTTTCACTCGGAATGGCTTTGGGCGGTATTTATTGAAGGTCAGTCCCCTTTCTTCACTCGGAATGGTTGCAGTCAGGGAGCTTTCTACTCGCTTTAACCTCCAACTGAGACTTATTCCTTTTCAGCATTGAACCTCCAACAGGGTCAGCCTTTTAGCACTCGGAATGTCTTTGACAGGGAACTTTCCACTCGGATTCTCCTTCAACAGTGAAGTATTCCACTCGGCAACGCTCTATTCTGAGTCATTCCACTCGGATTTGATCATTTATGAGTCATTCTACTCGGATTTCATCATTCTGAGTCGGAATTCAGCATAAAAAAAGAGTTATTTCCACTTTGGGCTTGTTCTTCTTGTTTCTTTATCATTTTATGGTCGTTTTTCTCTTGTGTTGACCCTTTATTACCTTAATTCCTGCAAAATAACATACCCAAGTAGAATATAGTGGAAAAAAAGCAAAAATCACAATAAATAAAGGAAATACAGTGCATAATGATTAAAATCCTAAGCAAACTAGGTCTATTTTATTATGTTATAAAGCACTTATTAGCTATAAACTGGGTTTTAAGGAATAAACTGTAGTCATTAATGGTTTCAGAATATGATTACAGATTTAATAGCCATCTTGGTGACATGGCATAGTGTACTTGTACCCCGGACTAGGTTCTGGTCACCTCCCCGGATCATTTGCCCCTTAGTTTATTGTTATGGCGTTGTCGTAATAATGAACTACTTCCGGACTTTGGATGAACTAACCGTTGTGTTTTTGGAGTCGGCATGCTGATGCCTCCGGGGTTTGATGCTTTACGAGTTAGGTGGGCATTTAATACGTCTCGCCTGAAAAGCTGCTACTTTACGCGGATCAATGACGTGTTCAGTCGCGATTGGTCCTTTAATCTATGCGCCATCAGGTGACGTCACTTAAAATGAAACGACACTCCTTTTAGGCTACGACGCTTCATCTCCCACTTCGTCCATGGGCCACGATGGTTGAACTTCGGCCCATGATGTTTCGACGCCTATATAAGGTGAGGAAATCTCGCTAGTTTCTCACTTTGAATCCTTCTTCCAAACACTTTGCTCGTCTATAGTCTTAATTCTTTCTTGACTTCGTCCTGGCTCGTACTAGAAGAACAGTCCACACCGTAAACACAGGTAGCCTTCTATACCCATTTTATTTACAATGTCAGCTTTTTCCACTAACAACGGTCAGGGCTAAGACAGCGCTTGTGAAATAATTTCAACCTTCTCCATTTCTTGGCCCGCCGAGGTTCCTCGTAGTAAACCTCGGCTTACACAGACGGACATCCGTAGATGGGTGACTCCAGTCAACTGGGGTAATCTGAAGCCCCTAGAGCCGGAGTCCTCTTCTTTTGGGGTTCTTGAACCAAAATCACCTTTGCCCCTTGTGTCTCCGGACCGGGGTGAAGAATCCAGCGTAGTGCACTACTGCGCTGATGATACTGACTTTTACTCCGCTGTCCCGTTTTTAGCACACGTGGTTACTGTGGATATTGCTGGATCATCCGTGTTGAGGAATGACCCCAACAAGACTTTCATGATTGCCGATAAAGTTAACTGGCTAGCACGGAAAGCCGAAGATCCATATTTCTGGGTATCTAAAGACGTGATGGCTACCTACAGCTACCACGCTGTTGAAGAAGATAGTGTTCCGCTTGAGGTAGAGTCTTTTTGGCGAAAGAAGAAGTACGAGAAGGATTTTCATCTCGTCCGTCCTACCTTCACAGACCGGATTTGCCATATTCCAAGAGACCGCTTCCTCTACTTTCACGACTTCACATTGCTAAAGGTGGGAGTCCGGTTCCCCCTGAACCAGTACGAGATGGGGGTATTACGTTTCTTGGACATCTCCCCTAGTCAACTTCACCCAAATGGTTGGGCCTTAGTGATGGCCCTTCAAGTCCTTGGAAAGCTCATCCACTTCACCTTGACTGTTGCCATGTTTTTTAGGTACGCTCGGGTGATGCGTTGAGCTGGAACCAGGATGGGCTTTATTAATCTTCGATGTTAGAGCGACATCATAAATTTTGAGGCCTATGCCGATTCTTATCGATTCTTGAAAGATGTATGGATCTTTCTTCAAGAGTGTGTTTTTTAAACTTCACGTAGAGAATACAGTGTCTCCCTTTTAAAAAGATGAAAATGGCAATTACCTAATCCACACAGGATTGACCTAGAAGCATTTCCTCTTAAAAAGCCCAGTGTACATCGTCGATACGAGCTCTCTATCCGAGATGTCGCGCACCATCATCGACACTCTCCATACCCTCTCTCGGGGTGTTCCTCTCCGATGTCATCCCCTACTTGGAACTCTAGAGACGCGGAACGAGTACCTCGCTCTTCTAGGTATCTATCTTTTCTCTCTCCTTATCTCTTTTTATACTTCAAGTCATACTAATACTTCGTTTTTTAGGAAACATGAGTGCTGATCCTTTGGAGGCGCTCCGGAAACACCTTGAGGGGTTCGAGGTTGATGTCTCTGGGGAGAACCAGGTCACTCCCAAAATAAAGAAGGCCTCTAACCTCCAGATCCTGAGCGGCTCTGTTGCTCTGGAGACCGGTCCTGCCAAGAAAAAGGAGAAGAAATATAATATTAGTGCTTCCAAGAAACAAAAGACTGACCCTGTCCAAAAGGCTTTGGACAAGGGGAAAGGGGTTGTTGTTGAGGAACCAGTTGACGTGGACCCCTCTATTCCTGTTTCTGGCATGGACACCCTGGAGGATCTTCTTATCAAGACTACTCCACCTGACACCGGCATTGTTCCCCCATGGCGTCTCAAACCAGGGTTGAACCCTCAAGATCTTCAGCTTACCCTGGAGACCGCCATGTGGTATAACGTCAAGACTCTCTCCACCCTCTACTCTACTGCAACTGATGGTCCTCAGAGGGAAATAGAACGGTTAAAGGAAAAAAATTCCCGTCTCTCTGAGGACTACGGGAAGGCTCACCAGTGGGTCAAGGGCCTGAATGAGGAGAATCAGGCTCTTCAGAAATCTAAAGATGACTTGAAGAAGAAAAACGACGGACTCTAGTGGAAGATGGACAAAATGGAGAAACGTCTGGCTAATATCCAAAAGAAAAATGATGATCTTAACACCGCGGTTCAGGATGAACGAGAAAAGTACCAAAATGACATGACTATGTTCACCCGGGCTATCATGGATTCATTTAGCCACGCTGTTGGCCAGCTCGTCTTTCACAACCAAGGTATTCAGCTGAACCTGAACGGGATCGGTTTCTTTAACAGATTCTGGAACAGGGAGTTGGTAACAGAGGTCAGAGGAAAATTGTATGCTCCTGCTCATGAACTCTTTAAATTTGCGCCCTTGGCAGAGGGAGAAGATGACACCCTGACAGTGGTGGGTCAGCATGAAGATAGGGGGATGATACCGGTTCTGAGATAGAGGAAGGGGATGGTGGCCCTGTAACATCCCAAAAATTTCAATCTCATGTGTAATTATTTTTAATCTAGGTCATCATTAATATTATCCATTTTATCTCAATTTTCTACAAAAATTTTTGGTTAGGACAACATCTTCAATTTAACCTTTTACCATGGTAAATAATTTTAACTTTATACCTTCGGTAAAAGTTAATCAAATAATTTATTACTTATTTCTTTAGTTATTAATTTCCTTGGCTTTTCCAATTACTCTCATCAAATTGCCACATACTCCACTCAAAATTCGTCATCTTGTACATATTTTAATTGTTAGTTAGAGTCCGAATTTGGAAATGTGGCAAACTACAAAGTTGTTCCTATTTTTTTTATCTTTCCAACAAGACCAAATTTGTTAAAATCCATTATGATATGAGAGAGATATGCCCAAAATACCAAAACAGTGTCAGAATTGATATTTTACTTCAATCATATCATCTTCTACATATTTTAATACCTTGTTAAAGTCTGAATTTGAAAGAGTGGTAAACTACAAAGTTGTTCCTAGTTGTCTTAGCTTTCCAACAAGACCACATTTGTTAAAATCCATTAATATATGAGAGAGATATGCATAAAATACCAAAACTGTGTCAGAATTGATATTTTACTTCAATCATATCATCTTGTACATATTTTAATACCTTGTTATAGTCTGAATTTGAAAAAGTGGTAAACTACAAAGTTATTCCTCGTTATCTTAGCTTTCCTAAAAGACCACATTTGTTAAAATCCATTAAGATATGAGAGAGATATGCCTAAAATACCAAAATAGTGTCAAAGTTGATATTTACTTCAATCATACAAGCTACATTATGTAGGCTGCGGAAATGGACAATAATCCAGCTCATTTTTCTCACCTAAAATCTCCATTATCACCATAATTCATGCACCTGACATTCCACTACAATCCCATTATGAAAATCTTGTCCCCCACTTGTCATTTGCATCATTAAATCAACACTACATCTTGTTCCCAAGTCTGAATTCTTAGAACAAGCTAAAGTTAGTGAAGTCTCTCTCTTATTTTCTTTCACTTTCTTCATCAAGTTCACTCTTGATCTGAAGCTAGGACAATAATACAACACTTTCAACCACTTTAGGAACCTCCATTAAGGTAAGAGGGGACAGGGTTGTGAATAATTATGAAATGGGTAGAATTGTATGCTGTTCTAGGATTCCAGTATTATTTTCGTATCTTGTTGCTCAGTTTTGAAGTTGAAAACGTATGAATTGGATTCTAACGTCTTCATGAAAGTTGTAGATCTTTTTGTTTTATGAATTTTGAGACCTGAATCAACTTATTTGGATATGTATAGCAAAAGTTATAGCCAAAATACTACAGCATGTCGGAGTGGAATATTTACCCTATGTTTTGTGTATATATTAAAATTTTGGGACTTATACATGTATAATAAGCCTTTGATCTCTTCATGAAAGTTGTAGATATTTGTGTTATGGATCTTTAGAAAGTGGTTTCAAGTCAAAATTATTTTTGTAGCTCTAGTTATACCTAAAAGACAGAAGTATGTTCATGTTAAAAATCTGCTGACGTGAATCACTGTTTGTATTTTTAAAACTGGGAATTTTGTGATGAGAATTAGTATTTAGTATCTAGATATTTGTGTTATGAGTAATTTAGAACTGGTCTCATGCCAAAATTATTTTTGTAGATCTAGAAACATTGAATTTACTAACATATGTACGTTTTGTTACTTTCTTTGAGATAGTTTAGTATACTATGAATTTGTGATATTTCTGTTTGGATTTGGAATTTTTGGTCTTCATAAAAATTATAGATAATGAAATTATTGAAACATAGAACTTGGCCTCATTCAAAAATTATTTTTATACTATGAGTTATAGCTAATTTACTAAATATTGTCAAACCAGTAAATTTTCCAGCAATTGGTGATAATGAAAAATGATAATCTATTGACTATTATGTGATTATGTGATGTTTCTGTTTGGAATTTGAAATTATGGTATTCATAAAAGTTGTAGATATTTATGTTAGGGATCTATAGAAAGTGGTTTTGAGTTAAAAATATTCTTGTAGCTCTAGATAGGCTAAATGGTAAATTTAGCCCCTGGAATTGTTGGGATTTTAGTTTTGCTCCCTGAAATGATTTTTCTTAGGATTGTCTCCCTAGAAAATTTTTAAGCTTAGAATATAACCCCTTCCGTTGACTGCCTCTGCTAACTGATGAGGTGGAGCCTAGTCACATGCCTGTTATTGCATATGTGGCATGTGACTCATCATATTAGGACTAAGTCACTCATTAACCTTTTTTAATTAAAGGTTAACAAAATGATTAACCTTTTTTAATTAAAACCCTTCTTCTTCACCTTGAGAGGCAAATTGCCAACAAAAACAGTCTTTCAAGAGGATCATCCAAAGCCTTCCTCTTGCTCCCAACAGTTTTATTCCCAATCCTTTCCTTAACTTCCCCATTCTTCTTCTCCTCCCACTCCTTTTCAACCTCATCCCTCTTCCTCTTCCTCTTCCCCTTCTCAATTGCTTCAGCATCCAAGTTCACCCCTTTCCCTTCCTCTCCATTCTCGTCTGAATCGTGTTTCTTCTTCTTCTTCTCCGAAGCTTCGATTGAGGAATCCAAATCGAGGGTTTTATCTTTCTCTTTTTTCCCCTTCCTCTTTGTGTCGTCGCTGTTAGGGCTCTGACCGTGATTAGTGGAGTCGGAAAGTGGGGTAGGTGGTTGAGGCTTTCTCCTGAAGGGGTTGTCGTCGGAGAATAGAGAAGCGGTGGTGGCGATGGATTGTTTGTGTGTGTTGCTGAAGAGCTTGCCGAAAATGCCGGGAGGGGGTGACACGGTATCGTTTTGAGGGGTTTGTTGGGGATCCTTGGGTTTTTTCTTGCCCATTATGGATGAGATGGAAGGAAGGGGAAATGATGAAAGAATTGTTGAGGACGCAGAGAGCTTTTGAGTGAAACCAGAGCTTGGATCTGAATTGAGAAGGGTTGTGAAGGTACATGGAAAGGCCAATAGGGTTTTAATTAAAAAAGGTTAATCATTTTGTTAACCTTTAATTAAAAAAGGTTAATGAGTGACTTGGTCCTAATATGATGAGTCACATGCCACATATGCAATGACAGGCATGTGACTAGGCTCCACCTCATCAGTTGGCAGAGGCAGTCAACGGAAGGGGTTATATTCTAAGCTTAAAAATTTTCTAGGGAGACAATCCTAAGAAAAATCATTTCAGGGAGAAAAACCAAAATCCCAACAATTCCAGGGGCTAAATTTACCATTTAGCCCTCTAGATATGCTCAAAATACAGAAGTATGTTCATGATGAAAATCTGTTAACTATGAAATCTGAATATTATTTTTAAAACTGGGAATTTTGTGGTGCGAATTAGTGGTTGGTGCCTTCATGAAATTGTAGATATTTATGTTAAGAATAATTTAGAACTAGTTTCATGCCAAAATTGTTTTTGTATCTCTAGAAACGTTGAAATACTAACCTGTGTACGTTTTAAAAATCCTCTTTGAGGCAGTTTTGTATTCTGTGAATAAGTGAAGTTTTTGTTTAGAATTTGAATTTATGGTCTTCATTAAAGTTGTAGATATTTATGTTATTGAGCTATAGAAAGTGGAATCACATGAAAAAGATTTGATTTGCTCATGTTATGACTGTTTTACTAATGTATGTTGCTGTTGGAAATGCTGAAATTTGCTTATAATGGTTATTATGGATAAAAATGATATTTTTCCTATGGGTAACAATTTATTATTGAATTCTTGAGTGATTATGAAGTATTATGAATGTTTATGAGTGTCTAATGAGCATCATTCAGTTTGTGTATTTTGGTGGTGAATAATTATGAATGACTAAATTAATATATATATACATGAATGCCTTGCGGTTATTGATATATGTGGTTGAAACAGTAAATCCATGATTCTGAAAATTATTATATGTGATATGTCCTTTGAGGACTTGTGGTTTTCCAAGTGGTTTTGGAAATTGATATATCATGGTATGTTAAATGATAAAGAGAATTAAAGGCATTCATGCATCATAAGCATTTGGACGCACCATGGAATTTAGGGGTTCCATGATTGCCTACCCTGGTGGGGGGTTACTCTATGATGAGTTTAAGTCCTATTTTCATAAGAACCATGGAAGTGTAGGGATCCATGGTTATGCAAATTCCTACTGGTATACTTATTTCTGCAGGAGCCATGAAAGTGTAGGGATTCATGGTTATGCTAATTCCTACTTGTGTACTTAATTTCGCAGGAGCCATGAAAGTGTAGGGATTCATGGTTATGCTAATTCCTACTGGAGTCTCTATGAGACTTTTTACTGCAGTATTCCCACCAAACCAAATGGATCCAGCATGACATCATTGGACTAAATTAAAGACTTATTAAATATAAATGAACTTGTTTGGCATATTCATCATATCATTATGGTTTATTGATTGTGTTTGTGCAATTTTATTTATTTTATATTTATTCTATATTTTGTCTCACTCTTACATTAATTTTTACAGTGAATGCCACCCAGAATGAAGAGTGATGCTATGGTTGATGCCTATGTGAATTATTGCTTGGATTTCAAATTTATTCTAATTTTATGATTTGTAATAAATACAACGTGTTATGTACTGTTATTTTTAAAATCGTTTCCGCTACGTAATTATTCCTTGAATTTTATTATTCACGACTAGTATGCATGATAATATTCTGTTATTATCGACCATTATGAGAACTCTGATTTTAATTTATGAATTTTAAAAAGATCTTTTAAAAACGTGAAAAAAAATTTCGGAAAATTATTCGGGACGTCACAGGCCCCTCCAATCTTTAAATCATTTTCACTTTTGCTCTGTAGACGGGATGAGCTTCGCCATTTTTGAATTCTGATTATCTTAGTCGTAGTGCCCCTCTTTTTGTAACTATCTTTTATTAATGATATATGTTTTGCTCACATCGTCTTTACTTAATTTTTGTATTTTGCTACAACGCCTAAAATCTGAAGCTCGTATAGAAATGTTATTTGTTTATTCCATTTTTAATCGTTTAAAATGTTTAAATCACTCCGGGGTCCTTAGACCGCTTCGGGGTTTAACTAGATTTTAACCCCTCTGGGGTCCTTAGACCACTCTAGGGTTTAATTGAAATCTAACCGCTCTGGGGTCCTTAGACCACTTTGGGGTTTAATTGAATTTGACCGCTCTGGGGTCCTTAGACCACTCCGGGATTTAATTGAATTTAACCGCTCTGGGGTCCTTACACCACTCCGGGGTTTAATTGAATTTAACCGCTCTGGGGTCCTTAAACCACTATAGGGTTTAATTAACCACTCTGGGGTCCTTAGACCACTCCGGGGTTTAATAAAACTTAACCATTCTAGGGTCCTTGGACCGCTCCAGGGTTTAATTGAATTTAACCACTCTGGGGTCCTTAGACCACTCCGGTGTTTAATTGAAACTTAACCACTCTAGGGTCCTTGGACCACTCCGGGATTTAATAAAACTTAACCACTCTAGGGTCCTTGGACCGCTCCAGGGTTTAATTGAATTTAACCGCTCTGGGGTCCTTAGACCACTTTGGGGTTTAATTGAAACTTAACCACTCTGGGTCCTTAGACCACTCTAGGGTTTATTAGAAACTCAACCATTCTGGGGTCCTTAGACCACTCCGGGGTTCTTAGAAACTTAACCACTCTGGGGTCCTTAGACCACTCTAGGGTTTATTAGAAACTTAACCACTCTGGGATATGAGGAAGATTCCTGAAAAAGAATGTTATCATGCACATTCAAAAAACTATATTTTATTGATAGAATAGCACCCCGGCTGAATACCTCATTAAAAACCTCCCAAGAAAACCCTGTGGGAAAAACCTTGGGTAGGGAAAAAGAGTGCATGACTTGTAGCGCCGGTTAGCTGTAATACACACGAAGGTTCTTTACATTCCATTTATTCTTAAACACCCATCCCTCTAAAGTTTCCAGCAAATATGCCTCTTCTGGTGTGACTTCATTTACCCGGTATGACCCTTCCCATCTTGGTGCTAGTTTTCATAGATTCGTAAAGTGATTTCCAACTAATGCCTTCCTTAAGACGAGGTCACCCACGTTAAATCTTCTTTGCTGGACCTTTACATTGTAACATAATGCAGCTTTGGCTTTAACAGCTTGATCTCGAACAAAGCTACTTCTCTGACCTCGGGTAGTAGATCTAGCTCATTCCTTAATCTTTGATCATTATCTATCATATCAAATTGTTGAACCCTTGGAGAGATTAAATTTATTTCCACTGGTATCACTGCGTCTACTCCATATACCAACCGGAATGAGGTCTCACTAGTGAATGAATGAGGGGTTGTCCGATGTACCCATAAAACGTGACATAATTGGTTATCCCATTCTCCTTTCGCTTCACCAAGACATTTCTTTAGACCTTTAAGGATTTCTCTATTTGCAACCTCGTCCTGACCATTCGTCTAAGGGTGCTCAACCGATGAGAATACTTGTTTAATCTGTAGTCCGTCAAGGAGACTTCTGAACTTGGCATCTATGAACTACGTCCTATTATTCGTTATTACTCTTCCTGGTATTCCGAACCTTGTGATAATATTCTCATAAAAGAATATCCGTGTTCGTGCCACGGTGATATGCACTACTGCTTCCGCTTCAATCCACTTTCTAAAATAGTCCACCCCAACTATTAGGTATTTTACTCCACCTGGGGCTTTTGGGAAAGGTCCCAAAATATCCATGCCCCATTGGTAGAAAGGCTATGGGACCGCGGATGTGAATAACTCTTCGACTGGGACGTGGTGCTCATTACTATTCTTTTGACATACATCACATTTTTTTACATACTCCACTGCGTCTTTGGCTAAAGTGGGGCACTAATAACCTGCCCTTAATACTTTCTTAGCTAAGATCCTGCCTCCGCAGTGGTTACCACATGCCCCTTTGTGACTTCATCCACCTCGGCCTCGTTTAAGTATCTTAGGTAAAGTGTCGTCACTCCCCTTCTAAAATAGCCTCTATCTACCAATGCGAAGTTTGGTAGCTCCTTCCTAAACTTCTTCCTTTTGATTGGGCATTCCGGAAGCTGTCCACTCACCATGTACCGGATAATTGGGATGACCCAAGAGTCCTCTAGATGTGTTATGAATTGGATGGCATACACTTTGAGTGGATTTGAGATACTTAGAGCAGCTAAAGTACTCTGTATAACTGTAGTCGTACTCCCTGCCTTCTTTGTGCTTGCCAATTAGGATAAAACATCGGCTCTAACGTTCTCCTCCCTGGGGACGTGCTTAAACTCTACCTCAGTAAACTTTCCTCCTAACTCCTTAACCTTCGTCAGGTATTGTTGCAATAACGGTTCCTTTGCTTGATAACTTCCATTGATTTGCGAAATCACCAACTGTGAATCGCTACAGAGCACCGTCATGCGCGCTCCTAATCTAGAGCCGATCTGAGTCCTACCAAACATGCCTCACACTCTGCCTGATTATTTGATGTTTTAAAATCAAATCTGAGGGATATTTTGATGCTCACCCCGCCTTCGCTCTCAATTACCACTCTAGCCCCACATCCTTTTCCATTCGATGAACCATCGACGTAAATCTCCCAATGTTCCCGTGGTATTGTTGGGGCTTCTCCTGTCAACTCTGTCACAAAGTCCGCCAGGACTTGAGCCTTTATGGTAGTCCAGGGTTCATAAGAAATATCAAACTCTGATAGTTCTATTGCCCACTTCGTCATTCTTTCTGCCAAGTCTGGTTTGTGAAAAACCATTCTCAATGGGAGATTTGTTTGAACTGTGATTAGATGTGCATGAAAGTACTGTCTTAAAAGTTAGGACGTCCAGACTAATGCCAGAGCTGCTTTTTCCAATTTCTGATATCGGCTCTCCGATCCTTATAGCACTTTTCCAATGAAATATACCGGCCTCTGGCCCTCAACTGTCTCTTTTACTAGTGCGGCCCCAATTGCTTCATCAGATACGGACAGGTAAACGAATAATTTCTCTCCAGGGTCAGGCTTCGTCAACATCGGTGGGGTGGCTAAAACCTCTTTCAGCTCTTGGAATGCTTTCTCCTACTCTTCTCCCCACTGAAACTACTTGTTCTTCTTTAGTGCTTTGTAAAGAGGTAATGACCGGTGTGCCATCTTTGGCATGAACCGAGATAAAGCTGCCACCTTTCCATTTAATGATTGCACTTCCCTCATACACTTTAACTATTCTCGATCTCATCCCATCGAAGACCTTGTTCATCATTCTCTGGCACGTAGCTCCTACATTCTTTAATCCAAATGGCATAACGGTATAGCAGAAGACTCCCTTATCATTCACAAACGTCATTTTATCTTTGTCTTCTTTCCACATCGGGATCTGATTATAGTCGGAGTATTATCCATAAAAGATAGGAATTGGCACCGCGATGAATCATCCACCATCTGATCAATGCTTGGAAAGGGGTACAGGTTTTTGGGGCAACACTTGTTCAGATTTGTAAAATCTGTGCACATCCGCCATTTGCCATTAGCCTTCTTCACCATTACTATGTTTGAGACCCAGGAAGAATATTGCACTTACCTTATGAATCCAACCTTTAGTAATTCTTCAGTTTGCTTACACGCCGCCTGCTGTTTTTCTGGACCCAGTCTTCTTTTCTTCTGTGCCACTGCTCTTGACTCTAGATAAACTGCCAGCTTATAACAGCAGAAGTTCGGGTCAGTTCCTGGCATGTCGGCCGCAGTCCATGCGAACAAGTGCTTGAACTCTCTTAGTAATTTGACCAGCCGTTCTTCCATTCCTTGATCTAACGAATCGTTAATTTATGTACCCCTGGCGAGGTCTTTTTCCAACATCACCTTCTTGACTCCGCCCTTCGGAGTCGGTCTCTGAGGGTTTTCTGGATCTAACTTCAATTCCTCTCTTGGGTCAAGATCTATCAAATTTACGGATTCCGATATTGGTCCGCCATTATTCAATCTCTTCCTTTTTATGGACTTTTCTTCCTTAGTCATTAACACGCTAAGGTTGTAACAATACCTCGCCATTTGTTGATCACCCCGGATGGAAGACACCTGGTTATCCTTGTCTATGAACTTAATTAACAAATGTGGGGTTGATACCACCGCTTCCAGGGCATTCAGAGAAGGGCGGCCAATAATCCATTAAACGGGGATTTGACATCGATCACCAAAACTCTTGTGCGCACTGTTTTTGACCCTGGTTCTCCTTCAAATATCAGTCTAGTATCCAAATAAACTTTAGGAGACTCCTTAGCTCCATTGAATGTCGTAGTTCCTGGGTGTTTGGCTGTAGATCAGAATCTGAAAGTCCCATTTTCTTGAAACATTCATAGAAAATTACGTCACAAGAGCTTCCTTAATCTACCAACATTCTTCTGATTGTCTTATTAGCCACAACGACTTCAATCACCACTGTGTCATCACCTCTTGGCACCGTCAGGCCATAATCATCATCAGTAAAACTAATGGTTAGGGTTTTCATGCCATCTCTAAATGGTCTGTTATCCATCTTCGCCTGGACCGACATAATCATCCTTAGATGATTCTTTCTTACTGAATTTGACACTCCTCTTCCAGCAAATCCTCCAGTAATCATATCAATGACATCTCTTTTCCCTAAACTAGGTGGTGGCTTCATCCAGGATTCATCATCATCATCAATGTTATCCACCACGACTTTCCCTTTATCTAACACAGGCTTTTTTGAACTCCGAGCCTCTTCCTCAACCGGATCAATCTCCCTTCTCCGGGGAGCTGCTCTTTCTGGCTCCGGATTTGTCCTCTGTTTGAATAGGTATTGCTTCAACTTTCCTTCTCTAATCAGCATCTTGATAGCTTCCTTCAACTGTCGACATTCATCAGTGGTATGTACGGCCTGCTCATGAAACTCACAGTATTTGTTTAGGTTTCCCACTCTCTTCACAGGTAAAGGCTTCCTCACTCCATACACCATCATTCCCCTTATGCGAACTTCCCTCAGAACTTGACTAGGTATTACTGCCAATGGAGTGTATTACACTATGTTCATATTTCTTCTTTCTTTTTATCTTGGGAGTACGTCCCTACCAGGTCCCTTCTTCTCAAGCCTCGTTCTTCTCTCTGGTCTTTGGCTCTCTTCCTGATCTATACTCCTCTGTTTGGAAGCTGTCAAATGCATCTATCTTCCAACATACTTTGCCACTTTATTTCTGAATCCTTCAAACGTTCGGGGTGGTCCTTTTGCTAACAATAATGCAAAAGGTGACTGCGGCTGCAAGGCCTCCACCGCAATATGCATTTGTGTCTCCTCAGTCAATCCTGGGACAAGTGCAGCTTCCTTATAAAACCTCCTAAGGAAATCCCCCAAACTCTCTTCTGGCCCCTACCTAATCTGCGCCAATGTAAGCAACATCTTAGGTACATCTCTAGACACCACGAAGTGTTGTAAGAATACATGGGCCATGTTATCCCAGGAATCTATTGACCCAGTTGGCAGACTCTTAAACCATCCCAAAGCTTCAGCGGACAACGTCCTTGGGAACATCCGGCACATAACATCCTCCTCTGCACCTAGGAATAGAGACTCGTTCACATATGCATCCAAGTGATTACCAGGGTCTGACTCTCCAGTGTACCTCCCAACAGACAATGATTGTGAAGTTTGAAGGTGTCTTGGAATTGGAACACTCATCAATCTTCAGGTGAACGGGATTCTAAACCAGTATTTTCCTTGTTATTCTCCTCCTCTGCCGTGATTTATTGCCCTCCTTTGACTATTCATTTCTTTAATCTTATACGTAGACTCCTGCTCATCGTACGCATATGTCAAAGACCTCTCTTGGTGATAAGGATTTTCTAGTTGCCTTTGGTCACCACCTTGACTTTCTCTACGTAACACTTGTATTTCTTGGCGTAGCTGTCTTATAACTTCATCCCTAGGATCTGCTCGTACTACGACCTGGGCCCTCAACTCTGTCCCAGGGGTTTCCACTATACCTTCGTTATAATCCAATGTCCTTGCCATATTCTGGACATGTCCTTCCGAGGTTTCGTCTCCTCTAGGGCACTCCATGACTTTGGTTTAGTGCGATGCGGAACTCACAAATTTACGTGGTCCCACCAGGCGTGCCAATGTTCTACTCTTGAATCGGGGTCAAGAGTGTAGTATCTTGATCGAGGTTTAAGAGTTAATGACCTTGACCGTAGTTACCTCTCTAACTCTCAATTTTACGCCGTCTTAGTGGAGTACAGTATTTTTATACCTAGATTCAGTGGGAATCCGAGGTTCTTCAAGTTCAGGATGGAATGATGTTCTTAGTCATGCCGAAGTCCAACAAACCACACCGGAGGGGTACCTACAGAAGATTCTTCGATGCTTAAGTCAGTACGGTAATTAAGGCAGATAGAGTATTACGGAGGTAATTCACTGGGACTAGATCAGATTCCTCTTTAGCAATAAATGAGTTGTATTTATAGAGTTTAGCTTAGTTTAGGAAGTGATTTAACCATATTCCTAATTTACTGTTGCTACAATGTCTGCAGGGTCAGGTTGTCCATATCTCCTCTGACTCATTGTCTGGTTGTCAGCTATAAACCGAGGTTTAAGGAATAAACCGTAGTCATTAATGATTTTAGACTATGATTACAGATTTAATATCCATCTTGGTGACGTGGCATAGTGTACTTGTACCCCGGACTAGGTTCTGGTCACCACCCCAGATTACTTAGTAATCAATTACCAGTTTGACAGTATGTAGAATTATGCAGCAAAAAGCATTTGGGACAACTTCCGTACACCTTAACTGTTGGTGTATACACTATGAGCTTTTATGCTTTTTTATTTGTATCATTTTTCTACTTATCAATAAAATAAGTATTTCAGTTTAAAATTGTTTTAAAACGTATTTATCATTTGAGTAATAGGTTATATGAAAGTTATTCCTAAAATATCCCTAGTCAAGTATTTACATGGGGACATGTAAATACATTGAGACTAGTGTGTGAGTGTACTGATGACCTGATCTCACAGATCATAGATATGGATGATATCAAGTCTTCACACGGGTATACATTAAGAGTAATGATGTACTAGACAGACCCACCATGAGAACGTTGCATGGATCGTTACATGAATGTCATAAACGATTCTCAATGTGATAATGATATATGTAGTCCTTCGACCTGAAGTCACTACGATTCTTACATAAGGAGTTTGTTGTTTTAATACAATTAAACGTCTTCTATAACAAGAGGACTATAAAGATTGTAATTAGGCAATGAATAAATTATGCAGAGGGATGTGAGTGATGTAGATGGGATTTGTCTCTTCTATGTGACAGGAGTGATATCTATAGGCCACTTGATGGAGTAAGACTAAGGAAACCCATGGCCATGCTAGAAAGAATAAATATTAGATATTTATTCAGATCAAGTCTACTCCGGTATCAAGTAAAATAAATTGGGCCGTACAAGGATGACACGACCATGCCTTGGGCCCAATTAGGATATCGTGACAAAAGGAACAAACATATAAAATAATTATCACTAATAGGTTATGTTGATATTAAATAATATTCGGACATAATGATGCATTTCTAGATGTCGCTCTTATTTTATATTAATAATAAAAATTTATTATTAATGTGACCGAATATTTTACCTATAGGGTCACACACATAGAGTAAGCCCATCAAAAAATGTTTTATTTTATTTTAGTTAGACTAAAATAAAGCTATTGGGCCTAACTCATTTAGAATGAGTAAGGAGCCCACTCTTTAGAGAGAACAAATTATGTCAAACCTAAGCCTATAAATAGAGCATAAGATGCTCATAGGCCGTTCACTAAAGAGCACAAATTCATAAAAAGTTGCAAAAGCTACATGCCGTCAAACTAGCAGTTAGCAAGTGTTGCGATTCTGGTGGGAGTGCTCGTGTGGACTCCTAAAGGACGAGGCTACGACTGCTTCAGTGTTCTTCAAGAGGTAATCCTAAAAAATGAATTTTTGTGTGTGTTTGTCTTATGCTTTGAATCACGGCGCTTTGCAAATCCTATGGGAATCCTTGTATTTTCGCTGCTCATGTACTAGGGATTCCCTTACATTAACTTCCCCAAATGACCTCTAAACACCACCAAATTTTAACACTGCCTAAAATACATCATTTACGACGTGTGACACCTGGCCACACCCAAAAGTTCCCAAAATTAAATGAGTTATGCATGAAAATGTAATTTGACCGTTACAAGACTTTAATATGCAACTTATACATCAAATCTCAATGGAATTGCTCTATTCCAATTCACACAAATTCAAAACCACAATTACAACCTAATGGACCTATTCGAAAGTTCCCGAACTTCACGGAACGTAATTTGACCTATTCTCAACTATATAATGTTATCATGATTATGCATAATTTCAACTATATAACATCACATTGCCATTTTTATGGTACCAAACTATTCTCAACACATCCACCATTGAAATGCAATACAATGTGCATATTTGTGCCTATAATGATTATTCAACAAAATATGTATATCAATATGTAATTTTTGGACATAATGCAATCAACACCATTCTTATGGATCCATCTATGGTTCAAAACATCAACGATCATCATATATCAAAGTTTAACTTCACAATTCATAAATGTACATCAAAATCAAATCTAGGCTTGTAGTGAAGTCACCAGACACCTATTCAGCTATTCCAAAACATATATATACATGAACATCTATACATCAACTTTTACAAGGAACCGACCAAGGTGATACTAATAAAAGTTATACAATATATATATATATATATATGTGTGTGTGTGTGTGTATGTGTGTGCAGGTCTCCAAGACCATCACATCCCAAATCGAGTAATTACCAAGCATCGCCTTGGTCCACATCCACTAAAAAATAACCACAACCTATGGGTGAGCATAATATATATATATATATATATATATATATAAAATGACAGGTACTGAACTGGATTCAAAATAACTCATCAATCAAGCATCCAATTCTACACATATTCAATAATTCATCATAATTATTATTTCACACTATCATTTAATACAATTACATCAATACACAACATAAGCTATCCAATAGCCTTTGTACCTCAATAGCTATATACAAATGCTTATGCATACGGACCCAACTCTAATGATGAGAATTACATTGTAGTGTATAAATTTTCACAACATATATCTATTTTCGTTTTACCAATACCAAACCACTCGCCCATAATGTAACACCGGTCACTTTCAGTGACAACGACAACTCGACTAGGTGTTATAAGCAAACCTTGAACTCAATCCAAGGAGGTTGTGGATTCCGAAGGAAACCACACAGGGTCTTTGCCTATCCAAAGGTTGCCCTCCCGTCTAAACCAGCATCACAGGCACCCTGTAATCCTATGAGTGTCTGAAATATACAATGTTATACAACACAACATCAATTTATCCACAAACCACCTGATTACCATCACCAGAAGCCACCACTTGGTTACTATCACAAAGATATTTCCATTTCAATTCACAATTTCGCATAACATATGTGAACACCCTTTTATTTTATTTATTTATTTTATTATTATTATTTGCTTTTCCATTTTGGTTTCCTACTCCTTCACTTTCTCCATCCCTCTTCCCCATCTTTCATTTACAGTAATTGAAGGGACAACATTGGGTTCAAGCATCAAGAAATTAAAATGGCAAAATACAGTGAATTGAAAAAAAGAAAAAACCTTAAAATTTGAATTGGGACATGAAAATGGAAATAATAACAAGCATAAAAGACCCTTCATCTTCTCCAATTTTTTCAAAAAAAAAAACAGAACCCAAAACCATCTCCAACAACCTTTGTCATCTCCATCTTCTTTATCTACACCATCACTTGCTCCACCAACTTCCGGTTGCCCGAACGCACCCGAATAAATTACAGAAATTAACCAAATTGCCCTAAATTAATTTAACTTTCCTGAATTAATTATTTGGTCAATAAAATCAACTAATAATTAAATTCAGGATGTTACATATAATAAGGCTAAATATGTTTTTTATCCTCATAAAATTAATAAATTTTAATTTTTTCTCTAAAAAATTTTGCTAAATTTTTAGTCTCTATTAAATTAATATTAACAATTAATTTGTTTGATAGGTTTTCACATAATTCACTGATACATCATCTAATTATTTTAAGGATTGATATAAGAAGTATTTGATGGTATCTTCAATTATGGTAATCAATATGTTTATGTTTTTATATTATCTTATTTTTCTATTTTTATTAATAACTTCTACATTATATGATACAAAAGGATAATGAGACAACATATCAAGCAACAACATAAAAATCTGCTGAAAAAAATTACAAATAACAAGAAAAATAAAAGACTAAAATAAAATAATTAAATTAATAAGAACCAATTTTAAATATTTTATATTAATAAAAAATGAAAACATAGCAAAAATTTTATTGAGACGAAAACTAAAATTTGATAATTTTATAGAAATAAAAAACATGTTTAGCCTTTTATAATATTACATTAATAAGATGTATAAAATTTGTTAATTAATATAAATTAAATGTATTAAATTTCTAGCCCTTCCTTTTGAAATTGTCTGGATCTAATCCCTAGTGTTGTGGACATCAACGACGTGAGTTTGACCACTGATTCGAACATCCCTCACTTATTGACTCCTCTCGTTTAGTGTCATTTCTAATGATAAAAAAAACTAAAATATAGATGTACGAGCTCTTATATAGTGCTTCTACATATATGTTTTAATTGACAAACTTAGGCTACGCGATTAATACATTTTGTTAACTATTATTATTATTATTATTATTATTATTATTGATAAAACAACAAATTCAGCGAACCATATAAGAAAGTTAAAGAAAAGAAAATGCATATATAATGTGAAGTTGTTTTGGGTATATAATTAATTGTGATGTGGTGCATGCATAAAACAACAAATGAGGATCAAATGAAGCACCAACCAGAAAAAAGTTTGTTTTATATCAATTTTATTATTCCTCTACTCCAACGATAATGTATTACATAATTATAATTTATCATAAACCAATCATTTCATTTCTTAAACTATATTTAACTGAGAGTTTAATTCCTACCGGTAAGAATGAAATAATATTGAAAACTTCTATTTAGTTAATTTCTTATTTCTAAATTTTATTTCCTGTCATATATTTTAAACAAAATTTCGTTAAAAATTTAAGTCGTGTTAAAGAGATCAGAATAATAATAATAATATTCATAATAATAATAATAAAGTACTATCAATCTGATCAACCAATATGGCTAATCTGCTTGACTATCATATGCAATGATATTAAATGCATCGATTGATAAATAAATTAAAGTATGTGAGCTTTTAAAAAAGAGGGCTTTTATTAATTGAAAATATATGTTTAAGAGTATAATAATTATACAAGTTTTTCAAAAAATGGAAAAACACGTTAAAAGATTGTTTTAATGCCTTTTTAGAAGTTAATTAAAAATAACAATTAACGACAAATAAACTATATTAAAAATTAGTTAAAATCAAGTAGTAATAGTTTTACAGCTTCATATATTAACTATTGTACGTTGAGTTCCGAAATGTTATTCCCCATGTATCAGCCACATGGTCAATTTGTCTCGATACATATTCTTGCAATGTCTGTATGTAGTGTCGGTTCCTTTTACTTTTAGTGTCAAAAAGGAACTACATTAAAGAGGTTCTTGCTTCTATGTTGGAGTTGGATAAATCTTGATTTGATGAACTTAAAAAAGATTTTATAGTTAAATGGAGTGTTGACTATTTCAAACGATATGAATGATTAATATTAACTTATAATTTTTTTTTATTTTTATAACTCTGTTTCTCTAACTACATATTGAAGAGAAGACTCGTTATACCAATCTTGATTTTGTTCCATCTTCTAATGTGTTATGTATGCATACATACGACGAATTTGGTACTAATTCATGGTTGAAAATATATTCAAAGTGATTAACCATATCTTCAGCATGCATATATACACAAATTTTATGTATTCATTGATGTTTGTACTTGGTCCTTATTAAGTCGGGCACCATATATATGCTTCTTAGTT
Source organism: Clitoria ternatea (assembly GCA_037962975.1). Lineage (NCBI taxonomy): Eukaryota > Viridiplantae > Streptophyta > Magnoliopsida > Fabales > Fabaceae > Clitoria > Clitoria ternatea. The sequence goes on along the minus strand of CM075670.1, from coordinate 16,475,119 downwards.
TTGGTAACATTAGGGTGCTAGAAGTGATCGCAAGTTTTTAGTTTTAGGTTTTGTAAAAGTCTATTTAAAAATAAAATATGTTCAAATGAAAAAAAATACTAAATTGAGTTTTAGTCCATTTTTAAAACGTTTTTTGTCACATTTTAAAAAATAAGTTTTCTTGGTTTTTGTTTTTAGTTTTGTAAACATTCAAAGTTAAATCCATAATTGCTACCACCAATATCCCCACCACTACTCCCACTATTGTCATACCACCACCTCCTCATCATCATTGTCATCATCATCATCACAACTCCACCCGCACCCTCACAACCATTGTCATCGCCGCCACCATCAAAATCATTATTATTGTCATTGTCACCACCTGACACTATAACCACCATTGTTGTCATCATAACCCCTAAACCTAAGTCCACCACCATCAACATCATCGTTATCGTTACCACCGCAACCACCACCTTATAATCATCGTCACCACCCCACCATCTTCACCACCACCACAACTTATTTCACCATTTCCCCTATCACTATAGTTGCCTTGGCCACCATCACTATCGTGGCCATCACCACCACCATAAGCAACAATGCTACCATAACTCTAAACTCTAAACTCTAAACCACTAACTATGTACCCTCACTACTACCACCACCACAGCCACCGCCCACCGCCATCACTGTTGCTAACATAATAACCGTCATTGCACTATCGTCATCGTCACCACCTCAATTGCACCACCACGATTATACCACAATTGTTGTTTGTAGTTGAGATTAAATAAAAAAATTTACAACTTTTTAAAATTCAAAACAACAAAAATAAAGTCACATGAAATAAAAAACCTAAAAAAAGTTTTGATTTTTTAAATTTGAAAATTAAAAACTAAAAATCACCCTCAAACGAGACCTTAGTTATTCACTACTGCAAGAGTACTATTTCGCATCGTAAAGTTCACTATGGTTCAATAAAAACAGATGTGAAATATCAATATGGTGGCAATTTTGGAAATATACGTAACTTCATAACACATTTCACATCGATTTGTTTAAAACCGATGTTAAATATTTACGCGGTGGAAATTTTGAAAATATGTGTAAAGTTTGCTTGACAATATTAGACAATGTTTTTTATAAAACCGATGTAAAAAATGCTTAAAAAATTAAAATAACCACCCAACGCATTATGCTACAGTGGACAGAAACCAAACATAAAGCAAATGATCTTCATAAAATAAAATAATTAAAAAAGATATCAAGTTTTAGCATCGGTTTTTCAAAAAACCGATGTGGTTCTCATTTTTAACATTGGTTTTCTATAAAAATCGATGTGGAATCGTGGACATTTTAATTTTTTGAAATAAAAAATTTGAAATAATATAGGTTTTTAACATCGATTTTCATTAGAAACCGGTGTGAAAAGTGAAATGTATCCCACCCACGTGTGCCTTTACTTGCGCGCTTTTACAAAAGAAAGGATAAAAGCCGATGTGGAATATAGAGTTCATTTAATTTTCATTTTTTATCGCGACAGTATATGCCTTTACTTGCGTGCTTTGTATTTTTTTGGCTAAAAGAGGGGATACCACATCGGTTTTTAAAAAAATTGATGTGGAATATAGAGTTCATTTTTGTATTTACGCAACAAAGACTTTTTGTAGTTTAAGTTATTTTTTTTCTTGGATACCACATTGGTTTTTCAAAAAATCGATGTGGAATATAGAGTTTAATTCTTGCAACAGTGAATTTTTATTGTTTACGTAATTTTTTTTTGCTAAAAGAGGGGATACCACACCGGTTTTTCAAAAAAGCGATGTGGAAAGTAGCGTAACTTTTTCTTTACTTTCGGTAATAGTGTGCTTTTGTGCCTTTCATTATTTTTTTCATTACAAAGTAGCGACAGTGTGCTCTCTTCTCACGAATGGTATGCTCTCTACAAAGAGCTCTCCATCTTATTTCTCTATTACGTAATTTGTAATGATATTTGTAACATTATGTAGCTCTACATCTCTCCATTACTCGACGTCGTGCTCTCCATCACCCATTGCAAGTTTCTCCTTTGCATGAAAGCTTCATATTGAGCTCGTGTACAACCTTCTCTAATTTTATCTTCTTTAACTCCATATCTTGAGCTCCATTATTGTAAGTTTCTTCCACTTCCCATCTTTTTCATGTGTTGGATGACTTTTTTTGTGTTTAAAATGAGTTTTTGTCTTGAATATGTGTATATATTTTTTTTCCTTTAAGATGTTTGTTAAAATACCCAAGAGAACTTGAATTGTGTTGAGATAATTACTTTTTTATTGAAAATGAGTTTTTGCATTAGATATGTATATGTGTGTATGGTTGAGGTGGGACACTAATTTTTTCCTTGAACATGTTTGTTAAAATGCCTAATAGAACTTGAATATGAAATTAGGTATGTTTGTGTTGAAAATGATATGTATGATTCTGATTTTTTCACATGTAAATGCTTAATGTAGGTATGTTCGTAATGAAAATAGGGTGCTTTATGCATTATATAGAGTTGTTTAACTTAATGTAGTGTAATGCATATGATTGTAAGTACATTATACATAAGCTTTTGGATGACTAATTTTTGCCTTAAACATGTTTGTTAAAAGGCTGAGTCACTTAGTTTGCATATTTACTTAGTAGCTAACTTGGTTTGCATATTTACTAGTAACTTACTTTGCATATTTTCCTAGTAACTTTGGTTGTTTAATTCATACCTTGATTCATCGGGGCGTTAATGTCCATTGATGTTTTCTTGTTGATGTTAGAACATTTGTACCAATAGATCAAAGTTGGATTAATGTTAGACGGACAAGTAATGAGTATACAGTCAGGGTAGAAGTTTTTTTGGAATTTGCTCATAGAAATGTTCCTAACAATAATGGAAGATTTTATTGTCCATGTGTGAAATGCTTAAATGTAAAACGGTTAAGTGTTGAGGAAATTAGAGATCATGTCATATGTCATGGGTTTTGCAAGAATTATACAACATGGACGTGGCATGGGGAATTGATGTTGATACCGAGTGTGTCTGAAATAGAAAAAGTTAATGAAGGAGTGAATGATGGGTTGGAAGACATGATATATGACATTGGAAGCGGATCTTTTGAAAAAGCACATGTGTATGATGAATTGACTCGGGATACAGATTTGCCTTTGTATCCAGGATGTAAACTGAAACGATTGGAAGTAGTGTTAAGGCTAGTTAATCTGAAGGTTAAGAATGGATGGACTGATAAAAGTTTCACAGAATTACTTGGGTTGTTACAACAAGAAATGCTACCAGAAGGGAATACACTACCTAATCGTACTTATGAAGCGAAGAAGGTTATATGTTCTGTGGGTATGGAGTATAAAAACATACACACATGCCTGAATGGCTGCATCTTGTATAGAAGAGAGTATGAAAAGCTGCATGAGTGTCCTGTATGTGGTAAATCACGATATAAGGTGAAAATGGTGAATCTAGTGATGATATGAGTACCAAAAATCCTCCTGCAAAAGTTTTATGGTATTTACTAATAATTCCAAGGTTCAAGCGACTGTTTGCCAACAAGAATGATGCAAAGAGTCTTAGGTGGCATGCTGAAGAAAGGAAACATGATGGAAAGCTTCGTCATCCAATAGATTCTTTGCAATGGAAGAAAATTAATCAGTTATTTCCTATTTTTAGTAATGAACCCTGAAATCTCTGGCTTGGACTTGTTACAGATGGAATGAATCCTTCTAGTAGCCTAAGTAGTATACATAGTTCATGGCCTATTTTGTTGGTTGTCTACAATCTATCCCCTCAACTATGCATGAAACAAAAATATATCGTGTTGTCTATGATGATTTCAGGCCCTAAACAATCAAGAAATGACAAAGATGTATATTTAAGGCCCTTGATTGAAGACTTGAAAATGTTATGGGAGGAAGACATAGATGTATTTCGTGCGTACTCCTATGAATATTTCAAGTTACGTGCCATGACCTTTTATACCATAAATGACTTCCCAGCATATAGTAACTTATTCAGATATAGTGTTAAAGGACATAAGACATGTCCTATATATGAAGAAGGAACATGTTACCGTAAAATGTATCATGGAAAGAAAATAGTTTACCTTGGGCATAAGAGATTTCTCATACATGATCACCCGTATCGAAACTTAAAGAAAGCTTTTCCTGGATCTCAAGAGAATGAAATTGCTCTTGTAACGTTGACATAAGATCAGGTTTATGAAAAAGGTAAAAGATGTCAATGTTGTCTTGGGAAAGAAGCAGAAACGTCAGGCTACAGACAAAAATGTATGGAAGAAAAGATCTATCTTTTTTAACCTCCCTTATTGGCCTTCTCTTGATCTAAGGCATTGTATTGATGTGATGCATGTGGAGAAAAATGTATGTGATAGTGTTATTGGAACACTCCACAATATACCAGGGAAGACAAAGGATGGGGTAACTTCTCATCAAGATATGGTTGACATGGGTATACGGGATTCCTTGGCTCCAGTAACTATAGGTCAGCGGACATACTTGCCACCAGCTTGTCATACATTATCAAAAAATGAGAGAAGAAGTTTGTGTCAATGTATGCATGGCATGAAAGTGCCTAAAGGTTATTCATTAAATATCAAAAAACTTGTTTCAATGAAAGACCTCAAATTAATTGGTTTAAAATCTCATGATTTCTATGTGTTAATGCAACAACTATTACCAGTGGCTATTCGTGACATTTTGCCCAAAAATGTCAAAGTGACTATAACCAGGTTGTGTTTTTTCTTCAATGTTATATGTAGCAAAGTGATTGACCCTGGGAAATTGGTTGAGTTACAAAATGATGCACTGGTTATATTGTGCCAATTGGAGATGTATTTTCCACCTTTTTTGGACATTATGGCGCACTTAATTGTTTATCTAATCAGGGAGATTAGTATTTATGGCCCAGTTTATTTGAGATAGATGTACCCAATTGAGCGATACATGAAAATTTTAAAGGGGTATGTGAAGAATCAGTATCGTCCGGAAGCTTCTATTGTTGAAAGATATATTGCAGAAGAGGCTATTAAATTTTGTACTGATTATTTGTTAGGTGAGGACTCAATTGGAATACCAAAGGCTCGCCTCAGAGAAGGAAGTACAGGAAATGGCATTCGGGGTTTCTCTGTTAAGAGTAAGCCACATGAGGAGGTCCTACAAGCACATTTGTACATCTTGAACAACACTGATGAGGTTCTACTATACATATCTAGGCACAAGAATATTATCAAGGCAAAAAACCCTCGTATGATTGAAAATGGTTGGTGAATGAGCATAATAAAACTTTCCTTAATTAGTTCAAAGGACAAGTGGGGAATGATGACACTGCCTCAGACATTAAAATGGCTAGCAAGCGGTCCTAACTTTGATGTTATGTGTTGGAGTGGTTATTACATTAATCATTACACCTTCTACACCAGGTCTCAGGATGACAACAGTCGGGTACAAAATAGTGGTGTGATGATAGTGGCTGAATCCATTCACTTTTCCAGTGCAAAGGATAAGAATCCAATTACAGCATTCATCCCCTATTATGGAGTCATTGAGGAGATCTGGGAAGTTGACTATATTAAATTTAAAGTTCTTATTTTCAAATGTAAGTGGGTTGATGGTAACACTAGTGTAAAGACAGATGAAATGAGGTTTACATTGGTGGAACTTAACAAAGCAGCCATGAGGATGAACCTTTCATCATGTCATTTCAAGCAAAACAAGTTTTCTACATAACTAATCCCTCTAACAAAAGGTGGTCAGTTGCACTTCATGGAAAATGTTTGGCGGATATCGATGAGAATCATGGTTTAACACTTGATATTCTAGAGACTCCTCATTTCTCATCTAGCATGCCAACTGATCCGGTCTCGATACCGGTATCTGTTCTACAAGGCATATTTCAACGTCTTTAACAGTTTGCCAACGTACAACCGGTGTCATCGGTATACATCCGGACTCTAATTTCGTATCAGGCGTTCTCCCTATACTGGTTATCCAGGATAATGCCATGCACATCGGATAATATACACATCACCATACAGAAGACAAAGGGCATTGCAACAGGAACAAGGATAAAGATTCCATTTCCACACTACGAGCCAAAATCTGCTCACGGGAATGATCAACTTGTCCCCTAAATCCAGCCCATACTCCCTACGCTTAATATAAAATAGCCACTTGACTCAATCATACTGGCAAGTGCATAATAAAATAATAATTTATAATATTATTGGAGGTTAGTGGTTCCCCACTAACGAGTCCTCGTATATCGAGCCAATCAGGTATAAGAACTCTCTTCATCAATGGAGAGAGGGATCTTTAACTACTTCTTTTAAACTTACAATTACTTTCTGAAAAACATTCCTCACTTAGAATACGATTACTGACTTGAGCATCGGAGAATCTTCGCAGGTGACACCACCTTTCACCCACATCAACGTGTGAGGACGGTGTGAAGGACCTCCAGGACGCCCAGACTGCTCTCTTCATACAGAAACATCTGATACATAGACCGGATACTCATATAACCGGTCTTCAGAGACGTAATCTTCTCATTATTTGTGACTGGCCAGACACTGGATCTCTTGACCCCGGTTCAGGACAGATCACCAACCTTATGTGATAATGATGAAGTAGACAATGTTCATGCCATCCGTAATGATCATCAAGAAGGGATTTGGGAGAATATAAGGGACACAGTTTAAGTTAGTCATCAAACTTATTTCATATTATTGCATTTATATTATTTAACCATATAATTGATGATTATTTTATTTTCTTTCAACAGGGAAATGGATGATCATCCTGAGAATACATCAAATACCAAGGGGACTTGTCAGAAGAGTAGGGGTACCACACGGATGAGGGAGCTAGTGGCTACACGTGGTAGTGGTCAAAAAATCCTGATCCAGTTTGATGAGTTAACTTGGAACCCTATTGGAGAAACTAAGGATAAATTTGTTAGCTTTGTAGCCTTACTTGCACGTAGCAAGGTTAGCATCTTGAATGATAAGTGGAAAGATGTAGATGCATGTGTAAAGGAGCAGATTTGGGAGAGTATAACAGTATTTTGTATTTAATTTTAGACTTTACAAGTAATTCCACTATAATTTTAAAATGTTTTGTTATATGTGATAATGTTTTATTATATCTAATGACTCACCTATGATGTTCCCAACAAATTATATTTTTGGAGAAGAAATTGTTAACATTTTGTTCTGAGCTTGGAGAGCTTTCAAGACATATCTAGCAACTAATTATATTTTTGGGAATATGAGGGACAAAGTTCCATTAGAGGATCATCCATGGATCGATGAAGACACATGGAAATCATTTATTAAGACTAGGACAGATTTAACCTTCTAGGTAGTTTCTATAACACCCTCTGTTACACCTTAATAAATTATAGAAAAATTCATATTTTTTTTTAAAGATATGATTGTTAAAAAAAAACTATGGAAATAAATTACATACATTATTTCTGAAATACCTCATAAATATTATTAAAACTTTATAAAGTAATTGTACATTCATCCGAAGAAAATAAACATTAAACATTATAAGAAAGAGAGGAAACTCCATGGCCCAGAAGCAGTTACTTATTAACATTATTTATTCATTGGACCACGGTATTCATACCGAGCTCCCTTTCTAGAACGTGCTATATTTACTGCCGAGATTCTTCGATCCTTCCCTCTGAACCATCAATTTAGAATATATGAAACAAAAACACGGAGAAAGGAGTGAGAAATAGAATATAATATTCTCGAATAAGACATAAGCAACAAAGGGTTTTCACAAACCAATACATAATAATATTAGTCACAATCACATACATAATCAATTATGAATGCATGAATGTTATGCAATATCTTCATCATAACTTACCTATATATGTGGGCCCTTAAATTTTAATTTGCACTGGGCCAACCAAGAGTTTACACTGTTCCATAAGTCCAGATAATAATAATATGAACAGCTCAACCGGCATGGAAACACTTAGAGACTAGTCAGATTGAGAAAGTTTTTATTGTGAAAGTACCCGGCACTAGGAAGCTACCCCAGGTCCCCTGAAGCACCCTTTCACACCCTCTCATCCCAAGGCTCGTAATTAAGCCTCCTCTAATGTATCCTCGGTTTCTATAATCCGTCCCCAGACAATATCATTTTGTTTCACTTTAATGATTCATGATGTATGAACTACACGCGTATTTAGTTGGTTAAGGCTTTTAGAAACTCAATTATTAAATACCTTAAAGGTTTACAACATCATTTCAATAAACTGTACATTTTCTCAATTCTCTGAATTTCTGTCCCACAGAAATAAATTTGGTACAGTTTTTAATTCTCACCAAAATTGAGTTTTCAAGCCTTAAATATCTCTATACTTATCATAGAAAACTTTACATATATTTTTTTTAAAAATTGAATCTTAACAATATCGAATTTAGAAATCTCAATTATTTCTAAATATCTTTAGTTATTAGGTTGAAACAAAATAATTTACTTTTAAAAAATTTTATTTTACTTAAAGATAATAATTCTTAAATTAAAAAAATACTTAAAATTATAAATTTTTCTTTAATTCAAGAATCAATTAATTTTCATAAAATGACTTCTTTTGAAATAAATACTAGATTTTTAAAGATTAAAAGTAAAATCAATAAAAATAATTTCTAAGAAGAAATAAAAGACTAAAAAAAATACTTTTTCTTAGAATTTAAGGAGTAAGGTAATAAAAATTCTTACTGAGTTTTAGCTTTCCGTCATGCTTGTTATATGCTCAAACTCCACATCACAATATCATCCATCACAATTAACAATCATAAATAATTAACAATCACAAAAATAATCAATCAAAATCAACTCAATAAAGCATCATTTATAAATATTATAATTCAAAGTCTAATGGTTATTAATATAGTCAATTTGAGTCCTTTTGGTCAATTCCTCGCATAGGTCTATGTAAGTTCATATAATCCAGTCCTTGCATAGGTATAGTCCAGTTCATATAGGTATAGTCCAGTTCATAGAGGTCGAAGTCCTTGCATAGGTATAGTCCAGTTCATATAGGTTATAAAAGTACAAGTCCTTGCATAGGTATGTTAGAGTTAGTTATATCAGATATTTAATTTAAAATTTATTATAAATTTTAAATTAAAGAGTTAATATTTTAAAATAATAATATTATTAAATTTAAAAGGAGTAGGGGACTCCTCTCATTATTCTTATGTCTTTTCATATTATTTTCTTATCTCACTCCCCCTTACCTCTTGTATACTAGTTCGTTATTGTAAATCCGTATATGCCTTGTCTCCGAGTTCTAAAACATACCAATTTCATTTTAATATAGTTACAAGATGAAAATTAAGATTACTACTTAAAACAGAAATGGTAAATTTTGAATAGTAAATAGTGAATAGTAAATCATGAATAGTAATAGTAAATAGTAAAACATGAATAGTAACGGTAAATAGTAAATCGTGAATAGTAATAATAAATAGTAAATCGTGAATAGTAAAGGTAAATAGTAATAGTAAATAGTAATTTACTATTTGAATAGTAATTTACTATTGAAATAGTAATTTACTATTGAAATAGTATTTTACTATTCAGAATAGTAACTTAAAATAATATTATTTTCAGTATAATAATAGATTTTTAAAAATGATATAAAAATAACCCTAAAAAATATAAAAGAGAGGTATTTGTACCTTAGAATTTTAGCAGAACCTTCTTCCAAAAAATTATATTTCTCTCTCTCACTTCCACTACTATCTCACTAGCACTATTATATTAAGAAAACTTAATCTGAAATTATGAATTCTAAAGAAGAATTCCTTCGGTATTTATAGGAAAAAATTACTATGCATTCCATTATTTTAATATAAAAGTACTGTGCATTTTTTGAAATTTCAAATCTGGTTACTGTGTATTTTTTGAAAATTTCGTACATGCACAGTGTTTTGCATAGTAAATTTCGGCAGAATTATTAAGTCAAATAGTAATCTTTCACTCGGTATATTTTAAATATTCAAAATCAGTCCTTTTTGAAATTTAGCGATATTATATCAGTCCTCACTAATTTTATAATAAGTAATATAAAGTTTAAATTTTAAAAATCTAAAATTTTCTGTTAATAAAAATTTATTGATACGTTCTCAAATTTTTAACGATTGGAAAAAATCAAGATTTTTCTCAAACCGATAATTTTTATATAAGTCTACTTGAAATGGATTTTAGAAAATTTTCTTATAATTTAAATTCACTTTCTTATAAATATTTTTAATTTTAAGTCACTTTATATGAATTTAAAATTATTTAAAATATATTATTATATTAAAATAATTCAAAATTTCCAAAAAATTCCAAAAAATCATAAATAATACGTGTGACGTCCATAATAATTTTCCCAAATAAATTTTTCCCTAAAATTTTGTAACAAATTTTTTCGCGTTTTTAAATAATCATTTTGAAACTCGTAATTTAAATTCTGAAGTCACGTAAAAGTTGATAAATGCGGAACATTATCATGCATACTAGTCGGGAACAATTAAGCATAAGACCTTTATATAGCGGAAACGATATAGAAAAAATAACAGTACGTGGTACATTATACTATTACAACCCATTAGAATTAAAATGAAACCAAAGTCCAAGCAATAACTCATAAAAGCTTCATTCATGGCATCACTCGTCATTCTGTGTAGCATGCACTATAAAAATTAATGTAAGAGTGAAACAGAATATAGAATAAATATAAAATAAGTAAAATTGCTCAAACACAATCAACAACCATAATGATATGATGAATATGCCAATAAGTTCATTTATATATAATAAATCTTAAACTTAGTCAAATGATGTCATGCTGGATCCATTTTGGTTTGGTGGGAATACTGCAGTAAAAAGTCTCATAGAGACACGAGTAGGACTTAGCATAATGCCATGAATCCCTACACTCCATGGCGCTCAAGTACCGAAGTACACAAGTAGGACTTAGCATAACCATGAATCCCTACACTCCATGGCTCCTGCAAAAATAGGGCTTAAACTCATCATAGAGTAACCCCCCACCAGGGTAGGCAATCATGGAATACCTAAATTCCATGGTGCGTCCAACTGCTTATGATGCATGAATGCCTTTAATTCTCTTTATCGATTTAATATACCATGATATCAATATTTCCATAATCACTTGGAAAATCACAAGTCCTCAAAGGACACATCACATATAATAATTTTCAGAATCATAGATTTACTATTTCAACAACATATCTTATTAAACCACAAGGCATTCATGTATACAATAATTTAGTCATTTATAATCATTTATGACAAAGATATACACACTGTATGTCATGTATAGGACACTCAATAACTCAATAACAAATTGTTACTCATAGGGAAAATATCATTTTTATCCATAACCATTATAGGTAAATTTCAGAATTTTTACAACAGCAACATATGGTAGTAAAATGACCATAACGTGAGCAAATCAAATCCTTTTTAAGTGATTCCACTTTCTATGATTCAATAACAAAATTATCTACAACTTTCATGAAGAACATAATTTCAAATTCCAAACAGAAACATCACAAATTCGCAGTACACTAAACCATCTCAAAGAAGGTATCAAAAACGTACATATGTTGGTATTTTTAACTTTTCTGGAGCTACAAAAATAATTTTTGCATGGGACCAGTTTTAAATTACTCCTAACACAAATATATAAAACTTTCATGAAGACACTGAACACTAATTCTCACTACAAAATTCCCAGTTTTAAAAATAGAATTCGTAATTCATGTTAACAGATTTTCAGCATGAACATACTTCTGTATTTTAGGCATAACTAGAGCTAAAAATATCCTTTTAACTTGAAACCACTTTCTATAGATCCCTAACTTAAATATCTACAACTTTTGTGAAGACATAAAAGTCTAATTATGTATGTATAATTTCCAGAATATTAATTTATACACAAAATATAAGATACATATTCCAAACGGACATGCTGTAGTAGTTTGGCTATAACTTTTGCTATACATATCCAAATCAGTTGATTCAGGTCTCAAAATTCACATAACACAAAGATCTACAACTTTTATGAAGAAGACAGAGTCAAATTCACACGTTTTCAGCTTCAAAATTGAGAAACAAGATACGACATTAATTCTGGAAAATACTGGACAGCATACAATTCTACCCATTCCATAATTATTCACAACCCTATCCCCTCTTACCTTGATGAAGGGTCTTAGACTGATTGAAAAACGATTTCTTCTTGCTGTCCTAGCTTCGAATTAGAGTGGCTTGTACGTAGAGAAGGAAAAGAGAAAGAAATACTTTTACTAATCTTTGTTGTTCTACGAATTCAGACTTGGAAAAAAGGGTGGTATTGATTTAATAATGTGCAAGACAAGTGGGAGACAAGCTTTCTCGTGACTGGAGGTTAGGTGTATTAATTATGGAAATAATAGAGATTTTAGATAAGGAATGAGCTGCATTGTTGACTTTTACCACCACCTACCTACTGGAGCTTTGTATGATTGGAGAAAATATATTAAAATATGTACAAAATGACAAGATTGGTGAAAAAGATTAAATCTGATGCTGGTTCTTATATTCTGGAAATAATTATCGACTGGACTACACTGGTCAACATATTTACCAACTGAAACTAAACCGGTCGCTATATTTACCGACTGGACACTACCGAGTCCGACTGGACCACTTACCGAGTCCGTCTGAGGAGAATTCATCAGTCTCCTCTTTCAAAACTGCTTCACTCGGAAGGGAATCCACTCGGAAGTGCTTCTGCTTGAACACTCGGTCGGCTTTTCATCCCTTGGAGATGACTCAGTCGGAAATGTCTCACTTAGATCATTCAGTACCGATACCTCTCCTATTCAGTTTTTCATTCGGTTAAATCATCCCAGACCGACTCCACAGTCGTTCGGTCTGTCATTCGACTAATTGTTTCCAAAACTGACTCATCTTGCTTGATTTTTGACTAGGCCAAATCAATCAAAGCCGACTCATCTCTCACTGGTCTTTCACTCGGTAACATTATTACAAATCCGACTCTTTTTTCGCCCAGTTTTTCACTTGGCATAATATCTCAAAAAATGACTTATCTCTCGCTCGGTTTCACTCGGCAATTCCTCTAATTCTGACTCATCACTCGATCGGTCCTCACTCGGCAATTCATTTCAAAACCGACTTCACACTCACCCGGGTTTCCACTCGGAAAAATAATCCAGACCGAGTCTTTTCTCACTCGAAATTACACACACGGACACGAGTTTTTCTTCTGTTGAACGTACTTCTCTCGGAAACGTTTCACTCGGAGAAGTTTCATTCGGAAATGAGGCTCTAGACAATGTTTGACTCAGAAATGAGTCATTTGAAGATGTTTGACTCGGAAACGAGTCATTCGAGGGTTTTTGACTCGGAAACGAGTCTTTTGAAGGCGATTCACTCAGACTTTTTCCAGAAGTGGTTCTCTCGAACACACTTCACTTCAATGTCTCCGAGGCAGGACTCCACTCGGTAGTGACTCTCCCGGTCATGTTTTACTCGGACAACCTAGCCTTCACTCGGAATTCCAACCTTCACTCAAATTTCTTAACCTTCACTCAGAATTTTCAATCTTCACTCAGAATTCTCAACCTTCACTCGGAAACAGATCTTTTATTCACTCGGAAGTCTTATTTCTGACCTGTTTCACTCGGAATTTCTTGCTCACTAATATTTTACTCGGTAATATTCCTATCAGAGTGCTTCCAGAGGGTAATACTATAGAAAACTACTTGAACGAATCAAAAGAAGCTTCGATTCGCAGCCAAACATATGTAGAAAGTTAATATAACTGGATAATTTCATTAATGAACTAGATTAAAGATGATTATACACAAGATTGAAATTTTTTGGGATGTTACAATTCTCCCACCCTAATAAAAATTTCGTCCTCGAAATTTAGTAAAACGCACTCCTCAGTGGAACAACTCTGGGTATTGCGTTCTCATAGTATCTTCACGCTCCTAAATTAAAGTTACATCATTTCCTTGTTTCCATGCAACCTTCACTAATGGTACATCCTTGTTTCTCAGGCGTTTAATCGACCTTTCCATAATCTGTGTGGGTTCTAGAGGGATGGTCAGATTTTCTCTAACTTCAACATCATCAATAGCAATAACATGAGTGGGGTCTTGTACATATTTCCTCAATTGTGATACATGGAACACATTGTGCAAATTTGTAAGGTGAGGAGGAAGTGCAATCTGAAAAGCCATTGGGCCAATCCTCTTTAGAATTTCATATGGCCCAATGAACCGTGGGCTCAACTTTTTACTCTTCAATGCTCGGTCAATCCCCTTGTGAGGTGAAACCTTCAAAAATACATGATCACCAACCTGAAATTTAAGTGGTTTCCTCCTTTTATCATAATAGTGCTTTTGTCTGTCTTGGGATGTCTTCATCTTCTCTCTGATTACTTCTATTTGTTCAGTAGTCTGTTGCACAATTTCAGGTCCTAACGCCAAACTTTCACCAGTTTCTAACCAACAAAGGGGCGTTCGACACTTTCTACCATACAATGCTTCAAATAGAGCCATACCAATACTGCTATGGTAACTATTGTTATACGTGAATTCAATCAGTGGAAGAAACTGCTCCCAACTACCACCATGCTCAAGCACACAAGATCGCAGTAAGTCTTCCAAACTTTGTATGGTACGTTCTGACTGTCCATCTATTTGAGGATGATAAGCTGAACTTAATCGGAGTTTTGAACCCAACTCCTGGTGTAAGCTTCCCCAGAATCAGGAAGTGAACCTCGGATCTCTATCTGACACAATACTGGATGGTACACCATGAAGTCTCACGATCTCTTTCACATATAATTGTGCCAACTTTTGTAGAGAATTCTTCATATTCATTGGGAAGAAGTGAGCAGACTTTGTCAATCTGTCTACATTAACCCATATTGCATCATTTCCTGAACGTGTTCTTGGCAATCCTGACACAAAGTCCATTAAAATGTCGTCCCATTTCCAGACAGGAATTTCCAATGGTTGCAGTTCACCAGATGGCTTCTGGTGTTCCACCTTGGCTTTTTGACATTCCAGACATGAAGACACATATTCAGCTATTTCTTTCTTCATCCTTGGCCACCAAAAGCTTTTCTTCAGGTCTTGATACATCTTAGTTGATCCAGGATGAATACTCGACATACTTTTATGTGCTTCTTCTAGGATTGTCCTTCTTAGATCAACATCATCTGGTACACAAATTCTGCTTCTAATCCTCCAAATTCCATCTAATCCTTCTTGTAATCCCATATCCTTTCCTTTCGCCTGCATCTCTCTCAATTCATGCAATTGTAAGTCCTTTTTCTGCTTCTCACCTATCAGCTTCAGAAAATCATTAGTTATCTTCAAAGTTCCCAAAGTCATACTTCTTGATGATTTCATCTCCACACCCAAGTTCATATCTCTGAACTGTTCTATCATTTCCTACTCTTTTACCATTAAAGATGCCATATAAATGGATTTCCTGCTAAGTGCATCTGCTACCACATTTGCTTTTCTTGGATGGTACTTCAAATCAAAATCATAATCTTTAAGAAATTCCATCCACCTTCGCTGCCTCATGTTCAATTCCTTCTGATCGAACAAATACTTTAAGCTCTTGTGGTCACTGAACACTTCAAACTTGACTCCATACAAATGGTGTCTCCAGATTTTCAAAGCAAATACCACCGTTGCCAATTCTAGATCATGCGTCGGGTAGTTCATTTCATGTGGTCTCAACTGTCTAAAAGCATAGGCAACCACCTTTCGTTGCTGCATCAAAACACAACCTAAGCCCATCTTAGAAGCATCACAATAAACCACAAAGTCTTCTTGTGGATTCGGCAAAGTTAGGACTGGAGCAGATGTAAGGTTCGTTTTTAGTTCCTGAAAACTTTTCTCACATTCTGGAGTCCAAGCAAAAGGTTGATTCTTCCGGGTCAGACGAGTCATTGGTAATGCAATTCGAGAAAATCCCTTAATAAATCTCCGATAATAACCAGCTAACCCTAGAAAGCTTCGTATCTCAGTGACTGAAGTAGGTCTCTCCTAGTTTGTTACAGCTTCTATTTTAGAAGGATCCACAGACACTCCTTTGCTTGAGATTACATGGCCTAGGAATTTTACTTCTTTTAACCAAAACTCACATTTTGATAACTTAGCATACAACTGCTTCTCCTTCAGAATCTGTAATACCACTCGAAGATGTTTTTCATGCTCCTCCCAAGTTTTAGAATAAAGCAGAATGTCATCAATAAAGATGATAACAAATTGGTCCAAGTAGGGATGAAACACTCGATTCATGTAATCCATGAATACAGCTGGGGCATTGGTCACTCCGAAAGGCATCACAAGGTACTCGTAATAACCGTAGCGTGTTCTAAAGGCTGTCTTTGGAATATCCTCAGACTTGACACGAATCTGATGATAACCCGATCGTAGATCAATCTTGGAAAATACTGTAGTACCTCTCAATTGATCTATCAGATCATCAATTCTGGGCAAAGGATATTTATTCTTCACCATTAATTTATTCAACTGACGATAATCCACACATAACCTTATGCTCCATCTTTCTTCTTGACGAGCAATACTGGCGCTCCCCATGGTGACACACTAGGCCTGATGAAATGCTTTTCCAACAACTCTTCAATTTGCTTTTTCAGTTCTGCCAGTTTAATAGGTGACATGCGATATGGGGCCTTAGACACTGGTTCTGCTCCTGGAATTAAGTCAATTGAGAATTCTATCTCGCGTTCTGGAGGTAAACTTGAGATATTCTCTGGAAATACTTCAGGGAATTCAGAGACAACTGGTATCTCAATTGCTTTAGATTCACCATCTCCTTTGGAAAGAGTAAACAAGGCAAATAATTGAATTTCACCTTTTAAAGCAAAGATCTTAAGGTTGTCAGAAATAGGATTTTCTTCTGATGGAAGTATCACGGTCTTGTTATGACAGTCCACCAAGACTCGATTCACCGATAACCAGTTCATCCCTAGAATTACTTCCAGATCCTTCGAAGGTAAACAAACAAGATCGACAAGAAAGTTTCTACCTTCTATGAGCACAGAACAATCGTTACACACCTTAGTAGTCCTAAGTTGTGTACTGGTGGGAGTGGAAACAATCAGGTCATATATCATAGGCTTCACAGGTAATTGAAGACGTCTAACACACTCCTCAGAAATAAAAGAATGTGTAGCACCAGAATCAAATAACACAGATAAAATGGTACCATTGATCTCACACTTACTTTACACAAGGTCATCTACTTGGTCTGCATCTGAACCACTTATGGCAAAGACTCTTCCCGTTGCTGGTTGTAATCTTTGGTCTGTTGACTCTCTATTCTGTCTTGGAGGTTGAACAGCACGTGTGTTTCCTCCACGGCCTCCCTGATAATTAGAACCTCTTTGATGATTCATAGTGTTATTGTTGTTGTTTTGACGGTTCTGTGGACAATTTGGACTGATGTGACCTTTCTGATTACAACGAAAGCAAGTGACATCTTCTAGGCGTCTGTTACAATCACGTATATGGTGATTACCTCCGTACTTAAGACACCTCATATTCATATGATTGTTGCGTCTCTCAGAAGATGATGATGATGATCCTCCCTTGAAACGACTTGGATAGAACAATCCTCTCCTTTTGAAGGCAACTGATTGAGGTCTCAGTTATCTATTAATCTTTTCTTGTGCCAATCTGGCTTGGTGGTTTTCTTCAAAAATTCAGCATTTATTGATTAAGATGGGGAAATTCTGAATTTCTTGATAACCAATAGCCTCTTTGATTTCAAGATTCAACCCATTCTCGAACTTGACACATTTTGAGGCTTCAGCACCAGCCTATTGGAAAGGAGGGTAAAAGAGAGATAATTCTTCAAATTTTTATAGCATACTCACCTACAGACATTGAGCCTTCTTTCAGCTCCATGAATTCCAACTCTTTTCGGCTCTTCACACTCGCTGGAAAATATTTTTCCAGAAAACAATCTTTGAAGTTGATCCAGTCCAAAGGTCTGTCAGTTTCAATCATACGAGTTCTGGCATGTATCCACCAGTTTTCTACTTCCTCAACCATCATGTAAGTGGCATACTCTACCTTTTCGAATTCTGTGCAGGGCAAGGCTCGGAAGATGTGTGCCATTTCCTTAACCCATAGGTATGCTACCTCTGGATTATAGCCTCCTTTGAATTGTGATGGCTTCCTTTTTAGGAAGTGATCTAATCCGTAAAGTTCTCCAGCACTTCTTGGTTGATTTTGCCTCTCTATGGCTTCAGCTAAGCGGTTGAAAGCGGCTGCCATAGCGTCGTTATTGTTTCTTGCCATCCTACATTCGTAGTTTGGTTTCTACTAATTCTAAGGGAAAATATATCTATCATATATAATTATAAGATTATAACATAACCATAAGTAATTTACAAATTAAACAACAATTCATATAGCACATACTTAACATATTATCAAGCAAGTATCAAACAATTCACATAGTATATCAATACATGTCATAGCAATTGGTCCTGAATTTTTAAAAATGCTCTGATACCACCAATGTGACGTCCATAATAATTTTCCCAAATAAATTTTTCCCCAAAATTTTGTAACAAATTTTTTCACGTTTTTAAATAATCATTTTGAAACTCGTAATTTAAATTCTGAAGTCACGTAAAAGTTGATAAATGCAGAACATTATCATGCATACTAGTCGGGAACAATTTCTGAGCTTTTGGAGAAACCCGTAAGTCTTTATTTTTACCATGTCTTGTATGTTTTATTTTTCCATTATATATATGAATTTGAATTATTTCATGAGTAACTAAATTAATTATCTTGGGATGAAGGGGGTATGATAATATTTTATATTAATGTTATTTTGACTTGGAATTAAATAAATTTCTGTTTTCCATTTAGTTTAAAAAAATACTCAATGCTCTTAGTAATTCCTAACAAAAACCTAAGTGATAAAACTGTATACTTGCGGGTATATTAGTAAATTTAAGTAATTAATAGAATCGAGAGATTTATTGTTACTGGAAAGTTTTTAAACTAAGCCTAAGTTTTTGAAATACTTTTTGTGACCTCGGTAAAACCGTGAAAGTAATCAAAATCTTTTAGGGAATTTTAAAAAGGGATTTTCATAAAACGATAATGGGCCTTTTCTAAGGATTAAACAGCGCTTTCCATAGGTTAGGTACATTAATAGGATTCCGGAGGAACATATTAATTAGCTTAAGGAAAATTCACCTTGGAAAACTTAATTTGATTCTTATTTATGAAAAGTTAAAATTCATTAACATAAAATAGAGTCTTGATTCCCCGAAATCCCAAGATATTCTCAACTCTGATTTTTAAGTGTCTAGAAAATTTTGTTTATTTATTCATATTCTGAGCAACTTAATTTTGTGCTTTATTTTACAAAAATCTTAAAAATCAATTGTGTGGATAATTAAATTTCAATATGCTGGTACTTTGAACACAGTCCCTGTGGAGAACGATAATCTTTTATATTACGTGACATAACCCGTGCGCTTACGGGCCCTGTCAAGTTTTTGGCGCCGTTGCCGGGGACTGTTGTCCCTCAAATATCGGCAATATTGAAATTCGATTAGATCATACTTGTTAATATTTTTTTTGTTTTGTTTGTTTCTTTTAATATTTTTCTTTATTTTTATTCTGTTTGTTAATTTGTATTTTGTCCTTTATTTTGTGTATCTGTTGTTGTTTTATTTTTGTGATTGTTTGTTTTATTTGTCATTTACTTTCTTTTTATGCGACGAAGCCGTAGTGTCGATCTAAACTCAGATTTGACCCTGAGATAGAACGTACCCTTAGAGCTTTAAGAAAACAACAAAAACAACAAAAAGAAAAACAAATGGCAGACCAACATAGACCCTTAAGAGATTTTGCCGCTCCAAGTACAAATGGAAGAGGATCTAGCATCCTCAGACCCACAGTGGAGGCCAACAATTTTGAATTGAAGCCTTCACTACTCTCAATGGTTCAACAGAACCAATTCGGAGGATTACCCTCTGAAGATCTAAATCTTCATCTTCAAATCTTTCTTGAATACTGTGACACCCTGAAGATGAACGGAGCCACCAATGATGCCATTTGCTTAAGACTCTTCCCTTTCTCTTTGAGAGATAAAGCGAGAGCATGGTTATACTATCTTCCTGAAGGATCCATCACGACTTGGGAACAATTGTCCAGTGCTTTTATCAATAAATGGTACCCAAGGAATAAGACTGATGTGCTGAGAAAACAAATCATAAATTTTTCACAAAAAGATGATGAATCCTTATATGAAGCCTGGGAGAGATATAGGGAGTTGCTGAGAGAATGTCCTCACCATGGGATAGAAAGGTGGTTAACAATCCATATTTTCTATAATGGACTAACTTCCACACAAAAGATCTCTTTAGATGCTGCAACTGGAGGAGCCTTCATGAGTAAAAATGTTGATGAAGCAGAGAACCTGATTGAGGAAATAGCTTAAAACACTCACCAGTGGAACTCTGAGAGAGGATTACCTGCTAAAACACCAGGTAAGTATTCTGTTGATGCTCTTTCCCTACTTTCTGCCAAAGTTGAAGCATTAACATTAAAACTTGATAAAATAGGGTCAACAGGTGCTACTAATATTGTTTGTGAAGTTTGTGGTGTTTCAGGACATGGAGCTACAAACTGCCATTTAGCAATGACCCCTAATCAAGAACAAGAAATGCATCAGGTGGATGCTATTGGAAACTATGGTGGAAATTATCAAGGTAACTACAGACCTCCACAAGGTCCACCTGGCTTCCAAAATAGGCCACCTCAATTCCAAGGTAATCAAAGTAACTACAACCCTCAACAAGGACCCTACATTCCATAGAAATCAAAACTAGAGTCCTCAATGGAGACATTTGTAGCTACTCAACAGAAGCAGAATGATGAGTTCTCCAATGCAATAAAGAACTTAGCTTCAAAAGTGGACTCTCTTGCCACTCATAACAAAATATTGGAGAATCAAATTTCCCAACAAGCCTCCTACTCTCAAAGAGCGCCAGGAACATTTCCTGGGAAACCTGAGGCTGGACCTTCCAACCATGCAATGGCTATCACTCTTAGGAGAAACCACAAGAAAAAAAAGAAGAGGTTAAGCCATATCAACCTCCTATTCCATTTCCTCAGCGCCTGGCTAGAGCAAAGTTGGACAAACAATTTGGTAAGTCTCTTGATGTTTTAAAGAAATTGTATGTCAATATTCCCTTCATAGATGTTTTGCAGCAAATGCCTATATATACGAAGTTCTTGAAGGATATTTTGTCCAACAAAAGAAAGCTGGAAGAAGACGGTACAGTGGCACTTACTGAAGAATGTAGTGCTTTAATTCAAAAGAAGCTACCACCTAAGCTTCAGGATCCAGGTAGTTTCTCTATCCCATGTATGATTGGTAACATGACAATAGATAGGGCATTGTGTGATTTAGGAGCTAGTGTTAGTTTAATGCCATTATCTGTTGCTGAAAAGTTAGGATTGGGTGAACTGAAACCTACTAAGATATCTTTATAGTTGGCTGATAGATCTATCAAATATCCTGTAGGAATTTTAGAGGATGTCCCTATTAAGATAGGAAAATTTTTTATACCTGCTGACTTTGTTGTGCTTGAAATGGACGAAGATTCTTTGATTCCTATTATTTTAGGCAGACCATTTTTAGCAACTGCAGGTACTGTTATCGATGTCAAGAATAGTAAGTTGTCTCTAACTGTTGGAGACCAAAAGGTTGACTTCAACTTGAAAAATGTTTTAGAAAAACCTTTTAATGATGTTTGCTATGGAATTGAAATTGTTGACCAAGTGGTGAAGGATGAAACTCTTCTTAATGACCCACTTGAATCTATTTTTCTGAATAAGTTTGCAGGAACATCAAAAAGCAGTGAAGGTAATATACCACTAAGACATGACACTGAGGTCATGGTGAGCCCAAATGCTAAACTTAAATCTTTACCTTCCATACTAAGGTATGAGTTTCTAGGCCCTAATCGATTCTTGACTATGATTGAGGGATAGAGTCCGGCTGAAGACGTTAAACTTAGCACTTGTGGGGAGGTAACCCCATGTCTTTATTTTCAAATAAAAAAAAACTATGTCAGATGCTGGTTTGGGGTGGTAGGTAAGAAAACTTAACTATTTTGTTTACGTTGTGTGATTGTTATATTTTTCATGCATGTGTGTTTTCCTTGTTTTGTTTGTAATCTTGTAATTTACCATTATTGCATGATAAATTCACTTTGAACACAAGGCTAAAGTATCTAAGGACCCCAAAAGGCTAAAGTATCTAAGGACCCCAAAAGGCTAAAGTATCTAAGGACCCCAAAATTTTGAGTAAAATTTTCAAATTTTGATTGTTTAAATGCCAAATCAATGCTTAAATGAACCTTATGTGATTAAAATTTTCTTTGAAAAGACTTTCCATGGTTAGACTTGAGCCTAAATGGGATATTTATCAAACAATTTTTCAAAACCCATATTTTCTTGATTGAGTGAATCTCATAGTCATTAATATTCTAGAACTTGTTTTTCAACCGATTCAAAATGGTTTTTGATTATATGTCTTAGGATGATAAAGGCACAATTAGGTCTTATTCTTAAGCCTCAGAATTTTTGCATAATTTGACCCCTAGTTGCTCCTTTTTGAGCCTAAAAGTGAAAATTTTTCTTTGAAGCCTTTTCATTGACTGATATTCTCTTAAATGGTAAAAAAGTTAGAAATTTAGTGGAGCAAAGAAATAAAAAAGGACTTAAGAAAAATATGTATTGAATGTAAAGAAAAGCAAGAAAAAGAAAAAGAAAATCAAAAGGATGATATTGAATGAATTCCAAAAAGTCCATAAAAGTTCAAAAATTTGCTCTGTTTATGATGATAAATTGAATCATTCATGACTGTTAAAGCCCTTTTGTATTCCATTTTTCTTGAAATTCCTACCCTGACAATACAACCCAAGGCCACGTTACAACCTTTGAAAGATCTTTAGACTTTGACATATTTTCTATCTAAACTGTGGAGTTTCTGGTTTATAAACAAGATTATGGTAATATTTTTTGACTATGATGATCTGAGAGATACACAAACCTTGAAACACTTGAGTGAAAATTGTGAGAAGAGTATCTAAAGTCTTGACATTGAAAATTGATTCACATAAGAAAAATAAAACTGACATTTGAATAAATCTTTTTCTCTGTTTTGGATTCCTTAGTTTAATAAGCTTAGTGTTTTCTGTATCTTATCTTGTGAATATGGTGATTGCTTGAGGACAAGCAATGCTTTGGTTTGGGGTATTTTGATAAGTGCTTTATAACACAATAAAATAGATCTAGTTTGCTTAGGATTTTAATCATTATGCACTGTATTTCCTTTATTTATTGTGATTTTTGCTTTCTTTCCACTATATTCTACTTGGGTATGTTATTTTGCAGGAATTAAGGTAATAAAGGGTCAAAACAAGAGAAAAACGACCATAAAATGATAAATAAACAAGAAGAACAAGCCCAAAGTGGAAAGAACTCTCTTTTTATGCTGAATTCCGACTCAGAATGATGAAATCCGAGTAGAATGACTCAGAAATGATCAAATCCGAGTGGAATGACTCAGAATGGAGCGTTGCCGAGTGGAATACTTCACTGTTGGAGGAGAATCCGAGTGGAAAGTTCCCTGTCAAAGACATTCCGAGTGCTAAAAGGCTGACCCTGTTGGAGGTTCAATGCTGAAAAGGAATAAGTCTCGGTTGGAGGTGAAAGCGAGTAGAAAGCTCCCTGACTGCAACCATTCCGAGTGAAGAAAGGGGACTGGCCTTCAATAAATACCGCCCAAAGCCATTCCGAGTGAAAGAATGCTGACTGAAGCAGGTCTGATTGGGGAACAAGTGTTTTTCTAGGTAAAAACTGTCTCCAAGTAGACCATTGTCCGAGCAGAAGAAGCCACAGAATGAATAAACTGTTGAATAAGGAGGTATCTGAGTGGTTTCATTCGGAGAAGATGGCATTCTCAAGCGGAACAAGGCATTTCTGAGTAGTGTCTTATCAAGCAAGGAAAAATCCGACCGGAAATGAATCACACTCGGGCAGACTCGCAAGTTTCACACTAAGCCCGAGTGAAAAGTCTCCAAGGAAGACATCTAGAGTGAGTTGGGGTAGAAAGCTGCACTTCCGAGCAAAGCAAGGCTCGGACATGGGAAGAACTTCTACCAGCCAGATTCCAGAGTCTTTCAAGTTTAAATTTCTGAGTGAAAGGTATATCCGAGTGAGTTGATTGACGACTAAAGGTAATTCCTAGTGAAAAATCAACTCGGACTTCCGAATGAAGGTGTCCGAGTGCATCATTTGAATGAGTTAAGGAAGGGTCATTCTCGACTGAGTGACTATCAAGAAAATCCGAGCAAAGGTTTCTCCGAGTGGTTCAATTCTAGAGACATATCCGAGTGAAACAGTGAAAGAAGACTTCTCGCTTGAGCGAGCCTTTCTCCGCTTGAGCGAGATTATCACAAAATGGTTTCCTTTAACAAACGCTTAAGTGAAATAAATTCTCGCTTGAGCGAAGGATGGACAGTGAGCTACTGAAGTGTTTTCGCTTAAGCGAGAAACTCTCGCTCAAGCGAAATGAAGAGAAAATTTAGCACCAGGGGTCTTCACGCTTAACACCGTCCAGCCCACAACGTCCAGCTCTCTTCACCACCAACATCGACCGGTTCTCTTCTCCACACCGTCCAGCAACTCAATACCAACTCTCTATCCCACCAATACCGACCAGATTTTCACAGCAACTCAACACTGTCCGACTTCACAGTAACTCAACACCGACCGGTTTTCTCCTAAACACCGACCCCTCAACTCAACACCGAGCAAAGAGTTCACTCAGTCTTGTGTACAAAAGGCACCTTTTCCACTCGGATTGTTTCCCACTATTGGTGTATACCGACTGAGGCACCAAATTCGAGTTAGAAAGAGCAAACCGACTCCATATTTCCACCGAATGCCCTTGCTGACTTGGATTTCCACTATCCAAGTGGATCCTTGACTTATGGGGGGCGGCTGACAACATCCAGGCTGTCTCTCCACCGTTCCCTATAGCTGTCATCATCCAGGCTATCTCCAAGTTGTGATTGTATGGCGGCCGACACAAAAAATTAATAAAAAAAAGCCCACTTGCCACCGATTGATAACACTCCCCACCTCTATAAATAGAGGGGCGGTCTGAAGGAGAAAGCGTCACTTAACAGCATCACTTTTAGTTCATTTTCTCTTGTACTTTAATTCTTTTCTTTCCTTTCTTTTCTTTCTTTCTTCTTCCGTCCTTTTCTTTTCTTTCTTTCTTTCTTCTTCTTCATTTTTCTTCTTCGTTCCTTTTTCTTTCTTTTTCGTTTTCTTTCTTTTTATTTTCTTTTTCTTTATTTTATTTTAAGAGTTGTGGATTGTAAAAGTGAGTATTTAAATTTGTAATTGGTGGAGGAATATTGCAACAAGGAAATACAGTGGTAAATTATTCTGAGCTTTTGGAGAAACCCATAAGTCTTTATTTTACCATGTCTTGTATGTTTTATTTTTCCATTATATATATGAATTTGAATTATTTCATGAGTAACTAAATTAATTATCTTGGGATGAAGGGGGTATGATAATATTTTATATTAATATTATTTTCACTTGGAATTAAATAAATTTATGTTTTCCATTTAGTTTAAAAAAATGTTCAATGCTCTTAGTAATTCCTAACAAGAACCTAAGTGATAAAACTGTATACTTGCGGGTATATTAGTAAATTTAAGTAATTAATAGAATCGAGATATTTATTGTTACTGGAAAGTTTTTAAACTAAGCCTAAGTTTTTAAAATACTTTTTGTGACCTCGGTAAAACCGTGAAAGTAATCAAAATCTTTTGGGGAATTTTAAAAAGGGATTTTCACAAAATGATAATGGGCCTTTTCTAAGGATTAAGCAGCGCTTTTCATAGGTTAGGTACATTGATAGGATTCCGAGAAGAACATACTAATTAGCTTAAGGAAAATTCGCCTTGGAAAACTTAATTTGATTCTTATTTATGAAAAGTTAAAATTCATTAACATAAAATAGAGTCTTGATTCCCTGAAATCCCAAGATATTCTCAACTCTGATTTTTAAGTGTCTAGAAAATTTTGTTTATTTATTCATATTCTGAGCAACTTAATTTTGTGCTTTATTTTACAAAAATCTTAAAAATCAATTGTGTGGATAATTAAATTTCAATATGCTGGTACTTTGAACACAGTCCCTGTGGAGAATGATAATCTTTTATATTACGCGACATAACCCGTGCGCTTGCAGGCCCTGTCAATAGCTGACAACCAGACAATGAGTCAGAGGAGGTATAGGCAACCTGACCCTACAGACACTGTAGCAACAGTAAGTTAGGAATATGGTCAAATTACTTCCTAAACTAAGGTAAACTCTATAAATTCAACTTATTTATTACTGAAGAGGAATCTGATCTAATCCCAGTGAGTTACCTCCGTAATACCCTATCTGCCTTAATTATCGTACTGACTTAAGCATCAGAGAATCTTCACACGGGTACACATTAAGAGTAATGTTTTACTGGACAGACTCACCATGAGAACATTGCATGGATCGTTACATACGTGTCATAAACGGTTCTCAACGTGATAATGGTATATAGTCATTGGACCTGAAGTCACTACGATTCCTACATACGGAGTTTGTTGTTTTAATACAATCAAACGTCATCTGTAATAAGATGACCATAATGATTGTGATTAGGCAATGAACAAATTATGCAGAGGGACATAAGTCATATAGATGAGATTTGTCTCTCCTATGTGACATGAGTGATATATATAGGCCACTTGATGGAGTGAGACTAACGAAATGTATGACCATGTTAGAAAGAATAAATATTAGATATTTATTTTATAAAGTCTACTTTGGTATCAAGTTAAATGAATTTGGTCATACAAGGATGACGACGACCATGCATTGGGCCCAATTAGATATCGTGACAAAAGGAATAAATAGATAAAATAATTATCATTTATAGGTCATGTCGATGATAAATAATATTTAGACATAATGATGTATTGCTAGATGTCGCTCTTATTTTATATTAATAATAAAATAGTTTATTATTAATGTAACCAAATATTTTACCTATAGGGTCACACACATAGAGTAAGCCCACCATAGAATACTTTTATTTTAGTTAGACTAAAAATAAAACTATTGGGCCTAACTCATTTAGAATGAGTTAAGAGCCCAATGTTTAATGAGAGTTCATCAGATTAAGATCTAAGCCTATATATAGAGCATGAGATGCTCATAGGCTGTTGCTCAAAAAAATATTAGGATTACTCTCTGAACTTCTGTACTAACATTCGGAAATTCAGTTTCTTATAGGAGTGCTCATGTGGACTCCTAAGGTGAAGCTACAATTGCTTCAATTGAGGAACTCGTTTTGCGTCTACAAGAGGTAAACTCTAAAACAAAAATTTTAATTTTGTATAATGCCTTGAGACATCTATTTTTGCAAATCCTTTTTGGGAATCCTTTGTGTTTCCGTTGCCTGACTCTAAGGGATTCCCTAATAACTCACGTGCTCAAACTACCTAAACCTCGCCAAAATGGAACCAAATTTTACCACAAGCTTATTGGCACTAGTTATGACCTGTAGGCACCAACCATGCCTAAAAATTCCTAAAAATGAGGGAGATATGCAGAAAAATACATTTAGGCCATTTAAAAGCCATTTAGAGCAACTAGACCATCCAAAACCTATCCAAAAGTTCCCATTCTTATCTTAACACATTTCAAATATGTCCTAGGTGCCATTAAACCTATTTGGGAGTATCAAAACCTCTTATATCAAAATATGACTTATCCAGTTCTTATTTTAGTTTAACTTCTCACTGAAAATAACATGGTAACCATTCTAGTTTCAAGGCTATAATGCATTTCTTGTCATATAAGCATCAACATATCAATTCATAACTTATACTGTACCACATAACCTGCCCATCATATACCTAAGTCACTAACAAGAAAATATAAGTAGTTCCTGGACATGTGAACACCAAATCATCATCATCATTCATATTTATGTTTCTATCATTACTTTACCATACACAAAATATAATTTACACCTCTAGTGAGGTATTAGCTGCCTATCCACTAATAGTTATGTACAATAGTTATATATACACATATACAACTACAAAAAAGTTGGCCAAGACATTACACAACACACAAAAGATATACAAATGTATGATTGTTATATTCCTTCCAAAGGATTCCCAAAACAACAATCCTTAATGGCACTTCACCATTCGTCTCCACATGCCAAGTTCCTTATCAAGTCAAAAATGGTAAATGGGTGAGTAATTATATGTTAAATGACAAATATCAAACTAGATTCAACCTGAATCACACACACCCACACCCACACACACACACACACACACACACATATATATATATATATATAAACATCCAATTCACACCACATCATATAATCATATTCAATCACTTCACTCCATCAATTATCACAATTTACCATTTATTCCATTGGCATTTAATATATATATATATATATATATATATATATATACACATACACACATTAATTCAAAAGTGTCAACCTCAACAACAATCATTATTAGTTTCCCACCAACACTTTAAACTCAATATCATGATGCTAATACTAATCCATATGCATGCGGATCCGACTCAATTGATGGTATTATATTGCAGTATTTAATTTCAACACATATACTCATCAACCATTTTACCGGTACCAAATTGTTCTCCCATTTGTAACATTGTCACTCCAAATGATTGCAGTAACTCAACTTAGATGTTGCGGGCTGACCTTATAGTCCGACTCTAAAGCGGCTATGGATTCTGAAGGAAACCACCACAAGGTATGTGTCTTACCATCAGGCTGACCTTCTATCTGGGCCGGTATCACAGGCCCCTACAGTCCTATGAGTGTCGTTATGCAAATGTTATGCCAAACAACCATAATCATCAATAAATCTCCTAATTACCATTACCAAGAGTTACCACTTAGTTACCATCACCAAGGTTTTCACAACCAATTTTGTAATCAAGGTATAGCATGCAAATTCAATCAAACACAACTATTCATGCTATCAATTCAAGTACTCACAACATTATAATCATTCACTTTCATTGTCAATCACATTATTTCCATTTTCTTGATATCCAACAATAATTATTCGTAAATTCATTTTCAATATCAATCAAGGGATTAATATTTTTCTATCATCATAATAATCAATCAAATCTTAATCATAATCAACAATCATTAATTCATATGAACAACCTAAATTAAATTCTCGATAATAAGTAACAAAAAGGATATATATAACCATTCCAATCACATAATCATCAATATTATTAAATTCATCATCAACATCAATTAAAGTCATCATATTTAAATATAAACATATCCTTTATCCGTTCGTAACTCATACATTTACAATATACTGCTCCCCACCTACCTAACAAACATAATCATAATATACTTATATGTAAAACTAAGAAACAAATTAAGAGAAGCAATTTACTCACATAAAGACTTAAATTTGTATATAAAAATGTTAATACATGATTACTTTAACTAACAAGTTTAATGGCTGTCCATCATAATTTTACATTGCTCCCTAGTATCATATTAATTATCCAATATCTGGTTGAGACGTATGAAAGGACGGTGTCTCATATTACTATGATAGTAACAAATTTTTCTATAAAGTATGAAAAAATACTAACATATTCATCATTAAAAATTTATCCCATTGCCACCTGAAAATATTACACATTCATCATATGTAAGGTATGTTAATTATAATCCTATATGTACGTCCGGTTAATTTCTGAAACTAATCTGATAATTTTAAGTTACCTAAAACTTAACCAGATTAATTTCAAAAATTAACACACCCCTTTTAATTTAACTAACAACAATCAATTGTTCGATTAATAAAATTTAACCAATAATTAAAAATTGGGATGTTAAACATCACATGTTGCTTTTTAAAATTATGTTATTGATTTTAGATATGAAAGATACTTCATTTGTCATTTTAAAATATTTGTACTTGATATTTAATTCAAGAATAATTTTTAAAAAGTATTTTTAATATCCAAAATATTTTTTAGGGAAACTTATATCTGTAAGATTATTCATATTTTTTTATTTTATTATCATTTGTGATATTTAATATGTTTTAATTGAATTACAATGGTTATAATTATATATATATATATATATAATACAACATGTGTGATGTAGTAAAATTATATTGTTTAAATATTTCTATTTGAACAACACAATAAAAATATTAATATAACAGAAATTGTTATAGCATTCAATACTAATACATTGATAATAAACATATTAATATCATTGCTTAAGGAATTTTTAAGAATCTTTTTATATTTTCTTGCTTAGTTTTTCTTCTTAATATACATTTAAATTAAGAACTAATTTTTGGTTAGAATATTTGCTCTAGATTTATTTGTGTTTTGTGCGTACAAAAATCAGAAATTAAATTTAAATATTTTTATTCAATATTTCTATAACAGTAACATGATCAAATTTAATTTAAAAATTTAAAAATAAGAAATTGCGTTGAATTAGTTCTATATCAACCTTACCATAAAATCTTATTGTTGATTATAAATAATTCTACCTATAATATATGCTCATAAATGTGTTAGCTTATTCAAATAAAAATCATGAATTGAATTTCCTATATAATAATATAGGTGAGATTTGTTAATTATATTTGATTGAATTGATTATAGATATATGGCTAACTTAACTTAAAAAAATTGTCTTAATTATATATAATATTTAGACCTAAATTTTGATTAATAATAATTTTAAATTAAGAATTAAAATTCGTATGTATTTTTATAGAATACTTTTTTGATATGTAGTTATAGTAAAAATATTTAAAATATCTTTTAGTAAAATTATTTATTTTTCTATTATCATTC
Source organism: Clitoria ternatea (assembly GCA_037962975.1). Taxonomy (NCBI): domain Eukaryota; kingdom Viridiplantae; phylum Streptophyta; class Magnoliopsida; order Fabales; family Fabaceae; genus Clitoria; species Clitoria ternatea. The sequence goes on along the minus strand of CM075670.1, from coordinate 16,443,955 downwards.
GTAAAATTTAATATATTTTAACATAATTATAACGTATTGTATATTAAAAAAATCTAATACAATATTGTAAAACATGAGTATTATATAGCTCATTATCCTTCTTTTTTTAAAAAAAAAACTGTCTTTATTGTGGGCTTGTAGTTTCATCCCAACTGAAAAATTTTTGTAGTTCAAAACATCAAATATGTCCAACATTAATTATTTCCAATTTGAATTGGAATTCCTGTTATTGTTTTAAGATAGTCTTGAAATAGATATTACTTTCTTTTTTTCTCTGTCCAGGAAATGCTTCGACTCATTGTGGTAGCTTTGGCATCTTGCACCCGGTTCTTTGAAGCCATGTCTACCACAAGTGAGTGATTTGCAAAACTAGGTATATTTCTTGTGTTGATTCTTTTATTCTCATTGTGGTTCTTGGCATCTGACAAGTCATTGAAATTTGCTTTTGAATCAAAATGTCATGTATTTTTAATAATAGGGTGATTTAAGATGTTGTCTACGTGGCATATTCTTTACTACTTTATGCATGGCTAATTATGTTCTATGGTGCTGGAAAATCACATGTGCTTTCTTCTAAATCCTTTTCCTTTTTCAATTTTTAAAAATGTCGTGTCTGTATTTACAATAAAAAATCTATGAACCTGTTAAACAATGAATTCAATATGTTTCCAGTGAGACACCGCAACTAATCCTATTTTTTTGTACTGCTAGCATAAAATTCTAGTCATAGTCTTGACAAACATAATCATAATATACTTATATGCAAAACTAAAAAACAAATTAAGAGAAGCAATTTACTCACATAAAAGACTTAAATTTGTATATAAAAGTGTCAATACATGATTACTTTAACTAACAAGTTTGATGGCTCCCATCATAATTTTACATTGCTAGTATCATATTAATTATCCAATGCCTAACCAAGATATATGAAAGGAAGGTGTCTAATATTACCATGATAGTAACAAACTTTTTTTATAAAGTACGAAAAAATACTGGCATATTCATCATTACAAAATTTATCCCATTGACCCCTAAAAATGTTACACATTTTTATTATATGTGAGGCATGTTAATTCTGATCATATATGCTTGAACTTTGGTATACTTGTTTTCAACTTAAGCATCAAAGTGTCATTCCTCACAAAGAATATTAGATTGGACTTGACAATCAAGTCATCTTGCTCCTCACTAGACTTAAGAAAAATATATCAGATCTCCACCAATATTATATTGATACACACCATGTACATACTTAGGGCCAACTAGATCTACACACAGTTATATATATACATGTACATACACACGCACGCATACATACCCCCATAAAGAACATTGGATTGGACTTAAGAATCAAATCATCCCACTCCTCACTAAATTTAAGGAAAATACATCCCTATTGGACTAGGATCATAATAATACTCACTATATATATACTTAGGCCCAGCCAAATCTACACATATGCACTCACACAATTAATCAATAAAGATCTTAATTAATAAATAGTTCACACACATAAAATTAGTCAATAAAAATCTTAATTAGTACACACAATTAGTCAATAAAGATCTTAATTAGTATTATATCACAATACAATTAGTCAATAAAGATTTTAATTAGTACTATATAGCTCACAATTATCTTAATTAGTACTATATAGCTCACAATTATTCAATAAAGATCTTAATTAGTATATACCTCATAATTATCTTAATTACTACTACACACAATTAGTCAATAAAAATCTTAATTAGTACTATATAGCTCGTAATTAAACAACCTTCACTTAATTAAAAGAAAGATGTATATTAAATATGCGTTGTTCCCCACTTGGGGAAAGAAATACCTTCGAATTGTAAACCTTGATTGGTGTCGAGGAATGAAATATGCCTATGTTTACAGAATGATGGAACCATATCCTGTAATAATTCAGCTAAAGTTATTATAGAAGCAAATGTAGGAAATCAGAAAATGTGATTGTTTCTTATTCTAAGGAATAATAATATTCATATTAACTGATTGGTTCAGTTGATTAAAACTTAAACTTGTAAAACTATAAAATATGAGTTCAAATACTAGTGAGATAAGAATCTTATTAGTGGGTACCTAAACTGTAAATATATCTCTAAGTGTTTGTTGAATCATATTGTCAAAACTTACACTTTTATTAATAACAAAATAATATATAATATTTACATTCGTGTTTATAGCCAGTGTTTATTATTACTCTCACGAGCATTCACCGTAATAATTGCACAATTATAAAATTAATATAATAAAATTCACAACCAGAATGTGGTAGTTCCTAAATAATTAAGATATAAAATCAACAATAGTAGATATATATGTTCCTGGAATAATATTACAAATACTAAAAAAACTTTTTTGTTAATTGTAGGGGTGGGCGGGAATTAAGCTGTTACTATCAAACAGGTTCAAATTATATCCCATTTGATGACATATTCTTTATTTTAGATTTTATTCCTTACTCTTAATTTTAAGCAAACCCTAAATTCAATGGATGAAATCACTTTAGGCAAATTGTGGTATGTTCCAACTAAAAACTTCTTCCTTTGTAAATTGTTGGATTAGGATTAGTGCACCAGTCTTTAAATTATTGGCTACTCAAAACTCAACTTAAAACCCAAACGAGTTAATCAATCAATACACTAAGATATTAGGGTTTGTTTGCTTTCAGGTGAGAAAGCTCAACTGAAGTTGATTAAAAGTAAATTTTTAATCGGTTGATCAAATGAAGTTTGAAAATCTCTTGAATAATATGTTAGATTAATGTTGACCATTAAATGATTCAATTAATCAAACTTAGTTTTCATATCTGAATATTAAACAAGTAGTTAATTTCCATGCGTAACTTAAATTTGAATTGCATTTGATTCAACTTTATAAGCTAGCTCATGTGATTGGACAACTGACGCAAAATTTATACGACTAATCATTTGAAGGTGGATTAACATTACAATTGAATAAAATTTTCAAAATACAAAGGATATACATTGTTTGGAATTAATTTATTTGTATTTAAATTATTTGGTATAAGGGTAGTACTTCTGGTGTAAGAATCTGTCTCAATTCTCTTATATTTTACACCGGCCTAATGGGGATCCGGTATTATCTCTCTTGGTCTAGTAAGGAGCCAAGAGTCTTTGTGTTTGGTCTTCGATTATCACACCGATCTAATGCGTTGAATGGGCAAAAGAAAGTGTCACCTGTAAGGACATTATGACACTTAAGTCAGTTTAGATACTTAATATCGAAGCTCAAGTATAAGTTAGAGAATGCAGCGTATCTTGATGAGTCATAAATGAAGAGTATTTATAGAGGTGGTGACAGTTGAGTCCTACATGGCGTTGTGTGAGTAGTACAAATCCAAGAATCATGAGAAAAGTTGACACCTGCAAGACATTCTTGACACCCTTTATAGGTTAGTTACCGGTATATCCCGAGCAGATCTGCCAAACTAGGCATGACACCAGTTTACAAGGACTTCAGTCATGAGATAAATTCTTTGCTAGGGTCCTTCGGTATCATTATGTGTTTTATTTTGATATGTCTTCATGGTTTTGGACACAATCTAGTGTTGAGTCTTTGGGCCGGTATATGGGCCGGATCATTTGCCTCTTACCCTGTTGAGGTGACCGTAAGGGTTGCTTCAATAGGCTAAGTCATAGCCCTGTTACAAAGTGATGGATAAAAATTGTTTTTGATTTTTGGCTGGTATGACAACCTTTTATGGGCATGGCTTTTGAAAATGACAGTCAGTCTTGACATCTTACATCGGTGGTGAAGTGTTCGGACATGTGGCACACGTCGGCTGGTTGGTGGCAATTCACTTCCATGGGCCTATTAAACAGCATGTGAAGTGTTGTTGTCCTTTAACTTTCCCGTGTAACTACCCCCAATCTTGCCTATAAAAGAAGGTTCATTTGTATGTTAAAGGCCTTATTTCTTTTAGTCTCACTTTTCATAACTTAGATAAAAAAATAAGGGAAAACACGAGTAAGGAATCTGTGAGAGAAATAGCACCTTCACCGCTAACTACATCATCCGGACGCAATCTGCGGGTGGTCTGAACCTGTATTTATCTGACACGGAGAGGTAGGACTAAAGTCCTAGCTCGGGGAGGAAGATTAAGTCATCCAACTCAAGGGGGGAAGGTCAAACCATCCAGTAAGGACGGTTCCAGGTCTGAATAAGAGCAGTTACAAAAGTATGATACTTCTTCAAGTTCGACTACGGATCTAAAGATAGTTGCTCTTCCGGGTTTGATAATAGTGTTGATTTATACCTTACCAACAATTTGACCTTTCACAGTTGCATTCTTATTTTACAACACACCGTGAAGATGATGGCATCTAACGGGAACTCCGGAACCAGCCCTTCTCGCATCATAGCCACTAACCCCGTGCATACGAATATGGTTACACACTGGATCAACTAGCTGGCTGCCAAGGCAAGAAATCCATACTGTTGGGTGCATTCTAAACCTATGAACATCATCTCCTGGTATTCTACTGAAGCCGGTGTAGAAAAGATCTTGGCATCAAAGTCCACACTGATGAAGAACATAAAGATGACTTCTCCGTAGTCGCCTCATGGAAGATGGACAGGATCTGCCATATGTCAGATGACTCCCAGTCTTTGTATATGTATGGGATTCTATTTAGCTAGATCGGCATCCGATTCCTTCTCATCAAATTCAAGATAGGAGTGCTCCATTTTTTGGATGCTACCCCCATGTGGGCCAGATCAATATTATAAATGAGAAGGAAAAACAAGCTTTTAACTACCTATAAACAATTTCATGAACTATTCCTCATCTTCAATGATCTCAACCTTTCACTGTTTCAGATCATTTCACATTATGGAGTTGTAGAATTTGTTATTGCTCTAACCCATTCAACATAACATCTTCCACCATGATGTATTACCAGACGTTCCTTTACACCTAATTCTTGAACAAGAGCTATTTATTCCTCTTGAATTTCCTTTCCATGAGACTCGAGGGAAAATACACTTTGGAACTTAAATTTGCTGTAGTATAGATTGTGAACAAATCTCAAGTCAAATGCATTCAAGTATACGTTTGCTGCCAAGTTAGAATACATCCTAAGAACACATCTCCAAGTCTGCCTCAAATTATGCTAAGACATTTAGTCTTTAAGATCCAAAGTCTACTCGAAGTCTGAAGAATCTGATTCATCCCACCAATAGTTGTGGCAACTGTCATGCATGCACTAGACAAACAAGCATAGGTTGCTGCATAAAAAGTTCCACTGTTGTTAGAATCCCACTCATGCCACACAAAATGGCTCTTGCCCATATTTTAAGTCAATGGATTAATATTAATCCCATATATATGTTGCAACGATCATAACATCAAAGGGAACTTGTAAAAGGAAGTCCCAAACTTGCGTGATACTAAGAACAAGGACTTATAGAAACAATTATGTAAATTCACTCTCATATTCTTTGATACACTTAGCTGTTACTATTTTATTCACTAGCTCTGATTGTAAAAGTGTCCCAAACTTATCCTTCATTTTGCCAACTTTAGCTTGTAATTTCTGATTGCTCTCATGTCCTTCTTTCTAAACCAAACCCGGTAAGCATGTAGAAGCTGTTTAGATACCTGAACCTATTGGAAACAATTTACCTCAAAGAAACTTTTGAAAGAATACTTAGGTTAAATTAAGAACGACTGGTGTCAAAAATACTTAGATTTAAACCAAAAGTTGCTAGTGTCAAAAATACTTGAGTTGACTCAAACGTGGTTAATGTCAACAATATTTGAGGCACATTATACCTTTTTTGAAATATTAAAAATCCTTCAAGTTGGAAGGAGTAAGATATAGTTTCTACCCCTTAAAAATAAACTAGTGTAAATCTATTGTGCAATCTTCTACCCTTTCTTTGTTTATTTATTAAAGTCTGAATTTATTTTTGAAAAAGATCCTAACAAGGGAAGCAACACTTAATCAAATATCATCTAAGTCTGTATATGAAAGTTGAAAACAATTGCTTTATTAAATTGTTAATCTGAGAGAGAAATGTGCAAGCGTGAAGCTGAGGCCTAAATTGTAAGCTAGGAATGTGTGCGTGCCAATTTGGAATGCATTGGAATGTCCTTTTTAATTATTTTTAAGGAAGTGGTTTTCAAAACTGTCAAGACCAAACTCGCCACCCAACAATTAATGATATGGATCTAATTCTTCTTAATTATTTTTTAAGATTAAATGCAAAAACAACCTCATCGAATATAGAATATTTCATAGTTGAAATTAAGATATGATAATTGAAATTTTTTTGAATATTCATTAAATAAAAATTTGATTAGTCCAGTAACAATGTTTTAATTTATAAAAAATATATTAAAAAAATTCTATATCCTCAAGATTAAAACACCCTTCCCTTTTCAATAATTTGATACTTTTATTTAGCATCAAGACAAAAATTTGATTAGTCTAGTAGGATGTAGCACACCACTCTTTAAATTTTTATCAGGTTACATCAAATACCAAACCCACATATAATATGAAACTTATCAGAGCTTAATTATTTTTTAAACAAACAGAGTACATTTATTTTTAATTTATTTTAAAATATAATATAAACTTATGCTTCTAAAATTTTAAAAATACATCCCATACTATTATTGTTTATACATATAAACTCAAACTCAAGCGATTTTCTCTTACATATGTAGCAGTTTTATTTGCGAATTGCAACTTTGTAAAAAAAAATTAGAAATGTTTGAAATTTTTAAACACCTTCTATTTTTTTAAAATTATTTTCTTCGTTATATTACCTATTTTATTTTATATCACCCTTCTTGTTTGTTTCCCCCTTTTAAGTTGATATATATTTTTGGTTGTGAGATTTTTATGATTTCATATATTCTATTTGAATTTGAAACAAGAATGACTGTCATGCATAAAAAAATTATTTTTTAATTAAGTTTTAACACATTCCTAATGGTGGGACATAAATTCCACACTTCATGCTAAGATAAAGCAACCCAAAATATATTATTTTATTATAGGTCACTTTTACCCACTGATTCATCTCAAATTATTTACCATTTTAAAATTTATATACAATATATATTAATTACTCAATCTACCCATATATATTAATACATAATTATAATAATTTTTATGAAGTTTTTAACTTAATTATTATTATAATACCACCCCTCCTCTAAATATAAAACCTTTTACTTAATCCATACATATTCCTAGATATAAGACTCTTTTACTTAATTCATACATATTTAAAAAGTTAGTTAATTTAATTTAAATCATTAAATTTGTTTAAAATTTATTATAGATTTCTAAAATTGTTTTTAGGGTTATTATAACTTTTATCATTCAACTTTTTTTATTTATTCTCTCTCCACTTACTACTAAATTATCATGATAGAGATAAATAGTGTAATTGATATATCTTATTTATTCTTATTTTAATTCTAAGAAAAAATATATATTAATAAGAGTATTTTAGTAAAAAAAATAATTAATAGTATAAAAGTTTAAAAGTGAGTCTAGGAACAAATTTTTTTCTAAATAATATTTTATATTTTAAAACGGAAGTAATAATAATTACATTGTAGTATTAACTCCAACATTTTTAATTAAAGTTGGTTATGTTTTTATAAGGATTAATGTAGGGCTGAGTAATATACTACAATTTTTATTTTAAATTTTGAAATAACGATAAAGGAAGAAAGATAAGTGTTGAAACTTAAAAGTATTTATTAAACTTTAAATTCAGATCTAACATTTTATGTATATATCCTCATAATATAAGATTTGACTACTGAAGAATATTATTATCCTTTAATAAAGTGCATATTTACAGAGTTTTTGGATGATTATAGCATGTGGATGCCCCACTTCCAAGCTTACTCTGATATCTCCACCGTTCACGCCACCCTTCATTCTTCTATTTATTCAGTTCTCACTCTCCTCTATCTTCAGTCACAACCTTCCCCTGCATTTCACACCTCATCACTAATTACAACCATCTTCTATTTCTTCTTATTTTTTCACATCACTATGTCTTGCTTAGACTCTGAGGTCAGTACAAATTAAGATGTTCCATGCATTCACTATATATTAATTTATTTCCTCGTTAATTCTTAACAACTTGAAAGCATGAAAGTGCTCTTTCTTGCCCAATTATACTATATGTATGTATATTCTGTTTGATGATCACAACTCACAAGTGTATCTTTTGAGCATGCACATAAGGCTTGTCAACATTGAATGCAACAACACATACTAACAATATTGTGATCTGCTTTTTTATCTTTTGCTAAAAAAAAACTGTCTGCAGGCCAAATTCAATGAAGAATCAGAAGAGTTAACTCTTGATGGGAGTGTTAATTTGCATGGCCATCCAGCAATTAGAGCCAAATCCGGAAGATGGGTTGCTGGAATTATCATACTCTGTAAGCTCCAATAACATAAACTACAGAGCATTTTTTATTATTATTCTTAATTTACTTATTTATTTACTTTTGGAGCATGGTAAATGCTAATGCATTAAATCATATATATATATATATATATATATATATATATATATATATATATATATATGTTGTAACCTGTGCCTTCTAAGGTCTTTTAAGTTACAATAGCTTATGGTTTTAAAAAAATTACAATAACTACTTAGATATCTATAAACAGGTACACTACATAACTACTTCCCTTTTGGTTTTTGATAAATTCATAAATCATTTTTATAAAGGGAGATAAGAGTCGCTTTTACAATTGAATCTCGTTCATTAGGGAAATATTAACTGATCTTGTGCTTAATTTAAGCTTAATTATAAAATCAATCCTACAAGGGGTTTCAAAGAAAATACTAATACTCAATAGTTCAGTTATTTGAACATGTTTATCATAAACTTCCTGATACTGATACTGATACTGTGTTCTATTCCTAAAGATTAAAATAGAAAAAGAAAATAAATACGTATTAACATATGATACGTATACGTATAGTTTACATATGAATTAAGGCAAAGTGATCAATACTAGTGGGAACCGCATAGAAGTTTCAGGAACCATGTTCAGGAGAAAAAAAACCAATTATATATAAATATATATTAGATATTAGATAGCTTATCATGAGAAGGAGCAAACATTTATATATTTTGGTAGATCCGAGTCAGATATAGTGATTGTTAATACTATGAGTTATAGATAAGATAAAGAAAGGACAAAGTTGAATGCAGGAACGTGTTCCATTAGGTATACAAAATCCAAACGAAACATTTCAGTCAGATTAGTATGTTGCATTGCTGAGTTACAGCTAGGCCCTTTAAAAGCTAGCTGGCAATGACATGGCATGCAAAAATATTATATATATATATATATATATATATAGACACACATACATGCATGTATAGAGTATAGATATAGTTTGTTTTCCATTCCACCGTTTGTATTGATATTTGAAGACTGGTCAGTGAGACAGAGAGGGTAGAGATTCTGAATCTTGATGGAAGCTTTTGGCTCTGCCTTCTCTATGAACGACACCAGACCGGGATCTGTGCATAAAGTGAGCAAATTAATGCAGAGAAATACCTTCCTGACACGTAATCACTCACTGGATTTCCCATGACGTGCCTTCCTCCCATGTCTCATGCATCAAAATTATATATATATATATATATATATATATAATTTTAATATAATTATTAAATAAATAAATATTTTTTACTTATGTAACAATTCATAATTTGACAAAAGCAGAAAAGGATTAACCTTCATGTTATTGGTGTAGTCTAGTTAAAAGTCTCTTACACTGCATAAAAACAAAGCATCTTACACACATATGATTGTAATTATCACCATTACTCACAGATGAGTGCATTAGTTCTATTTATCTATATAGTATTTACTGCATAGAAAAGGGGCATGATGGCTAAGTAAATTATTGCTAACCAGTTACCATCCAAACAGATAAGATTAAATGGCAAGTGTTGATATTTAACATGCAGTCTTAGATTTGAATTAAAAAATACAATAATGTTAAATTTTGATAAGAAAAATTTTATTATCTTTATAATTTTATCTGACTTGAATAAATATATATCAAGGCAAAAACTTATTGCTGGACAGTTGTTCTGGTTTAGTTGATAAATGCACGACACTATATAGTTCGATCTGAGTAAGAAAAATTGGTGCAAGTCACTATCATATAATTATTTGGAATCTTAGCCTTTTTGGGTTATTTCTGAGTGAACAAGTGATACGCTTGCATGCAAGTCTAAAATATGTATTTGATTGGTGTCTTTTTAACATGTGTGGCGAAATAAAATATGCAGGGGTTGGTGATCATAGTAATAAAAAAATTAGTTAAATAATTAATATTATACTATTTCTTATAATGTTATATCATAAAAAGAATCTCGAATGATATTACTTTATCTTTCAAATTCATGAGGTTGTTGTTCGAGTAAGGAAATAAAAAGGCCACTCTCTTCCAGCTCCTAAAGTATTTGTTCGATGTTATTTTGTCACTGTTGTCCTTTTCTCATCCTCTTTATAAATTGTCAAGTAACTTGATATGTAAATAGCTAGAGAAGAAAGAATAATAGAGGTTGTTTCTTTAACTTGCGTAAGGGTATATGTACAAAAATATGTGACATAACTAGCATTAAGAAAACGTCATTCTTTTGCAAACACGATATTTATAAGTCTAATTAATTAAAATTTTAAATAATTGCTCTGTACTCCATATCCCAAAAGCGATTTGTTTAAGCTTATTAAAAAAGTAATTATAAAAAAATATTTTTTTTATAATCATTTTTTTAATAAGTACATCAGAGTTGCTTCTTAAAATAAGTTGAAATCAGCTTATTTTTAACTTCTACTTATTTTTTAAACTTTAAACAAACATGTCAAAATTTAAAATAAGTATTTTTTTAATTAAAAAATCACTTATCTTTTAAAATAAATTTAAACAAACAAGTCCATTATTGGATTAGTAAAATCAATATCACGCAAAAAGCAAAAAATGTGTTATTATCTGCGACAGGGCGAATGTTAAAATATTATGTTCAATCATCATGACATGAAAATCACATTATTCCCTTTTGAAATAAAAAGTAGTTAAAACTTAAAATAATAGTTTAACTTAAAAATTATTTCTTCTGTTTTTTTAACCCAGCCTTTCAAAGTGTTATCCCACCTGTAAAACCATTACTAGATCGAGAGGGTTCCTAACGTACCTAACATTATACTCCTATAAAATAAACTTGTTAATGTAGGACTCATTTTTTAAAATAAAAAACTATGTGGATAGATTTAGTCAATGTTTTGACTTATTATTTAAATATATTTCCAGTTCTTATAAATACGGTTAAAATTTATTTTTTTTCCTTTTAAACTTTTTTTATTAATTTTAATCTTAATAAGATTTAAATGTAATTTCTGTCAATGGTTACATATATATATATATATATATATATATATATATATATATATAATATACCATGCTAACAATTATTTTAAATTGACATGTGATATGACTTATTAGAATTAGCTTAGTGGTTAAGTAATTTAATGAGACAAATTCAAACCTTAGCATTAACTGTAAAAAAAATTGAGGTATAGTATTGTATATCCCATCATCAATTAGTTCTGTAAACAAAAAAATAAAAAAAAAGGTAAAGTATTATATATTAAGCAAGGGTTGCCCTTTACTTAATAAAAGTTTCTTCTTTGTCTATATAAAAACAATTAGTGATAACATGAATTAAAAAAAAAACTAAATTTTATAGAAATCATAACTAACAAAAAACATTGGATAGCGAAAATCAAATTTAACTATATTTAAATTTTGATATGCATATTTATTTTACCTTAAAACTCCTTTACACCTTTTTTCTTCCATCGCCTAAGCAAAGTATATAATATCACCTTCATTTCTGACGCAAATTCGTCATTCATATACATGCTATATCAGCTTATAAAAGGAACTATAGTACCTATTTGGTATATAGTTGAGGAAACAAGGCTTAAAAACAGAAGAAAACTAATAATTAATATTGATCATTCACGTTGACCGTATGGTAAAAAATCTCCTATAGTCAAACAGGCAAGTAAACTTACTCTTAAATGTATTTGTTTAATCCTTTTATCAGATTAATTATTGCTTTTAAGATGTGCAATCATGCACTCACAAGCTTGGAATCTGAGATTGATATTTATCATTTATATGCATAAAGCATATAGGTATAAATGCAAAATGATCAATGATGCATGTGTGAGTGTGTAATTCACGTGGTTCACAATATTAAGAACATGATGCTAATTCTGTTTGTTTGTGATTTGTTGATTGCATTAATCAGTGAACCAAGGTTTGGCAACCCTTGCTTTCTTTGGTATCGGAGTGAACCTAGTGTTATTCCTGACTAGGGTGGTAGGACAAAACAATGCTGAAGCAGCTAACACTGTGAGCAAATGGACTGGAACTGTTTACATCTTCTCACTTGTTGGTGCTTTCCTCAGTGATTCCTATTGGGGAAGATATAAAACTTGTGCTGTTTTTCAAGTCATCTTTGTTATAGTAAGCCATGCCTCCATTTCTCTCCTTAATCCTTCCACTTTTATTTCAAGTTGCCACATTAACTTCATGACTAATCAATGAATCTTCTGGCCTTATATGACAGGGTCTCATGTCCTTATCCCTATCATCATACCTCTTTTTGATTAAACCTAAAGGTTGTGGGAATGAATCAATTAATTGTGGGGAACATTCAAGCTTGGAGATGGGAATGTTCTACCTCTCAATCTATCTCATTGCCTTGGGGAATGGAGGTTATCAACCAAATATAGCCACATTTGGGGCTGACCAGTTTGATGAGGAGCACTCAAAGGAAGGTCACTCAAAGGTGGCATTTTTCAGCTACTTCTACCTAGCTTTGAACCTTGGTCAACTCTTCTCAAACACCATTCTAGTGTATTTTGAGGATGAAGGAATGTGGGCTCTTGGTTTTTGGTTGTCTAGTGGCTGTGCCTTCCTGGCAATGATCTTGTTTCTTCTAGGCACCCCAAGGTATAGACACTTCAAGCCTAGTGGCAATCCTCTCTCCAGGTTCTGCCAAGTCCTTGTGGCTGCATCAAGGAAATCTAGAGTTCAAATGTCATCGACTGGAGATAACTTATATGACATGGATAAAAAGGAATCTTCCACCAATGCCCATAGAAAGATTCTCCACACTCATGGATTCAAGTAAGTTGTAGAAGCTACTTCGACAAGAAAATGTTTTTTTCTGTTTTCATGCTGAAATTTTGCTAAGATCCCGATGCTGGTTACAAATCAAACACAATATATTTTCAAAAATTTTAAATTCTCCTGAGGTCCAACAGCTTAAATTTGCAATTTGCTGTATTACAGGTTCTTGGATAGGGCAGCTTTTATATCTTCAAAAGATCTGGAGGACCAGAAAGGAGCTGCTGGTTACAACCCCTGGCGTCTCTGTCCTGTAAGTCAAGTTGAAGAAGTGAAGTGCATACTGAGACTTCTTCCAATTTGGCTCTGTACCATACTATACTCAGTGGTCTTCACACAAATGGCTTCACTTTTTGTGGAGCAAGGTGCAGCCATGAAAACCACAGTTTCCCATTTCAGAATACCACCAGCTAGCATGTCTAGCTTTGATATCCTCAGTGTGGCAGTCTTCATTTTCTTTTACCGTCGAGTTCTTGATCCATTTGTGGGAAAACTTAAAAAGTCGGATTCTAAGGGACTTACAGAGCTTCAAAGAATGGGGGTCGGACTTGTTATAGCTGTATTGGCAATGGTTTCAGCTGGAATTGTTGAATGCTATAGGCTTAAGTATGCAAAGCAAGGATGCAGCCACTGCAGTGACACCAGCACCTTGAGTATATTTTGGCAAATCCCCCAGTATGCATTTATAGGAGCTTCTGAGGTGTTTATGTATGTAGGCCAGTTAGAGTTCTTCAATGCTCAAACACCAGAAGGCTTAAAGAGCTTTGGAAGTGCACTTTGCATGACATCCATTTCCCTAGGAAATTATGTGAGTAGCATACTTGTTAGTATGGTTATGAAGATCTCCACGGAGGATCATATGTCCGGGTGGATTCCTGGAAACCTCAATAAAGGTCACCTAGACAGGTTTTACTTTCTCTTAGCTGCATTAACATCAATGGACTTGATCGCTTACATTGCATGTGCAAAGTGGTACAAGAGTATACAGCTAGATGGGAAACATGAAGAGAATGACGAGCCATGTAGCTTCATAGTATAGTTTGCAGGGAACATCATTCAAAGACAATGGTAACGACATATATATTAATAAGAGAAAGAAAGAAGCAGTTACTAGTCATGATATTGGTTATAGTTGCTGGTGGAAGAAATAGTTTACTGGTTTACAGAAAGAGAAGCCCGTCTTACACGAGTCTCTGACTCTCTTAGAACCTGACTCATGGTTTTAGACTTAAATATGCTGTAGAAGCCAAGTTGTGTAAAACTTTAGCTGACGAGACAATGACTGTTTTAGGGTCCCAAGAAACCTCCTTTCTTTCTCATTTGTAAGTTTTATTGTTAAAGATGACGTTTAGTTATGTTTTGGATTTCTAAGTGAGACATGGTTCCGACTATATACAGAACTTAGCTACGCTTCCGTCTCCAAAAGGGTGTGACACGAAGTTAAATATGTCTGGTGCCATCATGATGAGCAAATAAGACAATAACAGATCATCTAATAATTAAGGAATTTCAGAAGACAGAAAGAATTTTTTTAATAAAGGGTTTTCTAATATTTAGATTCAGCTTATTGAGCCAATCAGCCAAACTGGCAGTGGCAGACCAAATGTCAATCCTATATCAATGTGTGCTGATAAAAAAAAAACAACATATAGCAAGGTGAACAGGCAAAGAATTCTGCACCAGACCATTTACAATGAACAGCATACAGCATTATCTTATCTTCTGTTACACATTTGACGGGATAAATTCTGTATAAGATCACTTACAAATGTAAACAACATGCACGTAATTTTAGAAATTTATAAAACACACTTAGGGGTGCAACAACCCCGCAGCAGCAATTCAATAGTGGGAAGATTTATCGTAGTATCAAGAGGAATTAACCAGCACTACTTTTCTGGTCTACAAATCAAAATTTGAATAATAAAAATAGGAATAGGGTGAAATGAAAAAACCTTCTTGTAGACTGAAAACTAAGAGGGGTAACAAAGTTAACACAAATAAAAGGAATAATATTATAGAAGGTAGCCCAGTGTATGAGGTTCCCAAGTCCCACCGATGTGGGGAATGACATGATAACGGGAGCCTTATACTAGTGAGCTTATAGCTATTCTATGCCACATCGGAATATCATATTAAATCAAATCTATGCTGCAAGCCTGCAATGGTTGCCCAAACAGCAACAAGTCAATGTGATTTCTTTCAGCAAAGATAAAAATGTCATGATGACAAGTGTGTTAAAAAATAGTCACAAAAAGAACTTCATGGAGGCTATAGCAATTCATCATCAACAAATGACTATTTTGTATTATTAAAATTCTTGTATATTCTTTCACAAAAATGAAAAATTTCTACACTATCCTACTTTGGTGTTTCACAAGCAAAATAGCCATAACTATGATTCAAAGTAAGAATAACTAGTTACAAGAGTGAGGGGGCTGGGGGGGGACTGCACACTTGTGAGTGACAAAGTACCTTCAAAGAAGAATTCTATCCATGAACCTTTCGAACTTGTATATGGTGAGTGGATTCCTCACGCCAAATCGGTTGTGCTCCACTTTGTACAAGAGTTACATGTTGTCCCTCGTTTAAATGACCCTTACTCTAAAACCAGAAAACTTTTCAGCAAAATTTAAAATAAGATCTATCACGAAAAGGAATATTGTGCACATGATGGAGAGATGTTACTCACCAAGAGTAGCTTGATGGCTCTAGAAAAGGTCTCCTCTGCATCATTAGAAAAATGCATGTATATGGGCATAACACCATGATAAAGTGCCAACCTCTGTTTAATCCTTGCTCTGTGAATAGCAAATAATAAAGTTACGTATGAAAAGGAACACTAACTTCACCTATACCACCCTCCAAACATTAGATAGCAGAAAAGGACAAAATTTAGCGTTGAGAGTCAATGCTTCATATTTCCTTCTTCCACATTTTTTTAGGGGGAGCAGGAGTGTACATCTGTACAAGATAACCTCCAGCAAGCCCCTAGAAGTAAGTAGAACATTATCATTTTGAAAAAGGGAGGGCTTCTATCTAGGATGGGATAAAATTTCACATAGCAAGATCCCGGAATTGAACTAGATTGATCAAAAGTGCTAAAAAAAGACTAAACTTGAAGGATACAAAAATATTGGCTTAATTGCACTTTTAGTCCTTTAACTATGGCGTCTGCACAATTTTAGTTCATCAACTTTCAATTGTGCGAATTCAGTCTTCCAATTTTCAAAAGTGCGCAATTTTAGTCTTTCCATTAACTTTTGTCAAAATTTTAATGGAATTTTGATGATGTTTCACCATATATGAGTGATATGCCATCATCCAAGTTAGATTCCTATTAAAAACTTAACGGAAAATTGATAGAGGAACTAATGTTGGACATTTTTTAAAAGTTGGGAACTAAATTTTCACAATCAAAAGTTTGGAGACTAAAATCACATGAATACCTTAGTTGACCAATCAAAAGTGTAATTAAACCAAAATATTTGTAAAAAAAATGATAAATATAACCAATTAGATAATCCATACAGTACTTCAGTTGTCAAAGAGATGCTTGACTTTTCTCAAGATAGTAGTAGTGTATATGTTCAACCTAGAAAAGTCACTACTTATTTTCAACAACATAAAGATGCAATATTACTCCTAAAAAAATAGCAAGGACACAACCAAGGTACAGGGGAAGTTCATTAACAAAGGTTCGCTGTATAATTCATCATATTGCACCAAATTAAAACCAACACAAAACGGAAAATATAAAATAAAGCACACAGACTGCTAATACTCACTCATTTGTGAATGCAAAGATTGTTGAGTACGGCCTATAATGGCTCAAAAGAATAGCCATGGATCCTGTTCTGGTGAAAACAATAATAGGAGTATTAAGGGTGTTTGCCATTGTTGTTGCATGGAGAGCAAACATTTCTCCCATATGGCTCTGTCAACAAGTAAACACAAGTTAATTAAATATTAGGATATCAATTGTCATAAATTATAGCAATAAATCCTTTACAATATGTGAAACAAAACTCTAAAACTGCATATTTTTTGAATTACATGGAGATTTATCTCTTAATCAAGCACGTACTTCATGGGAAGTCAAATGACTTGGATAGGCAACACTATTTTGAACACTGGATTCATTCCTGAGAGCCACTGCATGCATAACTTTAACAGCTTTCAATGGATATCTGAAGCAGTTGCAATCCTATCAAGATACATTTATTATATTGAAAAAGAAGTACAAGAGATGCATAATTCATCAGCAGAAGACACAAAGCTAAACATCCTTATGTTACCAAGTTAAAAACAAACATGAATGACAATCTTTAAATGGAAAACAGTTAGATAGTAATTACAGTAATGTACTAGATGTATGAAGGGCAGAGTTTTGTAGCCAACGCAGGACAAGAGTATCTTTCTTATTATGAAAGAAGATCATTGCACTCCAGAAAAAAGATCAATCTGCTAATCATAAACCACCAAAAATAATTTTACTAATGCAAATATTGAACCAAAAAAAAAAGCAAAGATAGGACCAGGAAGTTTTCAAATATACTTAATCAAAATAAGCTCTATTTAGTTGACATTCCTTTCTATTTGTTCATATTTTTCTGTTTCCCCTAAAAAGACCTCTTATCCCCAATTCTTGTACTTCTTTCATTCTCTTCTTTAATGATACATCCAATCTGAAAAGGTTAAAAGTATCTCTTTTGCATTACAAAATGCTGAAACTGGGTGAGGAGAGTCACAACAGCGGGGAGATCACCACCACACATAGAGGGAACGGGCCAAGAAAGCAAACCACAAGTGTAGGACACCATAGTACAACCCAAAACCTTATGGGAATAAGTTTATAGGTCCTTGCACTTATAAACTACTTAACTAGTTCATTTCTACTTGCTGTGGGACTATTTCACACTTGTATTCCAACACCTCCCCTTAAGTGTGACTAGTCTTCATTTTGAATGCTCTCCCCTCCAGCCCACATTCACTCCACGGTTGTTTTTTTGGGCTCTTCATACCCTCCATATGTGGACACCACTGTTCACTAGAGGCTTCAACTCATGTCACTACTCACTGCAGGATGCTTGACACTCCAAGGCAAACCCAAACCTTAAGGCATTATGTGTATGGGTTCTGCACTTATAAACTACTCAACTTGTTCGTTTCTACTCGATGTGAGATTATTTCACAATTGTATTCCAACAAAAAATTAGCAAAAAAGGAATATTGAAAAAGTTTGAACAGATAAATTCTAATTAGATATAGAAACAAGGTCACCTAGTAACAGTAAAACTTACTTTCCATGTGCAGTTTCTCCTGAAAGCATGATAGCATCAGCACCTTGTCTTACTGTAATTGCAATGTCTGATACTTCTGCCCTTGTTGGTGTGGGATGATTAATCATGCTTTCAAGCATATTTGTGGCCACAATAACTGGCTTTTGCATACCGTGACATCTTCTAATGATGTCCTCCTGTTTGATAAAAAGGGAATGAACTACACAGAACAAAGAATAAAAAACTGTCCCTCTATGAAAAGGTTCACACACAGTTGGGGAAGATCATAGCTGAGAGTTCACTGTACAAGCAGCAAGGGACGGGCTTTCAACAAAATTGATGCATCTGATAATCAGTATAAACCTACAGACTACAGAGTGAAATTCACAATGGATAATGAAGTTGCTCCAAATTACATTTTCCCAATGGCACTAAACAGCAAACACTGCTTTCCTACTTAGATGTCCTAGAGCAGCAATTATAAACATATTTGTAGATTATCTAATAAAAGAACTTGTATGCATTTCACCAACTTTGAACAAAATGGCATATATACTGTGTTACTCTGAACATCAGATTACCTGCAATAAAGGAACTTCCTCTATTGGAAGTTCAGCTCCAAGGTCCCCACGAGCAACCATGGCCTGCAAAATAAATAAATATCTACAAATAAAAAATGGATGCTACAAGAAGATGAAGATCTTGCTTTGATCCATAATATAGAAGAACTTTCAAAGACTTTCTCCAAAATATAGACTAAGAGGGTGTTGGAAAACCTATCAGCAGGTTCGGTTCAGACCACTTTAGAGTAAACCTAAAGGTAAAATCAGTTCTAGTTTAAGTTTTCAGCTTAACTTGGTGAATAGATGTGCAATACATTTCTTAATTAGGCATTTGTCAAACAAATTCACGTTTATCTGTTATTAGGTCTAGAAGGAATCTAGTTTAAAGTATGCACAAAAATGTGGTTTTATTAGGGTATATGTAAAGTTAGTTACATATTGTTAAAAGTCTCACATTGACTAGAGATATGAACAATCAAAAGTATATAAGGTGGAGGGTAAACCCCATCCTATGAACTAGCTTTTAAGATTGAGTTAGGCCTAATACCCAAATTTAAGATGGTATCAAAGCCTATCTTAGATCCGTTGTTGGGTCACCCATGTTGTCCACGCTCCATTCCTGAGTGCGGGGGTGTTCTATAAGACCCACGGGCCACCCGTAGTCATCCACACTCCATTCTTGAGCGCGAAGGGGTGTGTTAACAAGTCCCGTGGGCCACCCGTATTCATCCACGCTCCATTCCTGTGCGTGAGGGGATGTGTTAAAAGTCCCACATTGACTAGAGATATGGCCAATCAAAAGTATATAAGGTGGAGGGTAAACCTCATCCTATGAGCTAGCTTTTAGGATTGAGTTAGGCCCAATAACCAAATTTAAGACATATACTAAAGGAGAAATCACTTGTATTATACTTTCCGAATCAAGATAGAAAATCTCCGTTATGTCTAGTTGGCTGGTATTTTGATATACAAATCAAGAAAAAAAATATATCAACCAACAGTGCAGAAACAAACAAACACCACAAAACCACATTTGGTCAAATATTTCTCCAGAAATTATGCAAGCAGTGTAAATGTTATGATTGTTATCATTGGATAATCACCAGAAAGACATGATAGCATGAAATGGCTACCTATGTTAAGAAGGATAGTGATCATAATCCAAGAAGTGGACCATCATGTCATGCAGAAACAGATATCATGTGTGCACAATACTAAGAGCGGGGGAAACTATATAGTAGCTCCTAATCAACCATCATTGTCTCAAGATGTTCCACTAATACCCAGTGCAGTGTATGAGACACACATCTTGCTGAGGTTTTGAAGAATATATTTGACACCCTTATCAACTGACTCCAAAAAACAGCAGACTCATTAGTCATTCATTACTTGAATTTGTGCCTTATACTAGGACAAATGAGAATTTTCAACTTCTGTCTGGAAGAATTAGAGATGAGATTAGCTTGAAATGTTCCATTTTTCAGGTATTATTTTCACACAAAACATAAATAATATTAGTATACAACTTCTATTTGTGGTAAATATCTATTCCTCCATGAAATAAATTCTGGTCCAGATATACTCAATATAAGCTAACTGAAAGTAAATATTTATTCATGGTAAAAATATGTAAGCCAAAAAAAATTGATCACCAACATAATCCGAATTTCAATCCTTTTAACTAGAAGGTACTAAAGATATCTAATGTAATATCCACAATACATAATTTGAATGATGTGAAACTAACCCCATCTGAAGCTGAAAGTATCGAATGAAGATTTGGTATGGAATCTGCGCTCTCAATTTTTACAATCACATGTATATCAGCATTATGACCTATAGAAAAGGGTTTACAGTAATTTAGTTCATAAAGAGAACAGTAATACCCCCGGAAAGAAGAAACTTACACACAGAGATGTACACACCCAGATACAAAAGCATAGAAAGGAAATTACACAGCTAAAAAATTACTTTTGAGGTAGTCTTTTAACTCGTAAACAACTCTTGCATCCTTAACAAATGAGACAGCATAGAAGTCTACTTGATTGTCCACCCCAAACTTGATATCTTCCCAGTCCTTGTCTATGAAGTTTAAACAGAAGGCAACAGAAGATAATATTGCCTAATAAATGTGCATGCTAAAAGTATCTAGCTACAAGTGAATAACTGAAATGTAATGCCTGTGCAGTGCGTCAACAGTGAACATAACAGAATTATACCAGTTATGGAAGGAAGTGTTGCACTTTTTCCACGGACATTTAGATGACGCCTAGATTTCAATTCTCCGCCATCAATAACTTCACATTTAACCAAGTCTGTAATCTTTGACTTAACAGCGAGAGACATCATTCCTCCTAAAATAACAATCAGAAGAGATTAAAATCTTCATTACAGATAATCAGAATAGATGGTTATGCAACTATATAATATCTTAATAAGTTCCTCTAAAATATTGCAATTATAAAATTATATTTTTAAACAAGTAGGAGTATTGCTGGTAGTTCATGCATGGTTAGCAATCAACTAATTCAATAAATGACAAAACCTTCACCAAGCCAAGCTAGAGGAAAATCATGGAATTTACAGAGCCAACTGTGCGCCCAGATGACAAAGTGAACAATGTATAGTTAATCTCCCCTAACCCCCAACAACAAGACTCAGAAAACCTTATCCTAGATATGGTCAATTACATGACAGTTGGATCACAAATGCAAACATCCACCATTTTTTGTTAACTATGTGAATCACATATACCAAGTTAGTGTAAAGTGAAAGAAAATTTCATAAAATGGGATTTAGGCTGGAAGAAAAAAAAATTGTCCCAGGTTCAGTTAAGTAAATTCCAAAGTAACATAACAGCGACAATTTTCTTAATGAAAAATTTAAAGATAGACTAAAATATATATTTAGTCCTTTATAATTTATTAGTTCTCAATTTTTCTGTTGTTAATTTGATCCTTTATGCTTTATTTTAGTTTTAAGTTTGTTCTTTCCGTTAACTCCATCCTAACATTGTTATAACAATCAAAATGGCGTCATTTTGAACCTTGTTTCCTCTTCTTCTTCCGGTATGGTGACAGTTATGGTATAGGCGATAATAACATGCATGAGGAGGTGATGATAGTCATAAGAGAAGAGGTGGTGACAGTTATGAGAAAATGGAAAAAGAAGACAAAAACAACTCATAGAGCACTTAATCAAAACTAAAATAAAACATGAAGTACAATCTTAAACTAAAACAAAACATAAGAACTAACTTAAAACAATTGAAAGAAACATAAAGGACTAAAAGTATATTTTAGCCTTAAGAATACATAGGTCATTTTTAAAATTTCAATGGAAGATCAAATCTTTTGAAATTCTTTCATTTGTTTCTCATTATAGACCATATACTCTATATGCCCTAGGGAATTAGAACTTGAACCTTATTGATGATACATTTTTTCTACCTCACTGGCTTTCTTATTAGACAATTTCAGATTTAAACCTAGGAAATCCAATTAGCAAAGACACAGTTGACACTAGACAATAGGCTTATGTTTATTTAAATGTTCTGCTCAGCAAATGGAGGCTGGGGAAAGCAAAAAAATGATACTTTTTTTGACTGTCTATATTAACCATTAGATTTTTTCATTTTTATAACTTTGTTTCCCCAACTGGTTAACAAATGGGCACTAAGTGGATAACAGTAGCACGTCTCCAACAGATGCAAGAGGCTACCACACTTACCATCGACCAGTAGCACGTCTCCAACGTCCACATCATTGACAAAATCATCATAATTCACGCTAACAGTATCTTGTGTGCTGACCCCTCTCCTAATGGTGAAATTGAACTCCTGTCCCTCTTTAAGTAAAATTGGTCGAGGCACATCTCCACTTCTAACTTCAGGACCCTGCGAAACAAGTTACTTAGTGTTTTAAACTGCTATCCGCAACGGCAATTGCCGTCGCAATATCTAGTGTTTTTAGCCTTTTGCAACCGCATCCCACCAGCAATTGCGACGGCAATGTCAAGGTTTTTTAGCCTTCATCGTGCCTTCAATTGCAGCAGCATCGACAGCAATCACCCGCGATTCGCCCTAATATTACCGCGATCGCAACCGCAATTTACGACAAGAAGGATGTTACTACTACAATAAGAATAATTTGGAAGAGAGGTAGTGAGAGTGAGGGAATTGACCTTGGTGTCAAGCATGATGGCGATGACCTTATGATGAAATTGAGAATTGTATTCTTTAACCAAATCAATAGTTCGCTGGTGAGAAGCGTGGTCCCCATGCGACATGTTCAAGCGCGCCACGTTCATTCCCGCTTCAGCCAGATTCCATATCATGTCACGTGAGCTACAAGACGGTCCTATAGTGCACACGATCTTCGTTTTACTACGTTCATCGGAATTGGCCACCGCATCTTCTCCCGCGCCGTAATTAACGGACTTAAGCTCCAACGGAGACGTTGCGTTGCCCTAGCAGTAAATTCAAGAACAAACAGAATCGTAGAGGTTAGAGATTGCGAAGTGAAATTAGTTAGCAGAGAAAGAGAGAAGAAAGGGAGTTACGACGGTTGGAGAGCCGTTGGTGGAGGTGATTTGGGATCCGTGAGAGTGGTCGGTGATCCTAGCGGTTGCCGGAAGGCGTGGAACGCATTTCCTTGGGTGTTTGGAGGAAGAGAGAGTGGATTTGGAAAGAGACGAAGCGGAATAAAGATGAATGGTTGCCATGGACGTTGAATTGATTGAGAAAGATGAGGCAAAGAGAGGTTTCAGTTACGCGAGAGAAGAAGAAGAAGAAGAAGAAGAAGAAGAAGCATGGGAGTTACTACTAGCGTAGCATCCAAACAAACGTCGAAGAAATGTTTTGTTGCTCCAGTCGTTCCAACCAATACACCAGGTGCCGTCGAGGGAAGTAGCTTTCGACGTTTTTTTCTTTTTGAAATTAATATATTTAAAAAAAAAATCAAGCATGTTCCAACTATTGGATGATAGTATTTAAGAATTAGGATAGTAGATTTTAATGATATTTTTAAATAAAATATTATTTTTATTCAATTAATCACTAATTAGAAATTTTACTTTTGATAGAAACTTATTAATTACCTTTTTAAGGTAAAATTAGACTTTTAATATCTTATATCTAATGGTAGATTCTTGTAGGTTCCTTATGTTTTTTTACTTAAATTAGTCTTGTTTTTTTTAAGTTTGTTCTTTAATCCTCTCATCAAAATGTTTAACCTAATTAACTAGAAAAAAACTATAAGGCAATTAAAATTAATGATGGGACATTAAAAAAATGGCCATGTTAACCAATGTCCTAAAGACATTATTTAAGGGAGCAAAAATAAGAATTCTTAATTGGAAATTACATGAGGATTGTTTAACAATCAATATGAATGAGTTTTAACAATGTTTTTAAATAAAAACTTTTTAATTTTACTTTCTTAACCAGTACCATTAAGGCATTTATTGACATTTTTCTTCAAAAAAATCTCATTTATGGAGGTTAAAATTTCATTTTTCTAGGGTTTTTAACCGTTACAAATTCACAATCATCTTACCCACCATCACCTTCATGCCAAAATGACAAAACCAAGAATCACATCTTTTAAAACTATAAACAACACAACTCTCAAATCTCAATCCAACAACATTCATTCCCAAAAGCAACAACATAATTTCCAAATCTTAACTCAAACAAACCTACAACATCACCCCCATCATGAAAACCCCACTAACCATTAATCATAAATTCAACCACAATCCTAAAATAAATCTGGTATGCCTCCATCAACAACAAAACACTCATTTCTAACTCATCAAGAAAGCAAAAAATAGGGGAAAACAAAATCAATCAGAAAGCCAGAGCACACAGTCGTAACTACCTCGCTTTGCCATCCCATGTCACCATCACCGTAATGTTCTTTGATCCATTGTCATCACACCTCCAATAACAAGCCAACAACAAATTTCTCATTTTTAATATTCATTCACTTTGTATATCTTAACAAACCTTTTAGTTCTTTTATCCTTAGTCATCATACTGACTTACTTTATATATCATGATGAAAAAAGAAGAAGAAAGGATAGATAAATTTCACATTTCCTATGCAGCACAAAAAGGGGGCTACAATGGTAGTCATCGGAGCAGGGTGAATAGTGGCTTTAGATATTGGTTTGGGGGATTTGTTGCTCCTTGGTGGTGGAGAAGGTTTTGGACATGTAGAAGGACTCATAATAAGAGAGACCACCGAGTCACTGTAGCATGCCACTAACCAACACCCCTATACATTTGCGTGTGAATATAGATAGGAAAGAGAGAGATGAGGGAAAGAGATAAAAAAGGGTTAGGGATAAATATTTTCTTTTATGTTTTTATTTTTTCCTAAATAACATTTTTAAAAAAATTTTAAATAAAGCTTATGTGACATTTTTGGACAAGTATTTTTTAACATATGTTAATGTTTTTGCATAGTCGGCTACTAGCTATAATCCATGCGATAATCATTTGCTAACTAGGTTAAACATTTTTACAGAAAGAACTAGGACAAACAAACTTAAAAAAATATAAGGGACTAATTTGAGTAAAAACAACATGAGAGACCTACTTGAACCTAATCTCAAGCATAAGAGACCGAAAGTCTAATTTTGCCTATTCATTATTGGTTTAAATATGTTTTTGATGCTAAAGCAAAAAAAATATCTTTTATCCCTATAAAATAAGGTTTTTATTTATTTTGGTCTTCATAAAATATTTTTTCTTTTTACATCTCTCTTATAATGAATATTTTAATTTTAGTTCTTACTTTAAGCTTGAAATTGTTGGTCATTGATATGAGTAATTAAATTAAATGTTGGTTTGTTCATATGATTTTGATATGTCCAACTATTACATGTGACTCTAGCAACAAGTGAAAATTAGAAAATAAAATTGTCTACAACCATAGACTTTCAATTAAAGATGTTTGTGAGCGAGGAAAGAACATGGGATCATATTGATAGGTCCTCTTCTCCTCCAACTAATAAGGCTGCATTACAAGCATGGGAAATGAAGATGCCCAAATTATCAATTGGATTTTGGGTTTGATTAAGCCTCAAATGGTATCACGAGCTTAGTAGAACAACGCCATGGGTAATTATTGGTTCTTTGTCATGGGTCTGAAATGCTCTTGTTCGTGGTTCATTTTTTTTATTTCTTGGTTGTCATTCCTAATCTTAGGCATGCACCACTTGTTTGTAGTCTTTTTCTTGGTCGCATAACAAAGATGTTTAGTTATGTGTTTTTGGTTCTGCTCGTATGTTTTGTTTGCTTTGCTCTCGCTTATTCGTGGCTTCTACTCCGATGTGAGTTAATGTTCTAGTTGCATGCTATGATGCTTCAAACCAAGGAATTTTGGTTTCTATCATGTTCTATTTTCACCATCAACTTTTGTTTTTCTCCATTACTAAGGCTCCTTAAGTTAGTAGACATTGTTCTTCTCAGAGTAGTTCTCCAAGGCACACATCTAAGTTTATCCTATACATAAATATAATTTAAACATTTCATAGCATACTTATAGATCAATTATGTGAGACTGTATATTTATAATTTTTTTTGTCATGATTTTTGGGTCCAAGTCAAAATATCTACTATAAATTATGATGAATAATCCTATCAAAATTCAACATTAACTATTAAATGTCCTAAGTAATTAAGTGAATCGGGGACAACTTTTTTCTCAATCTACGTGTTGAGATTAGGTTGAGGCAATCAAACTCAAAAAAACATTACGGGTTTTCAGGTTAAAGGCTACTACCAATGCTTCTTGAAGATTAAGAGCCTTTACTACCAACGAGGAGAAAACTTAGACTTTCGAGGTTATTCCTATGAAGAGTCTCCCATTTTTATCTTTGGCCACCACCCTAATTGCTACAACCAGTTGAGGATCTCTCCATGAAGCATTGAGTTAAATTTCACCTAAGAGCTCATAGGGAACGCCAAGAGGTAAGATCTTTCTAATTGAATTCTTGAGTTCCTATTGGGTGTTGTGGTGGGGGAAGAGGTATTGTAACTTGTCTAAACTATAGAAGAGTGTTCAGAAAATTGATTATGGCCCCCTGGTCAGTTTTTTTCCCTTGAACACCCTCTGGTTTCTTCCTAACCAGATAACCCAAAACATCATAAACAAAGATTCAATGGTTGTTTTTATAGTTAGGAATAAGAGAAATTATTTCTATAACTCTCTGAATCCAGTTTACCTTGGATGATATTATGTCCCCTAGAGGATTTAACTGTAAAGATGATTCAAACAAGGCAAGGTTGGTCTAATGACAGATGGGGAACAAATGTACAACAGATTCTTGGGCTTCAACATAAATGGGGCACATGTCTTTATCCAATTTTCTCTTCTTTTAAAGGTTTATCTGTGTATGAAGGACATTATGGCATAATTTCCATATAACATTTCTAACCTTTGGGGGGTGTAGCCTTTCTAGATTGCCCCTCATATGGCTTTATCAAGTAGGAATGAGTGACCAGCAAAGTCCTGTAGTTGTGATTGGTGTTGTCAGGCCATTTTATAACCTAATTTGACACTGTATAGGCTATTAGGGTTATGTGGCCACTTAAAGACGTTAAAGGAATGAGGGATGCTGATAGGGGTTTGAATTACTTTCTATTAAAGATATCTACGAAGCAAATCCATTACAACTTATACATTCCAAGCTCCCATGGAGGAATCTATGAGAAAACTGACTAAGGGATTCATCGTCCTCACTTAGTTAAAATAGATAGAGTCATCCCAGATCCATTTGTCTTTTATTACATAAGCAGTTGACCTATTCCCAATTCCCCATTGGCTATAGTTTTTTAGGAAGTCCTTTCCCTATACAGGATTATTCCGAGTCCTTATGCATTTTCCTGTTAGCATCAGGGAAACATAGGAAAGTACTTCCCCTTTAATACTTTTACCTGTAGTTCATTTGGTAGCTTAATACACCTCCAAGCTTGCTTAGTAAGGAGGACTTGATTAAACATGAAGAGATTTATAAATCCAAGGCCTCTCTCTAGTTTATGACTAGTGAGGTGGTTCCAGTTCTTCCAATGCACTTATTTATGCCCTCCTTACTTAGACCACCAGAAGTGAGATATGAGAGAGTGTGGGGACTTACAGAACCCCATACGTAGTCTAATTATGGACATCACATAGGTAGGGATATCATGAATAATTGCTTTATGAAAGTTTAATTTCTTACCTGATTAAGAAACCCTTTCTTCCATTCTTCCAATTTAGACAAGATTCTATGCTTAGTCCATCCCTAAGCTACAACCTTTGATCTACCCCACTCACTAAGGACTCTTAAATAAATTCCCACATTCTGCTATTCTTGCATGCCTAGAGTTAAAAGATTTACCTTCGTAGGTTAGCTAGAACAACCTTCACAAAGATGACTCCTGGTTTCAGAAAGTAATTCTTTGACCTATAGCTATAAAGTAGTAGTTAAGGTTACCTAGAATTTGATGTGACTCCCCTTGGTATCTTCTCAAAAGAGGATTACACTATCTACAAAAAAAAGATAAGGAAAAACTATTTAGAGAAAGAAATATACCTTTAAGAGTTCTATTGGCTAGCCTGTGTTGGAAAAGATAAGAGAAAAGTCAAGAACAAGGATAAATAGGTAAAGGGATAGAGGATCCCCTTGCCTTGCCTAAAACCTCTATGAGGGATAAGAAGACCTGCTATTACCATTGATAGCAAACCTGTATGACATAAAAGACACAATTATTAGGATATAATCAACCCATTTATGAGAGAACCCAAACTTGAGAATACAAGCTTTTAGGAAATCTCATTCAACCCTGTCATATGCCTTATTCATATCAAGTTTGATAGTCATACTTTCTTTGCGTTCTTGATTGAGACTTTGGCAAATATACCAAACATCCGTTGAAGTTTTGATTTGGGTGGAAGAGTTTTGTATCCACAGGGGCTTGTATGATAATAAAAAAAATAACAATCTATGGTTATAAAATCATTACAAAACTATATAAAATATATTCACAAATATGTACAATTGTTGTTGATGATGAGAGATGTTATTGTGATGATAAAATAATAAAATAAAGATAAATATGAATAAAAGAGATGAGATTAGATTTCACCGTTCTCCCTCTCGAGCATATCTTATCCTGCCTAGTACAATCACACAATTCAATCAAGCTAATGTAGCATAAAATTCACTAAACTTGATTTCTCGACAAATAGATCATAAGTCCTTTCCCTAAATATTGATCCCTCGACTATTTGACGATAGTCCTTACATTAGGCATTGGTCTTAACAACCATTAAATTCAACTTTATCCCTAGATGAAAAAAAATAATGGGCATTTTGTTCCTTAACCCTTTGAAAACCTCAAAGACATACAAAATATTTTTTGTTCAAAATACGCATTAGGTATATAAAACAAAATACTAACATTGAAATGCATAAATCCTACAAGAGTATTCAATATATAGTTAGAAAGGGAATGTGTTACACTCAAACATAAGAAAAAAAGGTTTAGTCATATATTTTCATAAGGGTTACCCCAAAATCAAAAGAAAATACCAAAAGTTCAATAGAAAATATGGGTAAATGAAAGGAAACCAGAAGAGGTCCTTTGTCTTCAAACTTCCCCATGGTGCCGGAGAGCCTCCACACAATGTTATTAGCTTCCCATAGACCAAAGATCCTACAAAAGTCACCAAAACCTTTTTATGGCCTTTTGGGTAAAAAAATGTGTGCTACTATTAGAGGTGGCAAAACGGGCCAACGGGACGGGTCGGGCTAGAATAGGAAAACAGGCCAAAAATATTGGCCCGACCCGCATTCTATGTAGCCCGCGGGCCGAAACGGGCCAACCCGTTTTTTTAAGAGAATTATACATGCTATTTTTTATTTTAAATTTAAACTATTTTTAAATATTTTTTAATAAAAATTAGAAATAAAAAATAGATTTCACCTTTCTAAAGCAAAGTTTTTATAATTAATCCAATTTATTTCATTAAATGGAAACAATAAATAGTCATCAAAATTAATTCTATATCAAATAATCAAAATTACAACCAACCAAATATTAATATTATATATAATATATTCATATATATTTTAATAAAGGCCTGTCGGGCCGGGCTATAACAGGCCTATTTTTTTACAGGCCAAAACGGACCGAGCCTATTCGAAAAAACGGGCTTCAAAGGTTAGCCCAACCTGGCCCATTTTAACAGGCCAAATGGGCCAGCCCATGGGCCCAGCCCATATTGTCATCCCTAGCTTCTATGAATATCTGATCCTATAGGCACCTTCTCATAGGAGCAAGATGACCAAAATTCTACTTGCTCGCCTCAACATTTTTGTTCCTTCATTTCAACCATTGAATCTTGGATCTCTAAGCCTAATTTTTTTCTCTTCCACAAGTCATTAATCTTCAGGTTTGTTTCCTTCAACTCCTCAACTAAACCTTCATGAACCCATATGTTGTATATTTGAAACAAGTTTACTTCCTTGCTTCTCTCATGTTACAATCCTCTTACCATTGAGCTCCATTTATTCTCAGTCTACATAAACAAAATGTAACTGATGTCATTAATTCATCACAAAAGGAAGGACTCGTTTAGCCGAGATCACTAATCTAATACTAATAGAATAGTTAATATAATAGAAATAGAATTGTCTTTTTTTGTATACTCTTTCTCATTTTGTTGCTCCCGTGCACTTTATGATTCTTTGAAGTCTCTGAAGTTTCTGATGGAGTTGATGAATTTCCTTATTTGTGTTAAGGAAATTTTGTCTATGCTAATCCTACAGAGCTTTATTTGATGCAATAGTTTTAGTGTTAAGACGATTCCATGGCCAGTCCTTCAACTCTTTTTTAACCCATCCATTTCTAACAATACCACTACAGTCTTTGTAGTCATCTTAGAAAGCCTTGTACTTAAAGAAGACATAACTACCAGTTTTGGGAATAAAACCAACCAACAAAGGAGATTGATCGGAGCTAATTACAGTGAGGGTAAATGTAATTAGGTGGAGAAACAACGTTCTACAATTCGAGTTAGTTAAGACCCTATCCAGTTTCTCCTTTGTGACTTCCACATTTCTTGGATTGCTAGTCCAAGTAAAACAATAACCTTTCAAGGAGGATGTCAAATAGGTTGCAGCTGTTAACATAGTTTCTAAAAAGTTACATTCTATTCTCAAGATGAAGTTGCTTACCTAATTTTTCAAACTAACTTATAATGTATACTAAATCTCCCAATATATAGACTTCCCCCATTAACACAATCACAATAGATCTAAGAGAGTTCCAAAAGGCCTTCCTTTTAGAATAGATATGAGATCATATACAAAAGAATAGTAACAAGTAAAAGCATAATACTTAATACTAATTTCAGTAAGAACATAGTTTAGACAACTATTCTTTACAAAAAAGAAATAGAGTCATCCCAAAATAAGCTTAAACCACCTGCACTGCCATCACTAGGGAAACACAAACTAGAAACATACCTTATTTTCTATTGAGAGTATGCACTAAGAGCCTATACGTTTATGATGTATTGCTTTATTTGAATTTGGTTAAATAGTTTACTAGTCTTTGCTAGTCCTTGGAATAACGGATCACTATGGAAACTATTTCTAAAATTTCTCTAATCAAGTATTAATATGGGAATATATAAATACATTAAGACTAGTGTGTAAGTTACCACACAAGATTTTTTAAAAAGTGAGATATATGGCTATTTGGACTCTTTTAATTATAGATCAATCATGACTTATAAATCTCATTTATTAGGAAGATAATTAAGACCTCGTTTACTGAAAAATGAAAAGGTGAGTAAAATATTATCTTATGCATGGTGATGTATATGGGTGCATAAGAACAATGACTGGATGAGTTTTCCAATACCCACTACACTTATTGAAAAGTTTAGTGAGCATGGATTTGTGTAACACAAGTCAGGAATTCTTTGAAAAGTTTAAAGAATTCATAGTGAAGTAGATAACTAAATTGGGCAGACAATTGAAGCTTTTGATAAGATCAAGATAATGAATATTTGAGTCATAAGTTTAATGACCATCTAAGAGAGTAAGAGATTACCTCTTAACTCACTCCTTATGGAATACTAAAATATCATATCCAAGATGAGAAGTTGGACTTAGTTAGACATAGTTCAATTCTTGATTGATCTATCCAACATCCATAACTCCTTCAACATCAAAATTTGTTAATAGAAATTTCCATACTTAACTATGTTCCATCTAAGTCTTTCTTAAATATACCATATATGATATGGACTAGGAAGAGACCTAGTCTGTCTTTTATAAGTGTCTTTTAGTAGGATACCTAAAAGAAACTAAGGGTTATCATTTTTAGAATTCATCTAAGAACAAAAAATATTTATTGCTTAGGTTCTAAGTTCTTGGATGAGAATGCATCTTTGAAAGAACCAGTAGGAGGATAGTAGAACTTAAAGAAATTCAAGTACCACAAGGCATTCAAAAGCTAACGATGGAATTGGTGGAGGAATCACAAACTGTTATGACCTTACTAAGTCCGGGAGCATAATACTTGCACAAATCAGATAGGATATGATATGAATCCAAAAGAACAAGTTATTAATGAGATTTTATTTCAAGTTTTAATGTTAGGGAAACTAAATAGTTAGTGAAATATAATTGAAAGCATTAGTGAAAAATTACTTCGATTAGGATTTCAATAGTTTCTTAAAGCTTATAAATAAGACCTCATTTAAAGCAAAGAAAACAACTTGAGTTTTGAGTAAGATCATCCCCCTTTCAAATTGAATTTCAAGGTGATCCCCCTTCTGTTCGCATCAGGATATATCGTCAAACCTGAAAGATATAAGTATCTTATGAATCACGAAGGAGACATGTTACTAAATAAGCATATTTCTTATGAAAAAGTCATTGCAAGTTTAGAATCTAAGACATGACATAAGGTCATAGGATTTGAAATGGACTCTATGTACATTAACAATGTATAGACCTTGGTTGATGCACTCAAAGGGGTAAAACATACAAAGTGTGAATGGATTTTCAAAAGAAAAACTAAACATGGATGAGTGAATTATTAATTGACTTAAATCCATTTAGATATTAGGGATGGCAATATGGGCAGGGCCCATAGTTTAGCCCGTTTGGCTCGTTAAAACAGGTCAGGCCAGACCAACCTTTGAAGCCCGTTTTTCTGAATAGGCCCAGCCCGGCCCGTTTTAGCCCGTCAAAAAATAGGCTCGGCCCGATGGGCCTTTATTACAAAATATATTAGTATATATATTATAATTTATAATGCTTATTTACTATGAACTTTTAATATTTAGGTTTTTATTATTGTAGACTTTATTTGATGTTATTTATTTTGGACTTTATATTATTAGTGTGTGTGTGTGTGTGTGTTTGATTTTTGTTTTAAATATTGGTTGATTATTTGATTTGG
The DNA here is from genome assembly GCA_037962975.1 of Clitoria ternatea. NCBI lineage: Eukaryota > Viridiplantae > Streptophyta > Magnoliopsida > Fabales > Fabaceae > Clitoria > Clitoria ternatea. The sequence goes on along the minus strand of CM075670.1, from coordinate 16,410,371 downwards.
AATTAATTTTGGTGACTATTTGTTGTTTCCATTTAATGCAAATAAAGTTAATTTAAACTTTTAATAAAATAAATTGGATTAATTATAAAAAAATTTGCTTTAAAAAGGTGTGAACCGGAGTCTATGATCCGGTGTGGGAACCAGCTACAAGAGTTGGTGATTTAAGTGTTTATACACCGGTACAGTAAGTATCCAGTATTATAATCTGACCTCTTAGTGGGAGAGACCGGTCTTGTTGTCCTGGAGGTCCTTCACACCAGACTTTCACATTGATGGGGGCGAAAGATGATGTCACCTGTGAAGATTCTCTGACGCTTAAGTTAGTGGAGTGAACGCGAGTCCAAAGAATATTTGAGTAATGCAATAGTATAGTAAGAGTAAGAACAACGTAACCTTGCTTGTGTATGAGAATATGTTATTTATAGTTGAACGTGGAAAATGAATCGTTGGGTGCAAGTGGGCCAGGAGGCTCTGATGTTGTGTGTATCGTATCAATCAGAGTAGTTCGATGCTCAGTGTACGATCGAGAGTAGTTTAACGATCAGTGTACGATTTTGACACAGGAATGGGGAAGATCCACCTTTTTCGTATATCGCTCCTGTAGCTGTACTTTGCACCTTTCGACGGGTGACATTGACATCTTCCGCTGTGCAGGGTATTAATCGTGATAAGTAGTGAAACCAGTTATCCTGTCGTAACAATAGGCAGACGATTATATGTAATGGACGAATGAGAACGGATAAAGTATCTGGTGTCTTAGGCGATACCTCGGATAACTGGTGAAGGAAGAGCTCCTAGCACGATATTTTTACAGTCCGGATGTTGACCTGTGATACCGGTTGACCTTCCAGAACAGTCAAGATGACTTCTTAGTCTGGAGGCCGGTATCCAGACCGGATCAAGGTGAAATCTATCTTTTATATCTAAAGTTTTTTAAAAAAAGACTTAAAAATAGTTCAAATAATATTAAAAAAATAACATATATAATTTTTTAATAAAACGGGCCAGCTTGTTTTGGCCCGCAGGTCACACGGAATACGGGTCGGACCAATGTTTTTAGCCCATTTTCATATTCTAGCCCGGCCCGGCCTGTATTTTGACTGGCTTACACGGGCCTTGACCTGTTTTACCACCCCTAATTGCAGTATACCACCATTATGAGATATGGTAATAGATGTTAAGATGAAACCCCTCTTACGGATATGTATATGACACAACCCAAAGGTCTTTTATGCCTGAAGCATCTAGGAAGGTGTATGAAGTGTAAATGTTTCATTTATGGATTAAAGTAAGCTTCTAGAAGCTAAAATCTTCGTTAAAGAATGAAGATAAATCTTGTCCTACAAAAATGTTAGTAACTACATAGTTATAGTTCTAGAATTGTATATGGAAGATATACTTCTTACTAGAAATAACATTATCATCCTATAGTGAAGAATATCCTTAAGTACCTAAAAGAACCAATGACTCAATCTTAAGGATTGGAAAGGAATATGAGCTCGTTGTAAAGGTTACACAAATGCTAGCTTCCAGGTTGATAAGAATGGCTATATACATGTTTATCAAAAGGGTTGCATTGTATGCTTGAAAGGTTCAATGCAAGACATAGTCATTGATTCATTATAAAAATCTAAGTATCTTACTATATTAAATTACAATTATGGGAATTTACATTTGATGAGTCAGGATTACTCCATACATATGTATCTTTATTGCGATGACAGTGGAACCGTAGAACAACCAAAGGAATTGAGTCGATCCAAGCATATACTTAGACAATTCCATCTTGGGGAGATGTAAGAATATGAAATGTTCACACCAACAAATATGTTGGGAACCCATTAGTGAAACCTTTTGCACAATAAAAGTATGAGGGTACCAAAGTCACTAAGCATAAGTTTAATCGACTCTAAGTGTAAGTGGGAGATTGTTAGGAGTATGCATTAAAAACCTATGCATTTAAGACTACCACTTTATTTAAATAAAACATTTTGGTTAAATAGATTAACATCCTTTGTTAATCCTTGGAATAGTAGTTCAATATAAGAAATATTCTTAAAATGTCTTTAGTCAAGTATTAATATAGGGACATATAACTATATTAAGATTGATGTGTGAGTTTACTGATGATCTGATCTCACAGATCATAGATATGGATGATATCAAGTCTTTACTCTGGTACACATTAAGAGTAATGGTGTATTAGATAGACTCACCATAATAGTGTTTCATGAGTCGTTACATAAGCATCATTAACAGTTCTCAATATGATAATGGTATATGTAGTTCGTCGACTTGAAGACACTATGATTTCTACATGAGAAGATTGTTGTTTCAATGAAATCAAATGTCATATGTAACAAGATGATTATAAAGGTTGTAATTAGGAAGTGAACAAATCGTGCAAAATGTGAGTCCTGCAGATTAAATTTGTCTTTCTCTTATGTAACATGAGTGAAATTGATATTTATGAGTCACTTGATGAAGTGAGACTAAGAAAATGCATGACTATGATAGGGAGAATAAATATTGGATATAAATTCAAGTAAAGTTTACTTCAGTATCAAATAAAATGAATTGTGTCATACAAGGATGACAACAACCATGCCTTGGGCCTAATAAGATATCGTGACAAAAGGAACAAACATATAAAATGATTATCATTTATTGGTTATATCAATTTAGTATTTATATTTGGATAATGATGTATTGCTAGATGTTACTCATTATATTAATATAAACCAAATATATTCCCTATAAAGTCACCCATATAGAGTAGCTCACCAGATGATGATTTTTATTTTAGTTAGACTAAAATTAAAACTATTGGGCCTAACTCATTTAAAATGATTAAAGATCTCAATCACTAAAGAATGTTCATTAGGTTAAACCTAAGCTTTTAAATAAAACATGATATACTCATATGCCGCACTCTTTTAATACACAAAATTCTGTAAATTGTTGTAGAAACCACACTCTGACGAACTAGCATTTGTACATATGGAATTTAGTGGGACTACTCGCACGGAATTCTATAGAGATAAGTCTACTTTAACTCATTATCAAAGGTTTTGAGTTATAAGAGATGTGTTTTAAAAGATTTTTAAACCTATATCTTAATTTGATTGCTTTAAAATAGATTTTTGCAAAGACCTTTAAGAGTCCTTGTATTTTCACTGACTAACCAATAGGGATTCCCATACATTTTATTCCTTAGAAAATCTATTCTACACTTTGAAGCTCAAGTTTCCATAAGGAACATGACAACAACCTTAAATCTCCTTTTGAGCTCTTTCAACTCCAATTATGTTGCGGGTGCCACGACATTATAACAATTGCACCTTAGAACAATCATGGTGTTGTTGGGAGCATGCCTTGGCCCATCTCCTCGGCCATTTTAGATTTCTTTAGTCGATGTTGTAATCAATCAAATAAGAAAATAAATATATAATTATAGTATGCTGGGATTAACCTAGGTTGTTCCCTCGAAAACCTTGGTTTCTAGACTAAAAACAAAACAAAATTTAAGGAATTTTTAAGATTGAGAAAAAATATAAACAAAATTAAGATAATAGATTCAATTAATTAAAAAGCGATCAACCCATGATTTCTACTACGCAAAATAGTTTTGGAAAACATAATCAATCCCAATCCAATTTATGAATTTGAATTAAAGAACAAACATTTTCAATTCAAATTCCTTGAATGACTGTTGAATAGGTGTTTTTCATCCATTTGATAAGTTTTTTCTCAATCTCATCTGAAAATTTTGAAATATACACGAATGCACTTTTGAGATTGCACGAGTAACGAATTCGACAAGTACAAATTATCTGGAATCATATCGAAATGATCCGAATATGAATTATGAATGGTTGTGATGAGATTGAGAAGGTAAATAATTAAAGATTGAATTGGATTATGACGAATAAGACGTTTACCCCATTACTCTATAGGCTCAAAACTGCAGATCAATCTAAGAGTTTACTCCTCCATCATGTTTGAAAACACAAACATAATTTTGAATTCAATCGCAATGGAAAACATAAATAAAAGACAAAATGCAAGAGAGAAAAGAGAAAGATAAAATCTAAAATTAAAATTGTAAATTAACATGTAAAGTAGAGTGTTTGAAATTCCTCTAATGTCAAGTATTTATATAGAGATAAGGAAGCTAAATTTAATTCTTAACATAAATTAATAAGTTCTGAAGGTTTAATGGGCTACAAAACATAATTAAGCCTAATCCTAAATGAAAAATAACAACATTAGGTAGCCAACTTCAAATTCTAGTAACTTTCAGTTAAAACTCAAATTTCATTAAAGAGGTGTCCACTTAAACCTCTTTGAGTCAAATTTCCAACACCACAAGAATCATTGAACAACTTCATCTACATAAAAAGTTATGACCAAATTAGTGAACAAAGATCAAAAGCTCTAAAATGCAATAATTAACTAGAATTACTAATTAAGGCTTAAATAGGCTTGAACTAATAAAACTAGCCTAAATGAGTAAAGTAATCTTAGAATAAGTATCAAAAGGTCATGCTAAGGATACTAAAGTGTAACATAATATGATCCATCATTCTTCTTTGTCCACATGTCCACTAATAACAACCTCTTCCTACTTATGGCGGTATCCATACTAGGTTCCTCTTATCTTTTTCTTTTCAAACTCGGGAAGGAGTTAATGCCTCTGGCAAGAAGTCCCTCCACTAAAGTATCGATCTTCACTTGTCTCTGGGTGCTTCCTTATCTTCTTCAAGCATTTGGACAAATTAATCTATCTCTTCCTTGTTGTTTTAGGGTGATGAAGCATTGGAGTTGACTATCATCATTTTGTCTTGTAGTGGTTCAGAGCACATCAGTTGTGCCAGGATAGGGTTGTCATCATTAGTGTTGTTCACCAGTCCCTTTCCCTCTTTCTTTACCTGCTTGTATTGTCGTAACCCTTCCTCGGTCTCCATTTGGTGATAATTGTCAGTAGTCTATTCTTCTTTTTCCCGTCCATATTGGAACTAGGTTTTTGGTGGTCGTGGTGAAGAGAACTTATATCTTATTTTAGAGGAGAGAGAAATACAATCTCTTTCTTGTAACTAACTTGGATTCCTTTTCAACATCTTCTCTCTCCAAGTTAGGTGTCTAAATTACCATTATGTCTCTATCTTCTTCCTCTTGGTCTTCCTTACCTATTCCAACAATTTCCATGTGTGATTTCTTTTCTTGGTTTCCTTCCTCTTCATATTTACCCTTTCCCTTCCAGCTCTGACTTGTAGTTCCCCCAAAGATTTTAAGGTTAGGATTACTAAGGTGTGGTCCATACCTATCCAGGTTGGGGAAGAAAGTAGATTTCAACCTTTATTTGTTGCATCTTTTAAAATCCTGGCCTATCATTCCACATTTGTAACACAAACTCTGAAACTTCACATAAACAAGGGTGTGTAGGTGCCCTTTATAGGTAGGAAAAACCTAGTGTGAATAGCTTTGGTAACATTTGAGTCTATGCAAACTCTAAAGAAAGTTCAGAGTAGAGAGTCACACTAGAGGATTTTTTACTTTAATTGTGACGTCCCGTATAAATTTTTCGAATAAATTTTTCGCGTTTTAAAAATCATTTTTTTTAAATTTGTAATAAGTCATGTAAAAGTTGATAAACGCGGATTATTATCATACATACTAGTCGTGAATAACTAAAGTCATGAAATATTTATATAGCGGAAACGATTTAGAAAAATATAGTACAAGAAACATTATATTATTATTACAACCCATCAAATTAAAATAAAGTCAAATTCCAAGCAATAATTCACGTAAACTCCATTCATGGCATCACTCTTCATTCTGTGTAGCATTCGCTGTAAAAATTAATGTAAGAGTGAGACAGAATATAGAATAATTATAAAATAAATAAAATTGCACAAACACAACCAACAAGGCATAATGATATGATGAATATGCCAAACAAGTTCATTTATAAATCTTTAATTAGTCACATGATGTCATGCTGGATCCATTTAGTTTGGTGGAAATACTGCAGTAAAAAGTCTCATAGAGACTCCAGTAGGAATTAGCATAACCATGAATCCCTACACTTTCATGGCTCCTACAGAAATAAGTATACCAGTAGGAATTTACACAACCATGGATCCCTACACTTCCATGGTTCTTGTGAAAATAGGGCTTAAACTCATCATAGAGTAACCCCCCACCAGGGTAGGCAATCATGGAACCCCTAAATTCCATGGTGCGTCCAAATGCTTATGATGCATGAATGCTTTTAATTCTCTTTATCATTTAACATACCATGATATATCAATTTCCAAAACCACTTGGAAAACCACAAGTCCTCAAAGGACACATCATATATAATAATTTTCAGAATCATGGATTTACTGTTTCAACCACATATATCAATAACCGTAAGACATTCATGTATATATCACTACTAAAAAAACCCTAAACAGCAACCTCTAGTTAGCGACCACCAACTACCGTCGCTAAGTAGCGACTGCTTTAGCGACCGTTTTAAATAAACAGCGACCAAAAAGGTTTTAGCGACGCATTTAGCGACCAAAAGCGGACTCGGTCGCTAAAAAATACAAACACCGTCGCTACTACGGTCGCTATATTCTCAGATCCTCCTTTTTGTTTTCCCTCCATGTTATTTTGTTGGCGCCAAACATTAGCGACGGCTAAACGGCGTCGCTATGTTTTGTACTAGTGACGGTTCCACCAGTCGTCGCTATTATTTTGACCGTTGTAGCGACGGTGGGAAGAACCCGTCGCTAATATTCAGGAGACTAGTGACGGAGTTGTCCTACCGTTGCTAATATTCAGGAGAGTAGTGACGGATTTTGTGTTCGGTCGCTATGATTTTCGTCTTCCCTCCAGTTTTAAAAAGGGAAGGTAGTGACGGTAGGCATGTGCCGTCGCTAATGGTCCCTCCAATACAGCGACGGCGTATATCCGTCGCTAAGGTTTGTAACAGCGACGGGGGTAGGTTGCCGTCGCTAATGTTTTTTCTTTTCATCATGAAAGGTAGTGACGGTACGCACACACCGTCGCTATGTTTCTGGAGGTTAGTGACGGAGTAGTGTATCCGTCGCTAACATTGTTTTCTTTAAGTTAGTGACGGTGGGGCGGAACCATCACTAATATTCAGGAGGTTAGTGACGGAAATATCATACCGTCGCTAAGTTTCAGGAATTTAGGGACAGATTTTTTGTGCCGTCGCTAAGTGTTAAGTTTATTTCGAACAGCCCCTTCTCCCCAATCATTTGCCCTAAAACAAAGTTCCCTCCCTCCCTCCCCCATCTCTCTCCCTCCCTCTGACTTTTTTCATCTCCGACAATCTCCTCCCTCTGTATCCCTCCCCCTCTCTGTCTGCTCTATATCCCTCCCCCTCTCCGACTCCCTCCATCTCCGCCCGTCTCCGTAAGTTCCCCTCTCCCGACAAGGTTTTCGCTCTTCTCCGGTGAGCCTCTATTTGGACGACAAGGTTTTCGTTTCTCCCGACTTCCCTTTCTCAGTTCTCGGTCTTCTGTCTCGTCTCTGTGGAGGACGTCGTCTACTAGGCACGGTGTGTGGCTTTCATTGGTCTTCTCCGTCGGCTCCGTCGTGCGCCACCGCAGGTAATGGACATTATAGTTGCGTTTGTTTTTCTTGGTCTGTCTGTGTTGGCTTGCCTGTTGTCACTGTGTTGAATGTGACTGTGTTGTCACTGTGTTGAATGTGACTGTGTTGTCAATGTGTTTTTTTTTCATCTCGCGACTAGTTCTGACTCCCAAGCCATAAGTAGGTTCGGTCTTCTCATTCGCTCTCAACTCTCATTTTCTTTTCATCCCCACTTTCCTGCTTTATGCTTAGATTTCTCCATGCTTTATGCTTAAAAGGGTATTTAGCATGAAAGGCATCTAAATTACATAAAACTAGGCTATATAGCATTAGGTGGAATCTAAATTACATAAAACTAGGCTATATGGCATTAGCATGAGGGGTGTCTAAATTACATCAATCCATCTAGTGCTTCCCCCTAAAAGTTTAAGCTGTTAGGATTAGGGGAGTTAGTCATTACCAATTTCTATCTATTATACCTCTAGATTTCAATGCTATAACCAGGGGATCAACCTTGTAATGTAACTTTCCACTACAAAACTTTTAGGTGAGATTTAAACCTGCTCTGAACTTATAGAAAAGATTGTCTGACAGAAGCAATTTAAGGGGAATGCATAAGAGATCTTTTTGAAAGCCATTAACTTTTCAATTTTATTGATGAACTTCAGGATTTTTATGATGGGCTTAGTGTTTTTTTTTTAAATTTATAAAAGAAAAACTTAATAGATTCTCATTGTTTAGAGTAAAATTTTCACTTTTGTAGTACTGCAGCTTCCCTCCTTAGTTTGTGTTATGACCTAACTATCCTAAAAGCTTAAACTGTTAGGTGAAGACACATAATGGTTTTTATATTACATCTCTAACATGCTCCCTCATCCAAGAGCTCTTTGAGCTTGAATTAAAGCATAGATAGTACACCAACATACTTACCTTGTGCTTAAATTTAACTTTTTCTTAGAATAAGGATCACGATGATTGACCTCTAGATCATTTGGTTCTAAAGCCTTTGATACTGGATACCATGTCATGAACAATTGCTCTAAATGGTTAAATTTTTAAACTGTGTAGCGAGTACATATGAACAGTTTTTTATAGCTCTAGCACTTTGCAATACACTATTTACTTTTTATTTTAAAGCCAACATTTCATACTTTTTTTGGGAAATTGTCACATTGATGACCTTGTTGGCTTGTTTCCTACTTAATGTATATATTGTTTATAAAATATAATAGTATAATTTGGTGATATGTTTCTTGTAGTTGTTTAGCCTCACGTGCCTTCATCTTAACTTCTTCTTGCCTGTTTAGATTATTAAACATTTGATTTTTTATTTTAGCTTTTGTTAAATGGTTAAGCCTTGAGTTACGGCCTCAGCTCAATGGTTTGAGCTTATGCAGTGTCTTTATTTAGGCAAACTTTTGCCTATAAGATGGTTTAGACTTTGTTGTAGTTTTTGTTTTGAGTGGTTAAATATTATATTCAGCTACTGTTATTAATGCTTAAGCCTTGTTTACATTCATGGTCTGTGTACCTTCTATTTTGCCAAGGTATTTCTGGCATTTCATATTGTATTTTGCTTGATTTCATTTGAGTTGGTATTAATTGTTCATCTTAAGCTTGAAGTGTTGGGCACCTTCAACTTTGGGGAAGGTTAGGTATGTAACTAGTTAGGAGGGTTGTTATTAGTTTGTAATAGTTAGATGAATATATAGGTTATATAAAGCCACACTTATATTATGTAAAATCAAGTCCTACCATTTTAATTGAATCTAATTTCACATATTTCTAAATTCTCTCCTCTCTTGAAATTAATTTGTCGTGTTTTCTAATAGTGAAAATTAACTTTGTTATAATATAAATATTTCCTACTCAAATAGAATTAGCTTTGACAGAGTGTACATGTGATTAAAAAACTTATATGTTGTATGACTTGTGTTAAATTTCTACAAAAGGTACAATAGCCAAAAAGAAAATTCTGCAGAGGTGTAAAGCGATCATGGCCTGCTCAATATGTGTAAACTTAGAACAAATTCAAAGATAGTTCAATGTATAAAGAGCCTCATTTTTTTAAGATAAAAATCCTTCTTCTAAGGTGATTAGTTCAAAATGTAGATATAATATATTAACTCGGTTAAAAGGGAATAGAGTTAATATACCATGGAGAGAACAATTTCAGTTGTAGACTTAAATTTAAAACTCCAATTTAACCGAGCTTATATATCATTTCTCAACTAATGTGTTTTACGCTTTAATGAAAAAAATCTTGTCGATCTTTATTCTTTGATTTATACGGAAAAAGCTGAGCCTATAAGTAAAAAAATGGCGCACACCTAAAGCTTTAACACAACCTAATATCTTCAATTATACTTGTTCACAAAATGTCATATGATATGATAGTTAAATGGAAAACACAACCTATACATCGAATCATGATGCACTGAGAAATGAAGTACATTTTTCAACAATAAATAAAAATAAAAAACTGGTACAATACAAAAAGCAAATGAGAGAATCTCCTGTGATTTTGTCTCATGGTAGAAGGTTTTCTCGAGAGGTCTATCCATTCCTATCTATGGCGTTGAGTGGATGAAAACAAAGAAAGAAGAAAGGTAACATTCAAAAAGAGTACAAGAAAGTTTTGGGGCATGAATGATATGAAAATTTAGTACATCATTACATTAGTTTTTGGGTCTTAACATCAAAGAAGACTCAGTGTTAAAGTCCCAAACAGAACTTTGAAATGTATAAAACTATTATGCCTCTAGGATGATCATCATATCCCCGTCTGATTAAATAGACCAAAGGAACAATTTTCATTACTTTGGCAAGTACATATGATCTGTCCCACCAGACCAGTTCAGGACTGCTACTTCGGATTTTCGCATTGATGAGTTCATTTTAATTAGTTGAACACCTTAGCGTTAAATCCTAATTAATGTAGTTATTCTAGCTACATGTTCATATGTTTCTCTAGCTGCGGTACCAGTTTGTTGTTCTTCACTTGCATGATGAAATTCAACAATTGTCTTGAGCTTATCCAGTTCTGGAGTTAAGTTGGCTAAATAACAACTGTTGTCCAATAATCTGATTACATTATTTAGACAAAGAACATGATAGGAAGAAAATATTTGGCATGAAAAGGAATAACTTACATTATTTTGCTAAACATTTATTTCAATGATTGAGTCAATTATATTAGAATTTATTTCGATGTTTAGGCGTGATTATGAAAAAACAATTATCTGCATAACCCAATCTAGAATTCACTCTAGAATTCCCATAGATTATATTGAATCTTTTACTCTAATCTAGCTGTAAATTTTTAGACTCATGTAGACCTCTTAGTTATCGTTGTTGCAGTTTTGGTAACCGTCTAGTTTTCTTTCATCGTTTTACGCTTGTTTTAGATTTTAGTTTTTGATTATAGATTTTAGTTTCTTATTAGGGAATAATTTCTCTCTACTATGTTTCATCCTCGTCTAAGATGATCATTCTAGAGTTACTTCATCAAAGCCAGAAGTGCTTCATTTGCTTTTCATAAAAATTAGTTATCATTATTTCTTATTTCAAAGGTCAGAAAAAAGAAAACATAGATAATTAAAGAGTTCATCAAAAGAAAATTCCCAAGACACCCTGATCTTCACAAGTAAAGTAATACCAAATGTGAAGTATTATAGCAAAGAGAATCATTGAAAATGAATCATTCAGGCAATAGGCATTATTTTTTTTATTTTTCCTTAAAAGTAGAGGAAATAGAAAACACTAGATTATATTTTTACCTCATGGAGAGAAGCCATTGCCTTAGACACATCATCATCTGTAGGGATAAGGCTAATTTTTTTGGTTTTCTTATCTGTAATCTCAAATTGCATCGATTTGAGTTAGCTTTGTATATCCTTTAATAGCCTCAACTGCTCTTTATCATTCCCTTCACGGGTAGTTTCTTGCCTTTCTCTAATTCTCTCCCTCTCAAGCCTTTCAATTTTCTGATTCAGCTTCTGAAACTCGTTGCCCTTCTGAATTAACTGCCTCTTAAGCTGAGCAAAGTGGCAGCAACATGCAAAGGAGTGACCTGTGCACAGGCCCTTCTCCTTGCCAACCCTAGAGAATGCTTCAACACTGAAGCAGCCTCACCTGTGAAGGTTTGCTGTAATGCCTAAACTTTTGAGCACATCACTTACCTAAAACCAACCCCCTCACCACCCCCTTTTGTTAAGAAAACTTTTTTCTTCAGAAAATCACACTTTTCTTCTTTTGATTATTGCTCTTCTCTATCTTCAAGCACCACCCCACCCTTTCTTTTTATGTGTTTGGATAAAAATAAAAAACTGGTTTTCTCTCTCTCTCTCTCTCTCTTTTGAATAGAGGACTGTGGAACTTAAGTGAAATTGTTTCAAGGAAGGAGAGGAAGTGTGACACTTTTAAAACTATTTGGTGCTGTAAGTTATTCCAGGAACAGGACATGCCAACCCATCAAGCGTCTTAGGAGTGGAAATGTCCAAATCCCAAAACCCTCCTCCATCCCAAAACCCACGGGCCATGATCATCCTCCTCCTCAAAAATTAACTCTTTTAAAATACAAAAGCTTGTATGAATTGCCTCTAACTCCTTGTTTCCTCAATTGTTTCTCTACACTCTTTGGTCTCCACCAGAATTTAGTGACTAGTTTAATAGCAATGCAACGTGACGTGTGTAGGTAATATGTTAGTCATACCCGCTGGTAGAAGCGTTTATTTATTTTTTAACATTTTTAGTATGTTATATATTGTTTGGATGCATGCCTAATATTAATTTGATACAATTTTTAGCATGAGGTAAACTCGTAAACTCTTACGAGTTTACGAGTCGAGTTAGCGAGTCGAGTCTACCTAGCCAAAACGAGTCTTGGTAGACTCTCGAGTCTGACAACCTTGCTAAAGTTCATTGAAAATGTATGATTAGCAAAGGCCAATAAAACTTTTTCTTTTGATGACTCAATTTCCATTCTAACTAGAGTTTGTCATGCAGACCAAGACACCTTACGTGTGGTTCGTGTTCGACCCTCATCAGCTTTGTCTTCATCGCTATCTCTCATTCCCAGGTAATCCCCTAACGCTAACTTATCCGGCTATGTCTGTTGTATGTGTTGAAGTGTATGTATGTTGATTGTTGTTTGTTAGTGGAGAGCTGAGCTCATTAGGCAGTGATTTTGTGTGCTGATAACATGATTTTTTATGCATGTGTAATGTTGTTTGTTAGTGGAGAGCAGAGCTCATTAGGCATTGGTTTTGTGTGCTGATAACATGATTTACGATGCATGTGTAATGTTGTTTGTTAGTGGAGAGCAGAGCTCATTAGCGGTTGATTTTATATATTGATAACATGATTTTATGTTTATAACTGTGAATATCATATACAATGCGTATGATATGTTTATTTATCTATACTGGGTAGTTTTCTATATGTAACAGGCCATTTGTAAATTTGGGAAATGTCTAGTTTACAGGGGAGACTCTGCCAAAATTTCGGCAGGCTCCCTTTCTTAGGGAACTTAAAAAATGAAACACAACGTTAATAATGTAGGGTTTAGTCGTGTGTGTACCCATTAGATTCCCGTTCAAGTTTCAAAACAACCGGTCGATGTACCGTGTTGTGTTGGAGCTTGAATTGTCCCGGTTGGACAGTTTGGTATGAATTTGTAACCTGTAGGGCGTAACCCATCAATGTTGTATGTCGTCTATCTTGAGAAGTTGAATGAATGTTCATTTGAAATTTCGGTTATGGTGTTTCGTATTGTCCCCAGGGTGCATGTCTGCGTGTGGTGTTTCATACCGTACGTATCTCTGTGTACTCGGGGACCAATGCGAAATGCTGCCGAAATTTCAAATGAACATTCATTCAACTCATGATAGACGACATACAATTATGGGATGGGTTACGGATGGTTGCATATTCATCCTGAATGGGATAGGGCCCCACCAATTTGCAACATCAAAGAGATAGAGTGATTCACAACCGATAGTTAAATAACAATTTAAACGTGTAACGTAATAGAAATCGTGCTTGTTAGATATTATAAATGGAGGTACCGGCAAATCGGCGATGGATGTACAACCGACTAGATCGCAATCGGCGAGTGACTGAGGAGTTTATGACGGGGCTGTTGGAGTTCATTCCGTTCGCTACGGCAAACACGCCTGGATTTGGTGTGACTGAGAAGATCCGTTGTCCGTGCTCAAGGTGTAAATGCATGAGTTTTGAATACGCGGATGATGTCATGTGCCACCTAACTGAGAAAGGGTTCATGGAAACATACCACTGCTGGTACAACCATGGTGAGCAGTTACCGCGTAGACCATCAGACGTAACCGTGCAACAGTCTTACTACGAGGTTGGAGGAAACAGGGATACGTACAACAACATAGAACAAATGGTGATGGATCATGTTGGACCCTCCACCGGACGTGTGCTGGAACATAATGACCAAGCAGGTCATGGGGACTCTGACAATGTAGAGGAGGATCCTAATCCGGAGGTGAAGAGATTTTATGATTTGTTGGCGGCGGCTCAGACTCCATTGTGGGACGGGTGCAACAGTCACACTGAGTTATCCGCCTCCCTAGCTGCTTTAAGCCTAAAGGCAGATTATAATCTTTCTGGAGGTTGTTTTGATAGGATGGTCAGTCTGATGGGTTCCACCATGCCTAGTAATCACAGAATGCCAGCAAACCTGTACCGTGCTAAGAAACAAGTGGCAAACTTGGGGTTGGGTTGTGTGAAGATAGAGTGTTGTGTTGGTGGATGTATGCTGTTCAGAAATGAGTTTGCAGACGAAAGTGTCACAAAATGTTTGCATTGTAATGAGGAACGCTACAAGATCGTTAAAAGGAGAGGGAAGGTAACCCGGACGGCCAGGAAGAAAATGTGGTACTTCCCTATAACACCGCGTCTTCAACGCCTGTATGCCTCATTGTCCACGGCAAAACACATGCGTTGGCATGCTCTGAACCGAACACAAGAGGGGTTTCTTTGCCATCCTTCCGACGGGAAAGCATGGAAGTGTTTGGATGAGCTATATCCGGACTTTTCTGGCGAGCCACGCAATGTAAGACTTGGCTTATGTACTGATGGGTTTAACCCGTTCGGTCAATACGGAAGAGCTTACTCTTGTTGGCCAGTCATCCTGACCCCATACAATCTGCCTCCTGATATGTGTATGAAGAGGGAGGTCATGTTTCTATCTGTACTGGTTCCAGGACCCAAAAATCCAAAGGCGAACATAGACGTGTTTTTGCAACCGTTGGTTGAAGAGTTATCACAGTTATGGGATGTCGGGGTAATGACATACGATGCGTCTTTGAAGAACAACTTTATGATGCGTGCTGTTTTGATGTGGACTATTAACGACTTCCCGGCCTATGGTATGCTTTCTGGATGGTCCACGTCTGGGAAGCTTGCTTGCCCTGTATGCATGGAACATACCGGGGGGGAATCACTCCCTGTTAGTGGCAAGACAAGTTTCTTTGACTGTCATAGAAAGTTTCTACCGTTGGATCACCCGTTTAGGAGGAACAAAACCGCTTTTAAGAAAAACAAGGTTGTCAATGAACCTCCACCCCGTAGGTTATCTGGTGCACGGGTTTGGCAGAGGGTCGAAGAGTATCCTTACATCTGGGACAAGAGTGTTAAGGAGTTTGCGGGTTACGGTAAGGAACACCACTGGGTGAAGCAGAGTGTGTTGTGGGATTTGCCATATTGGAAAGACTTGTTGTTAAGACACAACATTGATGTGATGCACACTGAACGTAATGTTTTCATGAATATTTTTGACACTGTTATGGACATCAAAGGGAGAACAAAGGACAACGAGAAGAGTCGTCTAGACCTTCCGATTTGGTGTTCCAGAAAGGAGTTGGAGTTGAGGGATGCGGGACGTGGAAGAATGTTTAAACCCCATGCAAAATATGCTTTAACTAGACCACAACAGATTGCTGTATGTATTTGGATGAATGGGTTGACCCTGCCGGACGGATTCGCTTCTAACTTGAGTAGATGTGTCGACGTGAAGGAGGGCAGGGTGTTTGGCATGAAAAGTCATGATTGCCATGTGTTTATGCAACAACTACTCCCGTACGCGTTTCATGCCTTACCGAAGCCTATTTGGAAACCGTTAGTGGAGTTGAGTCACTTCTTTAAGGAGTTGACGGCTACTTCGTTGAGTGTGGAGAAACTTGTGAAGATGGAAGAAACTATCCCGGTATTGATTTGTAAGTTGGAGCAGATTTTCCCACCAAGTTTTTTTGACTCCATGGAGCATTTGCCTATCCATCTACCGTACGAGGCCTTGGTTGGTGGCCCAGTGCAGTATCGTTGGATGTATCCATTCGAAAGGTGAATGCTTGGTGAACTCTTTAATTTACTCGCTAATGTCATGCTTATAATAGTATTTTCTAACTTAACACCACCTTGTTAATGATGTTGAAGATTCTTACGCTCTTTAAAAGATAAAGTGTCGAACAAAGCCTGCGTTGAAGCTTCAATTTGTGAGGCATACTTAGTCGAAGAAATGACAACCTTTGCTTCTTTCTATTTTCCAACGGAGATAGAAACTAGAATGAGTAGAATTCCCCGCAATCTTGGTGTAGCCAGCCGCACAAGGTTTGATGAACAAACGTCGATTTTCAACTATCCTGGTCACCCCGGGGGCAGACTCACAAAATGTTACATTGATGAGAAAGATCGAAAGGCGGCTCACTTGTACATTCTTCTCAATTGCCCAGAAGTGGAACCCTTTATTGAGTAAGTCATAGAAGCTATATTATACATTCTTAACGTAGCTTTTATATTAAACTTATTTGTTTCTTTCAATAGCTTATACACAGATATGCTAAAACTTGAGCAAAATGATTTAACTGATGACCAAATTCATAGTGAGGTGTCATCCAAGTTCGTTGGTTGGTTCGCGCAACATGTAAGACCCGTATACCAAGTGTTTTTAAGCCTATTTGCTTCTAACTCCCGTCAATATGGTAACAATGACCTACTTCTTATGTTGTACATAGATACAAGACCCTAACAACCATATTGAAGATTCTTTACTCCAAGCCCTTTCTTGGGGGCCGGTGAAGACTGTTAAAAAATGGCCTATTTACTACGTAAATGGCTACAAGTTTAATATTCTTCAATGGAGTGAAGGGATGCGCACCCATAACTACAGGGTTTGTGTTAAAGGCACCGCCGGTCAGTTGGAAGAAGACTTTTATGGAGTGCTGACGGAGATTGTTGAAGTTTCATTCTCTGGACGACTAAGAAGAGATATTGTTCTATTCAAATGTGATTGGTTCGACAACACAATCGGTGTTGGAACAAAGGTTGACAACAACTACGGCTTAGTTGAGGTCAAGAAGAATGGTAGATATAAAGGGTTTGATCCCTTCATTTTTGCCCAACAAGCTGAGCAGGTTTATTACACCGACTTCCCGGGAGGACATCGGGACTGGTATGCAGTAATCAAGGCCAAGGCCCGAAGTCAGATCACTGACAATGTCTCCGAGGAGGTCGATGACGCTTATCAGCTTGCACCACACGAGCTCAACGATGCCAATTTGTTGTTCAACATTGATCCAGTCATAATGGATGAGACACTCGCCACTACGGGGGGTGAACACATTGACAAAGACCTTGTCTCTCGATCAAAACGGTCTAGGGCTGATTTGGGTACTGATGAACTTGTTCAAACAGATAACCACAGTGACACTGAAACTGAGGGGGAATTTGAAACTGAAACAGACACAGAGTATGTAGTTGTTAAACATATATACATAGGTTTATATATATCCTGAGACTAACCTTTCTTTTCATGATTTTAT
The DNA here is from genome assembly GCA_037962975.1 of Clitoria ternatea. Taxonomy (NCBI): domain Eukaryota; kingdom Viridiplantae; phylum Streptophyta; class Magnoliopsida; order Fabales; family Fabaceae; genus Clitoria; species Clitoria ternatea. The sequence goes on along the minus strand of CM075670.1, from coordinate 16,392,909 downwards.
CCACAGATGACGGGACGTCGACTGCCCTTCAGTAGGGGTGGTGGGTCCAGGACCCCGGCTTCCCATCTGGGGATGCAAACCCCAGGGCAGCAGACCACTCCATCACCACCACAGCGGACCACTCCATCCCCATTACAGCAGACCACTCCATCACCACCACCACAGCAGACCACTCCATCACCACTCCAGCAGACCACTCCATCACCACCACCACAGCAGACAACCCCATCACCCCCACAGCTGACCACCCCAGAGCAGACTCCTGGAGTTGGTGGCTTGGAGGACGATGGCCATCAGGCGACCCCACCTCCGGCATCCCCTCTGCCCATGTTGGTACCCGTGCCGGCCGGAGACGAGTAAGTGACTAAATTTCATATACTTTTATGTTATTTGTATGATACTTTATATTAGGGTTTAGTTGAAAGACTTGTTGGTTTATTGTTGCTTACTTTAATTAGTACTTGTATAGATTGAATTGTACTGGGCACTCTTCTGTTTGTAACAGGGTAACTATTTAAACTTGGAAATGTTACATTTACAGGGGAGACTCTGCCGAAATTTTGGGTGTCTCCCTAGATTGTGTGTTGTTTTACTCCTAACATAATTGTTGTCATTACAGCTTTGTTGATAGTAGTCGCACTACCAAAGCGATTACTAAGGTTTTGAAGGCCCAGTGGGATGGTCCATATATATCTTGGACAGATGCTGGGAAGGTTGTGCAAGATAGGTGGTTTGACACCTTCTCGGTAAGTTCCTAGCTCATTTATTGTGACTTGATTTGTAAAACTTCAGTTGTAACACCCTGGAGCCAACTTGCAAATCCCAAGATAATTACCGTCACCATATAAAATTTCTTAGATAACTTATTTTTCCATATGGTAATTATCAAGAGATTCACAACCTGATTCCAAGGGTTACTGATATAATATCAGAGTACGCAACCTTTTACATAATTAACTCGTTTATTATTATACATAACATAAGAGTTTCATACATATTATATTTTACAACAGGCACCTAGATCATATAAAATATAAAGACGTACAGTACCAACAACATAGTATACATATAATATAGCCACAGTAGACATGCAAGCAAGCATCATCATCAAAAGCCTTCATAGTTCATCCAAACTAGGCAGCTTCCACTTTGTCACATATCTTCCTGGTTAATCACTAAAAGGGGTTGCCACAAGTAATAGAAAGAGTGAGATAAGATACCAAATAAATAGAAATCAAATTAGAACAACCACAACCACAAGTAGGATGCTATGCGATGCAGATGCCAAACAAGTGTTTTGTATTATATTACGTTCCTTTTTATATGAAAATGCATGATGGATCCATTCTGGTGGGGACATCTGCAGTGATTTCCAACAATAACATTTTTACGGATATCCAACCGATACCGCGCCCATAATGCAACACCAACATCGGATAACAACAATCATAACATCAATAACAAGTGTTGCGGGACCCCCCTTAAGGACACACTGCTTAGCCCTTAAGACGGCCGTGGTATAAAACCACCGCAGAGGTCTGTGCTCAACAGAGCGCGTTCCCCCACCGGGAACCCCCTCAAAGAACCCCTCTGCGGATTCTTTGAACGGCCAATGCATATGATGCATGAATGCAGTAAGTTTATATCAATAAATTTATTCATAATTTAACAATAAGAACTTATGATAGAATTCAAGAAGATACAACAGTTCATCATATTTACAAATATAATCCATATATGAAAACAGCATTCTGTTTCCCTCTGTTTTTGCTGTTTAATGATTTCAAATGCAAATTAAATATATCAATTGGTTCCAAATCATCATACAACATTAGAAACATATCATATATCATATTCCAAACCATTTGGCATCAATTTCACAATTTAATTCAAATTAAATTAAAATCTAACTAAATGAGTTTCCAAACAATTAAGCAAGCAATTCTAACTTAATTTCTATGTATTTAATATCCTATCCCCTCTTTCTTACCTCAAGTGAAGATCGTTAAGCTTTCCTTATGCTAACTCCCTTGTATTTCTTCAATTCTTCAAATTTGCGTAATTTCTTCTTATACAGAAATTAAAGTATGAAGGTTTTGAGAGCTTAAAGAGGGAGATGAAAGGTTATAGGATCTGGGAGGGTTGTGGTCTGAGGAAATGTGGGAGGTCAGGGCTCTATTTATAGGCTTTCAATGGCGGTTACTGTAGCAAATCACTGTAGCAAATCACTGTAGCAAATCACTGTAGCAAATCACTGTAGCAGTACGAAATTGACATGAGGCGGCGGAACTTTGGAGAATTCTCACGAATTCTCTACATTCTGCAACATTTTTCACGTGGCGTTACTGTAGCATTTTACTGTAGCATTTTACTGTAGCATTTTACTGTAGCATTTTACTGTAGCAGATTTTTATTTTATTTTATTATTCTATTCTACTTTCTATTCTTGTTTATTTCCGTTTTAAGTCAGACTGAAAATATCCTTGTATTAAATTTTCTATTTTCTATGATTCATTTCTTATTTCTTTGAGAAACTTTCATTTTTTCACTGTTTAATTACTGCTTAAAAAATTGGGCTGTTACACTCTCCCCCCGTTATAAAAATTTCGTCCTCGAAATTTAAACGTACCTTGTTAGAATAATTCAGGATATTGACTTCTCATCTCATCTTCTCGTTCCCAAGTCATGCTTACTTCATCTCCTTGTTGCCAAGCCACTTTCACCAATGAGATCTCCTTGCCTCTTAGTCGCTTGACGTCTCTGTCCATTATCTTCACTGGTGTTACTGGAATCGTAAGGTTTTCTTCTATATCATCAGTCTCGATCACATGGTCTGGGTCAGGTACATACTTTCGTAATTGTGAGACATGGAACACATTATGAAGATTGGAAAGGTGAGGCGGCAATGCGATCTGGTATGCAACTTTACCAATTCTTTTTAGGATCTCATATGGTCCTATATACCTTGGAGTAAGCTTCTTGCTTTTCAACATTCTTCCAACTCCTTTGTTAGGTGATACTTTTAAGAATACATAATCTCCAACTTGGAATTCTAATGGCTTCCTTCTTTGATCATAATATGACTTCTGCCGATCCTGTGCAATTTTCATCCTTTCTCTAATCATCTGAATTTGCTCTGTTGTTTGCCGGACAATTTCTGGTCCAAGAGTCAGGTGCTCACCTGTCTCTATCCAACAAATTGGTGTCCTGCACTTCCTACCATACAATGCTTCATATGGTGCCATCCCAATGCTTGAGTGATGACTGTTATTATATGTGAATTCGATTAGTGGAAGGTAATGTTCCCAGCTTCCACCATGTTCTAATACACATGCTCTTAGTAAATCCTCCAGACTTTGGATAGTCCTCTCTGACTGTCCATCAGTCTGTGGATGATAGGCAGAGCTTAGCTTTAGTCTGGTACCAAGCTCTTTATGTAAACTTCCTCAGAATCGGGAAGTAAATCTAGGATCTCTATCAGACACTATGCTTGACGGTATACCCCATGTAATCTTACTATCTCCTTTATATACACTTGAGCCAATTTCTCAAGTGAATACTTCATGTTGATTGGAAGAAAATGGGCTGATTTTGTTAATCTATCGACTATCACCCAGATAGCATCATTGCCTCTTTGTGTTCTAGGCAAGCCTGACACAAAGTCCATGGCAATGTCATCCCATTTCCATACAGGGATTTCTAGTGGTTGTAATCCACCAGATGGTTTTTGATGTTCTACTTTACTTTTTTGACATATTAAGCAAGATGAAACATACTCAGCTATCTCCTTTTTCATCCTCTTCCACCAGAAATCCTTTCTTAAGTCTTGATACATCTTCGTAGATCCAGGATGAATACTAAGCATGCTTTTATGGGCTTCGTCTAGAATCATCTTCTTTAGTTCTGCATCCTCTGGGACACATATTCTTCCTTTCATCCTCCATACTCCATTTGAACCTTCTTGTAATCCCAGATCTTTTCCATTATGTTGTGTCTCGATCATTTCTTGAAGACATACATCCGATCTTTGTTTTTCACCCACCATTTTTAGAAAATCATTAGTGATTTTTAGAACTCCAACCCCCATATTTACTGAAGATTTCTCCTCAACTGCTATGTTTAAGTCTCTAAATTGCTCAATCATTTCTAATTCTTTTATCATTAAAGCTGCCATATGAATAGCTTTTCTACTAAGCGCGTCAGCAACCACGTTGGCTTTCCCCGGATGGTACTTTAATTCAAAGTCATAGTCCTTGAGAAATTCCATCCATCGGCGTTGTCTCATGTTTAATTCTTTTTGGTCAAACAGGTATTTGAGACTCTTATGGTCACTATAAATTTCGAACTTTGCACCATATAAATAGTGCCTCCAAATTTTTAAAGCAAAGACAATGGCCGCTAATTCTAAGTCATGAGTAGGGTAATTAAGTTCGTGTGGTCGTAATTGCCTTGAAGCATAAGCAATTACTTTTCTTTGTTGCATTAGGACACAACCAAGTCCCAACTTTGAAGCGTCACAATAAACTTCAAAGTTTTCTTGGGGGTTTGGTAAAGCTAGAACCGGTGCAGTTGTTAATCTTTTCTTTAATTCTTGGAAACTTGCTTCGCATTCAGAAGTCCAAATAAAAGGTTTGTTTTTACAGGTTAATCGAGTCATTGGTAGGGCAATTCGGGAGAATCCTTCAATAAATCTTCGGTAGTAACCCGCAAGTCCTAAGAAACTCCTGATTTCTGTGACAGTCTTTGGCCTTTCCCAAGCTATTACAGCTTCAATCTTCGCAGGGTCGACTGACACTCCATTCTTAGATATCACATGGCCTAAGAATTTTACTTCATTAAGCCAAAACTCACATTTGGATAGTTTGGCATATAGCTGCTTCTCCTTTAGTATTTGTAGCACTAAGTACAAATGCTCCTCGTGCTCTTCCTTGGTTTTGGAATAGATGAGAATATCATCTATAAAGACAATAACAAATTGATCAAGGTATGGGTGGAATATCCGGTTCATATAGTCCATGAACACGGCTGGAGCATTAGTTACACCAAAAGGCATAACTAAATATTCATAATGGCCATAGCGTGTTCTAAAGGCTGTCTTTGGAATATCTTCTTTCTTTACATGAATTTGATGGTATCCCGATCTCAGGTCTATCTTGGAGAACACAGTAGCTCCTCGAAGTTGATCAATAAGGTCATCGATCCTTGGTAACGGGTATTTATTCTTAACCGTCACTTTGTTCAATTGGCGATAATCGACACAAAGTCTCATACTACCGTCCTTCTTCTTGACCAGTAGTACAGGTGCTCCCCAAGGAGATACGCTGGGTCGTATGAATTGCTTTTCTAATAACTCATCTACTTGCTTCTTTAGTTCAGTCAGTTCCATTGGAGACATTCTATAGGGTGCTCTAGCAATGGGTTCTGCTCCAGGAATTAGGTCAATAGAGAATTCTATCTCTCGTTCAGGAGGTAATCCTGGGACATCCTCGGGGAATACTTTTGAGAATTCACAGACTACTGGTATTTTACTTACATCAGGAATAACTTTCCCTTCTGTAAGTGCAAATACCATGAATAATTGGGCTTCATTGTTCAAGGAATATCCTATAGGGTTTTGTAAGGTATCATACTCCTGACACTCCATGTTGTCAGGTGGAAAGATCACGGTTTTATTACGGCAATCCACAAGGACATGGTTAGCAGATAGCCAATCCATCCCCAGAATGATTTCCAAGTCCTTTAATGGTAAGCATACTAGGTTCACGTTAAAATTTCTACCTCCTATATGTATAGAACAGCCTTCACACACATTAGCTGTCCTAAGATGGTTACCAGTAGGAGTAGAGACAAGCAATTCATATTGCATAGATTTCATAGGTAAATTCAGACGCCTAACACATTCTTCAGCAATGAAAGAATGTGTCGCACCAGAATCAAATAAGACAGATAAGGTAGTGTCGTTAAGAATGCACTCACTTTGTACTAAGTCGTCTGCTTGTGATGCCTCTGATCCACTGATTGCAAATACTCTGCCAGCTGTAGGTGATTTGTTCTGATTATTCACTAGTTGTCCACTTTCTCGTCCTCGACTAGCTGTGCCTTTGACATTAAGTCCTCCGCGACCATTGGTATTACGTCCATTTCGAATGTTGGCTCCTCCTCTGTTGGCTCCATTGTTGTTGTTCTCAGTTTTAACATTCATAGTGTCAGTGCCTTGGTGAAGTTGTGGGCAGTTAGGACGAATGTGTCCCTTCTGGTTGCATTGGAAACAGGTAACATCTGTCTGTGTGCAATCACGTGTCCTATGATTTCCTCCACACTTATAGCAGTTCCATGTGATTGGTTGGTTCACACGTCCTCCAGATGACGAAGTTAATCCTCCTCGAAATCGATTCTGGTTAAATGCTCCTCGCCTTTTAAAGTTCACTAATTGAGGTCTCAATTGTTTACTGCTTTTCTCCTGCTCAATCCTAGCCTGATGGTTTTCTTCAAAGATTCTGCATTTGTTGATTAAAGTAGGAAAACTCCTAATCTCCTGATGTCCTATGGCTTCTTTAATTTCTGGCCTCAAGCCATTTTCAAATTTGACGCATTTAGAAGTCTCGGTTCCAGGCTGTTGGAAAGGAGGATAGAACGATGACAGTTCCTCAAATTTGGTAGTGTATTCTCCGACAGACATATTCCCTTGCTTTAATTCTAAAAATTCTAATTCCTTTTTGCTCCTAACACTGGCAGGGAAATATTTCTCGAAAAAGGTTTCTTTAAAATTCTCCCAGTTAAGTGGCCTACCAGCTTCCAGTAACCTATCACGAGCAAAGATCCACCAATTTTCTGCTTCCCCTACCATCATATAGGTAGCGTATTCTACCTTCTGGACTTCAGTGCAAGGTAAGGATCGGAAAATATGTTCCATTTCCTTAATTTTGATTTCTCAATTCATTTTACAGCGTGATTACCAGTGGGCGGAGGGTATGATTGATGAGATTAGGAAGGTCTTTGCCACAAAGACCTCCAAAATCATCAAGAGTACCCTTTGGAAGGTGAGGGACAAGGGTGAGCGCCCTCGTTGGATCCCGGAGGACCATTGGGACGGGATGGTCCAGAAGTGGGGCGGGGTCCCATTCCAGCAGGCGAGTGCTCGGAATAGGGCCAACAGAGCCGCCGATGCTGCAGCCTCGGTTTACACTGGGGGTAGCATTTCAACCCTCGAGCACAAGAAAAGATTTGTAAGTATATTTATGTTAAACATTTCTATTATGGTTCGTCTTACATGTTTACAAATAATAATCTCAATGTTTTTTGTCCACCACAGGAGCTGAGGGAGCACCGGGAGCCTTCTTTGTTTGAGGTCATGCAAATGACCAAGAAGAACAAAGCCGGTGCATGGGTAAACCAGAAGACTACGGAGCTAGCGGTATTTACTTTTAACTGACACATGCTTTTAATTTACTTACAAATCAGCTTACTAATCCTATCGTTGTTTTTGAATTTACAGGAGGCGTATCAGGCCAGGAGGGCCGAGAAGGAGGCGGACCTGGTGGCTTCCACCCCTGAAGGGGAGGTTCCTCCCACCCTATCTTGTTCTGACGACAACGCCATCTATATGGAGGCTGTTGGCGGTGTGAACAAGAAAGGGAGGGTGTTTGGATTGGGTGGCGTCGGCACGCAGCTGGCGAAAAAGGGGAAGACCCCTTCCTCTTCGTCTTCCTCTGGTCTTCCGACTGAGGTCGTTCAGGTAATTCAAAACCTGAACGATGAGCTACAGGAGGAGCGACGTCAGAGGCAGTTGCTGTTGGAGCGGCACGAGGCGGACCGACAGAAGGCCGAGGCGGACCGACAGCGGGCCGAGGAGCAGCACGCCGAGACTCGTCGGCAACTTGCTCAGCAGCAGGAGCTACTGATGCAGTTGATGGCGAGGCTACCTCCCCCCACTTCCCAGGCGCCCCCACCACCACCCCAGGATCCCCCACCACCTTGATTGTAGTTCTTTTATTTATACACATTTGTATATTTGATTTTTAGTTATGTTATATTTTCATTCAGTATTTATTTTGTCATTCTTTATTTATTATGTCAATATTTATTGGTAATTACATTCAAATCACAAAGCCTTATTCTACCTATCATTAATAATTCAACCTATTTCATAAATTAATTTAATATATTATTTTGTTTTTAATAATAATTCACTACTTCAAAAAAATTATTTTAATTTAATTATAAAATTTTATCAGCCAATACAAAATACAAAATATTAAGATATTTTTAAAGCTAAATTAACAAAACCAGTCAATATTGAATCAATTTTAAAAAAATTTAAAAACTCTCGTTAGCGACGGCTCGTTGTGGTCGCTACCTGGCAACCACTAGCGACGGACGTTGTGGTCGCTACCTGGCAACCACTAGCGACGGACGTTGTGGTCGCTAACTGGCAACCACTAGCGACGGACGTTGTGGTCGCTACCTGGCAACCACTAGCGACGGACATTGTGGTCGCTACCTTGCATCCACTAGCGACGGACTTAGGCGTCGCTATATCGCAACCACTAGCGACGGAATGTCTTGGTCGCTGTCTCACTACCTATAGCGACGGCATAGCGTGGTCGCTGTTGGCTGTTACTAGCGACGGGGCCTCGAGGTCGCTGTATGGCAACACTTAGCGACGGCTGGAGTTATGGGGGCAGAGACGAATTTAGCGACGGCCTAACGCCGTCAATAATTTAGCGACGGTGTGTATGTGGTCGCTGAGGTGTTTTCGACGAGGGTTTTAGCGACGTCCCCTTTCCCGTCTGCGATGCCGTCGCTAATGGTTTTAGCGACGGGAATTCCATTGATTAGCGACCAATTACGTCCGTCGCTAACAGTTGTTTTTTTAGTGGTGTATATTAATTTAGTCATTCATAATTATTCACCACCAAAATACACAAACTGAATGATGCTCATTAGACACTCATAAACATTCATAATACTTCATAATCACTCAAGAATTCAATAATAATTTGTTACCCATAGGGAAAATATCATTTTTATCCATAATAACCATTATAAGCAAATTTCAGCATTTCCAACAGCAACATACGTTAGTAAAACAGTCATAACATGAGCAAATCAAATCCTTTTCATGTGATTCCACTTTCTATAGCTCAATAACATAAATATCTACAACTTTCATGAAGACCATAAATTCAAATTCTAAACAGAAACATCACTTATTCACAGAATACAAAACTGCCTCAAAGAGGATTTTTAAAACGTACACAGGTTAGTATTTTCAACATTTCTGGAGCTACAAAAACAATTTTGGCATGAAACCAGTTCTAAATTATTCTTAACACAAATATCTACAACTTTCATGAAGGCACCAACCACTAATTCTCACCACAAAATTCCCAGTTTTAAAAATAAGATTCGGATTTCATAGTTAACAGATTTTCAGTTTGAGCATACTTTAGTATTTTAGGTATAACGAGAGCTAAAGACATCCTTTTAACTTGAAACCACTTTCTATAGATCCATAACATAAATATCTACAACTTTCATGAAGACATCATAGTCTAAAAATGTATGTATAATTCCCAGAATATTAATATATGCACAAAACATAAGACAAGTATTTCAATCGGACATGTTGTAGTATTTTGGCTATAACTCATGTTATACATATCATTTCATTGTTAACAGATTTTTAGTTTGAGCATACTTCAGTATTTTAGGCATAACTAGAGCTACAAACATCCTTTTAACTTGAAACTACTTTCTATAGATCCATAACATAAATATATACAACTTTCATGAAGACATCAAGGTCTAAAAACATATGTATAATTCCCAGAATATTCATATATGCACAAAACACAAGATAAGTATTTCAATCGGACATGCTGTAGTATTTTGATCATAACGTATGCTATACATATCTAATTCAGTCGGTTCAGGTCTCAAAATTCTCATAACAAGAAGATCTACAACTTTGATGAAGACACCAATCACTAATTCTCACCACAAAGTTCCCAGTTTTTAAAAAATAAAATACGTATCTCAAGTTAACAGATTTACAGCTTTGACATACTTCAGTATTTTAGGCATAACTCGAGCTACAAAAATCATTTTGACTTGAAACCACTTTCTACAGATCCATAACATAAATATCTACAACTTTCATGAAGACATCAAAGGCTGATTATGCATGTATAAGTCCCAAAATTTTAATATATATACAAAACATAGGATAAATATTCCACTCGGACATGCTGTAGTATTTTGGCTATAACTTTTGCTATACATATTAAAATTAATTGATTCAAGTCTCAAAATTTAGATAACAAAAAGATCTACAACTTTTATGAAGAAGTCAGAATCAAAATCACACGTTTTCAATCTCAAAACTGAGTAACAAGATACGAAAATAAAAACGGGAATCCTAGGACAGCATACAATTCTACCCATTTCATAGTTATTCACAACCCTGTCCCCTCTTACCTTAATGGAGGTTCCTAAAGTGGTTGAAAGTGTTGTATTATTGTCCTAGCTTCAGATCAAGAGTGAAATTGATGGAGAAAGTGAAAGAAAATAAGAGAGAGACTTCACTAACTTTAGCTTGTTCTAAGAATTCAGACTTGGGAACAAGATGTAGTGTTGATTTAATGATGTAAATGACAAGTGGGGGACAAGATTTTCATAATGGGATTGTAGTGGGATGTTAGGTGCATGAATTATGGTGATAATGGAGGTTTTAGGTGAGAAAAATGAGCTGGATTATTGACCATTTCCGCAGCCTACATAATGTAGTTTGTTTGATTGAAGTAAATATCAATTCTAACACTGTTTTGGTATTTTAGGCATATCTCTCTCATATCTTAATGGATTTTAACAAGTGTGGTCTTTTTGGAAAGCTAAGACAACGAGGAACAACTTTGTAGTTTACCACTTTTTCAAATTCGGACTCTAACAAGGTATTAAAATATGTACAAGATGATATGATTGAAATAAAATATCAATTCTGACACTGTTTCAGTATTTTGAGCATATCTCTCTCATATCTTAATGGAATTTAACAAATTTTGTCTTGTTGGAAAGATAAGAAAAAGAGGAACAACTTTGTAGTTGGACACATTTCCAAATTCGGACTCTAACTAACAATTAAAATGTGTACAAGATGACGCATTTTGAGTGGAGTATGTGGCAATTTGATGAGAGTAATTGGAAAAGCCAAAGAAATTAATAACTAAGGAAATAGGTAATAAATTATTTGATTAACTTTTACCAAAGGTATAAAGTTAAAATTATTTACCATGGTAAAAGGTTAAATTGAAGATGTTGTCCTAACCAAAAATTTATGTAGAAAGTTGAGATAAAATGGATAATATCATTGATGGTCTAAATCAAAATGATTATACATGAGAATAAAATTTTTAGGATGTTACAATTCTCCCACCCTAATAAAAATTTCGTCCTCGAAATTTAACATAACGCACTCCTCAGTGAAACAATTCTGGGTATTGCGTCTTCATAGCATCCTCACGCTCCCAAGTCAGAGTTACATCATTCCCTTGTTTCCATGCAACCTTCACTAATGGTACGTTCTTGTTTCTGAGGTGTTTAATTGACCTTTCTATGATCTGTGTGGGTTCTGTAGGGATGGTCAAATTTTCTCTAACTTCAACATCATCATTAGCAATCACATGAGTGGGGTCTTGTACATACTTCCTCAATTGTGATACATGAAACACATTGTGTAAATTTGCAAGATGAGGAGGAAGTGCAATCTGATACGCCACTGTACCAATCCTCTTTAGAATTTCATATGGTCCAATAAACCTTGGACTCAACTTCTTACTCTTCAATGCTCGGCCAATCCCCTTGTGAGGTGAAACCTTCAAAAATACATGATCACCAACTTGGAATTCAAGTGGTTTCCTCCTTTTATCATAATAGTGCTTCTGTCTATCTTGGGATGCCTTCATCTTCTCTCTGATTACTTCTATTTGTTCAGTAGTCTGCTGCATAATTTCAGGTCCTAACGCCAAACTTTCACCAGTTTCTAACCAACAAAGGGGCGTTTGACACTTTCTACCATACAATGCTTCAAATGGAGCCATACCAATACTGCTATGGTAACTGTTGTTATACGTGAATTCAATCAGTGGAAGAAATTGCTCCCAACTACCACCATGCTCAAGTACACAAGATCGTAGTAAGTCTTCCAAACTTTGTATGGTACGCTCTGACTGTCCATCTGTTTGAGGATGATAAGCTGAACTTAATCGGAGTCTTGAACCCAACTCCTGATGCAAGCTTCCCCAGAATCGGGAAGTGAACCTCGGATCTCTATCTGACACAATACTGGATGGTACACCATGAAGTCTCACGATCTCTTTCACATATAATTGTGCCAACTTTTGTAGAGAATTCTTCATATTCATCGGAAGGAAGTGAGCAGACTTAGTCAATCTGTCTACAATAACCCAGATTGCATCATTTCCTGAACGTGTTCTTGGTAATCCTGACACAAAGTCCATTGAAATGTCATCCCATTTCCAGACAGGAATCTCCAATGGTTGTAGTTCGCCAGATGGCTTCTGATGTTTCACTTTGGCTTTTTGACACACCAGACATGAAGACACATATTCAGCTATTTCTTTCTTCATCCTTGGCCACCAAAAGCTTTTCTTCAGATCTTGATACATCTTAGTTGATCCAGGATGAATGTTCAACATACTTTTATGCGCTTCTTCTAGGATTGTCCTTCTCAGATCAACATCATCTGGTACACAAATTCTACTTTTGATTCTCCAAATTCCATCTGATCCTTCTTGTAATCCCATATCCTTTCCATTCGCTTGCAACTCTCTCAACTCCTGTAGTTGCAAGTCCTCTGTCTGTATTTCACCTATCAGCTTCAGAAAATCATTGGTTATTTTCAAAGTTCCCAAAGTCATACTTTTTGAAGATTTCATCTCCACACCCAAGTTCATGTCTCTGAATTGTTCTATCATCTCCATCTCTTTTATCATCAAAGATGCCATATGAATGGACTTTCGGCTAAGTGCATCTGCCACCACATTTGCTTTTCCTGGATGGTACTTCAAATCAAAATCATAATCTTTAAGAAACTCCATCCATCTTCGCTGCCTAATGTTCAATTCCTTTTGATCGAACAAATACTTCAAGCTCTTGTGGTCACTGAACACTTCAAACTTGACTCCATACAAATGGTGTCTCCAGATTTTCAAAGCAAATACCACCGCTGCCAATTCTAGATCATGTGTCGGGTAGTTCATTTCATGTGGTCTCAACTGTCTAGAAGCATAGGCAACCACCTTCCGTTACTGCATCAAAACACAACCTAAGCCCATCTTAGAAGCATCGCAATAAACTACAAAGTCTTCTTGTGGATTAGGCAAAGTTAAAACTGGAGCAGATGTAAGCTTCAATTTTAGTTCTTGGAAACTTTCTTCACATTCTGGCGTCCAAGAAAAGGGTTGATTCTTCCGGGTCAGACGAGTCATTGGTAGGGCAATTCGAGAAAACCCCTCAATGAATCTCCGATAATATCCGGCTAATCCTAAGAAGCTTCGTATCTCAGTGACTAAAGTAGGTCTCTCCCAGTTTATTACAGCTTCTATTTTAGAAGGATCCACAGACACTCCTTTGCTTGAGATTACATGGCCTAGGAACTTTACCTCTTCCAACCAGAATTCACATTTAGACAACTTAGCATACAACTGCTTCTCTTTTAGGATCTGCAATACCACTCGAAGATGTTTTTCATGCTCCTCCCATGTCTTGGAATAAATCAGAATGTCATCAATGAAGATAATAACAAACTGATCCAAGTATGAATGAAATACTCGATTCATGTAATCCATGAATACAGCTGGGGCATTGGTTACTCCGAAAGGCATCACAAGATACTCGTAATGACCATAGCGTGTTCTAAATGCCGTCTTTGGAATATCCTCAGACTTGACACGAATCTGATGATAACCTGATCGTAGATCAATTTTAGAAAATACTACAGCATCTCTCAATTGATCTATCAAATCATCAATTCTGGGCAAAGGATATCTATTCTTCACCGTCAATTTATTCAACTGACGATAATCTACACATAATCTCATGCTTCCATCTTTCTTCTTGACAAGTAATACTGGCGCTCCCCATGGTGACACACTGGGCCTGATGAAATGCTTCTCCAACAACTCCTCAATTTGCTTCTTTAGTTCTGCCAGTTCAATAGGTGACATACGATATGGGGCCTTAGATACTGGTTCTGCTCCTGGAATTAAATCAATTGAGAATTCTATCTCACGTTCTGGAGGTAAACTCGAGACATCCTCAGGAAATACTTCAGGGAATTCAGAAACAACTGGTATCTCGATCTCTTTAGATTCTCCATCTCCTTGTGGAAAAGTAAACAAGGCAAATAATTGGCTTTCACCTTGTAAGGCAAAGAGTTTGAGATTGTCGGAAGTAAGATTTTCTTCTGATGGAAATATCACAGTTTTGTTATGACAGTCCACCAAGACTCGATTTGCCGATAACCAGTCCATCCCTAGGATTACTTCCAGATCCTTCAAAGGTAAACAAACAAGATCTACTAGAAAGTTTTTACCTTCTATAAGCATAGAACATTCGTTACACACCTTAGTAGTCCTAAGTTGTGTACCGGTGGGAGTGGAAACAATCAGATCATATGTCATAGGCTTCACAGGTAATTGAAGGCGTCTAACACACTCATCAGAAATGAAAGAATGTGTAGCACCAGAATCAAATAACACAGATAAAATTGTACCATTGATCTCACACTTACTTTGTATGAGGTCATCAGCTTGGTCTGCCTCTGAACCGCTGATGGCAAAGACTCTCCCAGTTGTTGGCTGTAACCTCTGGTCTGTTGACTCCCTTTTCAGCCTTTGAGGTTGAGCAGCTCGCGTATTTTCTCCATGACCTCCTTGATAGTTAGAGCCTCTTTGATTATTCATAGTGTTGCTGTCATTTTGACGGTTCTGAGGGCAATTTGGACTGATGTGTCCTTTCTGATTACATCGAAAGTAAGTGACATCTTCAAGACGTCTGTTACAATCACGTACATGATGATTACCTCCGCACTTAAGACACCTCATATTGGTGCGTCTCTCTGAAGATGATGATGATGATCCTCCCTTGAAACGTCTTGGATAGAATGATCCTTTTCTTTTGAAATCACCCGAATGAGGTTTCAGTTGTCTATTGGCCTTTTCATGCGCCAGTCTGGCTTGATGATTTTCTTCAAAAATTCTGCATTTGTTGATTAGAATAGGAAAACTCCGAATTTCTTGGTACCCTATCACCTCTTTGATTTCCAAATTCAGCCCGTTCTCAAATTTAACACATTTTGATTCTTCGACACCAGCCTGTTGAAAAGGAGGGTAAAAGAGAGATAGTTCTTCAAACTTTGCAGCATATTCTCCAACAGACATTGAGCCTTGTTTCAGCTCCATAAATTCCAGCTCTTTACGGCTTTTCACACTTGATGGAAAATATTTCTCTAGGAAACAGTCTTTGAAGTTGACCCAGTTCAAAGGTCTGTCAGTTTCAATCATATGAGTTCTGGCATGTATCCACCAGTTTTCTGCTTCCTCAACCATCATATAAGTGGCATACTCCACCTTTTCAAATTCTGT
Source organism: Clitoria ternatea (assembly GCA_037962975.1). NCBI lineage: Eukaryota > Viridiplantae > Streptophyta > Magnoliopsida > Fabales > Fabaceae > Clitoria > Clitoria ternatea. Next base: position 16,377,244 of record CM075670.1, on the reverse strand, counting down.
GCAGGGCAAGGCTCGGAAAATGTGCTTCATTTCCTTAACCCATAGGTACGCTACCTCTGGATTGTAGCCTCCTTTGAATTGTGATGGCTTCCTTTTTAGGAAATGATCTAGCCCGTGAAGTCCACCAGCACTTCTCGGTTGATTTTGTCTTTCAATGGCTTCAGCCAAACGGTTGAAAGCAGCTGCCATATCGTTGTTGTTGTTGTTTCTTGCCATCCTACATTTGTAGTTTGGTTTATACTAATTCTAAGGGAAAATATGTCGTATATATATATATATATATATATATATATTATAACGTAACTATAAGTATTCTACAATTTATCAAATAAGTAATAAGTCATATAATATACATTTATCATATTATCAAGCAAGTAATCAAACAAGTCATTTTGCAATTTATCAGTCAGGCACAAGTCATATAGTACACACTTAACATATTATCAAACAAGTAATCAAACAATTCACGTAATATATCAAGAACAATACATGTTACATCAATTGGTCCTGAATTTTTGAAAACGCTCTGATACCACCAATGTGACGTCCCGTATAAATTTTTCGAATAAATTTTTCGCGTTTTAAAAATCATTTTTTTTTAAATTTGTAATAAGTCATGTAAAAGTTGATAAACGCGGATTATTATCATACATACTAGTCGTGAATAACTAAAGTCATGAAATATTTATATAGCGGAAACGATTTAGAAAAATATAGTACAAGAAACATTACATTATTATTACAACCCATCAAATTAAAATAAAGTCAAATTCCAAGCAATAATTCACGTAAACTCCATTCATGGCATCACTCTTCATTCTGTGTAGCATTCGCTGTAAAAATTAATGTAAGAGTGAGACAGAATATAGAATAATTATAAAATAAATAAAATTGCACAAACACAACCAACAAGGCATAATGATATGATGAATATGCCAAACAAGTTCATTTATAAATCTTTAATTAGTCACATGATGTCATGCTGGATCCATTTAGTTTGGTGGAAATACTGCAGTAAAAAGTCTCATAGAGACTCCAGTAGGAATTAGCATAACCATGAATCCCTACACTTTCATGGCTCCTGCAGAAATAAGTATACCAGTAGGAATTTACACAACCATGGATCCCTACACTTCCATGGTTCTTGTGAAAATAGGGCTTAAACTCATCATAGAGTAACCCCCCACCAGGGTAGGCAATCATGGAACCCCTAAATTCCATGGTGCGTCCAAATGCTTATGATGCATGAATGCCTTTAATTCTCTTTATCATTTAACATACCATGATATATCAATTTCCAAAACCACTTGGAAAACCACAAGTCCTCAAAGGACACATCATATATAATAATTTTCAGAATCATGGATTTACTGTTTCAACCACATATATCAATAACCGTAAGACATTCATGTATATATATTAATTTAGTCATTCATAATTATTCACCACCAAAATACACAAACTGAATGATGCTCATTAGACACTCATAAACATTCATAATACTTCATAATCACTCAAGAATTCAATAATAATTTGTTACCCATAGGGAAAATATCATTTTTATCCATAATAACCATTATAAGCAAATTTCAGCATTTCCAACAGCAACATACGTTAGTAAAACAGTCATAACATGAGCAAATCAAATCCTTTTCATGTGATTCCACTTTCTATAGCTCAATAACATAAATATCTACAACTTTCATGAAGACCATAAATTCAAATTCTAAACATAAACATCACTTATTCACAGAATACAAAACTGCCTCAAAGAGGATTTTTAAAACGTACACAGGTTAGTATTTTCAACATTTCTGGAGCTACAAAAACAATTTTGGCATGAAACCAGTTCTAAATTATTCTTAACACAAATATCTACAACTTTCATGAAGGCACCAACCACTAATTCTCACCACAAAATTCCCAGTTTTAAAAATAAGATTCGGATTTCATAGTTAACAGATTTTCAGTTTGAGCATACTTTAGTATTTTAGGTATAACGAGAGCTAAAGATATCCTTTTAACTTGAAACCACTTTCTATAGATCCATAACATAAATATCTACAACTTTCATGAAGACATCATAGTCTAAAAATGTATGTATAATTCCCAGAATATTAATATATGCACAAAACATAAGACAAATATTTCAATCGGACATGTTGTAGTATTTTGGCTATAACTCATGTTATACATATCATTTCATTGTTAACAGATTTTTAGTTTGAGCATACTTCAGTATTTTAGGCATAACTAGAGCTACAAACATCCTTTTAACTTGAAACTACTTTCTATAGATCCATAACATAAATATATACAACTTTCATGAAGACATCAAGGTCTAAAAACATATGTATAATTCCTAGAATATTCATATATGCACAAAACACAAGATAAGTATTTCAATCGGACATGCTGTAGTATTTTGATCATAACGTATGCTATACATATCCAATTCAGTCGGTTCAGGTCTCAAAATTCTCATAACAAGAAGATCTACAACTTTGATGAAGACACCAATCACTAATTCTCACCACAAAGTTCCCAGTTTTTAAAAAATAAAATACGTATCTCAAGTTAACAGATTTACAGCTTTGACATACTTCAGTATTTTAGGCATAACTCGAGCTACAAAAATCATTTTGACTTGAAACCACTTTCTACAGATCCATAACATAAATATCTACAACTTTCATGAAGACATCAAAGGCTGATTATGCATGTATAAGTCCCAGAATTTTAATATATATACAAAACATAGGATAAATATTCCACTCGGACATGCTGTAGTATTTTGGCTATAACTTTTGCTATACATATTAAAATTAATTGATTCAAGTCTCAAAATTTAGATAACAAAAAGATCTACAACTTTTATGAAGAAGTCAGAATCAAAATCACACGTTTTCAATCTCAAAACTGAGTAACAAGATACGAAAATAAAAACGAGAATCCTAGGACAGCATACAATTCTACCCATTTCATAGTTATTCACAACCCTGTCCCCTCTTACCTTAATGGAGGTTCCTAAAGTGGTTGAAAGTGTTTTATTATTGTCCTAGCTTCAGATCAAGAGTGAAATTGATGGAGAAAGTGAAAGAAGATAAGAGAGAGACTTCACTAACTTTAGCTTGTTCTAAGAATTCAGACTTGGGAACAAGATGTAGTGTTGATTTAATGATGTAAATGACAAGTGGGGGACAAGATTTTCATAATGGGATTGTAGTGGGATGTTAGGTGCATGAATTATGGTGATAATGGAGGTTTTAGGTGAGAAAAATGAGCTGGATTATTGATCATTTCCGCAGCCTACATAATGTAGTTTGTTTGATTGAAGTAAATATCAATTCTGACACTGTTTTGGTATTTTAGGCATATCTCTCTCATATCTTAATGGATTTTAACAAATGTGGTCTTTTTGGAAAGCTAAGACAACGAGGAACAACTTTGTAGTTTACCACTTTTTCAAATTAGGACTCTAACAAGGTATTAAAATATGTACAAGATGATATGATTGAAATAAAATATCAATTCTGACACTGTTTCGGTATTTTGGGCATATCTCTCTCATATCTTAATGGAATTTAACAAATTTGGTCTTGTTGGAAAGATAAGAAAAAGAGGAACAACTTTGTAGTTGGACACATTTCCAAATTCAGACTCTAACTAACAATTAAAATGTGTACAAGATGACGCATTTTGAGTAGAGTATGTGGCAATTTGATGAGAGTAATTGGAAAAGCCAAGGAAATTAATAACTAAGGAAATAGGTAATAAATTATTTGATTAACTTTTACCAAAGGTATAAAGTTAAAATTATTTACCATGGTAAAAGGTTAAATTGAAGATGTTGTCCTAACCAAAAATTTATGTAGAAAGTTGAGATAAAATGGATAATATCATTGATGGTCTAAATCAAAATGATTATACATGAGAATAAAATTTTTAGGATGTTACATTAATCATGTGCGCTATCTTGGAAGCAATCTTAGCACTATTCTTTGTGCTCATATACTCTAAGGGGGTTATGGAACTGAACCTAAAAAGAGACTTTAGAAAAGTCTATTGCAAAGATGGATAGTCTTAGTTTGCACTATTAAAGGCTCATCAAGAAACCCATTACATGACAAGGGCTCATGTTGTGCACTATACGAGCCTAGTTTGTAGTTTTTCAGACCAGAACATGCGTGTTCTTATCCAAATTTGATACCTTAAGCTCTCTTATATTCTTCCTTAAAGACCTCCGCGATATCTTATTTGTTTAGGACATTTGGGGAGATAATTCTCCCAACCAAGGTTCTTTCTAAAGCTTCTCTGATATCACTATTATTGGCCTAAAAGTGGATAATCTCATCATCCACCCCTTTAATTTTAACAACTTCTTTTAACACCTCATTTTTTTTGTTCCTTCCATGACAGGTGATACAGGTTCATAATAGAATATAGTCTAGACACAAGGAATAATAGAGAAAAAAGAGAATGACAGAGGTTAGGTGCTGGTTGGGACACAATAAAAGAGAATAGGGATTGAGAGGACTGGAAGAGATGGACATTAGGAAGACAACAAAGATAAGCACACACGGGGAGGAGAATACCAAAGACTGAAGAGAAGAGCAAACTAAAGACAAGTGAGAAGGGAGAAGACTAGGATAACCATACCACAAGATTAGTGTACACTTTATAATTAAGTCACAAGATGAAGAGGATACCTCTTCAACACACCGAGTTAGGCCTTCCAAAAAACACTAACAAGCATACCTTTTCTCGAGAAAGAGAGAATCTCTTCCTAGAGAGAGAAACTAACATGTCATGCAAACAAGAAAATCGTTCTCATAAACATTCAATTTGCTGTTATTTTCTTTTTATTTTTCTTTTTTTGTCAATTGATTTTTTTTTGTCTACTAATTAATTTATATATAAGAAGAAATTGGACCGGTATATAAAAATGGGATTTGACCATAGTCCAAATACTTTATGACTATTCATAGTCACTATAATTTATTTGAGACCTTATTTACTTATTTTAAAATTAAATATATTATAATTATACAATTATACAATGTCCTTTAATTAAAAATAGAGTTAAATAATCAGATAAAATATCAAACAAAATATGGTGAACATAAATTATGATAAAGTAGTTGGACTATTGCATCAATACCATAGAAATGGCCCTATCTGTATGTGGCCCAAACAAGAGCTTCTCCTGATCTTTTCCTCTCTATGGTGGTTCTAGTTCACCTTTCCTTCTAGTTGGAACAACATGAAACTGTCCCTTAAATTTCAAGACGAGGATGAAAACCAATACAGCACCCAAATCATGACAGCAAAGGTGCCCATTACAATATTCAACAACCCCTTCACGTCGGGGTTAACCGCCACAACCGCCACAGACTCAGTCTCGGAATTCGCGTTCTCACTCGCCACTAATTTCCCATCGGGTCCATCCCTGAAACTCTCTTACTCTCCCACCATCGATTCTCTCCCCTTCTCTCTAAGCCTGAAATCGGGTTTGGGCGTATTGGGTTCCCCTCGCCACTCCCCTCTCGTTTTCTCCGCCACTTTCTCTCTCTCCAATTCCCTTTCCCCTCTCCCTTCTTTCTTTCTTCATTTCAAACCCCAATCTGGTAATTTCTCCCTCAACAAAACCGTTTTCTCCGACCCCAACACCCACCACGACCCCACCCCTCCTCCATCCCTCGACATCGGAAAAGGGTTTCTCCCTGAAGGGTCTTCCTTGTGTTGGCAGGATTTGAAATTGGAACCTTGCGGCGCCACCACCACCGAACAAACAACGGATCATAATTGCAGTGTTCCGGAGAAGAAGAGAAATAAATATGGTGTTTCCAATGGGGTTGGGGTTATGGCGAAGTCGGTGATGCCTGTGATGAAAGGGTTTTTCTTGAATTTCCGGTGGGGTGTTCATTTTCCGGGGAATTTGGCAGAGAAGTTGCCCTATTTGACGCTGAATAAGATAGCGCTAGAGAGGGTTGAGGAAGTGAAAGAGAGTGATAATAATAATGATAATAAAAACAGTAACAATGGTGGAAACAGTGATTTGCAGCTATTGAAGGGGATTTGTTATTGGATGAGAAGAGACTTGGAGGTTGTGGAAAAGGAGAACAGGGAAATGAAGAGAGTGTTGGATGAGATGAAAACGGGAGTTTCGGGGAGCAATGGGGTTGGGAAGAAACTGAGTGAAGGTTCTGGGGAGTTTCAGCGTTGGAGAAGCAACAAAAGACAAGAGGAAGAGAAAAAACAACAAAACAAGTCACAGAGTGTAGCGAGTGATGTGGAATCTGAGTTGCAGAAAGCTATAAAGGCTGCTACCTCTTAGCAAACCTCAAGGTTTTTAAAATGCTTTCTTTCTTAGTTTCTCTGCCTTTCCTTGATTCAATGTGTAAAAAATCTTAGCTTCTGTTTTTCTTATGTTGTTTTTCATACGTTGTTATAGATAATTTATTAGTGATACTTCCATATACATGATACGAATCTTGGTATTTTTGTAGCTCTACTTTGTGTTTGTGTTGGATTTATTTAACTGTCTACGACAGGGTGATATTCAATTGCAGCTTAACTATTCTTCTTGAAGCAAACCTTTTGGATGAAACTAGTTGGTGGTTCATGATGATAGTTCTCTTGTTGGTGGCACTTTTCAATTATGAATTGAATTTGTTTTAGTTAACTTAATCAACTAATGTTTGATTTACTTTCGAACTAGCTTTCCCTTTCCAATTCTTATAAATTTAGCTGGGTTCTCACTGGTTATTTTGTCATTAGCATTTTAGTAAATAGTACTCCCTGTTCCTAATAGAAAAAAAATATTTTATTGGTTTTCTTTATAAGATAAAGTCCAACTACTTAAAAGTATTTCATGTTTATCTTTATTTTTAAAAATACTAACATTAACATTAAAATAAAATTTGAATTTGTATGGGATACAATTGAAGTAATGTAATATCTTTTTATAAAAGTTTATGCATTAATATTTTTTTAGTATGTGCATTTTAGTTTGAATTCTTTTAAAAAGAAGGAATGTTTTCTATGGTTGTTTGATATAATTTGAGCAAATGATTCTGCAATGCTAAGTTCTGACACACGGAAGTTACTCCAAATCTTGTTTATATTTTACCCATCATCATTGCCATGATCTAAATAGTAATGATGGTGAACGATGGGTAAAGTGATGGTAATGTTTTGGTAAATGGTGATTGCAAGTGACGGGGTATTGGTTATCTTTTGTTTTTGTTTTTGTTTTTGTTTTTTTACTTTTTTAGTATTGAAATGGTGGAAAAAATGTTTCTATTATTTTGGCATCAAGCATTTAAAGTTATTATACTTCCAGCAAAAGGTGATAGGAAGTGACGGTGTATTGGTCCATGTTGATTAAGGAGCCAACCACTTGTTGGTATGTATTAGTAATCTTTGGAAATATGGGGAAAAGGAGAAGAAAGAATGTGTGAATTAATATTGGAATCCCACTTTTAACAATTTTTGTCCAAGCTAAGTAACAATTATGCTACATTTAGAGGATTTTTATCCAAGTTCGATTATAATATGATTTAATTTATAAGTTGAATTTGAGAGATTATGATTATAAAGTAATTGAATATTTTCAGCTTAAATAAGCTTTTACCTACTTACTATAAAATTCTTCCATTTCTAGACACGTTAAAATATTAAAGTATTTTTTCTTATTTATTATTTTTTCTCAAAATTTATTTCTCAAATCACTAAGTGCCTACTTTTAAGACACATGTTAAAATACTAGAGTACTTTATTTATTTTCTCACACTTAAAACTTATTTCTTAAGTCAATAACCACTTCTTAAGTTTTTTAAATACTAGTTTATAACCTTGTGTCTTTCTCTCTTTGAATGTCATTCTCCCTCTCACCATTTTACTTTTCATTTTTCAATTTCAACTTCTTAAATGGATTTCTTACACCATTTCTTATGAAGCCTATTGTCATTGTTATGCAAAAGAGTAATACTATTAAATATAAGAGAAGGTGTGTTAAAGCATCCATTGACTAACTATCTCTGGATACTGTAACAGAAAAGTAAACACAAGCTTAAACTATACTATTATCCATTATACTTACTTTTTTTGTTTCCAATTATAAATATAAGTGTAGAATAAGGATTTTTTTCATTTCAATATATGGATTAAGACTTATGATTCAGAAGTGGAGATTAAGTTTTTGGTATTTAGTTAGATTTATCTGGTGTACATAAATAACTCATGTGGTTATTAATACGAAAAACTCATAGTCTCGAGTTTTGCAAAGTTATAAAGGCTTATACTAATATTTAGTTCTATTTTAATCTTCAATTTATTTTATTTTCTCTAACCTGGGTCATGTTTTTCATTTACATTCTATTTTATGTTTACAAATATGTTTAATTTTTTTACTAGATTATAATTCTCAATTAATACTTAATATATATATATATTATGGAAAACAAATTGAATCAGTAAAGATTACTTTGATTTTATGTTACTCGGTATCTATCATCGTAGATAAACACCTATGTAAATACAAGTTATAGGTAATATTAGTTATTTCATGGAAAAACTCATATACTTAATCTTATTTATTTTGTTTTTATGTTCCTCAATTATAAACACCTATATTAAAACTATTCATTGACAAACTCATAATTTAGTTAATTCACGACATTAATATTCATATACTTGAATACTTTAATAAATAAACTTTAACATATAACTCTTTGTTTTAGATAAGTATTTGTTTAATCAGAGACAAATATTTTCTTTTATTTGATATACCCTATTTCAATCAAAATTAAAATGATCATTATGAGTTAATTAAAACATATTTTTATTTTTTAAAACATGTTCTTGATATTATTTCATACAATTTTGGTACACATGTTTATTTGATCACATGTTTAAGCAATATGTTCCTCATGTTTTCTTCCCATTTTTATTTATTTTTTATTATTAGCTATCCATCCATTTAAATTTTAAATTTTAAGGTGGTTATTTAAACAAATATGGAATATTGTATTTAAACAATAGTGTCTAAACAACAATTTTTTAAATTTTAAAAGATTTATATTTGAATTTTTAAACTCATCTCCCACGAGAATCTTTTTTTAAAAAAACTATTACGTTTAAATTTTGAAGCTACTCTCTCTTTTTATTTATCACGAAATATATATGATATTTTCCAAATTTTTTCTTCTTGCTACAACTCTCTCTAATCGTCTCTTACGTCCTTCAACTATTTAGCAACGAGTTCTTGGAGAAAACATCGATGAAAGATTCATAATAGACGTAATAACAATTCACCAAAAAGAGGTTATAACTTGATTTTGTTATATTTTTCAATATCAGAGTTTAATTTTTCATCTTTCTTATGAAGTAGTTTTTGAAGTTCATATTTTTGTATATTTACTTTAAAATTGATTGAAATTGGATCAAACATGATTTTAGTCATCTTATATTTCTTAAATTATTAACATTCACTTTCACTTATAAATTGATTGTAATGATATTCAACAAACTCTCTCGAATCAAATGCTAGATGTTATTGGTTATGTTTAAGTTTTTAATTTTAGTAACCACTTAACAATGCCTTTCATCAAATAAAAGATGATCGGATCATCAACTACTTATATTGTTAACTCTAAAAAATTATAAAAAAATCTTTCTCTGTTATATCAATTTTAAATTTGGATTTGTTAAAAGCAAGTCTGTTTCATAAAGGACTTTAGAAATTTTAAATATTATTTTAAGATCTCATGATTTGTTAATAACACACAAGGCCTTTGATTAAATAAAGTTTGCCTACGTGTTATTTAACCTCTTTATTTAAGTGTTTTAGACTACAAAGTTTGTGATACATAAGTTATAACTTGAAGGAAGGGTCCATCATTTAAAGTCTACTTAGAGCAATGCAAAATATTTCAAGTCTGTTTCAAACCTAGTTTGCGTGAGATAAATTCAACGTTTCACAAGTCTATCCTAGCCCAAGTATGTTACAAGGCAACGCTAAAAAAAATTATCAAGTGTGCTTATCCCAGACTTAGGACTAATGAGTCACACTCTTCATCAAACTCACTCTTCAGACTCAACACATATCTTTCTATCACAAACTTTATCTATCCAAGCTTCAAGTTATTAGACTCAGACCCCTTTTGCATAGAACGGTCCTCTGGTTCTGACCCAATCTACTCAAGGATATTTTTGAAGATACCCCCAGACCTAGTTTCCTTCAAGCAAGTCTTCTCCTAACCTAAAATAAGCAACAAGAAAAGTTTGTAAGAAAACCAAGGCTTACGTGAAAAGAAAATCGAGGAAGCTACTGGCTATTTGAAATGACCTATAAATATGAAGAGACCTCAGACCTTTAAGATAGAGAACACAGAGAACCACGTGAACCAATCAAGCATTCAGCTTAAAAATAGAGACTCTCATTCTCAACCTCATAGATTTGCTTCTTGTAGACTTAGTCTTTGTTTTCAACTTAGGGTCCATTTGTTTAAAAGTTAGAGAAAGGTTTGTGAAACGAGGTTTAGAAAAAGTGGTTGGTAAAACTGGGGTTTTGAAAACAGTGCTCTGTGTTTGGATAGTTTGTGGTAAAAGTGAGTTGAAAAGTAGTGATTATGTTTGGGTGGAAAAAGTTTTGGTAACCTTGGTTTAGAAAAATGGAATTTGAGGGTAAAATTACCAAAAAGGGTATTAGTTAAAAAGAGTGGTAATGTAGTATTTTTTTTGTAAATAATGTTAACAATTAAATATTAAAAGTTACCATTTATAATTTGATCAACAAAATAAGAAATATTTATTATTAATAATAAATAATTAATATATATTATTATAAATATATATATATATATTGTAACTAAAATTTAATATTATTAAATATATATTAATTATATATTAAATATATTATTAAATGCATTAAGGTTAGAAATATGAAATATATTATTATTAACAATTTATATTGTTACATACTAATTGGTAAATTGAGCAAGCACAATCGCATCCCTAATTGAGTCACGAACATTGTTCATGCTCGAGGATGAGATTGTGTCAATTTCATCGTTTGACATATGATCAATTTGATTTGGATGGTCCGCATTGTTCTCATCAATGTCAAGGATGTTATCAAACTCAATGTCAGGCTGAGCACCTCTTCGAATGAAGTTGTGGATTGCCATTGTGGCACATACTAGCTGCACTTGAGTCTTATACTTGAAACTTGGCAGATGACGCATAATGGCAAACCTATTCTTCCAAACGCCAAATGTTCTTTCTATGGTGTATCTCAAGCTTGAATGAAAATAATTGAAGACTTCATTATGATTTCCAAAATTACAATTAAGGCTAAAGTCGGGAAGATGATATCTTTCACTTTTATACGGCCCCAAGTATCCCATTGGTGTTGGATACCCGCTGTCTACCAAGTAGTATTTACCTACAAATAAGAACTATTAGTGTGCAACTTAGTATATTGAATTGGTAAGCTAATGCATTCACAAATGTACAGGGTGAAGGAGAGTATGAAACCAAACCTAGGGGAGGATGTGGAAAATTGTAAGCCGTATTTGTTAGTGCGTCCCTGAATATGCGTGCGTCATGGGCAGATCCCTCCCAGCCTGGCAATACAAATGTGAAACATATATCCCAATCACAAACAGCCATGACGTTCTGTGTTGTGTAACCTTTCCTACCGATGAACTTGATAGTTTTTGAGGATGGAACCACATATGGGATATGGGTCCCATCAATTGCCCCAATACAATCCTTGAAATACGGCCAATATCTATCATTATCATATAATTTATGTGGCATATGTACAAATGTTGGATCAGTAGGATTTATAAGGTCCGCTGACAACTTCAAACAAGCTTGTAGTACACGATGGAAATATCTGCTAACGGTTTCACCAAAATGCTGGAATCTTTCCTGGATTACTCTATTACCTACACCGTGGCCAACTACATGTAAGAACATGGCAACCATTTCATTCACTCCCATATGTTTGGAGCTTCTTAAACCTTGGTTTACTAACTCAGCGCACAACATTTCAAACACTTGTTTGCTCACTCTAAACATTTCATGACATCTAGTGTCATTTCCGTGAAGTATCTCTTGCACCCATGCATGACCACTTATCTCGCTTGTCCTACATGGTTCCTTGCAACAATATTTTCGTGCCCAGTCACAGACTTCAGAGATTGCAGCAACTGACAAGCTAGCAATACACCTATACACTTCAGTGTTGTCATCTGAGGATGAATCATTAGTTGACGTTGCAATGCCATAATTCTCTGTCATCCTGCATTTGAAGGCATACATTTAAACATTTGTACATAGGGTCACATATAAACAGTTCATATATAAAAATTCGTACATAGACACATGTTTAAAAGGTTCATACATAAACAGTTCATACATGATGAAACATTCAAATAAAAGTTTAAACTGTCAATACAAGACTAGTGTCTAAACTAAAGAAAAATGGAAGATAAATTCATGTAAACAAGTACATTGTTTAATGAACCCTAATGAATCCCTAATGGATATCCGGAATATTATACAATAGGAACGACAACTGCTCAGCTTGATCTGTTATCCTGGTGAACCATAGACGAGCATCCTTATCCTGAAGTACCCGCACACACTTTGCAAAGAACACTTTATTAGCACATTCGGGCAACTTGTGAAGCGTCTCAAGGGCAAGGTCAACGGAGGCGACATCGTCCTGTCTCTTGCTGATAATTGTCGATACATGTGAAGAAACGACATCGGCCATCTGATTCATTGATTCACTAATTATTGAGGCACTAGACGTTTTACCTTTTTTGCCTCTACCCCTCCCACCGGGCCCCTTCTGCCTCTTCTCGCCACTCCTGGCTGTTTGCGAGGGTTGAGAGCCAGTGTTCAGGTTAATGTTTCCCACTCCCATGCTGCTGATTCCCCCATTATTTGTTTGTTTAGTACCAAAGGCAGCATCCTCACTATCATATGAACCCTCGCTGTTATCTTCCACTAGGGATTGAATATAAACAGGAGAACCAAACTCTAGGATGTATTTATTCCCCATCTCAGGTAGCATCCCTAACGATGGAGCCCAAGCATATTCCCCTGTCGCTACATTGTCCTTGAACATGTATGTTAGCTCAGGAGCATGGGGGAGGCCCTCATGGCGATACTTCACATACATAGGATTTTCCTGTATATTAACATACGAAGATGATATTAGTATATATAAATTACAGCAATGATTCATAACAAATTTAATTAATTTTTCCATACTCTTTCCTTTGCATCCCACCAGTCGTCATCTACGATGAACCTGTGCAGTTCATTATCCCACCCTAGCCCGGTTGTGTTGCGGAAAAGATTCTACCAGGGCAACCACTCTTTTCGTAGATTGTCCCATTTGTTTTTAAATTGGTCTTTTGTGTACCTCCTACCAGTTTTCCTGTTGAAATATTGTTCCAACCCTTCCCAACCTTTCTTTGTAAGCGAAGTCCCCCTGCGTTCTCCATTCTTAATTTGTTCCATTGCACCCTCAATGAAGACTCTAACTGCAAACCTATCTCAACTGACTTTACCTGAGTAAGCAGGACTTTTACCCTCATCAACAGGTTGGGATGACATTCTTGATATACTACAATCAAACACAAAAAAATATCATTATTATTAATAATATTAACAACCCTAAAAAATATCCTAATTAATATTAAAATCCCCTATTTAGATATTATTTATGTTCATTTAACTTGTTACTAACAATACTAATAACCGTAATTAAAATCCTAATTGAAATTTAAAAACCCTAATTAAAAAAATTATATTAACTTCATTGTTATTAATAATATTAACAACCCTCACAAATATCCTAATTAATATTAAAATCCCCTATTTAGATATTATTTATGTTCATTTAACTTGTTACTAACAATACTAATAACCGTAATTAAAATCCTAATTGAAATTTAAAAACCCTAATTAAAAAAATTATATTAACTTCATTGTTATTAATAATATTAACAACCCTCACAAATATCCTAATTAATATTAAAATCCCCTATTTAGATATTATTTATGTTCATTTAACTTGTTACTAACAATACTAATAACCGTAATTAAAATCCTAATTGAAATTTAAATACCCTAATTAAAAAAAGTTATATTAACTTCATTGTTATTAATAATATTAACAACTCTAACAAATATCCTAATTAATATTAAAATCCCCTAACTACATATAAATTATATTCATTTAACATGTTATTAATAATATGAATAACCCTAATTCATGTTATTAACAATACTAATAACCCTAATTAAAATCCTAATTGAAATTTAAATACCCTAGTTAGATAAAAAGTATGTTCATTTTAATGTTAGATCTTCACTATAAAATAATTTATTTTAAAATAATACAAATTTAATGACTAAACTAAAAATTAAGTATAAATTACAAATAAGCAAACGGCCGCTTAAAAAATTAAAACTATCATATCTAAACGCTATTTGGATTTTTCTGTAAACGTTATTCGGATTTGTATCTAAACACTTTTTTATTCTAGTTACAACATACAAATAATTACCATACAAAATTTTAAAAAAACACCCTTAAAAATAATCAAAATTTTTTTTAAAAAAAAAATTAACATGGTCCATAGCATTCAGCCCACACCCATGCACCCTTAATCAAAACCAATTTGGACCATTAATTCCATTAGCCCTTACAGTGCACTCTAGCCCTTGCAGTACACTCATAGTCCACCCTTATCCACCATCAAACCCACTCTGTTTTTACAATACACTCCACCCCCCCATCCACACCCATGCACCACCGTCCTAAACCAATGATAACCATCAGATTCTCCATCAGATACGATGCATCAATCCAAAACACTCCCACCGTGCACCATCTTCTCCAACCTTAACCCATGACTCTGATCTTCCCTAACGGTCCACTCCCCCCGCTGCCCACCCCATCTACTCCACTCCGGCGGCCCACCCCTTTCATTCTCGCGGCAACCATTCTAAAACCACACCACACCAAGGCAAAAGCATTACCCATACCGAACCACACCACACCACCACGTCTCCAGTTCCGACGGCACCATGACCCACCCAGATCGACCTCCACCAAAACAAAAAGTAGAACCCAGCCAGCAAAATAAAACAGAGAGGGGGGAATGCCATACCTATGAATAAGATCGACTTCGATCTCTATTATGCGAAGCCAAAATCGCACCAAAAAGGGAGGGTGAAACCGTCAACAGCAACAAAAAATGAAATGGAGCTTTGGAATGGGAGGAATGGTCGACCCATTGGAGAACGCGGTTTAGAAGCTGCAAACGGAGAAGTGCGAACGGAGACAGAGAAACCATGTGTGACCCAAACGTATATAAAGAGAACACTTTTTAAAAACTGCAGTTTACAAAATGGAACGGAAGTGAAACTTTTTTCCAAACAGGCACTTAGTGTATTTGTACTTAAGTTCAATTTGTTGGTGTATGCACAATGTGCTTTTATGTTTTTTCCATTTGTATAATTTTTCTGCTTATCAATAAAATAAGTATTTCAGTTTAAAATTATTTTCAAACGTATTTATCCTTGGAGTAATAGGTCATATGAAAGTTATTTCTAAAATGTCCCTAGTCAAGTATTTACATGAGGACATGTAAATACATTGAGACTAATGTATGAGTGTATTGATGATCTGATCTCATAGATCATAGATATATATGATATCAAGTCTTCAAACGGGTATACATTAAGATTAATGATATACTAGACAGACCCACCATGTAAACATTGTAGGGATTGTTATATGAATGTCATAAACAATTCTCAATGTGATAATGGTATATGTGGTCCTTCGACCTGAAGTTATTATAATTCCTACATGAGGAGTTTGTTGTTTTAATACAATCAAACATCTTATGTAACAAGAGGACTATAAATGTTGTGATTAGGCAATGAACAAATTATACAAAGGGATATGAGTGATGTAGATAAGATTTGTCTCTCCTATATGACAAGAGTGATATCTGTAGCCACATGATGGAGTGAGACTAAAGAAATGCATGGCCATGCTAGAAAGAATAAATATTAGATATTTATTTGGATAAAGTCTACTCCGGTATCAAGTAAAATAAATTGGATCGTACAAGGATAACGCGACCATACCTTGGGCCCAATTAGGATATCGTGACAAAAGGAACAAACATATAAAGTAATTATCACTTATAGGTTATGTTGATATTAAATAATATTCGGATATAATGATACATTGCTAGATACCGCTCTTATTTTATATTAATAATAAAATAGTTTATTATTAATATGATTGAGTATTTTATCTATAGGGTCACACACATAGAGTAAGTCCATCAGAAAATGTTTTGTTTTTATTTTATGTTAGTTGGACTAAAATAAAGTTATTAGGCATAACTCATTCAGAATGAGTAAGGAGCCCACTCTTTAGAGAGAACAAATTAGGTCAAACTTAAGCCTATAAATAGAGCATAAGATGCTCATAGGCAGTTCGCCAAAAGAGACATAAATACACAAAATTGCAAGAGCTACACACTGTCAAACTAGCATTTGAAAGGTGTAGCGTTTCTGGTAGGAAAGCTCGTGTGGACTCCTAAAGGATGAGGTTAGGACTGCTTTGATTTTTCTACAAAAGGTAATCCTAAAACATAAAATTTTTTTATGTGCATCTATGCTTTGAAACACTGCGCTTTGCAAATCTTATGAAAATCCTTGTGATCTGTCCTGAACCGGGGTCAAGAGATCCGGTGTCGGGTCAGTCACAAATAGTAAGATGATTACGTCTCTGAAGACCGGTTATATGAGTATCCAGTTTATGTATCCGATGTCTCTGTATGATGAGAACGGATTGGGCGTCCTGGAGGTCCTTCACACCGTCCTTACGTGTTGATGTGGGCGAAAGGTGGTGTCACCTGCAAAGATTCTCCGACACTCAAGTTAGTGATGATATTCCAAGTGAGGAATGTTTTCAGAGAGTAATTGTAAGTTGATAGAGTCAAAAGATTCCTCCCTTCATTGATGAAGAGAGTTCATATACCTGATTGGCTTGAAATACGAGGACATGTTAGTGAGGAACCACTAACCTCCAATAACATTATATATTATTACTTTATTGTGCACTTACCAGTATGATTGGGTCAAGTGGCCATTTTATATTGAGTGTAGGGAATATAGGCTAGAATTAAGGGACAAATTGACCATTCCCGTGAGCAGATTTTGGCTCATAGTGCAGGGAATTATTGATCGGTCCCTGTAGCAATGCCTTTTGTCTTCTGCATAGTGACGTGTGTGTTATCCGGTGTCATGGTGTTATCCTGGACAACCGGTATAGGGAGAGTGCCTGATACGGAATTAGAGTCCGGATGTATAACGATGACACCAGTTACACGTTGGCGAATTGACAAAGACGTTGAAATATGTCTTGTAGATTGGATACCGGTATCAAGACCGGATCATATGTCCCCTAGCTTGTGTGAGGGACTGTGTAGTTGTTCACATGAGCTACTCAACCTGCGAAAGGTCTAGATACCGGTATAGCTATGTAGGAAAGGTTTTTATGCATGTGTGCTGTTCAGCATCGTTATATCATGAGGAACCGTCCTAGGGATGAACGTTCCATTTTCATAATGTTGTTATAACGGTTTCAGACAAAGATTCGCAGCAGGAGAATGCCAAAAGTTTTTCGAAAACTGAGGACTCTTGAAATTCGAGTAACATCTGTAAAGTATAAATTGTGTCGCATGATTAGACATTAAATGCCTTTAATCACGTGTGTGAGCAGTTATTGTGTCTGAGACGTAAATCTCAGTAACCGTCGTTTGGGGCTTAATGGGCCTATAATTTTTAAAACTTCTGGGCCCAGCGGAGAGGCCCTTTGACGAATTGATATTGTTTTGGCGCCCATGAATTTAAAACGACTGTGTCGTTTGACTTGTAAATCGACGCGTTTAGTCGTGAACGACACAACCTCAAGAGTTGGTAACCGAACCCTTTCGTTTCCTATAAAAGGAACACTTAGTGGATTCTGGGTACCACTCACTTCTAATTTCTTAGCAAAACTCTACAGAAATTTTGTAAGGACGCTTGCCGCTTGTTTTGAGAAGTTTTTCTCAGTCTTCATCTTCCTTATCATCTGAGGTAACCATTTTCTTCCCTCTGTTATTTCCGTCTTCTTTTGCTCTGCTCTTTTTACTTGAAAAGAATATATCTTAAGAGGGGGAGATTAACTTCTCGCAGCCCTAATTATCGTGGGGGAAGAATCCCTGTGATTCTTCCGAGGGCTGAGTCATGTCGCTCAGAAAGGGGATCTTACTCACGGTGGAGAGTGACTTTTCCCTCTCAGAGTCGTCCTCTGATTGTAGTCGCTCTTTGAAAAGTGAGATGAGTAATGATTGTTACCCTTCTAACGATGTGACTTTTTATCGTAGAGCAGAATTTTTGTTTACGCTACTCAAACGATGACTGGAGAAGGAACCTCTGGAGATCAAACTGTTCTGAAAACAGCAGAAGGTCTGTACAGTGTAGTTGCCTCTCGGCTAAACTGGGAAGAACTCCAGGCTAAGTGGCCCTTCTGCTGGATAGCTGATGAGTTTAAAAACTTAGCTTCCCATCACGCGAATGAGGACAGAGCTCGGATTCAGCCAAGGTTTACAGTTTGCGCCGAGGAGGAAATGAAAAAATGGTTCAGGGTATTTGCACCGCTCCCTACAGAACGAATATACCACGTTGTCCCAAATAAGCGTTCGGTATATATGCATGATTTTGTATTTCATCACCTCGGAGTTCGTTTCCCCTTATCCGAATTTCAAATGGGTGTATTAAGGTTCCTAAATTGTGCACCTTCTCAACTTTATCCGAACGGTTGGGGACTCGTCCGTGCTTTAGAAATATTGGGTGACTACTTCAACTTTACACCCACCGTAGCGATGTTGTTCTACTACACTCAGGTAGTTCGGAGGGCTAACAAGCAAGGCGGTGTAGGTCTAATCACACTCCGGACTCTATGTTCCTTTGTGAACTTCGAATCCTACACCGATTCGGCTAAAGTTGACGGGAAGTCATTTAAATCTTTCTTCACCCGGATATCAATTAAAAAGAATAAGCCCGTCTTCTGGAAGAACGAAGAGGGTCTTAATAAATTTCCTCTGAGCTGGACTTATGAGCACTTTCTTCTGAACTCTTCAACATACTACACTCATCAGTCTGAGCTGTCTACTGAAACGGCGACTGTGTTATTCACCCTTGAAGCATATTCTACACGCTTTAAAGCATTTTTGTGTAGACGTCTTTTAAGTAGTTCAAGTGCAGTCCGGAATGAATATCTACGTAATTCCTGTTTTATTCCTTTTTTTCCTCCTTTGTTGATTGTATTGAGCATTTCTTTGTTGCTAATACGTTTTATTCGTGCATGTAGGTGAAATAGAGTAAAAATCTCCAGACATGGACAAGCTGAAATCCTTGAAAGCAGGCGGTAAGTCTGTAGCTGGTGAGAATGAAATTCAACCTAAGAAGGATTCTGTGAAGGGTTGTTCTGAGTTGATCATTCTGACCTCGGATGTCGAAGGGGAAATTTTGCTGGTGGAGGGTGATTCAACTGGTGTTAGTGCAACTACGAGTCAACCTAATATAACAGAGAGGAGGAGGAAGATCAAGAATGACCCTTCAGGAAGATCAACGAAGAAACATAAACCTTCAAGGAGTCCGAAAAGGGCAAGGGCTTCAAAAGGTAAAGCTGTAGAGACCTCGGATGCAGCTGAAGTTTCTTCCAGACTCCATAAGGGTATTCTTTCTGGGGTCTCTGGATCTAGTCCGATCTCTTACCCAACTGCTTCATTCCTTACTCCCTTCCTCTCATACCGGGGGACAACTCCAGCGATTCTTCCTCAGCCGCTATACGAACTCCAGCCCATGCTTAAACCTAAAGAAATCAAAGAGGCGTGTGAGGCCAGAAAATGGCAGTTAGCAGAACTTACTGGGATGCTTCACTCGCTCAGTTTGTTAGCTGATGATGCTGACAAGGTTGATAAACTGAGTGATAAAGTAGAACAGCTCAACCTCTGGGCGGGGAAGGATAAAGCTGCCCTAAGATTAGTGGAAGATCGCCTCGCCAAGTCTAAAGAGTTCGGAGATATTATGAACAAGGAAAATCTCAAGCTCAAAACCATGCTTAAAGACTTGGAGGGTAAACTGGCAGAGAAGGAGGAGATGCTTGGTAAATCTCAAGAAGAACTCCGTAGCAGTCAAGCTAAACAAGCTGATCTTGAAGATAAAAGCAAAGCTACTGCAGAGGATTATTTTAAACAAGCAGAGGAATGGTCCCAGAAGGAGAAGAATTTCCTCCTTGAGATCGAGGGACTGAAGGCTAGGAGCACGAAATCTCAAGGATCGGATGGAGATCTTTCGAGGTTGCGGGAAGAATTGACTGTAGCAAAAGCCGAGGCGCAGGAAGCTATTGACATATGCACTCAAACAGTTGAAGAATCCTTCGGCCTAGCTATACGCCAAGTTTTCTATCGTAACCCCACTGTGTCGCTTAACCTCTATGGTATGGATCCGTTCTATGAATTCCATGGAGGGAGGTTAGTTGCAGTGGTTGATGGTCGACATGAAGATCCTCCGGAGTCCTTGTATCCCAAGGGTCAAAGTATGGGACTGGATTTCGTTTTTCCTATACCTGAGGTCGCCTCATCTGCAGGAGGTGCTAAAGCTCCAGAAAAGAAAACTCCAGAGGAAATCCCAAAGGAAGGGATACAAGAACCTGGAGAAGGGGAAGGACAGAAAGAGACTGAAGAGCAAGTTCCCCCTCCGTAGTCTTGCTATTTTTAATATGTAAAGTTGTGTTCCGAGATCAACTCCGGTATTACATGTAATCCTGCTCTTCACAAATGAATAAAATTCCCTTTCAGTATTTTGTCTTCAATACTTCATGAAGAATAATATGACTTAGATGTATATATCATTTCAGTAATTGATAATCCGCTTTGTAGGGCTAATATTGAGGTTGGATTGAAATAATCACCTCAAAAAATCATATAATTTTAGAACGGAAAGATATATAAATGAATACTGTCCCCAAGTGCAGGTATGTTAAGGAATAGGTACCTGTTATAGGGCATCATCCTTAATTCCTTTGGGGAGAAAAGGAGTCGATCCCTTGTTCACAGTAGTGGTGTCACAGGACGGATGACTAGTATTAGTTCGTATTATTCTCATTAGAGATGAAAACGTTGTCTAATGTGAGAGTATTGTTCCGGGCTTAGGGAACTACAAAGATACATAAAGATGATAGTTGGATCTTCCATTATAAAGATGATGATGGGAATTTGTTCACGCCAGGAGTTACATTATTAAATCACAGATTAGGTGATTGAGATCATCCGTCCTGGGTAAATATATCTCGATCGTAAGAGTACGGATTAAGCCTTCAAAATCATAGGAGTTGCATCATCAAACCACAGGATAGGTGATTGAGATCGTCCGTCCTGGGGAAACACTTTTCAATCGTCAGGATACAGATTGAGACTTCAGAAGCTTCTATCATAAGGATGATGATGGGAATTGTCCATGCCAGGAGTTACATCATCAAATCACAGGATAGGTGATTGAGATCATCCGTCCTGGGGAGTACACCACGCCAGGAGTTACATCGTCAAATTACAGAATAAGTGATTGAGATCATCCGTCCTGGGGAGTACACCACGCCAGGAGTTACATCGTCAAATCACAGAATAAGTGATTGAGATCATCCGTCCTGGGCAAGTACGTTTCAATCGTCAGGGTACAGATTGAGTTTTCAATTTCGTTATCAAGTCCGGTTTTTCAATTTCGTTATCAAGTCCGGTATCGAGATGAGATCATCATTCTACTTGTCCCCTAGCTTGTGTGAGGGACTAGTAAAGTGGCTCATATAAGCTACATCGTTTTAGAAGAAGTAGATGCCGGATGATACACGTTGTCACGTAGACATCCGTTCTTGGAACGAAGGTTCTGCCGTCATGGCACTCGTGAGGACGGATATGGACAAAGATTCTTTGTGCGAGAATCCTAAAAGTTTTTGAAACTTGCAACCCTTGGTATTCGAGTAACAGTTGCAACGTTTCTCATGATTGGACATTTAATGCCTTTAATCACGTGGGCGAGCCATTATTGCCTTAAATGCGCACGTCT
Organism: Clitoria ternatea; assembly: GCA_037962975.1. NCBI lineage: Eukaryota > Viridiplantae > Streptophyta > Magnoliopsida > Fabales > Fabaceae > Clitoria > Clitoria ternatea. Next base: position 16,355,020 of record CM075670.1, on the reverse strand, counting down.
TTATAACCGTCACTTGGGAGCTTCATGGGCCTGAAATTTAAATTCTGAGGCCCATTTGAGAGGCCCTTTTGACAAATCGACGTTGATTTCACGCCTTAAGGTTTGAAACGACAGCCTTGGATTTACCAAAATGGCGTCGTTTAGTAGCAAACGACATAACCTTCGACCTGTAATTGAGTCTGTTGACCCCTTATAAAAGGAATACTTAGTGAATTCAGAAATCACTCAGTCTTGCTTTCCTGACGAAACTCTGCAAAATTTTCGAGAAGACATTGTTTGCTTGTGTGATACTTGATTCACCATCCTTCTTCATCCTTAGGTAACCTTTTCTTCGTCTTCTCGTATTTTCTTCTAGTTTTTCTAAATGTCTGGGAGAGGTTTCGCTGGCTTGAGCCGCGTTGGCCCTAGGGGAAGAGGAGGAAGAGCGTTGTCTCGAATTTCCTCTAGTCGTGGTAGGAGGATCCCTGTGATCTTCCATTCAAACCCACTTCATTCAGAGAGGGAGGCGTCGCCCTATTCAAGGCGAAGGGTGATAATACCCTCTTCAGAATCCTCTTCTAGCGAGAGTGAGGAGAGCGCTAATTTATACCTCTCTGATGATGTGAGTTTTTATCGCAGCGTGAAGGTGTTTAAACTAGCTATAAAGGAGATGACTGGAGAAAGTGCCTCTGGCAGTGGAGCACCATCTCAGCAGTATATCTTGAAGACAGCTTCTGGGCTGTGCAATGTAGTTGCACACCAGATTGATTGGGTTAAGCTCCAAAAGGAACGTCCTTATTGCTGGGTTGTGGGTGAATTTCTCTCAAAACCGTCTATCCATGCTCGGGAGGACGGAGCAAGGTTGGAGCCCCGCTTCACAGTTTTCAAAAAAGAGAAATTCAAGAAGTGTTTTATGGTGTTGGCTCCTCTTCTCTCAGAACGGGTTTGTCATACACCGGATGAGAGGTCAATATTCATGTATGACTTCGTATTTTTGAATTTAGGTGTACGCCTTCCCTTCACAAAATTTCAGATGGGGGTGTTGAGGTTTTTGGACTGCGCCCCCTCCCAGCTTCACCCCAATGGATGGGGGTTAATTTGTTCTCTTGAAGTGCTTGGGGATCACTTCAATTTCACACCCATAGTGGCCATGCTTTTTTATTTTACGCAAGTGGTCCGTCGTGCGGATAAGGAGAAGGGAGGAGTAAGTTTGATAACCCTCCGGACTAACTCCAAAGTCATCAACTTTGAGTCATACACTGACTCCGCCAAAGTAGATGGGCGTTCATTCAAATCTTATTTCACCAGGATTCGTGTAAAGCCCAATGACCCAATTTTTTGGCTGAATAAAGATGGGATTCAAGAATTTCCCGTGGCCTGGACTCATGAACACTTTTTGTTGACGTCCCAGGCTTATTACACCGATGAGGACAAGTTAACCCCAACATCGGTCTCCGTTCTTTCTGCTCTTCAATCATACACCGCCTCGCATAAGTTTTTCTCTTGCAGGCATTTGCTAGGGTCGGAAACTACCCGCGAAGAATACTTGCGTAATTTTCTTTGATTTTTTTATTTTCCTTCTTTTTATGTCTTGATATCTTCTGTTACTGATGGTCTTTCTATCTGATTATGCAGTTGAAATTGAAGCTGAGTCACCAGAGATGGAGAAGTTGAAGGGCCTCAAAGCTGGAGGGAAATCCGTCGTGGCTGAAAACAATATTCACCCAAAGCGGGATTTTAAGAAGGCTACCGTTGAGACCATCATACTCACTTTGTCCGCTGGTGACGATATTCCTTTATTGTAGGGCGGATCTGACATACCGACCTCTAATGTTGAGGGAAAAAAGGCCGGAAAGAAGAGGACGGAAGCTGAACATGACTCTTCTAAGAAAATGGAGTCTCATCCCTCCCCCAAAAAACCAAAAACTTCCAAAGGAGCAGTCGATCTTGGGGCCTCTAAAGGAAAGGGAGTAGAAGGGACGACAACGGCTGCCCCCAGCAATGTGGTTACTTTTGGCGCCAGACCAATAAGTTCCTACTTTGTGCCCAAGGCTTCCTGTCCCCCTCCAGGCAAATCCAATCTTGCCCCATACTTAGTGTATGAGGGTCCAGTTCCTGAATGTATCCCTGATTCTCTGTATAAGCTGAAGACTTTAGAGCCTGGAGAAGTAACTCGAGCTTGTGACGCTGGACAATGGCAACTGGCTAAACTGTCCGGTCTTCTGAGATCGATTCGCAGGCTGTCAGAAGATAATGAAAAACTTGGCCAGTTAACGGGTAAGGATAACGATCTGAACGTTGCCGCAGCTAAGGACAGAGCGAACATTCTTCGCTTGGAAAGTCGGTTGGAGGCTTCCAAGGAAGAAGGGTACCAGAAAGATGAAGAAATCTCCAGGCTGAAATATCTTGTTAAAGAGCTGGAGGCTCAAGTGCTTGATCAGAAGAAAATCAATTCCGACCTCCATACCAGCCTCTGTACGGAGAAAGAGCATTCGACCAAGTTGGGAGAGGAACTGAAAGAAGCCAAGGTCGTTTACTCCCAAGGAGTTGAAGACTGGGCTCATAAGGAGAAGGAGTTGTTACTAAAGTTGGCAAGTTCGAATGACGAGGTCAAAGTCCTGAAAGCGGATTTGACTGCTGCCAATGCCCGAGCGGAAGAGGCTGTGGATATTTGTGTCCAAGCAGTCGAGGAATCTTTTGGGTTGGTTGTTCGTCAAATTCAATACCGGAATCCCAAAGTGGAACTTAATTTGAACGGTATTGATCCGTTCTATGAGTTTCATGGAGGGAAACTCGTAGCTTTGGTTGACGATCGTTAGGAGGAACCGCCAAACACCATGTATAAGCTAGCTCCTCTCCCCAAAGGCCAGTCAATGGGACCTTCTCTTCTGACCCCTATCACCAAACAGCCTAGAAATGAAGGAACGAGTGCTAGTGCTGATGTAGGCAAAGCTGCTGGTGATGGGGAAGGCGAGGTTGGAGATAAAGGCAAAGGAAAGGGTGGAGAGACAAGCCAACGTAAATAGTGCCTTCCTTGTCTTATAGTTTTTATTGATTCAAATATGCTGTGTTCCGGGATCAGCTATGGATTACTGAATCAATTCTCTCATGTAATTCAGGATTTGATCAATGAAAAGACAACTTGCTTTATACGTTTGTCCGTTGAAAATAATTTCAATAGAATCATTGTACGTATAATGAACCATTCCGGATTTAAATGTGTAGAATGAAGAACGGGTATTAATACACAATCTCCAATCCGGATTTAGACATGTAGGATGAAGGACGGATAACGACATACAATTATTTTCCTCACGTATGGGTACCTTAATGACTAAAGGCTTGGTTTGATAGAAAAGATAGAATATCTTTTGTCAAGTATGGATATTTTAGTGTGATGAAATCGTTTACTTAAATCACACATTTGGCATACACAAACTTGGTATAAGTAATGGGGAATGCCATCGTGAGGAAAAACGTTGTTATAATGAGAATGGCTTGCAGTGTTAGCCTTGAGGGGACGTAATCGTGAGGACGTTTTACTAAGTGTTCATCCTTCGAAATACTCGTTAGTCATTGGATACTGTCCCCAAACATTATTGGGTGATCAGTTCTGAGTGAGCAACTGACTCTGAATCAGTGACTCCGAGAGAGGCTGGTTCTGGCCATGCCACCCGGGAAATTCCATTACCCCTCGAGTTGCTCAGTAAAAGCATGTACTTTTTAGCTGAGTCTCATTTTTCGTCAAGGATAATTTCGTGTGATACTTCCAAGTTGAAGTTATTCCGATTGAGAACTCCGAGTGGGAGTTCTTTTGAGTGAGATTTTCGAGCAGAAACTCTTCTGGGTGAGAGCTCCAAGTGGAAGCTTTCGAAATAACCCTTTCTGAGTAAAGAGTTCTGATTGAACTTTTCTGAGTGGAAGGCTCTGAGTGATTCTTTAGCCGCACTCGGTTTGATTGTGCTTACTAAACTCGGAGTTCAGTTTTAGCCTTACAATCCAAGTTTTCATTCGGGCTCGAGTTTGCTGAGTGCAAATTCTCCCGAGTGGAGTATTTCTGAGTGCAACACTACTAATTGGGATTGCACCGAGTGAGACATTTTCGACTCTTCATGGTATAGCATCGAGTGAAAAATTTCTGAGTGGGCTATTTTAGTGGAAATACCTTTGGTCAGAGAAAGGTTCTGAGTTTGCATAAATACGTTTCGGATGGAAATATTCTGAGTGAATAATTGCTGATTGGAACTCTGAAGTGAAATATTTTTGACTTAAAGAATTCATGAGTCGGACACTAAATTTGAAGTGTTTCCGAGTAAGGAATTCTAAGGAAAAGTATTTCTGAGCAAAGTTAATGAGAGTGATGATTGATTCTTCGTGAGTCGGATTTCAATGAAATATTGCCGACTAAAGAATTTTAATAGTATAGTATCGAACTTGAAGCATTTCCGAGTAAGGAATTCCAAGGGGAAATATTTCTGAGTGGGGAATTCCTAAAGGAAGTACTTTTCAGCGATTTTGAATAATCCCAAGTATGGCACTTTAGCGTGGGATTTCACTGAGTGAAGCATTTTCAAATATCATAGCTCCGAGTGGAGCATTTCTGAGTAGGAAAAAGACCGAGCGAAATACTTCCAATTCCCGCGTGGCATGGCACCGAATGGAATATCTCTGATTCCTACATGGCGCGGTAAAGAATGGAGAATTTCCGAACGAAATGCTTCGGGTGAATACGCCTCAAATAGAGATATGCCCGAGTGAATTATTCCTGAGTCAGAAATAATGAGTCGGGCTTTGATAAAATATGACCCGAGCCTTTGAAGTTAAAACGTTCCCGAATAAGGAATTTCAACAGAAAGTATTACCGATTGAAGAATTTCCAGGAGAAGTGCTTCTGGGAAATTTAGAGTTCGGTGTCACTTACTTGTTGTATTTGGAGTTCGGTTCGATCCTACAGTCCAAGCCTTTCATTGGGGTTCGGTTTAATCCTACTAACCGTTCTTAGTCGGTGTTAGGTTTTATTCATTCACCGTTCTTGACCGACGTTCGGCCAAACCTACTAGTCGTACTCGGAGTTCGGTTCAATCCTACAATCTGAGTCTTCAACACGGGGTTCAAATCAGGGCTAATCCTGAACCTACTGTGCCCGTTACTCGGGGTTCAGCGTGGTCTTGAAGGAGAACCAGCTTACTGCGCCCAAGCCTTCTCCGGTGTTCGGCCATACCTACTAACCGTACTTGGAGTTCGGTTTAATCCTACAATCCAAGCCTTCAACGGTGTTCAGCCAAACTTACTAACCGTACCCAGAGTTCGGTTTAATCCTACAATCTGGGCCTTCGAATGGGGTTTGATACAGCTTTATATAAAGGTCTGATCCTACTGCACCCAGGTCTTCCTCTATTTGCACACATTCGAGGAGTTACATCGTCAACTACAGAATGGGTAGTTGAGATCATCCCTCCTGAATATGTTTGTGCACGCCGGATAGACTGAAAATCACAGCATAAGAAAAACTCGAAAGAGTTTAGTTGATGTATGAGATTCTTATTGAGCAAAAATAAGAATTAGAATAAAAGCGTAGCTGGGATTATGATATAATGATTTCTCCGTTGAACAATCTCAAGTGAGGAGAAAAGAGTGCATGTTGCTCCAGCAGCTAGCTATAATAAATGCGTAAGTTCTGGGTATTCCACTTGTTTCGGATTGGAGTGCCATCAAGGCTTTCAAGGCGGTAAGAGCCTTTGCCAGCAATCTCGGATACCCTGTATGGGCCTTCCCAGTTTGGGGCTAGTTTGCCTTGATGAGCGAATTTGTTTCCCACACTCGCTTTACTCAAAACCAAATCTCCGACGTTGAAAGTCCTTGATTGAACTCGTTTGTTGTATCGAATGGCGACTTTGGCTTTGATGGCCTGATCTCTAATGAATGCTTCTTCTCTGAGTTCTTGTATGACATCCATTTCTGATGCCAAGTTAACGTTATTGCTTTCTTCAGAGAAGTACTTGACCCTAGTAGAAGCAATTTGCAGTTCCACAGGTATCATTGCCTCCACCCCATAGGTCAGGCGATATGGGGATTCATTGGTGGAAGAATGAGGCGTTGTGTGATATGCCCGAAGGACATGACACAACTGGTCTGTCCATCCGCCCTTGGCTTCACCAAGACGTTTCTTCAGTCCTTTCAGCACCTCCCTGTTGGCCACCTCAGCCTGGCCGTTAGTTTGGGGATGTTCGACGGAGGAAAATATCTGGGTTATTCCTAACCCTTCAAGTAAATCTGTAAATTTCATGTCCATGAATTGGGTACCATTGTCTGTGACAACCCATGCTGGGACTCTGAATCGTGTTATAATATTTTCATACAAAAAACTACGAGTTCGGGCTGAAGTAATATGCACCACCGGCTCTGCTTCAATCCACTTAGTGAAATAATCGACCCCTACAATGAGATATTTGATGCCCCTAGGAGCAGTTGGGAAAGGGCCCAAAATATCCAATCCCCATTGGTAGAATAGCCATAGAACAGCTGTGAAGAGTTCTTCTGCCGGTGTGTTGTGAAGATTAGAAAATTTTTGGCAGGCATCGCATTTCTTGACAAAGTCAATGGAGTCCTGCTTCATTGTGGGCCACCAATATCCCGCTCTGAGGATTTTTCTCATCAGACTTCTTCCTCCGGCGTGGTGTCCACATTGTCCTTCGTGCACTTCCTCCATTACTTCATTCTCTCTCAGACAGATTAAGTAAGGTACTGAGAGTGACCTTCTGTAGAGGTTACCATCTATCATAGTGAAGTATGGAAGTTCCCTCTTTATTCTCTTCTTTTCCTTCTCATCAGTAGGCAACTGTCCATCAGCCAAATAACGGATGTAGGGGGCCATCCATGTGTCACCATAAAGGGAATTGGTCATTATGGCATTTAGAGAAGGGAAAAGAGGAATGCTGGGCGATGTCAGTGTGCTTTGGACCAACGTTGTGGTGCTGCCTGGCTTTTTGGTGCTTGCCAATCTGGAGAGTATATCCGCTCTTGTATTCTCTTCGCGTGGAACATGTTTAAATTCTATTTTTGAGAATTTCTCTCTCAACTCTTTGACACAGTTTAAGTACAATTGGAGTTGAGGCTCACGAGCTTGATAATCTCCCAGGATCTGTGAAATCACGAGTTGTGAATCACTACATAGCGTCGCCTCAGAGGCTCTGATGTCAATCGCAGCTCGTAGTCCGGCCAAACAAGCTTCGTATTCAGCTTGGTTGTTGGAAGTTTTGAAATTAAAACGAAGGGAGATCTCCAAGTGTACTCCATAGTCACTTTAGAGAACTACACCTGCTCCAGAGCCCTTTTGATTCGATGAACCATCGACATAGATGGTCCAATGGACACAAGGTGTATCTGGATCTAACCCTGTCATTTCCACAATGAAATCGGCCAGGACCTGAGCTTTAATAGCGCCTCAAGGTTCATAGGATATATCAAACTCTGAGAGTTCAATAGACCATTTGATCATCCTACCAGCGAGGTCAGGCTTGATTAACACAGAGCGGAGTAGTAGATCCGTTCTTACCATGATGGGATGGGCATGGAAATAAGGAAGTAACCGTCGAGAGGCCCAAACAACAGCGAAGGCGGCCTTTTTAATTTTTTGAAACTGGATCTCAGCACCATGTAATGTTTTGCTGGTGAAGTAGACCGGCCTCTGTCCATCAGGAGTTTCCTTTACTAAGGCTACGCCCAAAGCTTCATCTGAAATAGCCAAGTATAGGATGAGCGTGTCCTCGGGGTCAGGCTTCGTTAGAATAGGAGGTTTGGACAACACCTCCTTAAGCTCTTTGAATGCTTGTTCTTGTTCCTGTCCCTACTCGAATTTCTTGGACTTTTTCAGTACTTTATACAGAGAAAGTGACCTATGAGCCATCTTTGGCATGAACCGTGCCAAGGCTGCTACTTTACCATTTGGGGATTGGACTTCTCTCAGATTCTTTGGACTCTGCATGTTAAGAATCGTTTGGCACTTCCCTGGATTGGCCTCAATACCGCGTTGAGTTAACATGAAGCCCAAAAACTTCCCAGCTGGGATAGCGAAAGTGCATTTCAATGGGTTTAGCCTCATGTTAAATTCTCTCAAGCGGATAAACACTTGGCGTAGGTCTTCAATATGATCACCCCCAACCGATGTCTTGGCTATGATGTCGTCAATGTACACCTCAACAAGTTTGGTGTGCATGCCCTCAAACACCTTATTGATCATGCGCTGGTATGTGGCTCCAGCATTCTTCAGGCCGAAGGGCATAACGGTGTAGCAAAAGACACCACGATCATTGATGAAAGTTGTTTTCTCCTGATCCTCCTCGCACATCGAAATTTGGTTGTAACCTGAGTACGCATCCATGAAGCTCAGGTACTGATAACCAGAGGAATCATCCACCATCCGATCTATGTTAGGAAGAGGATAAGGGTCCTTTGGACAGCAACGGTTAAGGTCCACATAGTCAATGCACATTCTCCATTTGCCATTGGCTTTCCAGACCATTACTACATTTGAAAGCCAAGAGGAATAACGGATTTCCTTGATAAATCCGGCCTTCAGCAATTCCTCGGTTTGTTGGCAAGCTGCTTTCTATTTCTCTGGTCCTAATCTTCTCTTCTTTTGGGCAACCGGTCTCATCTCTGGGTAGACGGACAATTTATGACAACAGAAAGTAGGATCTATGCCAGGCATATCGGCTGCAGTCCATGTAAAGAGGTCTTTGAACTCCTGTAGGAGCATCAACAGTCGCTGCTCCATTTCTGTATCTAGCTTGTCATTAATATGGGTGACCTTTTCTGGAGAATTTCCCAATACGATGTCCCTGGAACTTCCATCCGGTGTGGGCTTTGATGGGTTGGACAGATCAATGTGCAAATCCGCCCTAGGGTCCAGGTCGACAAGGCTCACAGAACCAGCAGCTGTCCCACAATCATTGAGTTTCCTCTTTTTATTGGAGGCTTCCAATTTTGTCATATTTAGACTCAGGTTGTAACAGTACCTGGCCATCTCTTGGTCCCCTCAGATGGATGAAACAGCATTGTCCTTATCGATAAACTTGATAAGGAGGTGTGGAGTTGACACGACTGCCTCCATAGCATTCAGGGTGGGGCGTCCTATGATGCCGTTGAATGGTGACTCGACATCAATTACCAGCACTCGGGATTTAACCGTTCTGGCTCCTGGCTCACCTTCAAAGGAGATAAGGGTGTCAAGGTATCCCTTTGTTGGTTGCTTTGCACCATTGAAAGCTGTTAGTTCCTGTGTGTAAGGTTGTAAGTCTGAGTCATTAAAACCTATTCTTTTAAAGCAATTATAAAAAATAACATCACAGGAACTTCCCTGGTCAACAAGGATTCTTCGGACATCCTTGTTGGCTATGACTGCAACGATGACTACAGCATCATCTCCACCAGGAATGGTAGGACCAAAATCCTCATCAGAGAATAAAATTATTAGAGATTCAACCCCTCCCCTGTAAGGACGATTGTCTTTAACTTTTCCTTGTATAGACAGAATCATTCTATGATGATTCTTATAGGCTGTAATTGAAGCTCCTCCCCCAGCGAACCCTCCAGCGATCATATCAATGACTTCACGCCGGCCCTGACGCTGTTGCTGAGGCATGTCATCTCTGTGTGCTATATCATCAGTCATTGCACATTTCTGTTTCTCCGCAGCAGAGAATTTTCTAACCGGATTACGGTTATTGTCATCCCCATCGTCTGGATCTCTTTCTCTTTTCTCATTCCGATCTACCCTGTCAAAGGATTTTTCTTTGAACAGGTACTGCTTTAATTTTCCTTCTTTAATTAACGTTTCGACTGCATTCTTTAGAGCTTGGCATTCATCAGTGGAATGACCTGTTTGTTCATGAAAGTCACAGTACTTACGGGGATTCCCTGGTCTCTTCACAGGGGCTAGCCTCCTGATGCTATAGATGCTGAAGGCTGGCCATCCTACTTCTCTCAAGATTTGAGATGGCCTGGCTGACAGAGGTGCATAATGGCTAAAGGAATTAACACGCCTTTCTCGAGGTCGAGGAGAGGAGTTATTAACCTTGGGGTTGTTGAATGGCCTCTCCATGCGTTCTGACCTCATTTTCTCCTTATCTCTCCGCGGCTGTGAAGGTGGTGTTGGTGGCTTTTTCTTCCCAGCCATAGCCTCTAGGTGTATCTCTATACCCACATACTTTGAGGCTTTTTTTCCTGAACTCCTCAAACGTTGTTGGCGGGCTTTTTGCTAGTGAGAGAGCAAAGGCTGATCCTGGCTGCAGTGCCTCGATAAGGATATACAGCTTAATGGATTCTGTGAGGTTAGGAACCAGGGATGCTTCCTTGTAGAACCTCTTCAGGAAATCTTTTAAGGTTTCATTTTCGCCCTGCTTAATTTGGGCCAAAGTATAAGATGTCCTGGGAACATCTCTAGAGATGACAAAGTGAGTTTCAAAAGTAGCTGCCATTTCAGCCCAGGAATCTATGGATCCAGAAGGTAAACCTTTGAACCAGCCGAGGGCCTCTTCTGACAATGTTCGCGGGAACATCTGACACATTACGTCTTTATCAGCCCCCAAGTACATGGCTTCAAATACGTAAGCATCAAGATGCTTAGTAGGATCAGTTTCGCCATTATACTTTCCAATGGAAAGAGGCTGAGTGGTTTGCAGATGTTTGGGGATATGGACACTCATAAGTCTCCTTGAAAAAGGAACTTTGAGTTTGTAAGTTACCGGGGGTGCTGTAATTAGCTCCCTCCTTCCCCGAGCGGCTCCATCATCAGAATCGTGGGTCTGTTCTCTCCCCTCAAACGTAGGGATGTTTGAGTATTGGAGAGTTGTGGATTTTTATCCATCGGTTGTATGGGGAGTGTCTCTTGTGCGAGATGACTCCTTATCCTCACTCTGCCTTCTCTCTCTTCGCAATTCTGCGAGTTCTCTCTGGAGTTGACTGATCAACTCATCACGAGGATCGGGGCTAGACACTGGTACTACCTTCTTTGAGCTGCCCCCATGAGAATCGAAGTTAAGCTTCCTGAAGGCGTTGGGGTTGGTCCTGCCTTCAGGTTGATTCTCCATGAAATCATGTGCTTCACCTTCCATTGATGATTACTTGTTCTTTCACAGGATATGGGAATAACTTTATCGCGTCCCACTGGGCGTGCCAATGATCTGTCCTGAACCGGGGTCAAGAGATCCGGTGTCGGGTCAGTCATAAATAGTAAGATGATTACGTTTCTGAAGACCAGTTATATGAGTATCCGGTTTACGTATCCGATGTCTCTGTATGATGAGAGCGGATTGGGCGTCCTGGAGTGGAGGTCCTTCACACCGTCCTTACGCGTTGATGTGGGCGAAAGGTGGTGTCACCTGCAAAGATTCTTCGACGCTCAAGTCAGTGATGATATTCCAAGTGAGGAATGTTTTCAGAGAGTAATTGTAAGTTGATAGAGTCAAAAGATCCCTCCCTTCATTGATGAAGAGAGTTCATATACCTGATTGGCTCGAAATACGAGGACATGTTAGTGGGGAACCACTAACCTCCAATAACATTATATATTATTACTTTATTGTGCACTTACCAGTATGATTGGGTCAAGTGGCCATTTTATATTGAGTGTAGGGAGTATAGGCTAGAATTAAGGGACAAATTGACCATTCTCGCGAGCAGATTTTAGCTCATAGTGCAGGGAATTATTGATCGGTCCCTGTAGCAATGCCTTTTGTCTTCTGCATAGTGACATGTGTGTTATCCGGTGTCATGGTGTTATCCTGGACAACCGGTATAGGGAGAGTGCCTGATACGGAATTAGAGTCCGAATGTATACCGATGACACCGGTTGCACGTTGGCGAATTGACAAAGACGTTGAAATATGTCTTGTAGATCGGATACCGGTATCAAGACCGGATCACCTTGTTTTTTCCGTTACGTATCCAAGAGGGATGCCCTAACACAATTCTCTTGTACACTAAGTTATCAAACACAAACACCTCTTAATTTTTTCCTGTGTCAAAGTCTGGTGTGTTAACCAGTCTTAGTTTCTTGCGGGAAACAGTTTGGGCTTGAAGAGGCTTTGAAAAGAATACTTGGGTTTTGAGCCAAAAGTGGCTTGTTAAAAAGAATATTTGGGATTAAGCCATAAGTGTTTGGAGTCAACACTACTTGAGGCACGGGAAGTATAGTTTATGTAAAAAGATATTTTTACATAGTGAAAATACTTCAAGTCTGAAGGTACTGAACGTAGCTTCATCGTTTGGAAGTGAACCAGTATAAATTCGTTGTGCATTTCTCTTTATCCCTTATCTCTTTAAGTCTGAACCTTTGTTAAAGTCTGCTGCCGTTTCTGTTTTAAAAGGTTTTATTCCGTGAGAAAAGGTTACAAACTCATTCAAGTCCCCTTCTAAGTCTGTCTCTGAACCTTCAGGATTTAATTCATATTTTTTTATAGTATTTTCTTATTCATCACCTTCGTATTTTAGGTTTGGAATTTGCATTCTAATTTTAACATTTAAACTTAAATGTTAAATTTGAAATGTAGTTTTTTATATTTTTTTCCTTCTCCATACATTTAGTTTTGCATTTAGATTCCAATTCCAAATTTAACATTTAATTGATGAGAAACTAGCACTAATGCCTGTAGTTCTTAACCGGAACCACTGACATTGATATGTCAAATTCAAAATTTCAACCCCCCGTGTATACATCTTTATGTTATGCTAATATTAAACTTACCCCCATCCTTCACTTCAAGCCTAGACTATTCTTTCTCCCCCAAACCCTTTCACTCTTATGCTTGATTTATTTTGTTTCCCTGCCATTGTGCTCATTCCCATAATCTATTCATGCCTACTAGCTACACAACGTGATAGTCCTACTCCACTCAAACAAGAAAGGTATGCAGATTTCTCCATCTTCCCATTTTCTTCTTCCTATATCCTTCTTTCAAGCTCTATTTTCCTACAGTATGTTTCTTTGTGTATGAAGGCATTGACTGGACCTTCCTTATATCACCTCCATCTAATGCTAGTAGCAAGAAAGGTAAGTCCTTTTTTGTTCTTTGTCCCTTCCCCTTATCTATTGAACTTAAATAATTTTATATTTGAAAACCATTATGTTGTTGTGCTAGAATCTACATCTATTGACATTAATATTGTGTGAACACAAATCCCCAATTTATGGTTGTAAATGTAGTAATAGAATCGTTGACAAAGGCCTTTTCTATAGTAGTGAATATAGAAAATTATAATTGTATGTATATTATATGTAGGTTGGTAGCATGTTAGAGACATACTAATTTATCTAAGATAGACTAAAGCTAGACCAATTGATCTATTTAACATATGCTTATATGTTGTTTCATTGACAATAATTTAAATCGAGCTTTTATAAAAGGGTATTAGACCTTTAAATAGGTTAGGTCACACATAAAAATATTGCCTACTCCGACTTCAAAATTAAGTAACTGAACAAACTTAGGTTTTGTAAATCCTAGCTCGGTCTAACCCATTATCGCTCCTACTTATAAGGACTTATGAAAATATGATTGACTCCAATATGTTACTTAATATTTCAACTTATTTCAACAAGTTTTGCAATTAAATTTATAGTATGACTTCATATTTAAAAATATTTTACTACATAAGCTGTTAATTAAGTTAGGTATCCAAATACATCATAAATAAGCATAAATTATACCTATTTCTTCTAGGTTAACAAAAATCTTTTGTATTTTTTATAACTTTATCATTCCTTTCATAATTTATATAAGAACATTATTTTGTAATACATCTAGTTTTAAATGTAAACAAAAATAACTAATTTTATATAATTAAGAATAATGGTGAGAAGTAATTATTTGTATTAATGTTATCAAATATTTGATGTAGTTATCTAAAATATTCTTAATACTATTTATTACACAAAGAATTAGTTGTTTTAGATATATATATATATATATATATATATATATATATATATATATATATATATATATATATATATATAAAGCCTGAGTTCAAATTTTATAGGAAGAAAAAAAACTGTTAGGAGAATTTGAGATATTAATTGTATATGTGAAAAATTTCAATGTTAAAAGTAATGTTAAAAAGGAGAGGGATGGAGTCTAATTACTTCAACCTCAATATTCGTGACCATAATTTACCCATTAAATCATAATAATGTATGGTTTTTATTTAAAAATTTGCAATACTTATTTAAAGAAGGTATTTAGTTTTGAAAAACAATTATGCATCTTCATTTGAATAGAAAAATTGAAATACTTCTTTTTAATCCCCAAACGGTAACCTCAAGCTTTTGTGAAGCTAAAAAAGAATCAAAATTTTCCTTGAAATACCTTTTTTATTATGACTAATATAGTCTTAATTCATGCATTTGGAGACCCAAGAGACCCCACAACTTATGTTATCATTTTCAAAATAGTTTTAAAAAAGCTCTAATTTTAATTAGAGAATAACATACGGGAAAATAGTATTTCTCTAAATTGTCTTGCGTTAAATTAATTATCAAAATTCTGAATACCAATGAATTTTAGTTTTTTTTTTGAGTCAAAATGAATTTTAGTTTTTTAAATTGTGAAAATGACTTAAAATCCAAAAAATTATCAATTGATGAATAGAATGGGCCTATAGAATACGATCCAATTATGGTGATGGACAGGGCAAAATTTGTTACAAAATTCCAAGTAGGACCCAATTAACCACTTTCTCTCTACTTATATGAAACCCTAATCACTATCTATAAATTGTTGCAGCCTTCATTCTATATTCACAAAATAGCATTGCAGTATAACAAGGTACTGATTTCATTTTAGTTTTTTTCTATTTATGAAATTGAAGAAAACATCAAAATGATGTTAGGGTTTAATTGAGAGGGAAAAGCGAAGTGACGATAGCAATTCATTGATTTGTCAATCTGCTGATACAATTGTGATGTATCCATGAATCCCGACAGGTTCTGATCGCTACCTTCATTCCCTCTTTTTTTCGTTTTTCGTTTTTCAATTTGAGTTTGATGGTAGTTAATTTGAAATGGGCATGTGATGAATCTCATTGTAACAAATGGGTAATTTGCGTCTGAATTAGTTTCATTGATGCTATATCACCTTGGAGACCTGATGCCCTTAACGTTTTTTCACTCTTCCTTTGTTTTATATTAACATAATTTCTTGTTTGCTAAGTTCTTTTTCCTAGAACCATGCTTTTCTAATTTTCTCAACTAAAGTAGTATTTCACAAACACAAAGAAGCCACACTTTTGTTGCTTAAATCATAAAACATTCCTTCATTTGTCATATAATAGTACTTGAAAGTAAATTATGAGTTCTATTCCTACTAATAAAAAAAAATCATAAGGTATAAATGAGTAATTTTATTACAAAAAGTCATATTGTAATTAGTCTTAAATATTAAATTAGTCATTATAAAACTTAAAATTAAGGTCGATCCTATATTCAATTTTTTTCAAGTATTTGGTCCCTAACCATTAACTGGTTTGGCCTGTTAAATGACTATATGAATTTAACATATTTTCACATAAGTTTTCACGTGTATAAAATTATTGTTTTTAACTTAACAACAAAAAAATGGTTTAGATGAATCTTCTTCTCCCCTTAAACTTTGAAAATTCTAAAGCCCTATCACACCTCTGGTTGGTACTTCGTGAATGATTTTTCTTTTAATAGTGTTTTGCTTTTGTTTGTTGGTTAAATAAAGGAAGCATTAACAATACACTTTTTATATAGAAGTGTGTTGATTACAGATCTACATCTATAAATAATTTGTGAGTTACTCGTTATTGGTATCCCCATATTTACTAAATATTCTAGGACTTGTCACATAATTATTAATATTTATTTTTTATTAAATATACTTAAATGTTTAAGTTTTTTTTAATATTTTATAATAAGATAAAAGAAACTTAAATATTTTTTCTTTATAATATTTAATGTTTAAAGTTGTAATGTAATATATAATATTAATTTGTATTATATTATGTTAAAATAATATTATAGGGAGAATATTATATCATATTTTCTTTATTATTATTATTATTATTATTTGATAAATATTAAACCACATTACCCACTCTTACTGTGTTGTCATCTCTAGTTTGTTTTTATTTGCAGTTAAAATATTTAACTATCTAAAAGGATTTAATCTTAACAAGAAAATATTGTTTTACGGGAAAATCTTTAAAAAATCCAGGGCTGATCTTAATTTAATTTTTTTTTAAAAAACTAATTGTATATTTAAACTTTATAATTAATTACATTATATGCTAGATAATTATATCCTCAATTTAAAGGAACAAAATTAGGTCTCGACAATTCTATTACACGAAATTCAAATGTATTACATAAGAATAAGTTTAAGAACTAGGTGTTAATAAACCTACAATTTCTCCTAATCTCTCCCTCATTTCCTGTTAGAACATTGATATTTCCCATCTTGATCATGGATTTTGCAAATGAAGAAAAGAAAAGTTTTTCGTTAGAGGCATAAGTCCACACCTGCTTTGTAATCTTTCCATCCAAATCCTGGGTGATTAAAACATTATCAGAGCCTAACAACCCTTTCCCTTCGAGAATGTTTATGAAGTAGTGATTATCAAACCTTTTTGGGGTCTGAAAATCTAAGGGTGCAAATTTGTTGTCCCTTCCTGTAACAGGACATATTGATCCCAGGATTCTCCTGAATATTGTGTATCGCTTATAGCGATCATAGCCATAGTGGTATTCCGGTTTTGCATCATAGATCCTCTGCCTGAAGCTTAGACACCTTGCCCTTCCTATAGTATGGCTACCTGTTGTGTTATGCATAAACTATATGTTAATAGGAGTTTCATGGAAACCAATATTACTTTAGTTCATGATTTTCAAAGTCAACTTTTCAAAATTAACACTTCAGTTAATAAAATTGTCAATTTAGTCATTGAATTCAGAGATGTAATTATTTAATGATGGAAAATTTGAAGTACTAAAATGACAGTTTTTGAAAGTTAGGGAAATAATTAATTGATAACGAACAATTTGAGAGATTGGAGTGATAATTTAAAGTTAAGTTTTAATAACTGGTTAACACAGTGTGTTAAAAAATTTACTAAAATGCAGTTAATGTGATCAGTCAATTCATCTTGAGGGTCGATCTAGTAATGAAAGGTTTGAGTAGTCATCTAGAACTTCTAGGTTCAAAACTTAAATCACTTGTACCATTAGTTTAACTAATTAGACTACCTATTTAACTAGTCAAGTTACTATCTTACATGCTATGACTATTGGTTTTCACTAGTTTATATGCATGTGATGACTTTGATCCACTTAAACCGTTGGTATCTGATTGGAACAGCTAGAGTGATCTGAGTTTGAGTTTTATAATTATGGTTTAAAGTGTCAGGTGCTTTAGAGAAAGTGTTTGTCGCTACCAAATAATTTATAGATTATTCTCAAAATGATAAGTATACCTGATAAAACTACCAAGTCTTCTATGTCTAGACCCTGTTGCCTAAAATTATTGATGAGAACTTCTAAAGAGGAATTTGGAGCAGGGAGAAGTAGGTTAGCTCCACCGAAACTTGACTCCAGAGAGTCTTTTCTCCCCAGTAACACGTCCCATCTTGGTCCTCCTCTCTTCAAAGACAAGCAATAGGAATTGTTGTAAATAATAATGAGGTGGTGAAATAAAGAAAAACTAGAGAGAATAGTGTATATAGATGAGACCAGTTCAACTGCGTCACGTGCAGCCATGGCAAGGATGTCTGCACATGAAACAGTGAGAGGACATTCCTCTTCCAGCAAATACTTGATCTTGTCTATCACCTCAAATCCACGTAGAGAGTTCAGATTTGGTCCTGCCTGCTTCTCACTTGTCATGCCCTCAACGCTGTCCAAAAGCACCGATGCATCACACCCCTAATGAAATCAACAACCAAACATCCAACACAACAGAATTCGGGTCCAACACAACAGAATTCAGGTTTTAGATATTTTATATCCATATGGTCTTGTCTCACATGGGAAAGGAAGAAAAATGAATGTATAGTTACCAAGACAAAACAATCATGGAAGTGTAAGCGAAGTAGCGAGGCTGCCAAACGAGGATCTCTCAGAACTGCCACCTCCACGTTATGCCTCACTATGTCTTCAGCTAAGGGACACTTGTTCTTATAGTAGTCATGAAAGAGAATCTCATCCCCTCTCAGAGATGTAGCATTGAACACAATAGTGATCAAGATGAATGAAAGTCTCACACGCTCCATTGAAGGCAATGATGGGACGGTGCAGCAGATTTATGCTGAATGTGTGCAGACTGCAGAATGAAAGCTCTGATAAGGATGTTTTCTTGTGTGGTTCGTTAGTGTTTTTTCTACATTTTCAAACCAACCTTATGGTGGAGAATTTTCCCAGGTGTTTTAATTTCGGTTACAACAAGAGTTGATGCAACTAACTTGACTTACTGTATCTTTTTTTAATTCTGTTTTGGAGATAGTTTTCTTTCTTTTGGTACTGGCTTAAGTAAAAGAATCAAATATAGAAAAGGGATTCATGTAAAGCTTACACGGCAGATCCATTCTACCTTGAACTTATAACTGCTCTACAGTGTATATTTATGAATTAATTCTGAAGGTTCTGATTCATATTTTCCCCTTAAAATTATCTAAACTATATATATTTTAACATTATTGGATATTAGGAGAGTGAATTATAGTGTTGATGTGTGAACATTCAGTACAAGCCTACAAGGACTACATATGTTTCGCCCATCAAAAGAAAGGCTACATATATATTTCTAAATTTTTTTTTGGTAATCTGATGGTATGAAACTTGCATGGATTAGTTTGGAGTTGATTCTCCCTCAAATTATATGTTGCATGAAATTGATTGGTCTCATCCAAATGACCAAATCTGATTGATAAACAGATCTAATAAATTATTTGTATTCGGATTTGACTAGCAAGGAAATATACTGCAAAGGATAAAGTGTATTTATAATTCTTGATTAAAAATTAATGTTAGAATTTATAAAGTGCAACTGTTTTATATGTAATGCGGTAAAATGGGCATGCATGAGTGGTTTTAAAGAGACGTGATTTTTGTCCGCTGAGGCAAGTGTAGTAGACATTGGATATAAAGTGTCAAGAGTCTGGTTTGAACCCCTGCTCTACCACTATCCTCCTCCTATTTACCACTATTCCGAATGATAAAGAGATGTAATTTTTGAGATTGTTGAAGAAAAGATGGAAGTAAGAACCCAAACCTGCGTAGCATATATATCAAGCAACGTGGTAGGTAATATGTAATTTGCAACAATCAAGACAGAAACCAGTCAAGTTCATTAATACTTGATGTTCAAAGTTCATATCAATATCAGTTTACATAGACTACTTTGTCTAAGGTTACAGAACAACGACCCACCCCAATGATTATTGTCCAAAGGCAAAATAAATGAGACTCCCTTACAAGGCCAAAATCGAATAATGGTTATTCACTAAGGACGAAAAAAAAGTCCTATAATCATTCATGTGTATGACTATATACAGCTTCCTGTTAACTATATCACTGTTTTCTATGTAACTTACATTCCCAAAATGCTTGAATTTGAGAAGAGTGCTTTTGATTTTGTCATCTTGAAGTTCACTTTAGAAATGGAATACAAGTTATATGCAAGGCATCACTTCGAAGACAACCATGGTTTTAACACCCTGCAGGAGAATAAATTAAGTGGTCATTACTTACGAAAAAGATGTCATTATTGTTTTGAATATAGACAACCAAATGATATATTTAAATGCAACATGATGGACTAATATTTTTCTGTAGGAAAATACTAACAAGTGCCTTTGAGCAATAACTAAGGAAACAAAAGTGAAACATTTTCATTTAGAAACATCGTTAAAACTTATTCTTCTAAGCCGCTCCTGCATAATTAATGCTCTAAAAGCATTGTTTAACAAAACCGTTTTCTATATTATCTATCCAAAAGCATATCCTACAAAACATGTCATGGATTGGATTGATGCAGAGAAAAAATATGGAAAACTATATTTACCAGTATTTAATATGACTGCACTCTAATGGATGTCTAATATGTGATTATATTTCACCATCTTCATCAGGGTAGATCTCAGGGTGTACTACAGCACTAGTGAAATTTAGAGCTCTCTTTAGTTTGCGATGGTCAAATACTTCAACTTCAACCAAGAAGATTGAACTAACTGGTCGATGATCAGAGAGCTTAATTTCTGCACGTCCATATTGTAGTTGCTTTATTCCTTTTCCTTGCCACAATATTCGATCACACCTGCATAGTGCATAATGTTACTCAAATTGAACTACTACATCTATTTTGCCTATTTCAATAGTTATTACAATATAAGATGTGGCAATAGACTTGGATAGGCAAAGTCCACTTTAATGATCTTTATATTTCTCAGTTCAAAGGGATTAGTCTTTAGTTTTTTGTTGGGCACACTTTCCCGTCTCTAATATAAGAACCTCTTAACTAATTTCAGTTTTTAAGAAAAGTTAGTTAATGTAGTTAAAGTCATTTAGTTTGTCTATAAATTATACTAGTTTTCCAAAAGTACCCTCTTACTTTTATTAGTATTTACAAATCTTACTCTCTTTCTATTTAATTAATGACTAATAAGTGTATTTTGGTGAAAAAATAATTAATGTTGTTGACTTTTTGATGAGATTCCTAAAAGAATCTCTCCCAAAGTTATTATAATAAGGGATGGAGGTAGAAAGAAGTAACAACAAAATATTCATCTCAAACACTTACCAGGCCGGAGATCTCTTCTTTTCCCCTTCTTTTGGGCTTTCACCAACATATCTATCAGAGTTAATTCCATATTTGTAAGTGGGTGGGAAGTTTATCAACCCCTCTTTCCATCCATCAAATACATGCCCAGTACGCAATTCTTTGCTCAGCTACATATTAGGTGAAGCAATTATAAGTTATCTAGGATAACTTGTCTTCATTATAAAGAACATAATATACAAAATTTGCCCTCCATACCAAGTACTAACAACTAACATAGTTTATAGAGTTTGTCAAGCCAAAATAATTAGCGTAGGGAGTCAATAGCTAACATAATGGACACATAAAAAAGAAATTTAACTAACATAAACTTTTTTGTAATAAGGATATCTTTAGGGAGAAATACGAAGTAGAAACTGGAAACTATGCATATTTTGCTTGGTTAGGTTTTCACAACTCTCACCTGATCATTATTCATCAGTTCATCCCACTTCTTTAGAGCGACTAATTTTCTAACATCAGCATCTAACATATTGATACGATAATTCAAATCGCCGAACCAGAAAATCTGGCTGTTAGCAGGAAGCAACATTCAATGAACACAGAATCTTTAACAGAGAAACTCTGCATAGAATTGCAAAAGGGGAAAGCTTTGATCATGCAGTAAAGCTTACTCATGAGAAGGGATTGTTTGTGGTTGATCTGGATCAAAGACAGATGAGAAGCAAGTGCGTCTTAGAATTTCATGTACATCAGAGTTTCGCCTGTGTTCTGCTCCATCCTTCTGACCAGAAGTCAGATGGGAACAAACAAAGCACAGACGTGACTGAAAGAGTGACATGCTAACAGAAACTGACCCCTGCATCATCATCAGCGAGAATGTGTCATCACATCCACTCATGTAAAAAATGAGCAAGTTCTATCTCTAAATGCACACCTCTACATGTAACAACGCACATAGTCTGCCACTGATCTCGCTAAAATATTCAAGGGCACTACTATTTGTCCCATAGAAGTGGTAATATGTGAGAACAAAAGTACGGGCAGCATGCAGCCATGCACCTTTTCGGGATGATGAGGTGAAATGTAAATTATGTCATCTATTTATATTACATAGGACAAAACTTAGGTGTAGTTTGTTAGGTACTTTTGGTATTGTTTTCAAATCAAAACTACTTTTGGTATTGTTTTCAAATCAAAACTATGAGTTTTACCTCAGTAACCTCTACAAAATACAGGTTAGCATTAATGTTCGGCCAGATTACCAAGATAAAACTCCAATCTTGATTGGGAAACAGCACCGAAAAAAGCACTTAAGGAAGTTTTTTCCCATAATATATTACTAATTCTGGTAATGATTAGTAATAATTAATGTAATCCGTGTACATAATACAGGATCTGACTCCTCTAAAGTGCATGAAATATTAGGCATCGATTTAAAAATCAATAATGGTAATTCTGATAAGATACATGCAGGTACATGATTAGTTATAATCCCCAACTATTGATTTCTAAGTTAACAGATAATATTGCACTTTAGAGGAGCCTTTTCCCATAATAGATTTTGCTGACACATTTGTCATCGTACTATATATACTAGATTACTAGTACTTAATGCTGTAATGTTCATGAAGTCTATTGAAAACTAAATGTGGAATTCCTGGTGGCTAGGAAAATGCATTGGAACATGTTTATCAATCAGTTGAAACATGTCTTACCTTGTTTCCCATGTAGCCCATAAGACCAACTCCAACAGGAGAAACTTTCAAATTATTAATGTGCCTTCTCAACCTCCTCTGGATCCAAATAGACACATATATCCCTACCATCTGCTTGCTGACAATCCGGACATACCTTGGACGTGATTTCATGGTACATAATTCATCATCATCTTGGTTATAAGGTAATTCACTAAAAACATCATTATCCTCAGCGGATAACACATCAGAGATATCAGCATCAGCTAAGGAATCAACTACTTCACGTATCACTTGCTGCTCTTTCCATAACAAGCCCAAATCTCCAGAACTGTGGTGTGATCGTTTCAATCCACTTCCTCCATAAATCAAAGTATTCTCAGTCCGGTTAAAGCCAATTCTAGCTGTGCTGCTTAGTACTCTTCGTAGCTTTGAATTCGAATCAATAATCTGAGGGACTACATCTAATGAACGTTCAGGCCAGTCAAGATCAATGCCATATATTTTCCTCAACTGTAAGTTATTCTCTACATTAATTATGCTTTTCACTTCTTCCTGTTCGCGCTCGTTATTGTCAACGGTTACTACATACCCCTCATTCAACATATCTATTGGATTATCAGTATCTATAGTGTCTGCTAGAACATCAGCAGCAGAAGAAGTTCTTAACACTGGAGAAGGAGGGGCACTGTAGCTTTTGTGTTTACTGTCAGGCTCAGAAGATTTGTTCAGAGATCTCCGGATGATAGCCTCCCATTTTGGAATAGGTCTGTTATCTTCTGCTCCTAGTACGTTTCCAGCATTCAGTGGAACTACCTCTTGGAAACTGTTAATGGCCATAAAGACTATAGTTATCGGAAGACCATGCAATGTAAGATATATGAGTACACTGTCATATTAATCATCGAAATTGTATGCATCAAACAATTTAGTCTGTCAAATTTAAAAAATCCATCAATAGTCTCTAACTTTGTAAAACGAAAATCACTTCAATCCTTTTTTAGTAGTAGTTTTGTACCTTTTTAATGCAAAAGTGATTGTCGTTTTACTAAGTTAACTAACAAAGGGTTTTTAAAATCTCATGGAAATTGTGTGGTGCATATAAGGACAAATAGCTAAGGAGGGCATTGCCATACATAAAAATTGCATCAGTGTAAATCTCTTATAAACTAATTTAATTTCTTTAAAAATATAGCAGACCAGAATTTGAAGCAAAATTCAGTGAAAAACAAAGATCAATATCAGAAAAATAACATCATAAACTAGTGTCAGAAGTAAACATAGGACGCACAAATGTCATCAAAGTACAAAGAAGTGAAGGCAAAAGACAGCATTAAAAGACATTTACAGAAAATTTGGTGAACAAAACAAAGATTCAATAGATATCAGAAATCATTGTGCAACTATAGAAACTACTCACTCACCCAAGAATGTAGATATCAGCCGGGTCTTCAGTACAAAGCCAATCATCAATCTCCAGATCCTCATCCGGATGTCTTCCAGCAACATTCCAAGTGCCAATTGCTACCCTGAAAAATAAATCAAATTTAAGATGCATTTCATTGATATTGCTAAATCAATAATTCCAATGTCATACTTCCTTCGGTCTCGAATAGTAACTAACTTTACACTTATTAAACAAATTAGTTAAAGTAGTTATTTTTATTAAAGTTATCAAAATACTTCCAAAAATACTCTTAATCACATTTGTTACACAAAGAATTAGTTGTATTGAAATATATTTAATACACAAGAATTTAATGATATTGAAAAAGATAATTTGGTTTATATTTAAGACAAAAAAAAACAATTCAAAAAGTTTTGTTTATATTCGACACAGGAAGGAATATAGCATAACCAGGTTACCACCAGACCTCACTTCCTTTGTATTTATGTACTGAGCACGCAGAGTTTCTGATTTCCCTCTTCTGTGTCTTATCTTCTTGCCCTTAAAAGAAGCATCTGAATTACAAATACCAAATCACGGATGATGGTGATTTAACAACATGTGATCAAAATAAAATAAAAAATCACGTGTTCACATATTAACCAAGATGAATGACTTGAAAAATCTCCTTGGCTTCATATTATTCTTCATTAGTACAACACATAAAAACATGATTTTGGCTACCTCTAGTATCTGCGAAGGAACTTTCTTTTTTCCCATTTGTGTTCTAAGTAAAAGGAACCAGATTGCTGAAAAGAAAAGAAGTATTACCTGATGTTTGACTTGGGAATAAGGATTGAATCCCTTGTGTTATAAGTGGATTGTCTTCAAGCACACGCATTCTTGAGCCTTTAACACTGCAAGCTGGATGAAAATTGAAAGAACCAAAAACGGGAAAAATTTTGATAACAGAAGGAAAAAGATCAAGCTAAAAAGGAAAAAGAATATGGTAAAAACTTATCGCATACCATCATCTTCACTCTCAGTTTCAGTGTCCACTTCATCCTCACTAAAATCATTCACCTTAGGCTTGATGTTTAACCATTTTTTCATCACAATGGAAGGCCAAAAGGCCTGCAATAGAATGAAATGAGCTAACGTACAAGTCAAAAGTAACCCTCAAATCATGTGCTAAGTTCAAAAACCTTACCTCAGAGCGTTTTCCTCTCTTTGCCTTCATTGTTTTGAGGTCAAAAGACCACACAAGAGAACCCCACCAAAAAGAACTAACAACACACTTGCGTTGTATGGTGGACTTCGTAAGCACAATTTCTTAAATATGGAATCAGTCACTGACATTTATTTGGCGCTATTTGGCAGTTAATATTTAAATATGAGGCTTGTGTGTGGATTTGGATCCACTCCAACAAAATATAAACGATTACATTAATAACATCAAATAATAAAATTAATTGATTGTTTTTATAATGATGTATTACACCATTTGGGTAAAAAATAATACTTTTAAACCGGTTATTAAAATAATCAATTTTATAACACCGGTTATTATAACCAATATAAAAAGTGTGTTTGAAAGAATCTAAATTTAATCCAATGATTTATATTTTGTTGGAAAGAGATGGAAAAAAATGTGATACGTATCTAAAGCAATCCTTACTTGAATGGAATTTCTATCTATATTCATAAGAATCAAGTAATATTTCATGATAATAATTAAAATTTTTTTTTTATACAAATTTAGTTTTAAGATGAGATTAATCACTTTTTCTATTCGATAAGTACCCAGAGCAATCCCTAGTTGAATGGAAAGATCCTTATTAGAACCAAGCAAAAAAGGACAGAAAATGTGTGAACATATATATTTCAGCAACTCATCCACAACCGCAACTTGCATAAGTAAGATTATAATGCTGCTGGTCCTCACACCACGTAGCAAATTTTCTTATAACAATAAAACACAGCACTTAATCAAAATGTTGATAGAAACCCAAAAGCAAGTCCAATAAAACCACAAGTCATTTTCAGTGGAACACTTAAGGTAGCTATTTCTGAAAACATAAACCATGAGAGAACATCAATCAATCAATCAACACCCATAAGATATTTAATGCTATATAATTTATCAGATTCAACCTAGGCAATAACAAAAAAAAAAATCTTCCAAAAGGGTATTTTTGTAATGAAAAGTTGGAATAACAATGCAAATAGTATTATTATGTGCTACAACTACACATTATAATATTATAAAGTTAGCATTGGTAAAAATGTTTAGAAGGAAATACACAAAAACTTATGAAAGAAAGGAAGGGTGGATAAAAGTAAAGTGTAGAATCACAGCCAAGATGACCCCACAAAAGAGAAGGTGTCATAAACAAGTTACAAGGTTATCATTAAACAAAACAGAAGTTGATAGTATCAGTAACAGAGTTACATTAAATGGATGATTAGCTGAAATGGACAAGAAGCTGAGATTTTCATCATGTCAGGGACAGCTGGAGACCCATTTGGTTCATTCTGACTGGCAAGCTCTGTAATTAACAAAACAGAAAGAAGAGGAATGAAGACATTGACACACAAACTGAAAGAAATATGAGAGGCCACGTGCAGATGTAGGCCCAAGGCACTACCACTATATGTGAATATTAGAATTCTGAGTTAAAGTGTGATGGCCATCAGTTGAGAGAAAAGGAAAAATGCTTCTTTTCTCTTACAAGCGTGTTTGACTAATGTTAATGGTAAGCTTGGTTTAGTCTTCAACTTTGAGTCTCAAGATTAAGCAGCCGTTTGTTTTTCGTTGGATCGGCTAAATTTATATATAGTTGGGAAAGGGAGCTATGAAAATAAAAAAAAATTAAATTAATATTAATCTTTTACGTCGTTTGAAATAATTAAAACTCTATTTGATTGTGGATTATTATTTCCTTTTTTTCAAATTCTATTTAGATTTTAGGACGGTTAAACAAACAAATTGTAAACCTTTGACCTGATTATATGTGTTTATATTAAATATCAACTATGTTAAACTTTTGAAAATAAAAATAAGTTTTGTTTAGGATTGAAGTGACATAGGTTATAAGAAAATAAATTATTAATTACATTTTTTATGAAACAAAATTGAATATTATTATTTGATAGAAGTAATAATTTTTCACTTCCTCCTTATCCATAGTTAGCATTGTTAAGCTCTAAGTATTGGTTTAGTCCCCCGTTGAATTAATGTACCTCCAAGTTAAGTTATGATTTTAATTTATTAATTAAGGTTACTTGATATATATTATGAATAAATGAATAGTTATGAATTATCATATTTGGTAATGAGATAATGTTCATGCATGGTGGAAGAGAATAACCAATATTAAAAACTTCAGTGAGTATCAGGACAAGTACAAGTTACAACCACGCACAAGTGGTATTGAGCCAGAAAGCAACTTTATTTTTAGTTTTGTAGATCTTAATCTTATCATTCCCACATGGAAACGTGAACAGTACTAAAATGTAGATTAACCATTCAGCCTTGAAGAGTGAAAGTGACACCATCTAACAAAACACCAAGAAAATTTAATAATTATTGAAAATGTTTGATCAATTCTTTATATTATTTTTGTTCTATTCTCCATTTAAGTCATAAGATAGATAGAGTTTCATTTTAAATAACAAATAACTTTTAGATGACTTTTAAGATACTTTTACATTCGAGCATATATACCAGTACTTTTTTTCCTTTCAAATTAATATAAAGCTTATAATTAAAGAATGTTTTGAGTTTATTTTTTCATTCTACCTAATAAACATTCAATTAAAATGATTAAATATTAATGTATTTACTTTAAAACTTAAAAAATACTTTGAAGCAGGACTTCAACTGAAAACAAAAATCCTTGTTTTAGTTTTTTCATACTAAAAAATATTTTAGAGTGAATATGTTTGAATTTGATTATTCCAATTGAACATTTACTAATAAAAATAAAAAATAAATATCAGTACCTATTTTAATTATAAAGTATTTAAACTTAAAAATTTATTTTTAAAAAATAAAATATATATTATTTAAATCAATCAACTATACAGGCTTTAAAAATACATGAAATGATGTTACCATGAGTAAATAATAAAATAATGGTATGAGTTTAATGGAGAAACAAGTGGAAATAGCAACACCGTCATTGTATTTGGATCACAAATTGGGAATTGTTTAAGAAAGGAAGAGGATTCCTAGGAACTATTTTGCATTAGGAAAAAACAAGTTGTATCAGCAAGGCAATATAGTCAGAGCAAGAATATTTTTTTAACAGTACTTTTTATATTGTCGACACAAAAATTAAATCACCATTATAACATTCCTGGGCTTGTCGGCAGCTTCCATTTGGTATTTATGATTTTTTTTAACTCAATCATAAATTCTTATTCAACAAAGGGTATTAGTGCAAATTATGAGTATAAATTTTCTAAATGACAATGTGACATTGACAAAACATTGTTGACTTTATTTCATTGCATTATGCTTCTTAAGATTTGATGAGTTTAACATCTTACATCTTGTTGGGCTAATTATGATTTTTTGGTGAGAACTAAAATTGAAATAACTTTTTTCTTGGTAATTAATTTTTAATAGAAAATTGTTAGTTTTTGTCAAAAAAAATTGGTAATGAGATATTTGAACCAATGACTTCTCACATCTTTTATCCTTTATTTCTCAATTACTTATAAATCGTGTTCGAGGTAGGTTTTAGTTTTAAATTTTTTTAAAATCAAAACTTGTTTTTGATTTTTAGTTTTGTGTTAATTTATACGGTTCTAAATTTTAGAACTTGTTCTATAGCTTTTATAATTATGATCAAAACAATTTCACACATAAACAACAATAACACAACAATATCGTTTTGACTGGTGTCAGGGGTTCGAAGTTACCCTTGCATGACCGGTGCTAAAGGTCTCTCAACTCACGTTTTTACACCGTCTCAGTGGAAATACGGTATTATACACATAGGTCCAGTGGAGATTCTATGCTCTTCATGTTAAGGTAGTGTTTAAATCAATTCCAACTGTTTTTAAAGGGACACACCGGAGGTGTACCTGCAAAAGAGGATCTGATGCTTAAATAACAACAATATTAACAACAATAATAAATCATCTATAATGATAGTAGTGGCAACGGTGATAGCAACATTGGTGGTGGTCATTATCACAGTGGTAAAGATGACAACAAAGACAGTATAGTGGTAGTTGTGACAAAGGTGGTAGTGGAGAGGGTGCTTGCAATTACAATGATAGTGGTGGTAAAGGTCATTGCCATCGTGATGATGGTGACAACATTTGTAACGACCATGGTGATAGTGGCAACGATGGTGATAACAATGACAACGATTATGGCGGTGATGGTAATGGTGTCAATAGTGGTGATGGTGGTTGTGGTGGTAAGGTGGTGGTGGCAGCGACGATGATAATGGTGATGGTCACGATAGTGGTGATGGTGGGAACAATGATAGTGGGGACAATGATAGTTGCAGTGGCGATAGGTAATTGTGGTGGTAGGGTGTGATGATTGTGACAGTATGCTACTGGTAGTGGTCATGATGGTAGTGGTCATGATGGTAGGGTGGTGGTCGTGATGATGGTTAAGGTTACGATAATGGTGATGGTGAAAAGTGTGGTAATGGTAAGAATAACAGTGGTGGCGGTTGTAACAATAGTGACAATGGTGGTTATATTTGTAGAATGGTGGTGGTCATGATGATGGGAACAACAACTGTTGTAACATCCTAGTTATTAAGATTAATTACTTGTGCTCGAGAATTAATAAATAAATTATTTGGAGATATTTAAGAATTAAATTAAATTAATTAGGTATTTTAAATTAATAATGATATTAAATTAATTAATTAAAAGTGATTAATTAAGAAACTAGTTTTGAATTAAAATGTGATGGTAAATTATTAGTTACCATGAAGTGAAAATAAAAAAATTAATTTCTTATGGTAAAAGTAGATTTTATTAAAAGGAAATAAAAAAATAGAAATGAATTTAAAAAGAAGGGAAATGGTAAAAGTCAATTATGCCCTTTATGATTATAAACATTTCCCCCATCTTCTTCTTCCTTTTCGCGCGTACTCCTTCTCCTTCTTTTCTCTCGCCACGGCCGCATCATTGAAGGTCCAAATTGAAGCTTGATCTTTTGATGAAATTCGCAATTAAGGGTGCCATTGTGATTAGGGGAACGAGGTAAGCTTAATGGCATGTTCAATTTCATGTGTCTTCCTTTCTCTCTCTAAAATCGAAAATGGAAAAGTTATGGGGGTTTTGCGTTTTTCATTTTTATGGCACCTTGGAGCTCGAAGTTGGTTCTTGAGGTAGTGAGTGTTAATGAGTGACTAATGGGGTTTTGTTTCGGTGTCGCTAGGTGACGGACCAAGCGGTGGGAAGTTGATAAGTGAAGTAGGTCTTGAAGCGGAGGCTGAAACTAGCAAAGGTAAGCTTTGGAAACGCTAAAATTATGATTAAAGTTGTTTTGGTGAAGTGGGTTATGATTCCGATGGTCGAAACACTAGCTCGGTTCATAAATTCTTTGAATTTTAGACATTGGACGTACCCGATATCGAGAGTAAGTAGCAGAAGCATGGAATTAAGGTAAGGGTAGTGTACTGGGTTGAGATTAATGTAGAAAATTCATTTACACCATTTGGCGTATAGGAAAAGGGTAGATTATAGCCACTATTGGTTATTTTAATTGACTAAATGATTAAACACTGATTGGTAAAGAACTAAGGAATGATTAAACTAATTATATGAAGGGCAAGATTTAAAATATAAATGTAAATACATACATGTGTTAAGAAAGAAACGTTGCGAGGATGAAGCATAACTTAATATATAAATATATGTAATTAATAGAATTATAATGTAAGATGAGAAATTGCATGCTTGAGTAGTGAAAATGTTGAGTTGTGAATTATGTGAAATAAGAGAGATTATGTGAATTTAGAAGCCTTTAATGTGGAATGAATTTATTGGTTGATAAATGATTAAGTACGATAATGATTGTTGTAAAATACGTGGAAGTGGTATAAGTTGTGGAAAATTAATGACTTACCAATCTATATGTGAATTTATGAATAACTTGATGTGAAATTAAGGAGAAAAGTATAATTGATGCTTTGATGATGTGAATCCTGAATCATGAGAATGATGGTTTGAAACTTTAAATGCATGATGATATTGAGAGTTGATTATGTGATGTTTAATGATACAAATGTACATGATAATTGAGATGTTGATATGAAATGATGAATTGTTATCTGGGTGATGTTGTAATAATTTGCCATATGTGTATATTATGTGATGTGAGGTGGCCGATCAGTGTATTTACCCCTTGTTTTGGCTCCCGTGGTTGAGCGTGGCCTAGTTGAGCTACCCAGTGGTTGGGTAGGACCCAATGGTGAGGTTAGGAGCCAGGTTGGGCTTGGTGGACCAGGTAGGGTTTACATGTGGTCGAGTAGGACCCCTAGTTAACGATTGATCTAATTTAGTATCCGGATACTAGGGAGTCTTATTTATATTGTTTGAGAGTCAGTTGTGTACTTTATGACCATAATCAATGTGGTGATTAAAACTGAATGTGATGATTGGAACTTAAATCTGTAATGATGATGACTTGTAGTGAGATGTGGAGTAATTAGATGAATGATTTATAATTTTATTTACAATGGTTATAATGAGAATGATATGTAAAGCCTAGTAATGGTATGCAAATGTACATTAATAGAGAATTGGAAGGTGAAATGGTTTATGTAAGTTTAAGAGATGAAAGTGAGTTAAAGATAAACTTGTGGATGATAATCATAACTAACAATATAGTATTTAACTAGGAAGGTAGTTAGATTATGTTTTTCCTAATAATATATTTTTCTGTATTAATCTTTAATTCTAGTCACTTAACCCCTTGTTGTGGTTCAAAGTGAATGATGGCAAGAACTATGAAGACGAATACTAAATGAGGCCAAAGAGAGAGCAATGCCAAAGAAGGAGATTTGATTGTGGATGTATATATGTACTTATGTATATATGTCGTGTTGTGAGCTTTTAAGTGCTAAATGGTAGTTTGTCAATATATACGTATTTAATACTTTATGATGCATGGTGTCCTATGGTCAATGAGTTTGGCGATGTTTAATGAGGTGTTTGTGGTGTTGAAGGCCATGTTGATGGTCGTGATGAGATACATGTATGTATATATATATATACATACATATACATATATATATATATATATATATATATAATAGTATGATGTGAATGGTGATGAATATCTTGATTGATGTCTAGGTACTGTGATTTGGCATGGAGCCATTTTGAGTGACGATATATTATTATTATGGGAGGTCAGTGTGATGAGATGTATGAAGTATATGTGTGATGTGTGCGTAGGAGTACATGGTAATTAAATGAATTAATGACAATAAGCCAATTAACTATGTATGTGAGTTGAATGAATGATAAGGTAGATATACTTGGTTATGTTATAGACTATATATTGTGTTCAGTTATATTTAAGTTCAATTAGGAATGGATAGTGGTAAGGATATGGTTATAGGTGCATTGAAATTTCAAGTGACAAGACGAGTTGTCCTGAGGAATAGTTGAATTTAGCCAACTGAGAAAGTGAATTTAAGTTTTAGCGAGATCCGGAATCCTCAGAAGACATTAACAAAACCCTAAACATATATATAAATTGTGTGTGCAGAAAAATTGAGGATTGGTTGGCAATTGAGCTATTTTAGGTAGTGAAGTTGCTTGAAATGGGGTTGAATTCATTCTAACGTATATCTCTGTGATCAAGATGAATTTTGGAGCATGGATTGCGCTTACAAGTCTGGAATGAATCTTAGATAGTATCCATAAAGTTTCGTACCAATCAAAGTTAAAACGTGCAAGATAGGGTGCGAGGAAGTTGCCTTGGTGGCCAAAATGCTACAAATCTCACTCAAGCGAGCCCAATCTCACTTAAGCGAGACTCTAAGTGAAATTCATGTTGGTTTTTGGTTCAATTTTGCTCAAGCGAGGATAATATCGCTTGAGCGAAACTGATACGGGAGGATTCTGGTGAATTTCGCTCAAGCGAGACATTTCTTGTAGGGATGACACAATAGGCTAGGTCCGGCAGGTTGGCCAGCCAAACCCGCTAAATGGGCGAGGTGGACAAAATTTACAGCCCGTAGTCCCGCCAGTTTGGTAGGCCAAAACCTTGGTAAGGTAGGACGGGTTGGCCCAACGGGCCCTCGCCAAAAGAAAAAAAATTATAAATATTAATAATTAAATAATTTATCCTTTATTTTATTAAAATATATATTTTCATTCTCTAAAATGAAAAAAAGTGACATCTCTTACTACTTGTAGATTTCTTTTAATACTATCTTTTTTATTTTCCTTTTTTTAAAAAATTATTTTTAAATTTTTTATCTTAATTTTACATATATTTTTTTAAAAAAGTATAATTTCAACTTTAGCGGGTCAGCCCGCCATTAGGCAGGGTGCGCCCTAACTTTTGCCCTGTTTATTTTAGCAGGGCAGGCTAGCTCGACCCGCTTTTTGACAGGCTTTGGCGGGGCGGGCTAACCTGTTTTGTCATCCCTAATTTCTCGCTCAAGTGAAAAATGGATTTTCGCTCAAGTGAGCAAAGTTTTGCTAAAGTGAAAATCCTTTTAGCTCAGGCATTCTTCATGAAAGTTATAAGTAATTGAGTTACAAACATTTTCCCTTTGGATTCACCTCAATCGAAGGTCGATAGCTCAAGTTATACCTATAATACTATATGGTGTTCAGACTGAAAATTCTATGCGGGATGGTTTCACATTTTCGTGAATTGGGTGATCTTAGGGGGACAATAGGCCTTCGACCTCTTCATAACATTTGTAGATAATTATGCTGTGGATGTGTACCAATTGGATTCACCTCGATTGAAGTTTTATAACTCCAGATAGACGTAAAATACCAAACCATGTTCAAAGAAAATATGTTGTGAAATTTCTGTTGGAAAACTTTTTCAAGTTATTCTTTGAATTTTTTTTGACATGTGCTACGTTATTTAAAGTAAAACTTATTAAATTGAAGTTAAAACCTCTATTTTAAATTAAGTAAATGTGGTGGGATGTCACAGTGGTAGCAGTTGTAACAATAGTGATAATGGTGGTTCTGTTTGTAGAGTG
This sequence comes from Clitoria ternatea, assembly GCA_037962975.1. NCBI lineage: Eukaryota > Viridiplantae > Streptophyta > Magnoliopsida > Fabales > Fabaceae > Clitoria > Clitoria ternatea. The sequence goes on along the minus strand of CM075670.1, from coordinate 16,320,948 downwards.
GTGGGTGGTGTTGGTGGTGATGGTGAGAACAACAATGGTGGTGGTTGTGACAGTGATGGTGATGATGATGGTCATGGCGATGACGATGGCTATTGTGTGTAAGGGGCAATGATGATGACAATGATGGTGATGGTGATTGTGACAGTGACAATGACGATGATGATAGACAACGAATGTTGAAGTTTATAAAACTAAAAACATAAAAAATAATTAAAAACCATCTTAAAAATGAGTAAAAATTTACTTTCACGCTATTTTGACCTAATTAATTTTATTTTCAAATTTATTTTAAAAAACTAAAAATCAAGAAATTCATAACCATTCTGAACGGGTTCTTAAATAACCTTATATCTTTATTTTCTTGTTAATTAGGTAAAGATCACAACATAAAATTGGACAGTGAAATTGAATCAAATGAAAGTTTGTTACATTCAATAATAAATAAAGGCAGCAAGCAGCAGCACATGCATGGAAGATGTTAAAGATGCGATTGCTACTGAATAAGGAGCTGTCACAGCATCTTCAACTGCGAGCTTAACACCTGACAACCCTAATGGTTCTTTCTGTCTAAATTCTCTATTAGAATATAAATAAATAAATGTCATTGAAATATAAAGCAAAGAAATATCTATGGATAGGAAATCTAACTTTTTCAGTATTCTACTGGAGATGATCGAGAATAAAATTGGGATTTGCAACCGAATCAGTAATTTTCATTTTCTCATAGTATAATATTATTGCGTATTCATGTCAAAATGAATGAGGTGGTGTGGAAATTGGATTTGAAGCGCAGCACATAAAAAGTTAGAAAGAAAGTGAGAGGAAATTCATAATGATGAATAGTATGAAACAGTGAAACACAATAAGAGTCAACTACTTGATGAGATGCATGCACAAAATCAAATAAAATTCATTTTCCTGCATCATGTATGGAAATGTTTCTACAACTAAAATAAATAAGAATTGAATGAGAATTGAATCCTGATAAAAATTAATTATGACAAATTACTTAATTAATTTATAGTTAATTAGTCGGTTGAAAACGGTCAAAATGAATATGCTAAGGACATGATCTTTCTGGGGTTTGAGAATCATTTTTCTTCTATTCTACACACATCCATATAGAAAAAAATATCATTAATATTTAAGTAGAGATTGAAGGGGGAAAAGGAAAATAAATAAATATGTGACATTTGATATATGGTAAAGAAAGAAAAGATGTAATAAATAAAAAGTTATGCAAAATGATATTTACACTAACAAAACATGTTTCGTTATATCACAAGATAAAGGAAAGAAGAATCTAATTTGATCATATTTAAATTTTTTATTATAATAATTTTTATTTAATTTAATTGTTGACCATAGAAAATAATTTTATTTAATTAGATTTCAATTTTTTTTCATTTACAAGGAAACTTAGAATTTAAATTTTAAACCTCAACTAATTACTTAAATTTTCATAATTAGGTCAACTTTATCAAGTATATAGTAGAAGTTGTTTCAAATGAGTGTTGGACTTACGAGGAGGCTTATGTTATATTCCCTCCGATTCTATTTATAAGTCATGTTTAATTAAATTCTCAAAATCAAAGAATGGTAGTTAAGTGATGACATCTATATAAAAATATAATTGATTTCTAATTATACCCTTGTACCTAACAAATTTTATTAATACTCTAATAAATGTATTATCTCTCTTCTCTTTCTACACATTCTCTCGTTATTTTCCTCACTAATATCCTAATAGGTTTGAAGGAAATTGAAATTTTTTTTTCCATTTAAGCAGGAGAAAGTATATGAATAAAAATATGACATAAATCAACTTGGTTTTAGAGTGGTTAGCATATGAGAAACACTCACTAACTAATAAAGCTATTAAGAAGTGTCGAAAGGGTAAGACTAAAAAAATGTAATTAATACTACAGTTTGTGACTTATATTAAAGACAAAAATTATGACTTATTAATAGAAGCGGAAGGTATATATAGTAATATTATTGAGTGTATTGGGGCCTTGGTTACTGATCCGGTCTCAATACCGGTATCCGATCTGCTATACATATTTCAACGTCTTTGATAAGACATCTACGTGTAACCGGTGTCATCGGTATACATCCGGACTGTATTTCCGTATCAGGCGTTCTCCCTATACCGGTTGTTCAGGATAACACCATGACATCGGATAATATACACGTCACTGTGCAAAAGACAAGGATTGTTGCTACAGGGATCGATCAATAATTCCCTGCACTACGAGCCAAATTCTGCTCACGGGAATGGTCAACTTATTCCCTAATCCTAGTCTACATTCTCTATGCTCAATATAAAATAGCCACTTGACCCAATCATGCAGGTAAGTGCGCAATATAATAATGCTAATGGGAGTTGGTGGTTCCCCACCAACGAATCCTCGTTAATCGAGCCAATCAGGTATATGAACTCACTTCATGATTGAAGTGAGGGATCTTCAGCTCATTTTTTACGACTGATTACTCTCTGAATACATTCCTTACTTGGAATATAATCACTGACTTGAGCGTCGGAGAATCTTTGCAGGTGACACCACCATTCGCCCACTTCAACGCGTTAGGTCGGTGTGAAGGATCTCCAGAACGCCCAATCCGCTCTCCTCACTCAAGGACTACGGATACCTACACCGGATACACATACATCCGGTCTTCTATACAGTATTTACATACTATTTGTGACTGGTCTGAGTCCGGATCTCTAGACCCCGGTTCATGACAGATCAGTTACATATGGGAAATACCCAAAAATATTTTAAGAAGGTGTGTGATACACAATTTTTTTTTAATTCTTGGGATTATGTTTTCTTGGAAGTATATTTCATAGAAATTATATTTTCTAGGTATGTTATAGATATGATTAAAATATTTCTTAAAAAGTTACAAAATATTTCCTAAAATATTTAATCATATGTGGTTTTAATTTAACTTTCCTAAGAATATTACTTTATTTTTCAAATATATACCCCTCTTAATGTGTGTGTGTGTGTCTATATATATATATATATATATATATATATTGATGAATAATATTTAAAAGAGGTTGAAGTTGAACAAAGGCATAACTATATATTAGAATCCCCTTGCAAAGTTCTTCTAGTAACAAAATGAAACAAATGACTTATTTGGTCCTTAGTTTGAGGTTTCTCAATTGAGGTTGGTCCGATGTAGTTTTTTAATTCGTTATTCAAATGAAGTTTGACCAATTTCAAACACCATGCGAGATCAATATTAATCATTGGACGGTTCCTTTTTCCACAACTTCATTTTTATAACTCACTCGTATAAATTAACATACCCACACATAGACTCAAGAATAAAAAATAATATACAAAATTATTATGAGAAAACCTAATTTATAAATTGGTAGACAAGTATTCATTGTTTCAAATATTTTGGTATTTCTAATCATTTCAAATGAGAATCCAATAAAGATCTAAGATGGGTTTAAGTAAATTTACATTAGAGATATAATTATATTTTCACATAAAAAAACTTTGTGTCCAAATAGGATTGTGAATTCCCACCCTGTTGATAGGAAAATTTTTCGTTGAAAAATATAATTAAACTTAAATTCCTTGGAATCCTAATTTCTTAAAAATAATTTTAAAATTAATCCTATCAAACATAGGAAGATATGATTCCTAAGTTAAATTTCTAGGAATAAAAAAAAGATTCATATACAAAACGTCCTCTAAGTTCTTCTTTATTTTTATACTATTGTAATAGAGTGTTATGATATATAAGCTTTGTGTAGTGTCTTTGGGCCATGGGGGTGGTTAAGAGAAGTTTTATGCGATATAAAGCTTTTTAATAATGTTATTATCTAGCTATTAGTTGACAACATTGTGTTTTTCTTCTTATGGTTTTTGAGTTTCTCACGTTTAATTGTTGTGTGATGATTATTTGCTACATATTTTATTTTTCTATGTTTTAAGAAAATTCTTAGAAGGGAATGGATCTAATTTTCAACATATATTAGATTTAAATTTATTATGGTTATACAAATTTCTATTAGGTATCAACAAAGGTTGGTCCAGTAGTTAATGAATGAACTTGTGTCCATGAGTACCTAGGTTTAAATTCCACCAATATGAGGTCCTTGTTGGTGGTGATCTATAAAAAGAAAACACTTTGATGAAGAGTAGTGATAGTTATTTTACATGGGTGTTTCATATATAAGAACCCCCATTTCCTTTTTTGTATCGTGCCTAACAAAAAGTATATTAAAAACATTTCTTATCTCAAAATTAAAAAAAAATTAATATACTCTTTTAAATAAAAGTATTTTAAATTTTGTATAGAGTATATTAGAAATGGTAAACTTAATTGAACCTAAAAGCTAGCTCATGAGTTAAGGGTTGCCTCAAGCCCTATAAGGTGTACACTGACCATATTCCTAGTTTGTGAGACTTATCTTAACATCTTAACACACACACGCCTTCACACTTAGGACTGGACATCCAGTGCATTAAGCTTGCAAGACTGGACATCTATAGGCGGGCCAACATTCAAGACGGGTCAAGCTCTGATACAATATTAAAAAATAGTGGGTCTAACCCAATCTAAAAGCTAGCTCATGAGTTAAGAGTTACCTCAAGCCTTATAAGATATACTAGTCATATTCCTAGCTGATTTGGAATCTATCTTAACATCTTAACATAGTAAAACATTTTTCTTGTTTGAAGTTGCTTCATATTTAATCTATAATCATGAAGTCATATATATGTAGGAATGTAATATTACGAGGTTTGACACAATGCTAGTCTAGTGAAAATCCAGTATGTATTATACCTTTATATTAACGAGGCTTAAGGGCTTTTAAATTCAAGGTAGCTTGCTAGTTTTGAAGTCTTGAAAGCTAGGAGATATGGAATGTTCATGAAAGCATTTTTATGATTAAGTTAATAAAGGTTGAAAGTTGATAGAAAAGAACAAACAACGTCGTGGAAGAATTGTTTCATTAAAATAAAAAATATGACAAACTAAAAGTGCATTTTGATATAAAAAATACCCTTAAGGTTAACATAGTTGCACGATTAGAATAACATAATCTAAAACTCTCATGTTATAGTTTCTACAATAATTCCCTAAAAGAAGAAAGGATAAAATAGGAGACGAGTGTAAAGGAGATAGCTCTATGCTATAATATGCTCTAGCCATGTCAGCTAGGGGGCCTTATATAATCATTGAAGCAACTCTTACAACATACAAAAAATAAAACACCATTAAAGAATTTATTGGCTTGTTCCCCCACGCATAAAAGGAATTAGCACCTTATTATACCATTACTAGCTATCATCACAAACCCAAAACGAGGGGAAATGGAAATATCAAGTAATAAGGGGTAAAAAGTCGTTGGGTCTCCTAAATACCAAATGGGTGATATAATAGTATATAAAGTAGTGTTGGATTGAAGGCCTCCTAGAAGCCACTTATCTAACAAACCCCTACTAATGGCTTTGCAAGAGAAAGGATAACAATTTATAAGCAAAAAAAGTTGGTTTTGTGCATTAGTGTTGATGTATAAAGGATTAAATTAACACATAGTAAAGTAAGGTGATAACTTTCAGGAAAAATTATACTTTTAACCCCTTATGTTTTATGTTAGACTCAAGTTGGCCACCTATGTTTTTTGACCCAAAAAGATCCATTACATTTTTTTAAGTTGGTTTAGCTCGGTCCTTTCTATTAAGAGCCTTAACCTAGTTAACATATTTACCCATGGAATAATAGGTGTAAAGAAAGTAGGACATGTAGCATACTCTTCCAACTAGGGTGAAGATTAAAAAAAAGTAAGCATCAATGATTCAAAGAAAGTTTATGTTTGGTTAGGGAAAGGTTTGGTAATAGAGGACGATCTGATTATAGGATGGATGTTTTTTTCTCATGGTGTGATTGTTGGTGATGGTGTTCGACATTGTGATTATGGAATACATGCTCTTTTGCTCATGACATGTACAGAGATGAACAATAGGAGAAGATTCTAAATATGTCCTTTATATAGGGTAAAACCCCAACTCTATGAAAATCAATTGTGGGGTTAGGATTTTTGTTTTTTTAGGGATAGTCTTTGTTTTAATGTTGTTTTTTTGTTTTATGCAGTCTGCGGATTATGGGTTCCTCAATGGTATAATGAGAGAGTAAGGGATGATCCTAATGCTAATTTGGTGAGGTAGAGGTGAAGGTTACTGATGAAGCCTAAAGAGCTCATGAAGTTAAAGAAGAAGACTTGGATTATTGGTTCTTTACTTGTAGTTAGTATGGTTTTAAATGTCGTTGTAATAGGGTGGTCTTATGTATCAAAGGGTTATAATGATGGTCATGAAGCTTTCATTAATAAAATTTAAAGTTCTCTAGTTGATTCTTTGGTAGGTTTGGGAAAGGCTATGATATAGTTGTTTAGTGTATTGTTTTACACTCACTTTGAGTGGATGGTGTAATTTCATTTCAAGTAATGAAATGTTTAGTGTTATTTTTTCAAGTTTTTTCTGTTACTATGTTCCATTCTTGATAACAAGTACTCAGTATTTGATTGAGATAATGAAAAATAATAAACTTTGATTTACTGGATTAGCAAAATAAAAGCCAAGTACATTACAAAAGTCTAAAATGCATAAATACTGAATAAGCAAAATAAAAGCCAAAGACATCATCTTAAGTTGTCCATGACAAGTACTAAATAAGTAAAATAAAATAGGAAATCACAAAATGCATTATTGTCTTTTTCATAAGCATGCCCTTAGTTGATCTTTATAGCCAATCTCCTTAAAGCAAGTTTTGGTCTTCTAATTGGTATAGACGACTATTGTGTAGAGGAACTATAAGCATTTGTGTTGGTGATGCTTTATATGTATCTTGTGTTTAAATAGGGTTAGCAAATTATAGAGGACTTGGGTTGGCAACTTGTGTTGTACTTAATTTGTCAAGGCCGATTTGTGTTGATTTTGCAGAGCCTATGAGTGGGATGAGCCCTAAATGAGTTAGGATGATCTAGTTATTGGATCAAATTATGGGGGATCTAGTTTCGACCGTAGTGGTTGAGGACATTTCCTTTTGTTATGTCCTACACATCTACAGTTGCTGTATAGTTGAGATAGATCTGTTTTGCTTAGCAAGGGACCAACATGTAATTCAAATTCAGATGGATCCTTTCTATGATTCTTCACGGACCTCCCAGGAATCTTTCTAGTTGGGGTGGTTAGAGTTCAGGGGTGTCTGTCTAGCTACATTAATGGCTAGTACACCTCAACATATGCATCATTTTTTGTATGCATTGCTCAGCTTTGTAACCAGTGTGATTCATGCAACAGATCGCACGAGCACATGGGATGCCACTCAATCCCTAGTTCTTGCAAGAACATTCATTGGTTGATAAGTTTACCATAAATTTATCCTTAGTTTAGCTTATGTTCTTGACCTCAAATAAATATTCACATGAACACCTACATGGCATATAATAACTGAAGGTTCAGAGTCAAATTTAAAAGGGGGAGTTGAATAAGTCAGACTCAATTTATGAAAAAAAACCTTTTCAAACAAAAATGGCAGCAGCCTTTGATTAACACATCCAGACTAAAGAGATAAGGGATATAAAGATTAGACACAACAAATTTATAATGGTTCACTTCCAACAATAAAGCTACATCTAGTAACTCTAAACTTGAAGGATTTTAAAGCTTGATCTGGGTATCTTCAGAATGTCTTTGTGTAGATCGATGCAAAGTCAGAGTAACATCTTCATACACCAAGGTCTGAAGTCTGATCGCTTAAAGATGAAGTTGTGAGAGAGAGATGATATGTGTATTGTGTCTGAAGAGTAATATAGATGAGGAGCATGACTTAACAGTCCTAAGTCTGGAAAGACACATTTAATAAATTCTTTTCTTGAACTTTGTCTTGTAACGGACTTGTCCTGGGCAGACTTGGATGTAGATTGATTTAGTCCCATACAGACTTTGGTCTTGAAAATATTTTGCATGGCTCAAGGTAGACTTTAATTGATAGACTTCTCCTTTCATTTATAACATATGTATCACAGACTTTGTAACCTACAATACCTAAATAGAGAGATTAGATAACACATAGGCAGACTTTATTTAATCAAATATCTTGATGTGTGTTATTAACAAATCTTGGGGTCTTTAAATAATATTTAAAAACTCTAAAGTCCTTTATAAAATAGACTTGGTTCTAACAATAACAATACCAGCCAAAGTAACATAAAACTATTAATAATATTAGTCAAACTAATAGGTGTTAATACCCTACAACTTTTGTATTTGTTGTTTTTTACAAACTTAATCTCTTTAAAATACACTGCATAATGTCATAGTCATGGTCAACACTTTTCCTCTCTTGTCAACCCATATATCCATCACATATTCCCTTATCTTTTGTATTTGTGTTTAGTGACACTGTTAGAGGTCCCAAACATATTGTTAACAAGGACATCAGACTTATGATTGAATCTGAACCTAGATTTAGACCAAAACCTAGGTGGTATTTTAATCATATGTTTATATGCTTCCTTATTAACATTCTTCATATCTAGCATGCAGTGCTCTCATCTTTAAGTGTATGAAGCCCTAACACATTTCCACATCAATACCTTTAGCTGCTGCTAAGGGAATGTTTTCCTAAAATGCTATAAAGGTGCTTGACACAATTGCTTGTCAACATTTGGGAGCAGCTTTTCAATAGTTGGTAGAAAGTCATACAACATGAACAAATTGTAAGTAATTGGCATTATGTAAAAATAGAATGTGAAATAATGATAAGACATAAAAGTGAAGTCCTTGTAACTTTCAAGTGCACCAAAATCATTAATGAACAAATCAAGAAACCAAGTCCATGAATCCTTGGTTTTACCTTTAACAACTATATCTGCAATTGGCAGCATCTACTCATTAGGATCTCTGCCAATTGTTGATAATATTTACCCATCATAATAACCCTTGAGAAAGCAACCATATGATCCTGCAATTTTCCTATAGATTTTAAAACTCTCCTTACAGGTTTTGAGGCATACATATATCCTCTTGAATATAGGTAATTAACATCTTAAAGGGTCATTATCTGTAACAATGTGATCAACTTATAACTTTACTATAGATCTGGGTTTGACCTTAATACATCATGAGCATAATCATGCAAATATTGATTTGTAAAAGACCCATCCACCATATCTAGTGTCATTCTTCTTATGCTTTGAGCCTTTGACTTTGTGATTCTCATATTCTATTTCCTTTGTGCCCTTTCCTTGATATGTCCAATCGAAGGTTAGTAATTACAGCTACATCCAACATGGTGGAAGTAATCATTTCATAAGGAATATGAAAAATGTTTGTTATTCGATTCCAAAAAAATAAAAGAACTTATTATGAGAGAATAATTCAAGGAGATTAGATGACAAATTAATTGGATCAAGTTATATTTACTAGTCGATTTCCATAGATTGCCTTTTTCCTTTTCAACTCTTTTTACCCAAGAAAGCCATTAGTCTTTGTTCGAGAGTTGGGTACCCCTGAAGACACGAGATATACCTTCCATGAAATCAACTCTAATTGGATCTTTGAAAGCCAATATAACTTCTTCTTTGGTAGAAGGAAAGAATTCCTTAAATTACGCATCAAGGACATGCAGAGGATGCTAAATGGATCTAGAAAGACATGTGCTTTTTTTTTAATAGAAAATGGGATGACCACTTGATTAAGCCATATTTTAAATTTCTTCTTATTTACTTCAGGATTTAGTATGAAATGTTCATCTCCTATCATGATAATATGTGCTTTTTTGACGGCAAAGAGGATCTTTGTGTGAGATGCCATGATCTTTTTAGAGAAATTTCTAGAAAAAAGAAAACAATTTATTATCAGTTTACAATAGAGCAAGTTTGAAGATTACACTTTCTTTGGTCCTAAAAACAAAAAGAAACTAGTGATGACTTGAACAGAATCCCAATTTTTATCAAGCATACACGTAAAAAAGCTTAGAAATTTAATTTCTTCTGAAAAGTTTTGCATTAGTTTGAGAAAACTTTTGATTTTTATCAAACATAATTACAAAAAAAATTTAGAAAGTTGGTTTCTTTATGGAGAAAATGAAACAAATTGAGAAAGTTTTAATTTTTTCAAATCAAAGGCGCGGGAACATCTGGAAAGTTTAAACCTTTTTCAGAGAAGATAAATCAAACTTACAAAAGAACAAATTCTTAAACAGAGAAAGATGGAGATGAGAGGAAAAGAGTGATCTTTACCTGTGAAACCAGAACTTTACAATAAAATCCTCAGAGAGAAGAAGAAACGTGAATCTCAAATATAGTAAAAGAGAGAATAAATGGTTTATCTAATTCTTGATACCAAGGTAATATGACCCTTATGTTAAATTGACTTCTATTTATAGGAAGTAGAAGGAAAGGAAGATGAAGGGCTGTGGTTATCTTGGAAATTACAAAACCATTCAAATTTTGAAATTTGAAAATTTATTGATCCTTTAAGATAAGGTGTTACATACGATAAAACTATCTGGCGTAATTTGAAATTTGAAATTTAAGTGAAAAATCTTATTCCCTTTTTCATTTTTTCTAAACCTCTCAAGCAATAACATTTTGGGGCATCTGTTAGACCAGAATCTTGATATATTTTTAGAGATAATAATTTGAAAAGTCTTAAATTCTTGAAATATGTATTTGATAGATATATAAAAGTCTCATATCTTCTTCTCAGGTTAAAACATATCAAACTAAGACATTCTCGAAATATACTTCTACGAAAAAAGCTCGAGACGATTAATCAAAAAAGTCTTTCGAGAAGTCATCATGAGATATATTTTGAAAAAAAATATTTGAGAAGATGTTTCTCGAAACTTCCCTTCGAGAAGATATTGCTCAGGTCATATTTTAGAGAAATGTGTTGCTCGAGTCTTTTCGATAAAGTGATGTACGAAACATATTTTGCGAAAGGGATCTTAGAAACGAATCATGAAAAACTTTTGAGAAGTCATCTCGAAACCTCTCTTCGAAAAAGATATATTCGAAAAGATGTTGCTCGAAATCGTTTCTTAAGGAAGCGTTGCTCGAGATCTTTTCTCCCAAAAAGTGTTGCTCGAGACTTATTTTCAAAAAAGTGTTGCTCGAAATCTTTCTGAGACAAGTCGTAAAAGTTTATCGAGAAGTCGTCACGGGATATCTTTCGAGAAACTTATAAAAGTTTCTCTAGTAAATATTGCTCGAAACCTTTTTTTAAGAAATTATTGTTGGATATCTTTTTTCAACAAAGTGATGCTTAAGATGAATTATAAAGTTGTCCTCGAGGAAGTAATTCTTGAAAAATTGTTCAAAAGACTTTCAAAAAAGTAGTGTTCAAAAAATATTACGAAAATATTTTGATAGAAGTAATTCTAGAAGCATGTTATAAAGACAAATTGTCCTTCTAAAAATAAATCCTTGTCTAAAATGTTATTTTCTCAAAATAATTGATTGCAAATAACTTTTGAGAGAAAGTTCTTGAAAGCTTTATGCGAAGAAAATCTCAAGAATGACTTACGTTAAAAATAAGTTTGAGAAAATCTCTTTGAAGAAAAAGAGTTAAGTGAAGTGTTGAGCAACAAAGTTGTTGGGTTTTTATACGTGTGTTTATGCTTATTTTTTGTTTGTTGATCGAAAAAGTGTGTTGTATTTATACACACATAAACCAAGTTTCCATAAAGCAATCTGGGAAGGGAAACGACTTCCTCGCAGGTTCTCAAAGTTATAATTTTACGAAGTTACGAATATAATGACTTAAAAACTAGATATCTTTTCGCACGAAGGTTCACGAAAAGTAATTAGCGTTCAACAACTTATAAATTTTCTGAAAGAAGAATGCTTCGTAAAGGAGTTCAAGAACTTCAAATTCCGTAAAACTTGAATAAAAGATAACTAAAGGATGCAATTATATAGAGCGTGAAAAAGTAACAACAAAGACTTGAATGAGAAAAGCAAAAAATGCAGAATTGTAAAACTGAACTTTAAATAAGACTTCGAAGGAAGCTTACACTTGGATCTTTGCACGATCGTTTGTCTCGTAGTTCTGACTTATAGATCGTTTGTGGACTCAAGTCTCACGTCTTCCAAGTATAAAGACAGTACAAAGAAAAAAAAGAAAAAAGTCCCTCATCTAAGTTTAGTCAAAACTCATCCTCATCTCTCACACTCTCACCCTTCAATCTCTCTATCCTCTCATGCTCAGACAGACCTCTCAGTCTCCCAGTCTCCTCACAATTTTCTCTCATTCATTTTTCTGTCCCTTTTTCCAAATGGATTGGGATCTATTTATCGGCTAAACACCACAACCGCTAATTCTTAGGATTGTGACACGTCTTCGATGGTTTTGAAAAAACGTTTCTCGATCTTGACACGTTCCCAACGGTTACAAAAGAGGTCTTAACACGTCTTCGATGGTTAACAAAATGGCCTTTGATCTTGACACGTCCTCGACGGTTACAAAAGAGGTCTTTGATCTTGGCACGTATTCAACAATTACAAAAAGTGGTCTTTTGATCTTGACACATCTTCGATGGTTACCAAAGTAGTCTTCGATCTTGACACGTCTTCGACGATTACAAAATATACTTTTGATTTTGGCACATCATTTGCAGTTACAAAAGACACTTCTGATCTTGACACGCACAAAACCTGCCAACTTTGTTGCTCGAAACTCTTACTTAACTCTTTTATTCAAAGAGCTTTTCTTACACTTGTGAGTTTTTGACTAAGTCATCCTTTTGAGATTCTCTTTGTGTAAAGCTTTCAAGAACTTTGTCTCTGGAATTTATTTACATCAATTATTTTGAACACTGCTTCTTCAAAAGTTTTTTGTATATAGTTTCAAGACAAAGAAAGGTTTCGAGCAATATTTACTAGAGAAGCTTTTATAAGTTTCTCAAAAGATGTCCCATGATGACTTCTCGATAGAATTTTATGATTTGTCTCGGAAAGGTTTCAAGCAATGCTTTTTTTCAAAAATAAGCCTCAAGAAATACTTTGAGAGAAAGCCTCGAGCAATGCTTTCTCAAAGAAGATTTCAAGCAATGCTTTCTCGAGAAAAGATTTCGAGCAACATCTTTTCAAATATATCTCTTTGATTTAAAATAAAGATTTCAAGATGACTTCTAGAAAGGATTTTGTGATTTGTTCTTAAAATCCCTTTCGCGAAAATATGTTTCGCACATCACTTTATCGAAAAGTCTCGAGCAATACTTTTCTCAAAAAGATGACTTAGCAAATATCTTCTTGGAGAGAATTTTTGGGAAACATTTTCTCAAATATATTTTTTCAAAATATATTTTGTGATGACTTCTCGAAAGATTTTTCTTATTTACTATCTCAAACTTTTTCATGGAAGTATATTTCGATAAAATCTTAACTCGATATGTTTTAG